>CM057456.1:658777500-661315833 GCA_016271365.2 Neoceratodus forsteri | reverse complement strand
AAATTGTGAACCAGGCTGGTGCCCACTGGGTGAAGTATTGCACTGCATCCCCCAAAGAGAGTGTGATATCTGAGCCTGTTAACTGGGTGTGCTAGAGAAAAAGGGTTCATATTTGACCCCACGACATGAGGCTAGTTGGTGACTCGGACCCAAAATGCATAGGAGGGTTACCCTGTTTGTCTCCTGTTCACATATTGCACTTCGAGGTTTGGCACTGTGGAAGCAGAGGGCCTGACCTGTAGGGTGCTTTTGTGACATCTTGTGCCTTCCTTTCTGCCTGCAATAATGACAGGAAAGGCCCGCCTGGCCTTCCACAGTTGTGTAGGTGCACCCTATCCTCAACTGCAATGCCTGCCGACCACCTTAACTAGTTTAAAATTGCCCTGAGGTGATCTGTGAACTGCTGCCTAAAACACACTTGTGCCCAAAAGTGGGCAAGCCAGGAATTTTTCACCAAGAGCCAGGCCAGAGCTGAGCTAGGGGTCTGGCTTGACTTTACGAGTCAAAACACAAGCAGAGCTCTGTTTACTTCAGGCTGTTTTCTCCATAGGAGTAGCACATTTCAGATACTACACTAACTGCTCAGGCTTACAAAAATGCTTATTTTGACCATAACTGGCTCAGCTTGACCATGGCTCTCAATTTCTTATAGAGGTCAAGCCGAGCCATGCTCGAGCCTGCTATGGCATGCCCACCTCTACTTGTGCCCTCCTCATTTTGGTACAGGCAATTCCTTTCGAACAGCCACCAGCCCTTCCAAAGGGGACTCTAGTCTCCCAGGAACTGAAGCCTCTCACCTATGCACCATCTCATTAGCCATGCACTGACAGACCTGAACCGTTCCCTCTCTGTCTCGTGGACTCAGTAGATGCTCCAAGAAGGTTAATGCCACTGCTCTTTGCCTAAGTGTCCTTCCAAGAGAATGGAAACCCTCCTTCCATTTATCAGCACTCATCCTGGCCAGGTCGTTCGTGCCTACATGCACCACCATGCATGGTCCCCTGCCCCCTCCCCCCGGATGATCTCCGCCATCATGGTCTGTAGTCTGCCTGCTGTTGTCTTAGGCCAACAGCGACCCCCCCGTCCTTCTTTCAAAAGAGTGAACTCTATCCCTAGTACCTTCTTACTTGCCCCTTTTTCGAAATAAACAAATACACACCCTACCCCAGGTAATCAGTGTTAATCACATGGCCACCCCCTCTGAATAATTTCTCACCCTGCGCGTGCACACATATACACACACACACACACACACACACACACACACACACACAGTTCTCCCACGGAGTCTCTGTTAAAAGACACTGCATTTTAAAAGCATCTGTCCTCCCCAACCCACCCTCCTACTACCATGATTTTATTGCTGGCCTCCCCAAAGATAGTGAGCTACATGAGCAAGGTGGCTGGGCTAACTGGGAGAATTTACTACTGCTGTTCCTCCCCAAAAAACCACGAACCAGAGTGGGGTACAGCATTAAAAGCATGACGTTCTGGAGACTGAGTAAGAGCTGGGGAAGGACTGAACGATAGTGCCCACAAGTTTTATTTGAGAAAGCAAAGACACTATGGAGGAACAGGGTAGGGTGGGGGAGAGGAAGACAGGTCCAGGCCCGCCGGGAAGGGGCAAGTTCTTTTTAAAATTATTTTGGTGGCCCAAATATTTTTCCATGAATAGGAAAAAATACTTAGTACTCAGATCTGAGTGCCAGAACTCCCGTTATTCACGGTATTTGGGAATGAAAGCTGGTACTCACACACACCTACTCCACACTCTGTAATGCTTCATTGTGGTTACAAGAATTACTATAAACCAAGGGACAAACAGCATTATCATGACTTCACTTGAAAAGTACTGCAAGTCTGTATTTTGAAACAATGTTTTTTTGAAACAGTATCTCACCATTCCAATATCCAAAATTTGTTCCTCCTATAAACATGTACCTGGATGAACAGAAAGAGACAAATGTTACAAAACAGTTTTTAAAATTAATCATACACCTTTAAAAGATGGTCTTGAAAGGAAGGCACTTACATGTTAAGGTTGGCTCCAAGTCCAAGAATTGTATTTATGGCTCTAGTTAAAAAGTTTGTATCAACGACTGAATGTTTTTCACCCCAGTGATCGAGCCAGCCTGTATACAACTCAGAATTGACCTACAAAAAAATGCATAAAATACATCTGCTTAACTCTGTATCAAAGAGGTTTACTAACTTGGACTTAATTTAGCAACGACCTACCAACTCATGCAGCAATAAAACACAAGCAGCACATCTTCAAACTATTACATACTTTCGAGTCATCTTCTGGGTTCACCCACATAACACACATTCTCATAAAACTATATTACAGAGTATCTGAAATTGTTATTACTGTTAAACTAATCATACAAATTATTCATCACCCACATTGTTAAACATTATACAAAGGTATCAAACTGTGATCAGATAAAAAAATATATATATATGTATTTAGCTATCAATGACACAGCTTCTTATACAACACTGGCCACAAGTCCCGCTGTATGAGGCCAGAACAGAAATTAAGCATCTTTGAATTTCTGTAGCCATTACACAAGTGCTAATTAAGTAACTTGACTACATGCCTCAATGGACTCTCAATGTTAAAGCACTTTTCTTATCAACCAGAAAGCAAGGCTATGGTGAGAGAAAACCATGGCTGAACTGAAGAGGGAAAAAGCTGCTAGAGCATGGCAGAAGTTGGGCCAGGCACTTTTTAACAGCTGTGTGCTAAAGGAAAACAAAGGCAGTTTGGGAGGGGCTTATGAAGAACTAAACAAGCAGACAAACAGACGGAGTGGATGCAGCATAAAGAGGGCACACTGAAATCAAGGGAGCTTGCTGGAGAGCATACAAGCACTAGAAACCTGCCCCAGTGGGCACAAGAGTGGGTCAGATGACACACAGACAAACTGAAGAACTTGGTCAACTGGATGCACATGAAGGCAAGTGTAGAAAAACGTACACACAATTCATAGGACCAAGAAAATGAGATACTGATAAGAACCGAATGTTGCAAAACCAATGCAAAACCACCAGTCACCAACTACACTTTGTTTTGTGCCCAGTTGTAAGGTCACTTTATAACAATATTTAAATTCACTCATCCTCCCAAGTGTCAATCCTCAGTCGTAAAGGTTCAGTTACTAGAAAGCAACTAAGGGGTGAGGTCATTTTGGAAGGAGGCTCAGTACCCCTAGACTGGGACGGTGCATAGAACATATAAACTGGTTATTCACCTGTAATCATTGTTTTAGGAGTGGTATATAGTTCACATCTACACATTGGCAGATCCACTGGAAAGTGGTGATTCACTGGAATGTCTTCAAGCTAAGCTCCTCCTATAATCTGGGCAGAATAACTCTTAGCTCCGCACCGTAATGTCAGATTTTGCATGCCGGATGCAGGGATCCATCTGCCACTTGCCAGGGGAGGCCGGGTGTGGTGTGGATGTGAACTATATACCACTCCTAGAAATAGCAGTTACCGTAGATACTCACATATAACTCGGTCCGTGTATAAGTCGGGACCATTATTCAGACCTTAATTTCATGCCTCAGTGTTTGACCCGCATACAAGTTGGTGCATCTTTTTCATCTGAATTTCACTAAATGGTACTTTTTTATAAGCAAATAGAAACAGAACCTGAAATCAATGCAAACATTTAATCTCAATTTAGAATCATCTTTTTTGTTTCAGTCTGAGTGCACTGATGTTACTGTAAAAAACACATTTATTGCAGTCTACCATTGCACAGTAAAACTGTGAGCAGAAAACTTGTAATTAATGCAATGGAATGCTATTGAATAAAATAGTTACAGCAGGCATGCGGGCGGAATGCAGGTGGGCGAAATGCCCTGACTTAACTGCAATGCGATGCTGGATATGAGAAATGGGATTTTAAGCAGAACAAGAAACCAGCAGTCTGAAGGCAGTGTTTTTTTGTTGATTGCATGTTGAAGTCTGGGTGAAGAATCCTAACATTATTCAGTTGCTAAAATTACTAAATGTTTTTAACTGTGTCTTAATAAGGGTGAGCACAGACAACAGAGACAAACAGGCAGTAGATGTTAATCGGGCAATGGTGTTAATGTTCCGGTCAGGAGATGGTATTAATTAGGTGTGAGCTCAGCTCACCTCAGGAAGTAGAAGCAATCAGGAGAGCAGAACCTTTGTTTTTTTTTTTTTAGTGACTCGGTATAAGTCGGAACATGAGTTTGGAGA
Source organism: Neoceratodus forsteri (assembly GCA_016271365.2). Classification (NCBI taxonomy): domain Eukaryota; kingdom Metazoa; phylum Chordata; order Ceratodontiformes; family Ceratodontidae; genus Neoceratodus; species Neoceratodus forsteri. Next base: position 661,311,591 of record CM057456.1, on the reverse strand, counting down.
CTGAAATTCACTCCCAAAAATCCGACTTATACGCGAGTATATACCGTATGTAAGAACTTACCATAACAATAGATCTTCGAGAGAGGTTCCTGCATTAGGTCTTCACGTATAGGACTGTGCCCCCTGGAGTCAGGTTCAAACGGCAAACTTGTAGCTAGCAATCATCAGCGGGGACCGCCCCCCTAAATCAGGTGACGAGACATCAGCCCGACTATAAAAAGGGCAGTCCCGTACCCGCCCTCCAGTGCTTTTCCACCGGAGACCTAGAGAGAGAGGATAGCAGAAGGAAAGGAGTAACAATTCCTGGGACCCTGTGCTCAGACTAGACCAGGATAAAAAAGTAAAATTTCCAGGAGCTGGGAGAAGGTGGGTGGGAAACAAGACCTACTGCAGGAACCTCTCTCGAAGATCTACTGTTACAGTAAGTTCTTTCATAACTGCTATATCTTACTTTGAGAGGGTTCCTGCAGTAGGTCTTCACATATAGAACTGAATTCCAAGCAGTCTAACAAAAAGAAGGAGTCGGAGATGAGTTTCCAGGAGGAGGAGGAAGATGTCTGCCAACTAAGGATCTGCCTTAAGACAGAAGACCTTGCAAAACTGCAAGGCCGAAACCAGCTCAATCCCTAGAGGCAATGTCCGGACTGTAGTATTTAGTGAAGGTGTGGATGGAAGACCAAGTGGCCACTGCACAGATCTCTACAGTGGACACATTCCTGAAAAAAGTGGTAGAAGTGGCCACGCTTCTGGTGGAGTGGCCTTTAACTGCCCCCGGAAGGGTTTTTCTGTATTTCTGGTAAGTGTAGTGAATACAGTTAGCCAGCCACCTAGAAATAGTCTGTTTAGAGATGGCCTTGCCCTGGCACTGGGAGACAAAGGCCACAAAGAGTTGGTTCGATGTTCGAACCTCCTTAGTCTGGGAGGTATAGTACCTCAAAATCTGATGCACATCCAAGGTGTGCAAAATATACTCCCCCCTGTTGGAATGCTGAGGAAATTAGATTGGCAGTTCAACACTCTAGTTGAGAGTCATCTCTGAAACCACTTTCAGAAAAAAGAAGGATTAGACCTCAGGACCACCCAGTCCTTGTGGAAAATCAAATAAGGCTCTCTGCAAAGAAAGGCCTGAAGCTCTGAGACCCTTCGAGCTGAACTAACTGCAACCAAAGACAGTGTCTTCCAGGACAGGAAGTGCATATCACAACTTGTTGCCGGTTCAAAAGTGGGCACAGCAAGTTTCTCCAACATAAAATTAAGATCCCAGGGAGGACAGGGGTTCTGGACTGGAGGTTTGATGTGAAGGATAACCTTCAAGAAAGTTTTGGAAACCTCTAGTTGTGCTAGGGTTTTGCCCTCCACCGAAAGGTGGTAGGCCGACACTGCAGAAAGATGGGCCTTAATAGAGTAACTAAGGCCCAACTCAGAAAGATGTAAGAGGTACTTTAACACCTGGGAGGCCGAGCAAGAAAAAGGGTCCAAGCATTTGGCTGTGGCCCAGATAGAAAATCTCTTACACTTTATGACATAGGTGGATCTGGTAGAGGGTTTTCTGGCTTCCACCAGGACCTGAGCAACCTGAGAGGAAACTCCAGAGCAAGAAACCGCTATGTCCACAGGTGCCACGCATGAAGATGGAGAGACTGAATACTCAGATGGACCTGGGTGCCCTGCTCCTGAGACAGAGGGTCATGAGACAGTGGCAGAAGGACTGACGGTTCTAAAACTAGTAGTTGTAACAGTGAGAACCAAATCTGCCAGGGCCACAGAGGAGCAATCAAAATCAAGTGGGCCCCTTCTGTCTGGAGTTTCAACAGAACCTTCTGAATGAGAGGAAAGGGAGGAAACGCGTATAGAAATCTCCCTGTCCAAGAGAGAGACAGTGTGGCTCGCCAAAGAGCACCATGCCCAGGAACGAGCAAGCAAAAGTTGGGTAGTCTTGCGTTGAATGGGGAGGTGCACTGATATAGGTCTGGCTGACCCCACAGAAGAAACAGGTCTTCGACTACCTCCTGCTTTAGCACCCACTCGTGAGCCCTGGCTACTGATTGGCTGAGACTGTCTGCCAGGACATTGTGCATGCCTGGTGCGTGGACTGCTGTAAGAAACAGGCCATGGTGAATAGCCCAATACCATACTCTCATTGCTTCCCTGCAAAGAGGGTATGACCAGGTATCTCACTGTTTGTTGAGGTACCAGACAGTCGCCCCATGTTGGCTGTCTGGACCAGAAGTGTTCCTGGGAGGAGTAACGACTGGAAGGCCTAGAGAGCATAGAGAACTGCTGATGTGAAGATGTTGCTCCTGAGAAGACCATGAACCTTGAGTTTTGTGATCCCCAAAATGGGCTCCCCAACCCATATCGGAGGCATCCGAGGTGACAGTCTGGAAGGGAGACAGAAAGTGGATGGGGGCTCCCACCAACAAGTTGGTGAGGTCCTGGCACCAGAGAAGGTCTTCCTGAAGGCTGCTGGAGATCATGACCAGTTGGTTCATGTTGCCAGATCACTGATCCCACTGGACTCAAAGAGACCACTGGGTAACCCTCATGTGCAGTCTGGTGAGTGAGATGGTAGGAATGGCTGCTGCTATAAGACCCAAAAGACTGAGTGCGCAGGGGTCCATTGAGCTTTGGCAACCAAAATGGCCTGAGAAACCGAGGTCTCGGCTCAATCCAATGGTAAGAAGGTCTTCCTCTGGACCGTATCCAGTACCGCTCCAATAAATTGGAGTTGCTGAGAGGGTACCAGCTGAGACTTGAGGAGACTGAACGAGATGCCCAGCTGGGCAAACAGATCCAGAGTGAGGGAGAGAGACTGCTTCAAGCTGTCTCGGGGATAGGGCTGAAAAGAACCAGTCATCCAGGTATGGGAGCACATATATGCCCCTGCGGTGGAGAAACACCGCTACCACCGCTAGGCACTTGGTGAAAACCTGGGGCACTGAGGACAGGCCAAAGGGAATGTCTTGAATTGAAAATGGTTCTCCCGGAAGGAGAATCGAAGAAAGCGGCGGTGGGCCAGGAGGATGGGGATATGAAGGTAAGCATCCTGCATATCCAGGGAGCACAGACATGTGTTTGACGACAGCAAGGGCAGGAGTCCCTGAAGAGTCAGCACGTGGAACTTCTTGTACTCCACAAAAGGGGTTGAGTGTGCTGAGATCCAGGATAGGTCGCAGATCCCCCATCTTTTTTGGGACTAGGAAGAAATGGGAGTAGAATCCCCTTCCTAGTTGATCTGGAGGGACGGGTTCTATGGACACTTTTGAAACAGTGCCTGGATCTCTTGGTGGATTTGGGGGGATCTGACCCGATGGGTAAAAGGACCTTCCCGGAGGGTTTGAAGGTGGAATCTCCAGGTCATCTCGATAGAGTGACCACTTCATATGAGCTGAAGAACCCATACATCTGCGGTGAGGACTTCCACCCCTCCAGGTGGAGACTGAACCTCCCTCCTACTGGTTCCTCTGAGGGGAATGGAGGGAGTGGGAGGAGGGGAAGTGAGTTAGGATGCAGAGGGGAGCAGAGCTTTGGTTCCCAAGGCTGGTTTGGCAAACTTAGCCTGAGGAGCTTGGGCTCCAGAGCCAGTGGCACGTTTTTTTACCTTGACACTTGTTCTGGTTCTTGTTCCATCTTCTCTGGTGACGAAAAGGCAGTTTCTTTTGACCCATCCAATACATTGAGCGTACATCTCTAAGAGACCTATCACACTCTTGCAGCCCTGTAATAATGTCTTTCGCGCCGACACAAAAGAGGACGGAACCCTGGAAAATTGCATCCAAAAGGGATGACTGAACATCCTATGCCAAAACCTGTGAGGCGCAGCCATGCTAAGTGCCGAAGGCAGATTCCGAAGGCCGCAGCCCGAGCCACGGAGTCCACAGAATCATAAGTGACCCGGAATGCGTGATGGCAGGAAGATTTATTCATACTAACCTTGTAGAGCAGCTTAGCCATGAGGTTTTTGTCACAGATGTCCTGTAGTTCCCTCTCCAGTTCTGTGAGAGAGGACTTCTGAAAAGTCACCATGTAGCACACATAGTTCAGCGACCGGATGGCGCAGGAGGTGGACGAGTAGATCTTCCTACCGAACTGGTCAAGTTGTCTCGAGTCCTTGTCTGGTGGGGAGGAACTCAAGTGTTTAGGTTGAGCTGAGCGGTCATGCACGGCCGTGATGACCACAGAGTCGGCTTTTGGGTGTGAAGTCAGATGAGAGATCCCTTCCGGGGGGGAAGTAGGTTCCATCAGCCTTCCTGGAAACAGCTGGGATGGAAGAGGGCTGTTGCCATATTGTAGTAACTAGATCCTCGTGCAGGCTCATCCAAGGGGGGATGGGTAGAGGGTCTGTGGTGGACAAGTCCAAATGTTCAGCCAGCCTTTTCACTGAGGATCTATGTCCTTGGACGGCCAGCCCCCTGCTGTTTGAACAGTTGTCAAGAGATCCCCAAAAGAAGAGTCCTCTGGGGGGGATTTTGGGGATTCTTTTGGATGAAGTTTGACCGGTGAACGAAGTACAGAAAGGTCGATATTGGAATCCGAATCCGAGGGCTCCAAAACCACTGGGAAGGGAAGGATCCATCCCGGTGTCGCCCACTGGAAGAGAACCTGCAACACGTCCCAAAGGAACTGGAAGAGGAGGTGGTGCTCTGGGTAGAGGAATTCCTCTGAGTGGCTGGGACTGCCTAAGTTCTGTAAGAAGTTGTGCCCTAGCACCTTACCACCATGCCGGGACAGATTTGCGATGAGGCGGCGGCAGTGGTGGAGGAGGAGGGGGAGGAGGCTGGTAAGCAGGTTGATGTCAGTAGGGCTATTGGTACCCTGCAAACCCCGAGGGATAACCGAACGATGGATATCCAGGCATCGGGTATCCAAGCGTCAGGTAGCCTGGCATCAGGTAGCCAGGTGTCGGAGGCACCAAGCCCGGCGTCGGGTGAGAAGGGTCTGGCGGAGGGCTGCCCAGTGGTGGAACATGGGGGTCAGGCCCCGGGAAACCGCCAGAGAGTCCCACAGGAGGACCTGAAGGCCCGGACGGGGAAGGCACCGAAGGGCCGCTGGGCAGCGGCAAGAGATCAGGCGTAGGGCCCAAGGGTCCTGAAGGGGGGGCTCCATACCTAAAAGATCCCGGTCCAGCGATGGACCCCTAGGAGGAGGGGGATCCAGAGGTGGAAAAGAACCAGGTGAAGGGGGAAGCTCTGCAAGAGACCCCAACGACAGGTCTGGGAGCAATCCCAATGGAAGGGAAAGGTCAGGAATGGATGGCGAATCCCTGGGGGTTGAGACCGTCAGGGATGAAGTGTCCCCCACGAACACACTCATCCCGGCATTGAGATCCTCAAGGGAGCCCGACAGAGACAGTAGATGTGGCTGTGCGGTTGACGGAGGGTCCATCGTCCGGCTTCTCAATCTCGATCAGGCTTGCTGCGGAAGAAAGACTGCGGTAAAGCTTATCGGTCTGGGCTGGGCACCCGGAGGCAGGGCCGGAGGGCGACATATCGGCAGTGCTTCGAGTGGGAGACCTGACAGACACCTCAACACAGGCAACCCCCCGCTGCCCACACACCTCAGCAGGAGGGGAAGAAGGCGTCCAGCCTGCAGAGTGGTACTCACGGTTCTGGAAGTGGAAGGTCTCCCATACGGCGATGGGCTTCTCTCCCGGCACTTCTCCTTGTCCTTTTTCTTTCTTTTTTCTGGGGCCACAGACGACAACCTCTTCCTAAGCTCCTGGAGCTCCTTTTCCATAGAAGCCAGACATTGGGTCAGAAGGTGGACCTCGAGGGTCTGCTTGCATCGGGTCCGTGTGGCCTGGCTGAACCCTTGGCAAATAGCACACTCAACTGAGTTGTGCTTAGGTCTCAGGCAGAGGAGTGGTTGTCCCCGTGCGGGATTTGGGCGCTGCACTTAGAGCACTCCTTCTTAAGATGAGACGACATACATGCGTTCGAAAAATTCAGAGAAAAATATATAGAATAAGACGAAAATCAAGATATACTAAGCGGGCGACTGATCGCTGTTCTTCCACGTCTGTAGAAAGAACCGAAGCGATGACGGGAAAGAACTGGAGGGCGGGCGCAGGACTGCCCCATTTATAGTCGGGCTGACGTTGCATCGCCGGACATCGGGTGTGGCTGTCCCCGCTGATGATTGCTAGCTACAAGTTTGCCATTCGAACCTGATGCAAGGGGGCGCAGTCCTATATGTGAAGACCTACTGCAGGAACCCTCTCGAAGTAAGATCTATAGTTACAGGTGAGTAAACAATTTTTCTAGGGGTGTGGATATAGTCTACTGTCCACATATTGGCAGATTTCCAGCAGTTCTCCAGGAAGTGGGGACAAGATGCGCACCCCTATTTGGTGAACAGAGACTGGAGAACTGAGGTCTCAAAAGCAGCATACCAGCAAGACTCTAAGTCAAAGCTGTAATGGGAGATGAAGGGGTGCTCTGACATCTAGGCAGCAACCCTGCACATTTCCTGGATAGGGATGTCCCGGGAAGGGGCCAACGAGGCAGCGATACACCTGGTGGCATGAGACCTAAGCCCAAAGGGAGGCTCCCTACCAGCCAACCTATAACAGATATCAATGCAGGAGACTATCCACCTGCCAATCGTCCGCTTAGCTGCCAGTCTGTCATGTGCAGTTTCAGCGGAGGTGACAAAGAGCTGGCAAACTTCTCCCCAAACTCCAGCTATGTACTCCTTATAGTAAGCAAGCACTCACCTCAGGTCCAGTGTGTGAAGCCTGTGCTTGGCCTCCGAGGATATGTTGTTGAAATACATTGGGAGGTTAATTACCTGGTTATGGTGAAACTCCGAAACAACCTTCGGGAAGAACTTCAGGTTGCGGCAGAGGACAACCTTGTCCTTGTGGAAACCAAATATAGACACTCCACCGAAAGTACCTGGACCTCACCAATCCTTCTGGTGGAGGCAATAGCCACCAAGAAGGTGGTCTTCCACGACAGGTGGGAGATGTGACACCTGTGCATAGGTTCAAACTGCTTACCCATGAGCGCTGCCAAGACCAGCAACAAGTCCCAAGGTGGTGGTTCATGCACCAGTGGGGACAATTGGCAAGGCCCTTGAAAAAGCTCCTGACCTCCTTTCCTGCACCACCACTGGCATACCGTCCTGCGCCCAGTATGCAGAGATGACTGCCAGATGCACCTCAGGCCTGACAGAGAGGGCAAGTTGACTCCTTCCAAGAAGCATCAGTGACACGGAGGACCTCATCAGAGAGACCCAAAGCCTGGAACTGTAGCCACTCAGGAATCAGGTTATCAAGTGCAGGGACTGCAGGTCCGGGTGGAGGACCCTCCACTGAGAGCAAGAGAGCAATGTCTGGGCAGAGAGGCAATCGCTCTGGAGGCCTTGAGCAATACCTTGTGGATCAAGGGAAAGGAAGGAAAGGCGTACATGAGGCTTGGGGTCCAGGGCTCATGGTGAAGGCATTCCTCAGCAGTGTCCTGCACTGGGGGGGGGGGGCACACAAAACAGCCTTGGCTTCATGTTCTCCTGGGAGACAAACAGGTTGACCAGGGGAGTGCCCCACTGGGAGAATAGGCGATCGACTACCTCCTGGTGAAGAGACCACTCATGACTCGTCTCGCCCACTCGGTTGAGGGCATCTGTCAGCTGGATGGAGGCACCCGTCACATGGATCGCAAGAAGATTGGCGTCCAGACGGCATACAAGGGACCAGGTGCAGAGAGCTTCCCGGTACAACAGAAGGGAATGTGTCCCACCCTGCTTGTTGAGGTAGTACATAGACATCGCGTTGTTTGTATGGACCAGAATGACCAGATCCTGCACTACTGGAGCGAAGGCTGTCACAGCTAGATGCGTTGCACAGAGCTCCAACAGGTTTATGTCACATTGGGACTCCTTGGGGGTTCACAGCTCGAGGACCCTGTGGTCCCCCAGGTGGGCTCCCTATCCTGTCAGAGAGGCATCAATCATAAAAGTGACCATCGGTCCTGGCCAGGCAAATAGGACTCTTTCCTGTAAATTTTCGGGGACGAGCCACCACCGGAAGGCATCACACATTGGCTGTGTCACTGTGACCAGTTGCTTGAGGTGAATGAGATGCTGATCACACAAACAGGCAAGCTGCCACTGCAGGGTGTGCAATCGCCAGCAGGCCCACTGGATCACGATGGTGCAGGATGCCATGTACCCTAGCAACCACAGGAAGTTCTGGGCAGGGTGTGATTGCCCAACTCAAAATGATCAGGCAAAGGAGGTAAGATCCTCCACCCTGTCCACTGAGAGTCGGGCCTTGGCCGAAGGGAGTTTAGCTCTGCTCTGATGAAGTGGACATCCTGTGAGGGGCTGAGTTCCAACATGGTCGGGATGACCAGGAGGCCCAAGGCCAAGCAGGTCTGAAGGGCCAGACCTCTGGACCACTCCACCTCTGCTCTGGAAGAACCGGCGATCAGCCAGTCATCCAGGTAAGGGTACACCTGGACACCTCGGCGCCGCAGGAATGCTGCCATCGCTGCTATGCACTTGGTGAAGACCCTGTGCGCTGAAGAAAGACTAAACAGCATGGCCCTAAACTCATAAAGAATCCCTTCTAAACAGAACCGCAGGAACTGGTGCTAAACTGTTCAGAGCACGTCTCCAGAGCCTGCACCAACCCTGCCTACCAGCAACTACTCATGGACTCACTCACACGGGCCACCCCTCCCCACACCTGCCCCCCAGACTCTGGTATCTCATGCTCTGTAGCTCTTATTCCACTAGTGGTTGCGCTCTCTTGTTTGTCTTGAGCCTCATCACCCCCCTCTCTCTCACTCTCTCCACCCTCCCCTCATCCCCTTTTCTCCATCAATCTCCACTCTCATGATATCTCCCCTCCCCTGCCTGGTCTCTCCTCTCCTTCCCCTCTCTCGCCCCTTCCTCTCTCTCACCACCTTCTCCCACCTTACCACACACTCTGACATGCACTATCCTCAACTACAAAGCTGTACTGCAATGTGACAATGCTCCTCCTGGGCTGCTCTATCCCCACACTCCATTCACTAACCACTCTCTCCCTATCCTACCTTAGTAGTAAACCCTTAATGAAACTCATAAGAAACTCTTAGCTGTTTTCTATGTTTTTGCTACTTCCTGTACTGATAATTCAACTGTGTCTGTGTTTGTACTGTGAATTCAATTATGTTCTGATATTTCAACTATTTCAGTGTACTGTGAATTCAATTATGTCTGTATTTGTACTGTTTAATGGATGTGGACCCTTTGTAAAAGAGTTTTTACTCAAAGGTTGTTTCTGAAATTCCAATAAATAAATAAATAAAACTGCTGGTGGGATGGATGGATAGGGATGTGGAAGAAGGCATCCTGAAGGTCCAGAAAGCAGAACCACATGTCCTGCTCTAAGGAAGGAATGATCTGATTCAGAGTGACTATCCAGAACTTACGAAGCCGCAAAAACTGATTGAGGTTGTGAAGATCCAGTATGGGGCGCCAACCCCTTCCCAGACATCACATCTTCTCATTGGGCACGGGCTCGGCTGGGTGGGAGAACCTCGAATTCCAGAGGCAAACCCCGACCCACCACTTCAAGCACCCAACTGTCTGAAGTAATAATAAACAGGCAGGTGCGAAATGGTGAAGCTGGCCTCCCACAGGAGAGTAATGCCCCCAACCCATCACGGAGCAGGCTTGGAGGAAGCTCCAGAGCTGGCTGCCACGGAAACCCTGGCCTCCAGATTTCTTGGCACCAGAGGAGACTGAAGCTGTGAGGATCTGGATGGAGGTGCCTAGGGCAGACTGGATGGGCCTTGTGGTCCTTATCTGCTGTCAACTTCTATGTTTCTATGAATTTCCCTTCCCTCCCCATCATATCTACTGTTCTCTTTTAGTACTTCCTTAATTTAGGGGGAAAAATCCGGATCAATTGAGACCTGGTATAATATCCAAATTTGCCACTTTCTCATATGGTTTGGTCCCATGTTAGATTTTGGAGTTGACTGTTTCTGTATAACATATTTGTTTCATAATTAGTTTCCAGTCTATAACAGATGGTATTACATTAGTCATCCAACACTTGCTGATAGCTTTCTTGGCTGATAAGTAAAATACTGGTATGATGGTGTGTATCCAGGGTGGAGAGTGATCGGAGCAAATGTCCAGTATTACCTAGTCTGCTGTTAATTTGATAGTTTCAGTTAGACACCTCAAGAGTTCGGTCTGCAGTGCCAACCAGAAAATGGCATTAATATGGGCAAGACCAGAAGATATGACCCAGTGAAGCGCATCTGCAGCCACAATTACGCCAACACCTGCTATCCATCTCCAGTAAATATTTACTGAGGACCTGGGGGGAACAGAAATACCTGATCCTGCACTTCCACGCTAATTCCCGCCACATTGGGGATGAAGTGATCTTAACTGTTATCAAGTTTGTTTCTAACCAGGATTCCCATGGAATTTCTAAATCGAGGTCTTTATTCCATTCAGTTAATACTGATGTCGTGGTTTCCGGTACACCCTCCCTAAGGACCTTGTATAAATTTCCAATCAGATGGTTCTCAAATGTCCCTTGTAAGGCTGTTAGAAAAAATTTCAATAATCCCGATGCCGGAGTCAATAGGATAGGTTGTATATATGTGCTTCTTAGGATATGGTTCTGAGCTTGAAAATAGCAGAACTGATCTGAGTGTCTAAGATTACTTCAGTACGTCAAATGGGCTTATACCCTTTGGTGATAGAAATTGAAAGTAGTGAGATAAACCTAGTCGCCTCCATCCTCTAAAGGAGAGATCCGATGTTGCTGGAAGAAAAGATTCATCTTCCGATATTAGCTTACAATACTCGTAAGCTTTACGGATATCACTCTTCTTCTCAATTTCCTCCATATATGATATGTGTTGGCCGTGATTCCTAAGAAGTCCCTGGTGGGAAGGGATCATTCGACAGAGGAGAACAGTTTCTTGGTTATATCATATAGGTCATTTATATTAAATTCTAACAGTTTCCAAGGTGATTTATAGTCTGCAGCCAACCACATCATTATTATATGAAGAGACGCTAGTCTTGCATACAAAGTGAAGTCCGGTAGGCCCCCCCCCGTGTTAAAGATAGTTTCAATAATGACAGTCTTATTCTCAGGCATCCATGACCCTAAATAAAACATGAGATAATCTTGTCCCAGGATTTAAAATAAAATGTTGAGGGGAAGTTAGGTATGTTTTGGATTAGAAAAAGGAGTCTGGGTAGTATGTTCATTTTAATAGAGTCTATTCTTTAATGAAAGGTAAAAAGTAGTGGCGTCCATTTGGCAAGGTCTGATTGGATTTTGACTGTCAGTGGTTCATAGTTCACTAACTCCAAAACCTCTGGATTCTGTGGGATGTTCATACCTAGATATTTTATTTTTGTTGCGAGCCATCTGAATGGAAAAGTTCTCTTCAGAGTTTTGGAGGGGAGAAAGTTAGAAGTTAGGATTTCTGTTTTTGAGTAATTTAGCTTAAATCCAGCTATTCCCTCATAATGTTTTAGAATTCTCCAGGCCGTGGGTATGGAAGTTTCTAGTGAAGTCAGGGATAAAAGTATATCATCTGCAAAAAGGCTTGTTTTATGCTCTTGTTGGGCTATTGGTATGCCCTCTACTTCCCTTGCCCTACGTAAAACCTGGGCCAGTGTCTCCATGTACAGAGCAAATAAACTTGGAGAAAGAGGGCAGCCCTAGCGAGTGCCTCGCTTTATTTGTACTGGAGATGAAATCCCCCCATTAGTTCGTATATAGGCTTGTGGAGAAGTGTATAAATCCTGAAGGCATTTTATGAATGAGGTTGGAAATTGAAAAGTTTGCAGGGTGTCCCATAAAAACAACCAGGACACCCTGTCGAAAGCATTTTCAGCATCTAGGCTGATGAAGACTGTTGGATTTGTCGTTTTAGAACATACTCCTGGAGGATTAATGTTTTTCAAATATTATCCGAGGTTGTCCTCCCTAAGATAAATCCCAATTGGTCTGGGTTTATAATTTTGGGGAGGAATCTTTTAAATCTGACAGCCCAGATACTAGTAAAGATCTTGTAGTCATTGTTTAGAATAGAAATGGGGTGATAGGTTGTAGGTGTTGTTGGGTCTTTATGTGGTTTAAGTATTGGGGTAACTGTGGCTAAGCTCCACAAAGGAGGGAGGAGGGAATCGCCCTTTGCTATTTAATTGTACAATGGCGAGAATTTTTTGTATCATTCGGATATATATCCATCGGGGCCTGGGCATCCGCCAGTCTTAAGGTTTTTAATCGCCTCCATGATTTTGTTGCAGGAAATTGGTTCCTCCCAAAATTTTATCTGTGATTCTTCCAGATTGGGGAGCCCCAAACTGAACAGAAAGGTCTTTCTTTCCGATTCAGTAGTTTCTTCTCCCTCTGAGTACAACTCTTTGAAAAATTTAGAAAAAGTTTGGGTCATATGGGAATCCGTATGGCCCATCTGCCCTGTAGTCGGGTCCCTGATTTTTACAATCGTGGAGGTCTGTTTTCTAGAATGTAATTTGTATGCCAATTTCTTTGCTCCTTGGGGTCCCCCTTAGTGTGTGGTATGTCAAAGGTAGGTCAATGCCTGTTGTGTCTTGTTGTCTAAGATTTTTTGGAAGGATGCCTTTGTGTCCCTTATTTTGCTATCGAGCTCCTGGTCACCATCCCTGTACAGCATCTGGTAGTTCAGGAGTTCTTCCGTAAGTTGTTTATATCTTACTTCCCTTTCTCTTTTTTTCCTGGAGGTGTATGCTATTATTTCCCCCCTTATTATGGCTTTTAGTGCGTCCCATGACATTGCTTCTGTTATTGTGGGGCTAGTATTTTCTTCTAGAAATTGTGGGATTCTCTTTGTAATTATTTCCTGGAATTCTTTGTCTTGTAGCAATACTGGGTTCATTCTCCAAAGTGTTCTCTTCGGCGCCTGTCCCATATCCAATTTTAAAATTAAGAGATGATGGTCTGCTATTAGTTTGGGACCTATGGATATGTCCTGTACTTTGGAGAAGTGCTCACATGTTGTAAAAAAGTAATCGAGGTGGGAATAAGTATGATATCTAGGGGAGTGATATGTATACCCCAGGGTTGATGGAAAAGTGCGACGACATATATCTATGATGCCTAGATGATCCAAAGTGGTTTTAAAATGTTTGACTGTCTTATTGTACCGATGTTGATGTGGGCGTGAACAATCCTGATGTGGGGAGAGGGCCATGTTTAGGTCGCCTCCCATTATGAGTTGCCCTGTAGATGATTTAGAAGGAGGGAGGTGAACCTCCTCAATGTCTGAAGTGGCGTTTGAGGGGGAAAATAAACATTTGCTATTGCGACTTGTTGGCCGAATAGTATGCTTTGTAATATTATAAATCTGCCCTGTGCGTCTATCCTGGTTTTATTACTTTTTAAGGGTGTATCTTTAGGAGCCAAGATGGCTACTCCTCTCTTTTTAACCCTGGGATAGGATGAAGCGAAGAACCTATATCTTTTCCCCAACATAACTTTCTGATGCTCTGAATCAGAAAGGCGAGTTTCCTGTAGGAAGTAATGGCATGCTTTTTTTTTTTTAATCTGTTGCATAACTTGGTATCTTTTTATTGGGTCATGGAGTCCATTTATATTTTAAGAGTAGATTTGTATTGGATTAGCTGCCATTATTAAGTTTTTCACTAATTTTACTCTTCTTTTTTATCCTTAGATGTCTGAAATTTGGATTCAACCCGATCACCCTCCACCTCCGAAAGGGAAAGCAACCAGGATGAAGACTCCTCCTATGTTTGTGTTGTACAGAAGTCAATAAACTTGGATAAAAAATATTTGTGTGCGTTTTGTATTTCCCCCTTTCCCCAACATTCCTATTATAACCAATAAACATGACAATCCCAAACAATTTATACCCCTTTCCTCCCCATTTTTTAAACTTATAAACCCTTCCCCTTACTACCCCTGAACCTATATACAGATCCCATGGTGGACGGCCTCGGAGCGTACAGTGGCCGTCACTCCGAAGGATCAAACATATAGACTCCCAACAGGGAGGTGCTTAGAAAAAGCATGCTCGAATAGCTCCTGTCCTGAACCTCCAGGAGGATAGGAGAGAAGGTGAGGGTCATCTGTCTGCCCCAGAAGGAGGAAAGCCTCTGGGAAACGGATAGCGCCCCTATGAGGGCAAGGAGGAACACTACCTCACCCAGTTTTGGGTCTGGCATGACCAAAAGGAAAAAAACAGAGGGAGAAGATAGTGACCCATATTGTAGGGCCCTCCATTCCATCCCATCTTCTTAAAAAGGTCAATTGCATAACTTGATGATTTCTGGGTCCAAAAAGGCTTCTCAAGTTTTTAATTCCTAATATTTGTACACCTCTCTAAGAGTCTAAGTGCCACTTCCCATGAGAGCAAGCAATCTGCCACCACGGTATGTCTCCATCCTCACACACACACGGGGCATGGCACCCACCCAGACAAGCAGACCCCCGCTCCATATCCCCACTGGAATGGTTTGATGCTAGGGTCAGCCTTCATTTAGTTTAATTTGGGTGTATCACCATCTTGAGGCCCCTCTGTTTGTTGATGGAGATCTCATGCCCCTGTCATCAAGACCCATTCCCTGGTCACCAAACGATCGGGCACTGAAGGGAGGGATTAAGCCCCTGTCCTGCAATACAAAGGCGGGGTAGTAATGCAATAGTTCAGTACTGATTGTCCCTTTACTAATAAAATAATAGAGTTCCTATAAAATCTTTCATTCGTCAATCAGCTTGCCCCCTCCTGCCCCATGACTCCCCTGACCCCAAAGAAACAAGGAGGGGTCCAGCCCACTTCCACCAAAATCACAGTCCACATCTCGATGTACCCCATCTTTTAGGTCAGTATTACAGTCAGTTTCCTTATGGCAACTTTACTCTTCAGTTTCAGTATCGAGGGCCATGCAAGCTGGAAAATGTTTATTATTTCTGTGTTCCGTTAAACCAGTCTTTCAGCCCCATGCCCAATCAAGTCGGAATAGTCCCAGAGTTATGTTTGGTTATAGTAATAAGTCTGAGTCTTCTACTTGTTAATTATAGGAGGCTTTTGCTATTCAGATGGTGAGGTATCGCCAATATTCTCCCATATGGACCCCCCCAAAAGGTAAGGGTGAACCAGTACCAGCGAGGGTCCCAGCAGAAGTCACAGTGCTTCTCGAACTTAGGTCCCACATTGTAGGTTAGATCCCGGTCCTTGTCCTCTGGTATCCCCTTGTTGTGATTTAGGGAGTCAGGTCATGTTTTGACTCTTGATTTTAGCACCTAACATATGGTAGGGGCTTTTAATGTTTTCCTGTACAATGGATCTGCTCCCCCCCAAAGTACCGGTCCTCGCTACTCTCACACGAGACAGCTGAAAGGGTGGAAGGGACAGCCAAGAGAGAAAGGTTGCATCAGGCTCAATCAGGGAAAGAGGGACAATGGCCTTGTTCACTACTCCTTAGCCAGGGTAAGACCCCGCCATCTGGAAGTAGATGTAGTCCTAAAGACAACCTTGGCCAAATGTATCCATATTTTTAAATTTGTTGTCTGGACCATTTAGAGGCGTGCCCCCATCGGGACCCAACTACTCCCCCCGCTTCCCGGTCACCCCCCCCAACCCGACCAGCAAAAGGGAGAGGACAGCAACTTCTGCAAAAGAGAAATATTTAAAGAATCGGTGTTAGCAGTTCTTAACAACTAATTTAATAAAAATTAAACATAACTAGTGGAGTTTTTAGTCAGAAAACTCAGATAACTGTAAAATAAACCTCAGTTTACCCCAGGTTATCCCGACCGAGAGAAACCAAGAAACGTATAATTTAAACACTAAAACTACGGGTTTACTAAAATTACAAAAAGTAAAAGGCAGCAAAAGAAATGTTAAAGAATACTTATATTCTGTAAGGTTTCTCACGCCAGAAAAAGATGATAAAGAGGAGAGAATCTCTGAGCATCTAGATATATCAGGCAGAGAGAGAGAGAGAGAGAGAGAGAAATCTGAAGGGTTTAGAACTAAGGCAGTTAGTATAAGGCAGCATTTGAAAAGTGGCTCATGTAAAATATTCCATTATTTGCATATGTTCCAGATTCTCTCTGGGCAGTTCTACTTAGGAAGAAGACTGCATATAGTTATGAATACCTGAGTATTCTTACCCCAGAGTCCTTTAGCATCAGTATCTTTTTTGCACTTAGCTGGCTAGGTGCAACTGCCCCGGAGGTGTGCCTTTAAGAGATATTTAAATGAGCATAGGGCCAAGCCAGTCAAAGGACAGGAGGGGATGTGAGCCAAGTGATAGCTGTTGAATGCTTCAGAATTTTTTCTCCGCTGGACTGAGCAATACTGCCTTTGAGGTGTCTCCCAACTTCCCTTCATGACAGCCTCCTAGTGCTTATCTGGGTAAAGTTCTCCTCATAAATGATTTCCTTTAGTGTGCTGAGTGAAAGTTTTACTTTTTCATTAGTGCTGTGCAATTTTTTTTATTGTTAGAGCAACTGCACTATTTTGACTTTATTTTTACTGCGACTATTTAGTTTAAAGCCTAATTTTATCATGGGTACTTATTTTCGACGGTTTCCTTCATTTTGGGGGCAAATTCTTGTGAGAACCATCGAATTTGGGACAGTTGCCTTGTTTTTTTTTTTTTTACCTCAGACCTCGTGGAGTTTACCGCGAGGCACCTGCAGTAGATCTCAAATTTAAACAGTGCCTGGGGGGTTTCTCTCTAGATTGGCAATTACAAGGAAACATTTTTTGTTATATTACAGGACCTTGGTATCATCTGTGTCAGGACTGTCCGTAAGAGTCCAGCAGCCACCTGTGTGCAGTTGAGTATTACTGGGTTTCTATTAAGATTGGCACTGGTATAGATCCCAGTTTTACAACCCAAAAAAAAAGGCACTACTGTAGTAATAGACATAGTTTAAGTGGGGCAGGACCGGCTGGTGGCATTTTCACAGAAACCTGCACTCAGTTCATAGGTCCAGAACTGGTTTGCTTTGCTTAAATTGGCAAATATAGCAGACAAACCTTTGATTATTACGGCCGAGGATAAACCAAAGACTTCCAATGAGGGACCATTCAAAAGTACTAATACCAAAAGCAGAGGTGCTGAGGAACCCTCCAGATCCCAGCCAAAAAATAAAGCTTCCAAAGATGAAGTTCCTCACAAATTGAAAAATAATAAGAGTGACAAAAAAAGGAAGCTTGATCAAGCCTCTGATGAAGTGGCTAAAAAGAAACTCTGTCAAGACAGATGTGCTCCCGTTGCTCTTGGGAAAGCCAACAGTGAGACAACAGGCATTTTAAAGCATACAGAAAGAACAAAACACAAACTGTGCAGGTTCTTCCATCAGTGCAAGATGTGGAAAAAGCATGGCAACTGTTTCAGACCCTTTAAAAGATGGGCCCTCAATTTACTGGGGCTGGCAAGCACTCTCCCAAAGTTCTCTCTTCTGTAGATTGTGAGGGTGATGCAGATGATTATCAATTTTATGATGCCCCTGAGCCCCAGGAGTTCCTGGACCCTCACCAATCCCCCGGGTGACCACGAGGATCCTTCCTCTATGTTTAAATTTACACAAAATATACTGGATACCTTGCACCTCCCTACGCAGGAGCCCAACCAGGATGTCGATGAAGACGAAGATTATAGGATGATGAAGGGTCTTTCATCCTCAAAGACCCGGGTCGTCCATATCTATAATGCATTTAGAAAAAATACCATGAAGGTGCTTCACCACCCCACTTCAGTATCAGCGGTTGATAAGCAGCTTAAGAGAAAATACAAATTGTCTAAAAATGGTACCGACTTCCTGTCTGCACACCTTAGCCACGACAGTATAGTGCAGCAGGCAGCTTGTGAGAAAGCTGGAGTCTCCTTATTGCCCTCTCCCCCTGACAAGGATTCCAAGAAAATTTACTTTATAGCAAAGAAAATGTATGCCACAGCTTCCCTGCTTCCCAGGCTTTCTTCTTACATGGCATTCAAAGCCAAATATCAGAAAGCCCTTTGGAAAGCTGTCCAGGCAATCGCCCGAAATGGATAAGATTCTATGGTGCAGGAGCTGGTGGATATGTCAAAAACTGCCCTGGAAGCTACTATGTACCAATTCCACAAGGCAGATGACAATGATGCAGCCTCTAGAGTGATGGCCCATGCCATCTCTCTGAGATGCATCGCCTGACTTAGAACAACCAGTCTGACCACAGACACTCAGAACAAGGCCATGGATTTTCCCTGTGATCAAAATATGTTGTTTGATTACAGAAAGTACAGTTATGTAAGAACTTATCAAAACAGGAGATCTTCGAGAACAGCTCTTGCAGCAGGTTACACCATTAGGACTGAAGCCAGCAGGCACCAGGACCCCACGGAAATTTTCTAGCTAGCAGTATTCAATGGGGACCACCTCCGACGTCGGTCCCGCCCCCGACATCAGGCGTAGTACATAAGGAGGCGGTCCCCCATAATCCTCAGTTCTCCCACCAGAGACTCCCAGCCGCTGGATGACATCAGAAGAAAAGACTGAGGATCCGCTATCAGATGGCAAAACAAGGTATCAATAAAATCCCTATCCTAGGAGAAGGATGCTTTGACTATGACCTACCTCCAGTGGGGATGGTGGGAGGGAAAATACCTGCTGCAAGAGCTGTTCTCAAAGATCTACTGTTACGGTACGTTCTTACGTAACTATACTATCTTACTTCGAGAAACAGCTCTTGCAGCAGGTTACACCATTAGGACTGATTCCCAAGCAATACTGGCAATCACACACCATCGGGAAGAGAGGTAGAAATCCTCGAGATACCTCGAGCCTAGGACAGAAGTCCTTGAAGGACTGCTAGACCAAACCCTGCTCTTTGCCTCGATGCAATGTCCAGGCTGTAATGCCTGATGAACGTGTGTACGAAGCTCCAAGTAGCTGCAGCGCAAATAGCTGAGGTGGACACATTCCTTAAGGCCGCAAAGGAGGTAGCCACCCCTCTGGTGGAATGAACCTTAACCACGCCCGGTAAGGGTTTGCTACGCTTCTGGTAACAGAACGTAATGCACTGGATAAGCCACCTGGACAGTGACTGCTTTGAGACAGGAGCTCCCTTCATCCTATGGGCAAAGGAGATGAAAAGTTGGTCCGACTTTTGGTGGTCTTCGGTTCTGGTCAGGTAGTATCTGAGGCACCTATGCACATCAAGAGTGTGCAGAAGGGCTTCTCCTCGATTAGAGTATTTTGGAAAATACACTGGTAGATCGATATCCTGATTAAGGGTGAGAGCTGAGACCACCTTAGGCAGAAATTTAGGATTAGTCCTTAGGGATACCCTGTCTTGGTGGGAAACCAAATTAGGCTCTTTGCACATAAGTGTGTGCATTTCAGAAATTATTCTGGCTGAAGTAACTGCAACTAAAAATAATGTTTTCCAAGAGAGAAAACATAGCTTGCAATCTGCGGCTGGTTCAAAGGGTGGCAGCATGCGCTGCTCCAGGGCGAAGGTAAATCCCATGGTGGGACTGGATCCTGTCGGGGGCCTAAGGAGGCGCCCTCAAAAACATCGTGTCCAGTTGGGCCACAGTCGTTGGCCTACAGGGGGGCAGTGGTAGGCTGAAATGGCATGAAGGTGTACCTTAATCGAGGAGTAAGCCAGGCCGGAGTGGAAAAGGACAGCAGGTAATCCAGTACCAGCTTTTCTGGACAGTCAAAGGAAAAAGCGCGTGCTTGAACCCAAGCAAAACCTGCGCCACTTCATAGCGTAGGTCGCGTGGGTAGCCGGTTTCCTAGCGGCAGTAAGAACGTCTGCCACCTCTTGTGAGACCCCATATCACATCATGGCTATGTCTCTAGGAGCCAAGCATGCAGGTTTAGGCAACGTAAGTCTGGATGGACTAAGGAACCCACCTCCTGAGACTGCAAATAGGAGCTGATTGGCAAAGGCACTGGAGGTTCCTGGGATAGCTGGTGCAAGAGAGGGAACTAGATTTGTCTGGGCCAAAAGGGTGCTATCAGTATGAGCGTCGCTTGCTCCCTGCGGAGTTTTAGAAGAACTCTCTGGATAGAAACATAGAAATATAGACTTTGACGGCAGATAAGGACCACTTGGCCGATCTAGTCTGCTCATTTCCCTACCTACAGGAT
This sequence comes from Neoceratodus forsteri, assembly GCA_016271365.2. Classification (NCBI taxonomy): domain Eukaryota; kingdom Metazoa; phylum Chordata; order Ceratodontiformes; family Ceratodontidae; genus Neoceratodus; species Neoceratodus forsteri. The sequence goes on along the minus strand of CM057456.1, from coordinate 661,291,466 downwards.
AGGCTGCAGATCCTAGTTAACCAACAGCCTATTTCTTCCTACCCCCCACAAAAATTGCCTTATGTCTGTCCCATGCATTTTTGAATTCTCCCATAGTTTTAGACCCCACAACCTCCTCGGGAAGGCTGTTCCATGCATCCACTACCCTCTGTGAAATAATACTTCCTCACATTGCCCTGAACCTCCCCCAATCTTTAAATTGTGTCCCCTTGTTCTCACATCTCTTTTCTGAAGATGCTACCCTCTTGGACTTTGTTGATTCCACTAAGGTACTTAAAAGTTTCTATCATGTCCTCTCTCTCCCTTCTTTCCTCAAGGGTGTACATATTAAGCTCCTTTAGTCTCTCCTCATACAGGTTCTCTTGCAGACCCTGCACCATTTTAGTTGCCCTCCTCTGGACTGCCTCTATCCTGTCTATGTCCTTGCGAGATGGGGTCTCAGAACTGGGCCATGATACTCCAGATGGGGTCTCACCAATTGTCTGTACAGAGGGATAACAACTTCCTGTTTTCTGCTGGTGATGCCTCTCCTATGCATCCCAGTATACCCCAACCCTCCCTACTGCCGTCTCACATTGCTTGCTAACCTTAAGGTCATCTGTTATGATTACCCCAGGTCCCTTTCCTTTTTGTTGTTGTTACTACCTCCCCCATTGTATATTCTTCCCTGGGTTCTTGTTTCCCAGGTGCATTATTCTGCACTTCTTTGCATTGAATCCAAGCTGCCACACTTCTGACCATTCCTCCAACCTTGCCAAGTCCCTTTTCATCCTTTCCACGCCTCCTCGTGTATCAACCCGGTTGCAGATCTTTGTGTCATCTGCAAAGAGGCATACTTTTCCTTCCAGTCCCTCTGCAATGTCACTTATGAAGACATTAAAAAGGACTGGACCCAGTACTGAACCGTGTGGTACCCCACTAGTAACCCCTCTTTCTTCAGAGTGGACTCCATTTACAATTACCTTCTGTGTCCTGTTGTCCAGCCTATGTTTTACCCAGGCTACCACCCTGGGACCCACTCCCAGGCTGGTTAATTTGACTATTAATCTTTTGTGTGGGACTGTGTCAAATGCCTTGCTAAAGTCTAGGCAGGCCATGTACATAGCCCCTCCCTGGTCTACTACTTTGGTCACCCAGTCAAAGAAATCTATTAGATTTGTCTGACATGACCTTCCCGCTGTGAACCCATGCTGCCTTGGGTTCTGTGCCCCACTGGCTTCTAGGTACTCAACAATTCTTTCCTTCAGAAGTGACTCCATCACTTTCCCTACCACAGAGGTCAAACTGACAGGTCTGTAGTTTCCTGCCTCTGTCTTGGTCCCCACTTTATGAGGGGAGATCATTCGCCTTCCTCCAGTCCTCAGGTACCACACCATCCTCCCATGATTTATTAAAAGAGTAGCCAGTGGTTTCACTAGTTCCCCCTTAATTCTTTTTAGAATTCTGGGAATTGTCATCAGGCCCCACTGCTTTGTCCATCTTCAGTTTTAGGGTTCTTGCAGAACCCTTTCTTCTGTGAAAGGGCTGGGATCGACCCCCTATCAACAGTGCTTCTGTTAACTGGATTAGGCACTTCGCCTCCTCTTTTATGAATACTGAGCAGAAATATTACGTTCAGTATCCTCTTTCACTGTCCCCTCTGCCCACCACCGTTCATTCTATTCAGCCTCACTATCCCTCCCATTGTCTTTCTCACTAGCTGATGTACCTATAAAGATTTTATCCCCCTTCTTAACCAGGTGGCCATCTTTTCCTCAGTTTGGGCCTTTGCTATTCTGACTTCCCTCCCTGCTTCCTTCTGCCTTAACTGGTACAGCTCTCTGTCCTGCTCCTTCTGTGTTTCCTTATACTTCCGGAATGCTATCTTTTCTTCCTAGCTTTCACAGCCACCTTTTTGAGAACCATAGTAGCTTTTTCTTTCTTTTGATTTGTTTATTTGCTTCACACAAAGGCTTGTTGTCTCTGTGATGGCAGTTTTGATGATTCCCCATTGTTGCTCCACACCTCCTCCTAGCCTGTTTGCTAGTGCTTTTCTGAGGCACTCTCCCATCTTGCCAAAGTCAGCCCTCCTGAAGTCTAGTACCCTCACTTTTGTATGGCTTGACTCTGTAGCTGAGTTTAACGTGAACCACACTGTTTGATGGTGACTTGTTCCCAGATGGCAACCCACTTCTAGATCTGAGATCCTCTCACTGCCCCGTTTGAGAAGCGAGGTCTAAGATTGCTCCCTCACGACTGGGTTCCTGAAACTAGCTGTCTGGGGCCTGCCACCTGTGGGGCATCAAGAATGGCCCTGCTCTTGGATGTGGCTGCAGCAAATGTGCTCCAGTTAACATCTGGCATATTCAGGTCTCCCATCAACAGTATCTCCCTTTCTCTGCCATCCTAGAATGCCTTCTATCATATCCTTGTCCATTCCCTCCCCTGACATGGGGTCTGTACACAACCCCTGTGCGGATTGTGGTGCCTTTCCAGTCTCCAGGTGACCCACAGTGCCTCCTCTCCTGCCTGTTTACTCTTTTGTTCAGTTGCTTTTATCCTTCCTTTACATGAGAGCTACTCCTCCCCTCTTCTCCCCGCCTGTCTCCTGTAGCTTATGTACCCTGGTATGTTAACATCCCAGTCATGGTTCTCTGTGTACCATGTTTCTGTGACTGCTACGATATCCAGGCATCCCTCGTCCATCAAGGCCACCAGCTTAGGGAGCTTGTTGCCCAGACTACAGGCGTTGGTACTCATTACCCTCCTTTTCTTGATGGCCTTACCCCTTTTTGATCCACCCCTGTTCTTACTGCGTTTGTCACTTTCTCCATTTACCCCTGTGCTTCTAACTATTGACATCTCTATGTTGGTGTTTACCGCACTTACTACCGAGACTTTTTTTTTGGGGGGGGGCACTAGGATTTCCCTGCTCCTTTCCAATGCCTCCCCCCTTGGCTAGTTTAAATGCTTGCCCATGAAGCATTTAAACCTATCACCTAGGATCCTGGTTCCCATCCTGGACAGATGCAGCCCATCATGCCAGTATAGGCTTGCATCATCCAGGTGGACCCCCAGTCCCCAATGAAGCCAAATCCTGAGCTCCACACCAGTTTTCAACCACTGATTGAATCCCATGGTGCAGGACACCCTAGCCTCTCTCGCCATAGATGGGAAGCACCTCCGAGAAGGTTACCGTGTGTGCCTTGTCTGAAGGCCCTCCCAATTCCACAAAACTCTTCCTGCACTTCTCTGATCCCTTTCTTGCCAGGTCATTTGTCCCTAGGAGGACAATGACATCCAGCTCCCTCCTGTGCAGCTGCTCGGCAATCCTGAGGATTCGCTCCCTGTCCCTCCAAGCCATGGCACCAGGCAGGCACCTTACCTCCCTCTCCCCTTCCTCCCCCAGTTCTACCTTCCTAACGATGGAGTCCCCCACCAGGAGTTGTTTTCTTCCCCTGTGGGGTCCCCTGCCACCCTCCTGTGGGTCTCTTTTGTGGAGGTTCCCAGCATCCTCCTTGGTCTCCACTGTGGGTGCCTCCATAGAGGAACCACACTTTGCCAGAATGGCATAGGAATTGCTGAGAGGTACAACTGGAGGGATGTGCCTCTGTTCCGCCACCCTCACCCTCCCTGAGCCCACTGTGGTCCAACCGCTCCTCTTTCTTGGCAACGCCTGAGGCAACGGCAGTGGCACTGGTGGTCCCTGGATGGAAGAGGAGGTCCCACAAATCCTGGCCAACTCAGCCTGGAGATGAGCAACCTCCTCCCTCAGCCCAGAGAGGTGCCTGCAGATGGGACAACACCGCATCCTCCAGAACATCTCCCGGAAGACTGCTGCTCCACAGACACTGCACTGACAGCTTGGCAGAAGACACCAGGAGGAAGGACTGCTGTGTGACTGAACTTCTCTGCTGGGACTTAAGAAGTAGAACTCTTGTACTTCGACCTTTAATTTAGGGTAAAAAAAAACTAACAAAACAAACCAAAAAAAGTGTGTGTTTGTCTGAGTTAACTGAACTGAATGGTTATCTGAACAGTTATCTAGGTGTAAATCTCAGGTGACTGAAATGATTTGATAGCTGTGAGATTTAAATTACTTGTACAAAGATCTAGTAAGTAGGGGGAATGGCTTAGCTAGAAGGAAGCTAAATTTAAAGACTGCCTTAGAAAGATTCTGCTACTAGCTTGGCAGAAGACACCAGGAGGAAGGACTGCTGTGTGACTGGACTTCTCTACTGGGACTACATTGCCCTCCTTCCCTCCGCCCCAAAACTAGTTCTTTTATAGGCACAGGATTTGACTGACAACAGGAGCTTCCTGTTTGGGAGCAGGAAGTGAGTGATCACAGAGCCACCAAAGACCCACCATCCTAGAAGGGCAAGAGTAGCTCTCCGGCCCCCTCTAGCTGCTGGAGGTCTGCCTCTGAGCAAGTAAGGGGTCTACTGAGAAATATAGGATATTCTTGTCTCAGAACAGGACAATCAAGAGCTTAAAGGGCACACGGGTATAAAATAAGGTGAGAGAAGAAAAAAAAACAGAGGAAAGAGTAAGGATTGCAAACAGTTAAAGGGACAGAAATAAGACATGATGGAAGAGGTGCAGTGCAGTGGCTGTGGAGCAGCAGTCTTCTGGGAGACGTTCTGGAGGATGCGGTGTTGTCCCATCTGCAGGCACCTCTCTGGGCTGAGAGAGGAGAGGCATAGAGGAGAGGGACAACGCGTCTCGCCAGAAAACACCAGGCCCTGGATCTAGCGAGCAAAAATTGGGCAGTTTTGCATTGTATGGGGACGTGAAGAGGTCTATCTCTGGAGTACCCCATCTGCGAAACAGATAGTCTGCCACCTCCTGGAGTAGTTCCCATTCTTGGACTCTGACCTGAGAGCGGCTCAGGCTGTCTGCGATGACGTCCACTCCCAGAACATGAACTGCAATAGGCTTGCGCCGTGCAAGACCCAATCCCACACTCTCATGGCCTCCCTGCAAAGCGGGTAGGAGTGGGTGCCTCCTTGTTTGTTGCGGTAATACATCACCGTGGAATTGTCCGTTTGTAACAGAAGTGTACCTAGTGGAATCTCCGACTGGAAGGCCTGCAGGGCGTAAAGAACTGCCCTCATTCCCAGTATGTTTATGTGGAGATGAGACTCCTGGGCTGTCCACAGGCTCTGAGACCAGACACTGTTGAGGTGTGCTCCCCAACCGAGCCCTGACGCATCTGTGGAGAGTGTTACAGTCAGGGACGGTGCTGTGAAAGGGATTCCCACCAAGAGGTTCCCTGAATGTAGCCACCATTGCCAATCTCGAATTACAGTATTCGTGATTTGGATTGGATGCTGCAGATGGTCTTGCTTTTGGTCCCATTGTACCCGTAACATCCACTGGGTTACCCGCATGTGGAGATGGGCTAGCGGGACTGTTGCAATGGCCGTAGCCATGTGTCCGAGCAGGCAAAGGACCAGTCTGGCTGAGACGGTCTTCTTCGCCGACAAGTCCCCGATGAGGGATCTGATGTGTTCCGCTCTGTCCAGGAAGAGGAAAGCTTTCCCTTGGACGGTGTCCAGAACTGCTCCGATGAATTGCAGCATCTGGAACGGAACCAGGCATGACTTCTCATAATTGATGAGAATGCCCAACGTCTCGAACAGAGACTGAGTGCAGTGGATGGCAGACATCAGGGCCTCCTGTGAGGATGCCATGAGAAACCAATCATCCAGGTAGGGGAACACGTAGTGGCCCTGTCTCCTCAGAGAAGTGACTACGACCGCCATGCATTTCGTGAAGACCCGAGGTGCCGATGACAGCCCGAAGGGAAGAGCTTGGAACAGATAATGGTGCCCTGAAACTCGAAGCGCAGGAACCTCCTGTGTGCTTAAGCAATAGGAATATGCAGGTAGGCGTCCTGCATGTCCAGGGATGCTAGAAATGCGCCCTGCTTCAGCATGGGAATCAGACCTGGGAAGGTCACCATGCGGAAGCGCTTGTACGTGACTGAAACGTTGAGGTCACTGAGATCCGGTATTGGACGGAGGGCCCCTGTTTTCTTTGGAACCAGGAAGAAGTGAGAATAATATCCTAGTCCTCTCTGGTTCTCTGGTATGTGCTCTATAGCTTCTTTTTCCAGAAGTACGAGCACTTCCTGCTGTATGAGCAGGACATGCTGACCCGAATAACAGGAAAGCAGGGGAGTTCTTGTAGGTGGGTCATCTAGAAACTGTATGTAATGGCCTTTCTTGACCAACTGTAGAACCCACCTGTTGGTGGTGATCGAATGCCACCCTGAAAAGTGGCAAGCGATGCAACCCCCGACTTTCTTTGCCCGTTGATCCAGAGGAGGGGGGGGCAGGGAAGGAGGCATGCTGTGGCAGCGTTTGTCCCTGTGGGCTGGGCCGACTTTGAGTAACGCTGGCCTCTGCCCGAGGACGACTTGGCCTGGGCCTTGCGCGAGAAAGTGCCCCTCTGCTGCTGGCCGGAATGTTGTTGCTGCCTTTGTAGCCAGCTGCGAAAACGGCTCTGGCTCCTACGAAAGGAACTAAGCCTAGATCTGTACATGGCCTGTACAGATCAGACTGCCTTCCCTGCATCTTGGAGCTTGGTGATGACCTTCTCCGAGGAGTCACCAAAGGGCATCTCGCCGTTATATGGGACGTCTACAATATTTTTCTGTACGTCCGGGGTGAAGCCGGAGACACTGAGCCAGGAGCTCTCTCCGAGACAGACGCCTGAAGCTGCAGCTCTGGCCGAAGAGTCCGCAGAATCATATGTGGCTCTAAGCACTTGGGTCCCCACATCTGACCCAGTGTGAAGGAGGTTTAGGAGCTCCACTTTCTGATCGCCATCGGGAAGTTTTTCAACCAGGTCCTGGCCCTGTTCCCACAATGCGTTCTGGAACTGAACCATATGGGTAAGGTAGTTCAGAGACCTGATGGCGCAAGTAGCAGCTGTGTACATGGGCATCCAATTACTTGGATTCCTGGTCCGGTGGCTGAGTGCTCATATGCTGGGGTCTTTGAGACCGGTCATGTGAAGCAGTAATGCCCAGGGAATCTGCCAGAGGTTGCTTCGCCAAGTACTGGTCCTCTCTAGGAGCCTTGTACAGGCGGTCAGCATTCCTCGGCACCGCAGGAGTGGAATGCGGATGCTTCCATGCAGCCCTGGTGACGTCCGCGAAGGTGTCCACCAAGGGTGGCACTACCACAGACTTCGGGTCTTTTTGTCGAAGGTCGTGGGCAAGACGTTGTCCTTCGGGGTCAAGGTCCTCAGCATCCCACCCCATGTTGTCCTGGATGTGCATCATAATCTCGGCAAAAGAGGGATTGTCCGGTGGAGACCTGGGGAGGTCATGTGGGTCAGGAGAAGAGATGCTGAGCGGAGAAGGAGATCTGGGGTATTCCGACGTATCCGATCTTGAATCCTCCCCCGACAGAGTGTACCGGCATCGTCTGGGTCGTTTGGGGCTGGGTGACCCTGAAGGGGATCTGGAGGGAGGCCTTCTCCTGTCAGTAGATCTGCCCCTAGGAGGTGGAGTTTGCTCCTTGGGGGATGGTGGTCGTCCTACTAGCCCCTTAGGTGGAGGGGGGGGGGTGTAGGCAGTGAAAGGGTAGGAGGAGGAGTAGTAGGAGGAGGACGGGCAGGGACCACATCCTTCTTGATGGTGTCCCACCAAAAGGTAAAGAGCTCCTTTACCTCTGCAATGTTCATACCCAACGACGGGCCTGGTGCTGGTGGTCTGTTGCCGGGGTCGGGCATCGGGTCCCCTGGGGTCCCCCAGTCCGGGAAGGGTTCCCGTGGGATCCCGTGGGATCCCGAAATCCTCGGTGTCGCCCCGCCTGGTCTTCGGGCTGTGGGGTGTCCTCCTCTGTGGAATCCCTATAACCAGCATCCGCCGGTGATGGGGGTGCGGTCTTCTGCTCCGGGGTAGCCGACGTCGGTCCCCTGGCCGACGTCTTCGGACCTGGCAAACGCCTGGCTGGCGACGGGTGTCTAGCCGGTGTCATTGGCTCCTGTGAGCGCCGAGCCGATTTGGAGTGTTTGGCTGACGTCGGGTGGTGGGCCGACATCCGTTTTAGGGAGGTCAGGTCCTTGGTCTTTCTGGGCGCCGGATCAGGACCTCTGGGTGGTTGGGAGACCGACCGACGATGGGTGGATGAAGAAGACTTATGGCGCTCACCAGACTTTGAAGAGGCCTTGGAAGGGGTTGATGAAGCCGAGGGCCTCGATGTCTTAAGAGGCTGGAGCGAAGAAGAACCTCCTGAAGACCTGACCTTAACCGGGGGAGGCTGCAACTGAGCCCTGGAGGGAGAGCGGTCTGATCTGGAGCCGGAGCTGCGGGAGTCCGAGGCCCGAGTAGGGGACCTAGACCTCACCTTCTCCTGGTGCTTGTCCTGGTATTTGTGGGATTTGGATGAAGATTCTCCCCTGGAGGAAGGTTCTTGGTCCATTCTTTTAAGCTTTTCCTCAAGAAGAAATGCCTTAAGTGCCTTCTGACGGCGGATCCTGGTGCGGCTATTAAAACCCTGGCAAAAGGTGCAGGCCTTGGTGTTGTGGTCCGGGCCTAGGCAGAGGACGAATGGGGATCCTTGAAAGGGATCTGTTTGCTGCAGGCACACTTCGAAAAGTGACCCTCAAGAGATGGAGTTGGAGAGGACATCAGTTGTGCAGAGAAAAGTTATTTGAAAATTATTCGAAAGTTCTGTAGTCGTCGTGCGCTAGAAAGGAGACCGAGATGCCGATGCTGGCGAGTCGACGGTGGGAAAAGAACTGAGGATTATGGGGGACCACCTCTTTATGTACTACGCCTGACGTCAGGGGTGGGACCAACGTCGGGGCGGTCCCCGCTGAATACTGCTAGCTAGAAAATTTCTGTGGGGTCCTGGCACCTGGTGGCTTCAGTCCTAATGGTGTAACCTGCTGCAACAGCTGTTTCTCGAAGTAAGATCCACTGACTACATGAAAAAAAAGTCGATGAGTACAAGGCCTCCTTGCAGAGCCACTCATCCAAGCCTAAACCCACCACCCTTCAGAGATCCCATCCCAGGGGCAGTAGGCGCAGAAGTTTTGTTCCCAGGCCTTATAATCCCTATCCCCAATCTGACTGTAGCCAGTACAGGGGGTCTTTCCGAGGCAGGGACAGAAGGGGCCAAAGAAAAGCCACCTCTACCCAGCCATCTGCCTCTCAGTTTAAGTCCTGATATGAGTGTCCAGGTCATCTCCCCGTTTCTGGTTGGAGGCAGACTCTCTCACTATCTTCAGCACTGGTCCCTCATCACGTCGGACATGTGGGTGCTGGAAATAGTGGAGAAGGGTCTGTCATTACAGTTCAAGCAGCTGTTAGACCTCAAGCATACCCAGGTGTCAAGACCTCTGTCCCCAACACAGATACCGCTGTTGGAAACGGAGGTACCAAACCTTCTGGCTTTATGAGCAGTGGAGAGGGGCCTCTACTCCAGGTATTTTCTGACACAAAAGAAAACTGGGGAGTGGCGACTTATCTTAGATCTCAGATATTTAAATGAACTTCTAAAAAAAAAAAAAAAAAAAAAAAAAATTCAAAATGGTCACTGTCACTGGTCATACAGTCCTTACAGCAGGGAGACTGGCTAGCCTCCTTCGACTTAAAGGACTCCTACTTCCACATACCCATAAGGAGATCTCACAGGAAGTTTCTCAGGTTCAAACTTCCTTCAGGTCAATATCAGTTCACCGCAATGCCCTTCGGTCTGTCCTCGGCCCCAAGAGTCTTTACCAAGTGTCTCGTAGTGGTAGCAGCACATCTCAGGAGACTCTCTACCCCTATCTGGATGACTTGCTCATAGTAGCAAAGTCTCCTTGCCAGATCAAGGAATCTATTTCCCTCACAGAACGCACTCTGGAGTCTCTGCGTTTCCTGGTAAATCTAAAGAAATCTCACCTGGAACCCACCCAGCTGCTCACCTTCATAGGGGCCCAGCTGGAAACTCAGAAGGGATATGCTTTCCTCCCACAGGAAATAATTCAGTTTCCTTTCACCCCGGGACAGCCAAGACCAGCCAGACATTTCCTCAAACTTCTGGGACATATGGCCTCTATGACTGCAGTAGTCCCAGAGGTCAGGTGCATGATGAGACTCCTGCAAGCCTGTCTCAGAGAAGCAAAAGATTTTCAAAGTTGATACCTGTGTTGGAGGGCAGGGGTTCCTTTTCAAGCTCCTCTTCCCACATAGGTGATCACCACAGATGGCTCCCTTTTGGGCTGGGGAGCTTATTTAGACAGTGCCTCAGTAAGCGGCAACTGGACTCCCGAAGAGTCACAGTTGCACAAAAATCTTTTGGAACTCAGAGCAGTCTTACTAGTTCTCAAAGCTTTTGCTCCCAGCATAGAAAGGCAGGTGGTTCAAATTCGAATGGACAGCACCACTGCAATGTTCTACATAAACATGCAGGGTGGTGCCAGATCAGGAATACTCTGTTTGGAAGCTCTGAATCTCTGGTCTCTAGCATTCTCCCCGGGAGTCAGCCTCTCAGCTATTCACCTCCCAGGCAAACTCAATACTCTGGCGGATGCTCTAAGCTGCATCAGTCAAGGTAAGAGCGAATGGACACTGAACAAGCAAGTACTAGCCACAGTGTTTAGGCGGTGGAGCACACCAGACATGGATCTGTTTGCCTCTCTTCTCAATTTTCAGCTTCCTCAGTACTGTTGCAGGCCCCCAGTTCCAGGAACACTTCCTCTGGATGCCCTGATCCTGGACTGGTCAGGGAGGTTCTTATACGCATTTCCTCCCTTTCTCGATATTCAGGGTTTTGCTGAAACTCAGACAGCAGCCTGCATCAATGATTCTAGTGGCTCCGGACTGGCCCAGGCAAGCCTGGTACCCTCTCCTTCTCTCAATGTCCTGCAACAGACCCATTCATAGAAACAGACACAGATTTTGATTGCAGATAAGGACCGCTTGGCCCACCTAGTCTGCCCATTTCCCTACCTACAGGATAAGCTCCAGATCCTAGTTAACCAACAGCCTATTTCTTCCTCTTCGCCTGCCTCTGACTCGCTCCCTGCTGACCCTTCCTCAGACAGGAATGCAGTACCCAGACATACACTCGCTTCACCTCAAGGCCTAGTTCTTAAGGAGTTAAGAGTTTCCATCCTCACAGTACTCTGAGCAGGTCCTTAAGATACAGAGGATGGCTAAAAAACCTAACACTTAGAAGACTTATGCAGCCAAATGGAAAAGGTTTTCCCTCTGGTGCAAGAGTGAAAAGGTCAAACCTCTATCAGCTTCAGACCCTCAGCTGTTAGACTACCTTGGACACCTACAGGCATCAGACTTGAAACCATCTTCACTCAAGCTACACCTGAGGGCATTTTCAGCCTACGTTTCGGTGGGAAAAAAAAAATCTGTTTTTCCCACATTTTTAAAAATGTTTTCAAAGACCTCTTGCACCTCCAGCTTCCAACCAGGGAGCCTGTTCCTCCTTGGAGCCTGAACCTTTGCACAGACAGGCTCATGAAGCCACCTTTCGTGCCTATGTCCATGGCCCACATCAAGTTTGTAACTTGGAAGACCGTCTTCCTGGTAGCTATTACGTCTGCCAGGAGGATTTCAAAGCAACAGGCCCTGTTCACTGAGCTTAATTACATCATCCCTGACAACGATAAAGTTAAGCTCAGGACAAATAGGAAATTTCTACCAAAGGTGGTTTCAGAGTTTCACTTGAACCAGTCCTTTACTCTGCCTGTCTTCTTTACTGAGCCATCCACTCCTGGTGAGCAAAAACCCCACAGCTTGGATGTCAAAAGAGCCATCTTTCACTACCTAGAGCATACTAGACAGTCCAGAGGCTCTTCCATTCAGTTGTTCCTCACCTACGGGGATGCAGACAGAGGAAGACCAGCTACCAAGAGAACTGTTTCTCATTGGTTGGTCTCTTGTATTAGATTCTGCTATGAGAAAGCTGGTCCACAACCTCCAGTGGGTCTCAGAGCCCATTCCACCAGAGGCACTGCAGCCTCGCTTGCAGCAGCAAGGGACATTCCCTTACTGGATGTCTGCAAAGCAGCTACCTGGAAATCTGTGCACACCTTTGTGAAACACTACAGTTTGGATGCGTAGGGCAGTTCTGCAGAGCCTCTTTCCCAAGTAGGTTCTCTGCCTGCCTCCCACTTGGTACTGCTGGGTAGTCTGCAAAAAAGTTACTGATGCTAAAGGACTCCAGGGGTAAGAAGAAAAAATTACTCACCGCAGTAATCTTTTTTTCTTCCAAGGAGTCCTTTACTATCAGTAAGCTCCCACCCTTCCTCCCCAGTTCACCTGTCACAGAAGGGCTCTTATGTCACCTTTTACCAAATTTGGAGTTTCTTATTGATGAGTTTTTATCTTGTGTTGCTGTTTCCATTTCCACTTCTGTGGACATTTGCATGTTTTTTGAATCCTGTTGATTCTTTTTCGGGGTAACTGCCCTCATTTTTCCTTGAAAAAATTCTGAAGCATTGAACAACTCTCACTCAGCTCACACCCCCTCCTGTCTTTGATTGGCCCTACGCTCATTTAAATATCTCTTAAAGGCACACCTCCAAGGCACTTGCACCAAGCCAGCTAAGTGCAAAAAAGTTACTGATGCTAAAAGACCCCTTAGAAGAAAGAAGATTACTGCGGTGAGTAATTTTTTCTTACTGGGGTTAGAAGAGGCCATCCACCAACTTGTGCTGGGTATCGGCTGTAAAGGTCGAGATCATCAGCAATGCCCAGCGCCACATGGCCACCACTGTGGACATGGACCTGGCACAGGAGTCCCTGATGTCCAAGGCCAGCTGCAGCTGTTTGGCAATGGTGTGTTCCCGGTCCCAGACCAGCTTAACATTTAGCTGAAAATCAGCAGGAACATGGGGAATAACCTGGCCCAGCGTTCCCAAAAGAGTATGGGAAAAGTTGGCCATCATGATGGCTGAACTGGCCTGCTGAAGACTCAAGGATGGAGCGGCGTTGACCTTTCTCATTGCGTGGTCTAACTTCTTGGACTCATTGTCCAGGGGCTTGTCAGCATCCCTGATGTTGTCCATGCACTGGAACACTGAATTGGTGACCAAACCTTTAGCTGAAGGATGGTCAGTGAACCCAGGCAAAGACCTGGAAAGCACCACATATTTACGGACCATAAGGGCCAACTATATCAGACAGGAGACAGGCTGCTGCCACAGCTCCAAAAAAGGGACCAAGAGGGCCTGCCCTTCCCTACAGGGAAGGCAATCCCAGGGGAGTCATTCTTCTCCAAACTCTCTTGTAGCAGGCAAAGAACAATCAATACAAATGGCAAAGCATGCCCCTAGAGCCTCGACTCTCCTTAGTCTTCAGTGGGGGTGCAGTTTAAAGAAACGTACTCTTTTTAACTGGTGCCCTATTCAAATTAATGTGACATCACAATTTAAGGCTAAAGGTCCAAGGCAACCTGTTATTCTAGGGACGTGGATATTATGTTCATTCCACACTTCTTGGCACACTCCTAGCAGTTCTCTGGGAGGAGGGAGGCAAGGCACACACCTACTTGGGAAATAAAGACTGGAGAAATGAGGCCCCAAAACCAGCATCCCAGCATGAACCAAGGTCAATGTGGTAGTGGGAAATGAAGGTGTCTGCTGACTTCCAGGTAGCGGCCTGACAGATTTCTTGGATGGGGACGTCCCTGGAAGCAGCTACCGGGGCAGCAGGATGGTGAGTGGAATTAGCTCCTAGCCCTACAGGAGGCTACCTACCTGCCAACCTATAGCAGAGGTCGATGCAGAATACAATCCACCTGTTAATCATCCTGTTAGCTGCCAGTCTGTCAAGTGCGACTTCAGAGTAGGTGACAAATAGCTGGCGAACCTCTCCCTGAACTCCAGCCGTGCGTTCCTTATAAAAAGCCAGTGCTCGCTGCAGGTCCAAAGTATGGAGTCTGTGCTCTGAGTCCAAAGTGTGGTTGCTGAAATACACTGGGAAATTAGTCACTGGTTAAGGTGGAAATCCAACACAACCTTCAGGAGGAAACTTGGGTTGGGGTTAAGGACAACCTTGTCCCTGTGGAACATCAGATAAGGAGACTCCACCGAGAGCACCTGCAGCTCACTGATCTTTCTGATTGACATGACAGCCACCAGGAAAGCCATCTTCCATGGCAAGTGTAACATCTCACACTTGTGCACTGATTCGAATGGCTTGCCCATGAGCTTTGCCAAAACCAGCAGTAGATCCCATGGAGGTGGAGGTTCATGCACTGGAGGGGATATGTGATTGAGGCATTTGAAAAAGCATCACACCACCTTCTCCTGTGCCACCATCTGCTGACCGGCCTGCACACAGTAGCAGAGATGGCTACCAGGTGCACCTTAAGGGTCGAAGACCAAAGACCCCCTTTGGACAGAAACCAAAGGTAGTCTAAAATGCTCGCCACAGGACAGAGGGTCCAAGCCCTTGCCCTGGCACCAAATGGAAAACCTTTTCCATCTGAAGGCATAGCACTTTCTGGTCGACTACTTTCTGGATGCTTCCACTACTGTGAGTACATCCTGGGAGAGCCCCAAGCCTGGAATTTTAGCCGCTCAGGTACCAGGCAATCAGGTGCAGGAACTGAAGGTCCGGATGGAATACCTTCCCCTGACTGACTGATATCAGGTCTAGGCATGCTGAAAGACGACTCAGGAGCCTGTTGCTGAGGCGAGCAGGATATCAAAACTGGCAGGTCCAATCTGGGGCTACCAGAATCACATGCGCCTTGTCCCTACTCACCTTGAGAAGCACCCTGTGAATCAAGGGAAATGGAGGGAAGGCTTAGAAGAGGCCTGGGGTCCATGGCCTTGAGAAGGCATCCCCCTGCAGCGATCCCCGTGCGGGAGGGGTGGGCATGAAACAGCCTTAGCTTTGTGTTTCCCTGGAGGCAAACAGATCCACCATCTGTTTGCCCCAGTGGGAGAATAGGCTGTAAGCTACCTCTGGATGTAGAAATCACTCATGGGATATCTCACCTATGCGGCTGAGAGCATCTGCCAGATGATTTGAGGCTCCTGCCACATGGATGGCTAGGAGATCTGCCTCCAGTCGGCTCACGAGCTTCCAGATGTGGAGCAGTTCCCTGCACAACAGCCGAGAGTGCATGCTGCCCTGCTTGCTGAGGTAGTACATGATTGTGGTATTGTCCGTCTGGACTTGAACCATTTGACCCTGAAACTGCTGAGCAAATGCTGACAATGCCAGTCTGACTGCTCTGAGCTCCAACAGGATGGTATGATATTGTGATTCCTCGGGGGGTATAGAACCCATGGGCCCTGTTTCCCATGTGGGCTCCTCAGCCCGTGAGAGAGGCACTGATCGTGAGCATGACCGATGGCTCAGGGTGGACAAATAGGATCCCTTTCTGCAACCGGTCTAGGATGGTCCACCACTGGAGAACATCCCACATCTTCTGGGTCACAGTGATCAGCTGGTCAAAATGACCTAGGCACTGAGTCCAATGGGCGGCCAGCTCCCACTGAAGAGGGCGCATATGCCACTGGGCCCAACAGACCATGGTGATGTAGGCCGCCACGTAACCCAGAAGGCACAGAAAGTCCCAGGCAAGGCACAAGTGCCCAACCAGAAATGACTGGACAAAGGAGGACAGAACTGCTGCCCTCTCCGCCGGGAGCTGAGCTCTGGCTCGACAGGAGTCGAGCTCTGCCCCGATGAAGCACATCATCTGAGAAGGCACAAGCTCTGACTTGGCCTCGTTGATCAGGAGGCCAAGTTTTTTTTTTTTTTGTTTTTTTTTTCAAACTCTATTTATGGCACCTTACCCCTGAACTCTCTCAGGCTGACTTAACTTGCTGGTCTGCTCTACCGCCCACTGTGGTCCTCTTCTCCTCATATATATTACTGCCCCTCAGTGACTGCCACCAGGTAAGCCCCCTCACTCTGAGCCCCTCGGGGCAGGGCCGCCAACCACTCTAGAGCTGTATCTATAATCCAAACTGCCCAGCTTGAGCCACCGAGAGGCCAAAAAGGCGGAGAAAAGACACGGTGTTCGGTGTGTGGCAGCCAGCCCTGTGAGGAGCCGTTGCCTATCGCGAGAAGGGGTTTTCCTTAGTTACGGCCCCTTTCCCTCCCTCCCTCCCTGCAGAGCCCAAGCGTGCAATGACGCCAGGGACGTCCATCACGGCTCTGCATCCCACTACTAGGCCCTGTGCTTCGCAGTGCCTCCGATCTCTACCGGGGGGTCGCTGTGGTGCTGGGCTGTTCCTGGATCTCTCCCCAAGAGAGGAGAGAAGTCTTCCGAATGCTGTATCTTCTCTCCCCGAACTCGATTCACCAGCATGGTGCAAAGTGTGGTGTCCAGAGCCTCAACCCTCAGCGCCACCGGGCCGGCCCCAGGAGGCCAAGTTGAGAACAGGTCTAGAGGCCCAGATCCCTGGACCTCTCCACCTCTTGCTGGATGAAACCTGCCAAGAGCCATTCATTGAGGTAGGGGTACACTCTGACCCCTCAACGCCCGAGATGGACTGCTACCACTGTAATGCATTCGGTGAAAACCTTTGGGGCTGATGACAGGCCGAATGGCATGACTCGGAACTCGTATAGGGTTCCCGCTGCTCTGAAGTGGAGGAACTGCTGGTGTGATGGACAGATCGGGACATAAAAGAATGTGTCCTGGAGATCCAGTGAGCAGAACCACATGTTTTGCTCCAGGTATGGTATGATCTGGGACAGAGTTACCATCCTGAAAGTGCGTGGCCTGAGATACTGATTCAGGTCGTCCAGATCTACAATGGGGCACCAGCCCCCAGTCCGCTTCGGGACCAGGAAGTACCTGGAAATGAACTCAGGGTCGACTGGAGGATATGCCACTCGAACCACTGCCTCCTTGAGGAAGAGATGGGCTATGTTGTCTCTCAGAGCCAACCAAGTGTGGGCTGATTCCCTCTCCTCCCATGGGGCGCTGGCTCAGCTGGGAGGGTACTGCTCGAATTCCAGAGGCAGACCCTGGCTGACCACTTCTAAGACCCACCTGTTCAAGGTAACAGCGGACCAGGCAGAAAGAAAGTGGCGGAGCCGCCTCCCACGGGAGGACACAGAGCTGACATGACAGAAATAGGGGTGGCAACCCCTATTCTGTCACTGGGCAGGCTTGGAGGAAGGGGGTCCAGGGCCTGAACCCTGACTTCCCTGTCTGTGGGCTGGTGGAGACCGGACTTGGGCCGAGGGTGCCAAGCCTATGCCTGCTGTTGCTGCCCACCGTGAAAGGAGGGCTGTTGTGCCTCAGGAGCAGGGTGATGAAAAGGCTTTTTCCTTTTCTGCTGCTTCAGGATGCCAGGGGCGCTTTAAGCAGAAGTGACAGAGTCCAAGGTGGCACTGAACTGCTCGATTCGCTGAAGGTGACCGTCCACACCTGGGCCAAAGAGATCGGTACTCAAGAAAGGAACATCAGTGAGTTTGTGCTGGGTGTCCGCCATAAAGGTGGAAAGCCTCAGCCAAGCCCTGCTGCGTGAGGCGACCGCGGCTGCCACCGAACAGGCACAGGAGTCCCCAAGGTCCAAAGCTGTCTGCAGCTGCTGCTTGGCAATGGCATGGCCCTGATCCCGAACCTGCTTGACCGTAGTCTGAAGGTCCGCGGGGAGGTACAGGAGAACTTCATCTAAGGAGCCCAACAAGGCATAAGAGACATGCGCCATGATGATAGCCAAGCTTGCCTGATGGAGACCTAAAGAGGAGGCTGCACAGACCTTCCTGGTCATGTGGTCCAGTTTTCTGGACTCCTGGTCAGGAGGTTTATCAGTGTCAGCAGAGCTGTCTGTGTGTCTGAACACTGAGGCTGTCAACAACCCCTCGGCCGAGGGGCGTTCAGTGAACCCCGAGAGGGACCCAATGGGCACGACATACTTGCAGGCCATCCAGGCACATGGGGCTGGGCAGGAGGCAAGATGCTGCCAGAGCTCCAAGGCCGGGCCAACAATGGCTTCAGCCATAAGGAAAAGCTTCCGTGGAAGTATTCCCTCTTTTAAGAATATCTGCAAGAGGGTACTCTGCCCTGTTCTGGACAGGCTCCAGAATAATCCCCATGGATTCGGAGATGAGGCAGAGAATCCCTTGAAAAGACGAATGGCCCTCCTCAGTCGACAGACTACCGACAGATTCATCATCCCACGGGTGAGAGTGTAAGTTGGTGTCTTCTGTATCCGAAGAATCCGGATGGATTGGTCGGCCACTAAAGTCCTCTTCAACACGCCTGGGGCAATCAGGCGTAAGGGTTACCGACAACCTACGTGGGAGTTCCAGAACTGTCAGAGAATCCTTTGTAGGAGCCCCTTCCAAAGGCTGCTTAGGTGGCAGCTCCACCATGATCGGCAGAGAGAACGATTTTGGCCGAACCGGAGTGGGTTTGGCTGGCTCGGCAGATGGTGGAAGAAATATGACTGGTTCCGAGGGAGTCTGCTTTGGCCTAGGAGGCGAAAGCCAAGTAATGGCCAGAGTAGAAACCGTGGCCGGCTTCTGTCCAGACAGAATCAGCTGCTGCCACATCAAGTTCTCATAGCATCAACAGAGTTTCCGCTGAAGTCTCTCTTCATCCGAGGAGGACAAGGATGACCGATGGCATCACCTCTTTTTAGAGCACTTCTGCGCCTTCCTCGGCTTGTCGGTCGAGGGGGGTCCCAGATCTCAATCTCAATCAGACTGGCCAATTAGGTCACTTGGGAGACAGTGGGGTAACCGATGATTTACCCAGGTCAGGGAACGGTTCCTCAATGGGATTCCCAGCTGGCTGGGTCTCCTCATCAGGAAGAGGCAGTACTCGAGTCCTTGTCAAAGAGTCATCTGCTTTGTCGGGCGACAACGGGTCGACAGGATCAAGAATGCTCTCAGTCTCATCAGTCGAGACCTCGGCTGTCTGGCCAGACAGCAGGGCCGAGAAGCCAGCGGCCAAGGAAGCAATTTCGACTAAAGTTGACACTGCTGGCTTCTGGGACCGAGGCTGCTCATGATCCCAAGAGCGTCTTCGCAGAGACAAAGATGATTTCAGATCCTTTTCCCTTTCATGGGACAGAGAGGAATGCGAGCCTGCAGATCCCTCGCTTTTAGTGGGGAAGGATTGACACAGCTCTCGGAAGGAACCCGAAAACGTGGAGCCCAGGTTGAGGGGAACAAAAATCAACCAAGAAGATGATTCCATGGCCTGCACCACTTCTTCAAAGGTCTGCATCTGTGCCAGCTGCTCTGTGGACACCACAGCCATGGAGACCACACACACTGTGCCTCTCTGGATTTCACCAGAGGATTCTGTTTTTCGGGCATGCTCAACTTAAGGCATGCAAGACAATCGTCGCGGATGTCTGGGAGGAATGTGAGACACATCTTGCAAGTCTGGGTGTCATGGCCGACAGCAAGGCAGTACATGCACGTGGTATGCAGATCAGTGCGTGTCATTTTTTGGCTGCACGGACATTGGCGAAATCCAGGGGAAGATTTATCTTCCATGACCAAATAAAGAGCACAGTCGCTACCTCGAATGAGCCTAATTTTCGGAATAACCGAAGGTTTAGAAGCTAGGGCCTACAAAAAGCAATCACAAAGAGGAGGCAACCTGAATCTTCCAGTAGAAAGGAAGATCTGGCATCATGGGGTGGAGCCAAGGGTCATACCACCCGGGTGGGTGGGAGGAGGCAGCCTGAAGGCCTTCCAGCAAGATTTAAAGGAGAAATGGACATGCCAACAAGTGTGGATACAACAACATATCCACATCCCTAGAAATAAAGGAAAGAAAAACACATAGCTGACAGAGTTTTGAACTTATTCCTCAGTTTCATGTCTTGTCTCCTCTACTGTCTCCTCATATGGTACCCTTCTAAACTCCACCAAAATTTTGTCTACTCTAGCCCTCACCTCCTGCTGATCTGTTAATTGTGAAGTGTTTAACCCCACACAAAATTCAGAGTTGAGCTGAGGCTAGAAGTTAATGGATCATGCCAAGGGGTCAAAGAGTTTACAGCACAAGCAAATTACATATGACCAGTCTGGGAAGAATTTGATGTCCTTTCCACAGAGTTGTAGCAGGTGGTGAGATCTGGCTCACTGAAGGAGTTGTTTATTCACTTCCAAACTAGGGGACACCAATAGGACAGTTCTGGGAGTGTCTATGTTAATCTGTTGAGTGCGAAAGTTTACTTAGTAGGCTTTTTTAAATTCCATTAGGTCCTGTTCCAGTCTTTCTGGTGTCAACTTCACAATCTATGTCCTCAAAAAGGATAGCAAGTCCTTCCCCTCCATGCCTTATAGGGGGTCAACAACCCGCATATTCACTGACCTTGCCCTGTTCTCCAAGGCTTTCCAAACGGGACTGGAGGGTGGAGTTCTATGTAGTAAGCTTTGCCACAGCTGCTTGCATCTGCAGGGATCTGTCATCCGCTTCTCCGGCAGCCTGCACAGCACCCTCAACTTTGGTATCCTGAGAGCTCATCCATTTCAGTATTTTCTCAATCTTCTTGCCCATGTCTCGGACGGCTCTCAGGATGGTTTCTGAGGGAGACCTCACTGGTTCCTATATGCTCCATGGTCTGTTGTTGGGCCTGTGGTGGGATCTGCTGTCGATTCTCGTTTTGCCCACCAGTTGCTCTTCTTGGCACCCCATGGCAAATGTGGTACCGATTTGTTTCTCTCACGGTACGCTCTCCAGATCTGATTAAAGTTCTGTAAGAAGTTAATGCAAAATAAAGTAGTTTTTTTTTTTTTGTTAACGGTTTCAGCTGTGCTCTGACAGAGCTGCAGCAGAAAATGCCTGGTCAGGCAGCTGGCTCTCTAGCGCCCCCCGTGCCCATTTTTTAACATGCATAGTCAGAGCTGTTTCCATCACCACAGCTGATACTTTTCAAGTATTCTCCATTTTGTGTTCTGAAATGCCTTGTATTGTGAATGGGATCTGCTGCTGACCTTCCCTACATTGGTCCTCTTCCCCCTCCCCTTCCTTCACACTCCACCACCCATCAACAAGGTACGTTTTACTGGAATTAGTATGGGTACTACAGCGGTTTTCTCGGTTTGTTAACGTTTGCACTTTCCACTTCACATCTTGTGCAACATGCACTATAGCACTTTACGCTAATTAGTTTCTATATCTTATTTTGCTTATTTGCACATAGGTACAATTGTCAAAAAATCTTTGTTAATCTGCTCTACTCTATTGCCATGCATGCACTGCACCTTTAAATGTGATTGTTTAAACAGAGATATGAGTTCCTGAGAGCCTTAGCCTTGACAAAGTGCAAAGAGCATGTGCAAAACATTGTCATGGGGTGTGTGCTGCATATATATTTCTTAAATAAACTGTGTAACATTATCATAAGGCCTGGCAGTGGCCTTTTTTTTTTTTTTTCTTCCGGTTCCCTTTAGACTATGTGAACCCTACTTCTTGGTGTCTGGCTGCTTGGCTTACATGTAGTGGCTCAAGTCGATACATGTGTGAGCCTCCTTTTAAAACTGGAGGCATATTTCCCATCCCATTAACATCACCACAAAAAAATATACGATGGTGTAAGTATATAATACTTTATCTTCACCAAGTATCATGTTATTAATTTTCACAGCTCCAGTCTAGGAGTTTTATACTAATGATCTCATGACTTCCAATGAGAAGAAAACTTAACCTGAACATATAAATCTTTAACAAACCAAACCTTAAAGTGATGTCTAGGAAGCTGTGGGAGCAGACGGCACAGGGACCATTTAAGTTGATTGGAACTAGGATCGACTAACCTGGGCTACCTCCTGGATTTGGGTATTTATTCACACACGTAAATAAAGAGCAGTTTTGAAAACTGGACTAGAGTTTGGTGAAGGTCATTATTTCAGAGACAGGCTCACTATTTTTTGCCACCATGCAGGCTAATGCTTAGTACTAAAGAATGAGGTGACATACATACAGAAATTAATAAAATACCAGTTTGAGTCAGAATATCTACACACACACACACACACACACACACACACACACACACACACACACACGTGTATATATGTATATGTATTTTGTTTATGCTCCTCGCTCCCCTCAGACTTTGGCCCCCACTGGAGCCCCCAGTCACGTCACTTCACTTCACCTTCCCATGAGTCTTACCTGCCTCTCATGTTACCCCTGTGGTTTGCCCCCCCAATGGTTGAGCCCCTGAGATGGGGTTAGGTCACTTAGATGCACAATATTCAGTCATCAGGAGTGTGCCAGCTTGGTGAGGGCGAGGCCCGTGGGTGTGCTAGAGCCATCACATTGCACAGAGGGGTGTTTTTCCTCTTTTTCACCCATTGCATGCCTCAAGACACAGGCAGCCTGAGTGTGCATGCGTGCGAACGTGCATAGCACAGCACTAGCCTGCTCCTTCCCTCCTCCTTAGCCACTCTGTTGTACTGCCACCTGTGGTCACCCAGGTGGCAGTACAGCAGCAGAGCCAGCTGCCCTCTCTCCATGGAGGAGGACAGCATCCCCTGGGATGCAAGAGCCTCCTCCCTCTAGCCGGCCCATGACAATCCATGCCCATTCCCAAATGCAGGTCACTGGTGTAATGACCAGTAGGGCTACTGCCACGCCAATGGGCCGGCAGAGTCAAAATGAGTTTTTAAAAAGATTACTAGAGAATGTTTTAATAAATAACAAATTCATTCATCTCAAACGAGATAGTTAAATTGAAGTTACGGCAAGGGTTTAATTTGTCACTGAAACGTGTGACGAGTAAACAGAATTCATGTTTCATCAGAAAAATTTGTCAGCACAGAAACGGTCTTGGTTATATTCTGGACTGAAGAGAGTTAAATGTATTTAAGAGCAGTGCACTGGCCCCACTGGTGGTGCAGTAGTGCTACCACTTACAACGCTGGCGATGGGGGTTGGGAAATGAGCCTCAGGCACCAGGAGAAGGAAGAGCCAAGTGTCACAGAGGATGCTCTCTTCCTGCAGGGTGGGTAGATACCTCTGCTGCAACACCGCCACCTAGGCGACCATGGGTGGCAGTGCAGTAGAGGTACAGAAGACAGCAGGGACATCGGACAGGCTTGGATTCATGCTGTGTGCACATGCATGGTGTCTCTAGCGAGCTGAGATTACAAGGGGAGGGGCACACCATAACAAGAAAAGTACTGGGTTGTGCAGGATGATCCTGGACACGCTCAGGCCCCTGTCACTCTCCACACACACGGTACACCTACCTTTGCACTAAGGAGGAGGTGGGGGTGTGAGTCTGGCTCAACCAAGTTGCCACTGGGGGTAAGCTTATGGGGTTCCAAGTTGAAGAAGTTTAGTGTCAGAGACACAGTGGGATGGGTTTGGGCCCTATCTGAGGGAAGGGGGCCAAGTCAGAGAGGACGCATAAACAAATTACAAAAAAACTATGTAAGCAATCTGTACTAAAGATAATGTGTACTTACCAGTGGTCCCTTCGGCTCAAAATGTCTCTGGACTTCAAAACATGCAGTGATATTTTCACCTGTAAACGAGACAAACAAAACTTTCTGTTTTTTAATGGTTACAAGTTCCACCCTGTTTTCCCTAGGATGCCCAGAATACTGAAGCAGTAATATAACAGTACTGGGAGACTTTTTTTTTTTTTTTTTAGAGTAAATAAAAATAAAACCTAGGTATTCAGAGTACACACAAAGCATGTTCAATGATGTTTATCAATCTTGTTCTGCACACCACTGGTTTAGTAAATTGGGGAGGGACAACAGACATGGTGAAAGCCCTATTACAAATGATTCTAAGTTAAACTGGAAAACAAAATCCCTTGCTGACCTGGTAACATGGTAGCAAAAAAAAAAAAAAAAAAAAACTGACATCATAATTCTCACCAGACTGGTTTTGCACCCTGTGTTTGCTCGGTCATGGAAGTGGGGTGGGGGGCCCAAATAGACAAGTTTGAGGCATCTAGCTGCATGTTCCCCTTGTGTACTATGTCGGTAAGTCTGGTACAGTATACAGAGTTCCTGTTTATAGTGGTAGTCTGTGAACTGAATATCTGTTCTTGATATGTAAAGTGCGGCCACAGATTACACAATTCAGAAAAATCAGCTTTACCGATCAAGAACGGATATTCAGTCCAAAAAGTACAATTAAAAACAGGAAATCTACTGTTACTGTTTCACCTTATTTTACGCATAATCTGTTTTATTGAGAACTTTTTCATTTCTGTTCTGGTACTTACTACTCAATATTGTGACTGGTATCTTTCTTCTCATTCCCCTAGGTCCCTTCTGTAATGGAGACTGCTGTTTACCTCTGCAATACTTATGTGGTGGAATCACTTATTCAATTAAATTTTGTAGACAGGAGAGGCACACTGAGCCATGGCTCGTTTCCAGGTGTGACCAAGGGGAAGGGAACAGGAGAAGCACAATACAATTTATGAAGATAGTGTAGCAATATTTTGATAATTACACTGGTGCAAAAAACAGTAAGTACAAAAATAAAATTATATGTAGGCAAGTAAAGTGCAGTCACAATACAAAATGAAATGCCAGCTTTAAGTGTAAGGGAAAACGGCAGCCCACAGCATGCACATACTGAGTGGCACAGGTAAGAGACCAAGAAACATGCTTTAGCCTAACCATCTGCAGATGCAAGAGCAGCTGCAGTGAGAAGTGCAGTCAGTAGGCAGGTAGAGGAGACCCAGTCAAAGACGGCTGAGGCAAGGCCTGGGGACTTAGGACTAAGTGTAACAGAAGCAGGTGGGTTGTGGCTAGAGTTTACGTCAATGAATAAATAATAATACACTAAAAAAAATATGTTTATTCTATTAAAAAGCATTAAATTCAGCAGATTATCAATAGGATTTAAAAAACAAATGTAAACAATTTTTGTCTTTTATGTATTGATATATGGAATCTGTAGCAACATGTTATACTGATAAATAAGCACAACTGACTAAGTGGAAATTCAAAAATTATCTCTTGAGGGGGTTTAACTTTTGAAACATTAGTGCTAGAAACTTTCACACCATGGTAGGGTATACTATGGCACAAGGTGTAGCCGAGTGCCACATGCCCCCAGGGTGTAATTAACCAGCCATTAACATAACCCTCAGACATATTATTATAAAAACTGTAAAAAGATTGTAAACATGTACCTTTTGTTGTTTTGCATACCTATCAACCTGTTGTTGTGTTGCATTTTCTTTTTATTTACAGGTTAAAAAAAAATACAGTTCTTCCACATTGGCTGCGGCATGATGGAATGTCCATCTTAAGGAGATCAATGTTGGCACTGCCGTCAATTGCTCACCCCAGCTACATGATGTTGCCTAGCAATGCACCTATCGCTGTCATGGCAACCAGTATCACATGGTATGGGGAGCGCGGTCTCAGTTAGAATATAGTTTCTTAAATAAGTTCATAATTACAGTTCCTACGTATTTGCTGCCTTTTAAAATGCAACTCTTTTACACCCTTTAAAGACTTTTAAATGGGAACTTCTGGAAATGGTACAGTTCTGCCCCTGTGTGGAGTTTTCAACTGTCAGTTACGCACAAGCACTAATGAAGCGAGGCTAAAGCCTGATGACTGGGGTTCAATGTTTACTTTTCCAGACAACAGGGCAAGTAATAGAACTGCTAGGAGTAACTACCAGAGCAAACACACTAAAGGTGTAGCAATTCAATACATTTTCTAAAAGTTGCCATCAGCACAGTTTCTAGTCAGTCCATAATCGCTGAAAAAAATGCACATCACAGAAAGTACAGTTACGTAAGAACTTACCGTAACAGTAGATCTTCGAGAAGCTCTTGCAGCAGGTTTCACATTGAGGACTGGTGCCACCTGGTGGCTGTTCCAGCAACTTTTTCTCTAGTAGTACCGATGTGGGAACGCCCCCCGCCGTCACCCTACATGAGGGAGGAGTTCCCCACGTGCTCCAGTTCTTGAACACCCTCACCCCGTCAAGCAAGAAAACGACAGGCAGTATAGGAACCGACTGTGAATGGACAACCCATGAAAGATGAAAACATACTGGCCTGAAGAGGGCCTGATCCCTGGGGGAAGGTGGGCAGGAAATATACCTGCTGCAAGAGCTTCTCTTGAAGATCTACTGTTACGCTAAGTTCTTACATAACTGTACTATCTTAATTTGAGGAGAAGCTCTTGCAGCAGGTTTCACATTGAAGACCGAGTCCCAAGCAGTATAAACTTATAACAACCGGGGCGCAGCAGGAAAAGAACAGCAAGAGAAGGGAAGATCCCTCAGGAAACCAGGCCTTGCAGAACTGTGAGGCCATACCCTGCTCCGTGTCTGGAAATGATGTCAAGGCTATAATGCCTGACGAAGGTATGGACAGAACTCCAGGAAGCAGCAGCACAAATATCTGCCGTCGGTACCCTCTTAAGTGCTGCGAAGGAAGTAGCGATAGCCCCGGTAAAGTAAGCTTTAATCGGCCCCGATGTTGACCTATTATGCTTCTCATAACAGTAGGAAATGCAGTGAACCAACCAGCGCGAAAGCGTCTGTTTAGTAACCAGGCGACCCATGGACCATTGGGCAAAGGACACAAAGAGCTGATCAGACTTCCTGTCTGCCTTGGATCTAGCTAGGTAACATCCAAGAGCCCTGTGTACATCCAAGAAATGAAGCAGGGCCTCTCCCCTGTTGGACTGCTCTGGGTAATAGACAGGGAGCTGAACCGACTGATTCCAGGTGCGCTCCAAAACCACTTTCGGTAAGAACTTCGGATTGGTGCGGAGATCATCCCTGTCCTTGTGGAAGACAAGGTAGGGTTCTTTACACATGAGTGCCTGAAGTTCTGAAATGTGCCTCGCCGAAGTAATAGCTACCAAAAGCAGAGTTTTCCAGGAAAGGAAACAGAGCTCCGACTTCATGGCAGGCTCTAACAGGGGAAGAGAAAGCTTCTCCAGGACGAATAGGAGATCCCAAGGAGGAACAGGGTCCCTGATGGGAGGTCTGATGTGGAGGAAACCACACAAAAATGCTTTGGAAATCTCCATCTGAGCCACTGTCTTACCCAACACAGATAAATGGTAAGCGGAGATGGCGGCCAGGTGTACCCCGATGGAGGAACCGATGAGGCCTTTCTCGAAAAGAGAAAGCAAGTATTTCTCCTTATAGACTGACGGACGTCCTTCAGCAGCATGAGCGTTATGACGGTCAGCCTTGTGGATGAAGGACTTCTCGGCTGAACGCTGATCAGTAGCCAGAGGTTGGCGTTGGTCGGAGTCCCGATATTTAGGTGGTAAGGAGGAGGCCCTGCCGCCCGAAGACCCGGAGGCCTTTGCTCGACTCCCAGGAGTCGGCCTTCGAAGACGAGGCTGAGCAGGAGGAGATCTTACCTGCGCCCTTTGATTTCTCAGTGGGCGGAGTAACTTTAAGCGGCTGAAGAGAAGCAGGCCTGGAGACAGCAGAAGAAGGCTTAAGGGCCATGAGATGGGAATCATGCCCCGATGACCCAGACTTCGATCTTGAAGACCTGTGCTTAGAGTGGGACCTTCCCCTGTCTTGCTCCCGATGCTTGTGGGCTGGAGGATCAGATTCTCCCGAGGAGGGGGCCTGTTCCATGGCAGCTAATTTCACCTCGGTGAGGAAGGCCGTGAGAGACTTCTGGCGCCTGACTCGCTTCCGCGAGTTAAAGGCCTGACCATGAGGGTAGGTGTCGGGTGTTGTGGTCGGGCCCCAAGCAGTAAAGGCACGCTGAATGTCCGACTTTGGCAGGCATTTGTTACCCACAAGCACACTTATTAAGATGCAATGACACAGATTAAGAAAATTGAAAAAAAAACAGCAAAATCCTAGGTGGAGAAAGAGCGATCAGTACTAAGTCGAAACGAATGAACTAACCCTGATTGTGCAGTGGGAAAGAACTGGAGCACATGGGGAACTCCTCCCTTATATAGGGTGACATTGGGGGTGGAGCCGACGTCAGCGGGGGCGTTCCACATCGGTACTACCCAGAGAAAAGAGTTGGCCAGACAGCGTAGGTGGCACCAGTCTTTGTTAGAACCTGCTGCAAGAGCTTCTCCTCTAAGTAAGACTGAGATTTACCAAGACATCCTGTTTGCATGTGTGTAAAGGGGTGTGTGTGTGTGTGCATATTTCTACTCAACTGAAATACGTCATACATTCTAATACTTGTATATCATTAATGCCAACGAACCTCCAATTCGCAGTTTCTTGCAATTTTTTGGGTACTAGGTTTAAGTCTAAGTTCATACTTTGTATTCACGTTGTCAGGCAACTGGGAAGAAAAAAATACTCTCATTCATTCTCTTCACACTTATTTTTCTATTTAAATCTATTATTTTTCACAAGCCCTATAGGTTAATCAATGTGCAGAAGATGAATGAGAGGGTCTTTTCTTTGCGGTTGTCTGACAAAGAGCCGAATGTCAGAACCCAGGCAGTCACGTATGCACACTGGTTTTACCGGCAAGATTTATTAGGATCAGGACTTTGCTATCAGCGGATGTGGTCGACGGTTTTGCAATCGCAGTCGGCAGGATCTAATGGTGGCAGCAGGAAACAGTTTAGAACGCAGGAGAAGAATTCTTTTAAAAAAGGGAATTTGAGTCAGTTGATCTCGCAGCATGTGAAGTGGCTCTACAAGGCTACTAATAAGAGATTAACGCAGGCCTACAAGAATGCCAGTAGCCAGTCACAGCTCTTATTTACTTTTTATTCCCCTTTTTATGTGTGTAACCACCCCCCCACAAATGGGGATTCCCGAAAGTCTTCCTTGGGTGTGCCTAAATGCTCACTGCCAGGCTGGTATCCTGTGTCTTAGCATTTTAAAAGTGTTTATGAGAGTTCCTTAATGCCTCCGTGCTCTGTCTTTTTAAGAGCAGCCTGTAATGTGATGCTTATTTAATCTGGGAAGGGGCTGAGTGTTTTTATGCTCGAGTCCCACCTGGGTTGTCAGATAATCGCTCCGTTCTGCCATCACTATTTGAGCAGAGGGAGCTCTGTTAGAAGTTGTACTTATGTGTTGATTATCTATTAGCATATTAATGATACTGCAGTTTGTCTAACCTGCTTTCTTTGCAGCATGGACAGTTCTGTCTATCATCACCATCTTGGTCCTGGACTGCCAGAATGGGCCAATCAGTACCTTTGGGGACCCTAAAATGGAGTCTGTCCCCAGGGGTCTTGTGGGAGTGAATTTCTGTAGGATTTGTAGTTTCAAGACTTTGGCGCCTAAATGCACCTGGAGGGGGAGCCCCTGCTTTGACAGACTGATGGATCAACCAACCAGAACCTTTTGGACCGAAGGGAAATTCCCAAGCTGCCTGCTGCAGTCAGTCAGTCTGGACTTAGAGTTTGAAGAGTAAACAGCTTGAGTGATTCGAGCAGCAGCCCCTGTGTAGTTCATGCAGGAGACTGGTGGAAAGACTGTGTTTGGCCAGTCTGCCTGCAGTCCCTCGAATGGGAATCCTTTGAAAAGCTTAGCAATCGGACTGTATCCCAATTGGAGTGTGACAAAACTACTGAAGAGTGACCAGATTTGAACCTGAAGAAGACTTAAGATTTGCTGTATGCGATCGGCCTGTCAGGACATCCATTTATTACAGAATTGCCGGTCTTGCTCAGAGACACTGATATTGCGACCTGACTGCCTTCTGCATTGTGGTATGGTGATTGCTTTACTATAAATGTGCTGTGTGCTGTCAGTGGGTCGCAGTTTGGTCCTCCACTATGTAAATGTGCCATGCTGGCTGAAAACTGCATCCAGTACTACCGGACTCAAAGTCCAAACTGTTCCACCCGGCCTGGACCTTGCCATCTGGCCTAGCCAGCTACTTCAGGCACAGAAACCATCATCAACGAGAGACTCAGCCAGGGATCAGCCCCCTGCTCAACCATCTCAAATGGGAACGACACCTTGGTGATTCATGTGGGCCCTGCTTCTCCTGGCAAACCAGTCATCAACCTACAGTCTCCATTTCATCTAGCCTGTGTCTCGTATTGGGTAGCATAATAATCAGGTTAGCTCCCTGCAACAACAGCTAAATCTGAAGTGTTGTCATCTGATTGCATTGCTGTTTTTCCTTTCATGAACTGAGCCTTCAGGCTCTGAATTACAAATTGTGTGTGGTTGTGCATGCCTTTTCTTTTCATCACAGGGCCCCAACCAGCTGCAACATCGTCCTACTCCAGGCAATGTTCCAGGCTAGCCCACCTTACTTCCAACTGGGTACCTAGAACATGCGACTGTGCAGGGACTAAAAGTGCATGCATAATTGCCTGACAAGATCAGTTTTAGAATCAGTCAACCTGATTACACCCCTCCCTTGTTCAATTCCCCTGAATAAATCAGATCTAACTTTTTTTTTTTAATCTGACTGTGGTTCCAGTTTGTACCAAAAGCACTGTACTGTTATTTACTGTGCCTAACCTTATTTTACAGGGGGTCTCCAGGGTCGAACTGGTGGAACCAGCCCTGGTGGTTGTGATGCTTGGCCAGCTGGTTATGATTGTTCTAAGATATTTGTAATGTAAAAATATAGCGTGTGATTGTCTCGCATAAGACAGGCTGTGCTCCTGGGTGACCCCACCCCAACCTGGTTTCAGTGAAATGACAGGATATATATTTAACCAGGAGATCTCTGTAATGTCATTAACTTCCTTGAGACACTGCATTTTATGGCCTGTTGCTTCTTTGAAGTGGAAACGAAATGGGACTTTATGAGTCTGCCAGATGATAAAAATCATAAACTTTTATGACATCTTAAGAGGAAGAACATTTAATATTGACTGGTGTAAAAAAGCTATAAAACCCTTTGAAATGCCTTGGGAAAGGAACTGGGAAAATCAAAGACTTATAATTTGGGAAGTGAGTTTTTGCTGATTTATTTAAAATACCTCCTGATAGGACTTCATGTTTGTATTTTTTTTTCAATTCTAAAAGGATGAGGTAGATGACTCATAGAAGGGGTGTGGAGAGAGACAGTCTAAACTATACTGTGTCTGAACTGTTCAGTGACATACCTTTTTGGGCTTCTAAGAAACAAGATCTCTAACTTAGGCACTTACAGGTAATACATTAGATTGAAAAGATCTAAATGTACGTTGGTATGAGTTTGTCTGCAGTTTTCCTTGTTTTTCTTTATGTGATTGTATGCTCTTTGATATATTGTTCTGTGTTTACATTTAACATATTTTTTTTGAACTTTAAAAACCTTTTTACTAAAAAACATTAACAGTTTTTACAATACATGCTCAACTAGGAAAGCCTCTACAACTTCAAGTAATCAATTTCTGCAAGAAGTTCACTCCAATATAGAACCCTTTTCATGTCCAATTGATTCTACTATTTATTTTACAGATCCAATGTCCCAATCAACACCCCGAGTTCAGCTGCTTTGCAATAATGTGGGACAACATGGGAGAGAGATTGAAGAACGGAGTTTCATTTTGCCTTGTAGCAGTCCACAGGTTAATGGTCTTCAGGGGTTTCCAAGTTTATTAACTAAAGGCTTTCAATACAGTGTACATATTTAATAAGCCATATCATTATATACTATTTTTCTGAGTTTTTGTCTTATTTCTTTAACACTGTTATAGTTCCTAAAGAGCTTTAATCAAGGTGGTAACAGCCAAACCAGTGAGACAAAAAAGAAAAGAAAAAGGAAAGAAGAAGAAACTGTAGACATGACCAGCCAGCACCATGTAAATCCAAGAAAAAACTTAATAGTAAATCCTTCTGGTGGTTAAGAAGTGAGACCAGGATCTCGGGCCCAGGGCGTGGCTACGTAAGTGTACCCTCTCTTGGGTTCAGGTTCGGAGCAGCTGCTCCAAAACCGGAGTACCCTCATTTCTTTCTATATGATCAAAAAAAGGCATCCACCTGGTGTTGAATTTATCCGTAGAGAGCCTCAAGCGGGCCGTAACTGCTTCCATTTCCCTAATTTGCTTAATGTTCCCATACCAAGTGCTAATTGGTGGGGATATGGCTGTCAACCAATTTTGGGTGAGCTTTTAAGCAAGAGCTGTAATTAACATATAGAAAAGGTATTTCCGTTGAGGTTCTGATCTCCCTTTGGGGCAGAACCAGATTTTAAAATTCTAATGGAGTTGAGAGAGAGAAGATCTGTGAGACCTCTTGAGTTATCGTGAGCCAAAAGAGGGTAATTTTCGGGCACCCCCAGAAAATATGGTAATGCGATCCCAGGTGCCCACATTTCCACCAGCATTTGTTGGAGGCGAGTGGCATAGTGGACTGAGATGGTGGGAGTTCTATAAAAAAAAATGTTAATTTTCCACCTAAATTCTCTCCGAGGGGAAGAGTTAGTGGTCTTATGTATACCTATCCAGATGTATTGCCAGTTTTTCTCTGAAATATTTAAATTTGTCAGATTCCCATATGTGCTCTACTCTTTGTACTGCCAGCACTCCTCTGTTCTACATTAATGTTTTGTATATTTGTGATATCTAAGATCTGGTATCTCCCATGACACTTCTTTGGCAGGTTAATAGAACAGGGTTCGCTGGTCCCAGAGTTAAGTCTGCTAGGCCAATATTAGTGGTGATGTAGTGCACGCACTGGTGGTATCTAAAAGCATCCATGTTAGGTAATTTAAATTCTTCCTGCATCTGTGAAAATGACTTTAGACGGTTCTCCTCCACGAACTGCCATGGGTACTTTAGTCCGATAGTTACCCATCTGAAAAAGCAGTGATCTCCCAGTTTGAGCTGGTAACCCCGGGAGGTAGGAAAGTGGTAAGTATTTCCGTACTGGGTAGACCATTTCCCAGTCTTGTCTGGCTTCCAGCCACTTTGCGATCGTGTGCCATGTAAACCTGCTTTCTATATTTTTTAGGTTACTCGGCTGGACCTTCCAGAGTAGAATATTAAATGGGGCTAGTCCACAATCCCGTTCTTCTATCTCCAGCCACCCATGGTTCCTCCCAGGCATCAACGTTTTAACAACTGGCAGTAGCTGGGCTGCTAAATAATATTTTGGAAAATCTGGAAGTCCCATCCCCGCTTTGGATTTTTCCTCTGTCAAAATTTCCCAACAAATTCTTGGGCGTTTACCTAACCAAATAAAGTCTGAGTCTTTTTTTAAGGTCTTTCCAGTCTTTTTTAGGGATTTGAAGGGGGAGGTTTGTAAATAAAAGAAATTGTGGCAAAATATTTATTTTAATTGTCTCTAATCTATTCGAGAATGTTAGGGGGAGCTGTATGCATCTGTTCAAATCTGCTTTTATCTGTTGCCCAAGCACCTCATAATTATGTTTATACAGTACAGCCAGCTGTGTAGGGATCTGTATACCCAACTGTCTTAATTTGTGTTCCACCCACTTGAATGGTGCCTTCGTCCTCCGGTCCGAGTAGGAGTCTCCCCCTATTTGTAACACCTCTGATTTTGTTGAGTTAACTTTAAAGCCAGAAATGTCACCAAAGCTTTTTACGAGTGTCAACAGGTGCGGGAGAGCCGACACTGGGTTACCTAAATACATCAAGGTATCATCCGAATAGAGAGATATCTTGTGGGACGTATTCTGGATTTCTATCCCCTCGATTTTGTCATGTTGCCTAATGGCTTGGGCCAAGGGCTCCATACTAATTGCGAAGAGCAATGGAGATAGCGGACAACCCTGCTGTGTCCCTCTTGTGATGTGAAAAGGGGCAGAGATGGTTCTGTTCACTCTCACTCTTGCCTGAGGACTCTGGTAACACATTTTTATCCATGTCAGGAAATTTCCCTCGAATCCCATCCTATGTAGTACCTCAAAGAGGTATGTCCAATTGAGCCTATCAAATGCTTTTTCCACATCCAAGAAGATGGCCAGGGCTGAGTTCGGAGGGGGTTTGTTCATTTGAAGAATATTTAAAAGCCTTCTAATATTGTCACTCATATGAAGGTGTGGAATGAAACTCATTTGATCTGGGTGAATTAATAACTCAATGTGTTTTTGCAGCCGGATTGACAGAATTTTTGTGAAGACTTTTTGGTCCTGGTTAAGGAGAGCAACTGGCCAGAAGGATTCGTGCTTTGTTGCGTCTTTCCCGGGTTTAGGTATAACTGTTATTATAGAGTGGGACCAGCTTTTAGGGATCTTGCCCTCTTCCAGACAACAATTAAAAACCTCCGTCAGAAGAGGGGCCACTGAGGCGGCCAGATCTTTGTAGAGTTCCCCACTAAACCCATCAGGGCCGGGTGTCTTCCTGGATGGTAGCTGGTGGATAACCCTCAGGGTCTCCTCCACTTAGATGGGGTGATTTCATTCAGTCTTTGCCTCTTCCGATATTCTGGGTAATTTTAGGGCCTGTAAAACGCTCTGTGTGTTTTCTCGAGTGCTCGCTATGTCTTGATCGTCTGAGTATAGATTTTGGTAATATTTATGGAATATTGAAGGGCTATTTCTATGGGGGATGTCCATTTTTTTCCCTGGGGTCCTTTTTCCTGAATATACAGGACATGTCTATCCACCTGCACTTTTCATAACCGAAATGCCAGTAGTCGAGATGCCTTACCCCCCCCCCACCTCATACTACTTCTGATTTGCAAATCACAACTGTCCCTCTGCCCTTTTGTTTTCAAATTCCTGTAGGTCCTTTCTGACCTTATTTAGCTCTCCCTAGACCTGCTGGTAATGGGGATTCACTTTATGATGCTTCCCTAAGTCTGCTAGTTCCTGCATCAGTCTGTTATGAGTTAACTGTGACAGTTTTTTGGGGCCACTGCGAAAATGATAACCTCCCCCTAAGCACTGCTTTGAGTGTGTCCCATTTAAGCAAAGGTGAATGGTCAGTCGGTTGTTGGATTGTGGAAAAGTCTGGGATTTGTTGTTTCAATTTAGTAACAAAGGCCTTATTGTTTAACAGGGAGACATTAAGTCTCCACAGAGTCTGTCTATCTTGGGGCGGGAGGGCAAGGTGAATCGAGATTGGGGAGTAGTTGGATAGGGTTATGTTATGTATATGTGAGTTAGTGATCGAGTGAAGGGTGGTTGCATGGGCAAAAAATATACCTATGCGGGAGCAGAATTTCTGCGCACTTGAATAGAACATATAGTCCTTTTCTTTCGGGTGTTGGGCTCGCCAAATATCGACCAACCCCATTTCCTTGGTCAAGGCTGCCAGGGCTCGGGAAGCTACTCTGTTTGTGGAAAGCACCCCCGAAGAACGATCCCTCTGAGGGTGCGGTGCAGTATTAAAGTCTCCCCCTAATAGGAACTGTCCTTGTGGGAGCTCTGCTATTTACTTAAAAAGAGAGTCAAAAAAAAATTCTTGTTGGGAATTAGGTGCATACACATTGATAAAGTGGAGCAGTTTACCCTGGGATCGTACTGACACCCTAACAAACCTGCCTTGCATGCCCTTTTCCGTAAAGTCTATGGTTAGATTTAGGCCTTTGCACTACAAAGTGGCTATCTCTGCCCTTTTAGAATTCGGGTGAGAGGCTGACACAACCTGGTCTACCCACACTCTACATAACTTT
Organism: Neoceratodus forsteri; assembly: GCA_016271365.2. Classification (NCBI taxonomy): domain Eukaryota; kingdom Metazoa; phylum Chordata; order Ceratodontiformes; family Ceratodontidae; genus Neoceratodus; species Neoceratodus forsteri. The sequence continues at coordinate 661,256,094 of CM057456.1, read as the reverse complement.
AAGTGCTCTTGTGGGGAAAGATGCGTCTCCTGAAGTAGAATCACGTCTCCCCATAATTTTTTAAGCTCTTGCAACAACCTAGCTCGTTTAATGGGGGAATTAATTCCTTTCACATTGTAAGAAAAAAACTTTTAACGTAGCCATTCTAGTCTTTTCGGATAAGGATATATTTTGTTTGGGGTATCACTGCCCTTATAGCTAATCTAGTCAATAGCGCCCCACTGCCGCCCCTCCCCGTAACTCTAGGTAAGAATTTATGGATCTCTGGTCTCACCCTTTGCTAGCTGTACCAAACCTTGTTTGAAATGATCATTTTAAATAAAAACTGTACTCTCAACATAGGGTAATAATAACAGCAACACTGAACGTTAACAGTTAACCATAAGTAAAAAACCTTAAGTGAACAGTTGAAAGTTTCAAAAATATGGAACAACCCTTGTGGATATCCACCAAGAGGAGAAAAGAAAAATACTAAACTTTAAACACTTCCTAGGTGTATGTCCTGCACCCCCCCCGGAGGAAGTGTCTGGATCTACTTGTAGTGGAGGGTGTTTGAAGTAAACACCAATAGTCTCTCCAGGAGACTAAGAGCAAAGTTGTAATAATGCTCGAAGCAGTAAGAAACGTCACCGAGGAATGAGACTTCCACCATCACGCCCTCCCCGTCTCACACCGTTATATTACTGTAGTCTGGAATCCTCCCCCAATCTCCCTTCAGCTCGTGGGCCTTCAAAAATGACTCACCTTAGTAATGTTGTTTCTTCTAATGGAGTCTTACTATATTATGACAATTGCAGTTTGTCCTACCATTAGTACTGCTCCGGAGGTGAAAGAGTTAACTCCATTCCATGAATGGAACTTAGAGCACGAGCTCTAAGGAGAAGCTCTGTCTGTGCAGTTTCAAACCTAAACTGTCAGATCTTTACGAGCAAAAACTCACTAAGGTCTGTGTGGAAGCTGTAACCTACACTAGCCAACTGGCTACCTAAATATTAACACCCATTGCTGGTCCCAACACCAAAGATTCAAGTTAGGGGACCAGAACTAATAGTATAATTTAACAATATGAGAGAAATATAAGGAAAAAATGAAAAACACCACACCCCCAAACCCCAAGAAGGGTGAAAACACATAAAAGGGCATAAAAATAGTGCTACACTAGGCTGCCTCACCCCATACCCAAGTAGAAGTTCTGAGGGGCAGATTGGGGAGGTCATAAATAGCAAGACTCCATTAGAAGAAACAACATTACTAAGGTGAGTAATTTTTTTCAAACAACATGAAGTCTTGCTATATTATGACAATTGCAGACTACATGCAGTACCTCCATGGAGGAGGGACAGAACCACTTAGGGAATAGGCTCTGAAGCATAGCTGTGCCAAACCGAGCATCTCTCCTAGCCTGGACATCCAGGGAGTAATGCTTGGTGAAAGTGTGTACCGTTTTCCAAGTAGCAGCTTGACATATCTCCAATATAGGGATGTCTCTGGCAGCAGCTAGAGACGCGGCTGTACCTCTGGTAGAATGAGCCCTCAAGCCAGAGGGGATCTCTGCCCAGTTTCTGATAACAAAATTGGATACAAGAGACAATCCACCTGGCAAATGATCTCTTAGTGGCAGGTTTCCCTTTCCCAGCCTAACCATAAGTGAGAAAAAGTTGGAGGGATTCGAACCTGTGACCCTTGGTAAGTTCTATGTAGTAACTTAGGGCCCTCTTAACGTCCAAACTGTGCAATCTCCTCTCACCAGAAGAGGAATGTTCAGTGAAAAACACTGGAAGGGAGATAGATTGGTTAAGATGGAAATCTGAAACCACCTTAGGCAAAAACTTCCTGTTAGTCCTGAGGACTACCTTATCCCTGTGGAAAGAAATAGTCAAGTTTCTACTGACAAGGCTTGCAACTCACTTATTGCCTCAGAAGTGATAGCCACTAGAAAACAGTTTTCCAAGTTAGATACTTAAGCTCTGCAGAAAACAGAGGTTCAAAGGGTTGCATTAACTGGGCAATGCAAACATTAAGTCCAGGCAGGGCCGATCCCAAAAGGTGGATTAGTATGAAGTAATCCCTTAAAAACTTGAAAATACAGGGTGAGCGGAAAGAGAGGATGGCTTTCCTGCTGAAACAAAAGCAGAGACAGCTGCCAGATGAACTCTCAGGTAGCTGGTCTCAGGCCCAAAGAATTAAGATGGACCATGTAGTCTAACACAATGGGCAAATCAGCAGATTCTGGGGAAATATGTTTCCCAGAACACCAAATGGAGAACCTTTTCCACTTAGAATTATAAGTAGCCCTAGTGGAAGGCTTCCTAGAAGCCTTTAGGATTTCAAGAACAACCTGAGAGAGGTGAAGGTCAGCAAATTCTAACTCCTCAAGAGCCAGGCCTTGAGGTTGAGGGATTTGAGGTTTGGATACCAAACTCTCCCCTGGGCACAGGTTAATAGGTTGTGATTCCTGGGGAGACACAGGGGGAGATGGACTGTCAGGGACAGAAGGAGTGGGTACCAGGGCTGCCTGGCCCAATCTGGGGCAATCAGAATCACCCTGCAAGGCTGGGATCTGATTTTACTAACACCTTGAATAGGAGAGGAAGGGGTAAAGCATAAAGAAACTTTCCTTCCCAATCCAGGAGAAGGGCGTCCAGGGGACTCGAGCCCAACACTGGGGGCCTGCAACAGAACAGTGGAAGGTGATTGTCTGGGGCTGCAAAAGATCTATCTGAGGGGTGCCCCATCTGGCAAAGACTATCCCCAGCACTTGAGGATCCAGAGACCATTCGTGATGGCCCTGAGAAATCCGCTGAGAGCATCTGCTAGGACATTGTCCTTTCCTGGAAGGTGAACTGCTATGAGTGAAGTGTTCAGGGAATAGGCCAGAGACCACAACTTCATTGCCTCGGTGCACAAGGTCAAGACCGAGTGCCCCTGCTTGTTGGATGTACCACATTGTTGTGGTATTGTCTGTTCTGACTTGTACCACTTTGTTCTGGACAGAAGCAGAAAACGCTGAAGTGCTAAAAAGACAGCTCTGAGTTCCAGCAAATTGATGTGAGCAGAGATCTTGGGGACCACACTCCCTGAGGGAGAGGTTGGTTACTGGGGTCCCCACCCCAAGAGGGAAGCATCCGTAGTGAGGGTCAAAGTGTGAGAAAGGGGAATGAAGGGGACCCCCAGTCTTAAATTGCTCTGATCCTGCCACCACTGGAGGGCCTGGATCAAGGTTTGGGTCACTTGACCAACTTGGAAAGGGGGTCTTTTCTCTGAGACCAATAGGCTCTCAAGTGAAACTGAATGTCTCTCATCTGAAATCTTGCTCCCTGCACTACAGCTGTGGACGCAGCCATGTGCCCCAGGAGCTGCAAAAAGTGTCTTGCTGGTCGAGAGACCTGCAGAGTGAAGGAGGAGGCCAGAGCCACCAAGTTCCTTACCCTCTCTAAGGGAAGAAAAGCTCTGGCCAGATTTGTGTCCAATTCTGCACCTATGAAGGCGAGTACCTGAACTGGTTCCAGAACCGACTTTGGTAGATTTAGCAGGAAGCCCAGGGAGGTGAGAAGCTGCTGGGTGACTTGCAGGTGAGATTTTACCTGTTCTGGGGACTGGCCTACAATGAGCCAGTCGTCCAGATAGGGAAAAACAGCAATCCTTTGCCTCCTTAAGTGAGCCACTGCTACTGCCAGACATTTTGTGAATACCCTTGGGGCAGAGGTAAGCCGAAAGGCATTGCTCTGAACTGGTAGTGACCTGAGGGCAGTTCGAATCTGAGGTACTTTCAGTGGGAGCTCTGATTAGGACGTGAAAATAAGCATCCTTGAGGTCCAGGGAAGCTAGCCAGTCCCTGGCCTTAGAGAGGTAAAATCATTGCCAGAGTTACCATTCTGAACTTTGGTTTCAAAAGATGCTTGTTCAGATATCTGAGGTCTAAAATGCCGCCATTCTCCTGTCTTTTTGGGGTAAGGAAGTATCTGGAGTACAGACCCTTGCCCTGGTGTAGGGAGGAACCCTTTCTACCGCTTCTGAGAGCTAACAGGGTTGAGACCTCTTACTTCTAGAGTAAAGGTCTCTAAAGAGTTTGCAGGTGGAAAGACCTGATTCTCATCTTTGGGAACTTTTGAAGCTGAGAACCAGATCCTGGCTTACTACTTCCAGAACCCACTTGTCTGAAGTTAAGACACCCAGTTCTGACTGAAGTAAGCCAAACTGCCCCTACTGGTAAAGGAGAATCGGCCCTGGCACCCATCAGGGTGCCTGCTTGGCAGGTGCTTTAGGCTGAGGTGGGGCAGGCCTGCCACGCCCGCCTGCCTCTCTGCCTCTGAAGAAGCCCCTCTGAGCATAAGCAGAGAGGCCTGGGTTTGGTAAAAGGCCTGTGGAAGGCCTACCCCTACCCCTGGGGGTGTGCCTCTGAGGAGTGGCTTGCCGCCCTGGCTTGGGCACTTTTATAGGTAGTCCTATATTCATCCATCTTCATATATCTCTGTCTGCTCCCAAACAGAGAATTTCCCACCACAGGAAAATCCATAGCCTTAGTCTGGGTATCCTGTGACAAGCTTAATACACTGAGCCAGGCCAACCTAAAAAGCTACAAATGTGGCCATGACTCTAGAGGAAACATCATTAAAATCCACAGCAGCATGAAACTGCACCTTAGAAGCCCTCAATGCCATCGGCAGCCACCTGCTCCAGCTCACTAGCAAGCTGGCCAGGGCTTGTTTGGCTAAATCCATAACAGTATCCTATCTAGATTTGATACCTTGCTACGTAAGCCATATAATTTGCTTGCCTGAGTCCCAAGGACGCTGCCATGTACTGTTTTTGCCATGGCATCAATCTTCCTGGAATCCTTGTCAGGAGGATGTGAGCCAGGGAATATTAGCTTTATCACAGGCTGCAGCCTGAACTACCCAACATGACTGCATTGCTGAGAAAGGAATTCTGTATCAGGACCTGATGTGTACCTCCTGTCCATCTTTTTATCTACAGGAGGCACAGAATTAAGAGTTTTCAAGATTTTTATTGTTTGTTTCCTAAATGACTTATGCAAAGGAATAGACAATCTCCTAGACTCTGGTATATCCATCATTTCTACAAAATCAGGCTCCTCTTGTCATCCACAGCTTCCTCCAAAGGAAGCTGGAGGGTTTCAGCAACTTTTTGTAAAACATAAAATGAGAGGGGACTCAGAATGCATAGGGGAGATTCTAAAGGTCTGTCTGGGGAGATGTCCGTTCAATGGGCACACCCAGACCTCTAAGTCACATTCCATACTGTTCATAATCATCTCCCCTCCTCTGGTTCATAAAAACTCCTCAACATCATATTCCTGAACCGATGGAACTGACCGAACCGACTTTTGCCAGATAGTATGCGGTTCAGACGGAACCGAGAAAGTGACTGGACAATCTGAATAGCTCTTGCTATCTCTGCAGCAGTTGGAGTAAGAATTTTGGGCTCAAAACCTGCTGACTTTCTTGTTCTCTTTACTGGAACTGGTTCATCTGAGCCAGCTTTTCGTTTGCCCGAGGAAGTCTCGCCCTGGTCAGAGGGCACTCCCTCTGGTTCGGTTGGCACCGAACCGGGCAGGCCATCCGGGTCAGCGGACTTTTTGGCGTCTCGTCCCCTGAGCCTGCCCGATCTCTTTTCCAGGGTGGCTGCAGGGAAATTCTTACAAATCTGGCAGTCTGAATGGAGGTGGTCAAACCCCAGACAATAAACACATGTGGTGTGTGGGTCAGCCTTGGCAAAGACTTCCCCACAGACATCACAGTGTTGAAACCCAGTGGGCCCGGTTTTTCTTTTGGGTTTCTCAGACATAATGCCAGCCTAACCAGAAAAACTTGCCCTTTAAGCGGCAGTGCTAGGCAAGACACCCTTATCGGTTCCTAACCGTGTCACAGGTATTGGAAAAAACCGTAAAGAAATCCATTTTTTTTAGAACCGATAAGAACCGGGAACCGCACTCTAAAATCTCAAGTTTAAAAACTTTTAAGTTTTAACCCAAGCTGATCGGTTCAAAACCGAACCGATAAAACTTACAAGTTCCACACAGAATTAAAATATGAATTACTTACAATACCACAGACAGAGCTTGAACCGATCGGTTTTATGTTAAAATAAAACTATTCTCGGTTGAATCGAACCAGAAAACACTCATGAAACCGAGAAATGAACCGAGCAGTAGGAGAAATCTCCGGAGCGACTGTTCAGTGAGGCGGAGTAAAGAATCTGACAGTTTAGGTTTGAAACTACACAGACAGAGCTTCTCTTTAGAGCTCGTGCTCGAAGTTCCATTCATGGAATGGAATTAACTCTTTCACCTCCGGAGCAGTTCTAATGGTAGGACAAACTGCAATTGTCATAATATAGCAAGACATCATGTTGTCTGAAATTGTATTCTGGATTGTCTACGAGGATCACAGTCTACATGTAATATCTAGTATGATCTGTCCCAGGGGGCTTCTGCTCAATCCAAGGCATTTCTTATCAATAACTCTGTGACGAGGAGGGAAAGTCCCTCTCTGTGCCCCCATGTCAGTCAGTAAATCTCTGGCACAAAGGAGCGTTGTTTTACTTTTAGTTTTCGGGGGAAGCCATTAAGTGTCGTCCTCCGTTTTCTTGTAAGATGGCTTGAGGTTAAGGTGGGGGTAAGCTCGGGTCTAATTAACTAGCCTAGAGGCAATTGTTGTGGATAATATTAACAGTCACCGAGCCCTCTCATGAGGAAATGGTCCCCGGAGAAATAAAAGAAAAAATTACTCACCTTAGTAATGTTGTTTCTTCTAATGGAGTCTTGCTATATTATAGACATTAGCAGTTTGATCCAGCTCTAGAACTGCCCCGGAGTGAAATGGTTAAATCCATTCCAAAATAGAATTTTGGCACGAGAGCAGCTCTATCTGTGTCATTTCAAACTTGAACTGTCAGATCTTTATGAGCCAAACTCACTAAGGTCTGTGTGGAAGCTGTAACTCACACTAGCCAAATGGCTACCTAAATAATAACAACTATTGATGGTCCCAACACCCAAGACTCAAGTCAGGGGACCAGAAATACTAACACCATTCTAATAATATGAAAATGGAACACAAGTATAATAAAACACACACATGCGCTACACATTCACCCCAAAGTCCCAAAGGGGACAAAATGCTAACAGGACATAAGTAGTGCCCACACTAAGTTGCCCGCACCCCATCAAGTAGAGGTTCTGAGAGGGGCAGGTTGGGGGGGAGGTCTATAATATAGCAAGCCTCCATTAGAAGAAACAACATTACTAAGGTGAGTAATTTTTCTTCAAACAACATGAAGTCTTGCTATATTATAGACATTAGTAGAATACACAGCAGTACCTCCACGGAGGAGGGCAGAACCTACTTAGGGAATAGGCTCTGAAGAACAGCTGTGCTAAACCGAGCATCTCTCCGGCCTGGACATCCAGGGAGTAATGCTTGGTAAAAGTGTGTACCGTTTTCCAAGTAGCAGCCTGGCAAATCTCTAATAAAGGGATATCTCTGGCAGCAGCTAGAGACGCAGCTGTACCCCTGGTAGAATGAGCCCTCAAACCGGGGGAGGGGCTCTGCCCACTTTCTGATAACAAAATTGGATACAAGAGACAATCCACCTGGCTATTGATCTCTTAGTGGCAGGTTTGCCTTTCCCAACTTCACCATAGGTAAGGAAAAGTTGGAGGATTCAACCCGTGACCTTTGGTACGCTCTATATAATAACTAAGAGCTCTCTTAACATCCAGGCTGTGCAACATCCTCTCCGAAGAGGAGTGATCAGTGAAAAATACTGGAAGGGAGATAGATTGATTAAGATGGAAATCTGAAACCACCTTAGGCAAAACTTCCTATTAGTCCTAAGGACTACCTTATCCCTGTGGAAAGAAATAAAGTCAGTCTCCACTGACAAGGCTTGCAATTCACTTATGTCTGGCAGAGAGTGATAGCCACTAGAAAAACAGTTTTCCAAGTTAGGTACTTAAGCTCTGCAGAAGACAGAGGTTCAAAAGGGGTTGCATTAACTGGGCAATGCAAACATTAAGGTCCCAAGCAGGGGCGGTTCCCGAAAGGAGGATTAGTATGAGTAATCCCTTAAAAACTTGGAAAACACAGGATGAGAGGAAAGAGGAATGACTTTTCTGTTGACACAAAGCAGACACAGCTGCCAAATGAACTCTCAGGGTAGCTGGTCTGAGACCCAAGGAATTAAGATGTACCATGTAATCTAACAAAATGGGCAATTCAGCAGATTCTGGGAAATATTTTTCCAACACCAAATGGAAAACCTTTCCATTTAGAACTATAAGTAGCTCCTAGTGGAAGGCTTTCTGGAAGCCTTTAGGATCTCAAGAACACCCTGAGAGAGGTGTAAATCAGCAACTCTAACTCCTCAAGAGCCAGGCCTTGAGGTTGAGGGATTTGAGGTCCGATACCAAACCTCTTCCCTGGGCACAAGCCAACAGATTGTGATTCCTGGGGAGGCACAGGAAGATGGACTGTCAGAGACAGAAGGAGGGTACCAGGGCTGCCTGGCTCAATCTGGGGCAATCAGAATCACCCTCAAGGCTGAGATCTGATTTTGACTAGTACTTTGAATAGGAGAGGAAAGGGGAAAGCAAAGAGAACTTCCCTCCCAATCCAGAAGAAGGGCATCCAGGGAACTGAGCCCAGCACTGGAGGCCTGCAACAGAACAGAGGAAGTTTGTGGATTGTCTGGGGCTGCAAAAGATCTATCTGAGGGATGCCCCACCTGGCAAAAACTATCCCCAGCACTTGAGGATCCAAGGACCATTCGTGATGGCCTGGGAAATCCTGCTGAGGGCATCCGCTAGGACATTGTCCTTCCTGGAAGATGAACTGCTATGAGGGAAGTGTTCAGGGAATAGGCCAGAGACCACAACTTTATTGTTCTGCACAAGGTCAAGACCGAGTGCCCCCTGTTTGTTGATGTACCACATTGTTGTGGTGTTGTCTGTTCTGACCTGTATCACCTTGTCGTGGACAGATGCAGAAAAGCTTGAAGAGCTAAAAGACAGCTCTGAGTTCCAGCAAATTGATGTGGGAGCAGAGATTCCTGGGGACCAAACTCCTGAGTGGAAAGGTCGCCCATGTGGGCTCCCCAACCCAGAAGGAAGCATCTGTAGTGAGAGCATGCCGTGAGAAGGGGAATGAGGGACCCCGCTCTTAATTGCTCTGATCCTGCCACCACTGGAGAGCTAGGATCAAGGTTCGAGTCACTGGGACCAACTTGGAAAGGGGTCTCTTCTCTGAGACCAAAAGGTTCTCAAGTGAAACTGAATGTCTCTCATCTGAAATCTGGCTCCCTGCACAACAGCTGTGGATGCAGCCATGTGCCCCAGGAGCTGCAGAGAGTGTCTTGCTGGTCGAGAGACCTGCAGAGTGAAGGAAGAGGCCAAAGCCACTAAATTCCTTACCCTTTCTGGGGAAGAACGGCTCTGGCTAGCTTTTGTCCAATTCTGCCCCTATAAAGGTGAGTACCTGGACTGGTTCCAGAACCGACTTTGTAGGTTTAGCAGAAAACCCAGGGAGGTGAGAAGCTTCTGGGTGACCTGCAGGTGAGATTTTACCTGTTCTGGGGACTGGCCTACAATGAGCCAGTCGTCTAGATAGGGAAAACAGCAATCCTCTGCCTCCTATGGGCCACTGCTAGACACTTTGTGAATACCCTTGGAGCAGAGGTAAGGTCGAGGGCATTGCTCTGAACTGGTAATGACCTGAGGGCAGTTCGAATCTGAGGTACTTTATGGGATCTTCTGATTAGGACATGGAAATAGGCATCCTTGAGGTCCAGGGAGGCTAGCCAGTCCCCTGGCCTTAGGGAAGGTAAAATCATTGCCAGAGTTACCATTTTGAACTTTGGTTTCAAAAGATGCTTGTTCAGATATCTGAGATCTAAAATGGGCCGCCATTCTCCTGTCTTTTTTGGGGTAAGGAAGTATCTGGAATACAGACCCCTGCCCTAATGCAGGGGAGGAACACTTTCTACTGCTCTGAGAGCTAACAGGGATGAGACCTCTGTTTCCAGAGTGAGGGTCTCTGAAGCACTTGCAGGTAGAAAAGTCTGCTTCTCAACTTGGGAAACTTTTGAAGCTGAGAACCAGACCCTGGCTTACTACTTCAGAACCCACTTGTCTGAGGTTAAAGAAGCCCATTCTGACTGAAGTGAGCCAGCCTGCCCCCCACTGGTACAGGAGAATCGGCCCTGGGCACACCATCAGGGTGCCTGTTTCGCAGGAGCTTTAGGCTGGGGGGTGGAAGCAGGTCTGCCCACCCCTCGTCTGCCCCTGCCTCTGAAGAAGCCCCTCTGAGCACAGGCAGAGGAGGCCTGAGTCTGGTAGAAAGGCTGTGAAAAGGCCTACCCTACCCCTTGGGGCATGCCTTTGAGGAGTGGTTTGCCGCCTTAGCCTGGGCACTCTTGTAAGTAGTCCTATATTCATCCATCTTCTTCATGTAATTCTCTGTCTGCTCTCCAAAAGAGAATTTCCCACCACAGGAAAATCCATAGCCTTAGTCTGGGTATCCCGACAAACTAGTACACCTGAGCCAGGCCAACCTCCAAAGCTACATGTGGCCATGACCCCTAGAGGAAACATCATTAACATCCACAGCAGCATGAAACTGCACCTTAGAGGCTTCAATGCCATCAGCAGCCACCTGTTCTAGTTCACTAGCCAGCTGGCCATGGGCCTGTTTTGGCCAATTGCATAACAGTATCCCATCTAGATTTCTGATACCTAGCTACATAAGCCATATAATTTGCTTGCCTGAGTCCCAGAGAGGCTGCCATATACTGTTTTTTGCCATGGCATCAATCTTCCTGGAATCCTTGTCAGGGGATGTAGGCAAGGAATATTAGCTTTATCACAGGCAGCAGCCTGAACTACCCAACATGACTGCATTGCTGAGAAAGGAATTCTATCAGGGCCTGACAATGTATACCTTCTGTCCATCTTTTTATCTACAGGAGGCACAGAATTAGGAGCTTTAAAATTTTGTTTGTTTCCTAAAAGACTTATGTAAAGGAATAGACAATCTCCTAGACTCTGGAATATCCATCATTTCTACAAAATCAGGCTCTTCTTGCTCATCCACAGCCTCTTCTAAAGGAAGCTGGAGGGTTTCAGCAACTTTTTATAAAACATAAAATGAGATGAGGACTCAGACAGCATAGGGGAGATTCTAAAGGTCTGTCTGGGGAGATGTCCGTTCAATGGGCACACCAGACCTTCCCAGCCACATTCATACTGTTCATAATCCTCCTCCCTCCTCTGGTTCATAAAATTCCTCAATATCATAATCCTGAACCACTGGGACCGGACTAACTGACCTTTTACCAGATAGTGGTGGTTCGGATGGACCCTGAGACAGTGACTGGACAATTTGTATGGCTTTTGCTATCTCTGCAGCAGTTGGAGAAGGAACTTTGGACTCCAGACCTGCTGATTTTCTTGTTTTTACTGGAATTGGTTCCTCAGAACCAGCTTTTCTTTGCCCGAGGAAGTCTGGCCCTGGTCAGAGGGCACTCCCTCTGGTTCAGTTGGCACCGAACCGGCTGGCCATCCGGTCAGCGGACTTTTGCCTCGCTCCCCTGAGCCTGCCCAATCTTTTTCCAGGTGGCTGCAGGGAAATTCTACATACCTGGCAGTCTGACTGAGGTGGTCAAACCTCAGACACAAACATGTGGTGTGGGTCAGCCTTGGAAAAGACTTCCCACAAACATCACAGTGTTGAAACCCAGTGGGCCGGTTTTTCTTTTGGGTTTCTCAGACATAATGCCAGCCAAACAACTTATTCTTTAACGAAAATCAGGTAAGACACCTTTATCGTTCCTAACCCAACACGGTATTGGAAAAACGAATAAATCCAGTTTTTAGAACCGATAAGAACGGGAACCGCACTCTAAAATAGTAACTTTTAGTTTTAAATGAGTTTTAACCCACTGATCGGTTCAAAACCGAACCGATAACTTACAAGTTCCACACAGACAAAACCTTCATTTGCTTACGGTTACCACAGATAGAGCTTGAACCGAACGGTTTTGCGGTTAAAATAAAACTATTCTCAGCTAAATCCAACCGAGAAAACACTTTTTAAACCGAGAAATGAACCGAGCAGAAGGAGGAATCTCCGGAGCGACTGTTCACTGAGGCGGAGTAAAGAATCTGACAGTTCAAGTTTGAAATGACACAGGTGAAAAAATTACTCACCTTAGTAATTGCTTTTCTTCTCATGGAGTCTTGCTATATTAGGACTTATTGCAGTTAGCCACTGCACTTGAACTGTCCCGGAGAGGAAAGAGTTAACTCCAGAGAATCTGGAGTTCTAAGCGCGAGGGCTTATACCAAAGTCTATCTGGGCAGTTTCAAATGAAACTGTCAGATCTTTATGAAGCTAACACTAAGCAACAAGTCTGTGTGAAAGCTCACACTAGCCAAATGGCTACCTACTAGTAGTAATAACAACAATATAAACAACAATAGGAACAACAATAACAATAATAAGAATGAATAATGGTATTATTAGTTTCCCCCTGACAAGCACTATTAGGACCCCCTTCCCCAAAGACTCAAGTCCAGGAAGGGGGCCAACAAATCACTCAACACAGAAAACCCTAGTTCCCTAACCCTAAATAAAAGAGGGTGAAGGGAAGAACTACAATGACATGACACAGTGCTTGCACTAATTTGCCACCCCCACCCCAGTAGAAGTTCTGAGAGGGGCAGGTTGGGGGGTGGTCCTAATATAGCAAGACTCCATGAGAAGAAAAGCAATTACTAAGGTGAGTAATTTTTTCTTCAAACACCATGAAGTCTTGCTATATTAGGACTTATTGCAGATTACACAGCAGTACCTCCATGGAGGAGGGTCAGAACCTATTTAGGAAATAGGCTCTCAAGCACAGCTGTGCCAAAAACGAGCATCTCTCCTGGACAGAAATCCAGGGAATAATACTTGGTAAAAGTGTGAACTGTCTTCCAAGTAACAGCTCGACAGATTTCCAGAATGGGAATATCTCTAGCAGCCGCTAGATATGCAGCTGTACACCTGGTGGAGTGAGCCCTCAGTCCTGAGGGGCTCTCTACCTGGTCTTTGATAACAAAATGGATACAAGAGACAATCCACCTTGCAATTGTCCTCTTGGCAGGTTCCTTGCCAACCTCGCCCTAGGTAAGGAAGAGTTGGAGGATTCGAACCTGTGACCCTTGGTGCGTTACAAATAGTAGCATAAGGCTCTTGACGTCAAGCTGTGCAGTCTCCTCTCACCTGAGGAAGAATGCTCAGTGAAAATCCTGGGAGAGAGATGGGTTGGTTCAGGTGAAACCTGAAACCACTTAGGACAAACCCTGTGTTAGTCCTAGGGACTGTCTTATCCCTGTGGGAGATAAAAATCTCTTCCACTGCCAGGGCCTGTAGTTCACTTTTGCGCCTGGCAGAAGTGAAACCACCAGAAAAACATTTTCCAAGTGAGAAGCTTGAGCTCTGCTGGGGACAGAGGTTCAAAGGGGTTTGCATTAACTGAGCAATGCAAACATTCAGGCTCCATGCAGGAGCTGGTTCCCGAAAAAGGAGGGTTGTGTGAAGCAACCCCTGAAAATTTGGAAAACACAGGTTGAGAAGAAAGGAAGCAGGCTTCCTGCTTGCAGAAAAACAGACAGCTGCCAGAGGAACCCTTAAGGTAGCTGGCCCAAGACTTAAGGAATTTAAAATGGACCAAAAGTCCAGAAAATGGGCAGATAAGCAGACTGTGGTATAATCTGCTTCTCAGCGCACTAGACTGAAAACCTGTTCCACTTAGAATTGTAAGTGGCCCCAGTGAAAAAGCTTCCTTGAAGCCTTTAAAATATCCGCACACCTTGAAAAAGGTGTAAATCAGCAAATTCTAACCCTCAAGAGCTGCCTTGAGAAGGAGGAATTTGAGGTTCGGATACCACACTCTCCCTGTGCAAAGGCCAGTAAGTCGTGGACTCTGGGCAAGCTCAGGGTAGGGTGGACTGTCAAGGACAGAGACAATGGGTACCAGGGCTGTCTGGCCCAGTTTGGAACAATCAGAATCGCTTTGCAGGGCTGAGATCTGATTTTACTAGTACCCTGAAAGAAAGGGAAAAGGAGGAAGGTGTACAGAAACTTCCTTTCCAATCCAAGTGAAAAGCGTCCAGGGGCTGATCCCAGCACTGGAGGCCCCAACAAAACAGAGAAAGTTAGTGGTTATCTGGGGCTGCGAAAAGATCTATCTGAAAATGAGCCCCATCTGGCAAGGACTGAACCCAGCACCTGAGGATTCAGAGCCCAATCGTGATGGCCCTGAGAATCCTGCTGAGGGCATCTGCCAGGGCATTGTCCTTCCCGGAGGTGAACTGCTATCAGGAGGTGTTCAGGGAGTAAGCCAGAGACCACCACTTCATTGCTTCGGTGCACAAGGCTGATGACCGAGTGCCCCTGCCTGTTGATGTACCACATTATTGTGGTGTTGTCTGTCCTGACTTGAACTACCTTGTTCTGGACAGAAGCTGAAAACTCCGAGCTAGAAGACAGCTCTGAGTTCCAAAATTGATGTGGAGCAGAGATTCCTAGGAGACCACACTCCCTGTGGACAGGTCGCTTAAGCGAGCTCCTCACCCTAACACAGGAGCATCCGTGGTGAGGGAATGAGGAGGACCCTAGTTTTAGATTGCTTTGATCCTGCCACCAGTGTAAGGCCAGGATCAGGGATTGGGTCACTAGAACCAATTTGGAAATGGAATCCCTCCTTTGGGACCAATAGGCCCTCAGATGGAACTAAATGTCCCTCATCTGGAATCTTGCTCCCTGCACTACAGCTGTGGAAGCAGCCATGTGCCCTAGTAGTTGTAGCAAATGCTATGCTGGTCAAGAGACTCGCAGAGTAATGGAAGATGCCAGGGCAAAGAAACTGCCTACCCTTTCAGAGGGGAGAAATGCCCTGGCTAACTTTGTGTTCAACTCTGCCCCTATGAAAGTTAGTACCTGAACTGGTTCGAGAACTGACTTTGGTAAATTCAGCAGGAATCCCAGAAAGGTGAGAAGCTGCTGGGTGACTTGCAAGTGGGATTTTACTTGATCTGGAGACTGACCCACTAAGAGCCAGTCATCCAGGAAAGGAAACAAAGCAATCCTCGTCTTTCTAAAGAGCCACTACCACAGCTAGAATTTCAATACCCTTGGCGCAGAGGTAAGGTCAAGGGCATTGCCCTGAACTGGTAGTGGCCTGAGGGTAACTTGAGGTACTTTCGGTGAGAAGACCTGATCAAAACATGAAAAATAGGCATCCTTGAGGTCCAGGAAAGCTAGCCAGTCCCCTGGCCTCAGCCAGAGTTAACATTTTTAACTTTGTTTCAAAAGATGCTTGTTCAGGTACCTTAAATCTGAGATGGGCGCCAATCTCCTGCCTTCTATAGGGTAAGAAAGTATCATGAGTACAGCCCCTTGCCCCGTGGCAAGGAGGGACCCTTCTACTGCTTTGCAGTTCAAAGGAGAAGAAACCTCTGCTCCCAAAGCAAGGGAATCTAAAGGATTTGGTAGGGACCTGTCTGGCTCTCATCTTTGGAAACTGTTTGAAGCTGAGAACCAGACCTATTACTTCCAGAACCCACTTGTCCGAGTTAGGACACCCAATTCTGGCTGAAATAAAACCAACCTGCCCACTGGTATAGGAGACCTGCCTGGCACCCCATCAGGGTGCCTGCTTGGCAATAGTCTTAGGCTAAGGGGGAGGGTCACTTGTGCCCCGTCCTATCTCTGCCTCTGAAGAGACCCTCTGGCGAAAGCAGAGGAGGCCTGAGCCTCTACCTGGCACTTGTAGGTAATCATCCCTGTTTTCATATAGCTTTCTGTTTGTTCCTCAAACAGAGAATTACCCACAACAAGAAACAAATCCATAGACTTTGACAGAGTATCTTGGGACAGATTAGTGCATCTGAGCCATGCCAACCTACGGAAGCTACAGAAGTGGTCATGACCCTAGAAAACAAGATTAACACCAACAGCAGTATGAACTTGAACTTAGAGGCTTCAGTGCCATTAGCAGCCACCTGTTCCAACCTCCAGCCAGCTGGCCATGGGCCTGCTTGATTAACTGCAATATCATGTCCCACCTAGATTCAAATCCAGCCACATAAGCCAAACAACTTGCCTGTCTGAGTCCCACAGAAGCTGCCATATACTGTTTTTCTTGTCATGGCATCAATCCTCCTGGAATCCTATTCAGGAGGATGTGAGGCCAGGGAACTAGCCTTGACACAGGCTGCAGCTTGTACCACACCTACATGACTACACTGCTCAGTGAGGAAGTCTGTAACAGAGCCTGATTAAATACACCTTCTGTCCATTTTTATCTTACAGGAGGGACAGAAAGAGGAATCTTATAAAATCTTTGTTGTTTACTTCCTAAATGACTTATGCAAAGGAAAGACAACCTCCCAGCCCATCATTCCTACATAATCAGGCTCCCTTTACTCATCCATAGCCTCCTCTAAAGGAAGCTGGGGGATTCTGCAAGCTTTTGTAAAACATAAACTGAGAAAAGGACTCAGACAGAAAAGGAGGAGATTCTAAAAGTCTGTCTGGGAAAATGTCCACTTAAGTGGGCACGCCCAGACCCTACCAGCCATATGTATTGATCAAATTCTCCTCCCACCCTGTGGTTCATACAATTCTCAACATCATAAACCTGAACCACTGGAACTGAACGAGCCACCTTTACCAACTGTAGATGGTCTGACAGGACCTAGAAACAGTGACTGGACAATCTGTATGGCTTAACTACTTCTGCAGCAGTTGGAGAGACAATCTTGGACTCCAAACCTACTGATTTCTCTGTCATATTCTTTTTTTTTTTTTTTTTTTTAAACTGGTTCCTCTGAACCATCCTTTTGCCCGAGGAAGTTCAGCCCTGGTCAGAGGGCACCTCTGGTCCAGTGGGTACTGGACTGGGCTGGCCATCCGGTCAGCGGACTTTTGGCCATAGTTCCCTGAGCCGCCCTATCTCTTTTCAGGGTGGCTGCAGAGAAATTTTAAACACCTGGCAGTCTGACAGGAGGTGGTCAGCCCCAGACAATAAACACAGTGTGTGTGGGTCAGCCTTGGCAAAGGCTTCCCACAGCATCACAGTGTTGAAACCCAGTGGGCTCGGTTTTCTTTTGGGTTTCTCAGACATAATGCCAGCCTAACCAAAACTTGCCCTTTTATGGTCGTACAGGCAAGAACCCTTTATCGGTTCCTAACCGCTTTATGGTATTTGAAAAACCTATTTAAAATCAAGGTTTTTAGAACCAATAAGAACTGGTACCGCACTCTAAAAGCCCAAAACTTTAAAACGTTAAAATAAGCAAACCGATCGGTTCAAAACCGAACCAATAACTAAATTTCCACACAGACTTTACATTTTGTACTTACGGTTTACCAGATAGAGCTTTAACCGAAATGCAGTAAAATAATTACTTTTTGGCGGTTCAAATGAACCGAACATACTCGCTTGAACCGAGAAATGAACCGAGCTGAAGGAGCTGATCTCCAGAGCGACTGTTCAGTGAAGCGGAGTAAAGAATCTGACAGTTTCATTTAAAACTGCCCAGATAGAGCTTTGGTATAGAGCCCTCGCGCTTTAGAACTCCAGATTCTCTGGAGTTAACTCTTTCCTCTCCGGGGCAGTTCAAGTGCAGTGGCTAACTGCAATAAGTCCTAATATAGCAAGACTTCATGGTGTTTGAAAGAGCTGCTCTCGTGCCAAAATTCTATTTTGGAATGGTTATATCCATTTCACTCCAGGGCAGTTCTAGAGCTGGATCAAACTGCTAATGTCTATAATATAGCAAGACTTCATGTTGTTTGAAGGGTAGATTGCGAGTGAATAAGTAACTTCATTTTCTGGGAGGTGCTCCACCTGGTAATCAGACAGGGCATAGGCTCATACAGATCTCCCAGGGGATATAGGCACACGACCCTGAGTTAAACCTAGACCTTCAGTATGGGGTAATTATCTCCAACCATTGGGCCCATGAATCCCCTCTGCTTAAGCCCACATTTAACCCAAATAGGATGTGAGGGTGAGGATGCCCCTAGCGCGTGTGAATGCTTCTGTTGCCTCTCCAGTCCCCAGTAACCAAAAAGAACTCATCAAATTACACTTTAAGGCATTAATAATCAGCAAACTTATCTGGTCTTATGATAGTCCCAATAATGAAAAGTCCAGCGAAAAGGAACAAAGAACTGAGTCATCTCCTTCCTCGAGCACTTCCACTGGTACTGCATCTGAGAATCAGTTTCTATAGGGCGAGAATTCAGCGGTGTGTGGGAGATTTCGGGATAGATGTTTGACTGGTATTTTTACTCTTGCCATCCATGTAGCATTCTTCATAAGGGTACTGGGAAACGAATCCCCGTGCAAGCGTTTCATACCCCTAGTTTGCACTTGCCATACGTTTTTCAGGAGGTTTTGTTCTAAAAGCTCCAGGCCCAGGTCCGGCATTGTGATCCCCCACTTCTTCAACAGTGGTGCTGCCTCGAGAAGGTTGGTAAATATTTTGAGGCCTGAGTCCTGGTACAATTGCAGCTTCGAGGGGAACAGCAGTTGTGCTTTGATATTCTTTTTTGCCCTGATCTCCTTAATTACTGTGGCCTCCTTTGTATGTTCTGCTTGCAGCGCAGGAGAAAAATCCTGCTCAAAGAAGACAGGGGAATTTTTATATTTTAGGTCTCGGAGTCTCCACGCCTCCTTCAGCACCCATTCCTTGGAGTGGAACAGTACCATACGGACTACCCACGATCAGGGTCTGGCAGTGGGGTTAGTTGGCTTGGGAACCAGGGATCGGCAGGCTCTGTCCATTGCTAGATTCAAGTCAGAGGGTACTGGGAGAATCGAGCACAGTAACTGCTCCATGAAATTGATTGTGGCAGCAAATCCTTCCTCCGCCCCCTCCGGCACCCGATGCAGCCTGAAATTGTTTCGTCGGGACCTATTTTCTATATCCTCCAGCCTACTATGGGTCTCTCGATCCCGCTGCAATAAGTACACGAGGATCCTCTCCCCAGAGTCCTGGGCCTCCGATAACTCCGTAAGCTTAGAGGAACTGTCGGCCACTTTAGAGTCAATTTTCCAGACGTCCTGACTTAGGTCCGCGATAGACAACCATTTTTTGTATGGAGGCTAATATTTTTTGCAGTGTACATTCAGACTTCCTGGAGAGGCCTAGATCCTCCTCATCATTGTTGAGAGATAAGTTGGAGAACGCTGGATCCCTGCATGAATGGATAGTGAAGGCTTCCATTTCCTCGTCCAGTGTAAGCTGCTTGAGTTTTGTTTGTGAAGCATTATTTCTTGCACCTTTTGGTCTGTGGCCTTTGGCGGTCATCTCTAAGAGGTCATAATGACTTTTAGAAGAGCAGACTTTGACTTTGTTGAGGGGATTCCAACAGATAGATCAGACGAGGTTGGGAACTCATTATCTTAGGCTCTCATTTGCTCCGTGACTTCACCGTAAGTTCTTAACATATTTTTTATCCATTTTTAAGTAAACCTTGCATTCAAAAGACTGCCTGGGTGTTTGTAAGTTCTTTATTTTTTTGCATGTGACGTATAGATAGTTAAGTCTGACAACTGTTTGAAAGCTTGAAGGTGTTACTAAACTGGGAAAAGGTAAGAATATACCTAAGGTCTTTTATAGAGTTTTAAGGGTTCACTTTGGATACCTGGTTAGGTACCCTTAGGTGAAAGATATATTGCATGCCCCGAAGAGAATGTTCTCTGAGCCTGTACATTTGAGTATGCTAGCATAAGGTTCACAGTTTGAATCCCCCCCAGAACTTGAGACTAAAGGTGATTCAGACCCACAAGCAGACAGGAGGGTTACCCTGTCTATCACCTGTTCACATTACTGCACTCGGAGGTTGGCACTGTGGGAGCAGAGGGCCTGACCTGCTGAATGCGTTTGTGACAGTGGTAAGTGCAAACAGTGTGGGGAATTGTATGCTGAATAGGGGCTACTGTGAAAATGTTTGCTGCATATTGTCTAGGCCACTAGAAGGGAAAAATGGGGGTTACAGTGTCCCGGAGGGCTGTACCCAGGTTAGACTTGTTATTAACAACCCTGTCCTCCGGGTGGAGGCACCCATTTCAGTACTCAGTTCTCTTGACCTGCAACTAGCCACACAGGCAGGGGTAGTAGCCCTTGGGATAGTGACACCTAGGGGTTACATCCTGGAGGCACCAATGCTGGGATCTGCACCTTCTAGTGGCCAGAAGTGGGTACTACAACCCCTCCCTCAAAAATTGTGGTAAAATGGAGGCACTCACTACACCCAAGTTTAAACTTGCTCCCCACAAGCTGCTAGTGCACTGTATGATGAGGTGGAGCGAGGAAGAGGGGGTGAACTCCTGGCAAGCTCTGCTATTAATGGACATCCCCCTGGGGACCGATAATGCCACTATTGTGGAAGTGGTTGAACGAATTAAGTGTTTGGAGAAGGTTGAAGTAAGGGGAAGGGATTCCGACCTGTTTGATCAAACTATGGTGGCCCTACTCTCCTGCAGCCTGCCCATTGAACCAGAGAAGGTACCCCCTGTCATTTTGACTGAAGAGTCCCAAAAGGGGTGGAGGGTCATTCACTTACATAGCGACCCGGCTGCTCCTGGAGGGTCCCCCTATGTAGAAGGGTTTAGAGATAAGCTGTCTAAACTGGTAGCCTCTGAGGGGCGCTCTGCTACAGAGCTAGTACAAATGTTAAAACTTTCTAAGGAGATCACTCCCGTGCAGTCCCCCATAGCCTCTCCTGCCACCGCTACAGTTGCTTCCCCATAGTGATACCTACTGTACAGTTGGACTCATACCACAGACTTAGGCCCTTTTCGGGCACAGTCCCAGTTCCCTTGGGGAGGACAACCTGGGAACATGGATGGACTATGCCACCTCACCGATCCAGGAGTGTCACTGTACTGAGGGGGAAAACGGAAGAGACTCATGGAAAGCTTGAGGAGTGCTGCACTGGAGGCCATTCATTTCCTGCGATCCACCAGCCCAGAGGCCACAGCTTCAGAGTACCTCTCTGCCCTGGAGGGGGTATTTGGTAGCACCAAGTCGGGAGATGACCTGATGTGGAAGTATAAATCCTCAAAACAGTGGAAGAATGAAACGTTGTCAGTGTTTATTACTCACTCAAATTGTGCGAGCTTTGCAGCGGGCCCACCGGAAAGGAGGGGTGCCCGCTAATGAATTGAACAGGGCCAGGCTAGATCACATCTTAAAGTCAGCAAGGTACTCTAGCATGATGATGTTGAAGCTTAAACTGCAAGACAGAAGGGGCAACCCCCCTCCCCCCAAATATTGTGACCTAATGAGAGAGATCCATGAGATTGAGAATGACAAAGAGGGATGGGAGCCCTATGCTGGAGCTGCCCACATCTGCCAGGCCCCTGAGAAAGGTGAGGAGGCTGAACTGCAATAGATAAGAGAACTAATCAAGGAGTTAACTGAGTTGAGAGTCATTTAGCAAGATGCCAAGGCAGCTAAAGATGCTAATTCCTGTCCAGCCCCCGAGACAAAGAGGGAAGTCCTTCGAGGAGGGGTGGGGGTACGTTGTTTCTTCTGAAACCGGCATGAAGACAGCCTGCTGGAAGAGGTACAAGAACTGCGAGCTTTGGTGGGAGACCTGCTCCGAGCTACCCAAAACACTGACCCTTGGGGGAACTCAGAGAGTCAACAGCACAAACCCCCAACCAGAGAGAGACCTCCGACACTCTCCAACTATGTTCAAGCAGGGGAACAGTTTCTCTTCCCCTAGAGACTCTAAAGTACCTGTTTTCTGTTACCACTGTGGAGAGGATGGGCACACCTGGTTCACCTGCCGTTCGGCTGAGAATCTGAGAAAAGTTACCACTAGACTGCTGGCATTGATTCAACAGAGCAACATACGGCTGCACAGTGGAGCTGGCTGGAAACGCTATTCATCCAAGGCAGCTGTACAGCCAACGTCCAAGCCCAAGTCACCAGAGTGGTCCAAGGTGGTGGGTCCCTCAATGGAAACTACAGTGACAGTGAACATGGTGTCTACCCGGGCCCTGCTTGACAATGGATCTCAAGTGACCATAGTATTTCAAGACTGGTACCAGAAGCATCTGCCTGACTTGCCCCTAAAACCCTTGGAAGGTTTGCACGTGTGGGGGTTGAGTGAGAAGTCCTATCCGTACTCGGGGTATATCCAGATCTGGCTGTCATTCCCCACCGCCGTGGCTGGGGTAGATGAACAAGTTGGAACACTTGCCCTAATATGTCCCCCCACCGGACTGTATGATGGAGTTCCCCTGTTAATTGGAACAAACGCCCACGTTTGGGAGACTAGCACAACTCTATCATGAGAAACAAGGGCAACGGACTGGATGGGCCCTAAGAGTTCCAGCATTAATCAAAAGGGCTTACGACTTGCAACACAAACCTGATGAAGTGGACCGAGATGAGCCAGTGGGGATAGTGTGGAAAAAGGATCCTGACTCTCTGGTGTTGGCCCCCAATGCCCAGTGTACGAACCATGGAGAAGTCCACCTAAGGAGAGATGTAAAGAACAAAATACTGATGATAGACACCCCTGGTAAAGGGAAGCTGCCAGAGGGGTTGATGGTCAAGCCCAGTATACTACCTGCATGTGCCCATGCTCACCGAGTGATGGTGTAAGTGAGAAAAATGTCACACAGGGAAGTTCGTGTGAACCGGGGATGTACGCTGGCTCCAGTACACTGTGCAGACACTATAGTATTACCCGGTAATAAGTACTCTGGCGAAAGGGAGAGAGTGACCCCAGACTTATTTGACTTTGGTGATTCCCCCTTGTCCACCAAATGGATGACCCGCATTAGCAGGAAACTTGCATAGAGAGACCAAGTGTTCTCAATAAAAAAAGAATGGGACGTGTGGTGTGTCCATGGTGCTGAGCATGATATATGCCTGCATGATGACCGACCATTTAGAGAGAGGTCCCAATGCCTTGCCCCAGCGGACACAGACGATGTGAGGAGGCACCTACAGGAAATGCTCGCTGCTGGCATTATTCAGGAATCAAGAAGCCAATATGCATCCCCCATCGATAGTGGTGCATAAAAAGAATGGATCCGTGAGGATGTGTGTGGACTATCGGACCCTCAACCGATGGACTATCCCAGATCAATACACCATACCACACATACAGGATGCTCTGGGTTGCCTGAATGGGGGTCAGTGGTTCTCTGTACTGGATCTCCGCTCTGGATATTATCAGATTCTGATGGCCCCGGAGGACCGTGAGAAAACAGCCTTCATCTGTCCTTTGAGGTTCTACGAATTCCTGAGGATGCCGCAGGGGATTTCAGGTGCCCCTGCCACCTTCCAGAGATTGATGGAACGTGTGGTGGGAGACAAGAACTTGCTGGAATGTATGGTGTACTTGGATAATGTCATTGTTTTCAGATGCACGCTGGAGGAACATGAGACCAGACTGTTCGAAGTCCTTGATCGTTTGGAAGAATTCAGGCTCAAGTTATCCGTAGACAAGTGCCAGTTTTTCCAAACATCTGTGAAATATGCGGGACACAGTGTCTGTGGAAGGGATACATACAGATTCCAGTAAAGTTGAATCTTTGACCACTTGGCCCCAACTCAATAACCTAAAAGAGCTACAGCATTTCCTGGGGTTCTGCGGCTACTACTACATGTTCATCAAAGACTTTTCAAAGGTAATTCAACTGTTCCTTAACCTTACCCAAGGCTACCCTGCTACCAACTGCAAATACAAAAAGATGGCTATCAAAGATCAAGAGAAAGTGCATTTTCGAACAGGTGAGCCTTTTGGGACTCGGTGGACACCCGAATGTGAAGCAGCGTTCTTTGAAGTCATATACCAGCTCACCTACACCCCAGTCCTTGCCTATGCTGATCCTACCAAGCCCTATGTTCTGCATATGGACGCTAGTTTGCAGGGCCTTGGGGCTAAGCTATATCAAGACTACGAAGATGGCTTGAGACCTGTAGCTTTCACCAGTAGGAGCTTGACCCCGTCAGAGTGGAACTATCCAGTCCACAAGTTGAAATTCCTCGGCCTAAAATGGGCCATAGTTGACCAGTTTCATGAGCACCTCTATGGGGCAAAGATATTGGTGAAGACTGACAGTAACCCACTGACCTATGTGCAGACTTCGGCTAAATTGGACACCACTGGGAACCATTGGCGCTCTGCCTTATTGACTTATGATTATGCTGTTGAATACAGACTGGGACTAAACCACATTGATGCTGTCACGAAGGCCAGCTTCTAAGAACAGTTGGGTCAGATTGTCTGAACTGGACATTAAAGCATTATGCCAGAAGTTTGATAAAAATGAGCAAATGTCTGCGGACACAGTGGACTGCCTAGAAGATTGCTTGGGCCCTCCTGATACCTGCATACCGGCTGCCTATTGCCATTTCTCTGCTCTAGATATTAGTGCACTACCTCAGTTCGATAATGACAGTATTCACTGGGCTCATTCCCAAGATCCCATGATTCAACCAGCACTTGACACCCTGCGTGCAGGGAAAGATGTGTCCAAGTTGCATTTCCCTGACTTGCTAACTGCTCTGTTGTTCAAGGAAGGCCCCAGTGGATTATCATCGTCAAGCAGACAAGCAACAGTTGATTCTACCCATGGCCTTTAAAACAGCTGGTACTGAGGTCCCTCCACAATCACATGGGGCACCTCGGTACTGACAGAACTCTCGACTTGGTACGATCCAGATTCTACTGCCCAAAGATGGGGGCAAATGTCGACCACCATGTAAAGACCTACAGTCATTGCCTCCAAAGAAAAGCCCTGCCTCAGAAGGCTGCCCCTCTTGTCAATATCACTACCAGCACCCCTCTAGAAGTGGTCTGTATAGACTTCTTGTGCTTAGAACCCGACCAAAACAACATAGGCAATGTGTTGGTAGTTACTGATCATTTTACACGGTATGCACCAGCCTTCCCAACTAAAGATCAAAAGACCTCTACCATGGCCAAGGTGCTGGTGGAAAAATTCTTTGTCCACTATCGTGCCCCCCAGCGGATCCATTCTGACCAAGGCAGAGACTTTGAAAGTAGATTAATCAAATAAATGCTTACTCTGTGGGGGGTGCAGAAGTCAAGAACCACCCCCATCACCCGCAGGGGGACCCTCGACCAAAACGCTTTAACTGCACCCTGCTAGACATGCTGGGCATCCTCCATCCAAAAGACAAGCATAAGTGGAGCCAGCAGATTAGCACCCTGGCACACGTGTACAATTGCACCAAAGGTGACGCTACTGGGTTCTGCCCCTCTTGTCTCATGTTCGGGAGGGAGGTCCAACCGCCAGCTGATGTATGCTTTGGGGTCTCTCCAGATGGGGTCCGAGCCAAAAACTACTTGCAGTATGTACAGAAATTGAAAGATCAGTAGAATCATGCCTATCAACTAGCTCAAACTATGGCTGCTAAGCAAAATCTCGCCAACAAAGAAAGACAAGATCGATGAGTAAACGCCCCAGGAGCTGTTGCCCGGAGCTAGGGTGCTACTATGCAATTTGGGACTGCAGGGAAAATACAAAATTGCTGCTAGATGGCAACATCTTCCCCACGTAGTACCTCGTAAATTGGATTATCTGCCGGTGTACAAGGTGCGCCCAGAAAATAATTCCAAAGCTGTTAGGACCATGCACCGTAATCATTTACTACCCATTGGCCAAGTTATTACTGATGCTGAACCAACACCTGACACTTCTCCTGGGCCAGTGACTTGTGCTGCTGCAAAAAGGAAACAAAGCCAACCTGTCCGTGTTGTTCCAGAACTAAGGCCTTCCCCTCCCCAGGCCCAGAGGGATAGTGATGACTGTTCGTCTTTGATGAGAGTGACTGTGATAATGCCTATTATCCCTCATATGAACTGAGTCAGTTGTTTTGAGGCAATCCTCTGCAGAATCATGAGGATGAAGCTGGGCCTTCAGAACTGCCTAACCTCCTAGCTTCTTCCCTGGACCCAGTGCCCCCTGAAAGTGAGGTGCAAAGTATCACGTCTGAGGTTGCAGACTCTCTGTGTCTTGTAGAACTGTTTGACTTGCCTGAAGAAGGGGCTAATGGTCTGCGTCTCCCTTGAAACATACCAGAACTTGAAGAACAATATGAAAGTGTTGACATCACCCCTTCAGTGCAGCAAAGCCTAACTGTGCCAGAGTCTCCTCAGAATGAGAAACCTGGGCCCTTGTCAGAAGATAATAATAATGAGCAAAGTGTTGTGGAAACAGAGTCTGCAGAGCCAGGAGCTGATAGTGTTACAAATCTGGACATTTCAACCAGTGCAGAGGCATCCCTCACTACAGGAGAAGAAATCAGTGCCAGTGTTGACCGCTCAGAGCCTGTGTCTGTTCCCCTCAGAAAATCTGGGTGACCTGTTAAGCCAGTGCCAAGTTTTGGTCCATAAAGGTGTTTACGTTTTCAGGAGCTCACTGCCCAAAATGAGCCTGACTGCCACCTCCCGATTAAATTTTCTTCTTTCAGAACATGGTGTCCCTGTCCCATCTAGCCCCAAGTTAGCCAATAGGGAAGGGCCCCCTTCTGCATTGTTTACTGTACAAGAAGTTATAAAGTGAAGTCATAGGTAACTGTTCATAGTATGTTAATCATAATAGAATCAGTACAGAATGTATGAAACATGCATAAGTATTATCAATGAAGATATGGTATAGTGAAATATAGTGAAATGTATAGTAATGTGATAAGTTTATGTTCACTGATGTATCAGATATTATTCCCATAATATGCTAATGTAACATGTGTTTCATATATATTGCTTCTTCAGTACTGTGAAGGTGTAGACTCGACGCAGACGCCAAGTTTTTCCAGGCAAAGAAGGGTGTAACCCCCCTACAAATGGGGGTTCCCGAAAGTCTTCTTTGGATGTGCCTAAATGCTCACTGCCAGGCTGGTATCCTGTGTTTTAGCGTTTTGAAAGTGTTTATGAGTGCCTTAATGCCTCCATGCTCTATTTCTTTAAGAGCTGCCTATAACATGGTGCTTATTTAATCTGGGAGGGGGCTGAGTGTTTTTATGCTCGAGTCCCGCCCGGGCTGTCAGATATTCGTTCCGTTCTGCCATCGCTATTTGCGCAGAGGGAGCTCTGTTAGAAGCTGTACTTATGTGTTGATTATCTATTAGCATATTAATGATATTGTAGTTTGTCTAATCTGCCTTCTTTGCAGCATGGACAGTTCTGTTTATCACCACCATCATGGTCCTGGACTGCCAGAATGGGCCAATCAGTACCTTTGGGGATCCTAAAATGGAGTCTGTTCCCAGGGGTCTTGTAGGAATTGTAGTTTTGAGACTTTGGCGCCTAAACGTACCTGGAGGGGGAGCTCTTGACAGATTGATGGATCAACCAACCAGAAAATTTTGGACTGAAGGGAAATTCCCAAGCTGCCTGCTGCAGTCAGTCAGTCTGGAGTTAGAGTCTGAAGAGTAAACAGCTTGAGTGATTCAAGCAGCAGTCTCTGCATAGGTCACGTGGGAGATTGGTGGAAAGGCTGAGTTTGGCCTGTCTGTCTGCAGTCCCTCGAGAGGGAATCCTTTTAAAGGCTTAGCAATTGGACTGTATCCGAATTGGAGTGTGACAAAGCCACTGAAGAATGACAAGATTTGAACCTGAAGAAGATCGAAGATTTGCTGTACGTGATCGGCCTGTTAGGAATCCATTTACCACAGAATTCCTGGTCTTGCTTAGAGACACTGATATTGCGGCCAAACTGCCTTCCGCATTGTGGTATGGCGACCGGTTTACTATAAATGTGCTGTGTGCTGTCAGCGGGTTGCAATTTGGTTCTCCACTGTGTAAATGTGCTACGCTTACTGGAAGCTGCATCTAGCACTACTGGACTCAAAATCCAAACTATTCCACCCGGCCTGGGCCTTGCCACCTGGCCCAGCCAGCTACTTCAAGCACAGAAACCATCATCGACGAGAGACTCGCTGGGGAATCAGTCCTCTGCTCAACCATCTTGAACAGGAATGACACCTCTGTGATTCGTGTGGACCCTGCTTCTCCTGGCAAACCAGTCATCACCCTACAGTCTCTATTTCATCTAGCTTGTGTCTCGTATTGGGTAGAGAGTAATAATCAGGGTAGCTCCCTGCAACAACAGCTAAATCTCAAGTTTTGTCATCTGATTGCATTGTTGTTTTTCCTTTCACGAGCTGAGCCTTCAGGCTCTGGATGACAAATTCTGTGTGGTTGTACATGCCTTTTCTTTTCATCACAGGGCCCCAACCAGCTGCGACGCTGGCCTACTCCGGGCAACGTTCCAGGCTAGCCCACCTTACTTCCAACTGGGCACCCAGAGCATGCAACTGTGCAGGGACTAAAAGTGCAGCATGCATAATTGCCTGACAAGATCAGTTTTAGAATCAATCAACCTGATTACACCCCTCCCTTGTTCAAGTCCCCTGAATAAATCAGATCCAACTCTTTTTGCATTTAATCTGACTGTGGTTCCAGTTTGTACCAAAAGCACTGTACTGTTTTTCACTTGCCTAACCTTGTTTTTCAGGGGGTCTCCAGGGTCGAACTGGTGGAACCAGCCCTGGTGGTAAGTGCAAACAGTGTGGGGAATTGTATGCTGAATAGGGGCTACTGTGGAAGTGTTTGTTGCATATTGTCTAGGCCACTAGAAGGGAAAGAGGGGGGTTACAGTGTCCAGGAGGGCTGTACCCAGGTTAGCCTTGTTACCAACAACCCTGTCCTCCGTGTGCAGACACCTGTTTCAGTACCCAGGCCCCTTAACCTGCAACTAGCCACACAGGCAGGGGTAGCAGCTCTTGGGATAGTGCCACCTAGGGATTACATATGTTATATGTTGGTAAAAACAGGCATACCGATACATTTTTTTTTCTTTTCAAAGGCGGTATCGATTTAAAATTTTTCACACAGTGTGACACAGAAACATAGAATTTGATGGCACATAAATACTGCCAGGCCCACCTAGTCTGCCCATTTCCCTACCCACCTAAACTGCAGATCCTAATTTATCTGCAGCTTACCCTCTCTTTCCTACATCTAGGGCTGCCTTCTGTCTATCCCATGCATTCCTGAATTCACCTATCCTATCTGCCCCTATGACCTCCGCAGGGAGGCTGCTCCATGCGTCCACTACCATTCTGTGAAAAAGTACTTCCTCACATTACCCCTGAGTCTTCCCCCCCTTTAGCCTCAAATTGTGATCTGTTGTTCTTGCACAGCTCTTTTTCTGGAAGATGCTGACCTCCTGATCTTTGTTTATCCCCTCATGGTACTTGAATGTCCATCATATTCTCCCTCCTTTCCTCCAGGGTATACATATTGAGGTTTTTCAGTCTTTCCTCATATGGTCTATGGTGCATTCCTTTTACCATTTTTGTCTCCCTTCTCTGGAACCCCCCCCCATTCTGTCTATGTCCTTCCAGACATGTGGACTCCAGAACTGAACACATTTACATACAGATACATTCCTTTTATCGATATAAAAAATACTACATCGATATAATAATTTTATGCATCAATGAGAATTTATTTTTTCAAACTTACTTCACTTTTTCTGATTTTTGGCAATATTGTACTACACCCTATTTAATAAGAAACTGCATCATTTATAACCCCATATGTATCTATCTTCTGCCCTTTATTTCTGTCCAAACATTTCCATCCTCCCCTTCAAGCAGCAAAGTAACAATGGAGTTCTTCTGAAGTCAGCTGCGATTATTTTGCCAGAGTAACCAATACTAATGCAAACAGATTTGAGGCATCTATGTTCTTCACTCCTTTTAGTATTTTGTTATTTTGTATATGTCAAACATTACCCCTTTGGACTTCCTCGGGTGTAAAGAGGACAGTCTCTATTATTATGTTAGTGTAATTAAATTTCTCTATTTGCTTTATCATTTTTGTTGTACTTTGCTGCACCTGCCCTAGTATTACTGTGCCCTTTTTACAGTATGGTACCCACAACTGGATGCAGTTCTTGAAGTGCAACATCACTAAGCTCTTGTACAGCACTATGATTACATTCTTCAACCTGTATTCTATTTTTCTCCCACTTTCATTTACCCAAAATTACTTCCTTTACAAAAGTTCACCAGAAAGACAAGTGTAATGTTTTGGCATTTGTTACAATCAACGTAAATGTGAAGCTGTGCATCACAAGGGATGCAGTGGAAACCTCCTACAGTGAACTCTGATATATATCAGCATACTCTGACAGTATCAGTCTTTTAATATGATAGTACTGGTCTGGAAGAAGTCAATGTCACTGGAATGTAGGTACCCAGAGCAGAACCACTGGCAACTTTAAAAGGGCAACTATCCCAGTTTTACCCCCCCCCCCCAAAAAAGGGCACTATGGAAGCCTTACCTGGCCACTATTGCTATGCTGTCAGTATTTTCATTTTTTAGTCTTCCTATTTTGTAAGGGAAGGGATCATATTTTGGCTCTGTGGAGCCACGCCAGTCCCTTCCACTTCCTGGTGCCTGCGGAAAGACTGATCTGCCCTCCCCCCTTGTGAGCACATTTGCTGATGTCACTATACAGACAGCGTGGGGGCACGCTCCATAGAGATGAATGGGGCCAGTTTTCAAAGTCCATTTTTAGTATTTAAAATTGCCATCATGAACAAATCAAGGGCACTGCTAAAATATGATCCCTTCCCTTCCAAAACAGGGAGACTAAAAAATGAAAATACCAACAGCATAGCAATAGTGGCCAGGTAAGGCTGCCATAGTGTCCTTGGGAAAAATAGCTGTAAAGTTGCTCTTTAAGTTGACCAATTTACAGGGCGCTCTTTTGAGGGCATTTTCTTGTGCTTTTAACCTCCTTTGCTCACCACTTGTTTTCAAATATCTTGGGAGTCTCCTAACTGGATTAAACTATACTATACTTCATTTAACGTACTATTTTGCATTTTTGAAGCTCTATCTTCATCTTTTAAACTAATTAAAAATAACAGATTTGGCCTTTCTCATCTATACCTGTAAACAAAAAGCTATTTAAAAGACAAAGAACCTCTGTGTGCAAGCACTGAGGCAGTGGTTACCCCAAAGGGCATTTGGCTGGGAAGCCAAGTTTCAAAGAAATACAAAATGACACATGCCCCCACAATGCAAAGCATCATGAGCTGTATATGCAAATCACCACAGATTATTACGCTGGTTCAACTTTAAGCAGAAATGCATGGTGCTGAAAGGCCTCTCACTCAGTTTATGTGTGCCAACAGAAGACATAGACACATGTTTTGTCCTACCAGGACTCATCAGTGTGCCTCGTCTGTTGACACACCAGTGGAATGAACCAGCTACCCTAAGATGGTCTATCTGGGTTATGTTGTGGTGAACCCAATTAAAACAAAAAACTATTTAAAAGACAAAGAACCTCTGTGTGCCTGTAAACAGATGTGTTGGATTGACAGCATTTCATCTGTACAGCTAGAGTACAGTGCATTTAAATTTTATTGGATGTTTTATCCATGAAATGTTATCACTGTACGTTTTTGTAAAGGCTTAATTCTTGCTTAACAAATAAACTTGAACTTCAATTCTGATACAGCCATTATCTGCTTATACTAAGGTTCTTTGTATATTCAAAAGGAATAGTTACCTACCATAATAGAAGATCTTTGACAGACTCTCCTGCATTGAGCCACAACTGTAAGCCATCAGCATTAGGACCACCTGAAAACTTTTTGCAGGCTGAAGCCAACCATGTCGTGCCTATATAAAACAGTGTCCCCACAATGCCTCAGTTCCCCATCACAGACAAGCTCAAAGGATTATCGAATCGGCAAGGACTGAAGCATCCAGGCACACAGGAGAGAATATGGAAACTTGAGTATAGATGTCATAGGGTGCATCAGAGGAGAAGCAGCTTGTGACAGCAGGCAATATAGTCACATGTCACCTAAGGGAGAAGGCAGGAGAGAGAGCTGTGGCTCAATGGAGAAGTGTCTTTTGAAGATCTACTGTTACGGTAGGCAACTATTCTATTTTCTTCAAGGATATCTCCCTCCATTGAGCCACATCATAGAATGATTCCCAAGCATTACCAAACACTGAGGAAAGATGGCAGGACCTACTGATCCTGAGTAAGGAGGTCGTGCAGAACACGGAGGCCAAAGTCGGCACACCTACAAGAGATGATGTCCAGACTGTAGTGTTTAATGAATGTATGAACAGTACTCCGACTGAAGTAGCAGACGTAAGCAGTGGACACATTCTGAAAACAAGCCACTGAGGTAGCCACCCCACGGGTGGAACGTGTATGAACAGAACAAGGAAGCTTACCGCACTTCTGGTAACAAAACATAATACAACTCGCCAGCCATTTGAATAGGCCTTGTTTAGAAATCAGTGAACCCACCATTCGAGGGTCAAAAGCAATACAGTTGAGAGGATTTTCTACAATCCTTTGTACAATCTAGGTACCAATGCAACAGCCTATGGATGTCAAGCATAGGTAAATGATACTCTGTACTATCCATGAGAAAGAAAAGGTAAACAGGAAAGTCAACAGTCTGATTTAGTTTTCTTTCACACAAGATTCCAAGAAAACAAGGACTGGTATGTGCAAGGTGACCCAATCCTTGTGAAAAATAATGAAGAGAGGATCTGTGACCACAGCCTGCAACTCCAAGACGTGTCTAGCTGGTGTAATAGCCACTAAAACATTACCTTCCAAGAGAGGAAGCACACCTCACAAGTAGCCACAGGCTAAAATAGATGCACAGTAAGGGTCTCAACGCCAAATTAAAATCCCACACTGGAAAGGGAAGGATGCCCTTTAGGAATCTATGTGAAACCTCTAAATGGGCCACTGTCTTACCCTCTGTCAGGGCATGAAAAGCTGACAGAGCAGCCATGTGAACCTTTACTGAGGAAGACCCTAGTCTTGAGTCTTTAAGGGACAAGAGGTAGTCCAGTATTTTAGGAACAGGACATGTAAACAGATTTGGCTCATGCCCAGTACACCAAACAGTAAAACATTTCCATTTTTGTGAACAAGTGTATCATGCAGACAGCTTTCTAGCTGCACAAATCCTGAAGTGGGAGAGCTCTATATGTTTGCCTCAGGAGCCATGTGTGAAGGTGCGGGGACCCAAGAGCTGGGTGCACCAGAACACCCTGCTTGTGTGTCAGAAGCCCAGCTCAAACAGGGAGCGGGACAGGAGGTTCCACTGCTAACTGCTGGAGAAGTGGAAACCAAATCTGTCTGGCCAGTGCGGAGCTACCAGAAACAGGGTAGCACGCTGGGCCCACAGCTTTACCAGAACCCTGTGTATTACAGGGAATGGGAAAAAGTGTACAGAAACCTTCCTTTCCAAGAGAGGGACGTGTCTCACCGAAAGAAAACTCCAGGCACTGAAGTGAGCAGGCAGAAATGCAGCAGTTTTGCATTGTGTGGAGACGCTAACAAGTCTGTTGTGATGGCACCATTTTTCTAGTTTAGTAAATTTCTAGTCCTGTGTGCCCAGATATACACTACTAGCAAGAGAAATGACAAAGTAAAGGTTCTACAAGTGCCAATATATCAAATAACATTCTGTTAAGAGTTTTAGCAGCTTTATAGTGTTTCATTTAATTTTAGCAATCCGTCTAAATTCAGTCTCCAGATGCCGCCAGTCCAAGTAAATGGGCACAGTCACGATGGCCAGTCTCACGCATAAGTCAGTTTTAAAGAGGACAGGAAATGATTTCTAACTACCAGCCAATTACAATGTTCCTAGTTCCAGAAATTATATTCATACCCCTAAATAATCCATATGTATCTGTACCTAAATAAAAAGTGATGTGAAAAACTGCATTTTGCATTGCTTTGTTTTGTATGGGCAGCAATTCTGTTACAGTTCTCTTCATAGAACCAGTCATCTGGAATTTTAACTGTGTCACAGTTTGAGCTCAGAACTCTGAACGTGGTTCTGACAGGAAAATAGCTCATACTTAGCAATCTTTACACAAACCATGACATAGCAAAAACTCCAAATTGCTAGTTCCATTAAGAGAACTGTAACAGAATGCTGTCCATAAACAGGAAATAATGGAAAACACAATTTTTTCACTACAGTGCTTATTCAGTTGCAGTTAAATAGGGATCATTTGGAAGTGTGAATTTCATTTCTGTAAACAGGAACATTAATAACTGCTGCCAGTTGCACACGTTTCCTGTCCCCTTTAACATGCTCACAGTGACATGAGCTGAGGGTAGTGTCCGCCAGAGTGGCTGATCCTGAACTTGTAGAAATCTCTCTCCCCAAAGAAAATGAGCACTAAAAGTGATAAGAAAAAAAAAAAAAAACGTGATTGAAAAAGTGAAGCTGAAATGCCGAGCATGCACAGTAGTGCTACAGCTAATGAGTATGCTCGGGATCTTGACTTTAGTTTTTCAATCGTGCAGTGTTCATTTTCTCTGTTTCACAAAGCAAAAGTTTTCTAAAGCGTTCTTATGACGTTTCCTGTTTAAAGCCCTGGCAGACTGCACATGGCTTAACTTCCTGGTTTGTACCACACAATGGATGCAAATGGTGTGGTAGCTGTCAATCAGTTTTAATGTCACCAAAAAGGCAATATCAGAACGATTCTTTGTCCATTTGCGGCATAAAAAGTACAGTATAGAATAACAAACAGAAATAAGTATACAGTGACAGAGAATTCCTGCAAAACTTCAATGGTGTTTGTTTTTTTTAACTCTATTTCCCTCCAAGCGTGGCTCGTGAGAACTCAGGCATCCTATCCTTATTCCTGCGCGCCTGTGGATCTCTCAGACTGTGCCCCCCAGGAAGGGTCACCCATCACCTCTCTTGAGCACACTTGTAAGTCAGACTCTGGCTGCAGGTGGGGCCTGTGTGGAGGAACTGGAAGGCCAGTTGAGGAGAACCTGGCGGAGGGCATGGGGGATAGATGCCGTCGCCTATCTCATTGAGCCAGTGTTTTCCCCTGTTCTGCGCTTGTAGAATCCCCACAGGAGCACGCCCGGCAGCTCTGACACAGCAACCCTGCCTCGCGGCCGGCCACGCTTTTCTCGTGCTGCCCGGCTTGCTGCAGCAACCCTCAGTCTTCACTGGGGGTCGCTGGCATGCGAGAATGTCCCATCCCCTGCTCCTGGGGAGGAGAGCAGAACAAGAGCATTCCTTCCTCAACAGGCTCCTGCAGACCCACCGGCGCCCGGGCTCGCTTCCGAACCCGGGTCGCCAGTGTAGCGTGAGGTGTGGCGTCCAGCGCCTCAGCCCTCAGTGCTACCAGGCAGTCTTCAATGGTGTTCTTCAGCAGCGGTGGACCAGCAAATGGTAGATGGTGGGAGAAATAATTAAGGCATGCTGTGGACGCCATCGTATAGGTGCCAAAGAGATGTGCTGACATGGGAATACACATGCTCGGGTTCTCAGCTTTGCTTTTTCAGTTGTGTTTTTAGCACTTCTAGTGCTCTTTTTCTTTAGACAGAGCCATTTACAAGTTTAGCATCATCTACTCTGGCAGACACTACCCTCAGTTCATGTCACTATGGACACAGGTTTCATAGGTAATCCAAGCTACATGGACTCATGTCCATAGTGCTTTCCAACTAAACCTTACATTAGCTTATATTTGTTCTTGTAAAAGTTGTCTAAACCAGTTTTAAATGAGTCCATTGTCTTACTATTCACCACAGCTCTTGGAAAAGAATTCCATAATTTTACTACCCTTTGACTAAACCATTTTTTACATTTTAAAGTATTCCATTTATCTTGTTCTAACTGCAGTTTATGGTTTCTTGGTTCATGTTGATAATGCTTCCTTTCCCTAAGTCTTATATCTTTTTTTAATTCCTCATCTTTTAGTGCCCTGAATATCATGCATATGTCACCCCTCCATCTACAATACTGTAAAGTATGTAGCCCTAAAGTTTGAAGCCTCTCCTGATATGTTTTATGACACATTCTATTAATCCTCTTGGTCATCCTACGTTGCACCCCCCTTTTAATAACAGTCTTGTTATACAGAGACCATACCTGAGCGTAGTACTCAAGATGCGGAAGCACAAATGCAGTGTATAATGGTAAAATCACTTTGCTTTTCCTACTGCCAATGTGCCGTAGAATACAATTTAAAACTTGGTTTGCTTTCCTTAAAATCATATTGCAATGTGTATCAAATTGTAAGTCACTTGTTACCTGGACCCCCAGATCCTTTTCCTCTGTAGTCTGGTGTAGTACCACATCCCCCAGTCCGTACTAACATTTACCATTGCCATTTCCCAAGTGCATCACAGCACAATTGCTTAAGTTAAGTGATAACTTTTGCTGAATTGTCCATTGAACCAACATATCCAAGGCCTTTTGAACACTGACCTGATGATCTACTTTATTAACAGTACCTCCAATCCTGCAATCGTCTGCAAATTTACTCAACCATGTATTAGGGAAATTTAGCTTGACTGAAGATGCATAAATATTAAATAAACAAGGGCACAATACCGACCCCTACGGGACTCCACTAGTCACCTCCCTCCATTCAGATGTCACTCCCCTAACTGAAACCCTCTAAACCCTCTGCCTTCTATTTTGCAGCCAAACTTCCACCCAATTAACTATATTAGTGGGTAATTTAGTACTAGCTAATATGTCCACTAATTCTTTATGTGGAAGTTTATCAAAAGTTTTAGAAAAATCCAAAAATATAACATCAACTGCATTCCTTGTATCTAAGGCCTTGTTATTTCATAGAAGGTAAGCATATTGGTTTGATATGACCTTGTTTTTGTAAACCCATGTTGAGTCTAGTCAATTAAATTATCTATACTTAAATGAGAGAGAATTAAATCTTTTAATATACCTTCAAATAATTTCCCAATTATTGATGTTAGGCTTACAGGCCTAAAATTTTCAGGTTTAGATGTAGGGCCTTTCTTTAATAGGGGGACCACTAACGCCTCCTTCCATGCCGGTGCTACTTCCCCTTGATTTAATGATTTTTGAAACAGATAAGTCAATGGTGAAACCAGGCTAACTGCTAGTTCCCTAAGAATTCTAGGGTGTAATTCATCAGGTCCCGGAGATTTATTAATGTTGATGTTCTGTATTCTTCTAAATATATCATTAGGATCAATGTGTACCTGGCCTACTCGTGACTTACTTTTATTCTTGGTATCTGTAGCATTACTATTACTAAATACCGAGCAAAAATATGTATTCTGTATATCCGCTAATTCCTTGTTGGAAGTCACACTCTCCCCAGATGTATTAATATAAGGGCCTATGTCATTATGCACCTTTTCTTTGCTGATTATATATGTGAAAATGCTTTCTTATTATCTCTTACTCTATTTGCCAAATTAACTTCATAGTCCCCTTTAGCATTTTTTATTTCTTTCTTTAATTCCCCTGACTTTACTCCTATATAAAGGTCCATCCCTCGTGATCATTTTTATTTACTCTTTTGAAAATCCCTTTTTTTTCTCTCACCATTTTTTTTTTTAATTTTTTTTTTTGTCTAGTACTAAACCAACCTTTGTTCGTGTTTTTTTTTTTTTTTTTTACCATATTTGCTTACCCTAGTTATAAACCTCAGCACTTCAGACTCAATTTTTATAACTAAGGTTTCATACATTTGATTAACTGATTGGTCAGCAAATACAGTCTCCCAATCCCAATCAGCCATTGCTTCCTTTAAACCCTGGAAATTTGCTTTATTAAAATTTAGCTTCTGAGTTATACCTTCTCTGCTCTTTACCCTTGAATCACCTTCCATCCTAAAAAACACTGTGTTGTGATCGCTGTTTCCTACAGGACTATCAATTCTTACATTATTAATTTTGTACCCCACATTTGTTAAAACCAAGTCCAGTATATTTGGACCCACTATTGGATGTCATACCTTTCTGTTCCATTCCAATCTGGCTTACTATCTCTAACAATCTTTTTTCTGTATTGGTCCTTGCTGTGAAACGTAGTCAATCTATTCCCGGCATGTTAAAGTCCCCTGCCAAAAGTAAATCACCTGCTGGATTTAAGTTAGATACATATTGCATAAGATGATCCTCCTCATGTTTGTTTATAGATGGTGGTCTGCATACCAGTCCTATCCTAATTTTGGCAGGAGATGTAGAAATTATTTTAACCCAAAGCATTTCTACACTATCCAGTTGGATATTTTCCTGCTCACAGTTTATGGTATCCCGAATGTATAAAGCGATCCCCCCTCCTTTTCTCTGTGGTCTAGATCTAGAAAACAACTTATATCTTATGATGTTCCTCTCCCAGCTATCTGTGGCATCTCACCAGGTTTCAGTCACCAGTGCCATGTCTATGTTGTTATCTGATAACATATTCTGAAATTCGTCAGATTTGTTCCTTAGACTCCTTGGATTCAAAAGCACCATGTTCCAACCTTTATTTATGTCCCCTGTTAAAGACAAGTCAACCCCTGATGAACTGAAACCTTTTTTTACCCTCATGTTTGAATGTTTGCATTCTGCTCTACCCAGTTTAAATGGAAACTTATCACTTTGTTTATTTTAGCACCCAACATTCTGATCCCTAATCTGTTTAAGTGCAGTCCATCATGTTTGTATGCTGCTTGGTTGTAAAAAGTTCTGTCATTATCCATGAACCCAATACTTTTAGTCATACAAAGCAAGCGTGACCATTTATTTACTTGATTTATGGCCCCAATTTTGTATTTGTTTGGCCCATGTACAGGCAAGATGCCAGAAATTATAAGATCAGCTCCCTTTGCCTGTACTCTTTCTATTATGTTCAAAAAACAACATTATATTAAATACATTTTATTTGTACCTATATCATTGGTCCCTCCCTACATGCAATATGACCAAGGGCTTATATGTGTTCTCCATTAAGCCATCCAATATGTTTTCCAGATCTGACACTTTCACCCCAGGCAATGTACTAACAGTCGTCCTCATTTTCCTATTTTTGCACACTATTTCATCAATTCCCCTTGTTGTTGAATCTCCTATTATGAGGATACCCTGTTCCTTTGTTTCCTTATGGGGCATGCCGTTTGTTAATGCAGTATGTAATAACCCAGTTGCAGGTATAATTTCAGTTTGGTATGTTTCATTTGTTATGCCTAATATCCCAGATGTCTTGTTGACCTCATCCCTTTCTAAATCATTATTCGCTTCTAAATCTGGTACTAATGCCTGACTTAAAGTTTCATATTTATTAGAAAGCTGTAGATGTTCACTCTGAAATATTCCCTCCTCTGCTTGAATTTCCCTTGTTTTGCTCACTTTAAGAGGCCTGTGCTTATCCGTTTTCTTAGATACAGATTTAATTTTCCCCAGTGTACAACTAGGAGTACTGGTTGTAATGCTGGCACCTATACTCCCCTCTTGAGCTGTAATTAACTCTGACGTGGAATCTATAAATTCGTCCAAGTTGCCTATCTCTTTCTTAACTTCTAGCCTGCCCAGAAATATTTTTATTTCCTCTTGGAGTGTTTCCACCAGTAAACAGTTGCTGCATTTAAATTGTTTCTCTTTCTCCCCTTTCCATATACATTTTGGATTGCATACATTGTTTTTTGTATTTTTCTGGTTTTACCCTTGCCTCGTGCCATTACATCTGCGTTTCTTACTCCGAAACTAACCTCAATTTACTTATTTGAGTAATTTAACCCTGTGCTAATTTACCTGAATATTTATTTCAACCTCTATGCTCCTGCTCCCTGTGTCCCCCGTGGACACCGCAGACACATGCAGATGCACATGTCTCCATGCGTGACAACGCACGCCCTGCTCACACTCACCCTGCTCACTGTAGGTGCTAGATTTATAGGTGCTCAGACCCGGAAGTGTCTATGTGAGGTTTGCGGGAACACTTGCAACTCCAAAATGTTAAAAAGGTGTTAAAACACCCAGATATAAAGCCCACAGTTGTTATAAAGGGCTCTGCACCAATATTGTGCTAAAAAAGCAATAAAAACACTAAAAAAGTGCTTAGCTATTGCCTTAGTCCCTCATGGTGAAACTAATGCTCTCTACCTGTTGGCATTTAAGCAACAAGGCTCTGTGACATAAAACAAAGCTCAGATTTTATTTCAACACAATTTACATCCCACACGCTCCCACAAATGTCAGCACACCTCCAGAAGTTACGCAAGTATGGTTAAAACTCGCTCACGCACAAGACTGGCCATCATGATGGCACGCATTCACTTGGACTGCCAGCTTCTGGTGACTGATCTTAGACGGACTGCTCGAGTTACATGAAATACAAAAAAGTTGATAAAACTGTAACAGAATTTTATTTGACATGCTAACACTTGCAGAACCTTTACTTTGTAATTTCTGTTGCTAGGGTATAATCGGGCACATGACTAGAAATTTACTTAAATAAACGGAGTGTTCCTTTATTCCAACAAAACGTACTTTCCATTTTGAATCTGCTTAAATTGTTTTTTTAAAGATAGCGTCTTTTCTCCTGCTAGATGCCCTTTTCCTCCCATTTGAGGACTTAAAACTTTTTAAAGATTTGAAATAATTAGCTTTCCCATTAAAACAGCTGCTCCCAGGGTTTCATTAGTATTTGTAAAGGTTTTTGATCTGTACTTCTTTAAAGTACAGTTATGTAAAAACTTATCGCAATAGTAGATGTGAGAGGGGACTATTGCAGCAGGCCACACCTATGGAACTACTGCCGTCAGGCAGTGGGACTACCCAGAAACTTTTCTAGCTATCAGACTAACTGGGGGCCCCCCACTCTGAAGTCACCCTCTGACGTCGACCAACCCTATTAAGAGTGGGTGGCCACAACTCCCTCCTCAGTTCTACCACCAGAGACAGAGCAAAGTGTCTCCTGCTGAGAAACCGAGGAGTTTCTGAAGATTCCCGCCAACATGGAAGCAGGAAGGAATCCACAGGCAACTGAAAGGTCTACCAGAGCTGGGGGAAGGTGAGAGGAAGGGAAGGAGGGACAGCATGACCTAATGCAAGAGATCCCCTTGCAGATCTACTGTTATGGTAAGTTCTTATGTAACAGTACTATCCGACGTCAGGGGTATCTCTTGCAGCAGGCTACACCTATGGAACAAGTCCCAAGCAGCTCTGACATCAGAAAAGTCATTCTGGGTGGCTGAAACCAAGAGCCTAAGAAAGTAGGCCCTGAAGAACAGCTAGGCAGAAACCGTCCCTAAGCCTAGAGGCAATGTCCAGACTGTAGTGCTTGGAAAAGTTGTGGACAGACCTCCAAGTAGCTGCTTCACAAATCTCTGTAGCTGAGACGGTCCTGAAACGAGCAACTGAAGCTGCCATACCCCTGGTGGAATGGCCCTGGATGTCTCGAGGAAGTTCCTTGCCATACTTTCTGTAGCACAATGTAATGTAGGTGGTCAACCATTTGGACAAACAGGGGTGCCCTCTTTCCCAGGGGCAAAAGAAACAAACTACTGTTTGGACTTCCTAGAGTCCTTGGTACTGTGTGTATAGTAATGCAAAAATTATATGCACATCTAAAGCTTTTAAAAGAAAATTCAAAGAAAAATGGTCAACTGAAGCTTGTGGTTGTCTCTGGAGGTCCAATGTGCATTGGTTGGTGGCGGGAAAAGAACTGAGGAGGGAGCAGGGGCCACCACTCATACGGCTGGCCGACATCATAGGGTGATGTCAGAGTTGGCAGCCCCCTGTTGGACTGCTAGCTAGAAAAGTTTCAGGGTGATCCTAGTGCCTTATGGTGGTAGTTCCATAGGTGGGACCTGCTGCAAGAGAGACTTCCGACGTCAGATCAACATTTTTCTTTATGATCAAGATGGGCTACTGTAACATGTGACAAACACTGTTTCCTGATGTTTTGGGGCACTGCAGATTCCAGGATATCACATGTCCTCTCCATTTTCCTGTCTGCTACTTCTGCTGTTCCTTATCCCTGCCCCCCATTTCCCTGAAGTTGCTCACAAATGGGGACCAACTAGAAAGCACTTTGAAATGGACTTGCTCTCGTGGAATGAGTCAGCACTCACCCTTGCAAGTCCTACCCAGATACTCATTGAATTACAGCTACAACAGGCATATCCCTGCTTTTGTCCTGCAGCTTCTGCCACCCTTAACTCCCAGCCAACTTACTCCCTGCTATTCACCAGCCTGTATGTAGCCAGTGTTCATGGCTGAAGAAAAAAAATTAACCAAAAAAGAAATAGGCCTGTTTACACAAATTTGGCATCAACCTTTTTCCCTTCCCATGCTACTATGCCACAGTATAAGCAGCAGTAACTGCTTTCAGTAGCCAAACTGTTGTGAACTGATTTAAATGCTAGAAAACAACAGTAAGCTGCAGTGCGTGAAGTACTCCTTGTTGCACAAGAGGTCTTCATGCACTGGAGTCTCTCCCATTGAATTAACAGGTGATAAGGAGGAAAGAATTTATGTGGGCATGAAAGGTGAAGCAATGATGTCACAGCTTCAGCTGCCCTAACAGTCTGTAGCGAGACTGGGAAGAATAAACTGCTCTTGCTGACAAATGTTGCTGAACTGTGAAGAAAAGGAAAAAAAAAAAAATTGGATGGGGGGGCAAAGTTTCCCTTCCCAATTTAACAGTGCTACTATCAGCGCAAGCACTTTGTTCTTGCCTGCTTCATTATATATTGCTTGGGCTGGTTGTCTCCACAGGCCCAAACATCACTCTTCAATTTATTTTTTTCTGACAAACATATTTGGTAAACCTAGCGTGGCGACCCAACTAAAGAAATGTCACAGTGGCATTCAAAATAATTAGATTAGGACTGGTGCAGTCTTTTGTCAGCTGTACTGAGCACATTCACAGTGGCCGGCAAACCAATGCTGGCTTCCAATGTTTAGAGCAACAGGCACACAAGCAAGCATGCCACACACACACACACACACGCACTGCATTTTTTTGTGGAAATTCAAGTGTTTGAACAACATAATATTTTCAGGGAAGGAATCTGGATTTGTTAGAATGCAGAGCTGTGAACAAGGATTGGATCTTTCTGTGTACCCCAAATTTTAGGAACATGCTGTGAGTTTCCTGGACTCTGAAGTGCTTTATATTATAAACAGGCACGCCATACTACCAAATGAGTTCTCTTTCAGCTCCACCAACATGGAATCACAGCTAATCATCCCTGAACTAATGTTCCTAATAATATTCTATAAGTAGAAAGGAAAATGTAAATAGAAGTGTAGTGAATGCACATATATAGCATAAGCAGCAGTTTTGTCTGCAAGATCATACTACTAAGGAGAAAAAGGAGCGATACGGCTTTTGCACCCAAGTTGCTACAGTTAAGTGCACTAAGTTCATGTACCACCATTCATCAGAAAGCAAGCTAGCTTACTAATTGTTATATCCACTGGTAGAGAGCTCCATGGGTTACTAACACTAAATAAAAAAAATGTCCTTTTATTTTAAAGATTTGTCCAGTTAATTAAAGTGGATGTCCTCTTGTATTTTCATTTGTGAAAACTTAAGGTTTTCAGTTATAAGATATGGGTCTGGCATTATT
Source organism: Neoceratodus forsteri (assembly GCA_016271365.2). Lineage (NCBI taxonomy): Eukaryota > Metazoa > Chordata > Ceratodontiformes > Ceratodontidae > Neoceratodus > Neoceratodus forsteri. Next base: position 661,212,580 of record CM057456.1, on the reverse strand, counting down.
TGATACAGTGTTAATAGGCCAACCCTCATATGTCTGTTCTAATAACATCAGACTGAGGTGGGCAAGTCTGCTTTCATATGTTAGGTTTTTTATACTTCCTACAGCTCTTGCAGCTTTTTGTTGGACCTTTTCACACTGTCAATGTCCCTACGCGTGTATGGACACCAGAGTGGATTGGCAAAATCAAGGTAAGGGCAGATGTACACCCTGTAAGAAAAGGAAGGAAGCTGCCTCATCTTTGGATCTTATGTTTCTGTTTACTGCCCGTAATACTCTGTTAGCACGGGTGATGGCTTCTGATGTCTCGAGTTGCTTGATCAAATTTCTCAGGTATAACAATAACTAGGTCCTTCTCATTAGTAGTGTGTGACAGTATTGTTTCACATATGGTTTAAGGATACATTTTATTATTGTCCAGATTCATGACTTTGTACCAGTGTAGGTCACACGAATGATCAGAGATGTCAGGGACAAAAGCAATGAGGAAAGGCAGGGGGACCCTAACATGGTCACCTAGGAGAAAAAATACAGGTTACTCACCTGTAACAGGAGTTCTAGGAGTGGTATATGTTGTTCATCCACACTTACTGGCAGGTTCCTTGCCGCTTTAAATCTTGCCGGAAGGTCTTCAAACTGGCTCCTCCCACCCACCCGGTGGTAAAACTCGTCGCCCATGATGCCAGATCTAGCCGCTGGAAGCCAGGTTGCACGCCAAAGTCGGGAGGTCAGGGGTTAGGTGGATGAACAACATACCACTCCTAGAACTCCTGTTACAGGTGAGTAACCTGTATTTCCAGGGACGTGCATATGTTGTTCAATCCACACTTAGTGGCAGACTCCTAGCAGTTCTCCGGGAGGAGGGAGGCAAGGCGTATACCCCCTACTTGGGAAATAAGGACTGGAGAACCGAGGTCCCACAACCAGCATCCCGGCGTGACTCAAGGTCAATGTGGTATTGGGTAATGAAGGTGTGTGCCGACTTCCAGGTAGCAGCCCTTCAGATTTCCTGGATAGGGACATCCCTGGAAGCAGCCACCGAAGCAGCGGTATGGTGGGTAGAATGAGCTCTTATCCCTTTGGGAGGCTCCATGCCCACCAACCTATAGCAGAGATCTATGCAGGAGGTGACCCACCTGCCTATCGTCCATTTGGCTGCAGGTCTGCCAGGTGCGGCTTCAGCGTAGGTGACAAACAGCTGGTGAACCTCTCCCCGAACTTCAGCCGTCCGCTCCTTATAAGAGAGTGCTCTTCAAGGGTTCAGAGTATGGAGCCTATATTCGGCCTCCGAGGTGTGATTGAGGTAGAACACCAGCAGAGTCAACACCTGGTTAAGGTGAAACTCCGACACCACTTTCGGAAGGAATTTCGGGTGGGGGCGCAGGACAACCTTGTCCCTGTGGAAGACCAGATAAGGAGACTCTATGGAAAGCACCTGGAGCTCTCCCATCCTTCTGGCTGACGTGATAGCGACCAAGAAGGCAGTCTTCCACGACAGGTTAGAGATGTCACACCTGTGCATCGGTTCGAATGGCCTGCCCATGAGCTTAGCTAATACCAGCAGTAGATCCCACGGAGGTGGAGGTTCCTCGACCGAGGGGATATGTGATCAATGCCTTGAAAAAGCGCCCACCACCTTCTCACAAGTGCCACTGACTGCTTTCCGCCCGCGCCTCCCGGGTAAGCAGGGATGGCTGCCAGGTGCACCTTAAGGGTCGTCAACTGAAGCCCTAGCTGAGAAAGGGACCACAGGTAGTCCAGAATGCTAGCCAAAGACCAGGAGGAAGGGTCCAACCCCTTGCCCTGACACCAAATGGAGAATCTCTTCCATTTGAAGGCATAGCATTTTCTGGTCGACTCCTTACGGGATGCCTCAACGAGGTTGAGTACATCGTCGGAAAGACCCAAGGCCTGGAACTCTAGCCGCTCAGGAACCAGGCCGTCAGGTGCAGGGATTGAAGGTCCGGGTGGAGTACCTTCCCCTTGTTGACTGAGATCAGGTCCAGGCGGGTTGGAAGCCGCCTTGGGAGCATGCAGCTGAGGCTGAGAAGATCTGGATACCAGAACTGGTGGGGCCAGTCTGGGGCTACCAGAATCACCTGTGCCTTGTCCCTCTTCATCTTGAGAAGCGCCTTGTGGATCAAGGGAAATGGAGGGAAGGCACATAAGAGGCCCGGGGTCCATGGCCTCGAGAAGGCATCCCCCTGCAGCAAGTCCTGCTGAGGGGGGCTGGCACGGAACAGCCTCAGCTTTGCATTCTCCCTGGAGGCAAACAGGTCCACCTGAGGGGTGCCCCAGTGGGAGAACAGATCTTGTACTACCTCCAGCAGGAGAGACCACTCGTGATGATGCAGCGCCTATCCGGCTTAGGGCATCGGCCAGACTGTTGGGAGGCTCCTGCCACATGGATGGCCAGGAGATCCGCCTCCAGGCTGATCACGAGAGACCAAGTGCGGAGAGCCTCCTTGCACAGAGGCAAGGAGTGCATCCTGCCCTGCTGGTTGAGGTTGTACATGGTCGTGGTGTTGTCCATCTGGACCTGGACCACTTGACCCTGTACAAACGGGAGCGAAGGCGGTGAGAGCTAGTCGGACCACTCGAAGCTCCAGCAGGTTGATGTGGCATCGAGACTCCTGAGGGGACCAGAGGCAGTGGGCTCTGAGCTCCCCCAGATGGGCACCCCAACCCATCAGAGAGGCGTCGGTCGTGAGAGTGACCGTCGGCTTGGGGCGGGCAAACGGGATGCCCTCCTGCAGTTGAGCTGGAACAAGCTACCACTGGAGGCCATTCCACATCTCCTGGGTCATGGTCACTGGCTGGTCCAGTGGACCAGAGCACTGTGACCATTGGTGGGCCAGCCCCCATTGCAGGGGACGCATGCGCCAGCGGGCCCAATGGACCACACTGGTGCAGGCTGCCATGAGGCCCAGGAGGCGCAGGAAGTCCCAGGCAGGGCGCAATTGCCCAAACAGACCTCAGCCCTGTCCACCGGGAGCCGTGCTCTGGCTCGAAGACAGTCGAGCTCTGCCCCAATGAACTGAATAACCTGCCATGGCATGAGTTCCAATTTGGCCCCGTTGATCAGGAGGCCGATCTGAGAGCAGACCTGGAGGACCAGATCCCTGGACTGCTCCACCTCCAACCTGGAGGGGGCTGCAATCAGCCAGTCGTCCAGGTAAGGGTACACCCAGACCCCTCGGTGCTGCAGGAATGCTGTCACCGCTGCCATGCATTTGGTGAAGACCCTGGGAGCTGAAGAGAGGCCGAAGGGCATGGCCTGGAACTCGTAAAAGGATCGCTCTGCCCTGAAGCACAGGAATCGCTGGTGAGACGGACAGATTGGGACGCGAAAGAACGCATCCTGAAGGTCCAGGGAACAGAACCACACATCTCATTCCAAGGATGGAATGATCTGAGCCAGATTGACCATCCTGAAGGTGCAAAACCTTAGGAACTTGTTCAGGTTGTGTAGGTCGAGAATGGGGCCCCAGTCCCCCATCCGTTTTTGGACCAGGAAGTACCTGGACACAAACCTTGGGTCTGGAGGAGGGTCTGCCACCTCCCTGATCACCTCCTTCTGGAGGAGCAGGGCAATGTCGGCTCGATGAGCTGACAGGGAGGCTGCGGAACCCGTAGCCCCCCCATGGGGCAACAGCTCGATAGGGTGGGGACGGCTTGAATTCCAGAAGCAGACCCCTGCCTACCACTTCCAACACCCAGCGGTCCGTGGTGATATCGGACCAGGCGGAAAGGAAGTGGTGGAGCCGGCCCCTCACAGGGGGGACCCGGGGAGGAGTGACGAGGTTGGGGGCGACACCCCTCAACCCATCACTGGGCAGGCTTGGAGGAAGGGCCGGCCGAGGAGCTGCCTGGGCCTTTCCCTCCCAGCTTCCTGCTGGAGGAAGCAGCAGGCTTGGCTTTGGGGTGCCAAGTGCAAGCCTGCTGGCCCTGATGCTGGTGTTGCTGGGCCGGACGTGCCGCAGAGGCTGAAAGACGAAAGGGCTTATGCTGCTGCTGGCGGCCTTTGTCCTTCTGGGCAGATGTGACTGAGTCCAAGGTGGCTTTGGACTTCTCGATCCATTGGAGGTGACCCTCGACCCCAGGACCAAACAAGTCGGTACCCAGGAAGGGAACGTCTGCCAGCTTGTGCTGGGTATCTGCCGTAAAGGTAGAGATCCGCAGCCAAGCTCTGCGGCGCGTGGCCACTGTGGCCGCTACTGACTGGGCACATGAGTCAGCGATGTCCAAAGAAGTTTGGAGCAGCTGTTTGGCTACCGCCCTTCCCTGGTCCCGCACCTGCTTGACCGTTGTTTGAAGGTCAGCCGGGAGATGAGGAATCACCTCATCCAGGGAGCCCAAAAGGGCTTGTGAAAAGTGTGTCATCAGGACGGTTGAGCTAGCCTGATGAAGACCTAGGGAGGAAGCAGTATATACTTTCCGCCCTGAGTAGTCCAATTTCTTGGACTCCTTATCAGGTGGCTTGTCCACATCCCGAGCGTTCCCGGAACGCCGGAAAATGCTGTCGGTCACTAATCCCTCCGCAGAGGGGTGCTCCGAGAAACCGGAGAGTGAACCTGTAGGGACCGCATACTTCCGAGCCATCCTGGCCGGTGGTGCTGGACAAGAAGCTGGCCGCTCCCACAGCTCCAGGGCCGGGCCAACAATGGCTTTGGCCACTGGAAAGGCCTCCGTAGGGGAATCCCCTCGGCCCAGTATCTCCACGAGGGGATACTTGGCCCGTTTTGAAATGGGTTCGAGCTTCATCCCAGTGGACTCTGAGATGAGTAGAAGTATACCTAAGAATGAGGAAGGGCTCTCGTCCACCGACTGACCCCCAGTGGACTCCATGTCAAGCAGCCTGGAGAACAAGGAGTCGTTGTCGTCAGACTCTGAAGAGTCTGTGAACGCTGCTGAGTGCCTGAGCCACCCTCCACATGCCGAGGTCGATTGGGAGTGAGGGTGACCGACAACCTATGGGGCAAACCCTGACCCAACCGAGAATCCTTGGTCGGGGCCCCAGTCTTCACTTGTGGAGGCGAAGGTTCCACCACAATGGGTGGTGCAGCCAGTTTCGGCTGAACAACTGGTGCCGGCTTCGGCTCCTCGACCATTATGATGGGTTGTTTCGGCCGCTCCGGTGACAGACACTTAATGGCCGAAGAAGGCGACGGAGTCAGCTTATTCCCAGAAAATAAGAGCTGCTGCCACATTAAATCCTCATAGCGCCAACGCAACTTGCGCCAGAGCCTATCCTCCAAAGAGGACGACGAGGATGAGCGGTGCCACCGCTTTCCATGGTGACAAGACTGAGACCGCCAATGGCAGGACCGGCTGGACCTGGAAGAGGTCTGAGACCGAGACCTCGGGATTCTGAGGGTGGGTCAGAGAGGGGACGGAGGAAACCTGCTCCTCCCTCAGTTCAGGGACCTTAACCGGGGACTCCAGCACAGGAGGCACAGGCAAGTCCTCGGTTTCCACTGGGAGAACTGGTGAGGAAGGGTTGTTGGATTCTCCAGTCGACAAACCGTCCGACGGGTCAAGAAAAATCTCGACCGTGTCAACGGTTGTCTCAGCCGGCTGACCTGACGGGGACACCGAGAAGCCAGCGGCCTTAGCCGCAACCTCAACTGAAGTCCAGGGAAGGGGACCTCTCCCGCTCCCACGAACGTTGACGGTGGGACTTACCTTTGGAGTCCTTCTTTTTGGACTGAGAGGAATGTCCCGATGGCCCCTCTCCCTTGGTGGAGAGAGATTGGCAAAGCTGCTTAAAAGAAGCTGTATAAGAAGAGCCCAAGGAGAGCGGGATAAATGCCGTGACTGAGGAAGATGAATATGCGGCCTGGGCCGCCTCCTCCTCGAGGGCGATCATCTGCTCCAGCTGGTCTGCCGAGCCCGCCGACGCAGACACCGCCCAACGGGCCTCCTTCGACTTAACCGGAGGATAACGTTTTTCAGGGCACCCCAAAAGCAATCGGGCAGCACGGTCCTCCAAGACCTAAGCTGAAAAGGATTTGCATAACTCACAGGCCTGCGAGTCACGTCCGAGCCCTTGGCAGTAAACGTACGTGGAGTGCGGGTTGGTCCGGGACATCTTCTGCCCACAGGGGCACCGACGAAATCCGGGAGTCAATTTGTCCATCGCAGCCAGGAGGGAAAAAGAAGACCGAGGTCTTTCAAACTTTAGAGTAAGTTTCAGTTTAACTGAAGAGTGTGGATCTAGGCCTAAAACGCAGAGCGCTAAGGAGGGAACCTGAGCTTCCAAGCAGTAAGGAAGATCTGGTGTCATGAGGTGAAGCTGAGAGTTTTACCACCCGGGTGGGTGGGAGGAGCCAGCTTGAAGACCTTCCGGCAAGATTTAAAGCGGCAAGGAACCTGCCAGTAAGTGTGGATTGAACAACATATCCACGTCTCTAGAATTACTATTATTTAGTTTTGTCATCTTGATGCTGACTGTATCTCTTATTCATTTATTATATTGTATCTGACTTTTTGTTGCTTGTATTTACTGTTTATCCCCATCCCCTCTCCCCAAGGATGCATCTGGAAACTAGCATTCACTGCTCAGTATGCCTTTCCTGGTGAAACTTTTAAATAAAAAAAAAAGGAGGCTGAGAGGGGACATGATCTCAGGTTTTTTTAGCATATTCAAGGGTATTGACAAGATCTAGAGATGGTTGATCTGGTGTCCTTCAGCAAAATGTGGGGACACACCATGAAGCTCAGACTTGGCAAACTAAGGGGTAATAGTGGGATGCTCTTAATCTCCCAGAGGGTTGTGGAACAACTTACCTGTTGAGACAGGGGATGTGAAGACACTATAGGCCTTCAAGGTAAGCCTGGACATATTTCTGCTTGCCAAGAGAATCAGTGGGTACCCTGGGTAATAGAATGGGTAGGGGGAACAGCTCAAAATTGGTATGTATTTGCAAAGAATACTTATAAATCCCTACCTCTGAAGGGCGGGGGCAGGCCAGATTGAGTTACAGTCCTTCTGACCCTAAATTACTATGTTATTATCCCAATTTACTACGTTACTATCCCAACTGTGATTTTTGTAATGGTTGTGGGAGACCCTCATCAAATAAACCCTGAAATCTCAGGGGATACTTTGGAATAAACAACTTGTAGACACACTTTATCATACAATTCACATATTCTTAATAATTTGCTTTTTTTTTTTTTTTTTAGAACTCTGCACAATAACATGAAACAGTATCCCTACCCCATGGACTTCATCTGCTCTAGCTGCTTATCTACATTTGACATCACAGACCTCTGTTAATGGCATCATAATCCTTTCCACAGCAACAGACTCTGATGTCAGGTAAAGGCTAGGGGTCGGGAATAATGTTTTAATCAGAATGTGCTGATTAAAGAAAAAAAAGGAAGCTTAGTTCAAAAGCATATGAAACAAAAACAGAAGTGTGTCTAAAAATGATTTAGAAGTTTCTCTAGAGGCATTAGGGGCTCTTTAAATGCTACGTGACCTTGAACAAGTCACCGCTTTGTGTGTCAAACCACTCAGCTATGAATCTGGGTATAAGCAAGACACCACTGAAAGTGCAATACTATTCTGGGTAAACAGAACACAAGATTCATAGACTTAAGTTGGTTATATTGCCTGCTGTGACATCCCCTACTTCTAATTAGACAGCAAAGAAGACCTACCTCCCTCGTTTGTTTGTCTAGGTTTGCCTTTAATGTGTATAGAAACATAGACTTTGACGGCAGATAAGGACCGCTAGGCCCATCTAGTCTGCCCATTTCCCTACCTAAAGGATAGGCCGCAGATCCTATTTAACCAACAGCCTATATCTTCCTGCCCCCCACAAGAATTGCCTTATGTCTGTCCCATGCAGTCTTGAATTCTCCCACAGTTTTAGACTCCACAACTTCCTCAGAAGGCTGTTCCATGCATCCACTACCTCTCTGTGAAATAATACTTCCTCACATTGCCCTGAACCGCCTCCTTCTATCTTTAAATTGTGTCCCCTTGTTCTTGCAAGTCTCTTTTCTGAAAGATGCTACCCTCTTGACTTTGTTGATTCCTTGAGGTACTTGAAAGTTTCTATCATGTCCTCCTCTCCTTCTTTCCTCAAGGGTACATATTAAGCTCCTTTAGTCTCTCCTCATACGGCTTCTCTTGCAGACCCTGCTCCATTTTAGTTGCCCTCCTCTGGACTGCCTCTATCCTGTCTATGTCCTTGCAGAGATGGGGTCTCCAGAACTGGACACAGTATTCCAGATGGGGTCTCACCAACTGTCTGTACAGAGGGATAACAACTTCCTGTTTTCTGCTGCTGATGCCTCTCCCTATACATCCCAGTATACCCCCGGCCCTCCCTACTGCCTTCTACATTGCCTGCTAACCTTAAGGTCATCTGATATGATTACCCCCAGGTCCTTTCCTGTTTTTGTTTTGTTACTACCTCCCACCCGTTGTGTATTCTTCCCTGGGTTCTTGTTTCCCAGGTGCATTATTTTGCACTTTTTGCATTGAATCCTAGCTGCCATACGCCTGACCATTCCTCCAACCTTGCCAAGTCCCTTTTCATCCTTTCCACGCCCTTGTGTATCAACCCTGTTGCAGATCTTTGTGTCATCTGCAAAAGGCATACTTTTCCTTCCAGTCCCTCTGCAATGCCACTGATGAAGACATTAAAAGGACTGGACCCAATACTGAACCTCGGTACCCCACTAGTAACCGCCCTTTCTTCAGAGTGGACTCCATTTACAATTACCTTCTGTGTCCTGTTGTCCAGCCAATGTTTTACCAGGCTACCACCCTGGGACCCACTCCCAGGCTGGTTAATTTGACTAATAATCTTTTGTGTGGGACTGTGTCAAATGCTTTGCTAAAGTCTAGGTAGGCCATGTCCACAGCCCCTCCTGGTCTACTACTTTGGTCACCCAGTCAAAGAAATCTATTAGATCTGGCCTGACATGACCTTCCCGCTGTGAACCCATGCTGCCTTGGATCCTGTGCTCCACTGTCCTCTAGGTACTCAACTATTCTTTCCTTCAGAAGTGACTCCATCACTTTCCCTACCACAGAGGTCAGACTGACAGGTCTGTAGTTTCCTGCCTCTGTCTTGGTCCCACTTTGTGAAGGGGAATCGATCCGCCTTCCTCCAGTCCTCGGTACCACACCATCCTCCCATGATTTATTAAAAAGAGTAGCCAGTGGTTTCACTAGTTCCTTCCTTAATTCTTTTAGAATTCTGGGGTGAATTCCATCAGGACCCATTGCTTTGTCCACCTTCAGTTTTATGAGTTCTTGCAGAACCCTTTCTTCTGTGAAAGGACTGGGATCGACCCCCCTAACAAGAGTGCTTCTGTTAATTGGATTAGGCACTTCCCCCTCCTCTTTTGAGAATACTGAGCAGAAATATTCATTCAGTATTCCTGCTTTTCACTGTCCCCTCTGCCCACCCACCGCTTATTCTATTCAGCCTCACTATCCCTCCTTGTCTTTCTACGCCTGATGTACCTATAAAAGGTTTTATCCCCTTCTTAACTGAGTTGGCTATCTTTTCCTCAGTTTGGGCCTTTGCTATTCTGACTTCCTCCTGCTTCTTTCTGCCTTAACTGGTACAGCTCTCTGTCCTGCTCCTTCTGTGTTTCCTTATACTTCTGGAATGCTATCTTTTCTTCCCGACTTTCACAGTCACCCTCTTGAGAACCATAGTGGCTTTTTCTTTCGTTTTGATTTGTTTATTTGCTTCACACAAAGGCTTGTTGCCTCTGTGATGGCAGTTTGATAATTCCCCATTGTTGCTCCACACCTCCTTCTAGCCTGTTTGCTAGTGCTTTTCTGAGGCACTTCCATTCTGCCAAAGTCAGCCTCCTAAAGTCCAGTACCCTCACTTTTGTATGGCTTGACTCTGTAGCTGAGTTTAACGTGAACCACACTGTTTGATGGTCACTTGCCCCAGATGGCAACCCACTCTGGATCTAAGATCCTCTCACTGCCCCCGCTTGAGAGTACGAGGTCTAAGATTGCTCCTCATGAGTGGGTTCCAAACTAGCTGTCTAATGCCTGCCACCTGTAGGGTGTCAAGAATGGCCCTGCTCTTGGATGTGGCTGCAGCAATGTGCTCCAGTTAACATCTGGCATATTCAGGTCTCCCATCAACAGTATCTCCTTTCTGTCATTCTAAGAATGCCTTCCATCATATCCTTGTCCATTCCTTCCCCCTGACATGGGGGTCTGTACACAACCCCTGTGCGGATTGTGGTGCCCTTTCCAGTCTCCAAGGTGACCCACAGTGCCTCCTCTCCTCCCTGTTTACTCTTTTGTTCAGTTGCTTTTATCCCTTCCTTTACATAGAGAGCTACTCCTCCCCCTCTTCTCCCCTGCCTGTCTCTCATGTAGGTTATGTACCCTGGTATGTTAACATCCCAGTCATGGTTCTCTGTGTACCATGTTTCTGTGACTGCTACGATATCCAGGCATCCCTCTTCCAGTAAGGCCACCAGCTCAGGGAGCTTGTTGCCCAGACTACGGGCATTGGTACTCATTACCCTCCATTTCCTGATGGCCTTACCCCCTTTTGCCCCATCCCTGTCCTTCTTGCCTTTGTCACTTTCTCCATTTACCCCTGCCCTTCTCCCTATTGACACCTCCATGTTGGTGTTTGCCACACTTACTACCGTGATTGTTTGGGGGCTAGGATTTTCCTGCTCCTTTCCAGTGCCTCCCCCCCTTGGCTAGTTTAAAAAGCTTGCCAATGAAGCATTTAAACCTATCACCTAGGATCCTGGTTCCCTCCCAGACAGTTGCAGCCCATCATGCCAGTATAGGCTTCAGGCACTCCAGGTGGACCCCAGTCCCAATGAAGCCAAATCCTGAGCTCCACACCAGTTTTTTCAACCACTGATTGAATCCCATGGTGAGGAACACCCTAGCCTCCTATACCATAGATGGGTAGCACCTCCGAGAAGGTTACCTGCGTGCTACTTGACTAAGGCCCTCCCCAATTCCACAAACTCTTCCTGCACTTCTCTAATCCCTTTCTTAGCCAGGTCATTTGTCCCTAGGTTGACAATGACATCCAGCTCCCTCCCCTGTGCAGCTGCTCCAGCAATCCTGAGGATTCGCTCCCTGTCCCTCCAAGCCATGGCGCCAGGCAGGCACCTTACCTCCCTCTCTTCCTTGCCCAGTTCTACCTTCCTAACAATGGAGTCCCCACCAGGAGTTGTTTCTTCCTGCAGGGTCCCCTGCCACCTCCTGTGGGTCTCCTTGTGGAGGTTCCCAGCACCTCCTTGGTCTCCACTGTAGGTGCCTCCATAGAGGAACCACACTTTGCCAGAATGGCATAGGAATTGTGGAGAGGTACAACTGGAGGATGTGCCTCTGTTCCACCACCCTCACCCTCCTGAGCCCACTGTGGTCCAACCTCCTCTTTCTGGCAACCTCTGAGGCAACGGCAGTGGCACTGGTGGTCCCTGGATGGAAGATGAGGTCCCACAAATCCTGGCCAACTCAGCCTGGAGATGAGCAACCTCCTCCCTCAGCACAGAGAGGTGCCTGCAGATGGGACAACACCGCATCCTCCAGAACATCTCCCGGAAGACTGCTGCTCCACAGCCATTGCACTGCACCACTCCAATCATGTCTTATTTCTGGCCCCTTAACTGTTTGCAATCCTTACTCTTTCCTCTGTTTTTTTTTTTTCTCTCTCTCCTTACTTTCTGCCTGTGTGCCCTTTAAGCTCCTGATTGTCCTGTTCTGAGACAAGAATATCCTATATTTCTCAGTAGACCGCTTACTTGTTCAGAGGCAGACCTCCAGCAGCTAGAGGGGGCCAGAGAGCTACTCTTGCCCTTCTAGGATGGTGGGTCCTTGGTGGTTCTGTGATCACTCACTTCCTGCCCCTAAACAGGAAGTTCCTGTTGTCAGTCAAATCCTGTGCCTATAAAAGTAGAACTAGCTTTGGGTGTAGCTTTGGGTGGGGGGTGGTGGGGAGGGAAGGAGGGCAATATAGTCCCAGTAGAGAAGTTCAGTCACACAGCAGTCCTTTCTCCTGGAGTCTTCTGCCAAGCTATTAGCAGAATCTTTCTAAGGCAGTCTTTAAATGTAGCTTCCTTCTAGCTAAGCCACTCCCCCTACTTACCAGATCTTTCTACAAGTAATTTAAACCTCACAACAGTTAAGTCCTTTCAGTCACCTGAGATTTACACCTAGATGACTTTTCAGTTACCCATTCAGTTTAGTTAACCCAAACACACTTTTTTTGTTTTGTTTTGTATGTTAGTTTTTTTGACCCTAAATTAAAGGTCTAAATACAAAAGTTCTTCTACTTTAGTCCCAGCAGAGAAGTTCAGTCACACAGCAGTCCTTTCTCCTGGAGTCTTCTGCTAAGTATAGTCTCCATGTATTTACTACACTGCTGGTGGCTATTTTAAACCTTCACACCTTTTGCATGAGGAAATACATTCCTAGGCCTTCACCAAACTGATCTCTCTGAAACTGCAAGTCATGAACTCCGGATACTTAGTATCCCTCTTTCAGTTCAATATTCAAGTCTGCCTCAAATCATGTACTCCTCCTCCCCTTACTTCTCAACTCCCACATTGCCCCTCAACAAATCTGAAGTTGCACTGCCAATTATAAAGTTAGAACACGCAGTATTAATTCCATTTGAAGAAAAGTTTATACTGTTAACCAGTTCTGTCAGTGCCAGTCGATCACAGTCACACCCATCTGCCAAGGAAATGCAAACTTTAAATTTTTTTGCCAAACCATTCAACTGCTCATGAACGCACAAGCTCAGTGGCCCGACGAGTGCTCACACTTTTGTCATGTCACATAGGAATGCGACATCATCAGTTTTACTAATGTTCAGTATTAGCGGAAACTGCACATGCCTTGGGTTCTCACACTCCCCAATAAATTCAGTCACTTGCTGCTATAATTTCTCCGATATGGTTTTCTAAGTGTGAAGAACTTATGGATTTTCTAGTTTCCTGCAAAACAATGACCGCTGGGAGTCTACAGGACTCAAATCTGATAGCACTTCCAAACAGGTTTTCAGGGTATTTACTCCACAGGGGCGTGATGTGCATATAACGTATATGGAATACAAACAGACATATGAGACAAAGAAATGTCCCATACCTGGGATTTGAACCCATGTTGCTTGGAATACCATTCCACTGCGTTACCAGCTGCATCACCAGGACAACTGAAAACCTGGGCCTACCAGAGACACCAGTTCTTTCTCAAATGCACAACCTACAGCTACACAAATTCAACGCAGGCTGTTTTTGTTACACTACTAGCAATGTTACCAGGACAACTTGAAACCTAGTACTTCCAAAGATACCAGCTGGCAGCATGGCCTGGGCTAAATTTGTGTAGCTCCAGGCTGTGCATTTGAGAAAGAACTGGTGTATCTGATTATTGTAGCTTTCCAATTTTTATTACTAAACCCATGTGCATGAAAGCAGTCTCTTAGTGTCACTGACTTCATTTGTTTCTAATGCCATTCCGGTCCTAAAGTCCTAATTCTCTGCCCTAGACATTAGAATATTTTCCTTTGCAACAGACTGTGATGTCCTAAGCACAGAAAAAAGACTTCAGGGCAGCTATGGGCAGCAAAAACAGATGAAGTCTACAAGGAAAGTTTCAGTTTTAATAAAAATATTTACAGTAATAAAAAATGGATGGTCTTGAAATTCATATTTCTGGACAATTTTGAGAAACTGAATTCTTTTGATACAAACTACAAGTTTTTGACTGGGAAATGGAAAAATTACACTTTAAATTGTGAAGTTTTGAATAGCTTTCCCAATTTTGGTTTAATTTCAACTTCTGTAAACCAGTCCTATGTACACTTGTAATTAGACTTATGACACAGATGTCATCCCTCTCATCTCAGTCCCATATATACATCTTCCTTTACTAGTTTTGGGACATCATTTATCAGCAGACACAGCAGCCAAAAGGGTCCAATAAGATTACTAATCCTTTTATAGGAACAATACCACACTCCTAGTATCTGGATGTTCAGGGCACGGGGTCATAATGTCGCAAGACATTATGCTGCATGGCTAAATCACGCTGCCAATACAGCGCGATCTATGCCATGTGGCATAATTTTTTTTCTGTGGGAGACTCCACCCACCTTGTTACAGGGGCTGCGCCCCAGGCCCCCTCCCACTAGAGATGTTTAACTCCTGGGGAGTCCAACTCTGGGAGTGCACAAAGTCTTTAAAAATAAAATTTCTGGGACCAGAAATCAAACACGGTCCCAGACACAGTGCCTGGGTTCCTGCTGCTGTGGCTCTGCCCAGTGAGCCACAGCAGCTGCTAGGCAGAACCCACTCCCAGCAGAGGTCTTAGCCTCTGCCTGGGAGTGTGTGAATGGTGCAATACCGTGTACAGCAGTATACGTGGTATTGTACCATTCGCTGTCTTAGACAGTGCTATTTCGGGTTAGTTATAATGTCATAGACTATTAAGCGTACAACATTATGACCCGGTACGGGTGTTCAGTAATTATTAAAGGGAGTTGACAGGTTCCCACAAAAAAAAGTTACTGTTGGCAACAGGAACGCCCAAATCTCAGAACATGCCCCCAAAACTGGAATTACAGGACATTCTGCTTTTTTATTACTAAGTACACTTGCATGAAACTAAGCTCTGTGCCCCCCCCTTTTTTTTCCAATTGTTTAACCAAGTGAGACACACTAAGCTGAAAGCTTGTTTACAGGTGCAACCTGGGAGCACAGAGAAGTTAAGTGTCTTGCTCAGGGTCACACAGTATGCAAGTGGGGGCTGTGGGATTCAAACCCAGGTCTCCAGATTTGCAGCTCAGAGCCTTAAACCACTGCGCTATACTGCCTCCTTTTGATTTAATCTGTTCCTGCTGCTTTTCATGTTGAGAAATTACAATCCTCTGCTTGTGATATCCGAAACATTTCCTTGACAACAGGCTCTGACATCATAAGCAGAGGGTTATGACTTCATGGCAGGAATAAGCAAGACAAACAGAGGAAAGGCTATGAGGAAACTGTCATATTTTGTGCAACTGAATCCTCCTGATACCAACTGTGATTTTTTTTTTTTCTGGAAATCAGAACATCTCTAAATTGTTGCACCTTTCCCGGTAGTTTAAGGCCTCAGCTGTGCCTCATGCCTTGCAAAGCGCAGTGGTGCCATGTGTCAATTTAGAATCATCATACTGTACATCCTGTCATCATGTGTGGTTTACTTATGTGAACAAGGCTGAAAGTGTGAAACTGGGAAGAGACTAGTAATCTTTATGATGTCATCATTTAACATAAAGCGCTTGCTCACATCACGGATCTGAAATCCTGTTTTGTACAATTCCAGTCCTGTTCATGACTCTATAGTGTCAGACAGTTGATCACTGATGGTACTTCTAGTCCATTCAGCCGTTTTATATGTTGCAAAATAAAACCACATTTAGTATGACCCTATAGTGTTTAAACTGACAGAGGCAGCAATAGCTGTGGGTCAAGTGGTAAGTTCTAGTGAATAACAGGGTTATGATATGTGTATATTACATTGGTGCCCTCTATCACTCTCTGATATCAATGAAATGAGAAACATTATTTGCAGCCAAGGACATGTCACATCTGTTAATAACAACACATTAGTGATGGGTCTGGTGTCAAACCCGGACCTTAAGTACATTAAAAAAATGGGTTATATGGAGGGGGCGCTATAAGCGAGTTTTTTGCTGGCAGGATGAAACTAACAGCCTGGTGTAGAGTGGAATCGAACCCATGTGTACAGTGTAGGGAGCATTACTGAAAAGCAGTGCTGTTGTGCCAAAGCCCTCACTGTGGGCAATGTATACAAAAACAAATCTGTAAGACTGACTTCGGATTTGGTCCTCATATAACTACAACTGTAACAGTGAGACTGGGGAGACAGTAAGGTCAAGAGAACAGCATAAAATAGGCAAAACCCGCTTTGTAGGCATCAGCCAAGTCTTGTTTGTCTAGTGAATGGTGGAAATTTAGAAAGAACCCCAGTAAACGTTCCCCTACTCTTTCACAGAAGTGCCATGACCGGACCTTGGCTTACTGTCTCACCCGAAAGGCGGCCCCTCAGAACAGCACAGTGGTCCCTTACCAGCAGGCTGGGGCAATGGTATAGTTACTTGTATTTTTTTTTGAAATTTAAGTTTATTGATTTTACAAAAAAACAACCCGCAAAACATAACAGAGACAAGATTCATAGAATATACATGGTATAACAAAAAGAATAACAATCCCCCACCTCCAACAAAACAACCCATGCCCCCTCACACTCCCCTACCCCCACCCTCTCACCCACCCGCCTCCCTATCCCCCAACCAGATCCAACCCTCCCACTCCCTACCACCCACCCAATCTGAGTGTGCTAAGCAAATGTTCTATCTGAACTGGATATTAAACGTAATAACAATTCAGAGAATGCTCTAACCCCCCAATTCAGGAGATGCAGGTAGCAAAATAAGAGAAATAAGAGAAAACATCGAGGGCGTCAGGGAGGAGGTCAGGAAATCATTGGTGCAGGTATAATGCATATAGCTTACCCCATTTTTTCTGAAACAGATCCATACGATTGCGCGAGCTGGCTACCAATCTTTCGGCATTGAGGTAGGCAGAAAGCTCGATCAACCATTCAGCATAGGACAGAGTCAGTTGGTCAGTCCAATGCCTAAGGACCAGTCTCTTAACCGCAATAGACACCAAAGCAATGTGATACCGGTGTTCCACACTATCTATGTTAGCATAGTCACCCAGAATGCAGATCTCGGGGGTGAAGAAACCCGAGAGACCTAGTAAAGGATCTAAGTTATCCCGAATAGAGGACCACAGAGGGGCAACTTTATTACAAAACCAGAAAATATGTAGGGAGTCCCCTTCACTATGCAAACATCTGGAGCAGAGGGAAAGGGGAAGCTTTTGGAGCTGGAAAAGTTTCTTAGGGGTATAGTACATGTTATTCACAATGTAGTATTGAGTAAGCCTAAATCTGTCCTGAGTATGATATTTATGGAGGTCCCTCCAGATGCGAGGCCAGTTCAGGGTGGAATCAGGAAACAGAGAGGACCAAATACTAGAGCCCGCAACAGGCTCCGAGAATTTATAATTTAAGAGGAAAGAGTATATTAACGAAATGGGATGTGGTTTAGAAGCAAGGGTTAAAATTTGGGAAAGAAAGGGGTGGACTACCGGCTCTTTGAAATGAGTACCGAACTTTTCCGCAATAAGGTGCCTCAATTGATAGAGTTTAAAAATCTTAGTATTGGGAATGGCATGCTTATCAAGGATGTCCACGGAAAGGAGGAGGGATCTTTGGTCATAGAAATGTTCCAGATTAGTTTCTTTAACTTGCGGAAGCCAGTCGGGAGTAATCATCGAGTTACCCAGCTTAATATTGGGATTAAGAAAAACCGGTTGACCGAGATCCTTCCCCGGGAAAAATCTTAACAAAATGCAAACATTGGAAAAGGGACTTAAGGGATATGAGAATTGTATGGTCAGTTATCCACTGTGAGAGTACAGAGGGAGGAGTATAGAAAATAGCATAGGGATCTATTCTAGATTCTGAGAGGATCGACTTCTCAATTTGAAGCCAAATCGGGGAAAAGGGATCAGGATTGGCAGGGAGCCACCTCCCTAATTTAGTGAGATGAGCCGCCCAGTGATAAAGCAAAAGGTTGGGAAGCCGAAGGCCGCCCTTATCCTTAGGAAGGGATAGTTTAAGAAATGAACGTCGAACTCCTTTTCCTCGCCAGATAAAATTTGAGAACATCACATGGAACTGCTGCAAATAAGAAATAGGCAACCAAAGATTTAATAAGTTGAGGGGATAAAAGATACAGGGAAGGACGTTCATTTTAATAATATTGATCCGGCCCCAAAGGGAAATAGGGAGGGTGGACCACCGCTGTAAGTCTTGCTGGATGAGGCTTTTAAGATCATCTAAATTAAGTTTCTTAAGTAAAGAAGAATCTGTTGAGAAATGGATCCCTAAGTATTTAATCGATTTGGGGGACCATCTCATACCAAAATTGGCGAGATCCTGCTTATACGTATGAGTGTTTAATGGGAAAACTTCAGATTTAGAGATATTCAGTTTATATTGAGAAAGGGCACCATAGTGCCTGATAATGTCCAGTGCATACCTTAGGGAATCAACAGGATGCGCAACGTGCAGGAGTATATTATCTGCATAAGCAGAGAGGACTAACTCCTGATGACGCACTAGACAACCCTTGATAAGTGGGGAGGACTTAAGTTTAATAAGAAGGGGTTCCAAGTATAAATTAAATAAAAAAGGTGAAAGAGGACAACCTTGCCTGGTACCAGTATATAACTGGAACAGCGAGGAGAAAATTCTGTTACAGTATACCTTGGCCGAAGGAGAGTTGTAAAGAATCTGGACCCACTTTAGGAAAGAAACCGGAAAGCCCATCCTAGTCATCGTAGCCCAGAGAAAGGACCAATCCACACGGTCAAAAGCCTTCTCTGCATCTAACGAAACTAGGGCCATAGGGGATTGAGATGTACGAGCATATTGAGAAATGTGAGAGAGAGTTCTAAGATGGTCTGATGGGGATCGGGAATGCACAAAACCAACCCTGCTCTGGACTAAGAAGGTGGGTCCAGACTTTCCTAACCCGTTTGGCCAAGATTTTAGAGAGAATTTTCATATCGTAGTTTTGGAGAGATATAGGTCGATAACTCGCCAGATCGGTAGGGGTTTTACCTGGTTTGAGAATTAAAATAATGGTAGCTTCAAGAAGAGTAGGATCTATGACGGGAGAAGAGAAAAGATGTTCATAGAGTTTAAGAAGTATAGGAGCAAGCTCTTTAGAGAAAACCTTGCAAAAATTTGCAGGGAATCCGTCTGGACCGGGTGCCTTATCCGGAGTCATAGAAGCAATGACATTCTCTATCTCAAAAAGAGAGAAAGAGGCAGTCAAGGTCTCCTTATGAGGTGGCAGAAGCTGGGGAATATCAATATTAGCTAGATATGCTGTAATGTCTGAGGGAGAGGTAGGGGATGGGGGCAAACTATACAGATCCTTGTAATAATTTTCAAAAATCTGCACAATTTCCCTGGGAGAAGTTTTAATGGAGCCGGCGGGTGTTTGTAAGGCCGGGATTATTCTGGAGCTCTCTAACGTGCGAAGTCTTAAGGCTAAAAGCCTCCCGGCCTTTTCACCATGGTCAATATACTTAGCCTGAGTTTTAACAAGACAATACTCGGCCTTTTCCTTAAGGAGGTCAGTGTATTCATTCTTAGCTACCAAAAGGGCTTCCAGAGAAGATAACGGAGAGGCGGGAGGGTGGACGGTTTCCAATTCTTTGATTTTGTTCATTAAGGAAAGTGCTCGAGCTTGCCGGGTTCTTTTCCTTGTTGATGCTAACTTAATTAGTTCTCCCCTAAGATAGCATTTTAGGGAACACCAGATGATATCAAATCTTGAGGTAGATCCAAGGTTATCCGCCAAAAAAAGAGAAATTAGGGATCTGATTTGCGTCACCGTATGGGGATCCTTAAGTAATTGGGTATTAAGCCTCCAGGTAGTGTCCCGCTGGAATTCAGGATCCGGAGAGATTTTAATCCAGACAATTGCGTGATCAGAGAGAATAATCGGCTCAATGCCAGACTGGAGGAGGCCTGGGAGAAGGGTCGTACTGATCAGGATATAGTCTATCCTAGACCATGATCCATGGGGTTGGGAAAAGAACGAAAAAGCCCGGAGAGAGGGATTGGAGAGCCGACAGGGATCACACAGCCCTAATATATGTGAGAAATCGTGTAAAGCCCTCTGCGTAGATGTGAGGGGCCGGTTAACCTGGGGATCCCTATCCAGGGAATGAGAAGGTGAAACATTCCAGTCCCCCCCCCCAGGATAAGTTGCGAGGGAAGCAGGGCACTGATTTTGTCTGCAAGGGTCATAAAAAAGTCAGGGCTTCCCCCAACAGGACCACAGACTGAGCCTAAAACTACAGTGTTCCCATTAAGGGAGCCTTTGGCCAGAACGAACCTCCCATCTGGGTCCACTACTACTGAGTCCCTCAGGAACAGGATATGTTTTTTGATGAGTATAGCTACCCCTCTGCTAGAATTAGATCCACTTGCAACATAAATCTGTGAAAAGCCGGATCGAGATAGCCACTTAACCTCAGCACTGTTTAAGTGGGTTTCCTGAAGAAATAAGACGTCTATTTGAAACAGAGTACAGTGATTGAAAACCTGAGTTCTTTTGACCTTCTCCCTGAGCCCACGCATTCCATGACGCCATTTTAATAGCACTTATAGCCATTTTAAAAACAATGTGAGAGGAAGGTAGGTACTGAGACATCCAGAAACAAAACGGAAGGAAAAGCACACTCGAACCCCAAAATCCCATCTTCCTGCAACCTGCCAACAAAGGTTCATTAAAGGTGACAGTAGCTGGAAAAGGTTAATTGTGTCTGGGGTACAATCCTGCAAGTATTGAACCTGGCAGGCTAACTCTTCCCACCCCCACCCCAAATACCCCCTAAACCAAACAAACCAACTATGTACAATATGGTACCAGGCCTGGAAAATATCAGAACCAACACGAAAATACCAAGGTCCTGGAAACCAAACCCCCGATGCGAATCCAAAAAAACCCAGCCCACAGGGACCATCCAAAAGAGGGAATCGCCAGAACTCTAACAAGCAGGAAAAAAGGCAATTCCCAATCCAAACCAGAAAAAACAACAGGAACCCTGTAGAAGGAGCTGGATTAGCAAGCCCCCCTTCCATAGGCTCGCGATTCAGCTACCGCCAGACGCAGGGGCCCAAGAGTCGCTTCCCCCCCCCACCAACCAACTGCCTATCCTACAGACAAGCCTAACAGGTAGCGATCCATTCAGATGTATCCTCCCTTTCTTATCTAAATAAGGGAGGAGAAGGGCATCCAAAGGAAAGGTTCTCCTCACCCCCTGGGGCAAACGGAGAGAAGGGACTCCAAAACAGGCAGAGTAGGCTACAGAATGAGAAGCTTGTCATCGGTCAGGCAATATTGTTTCCGGGGGGCATCATTTGGCGACGGGACCAAATAGGGTCCTACACCAAAACCCGGTACCCCCGGGAATCGCTACCCCTAAAAGTCAGTTCCGGCGAGAGACCGAAGGTCCCACTATCGCGGCCTAACTCCACCGCTGCCCGACCATCCAGGATCCTCGTTCGACACAACGACCCGAAGATTGGCCAAAGCAGGTAGGGCACACCAGAGAGAAGCCAGGGGGAAAGGCAGCAAGGGAACTGGGTTACATCGCAAAGGGAAATAAACAAAAAAAAAACTTTAAGCAATCTAAATAGGACCAGTACACCTCATAGACATGGTGTCCAACAGCAGTACTTTAACCGTTTAGCTTGAAAAGATTAGAAAGTCTGGTGGCAAGATCTTTGTGAGCCATGTCCAGAGAGTCAAAACTGAGGGTGGTACTGCCAATAGAGATCTTAAGGGTAGCGGGGTACACCATCTTGAAGGGAATAGATGCCGCAATCAGCTTCTGAACTATTGGGTGGAAGGCAGCCCTTTTCATTCTTGTTTCCTTGGGGAGATCTTGAGCGACGCGTAGCTTAGCTGACCCCCATGTAATCGCTTGCAATTCACGAGATTTGCTGAAGACATGCTGCCTCTCGATGTAGCTTAAGAACTTCATAATAATAGGCCGTGGGGGGGGAGCCCGGTTGAGGTCTAGGCCTCAACGATCTATGCGCTCTCTCAAGGTGGTAGCTTGGGTTAAGTGGTGAGGGACCCACTATTTTGGAAAGAAACCGTTGCA
Organism: Neoceratodus forsteri; assembly: GCA_016271365.2. Taxonomy (NCBI): domain Eukaryota; kingdom Metazoa; phylum Chordata; order Ceratodontiformes; family Ceratodontidae; genus Neoceratodus; species Neoceratodus forsteri. The sequence continues at coordinate 661,190,782 of CM057456.1, read as the reverse complement.
GGAAAGCCATCAGGTCCGGCCCCTCTTCCAGTTCCGGCAGGCCCAAAATAAGGAGGTTATTTCTTTGGTTGCAACCTTCCAGATCTTCGGTTTTAAGCTGGAGTTTCTTAACCTGTTGAGCCATCCCAGACATCTCGGATTCAGCATTTGCCCTCCACTGCTCAAGCGAGAAGATCCTGGCCTCCGAATCTGATACTCTCGTAGTAAGGGAGAGAGAGGTCACCCCGTAAAGATTTTAGCTCGGCAGTGATGTCCTGGAGGATATCCTTTAATGGGGCCAGCTCTTGCATAAATTTATCCTCCGTAAGGAGGCCAGACGGCTGAGTCTTGTCCCCGGTTCTTTCCGACACTGTGCCCGTTTGATTTCGTGGCTTTTTGGGTAGTTTTTCCGGGGTCGCAGGCGGCGTGTGTCTGATCGCGGCCTGTTTTTTATCCACCTCCATCTCCCTGTAAAGCTAAGGAGATCAGCAAGATACACACCCTAGGGCCAACAGGCGGAACGCAGGCGATCCAATAACGGTAAATTAGTTAAATTTGCGGTACAAGGATCGTGGATTGCGGCAGTTAGGACGGCAGGAGGAGAGAGCTCTAAGCCCCTGCTGCTATTCAGCAAGCTGTCATCACGTGACCTGTACCTGGTATAGTTACTTGTAACCAATGCTACCAACATCACTTCCTGCAGCACCTGGGGTTTCCTGGAAGCCTCCCATCCTACTACTGAGCAGTCTCGACCCTGTTCAGCTTGTATGATCTGATGGGATCGGGCTCCACGGTGGAAAGGAAGTAGGAGTCCGCACACAGTTTATCAATTCTGAGAAACTGCTTGGCAAACATCGCTTGGACTATGCTTCAAGTTTTTAGCAGCTGCAACAAGTGCTCTGCAGTGCACAGTGCTAAGAAGCCCACATCAACAATGGTCAGCAGCTGTACAGCTCTGGGACTACAGAGATACACTGGCAGCTTCTCTGTACAACTGAGTTACCGACTTGTAGCACGTGGAACATTCCGATATGTTCTGCCATAGTTCAGACCAAACAAAGCAATCCTGGGCAGAAACCAGACAGAATATTATCTGGGACATCTCTGTAAACGAGCACTGTTCAATAGTTTTGCACTCTATATATAAAATGAAAATAAGAATGATTAAAATTCAGGGTGAGCAGTGTGACTTTACGGGGCACAATACCATTTCTTGGCTATCCAGGATAAATGTGGTTTAGTGGTCACCATGAACAATTCTCACATTAGGAAAAGTGTTTATGTGGGAAATGGTGTCCATGGAAATGAGGCTGATGTGCTATGAGATTCACAAAGCATTGGCACACATTCATCGACACAAGGGCTACATCAATCTGTTTTTTAATGAGGCACAGTGGATTTATGCAGACTCCCATAATGCCTACCAGATTCTGCGAGCCCACTAACTCCTATGGTGCCAGGAAGCATAAAGGTGCAGCTTGTATCAGTTTGGGGGCAGCACAAATGCAACTCCTGCACCATGCTACGTGAAACTGTCCAATCAGAAGCAACATTCCTCCACTGTGGCAAATTAAGATGGCTGCCAGTTTGGGCACGCTGTCATCTGGAGCTCCTTAAATTTTAGTTCCATTGAGGATATAAATCTATCCTACTTGCAGGATTATATTGGATACTGCAGAGAAATCTTTTCTGCAGTTTCGGAGTATATTTTTAAATATTGTAAGAACTTAGGGTAATGGTAGGACATCTTTACATTAGTCAGGGGTTGTAGTGAGGCAGGATTAGGAGTGCAGTCTCTTGTTTTTGAGTTAATTTCAAGCAGTACTGCAGTCTCTCCATGATCTTTGAAAATGAACTCTGCTGCACCACAGCTGCTTGCAGTGTACTGCTCAAGCCAGGATAGCGGTGCGGGGATTCCTGGACAACATGGAGAAACAACTCCCTACTGAACTTGGTGTGGCATGTGTGAAAAGTAAGACCTGCCGAGGTCTACGACAGGTAGTCCTATGCCTCAAGGGAGAAGACTGGATTCCCAGCCTATGTTTTGACCGCAGTAGAGTGTACCCACAGAGGCCTGAGTGAGAGCATAGCCAGCGTGGGTAACTAGCAACACTGACATGGCCTTGGCTGGGGCCGTTAACCTTAGAGTAGGAGAACTGATGGTAAGAGAGCCCAGTGGTGGCCTGTGTTTTTGAACATGGTGGACTACACAGCTGACCGGGATGGGAGCCGAGTCATCTAGTTGGAGCTGCTGGTGGTGAGAGAGACAGTCGGCTCAACATTAATTTCCCACCATTATCCTGGCTAAGAGTGTTCCTGGAGTCAGCACGCCTCTCAATGGTCCCATATTATTAGCAACAGTTTCTCATTTTACCTCACAAAAGGTCCCTGTTCCACATTAAGAGGGGCTGTCCCACATTCAGTGTTAAGATTTTAAAGTAAAAATACATAGCAATGAATGTGAAAAATGTACCATTTAACTGGAAACTTTGTGAGCATTAAAGCGCATATTTCTACAGTGTCCTGAGTTTCCATGTTAAAGATTTTATGAAGTGTCCACATTTGCCTGTTTGGGTATGAGAGCAGGGTGTGTGGTACATTGGCTCAAGGGGCCTCATCAAAAGAGGATCAGGGAAGAGGGGGAGGTACTTCAGCCCAAGGGACCTTGTCGAAAGTAGGATTGTGGGAGAGAGCTAAGGGTGTAGTTGTCACAGTGACTGTAGAGTTGGGAGGGTGGGTAAGGAGGGGGGAGGTTGGAGCACAGGGAAGTACAGAATATCTACAAGGAGACAAGACAGATTTAGTGGATCGAGCAATGGATGCCCCAGTGGGTGGAGAGGTGGGATACCACTGGAGTGAACCCTATGTGTTATTGGGAGCAACCACAGCTGGCCATAGAAAGAAGGTGGTTCCTCAGCTTTTGTTTGAAGGAGACAACAGAAGCTGCAGATGAATTATCTTGGGGTAGAGAGTTCAGCCAGTTCGGGGTCTGGTGGGCAAATGCCCTCTGACCTAGTGCGGTACAACAGCGTGGAACTTTGAATACTTTACTGTCTGTGCAGCAATTATGTAGACAGGGGGGTGAGGAGCTTCTGAAAACCACCAGGAGCCAGACCTTGCATGATCTTTTTGGCCAACAGACAGGTTTGGTACCCAAGTCTACCTTCCAACTGGAGCCAGTTTGCCTGTTCATACAGAGTGCAGGTGTGAGTTACTCTTGGTGAGCTGGCAGCCAGGCGACATGCCTTATTTAGTGTAATGATGATATGGTGGAGGGCCGTGGTTGTTGCAGAACCATAGATTACAAATCCACAGTCAAATCAGTGAAATCACGGAGCTGTGGATGGCCAGATTAAGAGCCTCAGGGGTGAGACATTTCTTGTGTCTATGAAATATGGCAATGTGCCTGTTTACTGCCTTAGCAGTAGTGTCAATGTATTGGGAGTATGACAAGGTACTGTCCAACAATATCCCCAAGTATTTAAACTGACGGACTAGTTCCAATGGGGTACCTGCCACATTTGAGATGCTGAGGGGGAAAGTACGATGTCTGTTTTGAGTGCTGGAGAACAACATAGTTTTAGTTTTCTTGTAGTTCAAAATGAGTTTTTGCTCACGAAGCCAACGTTCTGCATCTGAAAAACTTTCTTGTAGTTTCCTTTCCAGTTGCCTGGGGTCAAGGGCCACTCATCAACAGGACTGCGCAGTTAGCGTAAAGTAAGATTTGACTCTGACAGGAGTGCGGGAGCAGGTTGAGGAAAATGTTGAATAATAATGGGCCCAGAATAGAGCCTTGGGGAACCCCAGAGCACACAGGTCTGCTTTCAGAGAGGATGTTGTTGATCTTCACTTGCTGTGACCGGTTGGAAAAATAACTGTTGAACCAGGCAACAGTATCACCTGAGAGGCCTATGCTTGTGAGTTGTTCAAGCAGAAGGGCATGATTAACCATGCTGAATGCTTTAATTAAATCAATAAAAGCAGCACCAACTAGGGCACCCTGGTCTAGTGCCTTGTGGATGTACCCAGTAAACTCTAGAAGCACAGTGGTGGTACTGTGACCTTTGCAGAACTCGTGTTGCTGCGGGCATTGAATTTGATTTTTTTTTCTAAATACTCAACCAGTTGATCTGCAACAATTTTTTCGAGTGCTTTTGAGAGCGGCGGGAGGATCGAGATAGGTCTATAATTACCTTGTGAGGAACCAGTGCCACTCTTGCATATTGGAGTGACCAATGCGGATTTCCACCTAAGTGGGAACTGTGAGAGTCTCAGAGGTATTGGTGATGTGAGTTAGGGGCAGTAGTAACTCATCCAGGGTTAACGCCACAAACTTGAGGTCAAGGGAGCTGCCACGGAGTCTGGACTTCCCACAAACTTTGTGGAGGTATTTTCTTGCTTCACTCATCATGATGGCTCTGAAATGGAATGGGGGAGTGAGTGGGCGGCAGGTCAACTGACCTGGCTCCTCTCCCTTGGTAGGGACAGAGGAAAAAGTCTGAGGGTAGGACACCACCCAGGTCTGAGAAGGCTTTGTTAAGCATGTTTGCTATAGTGTAAGGATCCAGAGTTGGCTCACCATTGATGTTGAGCATTGTGGATGCTGCTTTATTATCTTTCCCCATGGACCAAAATTTACGTCCGTCACTCCAAGACCTTATAAGGGCGTTCTTATAATACTGTTTTTTGCAGCACATATAGCTGTAGTGCAGCCATTTTGGGCTGCTTTATAGGCTTGCATGTCGTATGAACATAACGGCATGTACCATCAAACATACAGTATACAATTAGAAATAATAACATAGGCCATGGGGTATCATGTATCACCAGTTAAATATTACATCATCTGTTTACTTAGGGTAAAGCTTTACAATAAATATCTATCAGACTAGACACGCAGCCATAACCTTACTAGGCTAAAATAATGTAAAAAAACATTAGTGCTGCGGTCAGGACTTGTTGCTTAGACATCAGGACAGGCTTATGATTAATTTATGTATGTCACTTTGGTTCAAACCATCTAATCAGTGCTTGTTGTGAAGTGCTTAAATGATATCCAATGATACAATTCCCATCTAGTCCAACAATTTAGAAAGGGCCGTTTTTTGTTTAAAGTCAAATGTCATTTTTTCCATGACTTGTGTGGAACTGATGGTTTGTTTCCATTCTGAAATAGAAGGAGAGTCAGTCTGGAGCCACTTCTTGTTATGGTTTTGCAGGCCGCAACCAATAATATATCCCACAGATATAGGGTCTCTTTCCCTTTTAGTGAGGGGGTGTAAGATTTAATATTAAATACTCCAGGGTTAAAGGTTCCATAATACAAAAAAGTGCTTTAAGGTGGAGGATTATCTGGTCCCAGAAGAAAGTCAGTTTAGGACACCGAATAAAAATATGCGTTTGGGAGGCCTGATTCTGCCCACATTTCCGCCAACAACATGGCGAACTGTGTGAAGGCCATTTAGCAAGGAAGGTGGGCACCAGGAAGAATCTAGCCTTTACTTTCCAAGAGTACTCCCTCCATACCAGAGACAGAGTTGTACTCCATGTCCTTCTCCAGACTTGCTACCACTGTTTATCAGTTAGTACCACTTCTAAGTCCCACTCCCACCTCCCTTTAGGTAATCTGCATTATGCATTTGGGGCTGCAACAGATATTGCTTTCTTTCCACCCCTAGTAGACAGCTTGGCAGAAATCCGGCCTTGATGCTGACAGGCTTAGATTGATGGAACATTATAAGCTCTATCAATCAGCAATCACCCGTAAGAAGGCAGAATTCCTGTCCGGGGAGATTGCTGCTGCAAGGAATCGACCAGCTCAGGTCTCTTGGACTGTGTACAGACTGTGCAATCCAATCTATCTTCAGTCGGGAAGAGGTTTTTCACAAATAAAGTGTGATGAGCTTGCTCAATGTTTTGCAGATAAGGTTGCCAGCATCAGGTCGGAGATCAGCCCAACTCCCTCTACGAGGGATTGCGGAGATCGGCGGGAGGTTGCGTGCACCCATTATGTCTGGCCTGACTTCAGACGGCCGGAACTCCTGGACATTGTGAGAACTGTCCAGACTTTGCTACCAACCAGCTGTAGTTTGGATCCATGCCCTACGCCATTATTGGTACGTTGCGTAGATGTCATCTGCCCGATCCTTGCTGAAATTGTCTGGTGTTCCTTGGAAAAGGGGGGTCTTCCCTGATCCCCTTAAGAAGGCGGTCATTTGACCACTCCTTAAAAAAATCCTCCTTGGATCCAGACTGTCTAGCAAACTACAGACCTGTCTCTAATCTACCCTTTGTGGATAAGGTTATTGAGAAGGGGTTGCGTTGCAGCTGGATGATCATCTTACAACCCACAATGTCTTTGATGTTCTCTAGTCTGGGTTTAGGAAGAGACATAGCACGAGACTGCCCTTGTTTGGCTGTTAAATGATCTCCTAATTGCGAGAAATCGAAAGGCTCATACTATTTTAGTCCTTCTTGATCTCTTGGTGGCATTTGACACTGTAGACCATAGTCTGCCTTTGGCACACCTGCAGCATTTCTGTGGACTGTCTGCTACAGTCTTAAGTTGGTTTCGATCCTTCCTCATGGGTAGATCACAGAGGGTTGTCACTGGAATTGATTCCTCTGATGCCCTCCCTCTGTCCTGTGGGGTGCCACAAGGCTACATATTGGCACCCATGTTGCTTTCAGTGTACATGCTGCTATTGGGAGATATCATTAGGCAATACAGTTTGGGTTTTCACTGTTATGCAGATGATACCCAACTGTATATGTCTTTTACGCCCAGACAAAATGATGCGGTCCCTGTGCTTAACAACTGTCTAGCCAAGATCAAGAATTGGATGAGCTCTAGCTGGCCGAGGTTAAATCCAGACAAGACTGAGGTGTTGATCGTGGACCTGGGTTGTCCGGAGGTGGGTCCTGGGGCTGGACATCTTTCGGGCTTATGGCTTGATGATGTCCAGCTCATGACCTCAGACCGGGTGCATAACCTGGGTGTTATTTTCAACAGCAGTTTGACCTTAAAATCCCAGGTGTCAGCTGTCGTTAAATCTTCCTTTTACCATTTAAGGAATATCGCCTGGGTGAAACACCTGGTTCCCCTGGCTGACCTTCCTACACTGGTCCACGTCTTCGTAACCACCTGCCTTGATTACTGCAATGCCCTCTATCTAGGGCTTCCGGGGGTTGATATCCGCAGCTTGCAGCTGGTGCAGAACGCAGCAGCCAGGCTTTTGACTGGTACATTGAGGACTAGTCATATTACGCCTGTGCTGCATGAACTGCACTGGCTGCCAGTACAGTGGCGGATTACCTTTAAGGTCAGTTTGCTGACCTCTAAAGCCTACATGAGCAGGGACCCCAATATCTGCAAGAGCTCCTTATTCCCTACTGCCCCCGCCGCGCACTCCGATCTGCCAAAGAGGGACTGCTAGAGATTCCCAGGGTTCGTTTAAAAACATCTGGGGCACGTGCTTTTTCTTATGCTGCACCCACCCTGTGGAATTCTCTACCTCGTCACGAATTTTAAATCGGAACTTAAAACCTATCCGTTTTATCAAGCTTTTTTTGTACATTTCTAAATTTTTATTATTTTTGTTTACATTGTATTTTATTGTACAGCGCCTTGACAATTTGAAAGGCGCTTAAATAAATTTTTACTTAATTACTTTTACTTACTAGTAGACCAAATTGCCAGAAAGGGGACAAAGTCCCTTGTAGCTGCAGTTGTGTATTACTAAGCTTAATATTGGCCATCGTTAGGAGTGGATTTTATCATCTTAGGAACATTGCTCAAATCCAAGCCCTGATCCCACAAGAGGATCTGACCACACTGGTACATGCTTTCATCACCTACAGGCTGGACTATTGCAATACCATGTACCTTGGGTTATCTGGAGGCAGCCTCTGCAGGCTACAGCTGGCACAGAATGCGGCAGCAAGATTACTGACTGGGGCAAGATGCGGTGATCATATTATCCCCGTCCTCCATGGACTGCACTGGCCACCAGTCAGGTGGAGGACTGTTTTCAAGGTAGGGCTCCTGACCTACAAGACCCTACACGAAGGGGAACCTGTCTCTCTGCAAGATCTCCTTGCTCCCTACTGTCCACCAATGGGCACTCCATTCTGCCAGCGAGAGCCTCTTTGGAGTTCCCAAAGTGAGGCTGTGGCATTCTGTAGATATGGCATTTTCAGTGGCGGCGCACACTCTGTGGCACTCCCTTCCTGGATATCTTAGGGAGGCCCCCCTTGGTGGAAGCCTTTAAGAGACAACTAAAAACATATCTGTTCCAGCTAGCTTTTAACGATTGATACATTTTAAATGGGATGGATAGAATTTTAATGTGTATGTTGAATTGCTGCTATGTTTATTTTGTTTTTTGAATTGTACTGTACAGCGCTCAGAGTCCCTCGAATTGGGTGCTTTATAAATAAAATATCTATCTATCTATACTTAAGAATGTAATCTTTCATCTGGAAGAATCTAAGTCTGTTGGACTCCCTCCGTCCATACTGTTTGGCCTGTTCAAAAGTGAGTATATTTAGCCGCTGTAAGAGCTACCGGGGCAAACCACAGTTAGCTTGGGCCTTAAACCAGGAGTCTAGATCAGAAGGAACAAACAGCGGGTTTGCTGTCCACCATCTATATTTCCAGAAATGCAACTGTGTGATTCTAGAGGAGGTGCCTCTGCACTAACCCTCCAGGATCACCCAGGTCTCAGTGGGTAGGAGATCCTGCAGAGTAGCTAAGTAAAGGGGAGAAAATAGGCTGGCAGATAAAGGTAGAGGGACAGGTTGAGAGAGATCCATCGTCTTCCAGTGGGCTTGGTAACTACCATTTCCCCAAAGCAATGCTAACTTAATTTGTGCCGCTGCCCAGTAAAATGACAGGTTAGGTACGGCTAGTCCTCCCTGACTTTTAGGTAAAGTTAGATGTTGTTGGTGGATGCGGGGTCTCATATTGCCAAATAAAAGACAGGAAGAGTGCTTGCCACTTTAATAAGTCTGTCTTAGTGTATAAACAAGGGATGCACTGAAAAAGGTAGAGGAGCCTGGGCAAAGCATTCATCTTTACTGCTTGCACCCTTTGTTAAAGAGACATGGGGAGAAGGTGCCAGCGTCGCATATCAATCTTTAATTGGGAGATGAGGGGGCTATAATTCAATGAAAATAACAGAGGAGACTAGGGCTATTTTTACACCTAGGTATTTAAGAGAAGTTAACCCCCATCTATCTCATGGGGTAGGTAGTGTGAGAAAGTGGAAGGGGGTCATAGTTGAAATTCAAAACCTCTGTCTTCTGGGCATTTAAGGTATATCCTAACATATTTGAAACAAATTTAAGGTGGTCAAAAAGGGTTGGTAGGGAAGCATCCAGGTTTGTAAGATAAACTAATACATCATCTGCATAAAGGGATAATTCATGCTCTGTATTGGCAAAGTGAATACCAGTGATAGCTCAGTGTTGGCGGATGCTTTGGGCCAAAGGCTCTAAATATAGTGCAAAAAGCAAGGGGGGGATAAGGGGCATCCCTGATGGGTACCACACTGCAGTAAAAAAACTATCGGAAACATGCCCATTGGCTCTTATGAAACCTAAAGGTCTATCGTAGAGTTTAAAAATAAAAGTAACAAAGGGAATGGGGAATCCGAAGCGGGCTAGGACCCTCCACAAGAAGACCCACAAAACCTTATCAAAGGCCTTCTCTGCATTGAGACTTAACAGAAGAGCTGGAATTTTCTGTTTCAGAAGATGATCTATAAGATAAGCTGTGCGTCTTATGTTATCTTGTGCTCATCTACCAGGTATGAATCCAGCCTGGTCCATATGCACCAGACTGGGGAGCATCTGCTGGAGGCGGACAGCGAAGATTGAGGTTAATATTTTGTTATCTATGTTAAATATAGAGACTGGCCTATATGAAGAGCAGCTGGTCGGGTCCCTGCCCGGCTTCGGAATTACTGAGACAACGGCATGATTCCAGGAGGGTGGGGTACTACCTTTAGAACTTAAAACAGAGGAGAATACTCTTAACAAAATAGGAGTCATCTTTGCTTTAAATGCTTTATAAAACTCATTTGTAAGGCCGTCCGGACCCAGGCACTTCCCTGTTTTAAGTCTCCGTATCTGAGCCAACATCTCTGCCCCAGAAATAGGGGCCGCTAGGGATGCCTTGTGCTGTTCTGCCAGGGTAGGAAGGTGTAGATCATGTAGAAACCTTACCTGATCCGGGGGGGGGGGGGAGACTACAGTATATAAGTTGGCATAATAACTTTTAAATGCCTGCGTGATCTCTGCACTCGTTCTACTGGGTTGGAGAGCCTGGGGGCCCTAATAGCAGTGATAGCTGCCCTAGCCCTCTGTACTCATAGTCACCCATCCAACAGATGTAATGGTCTGGGGCCTCCATCATACTAGCTCTGGTGGATGTACATAAGTTTCTGCTCCACGTACTGTAGTAATCTAACAAATTATTTAGTTTTTTTCAAAACAGTAAGCTCTTTCAGTGTTAATCTATTTTTTACTTTTGCTGCTCTTCCAAACATATCTGCGAGGTGAGGGTTTCTCTCTTGGCCACCCTTTGTTTTTTTTCCGTGAGGAATTTTCAATAAATTTACCAGGTATGACAGCCTTGAGAGTGTCCCATGATATTGATGGTGATACCTCAGGGGTATCATTATTCACCAAGGCCCTTTCAACATTTTCTTTAATTTGCTGTAACACCTCTGGGTCCCTTAATAGAGAGTTGTTCAGCCTCCAAAAGGTATTTTTCCTGAAGTACCCCACTCTAACTTTAAGAAATACTGGGGCATTGTCCGACAGGGTTATATCCCCCATCCAGGCCTTATCCACAGTCTCCAATGATTCCTGAGGGGTCAGAATGTAGTCCAGTCTAGAATATATAAAGTGTACTGCCAAATAGAAATTATAGTTTCTATTGGGTCCACTGACATATCGCCACGTATCAACATACCCCAACTCCCTCAGCAACTTGACTACCTGGCGTGCTACTTTGTGGTAATGCTTGGGGGTTTGTGAGGTGGAATCTAGAGTAGGATCAAACAATAAATTTAGATCTCCTCCACAGATTAGTTGCCCTTCTCCCCACTGAGCTAAATTTATAAAAAAGGAGAGATACATGGTGTAGGGTGAATTAGGTGGGAAACATACTGAGGCTGTTATAAGCAACATGCCATTTAATCTGCCCTTAACTATTGCAAAGCATCCATTTTTGTCTACCTTTGTGTCTTGTAGCTTGAAAAGGAGCTTAGTGGGAATAAATACAGCCACCCTCCTACGTCTGCCCCCTTTATAAGAAGCTGTGATGGCATGTGCAAAGGGAAATCGCTCCAAATATCTGCACAGACAGGTGTGTTTCCTGCAACAGTGAGATATCTGCTTCTGATTTTTTCAAAAAATAAAGAATTTTACTGTGTTTAATGGGGGTTTTAAGCCCATTTACACTGTAGGAGCAGATATTATAACCAATGACCGACATTTATTCAAGAAGTATTATCTGCATTTTTGTGTCATAAGCCTGTCTAATATTACTTTTACCATAAAGCACAATCAATAACCCCACGATTTTCATGCTGTTGATCCAGAAATACCCTCTAAGGCCTGAAACTCGAACTAGTAACCAAGTCACCATGGCTAAGAACAGCGAACTGAAAACATTGTACTTCCAAAGTAGGAGATCAAAAATATGGATTGATCTCTAATACTGTCCTAATGAGCCCACAGGAATAGAACGGAAGAGAGGTGTATTCCCTCCCGAAAGGGGAACGAATTCTCCTCTTGAGCAAGATAACACCACAGCCCTGTAAAAATAGCAGGGTGTCACAGAGCGAGGTGCTGTAGTCGGTCCGGGGACTAATTTGCATTTACATCCAACATTTATTAGGGTAGTGCACAACAATGCACAATCCCTCCTATAATCAGTTGAGAAATTAGGCTGCTCAACACATAATTAGGGTAAACCGTAAAGTTACAACCATACACTTAGTATTAACTATCTGAAAGTAAAATACAAATTAGTTAAAACCCCCTCAGAGTGTATAATGAAATACTGGGAGCCAGATCTGAAAGTAAATAACCCACTCTGAAGCCTTCATAATAAGTGCCCCCATCCTTACCAATTTAAAATAAAAAGGTACAGCTTCTACCATAAGATTATTTTATACCCTGCCCTTAGAATGGAAGTCCTTTATCTACTGGCTCCATAATTTTGAAATAAAATATATAGTCCCAGCTGTCCTCTGTACTATCTTCATCCGACATTTGTAGCAGAGTAACAGTTACTATCTGATTTGAACTTTGACAAGCAAGCATGAAGGAAAAAAGAAATAACCATTTAGCAGACTGGTTATACTTCCATTATGCGATCAGCTTGGGAAGCCCATCAGATAAGTGAGTAGATATCAACATCTAAAAGTCCGAGCAAGCCCCTTAATGAAGAACCTCTGCATCGACCCAGTAATCTAAGTTGCATTTCAAAGGCTCCCAAATCAAGTGCTGACATAGAGAAAGACTTTCCTCTAATAGCAACTCCTCAGCGATTCAGCGTTGACAAGGGCGATCTTGCGGTGCACACTTCCTTTTTCATTAGTTCCTGCAGTTGGGGTAGAGCTTTCACTGGCATAAGTGTGCTTCCTCCCAGATGTTTCTAACCAAATGCCCGTTGCCAATTTTGGTTCCCTTAATTGCGGCCGATATTCCACTGGTCACCAGCAGTCGGCGTTGATAATCCCTTTTCTTTGAAGGCATAGCATGCAGCATGGAAAGAAATCATACAGCTGGGGCCCCTCTTCCCAAAACACCCACAAACAAGCAGGGAAAGGTGTCTGGAATCTTATCCCCTTGTCTTTAAGCATCTGGAGCAAAGGGGCATACTCCAGATGCTGTTGCTGAATCACTGGTGGATAATCGTGGTCTAGGCTTAGTTTAGCATTAAGGTATGAGAAGCCTTTTTTTGTCCAGGCATGCTTCAGGAGGTCCTCTTTAATTTTAAATGAGCTGACCTTAAATACGATAGAGCGAGGATAAGCTTTTGCATCCGGGGGCTTGTGCACCAAGGATCGGTGTGTACACTCGATCGAAAGAGCATATGAGGGCGGAAGGTCCAGGGTATCTTTGAGGAGATTCTCAATAAAAGCATGCATTGCCATTGTCTCAGAGCCCTCTAGTAAGCCATATAGCCTGAGGTTTTCTCGTCTCGATCAACCTTCCAGGTCAGGACACTTTGCTTGCAGGTCAGCTGTTTGAGAAAGTAAAACCTCCACCAGTGTGGTCAGCTTGTACATTCCCGTCTTCGATCTCAGACACCCACTCCTCCATTTTGTCTATGCAAGTTTCCAACTTTGTCAATTTATGCTGAATGTCTTGAAATTCTTTTTGATTTTCCAATCTGGATGCTTTAATTTCTTTTATTTATTTTTATTTTAGTTTTTGTTGACCGGGGAAGTGCACTAGACAAATTCTGCCTATTTTCAGGCACGACCAGGGGGAAGGGGAGACAAGATGGATGCCAACTGACCTTGAACCAGATTAAGCTGTTAGTGGTATTTTTAGTGAATGGGCGGAAATTTGGCCAGGGCACTGGGAAATTCCCCTACTCTTTTCAAGAAATGCCATGGGATCTTTAACATCCACCTGAACTACCACCAGAACAGGCAGATGGGGCCTTGGTTTAACGTCTCATCCGAAAGATGGATATTTAGCAATGTTTTGAATCTGGATCTGGTTAAATGCTTTTGTTCCCCGTCCATGTCTTAGTCTGAGGCCTGTGAGCTTGCCGGGGGGGGGGGGGGAATCTGCTGCGGTCTGGCGGCTCCGTGCTCAATCTGTTATCATCCTTTACTATGGAGTGGCCTCTGTGGTGATTTTTCTGTCCTTTGTCTTGTGCTTTAGCCCCTTCTGCCATTTTGTGTTACTGCTGTTTTAACAAGGTTAAGAGGGGTTTTTAAGTCCCAGGCACCAGGAGCTCTATCGACTATGCTGCCATAGACCTTGTGACATCACCAAAAGTCCATCGACTTGTAAACCTTAAAGTCTTCTCTGGAGCCAGCCAAACTGAGTGGAGGGCTATGGTGCTGAACGCCTTACCTCCTGCCATGCCAGTGACCTATCTTCAGGAACGAGCACAGGTTGCCAGGTGTCGGCAGGGTGAGAGAGGAGTGAGCATCTCAGGGACTGCTCTCCTCTCTTGCAGAAGGGTAGCCAGTTGTTTTGTCCACTGACTGACACTGGGTGGCGATCCGGTGGCAGTGCCAGTTGAGAGCAGTTCTAAATGCAGGGATGCGGTTCTGCAGTGTGTGCGCATGTTCACAAGTGCGTACCGATGTGTCGCCATGGCAGAGGTCTGGGAGAAAATGGAAAAAGTTGGATGATGGGCTTAATGAGGCCCTGTCCAGTCCCTCATGGCCTGCTCCACTGCTCGACTGGGGGGGGGGGGGAGACAGAAGATAACAGAAGGGGACTGCAAGGTCCATCTAGTCTGTCCAAGGTTTATCGTTTTTTTATCCCCCTCCCTATATATCCCTCTGGAGAATGATACCTTTGTATCTGTCCCAAGCTCTCTTGAACCCTCTGACCATTCTGGCACCCATGTCTCTGGAGGCAGGCTTTTCCATGTGTCCACCACCCTCTCAGTGAAGAACAACTTCTTACTATTGCTTCCGAATTTCCCCCTTTCAGTCTCAAATCATGCCCCCTTGTTCTACTCCCTTCCTTGACATGAAATAGTTTCTACGTCTGTGCCTTATTTATACCTTTGACATACTTGAAGGTCTTGATCATGTCTCCCCTTTCCCTCCTGTGATCCAGGGAATACATGCTTAACTCCCTCAACCTATTCTCATATGTCATCTGGTGTAACCTCTAACATTTTTGTTGCCCTTCTTTGCACCATCTCTATCCTATCAATGTCCTTTCTGAGGTGTGGTCTCCAAAACTGCATGCAGTATTCCAGGTGGGGGTGGACAAGTGCCCTGAACAGTGGCAATATCACCTCCCTCCTTCTGCTCATGATTCCCCTCCCAATGTATCCCAGCATGCCACTAGCCTTTAGTGGCGCCTTCTTGCACTCTCTACCCACTTTCAAGTCATCTGATATCATGGTCCCCAAGTCGCGTTCCAGGTTGGATGCAGCTTGCCCTTCTCCACCCAAGTAGTACTCCCGTTTCTGGGTTGCTTCTTCTCAGGTGCATGATTCTGCACTTTTTGGCACTAAATTTCAGCTGCCACACTCTGGACCATTCCTCCAGTTTCTTTAAGCCTGATTCCATTTTCTTTATTCCCTCTAGGGAGTCCATCCTGCTGCATATCTTGGTGTCATCTGTGGACAGACACACCTTCCCCTTGAGGCCAACTGCAATGTTGGCTATGAATACACTGAATAGTAGAGGCCCCAACACTGTGCCCTGGGGTATCCAACTGGTAACCTCCCCCTCTTTTGATAATGTGTCATTTACCTGCTCTCTTTGTGTTCTCCCAAGCAGCCAATTTTTCACCCAGTCTACTACCTCCTGTCCCACCCCTGTGCAGTCTAGCTTCTTTACCAGCCTTCTGTGTGGAACAGAGTCGAAGACCTGAGGTTGGGTGTGTGGGATTGGCCCTGTAATGTCTGCCATCACCTCCCCCTCAGCTGGGGTTTTTGAAGGACGCACCTCCGCTAGTGCCCCCAAAGCAGCATGCTCCCTTGTGGTACCTCCAGTCTCCACGGTGCGCCACCACAAAGTGATGTATCCTCACTGGCCCACCCCAGGAGAGAAGAGCAGCCCTCCGGATGCTCAATTCTCTCCTCCCGCTGCCGACCCCCAGCAATCAGAGTCCACTCCCAAACAGTCCCGCACAAAAGATTAATAATTAAGTTAGCCAGCCTGGGAGTGGGTCCCAGGGTGGTAGCCTGGTTTGCAAACTGGCTGCACAACAGGACACAGAAGGTAGTAGTGAATGGAACACATTCCGAAGAAAGGGGGGTCACTAGTGGAGTACCTCAGGGCTCAGTACTGGGTCCAGTCCTCTTTAACATCTTTATAGGTGACATTGCAGAGGGTCTGGAGGGAAAGGTATGCCTCTTTGAAGATGATACAAAGATCTGTAAGAGTTGATACACAAGGAGGGGTAGAAAGGATGAGAAGGGACTTGGCAAGGTTGGAGGAATGGTCAGACATATGGCAACTTAGATTCAATGCAAAGAAGCGCAAAGTAATGCACCTGGGAAACAAAAACCCAGGAGAAGAGTACACAATAGCAGGGGAGGTACTAACAACAACAAAAATGGAACGGGACTTGGGGTAGTCATATCAGATGATCTAAAGGTTGGTAAGCAATGTGAGAAGTCAGTAAGGAGAGCCAGGGGGATACTGGGATGCA
This sequence comes from Neoceratodus forsteri, assembly GCA_016271365.2. Taxonomy (NCBI): domain Eukaryota; kingdom Metazoa; phylum Chordata; order Ceratodontiformes; family Ceratodontidae; genus Neoceratodus; species Neoceratodus forsteri. The sequence continues at coordinate 661,174,423 of CM057456.1, read as the reverse complement.
TAGGAAGGGGCATCACAAGTAGAAAAACAGAAGTGGTTATCCCTCTGTACAGACAGCTGGTGATACCCCATCTGGAGTACTGTGTGCAGTTTTGGAGACCTCATCTACACAAGGACATAGACAGGATGGAAGCAGTCCAGAGGAAGGCAACTAAAATGGTGCAGGGTCTGCATCAGAAACCATATGAAGAGAGACAGAGAGCTTAATATGTATATCCTTGATGAAAGGAGGGGCGGGGGGGGCATGATAGAAACGTTCAAGTACCTCAAGGGAATCAACAAAGTCCAGGAGGGTAGCATCTTTCAGAAAAAGAGATGTGGGACGTCACGTGATGGCAGCCTAAGCTGAAGCAGCAGTTCCCTGGAGCTCCGTTCTACACTCATCTATTTCTGACAAATATCCATAATTGTAAGCTCACACTATTTTAATAACCATATGGATAGTGAGCCAACTTAACCTGGAAGCTTAAATTCGAGCTCAAAATGGATGTTTACATGAAGAAAGCGCGCCAAGACCTCTCCTGCCCTGAAAAGATAAGGCCATTGGCTTGACCTAAACAACTCTTACGCTAACTTACCTAAAATGTCTCTGTAGTAGCAGCAGCTCTCTCAGATGAGAAATTCCTGGAAGTCATGCAACTGCTTCAAACAGCGATCGCTACCATTTCGGAGGATCTCCAAAGGATCCAAATCTCAGTTGATTCCCTAACAAGGAGAATTGGAGACTCCGAAGCTCGAATAGCCTCTCTTGAGAAAAAACAAGACAAAAGTGATTTGGAGACTGTGATCGCCGCACAAAGAATAAGGAAATTAGAAGAGAAATTGGAGGACCTGGAGGGGCGTAGTAGGAGAAACAATTTAATCATTATCGGTATACTGGAGAAAGAAGAAGGGAATGCAGCTATTCTATTTTTGCAAAAACTTTGCTTTAAAATAGCCGGACCACCGCCGCATGGAGGAGACTATATAATTGAAAGAGCCCATCGAGCTTTGCGTCCCCCACCAACCTCTGGTCAGCCCCCCAGGCCAATAATACTCAAATTCTTAAATTTCCTGGACAAACAGCATATCATGTCTAAGATTAAAGAACTAAAAGAGGTAACGTGGGAAGGCAGGAAAATCCGTATTACGCAGGACCTTCCTCATTCTGTGCGAATGCGACGGCAAGAGCTTCACCCTCTGGTCTCGAAATTAGTGGCTGCAGCTAAGGCATTCAGAGTTAAATACCCTGCTATTCTAATGGTCAGACACGGGGAAAAGTGGCTATCTTACGACTCTCATGCGCAAGCATTGCAAGGGCTGAAGGAAATCTATCCAGAGCTGTACAAGTGAGATTGGTGAAGCAAACTCTGGACACACAGCAGAGGTTTATCATTCAGCTAACGAGGTGACAAGCAGTTAAGGCAGGGATTGAAAGTGAATACTCGCACAGTTTTTAAGAGTGTTTCACTGCGAATGGAGTCAATAATCGATCAAGCGGGACACTGACACGAATCGTTGTTTGAATCCATGGGCCTTCTGGGAGAAAGCTCTGGATAGCTTGGAACTGTATTTGATCAAAGGGGGCAGCTCCGATTATGCAAGAATCATTTGTTTCAGAGGGAGATGTGAGAGGCATTTCTATATGAGGGAGGAATTGCCAGGCAGATGGTCTCGGCTGAGGACATTTAGTGACTTTAGTTCTGATTTCAATTTCGAATTCAACGTCCTTGAGCGGCTCCCTTCCGTAATTGAGAAGAAGAGGGGAAAGGAATAAAAGAGAGGGAAGGAGGAAGAGAAGGAGGAGGGTTCACCACTCTCTTCTATGCATCGCAAAACTGGCTAATCAGTCAGGACAATGTTCTGATACGGACTGACGCATGGTACTAAATACGTTTAGGAGTGATAGTATTACAATAGCGAGGGCTATATAGATGTCGAAATGACTTTAGTGATTAATATAATTATTTTACAGAGTCTTGTGGGGATAGAAGAAGCCCTATAGAGACAACGAGGGGCCAATATATCGAGTGGAAAATGTATTTTCAAGAAGGGTATAAAGGTGTATTGGTTTTGGGCGTTATATACTGACAAGGCAGGGGAATACTAAGAACCTCCTCCCCTCCCCTCCTCTCCTCTTAGCTCTCTTTCAAAGTTTATGTATTAAGGGACTATCTTTGCTATGTTTATTATGGAATTTAATTGATGACCTACATGTGGCAATTCAGATATAACCCTCAATTAAACTGTCACTGCATTAATAATAAGCCCTTTAAGCGGAATAGTGACGCACGGGCTAAAGTACTGAGGTGGTCAAATACTAGCGTTTAATATAGATATGCTTCAGGCTTAAAAGGTATAGAGCGGATGCTGTTAGGCACAGAACTGTTGCGTATTAAGATATTTTTTTTTTCCCTCTTTTTTTCAGTTACATAGGCAAAAGGACAAGTTAAGGGAGGGGGGCTCCGGGGAACAAATTGTTAGGCTAGGTTATGCTTAAGCATGAATCATGTGGCATATGAGACTTTGGAGTGCAGTTAATTTGAACTGGGGATGGGTTTTTAAGTGGGACATTATAAGCTATAAGGTTAATAGCTATAGAGTGTTATTTTTTGGGGCGGGTTTAAGACTACACGCTATCAGTACCTGGGGGTCCAGGGTATACTACAGTACATCTTGGCTTTATCAATTAGGTTTATACTGTGCTTGCCAAATGGTAGTTGGTCAAAAACAGGGACTGTACCCCCTGAAGGCTTTAATGGTTCGCCTAACCATTTACATTCCCAGGTTGCCATAATAGGACATGGGTAACCAATACCGTTTCGTAAGTTGGAATATCAAAGGAGCCAAGGATAGGGTCAAAAGGCAAATAATCCTGAAACATTTGCGGCAGTTGGGAGCACAAATAGTTTTTCTACAGGAAACACATCTGAAGAGAGAGGACGTAAGCCTTTTTAGGAAATCATGGGTTGGGCAAGTTTTTGGATCAGGGGCAGCCACGAATAAAGGAGGGGTAGCCATACTATTAACAAGGAATGCCCCCTTTAAAATGATTCAGGAAGTATGGGATCCAGGAGGCCGATATATAATAATTCATGGCTCATTGGAATCTTGTCTGGTCCTTTTGGGCTCAGTATATGGCCCTAACAGTGACTCCCCATCCTTTTTTGTACACCTGCTTAATATTGTGTCGACCAACCAGCCAAAATTTACCATATTGGGAGGAGATTGGAACTTAGTGCTCCAAACAGATTTAGATAGATCTGATTGTGTGAGACGGGGATTGTCTCCAGCACAAAGGGCAGTAAAGGAGCTTATAAGCAGAGCTGCTCTATTAGATGTATGGAGAGTTCTTAACCCCTCGGAAAGGCAATATACCTTTTTCTCTACAGCACATAGAACATATTCTCGAATTGATTACCTGCTTATAAGCTCTTTTGCAATGCCCGGAGTTACCCAGGCAGATATATCAGCTAGAGTTTTGTCCGATCATGCCCCAGTCAGTATGGATTATTGGTTGGGTGCAGGAGGCAAGAGATCTCCACAATGGCGTTTGAATAGCCAATTACTGCGAGACAGCACCTCTTTAGAACACATTGTGGATTTCATTGCCTCTTTCCTTAGTAATAATCAAGGATCGGTGACTAAGTAGGACTTCATTTGGGCAGCTTTAAAATGCTCCTTGAGGGGGGAGTTCATAAAAATGGCCTCCAACAGAGTTAGGCGCCAGAGGGCACAAATGGAGGATCTTCTTGTATCCATTAAAAACCTGGAACACTGTTTATCCCGTTCCTCATCGGTAGAGATGTGGGCTAGGCTTCATCAGCTACAAGCCCAGTACGCAGGACTGGTATCTCAAAAAGCAGAGTTGGCCATACAAAGAACCAAATTTAAATATCTAGAGATGGGGGAGAGGGCAAGTAAGTTACTCGCGATCCGTATCCGCCAAGTGGAGGCTTCACAATTTATTGCAGGAATTCATACAGGGCAGAATGGTCAGGTGTGTACTGACCCCCAGGAAATTGCAGATCTGTTCGGATCTTACTTTCAAGATCTTTACACAGTAGACCCAGCCTTGCGACCCACTAACGAAGGAGTAAACTCCTATCTTAGCTCTGTAAATCTGCCTAAGATTACAGCTGCAGAAGCGACCCTCTTAGGGGCCCCAATATCCCTAGCAGAAATTCAGCAGGCCATTCAACAACTACCCCCAGATAAATCACCCGGGCCGGATGGATTACCGAGTAACTTCTATAAGGCCTGCCAATCTATAATAATACCGGTATTAAAGGATGTTTTCACTTACTGGTATGATAACGGGATATCAGACCCAAGTTTTCAGGAGGCTGTAATATCCTTAATTTTAAAACCAGGGAAAGATCCACTAAATCTTAGTAGTTACCGCCCTATATCTTTATTGAACAGGGACATTAAAATTTTCGCCAAAGTGCTAGCAAACAGACTCTCAAATATTATGGGCGCTCTAATAAGCTATGAACAAGTCGGATTCATGATGGGAAGATCATCTCAAGATCATATGAGAACATTGTTGCATCTCCTTTTGGTCTCCAGGGACTCCAGCACGCCAATGGTGCTGGTTTCCCTGGATGCCGAAAAGGCGTTCGACAGAGTCACTTGGGACTTTCTGTTTGCTACCCTAACTTCAACTGGATTACCCAAAGAATTCCTGAGATGGATACAACTTTTATACTCCTCCCCCATGGCCAGAGTCAAGTGCAATGGTTTATTTTCCCCCTCTTTCAACCTGGCTCGGGGTACAAGGCAGGGATGCCCCGTCTCCCCTCCTGTTTAACATATATTTGGAGCCTCTGATCCTTAGATTAGTGGGTAATATTAAAGGGATCCAAGTAGGTACTGTAAGATACTCCCTCTCGGCGTATGCAGATGACATACTATTACATGTGGAGAGGCCAGGCCTCTCTATCCCAGCTATCTTAAGTGAGATAGAGGAGTACGCTAAAATATTTTATAAAATTGAATAGGGCTAAGACTAAGATTTTGCCTTTAAATAGTAGAGTAAATAAGACAGAACTCTCCGCCCTCTGCCTTTCCTGGGAACCAAAATACATAGTATATCTAGGAATCAAGATTTACAGAGATCTTGGCACTATAATAAGAGACAACATTGACAACATAGTCAAAACAATAACCCAGGATATGGAAAGATGGCGATTGTTTCCTTTTTCTTTATGGGGTAGGCTAAGCACAATTAAAATGAATATCCTACCAAGGATGCTATACCCATTGGGTATGCTGGGTATTTACCTGCCAAAAGCATGGTTCTGTAAGTTACAAAAACATAGTAAATACCTTCTTGTGGAACAAGAAAGGTATACGTAGATCCTATCTCAAGCTGACAGCCCCGAAACACAAAGGAGGCCTGGCGGCCCCCTCTTTCTTCCTATATTATTTAGCACAACATATGAGCAAGTTGGTCTTTTGGAGTAAGGAGAGTGGGAATTCAGAATATCTTCCCTTGTGGCTTTCTATAGAAAAATACTTAGCCTCCCAAGCAAAATGCTCGCTGGGGGGCACTCTTATATGCCTCACCATCTCATATCCCTAAATCAATTAGGAATAATCCCATGGGTTGGTCTTTGAAGGCCTCTCACCAGGCCCAAAAATATTTAGTAGTGAAATGGTACCAGTCTATAAATCAGCCAGTTATTGGCAACCCACATTTTAAGATTAATAATGTGCCAATACCCCTCAACTTCTGGCCTCGGCTAAGCCAATGCAAAGCTTCAGATATATGGTCAAATGGAAAGTCACTTACCTTTGCCCAATTCCAGCAATCCAATGAGGCATTAGATAAAGAAGCCTTTAAATATATCCAAGTTAGTAAGGCCCTGGCTTCCTTTTTTTCCACAGGTACCACCAATGGACTCATGAGAAAAAGAGCTAGCAGCGCTCCTTCAGGCAGCCTCCCAATCACACTTAGTTTCTAATATACATAAAACTCTCCTGGCTTGGGACAGTAGACTGCCGTCAGGAGTTTGTTTTTATTGGGCGAGGGAACTAGGAATCCCAGAAGACCCTGATCTATGGAGGAAACTCTGGATATCAATGTACAAATTCATAAAGCAAGATAGGCTTAGATTAGTTCACTTTAATATTATGCAGAATATCTATCTAACACCAGCTAAGCTCTTCAGGTATGGGACACTAAACTCTCCAGCATGTGGCAGATGTAAGGGTGGTACTGGCTCCCTGTATCATATGATATGGTTGTGCCCCCACGTGCAGACTTTCTGGCAGTCTGTTAATAACACTTTGGATCCTATCCTTGGTTTGAAGAACTTATTTACTCCTGAAGTCTGTCTAATAAACTGTTTCCCAGGAGATATCCCCAAAATTAGGAAAGCACATATGATACTTATTTCTGCGATAGCTAAACTGATAATTATGAGACATTGGATAGAGGACAAGTCACCTAATGTAATGGAGTGGTACAGAGAGATTGTCCAGGCGTTACAATTGGAACGACACATTGCATCCATGCAGAATAGGCTTAAAGCTTACTCGTCTCTCTGGGGCAGCTTAGAGACCTTACTGATTGTTTGGAAACCATAATAAGGATTAATTATGTTTTAGGTGAGACATAATAAAGGAAATTAATAGTGTGTAGTCAGGGAAAGGGGATAGGGATTGGGTTTTAATTTTAGTTGTGTATATTGCACCTATAATTTTGTGATGACTGTGTACTATCTAATGTATTTTGATTGGTGCTTAAAACTAATAAAACTTGTTGAATCGTAAAAAAAAAAAAAGAAAAAGATGTGTAAGAACAAAGGGACACAAGTTAAAGATAGAGGGGGCACGGTTCAGGGGTAATGTGAGGAAATTTTTTTTCACGGAGAGAGTGGTGGATGCGTGGAACTGCCTTCCTGGGGAGGTTGTTGGGGCTAAAACAGTGGGGGAATTCAAACATGCATGGGACAGACACAAGGCAATTGTAGTGGGGGGTGGCAGGAAGTAGGCTGTTGGTTAACTAGAATCTGCAGCTTATCCAGTAGGTAGGGAAATGGGCAGACTGGGTTGGCCAAGTGGTCCTTATCTGCCGTGAAAGTCTATGTTTCTATGTTAAACCCCAGTCGCCGGCGTGGTGTGAGGTGTGGCATCCAGCACCTCAACCCTCAGTGCCAGCGGGCCGGCTTCTCATGTTGCTATTTAAAGTGGATATTTTTAAGCATCTGATATTTGAATTAACAGCTTTTTTTGCTTACTTGCTATTGCAAGCTTTGGGCATTTTCTTTGGGACAGGAATCCACATTGCATATTAATGCATTTAATACGCTAGATTTATATGATGGTGTGAGTATGGGTGGTGTTTTTGGAGACCGACTGTGGGTTGAGTGTGAAAGTGCATTTGAACGGTGTTGCTGAGTGACACTTGAGAATGTACTTCACATTTGAGTGAAGTGGTGTGTGTGTGTGTGGTGCATGGAGTGGTACGCAGCTAATAATAGGGTGGGTTGGGTGGTGGGTGATTTTCTATTTTGGCTAGGTTGTTAAAGTTTGGGGTTTAGTTTTGTGTGCCATAACAGCATTATGTGTTTAGGCTAATTGCCACCTAGGCTTAGCTACTCGCTGTCCAAGCTGCTGGACCTGCCCCATTCTATGACCCCCACCCACCCAATCGACTGTCACTGGTGCAGAAGCATTCTTGATGTCCAGGCTTGCTTACTGTAATGCCCTATACCTCGCGGTCAGTGGAGGAGTCTTGCAACGCCTGCAGCTAGTGAAGAATGCAGAGGTTAGGCTGCTGACAGGAATCCTGTGATGCTGTCATGCTACCCCATCCAGTCCAGCATCTATTGTGCAGCTGTGGCCCTAGTAAACATCTAAAGGTGCTATCGAGTGCGCAGCTGTGGCCTTAATAAACATCTAAAGGTGCTATCGGGTGCGCAGATGTGGCCTTAATAAACATCTAAAGGTGCTATCTGGTGCGCAGACGTGGCCTTAATAAACATCTAAAGGTGCTATCTGGTGCGCAGACGTGGCCTTAATAAACATCTAAAGGTGCTATCTGGTGCGTAGACGGCCTTAATAAACATCTAAAGGTGCTATCTGCGCGTAGACGCGGCCTTCCTTAATAAACATCTAAAGGTGCTATCTGCGTATAGACGCGGGCCTTAATAAACATCTAAAGGTGCTATCTGGTGCGCAGACGTGGCCTTAATAAACATCTAAAGGTGCTATCTGGTGCGCAGACGTGGCCTTAATAAACATCTAAAGGTGCTATCTGGTGCAGACGTGGCCTTAATAAACATCTAAAGGTGCTATCTGGTGCGCAGCTTTGGCCTTAATGAACATCTAAAGGTTCTATCTGGTGTGCAGCTGTGGCCTTAATAAACATCTAAAGGTGCTATCTGGTGTGCAGCTTTCTTTGTTTTATCCATGTGTGACTGGCACAACTGCAGAACCTTTAAGGGAACTGAATGACTGTTTTGTTTTTTTGTAGCTGGCACCATGTGAATTAGAAGAGCAGAGGATTTGTGCTTTTCATATACTGTGGCACAAAGTGAATTACAAGACATTTATTTACACAGGATAGCCTAGCTGAAATGTCATGTCTCATTTCATGTGGAGTTCTGCTTCTGGTGGAACAGCTTGACATCTCTCAGTACCATGGGTACTCTGATTACATATGATGCAGCTCTCAAGAGGCTGTCATGGCTTGACAGAACACACACACACACACAATCATAAATATACACATGCTATACCTCTCTCAGTAAGAGATACAGCACAACCAGTGAATACTTTTGTTCAACCTTCTTTAAAAGGTAATCAGAATACAACTTGTCTGGCCTCTATACAAACAGGGAAATTGTCTCCTGGCTGTTATTTAGTTTTCCAGTGTGTGCAGCTCACTATAGAGCACAAGAGTGTTGCTGGCACACAAGAAGGTAACCATAAAAAGTGTGAGGGGGTGCGAACTAATGTTGCTACTGACAGCTGTTGTAATGAAGCTTACTGTTTTCATTGTAGTCTATTGTCTGCTCACTTTATAAAACAATGCTTGGAAATTTTTTAGGGATTTTCTTTTTTTAATCTCGAAGGTGTGAGTCAAAAAAAAAAAAAAAAAAGAGATGGAGGAATGTGCTAATGCTTTGCAACAGTGAAAATATATACATAATCTGTGGAAATGTATTCACATTATGATGCACACTAACCTGGTCCAAAATCTACCGTTGAGTAGAGTCCCTGAATAGTTCCACACCCAACATTGTGGATCGATGACCCATCTGTTGAAAACAAAATAACCTCTGTGCCAAGGTGGTACCGGAAGAGTTTCTCAAGATGGCGGAGATAATTGTAGTCTCACGCAAAGTAACTCCCATACTCATTTTCCACCTGCAGACATCAAAAGTAGTTTAGTGTGCATGCAGTGTTAACACCTGATAACCAGTCCCACAGCCTTATCTCCTCAATCAGCAGCAGGGAACCTGAAATGCTTTTTTTTTGTTTTGTGAATTAATTTTTATTAAAGAAATATCACTTAAAAGATTACAGAAAAAAATAAAGTCATTAAGCATTAAAAAAAAGAAAAAAAGGGGAAAAAAATCCATGGTAAGGCAGGGTGTGCAAATCATATTGCCTCCTATCCGGGGCAGGTAAATTTCCTTCAATGGCAAGTACAAAAAGAGGGCTAATTTCATTGTAATGAATAGGGGCAGATGAAAATTCAGCTAGTCATGGCTGGGCAAGTCCTAAAAGTTTTAATTTGAACACCCCTGATAAGGGAAAAGACTAGTAACTACCATACTATCATGAAACTCTAAGCAACACAATACCTATAAAACATAGTTATTAAAACTACTAGCATCAGAAGTGCTCTTGCATTTTTTGTTGGGAGATTTTAGAAAAGGAAAATACATATTACACACAGGTACATATTATTATCACATATGTGTGCATATGTACATCATTTACTAGTGACAACCAAAAAGGAAGAACGGGATTCAGTAGACGCACAATAAAACTAGGACGACATATTTACAAGCAGGCAAGCATGCTTACCAGTGGGACCAGGGACCAGCAACCTACAATTATGTATAAAAGACCAAGATTCAGAATGGAGTGCGCAGCTAGGTGCAAGTAGGTAGCTAGGTAGGCGTGTGGGCGGGCGGGCTGGCTGGCTGCGAATGGGGAAAGAGGAGGGTTAACATAAGGGAAACAAGTTGGATTGTCAATAATATTTAAATGTAAGCCTGTAAGCATTTGGACTGTGTGGAGCGACACACTGCAATGCAGGAGGATGTTTTAACCACAAGACCACCAGGTAGTTGCTGCCTTATGCGGTTTTGTTTGGGTGATAAAAAGACAAAGTTCCGCTATTTATGCAGAATAAAATAAACAAAACCATGGCTGAATGTGTGTATTGCTAAAAAAATAACACACATTAGGCCATGATTTTGATTATTTTGTTGAAGGAATCCTGAAATGTCCAGTCTGAAAGGAACCAAACAGCACTGTATTGAGTGCTATATAGCTCTGTCACGCACTCCAACGTCATTACATCGGACATCTGTTGACCATTTTAGAGAGCTGGACAAGTGGCTTTTTCAAATGGAAAGGCTGTTGCATACATTTTTTTAAATGCTACAGAACTACATTGATTTTATTTTAGCATCAATGTAAACAGTGATTCTTCCTTTACTTCTCAGTGAAATCTGATTTTGGAATGGAAAAAAATGCTGTTTAGTTGTCCTTTAATATAATTATTTAGTTTTTTTTGACAAGGAAAGGAGGGCAATCCTGCCTATTTTCAGCCTTATCCAGGGTGTGTGTGTGTGGGGAGGTTCAGCTGCAAACCAACTGAAACTGATTATAACGCAAAAACTTAAAACCCGTGAATGGCAGTACACAAACAAATCACACCATCTGTAGCAATCAGATGTCAAACAAGATGACTACATCACTCTAATAAACCACAATCAGCAATGTAGGATTTGTAGTCACCAAAAACAACTGAACAAGTCAAATAATTCCAGTGCTGAATTTTTCAATTTAGTTCTCATATGCATCCCTTGGTTTCAGCTACAGCGAATGAGAGAGCATGTATGGAGCTGTAGCTATGTGACAAATACAGAGTTTTTTTTATTTCCTTCCATACGTGAATGCAAGCCACAAATAGTCTGCATTTAAACCCAAAATGTTAATCGTAAATAACACCTTGCACCTTACTAAATTATAAATTCTCAGAAAAAGTTGACACAAGAGAATAACCACAGGTACAGCCTAGTTGAAATTCAAGTGGGCTTTCACAAAGGTCACTTTATGTTCTTGGGGCCCCCAGCAAGGTTCATGGGGGCCCCTGCCCCTCTACTGTGGTAGGCATCTTCGTGTCACTGAGATACCACTTTCAAAGCTTCTGCCCAATCCCCTGACTCCTTTGTGTGCTATTTCAACAGGGCACAGTAAGATGTCTAAATAATAACAATAAAAAAAGAAATCCTGAAGACCGATAACCTTGCACTGGGTGAGACTGCCTTTGACTTGGGGGCCCTGGCAGCTGCTAGGGCCAAGGGTACCTAATGTCAGCTTTGGGCAGGAAACATCAAGCAGAAAGAAAACAATCAACGCAACTGCACATGCTCGGAGTCCCAACTTGAATTTTCAAGTGCCGATTTAAAATGGTTAGAGCTCTCGTTCCGAAACGAGTGAAGTTTCCTGAGCACAATCAAGCACTTTGAAACAAATGGTGTGTTTTACTCGTATATCTCAAAAAAATCCTAACGCATTTGCTGACGAGTGTACACCATGGCTCCGGTGCCATATCACCTTGTGGGCACGCAGAAGCATCAACAGTAGTCTCTAGGAGCGGACCAACACAAATGTAGTTTGCTATATGTAAAGGATACCTGTTACTTTTAAGCAGATCTATTGGAATTTTTAGATTTTGTGAACAGAGTAGCTTCTACAAGAGGTCAGGTGACCTATACTGTGGAGTCTCAGGAGTTCTACAAAATGTTCTTCTCCAAAAGTAAATATGAAATGCATTTTAAATTCTTGTCTCCCCCACCCCCAAAAGTATAACGAGTAATTAGCATGGTCTCTTCTAGTATATCCTGGAACCTTGTGGCTGTGAGCTCACTGCATTTAACTTAGGGTTGGGGCTCAAGGGTGAGAAAGCCTCAGCCTCACTGCTGCCCACATCCTGCCGAAAAATGTGTTGGATGATTTTGAGCACTTTATTAATGCTGTTTCTAGGCTAAATCCTCAGCATGAGACAACTGTGGTTGGAGACTTTACTGTAACTGGCTTGCAAGTACTAGTAAGTACTAGCCCCCTTGCAGGAACTCCCTCACAAGCGACCACACACAGCAGCTCATCCGAGCTCAGGAGCGGACTGCCTGGGTAACACAGGCCCCTTGCAGGAACCCCCTCACAAAGGGCCACACACAGCAGCTCATCCAAGCTCAAGAGCGGGCTGCCAGGAGAACACAGACCCCTTACAGGAACCCCTTCACAAGCACCCACACACAGCAGCTTATCCGAACTCAGGAGTGGACTGCCTAGTGAACAAAGGCCCCTTGCAGGAACCCCCTCACAAGGGGCCACACACAGCAGCTCATCCGAGCTCAGGAGCGGACTGCCAGGGGAACACAGGCCCCTTGCAGGAACCCTCTCATAAGCAACCACACACAGCAGCTCAGCCGAGCTCAGGAGCAGACTGCCTGGGGAAACACAGGCCCTTGCAGGAACCCCCTCACAAGCGACCACACATCAGCTCATCCAAGTTCAGAAGTGGACTGCCTAGGGAACAAAGGCCCCTTGCAGGAACCCCCTCACAAGCGTCCACACACAGCAGCTCATCCGAGCTCAGGAGTGGACTGCTTAGGGAACAAAGGTAAAGATGGCAGCTCTCTCTTGCAGAGACCTTCTGGTTGAGAGTGTTTTCTGGAGACAAACAATTTTTTAAATCTGCCGACTGCAACCGATTGTCTTTGCTGAACAATGTTGGGGCTGAAACCGCATCTGTTCTACCTGTTTTGTGTGCTTACAGTACTTTAAGATAGTTCTGACCTGTATTGCGGTGTTGTTTGGTGTGAGTTGGGAGACGGTATTAACGGTTTGCACTTGCATTGTGGAGTCTGTGCTGTTTGGATCACTTGCTCTGTGCCATAGCTGCAAGATACTGTTCCTGGGACTGTACGTGCAGGCACCACATACACACGCGCGCACACACGCCACACACACACACACACACACACACACACACACACACACCACGCACGGCAACATCTCCTGACTGTCGCACATGCGCAGTCAGGCCCTTGGGCCTTCCTGCCAGAGAAGCTGAAATCTGATCCCTCTTTTGTTCTCGCTCTCCTCTTCACTAGGCCCCTTGCTGGAACCCCCTCACAAGCGACCACACACAGCAGCTCATCCGAGCTCAGGAGCGGACTGCCTGGGCAACAAAGGTAAAGACTGCAGTTCCCCCTCACAGAGACCTTCTGCTTGAGAGTGCTTACCCGTCGACGTTCAATTTAATGTCATCACTGGTCACATGACCCAACCCATACATTTCTAAGTGTCCACTCTCTCCTCTGCAGGTTATATTGCCTGGCCAACAGGTGCCAGTCTTGAGCTCTGTTTGTCTACCACTTCCTCCCTGCCATCCTTAATTCTGCCCTGCCTTCCCTACCTTCTCAAGTGGCCCCCCTGCCCACCTTAGCCCTTCTTTCAGGTACAAGCTACCCCCTCCTGGGACCAGAATCTAACCCTGCACCTTCGGCACCCAAGGCAGACACCTTACCACCGATCCACTGGCCTGTCCATATCTCCTTCACCGTAATTACATAATCACTCACAGTGATCACCTCACACAATACACAACTTACAAAAACGGTTCTACTTGCTCTTACTCTGCGGTATGCCCACACTTCTCACGCCTCTTTGCTTCATGCAGCCCAGTCTGCCTGAAACCCCACTCATATACACCTTTCCCATAACAACTCCTGGCACCTCATGCCCTGCAATGAGGGCTAATCATCCCTTACCCCTAGCCTACCAAACTGCCCCCCCACTGCATCTCCCCTCCTACACTTCCCATAAGCTCTTTGCAGTCCATCCCCATCCCCATGTTTAGTGATAGCACTACCACATGTCACAATGTCAGCCACTCAAAAATTAAGCTACTAAGGGCTACCCTACTGCATAGCGCCATCTTCCTTATCCTCCTTTAGGGCAATGTACACCCCAATCCTGGCCCTCCCAAACCTGCAACCATCCACAGCAAAAAAATTAATGGGTTATTAATCGCCACCATCAACATCTGCAGCCTGCAGGGAAAGCTCTGCCCCCTCCAGGCCAGGCTTGCACAACACTCCCCTGATGTCCTAGCCCTGACTGAAACATGGCTCTCAATAAAACACCCTGACTCTGCAATTGCTTTAAAGGAGTACTCATTATTCAGGGCAGGCATACTAGGTAAGAAAGGAGGGGGAGATGTATGATCTGTATAAAAGATACTATACAAGCAATCCCTGTCCCTCTCCCCTCCTCAAGAAGTCCAAATCCTCACAGTCCAACTACTACTGCGTAACCCAGGCAAGACCCTATATCTTATGGTCACCTATATCCCCCCACAACACCAAATACCAGTGTTTACGGAAATCATGTCCCATATATCGCAAATTCCCTCCAACAGTGAAATCATCGTAGCCAGGGACTTTTAATATCAACTGGCTGTATCCCTCATCCTCTGCCTATAAGGATTCAGCAGCAGCCCACGCCCTATCCCAGGTTGTCCAGACTCCTACCAGGACCAATGACAAAACAGGCACCTCCCTCCCTCATTGATCTCATATTCACTAACTGCCCCCAGAATCTATCACAGGTCAAAGTTCTCCCCAATACTCTCGGCAACCACTCCCCAGTCACCTGCCGCTAGTCACGCAAGACCCACAATACCCCACCTGTAATCACCAAAGACGTCTCAAAAGGGTCCCTCACAAAACTTAAGTCCTACCTCAGAGCCTGTGACTGGTCCCCCATTGACTCTGCTCATGATATAGATATTTTATCGACACCTTTACCACCGCCTGTGACCTCTTCATCTCTAAACAAAACGCTAAAAATAAGAACAAACCCTGTATGACGCAAGCTCTACTTGACCTGATGGGTCACCGGGACAACCTTTGGCATAGAGCCCTTGACTCTCTTCTCCTCCTAGATAGACTGCTGTATAAAGGAAGCCGGGAATAAATGCACCTGAGCCATCTGTCAAGCTAAAGCATCCCACTATCACCAAGCCCTAACATTCACATGGTGCTCAGGGCTGGACTTCTGGAAAAATATTAAAGAGCTTAGTGGGAAGGTGGTATCACCCCCCAAAAAAAAGACCAACTTAGTATCGATGGCTCCAACGTCCAGGATCCCCAAGTCATTTTAAACATCCTAAATGAAACCTTCTCTGACCTTAGCAGTGTTCTTCACCCCAATTTTTTGACACCCACTGCAAACAAACCTGGGCAACACACACCTAACAACATTCCCCCTTTTTGCCTTCGGGTCATTTCCACAAGCACAGCTAGAAGATACCTACATAGATGCATAGAATTTCACAGCAGATAAGGATCGCTTGGCCCACCTAGTCTGCTCATTTCCCTACCTAACGGATAAGCTGTAGATCCTAGTTAACCAACAGCCTACTTCCTCCTACACCCCCACTAGAATTGCCTTATGTCTGTCCCATGCATTCTTGAATTTCCCCCACTGTTTTTGACTCTATGACCTCCTCAGGAAGGCCGTTCCATGTATCCACAACTTCCTCACATTACCTCTGAGCCGTCCCCCATCTATCTTCAAATTGTGCCCCCCTTGTTTTTGCACATCTCTCTTCTGAAAGATGCTACCCTCTTGGACTTTGTTGATTCCCTTGAGGTATTTAAAAGTTTCTATCATGTCCCCCCCTCTCCCTCCTTTCCTCGAGGCTATACATCTTTAGTTCCTGATGCAGACCCTGCATCATTTTGGTTGCCCTCCTCTGGACAGCCTCCACCCTGTCTATGTCTTTGCAGGGATGGGGTCTCCAGAACTGTACACAGTATTCCAGATGTGGTCTTAAGAACTGTCTGTACAGAGGTTCCCCGAGCCCTCCTTACTGCCTTTTCACATTGCTGGCCCACCTTTAGGTCATCTGATATGACTACCCCCAGGACCTTTTCCATTTTTGTTGTTGCCAGTATCTCACCCCTCACTGTGTACTCTTCCCCTGGGTTTTTGCTTCCCAGGTGCATTACTTTGCACTTCTTTGCATTGAATCTAAGCTGACATACATTTGACTATTCCTACAACCTTGTCAAGTCCCTTTTCATCCTTTTCACCCCAACTTGTGTATCAACCCTGCTGCAGATCTTTGTGTCATCTGCAAACAGACATACTTTCCCTTCCAGTCCCTCTGCAATGTCACTTATAAAGACATTAAAAAGGACCGGCCCCAGTACTGAACCCTGTGGTACCCCACTAGTAAAGTACAGTTACGTAAGAACTTACCGTAACAGTAGATCTTCGAGAGAGGCTCTTGCAGTAGATAATAACATATAGGACCGACGCCAGCCGGCGGCAGGACCTACGGAAAATTTTCTAGCTAGCAGTCTCTGGCGTGGTACCGCCTGGTGGTGACCGGGCGCTATGCGACGCCGGTATAAAGGCGGTCCCAGACACCCACCTTCCAGTTCTTTCCCGCCACAGGCCAGGAAGGCCCGGACGAGAGAGAAGCAGATATTTCCTCAATGGAAAAGGAGCTGAAAAAGCCTAGGGGATGGCGGATAGACAGTTTACTGTAAGAGCCTCTCTCTCAAGATCTACTGTTACGGTAAGTTCTTACGTAACTGTACTATCTTACTTCGAGAGGGCTCTTGCAGTAGGTAATAACTTATAGGACAGAATCCCAAGCAGTCTGGAACCAATAAGAAAGGCACCGGGAGGAGGAACTACTCAGATAAGTAGTAGGAAAGCTTGCAACCCTCAAGAAAGGAGGCCTTGCAAGACCGCTAACCCGAAGCCTGCTCTACGACGAGAGGCAATGTCCAAACTGTAATGTTTAGTGAAGGTATGGACGGAAGTCCAAGTGGTGGCAGCACAAATGTCTGCCGCGGACACATTCTTGAAACAAGCCGCAGAGGCAGCAACTCCATGAGTGGAGTGACCTCTTACTTGACCCGGAAGGGTCTTGTTATACTTGTCATAACAGAAAGTGATGCAATGAGCCAACCACTTTGACAGGCATTGCTTGGAAACAGCATTGCCTTCTCTTTTGTGAGCGAAAGAGACAACTGATCAGTCTTTCTGAGATCTTTCGTCCATACCTCTCAACCTTTTTTCCCCCAAATGTGGAACATTGTCTGTCAAAATGTGGAACCAATGGGCAAAATGTGGAACACTTAATCAAATCTTTACTTAAGAAGCTGAAAACACTGTTAACATGTTGCATTTATGTTTAGGAAGTCTGTTATTAATTAAATAATATATTTTTTGCATCCTTTACTATAGATTTTTGCTATGAAATGTAGATTTTGAATGTGGAACAAGTCCTCACAATGTGGAACAAGGAGCTTTTGTGAAGTAAAATGAGGAACGTTCCTCGTAATGTGGTACAGTTGAGAGGTATGCTTTCATCCTATTGGTATAATATCTCAGAATCCTGTGAACATCCATGGTGTGAAGCAAGTATTCTCCATGATTGGAGTATTGCGTGAAAAGGCAGGTAATTCAATAGACTGATTCAAAGTAGATGCGGCTACCACCTTCGGGAGAAACTTAGGGTTTGTACGGAGAGCTACTTGTTCTTTGTGGAAGATCAAGTAAGGGATTTTGCACATAAGGGCCTGAAGCTCGGAAATTCTGCGAGCTGAGGTAATGGCCACTAAGAAAAGCGTCTTCCACGATAAAAACTTCAAGTCTGCAGAAGCCGCAGGCTCGAAGGGGGGAAGAGTAAGTTTCTCAAGGACAAAATTTAAGTCCCAAGGTGGAGTTGGGGTCCGGATCGGGGGTCTGAGATGAAGGACCCCTCTAAGGAAGGTTTTGGATACCTCTAGCTGGGCAAAGGCCTTATCAGCGAAAGGTACGTGGTAGGCAGAGATAGCTGCCATGTGAACCTTCAGAGAGGAGTGACTGAGACCAGGTCGAAGAGATGACGCATGTAATCCAGCAAAGTGGTTACGGGGCAGGAAAAGGGTTCCTCGTTCCTGGACGCGGCCCAGATGGAAAATCTCTTCCATTTCATGGCATAAGTGGACCTAGTGGAGGGCTTTCTAGCCTCTACCAAAATTTCGGCTACCTTAGGGGATACTCCAAAGCGAGATTAAACTAGGTCTGAAGGAGCCATGCATGAAGTTGAAGGGACTTGAGTCCCGGATGGACCAGGGTCCCCTGATCCTGAGTCAGCAATCCCGGAGATAAGGGAAGAGGAAGAGGAGGAACCTCTGAGTATTGTTGTAGAAGAGAGAACCAAATTTGCCTGGGCCAGAAAGGAGCAATTAGAATAATTTTTGCTCCTTCTAGAGCCAGTTTCTGTAACACACGTGGGACCAGTGGAATTGGGGGAAAAGCATAGACGAATCTGTCCTTCCAGCTTAGAGACACAGCGTCTCTCCAGAAAGCTCCTCGCTCTGGAGCGAGCGAGCAAAAGATTGGAAGTTTTGCGTTTTGGGAGGAGATGAATAGGTCTATTTGAGGAGTCCCCCAAGCCTAAAAAAAAAAAATGCTGTTTAGGACTATTCCATCTAATTCCCATTTGTGTGGAAGAGCTGACAAGCGACTTAGCCTGTCTGCTAGGACATTGTCTACTCCCGGAATATGGATCGCCGTGAGGTGAAGGTTGTGGAGGGTGGCCCACTCCCAGACCCTCATCGCTTCCCTGCACAGCAGATAGGATCGAGTTTCTCCCTGCTTGTTGACGTACCACACCACGCACATGTTGTCCGTTTGGACGGCTAGGTGACTGGGAAGGATGTATTGATGAAGGGCCTGGAGTGCATAAAGCACCGCTCGAAGCTCGAGAACATTGATGTGGAGAGCTACCTCCAATTTCGACCAAAGTCTTTGAGTTCGATGAGGACCAAGATGGGCACCCCAACCTTCACCGGAGGCGTCCGTAGTCAAGGTCTGATCGGGGGGAGGATGAAAGAAGGGGACCCCCCGGAAGAGGTTCTCTTGTACCATCCACCACTTTAAGTCTCTGACCATCGGCGAGGAGATCAGGATCGGAAGATATAGGTCGTCTACTCGTTGGTCCCACTGAGATCGAAGAGTCCATTGAGATATTCTCATGTGGAGGCGTGCTCGTGGGATCGTCGGGATGGCAGCCGCCATGAGCCCCAGAGGAGCACCGACTCGCGACCCTCCTGAAGTTCAGTAGGAAGGAATCTGTGACTGGAGGGAAACCCCCCCGGTCTGGAGGCAGAAAAGCTTTGCACAAAGTTGTGTAGAGAATCGCCCCAATAAACTGAAGCCTCTGAGAAGGCTCCAGAAGAGACTCGGAGAGGTTGATGGTAATACCCAGGTTGGTAAAAACCTGCTGGGTGAGGGAGAGGAAATGCAGGAGTTCCTCCCTGGACAGAGCCGCCAGGAGCCAATCGTCCAGGTAGGGAAAAACCTGAGCTCCCAAAGAACGCAGGTGGGCCGCTACCACCGCCAGGCATTTGGTAAAGACTCAAGGAGCCGAGGAAAGGCCAAACGGAAGCGCCCGGAATTGGTAATGGACCCCCTGGAACGCAAATCTGAGGTACTTGCAGTGCAAAGGGCGAATGGGGATGTGCAGGGATCCTGCATATCCAGTGCACTAAGCCATTGACCCGGCCGAAGTAGGGGCAGAAGGGATTGAAGGGAGAGCATCCTGAACCTTTTGTATTCCACAAACAGGTTCAAGGAGCGGAGATCGAGAATCGGTCTGAGATCTCCAGTCTTCTTTGGTACAAGGAAGAAGTGGGAATAGTACCCTGTTCCGTAGAGGTGAGGAGGAACGGGTTCTATAGCCCGTTTTGTAAGAAGAGCTGAGATTTCTTCCCTGACCGGAGGAAGATGGTCCCTTGAATAAGCGGAATTCAGAGGGGGTGACGTGGAGGTTTCTGCAGAAACTCTATGGAGTGTCCCTCTACGATGATTTGAAGCACCCACGAATCCGATGTTATCCTCTCCCACTCCGGGAGGTGGAGGGAGAACCTCCCTCCTACCGGTTCCTCCGGAGTGTCCTGAGGCGGTGGGATAGGGGAGAGTCAGGTGGTGTGAGGCAGCACCACAGCTGGAGTGCCCGTCACTTTTTTGGGCGGAGGGGCCCTGGCAGCTGCGGGGGCGTTTAGTGGCCCGCTCCCTGGGTGCTCGCTTGAGGCCGGCGCGCTCATGAAAGGGACGGCCATGGAGGATGGGACAGTACAGTGAATCCATGGACGGCGGGCCGCCTCCTTCTCCTGCAGTAGCAGTGATGATGTCTTGACATCACTGCCAAAAGCACGGAACCCCTGAAAGGTGCCTCTTGAATGGCGGATTGCACCTCCGGGACCAGACCTGACACGCCGGTTATGCGTGGCGCCGAGGCTAATGGCAACGAGAGCTTCACCCAGCGTGTCCACTGCATCAGATGTTGTCCTTAGCATGTGACGACTGGCCGAACGAGCAGAGCGGACTAGATCGGCCAACTCCTGCTTGAGTTGGGAGTCCGGCAAGAAGTCGATCTTGGATTCCGCCTGGGTAAGGATGGCCTTCTGGTAATCCCCCATGTGAGCTACATAGTTCAGGGCCCTTATACCCAGTGTGGAGGAAGCGTAAATCTTCTTTCCAAACTGATCCAGAAGGCGAGATTCCTTATCCGGGGGAGACTAGCTCAAATGTTTAGGATGTGTGGACCGGCCGTGAGCGGTGCTGATCACGACCGATTCGGCACGGGGGTGAGAATCTAAGAAGTCTACACCCTCCGGAGCCTGGTATAGCCTGTTTGACTTCCTAGGAAGTGGGGCTAAAGCCAATGGTTGTTTCCAAATAGTGGAAACAAGGTGGGCGTGAGGCTCGATCCAGGGTGGCACTAAAGTAGGGTCCGTAAGGGGCAAATCCAGATGTTCGGCGAGTTTCACCCGCTGAGGATCTGGATCTAAGGACTGCCACTGATGGACCTCCTGGATTTTCTTAAGTAACTCCGTGAAAGAAAGATCCTCCGGAGGAGACCTCGGAGGAGTCCTCGGCCGGGGTTTGGACGGAGAACGTAGCTCATCGTCTTTATCGGAAACTCCCATGGAGGCTTCCGAGAAGTCCGAGAGGACCACAAAGGAAGAATCCGAGGCAGAAAAAGACTCCCTCACCCGTCTAGGGGGAGGAACGTGTTCCGTGGGAAGAGTCCCAGAACACGTGTCCTGCCCCTCTCTGGAACCCAAGGGAGGCCCCGGGGAACTGGAGGAGGGGAGGGAGAGCGCCGTCTAGGGCGTACGGGAACTGGTGGAGGCACCGTCGTCGTAAGACGGCTCTCGACTTCTCTGGTGAGCCGAGCCTTGGCCTCAGCCCACCAGGAGGCAAGAGTCTCCTGCAAATCCACCGGCCGCCTGGGGGGCAGTAGAGGAGGAGAAGGGGGATAGTGAAACGGAGGATATCCGTAGGGAGAGTACCCAAGACCAGTCTGCGGATAAGTCGGAGACGGGTAGTGAGGCATCGAGTACTGTGGAGCTGGAGGATTCGGCGCCGGGTACGGTGGCGCGGGGTACTGCGGGCCCGGGAAGACCGACGTCAGGTATGACGGCGGGTACCAAGGCGCTGGAGGAGCTGCTGGAGCAGACAGCCCAGCCGGGCACTCCAGGGGCGGATCAGCCGGAAAGGCCCCTGGGGTGGAGGCCCAGAGGAGGAGAAAATCCCTGCTGGCGCTGAGAGGTCGGGTGTCGAATCCGGGCGACAGCGGGCCGTGTCGCCTCGGCTGGCATCGGGGCCGGGCCGGCGTTGGGGAACCGGCGCCAGATCCGGGTTCTCAATGGGGGGATCTGACAGCAGCCCAGGATCCCTAGTCTCATCCAGGGAAGGTGGTGAAAAATCCCGAGTCAGGCAAGGGGGACTGGGGCTCCCCTGATGGCAGCAAAGGCTGCGGAGAGCCTGGCACGACGGAAGAGGGTGGTTCCGACGTAGGCTCTAGGACCCGGCGCACGTTGGAGGAGCAGACATGTGACTTATGGGTCGAAACCCGGTGGACGTTGGAGGAGCCAGCATCCGACTTCGGGGCTCTCACGTCTGAGACAGGCCGAGGAAGAGGAGAGGCCTGGTTGGAGGGAGAGACAGCCCGGCGCCGCCCCGAACGGTCGGGCGACTCAGGGGCCTTCTCCCGGCGGACGTCGGAGGAGCCGACGCCCGGCTTATGGGAGGCGCCCGCGCCAGTAGGCCGAGGATGTGAGACCATACTGGGGGCTAGAGTCTCCTTTATCCCGGAGACACCCGACAGGCCCGAACTCGAGCCTGAAGGGCGGGCCGATGCCTCCTCCAAACCCTTGGAGGCTGCCGTCGGAGGATCCCCCGGAGGGGAAGTTACCTTGCCCGCGACTCCGGCCAAAGTCGCAGAAGAGGAGGCCTTCTCCCGGTGCCTATCCTTGTCCTTCTTTTTATGCCCTTCTGGAGAAGTCAACGCCTGCCTTAACTTTCTCAGCTCCTTCTCCATCGCAGACATCTTTTTCTTCAGGAGATGGGCTTCGAGGGACTGCTGGCGTCGCCTGCGGGTTGCCACGTTGAACCGGAGGCAGTGCGGACAGTTATTCACCGCATGGTCGGGGCCTAGGCAGAGGAGGCAGAGGGAGTGACCGTCCTTGTGTGGCAGTTGAGCGCCGCATGAATCGCACTTGTTTTTAGAGGGGGACAACATAAAACGACGTTCACCTGACGATCGAACAGAAAAACTGTAGCTTTCTCAGAAAAAAACGACGAAGAGACAGAACTGCAACAAACTTAACCACGAGGTGCTACTCGTAGTTAACGGCGGGAAAGAACTGGAAGGCGGGAGTCTGGGACCGCCCCTTTATACCGATGTCGCATGACGCCGGTCACCTGATGAGGGGGCGGTCCCACGCCAGGGACTGCTAGCTAGAACATTTTTCCGTGGGGTCCTGCCGCCGGCCGGTGTCAGTCCTATATGTTATTACCTACTGCAAGAGCCCTCTCGAAGTAAGATCCCTCCTTTCTTCACTGTGGACTCCACTTACTACTACCCATGGTGTCCTGTTGTCCAACCAGTATTTTACCCAGGCTACCACCCTGGGACCCACTCCCAGGCTGGCTAATTTGTTTATTAATCTTTTGTGCGGGACTGTGTCAAATGCCTTGCTAAAGTCTAGGTATGCTATGTCAACAGCCCCTCCCTGGTCTACTGCTTTGGTCACTCAGTCAAAGAAATCAATTAAATTTGTCTGACATGACCTTCCTGCTGTGAATCCATGCCGCCTTGGGTCCTGTTCCCCACTGGCCTCCAGGTACTCAACAATTCTTTCCTTCAGAAGTGATTCTATCATTTTCCCTACCACTGAGGTCAAACTGACAGGTCTGTAGTTTCCTGCCTCTGTCTTGCTCCTACTTTTGTGAAGGGGAATCACATCCACCTTCTTCCAGTCCTCAGGTACCACACCATCCTCCCATGATTTATTAAAAAGGGTAGTCAGTGGTGTTACTAGTTCTTCCCTTAGTTCTTTTAGAATTCTGGGGTGAATCCCATCAGGTCCCATTGCTTTATCCACCTTCAGTTTTAAGAGTTCTTTCAGAACCCTTTCTTCTGTGAAAGGACTAATATCAACCCCCCTATCCAGACTGCTTCTATTGACCGGATTAGGTATTTCCCCCTGCTTTTCCATTGGGAATACTGAGCAGAAGTATTCATTCAGTATCCCTGCTTTTTTACTGTCGCTCTCTGCCCAACCACCTTCCTCTTTGTTCAACCTCAGTATCCCTGCCTTAGTCTTTCTTTGCTCTCTAATGTACTAATAAAAGCTTTTATCCCCCTTCTTAACTGAGTTGGCTATCTTTTCCTCGGTTCGGGCCTTTGCTATTCTGACTGCCTTACCTGCTTCCTTCTGCTTTAACTGGTACAGTTCTCTGTCCTGCTCCTTCTGTGTTTCCTTATACTTCCTGAATGCTATCTTTTTCTCCCTTACCTTCCCCGCCACTTCTTTAGAGAACCACAGTGTTTTTTTCTTTCGTTTTGATTTGTTTATTTGATTTACACAAAGGCTTATTTCCTCTGGGATGGCGGTTTTGATGTTTCCCCATTGTTGCTCCACCCCACCTTCTTGCCTGTTTGCTAGTGCTTTTCTGAGGCACCTCCCATCATACCTCTCAACTGTACCACATTACGAGGAACGCTCCTCATTTTACTTCACAAAAGCTGCCTGTTCCACATTGTGAGGACCTGCTCCATATTCAGTATTAACATTTTAAAGCAAAATCTGTAGTAAATGTTGCAAAAAATATATTACTCAATTAATAACAGACTTTCTAAACATAAATGCAAACATTTTAACAGTGTTCTGAGCCTCCTAGGTAAAGATTTGATTAGGTGTTCCACATTTTGCTCATTTGTTCCACATTTTGAGAGGCAATGTTCCACATTTGGGAGACAAAAGGTTGAGAGGTATGTCTCCCACTTTGACAAAATTAGCCCTCCTGAAGTCCAGTACCTTCACTTTTGTGTGGCTTGACTCTACAGCTAAGTTTATCGTGAACCACACTGTTTGGTGGTCGCTTGTTCCCAGATGAATACCCACTTCAAGATCAGAGATCCTCTCTCTGTCCCCATTTGAGAGTACCAGGTCTAAGATTGCTCTCTCCTGAGTGGGTCCCAAAACTAGCTGTCAGAGGCATCCCCCCTGTAGGGCATCGAGAATGACCCTGCTCTTGGATGTGGCTGCAGCAAAGGTGCTCCAGTCAACATCTGGCATATTCAGGTGCCCCATCAGCAGCATCTTCCCCCTTCTCTGCCATCCCAAGGATGCCTTCTATCATTTCCTTGTCCATTTCCTTCCCCTGAGACGGGGGTCTGTATACAACCCCTATCCAACTTCCTGAACAAATCGCAAAACAGTGGAGATACATTGGACTTAACTCATCCACCTCACATGAGATGAGGTCCTCTCCCCACTAACCAAAATCCTAAACAAGTCCCTATGCCTAGGGCAATTCCCCATGCCCTGGAAATGCGCAGACATAACCCCCATACATAAAGGAGGGGACTGCACCTCTTCAAATAATTACTGACCCATCTCGATCCTCACCCTCTCTCAAAAGCCCTGGAAAGAAATCATCTCACATCAGTTAACAGACTACCTCAACAATCACAACCTGCTGTTGCCCGCACACACTACTTCCATGGGGGACACAGTACCACCACTGCACTCCTCGAATATACGTCCTTCATACACGGTGCCCTCGACAAAGGACACTTGGTAGGATCGGTCTATATCGACCTCACCAAGGCGTCTGACACAGTCACAACTTGCCTCTTGACACAATCCCCTTCCTGGGCCTCTCACAAGACTCGGTCTCCTGGTTTTCTGACTATCTAACCAGCAGACCCAACAAGTTAAAGTTGGCTCCACCATTTCCTCCAGTTGCCCTGTTTCCTCTGGTGTTCCAAGGCTCAATACTCGGACCTCTCCTTTTCAGACTCTTTTTAAACTCACTCCCCAACTCGTGTCCCGGTAACCTACTCCTTTATGCGGACGATGTGGTCATTTTTACGAGTAACCTCCACCCCACACACACACGTGCTCCAGCGCGCGCGCACACACACCCCCAAAGACCTATTCACTGTCATTGAAAAATGTTTTTTGGCCCACAGGCTAATCCTAAATTACAAAAAATCCAAATCAATGCTTTTTACCCACCGCCAGAACCCAAACTGTGATTACCATCTGAACTTCTATAACTCTGTAAACGCCTCTCTTGAGCAAGTATCCACATTCAAGTACCTGGGTATCTTTCTTGACACAACACTCACATTCCACCCCCATATTCAGCACCTGTCCATGGCCCTTAACACTAGGATTGGTCTCCTATGTTGCAACAAACACTACCTCACCCCTGAAGCCCTCCATACAGCAGTAACCTCGGCAGTCCTCTCCCTCCTTGACAATGGCATTGTAATGTATGGCACTGCCGACCAGACTACACTCCACCATATCAAAACCACACTAAACAAAACCTGCCAGCTAGTCACAGGGTGTGATATGCTCAGGCATACCTGTGAGCTCTACAAACTGGCTTAACTTTGATGGGAGACTAAAATATCACACCTGCCTCATGGCAAAAAAAGTCCTCCTCGGACAAGCCCGACCTGGCCTCAACCCACTAGTCAAGCAATCCCAGCGCCCCCAAGAGTATCTAGGAGCAATATCAGATCACCAATCTCTGTGCCCTGCTGCCAGACCTCCATATGCCAAAGGGCTTTTCTTTATCGGGCAACAAAATGGCTAAATAACCTCCCCACTGCCATCACCTTGGAAACTAAACGTGGCCCTTTTAAAATAGCACACTGAAAAACCACCTCCTAATGAGTACCTCGTGAGACTGCCCCAGGCCCCTCAGGTCCCCAAAACACCCAAAATTCACCTTTTTTCCATTCTGCTTCAGAATGGATTTTATGTTACAGTCACCTTACAGGGCTCCTCATGTTGGACTATGGGTAATTTAACTACCCTAGTTAATGTTTTCTGCTCACTGTTAAGCCTGAACACCAGGTCTGTTTGACCTAAGATTACAGGATTGTTGTCCTACTACTCACCTTATTGTATCTGATATTTATGTTTGCTTGCACACATGTGCAAGAAACATAGTGCCATCATCCGAGTTTTCGTAGGTGTGGCTCCCGTCTTCCAATGCAGTCAGTGTGTTTGCAGGAGCGGCCATAATTCGTTAATGAATGCTGCAGCTGTCTATGACAGGAGTTGAAAATGCAGTGCCGTACAGTTCAAAGGCAGAGCTAAGCTTCAGTGAGCAGCGAGAAGCTACTGCGTGCTTGTCGTGCCCCCACACGCCGACGCATACTGCATGCTATCGCCCCATGCACATACTGTATGGCGCAGGGATGCCAAATCCCCCCGGCTCTGCCTGCGCCCCCACACACATTCCAGGTGCCATGCTGGGAGCCCACCACAGCATGGCAACAGTCCATATGGCCAACAGGGGTGCCTCAATCCCGTCCGCTCCAATGTTTCTCCCCAACAGAAACCGGGTGCCACGCTGGGAGTCCACCCCAGCATGGCAACAGTCTCGCATAGCTGACGGGTGCCCAATCCCCATCGGCTCCACTGACCCCCAAACAGCCTTCCAGCTACCACGCTGGGAGCCCACCCCAGCGTGGCACAAGTCCCGCGTCGTCCAAGAAAAAAAAAAAAAAACCTGCAAGAAAAAACTTCCCTCGCTGACTGTCCTGACCCCGCGCCCCCCACCCGCGCCCATCCTCTGTGCATCCACCTCCCCACACCCCCACCTCACCCCATACTTACCTTTGGAGTGCGGCATGACGATCTTCAGTAGACCAGGAACATGTCTGCACTCTTCAAAGCCAACCGCGAACTGAGGAAATGCTGGTAAGCTGTATAATGTAATAAATAGGGTTTTTTCAACTTTGATCATATCTCAGGCATTTTGGGGAATTTTTTCACCAAATTTTCAACATGGGGTTTTTGGGACCCCACCTCATGAATTCTGTCACTGTCATTTTGTTAAATCGGCCCCGAAAGGTGATTTCGTGGTCACTGCATAGAACCACCTTCTGGAACAGATTTACGAAATGACAGTGTCACAGTTCAGGAGGTAGGCCCCCAAAAACACTATGTTAAAGATTTGGTGAACAAATTCCCAAAAATGACTGCTTTACAAGCATGCGTTGCACTGTTCCTCTGCACGCTCGTAAGTTCGTGAATTTTAAATATTTTCACTCCAGATTTTCTTTTTTTTTTTTTAAACTTTCTATTTACCCACCATTATGACCCCAGAGCTACACTTCTTTGGGAGACAAAGATACCACCCTACCCACCTGCCTTACCTGATGCCCCAGGAGTTCCCCCATAGAGTCTGCGGGCTATACCTTCAGGCGGTATCGGGATGGGACCCCTAAGTCCTGATGCTTCAATGTCTCGTCAGGTCCCCCGGGGGTTAGGCAGGCAGTTGCCATTAGAGTCAGTACTTTGGTGCTCCGTTTATCCGTGCTCCAGTGCTGTTTTTTCCACTTTCTGAGGAAGTGGCCAGCGCCCTGACGTCAAGGCGTTACACCGACGACCGCCACTCCCAGCCCTCTTGTACGTGCTCTGCGCTTGCTGTTCCTCTGGCCTCTGCCAGAAGTCAGCCAAGCACCAGGCGAATGCCCCCCTCCTGGGAGAGGAGAGCTGTCCCACGGACGCTCAATCCTCTCCCTCCCCTGCCAACCCCCGACGATCCAGGCATGTTCATGAACCCGGGACACCGGTGTGATGCGAGGTGTGGCGTCCAGCATCTCAACCCTCAGTGGCACCAGGCTGGCATACTCCAGATTTTCAACATTACCATTTTACCATACCTCCTTCTGAGCAGTACAGCTGTCATTTTTCACATCTCGCCCAAAACATGTTTCAGCGCATGTAGCGCACAAAGCGCAGTCGCTGTGCGAAATCAATGTTCGGGACAGAATAAGAAAATCACAGTGACACTGTTCATGAGCAGAGGTGTTGCAATGGCTATGTTAAAAATTTGGTGAAAAAAGTCCATAAAATGACTGTGTTACGAGCGGCCATTGCGCAGTTTCCACGCACCCTCATAAGTTCATGGATTTCTAATATTTTCAGTCCAGATTTTCACCACTAACATTTTTCCATACTTCCTTATGAACAGTACAGCTGTCATTTTTCACACCATTGCCGAAATGTGTTTTCGCACTTCCAGCGCAGAAATGCGTGGTCACTGTGGGAAATCACTGTTCAGGACAGATTAAGAAAATCACAGTGACAGTTCATGAGCGGAGGTTCCAAAATGCCTGTGTTGACAATCTGCTATAAAAAAAAAATCCCCAAACTAACTGCATTATGGGTGTGCGTTGCGCAGTTTCTCTGCACGCTCGTGACTTCACCATTTTTTTTTTATATTTTCACTGCAGATTTTCAACATTGCCATTTTTTGCACCTCCCCATGAACAGTACAGCTGTCATTTTTCACATCCTGTTCGAAATGCGTTTTCTCACCAGTGGTGCCAAATGACGTAGTCGCTGTGCAAAATCAGCTTTCCGCTAACGAACTGATATTGCCACTGTTCATGAGGTGGGGGTCACAAAAAAAAACATGTTTAAAATTTGGAGTGAAAATACCAACGAACGCCTGGGACGTTAGGGTTTCCGACCATAATGCCCCACCCTGTAGAAACCGACAGGCATGAGGGGTGTGACTTGGGATTGTCGCCTATAACACTCCTGCCATTACACCCCCACCCACACCCTGCAGCCAGTGACAGGCATTGAGGTTTGCCTTGGACTATTTGGCCCCAAAGTTCACCCCATTCTCCTATACTGCACCCATCTCACCATATTTCTTATGGAACGGGGTGAGCATAAGGGCCAAAGACCCCAAGGCACACCGTGATACTTGTCGGTGTCTGCAGGGTAGGGTGTGAGTGAAATAGTGTGGCCGTTATGCCTGACGACCCAAAGATACACCCCAATGCCTGTCAGTCTCTGCAGGGTGCTGGTGGGGTTGGCTTCAGTTCAATACTTCACTGCCATTCCTATTATGCAGCTCTCTAACTCCTACACTACCAATGCCAATGCCAGCAAGCAAACATTCAGCATTGACAAATGCTTGTTTTTTTCTCTTTTCCATACTATTGTATCTATACAAATTTGTTGAAACCTCTGTATTGTTGACGTGGAGCCTTTGCAAAGGAGTCTGTGACTCAAAAGTGTCATTTCAATTATGTATAAATAAATAAATAAAAATAAAGTACGGTCCTCAAGGACAAATTAGCTTAACTTTACCTTACCCAGGTTACTACCATGCCTACCAGGGTACATTACAGAACAGGTACTCTTCTAGACTGGGTCCTAGTCAGTCATGCGGACGAGATAATCTGTAGTGCTCATCATACCAGACTTCCTAAATGACCACTCCCCTGTCACCTGCAGATGGTCCTCCAAAGTTAACAAAAATAAACCCTCCACTTCCAATGCTCGTGTTTTCTGAATGAAGACATTCCCATGTTTTCTAGCCCTTCTGCAACAAACTGACTGGTCTATTTTTTTAACCGAAATGCAGGATGTCAGTACAGCCCTCAAACACTTAATTCTCCAGTTTAATGGAGCCTGAGATATGTCGCCCTGTTCCAGCTCAGTTAGGAAGGGAAAAGTACAGTTATGTAAGAACTTTCCATAACAGTAGATCTTCGAGAGAGGTTACTGCAGTAGGTCATAACAGATAGGACTGCGCCCTCTGACATCAGGACCACACGGCAAACTTTTCCAGCAATATCTGGAGAGGGACTGTTCACCAGATGTCATGTGATGGACATCAGTGTGACCCTATATAGTGGGCAGTCTCCATGCCCGCCCTTCAGTTCTCCCGCCGGAGATCCACGTAGGATGAGAGAGGATGGAATCCTGGAGCGCAGTTACAAAAAATGCTGAAAGAAATGCAAAAACTGGGGGAAGGTAAGAGAGAAAATGTGACCTACTGCAGGAACCTCTCTCGAAGATCTACTGTTACAGTAAGTTCTTACATAACTGTACTATCTTACTTCGAGAGGGTTCCTGCAGTAGGTCATAACAGACAGGACTGAATCCCAAGCAGTCGCTCATAAAGAGATCGAGAGAGTCATGGGAGGAGGAGTAACCGAAAGAACAGAACAGGACCAGCTTTAGGACAACAGGCACTGCAGAACGGCGAAGCCAAATCCGGCCCTACGCCTACAGGCAATGTCCAGACTGTAATGCTTCGTGAAGGTATGGACTGAACTCCAGGTAGCTGCTGCACAAATCGCTGCAGCAGAAACATTTCTCAAGAAGGCTGTGGACACCGCCATTCCTCAAGTGGAATGACCTCTGACCCCCCCCCAGCAGAGGTTTGTCATACTTCTAATAACAGGAGTGAATGCAGTTAGTGAGCCACTTGGATAAGCACTGCTTAAACAGACATTGCTGAACCCACGGATTTGGGGGCAAAGGAAACGAAAAGCTGATCGGACTTTCTAAAGCTTTTAGTCCTGTGGACGCAACAGCTCAGGATCCTGTGTACATCCAGAGTATGAAGAAGAGCCTCACCTTTGTTAGAATTTGCCGCAGATACCACGATACCACCCCCCTCCCCCCGAGGAGACCGGAGGAGGTCGCGAGGGCCAGCACGGAAGCCCTCCCTGCTCGCAGCTCTCCCTGAAAGCAAGAAAGCCCAGATACCACCCCTCTCCCCCACCGAGGGGGCCGGAGGTCGCGAGGGCCAGCATGGAAGCCCTCCCTGCTCGCAGCTCTCCCTGAAAGCAAGAAAACCCAGATACCACCCCCCTCCCCCCGAGGAGACCGGAGGAGGTCGTGAGGGCCAGCACGGAAGCCCTCCCTGCTCGCAGCTCTCCCTGAAAGCAAGAAAGCCCAGATAATTTCTACCTTGCTCCTGGCAACAGTCGCGACCGCTTGGGTTCCTGGCGCTTTTTCTAGCAACGCCACCAGCTCCCTTCTCGAGTGCGGTTCTCCTGAAAGTGTCCAGACAGCTGCAGCTCAGGATTAACCCGCCGAACGCTTTGCGTTCGGCTCCCACCGCCCCCACCACCACCCTTGGTCGGCTTCTCAATTTATAGCGATAGTTTGTCAGGTGACCTGCCTTAAAATAACCTGCCTTAAAATAACCTATCAGCCCACTCTTCCATCAGCAGGTTATACCAACTGAACACTAGTGGCCACTGTAACATACCTCTCACTCTCTTATCTCACAATGATATCCCTACTGTTTTTTTCACTACTGATATCCAGGTTCTTACACCCTGCTCTCCAACCCCCTGAGGCACCTAGACCTCTACACTATAATGCCAGCAACTCTTCTTCTGCTATATTTGATTATTACAGACACCTCCACGACAAACCCCCATCTCATACCAAATTGATCCTGATGGCCTATACCCACATATGAGCACGCTTAACCACCCCACTCACTTATGCTAACACTGTACCTCAGCCTCCCACCCCACAGACCCCAACCCCCACCTCCCATATAAGTCCCACTAACGCTCCTCTCACGACCTCTTACCTTTCTTTCCAGCATCATTCCTACTCTCCCTGTACCCACCACCAGCACTAAAAGCCCGACTGACTACCACGCCCAATGTCAAGCATCCAGACTTTGTAGGTACACCCTGCTGCGGAGCACCCTCCTACTCCTATTATTATCTGGCAACATCCACCCAAACCCAGGACCACCCTGCTCTATGGCCTCTCCTAAACAACCGCATGGGAGTTTGTTGCTTGCCACTCTTAACATATGCAGCCTACCTAAAAAACACACCCCTCTCCAAGGCTGGATTGCCCAGCACACCCCGGACATACTAGCCCTATCTGAGACCTGGCTCTCTGATAAAATTCCAATACTGCTGTCTCCCTCAGTAATTATACCTTCTTCCGGACTGACAGAACCAGCAAGAGAGGCGGTGGCTGTGCTATTTATGTTAAATCCTCGATCAATGCCACCGAAGTGCACACCCCAGCACCCCAATTTGGAGCCCAGACACTAACTGTCAAACTCAGGCTGGGTACTAAAACTCCACATCATTTCGGCCTACATCCCCCCTAGAAACCAAAAACCTGCGTTTGACGCCATCCTCCGCATTATCTCCCACCTACCCAATACAAGTGAAATCATCCTAATGGGTGACTTCAGTGTTAACTGGCTATCCCCAGCTTCTGCCATCTTTAAAGACTCTACCCGTGCTCTCGATCTTACCCAAATAGTCACGTCCCCTACCAGGAGGGACCTTAAATCCAGGACCTCCACACTGTTAGACCTCATTTTCATTAACAGACCACGTAACCTCTCCCACGCCACCGTGCTATCTGACTCTATCAGTGACCACTCGCCAGTAACTTGCAGGTGGTCGGGTAAATTACCCCTTGCCCCCCAAAAAATCTCATGGCAGAGAAGGCTCAAAAGAGGTGGCCTTGAGTTCCTCAAAGCACACCTCTATCACAGCAAATGGCTCCCCATTTACAACACGCAGTCAGTTGACACTGCACTTGCCCACCTTATAACCACCTTCAGTGAAGCATGTGATATATTCGCTCCCCTCGCTAAGCAAGTTATGAAAACCAGAACCACCCCCTGGATCTCACCATCGCTTCTAAACCTGCTACAACACAGAGACAACCTTTGGCACAAGGCCCTCAACTCCCAATGCACCCAGGATACACAACTCTACCGGGAGGCACGCAACAAATATACTTGGGCCTTGCGGCAGGCTAAAGCGAACTTCTACTGGCAAACCCTCACCTCCTCCTGGGGCAATGGGAATTAATTCTAGAACAACATAAAATAACTCAGTGGAAAATCCTGCTCCCCTACCCCTACCCAACTTAAACTTAATGGGGTTGACTCTCAGGATCCTGCCACTATCGCTGAGGCCCTCAACTCCTCCTTTTCGGACCTCTCCCATAACCTCCCACCTAATGTCTCCCACCTGGCCCCCACCCTCCCCGAAACCCGAGCAGTGTCAACTCACCTCCAGTTCGGCTGCGAGTCATCTCGTGCAGTGAGGCCAAACTCTACATCACCAAAGCTATAGCCAACACCCGTTACAGCAATGACTCCCTTGATCTCAAACTCATTCAGCTTACTCTGGATGTCACTCTTCCCCACCTTACAAAAATCCTCAACCTTTCGCTATGCCATGGTCAATTCCCCTCTACCTGGAAAAGAGCCGTTATCACCCCCATTCTTAAGAGCGGTGACCCTACCAACACCAACAACTACAGACCTATTTCAATACTTCCACCCCTCTCCAAAGCACTGGAAAAAAATAGTCTCTGACCAGATAACTGAATACCTTTCTAAATATAACCTCCTCAGCCAGGAACAGTATGGTTTCGGGGCTGGCCATGCAAATCACTGCACTTGCAGAGTTCACCTCATTCCGCCATGAGGCCCTCGACCAAGGCTCAATCGCAGGGGCGGTCTCGTGGATCTGACCAGGCATTTGACACGGTCAGTCACGAGCTACTGCTCAGGGTCCTTCCACAGCTTAATGTGTCCCCTGAGGCTACGGCCTGGTTCAGGGACTACCTTCGGACGGTCAACAAGTCAGGATAAACTCCATCCTCTCCACACCCAAAACAGTTAGCGCTGGTCCCCAGGTGTCTATTCTGGGCCCCTGCTCTTTACTCTCTTCCTTAACTCTCTCCCGAAAGCATGTAGTGGTCATCTACTGCTATACGCAGATGACGCAGTACTGTATTGGAAACATTCTCAACCAAGCGCCCTCCAATTGGCCTTGCAGGGCTTTGTTTGTGAACTAGAAAACTGGTTTACAGATCACCGCCTGATCATTAACTATAAAAAAACGAAATCCATGACCTTTGCTCATAGTCAATGTCCACATAGTCAGATGGCACTACTTATTAAGAACTCTCTAGGCGACCTGCTGGAGCACGTATCAGGCTTCAAATACCTGGGCATCACATTAGACACCTCCCTCTCCTACCATAGGCACACCCAACTCCTCTCCACCGCTGTCAACTCGAGAGTGGGCATACTCTACCGTCTCAAGCACTGCCTTCCACCGCAGGCTTTGCTTCTTGCAGTCAACTCCTCCATCCTCTCCCTCGTTGACTATGGGATTGTTATATATGGCTCCGCTGAACCCACCACGCTAAGCAGTATAAACATAGCCTTGAACAAAGCATGCCTGCTAGTAACAGGCAGCGACCAACTTACCCACACCTGTGATCTTTATTCTTTGACTGGTTGGCTAAACTTTCAGCAAAGACTAAGGTACCACACATGCATCCTAGCAAAAAAAATACAACTCCAGATAGCCCCCAAAGGCTTACTCCCCATTATTAGTGCTGCACCCCCCAGGCCCACCACAAGACTCACAACTATCCCTTCTTGTCAAGTCCCCCTTTGTCGAACCTCCCTAGGGCAGAGATCATTCCGTCACCGTGCCCCTCTCTGGCTCAATACGTTACCACCCCTTCTCTCACAGACCCACAGCATCTCTCTTTTCAAAACGGGTCTCAAAGCTCTAATAATTGAAAGTGCTAAGTGCACCTGTGGCTAATTTTGCACCCCACAGCTTCTGACACAGGGCCTCTCTTGACCCCAAGTACCAGCACCCCACTAGTTTCTGACATAGGATACCTAGAATGTTGATTAATCTGTCCCTCTGTTTTAATAAGAGCAAACCTGTACTGCGTTTGACAGTACTGAAAATGTATATACTACCTGTTTTGTTTGTCCTAATTCTGTATATGTCCTCCTCCACCCCCTGTAACCGACGTGGAGCCTTTGCAAAAGAGTCTGTAACTCAAAGGTTTGTAATTCCGATTATATTCAATAAATCAATAAAATCAAATCAGAATGGTTAGGGTAATATACTGGAAGTTCAACCGTCTGATTGAGGGTGAACTCTGAAACCACCTTGGGAAGAAATTTAGGATTGGTTCGTAAGACTGCCCAGTCTTTATGAAAAATCAAATAAGGCTCCTTACACATCAGGGCCTGAAACTCAGAAGTTCTTCGAGCAGAAGTAACGGCAACCAAAAACAGCGCCTTCCAGGAGAGAGAGCGCAAGTCACAGCTCATCGTTGGTTCAAAAGGGGGAAGCGTAAGCTTCTCAATCACAAAATTTAAATCCCTAGGTGGAGTGGAGTTATGATAGGGGGTTTCAGATGGAGAATCCCTTTCAGAAAAGTTTTCGAGATTTCCAGCGGAGCCACGGGTTTCCCCCTACCAAATCATGATAGGTCCAAACTGCCGACAGATGGATCTTGAGGGAAGAGTAAGACAGACCCAAATCAGACAGGTGCAACAGATATTCCATAATCTGTGGAGCCGAGCATGTAAAAGGGGTCCCAGCCCTTAGGTGCCACCCAAATGGAAAAACAGTTCCATTTCATGGAATGGGTCAATCTGGTAGGGGTTTCTTGGCCTCTACCAGGACCTGAGCGACCTTATGCGAAACCCCGAATTGAGACTTAATTATGTCTGTAGGAGCCATGCATGAAGATGCAGGGTCCTGAGCCTGGGATGCACTAACCTGCTAAGATCACTGGTCAACAGGCCGTGTTTGAGAGGAAGAGTAACTGGGGGTTCTGCTGAGAGCTGCTGCAGGAGCAGAAACCAGATTTGTCTCGACAGAGGGGAGCAATCAGGATCATCTGGGCTCCCTCTGTCTGGAGCTTTAGAAGAACCCTCTGCAGAATGGGGAAGGGAGGAAAGGCATACAAGGACCTCCCTGTCCAACAAAGTGACAACACATCGTGCCAGGCTCTGGAATGAGTGAGCAAAAGCTGGAAAGCTTTGCGATGAATGGGGAGGCAAACAGATCTCAGTCTGGGTGACCCCATCTCAGAAACAGAGAATCTGCTACCTCCTGACTGAGTTCCCATTTGTGGGTGAGGGACGAGATTCAAGTGAGGTTGTCTGCCAGTATGTTTAGAATTCCTGGGATATGCATGGTAGTGAGAAACACACTGTGCTGAACTGCCCAGTTCCACATCCGCATCGTCTCCCTGCATAGGGGATACGATTGAGTGCCCCCATTTGTTGAAATACCAGACTACTGACATATTGTCAGTCTGGATTAGCAGTGATCCTTTTCACAGAATAGGGTTGATAGGCCTGAAGAGCACACAGAACTGCCTCATCTCCAGAATATTGATGTGGGGATCCATCTCCGACTGAGACCACGATCCCTGGGTACGGTGGTCCCCTAGGTGGAGCGGTGGGGGGCTTCTGAATGGAAGGTCCAGAGAAAGATTCAGAGGATCCAACCACCAAAGTAGATCCCTCTGACCTACGCTGGAGACTAGAACCGTGTCTTTGTGGTGGTGGGGGGAGACGATAAGTAGTGAGTGCCCATGGCCTTTCTTTTTCCCTGTTGCCGAGCGAAGGGTTGTTTTCCCTGCCTCTTGGTCTGTCTGAAAGGGCTGCTTCCTCTGGATCCCCGATCAGTACATGGACTTCACAGATCTCAGGGCTTGGCCGCTGTCCCGTAGGCCCATGTCAATGTCTTTGGTGTCACCTCTGAAGAGGACTGAGCCTCTGATAGGGGCATCTTGGATCGCAGACTGGACATCATCAGCGAGGCCAGAAATGCAGAGGCAGGCATGTCATCTGAGGAACACTGCCGTGGCGGAGGAGTGGACTACCACATCCACAGTGTCACAGGTAGCCCTGAGCAGATGGCGGCACAAGATTTTTGACAAGCGCAGGTCTTTGACCAGCTCATCCTTGAGTTCCGAAGACTCCAGGGCCTGCAGCCGAATGGTCGTGGGACACAGCAATGACAACCGACTCAGCCTTGGGGCGAGTGTCGAGGAAGGACATTCCCTCCGGAACATGGCAGATCTGGTCCACATTCTTAGGGACTGCCAGGATAGAGTGTGGCAGCTGCCTAGATAGTACTGGTGAGGTCTTCATGAGGAGCCATCCAAGGGGGGACGGGGATCGGGGAAATAGACTACATATCTAAATGTTCTGCAAGGCGCTTCCTCATAGGATGCTGCTCCTCTGTATTCCAGTCACTGGACTGCTGGATAATCCGCAAGAGCTCAGTAAAAGAAGGATCCTCAGAGAGAGACTCAGGAGAATCCTTCCCTTTGATCACAGAGGAATGCTCATCCGAGGAATCCTCCAGGGACTCTTCCCCCAGAAAAGGATGAATTATCATCAGGGGTTTCAAAGTCAGGGAGAACAACCGCCTTAGGATGGTCCCCGACATGTGCACCATCGAGCGAACTGAGCCGACGGGTAATAGAGACCATGGGGGAGGGGTAACCACTGGGGCTGGTAGGCGTTTCTCAAGATCAGACACCAGCTCAGATCTGGCCTCCTTCCATGATGAATGAATCAAGGCCTGAAAATCCTGCTGAGGAGCAGGTGGGGGTGGAGGAGGAACATGGGCGGGTGGATAGTGGTAGCCTGGAGCACCCTGTCCATGAAAACTGTGATGGGAATAACCCTGGTAAGAGGGGTACCCCAAACAGTGGTACCCCAAATAGAGGAGGTCTGACTCAGGACCTGGAGGATAAGCAGACGTCAGGCCGTGAGGGAAGAAGCCTGGAACGTAAGGCCAAGAGGGTCCAGGCATAAATCCCTGCGTAAGAATTCCTGACATCAGAGATGCTGATGTCAGGGGAATAGTCGTCAGACCAGCCATCGTGTAGGTAGGCAATGTTGGACCCAGTGAAAATAAAGATGTTGTCAGGATCAGACAAGAGGGCCACGACGGAAGAGTCTATCAAATACAGGTTGGTGCAGTCGTCGGGATTGGACGTGAGGGCCCTGACGGAGGGGCAGACCAAACATACGTCACAGCCTCTGATGGTAGAAAAGGCGGAGCAAACGTAAGGAGACCTAACAAAGGGTCTGATGATCCAGAGAGCGAGACGGGGACGTTAGAAGTCGTAATCGGAGACTCTGGTCTGGGGCCTTGTGCAGGCGTTAGAAGGATCGACGCTGGGGTGGACGGAGGAGGAACCACCTCCAGGGATCATGTCCCCTCCTCCGAACCGGTGGAGACCTTGAGAGTCAGAGGGACCACCTGGGGAGGTGGGAGGAAAGGTTCCCACCCAGGCGAAGTCTGGGGGGAAGAATGGCTAACAGCCACAGCAGTGCTTGTCCGGATGTCGGGGTGAGGCAGCGTGAGCCTTTGACGGAAGAGCAGGCGGACATAAGAGATGACTGGCTTATCGGATGGTGGAGAGAAGAACCCTTGACCGACTTACTGGCAGAGGCTGGGCAAATCCCAACAGAGTCCTGGGGACTCGACTTAACGGCAGCCGGGCGGGCCCCAGAAGAGTCGGGGACCAACTTATCGGCAACAACCGGGTGTTCGCCAGAGGAGCTGGCAGACGACTTACCGGTGGATATCAGGAGAAAAGCAGTAGTAGAAGTACCTGGAGGAATCCCGGGCATGGCCTGAAGTACCACTAGGGCAGGTGGCAGGGGAGCGGCCTTGCTGGTTGAGGGCCTACTGGAATCCCCTTGGTCCCGATCATCCAAGCACTCCCTCTCCCAGTGCTTCCCTTTTTCTTTTTTCTTCTTTTTAGACTCTGAAGAAGGGGAAGATGCGGTGTCCCTAAGCTTCTGCATCTCTTTTTCAAGCGAAGCCATTCTAGACTTCAAAACATAGGCTTTCAGGGCCTGCTGTCTCCTTTCTGGAGTGGCCTGGTTGAAGGGCTGGCAGTCGGAGAAGGCCATGGTATCATGATCTGGGCCCAAGCAAAAGAGGCATCAAAGGTGGCCGTCCTTATGAGGAATCTGGAGCTGCACTTCAAGTACTTCTTCTTCATCTTAGTCATCAGTGGAGAAGACAAACGAAAATAAAAGATAAGCTATTCGAGTGAGAATTCGGACAAAAATGGCGATCAGCTGGGCAAATGTAACGCGGTGCTCTACTTGAGTTGTGATGGGGAAAAGAACTGGAGGCGAGCATGGGACTGCCCACTATATAGGGTCACGCTGATGTCTGTCACGTGACATCTGGTGGGCGGCCCCCCACCAGGCATTGCTGGAAAAGTTTGCCATGCAGTGCTGATGCCAACGGGCGCAGTCCTATCTGTTATAACCTACTGCAGGTACCCTCTTGAAGTAAGATCTCTCAATCCTGGTACACCCCAGATATTAAGTTGCTGACTCGGGAACGTGACAGAGCCTGGAACCTATACAAAGAAACATATGCAACTCTGAAATTCTGCATCAGAGAAGCCAAAGCTGTTTTACTATAAAACCCAGCAAAAAAACACAAAAAAACCTGTTTAACCAGCTCAACAAAAGCTCTTGTGTAGTATCAACTGAGGACACCAAAAAATCCTTGCCACACTCCATAAGCCTTGGTGGTACCGCCACTAACGAAGACAAGTATATTGCTGATGTCTTTAACAATACATTTAGTGACCTATCAGCATATACACCGGTACCACGCATCCACCCTGCCAAGCTGGTTGCCCTCTTTGTGAGCACAGCAGACCAAGGTTCTACTTTAAATGACTAACCTGGTCTGATGTATTTGGCTACCTTGTCATGATAAAAACTAAAACTAGAACTGGTCCAGAGAGCATTGACATGAAGCTACTAATGTGTGGGATTAGGGAAGTCACCTATCCCTGTCAGCAAATTTTAAATCTCTTCTTAGCCATTTGGGCAAATTCCTGATATCTGGAAAAAGCCCTATGTACTCTCTGTGTTTAAGGGTGAGGATGCCAACCTGCCCTCCTATTACTGGCCATGGCCATTCTCAATCCTTCCACCCCATCACAAACATCTGAGAAGGTTGTTAATGACCAGCTTGTAGACTAGTTCAACCAGCATGAACTCCAGGCCAAGGATCAGCATGGGTTCAGGAAGAAATTCAGCATCGTGACTACACTCCCGGAGTTTACAGATGCAATACATTGAGTGCCTGACCGCGGGAAACTGACTGGCTCTATATACATAGATCTCATTAGGGCATATGACCTTATCAACCATGTCCTCCTCTGCCAGAAGCTACTCCACCTGGGCCTCTCTGATAATCGTCTGCTGGTTTAAGGACTATCTGTTCTATAGATCACAAGCTGTAAAATGCCAGAATGTACTATCTGATGACAGGTTGGTCAATGTAGGGATCCCCCATGGGTCCGTTCTTGGGCTTCTACTATTCAGTCTATTCATAAACCTATCTATGACTTGTAAATTGACCAATATAAATTCTACAGAAAGATGATGCTGCATTTTTTTCAAGTGGCAAGAGCTTGGATAGTTTGAGGGGGAAGCTGCAGACAACTTTACCTCCATCCAGGAATGGTTCACTTTAAATCTCCTTGTAATGGATAAGACCAAATGCATGCTGTTTTTTTTTTTTAATTGCAACAATCCTGACATCTCTGCTGACATACTGTAGGCATTTCCTTCGTCTGAGTCACACCTGAGCAAGCGAAAACGTTCAAGCACCTGGTGTAATCCTGAACAGCACCCTGTCATTCGCAGAGCATGTCGACTACCTTGTAAAGGCAGTAAACTCAAGCCCTGGATTCCTCTCTAGGTAGAGCGGCACCATCCTACCTGAAATTAAGAAGCTGCTGGTGCACAACTTTATCACAAGCGTTACTGACTATGGTGTTATTTATGGCTCAGAGGATAAGCGTGCACTGTCCTGGGTTAGTGGACTGCCGCTTTGAGCTAGGCCTTAAAAATGATACCCTCGCCTATGTCCTGTATAGTAGGTTGAACTGGTTAAATCTCAGTTCAAGGGTGCGCTATCACATTTTGGTCTTAGGTCAAATAGCACTACAAAGCTTGTTGGCCCCAGGTCTACAGTCTACGTTCAGGTATGTGGACAATAAATATGGCATTAGGGCACGGCACATCACTCTAGTGCTACCTAGCAGGAGAACTGTGCTGGGACAAAACTGCTCCGCCTATTATTTCGCAAAACACTGGGACAAACTCCACCCCTCCTTTCCCTCCACCCTCCTCCCCCATTATTCCACTTTGACTACATAGTTATTCTTCCCTTTCCCTCGTATTTATCCCCATCCTACCCCCCACCTCTGCTTGCCTTCTCCCTCCCCGTACTTTCCTCCTCCCTCCCCTGTCCCTCTCTACTGGTACGAGACCTTCCTTCCTTTAACTCAGGCACAATCCAGTTATCTGCCTATGTTGTTAGTTGTACAGTTCTCCTTTGTAAACATGCGTCTTCATGTTATGTTACCGTTACCTAGTGAAACGTTAGTCTTTGTTTTGATTCGGTATCCCGTACGTTCTCAGACTGTGTAACTATTGCTACAGTTTATGCCTGGAGACAGTTTTCAAGTGTTTCTCGCTGTATCTGTAGAACATATCTGTATTCTTGTTTGTGTCATACTTGACGTGGAACCTATGAAAGAGCTTTCTGCTCAAAGGTGTTAATCCAAAATCTCAAACTGATGGACACATTAAGAGACTGCCACTCTCCTAAACAGTTTAAAGCCCAGCTGTTGTCTATGCTCACTCCCCCTGGGACTTGTAGTTGCTACTGTTGAACATCTTTTGCAAACTGACAATGTATCCTTGTGCACTGCTCTCTATACAAATTGTCATGTAATGCTGACGAAACATCCAGCGTAATGTGTATACTATTGTTACCTGTACCTACTACTGTATATATTTCTTTTTATGTCTACCTAACTCTAAACTCTTTAAAAATAGGCACATGCCTAAAGGGTTTTTAGGTGAAATAAAAACTAATCTCAGTTAGTATACAGGTGCATTCTCAGTGCTCCCACAGACACGTGGTTTTGCATTTAACTGCCTATCAAGACAGATCAGTGGTAAACCTTACCCCATTTACCATTACATCAAGTACCGTATGTGAACTATAGCTGCATTTCCAGCTTTGCTAAGGTGATTATGTTTTGCAACCAGAACATTTTAAGGACATTCTGGGGCGTTCCCCCCTCTGTTTTTTGGCAAATGGCACACAATGTACATTTGAGATGGCAGAACTATTATTGTTTTCTATCTGTGTTGCTATGTGACTAAATTTACACATGGGTTGGGCAGACCTCACCAGTGTATTCACCCGTGAACATTCTACTGCAGGAAGGGGTACAGAGCGGGTGTACAGTTACCAATTTCTATTCTAATTGCAGAAACACTTATGTTAATCATGGTTAAAAGCAATTTTATGAAAAAACACTGTTTATGTAAATATTTGTTACGATTATTCATAATTAATTTTATAGTTCTGAGTCACTGGCCCAGTCTAATGAACTCTAGAGTGGGTAAAAGGCGTGTGTCATTTAGTTACACTGCTGTTCTGAGAAAACGCCATTCCAGATAATGAGAGTTCCATTTCAATGATCACAAATATAACTATTTATTTGAAAATTGGTAGCTGGGAAAGGTAGGCAGAGCCAGGGTTTATTTTCAAGTGTGATCCGGGGAAGAGGGATACCATAAATCAAAAACGGCAGTAAAGAAGCATTCCAAAGATGAACAGCAAACAGTGAAGAATTCAACAAGACGCGAGTGCAACTAGCTATACACACAAAGTGAATAGAAGCTGGTTCTATGGGCAGCACAATACCCATTTAAAATGACACAAGCAGGCTGATAACCACTAGGTGCAGCAGTTATAGTGACATGAACTGACCCCAGGAGGGACCATGGCAGGGTTGAAAAAGGCAGATCGACTAGGGGGCTGACA
Organism: Neoceratodus forsteri; assembly: GCA_016271365.2. Classification (NCBI taxonomy): domain Eukaryota; kingdom Metazoa; phylum Chordata; order Ceratodontiformes; family Ceratodontidae; genus Neoceratodus; species Neoceratodus forsteri. Next base: position 661,131,079 of record CM057456.1, on the reverse strand, counting down.
GGAGCAAGAGGGGAGCTTGCCTCTTTTCAACTAACTTGAATTTTAAAAGATCTAAATGAATAGCAAAATAGAGTATAAAAATCTGCTAAGACTTCAGAGGGGAAAAGAAAACTGCATGCACAGATACATAGACACTAAGGGCAAAAAAAAAAGGTCTTGGCACACTCAGTCTGCCCACCTTACCCAAATATTCTGCCTTGCCCTAGAGGCAATCCTTCCCATTTTTCCTGTTCCCACCATCTAATTAAACCCACCTACCCGTCTCACCCTGCCTGAAGCTGCCAACTGACATGGCCAGCACCACTTCTTCTGGTAGCTTATATCATTTGTTCACCACCCTTTCCATGAAGAAGTGCCTCCAGATGTCCTTTGTGAATTCCTTCTCATCCCTGTGTTTATTTACTGAAAACTTTCACCAGGAAAGGCACACTGGGCAACAAATCGCTGGTTTCCAAGGGCGTCCTGGGGGAAAGGGGAGTGGGAGTACAACATATTTAACATTCATCATACATACCTAGATATACGTCACATAAATATACATATTACATATAATGTGCTTAGGAGTAACAGGTATTTGCAGAGTCCATACTGTAAATACACCTCTTCTCTGAAGACACTGTATTATACATCTCCAAACCTTCAATTACTCAAGTCTGTACTGCCCTCCAGGCTGACTTTAACCAGCTGCAGAATAACTTAATTCATTCTAAGTTATTACTTAATGCCAAGAAAACTAAAGTAATGTTCTTCCATCTGTCAAATTCATCTAATGCTCCCTCCATCTCCTGCCCACTCACACCCCTGACCATTAGCACCCTGCTTGGTGACGCACTCGAAGTAGTGGATAGGTTCAAATACCTGGGTTTCTTCCTCGATTCACATCTCTCCTTTGTTCCTCACATTGAAGCATTAGTTAAAAAACTGAGACTGAGGAAAAGTTTCTTTTTCAGGAACAAAACTCTTTTCTCCCAGATGTCTAGAATGAGATTAGTCCAGGCTACATTTTTGCCTCTACTTTATTATGTGGATATCATATCATACACAACAGTGCAACTACCTATCTACATAAACTGGACACAGTATACCATCATACTACCCACTTTATTATGTGGATTTAGATAATGGTCAAAAGAAAAGTAGCATCGTGATTGGCTGAAAGAGCCTGGCACCCGGGCTGTTATTTCTCAACAACGCCCGGTGAGAAAAAAGTGCCAGCTCGATCATTCTGCAGCCCAAACTTGCCAGCCACCATTGTATTATCCAGTTACTGAGACGGTAGTCACAACCTGAACCGCACCATACTGCTAAACTAAAATGCCAGCCACAGCCCGATACGCCTCCTAAACTGACTGTATTCCTCCTCACCACCGGGGAAAAAAAAAAAAACTTTGATTTTTAAATGCTTACATTGCCAGCTTGCTCGACCTCTCAAAAGGTAAACATACCAATTTTCCGTGTTCCGTTTCCCTTCACTGTCGCGCTCCCTACGAAACCTCTGCTCAATTTTAAACCCATCTACAGACTCGTGCCACACTTCTAACCCATATCAAATGAAAACTAAAGTACCCGTTTAAAAAACAAACAAAAAAAATGACCAGTGTACATGTCTCCTGTTCTCAGACAACAGTTTTCAATCAGGGCCTGTCCGTGTGTGAGAGAGAGAGAGAAACATGAAGCAGGAGGGCATGCTAATTCAAAACAGCATAAAAAAATACACAGCAGCGACCTCCTGTGTCGATTCCAGCACTTCACACGATAGGAACTATTTTACAACAAACACTACTTCTACTTAGTTCTTAATTATTTTTTTTATATGTACATATTTTTCTTATATATTCTTCCCAAAAATGCTATCTCTAACTCATTATCCAAGTGTAATAATACCCTCCAGGGTGGGCGTTATGGGATATAATGGACCTTCCAGGTGCTATAAGGTCCTCCACCTGAGGCGTCAGGCCTCATTACGCCGCTGGGCGGTCCGTTGTATCCCAATAACGCCCACCCTGTCGGGCATTACTCACATCATACACAACAACAGTGCAACTACCTATCTACATAAACTGGACACAGTATACCATTATACTACCCACTTTATTATGTGGATATCGTACATAACAGCGCAACTACCTATCTACATAAACTGGACACATTATACCATCACACTACCCGCTTTATTATATGGATATCGTACACAACAACAGCGCAACTACCTATGTACATAAACTGGACACATTATATCATCATACTACCCGCTTTATTATGTGGATACCATGCACAATAACAGTGCAACTACCTCGCTACATAAACTGGGCACATTATACCATCATACTACCCACTTTATTATGTGGATATCATACACAACAGTGCAACTACCTCTACATAAACTAGGCACATTATAGCATCATATCACTGGCATCTGAGTGCAGTATTGGGGGGTGCTGTACTGCTGGGGGGTGCCATCCTTCGGATGAGACGTTAAACCGAGGTCCCTTCTGCCCATCCTGGTGTTGTCCTGGTGGAAGTAAAAGAACCCAGGGCACTCTTCGCAAAAGAGTAGGGAACATTCCCGGTGTCCTGGCCAACATTCCCCTTCCCATAAAACTGGTTCATGCGATTATCCAGGCTGTGTGTGGGTGATGATGTGCGATATGGCCGCCACCACCCATTCAGTCACTTCACTACAAGTCTAGCATTGCTTGTAAAGCGCTTTGGATGTATGAAAAGCGCTATATAAATGCTGATTCTTCTTCTTCTTCTTTATTACGTGGATATCGTACACAGCAACAGTGCAACTACCTATCTACATAAACTGGGCACATTATACCATCATACTACCTGCATTATTATGTGAATATCATACACAACAACAGTGCAACTACCTCTCTACATAAACTGGACACAGTATACCATCATACTACCTGCTTTATTATGTGGATATCGTACACAACAACAGTGCAAATACCTATCTACATAAACTGGGCACATTATACCATCATACTACCTGCATTATTATGTGAATATCATACACAACAACAGTGCAACTACCTCTCTACATAAACTGGACACATTATATCACCATACTACCCGCTTTATTATGTGAATATCATACACAACAACAGTGCAACTACCTCTCTACATAAACTGGACACATTATATCACCATACTACCCGCTTTATTATGTGGATATCATACATAACAGTGCAACTACCCATCTACATAAACTGGGCACATTATACCATCATACTACCCACGTTATTATGTGGATATCATACACAACAACAGTGCAACTACCTCTCTACATAAACTGGACACAGTATACCATCATACTACCTGCTTTATTATGTGGATATTGTACACATCTACATAAACTGGGCACATTATACCATCATACTACCTGCATTATTATGTGAATATCATACACAACAACAGTGCAACTATCTCTCTACATAAACTGGACACATTATACCATCATACTACCCGCTTTATTATGTGGATATCATACACAACAACAGTGCAACTACCTATCTACATAAACTGGACACATTATACCATCATACTACCCGCTTTATTATGTGGATATCGTACACAACAACAGTGCAACTACCTAGCTACATAAACTGGACACATTATACCATCATACTACCCACTTTATTATGTTGATATCACACACAACAACAGTGCAACTACCTAGCGACATAAACTGGGCACATTATACCATCATACTACCTGCATTATTATGTGAATATCATACACAACAACAGTGCAACTACCTCTCTACATAAACTGGACACAGTATACCATCATACTACCTGCTTTATTATGTAGATATCGTACACAACAACAGTGCAACTACCTATCTACATAAACTGGGCACATTATGCCATCATACTACCCGCTTTATTATGTGGATACCATACACAACAACAGTGCAACTACCTATCTACATAAACTGGGCACATTATACCATCATACTACCTGCATTATTATGTGAATATCATACACAACAACAGTGCAACTACCTCTCTACATAAACTGGACACAGCATACCATCATACTACCTGCTTTATTATGTAGATATCGTACACAACAACAGTGCAACTACCTATCTGCATAAACTGGACACATTATACCATCATACTACCCGCTTTATTATGTGGATATCATGCACAACAACAGTGCAACTACCTATCTACATAAACTGGACACAGTATACCATCATACCACCCACTTTATCACCAATGCTCAAGCCAGAACCCATCACTGCACCCTTTATAATGAGGTGAACTGAACCTCACTGGCTACTAGGAGATTAGTTCACACCTATATCTGGGTTTACAAAGCTCTATTAAACAAGCTAACTATAGTACCACTCTTCTCCACCATTCGCACAGCTTGTATGCCCTAAGGAAGTGCGCTTATATCTCCCTAGAGGTACATGAAATACGCACTCATTATGGCAAAGTAGCTATTAGCTATACACTCCCCTCAGTTTGGAATACACTCCAAATGACGCTTAAACTCCAAACCTTAGTCCCACTGAATGCTTTCAAAACCCTTATTAAGAAAATTATTACAGAGATCTGCCACTGCTGCTAATGTTACATCCTACCTCTCTACTCCCTTCCTCCTTTCTACATCTCTCTGCTTAAATCTTGGACATAAACGTTTCTGTAACGTCTATGCCTTGTGCGATTGCTTTGATCAATACCCTTCCTTGAATACACCTTCATGCTTTGTAAAATTGTTGGTCTGTGTCCCATCCTGAAAGTAAATACTGTATTGTAAATGTATATATTGCACGTACTGTATATACTGAATATACCTTTGTATTTTAATACTTTATTACTCTTTTGAATTATGTTATCACAGTACTGTATGTTATTCTATGAATTTACGGTTTGTATAAGGGACATTCTTGTAAATGAGCTTGCTCAATGGATCTTATTCCTTCACAATAAACTTGAACTTGAATTAGGGAGAAAAAAAGGGAGCAGGAGAAAAAGCAAAATAAACATTTTTCTTAGCATACATTCGCATTACATAAATGTACATTTGAGGTTGCATTTAAAGTGCTTCAGAATACAAATATATGAGTGTCCATACTGTGTTGGGTAAAGGGAGCGGAGTAACAACATCCATCTAGTGTACACACTCGCATGTGACCGAACACACAAGGCTTAACATTTGCGGTTCTTAGGCATTTCTTGTTACAAGCCATGATGACACTGCTGCATTAGAACTGAGAACAAATGCGAGACAGATGACAATAGTGTAGACTAGCATGGAGGGAAAGGAACGAGTAATTTAAGCACAATAGCAAGTACTGTAGGGGAAACAAAGTTGTATAGAGAGGTTGAGATGCACCACAGGAAAGAGGAGTGTCTAATTTGTTGGAGGACAGAGTTCCATAGTTTAGGGAACTGGTGAGAGTGTGCAGCCTGTTCAACAGGGGTTTACCGACGAGGGACTACCATGGTCCAGGTGTCACTGGATCTAAGGGAGTGTGGTGGAGGGGGAGGGATATGGAGGAGGAGAGCTAAAAGAATCAAACAGGAATTTGAATATAAATTTAGCACAATGGGAAAGCCTCCTATTTTCGAGAGAGGGGAAATCCAACAGATTTGTAGAGATCACAGTGGTGAGTGGGGGAGTCCAAGGCAAAGCAGCAGGAGTGGAAGACGATGTCCATTCTGGTTACGGAAGTCTTGGGACTAGCACTGTAGACTACATTACCATACTTGAAAATTGGGAGTATCATTTTCTGGACACGTGCACACCTTGCCGATAGTGGTATGCAACTGCGGGTCCTGTACAGTGCACCGACCTTGGGGCGCAGTTTTTTCAGAATGGCATCCACATGTCCAGAAAAGTTCAGATAATGGTCAAGCCAAACCCCAAGGTATCTAAAGGAGGAGGTGTCCTCCAGGGTTGTCCCATCAAGGGTGTGGAAGGATGAGAGGGGAGAGGAGCTGAGAGTCTCTGCCTTGTGGCAAAGGTCATGGAGACAGTCTTCTAGGCATTTAGAAAGAGTTTATGTGAGCATAGCCGGTGCTGAACCTTATCAAAGTCAAGGTGAGTCTGAGTCCTGCATCAGTGGGAGAATGGCCGGAAGAATACAGAAGAGTGTCATCTGCATACATGTGGATGAAGGTTGAGGTGCAGACTGAAGGAAGGTCATTTAGAAATATAGAGAATAGCAGAGGACCTAGCACTGAGCCCTGGGGCATACCAATGTTGATGGGGAGAGGAGTGGATATAGAGTCAGCAATTCTAACCAATTGAGTCCTATCCACAAGGCAGGACCTGAACCAGTTTGTGGCCAAGTCCGATAGCCCAGTTGAAGAGAGACTGTTTAGAAGGAGGGGTGAGACAGTTCTGAAAGCCTTTGTGAGGTCGACAAAAACAGCAGAGGCCATGATCCATCCAGAGAGAATGGAATCGGTGCGCCTAAGTAGGGAAGTTGTGGTACAGTGATACATCCGGAACACAGAGTGGAAGGGAGTGAAGAAGCAGGAATCAGTAAGGTAAGAAGAGAGTTGTGAAAGTACCATATGCTCCTGTAGTTTAAGCAGGGATAGGGAGAACAGAAATGGGTCTTTAGGTAATGGAGGAGGAGGGGTCACCACCCTTAGGGAGTGGAACGACAATAGCATGCTTCCAGGCAGCTGGGACAGAAGCTGAAGAGGAGGAGAGATTTAGAAGGGCAGACAGAGGGGAAGATATTGCAGGGGCAGATAGGTAGAGCAGCTTGGGATCCAGCCCGTCAGGTGAACTGCCTTTTTAGGAGTTTAGGGCGTGGAGAGCTTCCAGAATGGCAGAAGGGGATACAGAGGAGGAGGCTGTTTGATTAGTGGAAGCATTATTATTTGAGGAAGTTGATGGTGGTGTAGAAGGAGGAGAAGGGAGCGAGGTTAGGAGGACAAAGGCGCAGAAGGTAACACAGGAGTTGAATTTAAAGGCAACTGCTGGAGGGTTAGATCGGGTTGTTAGAATTGAGAAGAGGAGTTGGAGGTCTTGTGGGGTGGGAAGCAGAGCATTAACAACCTTCCAGAATTTGGAGGAGTGATTTATGTTTGATTGGAAGGTTGTTTGGATTTATTCTGCCTCAGCAAGCCTGATAGCCTTGGTACGGGAGTTGCAAAGTGGCCTGTATATATATGAAAATCTCTGGGTTGCTTTGAAGCTTTTTGAACCTTCCAGTCCCGGTCACGAGTGGTTGGCAGGCCAGAAATATGATTCAGAGGAGGTGATGACCATGAACCCTGGAGCACCTAAGTGGGGCATGTTGGTTTCAGGTTCATAGAAATTTATCTTGAAAATAGTCCACAGCCACGTCGACTGAGGTGGCTGAAAAGATGAGACACCAGTCAGTGTGGGCTAGGTCGTGGAGGAGGAGGGGTAAGGTCCAGGGATTTATAGGATCTAGTTAATAGGATTTTATGTGGGGCCTTGGGCCTCTGGACTTCTCTAACCATGTAATTCATATGATGGTCACTTAAAGTATCTGGGAGTGTGCCAGCTGAGATGATTTGGTGTGGATGGGAAGTGAGAACCCAGTCAATGAGAGATTAGTTTAGTGGTGTAGGTTCCTGAATTAATTGCGTTACATTATGAGCAACTATGTTGCTTCCGGCTTTATTTATGGTCGGGGACAGCCAATTTAGGTTATATCAGATGACCTAAAGAGGGGCCAGCAATGTGAGAACACAGTAAGGAGGGCTGGGGGGATACTGGGATGCAGAGGGAGAGGCATCATCAGTAGAAAACAGTAAGTTATTGGCCTTCTGTACAGACAGTAGGTAAGACCACATCTGGAGTATTGTGTACAGTTCTGGAGACCACATTTCCACAAAGACATAGACAGGGTGGAGGCTGTCCAGAGCAGGGCAACCAAAATTGTACAGGGTCTGCACACCAGAAGACACATGAGGAAAGACTAAAGGAGGTTAAGATGTATAGTCTCGAGGAAAGGAGGGAGAGGGGGGACATGATAGAAACTTTCAAATACCTCAAGGGAATCAACAAAGTCCAAGAGGGTAGCATCTTTCAGAAAAAGAGATGTGCAACAACAAGGGGGCACAATTTGAAGATAGAGGGAGGGCGGCTCACAGGTAATGTGAGGAAGTATTTCTTCACAGAGAGGGTTACAGATGCATGGTACAGCCTTCCTGAGGAGGTCATAGAGTCAAAAACAGTGGGGGAATTCAAGAATGCATGGGACAGGCATAAGGCAATTCTAGTGGGGTAGGAGGAAGTAGGCTGTTGGTTAACCAGGATCTGCAGCTTATCCGTTAGGTAGGGAAATGGGCAGACTAGGTGGGCCAAGCGTTCCTTACCTGCCATCAAATTCTATGTTTCTATAACCCACCCACTATGTGGAGTTCATCTGTGGAGCTATGGAATACGATAGTGGCAATGAGATCAGCGACAGTGGATGTGGGGAGTCCAGGGCAACAGTAGACCCCGCCACAAAAAGGGACTGAGACTAGTAGGGACAGCCTGCTTAACCCCCCAAACTCTGTTTCACCCTCCTAACCACCTCTCCTAACCTTCACCTCTGACAAGGCTTGTTAAGCTGCATCTCACTCGACTCTCCCTTCCATCTAGCCTCCGACTTCCTCTTCTATATAGCACCCCTTCTCATACTCCACATCCTGGTACTTTGAAATGTCACCAGTGTCCAGTGTTTTACTTACTACTAATTGTTCAAGACCACTTTTCTTAGTTATGTATACCCTTATGTACTCCATGTAACAAGATGAAGAGATGTTAATTGTTGTCTGTTCACTGTAACTGTACCTTGTCTATTACTGTCTTTGATGCGGAACCTATGTAAATGAGCTTCTAGCTCATAGGTATGAAATCCTAGTATCAATATATAAATAGTACGAGTGCCTCAGTTGCTGGAAGAGATGTGGATAAGATGGTGGTGGTGTACTGAATTGAGAAGGGAGGACAGACATCTCCATTTGCTCCTTTGCTTGTCTCCACCTGGACCTCCAATGCTACTGTCCTGTGGTCGCTGGAACAGAGTGGTTCCAGGATTGCTATGTTCTAAATCCTATTATTGCTGGTGAGCACCAGTTCTAGCAAGGCAGTCTCCCTTTTTGGGCCTTGAACTAATTGCTCTAGAAATGCCTAGACCCTAGACTTGCTGCCCTCTTATGTGTCTCTCTCCCAGTGCCATGTCTATACCTCGATCCTGGCCATGTGGCCTGCAGACCACCCAAATTTGGATTAGTTTCCCCTTCCTTGTTCCTGCTAGTACCAACAGGGTTTCCAATCCACCCCCCCCACCTTATTTCTACTGGTTCAATTAACTCCTTAACTTACAGTGCTACCCCTCCTCCCCTGTCATTTGCCCTGTCCTTTCTGAATAGGGTACAGCCTGATATGGTCATATCCCAGTCATGGTTTGAGGTTGCCCACATCACTGTTACTGCTACCAGGTCATGTCCCCCATATGCAGATATAAAAAAGCAGTTGTACACCCCATAAAGTGTTATTTTTGTCTGTATACTTTCCCTTTGGCCTTTATTACTAGGGATTCTTGCATGAAAAAAATCTTTGTCCCATAGATTTTCATAGGCTCCTGTTCCTTGTCTATACCTGAAATCATAACTCTTTCCTGATGACAGCACAGTAATTTCCACAGCGACAGACTGTGAAGTCAGAAACACAGGATTAAGACACCACAAAGACAAACCACCGCAGGAGCAGATTTGAGTCCAACATATAAATATTCAGTTTCAGAGCAAAAGTTAAGCATGTGGAGACAGCAGTGCAGAAACTATATGAAACATGCTGATTTATACAGAACTGTAAACTGGCAAGGAAAAATGAAGACGACAAGCCACCCAACCGTGCATGGAAATGCTATTAATATACAGTTAGGTGCTGGATCTTGTAATTGTACTAATGAAACTTTATTCTAAAATACACATTATACCATGGACCTTAGACAACAACCAATCAAAATAACTGACTGGCACCTTACCACCGTTGTAAATCCTCTGTTAATCACCGCAAAAGGTGCCAGTCAGCCGCATCTTGGGGAAAAAAAACAATTAGACGACGAAATCGCGGAACTCCGACCGCCATCTTGTTTCCCTGCTAAGGGGAGACTGTAAAACAGCAGCTCCGTACATCAGGGGAAAGTAAACAAAAACACTGGCTGCTCTACTACAGAGTAACTATTTAACATTATAGCAAGTACTGTTTTTTCAAATAATAAAAAAGCAGTACTTGGTATATTCATAAGCCACTGGGGGATCTCGGTTATCAGATTTACCACGGCTGGCGCGGATTTACCCACATGGCTGCGCCGCGTTGGCAAACCACTCCAGCTGTGGTAAATCCCCGATAACCCACACACCCTCGTGGCTTATTGCTTAAATAAAACTTGTGAAACCCAACTGGCCAAGAAACATCGCCCGACTGTGCCTTTCAAAATAAAATAAAAAAAAAAAATTAAAAAAACACTATCCACGCCTGGTCAGGAGCCTGATCTAATTTCCATGCCACAATATAACACTACACACCAAGATTTAATTAAAAAAATGCCAGCATCATCCACCTTGTTGAAATTCCCATACTTTACCACCCTCCATATCTTAGTTAACCTACAGCCTACAAAATACACATTACTTCCAGTCTCCCACCACACTACAAGTGTTCATTCAAAAATAACATTAGTGTCGGCCCGGTGGCGCTGAGGGTTGGCGCTAGACGCCACACCTCGTACCACGCCGGCGACCCGGTTCGAACGGACTCGGGTCGCCGGGGCGGCGGGGAGTGGAGGATCGAGCGCCCCAACGGATGCTTTTTCTCCTCCGAGGAGGATTCCCAACCCTGAACTGTCGGTGGGAGCACCGCACTGGGGCTGTGTCCACATTGGAGTCCGAGGGAGGGGGACGCCAGAGGTGCTTGAGGGAGGTGCGGCTACATCGCCCTCTAGGACGTGACGCCTGTGCTGCGAGCCCAGGGGCGGGGGGTAGGGGAGAAAGTGAAAATGGTGTCCTCGGTGTCTCTAGATGAAGACTGCCCATCCCGAGCCCACCTAGGACAGACCCCGCTGTGCAAGGAAGTAGGAGGAGGTAAGGGCACTCTAGGGGCAGATCCTGAAAGGGGGGGCTTCGGGGTATGTACAGTCGGAAGGAGGGGGACACCGGGGACAGGAAGGAGGATAAAAAGATAACACAAAATAAATAAATAAATAAATAAAATAACATTAGTAAGTCCCTCAAGTCACTAAATGACTGTATCGGGCCTCTACCAATTTCCCCAAAGACATTTGCTCCCACACCCATATACAGACTCCGACTTAATCCACAGTAGTAATCCACTCTGAAACCTGTGTTTTCACCATGTGGACAAACGCCAAAGACCAAAACTTTGAAACAGAAGTCAACAAACATATAACCACAACCCTCTCTGGGTACATGTGCTGATCAGATCGCGAGTGGCACGGTTACTGACCAGCACCAGGCGCACACAAGTTGGACAACAGTAAAAGACTACGTACCAGTTTTCAATGCACATAACTACAAGTCAGCAGCAGCTTACCACAGAAACAAGCAGAACCAAGACGGACAGCGCTGAAACTGGGCTAATGCAGGACTGACTGGAGTACCAGCACAAACTTAACAAGCAGGACTGAGTGCTGCAAAAACCAGGCACCATTCTAAAAGATTATGCCCCAAATGAAGCAGCAGTGCAAACCTAGCCAACGGCATACAGCACCACCTTCTGGCTAAACACAAAACAGGGAAAGAAAAGTACAGTTTTTATTTTTTTCATTCAAACGTATCTATACAGGTTATTTTACTAACAAAAACAGTTTTTTCCGTCAATTTCTTGAAATGACAAGAGTCATTTTATAAGTGCAGTAAGGCAATTAAGAGCCTTTAATCTTCTGGCTCACACCACTGAGACATGCATCGCAAAACTTTTGATACACAACCTGTTGTGTTTATTGCTTACTTAATGGAAACCCTACAATGGGTTGTTGTGCTTATAAAATGGGTTGTGCACTTGTAAAATGTGTTGTATGGAGGGTATAAAATAAAAAGAAATCACAAACTAAACCAAGAGAAAATTTTTTGCTAAAATAAAGCAATTATTTTTGTGTGCATTTTCACTGCCGCAAAATCTAATATGCTTTCAGATTTTTTCCCACAGAATGTGTGTGTCTGTGTGTATACATTTTAGTAATTTGTTGCATTAGATGCAAGGCAACCTCTCGGCCATCAGGTTTCATAATTGTTCTTGCCATTTTATAAGTAGGCAATTGGTCTGTCTGGTCTGACTTAGGCTGGCCGGCCAGCGATCGGGGATGTCGTGACGATTATCCAGTCTTTGCAGCCGACTTGCTGTGGTTTGGACCCTTGCCCAATGCGCCCCCTTGTGGGGTGTGTTGAGATCATCGGCCAGGTCCTTGCTGAGATAGTCTGGTGTTCGTTATACTCCATGGTGTTTCTGGACACACTGAAGGAGGCGGTAGTGGTACCCCTTCTTAAGAAACCATCTCTCGACCCAGACTGTCTTGCTAACTACAGACCCATCTCAAACTTTCCCTTTGTGGGTAATGTTATTGAGAAGGTGGTCATGCTGCAGCTGGAGGATCATTTGACCATCCACAACATCTACGATCCTCTCCAGTCTGATTTTTGAAAATGGCATAGTAACAATATGGCCCTTGTTCAGGTTCTCAATGATCTCCTAACAGGAAGAGATCAGAGGAGCCGTTCCACCTTGGTTCTTCTTGATCTCTTGGCGGCATTTGACACTGTGGACCATGGGGTGTTGGTCGGGCACCTGCGGACAATCTGTAGACTGTCTGGTACAGTCCTCAGAAGGTCACATTCTTTCCTCACTGACAGGTTTACTAACATACTAAAATGCCAGCAGAATAGGCCTAATGGTCTTTCGCGTCTGCTCGTTTGGTCAGCCCCCACCCTGGGAGCTGACCTTGCTGCCCCCCCTCGCCTTCTATGGCTTCTCCCTTCTCAGTTCCGGATATTCTCGCTGCATTGGATTTTGCTTCCAGAACCCTTCCCCTGTACCTGTCCCACCCTCTCCTGAACCCTCCACCGCCTCTGCCTCCACCAGCCCCTAGGCAGTGCATCCCATGGCTCCACCACCCTCTCAGTGAAGTAGCACCTCCTCCTTTCTCCCTTGAATCTTCCCCCCTCCAGCTTCCACCCATGCCCTCTAGTGGCCCCCTCCTCCTTCCTTCGAAGCTCCCCGACTGTTCCTCCTCTGTTTACCCCCTTCATGTTCCTGAAGACCTCTATCATGTCCCCCCAGTCCCTTCTCTCTTCCAATGTGTACATACTTAGTTCTTCGAGCCTCTCCTCATAGATCCTGTCCACCAAGCCCCAAATCATTTTGGTTGCCCTCCTCTGGACCCTCTCCAGGAGTTTAATGTTCCCTCTAAGTGTGGCCTCCAAAACTGCATGCAGTACTCGAGGTGCGGCCTCACCAAGCAGTTACACAGAGGGAGTATCACTTCCCTCCTTCTGGAGGTGATCCCCCTAGCTATGCATCCCAGCATCCTGTTGGCCTTGGCTGCTGCCCTCCCACAAGTCTCCGAGTTGTTCATCTTGACATCCTCCACCACCCTCAGGTCCCTCTCAGCCATCGAGACTTGCCGCATCCCCCCCCCAGGTGTACACCTGACCCGGGTTTCTGGCCCCCAGGTGCAGTACCTTGCACTTCCCTGCACTGAACCTCAGCTTCCACTTTCTAGACCATCTTTCCGGAGCCTCCAGGTCCCCCTGTAGGGCCACCCTCCTCCCCATCCACCACCACGCCCAGTTTTGAGTCATCCGCAAAGAGACTCATCTCACTCTTGATACCTGTCCTTATGCAGAGATGTAGGCGTTGAACAAGAGGGGCCCACAGACTGATCCCTGTGGGACCCCACTAATGACCCTCCTTGGGGATGAGACTATCCCGCCAACTACAACCCTCAGAGAGTTGTCTGTGGGGTCTACTCCTCTGACAAGGTCTCCCCCCCATGTGGGGTTCCGCAGGGCTCTGTACTGTCCCCCATGTTGTTCGCAGTGTATATGCTGCCACTGGGAGACACTGTAAGCTGGTATGGGCTGAGTTTTCACTGCTATGCAGATGACACTCGGTGCTACCTGTCCTTTGTGCCCTATCGGGGGGAGCTGTCTCGAGTTTTAACAACTGCCTTTCAGAGACTGAGGACTGGATGAGTGCCAGTTGGCTGAGGTTGAACCCGGACAAGACTGAGGTTTTGGTGGTGGACCCGGGCCATCGGGTAGAGGGCTGTCGGAGAGGTGAGCCTCGGGCTTTGGCTCAGTAGTCGCCAGCCGACAACCTCTGAACGGGTGCGGGATCTGGGTGTGATTCTTGATGACGGACTGATGCTTAAACACCAGATGTCATCCGTTGTCAAGACTGCCTTGTACCACCTAAGGAATGTAACCTGGATCAAGCATCTAGTTCCACCCAATGACCTACCAGTTCTGGTTCACGCCTTTGTAACCTCACACCTTGATTACTGTTGTAATGCCCTGTACATAGGGCTACCAGGGGTTGATATCCGCCATTTTCAGCTGGTGCAGAACGCAGTAGCTAGGCTGTTGACTGGGCTACCTCGCAGCTGTCACATCACGCCGGTGCTGCGCAATCTGCACCGGCTGACTGTTCAGTGGTGGATCACCTTTAAAGTCTGTTTACTGACCTACAAGGCCCTACGTGGACTGGGACAGAGTTATCTGCAAGATCTTCTTCATCCCTACTGCCCCTCCTGGCTGCTTCACTCCACCAACAAGGGATTGCTAGAGATTCCCAGTGTTCATCAAAAGTCATCTGGGGCCCATCCGTTTGAATTTGTGGCCCCATCCCTTTGGAATTCTCTACCTCATCAGATTAGACAGTGCCTGACGGTGGAGAGTTTTAAATCTGTTTTAAAAACTCATTTATTTATTTTGGCGTTCCTTGATTTTATTTGATCTGCTGAAGCAGTTTTTATGTGTGTAGTGATTTAATGGTTATGTACTAATGCTATGGTTTTGGAATAGCGTTATTTTATAAATAAATAATGGCTGAGTGATTGATTGACAATAGGGTGTATGATAAGATGAATCTTACTGTACACCCCTTGGGCTGTGAAGAACAAGTCACAGCCAAAAGCTTTCAACTACCTGGGAAAAGCAGTTAGATAAGTCTTATCACATACCCTGCAGTGGGTTACAGCACTTGTATAATGACTTTTTTAGGCAGAAAAACATCTAAAGACGTATAATATTTTACAGCCAGCTGTGTGGTAAGACCAATATTACTGCATGGTCACATGATGTGGTTAAGCCAATTACATTCTTTTTCCACCTGCCATTTTACAAAGGATTCTGATGCACTTCCAATTGGGCGCAAGGATGCTCAGCATTTGGTCTTGTGCTTCACCAATATTCTTTCATGTACACCCTGTCATGGGTTATTGTTTTCATATGATTATTATTTTCAAGTTCTCCCGGAGGCCCCAGTATTCCTTTAAATAATTTCTGATACCGTTTACATACTATTTACACAAATTGCAATGCTTACTCTGGGAAATTGTAAATTACAGACTCAGGTGAATTATAAAAAGGGACAACTTTTACAATTACCTTTTGCTACACACACCACCTACAATCTGCTTGCCTTTTCCTTTATCATATTATATTGGCTGGCAAAATGTTCCTCTAAAAAGGGAGAAGGGCTTTTGCAGATTTATTCAGAGGGTACAGAGTTTGCAGAAGGTATGCCCCCATCTTCCATGCTATTACAGACTCAAAAATAATTGCCTTCTCAAGTTGAGGGCAAGCCAAATAAGAGTTGTGCTGGTGCATATTGTCACAAACTCGCTCAGCCGGTCAGCCCTCTACTCCCAAAGTGCCAACCTCTGAGCATATGATTTGTGTACAGTGAACAGAACAAGGTAATCCTCTTGTCTGTTTTGTGGGTTCAAGTCACCTTAGTCTCAAGCTCTGGAGGGATTCAAACTGATAACTGGGTACGCTAACAAGAGGTTATCAGGCTCAGATAATTCTGTCTTTGGGGGGCCACATATCTATGCCTACTAGTACTCAACCAGGTCTTTCAAATGAACCCTTAGAACTCTATGCAAGACTTTGGAGAACTCTGTCCATTTCCCAGTTTGGTATACAATAAGTCCATACATAGTGTACTTATAACCTTTAAAAGCTCCACTTAAAATAAAAAGAAATGTCAAGGCACTCCAGACAGTTCCGTTGTAAAAATATCTCTTTACTTTAAAATATCAAAACAGAACAATAAATACAGAACAAATATATATCCCAACACATATACCCTTAAAACAAACAGGTAAAAGTACAGTTCCTACAATTAGTAACTTCAGACTAATCTTGTCTAAGGTCCTTACTTCAGTGCTTTGATGGTCTCTCTTCTCTCAGTCAGAAATATTGTCTTCTGTGTCTCTGTCCAGGTTCTCTCAGCAATTAAACACAGTTCTGAGCCGGCCTTCTCATGAGGTCACTAACTCCGCACTGGTGTAACAATATCTATATTGTATCTCACAGGATGTCCAAATAAAATATTTAAAAAAACAGAATAGGTGACCTCACTGCCGTTCCTCCCTCAGGTTAACCAGACCAAACCGGTTTGTGTTCTGCTACACATACATCTCAAAAGTTTCTTTCGTCTAAGTCACTGTATTCAAAGCAAAAGTGTATTTGCCTTTTTAATCTCGTCTGGACCTTGGAATCTACACCCCAAAGGTCTCTCTGATGTAATTCAAGGGTTCCCCGGGAAAGTATATTGGACCTTCCAAATTCGTCTGGGTCCTCTCTTCAATGTCCATTCTGGCTTCTCTCTGACACCCCTCCATCTTAAGTTCTTCCTGACAACTATTGTAAGTCAAAGGATTTTCCCTGAGGGAATTGTGAATGGCTAATGTTATTCCCTAGGATGAAAGCAAATTGACAAGGTAACTGCACCCCAGATATCTGCAGTTTAGCTATGTCCTGTCCTTTGAACTTATCCCTGGGGGGTCTTGATGTGTCAGTTCCAGTAAGACAGTAGTTTCTTCAAACTGAGCTTCCCATCACATATTTTATATGTAATAAAAAATTTGATACAGCACTCAGATCTGGCTGTCTATGTCACACATATTATTTGTATATTTTGTGTTCAGCCTCTTTTTAACTGCACTTTTTCTTTTAAGCTCGTTCCTGCATGTGCTTTCCTATTATACAGTATCCTCACTCTTGACAGGATCCTGCCCCTAGGAAATGCATAGACTGCAAGACTATAATCAATGAGGGATAACACAATATTCAGGAGAGACAAGATCCCTGTTTCTTTAGTAACAGTAAGTCTGTTACCATACAAGATATCCAAATGGATAGTGGACTTTTTAATCAAACAGAAAGCATGGTCTGCAGAGAACAGTGACAGAGCCAAGAGTAGGTCTACACAATGAAAGGTTGTAACTCCTCCCATCAGTTTATTATTAATGGAGACCAGGTCACATGAGGAGTTTGAACTGCTCAGTATTTTTACAGGGTACCCTGGATAGACAGTGGATGAGAAATGCTTATAAATTAGTACATTTGGACAGCATACTTAATAATACCAGGTTTAGAACTTTGCCCGAAAACTTTAGACCAATTAGCCTAACTTCAATATTGGGTAAGATAATTGAGGGATTAATCAAGGAAATCATAATAGAACATCAGGAGAGACAGGATATAATTGACCTTAAACAACATGGATTCACCAAAAATAGATCATGTCAGACAAATTTATTGTCTTTCTATGAAAATGTGAATCGAGAAATGGATGTGGGAAACTCTGTGGATGTGGTTTTCCTTGATTTCGCCAAGGCTTTTGATAAACTACCCCACAATTATTTACTGACAGTCTTGGAAGCCATTAATTTGCCTAGTACTATTTGTAAATGGGTTTCAAATTGGATTCAGGAAAGAAGGCAGAGAGTGGTTATTAATAGAGAACATTCTGATTGGGTTCCTGTAACTAGTGGGGTTCCCCAGGGCTCTGTTTTGGGCCCTTGTTTATTTAATATATACATCGCTTCATTAGCAATGAGTAACAATAATATTTGGATGTACAAATTTGCAGATGACTGTAGATTGGGCTTAGTGGTTAATGATGTTCAACAAAAAGCTACCCTACAGCATGCCTTGGATTTAATATACAATTGGACAATCTTAAATAAGTTAGAATTAAACAAAAATAAATGTAAGGTAATGCACTTTGGTAAGAATAATAAGAGAGAATTATATCTTTTGGATAATAACACCTTGGGGGAAGTAACAGAGGAAAGGGATTTGGGTATTACAGTTACTAACGATACGAAATTTAGATTACACTGTAGGAACCAAATTAGGAAGGCAATCCATAACCTTAATTGCATTCTCAAACATATTGTAAATAGGGATAGAAAGGTACTGATCCCACTTTACAGTGCATTGGTGAGCCCTCACCTTGACTATTGTGCTCAGGTTTGGTCTCCTCAAAATAAGGCAGATATTTTATCAATAGAAGGGGTTCAGAGAAAACTAACTAGGCATATAAAAGGAATAAAGAACAAAAGTTACTATGAAAGATTACTCAGTCTAAATCTTTATTCATTATCCTAGCGTAGATTAAGGGGTGATCTGTGTTTTTTTATATAAAAACATGAATGATGTAGATTTAATGGGAGAAATGGGGCTCATAAGAAATCTTGGAAGAACTAGTACTAGGAAACATGCCAAACAACTATATCAACATGCACGGGAGCATAATTTTCGGAAACAATGGTATAGTTGTAGAGTTGTGGGGGTTTGGAATACCTTGCCAATAGAACTGGTAGATAGTATTACTATGACCGAATTTAAGAATGGGATCGACCATCATTTTGGTAATAGAAAATTTTTAATTTAATTATGTTTGGCAAGCCTTATAAGGTAGTACACTATCTTCTGGCTTGTAATTACCTATGATACCTGCTTATGAAAGGGGGGTAGACCTAACGGATCTAGCATCCTTTCCAACATTAAATTACAATGTTACTACATAAAGCCAACAGTGCATGATACACAGAGCAATTAAAGTACATATTAGCAAGTGCTGAGGACTACAAGGGATGTAGGCACAGAGCAAGAAGAGTGAACAGTGTTAAAATACAATATATAATAAATGCAAGGACGCATGATACAGCCAATACAGATGTACCTGGAGGTAAGCCAACTCCCTGCCATTAAGAAAGCTCCGATCTGGCGCCATCATGTGGTTTACAGCAAGAGCTGCATGAGGGAACTACTTGGGCGATGTAGTGGCTACCTCTTAGGAAAATAACAGGTCATGTAAGCAATACTGCAAGGCACGACAGTGTGGATTTTTATGTGATAACCACATGCTCAGGTGCACAGTGAGACAGGAGGCATTTATGTTGCGTGCCTTCAGCACCTGGAAGTGCGGTTATCAAATAACAACCTACATTCTGGAGTGTCTTAGACTACATGGTTGACTTGTGTATGGAAATCCACACACATATCAATTGTTGCACCTCAGTTAAAAGATCACAAAGGATGCTATGCCACAGTTCAAAGGTTGCAAACGTTGTTGCTCCGTAGTAGTGATGCCACTATGGTACTACTACATTTCAACCATGTGCTGTTTCAGATTCAGCAGACAATGTACTGCTGGCCTCCTCCCCAAACAAATTCTCCATTTTTTTTGTAATTTACATAAAAAAATAAATATGGGCCTAGCTGCTCAGTAACCACTAACCCGGTGCTCTAAATCAAGCTGCACTTGGCAAAACAGACTTATTTTCAATGCTGGCTTTCCATACATTCAATAGACGGACTGTCCGTTTACCACAGCACACAAAAATACAAAATTCTGGAGAATTTCACTTGCAGAATGGCTATACACGACAGAAAGTGTCGTATGGAGTCAAAATCTCTATTTTATATAAGGCAAGGTAAGCAGCAGGGATTTCCTGGGTAGGCAGGTAAGGAAAGGAGAGGAATTTTGTGGTGGGAGCCTGCAGTCACCAGAGCAGGATGTGTGTTCCTGCAGCTCCACTGTCTTGCCCTCTAAATCAGTTTATTTATTAATTTATTTTTACTATTACACCTGCCATCTTGATGGAAATGTTTACAGCTTTCAGAAGGTACTGCCCACCTTATCAGTGAAGGGCTGGTGGCAATCAATACAATAAGTCTGCTGAAAAAAGGCCTGAACAGTGGCAGTCTGCCTGCCCAAAAGGCTGTGGTTTTAGCATCAAAAGCAGGTGTGGTGACTGACAGTGATGCAGAAACAACCTTAGCAGACAATCCAGGCCCTGTATAAATGGGATAAACAACTGGACAATAAGGCAAGTGATTTTCAAATAAGGTAAGTGATTTCCAAATAAGGGTCACAGTCTGTGAGGTGCGATTAATGAGTGCCCTGCTGGAGGCTAAGAAAGGCAATGGGGCAGTGGAAATGAGTGACTGGCACCACAGCCGGACTGATCAAAGGAAACTGGGTTCTCATAAACAGACCTGGAGCATTTTGAAAATCAAGTGTGAGCACAAATTCTCTGGGTACTGGGACTCCCCCAGACAGCAGAGGGAGGCGACTTAGTTCAGTTTGCCGACAGTGATTACATGACAGCTTACACGTGTAGCAGACTCTAGACATCCTAAGAGCATGTAGAACCACACCAGTATGTGAAGTGGAGAGGAATCTCTCTGTAACTTTTTTATTTATAACTTCATCCAGCATTATCGAAGACATAATCTTGCAAGCTGCACTGAAGATTGGGCTATCTCCTTACAGGATGGTCAGCATGTATCCACTGACTTAAGCTATGCTACAAGAGACAGACCCCAGGGTACACATATAATATAGTGACAAGTTAGATGTGGGGGGAAAAAAGATAGAAAATGTAAAACGGGACTGATACTACAAAATTACAGGGACTGATAAGAGAATTACTGGGACTGATACTAGAGAATTACAGGAGCTCGTCAAAGCTGAAGACTGACGGACATCATGATCTGCTTTTCTGGACCTTCGCAAGCCAAAGGTTATGGTAATAAAGGTTATGTTTGTAAGGGAGAGGGACTGAGTATGGGTGAAGAGGTGCAGCAGTGCTAACTACTGTATTCTGTATGTGCCTGCATAATGCAGGACTACCTCTGTTTTCTTTAGTATACCCTGGCCTTAACATAGTGCTAGACACATGGCCGTACTCATGTTGTCTCCCCCCCCCAAACCTGTCATGTTCACTATTAGGGCAGCTATAACTTTTCCCAGAATGTGTGTTATTCGTAGTTCTGCCAAGTACGTTTTCTGCTTCACAGCTGGACACTAATTTTTCATAGATAACTTTATCTGACTGAATGGCTGATTATTTTTTTTATGTTAGACGTGTTTAAATATTAGAGATATACAAAACCCCTTGGGGTATGGTGGTGTGACATCGGGGGCTAATGTTAACTCAAATCACTATTCTTATAATTACTTGGACTTGCTGCACTCTGTATGCCTTTTAGAGGATTTACAACTGAATAATGTACTAGTTTCATTCTATAACTGATACAGGCTATGTGGCACTTTCGGTTATCTTTTTCATGTTTAATATCATAGTGGTGATACGCCTCCTATGCTGTAACAACTCCTGGTGCTTCTTAAAACATGTCCTATTGTCTACCTTTCTTCACAAGTAATAAACAGGTAGCTTAAAGGGGCACTGTCAGCTTTAGCCCCTCGTATTTTTTAATATCCATGCAGTGTGCCTTCTGGCACACACCGAAGTAATCTGTAATGCAGAATAACCCCATAGACATAAAAGTGCAACAAAAATATCTGTTTTATAAATATTTAGCATAATTTGTCTTTTAGCCAGGCTGTCCATAAATCCACTGACACCGTAAGCATAACCCCCATCGAGGACACGAGCCAAGACTGAGCGCAGTCACGAAGTGGCATTTTACACCAAGCCTGCTTTAGTAACATGCTGCCCTTATAAACTATTAAATCGTGAATGGCTCTTGATACTTCAGAATTAAAACCGAGCCCTGTGTGGCTCACAATTCACTTTTTAAAAACTGGTGCTGCAATCCCGCGCATGCCTGGAGTAATGATGTGTGGAGAACCCGCGCATGTGCAAGAGCATGCCGCCATTGAGCATGCGCGGGATTTTGGTACAGGTTTTAAGAAGTGAATTGCAGGCTACAGGGCTAATTTCAATTTAAAAGTACCGAGGCGTTCACAATTTAATGGTTTATAAAGGCAACATCATTAAAACTTGGCACTAAAACTGTCGATCGACTATCGTCAATCCAGGCATGTCTCGATAGGCGAAGATACTTCGATGAACATGGATAACCTATAAAAATTCACGCTACATATTTATAAAACAAATACTTTTGTTGCACTTTATGTCTTTAGGTTATTCTGCATTACAAATTATTTCTCGTGTGTGCCAGAAGGCACACTGCATGGATATTAAGAAAAACGAGGGGCTAAAGCTTACAGTGCCCCTTTAAAGGTGACAGGAAACAGTTTTTACACCTCTTGCGGTCCTCTAGTTGTTCTTATTAACAACCCATTATTCTGACATTTTTTGACCTTTTTTGGTTAAATTAATAATCTAATTTTGTTGCCTTTTTAAGGACCTTGAATCCGTCTCTACTTAGCAGTTGCTGCTCTCTTTTCATACTGCCTGAACCTTTTGGTCCTGTGCACACTGGGGCTCTTAAAATGTTACAGATGCCCTGTAACATTTTAAAATCGGGGAACACGGTTTGCGTCCATACTGGTAACATTACTGAACAGAGTTTCAAAGCAGTGTTTAAACCGTGATACAATCAGGGTTTTAGCACTGTTTTAAAAATGGTTTAAGTGAGAAACGTTTTCACATACCAGTGTGTACGGGCGTCCCCATTCGTGTTCCCTGCCAGTGATCCTCCTGGCACCCACCACGCTGCATCTGATCTACACTGGCAAGCAAGTTGACAGCATGTTTAAACACACCTACATTTTGGGAGGTGTGGACGGGCACATAATGGTGTTAATACATGGTTCCCACTAGTGTGGATGCAGCAGCATGGTAAGCTCTGTAATGATTTGAAAACCATTACCACATTTTAATTGCAAGTCTGGACAGGGCCTCTATGACATGATAAACATCTTTCCAGGCTATTCAGATAACTAGCATGGAATGGGAGTTTCTGATGTCTTAGAAATACGAAAATCAAGAGCAGTAGCTGCTGAGGAGAGTTGAGTGTATATCTGAGGGCATCCCAAAGCTAGGTTATTCATTTATCAAAAAAATCATCAAAGCACATCAGAATATGTAACTGGCATTAAAAGGAAGACTGAAGGGCAGTTAACTATTTAAAAATCATTTCCTATCTCCTTTAAAAAAAAGGCAAGACTTTTTCAAGGTCAGCAAAGAAACATCAGAAATGAAAGCTGAGTAGCACTTTTTATTTTGTATATATATTTATGTGTGTGTGTGTGTGTGTAAGGAAGAGATTGTGAGAAGAACAATAGTTTTTTTTTTTTATTAAAGGAATTTTATTCTTTAAGACCTAGCTGAAATGTTTTAGTTAGTAAAGGTGTCAGGCATGTTTATGACGGCAATTAGGAATGAGTGAAACATTGCTCTGAGAGGCAATACTATGTTGGTGTGCTGCAGTCATGTGGCCAAAATAAGCTGGAAACCACTCCGTTAACACAGGTCTTCGGAATCCCGTTGACCTATCAGGACACTGGATATTCCTTACCGAGTCTATTGTTTAATTTGTTTTTACTAAAAAGTGTACCTGTACAGAAATAATTGGCCCTCCATTGTGATACAAATATGGTTTCATTCTTGGTAACAGCACACCCATCCATTGGTCCACAGCTGCAAGGTAATCTGAAAGGAAAAAGTAAAATGTTAACTTAACCTAAAAGGCACGCCTGCTTTCCCCATCCCCTCTCCCACTAAATATGTAAGAAACAACATACAGCAGAGTTTGTTGATATGCCTGTGGTGCCTTAACAGAGTAAACAGGTGATGGGACTTAGTAGTGTAATTAGGCTGGAGGGCCCTAGAAACAATGTTGACCAACTTGGGGGGTTGTGCTTACATACTACAGTTCTTCTTCAATGAGACTGCAGGATTTTCCTAACCTACTTTATGTTGCACATAGCTGTTTATTTAGTCATCCAAATACCTTAACGTCAAATTAGCAACAGACTTACAAAAGTCACATACAAAAGACAAAGGGGTCCTTCCACAGTGATAGCACTGAACTGCGAAACAGAAATCCCAGGTTGGAGTCCCACTGCAGCTACTGGCCCACTTTGTGACCTTGAGCAAGTCACAGGTCACCCATGGGTTTCAGTCCTACCCAACGTATAACTGAGTAGAAGCAGAACCCCACCGAAAATGAGATGCTCCATCTCAGCTTGGCTTTCCTGGGTAAAGAAATTGTAATAAAAAAAAAAAACCCTAAGAAAGCGCATGTTTTAGATACTTTGTAGAATACTACACTGTGCAGGAAGCAAAAGCATGAAGCATGAACCAGAACCACCAGCTGTAGTTTCCATAACAGCAATCTCATGTCACTTTCTTTTTAACCATACAGATGCCAATTTTAGTTATCTTACTGTACCTGGGTCATTAGACCGAAGAACAACAGTCTCTTTCTTTAATATCCATGCAGGCAAGCCTCCCTGAAGGGGTAAACAGCAAGAGAACAAACTTAATATAATCCTCTTATTTTTTTAGCAAGTATACTTTGCATTCTTGTGTCTGTGGTTAATAAATAAGGAGGTATAAACAAACTGTTTCGTTTGGCTCCCATTTTTAATTTCTCATTTCAAGGAATATCCGGTCTTAGGGGAGCCATGCATTCAGGCAGAGGTGAAACATTTCAGCCAGAGAAATTGCACTTAATTACATAACTCGAAAGTCTGTAACTACCCCACCCCATACAGAGTTATTCAAAATCTGAATTGGTGCAGTACAGCCTAAGCCCATAATGAATATGAGCCCAGAAAAGAGAGAATTGTGGAAGGCATTTCCTTTTTATTTTCCATTTCAGCCTTTGATATTAAATAGTTCTCCCAAGAAAAAGGCTTAGTTTCATGAAATGGCAAGGTTAGCTGTTATTATAGTGGATGGTGGAACGTTGATGTGTATGGACATCCATACACTGTAAAAAGTCCTTCTGCTGTAGTAGTGACATAGCTACTAACGCAGAACAACTTTTCATTCTGCATTAGTAGCTACATCACAAAGCAACCGCCCCCATGAGCACCCGTCTCTGCCCCCAGCTGCTCCCTTCTAACCATCCCTCCCCCACAGCCCTGTCACCCCAGCATCACCGGGACTTACCCAGATTGCCTGCCCGATCGTCGGGTACAAAGCCAGCAAGGGGTCGGTCGTCATCTGCAGCTGGGAATGTTTTTCCTCCATTTTTCTCCCTTCCCGTTGCTGGGGCACACACGCAGGACGTGGGTACGTGGAGGCGCCCGTGCATGTCAACAGAAGTCCTGCAGTACCCTTCCTTCCATGGTGCCCACAGTTCCACACTACCATCAGGTCTCCACCTGGAGGCAGTCATTCGGCGGGAGTGCCAGTCCTCCCTCCCAGTGAGAGGACAGCTGTCCTCCGGATATTGATCCTCTCCCTCCGCTGCCAACCATGGCGCCGTGCTCGTCTCATCACATAGGGTCGATCTGCATGGCGTGCAGGTGTGTCACCACGCTGGCTTTGAAATGAAAAGTTTCAAAAGCAAAACATTCACTCCTGTTGGCTAGACCTGAAACACAGAAAACAAAAGTAGCGCAATAAACCATGCTATGATAGAGATCCCCAGGGGCCATAAAGCTACCATGTAAGTAGCAGGCTAATCTGGGGGTGGTGGACTCAATAGCAAACAAAGGGAAGGACACACCAGGACTAAACGCACAAATCAAAACACTGCACAACATAATTTTTGCAAATGTTGACTGTAGTACTACTTTAACTGTAAAATTAAAAAATCAGCACATCCCCAATAAGCTTCAAGCCAAAAATGAGATTGTGAAGTCACAGTATCTTAAGTTACTAGCCAATTTGTAACCCTGATTTTACTGCCTGTTTAAAAAAGCCGGTTTCAGTGAAGAGCTACTGAGAACGGTCAGTTCCCACATCTGGCACTTGGGTTAATATCCCAGTACTGACACTGTAGTGCAACATGACAGGGGTGCTGCACTTCTGAGGTGCCGTCTTTTGGATGAGACGTTAAACCGAGGTCCCATCTGCCTGGATTGGTGGTAGTTCAGGTGGATGTTAAAGATCCCATGGCACTTATCGAAAAGAGGAGGGGAAATTTTTATTGGCAAACAAAAAACATAATACAGAAATGCATACCAGAACAGTACAAAGTGTAAAACAAGCAAAAATGAAAAAATTAAAAAATAACCAGAACAAATTCGGAAAAGTCAAAGTGAGTTACCCCACCCAAGTAACAATACGCCAGAAAGAATTACCTAAAGTTCTAGATTCATAGTCATAAAGAGTATCCAGTTCACGCTGTAGGGTGAAATAGAACGTCTTGTAGAAGAAGCTCCTTATTTTGCAGAAATCTCTGGCATCTTGCTTGCCACAGCATCCATTTAAGGAAGGCCAATATAACAAAAATTGTACTCCTATTCCATTTAGACCAAGGCATGGGTATCTGACCCAATAACAAAAGGTCATAAGTCATAGTGCTAAAAAGAGGCTCATTCCACCAGGTCGCTAAAGATTGCCAAAAGCCTTGCACATGCATATAATCGAAAAATAAATGTTGTATTGTTTCTAAGCAATCTTGACACTGTAATTCAGGACAACGCCTTTCTGACAATTGCTTATGTTTTTGATTACATTTAACATTCAGCCTTTGATGACCACAAAGTCAAATAACATCCTGCATCTTATACGGTATCCTGGGCTCTATAATACTAGCCAATAATAAAGGAACAGCAATATGATCAGACACATGAAACAACGGTTCTTCTATGTAACAGGCCTCCACAATATAGTTATAAAAAAGGCTTTTTTTACCATGTGAAATAAACCAACTAAGCTCTACTTTCCAAAGTCTAATATATTTCAAAGCATCCTTAACATAAGAGGGGAGTAATTTCTCTGATGAATGCCACTTACCCCGACCCCAAGCGGTCAAAAAAGGAGCCCCCCGTAACTGCATACAAAAAGTGCCCATTTCCATATACCCTAATAACACTGGTTTAATTGAGATAAAAAAAAAAAATTGCCAAAAAAAATATCAAAGGCTGTAACATGTTCAGACCCCCAGACTTCCATATTCTATACGTATGTGCACGCTTCACATGATTCAATCGACTACCGCATAGAAGTTGAAAAAAGAGACCCATAATTGTTGCTTGCATGGTAAAAGGCAAGGGGAACACATGAGAAACATGTAAAAAAAGAGGTGCAATATAAGCATGAAGAAGATACACCCGTGTTTTTCTGGGTCATCTTCCAGGATTGCCATTTAAGCACTCTTTGTAAGGCTAAATCATAAATTGTATCCCAAGTCAAACAAATAGAGTCTTGTGTACCAAAATAAATATCCAATAATTTTAGAATTCCTTTGGTAACTTTAACAACAAAGTCCTTCACCAGGCCAGCCTCACCCAAAACAAGCATATGACTTTTAACATAGTTAATCCCAATACCAGTAATAGCTTGTAAATTCTCTATTAAATGTAGCAACCTCCTTCCAGAAGGCAAATCTGCTACAGAAAATACACAGTCATCTGCATATGCAAGTACCTCATCAAAAACAAAAGCAGACAATGTTACTATAGGCAAAATCTGATCATCTTCTGCAATGAAACGTAACAAGGGATCCAAACCAAAAACATACAGTAGAGGACTCGGGGACAACCCTGCAGAACCCCAAGCCCTAGAGTTACAGGAACACCCAAATGACCATTAACTAAAGGTGTAATCTGTGCATTTGTATATAAGGTACATAAGAGAGAGATTATGAAAGGCAGTATATCATAATGCCGTAATACAGCCCAAAGATGAGAATGCCTAATCGCATCGAACGCTGTCTCCTGATCCAGCGACAACAAATATCCCGACAAATTCCTGCACAAACCCTGTTCAGCAAGCTCTCTAAGGTAAACAAGGTAATTAACTATACTCCAACCAGGAATTGCACATGTCTGAGTAGTAATCAACAACTTCTTAGCAACAGTAGACAATCTGCAAGATAGAACAGTAGCCAGTATTTTGTAATCTGACTTCAACATACTCAAAGGCCTCCAATTTTTAATAAGAGTAGGGTCACCTTTCTTATAAAGGAAAATCATGACCCCATTCCACATACTGTGTTCCAGCCTATGTTCAGTTACAATAGCTTCATAAAGGAGGCATAACCAGGGCAGCAATAAATCAGGATAAGCTTTATAAAATTCATTGGGAACACCATCAATACCAAGGGAGGTACGTACTGATAAATGTTTTACTGCAGCTAAAAACTCATCATCAGAAAATGCAGCCTCTAAACCAGTAAAATCTTCCTGTGATAAGGAAGGGATATTAATATGTTGAAAACAAGAAACATTAGACCCTGAAACAGTATCCTGAAACATCTTTTCTGTATGTTTCTGAACTACCTGACAAATACCCCCAATATCTGTAACCACAGTACCCGTACCGTCCATTAAAGCAGTCAAAACACATCGTGTAGACTCCGAGGATGAGACACCATAAATATTAACTTGATGCCTAGTGCCCTGTAGTACATATTTTTGCTGATAAAAATACCTATCTTCACAAGACTTCAAAAAAGTGAACATCTTACCCTTAACATCTGAAAGCTTCTGATGTACCATATCATCTGAAGAGGCCAGCTGAGTTAAAAGGCTCAAATATTGAGCTCTGTGACTGACGTATAACCTCATCTCTAGCTTTGCATTTAGAGGACTGAATAAAAAAATATTTCAAATCTAGTTTAGTATCTTCCCACCAATCAATGGGACGGTCATAGAAACAACAAAGAGTAGAACGTGCTTCCAACAGTAGTTGCACATGAACCCTATTAAGGTCATCTTGCAGCATGGCCAAGTTCAATTTCCAATAAGCCCGGCCCATCAGAAGCTTTTGGTACTTACCAAGCACCACTCTGACAATCAAATGATCCGAAGTTTCAAAAGGCAACAAAGAGACATCCAAAACAGTGATTTGTGCCAATAGAAACCAAAAATCAATACGTGAAAACGCCTTTATGAAAGGTATGGAGAGGAGACAAACCTAAAATATTATAAACATCTTGTATAGTATTCTGAGCAATAATCTGAAGTAAAGCATTAGAATCACAAAAAAATTTCTGAGATTTCCGTCCCCAAACCCAGGAGGCAAGACCACAGTTAAAATCTCCTCCCCATAAGACCAACCTGGAGGTATATAAGTAAGGAGCTGTACATTTGTAAAGTAGAACTCTATCAGCCTTCAGCTGGGGGGGTATAAATATTAATTAGCCAATAAACACATCCACAAATAACAGCATCTATAAGCATAGCCCAACCAAGAACAATATCTAGTACATGTAGGAAGGTAACTTCCACATCACAAAATAAAAAACCCAAACCCGAACATTGGTCTTCCCCTACTGACCAAACAGAAACCCCCTACCTCCAATCCTGTGCAACCATTTTAAGATCAGACAAGGAATGCAATCTCGTATCTTGTAAAAATATGACATTCCCTCGGCTCTCTCTTAAACTGGAAAAGGTGACCCTCCTCTTCTTATCGGACTTAATACTATTAACATTAATAGCAAGAAAGGAAATGACATCAGCCATAATGAAAGAAGAGAGAGAGAAAAACTAGCCCAGAAATAGGTGTATAATCATCCAAACATCAAAAAAGAAAAAGAAAAACATAATTTCCATTTTTGGGGCTTTGGTTTATCACCAGTACCCAAGTCAGGCATAGTTTCAGCATGGGAAGAGGCTATAGAAGAAATATCAGAGTCAATTCCATCATCATCTCCGTCCTGTTCCAATAACAGAACATAAGAGTTGTGAGCAGGAACCATAGGAGGTTCCACAGTGGCCTGTTGTACCTCTGTAACATCCTTGAGAGACTTGGATTGAGTCACTCTTTCAAAAGGAACAGCTTGTTGTAAATCTGGTGGAGGCATATTGTCCTCGTCAGGGTCACTATCAGCATTGTGAACAACATCAGTTACCATATCAACCAGTTCTGTATCGTTAGGTGATGTCAATTTGCAGGGAGTACCCGGAGGTGAAGATATCAGTAAAGAAACAGCTGTCACCACCTCTGGATCCATAGCAGGCATAGAAGAGGTGTCCTCAGTAGTAGTGAAAGGAACAGCAGCAGCAGCATTAAGATCCGTGGGACACGGCTCTTTCTCAGAGTGCCGGGATAGAGTAGCTGGTTGCTCATGTGACCGCAAATCAAGCAACCGCTGTTTTTCCTTTTGGACAGTAGCAACAAAAACATCCTATTCATCATGAAGGGCAGGGCCAGCATTATTATGAGAGGACCAAGAACAACCTCAAAACGTATGGCCATATTCATCACATAGATTGCATTTCATGGGCCAGCAACAATGCACCCCAATGTGTCCCAAGTCGACACAAAGGCCACATTTTTGCTGATCACAGACATTACTAAGGTGACCCAAAGCTCCATATTTGTAACATGCCCGGGGTTGACCAGGGTAAAAAAAAAAAAAAAAAAATCACCCCTCTGCCCCCCCAAAAAAAAAAAAAAATTAGAGTGGTATTTAGTGAGACCTTGATCTAAATGTATGTCAACAGTGTAAAGCCATCCCACAGTCCATAGATTTTCTTCATCCAGAATAGGCTCAGGCTGACCCTTAACCGTGCAATGTTGTTGCAACCAGTAGGTAATATCTGCTACATTAACTCCCTCGTTTCAAAATATTACAGTAATTTTTTTCATCACAGGTTTAGTCAAGGGAATGGCCATAAAAGATTTCCATAAAGGTGTGTGTTTCAAGACTTGGAATTGCTTCCAAAAGCGTTCCAGGCCCATAGGATGTTTAAAGCTAACATCAAAAATTGAATCCCCTGGCATATGTATCAGGGCATAGATTTCATAGGTATAGAACTTCATACTACCTTTAAGAAGTTCATGCCTTACAAACCTCCTATCAGGAATCTCAGAAACCAGTCCCCAAAATTTTAGATGGACAGCACTGCATCTCATTGCCGGTTCTGACAGCAAACCAAAGGTAGCAGGGAATAAATGTTCATTTACTCTATCATGCCAGACTTTGGCATGAGGCGAAAGTATGGGAGAGGGCTGTTGAGGAGCGAAATCTGGTACAGAATCTGTCTGTGGAGTAGGTAATTGCAAAACACCCCCAGTGTGGGGAAGACGGGGTTCAATCGGAAGGTCAACCTCAAGACATCTGATATCATTCAAAAGGGAATATTGTGTAACAGGGCGAACAACATTGGTATCTAAAACAGAAGTAGCCTGCCCTGGGGGGAGGCTCTCAACAACAGAAATAATATTCTGACCAATGTCTAAAACAGGGCCTATTTGTGTCTGAGGAGCTCCGAGCAAACCCCGAGTCCCAGAGAGATTAGCATCCCAACCGGAACCATCAACAGCTTTAACCCACCCAGAAGCTTCTAAAGCAGATGCCACCCATACTGCAGGGGCTGGAGCAACCCCATCATTAAGTTTATGTTCCAAGGAAGGCACAGGAGCAGGGAAGTCCCAGCATTAGCATCCTTACCCTCATCAGGTATACCCCTCGAACATGGCCCAGACCCTGCAGGAGAAAAGCAAATAGAATAGGGACTGGGCTGAGAACAGCCTAAATCCAAGGCCTCCAATGGTGTAACAGCAGCCCCTATTACCACGCCCACTGTAGATGCAGAATCTTGCAGCAGTTGTGAATCGTGCAGTTCCTTAATAGAAGTAAAACTGGTAACGATGGTACTCACAGATTCCTCCATTGAAGTTAAACACCGTAACAAATCCTCAGGAGGAAGAGAGGTAGTCGCCATTACCGCATTTGCCATATCGTGCAACGCAACAGGAGCCCGGGTAACTTCCTGTTCCTGTACCTCCATCACAGTGTCTGTGGCTCGGTCTAATTTGTGCAATAAACGGTTCCTAGTGATCAGAAACAGTCGCTCTTCTTCCAGCAGCCTCTGCCGTATCGAAGCGGCACCATCAACTCCTGTAGTAGCAGAATCCAGTATGGAATCTTCCGGTAAGTCTAAAACAAGCGGTACAAAAGACTTTGACTCTGGGCTATGCGAAACAATATCTTCCTCCTGTCATTTGGCTTCCATTGTGATCACTACTGGGAAAAGAAAAGGGGGGGCCAAGGAGGTGATCAGCTCCTCAGCCTCCTGCAAGTCCGTCTTCACCAACTAACTCCCACACACTGAGGAGAATCCACAAGAATGCAGCGCCCTCTGCCATCGAGAGTAGGGGAATTTCCACGGTGTCCTGGCCAAATTTCCCTCGGTCACTAAAAATACCACCAACAGCTTAATCTGGTTCAAGGTCAGTTGGTATTCATCTGTATCCTTCTC
The DNA here is from genome assembly GCA_016271365.2 of Neoceratodus forsteri. Taxonomy (NCBI): domain Eukaryota; kingdom Metazoa; phylum Chordata; order Ceratodontiformes; family Ceratodontidae; genus Neoceratodus; species Neoceratodus forsteri. Next base: position 661,098,478 of record CM057456.1, on the reverse strand, counting down.
CCCCTGGATCGTGCCTGAAAATAGGCAGGATTTGTCTGGTGCACTTACCCGGTCAACAAAAACTAAATAAATAAATAAAAGAACTCATAACCTAGTCCTACTTGCCAGTAACCTAATAGGACTTACTTTTCCCCAAGGTTTAATAAAGTGAATTGTAGTTATCATTAGAGAAAAAACTGTATTAGTCATTTGAGCAAAGCAAAAAACACTGGGTGAGATGCAAATCATGCATTTCCAGAATATTCCGATACATTGTACTGTACTGTACTTTAGGATGTGGCAGAGAGGGGGTTTTGGTGTGCAGGGGTGGACGTGGATATGGAATGTTTAGATTGTGCACAGTTTAAGAATAACGCAGAGGTGAGATTCAGCATGTGGGAGGATCAAAACTTTGCAATGCAATGGGGACTAACTTTTAGAATGCAGCGTGGACATACGATTTTGAAATGTGGCAGGAACAATTTCAGAAAGCAGCTGAACACAGTTTTGGACAAAGGGACATGAAATCATTGAATGTGTCTGGGAAATGCAGTTTCAGAATGTGATGGGTACATGCTGTCTCAGTGAGGGGAGACAGAATTACAGAATGAGGGACAGGTAATCTCAGAATGTGGTGAGGATGCTCAATTGGGTAATGTAGTGGGGACACAATTCTGGAATGAGGGGCATGCAGTCTGTAAATGTGACAGGTCTGTACAACCAATGTGGTGGGAATGTGCAATCTCAGAATGTGTCAAGGACATGCCATTTCAGAATGGGGGAGCACGATGCTGTACATCACTTTGGAATTAGAAACGTGCAGTCTCAGAATGACGAGGATGCACAATCTCAGAATATGGTGGACATAATTTCAGAACGAGGGACCTGCAGTCCTGAAATGTAGCAGGAATGCAGAGTCTCGGAATGTGGCAGGGACTTGCAATCCTGGAATAAAGCAGTGGTACCCTATCTCAGAATATGCTGGGGATTAGCGATCCAAGAATGCGACAGGGACATATATCTAGGAATTTGGCAGAAACACACATTGCCAGAATGTGGTAGGACACATAATTGTATTCTAAAATTACTTGTCTCCGGCACATTCCAAAAATTACCACAACCACATTTCAAAACTTAGCATCTCCACCACACTGCAAAATTGCACATCCCTGCCCCATTCAAAATGGTGAGGATGCACAATCTCGGAATGTGGCAGAGGCACATAATTTTAGAATGAGAGACTATCGATCTTGAAATGTAGCAGGGATGTGCAATCTCAAATGTGGTGGCGTATGCAATTTTGGAATAAAGCAGGGGTGCCCAATCTCAGAATGTGACAGGGATGAACATTGCCGGTGTGGGGTAGGACACAATTTTATTCTCAAATTGCTTGTCCCAGCCACATTCCAAAAATGGCCACAATCAATCAATCAAACTTTATTTAACCAGACAAAATCACATTTCAAACCTGGCCATCTCCACCACACACTGCAGTACTGAGCATCCCTGCCCTATTCTGAAAGTGGACATTCATGATACTTCCCAAAAACGGACATCTCCGTTACATTCCAAAATTGCACATTCTTCCCACGTTCCAAAATGGCGTCACCACCACATTCCAAAATGGCGTCACCACCACATTGCAAAATGACGTCACCACCACATTGCAAAATGGCGTCACCACCACATTCCAAAATGGCGTCACCACCACATTCGGAAACTGCATCTTGGCATGTTTGAAACTGCACATGCCTATCAGACTCCGTCATTGCATGTCCCTGCCACATACTGACATTGTGCATTCCTGCCACATTCAGACAATGCAAGGCCCTGCCACATACTGAAACTGCGTGGTCCCATGACATCCCAAAATTGCACATCCTTCCACATTCTGAAATTGTGTCTTCCAGGTACTTCCTGAAACTACATCTCCTGCCACAATTTGAGATTGGGTCACCACATTCCAACGCGTGCATCTCTCTCACATTCCAAAAACGCTCATCCACACCAAATTCCAAAATTATTCATCCCGCCACATTTTGAAATTGTGTTTCCCAGTCACATTCTAAAATTGAGTGTCCTCACCACATTCTTCAATTGTATCCCAGACATATTCTAAAAAAAAAAAAAAAAACCGCATCCACCACATTCTAAAATTGTGCCCCGTCAAAGCATTCTGAAAATGTGAACAGTCACATTCTGAAACTGAATGTCCATGCCACATTCCAAAACTGCACATCCCTGCCAAATTCCACAATTATGTGTGTTCATCACGTACAACTCATCCGGCATATTTGCCTTGTAAAACTTCGCATCTGCCATTAGCCCCTCTAGTGATGGGTGTTTAGAAAATCTAGGCAATCCGCCTAGGTGGACCACATGTTTGCAGTCCGTGCAACATTATGGGGCCTGTTGGAGGTTGGGTGCTGCCACATACTGAGCACCACACCCAGGATGGTAGGGCTGACAGGGGAGGCTACCTCCAATGAGGATGCTCGCTCAAGAATGTCCATTAGCGCGGAGGTCTCTTTCTTCTAGACCTTCTCTAACAGTGTCCAGAGCCACAGACATCTGTTCCATGAGGATAGTATAGGAGAACCGGTCCCCCCACGAGGGTAGGGGGCTTCCTGTCATCAGACTACCCTCCTGATGATGCAGAGTCAGTGGGGTGGATGACACCCCTGAATCAGGCCAGGAAATAAGGGAAGATATCCCATTCTTGAGAAAAGTGCCTAGGGTTCTTTTACTTCCACCTGGACACCCACCAGGAGAGCACCAGAGATGGGTAGAAGGGAATTCAGTTTAATGTCTCATCCAAATTACAGCACACCCCAATCTCCCTAGACCTGCACTTGGGTGCCAGCATTTATGGTTTGAGCCCAATCCCGGTACGGGACTAGAACCCATGAACGTTTGGCCCAGAGACAGATATGCTACCAACTAAGCCACATTGACACCACTGAAGAACTTGATGCCAACTGCTAATGTAATGTTGGTGTCAATACTGAAATGGACAGCGTGACCGTGATTTTGACCTCAGACACTGACTTGGAGATCAATGTGACACCACGGCCTGTGGGTCTGGATAGCCCAATAGAGCAACTCTGGGTACCGGACAAACAGCAGTAGTAGTAGTAGATTTAATTTGGTTTTGGACACCATTCCACGGATGCCTGGGGGGCCCTTACAGGACAAAAACATACAGACAGTAATGACAAAGCATAACGATATACATACAAATATTACAGTAAAATAAAATACAATGCAATACAATACTTATCAGAATAAAATTAACAACTATAACCAAGAACCTATACAAAATTAAGTCCCAAAAGCCTGTTGAAAAAGAAAAGTTTTAAGGTCTCCAAAGATGGGGCATCCCGGAGGTGCTCTGGTAATGAATTCCAGAGGACCAGGGCTGCAACGTCAAAAGCCCAGTGGCGCTGAGGGTTGAGGCACTGGTTGACTGCACTTTGTGCCATGCGGCGACTGGTGTTTGGGAATGAGCACGGGTCACCAGGGGTTGGCAGGGGAGGAGGAGAGGGATCGAGTGTGCGATGGACTGCTCTCCCTCTCCGGGGTGGGGGGTCCATGACAGTCAGCACCTGAATGCCCCCTGGCGGAGGCTGAGGGACAAAACGCACGTTGTGCATTGGGGAGGAGTGGGGGCAGACACCAGGAGGAAGCATGTGCGGACGCATGCGCACTCCCTGCCGCCGGCGTCACTGCATGCCCGCCGACTCAGGGGGAAAGAAAAAAGTGAAAAATGAGGCACCCTGGCTGAGTGGCTTGACGGCCAACTAATGTAGCACCTGCTCTGGGGTGTTGCCCAAACCAAATCCAAACAGGGTGGGCGAGCAGGGGGTTCCCCACCACCCCGTTGTGGGGGATGAGTCGCAGGAGAAGAGAGCAAGGACCTAAAGGGGCATGGTGGTGATGGACGGTGGACGGAATCTCACAGGATGCCAGGTAAGGGAGCAGTCCAGGGGTGCCAGGAGAAAGGAATAGCAAAAAAAAAAAAAATAGCCTGGTCCCCTGAAAACTTCAACCTAGCTCTCAGTACCTCCCCTCCAGGAGGGCCCAACCAGCTGATCTAAGGGAGCAGACAGGATGGTAGGGATGCAGGATCTCTTTCAGCTAGTCTGAACCCAGCCCATGTAGAGCCTTGTAGATCAGAAGACCCTCTTTAAAGGTGATATGCCACCACACCAGCAGCCAATGTAGCTTGCGCAGAACCGGCTTAATAAGGCAAACATTTAGAATGTCCAGTTAACAGCTGCAATCAGTGTTGGGCTGCTTATTTAACAGGTGCCCAACTGGGAGCTCAGTCAAGTCTAAACCCAGCATACCCAAGCTGGTTTGTGGACAGCACTAGGGTCCACAAGAGAAATCTTTCCCCTCAACAGGACTGACCTGTCAAATCAACCAGCACTGACTCAGCTGTCTGATCAAATGGAAACTCCACAGTCAGAGAATGACATGTCTGTGCCATTCGAATCTCCTGGTTAACCTAACTGCAATAACAGTTGCTCTTTTCCCTCTCCCAGATTGTAAACATCTCTGTGCTATAGTTTGTATGAGATTTATGATCTAGCTCCCCCCCATCGTGACAGTAAAATACAGCCTACCGCTACTGCTGTACATAACATTAGAAACAGAATAGTTTCACTGTCCACTATCTCCCTTCACTGTTTGATGCAGACTGTAATGATACTTACCATGTCCCATTCTGCACAGATGTAGGGACCAGCTCGTAAAATTACCAACAGTCCAATATCATTGGCCAGCTGCAGAAAATGCTCCAAATCTCGGTCTCCATCAAAAACATACTTCTTTGGCATAACTTCATGGAAGTTCCAAGGCACGTACCTATGGAAATATTTCTGATTTTAATGAATTATACTCTAAGCTATGTTAGGCAAAGTTCTTTTTATTCACCATTAATTAAGCATTAAGCTCTGACAAAGTGAGACATGCCAGAATGCAAGAGACTGTTAGGTAGGGTTCTACGTCAATACATTGACAACAAAGTTGTCGAAACCCCCCCACCCACCCAGACATCGACGGAAACAATGCCAACTGTCAGCAGTGTTCCCGTCAGGAAGTAGTTTTTTTTTTTTTTTGCAGGGGCTTTGTCCCCCCGTACCCCATCTCTAATTAACCAACTCCGATTCAGAGTTGGTTCAGGGTGTGGGCGCAACACCGGGAATCGCAGCACTGGCTAACAGTGGACCACCACAGCGACCTGGCAAGATTTGTCGCTGTGGTGGTGTTCGCTGCCATTGTGGTGGTGTGCTATCGTTAGGTAGGACATTGCCCTGAAGCACAGTGTTCCGATGTTTGCATGTGGTCACAACAGTAGCTCACTTTAGAACATTGTACTATACTGTTTTCAGTCAGTCAGTCAAGTCCTTCATGCGCCACAACAGCTCAGTTCAGTTACAGGTGAGTAACCTATTTTTTCTACAAGCATGGATATGGCTCAACTATCCACACTCTGGCAGACTCTTAGCAATTTTCTGGGAGGAAGGACAAGGCATGCACCCCTATTTGGCTAACACAGACTGGAGAACTGAGGTCCCTAAACCAGCATCCTGACAAAACTCAAGGTTGATGAATTAGCGTGAAATGAAGGTATGTGCTGACTTCCAGGTAGCAGCTCTGCAGATTTCCTGGATAGGGACATCCCTAGAAGCAGCCACTGAGGCAGCAGCATGTTTGGTGGAATGAGCTCTAAGCCCTACAGGGGGCCCCCTACCAGCCAACTTGCAGCAGAAATTGATGCAGGATGTGATCCACCTGTCAATCATCCCCATTGCAGCTGGTTTGCCAGGTGCTGCTTCAGTGTAAGTGAAACAGCTGATGACTCTCTCCCTGAACTCCAGCAATGCGCTCTATATAATAAGAGAACGTCTTCCACAGATCAAGGGTATGGAGCTTGCAGTCAGCCTCCTAAGAGGAATTAGTAAAGTACACTGGTAAATTAATCACCTGGTTAAGATGAAACTGTAATACAACCTTCAGGAGGAACTTTGGGTTAGGACAAAGTATGACCTTTTCACTGTGAAAGAACAGGTAAGGAGACTCCACTGAGGTGCATGGAGCTCACTAATTCTTCTGGCTGAGGTGATGGCCACCAGGAAGGCAGTCTTCCACGACAGGTGTGACATCTCACAATTGTGCATAGGCTCAAAAGGCTTGCCCATGAGTACAGTCAATGTCAGCAGTATATTCCATGGTGGAGGAAGTACATGTACTGGAGGGGACAGGTGGTCCAGGCCCTTGAAAAAGTGCCTGACCACAGTCTCCTGACCCACCGCTGGCTTACAAGCCCATGCCCAGTAAGCAGAGATGGCTGCCAGGTGTACCTTAAGGGTGTTGTCCGCAGCCCCAACTGAGAGAGAGAGACCAGACGTCATCCAGGATGCTAGCCACAGGGCAGACAAGGGGGTCAAGCTCCTTTCCCTAACACCAAATGGAGAGCCTCCTCTATTTAAAGGCATAGCTTATGTGAGTTGGCTCTTTTCAGGAGGCTTCCATAATGTGGAGCACATCATCCAGGAGACCCAAGGCCTGGAACTCTAGCCACTCAGGAACCAGGTCATGAGGTGGAGAGACAGCAGGTCTGGGTGCAGGATTGTCCACTGAAGTCAGGTCAGCAGATCTAGATGCAGAGGCAGTTACCTGGAGGGCTGCTGCTGAGGCTGAAGAGATCCGGGTTCCAGAACTGCCTCAGCTAATTTGGAGCTGTCAGGATCATCAGTTTGGCGTTCTCCCAGGAAGCAAACAAGTCCACCAGAGAAGTGCTCTACCGGAAGAAATGAAAATTACGTACCTACAGTAATTCTTGATCTTTCTGTGTATCTTCACCATTCATCACTATTGGTATAGCCCTCCAGAGCCTCCTATGGGTGCAGTCGACACAGGGATGGCGCTGCCCTAGAGGCCGACGTACTACGTGGCACTCGCAGGTTGGCTGTTAACTGCTGTCAGCTCCACCCCAACCTCAGTTCTGAAACGCCAGAGAGAAAGGAAGAAAAGGGGTGGAGGGGTTGGGCAAGAGAGCCCAAGGGAAAGATAAAAGGAAAGCATATAAAAACCAAAGGAGAAATAAACAGCAGAGAGAACAGGATAGGAATGGAGAGAATTAGGGATTGGGAGGGGATTGAGAGGCGCCCCAATCTCTGGGAAAGAGGGTGAAAGAGAGGGAGAAGGAAGCAGGAAAAAGGGGAAACACAATGGGAGGAGAAGAGGACTGCACCATCCGACTCTGTGGACCTGGACCCCCAATTTCAAGAGGAAAAAGAAGACTGGACCGAAGGTTCAGCCAGTCTGCCCATGAGAGGAGTAGATTGTTAAGTAGGCAAAACCTGGCCAAAGCAAGGTTTTAATGAGTCAAGAAGACTGTGACAACTCCTGGCAGACAAACGGCCAACTCCTCCCTGTATGTCTCCAGAGTCCCTTCCCTCCCTCCCTCCTGGCCACAAGGGAAGGGGAGAAAGGAGAGCCGAAAGACAGGGAGACACGGGAGGAGGGAGAAGCCCAGAGACTGAGGCTCAAGGGGGACGATGGGCAGGATTTAGTGATGAATGGTGAAGATACACAGAAAGATCAAGAATTACAGTAGGTACGTAATTTTCATATCTTATCTGTGTCAATCTTCACCATTCACCACTATTGGGTGAGTACCAAGCCCCCCGAAGGGGGCCCAATACAGAACTAAGGGACTAAATCTCTTAGCCTCCAGTGGGGAGACACCAGAGGGGAGAACCCCTATGGACCTGGAGAGGCCAGAGATTGGTCTGGGTGAGACTGGGAACCTCCAGTGGGGAAGGAAGGCGCCCTGATAGTTGCTGTCTCAGTCTATGGGAGAAAAGGTGGTTCTCCTGTAGGCGGAGGAAATCACCCTACACCGGGCCATGGGTGACAACCGGGATAGACGAAGCCATGCAGTCCTTCTAGTGCAGATCTCTGTCCCCACAATCCTGGAAGCCACCTCACTGGCGTCATAGGACACCCTTGCTTGGTGTCTTGCCAGCTCCTGAGCAGAGAGGGCGATGGCTCGTCTGGTTTCCTCTGAATCAGGCATCAAGGCTAGGAGTTGACCTAGCCTGGACCAAAAGGACCTGTCATCGGATGCATAGTGGGCCTGATGTGAAGCAATGAACATAAGAATCTGTGCCGAATAGAAGGTCCTCCTCCCCCAGAAATCAAAATCCGCAGAGTCTGAGTCTGGGGGCCGGTTGCGTTGAGGGATGCAAAGCCCAGAAGGAGTGTCCAGCTGCGTCAAACCCAAAACGGGGTGAGGCATGTGTTCTGGAGACTCCAGGGAAGCGCAATACCATTGGCGTAAATCCCTTGGGGCTGGAACTGTGGGAAAGGGACGCTGCCAAAGCTGAAGTGACGCTTCCCAGAAGGGGACAGGCCAGGTGGGAACCACTAGATTGGCCGCACTGTACTCACCTAGGAAGGTACGAGTCACATGCTCGGGATTGCTTTTTGAGGAAGGGGTAATCTGGGGCTCATCCATCATCCTCACGAGGAAGCACTGATACGTAGAGAGAGCAGATGCAGGGGAAATGTGGACAGAAAGTTCCTCTCCCCCTGAAGAGGAGTATGAGGAGGCAGACGAGTCCAGTGATTTAGGGTCAGGCTGCATGGCAGCATGGTGGAACACCTACTCGTCCATGGTCCTAATATAAGATGGGAAATGCGTAGGCAGATCCCTAAATTGCTCCCAGGTCAGAGGCCCCCTAGGACCAGGAATACCTGGAAGAGAAGGGGATGGAGACAGAGGAATGGGGGCCAAACTCCTTGCAGGAAGAAAGCGTCCTCTGCCCAGGCAGGGGGGCCTAGCGGAGGCTCCCAACTGGGAGGAAGACCTGGGACCCAGCCACCAGCAGCCATTCAACTAGTAGGGTCGGAATAGTCAGCCAGCCTGCTGGAAGAATCTCTATGAGGCAACCGGGACCATGCGAGTCCAGAAGGACGGTCCCTGGCCTCCAAAGTAGAGGTCTCTCTGAAGGAGAGAGATGGGAAAGGGCGAAGACCCACACTACGACTCCTCCCCGAACCTGGATGGGTCCCAAGGAGAGGCTGCTGTGCTGAATCCAGGCCACTTGACCCCTCAGACTTTGAAAGAGCCCTCTACCTTGATACCACCAGCCTAGGCAGCTGGCAAGGCTGGACGGACTGCGTAGGGTCCACCCAGAGTGCAGCACCCTCCCCCTCCTGGGGTGCCCTGGGCTGTCCCAAACTCAGACTGTCCAGGCACACCAAGGAAGGGAGTGTCCCAGCTGAAGGGACAGACACCCCCCGGCCCCAACTCCAGGCTGTGCAGCAGCGGCCACCTGAACCACTGCTGGCTGGTCAGTGCCACTGACCCCAGATTCAGTAGTAATTGTCCGTCCCACAGAGGGAGGTCGGGTTGGGGCCAAAGTGGTGGACATGGAGGGGTCAGAGGACTCTGAAGAGTCTGGGAACCAATCTGAATCACACCCAGAGTCCTCCTCCGAGGAAGTGGACACAGAGGTCCAGTGCTAGGCCACTCTACGACCCCTGCTAGTTCCTGGTCCGCGAAGGGCTCCAGCCTCAGTCTCGGCACTGCGAGCAGCACCGGAGCCAGGCAATGCACCCAGCACCGTGCTTCCCCTCAGTGCCACGAATGTCACCACAGTCAGAGATGACACTGACCACGGAGGAAAACAAAAAGTCTCACATGGGGTCCTAGCTCCAGATGGCTATACTAATAGTGATAAATGGTAAAGATTGACACAGATAAGATCAGGTGCTTCACCACCTACTAGTGAAGACCCTGGGTGCCAAGGAGAGGTTGAAGGGCAAGGGCATGACCTGGCATTGGTACAGGGCCCCTTCCGCTCAAAACTGGAGGTACCGGTGGTGGGACTAAAGCACTGGGATATGGAAAAACGCATCCTAGAGGTCTATGGAACACAACCAGATGTTCTGATCCAGCAGCAGAATGATCTGATTCAGTGATGATCTTGAACTTGCATTTCCGCATGAACTGGTTCAGACTGTGCAGATCCAGTATGGGGTGCCAGTTCCCCCCCTCATCCCTTCTCCATTTAAGAACCAGGAAAATACTGGGCATATAATCCTGACTGGCCAGTGCGTCTGGGACACAGGCTACTGCCCCTTTTGCAAGGAGCTAAGCAATGTCTTCATGAAGGGTGGACAATGTGTAATGCCACACTCTGGACCTCCGAGGCATGCGGAGGTAGTAAGGAAGAAGAGCCTTGAGGTCCAGAGGCAACCTTCTGTCCACTACGTTCAACACCCACTTGTCAACAGTATTAGTGGACCAACGTGGCAAGAAGTGATGTAACCGACCTCCGATGGGGAGAGCAGACATGGACAGGACAGGTGAAGGGATGACATCTCTCAACACGTCACTGGACAGCTGTGGCAAGGGCACCGGCAGCTGAGGCCAGAGGGGCACCACTACCCCTGCCACCCTTTCTTAGGATCCTGGCCCCTGGACTTGGGCTTGTGGTGCCAGGCCTGGTACTGAAAGGACTGATACTTGAAAGCCTGTTTCCTAGGCTCCTTTTTCATGAACTTCTGGGACAATGTCACAGAATCCAGGGTGGCACTGGACTTCTTAAGGGTGAGACATCCTCCCATCCCAGGGCAGAATAGTTTGGTGCCCAAGAAGAGGAATTAGCCAGCTTGTGCTCGGTGTCTGCCATGAAGGTGGACAGACACAGCCAGATCCAGCGATGCATGGAGACGGCTGCTGCCGTGGCACAGGCACATGAAATACCCATGTAAAAGACCATCTGGAGCTGGTGTTTAACCATCAATTGACCTTGGTCTCTGAGGACTGTCGCCACTAACTGCTGATCCATGGGAAGTGAGGGAGGACTGTATTAAAGACTCCAAATCAGGAAGTGACTGAAGTTGGCCTTCATCACAGCATAAAGTACAGTTACGTAAGGACTTACCGTAACAGTAGATTTTCAAGAGAGGCTCTTGCAGTAGGTAATTACATTTAGGACTGACGCCAGCAGGCAGCAGGACCCCACGGAAAAATTTCTAGCTAGCAGTCCCTGGCGAGGGACCGCCCCCACGTCAGGTGACCGGCGTCAGGAGACGTCGGTATAAAGGGGCGGTCCCGGATGCCCGCCTTCCAGTTCTTTCCCGCCACAGGCCGAAAGAGGCCAGATGACAGAAGAGCGGATATTTCCCTCAATGGAAAAGGAGCTGAAAAAGCCTAGGGGGATGGAAGGCGGGAAGGTATTACCTACTGCAAGAGCCTCTCTCGAAGATCTACTGTTATGGTAAGTTCTTACGTAACTGTACTATCTTACTTCGAGAGGGCTCTTGCAGTAGGTAATCACATATAGGACTGAATCCCAAGCAGTCTGGAACAAAAAAAGGCACCAGGAGGAGGAAAACTACTCCAAGAAGCTGTTCTAGCTGTGCAAGCCTCAAGATAGGAGGCCTTGCAAAACAGCTAACCCGAAGCCTGCTCTACGGCGAGAGGCAACAACAAAACTGTAGTGTTTCGTAACGGTATGGACGGAAGTCCAGGTGGCGGCAGCGCAGATGTCTGCCACAGACACATTCTTCAAACAAGCCACAGAGGCAGCTACTCCTCTTGTGGAGTGGCCTTTGACTTGACCCGGGAGGGTTTTGTTGTATTTGTCATAACAGAAAGTGATGCAATGAGCCAACCACTTAGACAGGCATTGCTTGGAAACAGCACTGCCTTCCCTTTTGTAAGCAAAAAAGACGAACAACTGATCAGTCTTTCTGAGGTCCTTCGTCCAGTTGGTGTAGTATCTCAGAATCCGGTGAACATCCGTAGTATGGAGTAAATATTCCCTTTGATTAGAGTACTGCGTAAAAAAAGGCAGGTAGCTCTATGGACTGATTTAAGGTAGACTCTGCTACTACTTTAGGTAGAAACTTAGGATTCATGCGAAGAGCAACTCGTTCTTTGTGAAAAATCAAGCAGGGGATTTTACACATCAGGGCCTGGAGCTCGGAGATTCTTCGAGCCGATGTAATGGCCACCAAGAAGAGTGTCTTCCACAAAAGAAACTTCAAATCCGCAGAAGCTGCAGGCTCAAAGGGAGGAAGGGTAAGTTTCTCGAGGACAAAATTCAAGTCCCAAGGTGGAGCAGGAGTACGGATGGGGGGCCTCAGATGGAGGACCCCTCTGAGAAAGGTCTTGGAGACCTCCAGCTGAGCAAAGGCCTTGTCCGCGAAGGGAACATGATAGGCTGAAATGGCCGCCATGTCTACCTTCAGAGAGGAATGGCTGAGACCCAGGTCAAACAGATGACGTAGATACTCCAGCAGAAGCCCCGCTGAACAGGAGAAAGGTTCCACGTTCTTGGAAGCGGCCCAAATAGTGAATCTTTTCCACTTCATGGCATAAGTGGATCTGGTGGAGGGTTTTCTGGCCTCCACTAAAATCTCCACCACTTTGGGAGACACTTCAAAATGGGATTGGGCTAGGTCTGCAGGAGCCAGGCATGCAGTTGAAGGGATTTGAGGCCTGGATGGACCAGGGTCCCCTGATCCTGGGTCAACAAGCCTCGAGATAGAGGAAGAGGAAGAGGAAGAGGAGGATCCTCTGAAAATTGTTGGAGAGAACCAGACTTGCCTGGGCCAGAAAGGAATGATCAGAATCATTTGCGCGCCTTCTGAAGCCAGTTTCTGCAAGACTTGTGGGATAAGTGGAATTGGGGGAAAGGCATAGACAAATCTGTCCTTCCAGTCTAGAGACAGAGCGTCGCTCCAAAAAGCGCCTCACTCTGGAATGAGCGAGCAGAAGACTGGAAGTTTTGTGTTTAGGGGTGATGCGAACAGGTCAACCTGTGGTGTTCCCTAAAGTTGGACGATACTGTCTAGGACCCCTTGGTCCAGTTCCCACTCATGAGTCAGAGCAGAAGAGCGACTTAGCTTGTCTGCCAGGGTGTTGTTGACTCCCGGAATGTGAATCGCCGTGAGGTGAAGGTCGTGTCATGTTGCCCAATACCAAACCCTCATCGCCTCCCTGCAAAGAGGGTAGGACAGAGTCCCTTCCTGCTTGTTGATATACCACACCATGCACATATTGTCCGTCGGGACGGCGAGGTTGCCAGGAAGGATGTATTGGTGAAGGGCTTGGACAGCGTACAACACTGCCTGAAGCTCGAGCACATTGATGTGGAGAGCTTGTTCTAGCTTGGACCAGGAGCCCTGGGTCCGATGAGGGCCTAGATGGGCTCCCCAGCCTTCACCTGAGGAGTCTGTGGTTAGAGTCTGGGAAGGGGGAGGATGAAAGAAAGGAACTCCCCGAAACAGGTTCTCTCGAAACATCCACCATTGCAAGTCTCATATCATCGGCGAGGAGATCAGAACTGAGTGATCTAGGTCATCCACTAGCTGATCCCACTGAGAACGTAGGGTCCACTGAGAGATCCTCATGTGGAGTGGAGCGCGAGGTACCGTTGGGATAGCAGCTGCCATGAGCCCAAGAAGGCAAAGGACCAACCTCGCCAAGACCATCCTGGGGTCGGACAACAGACTTATTTGGGTCCAAAGGGTGACTGCTCTGTCCGGAGGCAGGAAGGCTTTGCCCATGGTCATATCGAGGACTGCCCCAATAAACTGTAGCCTCTGGGATGGGTCCAGATGAGACTTAGAATGGTTGATGGTAATACCCAGGCAAGCAAAAAACCTGCTGGGTAAGGAAGAGTAAACGCAGGAGTTCCTCCCTGGACGAGGCCGCCAGGAACCAGTCATCCAGGTAAGGGAAAACCTGCACTCCCTTGGTACGCAGGTGGGCCGCCACCACTGCCAGACATTTGGTAAAGACTCGGGGGGGCTGAGGACAGACCAAACAGGAGCACCTTGAACTGGTAGTGCTCCCCCTGGAATGCAAAACAAAGATATTTGCGATGAGATGGGCGAATGGGAATGTGCAGATAAGCATCCTGCATATCCAGAGCACAAAGCCATTGACCCGGCCGGAGATGGGCAGAAGGCTCTGCAAAGAGAGCATCCTGAACCTTTTGTACTCTACATAAAGATTCAGGGAACTGAGATCTAAAATTGGACTGAGATATCCAGTCTTCTTTGGGACCAGGAAGAAATGGGAATAGTAACCCGTCCCCTGAAGATGAAGGGGGACAGGCTCTATCGCTTGCTTCAGCAGAAGAGCCGAGATTTCCTCCTGGACCAAAGGAAGGTGTTCCCGTGAATACGACGACTTCAGAGGGGGGTGGCGGGGTGGTTTCTGAAGAAACTCTATGGAGTGTCCTTCTGCTATGAGCTGGAGCACCCAAGAATCCGTGGTTATCCTCTCCCATCCCGGAAGGTGGAGGGAAAACCTCCCTCCTACCGGTTCCTCCGGGGAGTCCGGAGGCAGTGGGAGAGGAAAGGAGTCAGGTGGTGTGGGGCAGCGCCGCAGCTGAAGCACCCACTGACTTTTTTGGGCGTGGGGGCCTTTACAGCTGTGGGGGCCTGACATTTTGTGGCCCGCCTTCCCTGGGGTTTCGCCTTTGGCCGATTCCGTCTGCGAAAGGGACGGCGCTGCTGCTGATGGGGGTGGTACATGGAATCAACTGACTTCAGAGCCGTACCCTTCTCTTGCAAATTGATAATGATGTCCTTGATATCACCCCCAAAAAGCACCGACCCCCAGAAGGGTGCTTCCTGGATAGCAGATTGCACCTCCGGGACCAAACCTGACACGCGGAGCCAAGCATGATGCCGTAGGCCTACAGCAAAAGCTGAGCTCTGCCCACCAGTGTCCACTGCGTCGTATGTTGCACGTAGCATGTGTCGACTGGCCGAATGAGCAGAGCGGACGAGATCAGACAACTCCTGCTCGACTTGGGAGTCAAGCAAAGAGTCCAGTTTGGCTTCCGCCCGAGTAAGGATGGCCTTCTGGTAGTCCCCCATGTGGCCGACATAGTTCAGGGCCCTAATCCCCAGTGTGGAGGAAGTGTAAATCTTTCTCCCATACTGGTCCAGAAGGCGAGATTCCTTATCAGGAGGTGATGAGCTAAGATGTTTTGGGTTTGCCAACTGGCCGTGAGCAGCGTTAATCACGACCGAGTCGGCACAGGGGTGAGAATCCAGGAGATCAACACCCTCTGGAGCCCGATATAGCCTGTTTGACTTCCTAGGAAGTGGAGCCAAGGCTGACGGCTGTTTCCATATTGTGGTAACAAGGTCGGCGTGAGGCGCTATCCAGGGTGGCACCAAGGTAGGAACTGTCACAGGCAGATCCAGATGTTCAGCTGGTTTCAGGCGCTGAGGATCTGGTTCCAGGGACTGCCACTGATGAACCTCCTGGATTTTCCTAAGCAAAAGAAGGATCCTCCGGAGGGGACTTCGGAGGAGTCCTTGGCCGGGGCTTCGACGGACAGCGAGGCTCGTCGCCTCACGGAGCTGCTGTCGAAGAGTCTGAGGAGTCTGAGAGTGAAGAGGAGGAGGATGAAGAAGAGAAAGACTCCATTTCCCGAACCGGGAGAGGAACGGACCCCTTGGGGAGTCCCCGAGGAAGCGTATCCTGCCCCTCTCTGGATCCAGACGGAAGAACCCTGGAGTCAGGAGGTGGTGAGGGAGTGTGCTGCCTGGGGCGTATGGGAACCTGGGACGGCACTGTCGCCGGAAGGTGGCTCTTGACCTCTTTGGTGAGCTGAGCCTTGGTCTCAGCCCACCAGGAGGCCAGAGTCTCCTGCAGGTCCACCGGCGGCCGCGAGGGTGGTGGAGGAGGAGGAGGAGGAGGAGGTGGGGGATAAGGATACGGGTTATACCCATATGGACCATATCCAAAACCCGGCTGTGGGTAGCCTGGCATCGGGTATTGAGGCGTCGAGCACTGCGGCATCGGGAAGCCCAGTGTCAGGTACTGTGGCACCGGATACTGCGTTCCCGGGTACACCGGCGGTAAGACGAGGATACCCGGGAGCCGGGGGCTGCAGGAGCAGACGGCCCGGCCGGGAACCTCACGGGCGGGTCTGTAGTGGAGAGCCTAGAGGACGGAGGGCCTGATGGGAGCAGAATATCTCCCGGAGTCAGTAAGGCAAACATCAGGGCCGACGACGAGGCCGGCATCGGAGCCAGCGTCCAGGGAGCCGAAGTCAGGTCCGGCGCTCCAGATGGAGGAAGGACTGACTGAGGCAAAAGATCCCCAGCTTCGCCCGGGGACAGAGGGGAAAAGTCCCCGGGGTCAGGTTGGGGAGACTCTGGTTCCTCAGGCGGCAGCGAAGGCTGCGGGGACCCAAGAACGACGGACGTTGGGGAGTCCGTTGTCAGTTCCTTCGCCGGCCGGACGTCGGATAAGCCGGCGTGAGGCTTAGAGGCGAGCTCTCGGCGGGCACCAGAGGAGCCAACGTCCAATTTATGAGAGCCATCACCAGAGACAGGCCGAGAAGAATGATCGCCCTGATCCGGTGGAGAGAAGGCCGCGTGTCGCCCCGGAGGGTCGGACGTCTTACCAGCCCTCTCCGGGCGGACGTCAGAGGAGCCAACACCCGGCTTACCAGAGTCGCCCACAGTGGTAGGCCTCGAGTCTGCGGCCGAACCGGGGCGGAGGCCTCCAACTGTCCAGAGGCGCCTGCAAGGCCAGAGCGTTAGCCAGACGGGCGGGCTGACGCCACCTCAGAAACCTCCGAGGCAGCCGTCAACCAGAGATCCCCCAGAGGGGATGTTACCTGCATCCCAGCGACTCCTGAGGGAGACACGGTGGAGGAGCCTTTGTCCCTGTGCCTCTCCTTGCCCTTCTTCTTTCAATGGCCTTCGGGGGAAGTGGACGCCTGCCTCAGTTTTTTAAGCTCCTTCTCCACAAAACTAATTTTATTCTTTAGAATATGGGCTTCCAGGGATTTCTGCTGCCTTTTTTGGGTAGCTGTGTTAAAACTGAGGCAATGCTGGCACTTCTCGACCGGGTGATCGGGGCCTAGGTAGAACAGGCACAGAGAGTTGCCGTCCTTGTGCGGTAGTTGGGCGCCGCATGAATCGCACTTATTCTTGTGCTCGGAGGGTGTAGGGGACGACATACACTGACGTTAGTCGAAAAAATAAAGAGTTTTTCGGTAAAGAAACGACAAAGGAAGGGCTGACGAAGCACAAACTTTTCCGTGAGGTGCTGCACGAGCTAACGGCGGGAAAGAACTGGAAGGTGGGCATCCGGGACCGCCCCTTTATACCGTCTCCTGACGCCGGTCACCTGACGTGGGGGCGGTCCCTCGCCAGGGACTGCTAGCTAGAAATTTTTCTGTGGGGTCCTGCTGCCTGCCGGCGTCAGTCCTATATGTAATTACTTACTGCAAGAGCCCTCTCGAAGTAAGATCTAGCCTGACAGAGAACCAAGGACACAGCAGCATACACCATTTTAGTGGTGTGGTCATTCTTATGGGACTCTCACTGTCTGCAGACTTGTCTATGTCCCCTGGTGTGCAGACTTGCAGAACAGCAAGTCAGTGACCAGCCCCTTCACAAAGGAGTAGTCTGAGAACCCAGTATAGGACCCAGACGGGACCGAACACTTGCAGACACTCCAGGGCCAGTCCAAAAATGGCTTAAGCCATGGGAAACGCAACCCTACCAGGAACCATCCCAGTCCAAAATGTCTGTAAAAGGATACTTAGAGCTTTTTTGCTCTGGCTAAAGCAGGACCAACATAGACTCCAAGACTGGGTGGAGAAATGCCCCAAACAACACCAGGTCATGCTCCATGGACAGTTCCCTGACTGAACCCCAGTAAAGGAGATGAGTCCCAAAGGAAGCCAAGGACTTGTGGTCCAAGTTGTCTGAGGACTCCATGAAAACAGCCCTCAACTGCTGCTCACCACGGACCACCCAGGTGTCTTCCCCTGGGGTGATCTGCATTGACAACAAGCATGGCACGGTGGTGGCTGAACGGACATCCTTGATTGGAGCACCCACCTTCAGCTGTGGTGAGGATGGCTCCACCCAAAGAGGTGGAGAAACATTTACAGGAATCACCTGCCAAGTGTGGACAGGTAGGGGCACCACGGCAGCTGCCAGGAGACGGAGGTCCAGAAGGTAGAGCCCCATCCTGCCACACAATGGCCCAGTGTTGCCAGAGAAGCTCCTTGTAGCACCGGTGCAGTTTACAATGGTGCCTCTCCTCATCTGGGGATGAGAAGGTCAAGAAGCGTCAAGGGTGACACCTCCCTGTCGAGCAGGCTGACAGCGGAAATACCTTGACCAAGACCTCAACTGCAACCCCAACCGTTGACCAGACATGGCCAGCAATCTGGCAGGTCAGGTGTTCAACCCAGCCAGCCAGGAATTAAAAAAACACACCCTCCTCCAATAACCTGATTGGTCCAGTACCCAACCACCGCACCCATCAGGAAAAAAAAAAAATATATACACACATATAGCCAAATGTTACTCCCTAACTATCTTACCAGTCCAGTGCCCAACCAGGCTCATCAGGGATTTAAAAAAAAAAGAATCCTCTTACCCGCAACTACCTG
This sequence comes from Neoceratodus forsteri, assembly GCA_016271365.2. Lineage (NCBI taxonomy): Eukaryota > Metazoa > Chordata > Ceratodontiformes > Ceratodontidae > Neoceratodus > Neoceratodus forsteri. The sequence goes on along the minus strand of CM057456.1, from coordinate 661,080,023 downwards.
ATGTGTCCCTTGCCTGTAACAAGATTAGTGAGCTCTAGGTTTTGGTGGCAGACTCTAGGCTGGGTCTAGTGGCCGTTACTGAAACGTGGGTCAGTGTGAACTATTACTGGGACCAAGTAATCCCAGGCTACACTTTATATAGGCACGACAAGAGGACAGGTAGAGGTGGTAGGATGGCCATCTACATCAGAGAAGTTATTGAGGCAGTACAGGATGCTGTCATTGGGGGAAAGGAGAAGACATAATCACTGTAGGTTCAGCTCACAAAGTCGTCAGGCAGAAAGACTTGCATAGGAGTGATTTACAGATCACCAGGGCAAGAAGAGAGAGAGAGAGAGAGAGAGAGAGGAACTAGGTGCTGAAATAGGAAAAGGGATGCAAAGGGGGAGGTTGTAATAGGGGGCGAGCTCAACCTGCTAGACATTGACTGGGACATCCCCGTGGCCAGGAGCACCAGAAGCCAGGCCCCAGTTGATATATTGAGAATACAAAAGAACTGCACACTGGTCAAATAACAAACAGGAACTGCAAGTAAAGTAAATAAATTAGAGTTTACTGTTCAAAACTGTAGCCCCTAGCACCTCAACCTATGCAGATCTTCTCAAGCGGACTTAATGTCTTGTAGGACTGCATGACAGCACAATCAGCCATAGTACGAGTTAGGGAACCACTGGGATCCATTTGACCACAATACTATATGCAGTAGTTTAATGCACCCCTGGGCATCAGTAAGTCCTCGCTCTGTGTTCCCGCTAGCCGCTTACCATGTCATCACCAGCAAATCTTTTTAGCTGGTGGCTTAAATACTGCTGGTTTCCAGCACCACAGTGGCGAATGCTATGAAATTGACACCGCTCTATCTATCTATCGTCCTATCTTGGCGGAGAGAGGACTGCACATTAAAACATTACAGACACCATCTTTGCTCTCAGGAGTCTCTGTAAGACTACATGGAGCACAAGACTTGGTCGATATTGACTCTCAAAAGCATATCAACTCTAAATGTGGTGAGAATGGACTCTGAGCATGCACAACATGATTCTTTGGAGGGCGCGTGACAATGACTGGCATATCACTGCCCCTTTATCCAAAAGTAGGCCCATTTTATGGTGGGGGACAAAAAAAAAACTGCTGCAATTTTACCTCATTCTGAAGAAGGGATTAAACACAAACAGATGCCCTGGTCTCACCAGTCGGGAGCAGGTAGCACATGAACAGGGTATAATTCCACAGAACAGTTTGGGGGGGAGAAGAGCAACAGAAATAGTGAAAAGAATGCACCAGAAAACATATGAAGAAAGACTGAAAGACCTCAATATGTACACCCTTGAGGAAAGGAGGGAGAGTGGGGATATGATAGACACATTCAACTACCTCAAGGGAATAAACAGGGTTCAGGAGGGAAGCATCTTTCAAAAACAGAAGTGCAAGTACAAGGGGTCACGTTATGAGGCTGAATGGTGGGGCAGACTCAGGGGTAACATCAGGAAGTATTTTTTTCCACAGAAAGGGTGGTGGATGCATGAACAGCCTCCCTGCAGAGGTCATAGCAGCAAACACAACAGGTAGATTCAAGAATGCATGGGACAGACAGAAGGTAACCACAGTGGTAGGAAAGAGAAGGTAAGCTGAAGAATCATTTAGGATCTGAAGCTTATTTACAGAGGGAAATGGGCAGACTAGGTGGACCAGGTGGAGCTTATCTGCCATCAAATTATATGTTTCTATGTTACTATTTCACCTCAGAAAAGCCCTATGTTTCACACTGAGTAGGTACTAGCCCATATTTTAACACACATTTTTAAGCAGAAATCCAAACAATAAATGTAAAAATGTTTTGCTCAACAAACAGAAAACATTGTGAACATGAAAGCACACATTTACACAGTGTTCTGAGCTTCTATCTGTGTGATTTGATGAGGTGTTCCATAGTTTGCCTATTTGTTCCACATTTTGGGGCTGAGAGGTATGGGTCTGCGTAGAGAAAAAAAGCAATCTAATGACCACACAGTACTGCAGTGCATAACTTTTGGTGTTAAACCAAAGGCCACTCATAATAGGCTGAACAGGTTTGGGGAGCCAAGTAATAAAAACAACAGAAACAAAAACAAACAACTGTCAGCACTGCAGCCTGGGCGAGACTTAAACTGCCGCTCACTAGTATTTACTTAGCACTACTCGTGCTGCTGCCTGTTCAAGGTTGTTTTGTGCCACTGTTTGCAACTTTCTAATACAGACCATCTGAAATACTAGTGAATAAAAACTCAGACGACTTAAAGGAGTGGCCAAAAAGGTAAGGGCAAAAAGGGTGGCATTCAGGAGGTACAAGGAAACCCAGAGGGAAGAAGACAGGGAACTGTATCTGGAAAAGCAGAGGGAGGCAGGCAAAGCAGTCAGGAGTGCAAAGGTGCAAACAGAAGAAAAAAAACAGCCCAGGCAATAACAAATGGGGACAAGAACTTTTTTAGGTATGTTAAGTAAAAGAAAAAAAGACTAAGGGTGAGATTGTGAGGTTAAAAAGGGAAGGAGGAGCCAGACCAGTGGCTCTGAGGGTTGAGGCGCTGGACAACACACCTTGCTTCATGCTGGTGACCCAGGTTCGGGTGCAGACTCAGGCTGTCGGGAGCTGGCCGGGGGAGAGAAGGATCGAGTGCTCAACAGCTGCTCTCCTTCTCTGGGGAGGGCTGGGAAGATTGTCTTGCCGCTTTACCGCCACGTTCTGGGGAACCCGGAGGTGCCGGCACGGGCCGAGACAGCACAGAGGACTGACGCTGGCAGAGGACAGGAATGGACGACGATATACATGCACCGCTCAAGGTCTCATTGCACGCCCATGTTAAGGGATCAAATTAATGGAGGTGAGTAATCCCCAGACAATCCAGGCGACGATCCGCTGCCCCGCTTCCATGATGCGAAGGGGCAGACTCCGCTGAGTGTGCATGATTCCCCGAGGTCCAGGGAGAGGTAAGAGGGGGCCTTCCTTGCCCTGCCCGGAGGGTTAACTGGGGAGTAACTTGCATAACTTGAGGTGGGCACACACTCTAGGGGCAGACTCCACCGCAGACTTGGAAGAGTGGAAGACTGGAGGATCTGAGAGAAAGGAGGGTCTGGGGGCCGTAGGAGGATAAATAATTAAAAAAAAAAGGGAAGGAGAAAGACAACCCACCGGCACAACGGTTTGCAATGTCAATGATCCGGGTTTGGGAATGAGCCTGGGGAGTCGGAAGGCCAGCCAGATGGGGGAGAAGTCTGAGCATCCCCAGGACTGCTCCGAGGGGGGCTGCAGCTTGGCATTTAGCCGACCCCAGGCAGAGGCCTGATGTATAGCAAGCGTCCAGCTGAGCTGCTGGGGAACCAGCGTGATGGATGTTGACAGCAATGCCTTGATGTCTAGGGAACACGCCATGTGAGATTAAAAGGAGAAAAAAACAGGTCTCCAGGCACCGGGTAGATGGAGCGCACGGTGCAGACCCTGAAGCTCCCGCCTGCCTGCTCTGAGAAGCTGACCCGACATAGACAAGAAGCCTGGGTGTCATGCTCAATTAATGCCCCTGCCTGGGGGCAGATCCACGGCTACATGGGGCCAAGTACGGATGCAGGTAAGGCGAAGGAAGCAGGGCAGACACCAGAGGCATCTCCAATAGGTGCAGTGCTTGGGGATCTGAGGGTGAAAAATAGAAGGTTAAAAAAAAAAGGGAGGAGGGGGTGTGCAGGAAGGGGGTGACAAGAAAGCAGAAATCCTGAACAAGTATTTTTGTTCAGTATTCACAGAAGAAGGGGAAGGGGAGGGACCAAAGTTAGGCAACGGAAGCAACACTGGGAGGGAGGTGGACACCAGTTCATTTAGGGAGGAGAGAGTCTTAAAGGAACTCGCTAATCAAAAGTGGACAAGGCAATGGGGCCGAATGGGATACATCACAGAATATTAAGAGAACTCTGAGAGGTGCTGGCAGTACCACTGACAGCCCTGTTCAACAGTTCGCTGGAAACAGGTGTGGTGCCAAAGGACTGGAGGAGGGCGAATGTAGTCCCTTTTCACAAAAGTGGAAGCAGGGAGGAGGCTGACAATTACAGGCCAGTCAGCCTGACCTCAAAAGTGGGGAAACTAATGGAATCACTACTGAAAGAAAGGTTTGCGATAAGTCTAGAATCCAGCAGAGCACAGAATCCAACACAGCATGGATTCACAGCGGGAAGATCTTGTCAAACAAATCTGATAGATTTTATTGACTAGGTGACTAGGGAGGTGGATCAGGGAGCGGCAGTGGATGTGGCCAACCTGGATTTCAGTAAGGCCTTCAACACTGTCCCACACAGGAGGCAAGTAAACAAGCTGGGCAGCCTGGGAGTGGGTCTCAGGTGGTAAACTGGGTCAGAAATTGACCAAGTGATAGGACACAGAGGGTGGTGGTGAACTGAGTTCAATCTGAAGAGGGGGGGTGACCAGCGGTTTCCCGCAGGGATCAGTTCTCTCTAATGTCTTCATAAACGACATTACTGAGGGGCTGGAAGGGAAGGTAAGTCTCTTTGCAGATGACACAAAGATCTATAATAGGGCTGACACTCCAGGAGGGGTAGAGTAAATGAGAAGGGACCTAAGCAAGCTTGAGGAGTGGTCAGTGGTTTGGCAGCTAAGATTCAATGCAAAGAAGTGCAATGTCATGCACTTGGGGCACAGAAATGCAGGGGAGGAGTACAAAACGGGGGGAGGTACTGACAGCCACCAAACAGGAAGGGAGCCTGGGAGTAATCATATCTGATGTTCTAAAGGTTACCAAACAATGTGAGAAGGCTGTGAGGAGAGCCAGTGGAATGCTGGGGTGCACAGGAGAGGCATCTCCAGCAGAAGGAAGGAAGGAAGGAAGGAGGTGGTAATGCCACTCTACAGAACACTGGTGAAACCTCATCTAGAGTACTGTGTCCAGTCCTGGAGGCCGCATCTCCAGAAGGAAAGAGTAGAAGCGGTTCAGAGAAGGGTGACAAACATGGTGCAGGGACTGCACCAAAAGTTATATGAGGGGAGATGGAGGATCTTAATATGTATTCCGGGAAGAGGGTACGACACAGACTTTCAAATGCCTCAAGGGTGTAAATAAGTTACAAGAGGGCAGCATCTTTCAGACAAAAAGATGTTCATGAACAAGAGGCCATTATATGAAATAGAGGGGGTAGACTTAGGGGTAATGTGAGAATTTTTTTTTTTTCATGGAAAGGGTGGTGGATCCATGGAACAGCCTCCCGAATGAGGCTGTAGGGGCAAAAAACAGTAGAGGTATTCAAAAAATACATGGGACAAATATAAAGGAACTCTAGCAACAGGAAAGAGAGGGTAAGTCGCAGATCATTTAGGATCTGCGGTATATGAAACAGGTAGGGACAATGGGCAGACTAGGTGGGCCAAGCGGTCCTTATCTGCCATCAAATTCTATATTTCAATACACTGCTTTTTTATTTATTTAAGAGTGTTTTTATGTAACAGTGACATTCAAAGTTTTTGATGCAGTACTGCATATAATGTTACAAGAAACCAGTTGCAGCACAGCATGTCAATAAAATACTTAAAAATTACGTTTTCCATATTATACATAGTTCTTTAAGAGAACCCAATGTAATTTTGCTCAATAAAAGCATGAAAATAACTTTTCAGACTTATCTTTTTGGCTCACATTCTCTTACAGTGGCAGACATTTTTGTGGTTGCTACAGCCACAGACACACACATTTTCAAAATCCAAGGGGAACAGAGCTTGCATGAGTCTGAAGTGCCAGACTTCAGGAGAGCGGACTGGGCATGTTAGCTGGGGCAGACAGCACCAGGGGCATAGAAGAAAGATTGGGGTTATTAAAGGGTCCATTCTCGAGGGAACAAAAACATGCACTAGAACAGTTATCAAGAGGTACAAGAGACCAATTTGGTTCTCTGAAAGGGTCAAGGAGGCAGTGAGGGTCAAAGAGAGAACTTTTATAAGGTACAAAGAGAAATAGGTGGATAAAGAATGGGACGAGTACCAGGAAAACAAACAGAAAGGCCAAAAGAACACTCAGGGTCACAAAGACAGAACACAGAGCTGCGCGTTGGAGCGGGTGTTCCCCCATTTGGTAGACGCTGGAGAGGCTTCTCCCAGGACCCAAAACCAAATTTTAAGCTCTGCAGACTATCAGTAAATTAAAAAAACAAAAAAAAAAAAAAATGGTGATGTGGAGAGGGCACTAGAAGTGAGTTTGGTGCTAGGGGGATGAAACTTGTTGAGTAGAATTCAACCACTGTGCACAGGGTAGGGAGCATTACTGAAGAGCAGTGCTGCTGCATCAAATTCCTCCTTGTGGGTACTGAGCACTGTATACCAAAAAAAACCTGTAAAACTGACATGAATGTGATCCTCATAACTAAAAGTTTGTTTTTTTTTTTTTTTTTTAAATAAGGGATTTTTATCTCTCCTGGGTCCAGATCAGGCAGCGTTCCAGGTAACATCGACCGTCCCTCACCTCACTTTTTTCGCTGGCGGCTGGCAGCCTCGCCTTCCCCCGATTTCCCTAGTGGTGGGACCAGCTTAGGAGTGAGGCACCCCCCAAGGGAGCAAAGAAACACTGAGGCAGGGATACTGAGGCTGAATAAAGAGGAGGGTGGTTGGGCAGAGAGGGATAGTGAAAAAGCACGGATACTGAATGAATACTTCTGCTCAGTATTCACAAAGTAAGATGAGGGGGAGGTACCTAATTCAGTCAATAGAAGCACTCTGGATAGGGGGGTTGATATCAGTCCTTTCATAGAAGAAAGGGTTCTGAAAGAACTCCTAAAACTGAAGGTGGATAAAGCAATGGGGCATGATGGGATTCACCCCCAGAATTCTTAAAGAACTGAGGGGAGAACTAGTAACACCACTGACTACCCTTTTTAACAAATCATGGGAGGATGGTGTGGTACCTGAGGACTGGAGGAGGGTGGATGCGATTCCCCTTCACAAAAGTGGGAGCAAGACAGAGGCAGGAAACTACAGACCTGTCAGTTTGACCTCAGTGGTAGGGAAAATGATGGAATCACTTCTGAAGGAAAGAAGTGTTGAGTACCTAGAGCCAGTGGGGCACAGGACCCAAGGCAGCATGGATTAACAGCAGGAAGGTCATGTCAGACGAATCTAATTGATTTCTTTGACTGGGTGACCAAAGTAGTAGACCAGGGAGAGGCTGTGGACATGGTCTACCTAGACTTCAGCAAGGCATTTGACAGTCCCACACAAAAGATGAATAAATTAGCCTACCTGGGAGTGAGTCCCAGGGTGGTAGTGTAACCCCTCACCCCTGCCTTTTAGCAAAAACGACAGGTGGCATGCTGTTGAAACCGACAGCAGTACCTGGTGGGGACTGGGTTCGGGGAGGATGAGGTTACTCAGCACAGGGGACCTAGGTTTGGCTACTCTGCACAGGGGCACCCAAGTAAATCCGAACACAGGAAGCAATAACTGTAATGTCCAGAAGCAGGAATGGGATTCTTCAGTGTGGCTTTTATTCACATCCAAGCTGAACAAACAAAGCATTGACGGACCTCCACGGAGCTACATTCCTGGTAATGCAGATTAGCGACAACAGAACACTTTATCCTATTTCCAGCCCTCAGGCTCTGAACCCACCAGGCACAAAGCCCGGGCTTGCACGCAGCTTTGGGTACACAGACCGACTTGTACACTACTTGGGTTTTCCACTGGCCGCTCCCCGCCAGCCACTTGATCCGTGGTCCATTTTTGGGAAATGAACCAGTTATCCTGTTGTGGCTCCTCAAACCACCTTAGAGCCGTGCCGACTCCTAGAGAATTTTCCTTCCAATCCCGTCTGGTACTTCCCTCATCACTGGCCAAGTGCATGAGGCAAAGTAAAATCCACAGAGCAAATCCGTAGAGGTGGACCTGGTCACTAAAGATGGGGGGTCTCCCACCTCCAGCTCCCACAGTCCATACCCGGCCATTTCTCTGGAAACTAAACAACTCTTTTACTGAAAGCTTGGCAATGTAGATTCCTGGGTAGACGCATATCACATCTCCTCTACATGTCTTTTTACTTCCCAATAAGCGCTGGACTTGAACATACTGCTACTTTTTGGCTAAGCCTATTACTCTAGGCCTCCCACTATTTCAGTAGTCCAATCCCCACATGTCACACAAGTCCCAGGATGAAAAACAGGCCCTTTAGTAAGAGCAGACACTCACCCTCCAGTTGCGGGTGCCCCACAGGCGATTCACAAGTCTTCTTGTTTTCCAAAAAACTCTGGAACAAATAAGCAGCTTCTCCACTAGTAGCAGAACCAGGGGGTTGCCCCAGGAATATGCAGGAAACCCTTTCCTGCCCCCATCCCCAGAGGGAGGGGGTACTGAGACACGAATCAGCGGTCTCCACCTCTTACAATTATCTCCTGTGTCTCTCTTTTGGTGGAGATGTAGCCCTCTGTCAGGGCTGAGGCTCCAAGAGCCTACACTGAGCTGCTGTGCTGCTTTCACAGCAAGCTCCCAACTCCAACTGAACCACAGACTACTGTTCAAACCTCCCAACATTCTATTCCAACTCCCTGCTGCAGATTCCATTGTGGCTCATGCAGCTGCGATAGTTCTATAGTGATGTCATCCCTCAGTCTCAGCGGAGACCAAGAACAGAGTGAGACAGTGTGAAATCCATTTAACTGGAGTTTCACAAGCTGCCTTCCCTGCCTACCACTAGGTCTTAGTGGGATTCTAGTAACCCCGGGTAACAAGGGGGTTATAGTAGCCTGGGTAAAACATTGGCTGGACAACAGGACACAGAGGGTAATAGTAAACTGAGTCCACAGTGAAGAAAGGGGGGTTACTAGTGGGGTACCGCAGAGTTCAGTACTGGGGCTGGTCCTTTTTAATGTCTTTGTAAGTGGCTTTGCAGAGGGACTGGAAAGAAATGTATGTCTCTTTGCAGACGACACAAAGATCTGCAACAGGGTTGGTACACAGCATAGGGTGGGAAGGATGAGAAGGGACTTGGCAAGGTTGGAGGAATGGTGAAATGTATGACAGCTTAGATTCAATGCAAAGAAGTGCAAAGTAATGCACCCAGGAAACAAAAACCCAGGGGAAGAGTACACAATGTGGGGTGAGATACTGACAACAACAAAAATGGAAAGGGACCTGGGGGTAGTTATATCAGATGACCTAAAGGTGGGCTAGCAATATGAGAAGGCAGTAAGGAGGGCTGGGGGATACTGGGATGCATAGGGAGAGGCATCACCAGTAGAAAACAGGAAATTGTTATCCTTCTGTACAGACAGTTGGTGAGACCACATCTGGAGTGCTGCGTGCAGTTCTGGAGACCCCATCACCGCAAAGACAAACACAGGGTGGAGGCTGTCCAGAGAAGCGCAACCAAAATGGTGCAGGGTCTGCACCAGAAGACATATGAAGAAAGACCAAAGGAGCTTAATATGTATAGCCTCGAGGAAAGAAGGGAGAGGGGGGACATGACAGAAACTTCCAAGTACCTCAAGGAAATCAACAAAGTCCAAGAGGGTAGCATCTTTCAGAAAAAGAAATGTGCAAGAACAAGGGGGCACAGTTTGAAGATAGAGGGGGGATGGCTCAGAGGTAATGTGAGGAAGTATTTATTCATGGAGAGGGTTGTAGATGCATGGAACAGCCTTCCTGGGGAGGTTGTGGAGTCAAAAAACAGTGGGGGAATTCAAGAATGCATGGGACAGACATAAGGCAATTCTAGTGGGGGGTAGGAGGAAGTAGGCTATTGGTTAACTAGGATCTGTAGCTTATCCGTTAGGTAGGGGAAATAGGCAGACTAGGTGGGTGAAGCGGTCCTTCTCTGCCATTAAATTCTATGTTTCCCAGAGAGTTTTATTTTTAGGGCCTGGATAATTTTTTAACGAGTAAAGGTGGCAGCTATGTTTGTACCAGCAATCTGGAGTTCTTGAAACAGGCACTGATATTGTTAATGTGCCATACTCTGATTCTAATGTATAGATAAAACAGCGCTGGTAAACAGCCAAGCCATACTGTAGGGGCCAACCTATCTGGATGCAGGATTTTCCCCTACCCATTTTATAAACTGAGTTCCTACAGCAGCAGGATTTAGTTACAGCTTGGAGAAGGGACTGTTTACATATTATAGCATAAAATGTATGAATCCTGGATTTAATGTTGTTTTAGAAAGCAGATATTAAGTATGAAACCACTCAACCAACATTTTTCATTTGATGATGTGAGTATTAAAAAAAAAAAAGTACAAGGCTGACAGTGCTGGAAACCGCCATATTTGTATTCACAGACCACAGGGTTCCCACAGCCTGCAGGTATAGCGTGGTGGTTGTGGTCATTGAGACCAAAGTTGTATTATTATTCTGTGGGCCACCTATATACACTGTACATGTACGCAAGTGGTTTTGAGTAAGGTTTAGAGCACTGGTATCAAAACAAGGGTAGTAGTGCAATAAAGGTGATGGTAAAAGGCAATTTTGGAAGATTTTATAAAAACAAATTAGGCTAACTACTACAAATATAGGGCAGTGGTGAAAAAAATACAGGGTGGTGGTAAAAAATACAGAGTGGTAGCCCACCACACTAAAATAATGAATGGGGAACACTGGACCAGCTGCAGAGCCCACTTCTGCATCCAGTAGAGGTAATGTTTTCATCATTTGTACTCTGTTTACACTTGCATGGTTCACCTCCGCTGTGTTTTTCTAGCTTCCTTAACACGCAACCCCCAAAAGACAAAAATGTTTCCAGCAATATAGTCATGCTGACTTAAGGTAAATTTCCAAAACTTTGCCTCCACCTAGTGGCTGCCTTTTACAATGCACTCTTTCATAAAAAATATCAAAGTACAAACAGTATTTAGCAGTGCCAAGGTATGGAACTGTCTTTTTTGCGTAACAAAAGGCGCACACACTGTACATGCTAAGCAATGTACACGCAGATGCCGCACATTACAAACACATACATGTACACGCTAATAAAAATAAACAAGCAAAGCCTACACTACACAAGCTCAGAACTTTTAACGTGATCAGTTCCTGCACTAGGGCATCTGGAGTTTGCATGATCTTTTCTGTTTTAAGCAATGTTTCCAAGTTGCAGTCAAACCCCAAAGTCTCAGTTGGAACATGTCATCAACACTACAGAACTTCAAACTTTACTTAAACTCTATTACTACTCATCAGCAAGTACATTTATATACGAATATATGAAGAAGCCAACAGAAAATGTCCATTTGGTCAATCTAGTTTGCTTGTATTACAGGGTCCTCAGCTTACGCTACTAACTCTGCCCCCCCTCCCCAATCCACCCCTCCTTTGACCTTTACCCCCCAAACTCTATTTCAGCCTCTCCTGAAGCTGCCCACCATCCTCGATGAAACCACCTCTTCCAGCAGCACATTCCAACTTGCCACCACTCTCTCTGTGAAGAACTGCCTCCTAGTCTCCCTCCTGAACTTCCCCTCCTCTCCAATCTGAGACTGTGCCCCCACGTGTTCGGTTTCTATTAAGCTTAAAGAGACCCTCCTTATCCACCCTATTTATTCCTTTCAAATACTTGAAGGTCTCATTCATGTTCTCTCTCTCTCTCCCCTCTCTCTCTTTTCCAGGGAGCACATGTTCTGGGTCTCCAACCTCCTCATAAACTCTAACCAAATGGCCCTTGATTATCTTCACTGTCCTCCTCTGAACTGTCTCTAGCAGGTTAATATCCTTTTTAAAAGGTATGGGCACCAGTACTGTACACTGTACTCCAGATGCGACCTCACTAACGACCTGTACAAGGGCAGTATTACCTCCCCTTGCCTGCTGCTGATCCCTCTGTACTCCTGATGCGACCTCACTAATGACCTGTACGAGGGCAGTATTACCTCCCCTTGCCTGCTGCTCTTCCCACTGTACTCCAGATGCGACCTCACTAATGACCTGTACGAGGGCAGTATTACCTCCCCTTGCCTGCTGCTGATCCCTCTGTACTCCAGATGCGACCTCACTAATGACCTGCACGAGGGCAGTATTACCTCCCCTTGCCTGCTGCTGATCCCTCTGGCCCATCATTTTATTTGCCTTTGCTGCTGCCTTCCTACACTGCATGGAGTGCTTCAGGTCACAAGTAATCATCACTCCAGATCTTTCTCCTCCTCCGTTTTAGATACCTGGACCCCTTCCAGTCTGTAATCAGTCCCGGGGTTCTGGTCCCCAACATGCATAAAGAACAGTTACGTGAGAACTTACTGTAACAGTAGATCTTCAAGGAAAAATACAAAAAATATGTTATAAAAAAAACTACTGGAAGAAGCAGGATCTACAAGCTATAGCAGGGACTACTTATTCCAAATGGTTTATGCAAAATTATTATTTTGGGTTTAAACCCTATCTTGAAATTCTTACAGATTATAAACTTAGAACATTATTTTCCAACTATTAATTCAAACAATTCCCAAGCAATGTGCTGCTTTATAGATACAAGGAAGGAAGGTATATTATCAGGGACATGTGACTGTTCTTATGGGAGGGACAGAAGATTTAGTGCACGTTTTATGGTACTGTACTTGGTATTCAAACCAAGAAATATACTGGTCATCATCTTTTTTAAGTATTAACTATCAAATTGATATGATGCTATTAACTAATATTCTCCTTCACACGGAAGATGAATGGGCAGTTATTAAGGTTGGCAAGTATTTCCAAGCTATTAGTAAACTGAAAAGAAGAACAACAGTGGAATAACTAATTCCTGAAAGGTGAAATAGATTTCATGATGTGCATGGTCTGAATTTTTAACATTGTATTCTTCTGCTATTATTTATAAGAGTGTGTTATTTATATTGTAAGTTATGCATGAATAACTTTTGTAATCAGTTTTTAATTATGTTGTAAGAGGCTTTTTAGCCATAAAATAAACACATTACCTGCTATACCTAGATTTTCAAGGGAATCTCTGCCATCAGGTCACACCTAAGGAACTTCGTTGTCAGGAGTCCGGATCCCACAGAAGGATTTTCTGCAGCAGTCTGTTAGGGGCCGCCCACGCTGACATCAGGCTCTGATGTTACACACCCTATATAAAATCGAGGGCAACCCCGCTCCCTCCTCAGTTCTTTCCCTAGTCGGAGGCCATGAGAGACAGGAGTCCTACCAGAGAACCGAGGAGCGAGAGAAGGTGCTCAGCTAGCAGAAAGACTGGAGCAACAGGACAACTGAGCTAGAGAAAAAGGGCGATGAAGGGAGAGATGGTACGACCCGATGACAAAAATTCCCTCAAAGATCTACTGTTACAGTAAGTTCTTATGTGACTGTTCTATCTTTTTCAGGGATATCTCAGTCATCAGGTCACACCTAAGGAACAAGTCCCAAGCAGTGCGGAGGGCAAGGACAGTCTGGGTGGCAGGAGGCCAGAGGCTTAAGACCTTGAAGCACAGCAAGGCCAAAGCCTGCCCTTCTTCTGGATGCAATACCCAGACTGTAGTGCTTGGTGAATGTGTGGACAGTACTCCCAAGTAGCAGCAGTGCAAATTTTGACTGCAGACATGTCCCTGAAACAGGCAATAGAAATGGCCATGCCCCTACTGGAATGGCCCTTAAAAACCCCAGGAAGTTCCTTACTATACACTTCCTTTAACAAAATATACTACAGTTGACCAGTCATTTACACAAGCATGGTTTAAAAACTGGAGAACCCTCTCTGCCAGGGGTGAAAGAAATAAACTGAGAGGGCTTCCTGCAGTCCTTCATACAGTGTGTATAGTAACACAAAATTCTATGCACATCCAAAGTATGGAGCAATGCTTCCCCAGGATTGGCATGATCCAGATAATAAGCAGGTAGGTGGATGAACTGATTTAAAGTGAACTCAGACACCACCTTAGAAAGAAACTTAGAGTTAGTATGCAAAGAGACCCCGTCACATGTGATAGGCCTGAAGCTCTTCGAGCAGAAGTAATGGCAAATAAAAATGCCTTCCATGACAGAAAGTGCAGCTTACAAGATGTGGCTGGTTCAAAAGGAGATCGGGTCAGTCTGCCCAAAACAAAATTCAGGTCCCCAAGACAGAACCAGGTTACGGACAGGAAGCTTCAAGTGGATAATGCCTCTCAGAAAAGTATGGGCTACATCCAGCTGTGCCACAGTACGACCATCAATGGGCAAATGAAAGGCTCATATGGCTGGCAGGTGCACTTTAAGAGAGGAGTATTTTAAGTCCTGCATCAGACAAGGTCAGGAGATACTCCAGAACCTGGTTCACCGGATAGGTGAAAGGGTCCAGGCTAAGAGAAGCAGCCCAGATAGCAAACCACTTCCACTTTGTAGAGAAAGTGGCCCTAGTGGAAGGTTTTCTGGCAGTCACCAGGACCTCAGCCACCTTCTGAGACACCATAAACCGACGAATGGCTACATCCCCAGAAGCCAAGCATGCAGGTGAATGGACTTGAGGTCTGGATGGACCAGGGTCCCCTGGGCCTGAGTCAGCAGGTCCTGGCACAGGGGCAGGGGAACTGGAGGCTCAACAGCCACCTGTTGCAGTAACAGAAACCATATCTGCAGAGGCCAAAATGGAGCCACCACAATTAGGGCTGTACTCTCCATCTGTAGCTTAATAAGAACCCTCAATCAGAGGGAAGAGAAGAAATGCATAAGGAAACCTCACTTTCCAGGAGAAGGACAACGCGTCTCACCAGAAAACTCCAGGCCCTGGATCTAGAGAGCAGAAACATGCAGTTTCGTTTTGAGTGGGGATGCAAAAAGGTCCAACTCTAGACAGACCCACCTGTTGAACAGGTCTTTTGCAACAGAGGTCAGCAGCTTCCACTCATGCATTTTGGACTGTGAACTACCGAAGCAGTCTGTCAAGGTGCTTTGGGTGCCTGGCATACAGACTGCAGACAGTTCTAGACCATGATGTAGAGACCAGTACCAGACCCTCACTGCTTCCCTACACAGAGAGAGTAGAAATGGGTCCCCCCTTGCTTGTTGATGTAATAGACCACACAGAGATTGTCCTACTGCACCAACAGAGGGCTCAGAAAGAGATGGTTCTGGAAGGCCTGGAAGGCATACAGAACTGCCCTTATTTTCAAGGCATTTATATGGAGGGGAGATGAGTCTCCCAGTTGGACCAGAGACCCTGGGTCTGATAAAGACCCAGATGGGCACCCCAACCCAGTCTGGAAGCATCTGTGGTGAGTATTTGGTGAGGAGTGGGGATAAGAAAGGGTACCTCCTTTAAGAGATTGACTGGGTCCATCCACCAGTGAAGTATTTTGCTTACTGGCAAGAAGACAAGGACCAGCTGATCTGTATCACCTGAGCACTGATCACACTGAACCCTGAGGGTCCACTGTGGAATCCTCATGTGCAACCTGGCCAGAGGGACCATAACAATGGCCGCAGCCAGGAGGCCTAGTAGCCTGAGGAATGTCCTGGCTGGGACATGGCAGCTCTGAATCATCTCCTGGGCCTGGACAATAGGGTGGTCTGCCCTGTCCTGAGGGAGAAAGGTCTTGCCCCAAGTAGAGTCCAGGACTACCCCTACATACTGCAACTGCTGAGAAGGGTCAGCACAGACTTGGGCCGACTGACAGTGACTCCCAAGGACTGGAATAACTGCAGAGTGCATTCCAGAGTCAACAGTAGGAGCTCCCTGGACTGGGCTTTCAGTAACCGGTCATCCAGATACAGTAACAAATAGAGGCCTTCGCACTGAAGGGCTGCTGCTATGGCTACTAAGTACTTGGTAAATGCCTGTGGAGCAGAGGATAAGCCAAAGGGCAATCCCCTGAACTGGTAATGCTCCCTTGGAACAGGAATCTCAGGTACCATCTATGAGGGGAGCAAATCATGACATGCAGGTAGGCATCTTGCATACTGAGGGAGCATAGCCAGTCACCCTGCTTGAGCAGTGGAGGAAGGCCATGCAAACTGATCATCTGGAACTTTTTGCACTGAATAAAAAGTTTCAGCTCCTTGAGGTCCAGAATCGGCCTTAAGTCCCCTATTCTTTTGGGAACCAGGAAGAACCTGGAGTAGAACCCCTTGTTCCTTTGCCACCTAGTCAGAGGTTCTATGGCCTGATTGCACAGCAAGGTAAGGATCTCTTCCCTAAGCACCCATGTGTGGTCTGGAGGGTAAAAGGTGGGGGACTGGGGCAACATCTAGGGGCTACTCCAGAGCATGGCCCTGTTAGATTATCTGCAGGATAAAGGCATCTGCTGTGATGGTTCTCCACTGGGACAGACAGAGGGAGAACTGACCTCCGAACCACCACCTCCTCGCTTGGGGAAGGAGATGGGGGGGAGCTATATAGAGGACTCAGGCAGAGGCTGAACTGGCAGCTGGAGCTGTATCTCCTCCTCTGGATTGCTTGGCAGAGAGGCCAGAGGTAGAAGAGGAGGCAAGCAAGGGCGTAGCTGGTTCTGCACTTACCCTGAAGCTTGTCTCCAGGACTGGACTTGTGAAAGACCTTATGAAAGGAGGACCTCGTTCATCTCCTGGGCCGAGCATGGTACAGGGAGTGGAAAGACTTAACAGCACTACCAGAGGCCTGCAGTTCATTGATAATATCCTGCATGTCTGGTCCAAAAAGTCTGTGACCCACAAAAGGGTCATTCAACACCTTTTGCTGGACATAATTCGAAAAGCCAGAGACCCTAAACCAGAAGTGCCTTCTGAGGCAAATGTTAGAGGCAGCTGCCCTGGCTGTGGTATCAGCCATATCATAAGTGGCTCTGAGGGGATGCTCACTGACATCTTCCAAGGGCTGGAGCACCTTAAGGAGCTCCTGTTTCTGGGAACCCTCAGAGGGGGCCTGTGCAGCCACCTTGCCCTTCCGCCAAAAAGCATGCTGGTATTTAATCATATGGGACAAATAACAGGCAATCTGAAGGCCAGGGGTGGATCGGGCAAAATCCTTCTTGCCCCAGAAGTCCAATCTCCTGGACTCATGGTCAGGAAGCAGAGAACCAGGTGTTTAGGGGCCTTAGTTCTGTTGTGGGTGGCCTTGATAACCACAGAGTCTGTTTAGGCTGGTCTGCATAGAAGGGCAACCCCTGAGATGCCTGATAGAGCTTACTGCCATTACTGGGCATGACTGATATGATGTTGGGCCTGCGCCAGGCCATTGTGGCAGCATCATTCAGAGCTGGCAGCAGGGGAGCAATAACTTTTGGTGGAGACTCTGGGATCTCCAGGAAATCTACCAGATTCCTCTTAGTCTCTTCCTCACCAAGAAATCCCATGGTGGAAGAAAGTTGCTTCATAATGTTGTAAAAGGTGGGGTCCTCCAAGGGGGACATTGGAGTGTGCTTAACAGATTCCTCACTCCTGGAAGAGACCGTGGACCTGTCAAGAGGGATTCCACATCAACATCTTCCTTCTCAACCTCTTCGTCAAGGAAGATTAGATCAGGATGATATTCCTCTTTGACATCAGGTTGCTGTGAAGCAGGGACCGACGAATGTGGTACCTTCAACTCTCTGGAGGGCTCAGGGCACGCAGGTCGAACTGGTGTCGACACCAAAGCAGCCATTGACAGCGCAGATGATGACAGCCTGTAGAACTGGCTGCTGAATGAGAGACATGGTAGAGGTAAGTATGGAACAGAGGTAGATGGCAGGAATAGCCCTGGTCTGACGTTGAATCGCTGAGTGTAGCAGTAGCGCCCAGTGTCAATGGAACTCCAGAAGTCTCAACAGTGGTACAGGGTCAGATGACCTCGAGGCCGATGGCCCTTCTGCAGCCCTATGATAGCTGGGAGATGAATCCACTGTGGCAGGCCTGGTAGGAGCAGAAGCCTGCATTGGGTGTGGTGCCGATGCCGGAGCAGTCGACAGAGCGATCCCAAGAGATGAAGAAGAAGAATCCACCGGGGACCGGGATCACAGACGGGGAGAGCAGTCTTTAGGCTGCTCCTTTTCCCATCAAGCATATTTCCCTGAGGATTTGTCCTGGGCCTTGGTGGCCTGAGAGTTTGAAGAAGATACAGAGTTCTTGTTAGTCAGTGGACGAACTCTTTCTGCAGTGACAGTAATGGAAGAGAGACAACAAAGGGGTAGTTCTCGACATACAGGGGACAAAGGAATCACTTTAAAGTGATTTAAAATAAGTAAAAAAAAGTTAAGTAAAAAATAGCTGTTTAACAGAGTGATAAATCTTCTGCAGAGTCTGTGCATGAATGGTTGACGGCAGGAAAGAACTGAGGAGGGAGCATGGCTGCCGGCACTTACATAGGGTGTGTGACATCGGAGCTTGATGACTGTTGCAGAAAAAGGATGCGTAGGATCCCGATGCCTGACTGCAAAGTTCCTTAGGTGTGACCTGATGACAGACACATTCCTGAAGAAAATTTCTGCATTTCTCTGCACTGAAGCCAAGCTGCCATATTCTAGACCACCTCTCTGGTTTTTCCAGATCCTTGTTTGGGTTCTGTATTTCTTCTACGGTTTCCAGTCTCCCACAGAATTTGGTGTCCCCAAAAAGGCACATTTTGCCCTTAATGTCATCCCAAATATCATTTATGAAGACACTGAATAGCACCTGTTCCAGCAGCTATTTTTTACTTAACTTTTTTTTACTTATTTTAAATCACTTTAAAGTGATTCCTTTGTCCCCTGTATGTCGAGAACTACCCCTTTGTTGTCTCTCTTCCATTACTGTCACTATGACGACGGATTACCTCTCGAGCTGCGCTCTCGAGGTAATCAATCCGTCGTCATAGTGCCAACTCGGTGAAAGAATAGCCCTGTTGTCAACTGTTCCCCATGCACTATCCTATATGTTATGCTGCATGTCCATTTCATGGGCCCCGGTCAAGTTAACACTTTCATGGGCTTTCTACCCCTGCCTAAATTATTTAATTTTCCCTCCTACCTCCCTCCACTTCCTCGTTCCTTTTTTGCTCCCATCATTCCATACCTCCTCCCTCCCTACTTAATACATCTTCATCATCACCGCACTACCTACACCTCCTCATCCTCCCTACTCTTCTCCGCCCCTCCTTCCCCCTTTATTCCACTTTGACTACAAAGCTATCCTTCCCCTTCCCTTCAATCTATCCCCATCCTACCCCCCACCTCTGCTTGCCTTCTTCCTCCCCGCATTTTCTTCCTTCCTCCCTCCCGTTTCTCTCTATTGGTACAAGACCTTCCTTCTTTGACTCAGGCACAATCCAATTATCTGCCTATGTTGTTAGTTGTACAATTCTCCTTTTTAAACAAGCGTCCTCATGTTATGTTACCGTTACCTAGTGAAACGTTACCCTTTGTTTTGACTCTGTACCCTGTACGTGCTTAGATTGTGTACAGTAACTATTTTTAGAATTTGTGCCTGGAGACAGTTTTCAATTGTTTCGTGCCGTATCTGTGGAACATATCTGTATTCTTGTTTGTGTCATCCTTGATGTGGAACCTATGAAAGAGCTTTCTGCTCAAAGATGTTAATTCAAGATCTCAATAAATAAATTATTTTGATGCTGCTTGTTTGATGTCACTGACCGTTTTCTGTTTCATTTTGACGTTGAACCTCTGCAAACGAACTTCTAGCACAAAGGTTGTGATCCAAGACTGAAATAAAAGGAAAAAGAAAACTCTTGTGGGGTACAGAGTCAAAGACTCTGCAAAAGTCCAGGAAAAGGATGTCCACCGCTTGGACCCTGTTCACTGGTTTAATGACAGAGTCAAAGAAGTCAATTAGAAATGCTACAGAAACTGTAGTGAGAATGAAAAGAATGTCCCGCATTGTGGATCAAACCCAGGCCCCACACCCACTGCTGCTTGATAGCCTGTAGCTCTAACGCTGTACAAGGGCTCTGTGACAGGAAATGCATGCTGCGGCAAAAGACATTTAGCACTGAGTGCGGACCCCCCCCCCACACACAGAAAATGAAAATTACATACCTACTGTAATTCTTGATCTTCTTGGACGAGTCTCCACCACTCATTCACACTAATGGGAACTGCGCTGGAGGCACTAGGACCCAGTGGGAGCAAACATTTTGCTGGAGGGCCAGCGCCAGAGATGGGGCCGCAAGGAGTGGCAATCGCAAGCCTCAGCTTGTGCGGTAATGACCGACTATCTCGGCGTCGACCCACCAACCGCCTCAGTACCTTTTTTTCTGAGGAGGTGCAGTGTAACTAACCTAGAAGGATATCCTAACCAAAAACTGGACATAAGATAGTCCGGACGACCCGTATAAGAAGGGTCAACAAAGAAGTCTTCACAGCCTAAAGATTTGAGGGAGTGAAGACCAACAACAGAGGTGAGCTCGGGGGATGGAGGGTGGGCGTGCGAATGAGTGGTGGAGACTCATCCAAGAAGATCAAGAATTACGGTAGGTACGTAATTTTCATATCTTCCTGGACATAAGCCTCCACCACTCATTCACACTAAAGGGAGAGTACCGAGCTAATAATCCCAAGAGGGCGGCAGGAGAGACCAAGAGCTCATAGTTTTAGGACAGAAGTCCATTAAGGATGGTTCTGCCAAAGGAAAGATGTCGTCCGGCATGGACATCCAGGGCACAGTGTTTAACGAAAGTATGCACTGAGCTCCAGGTAGCTGCGTTGCAAATATCTGCAATGGGCATGTTGCGGATTTCCGCCAGAGATGCCGCGACCTCCCTATTAGAGTGAGCGTAAACTCTGCCCTCCAGCTTAACCTGCGCCATGGAATAACAGTGGCGAAGGCATGCCACTAGCCATGCTGAGATACATCTGATAGCGACAGGTTGACCCAGCCAGGTCTCACTAAAGGAAACAAACAGTTGTTGAGCTTTACGAAAGTCTTTTGTTCTATCTAGATAGAAACGTAAAGCTCTCTTAACATCCAAGGAATAAAGAGAACATTCTCCTTCATTTTGGAAGTCCGCAAAGTAAGAGGGAAGGACCAAAGGTTGGTTTAGATGGAATTCCGAAACAACCTTAGGAAGAAATTTAGGATGGGTTCTAAGGACTACTTTGTCTTTATGGAACACAGTATACGGAGGGTCTGTGACCAAGGCATGTATCTCAGAGACCCTTGCGGGCTGAGGTAATGGCTACCAGGAAGGCCGTTTTCCAGGTAAGAAATTTTAGCTCACAGGTAGCCAGAGGTTTGAAAGGTTTCCGAGTGAGCATGTCTAGCACAAGATTAATGTCCCGGGCTGCGACTGGACGTCTTGTAGGAGGTCTGGTATGCAGAATTCCCTTAAGAAACCTCTTAACCACAGGTAACTGAGCCAGTGACAAGGAAAGTACCGGCTCATGATAAGCTGAAATGGCACAAAGGTGAACTTTGACTGTAGAGTACTGCAGACCTGAATTTGAGAGGTCTAAGAGGTACTCCAAAATTTTATCTGGTGGGCAGGAAAAGGGATTTAAAGAGGATTTTGCACACCAGAGGAAAAACGCTTCCATTTGGCTGTGTAAGTTTTCCTAGTGGCTGGCTTCCGCGCAGCCAGAAGAATATCTGAAACCCTGCGAGAGACATTGAACCTGTTCACTTCTACCTCTTCAGGAGCCAAGCATGAAGGTGAAGCGACCTCAGGTTGGGATGAACAACAGGCCCCTGAGTCAAGAGGTTCATCTGAAGGGGGAGTGGTTTCAGCGGAGCTGCCGACATATTGTTGAGTAATGGAAACCACATCCGTCGAGGCCAGAAGGGAGCAATGAGGATCATTTTATCTCCCTAGGATTCGAACCTGAGGAGTACCCTCTGAATTAGAGGAAGAGGCAGAAAGACATATAGAAAGAGTTTTGTCCACTGTAGCCTGAATGCATCCTGACAGAAAATGCCAGGCCCTGGATTTCTGGAGCAGAAGAGAGGCAGTTTTGTGTTGAGTGGGGATGCAAAAAGGTCCAGGTTTGGAGTTCCCCACTCTGCGAATATTGACTGAACTACGGCTGAGTTGAGAGACCATTCGTGAGGATCTGCCTCTGTTCTGCTGAGGTGATCTGCCAGTTCGTTCTGTACTCCTGGCAGGTAGACCGCTTGAATTAGACACTTGTGCTGCAAGCACCATTCCCACACTCTCATCGCTTCTCTGCATAAGGGGTAAGAGTGAGCACCGCCCTGTTTGTTGATGTAATACATCACTGCTTTGTTGTCCATTTGAAAGAGAATGTTCTTGTGACAGAGAATGTCCTTCAACGCCCGGACCACATAAAGGACGGCTCTCATTTCTAAGACATTTATGTGAAGCTGGGACTCGACCTGAGTCCATGTACCTTGAGTGTGGAGAGCCTGACAGTGAGCTCCCAACCCCATCAGGGACACATCTGTGGTAATGGAAATCTGATGATCCAGAGGAGCAAAGGGCTACCCTTCTAGGAGATTGTTCTCTTGTGACCACCAGGTGAGCGACCTCTTTAGGGGTTCAGTCATCTTGATGAGAAAGGACTGCAGGTGAGTGGTTGGGGATCACTGACTACTGAGCATCCACTGAGAAGTTCTCATGTGAAGGCGTGCTAGGGGTACAGTGAACACCGAGGATGCCATGAGACCTAGCGTCCGTTGCATCGAGAGAGCTGGAACAGAGTCACTCTCCTCGATGTGACGGGCCATCTAAAGGATATCGCTTCTCCTGTCCTCTGGAAGAAAAGCCTTCGCACAGGAGGTGTCCAGAACAGTTCCTATAAAAAGGAGTCTCTGGGAGGGCTGCAACTGCAATTTTTTGAGGTTTAGCAGGACTCCCATGGATGTGAGAAAGCGCAAAGCCATGTCTACGGCGTCCAGAGTTCCCTGCCTGGAAGGACTTGCCAGAAGCCAATCATCCAGATAAGGGAACACCTGTATTCGGATCTTTCTGAGATGCACTGCGAGAACTGCACAACACTTTGTAAAAACCTGTGGCACTGAGGATAGCCCAAAGGGCAGGACTCTGAACTGATAATGCTGTCCCAGAGCCACAAACCTTAGGAATTTGTGATGTTTTGGATGAATAAAAATGTGCTGGTAAGCATCCTGCATGTCTAGGGAGGCTAGCCAGTCATGTTGATGATGCAAAGGTAACAAGGTTCCTAATTAAATAATTTTGAATTTCTCCTTGGGCAGAAATTTGTTTTGTTTTCTAAGGTCCAAAATGGGGCGCATGCCCCCGGTTTTCCTTGGAACCAGAAAGTAATGGGAGTAGAACCCTGTGTTCTGTTGATGCAGCGGCACTACTTCTACTGCCCTGTTGTTCAGAAGGCCCCTAATCTCGGCAGCGAGAACGTCTGACTGAAGAGTTGACAGCTTGGGCTGTCATTTGGGAGGATGATCCGGAGGGGCCTCCACAAGATTGAGTGAATACCCCTTGTGAATTATCCGGAGGACCCATCTGTCTGAGGTTATGGACTTCCACTGATTGTAGAAGTGCAACAGACGACCTCCCACCACTGAGGAAGAGTCCACCTCGGGCAGCTGAGATTGGACTTGGGCCAATGACTCAGAAGGTGGCGCTGGGCGCTTTGGGTCCTAGCGCCTTCTGCTGAGTTTTCTTTTGAGGCTGTGGAGCTTGATTCTTATCAAAACTTCCTCTGCCTTTGCCTCGAAAGGACTGACCGTTATGGAACTGGCGTTTAACACCCCCTCGAGAGGGGGGACAGGAGGAGGTCGAGCCAACTTAATGGCTGACCTAGTCTTTTGTGTAGCTTCTAGAGCCTGTTCTACTTGAGGGCCGAAGAGATACACACCATCAAAAGGCAACGCCATTACCTGCTGCTGTGTGTCATTCGTGAAACTTGAAGTGCGCAGCCAGGAATGATGGCGGGTACAAACACCAGATGCCGCCGCCCGGGAAGCAGTATCGAAAGCATCCATAGCCGCTTTAACCTGCTGGTTGTTAGATTCGATACCCCTTGTAATGGTTTGAAGTAGCTCTGACTTTATATCCAATTCCGGTAGAGCTTCAACCATCTGTTTGAGTGAGTGCCAAAGGATATACTCATATTCAGAGAAATAGCCTTGGTAGCTGGCAATACGCATACCCAGGGTGGAGGCAGCAAATACTCTCTTACCTGAAGTGTCTATCTTACGAGATTCTTTGTTAATAGGTCGAGCTGTAGTAGTTTGGGGGAGGACGACCTTATCATTCTCTGCCAAAACTACAATAGGATCTGCAAAGGCTTGTGATGCCAGAATGGGTCGATCCTTGGGGGCTGAGTATTTCCTATCTATGGATTTAGCCACCGGAGTAATGAGAGCAGGATTATTCCATACCATTTGAGACAGCGTCTCAAAGGAGGGCTGTACCGGAGGAGTCAAATCTGTAGGGATCTCCGGAACATGGAGGTATTAGAGTCTTAGCAATTTTCCAGGATCAATGTCTGTAGTTTGGAGAGGAAGAGTAGAAATCAAGTTTTTCAGCAGAGACTTAAAATACAGGTCCTCAACCACAGGCTCTGCAGCAGGAATAGATCCTGTTTCTTCCACTTCATCACCCAGCCTAAGGTCTGGGTCAGGCTCAATGTCATCTTCTGACAGTCCAGGAGGGACTGCATGGACAGGAAAGGAGTGAAAATCAGTGGGAAATGAGGAAGGAAAAGGGTTAAAGGAGGAGTCCTGAAAGGTGGATGATGCCCTAAGAACCCCCAGCGCCGCAGAAACGCATGGCGCAGATGAAGCGCACGGCACCGAGGATGGCGCTGACGAAACACATGGCACCAAGGATGTCGCTGAGAAGCCACACGGCGCCAAAGATGGCACCGAGAGGCCGGATGGCACTGAAAGGACGGCGCTGACAGACGCATCGGCACCAAAGACGGTGCCAAGCATGCCATTGACGCTGAGGGCGCCGAAAACACCCCAAGACTCCAAAAGACAGGATTTGAGGAGAAGGGAGGAAGAAGAGCAGGAGATAGAGGCATCGGTGTGGCCCCCTGTGCCGCAGCCATATGAGGGGGGGACACCTAAGCGCGGAGTCGACGGCACCAAAGACGGTGCCAAGCGACCAGGGAGGCTCAGCCACCCTACCTGGTCTCCCAAGAAGCCCGAAGGCCCCTGAGTGACCGGGCCAGGCAGCTGGACCAACCTCTGAGCCCACTGCTCCATAAGAGTGGCCCACTGATGAAACTGCTCATCTGAAGACCTACCAGAGGGCGGGGTAGGGCTCCGAAGTCGAAGATGTTGGCTACCGGAAACAGAAGCAGGAGACTCTGAAGGAGGAGACCGGCAACTAGCCCCAATAACTGACCATCTACATGCAGACATATCAGAGGGCTTACCTCGAGTGATGCCTTCTCTTTTGACCTGTGGGCAAGAAGAGCGAGGTCGAATGGTGCCGAGAATGCAACCGCTTATTTTATGCTTTAGGGACCGCCCACTCAAGCATTGGACTGACCGTTGTCAGACCCTCCGGAGAAGGCGTATGGACCGGACCCAGCCCGACTGACTGAAACAGCTTTCATTGAAGTTTCCCTACCGCACCTAACCTGCTCATGGTCGACTCACCAAAGTAGGCAGAGACTTCTTTGTAAATAAGAATAAACTTAAGCGATACTTATTCAAGATATTACTACAAAATAACAAAACTGAAAACTATTCTGCTAGGTTGAAGTTTGACTCCCGGAGAACAGTGACTGACGTCGTCACTGAGGCGCACTAGGCAGTAGGAAAAAAAGGAACTAGGCGGTTGGAGGGTCAGAGATAATCATTACCGCGACGAGCCGAGGCTCTTCATGCGTACGCCCTCGCGGCCCCTAATCTCTGGCGCTCGCCCTCCAGCAAAAGTTTGCTCCCGCTGCGTCCTAATGCCTCCGACGCAGTTCCCATTAGTGTGAATGAGTGGTGGAGACTTATGTCCAGGAAGATCACTGCTGCAGTAGATTTAGCATGAACCAGTCAGTCAGTCTGAAGTAGGTTTACTAGGTCAGTTTGGACAAAAGTAGGCTGAAGCACCATCGAAATTGTCCCCTACCTTGTGGATCACTAGATTTGAGGTGAATTTCCTTCAAACCAAACATCAAGGCCATTCTTAAATTGGTTTATGTTATCAATATTAACAAGCTCTTGGGGTAGAAAATTCCAAAGTTTTGCAAAACGAATTGTAAAAAAGTTGAACCTTTTATTTGTTTTAGCATTCATAATCTCAATCTGCTTATTGTGACGTCTGGGTATAATGCGTCTGTTCGAATAGATAAGTCTGCATTGGTGCATACGCTCAGGTGACTAATATTTTGTGCAAAAACAGGATATCCCCCCTACATCTTCTTGAGAGTAGTAAATGAAGGCATGTTTCCTGAAGTCCATGGGGGTAGTCTAGAGGGGCAAGATGTGGGGTCATTTTAGTTGCCCCGCCTTTGTACTCTCTCTCGAGACATGCTACATCGCCCTTTAGATACGGGCTCCAAAAAGAAGATCTGTAATCCATCTATGGTCTAACATATGGAATTAGGCATAGTTCTTTTCTCGTAACAAAGGTACGTTCAATTCTTTTCAGAAGTCCATTAGCCATATGGGCAATTTCTGTACAGTAGTCCGAGGGAGAAAGTTTGTTGTTCACCAAAATGCCTAAATCTCTCCATTCGATTCTTTAAGAGGAATGTTATTACGGTAGTAGATGTGTTTGGGGTTCTTTTTCCCCAAAGTCCAGAACTACACATTTTTTGATGTTAAATAACAGAGTTAGTTTCTGCCCAGAGTTCAATGGATTTTAAATCCGTACTTAGGACTGATGTATTTTTGGGAGTGTCAGTCCTACCTCCTAATTTAATTTCATCAGTGAATTTTAATAGTATGTTGTTGGAATTTACCTGCATGTCACTAGTAAATATGCTAAACAGGGTTGGTCCCAGTACCGAGCCCTGAGGTACACCTCTGGTGACTGGTCCAATATTAGACAGGGAACCATTAATTCTAACTCTTTGAGACCTGTTAGCAAGCCAGGCTCTGACCCAGTTGACTAGGCAATCAGAAAACCCTAAAGAGGAGGATGTTAACTAGTTTACCGTGGGAGACTTTATCAAAGGTAAAGCTGAAGTCTAAGAGGATGACATCCATGGAGGTATTGTCGTCAAGCTCCTGGCTTCTGTGATTATAGAATGAAATAAGGTTTGACGTACATGAGTAGCCTGGCCTAAATCCATGCTGTATTTGGTCAATGATATTTAGTGATTCAGATTCATTTTCTAGGTAGGATTTAATGATCCTCTCCATTAGCTACAAATAATGGAGATTAGGCTAATTGGACAGTAGTTTTGGGCATTTGCTCCATTACCTTTTTTAAATATAGGAGTAACAGTAGCTTGAAGCCAGCCGGAGGGAATTCTGTTTTCATTGTAGGATATATTAAAAATAACTGATATAGGATAAGCTATCTTTTCTGTTAATAATTTGGCATTAATTTCATCTGATCCTGGGCTTGTGTTTTTTTTCTTTAGTGTTTTTAAGGCGGACCCTACCTCTTCTGGTGTAATAACATATAAATTACAGGGACAATTGTCAGAAGAACAAATCGGATTATGAGAGTAATGTTCCAAGTTGCATTCAAACCTCAAAATCTCAGCTGGAAATGTTCAAGCTCTAGGGAAGTGGATATGGTGTACTATCCACACTTCTGCCAGAATCCTTTCCCTTTAAGAGGAGGCTGGAATATCATCAAGCTTGCTCCTCCAACCCAGGTGGTATTCTCATCTGCACACCCTGTGATGTCAGATCTTCCTTTCTGCTGGAACCTTCAGGTTCCCTCCATCACAGCTCCATGCTGCAGCAGGTGTAGGTCCTAACCTTACGAAAAGCATAAATTTGGTCTTTTGAGTTGTTGTTCTGCATAATATTCAATGCCTCTTGTTTGCCACAGAATGCAAGAACTCCAGAGCTGGTCCCGGCTTCAAGTGGTGCTCAGCATATAATCAAAAAATGTTGCACACCGACCCACACTCCATGTGTGTAAATTGCTTAGGGACTCAGCACAACCTGCAGGCACGCAGCTTGTGCCAGACCCTTCAACCCTCCACACTGGAAGGCCGTTGTACCTGTGGGACCCTCCAGTGAAAATCAAGACGCCTGCAGGGCAGTCTCAGTGACTGCCAGTTTTGCAGCGCAGCTCGCTGCCTTCGAGGAAGTGGCAGCCCAGGCCACTGCGGCTTCATCTACCTTGGTTTCAGCGGGCTTGGGCATCTTCTTTATAGGGGTGTTCCAAGACTTGTGTCGGCCCCTTCCTACCCTCAAAGAAGGCCCTTCTCGAAGGTCTAAGCAGGATAAGTCTAAGAAGTCCCACCGTAGGTTGTGGGCGCAAGAAAGGACTCTTTCCTGTCATTCCCATGCTTCTGCAGGCTCGATGGCTGTTGAGCCGTTAACTTCAGATGACATTTCCACCTGTTGTCGAGGCACAGGTCAGGAAGCATAGGAAAACCAGAAGCAGTTGTAGAATTCACCAATATGTATTTATTTACACTAGCAGTATCATAAAAAGAATAAACTTGTTTATAATAACTATGTAGAGACGAGAAAAGAAAAAGTTTTCTTTCAATCTCTGTGTCCCTTGTTCTCCTAATCTTTCTTGCAGTTGCAGTTTAGCTCTTTTAAGTCCTATCAACCCCTATCCTTAGCAAGCATCCTGTTTTTGTAAATATTCTGTTCTAGCAGCTCCTGAAATGTACAAGTGCACACTGTGCTTCTTGAGGCCACCTTTGCACAGCTTTTGCAAAAGGCTCAAACATTTGCACTCAAGTAACCTCTGGAGTTTTCCATTAGCTTTTTATAATAATCTCAAATTATAATTATATACATTTCAACAGTAATACTATACATTTTCCAAACAAAGGGATCCCAATATCAGTTACATTTCCATATAATGAACTGCATATATTTTTATATCAGCAGATATGCAAGGGAGGAAAAACAGACCGCAAGAGAGGAATGGGAGACAGCGAGAGGCAAAGGACTGTGAGCCTGTTGGGTTGATCAATTCCGACATCTCACAGGAAAACCTGGTTGCACAACCAGACAGAAAAGAGGCAGAAAAGGAAAGATCCTTGCATTTAAACACTTTCTCCATAACAAATAGGACAGAGTCCTATTCCACCTTGTCACACCACCCAAGTCCAGGCTGCTAACCCCATAGAAACCCCATCCAGCTTGTCAGCCGAGATG
Organism: Neoceratodus forsteri; assembly: GCA_016271365.2. Lineage (NCBI taxonomy): Eukaryota > Metazoa > Chordata > Ceratodontiformes > Ceratodontidae > Neoceratodus > Neoceratodus forsteri. Next base: position 661,050,986 of record CM057456.1, on the reverse strand, counting down.
CAGGTCGACCAGCCGGTCGAGATTTAGCTTGACCTAGTCAACCCATTGTCATGGGACAAAGGGGAGGACTCCTTATCCAAGACTCTAGTTCTGAATACTCTCTCAGAAGAGGGTCTGGTTCATCTCAAGCTGGTTGTCTCCCCTCAGGAGCCCGAGGCTTCGGGGTCCCCAGGGGTCCTTCGCCTGCTCCTGCTTCTCCTCCCCTTTGACTAGCACACTGCCAGTCGAGGTCGTTTTCTCGATTGAGATCTTGGGACTCCTGATCTTCTCGGTGATCCTGCTCTTGACCATCAGTCAAGAGGCACTGCTGGCATTCCTCGACCTCTTCCTCATCTTTGGGTGAGGAACGGCTAAGCCGAAAGATGTGGCAGCAGTGGATCCTTGGTCAAGGCCATGCTCCATAGCCAGTACTGGTGTTCCCTTGGTTGCTGAGTAAGTGGCCCATGCCAGTTTCCCTGGCCTTGCCAATAGGGGCCTCTCCTCCCACTCAGGTGGAGCCACCACCCCCGCAGCCCTCGAATGGCACCCCACTCAAGCCTGCGTGCCATGTTGCAGGTCTCCCAGGAGGCTCTTGGTAAAAATCTTGCATTCAGATGAGCCTCGTATCATTGGCAGGTAAAGGGGGTAGGCAGTGTTTGGAGACTCCTCGGACTCGAAGGACTCTCGAAGTACTCGGTCATGCACTCTTCCTGATCTCAAGGTTTTGACTGAGAATCTAGTGGGAAAGTCTCTCTGGAGCTTGACCCTCTTCCTTCGGGGCCTTGCTCAGACTGATCTCAATCTATGGGTATTCCACTGGGACCCATTAGGAAATGGGCTAGGATTATACTTGGTTTATTTCTTATTTTCATTAGCATGCAACAATGTTTTCTGGCATCATAGCCACAAGTGTGGCCAGCCGGATTTAAGGAATAGCCCACTTTTTTTTTTTTTTTTTATTCTTTTTCTTTTGTTGGTTTCTTTGTACTTTATGAAAAACATGAATCAAAAGACATGAACAATGATACCACTGCATAAAACTGTTTCCATCCTTCCAAATCCTGGACTTTTCGCAGTAGGATAGCATTGTTCCTTCCTTAACTCCTAACTACCCTTGGGAGAGAACAAGAGAGACAGTAAAGAAAACAAACAACATGTATTTATGTTGGTTTAAGTTTGCTCCATGTATAACAGAACAAGAGGAGGATGTGTTAATGATTAACGGTTATATACCCACGTAAATCGGATATAATTTGTATTTACCAATAAAAGCTATCCGAGTTTAAAAAAAAAAAAAAAAAAAATATGGGCTAGGTATCCTGACAGATTTTGAACTGGAGGACTCCTCTGGGGTTGTCTTCCCTGTGGCAGAGGCCTTCCTGCGCCCATCCTTGGAGCTCTGGCAGCATCCTGCCTTTTGCTCAATGCCATTGGCCCATGTGGTCCGCAAGTACGTGGTGCCTGCAAAGTCCCTACCCAGGTTCACTGATCATCTTTTGGCTGAAGGTTTGATTGCCAACTTGGTATTCAGGCACACAGGCAACATCAGGGATTGACAACCACCCTCCCCAAATAAAGAGTCTAAAAAGCTCGACCACGGGGAAAAAAAAATGTATACTGCTTTGTCACTGGGACGATGGCAGGCCCCTACATGGTCCCTCAGTCGTACTGCGCCACAACAGACGACAAAATCATGAACAGTAATAGACAGTAGGGAAGAGCGAGAGGGTGCAAAACCGCGAAAAGCAGGATGCGCGGTACTGCACCCTCTCACTCTCCCAGGCAGAGGATAAGACCTCTGCTAGGACAGGGGTCCACCAAGCAGCTACCATGGCTTGACAGGATGTGCTATTGGCACCATGGAAGACAGGCAGTGCATTTAGGACCGGGTTTCGATTCCCAGTCTCAGACGCATTAAGTTTTAAAATTTTTCGCACTTTCTGCAATTTGTACTGTTAACCCACCCGGAGTTAGATATTTAAGTTGTAGTTCAGGGCTAGCACCCATAAAAAAAAGACATGCCACTGGCAATATATTGCACTGTATTGGCGGCATGATATATTGCTGCAGCAAATGTCTTGTGACATTATGACCCCATGCCTGGCAGGCCAGTGCTGCAGTTATGATGTCTAACTTCTTCCATGCCCTGTTGGTCACACTGGACCAGGTTATTACCCACCTTCCCGCTGACCTTCAGCTGGTGGTCCAAATGGTCTGGGATCAGGGCTGAGCAGTGGGCAAACCATAGCTCCAGATGGCCCTGGACGTTCGAAATTCCTGTGGCAGGTCCACAGCCACAGCGATGGCCATGTGGCCGCCAGCATGGCTGAGAATTTTGACCTTTAAGGCGATACTCAGCACAAGTTGACAGACGTTCCCTTCTTGGGCACCGAACATTTCAGTCCTGGCATTAATGGGCATCTCACACGCACTGAGAAGTCTAATGCCATTTTGGATGCTAAGGGGCAGAAACAGCAAAAGCAGCCTTTTCAACTCAAGCCCTGCTCTGCCCCTCATTCTTGCCCACTGCAGCCCCAAGCACGACATCATCAGGCCTGGCGGTCTAAGCCCAAGCCAGCCTCTGCTGATGTTAAACTGATGGCCATGGTATGGGGGGGTGTCTCCCCAGCTACCAGCTCTGGCGCTCCCACCAAGTCTGCCCAGTGACGGGCCAAGGGTGTCCCTTCTCCTGCCTTGCATGGGTCCTCCCGTGGGGGTCCGGCTCCGACATTTTGCTTCTGCCTGGTCAGGTGTCACCTCAGACCAATGGGTACTAGAAGTGGTGGGTCACGTTTTGTCTCTAGAATTTGAGGCTCCACCACCCAGTCTAGCCCATGCCCAGTGGGAGGACGTGCTGTCCATTAACATGCTGTCTGCTCTTCAAGAGGACATTGCCCAGCTTCTTCAGAAAGATGCTGAGGCTTGTGTCCAGGACTCCTCAACTGGTCTGGGGTTTATCTCCAGATACTTTCTGGTACCGAAATTGATTTTTGGGGGGTTGGCACCTCACACTAGATCAGCATGACCTCAACAAGTATCAAGGCCACCCCAGTTCAGGATGGTCACTCAATCGTATTATTCTGTCCTTAGAAAATGAAATGTAGTTCTGCTCTCTGGGCTTTCAGTACGCCTTCTTCCACATCCCCATTTGTCTGTCCCAACGGTGGTTCCTACGTTTCCCACTTGGGTCCTCTACAAGTTCCAGGCCATGCCGTTTGGCTTTTCCTCCGCCCCAACCCCGAGGTCTTCACCAAATGCATGACAGTGGTGGCAGTCTTTATGCACCAGCGAGGTGTCTGGGTGTACCCTTACCTAAATGACTGGTGGATTGCAGGTTCCTCCAGGACGTAGGTGGAGCAGTCCAGGGACCTGGCCTTCCAGAAGGAAAAAAAACTATGTTGTGCTAAGAGCTGGGCAGGGTGCGGGCAAGGGCTGCGAGCCCAACATGAACAAACAAAACTCACCATGCACACCAGAGCCAGGAGAAGAGTTGTTTCCAATGCATCACATGAACATACGAAGAAGTCAGCAGAAGAAGGCCATTTGGTTTATCAAGTCTGCTCGTACTGCAGGGTCCACAGCTTGAGCTACTGTCCCTGCCCTCCCTTCCTACCCATGATCCTTATCTTCCCCCCTGCCTATCCCAGCGTCTCTCAAAGCTGCCCACTGTCTTCAACGAGATGACCTCTTCTGGCAGTGCATTCCAAGTGTTCACCACCCTCTCTGTGAAGAAGTTCTTCCTGACCTCCCTCCTAAATCTCTCACCCTCCACTGTGACCTCTCATGTTATGGTTGCCACTCAGCTTAAAGAGACTTTCCTTATCAACCTTATTTATCCCATTCAAGTACTTGAAGATCCCAATCATGTCCCTCTCTCTCTCTCTCTGTCCTGTCTTCCAGGGAATACATGTTCCGTGCCCTCAACCTCTCCTCGTATGCCTTACCCTGCTGACCCGCTATCATCTTTGTAGCCCTCCTCTGGACCTTCTTCAGCAGGTTAATGTCCTTTTTGAGGTGTGGACACCAGTACTGAACTCCATATTCTAGATGCAGCCTTACCAGTTTGCACAGACATTCTGATGTGCCTAATCTCATGTCTTGCTTTCTGTACCATCTGCTATATGACATTGGAATAAACTGAAACTTTTCTGAGTATCAACAACTACTTGAGCATTTGTGCCCTCTTTACTGGATGAAGCAACTCTCCTCCTGGCTCTGGTGTGCGTGGCGAGTTTTGTTTGTTTCATGTTGGGCTCAAAGCCCTCACCAACGCCCTGCCCAGTTCTTTAGCGGAACTCAGTATTGTCTTTCTGTTTTCATTGTGCCAGTGCTGCAGCTTGGAAGCCGCTTGTTAAGCATACTGGCAGCTAGAGATGAAGAACCTGGCCCTCCAGACCTGCTGAGCCTTGGGCCTCTTGGTCAACACAGCTAAGCTGGAACTCAGCCCCTCTCAGATGATCCAGTTCATCGGGGCAGAGCCTGACTCCCTGCAGGCCAAGGCCCATCTTCCAGGGAGAGGACCTAACCTCCTTTGCCCACTCATTGCTGGTTGGGCAATCGCACCCTGCCCTGGACTTCCTGCACATGTTGGAGTATATTGCAGCCTGCACCAGCATGGTCTGGTGGGCCCACTGGCGTATGCATACCCTGCAGTGGGAACTGGCCTGCCAGTGGTCCCAGTGCCTCGGTCACCTAGACCAGTTGGTCAAGGCGACACAGCTGACGTGGGACGCCATCCAGTGGTGGCTTGTCCCAAACCATCTGCTAGAAGGAGTCCTGTTTGTCCACCCAGAGTCAACGGTCAGTCTCATGGCCGATGCCTCTCTTATGGGGTGGGGGTCCCACCTGGGGATCACAGAGACTATAGGCTCTAGACCTCCAAGGATCCTGTCACAGCAACCTGCTGGAGCTCCATGCAGTGCATCTGTCTGATGGTCTTCGCTCCTGAGTGCAGGGCCAGGTTGTCCAGGTCCAGATGGACAACTCGACTACCATGTAGTACCTCAACAAGCAGGGCATAGCACATTCTCTCCCATTGTGCCAGGAACCTCTCCACACCTGGACCCTCATAAGCAGCTTGGACACTAACCTTCACGTGATTCATGTGGCCAGTGTGTCCAACCAGCTAGCAGATACCCTCAGTCAAATGGGTGAGGTGCCTCACAAGTGGTCCCTTCACCAAGAGGTAGCTGATCGCCTGTTTGCCCGATGGGGCACTCAGACAGATCTGTCCGCATCTTGGGAGAATGCAAAACTGAGCCCGGTTTTTGCCCACCACCTCAGTGCGAGACACTGATGGGGGATGCCTTCACAAGGTCCCAGACCTAGGACCTCCAGTAAGCCTTCCCTCCCTTCCCCGTTATCCACCAGGTGTTACTCAAGGTTCAGAGGGACAAGGCGGGATAATTTGTGCCCCCGACTGGCTGCAACAGTTCTGGTACCGCAGTCTTCTCAGGTCTCAGCAGCAGGACCCCCTGCGGTGATAGTCTCACCATCTGGACCTTCAGTCCCTGCACCCGACGGTCTGGTTCCTGAGCAGCTAGAGTTCCAGGCTTTGGGTCTCTCAGATGAGGTCCTCCATGTCATGAAGGCCTCTCAGAAACTGTCGACCTGCCAGTGCTATGCCTACAAATGAAAGATTTTCCATTTGTTCTCCTGCCCAGTGGCGAGCATTCTGGTATACCTATGGTCCCTGTCCCAGTTGGGCCTACAGTTGACAACCTCAAGATACACTTGGCCGCTATCTCTGCATACTGAGCGAGGGCTGGCATGCAGATGGCAGGAGAAGGTGGTCAGGTGCTTTTTCAAGGGTCTTGACCATTTGTCCCCACCGGTGCATGAACCACAACCACCTTGGGACTTGTTGCTAGTTTTGGTCATGCACATGGGCAAGACATTCAAACCCATGTACATGTGTCACATCTCCCAATTGTCATGGAAGACTGCCTTCTTGGCCATTACCTTCGCAAGAAGGATTAGTAAGCTCCAGGCACTCTCAGTGGAGTCTCCCTATTTGGTGTTCCACACGGATAAAAAACTGTCCTCTGCTCCAACCTGAAGTTTCTCCCGAAGGGTTTCACCTTAACCAAGTGACATACCTCCCAGTGTATTTCACCACTCCAACCTTGGAGGCCAAGCATAGGCTCCAAATGCAGGACCTGAGGAGAATGATTGCTTATTATAAAGGAGTGTATGGCTGGAGTTCAGGAGAGGTTCGCCAGTTATTTGTCACCAACACTGAAGCCACGCCTGGCAGACTGACAACTAAGTGGGTGATTGGCAGGTAGACGCCTTCTGCATCAACTTCTGCCATATGTTGGCTGGTACGGAGCCTCTCATTGGGCTTAGGCCTCATTCCACTAGACATATCTCTGCCTCAGTGGCTGCTTCCAGGGATATCCCTAGCAAGGAAATCTTCAGAGCTGCTACCTGAGTCAGCTCACACCTTCACATCCCACTACCACACTGACCTTGAGTTATGCTGGGATACTGGTTTTGGGGCCTCGGTTTTTTAATCTCTGTTTCTTAAATAGGAGGTGGGCACCTTGGCCCCTCCTCCCAGAGAACTGCTAGGAGTCTGCCAGAAGTGTGAATACTGCACCATATCTATGCCCCTTGACATACAGATTACTGCCTGAAACCATAGTTCTAGGAGTGGTATATGGTGCACATCCACACAACCCAACCAACCTCCCTTGGCAAGTGGTACACAGTATCTTGCTTCCAGTCGGTAAGATCTGATGTCATAGGGTAGTACTGAGGAGGATATTGGCTGGGTGGGTGGAAGGAGCCAGCTTGAAGACCTTGCGGCCTCCTCTGAAAGGGAGAGGGTTCTGACAGAAGTGTGGATGTACTCCATATGGACCACTCCAGGAAAGTACAGTTATGCAAGACCTTACCATAACAGTAGATCTTTGAGGCATGTCTCTTGCAGCAGGTAATATTCAATTCAATTCCATTTCATTTATATAGCGCCTTTCGAAACCAAGGCGCTGTATAAAAACATTAAAATTAATAAAATCCAAACATTTAAAAGTCAGCCACAACTAACAAGCCGATAAATCAAAAGATATGTTTTTAAGGCAACCTTAAAATTATCGACAGTTGGACATTCTCTCAACCAACGAGGTAGAGAATTCCACTGGGTTGGTGCTGAAAAAGCAAAGACACGAGATCCTGATTACTTTAATCGAACCCTGGGAATCTCCAGCAATCCCTCGTTGGCAGAACGGAGGACGGAGAGGGCAGTATGGAATCGGGAGATCTTTCAGGTAATCGGGTCTCTGATCATGTAGAGCTTTAAAGGTTAGTAAACCAACCTTAAAGGTGATCAGTCACCAAACAGGCAGTCAGTGCAGTTCGCGGAGCACAGGCGTAATATGACTGGTTCTAGAAGTCCCAGTCAAAAGCCTGGCTGCTGCGTTCTGCACCAGCTGGAGGCGGTGGATATCAACCCCTGGTAGCCCTAGGCAGAGGGAATTGCAGTAGTCCAGATGAGTAGTGACAAAGGCGTGGACCAATGTTGGAAGATCCCCCAGGGGAATCAGATGTTTCACCCGGGCGATATTCCTCAGATGGTAAAGAGAGGATTTGACAACAACTGACACCTGAGATTTCAGGGTCAGACCATCATCAAAAATAACGCCCAGATTTCGCACCTGTTCAGAGGTAGAGAGCAGTACACCACCAAGTAATAAACCTGGGTCATCACCAGAGGTCGCTGTGGTGCATGGCAGCTCTTCTAGCAGTCTGTTCCAGGGACCGCCCAGACATCACCTTCATGTTTCCTATATAAATGTGGGTGACCCCCTGGTATTCTCAGTTTCCCCCACCAGAGTCAACTCGCTAACCGAGGGGAAGCAGAGGTGCCACAGGTATCCCAACCTATAAGTCACTGGACCAGAATTTGTTCTCCTAGAGAAGGAGGGGGATGGAGGGTGGGATCATATCTGCTGCAAGAGACACTCCTCAGAGATCTACTGTTACGGTTAGGTCTTACTTAACTGTACTATGTCTTGCAGCAGGTAATACATTTGGGATGAATCCCAAGCAGTGAACTCAAGAAGGGTGGTCATAATGACAGGAGACCTTGTAGGACAACTTGACCAAAGGTTGTCCTATGGCATACAGCAACGTCCAAGTTGTAATGCTTCGTGTGAAAGTATGGACTGTGGACCATGTAGCTGCATTGCAAATATCTGTGATAGAGGCCCCTTTAAAGCAGGCTGTTGTGGTGGTGGCCATAGCTCTGGTAGAATGGGCTTTGACAGGTCCTGGTAATGGCTTGTTGTATTTTGTGTAACAAAATGTGATACAGTGTGCTAACCAATTGAAGAGGGTCCACTTAGTTGCCTGGAGACCGTCCCTGCTTGAGGTGAAGGTAATAAAAAGTTGAGAGGTCTTCCTAATCGATTTAGTTTGATTAGTATAGTATTGAAATATACGATAGACATCTAGAGCATGCAAGAGGTATTCACTTCGACTGGAGTGTTCAGGGTAATATACTGGTAACTCCAAGGACTGATTTAAGGTATGTTCTGACACTACCTTAGGTAGGAAGGAAGGGTTGGTACAAAGTGCCACTCTGTCTTTGTGAAAAAGTAAGTAAGGTTCTTTACACATGAGGGCATGAAGCTCAAATATGCTGAGCAAAAGTGAGTCACTAATAGTGTTCTCCAAGAAAGAAAATGGAGATCACAAGTGGCCACCAGTTCAAAGGGTTCAAGGGCAAACTTTTCTATTAAAAAACTGAGATCCACTCCCAAGAGTAGGTTGACAGCTTTGAGGAGTTAACAGGGGAATTTTTTCAGCAGGCACACATTAGGACCCGTTTTCCAGAGGCCAGGGACTCCCTGGAGACGAGCATCACTACAGCAGACCTGAAGACCCAAATTCAAGGGCTTAAAAATTGGAAGTCCCCTGGCTTACATGGCTTTCCTGCCAAATTTTATAAAGCTTTTGAAGCCCAGCTAGTCCCCTTTCTGCTGCCAGTCTACCAAGAAATCATGGAAGGGGGGAAATTCCAGAATGATGGCAGGAGTCACAAATTTCTGTACTGCTTAAAGAAGGAAAGGACCCCACGAAGTATGGCTCACATAGGCCTATCTCCCTTCTAAATGTAGACTTAAAGCCATTTACAGGACTGTTACCAGGTAGATTGCAGACAGTAGTTCCATCTTTGGCACATGAAGATCAGACAGGCTTCATTACAGGCAGGTACCTATCGAATAATATCCGGATACTTCTTAACATCCTCACCTCCCAGACCTCATCTGATGAAAAGGATCTCAGAGTCATTATCTCACATGATTTATCTCATTCAAAACACATACATGATTCCATAAAACAAAACTAATTGGGAAATCTGGTCCATCAAGAAGAACATCAAATCTAGAAATCTTAGTGTCATGATGCCTCTGTTCAGGGCTTATGTAAGGCCACATTTAGAGTTTGCATGCCAGCTCTGGTGCCCATTCAAAAAAAAAACCAAAAACAATGTGATTTAGTAGAGAAAGTGCAAAGGAAGTTCACTAAGCACATACAGGGGTTGCAACATGAGGCCTATGAAACAAGACTCCAGTCCTTATACCTCATGACCCTAGCCACCCATCGCCTCAGAGGGGGATCTTTTATTTTTATTTGACATAATCTAAGATCCTTATTTGATGACAGAACTTGGTTTTGTATTCAAAAACAACACTTATAATACTAGAGGCCACTCTCTATAACTGGCTGGAAAACCTTTTAACTACTTAAGGAGGAAATTCTTTTTCACACCAAGGATGGTTAATCCCTGGAACAGATTACCTCCTGAGGTAGTTATCACTAAAACCAAAAGTGTATTTAAACATTGTCTTGATAGAGACACAGAAACATAGAATTTGACGGCAGATAAGGACCGCTTGGCCCACCCAGTCTGTCCATTTCCCTACCTAATGGATAAGCTGCAGATCCTAGTTAACCAGCAGCCTACTTCTTCCTACCCCACCCCCTAGGATTGCCTTATGACTGTCCCATGCATGCTTGAATTCCACCACGGTTTTTGACTCCACAACCTCCTCCGGAAGGCCGTTCCATGCATCCCCAACCCTCTCTGTGAAAAAATACTTCCTTAAATTACCTCTGAGCCCCCCCCATCTTCAAATTGTGCCCTCTTGTTCTTGCACACCTCTTTTTTTGAAAGATGCTACCCTCTTGGACTTTGTTGATTCCCTTGAGGTACTTGAAAGTTTCTATCATGTCCCCCCTCTCCCTCCTTTCCTCGAGGCTATACATATTAAGCTCCTTAAGTCTCTCTTCATATGTCTTCCGGTGCAGACCCTGCACCATTTTAGTTGCCCTCCTCTGGACAGCTTCCATCCTGTCTATGTCTTTGCGAATTGGGTCTCCAGAACTGCACAGTACTCAGATGGGGTCTGACCAGCTGTCTGTACAGGGGTGATAACTTCCTGTTTCTACTGGTGATGCCTCTCCTATGCATCCCAGTATCCCCCAACCCTCCTTGCTGCCTCTCACATTGTTTTCCCACCTTTAGGTCATCTGATATGACTACCCCCAGGTCCCTTTCCATTTTTGTTGTTGTTAGTATCTCACCCCCGTTGTTACTCTTCCCCAGGGTTTTGTTTCCCAGGTGCATTACCTTGCACTTCTAGCATTGAATCTAAGCTGCCATACATTTGACCATTCCTCTAACCTTGCCAAGTCCCTTCTCATCCTTTCCACCCCACCTTGTGCATCAACTCTGTTGCAGATCTTTGTGTCATCTGCAAAGAGACATACCTTTCCTTCCAGTCCTCTGCAATGTCACTTATAAAGACATTGAAGAGGACCAGTCCTAATACTGAACCCTGCGGTAGCCCACTAGTAACCCCCCTTTCTTCAGAGTGGACTCCATTTACTATTATTCTCTGTGTCCTATTTTCTAGCCAATTCTTTACCCAGGCTGTCATCTTGGGACCCACTCCCAGGCTGGCTAACTTGTATATTAATCTTTTGTGTGGGACTGTGTCAAATGCCTTGCTAAAGTCTAGGTAGGCCATGTCCACAGCCCCTCCCTGATCTACTACTTTGGTCACCCAGTCAAAGAAATCTATCAGATTTGTCTGGCATGACCTTCCCGCTGTGAATCCATGTTGCCTTGGGTCCTGTGCCCCTCTAGCCTCTAGATACTCGACAATTCTTTCCTTCAGAAGTGATTCCATCATTTTCCCTACCACTGAGGTTAAACTAACAGGTCTGTAGTTTCCTGCTTCTGCCTTGCTCCCACTTTTGTGAAGGGGAATCACATCTGCCCTCCTCCAGTCCTCGGGTACCACCCCATCCTCCCATGATTTGTTGAAGAGGGTAGTCAGTGGTGTCACTAGTTCTACCCTTAGTTCTTTTAGAATTCTGGGATGAATCCCATCAGGCCCCATTGCTTTGTCCACCTTCAGTTTTAAGAGTTCTTTCAGAACCCTTTCTCTGTAAATGGGCTGGTATCAACTTCTGTATCCAGAGTGTCTCTACTGTTTGTTTTAGGTACCTACCCTCTTCCTTTGTAAATACTGAGCAAAAATATTTGTTTAGTATCTCTGCCTTTTCACAGTCACCTCCTCCCTCCCCTTTACTAAGCCTCACTATCCCTCCCTTGGTCTTCCTTCACTCCCTGATGTACCTATAAAAGGTTTTATCCCCCTTCTTAACTGAGTTGGCTATCTTTTCCTCGGTTTGGGCCTTTGCTGTTCTGACCGCCTTCCCAGCTTCCTTTTGCTTTAACTGATACAGTTCTCTGTCCTGCTCCTTCTGTGATTCCTTGTACTTCCTGAATGCTTTCTTTTCCTCTTGAACCTTCACTGCTACTTCCTTTGAGAACCATAGTGGTTTCTTAGATCGTTTCATTTTGTTTAATTGCTTCACACAAAGGCTTGTTACCTCTGTGATGGCAGTTTTTATTATTCCCCATTGTTCTTCCACCCCTCCTTCCTGCCCATTTGCTAGTGCATTCCTTAGGCACTTACCCATTTTGGCAAAGTCAGCCTTCCTAAAGTCCAGTACTTTTGCCTTTGTATGGCTTGACTCTATTGCTGTGTTTATTGTGACCCATACTGTTCGATGGTCGCTAGTTCCCAGATGGCTACCCACTTCTACATCTGTGATCCTCTCATCTCCATTTGAGAACACCAGGTCTAAGACTGCTTCCTCTCGAGTGGGCTCCAATACTAGTTGTCTAAGGCATGCCCCTGTAGGGCATGTAGAATAACCCACTCTTAGTGGCTGCTGCAACTGCACTCCAGTTAACATCTGGCATATTCAGATCACCCATCAGCAATATCTCCCTTTTTCTGCCATTCTAAGTATACTCTCTATCATTTCCTTGTCCATTTCCTCCCGAGAAGAGGTCTGTATACAACCCTGTGTGGATTGTGGTGCCATTGCCGGTCTCCAAATTTACCTACAGTGCTTCTTCTCCTCCTCCCTATTTTCCCTTTTGTTCTGTTGCTTCGATTCCTTCCCTTATGTAAAGAGCTACTCCTCCTCCTCTTTTACCCTCCCTGTCCCTCCTGTAGATAGTGTATCCTGGTATGTTTACGTCCCAGTCATGGTTTTGTGTGTACCATGTTTCTGAAACTGCCACGATATCCAGATGTTCCTCCTCCATCAAGGCCACTAATTCAGGAAGCTTGTTACTCAGACTACGGGCATTGGTACTCATTGCTCTCCATTTCTTGATGACTTTACCTTCTGTTGCAGCATCCCCACTGACCTTTCTACCTCGGTCTTTTCTCATTTAGTACCCTGTTTTGTAGGGAGAGGCTGGAATTTTCCTGCTGCTCATCAGTGCCTCCCCCCTTGACTAGTTTAAAAGCTTGCCAATGAAGCAAACCGATTGCTCAAAAGATTTGTTCCCTTCCTGGACAGATGCAGACCATCCTGCCAGTATAGGCTGGTGTCCCTCCAGGTGGAACCCCAGTCCCCAATGAAAGCCAAACCCCTTGTGCTCCACACCATTTCTTCAACCGTTCATTAAACTGCATGGTGCAAAGTACCCTCGCCTCACTCATGCCATTGACAGGCAGCACCTGTGAGAAGGATACTGTGTGTGCTACTTGCCTTAGGCCCCTCCCCAATTCGACAAAGTCCTTCTGCACTGCTCTAATCTCATGATGAGCCAAGTCATTTGTCCCTAGTTGGACAATGACGTCCAGCTCAGATTCCCGTGCAGCTGATCTCGTGATCCTGAGGATGCGCTTCCTGTCCCTCCAAGCCATGGCACCAGGCAGGCACCTTACTTCAGTTTTCCCTGCTCCCCCCAATTCTATTCCCCTAATAACTGAGTCCCCTACAAGGAGCTGCTTCCTTTCCCTGTGGTGTCCTCTGCCTCCTTCCTGTGGGCCTCCCTTGTGACAGTTGTCCTCAGCCTCCTTAGTCTCCTCTGCGGTACATCCATGAGGAGCTATGCTCCCCAGAATGGTGTATGGATTGTGGAGTGGAACAACTGACTAGGTGTGCCTCTGTTCCACCATCCTCACCCTCCCTGAGCCCACTGTGGTCCAACTGCTGTGCTTTCTGCAACCTCTGAGGTAGTGGTGGTAGCTCTGGTGCTCCCTGGATGGGGAGGTTCCTTCCTACCATCCAGTGTGGCCTGAGGAAGGTTCCTTACTACTGTCCAGTGTGGCCTGAAGACAGGCAACTTCCTCCCTCAGGGCAGAGAGTTGTCTGCAAATAGGGCAGCATCTCAGCCTCCAGAAAGACTCCCGGAAGACTGCTGCCCCACAGCCACTACATTGCACTACTCCCCATATGTTTATCTACTTTCTTTTTTTTTTGTGTGTGTGTGTTTGTATGTGTGATTGGCGTGTTATATAGAAATATATATATATTATACAATGTGTATGTTTATATTGTCAGTGCAGTGTGCTAGAGAGGATATGACAGTGATATGCACCTTGCACTCTTAGGAAATTATGTCAGAACCCCAGGTATAAGGAACTATTTCCATGGGTGGGTGGGGTGAGGGGTGGGCAGGGGTTGAGCCTAAACTGTGCCCTCACAAAACAATCAGCTAAAAGCTCTGACCCACTGCTGCGATGAGTGCCTTCCTGTCAGCAAGATGCCCTACACAAAATTTGACAGAGAAAATACCCTGCTAATCGAACAGAGAAAATCCAGACATCCAAGTCAGACACAGGTAAACCTCCCCAGCCCTAAAACAGCCTGGTAGTTTGTGCTCTGAAAGCAGTCAGCCCCAAAATAAGTCAGCTGTGCTTTAAACTCTTCCTGCACTAAAAATCTTAAGAATTGTAACAAACGTAAAGCTAGATCCACCTCCCTCTGTTGCTTGAAAGACTCTCTTTTCCTGATAATTCTAAGTTCCTTATTTCACCTTTCAGTTAGATGTAGCTTCCACCTGCAGAATATCTGCTACAAACCATAGACAATTGTAAGGTTCACCTCCCTCTGTTGTGAGCACAACTCGCTTTCTTGCAAATCCTATGTTCAGTATTGCAGCTTCCAGCCAGAGGTAGTTTCACTTCTCTAATAACCTCTGGGTACAATCTTTCTTATTGTATAGGAGCACCCATGGGCTATCTGCCTCCTTGCTCCTAAAATAACCTTAGTATGAACCTTAGTATGAGCTCATTGAAGAAGCCTGAAAAGGTGGAGCCCAATTCTAGTGGAATAAAGGCAGAAGCCAAAGAGGAATATTCGGTGGCCCAAGCTACCTCCTCCTCCTCGAAGGCCTTAAGCTGCTCCAACTACTTGGCGGACCCCACGGCCATGGAGACCACCCAACGGGCTTCCTTGGATTTGACCGGCAGATTCCACTTCTCCGGGCGGCCCAACTGCAAGCGGGCGAGATGGCCATCACGAACCGCGTGGTGGAATGAGCAACAAAATTCGCAGGTCTTAGTGTCATGCTCATGGCCCAGGCAGTAAACGCACATGCTTGCGGGTCGGCATGCGGCATCTTCTGCCTGCAAGGACACCAGCGAAATCTGGGCACGGACTTGTTCGCCATTGCAATCGTGATCGGAAATCTCAATGAAGATGATACTCTAACGAGTTTAAGTTTTGGAAGAAAATCCGAAGATTTGAGCGCCAGGGCCTATTCAATACAAGAGCGGTAAGGAAAGAGCCTACTTCTTCCAGCAGAAAGGAAGATCTGGCGTTATGGGGTGAAGTTGAGGGGTATACCACCCAGGTGGGTGGGAGAAGCCAGCTTGAAGACTTTCTGGCTGTGCTTTCATGGGAAAGAAGACTGCCAGAAGCGTAGATAGAACATATCCACGTCCTTAGAAATAACGTTGTTTTTTTTGTTTGTTTTTTTTAAGGTAAAAAGAGCTTTTGCTCTAGAAGAGAGAGGGCACCTCAGAGGCACTGTTTCTCAGTCAACGGAGAAAAAATTCTGATGCCCATTGGGCAAACTCCAGACAGCACACCCTCCAGCTCTTTTCCTAGAGTCCAATTCAATTCATGAATATTCATGAAACCACCTCAGAAGCAGTGCTACAGTGTCAGCTAATTGCAATCAGTAATTGATGCTAAAGGACCCTTGGGGTGAGAAGTGATTTGTTATAAGGCTAAGTAACAGGACTACTATGAGGCGAACTAGACAGCTGTATAGTCATGTGACGGGTGTGAGCCAGTCATAAGTCTTTATTTTAGGTACCCTGTTCACAATGACCTAGCTTCTCTCAGTCTCAGCACCCATGTGGAATGAAGGGCTGTCAGACTACCCAACGTAATAACATTTTCTGCCTACTTTGTTTGGCACTACCAGCTCTTAAATATATTCTTTTATGATCCAAACAGAGGAGTACAGTGGGACTCCAAAAACAGCTTATAGAACAACCACAAACTGCTAGAAATGAATGCCGATAAGTGTGCCAATTGTGAATATACATTATATCTATGGAAAATGTTTAAGAGTTGTTAATGGACCCAAGACCTCAGAAAAGGTATGTCCCCAGGGATGGACCAGGGTGGTGAGGGGGCAGGGGGTCTAGTTCAGGAATGGCTTGTACTTACGTTTGAACAGCATTGAGCCCTGCCATGTACATTTTCAGCAGGCGATCCTTCCAGTAGTAGCGAGGTATCCTGGAATAGTGGATGCTGCCCGAGACGTATCGAAATGGCTCGCCATCCTTCCTGAAGCAGTTGTTCTCATAATCTATATCAAATGTTCGATTGGCAGCCTGCAAGACAACCAGTACAATATAAATACACTGGGTTTTCTGTGGCAGCTACAGGAAGTGAACTGAAATGCTTGTTTGGGACCAAGGCAGAACGTTATGAATCTGAAAGTACCATCACATACCCAACCACAATGGCAGAGACAATTAAGGATTGTGCACAAAGGAAAAACATAAAAGAAACAAACTCACATTCCACACGCAGGCCAGGTTGGCCACTTTCACAGAGTACACTGTTAAATTCCTTCATAAAATGGGCATGTAAAAAGAAGCATCATGATTGGCCACAAAGGAAGTGTCAAATAGGTATTACACATAGGGGAAAAAAAAAGAGCAGGCAAATAAATCAATGCATCCAAATGGAATGTTAAGGTGTGTCAGTGGAACGTTAAGTTTTTAAAGGCTGCCATTGTTTTTAGTCTCGGTAAGAAGGGAGTGAGTGTCATGCTGACAATCCCGCTCCAAACATTGTCTCCGCTAGAAGTCAAAATCGAAGAGCAGCAGCATGCCAGCGTTTTATCCTGAATAAAGCATTCTTCTAGTTCAGCGAGACTGAAGCTTGCTGCCACACGAAACTGGAAATAGACCAGTACGGGGCGCCGTCTCATTGTAAACTGCGCTTTCATCCAGGTACATTTAACTAAAAACAAATCTGCATCCCTTATTCTTTTTTTAATTGCGAAAGCGGCGCAACCTGTCAGGGAGAACCTGTTACTTCCTCTCCTAACCACACTTGTTCTCTCGATCGGGACATGGCGTTGGGGGGCAACAACAGTACAAATGTTAATGTCTCAGGATACAATGATGTCATCACCCAGTAGGTGTAAGGACTATTTTATCTCAAATTAACACAATGATTTCAGTATTTTTTCAGTTCAGTAATATTTTTAAAGGTGACAAATAAAAAAAAAAAAAAAAGAACCGGTTTATAAGCACAATAAAACACTCCAGGGTATGTGTGTTGAACAGATATTACCGCACTTCCAGGGGCTGAAGGCACTGGCAGGGCCTCGTGCCTTACTACGCCCATGGGCGTGCGGTAATATCTGTTCAACACACATCCTGTCGTGTCTTATTGCTTACACAAGGGATGTCCTGGGAAACCATGGGTGCACTATCTCATCTTACTATAGGCATGTCTAATAACACTTACTTATTGCTCCTTCCAAATCCCACACCGCTTAGCGTAGATAATGTTTCCAATTTACTGCCAAGCAACTATATTATGGTCTTCCTGGATATGCAGTATATATTCAGTATTTTCTGTATTACTTAATTTAAAATTCAATAAACAAAAGGTTTAAAAAAGTAAAAGTGGCATTCAAAGAAGTCACATTTTAGTACTGTATTACATACTAAATATTCTGCATATTTTAAGAATTCAGAATACTTTGTTTATATGACCTACAATATACTGTATAGCAGGTTGAATTAGCGTCTGTTATATTTAGCGGGAGTCAACCTTATACACATATTTGCGTCTGATAGAATAAGCACAAACAGGTTACTCTTCAATACAGTGCTACTGACAAATCAGCTGTCCATTATTTTTCACTATCTGTTTATTTTCACTGATTGTCAGCAATAGCGAGTATAGCAAAAATAAATAGTGAAAATAACTTTCTATACAGTATATTCCAACCGGTATGCTGCCTTTACATGTACAGTAACTTTTTTCCCCCCAACTTTGTTTCCCTCCGGTCGTGGCCCCATGGAACCTCTCTCGGGCATCCTGGTCCGAATCCTGCCCACCTGAAGCCCCCGATCCATGCTTCCTCTCTCCCCCCTTCCCTGCCAGCACCCCCAGTTTAACCCGCCCGGGCAGGTCGCCCCCTCCTACTTGGGTGCTCTTAAGAGACAGACTGGCTATAAGGGAAGGCCGGAGGTGGAGGAATTGGAAGGCCAATCGGGGCTGGCCCAGCGTAAGGCATGAGGGACAGGTGCCGTCGCCTGTCCATGGTGCCGTTGTTTTCCCTGTTCTGTGTAGCCCCTGAGCTCGGACATGCAATGACGTTCAGCTCAGCTGGTGCACGCTCCCGCGCATCCACCGAAAGATGTCCGCCACAGCTTACTCCCCTGCTTTCTTGCGGCCGAGCATTGTGGAACCTCCCGCCTCCACCAGAGGTCGCCAATGCATCAGCATGTGGATACCCCCCTCCCCGGGGAAGGAGAGCAGTCCATGGGATGCTCAATCCTTCCCCGTCCCTGCCAACTCCCGAGGACCCAGGCTCGTTCCCGAACCCAGGTCGTCAGCGTGGCACAAAGTGTGGCGTCCAGTGCCTCAACCCTCAGCGCCACCGGGCAGGCTGATGTACAGTAACTTAGTATGCTGAATAAGCTCGACTTTGAGCATGCTCAGTACAATGTTTTGTAAATGACAATGCTTTATTCAGAATATTGTACGTGCTGTGTTTGCATGGCCCAGTTATCCACTAGTATTCAGAATATTTTAAATTCTACACTCTGTCACTCAGCTTGTAAATCACCATAGCAAAGCATGCTCTATGGTTTTGTATTTCTGCATAGTAACTCTCAGCACACTTACCCCATTCCTCCATTTTAGTTTATTTTGTATGAATGTCTTTTTGATGTACTTGTGTTTGACTTCATTCCTATACAGCAGTCTGGAATTTTGCAAGTGTTCCACTTGCAGTTTGTTAGCCATAAAACAGGTTTTCACTATACTCCATAAATTTATTTTGCACAGTCTACTCTATTTGGTACTTCAACACAGTGTTCATTCTAGCAACTGTACATTGCATTTTCCCCAGGATGTCTTTTTATTCAATGCATACATGGGTCACACCTGGAAACAAGATTTTTCTCGGCATGCCTTTCCCAAATACCAATTTTTTTTATATAAAATAATAAGACAAACATTTCCAACTACGATCTTTAGAATACTAGCATTCAGACTATTACCCTCAGTCAGAATACTCCTCTCAGCACTGCCGGAATGCTTATTTGGAATACTGCGTATTCTATGAATGGAATACTACAGGCATTGTAAATATTTTATTCAACGGGGTTATTTATTATCCCCTTAAAAAATAACTGACTATGCCAGCCTGGTGGTGCAGAGGGCTGAGGCACTTCGAGCACCTTGCTTCTCTCATGCCAGTGACCTAGGTTCAGGAAAGAAGTTTGGGCTACTGGGGATTGGCTGGGGGGGGGGCTGGGAGAGGATCAAATGGCCACTGGGCAGCTCTGATGCCACTGATTAACGATGCTAGGCTGGTTCTGAGGTGCATGTGCGCCTCCACGTGCATACGTGACTGTCACTGAAGCTCGGGACACAAGGGGAGAAACAGGGAAAAACAGCATTTCTCCCCATCACAGTGTATGATGGCCCTTGGCACTCTCGTGTCCCACACCATGTAGATCCCAGTCGGTCTGATGGCAGGGGGAGTGGCAGATGAGATTGGGGGTCCTTGGGATCAGGCCCAAAGTCAGAGTAAGGTGGTGATGGGGGCAAAAAGCTCTATGATAAAAAAATAAATAACTGGCTAGGGCACAAAACTGCAACTTCCTTGGGCCTAACTCCTGAAACCATCACCTGGTTCGAACACTACTTCAGTGGAAGATCCAGAGTCAAAATTAAACACCACCCTAGCATCCTGCTTGCCCGTCCGCTCTGGCGTTCTCCAAGGATCAATCCTGGGCCCGCTACTCGTTAGCCTTTTCCTGAACTCCCTTGCCAGCTCTGGTCAACTGCTCCTGTATGCAGATGATGCAGTACTTTACTGCAATCATCTTGACCTTCCCCTCTTCAAAGTGGCCTCCAGCCCATGTTCACGGAGTCTGAAGCCTGGTTCACTAAACACAAACTGGTCTTAACTCATTCATTCCCATAAACGCCATATGGCATCGGAACCATCCATTGCTGGAATGGATCCAAAATATCCACAGGGAGCAAATGAGTTAAATTACAAAAAAAAAAAACAAGGTTATGGTCTTCGCCCATCGTCAAAATAAATGCAGAAATGCTCCCCTCCACATCCTGAACTGCCAGCACTCCCCTCTAAAACAAGCGCCCTCCTTTAAATATCTAGGGATCACCCTTGATTCCTTACTTATCACAACCACATCCACCACCTTAGCTAGGCCATAAATAGCAGACTTGGTCTGCTCTATAGGCACAAATGGTGTTCGTCTCCTGAGGCACTCTGCCTGGCCGTAACCTCCTCCGTCCTCTCCTTGGTAGACTACGGGATTGTCTTATGGGTCTGCTGACCACTCTGCTCTCTGCAGTGCCAAAGATGCCATGAATAGAGACTGCCAGCTTGTAACAGGGTATGACAGATGGACCCACATGTGCGACCTTTATCAAATTGCCAACTGGATGAATTCTGATGGGAGGCTCAAATACCAAACCTGCCTTACAGCCAGAAAGGTCACCTGCAGCCTCTTACCCCCCGTCCTCAATAACCTTATACAACCTGCCCTAGTGCTCTGTGCTACCTGAAGATCCACCATAGCCCACGTGTTCATACCTCACTGCAGGACATCACTGGGTCAGCGTGCCTCCTACTACAGGGCCCCACTCTGGTTAAATGAAATGCCCACCGACATCTCTGCTGAACCTAAACTTGGCCCCTTCAAAGCCAAGCTCAAAGACCTTCTCCTCTCCTCCTCTATCTGTGACTGCACATGACGCTGCCTTCCAACAACCTGTTTCACTCTCTTCCTTTATGATAATGTCTCCTCTAACTGCACCTCTTATTCTGTAATTTCCTCTCTAAACACTCATTTTATTGTAGTAATTGGTGAGGCCTGCTCCTCTAAATTAACTTTTATTGATCTTTGTTTCTCACCTTGCTCAGTCTGACCCTCGGCAGTCGATTTACACTGTGCATTCCTGTGTTTATTTTACTGCTGTCTACAATTGTTGACAACTGTACCCTGTGTGGACATAGTATGACTACCTTGAACTACAACTTTGTTACTTGCTTAGTAATCGATGTATTGTTTTAATCTTATGATGAATTACCTTTTATACTGTCTTTAATGCCATGATGTGGAGACCTTGCAAATGAGTCTCTGACTCAGAGTTTGTAATTCCGATCTATTACTAAATAAATAAATGAAACTCACTCGTTTCTAAAGGTTTGCCTTTCTCAAACTACCAGCTTAAAAAATATCAATGGGCGGGTGCTTAAAGAGATTCACCAAGGTAAACACATTGACATTTGCACCAGATATATTGATTCCTTACTTCAGAGGAAGCCTGCCTATGTGCAGATGTCCACAAATATCCAAATATTTTAAGAGTAATATCATTCGTAAATGTACTGTAACCAGGTCCCAAAAATTTCCCACCACTCACGCCCGCCCTCAGAATAGCTTACGCTATGATAAAGATAGAGAGTATGAGTCTAACGCATTTCTTTTTTTCATATTGTAATGAATCATTTTGTGATGAAACGAGGGTACTGGCCCACTCAACAAGGCCCCTTGTTAGTTAACCAATGGCCACGTTTCATCACCAAATGACCATTACAATATGAAAAAAAGATCGGAAAGCTGCCCCCCATAGACTATAATGGAGCATGTCCCCACGTTCTCCATGGCTTTACATCATAACGTGGCAGTGCACGGGGATGAAGCAAAGGCGGCTCTTAAGAATGGAAAGTCCTCTGGACCTGGACATAGTAAATTTACAAGCGATATTAAACTTAAACTTTTTGGATATTTTTGGACATCTGCACAGAAACAGACTGCCTCTGAGGTAAGGCACCGATATATCGAGTGCAAATACTATGGTTGGCAAATCTCTTTAAAGATTTACATACTTTTTTAAACATGATTTTGTTGTGTATATGGGGGAGGGGTAATAACACTATGAAACAATACGACTCATCTGAATGTAAAACGTTGACAGCCTCTGTTAACCTAAATGGCCCTGGCACTCCAGTCATTTTCAATCTTGATCCCGCAGCAGAAGTTCAATGTTACACCTTTCAAATCATGGGCATTTTATTCATTAGGTATTTCCATACTCTGGGACTTCTTTTTGGGGGAGGGGTGGGCTTGTAAAACTCCTAAGGAGTTTCTGGCACTAGAAAACCCAGTAGTGCAATCTCTGGGGCTCTCTTAAATATTGAGGTTCTCTTTACCACTTGCACATTCAAGCTGAAGACAGGTTTGCTTCAGCAGAACTCAACTGACCGGCAGTCCTAAAAGACGAATTTCAAGTCACCCAACTCTCTTCATTCTATAGGGTATTTACATGAAAACAGAACTGGGCTGTCCATCTTGAAGTACATCTACCTGAAGCTGAGGTTTACAGAGAACAGGAAATGAAAAATCATTAGTCCGTGATCATATGCACATTGTGTTCCCCATCTATATTAGTGCCTCTTACATAAAAATTCACGTGTGAAATGTTAGCCTAATATTTATCATTTGAAATGTAATTTTTTTTTTTCTATTATGGCAGACTACGTAGTAATGTGCTGTAAGCTTTCTGGTCAGAACTAGGTTGAAGAGATTGAGCCGTTTAATGGCATCTTCATTTGTGTTTGGCACCATCTGATGTCCTCATGCCTGACACTGCTGTTAATGATGTTCACTTCACTGCGTAAGAGTTCTCTGAAGAGTTTGCTACCTAAGCCAGAGTATCAATGCTGCTTTTAAATGTTATCAGGAGACTGAAAGCAGGGGGTGCAAGGAGAAGCTCTATTTTTGTGGAATAACTGAACAATAATTTTTCCGCTATGTTGTTTTAAATATACACTGCAAAAAAGTAGCTTTTAAAATTGTGCCTTACTGTTTTGTTGCTTTCTGAAATGCCACTGTTCCCATGTTCAAAGTTGTTTGTAAACAGTTAACTTATCTCCTGGTGGCCATTTTGTGTTAGGTTAGCAATGGATAGTACGGACTTCATATGAAGCTATTTGACAGCTGTGTATGTGTACGTGACTTGCGCTGGAGACTGCTAAGAGGGGTCGTATACTTTACGGTGTCCACAGTGATCATATTAAGTATTGTCAATCTGTATTTATGTATTCCTGATGTGAATTTGTATCTGTATGGAAGTGTTTCTTTGCAACTTCAATGCAATTTTTCTGCTAAATGTCTATTCTATGCAACTAATTCGGGGTCACCCTTGAAAAAGGGACCTTCGGGGCTCAGTGGGTCTACCCGGTTACCAAAATTAAAATAAATAAATATACATACTGATGTCCCCAGCTGGAATTAGTATCACCAGCTCGTTCATCAAACTTAGAATATAAAACGTGCTGCAACCCGGTGGCACATTTAGGTTCACCTAAGTAACAGCACACGCTAGACCGTAAACAGATAGCCTTCAGATCTGCAATTAAATTTATATTCCTGAAATGGGGTTGGGGTATGAATAAATGCACCCTATCAGCTATCATAGGTACTTGAGGATGAGCAGACAACCCAAACTTTTATAGACAATCTCAATGCATGATGTTCATTAAAAATTGTGCTGAATAATAGACTGACGATGTATGAACGGCCCATAGGACTCCCAGCGACCCGTCCCCACACTGAGGCAGCAATGTATGTTACTGATTCCCGATTCCATCATTGGGCACCAGCATGTTTCCTCAGACTGTAAGTTAACTATATACTGAGCGCTAAAACTCATAATAAATGAGTTCCCTTCCTCCCCATAGGGAAACCGTGGCGTAATTTGCCATTATAAAGGAGCGTTTATAATGGCAAACATGCGTGCAGTTTCCCTTGCTCTGCAAATGCCACAGTTCACCACTTCCCGACGACGACGTTTGCCCTCGACAAAAAGTTAAGTGCCATCCTCCACAGTAATTCGGAGGCAAGTTATACACATATTTTCAAACTGTGATCACATTCCACATTTACGGGGATGAATAGCCTTTTTTTAAACAACATTTTAAAACCACGGGCACCATCACCGGACGAAAATGGAGCGTGGACCCCCTTGGCCAGAACCTCTGCTATTATATATAATTGCTGTGGCGAAAAAGGGAAACCCAGCAATTATATAAAATAAAATATGGGGTGGCGTGTAAACTCGAAGTTTACACACACCACCCCATACTTTATTCTCTATGTATTGTATGTGCTATCTTGATGGCCTAGATCGTTCCTGAAAATGATCCTTTGGACCAGTGTATCTACCTGGTTATCAAATAAATACGTAAATAAGTAAAATTACAACTTTATTTCCCTAGTCCTCACCCTACACTTTGGCACCATTCACTCTCTGAGCCGATTCCCCCTCTCCCTCTATGTTACAACACAGTGATTCTATGCTCAGGTAACAGCACAATTGTTTTCCACATCCCTCTCCCCCAGCAAGAATGTCAACTGTTTCGAACAGTTGGCTCCTCTGTCTGAATGCAAGTGAATGCTAGTCAAGCTACACAGAAATCAGTTTTGTTTCACTAGAACATATTCTTTTACAGAGTCATGCTGCTTGTTTTCCCACACTGTGCATTATTTTTATTTATTTTTTTTTTATTTATCAAGTCTAGGATTACAAATACCTTTGAGCCATGGCTCTTTTACAAAGGTTCCACGTCAGAGAAATACAAATTACGGGGAACATCAAGACAGGCATTACAACAATGTGGACATTGCAAACAGAGTACAGATTAATACAGTTCAAGGATAGCATTGTAACAAGGCGAGCAGCGGCATTTGTCAGCGAAAATAGACAACAGATAAGAAGTGCCAGAGTCATAGGAGAGGGAAGAGGGTGGGGGAGAAGGAATGCAGGAAGGGTGGCAAGAGGGTGAAAAGTGCAGCATTGGGTATTAACATGAGAAATGCCAGCTGAGACTGAGGAAGCTTTAGTTCGATCACTCAACACTGGACTATAAATCAGTAAAAAGTAACAAAGCAAGGAAAAACTATGCACTGCGACCACAAAGGGGGAACAGAAACAATCAACGTTGCCAAGAATTTCAAATTACCTGCTGACCCGGTGGCATAGCGGGCAGAAGCTCTCATGCCTCACCTGCCATCATGCTGGCAACCAAAGTTCGACGACGACCCTGGGCCGCTCAGGGGTCGGACAAGGGGAGGAGGACTGAGCATCCCAGTGGACGCTCTCCTGCTCTGGGAAGGAAGAGCAGACTGCTCCACTGCAATACTGCCATCTAGTGGACCATGGGTGGCAGTGTGGTGTCAAGATAGCAGTTCCGGGTGGGTGATGCTCCCTGATGGAAGGTGTCAGCATGTCCTCTGACATGCGAATGTCAGGCCATCACCTCCTTGGATCAGGAACGTAAAGAACACCAGAAAATAATGGCTGCAGGATGACTCTCCATGGAGCCTCACAGATCTCACATCACCTATGGGCTCAAGAGAGCCCCGAACTGAGTAAGGCCATGCAGAGGGGTTTGGGGGATCTGCCGATGACCCCTCCGGCAGGGGGAAACCTATGGAGGAACAGGTGGCCTCCTCAGGTAAGTCCACGAGACAGTGAGTGATGGGGGCTGCAAGGGCGAAGAAGGCACATCAGGAAAGGAGGGAAAATGAATTTCAAATTAGCCAACAGAATTTTTGCTGTCAGCACAACAGGCATAATATGTAGTTACCAGTTACGAGGCCATTTTTTTTTTGTTCCAGTTTTTTTTTTTTGTTAGAACAATAGAATGAGTTTAATACTCTTCTTGTCACGCAAGTGCAAGCAGCAGTTGATTGCAGCCTAACGGCTTCAGAGAGCATTTACCACCTCACGCCACTTAACACTTTTGCAGCCTGCCCTTTGAAGTTACAGTGGTCAGATCCTGAAGTCTCTCAGACTATGTCACTAGTGCCACTGAACAAAACATATGGCTACAAAGAAACAAGACAGGAAAAACGAAACAAGCAAGCAAAGAAGGTATATTTGCAGACACCTCTTCCCCTCCAGCTCAGTATGGAGAGGGATGTGAGACCACTGTCAGACACCGACATGGCTCTTTCTCTGCCTTGCCCACTGTGCCTGGTTCAGGCTCACTCAGCTGACTTTGTAATCTGGCTGCTATTGCTAATGCCAGCTTGTCTGACTTGCCACCCAGTCTAGTTTACCGCTCTATTGCTGGGCCACAACCCTTTGGGTTTCCACCGATGCTCACTCAGCTTCTGCTGCCCTGTGTTTGCTCAACCTCCCTGGTGTCCACAATACCCCACTTGGTCCAGTGTCTTTTTGCCCTCCTGCCCTCCGCTGCCATCAAGTCATTTGCGGGTCCCATCTGTAGTAGTATGACTGTCTCAGACTCGGTCTTCTCTCCAGTGCGCGCTCTGCCAACCGCGCATTTCCTTTGAATCACTGACAACAGATGGAATGCACAAATAAGTAAGTCATCTGATGACACTGAACTCATGCCAAGAATGGAATACTTAGCAATGCTATGCAGGGGAGTGAATAGTTTGAATAAAAAATACACAATAAATGAATACAGGAGGCAAAACAGTGTTAAATACATGATTTTAATGAATACTACATGGAGAATAACGGACAGACAAGTGTGTGTTATGGAATTTTTTTGTTTTGTTTTTGTTTGTATTTTTTTGTTTGTTTTTTAAAACACCCAAGGTCGGTGTGATGATCCATAAACGTTGAGAGTGATGCTCGAGAGGTTTATAAGGTCATCACACACCGAGGGTGTGTAAAAAAAAAAAATCCTTAAAAGCACACTTGTCTATCTTTTATTTTTTTATAATTACTGGTGCATGGAGTTTTTGGAACAGTGCTGTCAGAGAGGGGGGGAGGGATGGAGAGCGAGAGAGATACAAACACACAGACACACACCAGCTAGCTGTGTGTCAGCCTGTCTCTCCCTCCAGCCGAGACATTATTGTTTTCTTATTTGTCTGAAACTGAAATTGTGAATATGTGTAAAATGCTGCAGAATGGCAGTGAGAGTAGTCAGTCGCTGCGGTCCATTCGCAATCAGAGAGGTTGTGTCCTGAATCTTCGACTTACTCCTAAAAACAGCAGGATCAACCAGATACATTTTATTTGCAAAGGCTCAACCAACCATATAAAGAAAAAGAAGAAACTTGTCTCTTGCCTGTAAGGAGGGAGAGAGGGAAGTCCAGGCAATGACTGCAGGTCCCAGGAAAATGGGAAACGGAACCACTGTTCGCACTAAAAAATGAGTGACAAAGAACAAACCAAAGTTTCTCCGGTGCCACAGCAGGCAACTGTGAGTATCCACTGAAAGTCTCTCTCGCTGGCAGTCCCATGCAACTAGCTGAGGATGGACTGCCAGTTTGAGAAACATAATAAATGGATTTCGGGTTATTATGGCTTTTGAAGCATAATAACCGGAAAACTGCTTATTATGGAGTTTGACAGTTACAGAAATTCAGTTGATAAATGTGGTCACTAGTAATTACAATATATAAAAACTGTGTAACCATATTGTATTATATATTAGTTCTCTCTCTCTACTTTGGGCTCCCCATGACCCAAACAAATAAGATCCCCTATAGGGTGGCTGGTTCCCTCTCCCTGGGCCGAGATACAAATACAGCACACTGATGAGTCCAAATGAGGGCGAAACACGTGTCTGCTGTTCTCAGCCTTTGCTGATTGTATTGTGAGGCCTTCTGGCACCATGCAATTCTGCTTAAAGTTGAGCCAGTTCAAATTAATTTATGGGCATTTGCATATACTTCCCTTGATGCTTTGCATTATTGGGGTACGTGCAATTTGGGTTTTCTTTAAAATTTGGCTATATGGCCAATATTCTCTGGGATAATCTATGCACTGGTGCATTTACTCTGGGGTTCTTTTGTAGTAAATATATACTGTATATTTATATACGCAACACCATACCCCAACATTTTGGGGGCTTACGTGATGCCCATTAGCTCCCGATTGCTCTGCTCCCCTATAGCGCCTCTTCAAACACCTGCCATTTTTAAGTCAGAGTCCTGTTGTGCCCCTGGTGCCCCGTGCCACAGCTCCAGCGTGTAAATCCAGCCCAGTTGGTATCAAGAAACAGCCACGTGTCCCCGCTACTTGTTTTTGGCACCCCCGGTGCCACAGAGATCAAGATTACGCCTTTGATCTCCCTACCGCTCAATCTGCAGTCAAGCGGCAGAGAGTCTGGCAGTCCCAGTGTCCCTGACTGCAAAGTGGGACCAGGTGACCACAGCAAGGGCCATGAGAGCCCATTCTTTAAAATAAATTAAAAGATCCACGGAGCATTAAGATCAGGGCTCATGAAAATTTTCTTTTTCCTTTTAAACTTTGTTTATTTGTAGAAACAAACCTACAGTTAAGACATCTTCATTCAACATAGGAAATATGTAGTACAATGAGGGCGCCACTCCTCTTAATACACTCAATAGTTCTATTGAATGAAATAAGATACGTCCTATGAGGGGATAACTATAAAATAATTAATGACGTCTAGTATTCTGACTGCTGCAATAGAGTCCAGAAGCTGCATGGTTATTGAAACAATAATCACGTCCACATATATAATATGCACAATTGTTCCATATAATAGGGAATTAGTCACCATTCACTTTCAGAATAAGTACATTAATTTAGTGTTAAACAATAAAATAAAAAGATCCCTATAGCTCATATTAAGACGTTCATTTCCTCATATCTATCGACCCGACATAAGAAACAAGCATTGGTCAATGCCAAATGTAGTCTCGCTGGCATTGACGTAGCTAGAGGCACATAATAGGAATAGCAGTGAAGTACTGAAGTGGTGTCAACCCCACCCCCACCCTGTAAAGAGTGACAGGCAGTGGGGTGTGCCTTTGGGTCATCAGGTATAATGCTCATGCCATTGTACCTCACCCTACCCTGTAGACACTGACAAGTGTCACTGGGTCCTTTGGGGTCTTTGGGCATTATACTTACCCAATTCCATAAGGAAATATGCTGACATGGGTGCAGTAGAGGAGAGTGGGGTGAAGTTTGTGGCTGAACAGTGCAAGACACACCATAATGCCTGACAGTGGCTGTAGGGTGGGCATGGGGGGGTGAAATGTCGTGAGCATTACATCCGATGATCCCAAGTCACAGCCCTGATGCCTGTCAGTCCGTACTGGGTGTGGTGCTGCAGTTGGAAACCTTAACACCGTAGGCGTGTAGTGGTAGTTTCACTCTACATGTTCAACATGGGCTGCTTGTCAGGCCACCTCATGAAAAGCGTCACAATCACTTTGTTAGCTGTAAGGTGGTTTTGCACAGCGGCTGTGGCATTTGGTGACAGAGAGACGAAAAACACAGTTTTGGGCAGGATGTGGAGAATGACAACTGTATTGTTCATGAGGAGGCATACAAAATGACAATGTTGAAAATCTTGAGTTGCAATATGAAATATTGGTGAAGCAATGAACATGCATACAAACTCCGCAGCAGACGTCCGCAAGCCAATTATTTGTGGGAGTTTTTTAGGCACATTTTCAACATAGGTATTTTGGGACCTCCCCTCAAACAGTGGCGCTGTGATTTTGTTAATGTGTCCCAAAAGGTGATTTCCCACAGCGAGCATGCCATTGTGCATCACAGTTGCGGGAACGCGTTTTGGGCAGGCTGTGAAACATGGCAGCTGTACTGTTGATAAGGAGGTGTGCACAAATGGCAGTGGTGAAAATGTGGCATGAAAAGATTGCAAATGTATGAAGATACAAGGCTGCAGGGAAACTGCGCAACATACACTTGCAGCACAGTCATTTTCTGGACTTTAGGCACCAAATTTTCAACATAGGCATGTTAGGACCTCTGCTCATGAACAGTGTCATCCTCATTTCCTCAAACTGCCCCGAAATCTGATTTCGCACAGTGACCGTGCGATTCTGCGCCGGACGTGCGAAAACACATTTCAGGC
Source organism: Neoceratodus forsteri (assembly GCA_016271365.2). Taxonomy (NCBI): domain Eukaryota; kingdom Metazoa; phylum Chordata; order Ceratodontiformes; family Ceratodontidae; genus Neoceratodus; species Neoceratodus forsteri. Next base: position 661,021,030 of record CM057456.1, on the reverse strand, counting down.
AGGATATGTAAAATGACAGCTGTACTGTTCATAAGGAGGTGTGTAAAAATTACAATTTTGAACATGTGGAGTGAAAATATTAGAAATGCACGAAGTCACAAGCACACGTGCAAACTGCGCAACGCACGCTCATAAAACACTAATTATAAGGACTGTTGGCCCCAAATTTTAAAAATAGGCATTTTAGGATCTCTCCTAATGAACAGTGTCACTGTCATTTCCATAACGTGTCTCGAACACGGACGTTCCACAGCGACCGAGCTATTCTGTGCCGTAACTGCGAAAACAGATTTTGGTCAGGATGTGAAGAATGACAGCTGTACTGTTCATAAGGAGGTGCAGAACAATGACAATGTTGAAAATCTGGAGTGAAAATATTATAAAGTCGCGAACTTACGAGCATGCGTGCAAACTGCGCAACGCACGCTCGTAACACAGTCATTTTATGGAGTATCATCACCAAATTTTCAGCATAGGCATTGTAGGACCTCTGTTCATGAACAGTGCAACTGTCATTTTCGTAATCTGCCCTGAACACTGATTTTCCACAGCAACCGCAGTATTGTGCGCCGGAAGTGCAGAAACGCATTTCGCCAGGATGTGAAAAATGACAGCTGCACTGTTCACAAGGAGGTGTAGAAAATTACAATGTTGAAAATCTGGCATGAAAATATTGTGCAGTACATGAGATTGCGCGCGCGTGCGTAGCAACTGCGCGCGCGCACACTCTTAAAACAGCCATTTTGGGGATTTTTTCCCCCAAATTTGCAACATAGGCTTTTTGACTGCCCACCTCATGAACATTGCCACTGTCCTCGTGTTAAATCAGTCCCGGAAGGTGATTCCGTGCAGTGACTGCGAAAACACCTTTCGGGACCGATTAACATCATAACTGTAACAGAATTCATGAGGAGGGGTCCCAAAAACCCCCATGTTGAAAATTTGGTGCAAAATGCCCAAGATATGCATCAAAGTTTAAAAAAAAAAACCCTATTTATTCCATTATACATCTTACCTGCATTTCCTCAGTTCGCGATCGGCTTTGAAGAGAGCAGACGTGTTCCCAGGCCACCTAAGATAGTCGCGCCGGACTACGGAGGTAAGTATGGGGTGGGAAGGTGTGGGGAGGCAGGGTGCGCAGTGGATGGGTGCGGGTGGTGGGTAGGGAGACTACGAGGGACCATTTTTATGTTATGGGGGAACCTAACATCGCGGGACAGTTTGTTTTTTTTTCCCCAGGGGACATGGCACACTGGGGTGGTCTCCCAGCGTGCCATCTAACTGTTTGGGGGGGGAGTTGCTGCAGCAGATAGGGACTGGGCACCCTTGTCGGCACACAACAAAGGGGGTTAATTTATGCCGATGGGATTGGGCACCCCCATCGGCAAAACAAAGAAAGTGGGGGAAAGACGGCCGAAGGGATTGGGTCCCTCCCTCGGCATATAAGAAAATGGAGAGGACTGCTTTATGCAGGCGAGAATGGGCTCCCCATCAGCAAATTTTGTGGCCAGCTAGCATGAGATTGGCCACCCCAAAGTCGGCAGTTGATCGGGCCGCCCACCATGCTGACAATGTAAGACACGTAGGAAGGGTCCGCTGCGTCTGTCGAGCTTTGAACGGATTGCAGCGGACCTTTCTAGATGTGCTTGCCACATTAGTATGCATGGTATGGCGCTGGCATGCAGGCTGATTGGGGAATGAGGGACGCACCTACTGGTGCGTGCCCTGTATTTGCACAACAGCAATCACGCCTCCAAATCCCCAGTGCCGCAAGACGTTTGCCATTTAAAAATTACTCACCATAGTAATGTTGTTTCTTCTAATGGAGTCTTGCTGTATTCTGACTATATGTAGTTAGCCTCAGCAGTTGAACAGCTCCAGAGAGTAAGGGGTTAATTCTATGCCAGGGCATAGAATGTTGAGCTTCAGCTCGGTTTTCAAACCTTTCTCTGGTACATCTCAGTGTAACCATCACATTCTTACATGCAAAAACTAACCAACTAAAGTTATGGAAATTGTTTTAATTTTAGACCCAAAAAGGCAACAAAGCTTGGGTCCATAAGACTCAAGTCATGAACCCAAGAAGAAAGAGTAGATAGTGAATTAAATAAATATCAAATAACAAAAGAACAAAACAACCCTACCCAAAGTAAAGGGAGGGTGCAAAGTACACTCCTGAGGTGCAACACTGTACCTGCCAACCCCCATCCCAAAAACTAGGTTCTGAGAGGGGAGGCAGGGAGGGAGGTCAGAATACAGCAAGGCTCCATTAGAAGAAACATTACTATGTGAGTATTTTTTTCTTCAAACAACATGAAGTCTTGCTGTATTCTGACTATATGCAGACTAGCAAGCAGTTCCCCCCAGGAGGAGGGGACATAGAACCTTACTTTGGAAATACACTCTGCAACACTGCTGTACTAAACTGAGCATCACTCCTAGTCGGATGTCCAGAGAGTAATGCCTGGTGAATGTGTGGACCGTTTTTCAGGTGGCTGCTTTACATATTTCTACCAAGGGAATATCCCTAGCAGCTGCCAGGGATGCAGCTGTACCTCCAGTCGAGTGGGCCCTCAGACCTGAAGGAGGCTTTTTGCCCAATTTGGAATAGCAAAATTGGATACAAGAGACAATCCACCTGGCAATAGTCCTTTTAGTGGCAGGTCTACGCTTTCCCACTTCTCCATAAGTGAGAAATAGCTGCAGACAATCCTTCCTATGTGCCTAAGCATGCTCTATGTAATAGCCAAGTGCCCTTTTCACATCCAGACTGTGCAATCTTCTCTCCCCTGAGGAAGAATGGTCAGTGAGAAATATAGGTAGAGACAGATTGGTTCAGATGAAAATCGGATACCACTTTAGGCAGAAACTTTATATTTATCCTGAGGACCACCTTGTCCCTATGAAAGAAAATGAAGTCAGGTTCTACTGACAAGGCCTGTAATTCACTGATCCTCTTGGCAGAAGTAATAGCTACCAGGAACACAGTTTTCCAAGTCAAGTACTTAAGCTTGACAGAAGCTACGGGCTCAAAGGGTGGCTGCATAAGCTGTGCAATGCAGACATTCAGATCCCAAGCTGGAGTAGGTTCTCTAAAAGGAGAGTTAATGTGGACTAAGTCTTTGAAGAACTTACTAAAAACAGGATGGGATGCCAAGGAAGATCCCTTCCCTGCAGAAAGAAAAGCAGACACAGCTGCCAAATGAACTTTAAGGGTCGCAGGCCTAAGGCCTAGGCTATTAAGATGAACCAAACAATCCAAAGCTGTGGCAATACCTGCAGCCTCCGGCTGTACACCTCTCTGAGAACACCAAATGGCGAACCTTTTCCATTTGGAATTATAAGTTTTCCTGGTAGAAGGTTTCCTAGAGACCTTCAAAATATCTATGACCTCCTGAGAAAGTTACACGCCTGCATAGTCTAGCTCTTCAAGAACCAGGTTTTGAGACTGGAGATTGGAATACCAAATCCTTCCTTGAGAGGAGGTTAACAAATTGTGTCTCCTGGGTAGAGACAACAAGATTGATACCAGGGTTGCCTGGCCCAATCTGGGGCCACTAGTATCACTGTGCAGGGTTGAGACCTGATCTTGGTCAGGACTCTGAATAGTAGAGGAAAGGCGTAAAGAAATCTGCCTGTCCAATCTAATAGGAGAGCATCCAGAGGAACAGTCCCTAGGACTGGAAGTCTGCAGAAAAACAGAGGAAGTTGATAACTGTCTGGGGCTGCAAAGAGATCTGTCTCTGGAGTGTCCCATCTTGTGAAAATGACTATCAGGATATGAGGGTTCAGGGTCCATTCGTGATGGCCCTGGGATATTCTGCTCAAAGCATCTGCCAGCACATTGTCCTTCCCTGGAAGATGAACTGCTGTCAGGGAAGCTAGGCGAGAGTAAGCTAGGGACCACAGTTTCATGGCTTCTGTGCACAAGGCAATAGACAGAGTACCTTCCTGCTTGTTTATGTACCACAGTGTGGTGGTGGTGTCTGTCCTGACTTGCACCACTTTGCCTTTAACTGACTCCAAGAAAGCCTGGAGGGCTAGGAACACAGTTCTGAGTTCCAGGAGATTGATGCGAAGGAGAGACTCTTGCTGTGACCAAATTCACTGTGCAGTGAGAGCCCCCAGATGAGCTCTTCAACCCAGAAAAGAGGTGAAAGCATGGACCAGAGTCCGAGTCACTGGAATCAGTTTGGAGAGAGAAACTTCCTTCTGAGACCAAAACTACCTTAAGTGAAACTGAATGTCCCTCATCTGAAACCTGGCCCCTTGTACCACAGCAGTCGAACCTGCAATGTGGCCTAGGAGTTGGAGAAAGTGCCTGGCTGGTAGAGCGAACAGAGGCCGAAAAGAGGAGACCAGATCTGTAAAGGTGGTTACCCTTGTCTGTGGGAGGAAGGCCCTTGCCTGGACTGTATCTAACTCTACTCCTATAAAAGTGAGTAGTTGTACAGTTTCGAGAACTGACTTCAGAAGATTGAGAAAGAATATTAGGGAACTGAGCAGATTCTGAGAAACTTCCAGAGCTGACTTGACTTGGTCTGAGGACTGGCCTACAATGAGTCAGTCATCTAGATAAGGGAAGATTGAGATACCCTGCCTTCTGGGGAAGGCCACTATTACTGCAAGGCACTTTGTAAATAGCCTTGGAGCTGAAGTGAGGCCGAAGGGTATGGCTCAGAATTGGTAGTGGCCTGAAAGCAACTCAAACCTGAGGTACTTTCTGTGGGAGCACCTGATAGGAATGTGGAAATAGGCATCCTTGAGGTCCAGGGATGCTAGCCAATCCCCTGGCCTCAGAGAGGGGAGGTTTACTCCCAGAGTCACCATTTTGAATTTTGGTTTTGTGATATGTTTGTTCAGATATCTTAAGTCTAGGATGGGTGGCCACTCCCCTGTCTTTTTTTGGGGTAAGGAAGTACCTGGAGTACAGCCCTTTCCTTTGCCCCTGCGTTGTGGAGGAACTTTTTCCACAGCTTTGAGAGCCAGCAGGGAAGAAACCTCTGCCTCTAAGGCAATGGTCTCTGATGCTGATGCAGGAGGAAAAAAAACTGACTCATATTTGGAAATCTTTTGAAACCGAGAGCCAGGACCTGGCTTACTACCTCCAGGGCCCACTTGTCTGAAGTAACAGACTTCTAGGCCTGGAAACAGTAAGCCAGCCTGCCCCCTACTGGTATAGGGGAGGTGACCCGAACTGACATCAGGATGTCTGGCAGCAACCTTGGACTGGGAAGAGGATGCAGCCCTGCTCATCCCCCTCCTACCTCTCCCTCGGAAGAACCCCCTCTGTGGGAAGGAAGAGGAGGCCTGGACTTGGTAAAAAGGCCTGCCCCTGTCCCTAGACTGCTGCCTCTGAGGAGTGGCTTGCCTCTTTGGCCTGTGTGCTCCTGTAGGTGGTCCTTTATTCATCCATTTTCTGCATGTAAGCCTCTGTCTGCTCCCCAAACAGAGAATTACCAACCACAGGAAAATCCATGGCCTTAGCCTGGGCATCCTAAGACAAGCTAGTACATCTGAGCCAAGCAAATCTCCTAAGATACATAGATGTAGGCATGACTCTAGATGCCACATCTTTAGAGTAGACAGCAGCATGAAACTGCACTTCAGGTGCCTCTATTCCACCAGCTCTTTGGCTAGCTGTGGGAGGCTTCTTTGCTAGTTCCATTACTGTGTACCACCTGGACTTCTGATACCTAGCTGTATAGGCTATGTAAGTTGCCTACCTTAGTCCCAAGGAAGATGCCAAGTACTGGTTTTTTTTTGGCCATGGCTTCCACCTTCCTGGAATCTTTATCTGGGGGTATGAAGCCAAAGGAATGTTAGTCCTGTCACAGGCTGCAGCCTGCATTATCCCAACATGGCTGCAATGGTTGTACAAAAATTCTGTACCTGAGCCCGACAAAGTGCATCTCCTGTCCATTTTCTTATCCACAGGAGGTAAAGAGTTAGGCATTTGTAAAATGTTTGTCTGTTTCCCCAAGGACTTGTGAGGAGGGATAGACAGCCTTTTGGACTCTGGAACGTCTAGTTAAAATCCCACATTTTATGAGTGCTTACCTACTCTAAAATCCATTGCTGTTGCCGTTTTTGTATCTACCTTTTTGCTTAGTAGGACTAAAATGCATGCTAATGTATGATTATAAACCACTGTTTTGAACCCTGGATCTAGTTTTAATGCATACTTCCTGAACAACAGAAACACCCCCAAACAATGCAGCCACTTATAACACATAGGTGGCGCTATCCCAAGGGCCTGTGCCTGCTTGGCTAGTAGTAGGTTAAGGGGCTTGAGTTCTGAAACGGGTGCCTCCACCCGGAGGTCAGGGTTGGTAGTGGTCAAGCTAACCTGGGCACATCTCTCTGGGACACTGTAACCCCCCTGTTTCCCTTCTAGGGGCCTGAACACTGTACAACAATCACTTTCACAGTACCCATGGCACACCACACAAGTACCAACACTATTTGCACTTACCACCAGGGCTGGTTCCTCTGGCTCGACCCTGGGGACCCCCTGTAAAACAAGGTTATGCACAGCAAATAGAAACAGTACAGTACTTTGAGCACAAACTGGAACCACAGTCAGATTACATGCAGAAAAGGTTAGATCTGATTTATTCAGGGAACTTGAACAAGGGAGGGGCAAAATCAGGTTAATTAGCTTAAAGTTATATCAATCATGCAATTATGCATGAGCTTTGAGTCCCCCCACACAATCACACCTCTGGGTGCCCAGGTGGAGAAGAGATGGGCTAGCCAGGACTGTTGCCCTGGGTTGGCTGGCGTTGCAGCTGGTTGGGGCCCTGTGATGGAAAACACGACAAGCACAGTACACAATATTTGTAATCTGGAGCCAGAGGGCTCAGTTCATAAAGGAAACGAAACAACAAGACAATCAGATGACACACTCAGATTAAGCTGTTGCAGGGAGCTACCCTGGTATTTACTCACAATACCAAAGACTGGACACAGAATGGACAAAAATTGAGACTGCAGGTGGTTGATTTGGAATGTCAGGAGAAGCAGGGCTCACACGAGTTGCTGAGGCGTTGTTTCTGTTCAAGCGTGAAGTAGGGGGCTGATCCCCAGGCAGGACTCTCGTCGATGGCTTCTCTGAGCAGCGGGTAGTCTGGCTGGGCCAGTCTGGCAAGGCCCAGACCACATGGAGTCAAATTCGGATATAGTCCGTTTTGGGCTGGATACAGCTTCCAGCAAGCGGAACACAGTTCACACAGTGAGGAACTAACTCAGGACCCACCAGTAGCTAACAGCACATTTACATGCAAGGGAATTCTACTGTACCAGGCAAAGCGTTACCCGGTCACAATCTCAAAGTCTCTGCACACACCGGGAGCTCAGGGGTAGCTGGAACTCCTGACAGGCCGATCGCATTCAACAAAATCTTCGGTCTTCTTCAGGTGGAGCCTGGCCCACTTCAGTAGCTTACTTTATTCACACAACTCTGATTCAGTCCGAAAACAATTCTCTTCCCCTCTCAGGACAGCAGACAGACATGCAGGCCAAAACTCGGGCCTTTCCACAGACACTGTCTCAATTATATTGCTTCTTCAGCGCCCAACCTAGATCTTACTCAACTGCCAGCAAGCCAGGGACTTTCCCTAGAATCCAAAAGGTTTGGTTGGCTGATTCAGCCTTCAGTCAAAGCAAGAGCTCCCCCTTCAGTTGCATAAAGGCGCGAAAAGCCCCAAACTAGAATTCCTACAGCTTTTGACTTCAGACAGCTCTTGTAGTCCGGCTCCATTTTAGGTCCCACCAGAACTGATTGATCCAATTCACAGTCCTGGGCCAAATGGTGGGGATAAACAAGACAGTCCTTGCTGCAAAGAAGGCAGGTTAGACAAACTACATTATCATTAACACTCTAAATGATTTTCATTAAATAGTTACATCTTTCAACAGAGCTCCCTCTCAGATTACTTATAACTGCAATCAAGGCAGCTCTTAAAGAGACAGTACACAGAGGCTATACAGGCACTCTCTGGCAATACATTTAAACTGCTAAAACGCAGGACACCAGCCGGGCAGTGAGCATTTAGGCAAGCTCAAGGAACACTTTTCGGGAACCCCTATTTGTGTGTGGGGGGGGGGGTTACACACTCATGATAATAGTCTTTTCTACTGCCACTACATAATGAGTGTCTGACTAGAATGTGTTGGGGGTGTTCTAGATCCAGCAACAATGCAGTGGGAGTTGATCAAGTAATATAAATAAACATGTTTTGGTGTGGTAACACCAGTATGGTGGGTAGTCTGTTTTTCATTAAAAGTAAAAAAAATCAGAATTAAACAACCAGATACATCAGCAGTCTCTACAGAATGTGAACAGTTATAAGATGTGTTTTTTTAAACTAGGGACACTCAGAGGCCTAAGGAAGTTGACAGTGTCCCTTTAAAGAAGTCCACGATGTTGATCGGACACTGACTGTGCTGTACATACAACGCTGTGATGCAACTAAAGCAAGACATCTCACCTGCAATAAAGAAAGCAAAGAAGAGTCAAACTAAATGTCTAAGATGAGCGCTATATGTTGACTTGATCTATATTGATATAGAATTTATGCATAACTCATATGAACAAGTTCAATACTGACAGATTATCAGGCCAACACAAAGCGCTCATCTTAGACGTAGGGTTTCTTTACTGTGGGCGAGATGTCTTGCCTCTTAAATTACACCATCGTGTTGCACGTACAGTGCTGTCACATGGTCTGATTGGCGCGGGGCTCTTAAGAGGCTTTCTGATTATGGGCAGGGGACTTGCTAAAAATATATAAAGCAGAATGTTTCAAAATAAAGGATTACAGTATTTAAAAGTACTCCATTTTGGCTAGAGATACACGAGAGGGTTTGGGGAATGGTGAAAGCAGTAAAACAGGATTTAGCCTATAAGTTTAAAAAAAAAAAAAAAGTGAAAAAAATGCTAAATGTAGCCCCCAAATGGGAAACTGACCAATTTTACATTTTCCCCCAGTTTCCTATCAGTTGGTCCAGTTGGGAACCGAAACAATCTCTTATTTCTCTTTTTCTGAGTTTTTAGTAGTGGTGTCAGGTTCTTATCGGTTTCAAAAAAACTGAGATTTTCTTCGTTTTTTTTCCCACAGCCCGTGACACAGTTGGTAAGCAATAAGGGTAATTTGTAGGTTAAGGCTATGTCGGAGAAACCCAAGAAGAAAACCGGTCCCACTGGGTTTCAACACTGTACTGAGTGTGAGGAGGCTTTTCCTAATGCTGATCAACAAATCATTTGTGTTTATTGTCTTGGGTTTGACCACCTCAGATCAGACTGCCAAATATGAAAAAACTTTCCCAAAGCCACTCTGCATAAGAGATTAGGTAGGCTGAAGGAAAGGGAGGCCGAGAAGTCCGCTGAACCAGATAGCCAGCCCAGTTCAGTTCCGAACTAACCTGAGGGGGTGCCTGCTGACACGGGCAATACACCCTTGGGCAAAAGGAGATCCAACTCTGAGGGGTCGGTTCCATCAAAAAGAAAAAGGAAGTCAGCCGGTTCGGATCCCGAACCACAAGTTCCAACTGCCGCTGAAATAGCCAAAGCGATAAGCATTGTGCAGTCGCTTCGTCCAGTTCCTTCCGAACCGATCCCTCCGACTAAGTGGTCGGTTCGGTTGGACACAACTCCATCGGATTATGATCTGGAATTGTTTTATGATGTGGAGTGGGAGGGAGACGAAGAGAAGAAAGAAGATTTTGAGGATACTGATTTTGGAGGCCCAGATGAGCCTATCGAGCCTGACATCTCCCCAGACAGGCCTTCCACTGTCCCCTTTCCATTTTCTGTTTTACAGAAAAGTGGCTGAAACTCTCCAGCTTCCAGTAGTGGAAGCTGCTGATGAGGAAGAAGAACCTGACTCTATAGAAACGATGGACGTTCCAGAGATGCAACTGTACTATCTTCTTCGAGGAAATCTCTTGCAGCAGGTCATAACATGTAGGAACGAGTCCCCAGCTGTTGGGATGCATCGGGGAGGAGGAGCAAAAATAATAATGTAGGACAATACGCATTGGAGAACAGCCTGTCCAAAATTGGTTCACTTTTTAGAAGCAATGTCCAGGCTGTAATGCTTAGTAAAGGTATACACAGTAGATCAAGTAGCAGCTTCACAAATTTCAGTTGCTGAAACACCTCTAAAGCATGCCACTGAGACAGCTATGCCTCTCATGGAGTGAGGTTTTATCACCCTGGGGAGTGGCTCATCATTCTTTTTATAACAAAATGTTATGCAGTTGGCCAACCAAGTGGACAAGTACTACTTTGAAACAGGAACACCCTCTTTACCAGGGGCAAAGGAAACAAAAAGCTGCTCAGACTTGCACACTTGTTTTGTGCAAAGAAGGTAATATCATAAGATTCTATGTACTGTACATTTAATGTGTGGTGCAGGGATATTCCTGGATTTGCAGGCTCCGCATAATACACAGGTAAGTGTATGGTTTGATTCAAAGTAAATTCAGATGCCACCTTTGGGAGAAATTTAGGATTGGAACGTAAAGATACCATATCCTTGTGAAAATTCAGTTACGGCTCCTTGCACATCAGTGCGTGAAACTTCTAGATATGTCGGCCTGAAGAAATCGCAACCAAAAGAAAAAAAAGTTTTCCAGGAGAGATATCACAGCTCGCAGGAGGCTGCAGGTTCAAAAAGACTTAACGTCAGTTTTCAAGAACAAAATTCAAGTCCCAAGAAGGGACAGGTCCTGAATGGGGGTTGTGAGATGAAGACTACCTTTCAAGAAGGTCCTCATAACTTGTAATTGAGTCAACGGTTTGTTGTCCACAGGCAAATGAAAAGCCGAAATGGCTGATAAATGGACTTTGATGGAGGAATAATTAAGACCTCCGGTAGACAGAGAAAGCAAATAGTCCAGAATGCACTGTGGAAGGCAAGCATAGGGATCCAAATTGTGATTTTTAGTCCACAAAGAAAACAGTTACCACTTCATGGCATAAGAAGATCGGGTAGATGGCCTACGGGCAGCCTGTAGGACCTCCGCAACTTACAGGGAGGCCTGGAACTGGGAGGGGACTACGGGAGCGAAGGCTGGGATAAAATAGGGAACCCCCTGCCTGAGACAGCAGAGCAGGGCAAATGGGAAGAGATAGAGGGTCCTGGACAGTCAGTTACAATAACAATGGGAACCAGATCAGTCTCGGCCACAGAGGCGTGATGAGGATCATAGCAGCCTTGTCCCTGAGAAGTTTGAGTACAACCCTCCGAATGAGAAGAATGGCATAAAGAAATGTTTCTGTCCAGGAACAAGGTAATGCATCCAGCAATAAAATTCCAGGACCTGGCTCAAGTGAACAATATTGAGGCAGTTTAGCATTTTGAGGAGAGGTGAAGAGATCCAACTTTAGGCAGCCACTGCACAGGAAGACATCTTCTAGAACTTCCTGGAAGAGTTCCCATTCGTGTTTTTGAGAAGTGGATCTGCTTAGAGCGTCTAGAGTATTTTTGACTCCAGGGACATGTACTGCAATAAGGTGGATACCTTTTTGGATTACCCAGTACCATACTCTTATGGACTCCCTGCATAGGGGGTAAGAATGGGTTCCTCCTTGTTTGTTCAGATAGTGAACCACCGTGGAGCTGTCTGATTGGATCCGAAGACAGCACCACGGAAGTAGAAAAGTCCCAAGGGCATACAGAACCGCCCTCATTTCTAGAATACCAATGTGGAAAGGTGTGTCCCCTAAGGTCAAAGTCCCCTTGGTGCGAACTGTTTCCATATGGTCTCCGCAGCTGAGCAAGGATGCATTGGTGGTCAGAATGACACAAGGGATCAGGGACTGGAAAGGGACGCTGCACAATAAATTGTCCAGGGACATCCACCAATGGAACTCACAGACGGATGGAGAAAATACCAGAACTGGAGCTTCGAAATATAGTTTTCTCTCTAGTTCCACTGTACACACTAAAGTCCACTGAAGGATCCACATGTGCAGATGCATGAGGGACCATGGAAATGGCTGCTGCCATATGACCCAGGAGGCGGAGATAGTCTCGAGCCGAGACAAACCGAATGGCCCCTAGCTGAGATGCCGGAGTGATCAATTTGTCTGCTCAATCCCTGGGGAGAAAAAACATCCATTTGGAGACATTCAGGACTGCCACTATAAACTGGAGACATTGGGTGCGATCCATGTTGGATATTGGTATGCTGACTGTGATCCCCACAGAGGAGAATATCTGATGTGTGCAGGACAAAGCAGCTGTCAGCTGAGAGCTGGAAGGAGCTCTGAGAAGCCAATCATCCAGGTAGGGAAAGACGCATAGGCCTTCCCTGTGGAGAGCCGCTGCAACTACCACAAGACACTTCATGAAGACCGGGGGGGGGTGAAGACAAACCAAGGGAGGGCTCTGAAATGATAGTGCTGACCCAGAACACAGAAATGGACAAACCATCTGTGAGCAGGATGCATCAGGATGTGAAGACAAGCATCCTTCATGTCCAGAGAACAGAGCCAATCTCCTTTGTTGAGAAGGGGCAGTAGAGTTGAAAGTGTCACCATCCAGAACTTTTTGTACTATATACAGAGATTGAGGAGTCCGAGATCCAGAATGGGATGTAAATTCCCCTTCTACTTTGGGACCAGAAAAAAAAATCAAGAGTAGAAGCCCCAACCCATTTGGGGGAAGGGAACAGGTTCTGTGGTGTTTTTGTACAGAAATGCTTGAATTTCTCCTGCCAGCATGGACTCTTGGTTTGGGAGGTAATGAGAAGCCCGTGGAAGCAGGTACGGTGGGACCTCTATTAAATCCCAGGTGTGACCTGATTGAAATCAGCTGAAGGACCCAAACAGCTGAGGTTATCTCCTGCCACCCTTGGAGGTGGGAGGAAAACCAGCCCCCGACAGCCGTGGGATGGGCCTCGAAACCCACAGACAAAGGGGGGCCTTCAGGCAGTGGTCTGACCCTGCTGGGTGGCAGCTAGGACATAACTAGTCACCTCATGGTTGGCACACTGACCCAGCAAGGAGAGCTGAGCCTTTCTTTTATTATTGGGTTGTGCTCTGGGTGCACCCTGCCCTTTGTTTGCAGGACTGCAAAAATTCCCTGTGAAATAGGGTTTGGCAGGGGTATGGTACAAAGTACAGACAGACTGCAAGGTACGATCCAAGTTCTGTAATTAGGTCAGTATATCCTGAGCTTGAGGTCTGAAAAAGCTTGTCATCTTTAAATGGTGCATTAAGCATTGATTTTTTGTACGTCCGGGGCCAACCCAGACACCCGAAGCCACGAATGTCTTCTAAGACAGACACCAATCGATGAGGCCTGAGCCATAGAACCGACAGCATCATATGTTGCTCTCAGCAAGTGAAGGCAGATTGCTCAAGCAGTGGACACTTTGTCGGTAAGATCTTCCTTAGGGGCAGCCTCTGGAAGAGACTGAATGGAGGACTATGTGGCCTTCAAGATTTCTTCTTGATATTTCAGTAGATGCCCCACATAATTCAGAATCCTCAGAGTCATAGTGGCAGAAGAATATACCCTCTTCCCCATCACATCAAGTTTGAGATTCCTTATCAGGAGGCTGCACACTCAAGTGTTTTGGTCTAGCAGACCTGTCATGGGCCGTGGGGCCTGGTAGGTCCAGTCAGTCTTACGAGGAGCCGAGGGGATAGAAAAATGCTGTTGTCGAGCAGCCCAGTTCACATCTTCAAATACATCCATTGAAGGAGGAATGACCAGGGAAGGGCAGTCCGGGAGACCCAAATAATTGGCAAATTTCCTACGGGAGACATTTTGCTCCATTTACTGGAATCCCAACGTTTTCTGAACATACAAACATACAAAATTTGCCAGCAGATAAAGGCCTAGAGGTCTATCAAGTCTACTCGAATGTGCAGCTAGCACCCCTTATTCTGCAGCTGCCCCTTCCTTCCACCCTTCGGCCTCACTGGCCCTCCCCCTTGTCCTGTCCCATCCCCTTTTGAAGCACTCCACTGTTCTATTGGATACCACTTCTGCAGGTAACGCATTCCACCCAGCCAGCACCCTCTCTGTAAAAAAGTGTCTCCTCATCTCCCTCCTGAACTTTCCTCAGTCTCATATCATGGCCCTGGTGTCCCTCCCCTCTCTTACTTTGAACAGCCCCTCTGTACCTGTCTTGTTTATTCCTTTCATGTACTTAAAGGTTTCAGTCATGTCCCCTCCTGTCCCTCCTCTGCTCCAGTGAATACATGCTCAACTCCCTCAACCTCCTCTCGTATGATAAGTCCCCCAGCCCCCTGATTATCTTTGTCACCCCGCACTGCACCCCCTCCAGTAACTTCATGTCCCTCTTCAGATACAGGCGCCAGTACTGCACGCAGTACTCCAGGTGCGGTCTAACTAATGACCTATACAGTGGCACAATCACCTCCTCCCTCCTCGAGGATATACCCCTTGCAATACAACCCAGCATTTTGTAGGCCTTTGCAGCTGCCTTCCTACATTGTGCCGAGTTGTTCACTGACCCTGTAATTAGCACCCCTAGATCCTTCTCCTCCTCTGTCTGGGCTAGCTGCACTCCCCCTAGCTGGTAACTCCTCCTTGGGTTCTTCATCCCAAAATGCAGCACCTTGCACTTTTTGGCATTAAACCCCAGTTGCCAGGTGTCTGACCAGGTTTCAAGCTTTGCCAGATCATCCTGAAACCCCTGCCATCCCCCTAGGTCATCCACCACTGCTCCTACCTTGGTATCATCAGCAAACAGACTGATCATGCTCTTGATGTCCCATGATATGTCTGCAATGAATATCCCAAACAACACTGGTCTCAACACACAGCCCTGTGGAACACCGCTCATCACTACCCTTGGGTGCGAGAGCTCCCCACCCACCACCACACTCTGTTGCCTTCCGTGAAGCCAGTTCCCTACCCATCTCACCACCTTTGCACCCATCCCTGTGCTACTAACTTACTTCCCAGCCTTCCATGCGGCACCAAGTTGAATGCTTTACTGAAGACCAGATACAGGACATCCACTGCATGGCCCCTGTCCAGTTGCCTAGTTACCCAGTCACAGAACTCCACCAGGTTGGTTTGGCAAGATCTACCCCATATGAAGCCATGCTGTCTGCTGTCCTGTAATCCTTTGGCCTCTAGGAGGGCCACCAGCCTTTCCTTCAGGATAGTCTCCATTAGCTTACCCACGATGGATGTGAGGCTCACTGGTCTGTAGTTTCCCGGTTCATCCTTGGGGCCACTCTTGTGGAGGGGCACCACATGAACCATCCTCCAGTCCTGAGGCACACACCCGAATGTAGTGAGGCATTAAACAGGTCTGCCAAAGGTCCTGCAAGGACCTCTGCCAGCTCCTTCAGTACCCTGGGGTGGATGCCATCTGGGCCTGGCACCTTATCCACCCTCAGTGCCTTCAAACCCTCCCAAACTCTGCCTTTCATGATTTCTCCATCTGTCACTCCCTCCCCCCAGTTTCTGCCATTTCTCCCCCTTGGTGTCACCCCCTCTTCTCTTTAGTAAATACTGAGCAGAAGTACTCATTTAGTGCTTTTGCCTTATTGCACCCCGCTTCCACCCAACCCCCCTCCTTCCTGATCCTTACTATGTTGTCCTTACAGCTCCTTTTCTCCCTGATGTACCTAAAGAAGTCCTTCTCCCCCTTCTTAATGCCTTGTGCCAGCCTGAGTTCTGAAGATGCTTTGGCTCCCCTTACTGCCCTTGTCACTTCCTTCGATTCCATCAGGTACTCCTCCCTGTCCTCCCCTCTCCCTGTTTTCTTGTACTTCCTAACGGCAGCTCTTTTCTTCCTTACCATTTCCATGACCTCCTTGCTCAACCAGCTCAGTTTCTTAGACCTAGCCTTCTTGCTCTGGGCCTTGCAGCAGGTTTTGGTTGCCTCCACTATCCCCAGCTTTATGAGCTCCCACCTCTGGTTAGTGTCCATACTAGACTGAATTCTGGCCAGGTACCCTTTACCACTTCCCCCATCCTCCAAAGTCAGCCATCCTGAAGTCCAGCACTCTTGTGCCAGATTCCACTCCTTCCTTGCCCATATCCAATGTGAGCCATACTGAGTGGTGGTCACTCCCTGACAGTGGTTCCTCCACTGTAAGTTCTCTCACAAAGTCCCCATTTGCCAGCACAAGGTCAAGGGTATTCCCTAACCTGGTTGGTTCACTGACCATTTGCAGCAGGAAGCTGTCCTAGAAGGTATCCAGCAGTACCTGCTCCCTTCTGTTCCTGGTTGTTGGGGTACTCCAGTCCACTCCTGGCATGTTGAAGTCCCCCAAAATCACCACACTACCCTTCTCACAGGTCCTCCTGATCTGTCCCGCTAGTTCCCTGTCTAACTCCTCCATCTGATATGGTGGCCTGTACACCACTCCCATTCTAATCTTGGATTTGCATCCAAATTGACTCCGTACTGCCCTCCTCCCCTTCCTCCCTTACACACTTCAGTCCTTCCTTAACATATAGTGCCACACACCCTCCTTTCCCAATCACCCTGTCCCTACGAAATAACCAGTACCCTGGTACAAACAGGTCCCAGTCATTGTATTGGGTGGCCCATGTTTCTGTGATGGCTGCATTGTCCACCTCTCCCTCTGCCATGAGCACCTGTAACTCTGCAGTTTTCTTCCCAAAGCTCCTAGCATTAAGGGTAACCACCTTCCACCCTCTCCACCCCCCATCCTGCCCTCCTTTACTAGCATCACCAATACTACTTGCCATTTGTCCTTTGTCACTGTTATGGGGGGTAAGCTCATATGGTTTCCCAACCTGTGGTCTCTGCATGTCTCTTGCCCAACTGCCACTCCCCGCTCCTAGTTTAAATTCCCTACTTCCTCTATGTACTCCTCCATCCTCTGTTTCAACACTTTCTTTCCCTCCTCACTTAAGTGTAGTCTGTCTTTGGCATATAGACTACTGTCCTCCCAGGTCCCTCCCCAACCCACCAACAGCCCATACCCTTTAGCACAACACCAGGTTCTTAGCCATCCATTAAATTCCTCTATTCTCAGCTTTCTTGTTGTGCTTGCCTTGGGCACTGGAAGTATCTCCAAAAAAGTTACTGATCTTCCTGCCCCCTCACATAATTGTCCAAGTCCCTCAAACCTTCTCTGAACTATATCTACAGTCTTGTCAGCTAGGTCGTTCGTCCCAAAATGTATAATTAAATGAGGCTTGTCCCTACCCCTTCTAGCACATTTCAGAACAGATCGTCCCACCCTTTCCGCTGTCATTCCTGGCATGGCCTCCACCCAAATGCGACTATGCCTCTCCCCCTTGCTACCCCACCCGACTCCTCTTAGTATAGAGTCCCCCAGCACTAAGATTCCACCACTCTTACTCCCTGCTTGCTTCCATTCATCTCCCTCACTCTCATTTCTGGCTCCTCTTCTTCCTCCTGCACATTTTTTCATCATTTTGCCCCTGTTGCAATTCTCCCAGCATAACTTCCCCCGCTCCGGTTTGGTCCAGGCATTTATCAATTACTCCTCTAATTTCATAATTTCACTGCTCCACCTTCTTCCTCTCTAGCAGTGCAAAACCATTTTCTGAAGACCCTTCACAAATGCCTGCTCCCTCTCTCTTCATAGTAACCTGTTCTCTCCTTTCCCCTCCATGACTTTTGCCACTTCTTCACCTCCCCTCACAAGTCCCTATCTCCTCCTTCCATTTGTCTTTTGTCTCCTGCCCTGGTTTCCCTGGCAATCATTCTTCCTGGCCTGGGCCCCCTTTGTCTCTGCTTCCCTTCTTCCGACCCTCTTCTCACCACAGTTGGCTTAAATCTCCCTCCCTCATCTCCCATTCCTCCTCCCTCCAGTATTGGGCCAAACCCACCCCCAGTCTGCCTTGTCTGTCTTAGTTTCTCCTGCAGACCCTCAATCTCCTTTCTAAGTTTCTCTATGTGGTTGCACACTAAACATCCTCCCACACTCCAGGCAATTTTTAGAAAGACTGGTGCACCACAGTTGTTGCAGCCTACCACCCTACCCATTGTTGTTGTTGCTGCCCACCAGCGAACCCCCCACCCTTCCAGATGCAAGATACCAACACTCCCCCAAGTCTCCCCTCTCCCCACTCTCAGTGCAAAACATTTATTCTTAAATTTCCCTTACCCCCTTTGTTGTACACGTTTAAAAAGATTGAACAACTGCTTTTTATATTCCTAATTTTCCTATCCACACTCAGAGACTTTAAGTAGCTATTGCACAACCTTCTTCAAACTCCTACTCCGCCTTTCCACAATGCAATAGCAATGCTAAGAATTATTCATTCAGAAGCATGAATCAGAAGCTGATTCAAAGAAACAGCCACATCAAACAAATGAGCCTACTTATAGCCACCAAAACAGTTTTCAAAATTCCAACAGCCCCAAAACAATACCCTGATAGCCCCTTAGAAGTAGTAAGAAAGAAAAGAAATAACCTTCTACCAAGTAAAATCCACAAGAAACAAACAATGTTAAACAACAAGAAGCTACTGTACTATAACAAATTTGATCCTTTCCCTTCTAGTTCCTTCTGAGAAGAATAAATCATAATGTCACAAAAACTGGGGTCATCAGGAGGGGAACAAGGAAGAGCAGAAGTGGGCTCCTCCAGTACAGAAAAAGCTGAAGAGACAGAAAGGGGAGAGACAGGTTCCTGGTCCATATCTTCACTCCTGGTCCCATTCCTGTAGAAAACAGTCCTCCATTGCTGTTTGGGATATTCATAGCAGATATCTCACATGTGGTCCAGAGTAAGACCAGTCTGTTTGTAGACTATATCAAGATGGGAGCTGTGGTAAATGACATGGAGGGGTGGAAGGGATTGCAGGAGGACCTGACCAAACTACAGGACTGGTCAGAAACATGGCAGATGGGGTTCAGCACTAGGAAGTGCAAGGTCTTGCCCTTCGGAACTAGGAACCAGGGGAGAAAATATCAGCTGGGAGGGGTAGAGTTGGAATGCACCATGGAGGAAAAGAATCTGGGGGTGCTTATTATGGGGAGCAAGAACCACTCAGCTCAGTGCAGGAAGGCAGCTACAAAAGCGAACAAGATGCTGAGGTGCATAACAAGGGGAATCTACTCCAGGAACAGAGAGGCGATCCTTCCCTTGACAGGTCACTGGTCAGGCCGCACCTGGAATACTGTGTAGAGTACTTGCGTCCATTCCTAAAGAAGGACATCAGATTGTTGGAGGGGGGCAGCATAGGGCAATGAAGATGATTCAGGGAATGGGGGGGAAAGT
Source organism: Neoceratodus forsteri (assembly GCA_016271365.2). Lineage (NCBI taxonomy): Eukaryota > Metazoa > Chordata > Ceratodontiformes > Ceratodontidae > Neoceratodus > Neoceratodus forsteri. The sequence goes on along the minus strand of CM057456.1, from coordinate 661,001,802 downwards.
CCTATGAGGAGAGGATGGGGGAGCTGAACATGTATACCCTAGAGAAGAGGTGGGATAGGGGGGATATGATCGAAACCTTTAAATACTTAAAGGGAATAAACAATACTAATACAAAAGAGATTTTCCAGATCAAGAGGGGGAGGGACACGAGAGGGTATTGGCTGAAATTGGAGGGGAGAAGATTCAGGAAGGAAATCAGGAGACACTTTTTCACAGAAAGGGTGGTGGACAATTGGAATACTCTGCCCAAGTAAGCAGTATCCTGTAAAACAGTGGGTGGATTTAAGAAGGTGGGACAGAGTGGGGGGGGGGGGGTTGCTGGGAGGAGGGTGGGGCAGCCACAAATTGAGGGGGATAGCTGCACAAACTAGCAGACTCAATAGACCGTGAGGCCTGTTTCTGCTGGCATTCTGTAAGTCCATATGCAGGGAAGCCACAGAAGTCAGGGAGGAACTTGCCATTCTTGAGAAGGCAGACAGTTTAGAAGGGGCACTGGAACGTGGGGTAGACTTTTTAAGGTCAAGAATAGTGTGCACCAATGCCTGAACATCCACCATAGCAAGCTGTGGAGAACTGGACGTAGTCGGGACTGTATGGACCGACTGTATTGGTACAACAGAAGAGATTGGAGTCGGGTGAAGCACCAACTGAACCATCGAACAGGGGTTCACAAAAGGTCCCCAGAATCATTGACAGAAGAGCCATTGTAGGACTCGTAAAGTCTTGAATGGTCTTTGCAGAAGGGACTGTCGATAAACCCTGAGGTGTCGTCGACAGATGGTGAGTAGATCCCTGTGATGGGGCGGCAGTGGTGCAAGCTGCAACTTAAGCACACACCCATGGAGGCCATCGATGGTCAGCAAGTCAAATTGCCTGTGGTCGTTGGAGTGAAAGATGACTTGACTGCAGCCTCTGAAAGGGCTGCCAGTACTACCAGAGTTTTAAGGAGTTCTTGCTCCCGAGACCAGGAGGAAGAAGGCAGGCCAACTGTTGACAAGGAGGAGACTGGTGTAACATGCTTACTCTTGCTAGAGTGTTTCCTTGGTTTCTCCTGAATGGCCATCAATGAGGGGTTGGCACTGGAACAGTGAGACCCCAAGGAAGACGTTGAGGATTCCCTGGACTTCGAGTGTTCTTCCTGTTCTAGAAGGGCAACTTTTTGCTCCACGAGGTATTCTCATAGTTGTTGGAGTCGCTGATGTTTAGCGGCCTTGTTAAATTGCTGACATAGGACACAAACACTGGTATCGTTTGCAGGACCTAGGCACCTGCCACATACGTTGTGGTGGTCTTCAGTCCTGATCTTCTGGCCACAATAACACGTAACGAACACAGGATCTGAAGACATCGGTTAAGGAACATGACAATACTGGGAACGTCACTAAGGAATGATAGGTTAACTCTTTGTCATCAACTGAAGTTTTATACTCTGGCTGGAGAGCGTGTAGCATGCATGCCGTGGCTGGAAAAAAAAACGAGGAGCTTCTGGATCCGCCCCCATTTATACCTGACAGGACACAACATGTGGTGCCATCGGGGGCTGTCCCAGGTCGACTGCTGAGAAATCACCCAGAGGAAATGACACCCGTGGCTGGACATTCCTACATGTTATGACCTGCTGCAAGAAATTTCCTCAAAGAAGATGTTGACAATTTGCTGTAATCCATGTTTTCAAGTAAATGAGCAGATCCAGAGCCTCCTCTGCCTCCGGGACCCCCACGAGGCACAGATTGCTGGCCCTCACTTCATTCTCAAGGGCCTTCATATAGCCCCTCAGCTGAGTGATCTCCCGAGTGAGAGCTGCTAAAGGGGTCAGTCACTGTTTAGATTTATCTGCATCAGCCACACCAGCAGATAAATTCTTGAGCTGGTGATCGTGAGCTTGGAGTCTGGCCAAATTCCACTGCATCTTGGACGACATGGCCCATAACTTTTACCATGGCGGTTCTGCAGCTGAGAGCAGTTTACCAGCTTTGGTGCTCCCTGTGGCCTTATTCTGCTGGTTGAGTACTGCTTTGTTGGTTCCTGCCTGCTGTCACTTTGGAAGAGTCATCTCAAGAGTAGTATAAAAGTGCTCCAGAGGTAGTAAGGAAAGGAATTCTGCAAGTGAAATATCCACATGGCTTAAGACAGCATTAAAACATGTTACTTGTGAAATATCCCGATTTCCAACTCAGAAATACAAATCTGAAATTGTTGGATACAGGTTGGAAGTAGGTGTGACTGAGGCATATCTTGCCTGGAAGATGGCCCTCTAGCGTCCGTCCCCTTTTTAAGCAGCAGAAACCCTCACTTTGCACTTCCATGTTGCACAAAAAGTCCCTAATAAGCATCATTTTGTTGCACACAAAAAAATATGTGTCAATATCTAGTGCACAACATGCTGATTTGCTCTCGATCTGGGGGAAAAGACAGAAAAAAATTGTAAGATCTTTGACTACAAGATGGAAAAAAAATATTTGAAAGCCTTTCAGACAAACTGAATTTGCCATTTAAATAAAAATTAAAATCCATGGCAATTGTGCTACTTGTGGCATCTTAGTCATTTCCACTGCAACATACGGGGTTCATCAAGGATCTGTACTAGGACTAATCCTTTTTAACATATATGTTAGTGATATATATCAGATGGAACTGAAGGGAAACGTTTCAGTTTGCAGATGATGCAAAGTTATGGAATAAGGTCGACACTGAAGGAGGGGTTGAGGTCATGAGGAGGGATTTGAGTATACTAGAGAAATGGTCAAAAACATGGCAGCTGAAGTTCAATACAAAGAAGTGTGCAGTGATGCAAATAGGGTGTAAAAATCGACTGGCCAAGTACTCACTGGGGGGGTCAGCAGATAAAGCAAACAGAACAGGAAAGGGATCTGGGGATTATAATATCAAACAACCTTAAGGTAAGTGACCAATGTAGTAAAGGCGGTTGGCAAAGCTAATAGATTGATGCAGGGTTTTAAATAGCTGGTATCGCATCGCAGTTTGCGATGCAAAGCGGCTGGATGCGCTAGTCAAATTTAGCTTGGATCACAAAAAAGTGCGATCCATTTGTCTGTCTTTTTTTTTTCCCCCCACTGTTTCAACGTGTAGTCCTGCGTAGCGCCAACCGGAACTGGAAATACGAGGAAGCAGTCAGCAAGTGCGCGGCAAGGCATACCCACGAATGTGGTAGTTGGAGGACATGTAGGGACTGTGAGTGAGTAGGCGGGCAGGCTAGCGGGTGAGCGAGCGGGCGGGAGAGCGGGCAAAACGGACAACCAGTGTCATCAGCATCAGCCACTAGACCACCAGGTATGTGAAAAAACGTAAGCTTGCTGTTAACCTGGGCTGTTAACCTATTCTTCATGCCCCCTTGTGAGACAACCCCACTGCAAGAGGCATCAATTAAATGATGTAGCAAAGGACCCTTCTTTCCTTTTTTAATGCTGTTCTGTTTCTTCAGTCATGCTCCTCAGATATTCAAACCTGTCAGCACCACAATCACTCTGTGAGACACTTTCAGTTATATCGTGCATTCCTCTCAGCTGTCCCCGATTATGGGGGTGTCTCATTTTACTTATTAAAACTAATCTCTCCCTCATGGAAAAGCTGCAGCCCACAACTGCTGCTAATTCAGAATTTAAAGCAATAATTCATAATATCCCAACTCATCTAAGGAAAAATGCAGTGATTCCACAGCATTATCTTGTGTCTGCATGTCCCTCAATTCAGTGCCTTTGTCCCTCTGTGATGGTCACTGTCCCTCATTTTGAGTGTCCATGTCCCTTATTTCAGTGCCAGAGATTGAGATGTATGGTGGGGTGAGGGTTGTGGCAGGTGACTCATGCATTTAGATTTTGGCAAAGGGGACATCTGGCTGGGGAGGCAGAGATGTTTTTTAGGCAAGTACCCTAGTCTGGCAAAGGGGACAGATGGGTGTGGTTGGTGGTTAGGCACTGGAGGGATTTAGTAGTTCTGGCAAAGGGGGACAAGGGTAGGAAGGGTGTGGTACTGAAAAGTGTGTGTGTGTGTGTGTGTGTGTGTGTGTGTGTGTGTGTTGGGGGTTCTGAAACAGATAAAGCAAAGGCAGGTTGATTTTAATTATAGATTTTATTTAGATTACAGTATTTATATATTACACACATTTTGGCATTTTAAATTTTGCTAATCAAATTGAGCTATGTGCTGTTCATTTTCACAATTAGCAGTTTGTGCTAACCAATTTTCAGAGCTTATTTAAAACCCTGTTGATGGCATGCACAGGAAGGGCATATCTAGTAGGAAATGGGAGGTGCTGATGCCATTATATAACACCATGGTTAGACCACACCTGGAGTACGGGGTACAGTTCTGGAGGCCACAGTTTAGAAAGGACACAGATGTAATAGAAAAGGTTCAGAGATCGAAAAGTGACCCTTGTACTGACACCACTGGCTGGCTAGCTCCCATTGCAGGAAGCGAATATGCCAAACAGACCTATCGAACCACGCTGGTACAGGCCGCCATGTAACTCAGAAGGTACAGGAAGTCCTGGGCAGGGCACAAGTACCCAACCAGAAATGATCGGACAAAGGATGAGAGAATCTTTGCCCTGACCGCCGGGAGCCAGGCTCTGGCTCGGCAACAGTTGAGCTCTGCCCCGATGAAGCTGCTCACCTGCAAAGGCACGAGTGCCAACTTGGCCTTGTTGACCAAGAGGCCAAGGTCGATGCAGGTCTAGAGGACCTGGTCCACTCCACCCCCTGTCTGGAGGGACCTGCTATAAGCCAGTCATTCAGGTAGGGGTACACAGAGATTCCTCGTCACCTCAGGTAGACTGCCACTACTGCTATGCATTTGATAAAGACCCAGGGTGCCGAGAAGAGGCCGAAAGGCATGGCCCAGAACACGTAGTAGATTCCCTCTACTCGGAAGTGGAGGAGCAGTCGGTGGGACAGACTGATTGGGACTTAAAGAATGGACTGGGATGTGAAAGAATGCATCCTGGAGATCAAGAGAGCAAAACCACATGTTCTGTTAGAGAGATGGTATGATCTGAGATAGAGTTACCATCCTGAAAGTGCAGGACCTGAGGAATTTGTTCAGGTCATGCAGATCTAGAATGGGGTGCCAGTCCCCTGTCCTCTTTGGTACCAGGAAATACCTGGAAACAAACCCTGGGTGTTCTGGAGGATCTGCTACTCTAACCATGGCCTCCTTGCAGAGGAGCTGGACTATGCTGTCTTGAAGAGCCGACAGAGTGTCTGTGGAAAGCAAGTCCTCATGTGGGGTGCGGGCTCAGCTGGGAGGGTACTGCTCGAATTCTAGAGGCAGACCTTGACTGACCACTTCCAGAACCCAGCTGTCCATGGAGACAGCGGACCAGGTGGAAAGGAAGTGGCGGAGCTGACCCCCTATGGGGGGGGGGCAGGGGAGGTGTGACGGGCATGACGGTGCCGACCCCCATCCCATCACTGCTCAGGCTTGGAGGAGCAAAATCCGGCTGAGGAGCCGCAGGATCCCTTCCCTCTGAGCTTACGGACTATAGAGGCCACACACTTGGATGGAGGGCACCAGGATTGAGCCTGCTGGCCTGGTTGGTGCTGGGCTGGTTTCACCACAGGAATGGAGAGACAAAAGGACTTGCACTTCTGCTGCCGGGAGCCCTTGGGGTACTTTTGTGTGGATACCACTGAGTCCAAGGTGGCACTGGACTTTTCAATCCATTGGAGGCGACCGTCCACCCCAGGTCTGAACAGGTCGGTGCCCAGGAACAGGACATCAGTTAGCTTGTGCTGAGTATCTGCCATGAAAGTCCGTCACCAACCCTTTAGCCGAAGGGTGCTCTGTGAACCCCAAAAGGGTACCAATGAGCACCGCATATTTGCAGACCATCCAGGATGAGGGTGCTGGGCAAAAAATGGAGCGCTGCCAAAGCTCCAGGGCTGGGCCGACAGTGGTTTCAGCCACTGGGAAGGCTTCCATCAGACAGTCCCCTTTGTCCAGAATCTCTGTGAGGGGACTGCAAGTCAGTTTTTGACTGGGCTCCAGTTTCATCCCCGTGGACTCTGAGATGGGAGGGAGGATGTCCATGAAAGATGTGGATCATTCCTCTGTCGAAAGGTTCCCAATTGACTCCAAGTTGTGCAGACGGGAGTGCAGTGAGGCATCCTCGAACTCCAAGGAGTCCACATAGAGTGGCCTACCACCAGAGTCACTCTGGACCCGCTGCGGGCAGTCTGGAGCAAGACTGACAGACAGCCGATAGGGAAGTCCCTTTTCTGGCCGAGACTCCTTAGTCACAGCCCCGGTTAGCGGCTGTTTGGGCAGTGGTTCCACCACAATCAGTGGAAAGGCAGGCTTCAGCTGAACCGGGATGGTCTGAACCAGCTCTGAAGGCGGAGGAATGGTGTCGACCAGCCCCGCAGGAGAAGTTGGCCTGTTCGGTGACAGCCATGTGATGGCCGGGTGTGGGAGCCACAGTCGGCTTTGGCCCAGACAACACCAACTGTTGCTACATGAGGTCTTCGTAGCGTTGATGCAACTTGTGCCAAAGCCTCTCCACGTTTGAGGAGGACAAAGACGAATATCAGGAACGTCGCTTCCCATGGTGTCGAGAGTGCGACCGCAGATGTCGGCGGCACCTGCTCGACCCAGAGGATGAAGGCGACCTAGACCTCGACCACCTGTGGTGCCGAGAGGGAACTTTAGAAAGAGCCAGGGAGTGCCGCAGCTCCTCCAAGTCTAGGTCAGTGACCGGAGGGTCCGGATCAGTGGGCTGAGCCGGCTCTTCGATGGTCACCAGCACGGAGAGAGTCCTGAATAAGGAGCTGTCAGCCTCTTTTGACAACAACCGGTTGACTGGGTCGAGAAAAATCTCAGCCACGTCGTCTTCCGGCATCTCGATCAACTGGCCCGATGGAGTTTCTGTGAACCCAGCGGGCAATGGCCACGGTTTTGACCATACTCACTCCAGAGACAGAAAATGTTCCCAGTCCCAAGAACATCGACAATGAGTCTTCTTCTCTTCCTTGGACTCCTTCTTGCAGTTGCAGGAGCTGCACGAACCCGAAGGGTCCTCTCCCTTGGTCGGGAGAGACTAGCACAAGTCCTTGAAGGAGCCAGAATAAGTGGAGCCCAACCTGAATGGAACAAAATATGACGCCAAAGAGGACTGCATGGCAGCCCCAGCCGCATCTTCCTCAAAGGCCTTGAGTCACTTTAGCTGATCGGTGGACCCTACAGTCACAGAGACCACACAATAGGTTTCCTTGGATTTGACCGGTGAATGTCATTTTTCTGGGTGGCCCAACTTCAGGTGGGTGAGACACGTGAAGCAGCCAACAAAAACCACAGGCCTGGGTATCGTGTTTGTGACCCAGGAAGTAAATGTACGTGGTATGGGGGTCGGTACATGACATCTTCTGCCTGCATGGGCACCAGCGAAATCCGGGCGAGGATTCTTCCTCCTTCGCAGTCAAACTCTAACGAGTTTATGTTTTGGAAGTAAATCCGAACATTTGAATGTCAGGGCCTACTCAACGTGGGATCGGTAAGGAGGTAACCTGCTTCTTCCAGCAGAAAGGAAGAGCTGGGGTCATGGGGCGGAGCTGAGGGATATACCACCTAGGGGAGTGGGAGGAGCCAGCTTGAAGACTTTCCAGCACTTTTTAAAGGGAAAGGACACTGAAAGAAGTCTGGATAGAACAACATATCCATGTCCCTAGAACAGGAGATTATGGCTTCAGCTCCTGAATAACCTTAGCTGTTAATTGAAAGGGACAAAGATTCAGTTTTCATGCCAATGGTTTAATTATAAAGAACAGAATGGCCCGATATTACAATTTTGAGGAGCCTGAGATATAAAGAATCCCCTTCAGGAAGTAGAACATCCAAATGGACTTTCAGTTCTCCTCTACAGCCACTCCCCAGCATGTAAAGAGGGACTTTGTGTCCTATGTTTCTGTGATATCCAGGCATGGTGCGAGTATGACTTGCATCAGAATATGGGGCTGGCCACTCCTTGGTGCACTAATCAGACCTCTCTGCATGCTCCTCCCTCACAAGACAACTTAGAATCAGATCAGATCAGATCAGGGGAGGAGGGAGGCCTGCTGACGACTTGGTAACTAGTGATTCACCACTGGATTGCAGCCACTTTGTAGTGACAGCAGCCCTGCTCTCCATGCTCAGCAGACTGAGGCATCACGGTGGGGGTGGGGGAACCTTGCTTATTGCAGCAATAGCCTGAGAAACCTACCCATGTATCTGTAATCACCTTGGTATGCAAACTTAACCTCTGAGATGGGCAAACGGGGTTGGTCACAGTTGCTCTAGCAACTGTCTGCATTTATGAATGCCATTTCTTTGTTTGCAGAAGATAACGCACAATGATAATGGCCAAGAAGTGCAGGAACTGTGCCCTCCAAATGACTGCAGGCTCTACTGGAAATTTCTGCACTATCTGTGCAGCGGATGCAGAATACAAGGAAGCAGATGTACGAGGAGCAGAGAACCCTTGGGGCACAAATGACATCCAGGCACAGCAGAACATCCTGATCATGGGTACAGTGCATCACTCCTCATGGCACCTCATGAAGATGCTGAAGAAAATAAATGCAATGGCCACCCTCAGTCGGCCGCCCCTCAGCTCTCCAGCCTCCCCCAGTTAACTAAACCAGCCAACCATCGTAGGACAGAACCTTAAGTAGAGCCCATGAGCTTCCATTTTCAAAATTGCCAATTCCATTTAGCAAAATCTTAAAATAAATGTTTTTCCAATCTGAGGGCAAATCAGCATGTTTTATGCAAATATTTGGTTCAAAATGAAGGGGTTGCACCAAACAAACTGGGCAAAGTCAAGATTTTCATGAAACACTGACTCCCAAGTGCAGATTTAAAAATGACAAATTCCATTTTTTGCCAGTTTACACAGTTAAAAACTGAACATAATTGGCCCTACTTAAGGAGATACTATGTGGCTGAATGATGCCAAGGACTCATACCATACACAGGATGCACACACAGAGCAGGTTTGGTACAGCTGTACCACACAGAAGGCATACTGAATCCTATACCAGTCATCAGGGAGACCTTGGCCTTAGAAACACAACAGGCTGAAACGGAGTCCACACTGAACCCTTTCCTGAGAGCAAAGCAAAAGCACAAGTCATTCTTCCTGTTCTGCCCAGCCCAGCCCAGCCATGAAGGATATTATTAAAGAATAGCACGCACCAACTCCAGAAGGCTCCCGGAAAAAGGGCATATGATAAAAGGTGCCCATTTCATGAGGAAAACAAGAAAGCCTGACTGACAACACTGAGGGTAGACGTGACAATTATAGCCCTGTCAGAAAGGCTCATCATATTGCTAAAAGGAACTGCTGCATTAAAGGAGGGATAGGAATCGCAATATACCTGGTCTTAGCACACGCTCAGCAATGCACACTAGCTACGGCTTCATGAGATGGCTCAATCCCACAGTCTTTGATTTTGTCAGAGGATTGTGAACACCCCAAAATGATACAGATCATGCACTACAGGCCTCCACACACCTGACAGATGCAGTACCAGATTCCCAGAAGTGCTAGGCTGGTGGTAGTCTCCAACAAAGTGAGAAGAACGCTCTCTGGATGAAGCTCTGACGAGTGGATGGAGATTTTAGAAAAATAACTTACCTAAGCTTCTGTTCAAGGGATCACTAATGTTTGGAGAACGTCCTACCCCACATTTCAGGAGTACTGAGGATGGAAAGTCTTTAGTCAAGGACAAGAAGCCTAGGAAGCCATTTCTACCATCTTTTGACGGGAACCTAGTTTTATCACAGCCAAAAGAACCACAAAAAAAGTACCTCAAGACCAAAAATGGTCCTTCAAACAACAGTTCTTCAATAAATAGCAGAAAACAAAAATCCAGCAACAGAGGAGACAGAGGCCAGGCCTGACCTTCCAAGTAGAGGGCAGTCAAATAGAAACTTTTCATCATAGTGGGCCTTGGCAATAAGTCAAGCAGCAGGGGCCGGTTGCAACCCTTTACCAACAACTGGGCCCACACAACTTTAAATCAATGGGTCCTAGAAACACTGCACAATGGATATGCCGTATAATTTGCCTCACTACTCCCCCCCCCCCCCAAAAAAAAAAAAAGACTGACCACATTCCCATTATCCAAATGCCACATCAAGGTGACGCAAGTGAAAACAGATAAACTGGGCAATCACACCAGCCCCCAAAACAGCAGGGCACTGGTTTATACTCTTACACTGCCAAAACAAAACAGGAGGAACTTATCTGGTACTGAACCTAGAATACATTAACCAGTATATCAGGCCACAGAGGTCACGAAGATGCTCTGGATCCAGGCAGTACAGAAAATACACTTTCTCACATCAATGGACATCATATTATCATCATATTTCATTTTAAAGTGCCTCATCCCAGGGATTAGAAGTGCCATACAGATACACAAAAGTTTGAAAGGCTGCAGTAGTCAAAAACAACAACCCTGCAAAAATAAATGATGCTTGCAAAAGCCATGGAGAACAGATGAGTTTTTAGGGTCCTTTCAAAAACCTCCACCAATAAAGATCCAACAAAGCTGAGATGGCAGACAGTTCCACAAACATGGGGTGGCCACAGAGAAGGCTGTATTCCCCAATTATTTTAAAGGAGTGCGTAGACCCTTTTAAAAGATTTTACACAGCAGAGCAGAGAGACCATTCTGGAGTATATGGGTGCAGGTAATTTGTGCAGGCAAAGCCCCAACTAGTGCAGGGCCTTGAATACCATGCAGCAAATCTTTAATGAAACCCTGTCAGTTTGCGTTTAGATAGATTCGCTTAAAATCTATCATTCTTTTATAAAAAGTTGATAATTTGAGTTTCAATGCTGAATTGAAGTAGTAGAAATCGTTCTCCGTGAGAGATTGGCTTTGTTTATCAAAACTCTGATTTTTGCTAACTATACAACATGGTTGTTTAATGAATATAAAATAAAAAATGTGTTCAGTCATAGAAACGGTTTGTCTTTGATGCAGCCTTCATAAATACATTCATGTAAGAAATTATTTTTTTCATGTCAGATTGACAAACGTGCCTGTCACACCACTATTTCAAGCATATGTACTGTCTGAATTCACCAAATTTCAGTACTTTGGTGGTTTCTGTGTGAAAATACATCATATATGTGTATAAATATAAACACTATATGGCATCCCGATGCGCTGTCTCTTCCCCACAGTTGAGACAGCTGCACTCTACTGCCACCTGCCCCACAAGCCCCCTGCTTTCTGCTCCACATTTGAGGCTGCTGCACCCTACTGCTCACTGTCTTCGCCAACACAGTCGGGGATTGTGCACCCTGTTGCCTCCATCTCCTTCCTAAAATCAGGGCTGATGCACCCTGCCCAAACAGTTGGGGTTGCTGCACCCTGCTATCCACCCCCCCCCAGGCAGGGATGCTACACCTGTTGCCCCCTGTTCCTATCTCTACAGTCAGGGCTGCTGTGCTCTGCTAAGCCCTGGAGTCCTAGGTCCCTTTCCTCCACAGTTGGGGTTGCTGCATCATGCTGCCATAGACCACCTCAGGTGGGGCTTTTGCTGCATCCTGCTACCCACTTCCATTGCCATAAATGGGCAGGGCTGCTGCACCATGCACACCCTGTCTCACAGTCAGGGCTGCTGCACCCTGATGCCCCCGTGTCCTGCCCCACAGTCAAGGCTTCTGCACCATGCTGTCCTCTGTCATCATCAAAAATACCTGTGCTTCTCAATCATGGCAACAACCAAAACCCAAACTGAAGTGGACCGCTCACACAACGTCTTAGTAAGCCAGACAAGTATTAATATCCTCAACAAAAGATTTATTGCACCTTTTCTTGTCTAACCTATGTGGCTTCTTCAGGGGACGTCTGAACCGAGCCGAGCCACCGACTCAATCAGCAAGTTCTGCCCAGCGACAAGCTACGGACCCCAGGAAGCCCTCTTCGGGCATAGCTCACCCTTGCTGCCGCGGCTCTCTGAACCGAGCCAAGCCACCGACTCAGTCAGCAAGTTCTGCCCAGTGCCAAGCTACCAACCCCAGGTGAGAAGACCGACTCCGTCCGTTAGCCACTCGGAGCCCTGACTGGTGCAAAGCAGGAACCGCAGCTACCCACTGGACACTGCAGGCGCCGCCGAAACCCTCATTGGCTCAGCTGTAAAGGCTAAGGACTTGCCTTTTTAAAACTCTGCCTTACAAGCTACGGAGGCATATCTAAACCGTTTTTTCCACCAAAGTGAAATTTTTCTCATCTGTTGTGGGGATTCAAATGTTTATTAGGAAAAGTATATAAGGGGAGAGATTACTGTATTCTTTGCTTGGTGTTTAGTAATTCTGAAGAGGGTCAGCTGTGTGGCGGGATTCTTCCAACTGCCGCTACCTATAATCTGCCCCTGCTAAAATCTTTAAATTACCATCGGAACCCAGCTCCGACACCTTGGCACGCTTTTCTCCTGGACACTCTGTTCAGCCACTTGGTAACCCAACAGACAGGAAGTCGATTGTCTGGCAGTAGCCTATCGACCCCCCACCCAGTCAGTCTGCTGCTCTCCCACACCCCCAGCCAAATTTAATCTTTTCTTTTGTTTCACCCTCCTCCCCCTATTTAGCAATTATCCTGCCTTTGTCTGTGACTTATTTAACCTATCGCCCTTCCTCAGGAAGCAGTTTTCGGGCATACTTTGCCCCTGCTGCTGTGGCTCTCTGAACCAAGCCGAGCCACCAACTCAATCAGCAAGTTCTGCCCAGCGCCAAGCTACTGACCCCCAGGCGAGAAGCCTGACTCCATCCGGGAGCCACTCGGAGCCCTGACTGGTGCAAAATTGGAAACGCAGCTACCCACTGGATGCTGCAGGAACCGCCAAAACCCTCATTGGCTCCGCTGTAAAGCCTAAGGACTTGCCTTTTTAAAACTCTGCCTTACAAGCTACGGCATATCTAAACCATTTTTTCGGCCCTCCCGCCCATCCCTGTCCCTCCACTCTTTAAATACACTAACTCTCCACCCCCAAAGCAGTTATTCACCCATTGGCTACACAAGCCGCACCCTGCGACCTATCGTATTCAACAACTATCTCGTAGCTTCCCTCCCTTGCAGCCATTTGAATTCAGTAATACTATCCCGTAGCCTCCCTCCCCTACCGCACCAGATCAGTCTATTTAGCTGCCTGCTCCTCAAGATCTGGAGAATGTCTCCACTGCCTGGCAACCTGCTCCTTCTCATTATCATAACTATCTGTCACCCCCACCTTCAACACACCAACAACCTCCCCTAAGCCATTGCCCCCATCATCCCAAACCTAGCTCAGCTCCTTTACGCCTCCTCCTCCTCCAAGACCCTCTCCTCACCCATCTTAACTTGGTCCCACTCCCCTATCCACCCCTGTGCCTCTCTCTCTCTCTCCTGGACTATCCTCCAACTAACCACTTTTTGGCCAACTTCAAGTGCCCTCTCGAGGCTGCTACCTAGAAGGTGTTTGCTCACCTCATGGTGTAAACAACTGATCTGCCACTTCCTAACCATTACTCTCCTGCTCCTTGCAGCGGGGGACATTCATCCAAACCCAGGCCCTGTGCATACTCTTCTCTCATCTATAACTGCGGCCATATTCCCTGACATGACCACTGCCACCAAGCAGAGTGTTGGCCCCCTTCCCCACAGGCTACGTCTACTACAGCTAAGCATTAGAAGTCTATCCCTTAAACTCAACCTACTACAGGTACTAGCCGTCCAATACGCCCCTGATATCGTTATCCTATCTGAATCCTGGCTAAATAGTAATATGACGGACTCCTCGATTGCCGTCCCAGGCTACACTATCACTCGACAGGACCGGGCTAATAGAGCTGGTGGTGTTGCCATCTATGTAGGCTCAGACATACATTTCTCCGTGGTCTTAGCGAAGGCTGAGCCACAAGCCTACGAGCTTCTAATGTTACAATTAGCCCTCCCCTTCTTGTTCCCTATTTATATTGCTGGTGTACGCTGCCGGCCTGGCATACCTTCTGCAACTGTCACTGATCTCATCACACATATCGCCTCTCTTACAACAGCAGGTGAACTATATATCATGGGTGACTTCAACCACGATTAATTCCATCCCTTAACAAAGTCCGTACTGATATACCTGCCTTAAACTTCTGAGATTATCACTGAGCCCAACCGCCTCAACCTCAAGTCTGGCAACCACTCACTTAACGATTGGGCACTCACCACCCTCCCCCACCGTATCCTCAAAGCAGGCTTACTACCAGACTCCCTGAGTGACCACCACGTCATTTACTTAGTACGCAAAACCCACTGATTCAAAACCCCGCCCAAGTTCTTAGTCCAACGCTCCTATAAATCTCTTAATATCAACCTCATACTGGAAGACTTAGCCCTAGCCAATTGGGGCCCCTCCTCTACAAACCAATTTATCAATGATGCCCTCCTACACTTTCAAAGTACGTTTCTCAATGTCTGGGACAGACATGCCCCACTACGCCACACAAGGGTCGGGGGAAACCACCTACCCTGGATCACATCAGAACTAACAGTCTGCCGAACTGCCTGCAACAACGCTTGGAATGCTCACAAATCATCCCACCTACCACATGATTACAACACCTACCGCATGCTACGCAATAAATGCACCAGAGCAACTCTGCTAACTAAAGCTGACTACTTTAACTCCACCTTCCAATCCAATCTAAATAGACCATCCAAATTCTGGAAGGTCATTCACTCCCTCTTCTCCCCACCCGCAGCCAATCCCACTCCCCTCCTAAAAGCAAACAATGCTCTTCTCTCGGATCACTACGCAGTTGCCACCGAGTTCAATACCTACTTTGCCACGTGTGCTTCTACTCTCCTCTCTTCCCTTCCCTTCCTAGCAAACCTGGACCCACCGACATAACAAGGAAACCAATGGGCTAACACTTTTCCCTTCATAAACAAGTCTCCAAATGACGCCCTGAACACCATACTAGCCCTCAATCCGTAAAAAGTCAAATCTCCTGATGGGCTGGACATAAAACTACACTATCTTTCAGCTCCTGCTATCGCAACCCCGCTTGCCGACCTCCTAAATATCTCCTTTGCAACCAGAACCATCCCCGAGACCTGGAAGCATGCCATTGTTCTGCTATTACCTAAAGGGGGTGAACCCCACCTCTACTGCAAACTATCGCCCCATCTCTCTACTCCTGGCTCTTGCTAAACTCCAAAAACACCTCATCCTCGCCCAACTAGCCACCTTTCTATCCGACTCCCACTTCTTCACACCGTTCCAATCTGGATTCAGGAAGAACCATTCCACTGACACTTCCCTGACAAGACTTTCTGACACCATCCTCTCTGGAATGGACAAAGATCAAATCCCCTCCGCCATCTTTGTCGACCTAGCTAAAGCATTCAGTACCGTCTCCCATCCCCTTTTGCTATCGTGCCTCTCTGCATCTGGACTTGAAGTCTGCCACTAACTGGCTCAGTGCGTATCTCACAGGCAGAACTCAGTCAGTCAGAATTGCGGATTCCATCTCCTCCGCCCTCCCCATGCACACTGGCATCCCCCAAGGATCAGTCCTTGGTCCCATCCTTTTCTCTGTTTTTCTAAATGATCTGCCACTAATCTGTTCATCTACATTAATCCGAATGTACACAGATGATACAGGCGTATTTGCACTGGCCATATCCCTGATGAGGTTGCTACATCCTTCAGACTGACTTCAACAAAGTCCAGCTGTGGTTTAGCTCCCATCAACTCTCCCCAATGGCAAAAAGACAGTCTCTATGACCTTTGGCACTAAGCAGGGACTGTCCAGGCTCACAGCCCTCCCCTACTTCCACACCCTTGACCGGACAGTCCTTGAGGACACTATTACTTTTAGGTATTTAGGGGTATGGCTTGACCAGCACCTGTCCTTCTCTGCACACGTTGATGCAATCCTGAAAAAACTGCGCCCCAAGCTCGGCGCCCTGCCTTTACAGGAATTGCAGCAGCCTGCCGCTAACTGCGAGACGGGAACTTGTGCAGAAGATGATCCTACCTACCTTTGACTACTGTGATGTAGTCTACACAGTGCTGCTCCCAAGTCTTCCTTGTCCAGACTGGACCCCCTTTTCAATGCTTTCTGCCGCTTTGCACTTGATGCCCCCCTCCACCCATCACTGTGAGCTCTACTGTTTGCTAGCATTCCCATCCCTTGAAAAATCGCCGCCAACTGCATTGTGCAAAATGTGTCAAAATTCTGGCTCGGATCCCTCCCATCCTACCTTACCACTAAGTTATGATCTCCCCCAACCTCTCTCATGCCCTTAAATCCTACAACTCCCGTCAATTGCTAATCCCTTGGCGGCGGACCACTGCAGGCCAAGCTGCCTTCTCACACCATCTTCCTAAACTCTGGAGTGACCTCCCTCACCAAATTCGCCACTCCCCCTCCATTTACTCCTTATCTACCTCCCTGTCAAACTACCTTATGATTAACTGCTCCTGCTCATGACACCCCCTTCACCTACCAGTGTTCCCCTACCCCTCGATGCCTGACCAGTAGCACGTAGCAACTGCTATGGAAGCTGGCTTATATGCACCAGCTATTGCACTTATCATTCATTGTCACTACTGTACTTATTGACCATCTTAAATGCTCAGTGCCTCTACCTGTATGTTATGTTGTTTTCACTGCAATCTAATTATGTTAACCTCGATCAATGTAGAAATGCCTACTAAATGTTATCCTCATGCTGCATCACCACGTAAATTGTAATCCCTATATATTCTTTAACACTGCTGTCGATGTACTCCACTTGTACCCTCCCCCCCCAGGTCACACTGGGAGACAAGCATCTTTTTGCTCAGTGTGCCTTCCTGGTGAAACATTTCAACAAACAAACTATACTCTTTAAATCGTACATGTATTACAACCAAATAATAGCCAGCACTTGCAAACATAGTGCATTATCTCAAAGTTTATTTCTTTTTCCTTAAATTCAAATTTATCACAAAGGGCTAAAAGCCTATTAAAAATAATAATATAATTCAATCACAGGTAATCACCTACTCAAAACTGTACATCAGCGCCACCATCAACACAGAAGTACAAATACTTTTCTCAAACATGCTATAAAGCCTATGCTCACTTAAAGCAGCAGTACTACCTAACCAGTGAGTGATCTGTTATGACCGTCGTAGCACCACAGAACATATGGCGGCTGTCATCTAGTACTTCTGCTGTCAATGCAGCAGGAGGCAGAAATGTAAAATACAAAGGATAACTGAGCAAATCACGGGGTGATAGTACACTGCCAGCGGGAAAGTGTACCAGGTACATACTCAGCAGAACACAGGGAATACAGTCGAAAAAGCACAAATTTTGTTTACATTGTACTGCTGCTTTAACACACATGTCCGTGAGACCAATTGCTCCTGGCTGCCTGCCAGTGTTGAAAAGGAACTTGGTAGAATCTTAGAAAAAATCATGAAAAATTTTTATAAATAATTTTCTCATATATTCACATCAATTTATTTAACACATACATTTTGAATCCTTTAGCTTTTTTCTATATAGCTGTATTGCGATCATATCTTTAACTGATGAACTTGAAGCAAACTTTGTAAGTTTATCTCTCTATAACCGAATGCACGCTCTGTTTATCAAAGGGCTGATACTCATAGTGCTCTTATTATGACCTCAAAACCCAGTAATTTAAATAATCTTATTACCTCTTCTAATTAGACTTAACCTTGTCCCTTAAATCACTTCTATGAGGATTAGCTTTGAATATTCAACAAAAAGGACAGCTGAACAGAGTTTTAAATAATTGATTAGCAGTTTTTATGTTTGCTTGCCACATGGAAGGCTGGGAAGGAAGTTAGTAGGCACAGGGGCGGGTGCAAAGCTGGTGAGATGGGTAGAAAACTGGCTGCAGGGAAGGCAACAGAGGGTGGTGGTGGGTGGGGAGCTCTCACACCCAAGGGCAGTGACGAGCTGTGTTCCACAGGGCTCGGTGTTGGGACCAGTGTTGTTTGGGATATTCATTGCAGACATATCATGGGACATCAAGAGCAAGATCAGTCTGTTTGCTGAGGATACCAAGGTAGGCGCGGTGGTGGATGACCTAGGGGGATGGCAGGGGTTGCAGGATGATCTGGCAAAGCTTGAAACCTGGTCAGACACCTGGTAACTGGGCTTTAATGCCAAAAAGTGCAAGATGCTGCATTTTGGGATGAAGAACCCAAGGAGGAGTTACCAGCTAGGGGGGCTGCAGCTAGCCCAGACAGAGGAGGAGAAGGATCTGGGTGTGCTCATTACAGGGTCAATGAACAACTCGGCACAATGTAGGAAGGCAGCTGCAAAGGCCAACAAAATGCTGGGTTGTATTGCAAGGGGTATATCCTCGAGGAGGGAGGAGGTGATTCTGCCACTGTATAGGTCATTAGTTAGACCACACCTGGAGTACTGTGTGCAGTACTGGCGTCCTTATCTGAAGAGGGACATTAAGTTACTGGAGGGGGTGCAGCGCAGAGTGACAAAGATGATCAAGGGGCTGGGGGACTTATCATAGGAGAGGAGGTTGAAGGAGTTCAACATGTACTCACTGGAGGAGAGGAGAGACAGGGGTGACATGATTGAAACCTTTAAATACATGAAAGGAATAAACAAGACAGGTACAGAGGGGCTGTTCAAAGTAAGGGAGGGGAGGGACACCAGGGGCCATGATATGAGACTGGAGCGAGGAAGGTTCAGGAGGGAGGAGATGAGGAGACACTTTTTACAGAGAGGGTGGTGGCTGGGTGGAATCGTTACCTGCTGAGGTGGTATGCAGTAGAACAGTGGACTGCTTCAAGCGAGATGGGACAGGACAAGGGAGGGTTAATAAAGGGGAAGGGTGGAAGGGAGGGGCAGCTGCAGAATAAGGGGTGCTAGCTGCACATTCGAGCAGACTTGATAGACCTCTAGGCTTTTATCTGCTGGCAAATTTCGTATGTTCGTATGTGCAAGAAACATAGTGCCATCATCAGAGTTTTCCAGAGGTATGTCAGCCTCTTCCAATTCAGTCAGTGTATTTGCAGGAGCAGTCACAGTGCACCAATCACTGCTCCAGCTGTCTATGACAGCTGAAAATGCAGTGGCAAACAGCTGAAAGGGAGAGCTCCGCCTCAGTGAGCAGAGCTCCCCCCTCAACACACACGCACGCATATTGCATGCTGACTCGCTCCCTCCCCCCACGCACATACTGTATAGCCAGCGGGGTTCCCAATCCCCGTTGGCTCCACGCTGCACGCCTCAAAACTCTTCTGAGGTGCCACGCTGGGAGCCCACCCAGCATGGCAAATCCTGTTATAGCCGATGGGGTGCCCAATCCTCAGTCAGCTCCAGCCCTCCCCAAACAGCCTTTCCAGCTGCCATGCTGGGAGCCACCCCAGCGTGGCACAAGCCCATATGGCTGACGGGGTGCCCAATCCCCTTGTCGGCTCCAGTCCCCCAAACCAGTGTTTCCAACTGCCACGCTGGGGGCCCACTAAGCACGTGGCAAACATCCCGCATCACCTTAATTTAAAAAAAAAAAAAAAAAAACATAAATAAAAAAACGGTCCCTCGCAGTCTCACTGCCCTCACACGCACCCACCCACCGCGCACCCTGCCTTCCCACACCCCCCTCACCCCATACTTACCTCTGGAGCCCAGTGCGATGATCTTTGGTGGACCAGGAACACATCTGCATTCCTCAAAGCCAACCGCGAACTGAGGAAATGCCAGTAAGCTGTATAATGGAATAAATAGGGTTTTTTCAACTTTGCTGCATATCTCTGGCATTTTTGGGAATTTTTGCACCAAATTCTCAACATGGGGTTTTTGGGACCCCTTCTTATGAATGCTGTCACTGCCATGGCGTTACTTGGGCCCGAAGGGTGATTTCACAGCCACTGCGTGAAATCACCTTTTGGGAACGATTAACAAAACAACACTGCCAGTGTTCATAAGGTGGGCTCTCAAAAAGCCTATTTTGAAAATTTGGTGGAAAAATTCCTAAAAATGACTGTTTTACGAGGGTGTGTTGCAGAGTTCCTACGCACGCTCGTATGTTCACAAATTTTCAATATTTTCACTCCAGATTTTAAACATTGCCATTTTACTACACCTCCTTATGAGCAGTACAGCTACCATTTTTCACATCTCGCCCAAAATGTGTTTCCGCACATGTAGCGCACGATGGTACAGTCTGTGTGTGAAAACAATGTTTGGGATAGATTAAGAAAATCACAGTGACACTGGTCATGAGCAGAGGTCTTAAAATGGCTAGGTTTAAAATTTGGTGACAAAACTCCATAAAATGACTGTTACGAGTGAGCATTGCGCAGTTCCACGCACCCTCGCAAGTTCATGAATTTGTAATATTTTCAGTCCAGATTTTCACCAGTGGCATTTTTCCACACCTCCTTATGAACAGTACAGCTGTCATTTTCCACAACAAGGCCGAAATGTGTTTTCACACTTTCAGCACAGAAATGCGTGGTCGCTGTGGGAAATCATTGTTCGGGACAGATAAAGAAAATCACACTGACACTGTTCATTATCGGAGGTCCCAAAATGCCTGTGTTAACAATCTGCTGTAAAAAAAAAAAAAAAAAAATCCCCAAACTAGTTACATTACGGGTGTGCGTTGCACATTTTCTATGCACGCTCGTGATTTCACCAGTTTTTTTTAAGATTTTCACAACAGATTTTCAACATTGCCATTTTTTACACCTCCCCATGAACAGTACCACTGTCATTTTTCACATCCTGTTCGGAATGTGTTTTTGCACCTGTGGTGCCAAATGCCATAGTCGCTGTGTAAAAGCAGTTTTCGACTAACAAACTGATATTGCCACTGTTCATGAGGTGGGGGTCACAAAAACCATGTTGAAAATTTGAGATAATACAATGAATGCCTGAGGCGTTGGTTTCCAACCATAACGCCCCACCCTGTAGAGAATGACAGGCATCAGGGGTGTGACTTGGGATTCTTGCCTGTCATGCTCATACCATTCCACCCCCACCCCCACCCTGCAGCCAGTGATAGGCATCAAGGTGCGCCTCGGACTCTTCGGGCCCAAACTTCACCCCATTCTCCTATACCGCACCCATCTCGCCGTATTTCCTGATGGAATGGGGTGCACATACGGGCCAAAGACCCCAAGGCACACCGTGGCACTTGTCAGTGTCTGCAAGGTAGGGTGTGGTGAAATGGCGTGGTCGTTATGCCTGACGACCCAAAGGCACACCCCAATGCCTGTCACTCTCTGCAGGGTGGAGATGGGGTTGGCTTCAGTTCAATACTTCACTGCCATTCCTATTACGCAGCTCTGTAACTTCTACACTACCAATACCAATGCCAGCAAGCAAACATTCGGCATTGACAAATGCTTGTTTTTCTTGGGACAATACTAACTGTACAGAAAGCATTTATATAGGTTTTCTAGAAGTATCATGTTTGTTAAACACAGTGAGGCAAGTGATATGCATTTTCACAATGTTTTAAAACTTTTATGAGCAAAACGCTAATCAATTTTTAGAGTTATTTAAAACCCTGCCAAAATATTATTAGGGGATTATAATAAGTAAGAATTCACAGCAGCACTCAAAGCATCTGCTTCTTACTTACCTCTTTCCCTTAAAGAATGGTGTTCTGGCAGGCAGTGCAAGTGTTCCCGAGGCACAGCCTCTTACACCCGTGGTCATCTTGAGCAGTGACATGATGGCGGCCATGGGTATAAGAGGCACCACCTTGGGAACACTAAGTTATCAGTTTGAGGGTGAATGTGACAACACAGTCTCCATTGCTTCATTGTGGCTCCAGGCCCATGGTGTTAAAGTTTTTCATCAAGCTAGTCAAATTTCAAGAGTATTTTAGCTTCACTATGTATTGCACATTATAATGTTTCTAGAGAGGGCTCTGGTGTTTACATTCCATCAGAGTTCTTGCTGATAAAATGGTGTTTTCCTTTGAATTACAGTGCTGATCTGCGTGGCACTGAAGTACGTGCAGGTGTCTAATAGTTGCAGTGTGAAGGCAAGGAGATGCTACTACTAGTACAGTATATTTTTGGGGTAAAGCTTTGGAAGATTCTGAGTAAGAACAGTCTCAGAGGAGGAGGAGGAGGTGGCATCACCAAGGGGAAAGAGAACAATTCTGGCTGAAAAGAATCTATCAACCCACCCAGAGAATTTCCAGAAAAATACCAAGAATGCTAATATAATCACCTTTATCAAGTGGTCTATGCCAAAACTGATCACAGCTGGAGGAGAGGCTCACAAACAGCAAATAAGACAGAATTTGCATATAAGCAGCATCAGTGAATTGGTTGGTTGCATGTTTGCCTCTGGGGCTGGAAGATTGCAAGGTCATGGGTTATAGTCCCATACAAGGAACTTGAACTAAGTAAGCAATAAGACATGAGAGTGTGTGCATTAGACACTTCTAGCACATGGCCAGGGGCGTTGTGAGGTTTGAGGTCTCAGGCTGAGTGGCATACGTCCCCGGTCGTGCATTAGAAGTGTCTAATCCACACACACACACACACACACACACACCCACCTCGAGTGTTTTATTGCACTTATAAAATGGCACTTTAAATAACATTAAAGAAAAACACTGACAAAGTTATTCAGATTTAAATAAATATTAATTTACTACTGTTATCTTGCTCTGGTACTTTTTAATGCTGCTCACTGGACATAGTGGAGTCCCTGGCATCGCAAACATAAATCCATGGTGGGACTGCTGGGTTATTGTGTTTGTCATTTCATGAAAAAGTGACAAGGTCATCTATTTTATATAGTTTTCATGTCTTTTTATTACAAAACTTGAGGGTGTCAGTTGGCGCAGCACCTCCCTGCCACAACTGGCCATGAAAAGTTGTAGATCAGCCCACACCTTGCGGACTAAGCAGGCACAGTATCAGGGGACAGGACTGGGGAGTTTCTGAGCTTGTGTACGTCTGTTTTGCTGACTGGGTCGTAGTGCTGCGCTGTATGTTTTTTCCCCTTCATTATAGCAGAAAACACGTTGTCGGAAGATGTGAACCCTGGGTCTGCTCATTATATTTATCATGCGGCCCATGGTTGCAGATACCAAGTGGTGGTTCAGCGTGGTCCTGAGGCTGCAAAACCTGCCGAGCCCTTACTTTTTCCCCTCAGACATTTGAGCCTGTATGTAAAACCGTCAGAAGGTCTCACTCAGGCTCTTGGTACTTGGTCACTCTGCCAATCTACTGTGACACTTTTCGAAGTGGCTTACTGACTAAATACACATAATGCCCATTTTGTGGATTTTACTGTGTTCTGCTCGCTTTTCTGGCCCTCTATAGTACTGAGCTGCTTGGTCGTTAGATCAGGAAAGCGCTTGCTCACTGCAGTTTAATAACAAATAGCCATGGTTTCCTCAATGACGGTCGTGGTTTCTGGTACTCTTGATGATTTTGGAGCTTCATTTATCAGCAGTTCTGGTGGCAGGAATATTAGAAGCTGCTCCAAAATTTAAGATGGGTACCACCATAGCAAATAAATGAGAGTTAGGACAGTTTTGAGCTAGTGTGTGGCTACTGGAGAAAAATGGTACATTTTCAAAACTCTGCATTTCATTTGGCTTAAGGATACCCATTTTCTGTAGTGGGGCTGTAGGTGCCTGACGTTGTTAGCTGTGCATTAGACACTGCTAATGCATGGGTAGCAACCAATCAGAAAGCATATTTTTTACCTGCCATTTTATATTAGCCAGTACTGACACTACAGTACAGCACTGAGGGGGCTGTACTGCTAAGGTGCCATCTTTTAGATGAAATGTTGTTCAGCAGAGGTTCCTTTTGCCTAATTCTGGTGTAAGTTAATGATCCCTTGGCACTTACATTAAAGGAGATGTACTGGAAGAGATGAAGTTCAACACCGCACAGATCGAGGTTTTACCCGATCTCCAAACATCAGACACGCCTCACTTGTGTTCGGCGTAAAGCTTGCGCAGCTATACCCGACCATGGCGCCTGGGAACAACGATCTCGATATGCCCCGCAGACGACGACAGTTACCTCGAGACATTGAATTTGTACAGAAGGTCACATATATTGTTTAGATGTTTGCGGGTTTACTGAATTTGTCATCATTCCATGGCTGGCAGGCATACCATGGAATACTGGCAAATTCAGCAAAACGCAATCGGTATCTAAAAATATATACACTTGTACTTCTGTACATAGGATACTATTAATGCCAGGGTAATACCACGTCACCATCTTGCAGGACTATCCACGAGATCCAGTTGTTTCCCCAAGAGTGCCATGGTCAAAATGCTGGCTGCACCGGAGCTTTTACATAATTTTACGAGTGATGAGGTAAAGACTGTTTATTTAATCTGGAGTTTGCAGGGTGGATTGGAAAGGTGAAGTCCCGATCTGTGCAGCGGTCAGGGCTTTGTCTCTCCATGCAGTTCTCCTTTAAGAGTAGGAGATTTTCTCTGCTGTCCAGGTCAACAATTCTGGTCAGTAAAACAGGTCCAAGTAACCTTCTGCCAGAACACACCTGGGAATGAAATGTCACATCTCAGAGTGTTGTTACTGCCAAAACATAACGAATAAAATGACAAAAAAAATAACAGCAAGTCACCATGGTGGGATTGTATTGCCCTAAAGAGTGCAAACGATGAATGTTTCCAACACAAAGTACAGTATTACAATTGGGTATGTACTGGATACAGAAATATATAAAGGGCAGGAGTCTAATCTGGGGCCAGAAACTTTTGGGTTAGCGGTCTCTACTGCACTATAGAGGTGATTTCATACATTCCTGATATTTACTAAAGCTCCTCTACTACACACTCCCCATTCTGTGCTCCTCTAGCCTGTTCTCTGGTGTGGTGTTTAATGCGTTTAAGCATGCTTGCTCCACAATCTAATTTATTTCTGTACCATTCTAACTTTTAGTCATTTAAATGTGGTCATGCAGCACAATCTGGCAATCAAGGCTATAGCAAGTTCAACCCTGGCTCATTCGCTCAGTTTTAAATCGCATTTCTTATAAAGGTCCGTTTTCTAGGAGTGCCACTGGTGTACTGCCAATATCAGAAACAAACAAAAAAAAAAAAAATTTGGTGTGCATAATTCCTCCACGCCACAGCAGTTGCTCAAAAAAGCCGGCCAATCACAGGTCATATTAACGTGTTAAGAACAATAAGAATTGGTTTTTGAACTATGAAGGGGTCACCTTGTCTTCAGTGGCCTGACTTGCAAACACCTCAGCTGATGTATGAAACAAAGAACCCATTTTAAAACAATGGAATGAAGAAAGAGTAAGGACATTGTTGAGCGCCTTTGGGGGAATGGTACACTGGATTTGCTTTATGGTACTGCATAGGGGTGTGCATACCTTTAATATTATTTCACAAATAACAGGGCCCTGCGTACTCATGACAAAATATTGAATAGATTTTACTATTTGTAGTGTTCGGGGGTGGGGGGGTATTGGGGCAAATATTTAAAAAAAAAAAAAAAAATCTACTGTAGCCCTATGTCACCCTCTCCCCCACTTTAGTCATTTCCCATCATCCAACCTCCAGATCACACTGTACTAGACAGTGTGAATAAATACAAAAACAAGTTGGTTCCTGGCTGTGACTGTGCCAGGACCCACAACATTATGTTATGATGACTCCTCTTTCCTAACTAGACCATCCCCAGTCCCTCCAACACTCTTATTTAAAATGTGTCAACCTCCCGACCTTCAATCCATGAATTCGAGGCGGGCCAATACTCTCTAACTGACTCAATTGCCCACCCGAAAAGTGCCCAAATCCAGTCAGTCAATCATATGCCATAGGCAGTGATTGAGGACGCTACTATGAGAGAGAAGCCGAGCAAATAACAATCACTGTTTTGTGTAGTAGATGCAGCACTAACCTTAAGAAGTTCTTGGCAGCCATCTTATTTGTAGTCCTCTAGTGAGCAGTTTGGAGTCCTTATAGTTTCCTGTCATGCTCAGACCCTATTGCCTTGGTTTCTGTGCATTCTGCCTTTGCTCAACATGGCCACATACAAACAGCTCCCTTTGTCTGTGTCAGTCTGTTCTTCTTAACAAGAATATAGAGGACTGTGTATGAGCAATCATACACAACAAGGCAGCTGTACAGACGAGAGGTTTCTGTGGTAACCAGAGACCTTGAGAGCGCAGCTTGAGAGGTCCGTTACCACGGAAACCCTGAGGTCGTAAAACTGCCTTGTTTGTGTATGATTGCTCATACTCAATCTTTTATAGTGTCTGGGCAACCACAAGCGGCACTCCTTGATCCCCAAACAGGTCTCCCCAAAAAAAAAAAAAAAAAAAAAAAAAAGGGCTTACTTTGGCAGCTGTGTCGGTTTGTTCCAACATCGCTTATTTCCTCACCGCGGCCCGCTCAATTGCGCATGCGCGACCACGTTCAATGTTGTTGTGCTGCACTAGTGACGTACTCGGTGCAGCACAACATCATCATGACGCACCAAGTGCAGCACAACAACGCTGTTCCAGGCAAGGATTTCCATGTGGAACAGCATTCTACCATACACTATAATACAGTGGCGATGAGGTAAAAGAAAGAATCCACGGGTGCAGCATCCATACAGTTGCCCAGTAAGCCCTAATTTTTTTAATAAACTAAACGGTAGAAATCGCACTGAGTTTGTCAGACCTCCTCTTGATAAGGACACACCCAGCCTGCTTGCATTGCCTACAACTGATAATCTTCCCCGTGGCTTACTGAAATTTCTAGGGATGGGGATCCCCAACAACAACAAAAAAAAGTTTACAAGCCAACTTTACTTTTCAACTTAACTGAATTTTTCAGCATACAGTATCTGGCTTTGGGAACAAAAGATTTGGAACTGAAACCATTGGCTGTCCCCCACTGACCAAGGCAAAACAAAAAGGTGCAAACTCTGCCTCAGGCCATCTCTGGCTGAGGACTAAACAGCGGCAGGGCTGCTTCATTACCATATAATCTAACACAAGTACTACCATCTTCTGGAGGAAGCTAGAACAGCACAACTGTGCAACATGCATAAAAGGGACAAAATGCCCAGCACACACAGTTAAAGCCCAACTACACACCTCTAGCAACTGTACCGTATTACTTGCCTGCCCAAATGGCATTGCAGGGACAAGTACCAGAATTTCATGAAAGTAACACTTTGACAGGTCTGTGAAAATGGTCAAGTAATGGCTGTCAGTGAAAAAATCTGGAGCAGAACAATGTATGACAGGCCGTCTTCCAGTCCATCCTACCAGCCCTCATGTCAAGGCATAAATTAATTAGTTTTGGAAACCCGATTAGCCGTCTTTGCCAATCAACATCATTTTGATTATCGTCCAGCCAGGTTTGAGGAGCAAATTCAGAGAATGGTTATTTTTATCTATAAGACATAGTCCAGAAGAGGGCAATTGTGTGGAAAAGTGAAAAACTGCAAGAACAATTTCTGAAGTTCTGTACTTTTTACCACAATTGCAAGACAGTATTAATACTGAAAGTGGTTAATTCAGTTGATTAGTAACTTCTGCTCATCAAGGCTGAATTTGATTAGCAAAAAGTGTTTTTTGGGTAGCAAATTGCTATGTGAACCTGCTTATTTTATGCCTTGCATGTTCACTTAGCTTAAGAGTCTTGTGGCAACAGATTCGTAAAGAGGGCACAACTTAAGGGCACACTCTTACAAGCACTACAGACCCAAACCAACTGTGATACAGGAGTGCTATCGATTCCACCACCGCTTCCAAAGAGAGGGAGAGTCTAATGCTGACTTAGTAATCACCCTGAAAAATCTGGTAACCTCTTGTGAATACAGATAATTCCTCAATGGCACCTTAAGAAACCAATTTGTCTGTGGTCTTCGTGGTAACTACTCCACAAAACGTACAGTTACGCAAGAACTTACCGTAACAGTAGATCTTTGCATGAAGCTCTTGCAGCAGGTTACACCATTAGGACTGAAGCCAGCAAGCACCAGAACCCCACAGAAAACTTCTATCTAGCACTATACAGTGGCCAGCCCCCAACGACCACCTATGGTATAAAAGGAGCGGTCCCCCAGCCCTAACTCAGTTCTCCCACCAGAGACCCAAGTGTATACTGAAACTGGAGAACTGAGGAGGTTCCTCTACACTAAGGAAAGAAAGGTAACAGTGATGGAGAAGCAGTCACCAGGGGGATGGAGGGAGGGAAAGCAGCACCTGCTGCAAGAGCTCCTCTTGAAGATCTATTGTTACGGTTAAGTTCTTATGTAACTGTACTATCTCACTTTGAGGGGGCTCTTACAGCAGGTTACACCATTAGGACTGAGTCCCAAGCAGTGAAAGGACTGACCTCGGTCAGCTGTGAGAAGGCAGAAATCAGCGTAAGGCTCTCAAGACAGCAGGCCCTGCAGGACTGTCAGTCCAAAACCTGCCCTGTGTCTAGATGCAATGTCCAGACTGTAATGTCAGATGAAAGTGTGGACAGAATTCTAAGTAGCCGTTGTACAAATGTCGGCAATGGACACATTTCAAAAGGAGGCAAACAAAGCAGCCATGCCCCTGGTAGAAGGACCTTTAACCAGTCCTGGTAAAGGCTTTTCATATTTACGGTAACAATAAACAATGCAATTAACTAACCATTTGAATAAACATAATTTTGAAACAGGACCCCCTTTCTTTCCTCGGGGTGAATGAAATGAATAACCGATCAGTTTTTCTAAGGGCTTGGGTGTGGTCCAGATAATAGCGAAGCACCCAGTGGACATCCAGAGTATACAGCAGGGCCTCTCCTTGATTCGAATACTCTGGATAATACACAGGCAGGTGGATGTCCTGATTCAGCGTAAACTCAGACACCACCTTAGAAAGAAACTTAGGATTGGTTCTTAAGGACACCCTGTCCTTAAGAAAACTAAATAAGGCTCTTTGCACATCAGAGCCTGAAACTCAGAAATTCTTCGAGCAGAAGTGATAGCAACTAAAAAGAACACTTTCCAAGATAGAAAGCATAACTCGCACCTTGCGGCAGGCTCAAAGGGAGGCAAAGTAAGCTTTTCTAAAATGAACAAAAGATCCCGGGGGGAACAGGGTGCCGGATGGGAGGTTTTAGATGCAGTATGCCCCGTAAGAAAGTGCGGAAGAGGTCTAGCTGGGCAAGAGACTTTTGCCTGCTATGGGTGCATGGTATGCAGAGATGGCGGATAAGTGTACCTTAATCGAGGAGTAACTCAAGCCTGAATCGGATAGGGAAAGGAGGTACTCAAGAATGAGATTCTCCGGTCAAGTAAAGGGATCTAGGTGATGAGTGGTGGCCCATATAAAGAACTGCTTCCCTTTCATAACATAAGTGGCTCTCGTGGAATGCTTCCTGGCTGCCATTAGAATGTCTGCCACCCGGGGCTATAGCCAAAATCGGGCAACTGCTAAGTCTGCAGGAGCCATTTGTGAAGGTGCAGCAACCTGTGGTCCGGGTGGACCAGAATGCCCTGTTCCTGGGAAAGGAAATCGGAGCACAGAGGCAGGGGAATCAGAGGTTCCACTGCTAGTTGTTGGAAATCATATCTGATGTGGCCAGTAAGGAAGGGGCTATTAGAATCATCTCTGCCCCGGGGGGGTGTGGTGTGGCTTGCAGCCAACAGGAATAGGCACCCTTCACGCTGCTCCAGACCTTAACAGCAATAAAAGTGAAAAATCTTTAGTTTTATTATTTTTCACCCCGAATCAAACCTTTATTTCGAGCACAGCAGTGTTAACGCCTCTTGTGGAACAAATTCAAGCTGATCTAACAATGGGAAGAACTAAATGACACTCAAAGATTCGGGCTGAGGGAAAGGCCCAGAGCCATCCTCCAGTGGAGCACCGAGCAGTTTACAACCGTTCAAGAAACCCAGGAATCTGGAGACTAAGGTACAAGCCATCCTTCAGGCAGTACAGCAACTGGACAAAAAACTAGATACCTACAGTATAACACCAAATTGACCAATGTGGAAACTAAGGACACAGCTCTGGAAACTAACCATACAGCTCTCAACTCCATGATCTCAAAAGCAGCAATAGTGACTGATGGAGTATTAAAAGAAAATAAACTTCTTCGTACCAGGATGGAATACCTCGAGAACGGAGTTCGCGCTTCTAACCTCCGACTTTTGGGCATACCCGAAGGAGTCGAAGGAGCCAATTTGGTGGACTACATGCACCAGTTCCTTTAAGATATCTTAAAAATGAGCACGGACTTTCAGACCACTCGGGCCTATCGGATCACATCGAGAAGGAAGCCTAACAATCCTGAGCTTCCCAGAACTGTACTAGTGGTAAAGACAGGAGTGCATATGAGGAATATGATTTTACAGAAAGCTAAATCATAGAGGGCACTTACTCTGCCTGACGGCTCTGTGGTGCATTGCTTCCCCGACTTAAGCTACTCCACAAGAATGAGGCGTCGTGGGTTTGACGCTGTTCGTGTAGGCCTCAGAGAGCTTGGGATCAACCACACCTTACAGATGCCAGCGAGGTTGAAGATCATCTACGCTGGGAGAACATATTTGTATAACAATACAGCAGATGCAGGCCATAGGCTGGAGATGATTCGAGCGGACTTTGCAAAGTCTGGACACTCTGACTCAGATGCTGACGAAGGCAAACTTTAAATGAGCTGGGACTCTTGGGCTTACACTTAAGGGTTGGTTAGGAAAGATCTGTTCCTGGTTTATGTATACTAGAGAATTTTGATAAATGCTGGTAAGTTTTCATTACAGTTTAAAAATATTTGAGATTACTTAAAAATGTTTAAAGAATCTTCTCTTGCTTATCCTAAATCAGTTTGTTAGTGGAGATACCAACAAAATTGTTGGACACTAACTGCAAGCACTATATTATTAATGTATACAGCCTTGTTGGGGGCAGCTCTACCACCTTGTGGTAGATTTGGGAAGGGAGTGAATTTTGAACTTTATAATAAATATCTGGGGCGTTTGTTGCTATTTTGCTTACAAGGTATAGACTAAGTTTAAATATATTGTTGGGGATTGTCTGAGAACATAACTGAGGGGCATCTCTATTTATTTCATAAAAGGGAAACTAGCTTTTTATTTTCATGGACTCCTAGGCCATGTCTTCCGACGAAGGCCTCTCTGAAAAGAAGGAACTCTCTGGACTTTAGTAAAATCATTTTCGGTAGGGTTGTCCATGGTCCTGCTGCATACAGTCTATTTTGGTAAACTTCGATATACTTTTAATGGATATATTTGTCCTCCCAATGTTGTAACTAAGAAAGATGGGATCTGTATTACCCAATATGACATCTTGTAACAATTCCTATACCTGGAATCAAGGAATGCTTTCTTTTGTAAGATCTACTGCAAAATGGAAAAAAAAAAAAAAAAGATTCATCTCTGCCCCCTCTGGCTGCAACTTGAGAAGTACCCTTTGCAGTAATGGAAAGGGAAGGAAGGTGTACAGAAACCTCCCTGTCCAGGAGAGGGACAATGCGTCTCATCAGAAAACACCAGGCCCTGGATCTAGCAAGCAGAAACTGGGTAGTTTTGCATTGGATGGGGATGCAAAGAGGTCCAACTCAGGATGGCCCCACCTGTTGAAGAGATCTTTTACCACTGAGGGAAGAAGTTCCCACTAGTGTGCCTTGGACCAGGAACGGCTTAGGCTGTGGGCAAAGGCATCCTGAATGCCTGGAACATGCACAGCAGTCAGGTCCAAGTGATGCTCTATGGCCCAATACCAAACTCTCATGGCCTCCCTGCAGAGGGGGTAAGAATAGGTACCCCCCTGCTTGTTTATTTAAAAGGCCACTGACGTTGTCCATCTGGATCAAGAGAGGACCTGGGAGTAGGTTCGTCTGAAAGGCCTTTAGAACATATAGGATCTTCCGCATCTCTAGAACACTGATGTAGAGATGCTGCTCCAGAGGGGACCTGCCCCCCCCCCGAGTCTGAGAGTCTGCCAGGCGGGCACCCCAGCCCTGTCCGGACACGTCTGTAGTCAGGATCTGTTGCGGTGACTCCAACTGGAAGTGGATCCCCTTGGAGAGACTGGCAAGGACCAATCACCACGTCAAGGTCTGTCACATCGAGTTGGAGACCAACACCAGTCGTTCCAAATCATCTGTGCGCTGATCCCATTAGACCAAAGGTTCTATTGGGCTACCCTCATGTGCAGACAAGCAGGGGCACTGTTGCAATGGCTGCTACCATGTGTCCCAGTAGCCTGAGAAATGTTCTGTCTAGAACTTGGCAAGATGAAGAGACCAGTTGAGCATGTGCCTGAAGGCATTCTGTCCTGTCTGGGGGAAGAAAAGCTTTGCCTTGGGAGGTGTCCAAGATTACCCCTATGTATTGAAGTCTTTAGCTTGGCCTTGGGGAGGTTGAGAGAATTATCCCCAGGTCCCAAAACAGGCAGAAAGTGACCTCCATGGTTCTGAGCAACAGCTCCTTGGTGGGAGCTGTCTGAAGCCAGTTGTCTAGGTAAGGGAAGACATAATGACCTTCCCTCTTTAAGGCTGCTGCCACTACTGCGAGGCATGTTGTTAAGACTTGTGGGACCAAGGACAGGCCAAATGGCAGAGGCCGAAACTGGTAGTGGTTTCCTTGGAAGCTGAGGCAAAGGAACCTCCTGTGGGGTGGAAACACCAGGATGTGAAGATAAGCGTCCTGCATGTCCAGTGAACAAAGCCAATCCTCCTGATGAAGTAAGGGGAGAAGACCGAGAAGAGTGACCATCCTGAACCATTTGTATCCTATGAACCGAACTGGTTCAGGTGGCTGAGGTCCAGGATGGGACACAGGTCTCCCGTTTTCTTTGTTATCAGAAAGAAATGCAAGTAGAACCCCTTCCCTCGCTGCACTGGTGGGACAGGTTCTATGGACTGTTTTCACAGGAGTGCTTGGACCTCTTCTTGAAAAAGGGCGAGATGGGTCTGAGGGTAATGGGAGGGGACTGGAGAATTGTCTGGTGGAATCTCTAAAAATTCTATGTGTACCCCATTCCACTAAACGCAGAACCACTGATCTGAGGTTATTCTGCACCAACCTGAGAGAGAGAGAGAGAGAGAGAGAGAGAGAGAAAAGAAATGACCCCCCCACTGCCTCCCCCAGAGACTCGTCTGGGGGAAGGGGTCAGGTAAGGAGTCAGGCAGAGGAGCCGGGGACAGGCAACCCAGCCTGGGATGTTCTGGGAGCACTGGGGGTAGAACCTCCTGTACCTTGGGATATAGCTTCCTCTTAAAGGTACCTCTGGGCTGTTGGCCTCTGGGTTGCTGCTTGGAGGTGTGACAAAAGGACCGCCACTGGGACAATTTTGGCTGAGTTTGGTACAATGTGTGAACCGAATGTATAGTCTTGCCCAACTCTTGGAAACAAGGGATTATATTTTGAGAATCCTCACCTAACAAAACAGGGCTTCTGTATTATTTCTTTTATCTCCCCTTCAGGCCTAGCAACCCACCACTCCTTCGGGCTTACCTAGGTCCGACTTCCGCTGCTGCCTGTCCACCCTGAGTCCTTTCCAACTGCATACGCACGCCTGGGGTAACCCGACATAACCCTTCGCCAGGCGGGTCCCCCTCCTCCGGGGGAAGGCACCAGAGGGGGCAGCCAGCACATACTTGGCCCCAGGGTGCTGCTGAAGCTGAGAGGCTCGTTTAGGGCATCAGCAGTGAAGGAGGACCGGTAGCCACCATCCGGTCGCTCTCCAGGCGGGTTTCCGCTTTTCTGCGTTGTTCCCCATGCGTCACTCACTGCAGAGCTCCTAGTCTCCACCGGGGGCCACTGAAGAGCGACGCCAACCCACAACCCACAACCCACCCCAAGAGAGGAGAGCAGTCCCTACGGATGCTCAATCGTCTCCCTTCCCTGCCAGCCCCCAGCGTCCCAAGTCCGTTCCCGAACCTGGGTCGCCGGCGTGGTGCGAGGTGTGGCATCCAGTGCCTCAACCCTCAGCGCCACCGGGCCGGCACAAAACAGGGCTTCTGAAAAGAGCATCCAGGTTCTTAGACTGGACATCCAGAGCAAAGCCGGAGACTCTAAGCCAGAAGTAGTGATGAAGGCAAACTCCCATAGCTGCAGCCCTACCTGTGGAGTCTGCAGAGTCATAAGAGGCTCAGAGAACACAAGTCCCCACATCCAACTCAAACTTCAGAAGGTGTAACAGTTTAGCCTTTCCAGGAGGATCAGCCTGAGCCTGTGCCACCTCGAAAGCTTTCTCCCACAGGGCATTCTGTTATTAAACCATGTGGGCTACGAAGTTTAGGAGACGTATAAGCACAGGTGGCTGAGGAATAGACCTTCTGCCTGGAGTCCTTGTCAGGGGAATGAGTACTAAGGTTCCTGGGCCACGTTAATAATGACTGAGTCAGCCTCTAGTTGTTCCCTATAAAAAGGTTCATCCCTCAGGGCATTACACAGGCAATCTGCTTTCTTAGATGTCACTGGTGTAGGAGAGGGATGTTTCCAAGCAGCCTTATTGATGTCCTTGAATGAGTTCATAAAGGGTGGGATGACCAAGGGCAAAGACTCCTTTTTACAGAGAAAGATGGCAAGCCGATGTCGCTCGGGATCCACTTCCTCCATGTCCCAACCCATAAGGGCCTGGATGAGTCTTCATCACATCCATAAAATTCAGGTCATCTGGAGGAGACCGCAGAGTGTCCTTGGGCTCCTGTGGTTCCGATGGTAGGTCAGAGTCCATGGAATCATCATAAGAAGAGGAGGAAGAAGAATATCCCCCTGACTAGCCAGATTCTGGAGAGGTGAAGGGAAAGTGACTACGCCTACGTCAGTGGGTCCTCGGGCGACCGGTGCCAACTCCATCTGGTTGTGGAGTAGGCTCCTTAGGAGGTGGCAGTGGGGACTTCCTAGAAGGAACCGTCTCCTTAGTTGGATTGGGAGGAGAGTCACTCAGAGTCAGAGTTGAGGGCTCTTTCCGGGCCTCCTTATCCTTGAAGTAAGCCCACCAGGCCACAAAAAGGGTGTTAAGGTATGTGGGTGGGTTCTGAAGCATGGACGGGGGAACCTGCATCTGTAGGGTAAGCTGAGAGGGCTCCAGCGTCAGTTTCTGAGACTGCAGTAACCCTGGCGTTGGATCCATTGGTGTTGGGTTAGTTGGCGTCAGTCCCTGGGGTAAGAAACCATCTGGCATCAGTCTGACTGGAGCAGAGAGGCTGGGTGTTGGTCATTCAGGCGTTGGCTGTGTGATGACAGAGCTAGCCGGCAACTGTGGAGAGCTGGGAGATGACAGCTGAGGCATCACTGGGGTCCTTGCCATGGTGGCCAGTGTCGATGGAACAGGCACGGGCTGACACCAGTCTGGTGATGCAACTGGCATCAGCCTAGAAGGAGTAGCCTATCCCGGAGAGCTAGCTCCCAAGTGGGGCAAAGGAATCACTCGAGTGGAAGAAGTGAGCGCATGCCCCTGGCATCACTTGGAGGCGTTGGAACTGACTTAGTAGATGCCTTGACCAGAAGGGTGAGGGGCAAAGACCAGACACCCGAGGAGGACCCAGCCAAGCCACCTGGCCGAGGATCCACCTTCTGAATGGGCCCGTGTTTCAGGGGCTGAGAGGCTGGGGGCGAAGTCCAGAGCCCCAAAGAACCATCTCCCAAGACGGTAAGGAAAGCGGGTTGGTTTGACCACTGGGAGCCAGAAGGGAGAGAGGGCTGCTGGAGTGCAAGGGGCAGACCTCACGGGGGAGGAAGACCCATATTCGGTGCCCGACTTGCATGGGAACCTGGAGCAGGAAGCTGACTGTGGTTTGTTCCTGTGCTTCTCCTGGTGTTTGTGCTTTCCCAAAGATTTCTTCTCCTTGGCTGATGAAGAAGTGGATGCCCCAGAGACCAGAGAAGAGGAAGTACTTTTGTAGAGCTCCTCTATCACTGAAAGGTTTTGCTGTAGCAGGAAGGATTCCAAGGTCTTCTGGTGGCAAAGCCGGGTATACTGGTTAAAATCCTGGCAGTCCTTAGGGTCATGGTCCAGACCTAGGCAAAGCAGACACAATGAATGACCAACCTTGTGGGGAAGTTGCTTTCCACAAGCACACTTCATTCGCCGCCGCTCCATAGAAGAGGATGGAGAAGAAGACGGAGAAGATGACATGCACAAATAGCTGTAAAATCATGAAAAAAAAAAAAGCAAAATAATAAAGTGCGGGTAATGAGAAGAAAATGGCAGTCCACTAGAGCAGAAGGTGTCCGTGTAGGTCAGACTTGCACAGGTCGACAGCGGGGGGGGGAAAAAAAAAAACTAAGGTAGGGCTGGGGGAATCGCCCTTTTTATACCACAGGTGGACGTCGGGGGCAGGCCGACATCAGGGGTGGTCCCCCGCTGTATACTGCTAACTTGAAGTTTTCCGTGGGGTCCTGGTGCCTGCCAGCTTCAGTCCTAATGGTGTGACCTGCTGCAAGAGCCCTCTCGAAATGAGATAGTCTTCTTACAAAACCAGATCGGACTTTCAAGTCCACATGCAACATTTGCATTGGCACTTTGAACTTGCTCTGGAAAGACAACAGGGAGCTCGCAGGTCATACAGACCCACACAGGGAGAACACCCACAGAATTGCACCCCCCAACCTCACAGGGGTGAGCTTCAACCAAGGGGAGGCCACACATCAGAGCATCCTCACCAAATTCCTTGGAAAACACAAGCACAAGCCAAGGCTAAGTAACCTTGCTAACAATGTGGAGAAGACTACCAACAAGACACATGCCGATTCTGCCAACAAATGCATCACAGCTACATAGAAGAGGGACATCTGGTGCGGGTCTGCAGAAACATACTGTGCAAAGCATGGGCACAGTATGAGATGGATACATTGCCAGAGACACCGGAAGGAGAGGACTCCCTGGACCTCTTTGCTGTCTACACCATGCAAGGCCATGGAGATGGCATCTGCCTGAGTTTGGGTTAGCGGGCAAGCCCATGAACATGCAGCTTGACACCAGATCATCAATGTCACTGATATCCGAGCACATCTACACCACCAGTCTCAACAAGCACCAACTATAACCATCCCCATCCGGCTACCTTCCTACACAGATGATAGGATTCCTGTGCTGCAGGAGACGCAAATCCCGATTACCTAAGCAGGAGAAGAATTGACTCTGCCTCTCATCACGGTACGAGGGAGGAAGGCTACACTGCTTGGCAGGAACAGGCAGAAGAAAATAAAGTTCAACTGGCAACAAATTGCCCAACTACTCACTATAACACAGGCACCACATGAGACAATCAAATGACTGCAAGGCAAACATGCCCCCATCTGATAACTCCGTGATATTCGCCTCCGGTCCTTCCTTTGCCCTGACTGAACCTATCCTCCAGACTGACTTCGAGAATATGCTATGTTGACTTTATGCAAAATCTCTCAAATGCAACACCAACAAAACAGTCGCAATGGCTTTTGGTTCTGCTCAGAAGTTGGCCAAACTATCCTCCCCATCTACGCCCTGGATGGGTCCTAAATCTCAGCAGCGGACAGCTACAAGTACCTGGGTGTTTGGCTTGACCCCAAACTGGACTTCTCCCTACACCTTGACTCAATCCATAACGAAGCTCTGCCCCAAACTATGCATGTTATATAGACATAAACATTGTCTCTCCCTCCCCGTCAGGAACGATATTATAACCAAGCATATCCACCCTTCCTTTGATTATGCCGACGTGGTTTATAGTTCTGCCCCCAATCCTCAACTGCCAAACCTGACCCTCTATTCCACCCCTTCTACTGCTTCGCAACAGACCTCCCCTACTGCATGCATCACTGCCTCCTATACCGTGCGGTTTCCCTCTCCTCCCTAGCAAATTGCTGGCTGGCACAGTGTGTATCCTTCATCGCCAAATTCTGGTTTGATACTTCCTCCTCTTACCTCTCCTCCCTGCTGGCCCTGCCCCCTGCTCTGGCTATGCCTTACGTTCCCACAACCCACGCTCCTTCTCACTAGCTAACCCGCATTCTCTCGCAGAGAAACAAGCCTTCGCCTACAGGGTCTCTTGCCTTGTGGAATTCGCTGCCCCTAGCTGTTCATGGTTTGCCAACAGTAGCATCCATTAAAAACTACTTCAGGCATCTCCCCCTCCGTCTCTGTCTTTGCCACCACCCTCCCTAATCCTCCAGTCCCCGGCTCACTCGGATCTCTCTCCCCCCTCCCCCAACCCCCAGTCCTCACGCCAATGCTAGCTCTTACCTCTGTTTGTGTACACTCATCCCCAAGCACTACTTATACTGTAGCCTGCACCTTGTAAGCGCTTACATGTCCATGAACCGCTGTACACTCCTTTATTTGTAACATTTTAAATTATTGCTCGTACAACTGTACCTATTCGCAATGCTGTGTGTACTCAAATTCTGTGTACTTCGTGCAACAATGTATTTTGTGTAATACTGTGTTTTATATATTACTGCATCTTGTTCCCTTGCCCTTCCCCAGGTTGCACCTGGAATCGAGCCTCATCTCAGTGTCTCTTTCCCGGTCATCAACTTTTAAATAAATAAATAAAATAAATATTGCAGGATGGATATGGCACTATTTGGGACTCCAAGGTGAGGATCAAAGGGCAAGAGGAACCACCTCCATTTCTCACAAACCTTGACCTGTGCCCGACACATTGAAGGAGGCATTCGAACTAGAGTTGGATAGGCTGGAACAACACTGCATTGTGTCCAGAGTGAAGAGGAGTCATAGGGCTGCCCCAAAAGTTGCTGTCCCTAAGTGAGACAAGGCAGTGTGGCTGTATGGCAACTGCAAGATCACAGTAAAATGATGTATGGAACCAGACCCCTATTCCTTACTGAATGCAAAGGACCCATTTGCCACCATTGGCAGGTGGTAAAATCTTCAGTAAAACGGACCTCTCGTTTGCCTACCAGCAGCTGGTACTCTACCCTGACTAGATACCATTCCTAACCGTCAACACACACACACAAACAGGACTGTACCAGTACAACCGCCTGGCTTATGGAGTATCAACGGCACCAGCCATCTTACAATATAACATGGACCAGATTTTATATCGCCTCAACCAGCTCGTCTGCTGCATGGATGAGGTTCCAGTTACGGTGTCCACAATGGAGGAACACCTAAAACTCCTTGATCAGATCATGTCCAGACTGTAAAAATATGGGGAGAGAGTCAAAAATGAGAAGTGTAAATTCCTACAGGATTCTGTGGAGTAGCTGGAAAGCATAATCGACCCCCAGTGCTACATCCCACAGAGGAAAAAGTAGAGGTCATCATTAGCATGCCCATGCCAAACAATATTATAGAACTGTGCTGATTTCTGGAACTGTTGAACCATTATGGCAGGTTCATGGCAAACCTGTCTCCACTGCTTCAACTCCTGCATGATCTGCTATAGAACGAGGCAACATGGAACTGGTCACCACAGTGTGAGGCAGCATTCCAAGCTTGTAACAAATAGCTCCTCAACAGCAACTGGTTAGTCCACAAGGACCATCAAAAGCCCCAAAGGCAGGCATGTAACGCATCCCCATATGGAGTGGTGCAGTTATTACCCATGTCTTGCCATCAGAACATGAACAGCTAATCACTTTTGTTTCCAGAACCCAGTCTTCCAACAAAAAGGTATGCACAAATTGAAAAGAAGGCACTCCGCATAATTTGTGGTGTCAGAAAGTTTCATAAATACTTATATGGTCGCATGTTTATGTTCATCACGGACCACAAGCTACTCCTGGCCATTCTAGGTTAGAAAGCAGCCATACCAATGCTTGCCACCCTCAGAATGCAGCATCAGTGGCGCTGGAGGTTGAGGAGCTGGTTGCTACACCTCATACTACGCCGGCGACCTGTGTTTGGGAACGAACCTGGGCCGCCGGTGGTTGGCAGGGGCAAGAGAGGATCGAGCATCCGGAGGACTGCTCTCCTCTCGAGGGGGAGGGAGGGAGGTTTATCATCCCACTCGCTGACTGCCCTCTGGCAGTGGCCGGAGGGCAGTACAAGTCGGGAAGGCACACACGGCATCCTTACGTCGGGTTGGGGGGACGGAAGAAAAGGAAAAAATTGAGCCAGCAGGCTCTGTGATGGTCGCACCAGCACCCTGGCCGACCCCTGATGTCTGGATTTCCGCCCGGTGGGGGGTTTAAAGCCGGTGCCACTTCACCTGGCCCTGCCATAGGGGAGAAACCCATGAGGGATTTAGGGGGGGTGTTGGGTCGGGAAATGGTGCGGCTGGAGACCGAGTCCATCCTAGGGAGAGACCAGAGCTGCTTGCCGGGCTCAGGGAGCCATAAAAAGCTATAAAGAAAAAAAAAAAAGAAGGAATGCAGCACTGGGCCTCGATCGTTCTATCAAAACATTATTTCAATTTTATAAAAAACATTCATAAAAAAGTAAGACATACATTACAGAAACAAGATAAGAGTACAGTATAAACAAATGATCTGATTCAGAATTTACCTGCACAGGTTAACAATGAAAAATATATGCCTCATATTATGCACCACGGATTATGACAATATACAAACAGTTCACTAAAGGGAGGTTTTCCTAAACACTATAGGTCCTTACTGTACTAAAGTTTTCTTTTTATTAGTAAGTCATAAAATAACCTCCATCATTCATGAAATAAGGTGCAGCTGTTCTGTAAACTTGCTGATATTCTCTTCAAGTGGAGAGAATTAAAGTGATTTTATCAGGTTTGCCATAGCAAACGGGAGTAGTAACCAGCAGGAGTTGTGAATCAATCTCCTACCATTCAAACTGTCAAAAGGTACTGTTTTCCATGGGGGAAAAAAATGCTTTTCTGTGCTCTGCTTCATTTGCATAACCCTGCCCCTTTTTTTCTCAGTGCTGCAACAGTGACATCATGCAAAGGAAACAAACTTTTTAAGCACCGAGTTGAAACAAAGATCTCTGTTGGTTAGTCTTGATATTGCAGACATCCTTTTTCTTTCAAAATGTTGGGACTCATAGTAGAAGCTGGACACCAAAGAAAAAGAAAAAGTAGTCTGACCCATAATTACACTCCTGAACTATTTACAGTCATCCAGGCCCTATAACATAAAAACATAGAAAAGTATCATCACGCTCCCACATTGTGACAGGAGCTGTCACTTAGAACTGTCAGTTCACCAGCAGGCAGTAAAAGTCAAACAGCATCTACACAGACTGGCATATTATCTTTTTGGCCTATCTGCATCACAAAAACAGTTTTCCAGAAACTTTTCTACAGACTGTACTGCTGTAAACACTACCAACATAGGAGACTGCACTTTAAAAAGGGAGACAGAAAAATCAACTATGTACTGTGCCCACAATGCCTTGCTACATACAAACAGAAATATATTTTATATATTATACACACACACACACACACACACACACACACACACACACACACACACACATATATATACATATATAGAGGCAAAAAACTCTGTTTAATGCATCAGTTAGGATTGTTCCACAGCAACAAAAGCAAGGAAATTCGATGTTAGGGTTGAAACCCCCTTTGCACCCCTCCAGCCCACCCAACCCAACTGGAATCGGGGTGTGCGTTGGAGTCGTCGGCCCTAACTCTCACCCCATCACATGTGGAAAGAAGCTGAGGAATAGGAGAATGGGGTGAGAGTTAGGACCGATGACCCCAACGCACACCCAGATTCCAGTTGGGGGGCCGGCTGGAAGGGTGCAAAGGGGGTTTCAACCCTAACATCGAATTTCCTCGCTTTTGTCGCTGTGGAACTGATGCATTAAACAGAGTTTTTTGCCTCTAATTTCCCTTCTTTTTGAGAATGATAACGAGAAATAGTGAATGTAATGCGGCGGCGGGAGCGCGGGGCCCGTGATGTCTTGTCACATAGTAACATTGTGCCCGCAAACGCAAATAGTAATGCACATGATGACGCAAAGCAAAACAGAAAGAGAAACAGTACTGTAGACAGAAATGTTAAAAACATTGCAAACGCAACTGCAAATGAAAACGCAAAGGGTAACACACATGGTGGGGTAAACGTGAACGGTAGGTAAAATGGGTACGGAACCGCAAGCGGAAACGGTAATGGTAACAGTAATGTGAGTGCACAGGCTGGTCTTCCCCAAAAGCTGTATAGAGAAAGACAGTGAGTAGAAAGAATGTATGCAAAATAATGACTCTTGAAACACAAAAATCAGGAGTTGGAATAGTAAATTGCTTATATCTCAGTAACCGTACGACATAGAAAAAAAAGTTTAAAAGTCATATGTATTATCACTTTCCTGACTAGTTTCACACTTAGCCCCATAAGGAGGTTTAAAAATTTTTCGACAAAAACTCCATATCTCGCACCGTTTTCGAGATATGGGCCCTCAAAGGTGCGGCGAATGCTGTAATGTTATCCTATGGGGAAAAAAAACAGAAGTTCGGAGTGCCATAACTTTGCCTCCCTGTAATATTTTTTCACCAAACCACTGGAAGGCACATCTGTGGGATGTTGGCTGTATCCCCTGCAAATTTCAGCCCAAAAGACCAAACCGTTATTTTGCAGCAGGGCGCCAAACGATTGCTGCAATGCGTCGGCTGCCGTAATGTTATCCTATGGGAAAAAGCATCAACTTTGGAGTGCCATAACTTTGCCGCCGTGTAATATTTTTTCAACACAACACTGAAGTGCACATCTGCGAGATGTCGGCTACGTCCCCTCCAAATTTCAGCCCAAAACTCCAAACCGTTCTTTTTGCAGCGGGGTGCCAAAGAATTGCCGTAATTTCCCCACAGCCTAGAAAAGTACTGTCGCAATTTGCGAAAGCTTTCATAAAAATTTGGCATGCTTTCAAATTTTCCAGAAATTTGAAAACATTTCTGGGGTGTTTTACCCCAAAATAAAGACATGGCTAGCATCCTCAGGCTCCGACTAGGTGAATACAAAAAGAATTAGGTTGCTAGAGGGTCTCAATTTTAAATGCCAAGCATTTTTCTGATCACTAACTGAAAACAAAATGGCGGATTTGCGAAAGTAAGAGGGCCATTCGCGAAAGTAAAAATGCATTTGCGACACTGTCGAACTTTTTGTTAACTTTTCCCATTGACTTATAATGGGAAATTGTTTTTTGAATAACTTTTGAACCGTTTAATATTTTTTCACGAAATCTTGAAAGGCACATCGGGGACCCCAGCTGCACGCTCCTGAAGATTTCAGGCCAGTCGCACAAAACCGCTGCACCTGTAGGCGCGCACCGAGAATTCCAGAAAAGCGTGAACGCGATACGAAGAGATCACGCTTAATAACTCTGCAACCGTATCCAACCGGCACGAAACTTGGCAGATCCCAAGGCGATGGGTCTTGATCATGTATTCCAAATTTCAGGCAAATCTGTCAAACGGTTGCAAAGTTATTAAGGTGCAAAATTTTGGGTTGGACATGTAAATGGCTCCTCAACCCTAACTATGGTAGCACTACTGTGCTACCATAATATATATGTAACCCCCAGAGGGCGCTACCCTTAGGGCTACTACCCCTGTCTGCCCCCACAGAGGCAGGGTGAGGGCCCAGATCCGTTGAGCGGGTGCCTCCACCCAGAGGTCGAGGTTAGCACAATTAAGACTATTCTCGTTACAGCCCCACATTGCAACCCCCTTCATTCCCCATTAGTGACTCACACTGGGTGCCAACAATTCTGTTCACCAGTACACTTACCCCTCGGATAATATATTCCAGCTCACTCCGGGGAACCCCTGTAAAGTAAGGTGCAGTTATATCACAGTCACCATGTAGCAGCTCATCTGAAGAGTACAAACCAGCCAGGGTGTAGTTATAACACAGCAATCTGATTTATTAGCAGGGCAGATAACAAGGTAAAGGGGGAAAATCAAGTTGATTGGCTTACACTATTCCTACATACCCAAGGCTCTGTGCACAGGCCTACCCTACAATTTTACTGTCCCTGGGTACCCAAGCCGTAACGGCTAGTCCAAACGTGGCAGCTGGTTGGGGCCATTAACACAGATAAACATTATAGTCTTGAACTGGTCAGAATAGGAGGAAAGTTTAATTAGGCGGTCAGCAATACAATAATGCACTGAAACCACTGTGTAAACACTCTGCAGGGAGCTACCCTGAATCAGTACTCACAACCCCAGCAAATAACGATTCCTTCAACGCTACCAGGATGGAGCCTAACTTCACCAGCCTTCTCACACATTTATATGGCAAACAGCAACAGAGGGGCACCACACCAGGCAGCTGCTTCCAAGGCTCCCACAAACTCACAGCCACTGAGATACTGCAATGGCAGCTTCCACTTTTCCTTTGGACCGAGCGCGATTCAGCAATTCTCTCCAGTCCTCCTACAGGTCGAGCCTGGTGGGTAGCTGTACAGGGCACAGCCTCCTCTGACCGTCCGCCGGCGGATTTTAGAGTGAACTCGCTCGCAGAGAAAAATGGCCACCTTAGGCCTTCACGCGCTTCCCGCGTGAACACTTCCCAGCGCAGAAGCACAGAAGCTCCTCACTCCTCACCAGCCACAACGCATCTGCCCTTGGCAGCACTGAGCACCTCCTTTCAGATCGGGCGCTACCGCTGTCATTGGCTGGCTGCACATGCCAGTCACTTCCTCCGGCTCTCAGTGGTGCGAAAAAAGCACCATAGCCCATAATGCCTTTTCCAATTACAAACAGTTCCTCTATTGGTCAGCCAGCTCTGTGGGGTCCCAAGGTACTGATTGGTCCAATTCAATAGTTCTCGACCAAAATGGAGGAGGCAATCGAAACCATCT
Source organism: Neoceratodus forsteri (assembly GCA_016271365.2). Lineage (NCBI taxonomy): Eukaryota > Metazoa > Chordata > Ceratodontiformes > Ceratodontidae > Neoceratodus > Neoceratodus forsteri. The sequence continues at coordinate 660,957,092 of CM057456.1, read as the reverse complement.
GTGCTGCAAAGCAAGGCACGTTAGAACAACTACATTATCATTATTATATTACAGTATTTTAGGTAAACATTCACATCCCCCTTCTGAGCTCCCTTAGCACCACTAGCGACGGCAGAAAGGGAGCATTTACTCTGCAGCCCGGGCGGGATTCGAGCATAGCAACACTCAAACCCACTCCCTGATCAATCATGACTGCACCCAAAGCAGCCCTTAAAGAGACAGTATACGGAGGCCTTTTAAAGCGCTCACTGGCTTCCCATTTGAACGGCTTTAATGCCGAACTCCAACCAGGCACGGAGCATTTACCCAAGCTCCGAGGAAGCTTTTAGGAACCCCCATTTGCAAGGGGGTTACATATATATTAATTTATTTATTTTATTTATACGTACACATACTTACACACATAGATGTTCATAGCGAAAAAGGGCCTACGGCCCACCTAGTCTGTCCATGTGCGCATGTACTTAGCTCCTTCAAGCTTCTCCAGAACTCGGTTGTATGTCTACATATTAGGTGCTATCCTGCCATCCCCATTAACAAAATAAGTGAGTGCACCTCTGAATAATGAGCATTTAAGTCAACTTCATAATTTACCCAGAATTCCTTGTCACTATGTAAAACATTGACAGTTCCCTTGCATGACATCATTCTGGGGGTGTGGCCGCACACAGAAAACTGGAAGGTAGGCAGAAGCATAAACATACAAAAAAATGTCTACGACAGACCTTTTTTTTTTTTTTTACAAAGCAAACTGCAGATTCAACATCTGAAGCAGGGTGGCAATGGCATACTATGTGAAACAGGCATTTGCGTAATGTGACTAAATCACTTTAAAGGTCCTCCCTCATCTTTTCAACCCTGACCTCAACATATCCATCCTATTACAAACCTTCGTGTCATCCGCGAATAGGCGCAACTTCCCCTCCAGCCCCTCTACAATGTCCCCAATATAGACATTGAAGAGGACCAGCCCCAACACTGACCCCTTGAGGCACCCCGCTTGCTACCTCTACCTCTCCCCAAGGTGCTCCCAATTTACCACCACCCTCTGACTCCTGCCAGTAAGCCAGTTCTCTACCCATAGTACTATTTTAGGATCCACTTCTAGGTAATGTAGTTTGTTTATCAGTCTTTTACGAGGGACGATGCTGAAGGCTTTTCTGAAGTCCAGATAGATCACGACAAACCTACAACAAAAGGAAGTCTATTCAGTTTGTGTGGACTCCCTTAATTGATATGAAAGTGAGTGTCATGACTTTCCGACTGCATGCAACGTGGTCCTCGACCTGTCCCAAACTGATCCATCTCTGTAAACAGCAGGTCTGTCACCCACTGCTGGATTTCTTGGATGAAGAAACCTGCAACCATAAAAGCTGTGGAAGGGCTGATGCCACCACACAGGCCGATACACCAGCTGCATCCAGGGCAATCTGCTGCTTAGGCATTATTAACCACAGATCTCAGACCTCCAGTAGATTTGACGGACTCTTGTACAGGAGCAGGACAGTCACTGTAAGTGCTCATGTCTATACCATGCCATCAAAGCCACAAATCTAGCCTGGCAAATGCCCAGGGATGTAGCTGTGCAGACCTTTCTGCTAAGGTAGTCCTGTGTCCTGGACTCCGTCTCTGGCAGCTGGTGTAACTCGCACTGCACAACACTGCATCTGCAACTAGCCCTGCAGGTGATGGGCATCATAAAAATCTGGACAGCCCACACTAAGGGACTGCATATTTGTGGTCCATATTTAAATAGTGTTAGAAAAATACTGTTTGGACTTGTCTGTGCACAAGTGTAATGTCCCCTGACAAATTCTCAGAGAGCGCTGGTGCTAGGGCCAGAGCAAAGGAACACTGGTTATGGGGTTGTACCCTAGAATCACAGCATCTTTTTGAGTCTGTTGTAAATTCCCTATTAACATCTCACCTCCTGAAGCTTTAAATAAAGCTGAATTTTGCAACAGCAGTTTTGGATTTTCAGATTCCTTTTTTAAATATCAGCACAGAAAATGTTCGGTATTTTCCTGGGATTGGCTGTTTGCATGTGGGGCTGGCTGTCCTCTCTTACCCTGAGCACCGACCCTGCAACGGTGAAGCACAGCTCTGAGCTGTTTGAAGCACCAAGTGTAATGTCACCCGATTACTGTGTACATAGAAACATAGACTTTGACGGCAGATAAGGACTGCTTGACCCACCTAGTCTGCCCATTTCCCTACCTAGAGGATAAGCTGCAGATCCTATTTAACCAACAGTCGGTTTCTTCCTACCCCCCACAAAAATTGCCTTATGTCTGTCCCACGCATTCTTGAATTCTCCCAGTTTTAGACCCCACAACCTCCTCAGGAAGGCTGTTCCATGCGTCTACCACCCTCACTGTGAAAAAATACTCCCCACATTGCCCCTGAGCCGCCCCCATCTTCAAATTGTATCCCCTTGTTCTTGCACATCTCTTTTTCTGAAAGATGCTACCCTCTTGGACTTTGTTGATTCCACTGAGGTACTTAAACGTTTCTATCATGTCCCCCCCCCGCTTTCCTCAAGGGTATACATATTAAGCTCCTTTAGTCTCTCCTCTGATGGCTTCTCTTGCAGACCCTGCACCATTTTAGTTGCTCCTCTGCACTGCCTCCATCCTGTCTATATCCTTGCGAGATGGGGTTCCAGAACTGGATGCAGTACTCAGACGGGTCTCACCAACTGTCTGTACAGGGGATAACAACTTCTGTTTTCTGCTGACGATACCTCTCCCTATACATCCCAGTATCCCCAGCCCTCCCTACCGCTTCTTCTCGCATTGCTTGCCAACTTTAAGGTCATCTGATATGATTACCCTAGGTCTCTTTCCATTTTGTTGTTGTTACACACCCCCCAATTGTGTAATCTTCCCTGGGTTTTTGTTTCCAGGTGCATTACTTTGCACTTCTTTGCATTGAATCCAAGCTGCCATACTTCCGACCATTCCTCCAACCTCGCCAAGTCCCTTCTCATCCTTTCCACGCCTCCTTGTTGATCAACCTTGTTGCAGATCTTTGTGTCAGCTGCAAAGAGGCATACTTTTCCTTCCAGTCCATCTGCAATGTCACTTATAAAGACATTAAAAAGGTCTGGACCCAGTACTGAACCCTGCGGTACCCCACTAGTAACCCCTCTTTCTTCAGAGTGGACTCCATTTACAATTACCTTCTGTGTCGTGTTGCTCAGCCAATGTTTTACCCAGGCTACCACCTTGGGACCCACTCCCAGGCTGGTTAATTTGACTACTAATCTTTTGTGTGGGACTGTGTCAAATGCCTTGCTAAAGTCCAGGTAGGCCATATCCACAGCCCCTCCCTGGTCTACTACTTTGGTCACCCAGTCAAAGAAATCAATTAGATTCGTCTGACATGACCTTCCTGCTGTGAACCCATGCTGCCTTCGGGTCCTGTGCCCCACTGGCCTCTAGGTACTCAACACTTCTTTCCTTCATAAGTGATTCCATCACTTTCCCTACCACAGAGGTCAAACTGACAGGTCTGCAGTTTCCTGCCTCCGTCTTGGTCCCACTTTTGTGAAGGGGAATCACATCCGCCTTCTTCCAGTCCTCAGGTACCACACCATCCTCCCATGATTTGTTAAAAAGCATAGTCAGTGGTGTCACTAGTTCTCTGATTAATTCTTTTAGAATTCTGGGGTGAATTCCATCTGGCCCCATTGCTTTGCACACCTTCAGTTTTAGGAGTTCTTTCAGAACCCTTTCTTCTGTGAAAGGGCTGGGATCGACCCCCCCTCTCCAGAGTGCTTCTGTTAATTGGATTAGGCACCTCCCCCCTTCCTCTTTTGTGAATACTGAACAGAAGTATTCATTCAGTATCCCTGCTTTATCACTGCCACTCTCTGCCCACCCACCATCCATTCTATTCAGCCTCACTATCCCTCCCTTTGTCTTTCTACACTCCCTGATATACCTATAAAAAGGTTTTATCCCCCTTCTTAACCGAATTAGCTATCTTTTTCTCAGTTTGTGCCTTTGCTATTCTGACTACCCTCCCTGCTTCCTTCTGCCTTTACTGGTACAGTTCTCTGTCCTGCTCCTTCTGTGTGTCCTTATACTTCCTAAATGCTATCTTTTTCTCCCTAACCTTCAATGCCACCTCTTTTGAGAACCATAGTGGCTTTTTCTTATGTTTTGATTTGTTTATTTGCTTCACACAAAGGCTTGTTGCCTCTGTGATGGCAGTTTTGATATTTGCCCATTGTTGCTCCACCCCTCCTTCTAGCCTGTTTGCTAGTGCTTTTCTAAGGCACTCTCCCATCTTGCCAAAGTCAGCCTCCTGAAGTCCAGAATCCTCACTTTTATATCTTGACTTGTAGCAGAGTTTATCATGAACCACACTGTTTGGTGGTCACTTGTTCCCAAATGGCTACCCACTTCTAGATCTGAGATCCTCACTGTCCCCATTTGAGTGTACTGAGGTCTAAGATTGCTCCCTCACAGTGGGTTCCAAAACTAGCTGTTTGAGGCATGCCACCTGAAGGGCATCAAGAATGGCCCTGCTTTTGAATGTGGCTGCCGAAAGGTGCTCCAGTTAACATCTGGCATGTTAAGGTCCCCCATCAACAGTATCTCCTCTTTCTCTGCCATCCTAAGTATGCCTTCTATCATATCCTTGTCCATTCCCTTCCCCTGACATGGGGTCTATATACTACCCCTGTGCAGATTGTGGTGCTATTTCCAGTCTCTAAGGTGACCCACAGTGCCTCCTCTCCTCCCTGTTTACTTTTCTGTTCAGTTGCTTTTATCCCTTCCCTTACATAGAAAGCTACTTCCCCCGCCTCCCCCTGTCTCTCCTGTAGGTTGTATACCCTGGTATGTTAACATCCCAGTCATGGTTCTCTGTGTACCATGTTTCTGTGACTGCCACAATATCCAGGCATCCCTCTTCCATCAAGGCCACCAGTTCAGGGAGCTTGTTGCCCAGACTACGGGCGTTGGTACTCATTACCCTCCATTTCTTGATGGCCTTACCCCTTTTTGCCCCATCCCTGTCCTTACTGCATTTGTCACTTTTTCCCTTTACCCCTGCGCTTCTCCCTATTGACATCTCTATGTTGGTGTCTACCTCACTTAGTACCCTGATATTTTTTTTGGGGGTTTCTGCTCCTTTCCAGTGCCTCCCTTGGCTAGTTTAAATACTTGTCAATTAAGTATTTAAACCTATCACCTAGGATCGTGGTTCCCTCCTGACAGATGCAGACTACCATGCCAGTATAGGTCTGCATCCCTCCAGGTGGACCCCCAGTCTCCAATGAAGCCAAATCCCTGAGCTCTGCACCAGTTTTTCAACCACTGATTGAATCCCATGGTGTGGAGCACCCTAGCCTCACCCGTGCCATAGACAGGCAGCACCTCCGAGAAGGTTACCGTGTGTGCTATTTGTCTAAGGCCCCTCCCCAGCTCCACAAATGCTTCTTGCACTGCTCTGATCCCTTTCTTAGCCAGGTCATTTGTCCCTAGGTGGACAATGACATCCAGCTCCCTCCCCTGTGCAGCTGCTCCTGTGATCCTGAGGATTCGCTCCCTGTCTCTCCAAGCCATGGCGCCAGGCAGGCACCTTACCTCCCTCTCCCCTTCCTCCCCCAGTTCTACCTTCCTAACAATGGAGTCCCCACCAGGAGTTGTTCTTCCCTGTGGGGTCCCATGCCACCCTCCTTGGGTCTCCTTGTGGAGGTTCCCAGCATCCTCCTTGTCTCCACTGTGGGTGCCTCCATAGAGGAACCCACTTTTCCAGAACGGCATAGAAATTGTGGAGAGGTACAACTGGAGGAATGAGCCTCTGTTCCACCACCCTCACCCTCCCTGAGCCCACTGTGGTCCAACCACTCCTCTTTCTTGGCAACCTCTGAGGCAACGGCAGTGACCCTGGTGGTCCCTGGGTGGGAGAGGAGGTCCCACAAATCCTGGCCAATTCAGCCTGGAGATGAGCAACCTCCTCCCTCAGCCCAGAGAGGTTTCTGCAGATGGAACAACACTGCATCCTCCAAAACATCTCCCGGAAGACTGCTGCTCCACAGCCACTGCACTGCACCACTCCCATCATGTCTTTTTTCTGGCCCCCTAACTGTTATTTGGAATACTGACTCTTTCCTCTGTTTGTTTCTTTCTTTTTTTTTTCTCTCCATACTTACTTACTGCCTCTGTGCCCTTTTATCTCCTGATCTTCCTGTTCTAAGACAAGGAGTTCCTATATTTCTCAGTAGTCTCCTTACTTGCTCAGAGTCAGACCTCCAGCAGCTGGGAGGAATGGAGAGCTACTCTTGCCATGGATGTACTTCATATTTATTCTGTATTACTGCTCTTGTTTACATCTCTGGGCCCCCCTTGGAAATGGGCAGCTAATGCTCTTAGGTGCCACCCTGTTAACAAATGAAATAATTAAAAAAAAATAATAATAAAACACATGCTGCAGGGCCTGGCAGGAGTCTATGTGCTACCAGATACTGAGTGCTGGGCCCAGGACAGCACTGGTGATAGGAAAAGAGCAAAAAGGGGCATAGACAGAGGACCACAGGGTTGGGTGGTAGACAGTCTAGCTTTAAGTCTACTCCAACGACTCAGCATGATCAGTGGAAGACTGCTTACGTCCGGATAGTGAACTGAATCGACAGAAGTTACCATGTTGAATTCTGTGATGAATTTAACGTCATCACAGATTTCAACTCCTTAGTAATCAATTTAGCATATTTGTGGCCTATATGACAAAGACCAAGCTTGGATTCCAGGATAATTAATTCCAGATCTCGTAAATTTCCAATGATCCTGACTTACCCTGAATAAGGTAACTGCTGTATACTGTACCTAAGCTACCCCCTGATGTAGGAAGAATGATGCCGTTAATGCACTCTATGAGTGACTCTTATTAGGGTTACTTCTGAGGGGAAGTATTGTTTCTATCCAGAGTGGTAAACCTAAGGAACACACTCCCAAAGGAAGTGATTCAAGTGTTTTTTTTTTTGTTTTTTTTTAACTCACTGGTTCACTTTTTCATTGGCAGTAACCAGTAAATTGGGCAGGAGCCAACAGGAAATAAATTCCACCACCTCTCAAAAAAAAAAAAATTGTAGATTTACTCTACCTCTATCATCTTTCCCCACTAAATACTAATGGAGATGTGACCCCCAGGGGGCCCTATCCCAAGGGCTACTACCTCTGCCTGATTTGCCACTAACAGGTTGAGGGGCCTGGATCCAATGGCGGGTGCCTCCACCCAGAGGTCGGGGTTGAGTCAGTCTGGTATGACTTGGTCGCAGCCCTCTGGGTCACTGCGACCCCCCTGTCTTCCCACTAGTGGCCCACACAAATCAATCACAGTACCCTCACTGTGTACACTGACCACCAGGCTTGAACCAGTCAGCTTGCTCCAGGGACCCCCTGAAAAGTAAGATGCAGTTACACAATAATCACTGTACAGTAGTTCCCCATAAACACACAAGTTAGCCAGTATACTTTTGCAAAACTATCAATCTGATTTATTTAGGGGGAAAATAACAAGGATTGGGGGGGGGGGGAGAGAATCAGGTTAATTAGCTTACCATTCTAATATATAGGTAGCTACCTAGGGCACTGTGCACAGGCCTACCCTATAAGTCACTGTCTCTGGATACCCAGGCAATAAAGGCTAGTCCCTCGATGCAGCTGGTTGGGGCCCTGACACAGAAACGAGCATTTGATCCCTCTGAAGATTAGATAGAGCCAGCAGGCTCAGTTAATGTAGCCAGTAGAGAAGCCAGAAAACCTTGCCCTCACTAGGAGCATTTGACAGGGAGCTACCCTGATTTAGTACTCACGACTCCAGTAGGAAGAGTGCTCTCACACCCTTAGAGGATCAAGTCTGGAATTCAAACACTTCTCCACACATATATATGAAAGGCAGAGGGGTACCATACCAGGCAGCTGCTGTATACCTCCCGATCGCTTTCACTGCATACACCGGGCCAAACCGACGCAGCTTCACTAGTCCTGACAGACCGAGCGCGATTGAAGCAGATTCTCCAGTCCTCTACAGGGTGAGCCTGGTAGGTAGCTGCGCTTTTGCACAGCCTCCTCTAACCGCTGACTAGTGGATTTAGTCTGACACTTGCTGGCGTTTGAAACCGCCGACTTCTGGCCTTCCACACGCGATTCCCGCGTGAACGCTCAACAGCGCAGGAGCTCAGAGCTCCTTCCTCTTCACAGCCACAGCGTCTCTGCCTCTTGGGCAGTTAGGGCAAGCCTCACAATTCAGGCGCTACCCGATCCCATAGGTGGGCTGCAGATGCCAGTCACTGATGCTACCCCTATTGCTGCAAACAAGGCGCCATAATCCAGACTTCGCGTCCCAGAATTACTAGCTGTGTCCCATTGGTCAGCCGGCTCCCTTAAGAGTCCTAATTCTGGTTGGCTGCTACTTATTCCATTTTAGGCACCCCCCCCCTTGTTCCTATTGGACCCTTCACACAGTCCAGGTCCAAAATGGAGGGGCCAATCACACAAAGTCCCAGCTGCAATGAAAGCAGGTTAGACAAACTGTAATTTCACTAATACTCTAAGCGATGGTAACCAAGCAGTTACATCTATCAGGAGGGTTCCCTTTGCGTTTACAGCAACTGTAAAATTGAAGCGATGCCACCGCAGCTCAGGCAGGATTCGAGCAGGGAAACACAGTCCCCCTTATACAGTCACTGGAGCCTGCTAGCAGGCAGCTCTTAAAAGGGATAGTACGCAGAAGCTCTAAAAGCACTCGCTGCAGTGCCATTTAACAGCAGCTTAAACGCCGAACACCATCCAGACTTGGAACGCCCAACAAGCTCCTGGAAGACTTTTGGGAACCCCCCCCCATTTGTAAGGGGGTTACAGAGAGTTCTACCACCTGGAAATGGCAGCTTCCCCCCTACAAACCTAGATGGAGTTCCCCTATCATTACATTTTCAATTTAACCACTGGGAATACTGTAACACTGCTGGATCTCATCTCATCAGAGAATGAGTATTTAATAGAGGAAAAGGAAGACCACTTGACCTCTGGTTTCCAAGTTGTTACTGACACTTGCAGTCTTCCTCTCCATAGTATCAGTGACCATTCAGTCCTTCACAAATCTCCCGCACCTCCCCCCCTTTTCCCAATCTGCTGAATTCACCGACTCTGCCCGCTGGTTCAGCAGAGCCTACAGCTGTCAGAGTAAGATGGCTCACACTGTGCACACTCTCCTTCTACAAAATGATTTTCCAGTCTGTCTGTCTGAAACTACAGCTGAATGCAGTGAGAATCAGCAAACCGGAATAATGCATACTTCTCTGATGATTTCTAAACTTTTCTGAGGAAGTCATTCTTTTCTTTTTTTTTTTTTGAACATAAAAAGGAGCTCTTTTCAGTGGCCAAGTTCTTCTGTGTGTGTGTGTGTGTGTGTGTGTGTGTGTGTGTGTGTGTGTGTGTGAGAGAGAGAGAGAGAGAGAGAGAGAGAGAAATGACACAGAGATGTGTGCAGAAGGAGTTCTCGATCCCAAGCATCACAGACTGGCTGCTGCAAGTCACATGGCTTGCCAACAACCTGGACATGCTTAGCATGTGATCCTGGAAACTGGGGTCCTTTGGTCCTACATTACCAGTGGCCAAGGTAGCACAAATCAGGTAGCCAATGGCACTAAAAAAAATTGACTGAGCTACCAAGATTTTGAAATTTAAAGTCGCTACCTGCCCACAGAGTTATTTTTGGGCCCTTAAATTATCCCCACTAAAAATACACAAACTGATTTGTCCCACCCTTCTGATGCCCAAAAATGCTGGATTCTGGCAAGTTTAACAAATGTCAGTTCAGCATCAGATCATCCTTACTGACACCCCTGCAGCAGGCAACACATGGCATGGAGCTGCCTTCTTGAGGTAACAAGTCACAGCCCTGCCCCAAAATCCACGTTTTGACAGCATGAAATAGGGAACAGGGCTGCAATGCTATGCCAACGTGGTCCAAGGAGTGACTGCCTTAACATACAATTCTTTAACTTCACTGTTCTCTCTTTTAACTTTCAAGGCAACTGTACATGTTGGGAAGGAGGGCTGTATATAAGTTCTGTACTATCAATCATTTTTCTGTCAATCCACTATTTTTCCCCTTCCCAGCCATCTACCTAGTGATATGCTGCAATCAGGGATATACTCTATTTAGACTCTGAACAGTCATGGAATTTGGGAGTTTTCCTTCCCTTGTGTGCCCCGATTAACCCTCCACCCCGTGACATGGCCCGTGCTTCCATCGGCCTTGAGGTTAAGATTCACGAGAGCCAGAGGCAAGCTCCCTGGCCCAGCTGTAGGGGCCTCTGTGATGCCAGAACCTGGCAGAAACCCCTCCCAGGCTGAGGTGCAGTGCAGAGCCACAGCTACCTCAGCCAGGCGTATCCTCAGACATGGTGACCCAGCTCCGCTCCTGAACCTGGCTCACCTCTGCGGTAGTACAGCACGCTATTACTGGGCCAGCCCCGTATGAATACTATGCTGCTTATCCTAAAACTGCCTTTAAAGTTAAAGTTAAAGATGTGTATGTTAAGGCAGGCACTACTCAGATCAAGCAGGGCCTCTAATAACAGCACTGCATCCCCATTCTCTATCGCGTGTCATCGAAATACTGACTCTGGAGGCCGGGCTGGGACAGTCATCAGTAGCAGTAAAAAAAAAAAAAAAAAGTTAAATCACACAAAAATGAGGGTTACTCTCCTGTAACCATAGATCTGGGAGTGCTGTATGGTTCACATTCACACTTGTGCAATCTCCCTTTAAACTCTGTTCTTGCTGGACTGTCTAAGAGAAGCTTCTCCCACCACCCAGGTGCTATATCCCTCAGCTCATCCCCATGACATCAGATCTTGCATGCTGGAAGCAGGGATCCATGTACCCCTTGCCAGGGGAGGTCGGGTGGGTCATGTGCATGTGAACCATATACCATTCCTAGAACTACGGTTACAGGCGAGTAACCCTCATTTATAGGGATGTAGATATGGTTCCCTTATCTACACTTGGGTAGACTTCCAGCAGTTGTCCAGGAGGAGGTGGCAAGGCATGCACCTCTATTTGGTGAACAGAGATTGGAGAACTGAGGTCCCAAAAGCATTCCAGCATGACTACAGGTCAATGCTGTAATGGGAGATAAAGCTGTGTGCAGACTGCCAGGTAGCTGCACTACAGATCTCCTATATAGGGACGTCCCTGAAAGAAGCCACTAAGACAGCGGTATGTCTGGCGGAATGAACACTAAGCCCTACAAGAGGCTCCCTATTAATCAACCTACAGCAGAGGTCGATGAAGGAGACAATACACCTGGCAATCATCCTCTGAGGTACCACGCTGCCCGGTATGGCTTTAGCGTATGCTACAAAGTGCTAGTGAGCCGCCCCTCAAACTCCAGCTGTACACTCCTTGTAATAAGAGATCGCCCACTGCAGATCCAAGGTATGGAGCCTATGGGTGGCCTCCAAAGAAGGGCTGGCAAAGTACACCAGAAGGTTAATCACCAGGTTAAGATGAAACTTCGACACCACCTTTGGGTGGGGGTGAAAGACGACCTAGTCCCCGTGGAAGACCAAGTAAGCAGACTTCAATGAGAGTACCTGGAACTCATTTGATCCTCCTGGCAGGGACACAGCCAACAAGAAGGTGGTTTTCCATCACAGGTGCGACATCTCACATCTCTGGATAAGCTCGAAAGGCTTGCCCATGGGCACTGCCAGAACCAGCAACCATCAATCAAAATCTTTATTTAGCCAGGCGAGCACCATTAAGCAAGCTCATTTTTGAGATGGACCTGGACAAGATACTGTACATAATCAATACATAAAAAGAAATACACACTTACAAAGCCATTACATAGAATTGGAATTACACACAAGAGGTTTATAACACCACAGGAGTACATTTTTAAAATAAGACAGGAAATTAAATACCATGTGTAATGTACAGTAAAAGTAGCAGTACCCATACAACAGCAATTACAGAATATTCCTATACAACCATATTTACAGAGTATACATGAAGCAGGCTTAAACGCAAATATTGAGTGACTGGTACAAGGAAGGAAAGGGTGGGGAGGGGGGAATTACTAGGTATATATGTATATGTGCTAGGTGCCTATAGGGCCTTTGATTGCAAGGGATGGGTGGAAACGGTTAGAATGCTAGGTACAAGGCACCAAGAACAGGTGGCAGAGGAGGACATGCAAAGATGTGGAGTGTAAGTGGATGGCAGGAGGACACAGAGAGGGAGACTCCATTATCAGGATAGATAGAATAGTCAGGTAGAGTACTTGTAGACTCTGATATTGCTGGTAAGGGGGTAGGGGGGGCAGGAAAGGAATGCTCCTGGAAGGACTAGAAACTGAGGCTGGGGGAAGGCACGGGGGGAGACTAACATCAGGGGAAGCAGTTCCAGGATTCCTTGATCGAACGAGAATATAGTGCTTTGAAGGCTGATAATTTGATTGGGTATGCCAACTTCAAGGTTTTTTGCAGGTTGTTCCACAGTGCGGGTAGTGCGAGATTTATGGCAGACCTACCAAAGCACGACTTGAACTTGGGTGCTGCAAAAGACATACAGGAAGAACTCCTTACGGCATACTTTCCTACCGCATTTAGTGGAAGATAGTCCGCAATTTATTGGGGCAGCAACACAATAACAGCTCTGAAGGTCCAGACGGCTGCATTTCTCCATCTTCTGTACTGTAAGTAAGGGAAGACCAACCTACTGCAGCGTAGAGGGAGCAGTGATGTGTGGATTAAGGGAGTCCGGTAATAAACTTCAGGGATCTATGGTAGAGCGTGTCAAGTTTGGTCATAGCACTGGCAGCGCCTTGGCTATAAAGGAAATCTGCATAATACAGTAAAGTAAGGAATGTGGTTTGGACCAGTCTCTTCTAAGCCTCCAGTGTTAGTAAGTATTTGATCCTGTAAAAGAGGTCAAGCCTCTGCCTAAGCTTCTTTATCAGCTCATCAATGTGATTATTAAAGGAAAGCTTTTGGTCTGTCCAAACCCCCCGGGTATTTGAATTTTGTTACACAGTCCAGTGGTTCGCCAAGAAGTATATAAATATGTGGTATGTTTCCGTGAATTACAAGATTATTAGCATGTGCAAAGGGAGAAAAAAGCATCGTCTTTTTTTTTGCATTCGGGAGCAGCTTCTGTTGCAACAGTTGTAGTTGAAGCCGATTAAATTCCTGTTGTAAATCCCTGCAAGCTGCTTCCAGGGAAGATCTTTCAATGTAAAGTACCGGGTCATCGGCAAAGAGGTGAATGTTAGCAGATTTGATGCCAACGTTGATTCTGATGATGTATATTGCAAAGAGCAACGGACCCAGTATCGAGCCTTGTCGTACATCCTTCAGTAGAGGTTTCAGGGATGAGAGTTCCCCTTCCACCTTTATCTGCTGCTGCCGTCCTGTGAGATCGTCAGAGAACCATCTCAAGGACAGGGAGTCGAGGCAGATATTTTGGAGGGAAACAAGGAGTAGGGCATTTATCGACAGTATCAAACACCTTGCTTAAATCCAGAAATACAGCACTAATGAAATGCTTGGTATCCAGGGCACACTGCCAGTCATTGGTCACTTTTGCAAGGGCCGAGACAGTACTATGATGTGGCCTAAAACTGGACTGTAATGGGTTTAACAGGTTAGCATTATCAAGGTAGTTCCTGAGCTGCACACTCACTATTTTCTCCAATAGTTTGAACAGGGTGGGGAGTAAAGAGATTGGCCTATAATTATTCAGGTCACAAAGGTCTCCAGACTTGAGAAGAGGGATTACATGGGTGGTTTTCCATAGAGGAGAAATAGCGCCTTGTGATAGGGAGAGGTTAAAGAGATGCACGATAGGCACTGTCAGTACGCGATGATTAAGCTTCAGGAAGAATGGGTATAAAAAAGGTCTGCCCCAGCACTCTTCCTGGTATCCAGTTGTGGGAGAAGATCCTCAACTTCTTTCAAAGTGGTGGGCTGGAGAAAGCACACCATGCTAGTGCCCTGAGCCGATGAGTCCAGTAAGCTGAGTTGTGAGCGGAGGATACTGGCAGGGGAAGTATCGAATGCAAGTCCTGCGGCTGCAAAATGGTTATTGAAAGAGTCAAGGATAGTCAATTTGTCAGACACCAAGGTTGCAAAAGTAGTGATTTTTGTGGGTTGGGTGTTCAGAGCTGCATGACCTTCAATATCCTTGATGGTTTTCCAGAACTTGGCTGAGCACTTAGTGGAAGAGGCCAGTTCTTTACAGAAATAACTAGCCATGGCTTTTCTAACCAAACTAGTACAATGGTTACTAGCCTTCCTAAATGAGGTCCAATCAGTTGAGAATTTTGTTCTCCAAGCTTTTTTCCAAAGCCAGTTTCTGTGCAGCAGGGAGGCCTTTAACTGTGCTGTAAACCATGGGCATGATTTTTTCTTTGAGCGTATTTTAACCAGCGGTGCATGTCTATACAGTGCCCCTAGCACAATCTCCTGGAACATGTCATAAGCCATAAACACTGAGTTAGTCAGATAGAAGACCTGCCATCTCAAGGAGCTGCGCAGGTCAAAGAGGAATGCACCAGTGTCAAAATGATGCTGTTGCCCCTTGAGTGAGAATGTGGAGAAAGATGGTACTTTTGGGATGGATTTTACACATGCTATGAAAAAGTGGTCACCAAGATCCGAGAAAAACACTCCAGCATGGGAAAACAGGTGGTGTTTGCTTACTAAAATAAGATCTAGTAGAGTGCTGTTATTAGGGTACTTCCCATTAGGACGTGTTACTTCAGAGACAAGTTGAGAAAGCCCAAAGGAGTCACAAATAGTTTTAAGAGGTACGGAGACATTGGATGACCAATCCAAATTAAGGTCCCCTGATATGATAATTTCCAACTGTAGGGATCCCAGCACATTACTTAGATGGTCTAACAATTGTAAACCCGCAGAAGGGGGCCTATAACATCCTAGGACGCAGAATGAGACAGAAGAGGAGAGCCTGACTGAGGGCCAGGCTTTCAAATTCCTTTGAGATTGAGGTTGATTTTATGACTGAGGCAGATAGTTTATCCTTAACATAGATGGCAGCAACTCCTCCTCTGGAGAGCCTATCAGTTCTGAACAAGGTATAAGATGGGATATTCACCTCTCGATCTAAGGTACCTAAACTGAGCCAAGACTCTGTGACCACAAATACATCAGGCAAGGTATGGCTAGTCCAGGCTTGTACGGAGGCAAACTTTTTTAATAGGCTACACACGTTGATGTGCATAAAATTCAAGCCTTTGATACCGGCTAAGTCAGCAGGAGATAAGACAGCTGCAGGGGTACCAGGATTGAGTTCAACATTTCCAGAGCATAACAACAGGAGCAGCAATAGTTTCTTGATAGCTTCAAGAATTAAGTCTATGTGCTTTAGGTCTATCCCACTTAGTAATGCTATCACTTAGGCTTGGGGGGGTTCCTTAGACAAATATCTAGGGGGTCTAGCGACGTGTAGAAAAGTGCCCTAGCCATAAAAAGCAGGGATTGCTGGGGGTTCACTGCAGAGCAACGCAGGATTAAACACTTCAAAGCATATGTAGATGAAATACCCACTCACCACAGAGGTTGCAATGCAGGTTTTAAAATGGGTATCATAAGTGCCAACACGCAAGAGTCTGAGGTATCGAAGGGATCATGACAATCTAAAGTGATGCTGTGTACGCCCACGCTACTGGGAGATAGGCGTGGAGTAATACAGGAATCTAGGATACATACCAGAATAAGGGCAAGGCATAGAAATAAGCAAGAAAACCCCATTCTGCTAGGTACACCCAAAGGTGTTGTGTGTTTTGCAAAAATTCCTGTGGACAGGATCTGGATGGCAACAGCAAAAGATCTCAGCACTGGTTACAGCAAGACAGGAGTGACCTTAGCAAACATTCAGACTGGTGGATAACAGTATGAATACTTAGGAGTACCTGCTAGTAAAGCAGCTGTGTTGTTGCCCAATCAAAGGTTCGTCCAAGACAGTGGGAGGAGTCTATGTGTAGGCCGAAAAACAGAGGTGGAAAGCGTCCAAGTAAAGCCGTAGAAAAGCAGACCAACTCAGCCAGCAATTACTGCAGCCAACCGGAGCTTTGCCGCTACTGGAATAGCCAATTGGCTTCTTCCTTCGGTGGTTTACAAATAATCGCTTCCTTGTTTTAAGATGCAGAAATGGCTGCCAAGTGTATCTTGAGAGTTGTCGACCTCAGCCTCAGCTGAGACAGGGACCACAGATAGTCCAGGATGCTAGCCAAAGGGCAGGCAAGGGGATCAAGCTCCTTGTCCTAGCACTAAATGGAAAATCTTTTCCATCTGAAGGCACAGCACTGACGAGTTGACTTCTTTCTGGTTGCCTCCACATCATGAAGCACAACATCCAAAAGTCCCAGAGCCTGTAACTCTAGCTGCTCAGGAACCAGGCTGTGAGGTGCAGGGATTGAAATTCCGGGTGTAGGAGCTTCCTCCGATGACAGAACAGCAGATCCAGATGCAGGAGCAACTGCAATGGAGATCTGCTGCTGAGGCTGAGGAGATCTGGGTACCAGAACTGGCAGAGCCAGTCCGGGCGATCAGAACCATCCACACCTTGTCCCTTTGTACCTTGACCATCATCTTGTGGATCGGGGAAAGTGTGGGGGAAGTGTACAGCAGGCCTGAGGTCCAAGGCCCATGAAGCATCCCCCAGCAGTATTACAGACTGAGGTGGGTGGGCACAAAAACAGTCTCAGCTATGCATTCTTCTTGGAGGCAATGAGGTCCACCAGAAGATTGCTCCACAGTTAGAACAGGGGGTTCACCACCTCCTGATGCAGTGATCACTCGTGCAACGTCTCACCCACCCAGCTGAGGGCATCCACCAACTGGCTGTTGGCTCCCGCGACATGAATTGTCAGTAGATGTGCACCCAAGCTGCGCATGAGGGTTCGGGTGTGGAGGGCCTCCTGACACAAAGGAAGGGAGTTCATGCTACCCTGCCTGTTCAGGTAGAACATTAGCCATGGTGTTGTCCATTTGGAGTTGCACACCCTGACCTCAGACCAAAGGAACAAATTCCATCATAGCTATGCACACGTCACGGAGCTCCAGCAGGTTGAATATGGAGACCACGGTTGGACAAATCAATTTGTGAGCTGGTGGTCAGTTTGTTCACCGGCCCCAGAACATGTTGAAGAACGAGTCCTGTTTGTCCACCCAGAGCCATTGGTCACTCTGACAAAAGACACGTCTTTGGTGGGATGGGTAGTGTACCTCGGGGACCATAGAGCCCAACAGAGTCCCATCTCCACCGGGGTGGGACAAATCAGGTAACCAGGTGGCAAATGGCCACTAATAAAATTGATTTGGCTACTAGATTTTAAAAGTTACTGGACAACTGACTACCTACCCATAAAGGGATTTATTTTTTTTTTTTAGCTATTAAAAGTGATTGGCACAAAAAATATTGATGTGGCTGTCAGATTTCACCAGCCGCCACTGGGTGGCATCACACATCGACTGGGTCACTGAGACCGGTTGGTCCAAGTGTCCTAGGCGCTGGGACCCCTGATGGCGGCACATCTGGCAGTGAGCCCACTGGACCACGCTGGTGCAGGATGCCATGTACAACAGCAGCCTCAGGAAGTCCCAGGCAGGGCGCAAGTATCCAACCTGAAATGATCAGGTAAAGGAGGTAAGATCCAGTGCAAGGAGTTGGGCCTTGGATTGGAGGAAGTCTGGCTCTGCCCCAGTGAAGTGAATCACCTACAAGGGGTTCCGTTCAGACTTGGCTGGATTGATCAGAAGCCCAAGTCTCTGCAGGTCTAGGGGGACAGGTCCCTGGACTGCTCCACTGCCTCCTTGGACAACCCAGCTATCAGCCAGTCATCCAAGTAGGGGTACATCCTAACCCCCTGGCACCGCAGGGATGCTACTACAACTGCCATACACTTGGTGAAGACCCTGGGCACAGAGGACAGACCAAACTGCATGATCTGGAACTGCGCAGAACCAAAGGCACCGCCAATCAGATGGACGGACTGGAACGTGGAAGAATGTGTCCTGGAACAAAACCACATGCCCTGCTCCAGAGATGGGAAGATCGGGGTCAGCGTGACCATCCTGAAGCTGCGCTTCCTGAGATACTGATTCAGATCGTGAAGAGCCAGTATGGGGCCCCAACCCCACCCAATCCATTTTGGTGCCAGGAAGTGCCTGGATATAAAGCCCTAATCTATCATAGAGTCTAGGACATGAGCTATGGTTCCTTTCTTGAGGAGCTGAGCAATGTCCTCCCTGAGAGCAGACAACATGTCCTGCGACACCACGGACTCCCTTGGTGCATGGGGACGGCAAGGCGAGAGAACCTCGAAAATCAAGAGGTACTGTCCACCCACCACCTCCAGAGCCCTTCTGTCCAAGGTAATTATGGACCAATCATGCCGGAAATGGTGCAGCTGGCCCCCCCCCCCGGGAGCTGGGACAAGGACTGGACGGGTAGGAGGTAGACATCCTCCTCCTGTCAATCAGCAGCTTTGGAAGAGGCATCAACGACTGCTGCCAGATGGGCATCATTACCCCTACCCCCACCTTTTGTGGGGCCCTGACCAGAGAACTTGGTCTTGGAGTACCAAGCTTGTGAAGGCCCTTGCTGGGGCTGTTGCTGCTTAGGTTGCTGTGCCGGAAAAGGATGAAACTGAAAAGGCTTCTTCAGCTTCTGCCCTTTTGAATCCTTCTGCAAGGAGGTCATAGAATCCAGGGTGGCACTGGACTTCTCAATCCTGGTGAGACTGCCCTCCACCCCAGGGTCAAAGAGGCCACTGCTCAAAAAGGGGACATCAGCCAACTTGTGCTGCATGTCCACCATAAAGGTGGAAATCTACAGCCATGCCCTGAGACTCATCACGATGGCTGCTGCCATGGCACGGGCACAAGAACTGCCCACGTCTAAGGCCACCTAAAGCTGGTGTTAAGCCAGTGTTTTATCCTGGTCGTAGACTATTTTCACTGTCAGCTGCTTATTGGCAGGGAGGTGTGCGAGGACACAAATGATGACTCCTAACAGGGAGTGACTAAAATGGACCATCAGGGCATAGCTCACCTGATGGAGACCATGCGAAGAAGCAATACAGACCTTCTTTGCTGCGTAGTCCAGCTTCTTGGACTTCTTATTATTGGAGTGGGGCACGCGAGGCTTGTCCATACCCCCAATGTTCCAGATTTGCGTTAGACAGGGTCGGCAACCAGACCCACAGCCAAGAGGTGGTCCAAAAATCTGGACAAGGTGCCTGTAAGCACCGCACATGTGGACCATACAGGCAAAGGGTGACAGGCAGGAATCTGGGTAATGCCAAAGTCCCAACACCAGTCCCAAGATAGCCTCGGCCATCAGAAAGGCAACTCTAGGGGATTCATTCCTGTCTAGTACTTCTGTAAAGGACATATTTTGTCCTTTTCTAGACTGCTTTCAAGGGAAACTCTGTGCACTCAGATATGAGCATGAGAAGCACCCTGAAGGATACCGGGCTGTGGTCGCTGGTCAATTTTTTCCAGACAAATCACAGTCAAACGCATAGGCATTCAAAGGGTGCATCAAGGATCCATCGGAGTCATCCAAGAAATCTTCAAATATGGCCCTTGGCTGTTTGTCACCATGCACCACTTGGGCCTCCTCCGAATGAGCGATTTTTACCAACAACTGGCCTGGCAAGCCAGTAGCCAGATGGAGGTCCTTCAAGGGAGCTCCATGCAAGGGCTGTCGTGGAGGCAGCTCCACCTGGATCGGTGGCGAGACTCAAGTCAGGGACAGCCGTCTCTGTAGTACCGGTTCAGGTGGAACTGGCATCAGCCAGGTGACTGCAGGGGTTGAGGGTAGAACCCTACCCTGCCCAACCAAGGCCCACTCCTGCCACAGGAGCCCTTCACAGTGCAGGCACATACTGCGGAGCCTCTTGTCATCTGAGGACAAACAGGAAGAGGAGTGCCTACGACCTCAGTCTCGAACTTGAGCATAGACAGGGTCAACGATACCAAGGGGAAATGGGCAGAGTGTCAACCATTCTACTCCAGAGGGAAGTAACTCCCAAGAGCAGACAGCCAAGTTCACTGACTGCTCCTGGACCTCCTGAGTGAGGCCAAACAGGACCAGGGTGCTCAAAATTGAATCATCATTCCCCTCAAACAATGTGTCGACAGGGTTGAGAAAAATCTTGACCACCTGCTCATCCTATGTTGAGACTGACAAGATCGACAAGGGCTCCATGGAGCTAGTGGTCTGTCCCCTGACCCAAGTTAGTTTGGCCAAAGCTGAATGCTCCATAGACGCAGAGGGATCTGGGGAGTCGAGGGAACAGGAAGAACGTGCCCTATCCCAGTTACATGACCATCAGCGGAATTTCTTCAATTCCTTAGATTTGCTGTGACGGGCAAGGCTCTTCCCAAAAGGCTGGAGGGCCCTACACAAGTTACTTGTGAAGGACACCGACACTAGCCCCCAACGGGAGCAGCGCAGAGACAGACAAGGTGCCTGCCGAGGCCTTGACCGCAGCCTCTTCCACAGCTGCCATGTGCCATGGACCCCACAGGAGCAGGGGCCGCCTTAAAAGCCTGCTTCAAAGTCACCGGAGGGTCCTGTTTGGAAGGCCAAGGAGAAGACGGGCGTTGCGGTCTTCAAGAGTCTTCAGAAGCATGGTCTGGAAAAGGCCGCAGTCAGTGATGTCATGCTCTTCCCCAATGCAGTAGATGCACAACATGTGTGGATCCATTAGAGATATCTTTTGGTTGCACTGGACGCACCACTTGAAGCTGGGAACCGGCTTAGAATCCCCGCAATGCATGAAGTCGATGGCTGAGACAAAGACAGAACCAAGGAAACAGCAAAAAAGGTTCTGTGTTGAAAGTTAAGCCAAATAGTGTAGTTAGAGAATTTTGGAGCCTACTCTGCATACAGAACTGCGAAGGAGGAGACCGAACTCTCCCAGCAGAAAGTAAGATCTGATGTCACAGGGCAGAGTTGAGGAATATACCACCCAGGTGGTGAGAGAAGCTTCTCTTCAAGACAGTCCGGCCAAAACAGTTATTAAAGGGAAACTGCCCAAGTGTGGATAAGTAAACTATATCCACATCCCTAGAATGCAAGTTAAATATTTAAGTAATCCTATATTTGGGGGGCGGGGGGAATCTAATTTCGGCTCACTGAGCTCTCAAACGTGGGTCACCGGCATGGCGCAAGGTGTGGTGTCCAGCGACTCAGTGCCACTGGGCCGGCATTGTGGAAACGGTTTTGCAAGTGTATTACTGAATATTTAAGGTGCAACTCTGAAAGAATGGATTTGGCAGCAAAGGGTGGGCAGTCCCCCATCTGGAGTAACCAGTTCAGGACTAACAGGTTAGTTTAGACAAAGGCCCAATGTCTGAAGAGAAGTTTACCTCCTGAAGTGGGTTGTGCTAGTTATTAGCAAAATGTATGTTCAGTTGTGTCCAGTGCCACTAGGAGCAATGTTCAATGTCCTACGACATGTGTGAAACAAAGTACAAGTGTCCTGTCAGTAAATGTGTTTTCAGTTGTGGCTAGTGCCACTGGAAGAAATGTCCTATGTTCTATGCTATATGGGAAAACAAGTGCAAGATGTTCAACATCCTACAGTGTGGGAATACAAAGAGTTTTCTGTCAGATATAGTCGAGTTGTTGCCCTGCACGTTCCTATTGCCACGATGTATAAACCTTGGGGGTCCACCCTTGCTTTACAGAACATCTCTGTTTGGAATAAAGTCACACTCTAGAACCCCAACTATGGTTTGGACATTGACATTATTGCTTCCTGTGCTTTGGATTTGCTGGGTACCCCTCCAGAAGTTAGGTCTAGCACAGCCCTAGTAAAAAGTTCTCTCCTCAGGACCTGGTTATTGTAAATGCCTAATAAAGCACATTTGCTTTTGTACACCCCATCCCTTTAATCTCTAGAGAAATTAGCCTGGCATACATTCCCAGAGCAAGGGATGGTAACATTTTTAAATGTGTTTTGAGTCCATGTGCCCAGTTATGGGTGCCAGGGGTAGCAAACTGTGTAAAGTGGGGAGGGGGGGTTACATTTGGGCCAGTCTTAGAACCTATTATCAAACTCTCTACTCTCAGCCAGCACCACCGCCGTGGGACTCTATACAAACTTTTCTTGATGCCCTAACCCTTCACAATCTTATGGAGGACCAACAGGCGACACTCATGGCACCCATCTCCTCTAATGAGTTTGTGACCCACGTAAAATCCCTGTAAAAAAAGCAAGAGCCCTGGGTATGACAGCTACAGCTTGCAATTTTACAAGCTTCTATGGGACCCCTTCATGACTTGTTGCTACAGATCCAGAAGCAAATGTTCGATATCTTTTATTGGACCAACACAGATATTATAAAAAGAAAGCAATGTCTAAGCTTTCGAATCAACCAAGTCCTTCCTCAGAGACTTACAACAATTGTTCAGAGTCACAATCTATTAAAACCCAGATCATACATAACAAAAAACAAACAGAAATGATCTGATCTGGGTGTTAACAGATTGTGAGGAAAGAATTGGTTGGTCCGAAAGCTTAGACATTGCTTTCTTTTTGTTACCTTTTATTGGATCTTCATAGATGTATCAAACCATTTGCCTCGGAATCTGTTCTTAGAAGGACCAATACAACAACTAATCTATTTCTGTATGACTTGTTGCTATGCACTTTCTATGACTGCCTGGACAAGGCTACCTGTCAGGATACTTGGCGCCATGGAACTATCTGTTATCCTCTAAGCCAGACAAGGATTCTATTAACTGTGACTTTTACCATCCCACACCAGTTCTCAACCTTTACTACAAAATGTTTATGGGCATAATAACCCATCGCTTAGACAACATCCTCACCCTTATTATTGACCAGGGTCAATCAGGCTTTATTCATTCGTGTCAAACCACTGACATCAAACATACTTTATTCCTTTTGGGAAAAGACCTCCAAATGGAGATCACCACTTTGATCCTCCATCTTGATGTGCAAAAGGTATCCTACTGAGACTCATGGTCTTTTATACGCCATGCCTTGGCACATTTCCACTTCCCCTCAAAATTCTAACAGTTACTACATGACCTCTATACCACCCCAGACCATGGTTAAAGCTAATAGGACATTATCGCGAGATTCCTCCTCTCCCTGGGAACCAGTCAGGTCTGCCTTCTTCTCTCTTATCTGCCTCCTATGTGGAACATACAGCACAATTTCTTTGAGAAAAACTCTAGTATTGTGGGCCTGACAATACATGGTAGGACACAAAAGGTAACCTACTATGCAGAAGATAGTCTTTACTTCACATAGCTCAAAACAGTCCTTTCCTGTGTTACTGCAGTGCTTCACATTGGTGGAAGCACTAACTGGCTATAAACTTTACGATAAAATGATAAAACTGAAGTGCTCCAACCTCACCATCTCCCAGACTATACTGGTCTTCATACCTAACCATTTAAATGGGGCTGCTCCCACATAAAATATTAGAGTCTGTACTGGAACCCCTTTAATGACACTGAATCAACTGATACTCCAGGTGGAGGAGTCAGATTTTCCACCCTCAGTGGACCATATTAGTCCAGTCCTACATGGTTCCTAACCAGATCATTTTATATCCATCTTCCATCAGGCTTTGCAGAGGGCTTCACAGATCACAGTGAAAGCCATGCAAGATACCTGGCAAGCAAAAATCACCATACACTTACAAGAGAGTGAATGGGCCACAGTCGGATTCCGACGACATCAGGTAATGGGATTTATCAGCGACACAAATGCAGTTGGAAAACTGCCATCAAAATTTCCGCACACCCCAAAATTACTGCAAAGTTCCGTTCCATACCAGACAGGACTCTTCCTGCCGGAGAGGTGGCTGGACAGAAGTGGCCCCACATTCCCATGTTCTATGGTCCTGCCCAACTCTTTTACATTTCTGGCTAAAAAGGGGAAAGGGACATACAGGCAGTCTCGTAAGTGGGACCCTTGACTACACAAATGACACTACTGCTTTATTCTCACCGTATATTAAAAAACAATGCATCTCCTAAGTATATATCTCACAATGGCCAAGAAGGTAAGTACCCTTCTATGGCTTAAGCCGGATCCACCTACATTACTGTAGATTTACAGAAGTCACAGGAAAAATGCCAGAACAGATGGAACCCATGGCTACTCCATGTTATGACATGTAGAACATACATTATCCCATACACCCAGGGGAAAGACATGGACAGTTATTGGTGGGGGGGTGGGCTGGTGGGGCAAACATTCCAGCCTGGTCCCTCACAAGTTCCTATGATGACTCGATCTCTGTAGTGGATTGTATGATAACATTAACAAAGTCCATGTATAACCTACAGGAAAGAAAAAACAGTTGCGCTCTGCAGAAGGTCCATGTACAGCCTACAGGAAAGAAAAAAACAATTGCACTCTATGGAAGCAAGGGGGATGCCAGCAGAGGGCGGCCAGCCTGGCAACAAACACTGAGATAGCTACACTGCACTCCTATGCAAACTTCAAGGTAGAAATTGTAGCTAAAAACTGACGAAGACCCAGACAGGGTTGAAGCGCCGGGGACAGGACTCTAGTCGGCTACTTTGGAGCTGCTGCTACAAAAAAAAATTTTAACTGCAATTTCTGCCTTTGAGTTTGCTTCAGAGTGCAGTTTATCCATTTCCATGCATAGCCTAACCTGTACCCACCTAAATAACACTGGATCTCTTCTATGCTTTGCAATTTGGTTTCATACGAACATACGATGAATCCAGCAGAATAAGGTCATTTGTTCTAGAGAGTCTGATCGTACTGCAGGGTCCTGAGCGTCAGCTCTGACTCTGCCCCCCACCCAGCCCTTCCCCTCCATCTGCCCCCCTCTTGTCCTATAGTTTTCCATTAACTCTATCCAAAGGGCTCCAGATAAGATTTTACAGGATGGAGTATTGTACTCCTCAACATTAAAGTAAGGTGAGTAAAACCAAATTTGGATGCGTACTAAGGATGAACTTCTTGCATTACAGAATACATTTTTATTAATGCATTTTTTTTAAATGAAATATAAACAAGTGCTATATGTGGGAGATTTGGAAGAGAAACCTATAAAGATTAATATAAAAAAAAAAAAAGTCTGCAGCCTGCTCCATTGCGCAGAGCGATGGGTGCTCATTTGGCATGGTGGCAACCCGGGTTCGCGCCCCGAGTCCAGACGTCAGGATATGAATTCAGCAGGGAGGGAATTCAGAGCATCCACTGGACACTTTCCTCCCAGGGGGGAGCCCCCCGACCACTGTTTGATGGGCCCTGGTGGTGGCTAGTGACTGGCATTCTCGGCAGCGTGTGGCCTGGACATGCTGCTGAACATCCCTGCCCGCAGGATGCTGTCATGGACGGACCACTATGTGGTAAGTGGGTGGGCTGGGAAAAAAATGGAAAACAAGCTGCTCAGCAGACCGGATGGCAATGGCTGGTCCCCACTCACTACAGAGCCCGGAAGTGTCTGTGCCACCCCTGCTACACCCAGGTACATAGAAAGCCTACAGGTGACTCTCCTCTCTCGGTTCCCCCAACAGGGGAAGGGGCCCTCTCAATGAAGGAATAAGTTGGATTACCCGAGTTGCAGCACTTACGGAGCGGCGAAGGGACATGGTGGCTGGGCAGGGTCCTAGGCAACCTGAAGGAGTGGCTGACTAAGAGCTTAGGGAGCATAAATAATGAAGACAAAAAAGTTTGCAATGTTACTTTGCTTTTTTCTCTTATTTTGTACACGTTTCGGTTTCTTTGTTCAGTGTCCACATTATTCATAATCTTTTGCATTTCCTTATCTTTCGTACCTTGACTTGAATTTCTCTTCAGCTTCCTTTTTTCCTTGCCCCTCTTTTTTTTTTTCCATATTCTGTTTTATCTCCTTATTCTCTCTCCTGGCGGCCCCCTTCTGACTGACCCCCCGGAGCCCCATCACCGGCTCCTCCGGGACTTGCCTTAATCATTATCCTCTGCCACAGGACTTGTGGTTGTGCCCGACCACCGATGTGGAGCCTGTGGGGGGGGGGTGCAGCAGTCGTTCATCCTGCCACCGGGAGTGGCTTTTCCTCCATTTTCTCCTCTGCACCCATTGACGTGCAGTGGGCATGATGTCTGAGCTCTGCTTCCGTGAAGACATCTCAGGTGTCCTGAACGTGGGTTCCCTTCCCTGTGTGGTGATGTGCATGTGCTACCACCCAGCCATCGCCTAGAGGCAGGCAAGCGGTACGCCATTCTAACCCCCCTTCCTGAGGGAAGGAGAGCAGTCTTGCAATGCTCGATCCTTCCTTGCCCCTCGGGCCTGCGAGCAACCTGGTTCCATTCCCTGACCCTGGGTCGCCGGTGTTGCAGGAGGTAAGGCACCCAGCACCTCAAGCCCTCTATTCCACTGGGATTCTCGCCCCTCTATTAACACACACACACACACACACACACACACACACACACACACACACACCTGTCTTACTTATGCCATTATCAATGAAACGTTACTACATGCCTGCTGGACTGGTTACTAACTAAAGTGACAAAACAAATTGTATACAGACTCTGAGCCAAGCAAAATATTTTGTGTATAGACTGAGTCAGGTACAGGAATGTATCGGGGAGGAGGGGCGAAATTGGACCAGCAGAATTAAAAAGAAAGAGCACACAAAGTGTGTAGACTTCTTTGCATACCCCATCCCCCCTCCTAAATGACAGCCTCTATACAATCCTGGCCAGGTATAATATTTTGTGTACAGACAGCCAGGTATAATAGTTTGTGTACAGACTCAAAGCCAGGCATAATATTTATGTTTTAAATAAACATTATGAGTCAATGTAAAGAAGTCAGATATCCAGCCACCCTAATGTGCATTCCTTGCCTCCCACCCACCCAACATAACATGATGACTGACTATTGCCTCCTTCCCAACATGACAGTTCTAGTCAGCAACTAATTTTCATGCAGCTCAGATTCGGGGTTCTGTCAGCAGGTTCTCTCTCCACTGGCTCAGCTACTTACCGTGTGGTGGATATGCTGTTACCGCCGCTGCTTGCACACTTGCCCACCTTTCTAATTACATCCTCTCCCAAATGTGCCACACGTTCCTGTGCTTTGCCTCGAAATATATGATGCCGTACAAGGGGTGAGTGTGAACACTTACGTCAGGAGAGCCAAAAAGCGACTGCAGGTGCATGCAGCGTTGTGGATGGTTTTCTTCCCCTCCTAAATAAATGACCAATCATCCACGCAGAGGGGATGAAGCAGGACTAAAATATCGAACCCTGGCTAAGAGATGGTTGGGTGGGGGGGGGGACAATAATAGTTCTGTACTGCAGTCTAATGCGCATATTTGGTACATAAGCCACCTAATAAAAATGCATACAAACCTATTTCACAAGCGTAAATGGGGCAAGTATGCACCTTATCTGAAGCTCTAACTAGCCAACCCTCTCATAAAGCTGACCATTTTCAATGAACCCACCTCTTTAGGAAGGCCATTCCAGCCCTCCACCAGCCACTCCATCAAGAAGTGCCTCCTAGTCTCCCCAACTTGAGAGTGTGTTCCCTCCCTCCAACTTGAGTGTGTCCCCCTCATGTTCTAATTCCTACTGAGCTTGAAGAGACTTTCCTTGTTCACCCTATTTATTGACAGTCTCAATCATGTTCTCTCCCGAGTACATGTTCAGGGCCTCCAATCTCTCCTCGTACATCCTACCCTGCTGGCCCCTGATCATCTTGCTAGCCTTCCTCCGGAATGTCTCCAGCAGGTTTTTGTCCTTTTTAAGGTATGGGCAAGGCCCCTAGAATTCTGCGGCCGTAGAATTTTGTGCAGAACTTGCAATCTACCGGAGAACTTCTGCGGTGCTGCACAATTCACTCTTCTCAGTGATTTTTTATTAATACTTCTGTTTATACATAGAATCTGGTTCCCTTCCCCTCTTTTTATATCCAAAACCCCCTATATGTTCAGAATGTGATGTTATCATTCCATCAAAAATCCAGGAAAAGAGTACACAATAGCAGGGGAGGTACTAACAACAACAATAATGGAAAGGGATCTGGGTGTAGTCATATCAGATGACCTAAAGGTGGATATGCAATGTGAGCAGTCAGTAGGGAAAGCCAGGGGGATACTGGGATGCATAGGGAGGGGCATCACAAGTAGAAAAAGGGAAGTGGTTATCCCTCTATACAGACAGTTGGTGAGACCCCATCTGGAGGACTGCGTGCAGTTTTGGAGACCTCATCTACGCAAGGACATAAACAGGATGGAAGCAGTTCAGAGGAGGGCAACTAAAATGGTGCATGGTCTACATCAGAAACCATATGAAGAGAGACAGAGAGCTTAATGTGTATACCCTTGATGAAAGGAGGGACAGGGGGGACATGATAGAAACTTTTAAGTACCTCAAGAGAATCAACAAAGTCCAAGAGGGTAGCATCTTTCAGAAAAAGAGATGTGTAAGAACAAGGGGGCACAATTTAAAGTTAGAGGGGGGACGGCTCAGGGGTAATGTGAGGAAATTCTTTTTCACGGAGAGTGTGGTGGACGCATGGAGCCGCCTTCCTGGAGAGGTTGTGGGGTCTAAAACAGTGGAGGAATTCAAGCATGCATGGGACAGACATAAGGCAATTATAGTGGGGGGTTGCAGGAAATAGGCTGTTGGTTAACTAGAATCTGCAGCTTATCCAGTAGGTAGGGAAATGGGCAGACTGGGTGGGCCAAGTGGTCCTTATCTGCCGTCAAAGTCTATGTTTCTATCATTGCTATAACATCATACATTAGCTGATGAAATGGTTGCATTCTGCAACAGAAATGAACAGTCACTTATCTACCACAGCTCCCACTGCCAGAGATGGTGGCACAGCACATCACACATGGTGATATTTGCTCAACCTGCACTAATACAATTTTCAGTCTTACATTGTTGCACTAGGGCCAACTTAAACAAAGCCTTGTCAATAGCACAGACCTGTTAAGTCCATATCTTACTTTGTACAAACCTATTTGTGCCTTTAAGGTATAGAGACACTATCTGAAATGAATAACTGGTAAAATGAATTTAACTGTCTAAACTTTTAAGAAAAATAAAGCAATTATGCCCAGAAAAGTGAAATATAATAATGTGTAGACCTGTTGAAAGAATAGACCTGTTAAATAATTGCATTGTACGCATTTTTTGCCAGGGTTATTGATTACATATTGTCATTGGCTGATAGAATCACCTAAAAGTTATTGAGAAATGTAGTGTGCAGGGACAGCTGTTGGGCCAGAGGGTAGCATGCCGTGTTTCCGTGCCAGCAACTCAGGTTCAGAGATTAGCTCTGGGAGCTGGCTGGGCAGCACAAGGATTGATGGAACACATCACTGTACGGAGCCTGGGAAGGTATGGTGCGGTGTTCTGTCACATGGTGAACACATTGTGATGGGCTGGAGAGCTCTCTCTCACAATTGGTTCACATGCATGTCATGGCCTGATGGTGTTAAGCAGTGTGTCAGGGAAAGCAGGTTAACATGAAAAAATGAGTTTTGCAATAACTCCTCTATTCCATTTCCAATGAGACCTGTATGAATGAGGATACAAGTTCATGGAAATTAAAAAAATAAAAAAAAAATATGTACACACACACACACACACACACACACACAGTAGCTCTGTCTCTCACCATACACACACATATTTGTATATATGTTACAGATTGCATATAAATATATAAGAGATA
Source organism: Neoceratodus forsteri (assembly GCA_016271365.2). Classification (NCBI taxonomy): domain Eukaryota; kingdom Metazoa; phylum Chordata; order Ceratodontiformes; family Ceratodontidae; genus Neoceratodus; species Neoceratodus forsteri. Next base: position 660,927,334 of record CM057456.1, on the reverse strand, counting down.
CACAGTGGGAACCTCATGAGTGGTGTAGGAAGCACATACAAATATAGAAGTGCTAGACAGTGGAAACCTCATTAGTGGGAAAGATAGAAATACCTTATTTATCACATAAGATCCCTCTGCATATGTAATTTATGCATCAGGCTAGGACCTTATGGGAGAGACTTTTGTTTTGCTTTTTTAGGCATAAAATTATTTTTATAAGTCTGTTATTTTTTTGAACTAGTGTTACTGTGCTTTCCACCATCCTAATTGCTATAACTACTGCCATGAAAGTGAAGTCAGGATGACAAGCTGACACTGTGATGTGGTAGTTTGTTAGTGCCACAGAACTTCCGAAGAAATTACAATCCACTGCCGCAGAAGTTCTGCGGCAAATGGTAGTCTTGCCACAGAACTTGGTCCCATTGTGCCGCAGAAAAGTAGGGGCCCTGGGTATGGGCACCAGTACTTCATGCCGTACTGCAGGTATGGCCTCAGCAATGACCTGTACAAGGGCAGCATCCCCTTGTCCTGCCTACTGCTTACCCCCCGGCAATGCGGCCCAACATTTTATTTGCCTTAGCTGCTGCTTTCCAACACCGTGTGGACTGCGTCATGTCACTACTGATCATCACCTGCAGGTCCTTCTCCTCAGATGCAGTTACCTGGACCCCTCACATACTGTACCTAGTCCTTAAGCTGTTGGCTCAATGTGCATAGCCCTGCATCGTTTCCTCTGTATACCGAAAAAGCTTCAATACAATTTGAGTTAAAAAAAAAAAAAAAAAACACACAAATACACCTAGAATCCCATAACCATGATAATTAAAACTTGCATCCTTTAAGGATGAACAGCAACCAATGCTTCAACCTCCTGGGCCATAAACTTTTCTGGTTTTGTTATTTTTACAGTGAGTGAAAAGTGATGAAGAATGCTGATCAGAAAAAGTACCATGCATATAGCAGATATTCTGGAATTTACATTGATTCAGAATACACACATACAATAAAAAGCATTAACCTATGCACAAAGTAGCATGGATATGCAAACGTGTGTGTGTGTGTGTTTTGGGGGTAACCAGGCCAAGAATGTCTCAAATGGTGCTACATTCTGTCTGGCAAACCCCACAGCTAACTCACATGCACTAAATGTAACCATAATCTTACAAATCTGCACAAAAGATTATGCATGATGACACTAGGCCGAGGATATCACTTGCCATCTAAAAAGGAATTTCAGACAGAAATGCTTCACTTTCCCATAGTTCTTAATCTTACACACACACACACACACACACCCTTTACTCCAAGCCTGGACACTTTCCTAGCATTTATTCTATAAAGTAATATAGAGAATACTGGATGGGCAACTATGCACTACCAGTGTATTCTGCCACAGAGGTGTTCCAATTTCCTCTGACCTCGAGAGCGAAGCTAGAGAGGTCCATGGGAATCAGAACCCCCGAGGTGACAGAACACAAAGGTTGTGCATAAAGTTGCTCATCCTGTATTTTTTATAGTGTATCACAGTACTGTGACATGTGTGCTTTGTGGGTTTTTCCTGTTTTTTTCATAATGAAACCGACTTGAAAGTCTCTACAGGTTCTAGAATACAGTCACCACAGAATTAAATAGAGGAAAGCAACAATGTGCCAGGATTTCAAGTGGTTCTGCTGCAGTAGTGACATCACTACTGCAGCAGAACACAGAGGATTGTGTAGGAGCAGTCATACATAACAAGGATATTCTTGTATCGAGAGGTTTCCTTGGTAACAGATGACCTCGAGAGCACAGCTCAAGAGGTACTCTGTTAGCAAGGGAACCTCAAGATACATGAATTTCTTGTTTGGTGTATGACTGCTCATACACAATCTTTTATAGTGTATGGGCAGTCACAGCATGAGAATCACACAAACCAGCTGGAGAAGACAGAGAATAGGAATTTTTTTTTTTTTTTTTTTTAACTGACAAAGCATGCTGCAGATGTTTCTCAAGTTCAAGTTTAAAAAAAAAAAAAAAAAACGCAAATTCCAGTTTAACTGGATTGAGGAAAGCAACTATGTGGCAGCATTCCAAATTGTTATGCTGCAGTAGAGACACTGCTAGTGCAGCATAACAATTCCATTCTAGTTATGGATTTATATCCTTAACATTCTACCATACACTATAAGCATATTCCAGGCATGGAATTTCATGCATAGCATAGAGGATAATGGATGGGCAACAGTGAACAACAACATTGTTCACCTTTGAGAAGTTGTCATGACAACCATGTAAACCTCGACAGCAAAGCCCGAGAGGTTTTCGGTTGTCACACAACCTCAAGAAGTGAACAACTGTTTACTGTTGACCATCCATTATCTTGTATAGTGTAGGGGGCAACAGTAAAATCAACAGCTGCTCGTTTCACAATTTCTGTCCCCCTTCCCCACCCAATGCAAGGACAAGTCCCACTCTATCACGGCCTCCCCCCTCGCTTTCACATGAACATTTTTTTTTTATTAAATGATACCGCTTGCTCTCAGAGACCTTTTTAAATAAAAAGTGACTGCTGCCCTTACTATAACGGATTTGTTCTATGCAGTTCTTCTTTTGTGAGCACTCTCGGTGACGGCAGTTTCCCTGAGTCCAGCGAAATCGAGATCTGCACATGCGCAATCATGTTCAATGCTGCAGTACCATCGATGTGACGTACTCAGGATGGTACAACAACATGGTGACGTCACACTGATGGTACAACAGCATTGTGTTTCCATCAATTTTCATACAGAATAGCCCTTACCCATGCACTATATAACATTTATGATCAGAAGATGATAGTGGCTGTTCTAGTAAAGAAGGCTCCCTTTTCTAGTTAATATTATGTCTGTTAGCGATAAAATGGGACAGAATGAGTTTCAGTGCCTCCATTTCTGACTAAGTAATGTTCTTTGAACCATTTATCCAGGAGCAAGCCAGTCAAAGTCTGTTGTGTAAAGAGATGGACACCCCCTTCAAAGTATACGACACAGTGCATTGCTGGAAATGCATGGAAAACACCTGCTGATAAGAAAAACATTTGTGTGACCTTGGATATCTGTGGCAGTTGTTGCCTGCATGTTTAACAGTAGGTTATGTTGTCTGCCTCATTTCTTTGTAGGATAGGCCTTTCAGCAGAGCCATTGATGACACGCAGAACATTCCTCCTCCAGAGGGAACAGGCAGATTGAATGATAAGTGACAGCAGAGTGACAGAAATTCTGGCAGGGTGCTGAATTAACCTTGATTATGTTACCTAATACTGTCCCCCCTCCCCATTTGATTAAAAGATACCTTCTGGTCAGTAGGAGAGGTCAGGCTGGGGGGGGGGTGACCTATAAAGACGACTAGCAATGCATTAGGTAACAAGACTCCCAAAGTAAACTACCTTAGTAAGCTGCTCCAGGAGTTCATGAGACAAAACAAGCATTTTTCAAAACTCTGTGTTCTATACAAAATGACAGCAAGTGGAGACCTGCTCAGCCAAATCAGATCTCTTATCCGGTGTACGTTTATCAGGCTACAAAGGCACACTATGTATGCAAATGAAGGAAAGGATGGGTTGTGGGGTTTTATGTGAAGGAAAGCATAAAAGTAGCAGAGGTACAAGGAATATACGGGAGGCTGAGGTACCGGAGGTCAGCCTGGAAAAGGGGAACAGAGCCACTACTCACACTGATGAGATCTACAGACCTCCAGCATGAGGGGAGGAGTTAGATAATGTACTGTTGGAAGCCACTGCCAATATGGCAGAAAAGAGGGAGTTCAGACTCCTAAATGTAAACTGAAGCAACCCAGCTGGGATTTCAAACAGAAGGAGGGACATCCTGGACTCACTGCAAGGGGCATTCTTCAGGCAGCTAATCAGAGAACCCACACGTGATGGGACAATACTGGACCTAGTACTTACTAACAGGGACAGTGTTGCAAATGTCAAGGTGGAAGACCACCTAGGGACCAGTGATCACTGTACAGTGTGGTTCAATGTAATGACAGCTGTGGCATCGAACCACACAAGGGTGAGGGTCCTGGCTTTCAGGAGATCAGATTTCATAAAGATGAATGCCTCACAGATGAACTGGCATGGGGGAGGGAGAAAGACCTAGGTGGAGTTAAAGAACAGTGAGTGAAAGTAAAATGGGGCATAGTAAAAGCAACAAACCTATGCATCAAACAAGTGAGTTAACAGGAAAAAGAGACCACCTATGGTTCCTGAACGAGAGGGCCAAAAAAGTTAAGGCTATAATGGCAGCATTCAGACAATATAAGGAAATGCAGAGCGAGGATGATAAGGAGGTATATCAGGAAAAACAAAGAAAAGCAGGGAAAGCTGTAAGGAGAGTAAAGTCACAAGCTGAAGAGAAAATAACTGAAGCGGTAACGAAAGGGGACGAGATTTTTTTAGGTATGTAAGTGAAAAGAAGAACAGCAAAGGAGGGATTGTAAGGTTTAAACAAGCCTTTGTCAATGCTGCAAGTTCACCGTTGGTATTGCTGTTTGAGGTGCCCCCGCCACACACACACTTTTTTTTTTTGTGTGTATTTTTCAAGTTTAAATCTGGTGGTTTCCTCCTCGTTTCTCGAGTCTGGCAGTAAAGAGGAGGTTTTGTGAATTGTCAGGATAATTACTGCCTACTCCTAGATTCAATAACTGAATCATGAGCTTGTTTCTATTTGAAAAATCAAGAATGCATAAAAATTGATGTATACGAGACTTGTTATTTAAAAAATTGCAAAGATGCCTTTTTAATTCTAAAGTAAACAGTAAGCCAAACAGATCCAACCAGCGTCATTCCTGTTCCTTTTTTCTTTGTTGCCTTCAGAGTGTTCATATTTTATTTGCTGCCTAAGTAAAATGTGGATAATTGTAGCAAAATTATAATATGGCTAACAAGACTGATATAATCTCAGCTACTTAAAAGGTTTAGATTACCTACGTCGACACGAGAGCCAGAAAAAAAAAAAATGATTTGATACCTTTTATTGGATCAACACAGATGTTACAAAAGAAAATAAGTGCTTGAGATTTCGGATTACATAGAATCCTTCATCGGAAAAATAACAGTTGATTTGGAAGTATACACTTTCTTAAAGACCAGATCATACATACATTTTTTTTTTTTGTGTGTGTGTTTTAAATCTCGTTGACTTTAACTGCTTTTTAAAAATCAACACAGAACCATATAAAGACCACTGAGGTCCATCACAAGAAAGGTATGTCAAGATCAAATGTCACAGAATACATAAACTTCTTCCCTGAGAACAGCCACAAAACATACAGATAAAATAAGCTGAAAACATATCTAATATATAATGTTAAAGTGAATTTCCAACGTGGTGCTATAAGGTATTGGGCTTCATTGCCCAATACCTCATAGCAGCACAAGCTCACTGCTACAAAAATGTTAATTTTTAAATCAGTAGTTTTAGTAGGGGAAGGAATCGTAACTGGCGCTGAACCCATGGCCTGCTGATCCCTTCCAACTTCCTGATAACCCCGCACTCTCAAAAATTGTGACGTGTGGCCAGGGAGAGCACGGGGGTATGCCTCACATAAGTCTATGGGAGCTGTTTTAAATACCGGATTTTAGTAATTTTAAACACTCCTAGAAGAAAATTGAAGCAGTCATTTAGTTAAGGTGAGAGAGAGAGAGAGAGAGAAAGAACGTTATCTCACGGCAGAAGAATAAGGAGCTGCTCTCTTGGTGAAGAAGTTACAGAGTTGTGGGAGAGAGACACAGTGGTATCTCCGGTCCTGCTAATGTGTCTGAAAGGACCAATACTTTCTTTGTTAAAGTGGGTGATGTCAGGCAAGCTGATCAGGACACCGAACAGCTGTTTGCTGGGCGGTGTCCTGCACAATAAAGGAAAAATCTGCCATATCATTGGTTCGGCTTTTTCTTTAGAAGTAGACAAAAGTTTCCCCCCAGCAAACAAAAACATCATCACAATCAGCCTGCCTAATGATTGGTGCAGCACTGTCTCGACCCTTGCAGACCACCCTGCATTGAACAAACAGCGTTGCACTCTTCAAAAGCTATTCTTACAGCAACACAACAAGTTCAATGTGCGTGTGCACACGGTGAACTTAAAAAAGATGAGAAGGATACTGCTGAGGGAGACTAGGAAAAGTCAGATATCCTGAACAAATACTTTTGTTCAGTGTTCACAGTGAAGGGAAATGGGGATGGGCCACAAAAAAGTAATAGGATCTCTGAAGAAGAGAAGTGGACACTAGTCCTTTTTCAGAGGAGGAAGTCCTAAAGGGACTTGGTAATCTGAAAGTGGACAAAGCAATGGGACCAGATGGGGTACAGCCTAGCGTATTGAGGGAGCCCAGAGAGGTATTGGCTACACCTCTGACAGTACTATTCAACAGCTCACTCAAAACCGGTGTGGTTCCAAAGGACTGGAAGAGGGCAGATGTAGTCCTACTTCATAAAAGTGGAGGCAGGGTGGAGGCTGGTAATTATAGACCAGTCAGCCTCACATCGGCAGTGGGAGAGTTAATGGAATCACTGATGAAGGAGAGGATAGTGGAATATCTTGAATCAAATGGGTTGCAAGACCCAAGCCAGCATGGCTTCATGGATGGGAGGTCATGACTAATGAATCTAACAGATTTCTTCGACTGGATGACCAAGGAATTAGATGAGGGTGGAGTGGTGGATGTGTCCTACCTAGACTTCAGTAATGTATTCGACTCAGTTCCACACAGAGGACTACTAAGCAAGCTGAGTAGCCTAGGAGTGGGTCAAAAGGTGGTAAACCGGGTAGAACATTGGTTAGGGGATAGGTGGCAAACAGGGAAGGGTGACCAGCAGGGTGCTTCAGGGATGGGTGCTGGGACTTTGTTGAGGATCTGGAAGGGAAGGTCTGCCTATCTGCAGATGACACCAAAATCTGCAACAAGGTGCATACTCTGGGTGGGTGGGGGGAAGAGAGGATGAACAGAGACCTGAGAAAACTTGAGGAGTGGTCACCAGTATGGCAGCTAGGTTTTAATACAAAAAAGTGCAAAGTAATGTACTTGGGGCACATAAACCTACAGGCATAGTACAAAATGGGTGGAGTGTTACTGATAATCACCAAAGCAATAGACAGACCTGGGGGCAATAATCTCTGATGACATAAAGATGTCCAGGCAATGTGACAAAGCAGTTGGGAGGGCTAGTGGGATGCTGGGGTGCATAGGGAGCAGTACCATCAGGAAAAGGAGGGAGGTGGTGCTGCCTCTGTATAGGTCACTGTAAAACCTCACTAAGAATACTTTCTACGGTTCTGAAGGCCACGTGGCCAGAAGGATATAGACAGAGTGGAGGCGGCCAAGAGGACAGCAACTAAAATGGTGTGGGATCTGAATCACAAACCCTATGAGAACAGACTGAAGGAACTGAATATGTATACCTCAGAAGAGAGAAGGAAGAGGGGGATATGATAGAAACCTTTAAATACCTCACCAGGGTTAAATAAGGTACAGGAAAGAAGTATATTTGAGAAAACAAGATGCGTAAGAACAAGGGGATATGCTGTGAAGCTACAGGGAGTTTCAGGCAAGATGTGAGGAAGTACTTCTTCACATGAAGTGTAGTGGATTTGTGGAATAGCCTACCAGCCGAAGTGGTTGGGACGAAAACCGTGATGGGGTTCAAGAATGCATGGGGTGTGCATAAGGTGATCTTAGTGAAAAGAAATTGTGTGTGGGGAGGGAAAAAAAAAAAAAAGAGGCAGAGATCAAGTAGGGTCTACATACTGTAGGTATGGAAAAATGGGCAGACTGGGTGGGCCGAGAAGGCCATTATCTGCCAACAAATTCCATGTTTCTATGTTCGAATAGTCGATAAAGGCACACTAGGTATGCTAATTAGTTTCTCACTCACCATTCAACTTGAGATGGGTGTTCTGTCAAAACTTCAACACAAGTGACCCTGGGTCATGGGGGTCCAGCGAGGGGAAGAAAGATCAAGCATCCTAAAGGACACTCTGCTCCTGGGTGACAGACTTATCCCCACCATGTGACTTACACCTGGGGTGGGGGTGCTCAGATGAAGTAAGCTCAGCATGGATGGCAGTGGAAGGAGAAACACAGGGACCTTGTGGTGTGCGCACCTTTAGTGTGCTCAGCATCTCTGGGAGTGATGACTCAGGGAAGAAATGCCAACCTCAGCTCAGCATGATGGAACCTGGATCCCGCACCGTCCATTCAGCACAGAAGAGCTTCATTACCACTGGATTTGTGGACCAGTTGGCATGACTGCCACCACCACTGGCCCTACCATGGGAAGGTACCCTATGGGCAGGTAAATGGGTCTCTCTGGGGTCCAGGTTATGTGACAGAGTTGGGTGGTAGCCAGGCTGAGGGGACACAGAGCTGAGAGACAGAAGAAATACTAATTTGGTGGGGGGGGGAGAGCTTATGTCAAAGTGAAAAAATGGTGTCAAACTCTCCATTCAAATGATGAGCAAGGACAAATGGGTCAAAAACAAACAGCCAAAAAACAAACTAAATGGGCTTTCAAACAACTGAAAAGTTAATAAATTTATTTTTGTTTAAGAAATCATGTCATGATCCCACACATCTAAATCCTTACAGTTCCAAAACACTTTTTTGCTCAGTCTCACAAGACCTCTTAATCCATTTCTTTTTTTTTTTTTGTTGTTATGTTAATTACAGATTTTCCACTCGTTACAACAGTGATGTGATGTTGGGGAAGATTTCTTCAGGAATAATCACACTGCAGTCAGAAAAAGATCTCAGCCTTTGGTCTTGGTCTTTATCTGATGTCCACAGTGCCATAAGTCCCTTAAACGACCTCTCTAACATCACATCGTCACAATATTACAGCGACTATAGACCCACTTAGCCAACATATTGCTTATCTAGCATGTCTTATCAGGCTACAAAGGCACTAAAAGCATGTAAATTAGCTGATAAAGGCATACTAGGTAGGTTGTTGAGCTTCTGACCGAATGTTCGCTTCATAAGTATTCTGTCAGAAAGCGAAGTTCAAAATGAGAAAAAACTGCATCAAATCCTGAATTCATTCAAAAAATGAACTCAGTTTAAAATTTAAATAGCTTATATGACACACTATCTCTTTTTCGTTTGACAGTTGTTTTTTTTCACTTGCTATAATAGCGATAATGTGATGGTTTTTTACTTGCTGTAATAGCAATAATGTGATGTTTGGTACAATAATGACACTGTGGGCAAAAAATAATCACGCTCTTTGGTCACAGTCCTTATTTGCTGCCTGCAGCACTAAAACCTGTACAAGGCAGTGCTGCCTAAGCCTTGTACAACCTCCCCAACATCACATTATCACTGTAACAATCTTTATGGCGAATCTGGAAGGAATGGAGTAGGGCAACTGACTGCTGGAAAAAAAAAAACTGCAGCTAACATAGTAACATACAGGTACCTTGAGCAATTACAGCTAAAAGGGATAATTTTTATATGGTTAGAACAGCCCAAGCATGGAACAGACCTCCACAGCAGGTGGCAGATTTAGAGTGTTTCAACTCTTTTAAAAAGACCTTAGATAGGCTGATTTACTCTAAATACCGATTGGTCTAATTACCCGTAAATACGGACGAACATTCTCGATGGGCTAATAGCCTCCTTGTATTCTAGCTAACCTAGTAACCTAATACTGTAAGCCCTGCCATTGCCCTGAATGAAACAGCAGTGGCGTTACACTTCACTAAAGTCCTTATTGCCCAACAGGACTATGTGTGTTTATAATTCTACTTACATTTGACCTAAAAGTTTCTGTAAGTAGAACTGTAAACAAGAATACACCCTTATTTCATTAACAGTAGTGATAACCAAGTCACTATTCTTGCTGCCTATTCCAGCATTCTCTGTAGTAAATCGATCAGGAGCCAACCAGCATTCACCATAAAGATATTATTAGAAAATGGGTAGGGAAATACTGCATCCTGACTGGTTAGGACCTATGCGTTGAAAGAGCAAAATTCATGCGTAAAAAAAGTGCTGCCAATCAGGACACAGCACACTAACAATATCAATACCTTTTTTTTTTTTTTTTTTTTTTAATTCAACATGGCTGCCACCTCTACTAAAAAAAAAAAAAATAATGAAATATCACATAGGTCTAAACATTAAACTGCCGCAAAACAAAAAAACGGAATAAATGTTCTTTTTCTTTATATTCTCCACCTTACACACATCCACAAATGACAATGAAGTACCAACACGAGGGACAACATATTGGACTTGATTATAACCAACAGATCTGATAATTCTTTTTGTGTCCTTATCTGTGACATTTTATCTAATAGTGACCATAACATAGTTGGATTCATTATTAGACAACATAAAGTACATTCAACTAAGGGTACTACCTCAGTAAAAAAAAAAAAAACTACAAAACGGCGGACTTTAAAAGAATGAAGTAAGAATTCAAGGCATGGAAGTAGGAAGATGAACTTGACAGGAAGAACACACAAGATATGTGGGATATTTTCAAAAGCAAATTACGAGTGTTGGAAGATAAATATGTACCAACTACATAAGAAAGGGGAAAAAACAGCATGGTACACCTCTAAAGCGCTGAAATTAATCAATACGAAAAAATGGCTTTTCAAAATATGAAAAGGTTGGGCACAGTAGAGAGTAAAGAAGATTATAACAGAACACTAAAATTGTTAAAAAAAAAAAAAAGGTTCGAAAGGAACAAAACCGAATTCAGCTTGGTCCATCGAAGGGAAAATAATAAGGGGTTCTTTGCATATATAAATAAACTACAGGGTAATAAAAGAAATTGGCTAGGACCACTCAAGGTAATAGGGAAGGAAATAACTAACCCTAATGATATAGCTGAATCCTTCAATAATTACTTTGGGACGGTCTTTGAAACCAAGGATAGAAAGAATTATGTTAAAATGGACAATGTTTGTGAACATCTTGACCTTAAGATTACCTTGTCAACAGTGCAGAAATTCATCAATAATTTAAAATCACACAAATCAACTGGCCCTGACCAGCTCACCCCCAGATTGATAATGGAGTTGGTAGATTATGTAACCCCACCCTTGGCCCTGTCACTGAAGTTTGGTAAAACGACCTTCACTCTAAATACCATTGTCCCAGAATGGTCCAGCTTAGTCTCAAAACACCACCAACACAAGGCTCTCAGGCCTAGGGAATTCCCTGTTCTGTACCATGTTGTTGGGGGGGGGGGCTCAGGTACCGTAGATTGGGTTCACAGGACAAGAAAAAAAGGTATCAGACACCAAGAGGTCCTGGCACCTGCTCTCTCCTCTGTAAGGCTGACACCACAGCGTCATTGGCAACTGGCAAGGGCAAGATGGTGTTTGGGGTTAAAATGCAGGCTAGAGAACCAGCAGACCCGGGTTCAACCCCACCCACCACCACCACCACCAGGCAGCCAGGTCCCATGCAGGATTCCAAAAGCTGAGCACTGACTGTTGAACTTGCAACCAATACAACCAACGTACAGAAGGGAAAAATTCCTTGAAAGTACTGAGCTGCCTGGGATCTGCTGCAGAATATGAAATTATTCTGTTACATATACCCACAGCGATTCACTGTGGATACGTGTAAGGATAGACTTTCATAGTCTACAGAAGATCCCAGGCAGCTTTGTACTTGCAAAAAATTTTTACTGTCACTTGAAGTTTGATAACCCACCCTCGTTTTAAATAACAATGACCCAGAAAAGTCCAACTTAGCCTCAAAACAACACCAACACCAGGCTCTCAGGCCTAGGGAATTGTCTGGTTCAGTACCATGTAAAGTGGGGAATCTGGACTCAGGTTCAAGGACCATAGGTTGGTTTCATAGGACAGTGAGAAAAGCACCTAGCACCTGCTCTCTCTTCAGCAGGGCTGACACCATAGAGCCACTGGCAACTGGCAGGAGGCAATATGGTGTTGGGGTTAATGTACAGGCCTGAGAACCAGCAGACCCAGGGTCAAAACCATCTCACCCCTCCCCCACCAGTACCACGTACACACTGTGTGACCTTGAGTCCAGTACACTGGGCAGTTCTACCCGACAGAGATCAGCAAAATGTATATTGAACAGGCTTTTATCAAAGCACATCTGAACCAGTTTACGAGGTTGCCAGTGTAGTCTAGTCTAGTAGAGCACAGGCCTATAAACCAAGGGAAGCCAGGTAAAGATCCCACCAGAGCCACTTACAATACATAAAGCATGGCCTTCAGCAGCTCAGTGAACCTTCTTGTGCTCCAATATCCCCAGCTCTTAAACGAAAAGTTCACAAGCTATATAAACCACCCCACCCCACATGCTAGCATGTCTGCCAAATAGTCATTTTATTTATTTCAAAAGATTTACAAGGAAAGACACACTGGGCTAAAACAGCTTGTCTCTAGATGCATACTGGGAAATTATAGGTATGCACTTTTATATTACAAAATCACTGCTGCAAATAGAGGAGTGATTCTTAACTTGACAGACACTTTAGTACTTGTGGGTCTACAGCATGCTTTTGTCATTACTGTGTAAATATGCACTGCCTGGTCTGCCATTGGTCGGCAGTGCATTTTTTGCATAGAATGAGTGATGCAAACCCACTGTACAGCCGCAATATGATGGCTGGCAGCACAGTATGGCTCAAGTTGTGATGCACACCATTATTAGGGCTGCAGGTAGGCAGAGCCTGCAGCCCTCTTGCATTAGTTTTAAAAATGCCTTACCCTGGAACTTCCTTTTTGAAGTTCTGAAAGTATCCGTCCACAACTGCAAAATAGTGTGCTCCCCCTCTGATTTTCATGTTGTCTTGTACGTGCAGCATTTTGTGGTAGTAGGAGAAATGCAGAGGTGTGTCAGTGTTGGCGAATGCAGGGCACACTTTAGTTGGTGAGTCCCTCATTCTCCAATTAGCCAGCATGCTAGCAGTGACACAAGTATGCAAAATGCCACCAACTTGAACAAATGTGCCACTGCAATCAGAGACGAGCTAGTCATGCAGCAGCACAGAGGACACATCTTCCCTACATGCCTTGCCTGGTGAAACATTTCAATAAACATGGCGGCGGCAGCTCCTGCCGTCCACCTCTCGCAATCCCTGGAAAGTGGCGATCTTCAGTGCAGCGAGAGACATCTGAACTCTTCAAAAGCTGACCGTGAACTGAAGAAAATCATGGTAAGCTGTATTATGGCATCAAGGGGGGGGTCAACTTACTTGGATATCTCGGCCATTTTTTGACTTTTGGCTCCAAATTTTCAACATGGGGTTCTTGGGACCCCACCTCATGAACACATGCACTGTCATTTCATTATTCGGTCCCAAAAGGTCATTTCATGGTCACTGCGTGGAATCACCTTTCAGGACTGAGTAATGAAACGACAGTGCCACTGTTCATGAGGTGGGGTCCCAAAAAGCCTATGTTGTAAATCTGGTGAAAAATTTCCAAACAATGACTGTGTTATGAGCGTGTGTTGTACAGTTTCTACGCACACTTGTAACTTCAGGAATTTTTAATATTTTCACCATTGCCATTTTTTCACACCTCCTTATGAACAGTACAGTTGTCATTTTTCACAACCTGCCCAAAATGTGTTTTAGCACATGACGCACAATGGCGCGGTCGTTGAGAGAAATCAATGTTCGGGACAGATTAACAAAATCACAGTGACATCATTCATGAGCGGAGGTTCCAAAATGCCTATGTTGAAAATCTGGTTAAAAAAAAAAAAAAAAAAACCAAAATCACTGCTCATAGGCATGCGTTGAGCAGTTTCTATGCTCGCTCGTGACTTCACCAATTTCATATTTTCACTCCAGATTTTCAACACTGCCATATTTTATACTGCCTTATGAACAGTACAGCTGTCATTTTTCACATCCTGCCCGAAATGTGTTTTCGTATCTGTGGCATCAAATGGCGCAGTCGCTGTGAAAAAAATCACCTTTCGGCTAACGAACTGATACTGCCACTGTTCATGAGGTGGGGGTCACAAAAAGCCCATACTGAACATTTGGAGTGAAAATGCCAACACACGCCCGGGGCGTTTGGGTTTCTAACTGTAACGCCCCACCTTGTAGAGACTGACAGGCATCGGGGTATGACTTGGGATTGTCTGCTAAAATGCTCATGTCATTCCACCACCCCCCACACCCTGCAGCCACTGAGAGACATCGAGGTGTGCCTTGAACTCTTCGGCCCCACAGCTCACCCCATTCTCCTATACTGCACCCATCTCAGCGTATTTTCTTATGGAATGTGGTGAGCATAAGATCCAAAGACCCCAAGGCACACTGCAACACTTGGTGTCTGCAGGGCAGGGTGAGGTGATGTGGCGTGAGCGTTATGCTGACAACCCAAAGGCACACCCCAATGCCTGTCAGCCTCTGCAGGGTGGGGGTGGGGTTGGCGTCACTTCACTACTTCACTGTCATTCCTATTATGTATCTCTCTCACTCCTGCACTACCAATGTTAATGCCAGCAAGACAACATTCGGCATTGACAAATACTTGTTGCTATTTGCTGCTCTGTGTTAAAGGCATCTGAAGGGAGGGGGGATGCTACTGTGTCTCCCAACTTCTCAGAATATAAAAAAAAAAAAGGCTGCTGTTATGTAGCCCCTCAATTTAACCCTTGCAGGGCAGCAGACTGAACATCTGTCCAGCTCAAACAGATTCATTCTAGTTCTTTCAGCAGCCTAGGGTTTAACTTATTATCTTGAAGCATACTGAAATTTCCCTTATTGAGGCACTGGAGCAGTCAGGGTTTCAATAAACAGACTACAGTATCAAATTACAGAGAGTCATTGGGATCGGAGACCATTTTCTTCTGTTTTTTATATTTTTTCTATTCAACATTTAGATTTGCTATCCAGTGATAGTGAAAGGTGGGGGCTTACAACAACTCTGTTTATCCACAGAATCGTGTTCACTGCTGACTTTTCCACTCCGATGCATTTAATGTTCATAAAAGGTACAACTCAGACAGCACTGGAAAGTAAACTAAGGCTCTTTGTTTATCCACAGGGACAGGTACAGTGCAGGCTCTCCCCCACCCCCACTGTGATGAATTTAGTGCTGTTAAAAACTGGATAAAGCCCTCTGTTTATCCAGAGGTATCATGTGGGGCAGGCTCAGTGCAAACTCACCCACACTGTGATGGATTTAGTGCTGATAAGAGGTGAGGGGCTGACTAATCCAGAGACAGCTACAGTGTGGGGGAAGGGGCAGTGCTTGGTTTCCACACGATCTGCATTTAGTCCTGGTGAATGGTGAGGGACTGCCAGAACTGGGGATTAAAGCCTTTTGTTTATCTACAGTGACAGGTACAGTGTGTAACTGGTGAACAGTAAGGGACTGGCACCACTGGACACTGATGCCCTCAATAAACCCATTGGGGCAGATGCAGTGTAGAACAGACAGTCCAGGGTTTCCACACTATAATAGATATAGTGCTGATGAAAGGTGGCAGACTGACAGCACTAGAGGCTGAAGCCCTCTGTTTATCCACATGGGTAGGTACAGTGTGGGCAGGAACAGTACAGGGTTCTCACACTGATGGTTTCTGTGTTGGCAAAAGCTAAGGGATGGGCAACACTGGAGACCGCTCTATTGTCTTCATGTCCAGTCTCTATTGGCAGGTCATTTTAGAAGGATGCCACCTTCTGGGACAAAATATGCTTCCTAATGTTACCCCTAAACTTGCCATCTGTGACCTTCACAGCATGTCCCCGTGTCCTGCTGGGGAACATATCCATATGTTCAGTCCTGTCAATACCCCCGAGAATGGGAAGACCGAGATCATGTCCCATCCCAGTCTGCTGTTCTACAGTGAAAAAGAGGGTAACAACTACTTGTAAACATAAATGTGAACATTATCCGTTCGATCCTTTCAGGTATTCCTGTTTTGAAAATGCGGCTTCTCCTCAACAGTGATATCTAAACAGAAAGCCCAACAGCAAATCTGTTTTCATTTTTAGACTAGACACATTCTCTTTACTGCAGTAAATGTAAACACTGGAGGAAATATGAGGAAACTGACAGAGGGAAGCTTAGCAAGGATGTCAGTAGACATTTTATGTGACTGCACAGATATGCACAATTAAATTATGCTATATAAATCACTGCCACGAACCAAGTGGTACACAGGGGGAGGGATTTGTCAACACAAAAAGGGGACTTGGTCTGCACTCAGAGAGGAGTGAGTGAGAAGGTCAGTTTTCCTATGTGGGACAGTGACCCACAGGGTATAAAAAGTTGGGTGTTTTTGAAAATATGATGAATCAAAATGGTCTACAGAGCCCATTTTCTTAAAGCAGCAGTTCTGTCATCAAGGAAGAAAAAAAGGTGGCTCAGAATGGACAACCATCTAACACTTTTTACAATCTCCCACAAAAAAATGAATACCGACACAAAGTAACTTGCTGCAGCATAAGACTGCACCAAAGAATTCAGCATCTATGCCAAGCTGGTGTTTCTCGGCTTGATATATGTGTTGCATTCTTTCGGCAGGGTCTTCACAGAGTACAGTACCACAATAAATATTCTTTACCTTATCCTCACTTCCATCTCAATGCACCCTAACACCCTTTCTGCCTTAATATCATGATATTTAGGGCTTGATTAAGTAAAGCTGTATCTAAATTTCCTCTCTGTGGACCAAGCGAAACTTTATCAATGCCAAAAAAGACTAGCAATGCATTCCCTGGCCTTAAATAAATTTAATGTGGGGGTCATGGTTCATCAGTAACCACACTTGAAGCCTTCAGCACCTGGCTGAGTGCTGTTCACAAGAGACCGGGGGCAGTGGCCCTCTATGTCAACGAGAATATCAAAGCTACAGAAATTCAGAATACACATAAGGAGTCAGAAGAACTGTGGGTCACCCTGGAAACAGGAAATGGGACAGCCATATGAACTGGGGTTGTCTACAGGCCTCCAGACCAAGGGGAGGACATAAACACATACTGTTAGAAGATATACAAAACATGACAGCTAAAGAGAAGGTTCTGATAATGGAACACTTCAACATGCCGGATACAGATTGGTCAATACCAGCAGTAACATCTGCCAGAACTAGACACATAGTGGATTCCCTGCAGGGAGATGGCCTCAAACAACTGGTACAACCCACAAGAGACAGGGCTATCCTAGAGCTAGTACTGACCAATGGGGAAAGGATCACAGATCTACAAGTAGAAGGACACCTGGGGGCCAGTGACCATCACATGGTATGGTTCAATTTGGCCACTAGAACCAAATCATCCCATTCCAAGGAAAAAATATGGGACTTCCGAGGAGTCGACTTTGATATGGATGGCCAACAGAGTTAAGTTAGCCCTGGCAAGAAGAAATACAGGCGAGGGGGTACAGGCAAAGTGGGCAAGAATTAAGGATGCAATACTTGAAACAACATCCCACTGTGTTAGGGAGAAAAGCAAGAGCACAAAAAGGAGGAAACAACTTTGGTTCTCAAAAACAGTAGCAGAAAAGGTCACACCCAAAAGGTTGACTTTCAGGAATTATAAGGGAATGCAGCGGGACAAAGATAAGGAGGCATACCAAACTTCCCTAAGGGAAGGCAGTAAAGCAGTCAAAGGCCCAAACTAAGGAAATACCAGCACAAACAGTAAAAGAAGGGGACAATAATCTGTATCTATAGATACAGTAGTGAATAGAGAAACTCCAGACAGGGCATTGCTAAGATCAAAGGGGATAAGAGGGAGTGTGTGGAGGAGGACCAAGGAAAGGCATCTATCCTAAATAGATACTTCTGCTCAGTATTTACTGAGGAGAAGGTAGGGTAGGCCCACAGCCCAGCACCATGGACACGGGGGAGTGTACAAGTCCTTCACAAAGAGTCCTACAAGAGCTCACTAAGCTCAGGGTGGACAAGGGAATAGGATCCGATGGCATACATCTCAGGGTACTAAAGGAGCTAAGGGTAGAATCAGGGGAACCATTATCAAAATTTTTTAGTGAGTCTCTGAGCACAGGAGAGGTCCCAGAAGACTGAAGAAGAGCTCATGTGATCCCGCTCCACAAGAGTGGCAGCAGGAAGGAGGCACGGAACTGCACACCAGTCAGTCTTACCTCAGTAGTGGGCAAGATTATGGAGGCATTCCTTAAGGATAGGATAGTGCAACACCTGGAATCCATAGGAGCACAGAATCCAAGACAGCATGGGTTTACAACAGGAAGGTCCTGTCAAACTAATCTCAGATTTCTTTGGGTAACCAGAGTGGTGGACCAAGGGGGTGCAGTTGATGTTGCCTACCTTGACTTCAGCAAAGCTTCCAATACTGTTCCACATAGAAGATTGATTAGTAAGCTGGGAAGGCTCAGGGTCAGTCAGAAGTTGGTCAACTGTGTGGCAAACTGGTTGGTGAGCAGAAAGCAGAGAGTGTTGGTAAACAGTATACAGTCGGAAGAGATGCAAGTCACAAGTGGGGTACCTCAGGGATCAGTCCTGGGGCCAGTCTTCTTCAATATCTTCATCAGTGACACTGCAGGTGGACTGGAGGATAAGGTTTGTCTGTTTGTAGATGACACCAAGATCTGCAACAAAGTAGAGGATCCAGATGGGGTGGACAGAATGAGAAGAGATTTGGATAAACTGGCAAAATGGTCGGAAGAGTGGCAACTGGGGTTTAACGCAACAAAGTGCAAGATCATGCACATAGAGAAGAGAAACCCTGAAGCCACCTATAGGCTGGGAGGGGAGTTGCTGACAATCACAAGGGAAGAAATAGACTCTGGCATCATCATCACCGATGAACTGAAATCATCCAAGCAGACCACTAAAGCAGTACGTAAGGCTAGATGGATGTTGGGGTGTATTAGTAGAGATATCACAAGTTGTAAGAGGGAGGTAATGATTCCTCTTCACAAGACACTGGTTAGGTGAGGCCCCATTTGGAGTACTGCATGCAGTACTGGAGGCCGCACCTGCACAAGGACATTAACAAAATAGAGGCAGTCCAGAGAAGGGCAACCAAAATGGTGCAGAGACTGCATCAGAAAACCTATGAAGACAGATTAATGGAGCTCAATATGTATACTCTAGAGCAAAGGAGGGAGATAGGTGATATGATTGAAACATTCAAAGACCTTAAGGGCATTAACAAGGTGAAAGAGTCGAACATGTTTCAATACAAGAAAAATAGCAGGACAAGAGGACACAGCATGAAATTAGAGGGAGGCAGATTACAGGGTAATGTGAGGAAGTTATTTTTCACAGAAAGGGTAGTGGATGCATGGAACAGCCTACCTCAGGAAGTGGTGGATATGAATACAGTGGAAGGATTCAAACAGGCAAGGGATAGGCATAAGGGAGCAATACGGAGGAGTATGAGTAGATAGGCTACTGACGGAGTAAAGGCCTATGACACATTCACAAGGTAGAAAAAAAAAAAAATGAGCAGACTGGATGGGCCCTGCGGTCCTCATCTGCCGTCAACGTCTATGTTTCTATGATTCCAATATGTTCACCTATTAAGTTAGGAGGCTATGCTGAATTTTGCAAATGCAGGCTCATAACTTGGTTAATATTCAATATTTTTACCATAAATTTTCAACACTGCCATTTTGGTACAGCAACTCATGAATGTGACAGTTGTCCTTTTTCAACTCCTGACCAAAATGTGTGTTTGCAGCCCAAACGTTGATTTTGCAGTTCCTGCACGACATCACCTTTAGGTCAGGAGTTGAACATTTTCTCTGCCCTTCTTTACGAGGCAGGATCATCACAAGGCTATGTTAAAAATCTGGTGTAAAAATATTAAAAACAAAAAATAATTTTCAATATTTTTAACCCAGATTCCTCCTGCAGCCATGTCAGCTCTAGCCAAAGTTTGTTTAAATCTGCAGCAGTGCATAGCTTATGCATTTATTTATTTTAACATAAAATGATTGAATTGGTGGGGTAGGCGCTGCAGGGGTCAAAAATAAGTTTTGCAGCCACTAGCCAACAGGGCTAGTGACTGGGAAAATCCACTAGCTCCACAGATTTTCCACTGGCCCAGCAGATGTACTTATTTAAATGTTACTTTCTCCAGTAGAAGCCCACTTGGCTAATGAAAAGAAAATGTTATCAGCCCCATACAAAATCTACCAGCATTTGGTTAGTGAGCTGCTGCCAATTTCGACCTCTGCACTGCGGCCAAACACCCAGCACTATATCAGGTTAGGGTCCCTTTTATTAGCATCCAAGGAAAGTGACGTACGTGTGTGTGTGTGTGTGTGTGTGTGTGTGTGTGCGCGTGCGCCTGCAGACCGGAGGATTAGAACCAGAGTCTCGGGGTCTGCAGCCTGTGCTAATCTAACCACTATCATACTTTCTGCCTCCATAGTTGGGGTTATGGGATAAAACTGGTGATTTGTTTGAAATCCGTGGGTAACTCCAGGTAAAAGAGTCTCGGGGTAGGTGGTTGTCAGTTTGGGAAGACTAGGCAGGGATGATATAGCCCCCACCCCCACAAGCCGCCAGTGCCAAAGGAAAAAAAAAAATTAAGTTCTTTACAAACATAGTTTTATATAACATGAAAACGAGATCTCTAATAACATGCTAACACACCAAAATTATAGAAATAAGGCCTGCCAATTGGTCCTGGGAAGAAAATAATGGTTAAGCAGTAAGCAGTAAAATTAGTTAGCAAGCAGTCTGACAGCAAGGTAATACTGGCAAGCAATCGTGATGTTACTAGACAGGCCCCAATGTTACAGTACAGGCCCTCCCTTTCTTTCAAGTTCATCCTTCGTCTTACAGTTGATACTGGGTTGTTATTATTTGTGTGCGTTATTTTGCACTTCATATCACAAATCCAGATAGTGTTGCCACACATCAATATGCAAAATACAGACAAGGTAAAGATAATTTTTTTGTATTGGGACTGTAAGGCATGATCATATCTACTGTAGATCCCCTACATATCTTTATAATAGACAATATTCAGTGCACTTATTGGAAGTGTTAGCAACTTAAAAGAACAGATATTGGGATAGGAGTTCATAAGTACTGCATGTTTTGCATTTTCTGTATTTTTACACTGTTCAGTGGTAGTCTGAGATCAGCTAGGGTCTGCGGTGTAAGTGTGGGGGGGGGAGAGACTGGGCGGACTGGATGGGCTAAGTGGTCCTTATCCGCCAAGTTATGTGTAACCCCTAGGTGGCGCTATCCCACGGGCTACTACCCCTGCCTGCTTGGCTAGTAGCAGGTGAAGGATCCTGGGTAATGAAATGGGTGCCTCCACCCGGAGGTCAGGGTTGTCAGTGGTCAAGCTAACCTGGGCACAGCCCTCCAGGACACTGTAACCCCCCTCTTTCCCTTCTAGTGGTCTAAACAATATACAATAATTACTTTAACTATGACCTTTATTCACCGTGCAATTACCCACACTGTTTGCACTTACCACCAGGGCTGGTTCCTCTAGCTTGACCCTGGGGACCCCCTGTAAAACAAGATTAAGCACAGCAAATAGCAACAGTACAATACTTTGGCACAAACTGGAACCACAGTCAGGTTAAATGCAAACAAAGTTAAATCTGATTTATTCAGGGGACTTGAACAAGGGAAGGGTGTAATCAGGTTGATTTGCTTAAAAGCTATATTAAATCAGACAGTTATGCATGCAGTTCAGAGTCCCTACAGAGTCACACACTCTGGGTACCCAGGTAGGAAAACGGTGGACTAGCCAGGAACGTTGCAGCAGGTTGGGGCCCTGTGATGGAAGAAAGCAACATGCACAACACACACTATTTGTAATCTGAAGCTGCAGGGCTCAGTTCATGAAAGAAAAGGCAACAAGACAATCGGATGACAACACTTTTAGATTTAGCTGTTGCAGGGAGCAACCCTGATGTTTACGCATAATACCAAATATTGGACACAGGCAGGATGAAATCGAGACTGCAGGCTGTTGAGCTAGAGTGCCCGAAGAAGCAGGGCCCACACGAATCACCAAGGCGTCGTTCCTTTTCAAGGCGTTGAGCAGGGGGCTGATACCCAGGCCGGTCTCTCGTCGATGACTTTCTCTGAGTAGCAGGTATTCTGGCTGGGCCAGTGTAGCAGGGCCCAGGCAAACGGAAATGGATACAGATTCAGTCCGTGGAGCTGGATACAGCCTCCAGCAAGCAACACACAGTTCAGACACACAGTGGGGAACCAAATCACGACCCACTATAAGCACACAGCACATTCACATGTAAAGAAATTCCACTGTACCAGGTAAATGGCTCTCCGTCGCAATTACATAGAAACACACAGGATGTGACGGCAGATAAGGACCGCTTGGCCCACCTAGTCTGCCCATTTTCCTACCTAACAGATAAGCTGCAGATCCTCATTAACCAACAGCTTACTTCCTCCTACGCCCCCCCCACTAGGACTGCCTTATGTCTGTCCCATGCATTCCTGAACTCCCCCACTGTTCTTGACTCCACGACCTCCTCAGGGAGGCTGTTCCATGCATCCACAACCCTCTCTGTGAAAAAAATACTTCCTCACATTACCTCTGAGCTGTCCCCCCTCTATCTTCAAATTGTGCCCCCTTGTTCTTGCACATCTCTTTCTGAAAGATGCCACCCTCTTGGACTTTGTTGATTCCCTTGAGGTACTTGAAAGTTTCTATCATGTCCCCTCTCTCCCTTCTTTCCTCAAGGGTATACATATTAAGCTCCTTTAGTCTTTCTTCGTATGTCTTCTGGTGCAGACCCTGCACCATTATGATTGCCCTCCTCTGGACAGCCTCCACTCTGTCTATGTCTTTGCGGAGATGGGGTCTCCAGAACTGCACACAGTACTCCAGATGGAGTCTCACCAACTGTCTGTACAGAGGGATAACAACGTCCTGTTTTCTACTATTAATGCCTCTCCCTATGCATCCCAGTATCCTCACCAGCCTTCCTTACTGCCTTCTCACATTGCTTACCCACCTTAAGGTCATCTGATATAATTACCCCCAGGTCTCTTTCCATTTTTACTGTTGTCAGTATCTCACCCCCCATTGTGTACTCTTGCCCTGGGTTTTTGTTTCCCAGGTGCATTACCTTGCACTTCTTTGCATTGAATCTGAGCTGCCATACATTTAACCATTCCTCCAACCTTGCCAAGTCCCTTCTCATCCTTTCCACTCCATCTGGTGTATCAACCCTGTTGCAGATCTTTGTGTCATCTGCAAAGAGACATACTTTTCCTTCCAGTTCCTCTGCAATGTCACTTATAAAAACATTAAAAAGGACCGGTCCCAGTACTGAACCCTGCGGTACCCCACTAGTAACCTTCCTTTCTTCACTGTGGACTCCATTTACTACTACCCTTTGCGTCCTGTTGTCTAGCCAATTTTTTATCCAGGCTACCACCTTGGGACCCACTCCAAGGCTGGCTAACTTGTGTATTAATCTTTTGTGTGGGACTGTATCAAATGCCTTGCTAAAATATAGGTAAGCCATGTCCACAGCCCCCTCCCTGGTTTACTACTTTGGTCACCCAGTCAAAGAAATCTATTAGATTCATCTGACACGACCTTCTCACCGTGAATCCATGCTGCCTTGGGTCCTGTGCCCCACTGGCCTCTAGGTACTCAACAATTCTTTCCTTCAGAAGTGATTCCATCATTTTACCTACCACTGAGGTCAAACTAACTGGTCTGTAGTTTCCTACCTCTGTCCTGCTCCCACTTTTGTGAAGAGGAATCACATCCGCCCTCCTCCAGTCCTCAGGTACCACCCCCATCCTTCCACGATTTGTTAGAGAGAGAGTAGTCAGCGGTGTCATTAGTTCTACCCCTTAGTTCTTTTAGAATTCTTGGGTGAATCCAATCAGGCCCCATTGCTTTGTCCACCTTCAATTTTATTAGTTCTTTCAGAACCCTTTCTGTATCGACCCCCGTCTTCACAGTGTTTCTCTGGTTTGGTTTAGGTACCTCCCCCTCCTCTTCCTTTGTGAATACTGAGCAGAAATATTCGTTCAGTATCCCTGCTTTTTCATTGTCACCCTCTACCCACATTCCCTTCCCTTTACTAAGCCTCAGTATCCCTCCTTTGGTCTTTCTTCGTTCCCTAATGTACCTATAAAAGATCTTATCTCCCTTCTTAACAGAGTTGGCTATCCTTTCCTCGGTTTGGGCCTTTGCTATTCTGACTGCCTTCCCAGCCTCTTCCTGCTTTAACTGATAAAGTTCTCTGTCCTTCTCCTTCTGCGTTTCCTTATATTTCCTGAATGCTATCCTTTTCTCCTTAACCTTCCCTGACACCTCTTTTGAGAACCATAGCGTTTTTTTCCTTCGTTGTGTTTTAATTTGCTTTACACAAAGGCTTGTTGCCTCTGTGATAGCTGTTTTGATTACTCCCCATTGTTCCTCCACCCCTCCTTCTTGCCCGTTTGCTAGTGCTTTTCTGAGGCACTCTCTCATTTTACCCAAAGTCAGCCCTCCTAAAGTCCAATACTCTTGCTTTTGTATGGCTGTGTTTATCGTGAACCACACTGTTTGGTGGTCGCTTGTTCCCAGATGGCTACCCACTTCTAAATCTGAGATTCTTTCTCCATCCCCATTTGAGAATACCAGATCTAAGATTGCTCCCTCCCAAGTGGGTTCCAATACTAGCTGTCTGAGGCATGCCCCCTGTAGGCAGAGTTTTAAATAATTGATTAGCACTTTTTTTCTTGGGACAATATTAACTGTATAGAAAACATTTATATAGGTTTTCTAGAAGTGTTATGTTTGTTAAACACAGTGAGGCAAGTGCTATGCATTTTCACAATGTTTTAGAACTTTTATGAGCAAAACGCTAATCAATTTTTAGAGTTAAATAAAACCCTGGTAGGGCATCAAGAATGACCCTGCTCTTGGATGTGCCTGCAGCAAAGGTGCTCCAGTTAACATCTGGCATATTCAGGTCTCCCATCAACAATATCTCCCCTTTTTCTGCCATTCTAAAGAAGCCTTCTAATCATTTCCTTGTCCATTCCCTCCCCCTGAGATGGGGGTCTGTATACAACCCCCATGCGGATTGACAGTCAAATCCAGTGGCTATAAAAGTAGAACTGGCTTAGGGTGCGTGGGTGGGTGGAGGGCAATTAGTAAGAAAAAAGGCTAGCAACAGGAAGTTGACTTTTTTTTTTTTTTTAAACCCTAAATAAGACCCCTTCTATTTCTAATAAAGTATCTGTTTGGTTAATCTCAACAGACACCGACTCCTGCTAAGATATAAGTGTTAAATTAATAAGAAAATGTAGCTGCTTTTAGTTAGCTGCTTTCTGCTCTACAAGCAAGGCTAGCAACAGCAATTACAGAGTCTCTGCACAATCCGGGAGTTCAGAGGTAGCTGGAAGTCCTGACAGGCTGATCGCATTCAGCAAATCTTCGGTCTTCTTCAGGTTAAAGCCTGGTCACAATTCAGTGGCTTAATTCACTCTCCAAGTTCGGATTCAGTCAGAAAAAAGCAGAAGTTCCCCCTCAGGAACAGCAGGCAGGCAGGCCAAACTCAGGTCTTTCCACAGTTCTCCCACGTGAATCCACTATGGATTGCTGCTCAAACTATCTCGAGCTGTTACTTCTCCACTTCCCAACTCAAATCTAACTGAAACTGCAAGTAGTGTTGGACCTTCCCCAAGATCCAAAAGGTTCGGTTGGCTGATCTGTCCATCAGCCACAACAAGGGCCCCCCTCCAGGTTATTTTAGGCGCCAAAAGGCCAACACTAAAATTCCTACAAGTTTTGGCCCCACCAAGCCCCAGTAGGCAGGCTCCATTTTAGAGTCCCAAATGTACCGATTGGCCCATTCTGCAGTCCAAGACCAAGGTGATGGAAACAAACAGAACTGTCCATGCAGCAAAGAAGGCAGATTAGAACAAACTGCAATATTATTACTACTCTAACGAATGATCAGCAAACAAGTACATCTTTCAACAGAGCACTCTCTCAGATTAATTATGACTGCAATCCAGGCAGCTCTTAGAGACAGTACACAGAGGAGACACAGGCACTCTCTGGCAATCACATTTAAACTGCTAAAATGCAGGACACCAGCCTGGCAGTGAGCATTCAGGCAAGCTCAGGGAAGACTTTTCGGGAACCCCATTTGTAGGGGGGTTACATATGTTTCTATGCTTCACTGTTTCAAAACTTTATTACATAAAATGTGGTTATAATATGAGATCTGTGGAACCGTTGCGCTTTACATCTGCTTTCCTTTAGGTCATGTGGGTGAATTAATTAAAATAATGTATTTGTTTTAAAATGGGTTAAAGCATTTATTGTAGATCCCCTTTTAAATAAATGCTAGACTAAAGAGAATTTCCCCAGATGCAGTTTGCCCATTTTAGGGTTGTAGTTCATTATTCTTTAAAATAATGGGCTTGTGTATTTACTGTAGATTCCCCCTTTAAATACATTTGGATCAAGGGACAATTTTTCATGTGCAGTTTGTGTGAAGGCTTCATGGCAATAAGAATAGAGTGCCTCACGGAGGATTTTTGAAAACCTGTAAAATGAATTCCAACTGGTTGCCATGCGATGAGGAAGTAGTATGAATACAGTTCTTCAACGTTCCATGACAAAAGCACCCTAAGGAAGAGGTAGGGTGTCACCAAGTGCAGGAGCATGTGTGTCCATCAGTTTGGATGTTAATAAAATTATTTATACTTTCCCACTTAGGTTGTAGTTTTCTGCTGTGATGTTTGAATTTCAGGCCCAAGGCTGGTTTCACAGTGGCAGCTAATAGCCCACTCAGTACTTTCTGGAGGCACAGTTGGCTCTCTAACTCCCTACATCTGTCATTGGAACCTTGCCTACTGTACTGTTAGGCCCCAAAGTGCTCACAATAGCTGGTTCCCACATT
Organism: Neoceratodus forsteri; assembly: GCA_016271365.2. Taxonomy (NCBI): domain Eukaryota; kingdom Metazoa; phylum Chordata; order Ceratodontiformes; family Ceratodontidae; genus Neoceratodus; species Neoceratodus forsteri. Next base: position 660,900,521 of record CM057456.1, on the reverse strand, counting down.
AGGGTCTCCTTGAGTACACTATATGGACTGCCTCCTTTTCTATTGTTTAGAAAGAATGAGTGTGTGTATATATATATATATACACACACACACACACACACACCGCATGTGTGCTTTAGAGGGCAGAGTGACCCGATCAAGTAAACATGCCTGAGTGCTGGTGTAACTGGCCCTCGGTAAGGCTGGCTACCTTGATGTGGTACAGAGGCTTTTTACACTGTATCCCAATAAACACTGCAACTAAAAGTAAGCCAACTTCTGTATGGTAGTGTGTGTGTGTGTTAGATAAAATAAAATGTGAATCTATTAGAATCATTGGCTTACTACATATTGTTCACAGAAATGGGCGGGCTCTGGTCCCATAGTGGTGGAACACGTTTTGGTGTATGTGTTTGGGGGCTGTCAACTCTTGAATACAAGTTTAAAATTCCTGGCTACAGCCCTGGTTCCTGTCGCAGGGTGGCACATACTTGTGACAGATGTATGTCTCGAGTAGTGGGGTAGCAAGTGTTAGAGCTTGCGGTGCAAGGTTTCCCCTCCAGTAGTGTGGGGGGGGGGGTTGTGTGACAGCGAGTTTGTGAGGGGACGCATATGCATTATCCATTACCAACTGAGAGATTCCTGCCCCACCAGCTGTGTACTTGTTTGCAGAGTAAGATGAACAATGTGTCTGACTTGCAGCTCTCATCGGCGCTGGCGATGCTCACTGTGCAGATGTGAGAGTACAAGTCTGAGTGGCGATTTGATAGGAGGAGAGCCTTGGAGTGGATGTAAGCGAACTGGTAAGAGATATGCGGGGGGGGGGGAGAGACAAGGGGTGTCTAAGGCTGGGAAATGGAGACCATCAAGGTGATTCAGTCAATGGAGCCTTGGTCACCATCTGTGTCATCTTTCGTGCCTTGCAGTGAAATAACACGAAGGACACGAGGTCATGCTACCGCAAACAAAGAATGCATGGCAATGAATGCTGCAAGGAAAACAGCAACGCTCACATACGTCAGGTACAACAGTGACCCGACTACAAGAGTGCAGCTCCATTGAAAATAATGGGCCTTCATTTGCAGGAGGAGACGACCTGGCAGGAACCAAACCATGGTCCCATGTCTCCTGCTTTGCCGTGTGCTGGTACCTTAGTCACTCCACCACGGAAGCGGTTCAACCAGCACACAGCAACTTTATCCCTCTACAGGATATCTGCAGAGTGATAGGGGTAGTGGTAATCCCCTACCGCTATTTTAACCCACTCTAAATCCTGCCGCATTTTACACAGCGCAGTTCTTTCAGCACGCTTCCTGGTGCACCGTTTTGACATGGTAACAACACAAAGCACCCCTGCTCACCCTTGGTTCCATGTCATTATGGTGATGGAATAACGGCAACCATCAAAACAGTGACTCCATAACGACGTATACATTAACGGCAACAGCAATATACGTTGATCGTCAAATATGGTGCATTTCCTATGCATTACCACTGTGACATGGACAGACAGTTCTTAGTGCTGTATTTTTTTTTTTTTTTAATATAAAAATGTAATTACTGATTTGTCGCTGCTGAGAAATCTGGTGCTCTTGGAATTACCTCATTCACCCCGGTCTCTGCTAAAAATGAAAGACCAGGCCTTAATCAAGGATCTCTTGTTTGTCTGAGTTAATTATAGCTGTAGTTGCTAAGAGGGAAGATCATATCCATTTTATGCTGCTTGAGGGAAACCCAGGTTATTAAAACACGGTGCGGTTGTAAATGCTCCTTTGAAGCCTGTGTGGAGAAAGGATGCAGCATAAGATCAAAGAGAGTCATTTGAAGAACATGAGATATGCTGAGGTTGCAGAATTTAATACTTGGAAAATACATCCTGTTTTTATACAAATATATGTATATATATATATATATATATATATATATATATATATATATATATATATATATATATATTTTGACAGAGGAGGCGGTGACTTCACACAAAGGGGCTAGGAAAAACAGTTTGCTTTAAGGAATATTCTGTTTTCCTTCAGAGACTTTTATCTAGACTCTGACCAAGCAACATCTGTGAGCACTTTAAGCAGGTATTTAGGGGGAGAGAGAGAGAGAGACAAAAATCTAATATCTGTAGTATGAATTGCACTGTTTAATAAATTTGTATGTCTTGTGATATAATAGCTCTGTATTTTATGTGTTACATATTTTTATCTATTTTGGGAAAAAAAAATATATATATATATTTACATTATCATTTTAGAACTTACTTGGTCTGTCTTTGATTTCTTTCCTGTGCAAGTAGAGTATATATGGTTACAGCAGACACTGTGCATAAGCTTGAATGGTGATACCAAACTGGAATAAGGTAAGAATAATCTGAGGTCTTTATTTAAGTTTTAAGGGTTCACTTTTGTACACCTGGTTAGGTGCATGTAGGCAAAGTTATCTGCCCCCCCAAAGACAGAAATATCTGAGCCTGTGCACTGAGTATGCTAACAAGAGGGTCACGGTTTGAATCCCTCCAGAACTTGAGACCAAAGGTTGGTTCGAACCCTCAAAACAGACAAGAGGGTTACCTTGTTCTGTTAACTGTTTACAAGACTACGTTCAGACACTTTGGGAGTAGAGGGCCTGACCTGCTGAGTACATTTGTGACAACCAACACGCCACAAGCTTTAGAAGCGGCGCACTACACCTAAAAGTGGAAATTGTAAGCAAACCCACGCATGTATTCACATCAACCATGAACAGCATACTCTGCCACCACCACACTCAGCCGCTCATTCAAGTCATGGTACCTCTTTTCCCCCTTCTGGCTCACAAGAAACTGAGCTGCCATTCTCCTCCTGCGTGTCATACTGTTCACCTTTATTGGAGCCCCCCCACATTCCCCTTCGGGGGGGTTGTGCCCCCCAAACCACCCCTACTAATAACTAACTCTGAGTTGCTCATTGATAGTAACTATCACAATTCTGGTGCTTTCACCGTACTTTCATGTTCACCGTTATTCACTGGTCGCCCTTAGTGTGATCGCCGTTGTTGAGTCGCCGTATTGACTTCGTTGTTTTGCCTTTGCCTTAATTACGTGCTACTGCCCACCTGAATACCTGGAAATTTTCAGGTGCCCCCCCATCTCAGCTGGGTGCCTCCCCCACTTTCTTAACTTTAGAAATCTTTGCTTATATTTAATTTACAATTAAACTGGGTATTCTGATCACTGCAAGTAAATGTAAGATGTAAACTCAGAGACAGCATACCATATTTAGATGGAATACCAAATATGAGCGTAGTCAGCCCTGGGTCCATCCCTAATATCTCCAGATGCATCCCCCATTTCAGCTTTCAAGATGGGTCTCCTATACCACAGCCTGTCCTTGCAGCTCTGCCGGTGCACCCCCCCCCCACCTTATGTGCAGTACTGCCACTGATGGACATCCCCTGCCAGTCACTATTACTGTAAGAAAATGACTAAGGCAAAGATGCTGGTTGCATGGATATCCAGTTAACTTGAGACCCCCTCAGTGGTTCATGGGTTGAGCTGCAAATGCAGTGTCACAGGAGACCTGGCAGTAACAAAAAAAAATACACCTTACGATGTGTAGGAGTTGGCACCTGACCTCCAGGAAAATTCTGCTTCCAGAAGGAACTCTCCTTCGTGTGTCATCTGGTAGCAGGTACAGTGCCACAGGCAGGACAATTGTTTTGGGGGGTGGGGGAGCGAACAAGATGAAAAACAAACTGTTTCTTGCCACCTCCCCCAGAATACATTTTCTTCCCAATACATTTTAGAAATTTCTAAAATTTGGGATGGGGCACCTCAAGCTCTACCAGCCCCGCATGCGCCTATGGGAAGGTGTCCGATCGTCTGGCCTGGGTGCTTCAGTATCATGGACTACTGGAACTGCTTTCCACCTACCCAAAATTCACTGAGCCAGAGTAGACTATTCTTACTGACCTACCAAGTGTTAGGTAAGTAAAAGCATTTTAAATAAATGCTCCTGGTTAGACTTCAGTCATGCAGAACATGTTCAGAAAGGAAAATAAATAAGCAATAGCAATACTTGGGTAAGCTTACTGGCCCAGTGATAGTGCTACTGTTCACAATTCCAGCAACCCCAGAGTCTGGAAAAAGCTGTAGTCATCTGGGGAAAGGAGGTGTTTATCCGTCAGACTGCTGCTCCTCCGGGGTGGGGCACACCAGTTCGCTTACCTGAATGCCTACAGTGAAGGATGACTGGCAGCACAGCTGCAGCAGCTTCAGTGAGGAGGGTGAGAATGGGGCTGGTGCAGGCATGACACATGCATGCACAGGTTCATGCCCTGGGCGTTATCATTCATGGCTGCATCCCAGGAATGGGACTAAGGGAAAACAAAACCAGCACTAGCCAAGCATATGAAGCCCTGTCTGACCCTCATGTCCATTTCTCCTGACCACCAGGGTACTCCTGTGCATCACCACGACCATGAGCAGCCGGGCTGTAATTGGGGGGACATGCCAAGCTGAAGGTAGCCCTACCCAGGGCCAAGGGAGCAACAGCTGTGTGTTGCAGCTATGGAACCCTGGCATCAGGTAAGAGGAGACTTAAGGAACAGAAGGAGGCACTGGCAGCAGGAGGAAGGAGGTCACTGCTACAGTGCTGGGGGTGGGAATAAAGAAATCGCATTCAGAGGAGCTCTTCATTTTAAGGCATCACAAACCTTTCAGCATTTCGGGGCCTAGGCTACCAGAGAACCTCTGGCCTACTGGTGAGGTCCCGGGAGGCTTACACATTGCCCAGGGCCCCAGAGGTTGTTAATCCAGCACTGGCTGGAATCATATTGATAGCAAGTTTTTTTTGTTTTTGTTTTTTTTTTTTAATATATCTGTTTGATCCCTATCGCCTCCTCCTGCCAACTGGCGATGGGGAAACACAGATATTTTACAGGTTTTCTCCCGACACCCCCCCCCCGGCCGAGGCCCCAGCATACGGCAGTGTGAGCGTGTGGAGGCACGCTACACACCCCGTGGTACCAGCTCAGCCCCTTCCACCTCCTCTAACTGTTTGCTGCCCCCTCTCCACCTATGCTACCCACCAGACTTCCACCTGGTGGGAGAGGAACTACGGGGGGGGTGCAAACCCACCCTCACCACCCTTGGGAGAGGAGAGCTGCCCATCGGCATGCTAGATACTGCTCTACCCTCCCCCCCCACACCGGCACCCCGACGACCCAAGGTCATTCCGAAACCCGGGTCGCCAGCATAGGCGGTGTGTCCAGCACCTCAACACTCAGCACCACTGGGCTGGCTTAGCAAGTCTCAGTTTTTACACTCTGAATCCTAGAGCCTGACAAGAGGTTCGCTTTGCCCATCCCTAATGGTACTACTAAGCAGCATCAATCCTATATACTCTTAAAATGGTTCCACTCTCATTTATCTAACACAGTATTTGACTGTCCGGTTCATGATACTTTCTCTACTACTATAACTGGTGATATTAATTTGTTACTTCATATCCGATGGACGGTCTATGCCCACCACACAACAAATACATTTGGCATTGACAGTTGCTTGTTACTTTTAACAAAATATCTGCTTTAGTTTTTTTTCCTATGCTTTTTTGGTTTTAAATCTTCAAAGTTTAACCATTTTATAAGAACAATAGGGTACTTCGAGGTGAGGGTTGTGCTAGCTCAACACACTTCCAGGGCCTGAAGGCACTCTGCCTGTGGCGTCATGCTCACTACGCCCATGGGCACACAACTGTCTTACTGCGTACATGTAAAAACCAACAACAGAATTTAGAAAAATTGTTTGTATGCCAAATGGACTCATAGAACAGCCTACTAATGTAGGTTACTGCAGGGGCCTTGTTACCTAATCCCTTACAAGTCACATATCAAAAAATGTATACAGCTCCACTGAAGAATATACCTCTAAATCTTACAACAGAATACTACATGGGAGAGGACAGGGAATATGGCCATGGTACTAGCTCTGGTCCCCTGTGGGGGAGGCTTTTAGAGTCTCTTTTGTATTATAACTAAATATGGAATAATATCCCCACACACCACTCCACTGAACAGTTAAATTAGGATAGTAAGTTATACACGCCATCACCATTCTTAGAGGTCAGAGACAGCCCATGACATCTGGATTGCAAAAGACTGAACCACTAATCAACCAACATATTTTGTTTTCTGAAGTATAACCTAGACATTAGGGCAACAAGCTGCGAGCAAGCTTGGTACATCCAAGGGACCTGGGTTTGCTTCCCACAACCTTCACTTGTATACCGTGTGACCATGAGCAAGTCACTCCACCCTGATAGTGCTCCCAGGACACACCTGGATATAAGCCTCAGTTCAGAATGCCTTTCCCCACCAGAAAAATTGTAAAATAAATATTTGCCAGCGATGGGACCCCTCCTGCTGTCCTGAGAGCTTCACTCATGGGTTAAAAAAAAAAAGGCAGTGGTGGAACGGGGATATATACCCATTTTTAATCACCACATTACGCCAAATTAGTGGGTTCCTCACCACACACACGCCCCTAAAAAGTGAAGAACCCCCAAGACGTTGCTAGATCCGCCCCGGACCGTTAATGCAGGACTCACAAAACCAGGATCTCATGCCCGGTCTCATGACAAAAATATCCAGTCTCATGACAAACTCTGGTTTTAAAACCAGGAAGTGATAATATTTTGATAAATATTCTCCCGTAAAGCCTAACAGAAGTGAGTAGCGTTACGTCATCATTACTTATTCTAAAAGGCCGACTGGAAACAGGTTATTCAAGTCGCAAAAGCATGTGCACAAAGCCCAAGACCCAGCCGGGGCTGAGCCGTGCAACTGCAATAAATGGAACCGATTCCAAACATCAGACAGGGCACTGAATACATTGATCGTGTTACAACATAACACAAGTACAGTCAATATAAAAAAGGTGTTTCATTGCCGTATCGTTTCTTTTTACGGCAATAGAAACATAATTAAAAAAACTATACATACAATGATAACTTACAAGTAACATTATCTACTGCTCGCTCTTGCCGAACTCAGACCGGCACCCACACCTCCCAAGTGTCCCTCATTACGAGGGACATCCCTCATTTTGGCCCTTAAAATTGCTCTATCCCTCATGGAAAAGGTGCTGCCCACACAAAAGTGCTGATGTAAATTCAGACTTTAAAGCAGAAACTCTTAAAATTCTAAAATACTACACCCAAAATAAACGGCGTACAAGTGTCCTTCATTTCAGTGACAAAAGGTTAAGAGGTATGCCGGCACCTGAACTCGCAATGCACAATTCCCCAATTAAAAAATAAAAACCTTTTAAGTATAAACAAGAGGCAGTTACAGGGAAGAAGTGACAGTGCGGAGTACTTACAGCAGTCCGAGCCGACACAGCGAGCAGAAGCCCCAGAGTGGATACCCATAAGGATGGAGCCATGTCGAGCCGCTGCAGCCAGAAATCGATTGACTGCCCGCTCGCAGTCAGCTGACTCGCACACCTGAGCTGTTCAGTTACGGAACTCGACCGAAAGACAGAATGGCCACGCCCCCTGCTGAGGCACGTGAAGCGTGCCGCCATCTTTTGGAGGGCAAAAAAGCACGGAACTAGAAAACGAGAAACACTGGTGGTCGTACCGCACTTTTTTGGTATATAACGGGGAAAACCTTGACTTCTCGGAAGAACGATTGACTACCACTAGTCATAACTAACTATTGTTGGTCATACTTCATCCATTAGGGTCAATATTTTCCTTTTGTAGCCTTCAAATGATGCAGCTAGGAAAAAAAAGAAGACTACAACGGCAGCACACCCTCTGCAGGCAAGTAGATGTCAGTCATAGGTAGTGTTAATTCAGAAACTCATTTATACAATTATCCTGTGTAATTTTTTTCTCAAGTTAGATTTTATTGTGTTATGTTTTTTTGTGATAATGTATATAAATTTGAGGTTTTGCAATTGTGCATTTGACTGTTGATAGGGATGTTGCTGTTGCTGAAACCATTAAAACTCTCATTAAAGACATCCCTCACATGTAGGAGAAGTGCAGCCTGTTCAGCCTCTGGCAACCATGCATAACTTAGATGTTTAATCCAGCCATGGTAGTCTGGCAGTCCCCCTTACATCACCCATCTTTTGCTTATGATAGCACCCAGCAAGCTGTATGCGATACTGCCATGGTAGTCTAGCAGCCCATCACCCATCCTTAATGTTACCCGTATTTTCCCGTTAGTCTTATGGTCTCTCTGCCCCTGATCACCAGTCCTTCATATAACCTGTATATCACTGGTAGTCCAGTGGTCCTCCACCACTCCGTCTGATCGCCACCTCCACACCTGGCCACCGGCCGAGGCCTCCCGGCCATCCACCTCTTGACCCAAACGCCACTTACTGTTACAGTGGAGAGCTGGCTGGCACAGTCCTCACGGAGCACATCTGATAGCGAGATCATGCTCTGTGACTGACTGTGTCTGGCCCAGGAGGTGAATGGAGGGCTGTGCCATCTGCCACTGCCATAGTGGTGAGTGGCGGTCGTGGCGATGGGTGTTGCGTGCCTGTGGCCCTCAGCAGGTGACTATATGTGTGGCTGGTGATAGGATGGGGGAGGCGGGGCCACTAGACCACTAGAAATATACAGGGAACATGAAAGATTGGTGATCAGGAACATGGTTGACCACTAGACTACCATGTAAACATGGGTAACATTAAGGATGGGTGATGAGGGGCCACTACACTACCATGGCAATATTGCATGCATCCTGTCATGTGCTATCGTATGTGCAACTCATTAGGCTGTGGTGCATGTACATACAACACTGAATATGGGGACAGTACTAAATGACAATGTTAGTGCTTCCAAGGATAGCAACATCCATAATAGCAGTGACGTGCACAATGTCAAATGATCAAACGTATATACATTATATAACTTGTGAAAAAAATTCAATTATCCATTAAAAATAGAAAGGTTGGTGCCCATGCTAACATGGTTTAAATGTAAATGTAATGTAACCTCGTTAGCATGGGCGCTAACCCTGGTTTGTTGCCGTGTACTGCTGCATCTATATAAATGATGGTGTCTCCTGTTGAATACCAGGACAGTGAGATATTAAAGTATTTTTGGCGCGGTAAACAGATCCACAAGCAGAGCTGTTTACTGTAGTTGAAAACCTTTACTTAGTTGGGCACTTAGCTGCACCCTGACAAAGGCAGGGGGGATGCAGCTGCCTGTCTTAATCTCCTGATCCTTGTCATTGTACAATCCCCTGGCGATCCAGTGGTTCATAGCCGCCCCCGTCATCCTTTTCCATTTTTCTAAAGTATTCTCTATTGGTCCCCTGCCCCCTCCCCAAACTCCCCTTCCTGCCCACCAGCTCATATTCCACAACCCTGCCCCACCCCCTTTTTCTGGTGTATGGCACTCTGGACAGCTAGGTACCATGAGTTGCACAGCGCAGGCCCTCTCTCAACTCCTGATAAGCTTGATGCAGTGTTTTTTTGTTAATATTCTCCCACAACCAATACCACCACCACCCTATGAGGCTCAGTCGTGAAATGATGTTTGAAGCATGCCAGATTCGCACCAGTGAGCAGCCACACTGACGTTTGAAAAGCAGCACACCCGCAAGCACATGAGGTGTCTGGCACACTGACTCCTGTCCACTGTCATGGGTCAAACTTTTGCCTACACCCTCACCCCACCCACCAGAGTAGGAGAGCAGTCCATCAGATGCTCATCCTTCTCCTTCCCATCCCATCTGAAGCGCTGGAGTAACTATCTCCCCGCATTTTGGGTATGTGCTTTAAACAAAGGATTTTTGTTTGGCAGCAGTTTGCAATGTCATTCTGATCTGGCTCTCTGTGGAGGAGTTGTGGGATAACAGTTGGACCAGACACCAAACGTCATGTTCAACACACAATCTTTGTGTGATGTTTATTCATAATACAGGAAACACACTTCTGCAATGTTATATTCCTTGTTCAATACATCAATTTGCAACAACAGACTGACTGACTATCTCTCTACATATTCTTTCTTTGTATTTAGCCAGCACTTACAGACACCAATCTCTGATCTAACCATTTTTCAGTGAAAACCCTTCATCCCTATGCAGGCCCCATTTGCGTAGTGGGGGCTCAAAAGGAAAAGAAAGAGAAAAAAAAAAGAGCTAAAAACAAAGAACGTCAGGGCAGAATCACTGAAAAAATGGTTACCCCAAAGGGCATTGGCAACAAATCAAGTTTCAAAGACATACAACATCAAACATACTTCCATAATGCAAAGCATCATGGGATATATGCAAATCACCATGACATTTCAGACTTGTTTAACTTACAGTAATTTACATGCACTTTAAATAGCACAACTAACTAAATTTCTATAATAGTCACCTAGTATTTTTTACCATTATCAAAAACACCTAGTGCCATGGTATTTTCAACATTTACAGGTTTCATAAACATAAGGTATATATCTCAAGGTATTTTATAACATAGTGCCATTGCATACTAAATCCAACAACGATAAATGACCTGTTTTACATACGTTTGGATGTCACCACAGTAACCTCCCTGCACGAGGATCCTGAAAGGAAAAAAGGAAAGTTAAAGAGGACACTATAGCATAGTCAAGAAAGGGAAGGGGGTGCCCATAGGTGGCCAACCTTATGGATTAGAAATTGTAAAGGATAGACTAGGCTAAGAAATAGAAGAACTGCTGCAACAGATTTAAGAAAAGTTCGGTCCTCAAGAGTGGCAGGAGCTTCTGTTACACTCTCCTTGGTCAATACATAGTAAAAATGTATCAAAACAGGACCACAGTACAACAGCGCTCCCATTTAACTGTGCATCTGTGCTTCTCTATCCTGGGAAAAATACATTGTGAAAGCTTGCATATACTAAAAATGACAACTTGCCTTTCATCTGGGCTATCCATGGAAAAAAAAAACATTATTAAAAAATGAGATGTTGCATGTCCACTGTTTTATCCTGGATAAATACACCCACATTGCAGAACAGCAGTGGGATGTGGATTCCCCCCCCCCCTCCACTGAGGACAGCATCTGTTGAATGTTCAATCTCTCCCCCCACTCCCTCGACGACCCTCTTAACAGTCCAAGATCTTTCCCGAACCCAGATCACTGGCTGTGTGCTGTGCCATGCTCATTGTGGATTCTGTGCTGTGCAATGTTCACTGCAAGCAACACACAGTGCCTCTTGGTTTGCCATTTCTGTGTTACTACGTGCACTGTTGTCACTGTGCAGTGCCCCAAGCACTGTCGACTTGGTGCTATGCTGAGTTTATTACCAACACCACACAGGGCAACATGCAGTGCCATCACTGCATGTTGCCACATTCGCTCCCGACACAGTGGGGTGCCATGTGCAGTAATGACTGTGTAGTGCCCTGCGCACTGCTGACTGTGCTGTGCCACATGCATGGCTGACTTTGTGCTGTGTCACATTCACTGACAGCACCAAACAGTGTCACATACTCACTGTTCGTTACCCGTGAACTGCCCTCAGTGTGGTGCTACGTGCACTGCCGAATCTGTGCTGTGCCATGTTCACTGCTAACTCCTTGCTGTGTCATGTTCACTGCCAACACAGTACCATGTTCCCTGCCATCACTGTGCATTACCACATGCAGTGCTGTCACTGTGTGGTACCACGTGCACTCCCGACTCTGCTGTGCCACACTCACTACCAAAACCACATTGTGCCATGCGATATGCCATCACTGTGCATTGCCATGTGAACTGCCATCAGTGTTGCGGCACGTGCACTGCTAACTCCATGCTGTGCCATATTCTCTGCCAGCACACAGTGCCTGTTCACTCCCTCGCAGTGATGCAGGATGTAGGCGATTACACAGTCATGATAGTCTAACAGTCCATTTCACATCACCCAACCTTCATTTGTGATAGCACGTGGCAGGCTGCGTTTGATATTGGAAGAAAACGAATGAATACTGCACATTGAGTTGAGCAGGGTGTGAGTTATGGGCTGCCAGCCCAATATAACAAAAAAGACCAAAGTAACTCGCACTCCAGAGCCAGGGGAGTGATACCCAAGTGAAGGAGTCAAAAAATACAAGAAATCTGTTGTTTTTGAAAAAAATCCTTGTTTCAATTTGCCAAAATCACTCCAGACACAGTAGAGCGTTCTGCCTGTAGGTGCCCTAGTGCTTCGCCAATCAAGGCTTCATCAGGGGGGTGTACACCTGCTAATGGATTAATTTTATAGTCATACAATTAAGTATTTCATTATGTCATCATTTTCAACCAATCAAATTCAAGCATCTGTTGTACATTCATTTGGTGCCCTTAAGAAGGCTTGGTATTAAAACAAAATTAAGTTTCATAAACATTGATCAATTCCTTGCACAAAGAAAACAATAATATAAAAAAAATCAAGAAAATGTTCACAGATCAATCAGAATACAGTATTTGTAAATCAATACACTCTTAAGTTTTTTTTTGTAATCTGAGTGCTTATTCCCTTAGACATACATATTTTTCTACTTCAGGGCAATGATTTAGACAAATACTGTCAATGGTAACTTAAAATAAAAAGCAGAAAGCAGTTGTTGTTCAAGATAGGTATTTTGTTCAAAAAAGGCATATATAATGCAAAAACAAATAAACAAGGATTTTCTTCAAAAACAACAGATTTCTGGCATTTTTTACTCCTTCACTGGGGTATCACTCCCCTCGCTCTGGAGTGTGAGTTACTTTGGTCTTTTTTGCATTTGATGTAGCCATGGTAGTCTAGCACCCCTCCCCCATCACCCATTCTTAACGCTACTTGTATTTTCCTGTTGGTCTAGTGGTCCCGCCACCCCCACCTGATCATTAATCCTTCACATAACCTGTATATCCCTAGTAGTGAAGTGGTCCTTCAGCACTCCATCCGATCACCACATCCACAGCCGGTTGCCAGCTACCCGCCACCCACCCCTTGACACAAGCGCCACTTATCATTAACAGCGGAGCACTGGCTGATGCATCCCTCACAGTGCACATCCAATAGTAAGATTGCACTCTGTGACTGTCAGACTGCATCTGGCACAGGAAGTGAATGGAGGATTGCGCCAGCTGCCACGCTAACCCCCCCCAACATAATGGTGAGTGGCGGTTGGAGCGAGGTATGGCACGTGCCTGTGAGTGACCCTCGGAGGGTGGCTTTGTTGGTGATAGGATGGGGGACAGGGGTCACTAGACTACTAGAGATATGTGGGTAACATGAAGGCTTGGTGACCAGAAGTGTGGTGGGCCACTAGACTACCAGGGAAACATGGGTAACATTAAGGATGGGTGATGGGGGGCACCTAGACTAGCATGCATCGCACACATCCTGCCATGTACTATTGCAAGGGCAACGCATCAGGCTGTGGTACACATATGTATGGCACTGAATATGGGAACTTAATGATAATGTGAATGCTTCTAACAATAGCAACATCCATATTAGTGATGACATGCATAATGTCAAATGATCAAACTTATATACATTGTAAACTTGTGAAAAAAATGCAATTATCAGTTAAAACTAGCTATAGCCGATATTCAGAGGTTATCGCCTGTGTTAGTATGGTTTAAATGTAAACATAATGTGACATCATTAGCATCGGCGCTAACCTGAGTTTGCGAGAGTGCTTCTGGTAGGCCATATTCAGAGGCCCTGGGAGCACCCCTAAACCAAGGCAATACAATACCGCCTGCAGCTGTGTCAATGAGGGCATCTCCCCTTGAATACCAGTGCAGCAAGATATTAAAGTCTTTGTGGTGGCAGTAAAGAGCTCCCCAAGCAGAGCTGTTTACTGCTGTCGAAAACCTCCACTTAATTGGGTGCTTAGCTGCCCCGTCCCGAAGGCAAGGGACTGCAGCCATCTGCCCAAACTCCCGGTCCTCTTATGGTAGGATACCCTGGTGATCCATTGATTCCCCCATCCAATAGCTGTTTTCCATTTTAAAAGATTCCCTTTTGGTCCACTGCCCCTACATAAACAACCCCCTTCACACCCACCAAATCACATCCCACAACCCTACCCCCCCCAGTGTATGGCACTCCATACAGCTAGGTACTGGGACTGGCACAGGCCTCCTTTCAGCTCCTGATAAGCTTGATGCAGTGTGTTTTTTTTTTTGTGCTCTCCCACAGTCCATACCTCCACTCCCCCCCTCCCGAAGTTCAGTCATGCAACGATGTGTGAGGCACACTAAGCTCACTCCAGTGAGTGGTCGCACTGACATCTGTCAAGCACCACACCTGCATGCACAGGAGTTATGCACAGGAGGTGTCCTGTGCACTGACTCCAGACCACTGTCATTGGTCAAACTTTTGTCTACATCTTTACTCCACCCACCACAGAGTAGAAGAGCAGGCCACTGAATACTCATGCTACTCCCTCCAGGCCAACCTTCAATGCTCCTGCCTCTTTTCCCACCTTTCTAGCAACCTGACCAGCATACCCTAAACTGAACACTGCCCCCCCCCCGAGTGGGACCTCCACCCATACCCTGGACCAGCCTTCTCCCCCAGACGACCATCTACCAGAACTGTCTCTCTCCCAGACGACCACACTGTATGCAGCTGGATCCCCCTTTTCCTGCACATGGACCAGCTACCTACCCCACCCCCCAAAAGTCTACATTCCACAAGCCCAGGAATCGCACACGAGGACTGGATAGGGACTGTAAGGTGTTCTCAGAATTATCTCTGTAAAGCCAGTACACATACGTCACAAACACACCCATGCGCAATTTTACTCGGGCTCATTACTCGGGCACGATGCAGCATTTTAAATATGTAGATATATAAACAAATACAATGAATGTAAATATATATACTGTTATTTATTTAATCCTACCAAGTTATGAAGTCACTAACAATAAAATGCAGCAGCTCCAGTTTTATTCAAGTCCTAAAACCTTTTATTATGCAGTGAATACATGGCCCTGTAATTTTCGCTGCAAGCTCTTCTGCCCCAGCTCAAAAAAAGTGATATGCAAGATTTTTTATTTTTGTGCCATTTATTCTGAGTTTTGTGCTTGCAACACACATTACTGTGTTGAGTGTGGCACTTCTGGCACTGTAGTGCCATCCACAACATGGCAGCATGCTCAACATCCTCGCACTAGGCACTGCCAAGGGGTGTTGCCATTTTGGTCTGTCTTTCTTTCAAGCTCTTTGGTAGTACAGATGTAGGCAGGCAGATTTGCCCACCACAGAACTCAAAAGGCAGCGTCTTCTTTTTTTTTTTTTTTTTTTTGAAATCATACTTTTTCCCCCTGCTACTACCTGTCAGCCCCGACCCTTCAGGGCATCCAAGGGGTCATCCTCCTACCACCTGCTCACCGATACTTACCTCCCAGTCCCCCATGTAGCTTCGGCTTGCCCCCCGAGTGGGGATGAGGTGGGGCGGACCCCGTAAATCTAAGTATCGTTGGTCTGGAGGTAGTCAGCGAGCAGTGGTACATCAGAGGCATGCCCCAGGAAGCCCGTCTTCCCAGAGCTGACAGGAGTTTTCCTCCCATGCAGCGTTAGCCCCTGACGTTAAGGCGCTAGACGCCGACGTCTGCCTGCGTGCCTGGGCCGCCCATCTCCCTTCTGTTGGGAGCTTCCAGTCCCCCGAGCCTCCGCCCGGAGTCGCACAAGAGCGGTGGGCATTGACCCTTCCACCCGACCCTCCCAGGAGACGGCGAGATGTGGGACGCTCAAGCTGTACTTCCCCTGGCCGACCCACCAGTGACCTGGGTCGCCGGTGTGGAGCGAGGTGTGGCATCCAGTGCCGCAAACCCTTAGCGCCACAGGGCAGAAGGCAGCATTTTCTGTTCCTCAGGCCTTACAGCAGATTCCCTAGCTCGAGTCCAAGACCAGGCGGCTGCCTCCAGAGCTTGATCAGCCCTGACATCAGATTCTCAAGCACCAACTAGCCTTGCTGGTAGCCTTCACGGCCTCCCTCCCTCCCCCAGCCCTGATAGCAAGCACTTGAGTAAACCCCAAATCCTGGTGGCAGCCTCCACTGTCCCCACAGCTGTGAAGGCAGGCTCCCAAGCATTCCCAACCCTGGCACACCCCCCCCATAACACTCCATTCTCACAGGCTCACCCCCCCAGGCCTCTGGTTCCCAAACCCTTTACCCTTGGCCTCTACCTTTGCAGTCCCTTCATGTCATCAAGCCTAAACTTTTAATCCACCCCCACCCCGCATGTTCCTAAGCCCACCCTCACCACAGCCCTTGTGGCTGGCTGCCAATCCCAATCAGCCTCAGCACCCCCACCCCACAGCTTTTGTGGAGAACCCATATGACAGCCACAGATTACCATGCCCACTACAAATAAAATGGGTGGCATAGTGAATGACAACCCCCACCCCCTCACACTGGCATATTACTGGGCACAATGCAGCAGTAGGCAGACATTAAAAATACATTAAAATATATGATATGTTTGCCGGCCCGCCGGCGCAGCGGTAGGGTTACCGCTCGCGGCACCAGCGACCCGGGTTCGGGAACGGACTCGGGGAACTGGAGGGCCGGCCGGGGGGAGGAGGATCGAGCGCCCAGAGGCTGCTCTCTCCTCTGGGTGGGTGGATGCGGGTCCCGCTCTGATACCGCCACCCTGGGTGACCACGGGTGGTGGTGCAGCGAGACTGCATGTAGCAGGAGGAGGGCGTCCGCCGGAGCCGGAGCACGTTAGCACACTGTGACGGCGGCTCTCCTAGCGCCGCAGATGTCCTACAGGGATGGCAGAAAAGGAAAATACCCCTCCGGGTGCTCCCTGTAGACGGAGCTTCAGGCCCCGACCCAGGGCCCCTGCCGGCATGGATGACGGATCCCCAACGAAACTCAGCCACTCAAGCGCAGGAAAGGGGGGGCCCCTCCTCGTACCCACCTGGGGGTTAAACCAAGGCAGCGTGGGGGGATGACTGCATCCAATGCCAACAGACGAGCAGGGACGCACAAGGCCGTAGGAGACTCCCGAAGGTGAGGAAGCACCGGGGTGAGAAGAGGGCGTAAAAAGAAAGTATAAAAAAAATATATATATATGATATGTTATGTATTACTGTTTATAATGTGCAAAACTAGATATTAGAATACAATATTGCTTTTTATTGTTTTTCAGTCATACCTATTACTGAAGACACTGATAGCTCACAGCAGCGGCTGACATATTCCAATGACTGTATAACTACAGTTTAATAATAAATTCCTCAAAATGTGTAGCCTGCAGTGCTACCTTGGCCCAGTAATGTCCACTGCAATCGCTTGTTTCCTGGCTCCCAAAAATGATTCCCAGGCGTATTTTGCAATTAAAAATATGTTTTATTAACATCCCTCTGTTCGCAAAACAAATAGACCGCAACGTTGAGTGCGACGCTTCTGGCACTGTTTTGCCCTCCGAAAGATGGCTGCACACTCAACCGACTCACACTAGGCACCGCCGAGGGGCATTGCCATTCTAGTTTTTCTTTCAAGTTCTGTGTGATCAGTGCTCAGTGTGAGTGCCGCATGCACGCACTCTAGAAGTCCAGCAGCATGTGACAGCAGCCTGCGACGATGCTGCGCCACAGTCAAAGTCCAACAACCTGTGGTGTGGGTTGTCAGCAATCAAATTTGGTGCATTAGTCACTAGGTGTACATGAGGAGCAGTATTCAGAATATGAGGGTATGCCAGGGAGTGAATAGGGCAGGAGCCCACTGGAACTAAGTTCCAGCACCTTTTAAAAAACTTTATAAAATGGGTTGCATAAAACGTGCCACCCCATTGGTTGACTAGGTCTGCGTGGTCATGCAGTAACCCTCCAGGATACTCATAGTTGCTGTGAAAGGGCTACATAGTGGGATCCTAGGGAACACCGACACTTCTTTACCTTGTGGCTGTTAGAGAGCATAACCAAAAACAGCACAGAGCGACAGAAACTAAGGTAGAGAAAATCCTGTCCCGTCCAGTCCCCTTCCGTTTGTACAGTCCGTGTTCTTAAAGAATCACGTGTTTATTTATGGGTGACCTTTGTTTGTGACACATCTTGATCAGGGAGAAATTTGCTCTTTATCTGCTGCTGGAAACTTATTCAGAGGTTGCACGGCTGGACCTAGCACTGTGGAATGGGGCCGAATACGTTTTATTAAATAAACACCAAGAAGTAAAATAATACCAAATGGGTTAAGGTAGACTGCTGGGCCCAGATGTTCAAAGGGATTGCGCATGGTGCAACAGAGTTGCGCTGGTGCAACCCCGCACTGCGCCCCGGTGGGATACTGAAAGGGCTGCCAGGCGCATCTCAAATCCTGATGCGCCGTGGCGCAATGTAATGGTATGCGGAGCAAATGCAGGGGGGCGTGCCCATTCATATGTGGCACATCCCAATATTCACCCCGGGATGTGCGGCACATATGCTGGCGCAGTCCTGCAGTGCGCTGCATAGGGGGGCTCAAAGTTGAGCCCGTGAGAAGTGGGAACAAATCCCGGCCACCCACAGGCGAGCTGCTGTATTGCATGGAGTGACATAGCAGCTGCCACCCGTGAGTGGCCACCCGCCCACCCAGAACACCGTCTGCAAGCACCCACATAACCCTGGTAGCAGGGTGCAAAATTCCTATACCTCAGGTGCCACAGGGCAGGCACTTTTACCTCTGGACACCTACTGCTGTTTTGTGCCTGCCCACTGGGGCACCTAAGGTATTTGTGGTGCAGAGCTCCGTTTTTTTAGTGGTAGTGTTTTTTTTTTTTATTTTCAGAAGGGTGGGGGGAGCCTTTGAAGGAGTGAAGGCGCCGATCATGAGTGTGCCTTTGTAACTATCAGTTGACAGTACAGTAATGAAACGCCCCCGATTTGACTGGCACACTCATCAGCCAGCCGCCTGCCTAGGTCCGTCGCATCGGTTGCTCACTGCACCAGGCGGGAAGTCGTGAACCAATTGGGGTGACTGTGTTCGGGAGTTTGCCCGCCCTCTTAACTCGCCGTTACACTGGAACGCAGCTCAGCGCGCCATTCTGTCAACGATCTAGGAGACAGAGGTCCGTGCTGAGTGCTGTAGACTGTGAGTGTGCTGCTGCAATTGGCATGTCTATAAACAAAAAAAAAAAGACCCAAAAGCTCTTTTAAGAGCTCTCTTTAGTACAGTCAGAGGTGTGGAGCATTTATAGGCAGGGAGTGGGGACTTGGGAGTGAGAGAGGAGGCAGAGGGTGAGCGTCAGACCTTGCAGATTTCTATAAGGACTCAGAGGAAATCAGGAATCGTACAAGAGATCATACAGTTTGACATTGTTAATAGAATAGAAGCAGACTCAGTAAGTCAAGAACAGGACTTTTTAAAGACTGTACTCAGTTTTGAGCATTGCAGTCTACTGAGTTTAACCTAGTGCCTGATATTAATTCTCTGGGTGTGTTAAAAATTTAAAGCAGGAGAGGCAGACAGTAGGAAAAACCAACTGCAGCAAAGAGGAGGAGGACTTATTCTGTGATCTCTGCAGCCACAGTTGCTGTCAGCTAAACTTGCTAAGTTGCAGGGGGAGCTGAATTTAAAACCTATAATAAACTATCTCTATCTAACTGAAGCTAACTAAAAAATAAAGATCAGTCAGCAGCCTATACTGATACTGACAGACAGTTCACTGCTCGAAGTTCCGATTAAAAAAAAAAAGGGCTAGATTAGATACTAAATACTGTGTGGGGAGTGGGGACTAGCAGCAAGTCAGTAGTCAGCTCATCACTAGTGTGACTATATTCACACAGTTACTGGCTGGGAAGGGAACTGAATTGAGGCAAAGAAAAAAAACCTCTACCTAACTAAACCATATAAAAAAAAGCTCATTATAGTTTTACAAACTTAGTGTATTAAAATAATCTCTTAACAAGCTTTAATAAATTTGTATGCTGTGTATTGCATAAAATATAATAGGGAATATACAGTATAAGGAATTGTTGGATTCTAAAAGCTTTTTTAAAAGCTACTTGGACCACCTAAAATAATCTGTGGTGGATTACCTAAACTCTAAATACAAAGGGATCTGTAAAAAAAAAAAAAAAAACTACCCTGCAAACTAAGAAAATCTAATTAAAAGTAATTGTTAATTAAAGTTCTAAAAGCTTTTGTGAACTTGTTGGAACACCTAAAACTTAGGGGGGATCTACTATTATTCTACTAGCTAAAGCTACTTTAGGTGGAGTTGACTATCTCAATCAAATCTAAATACTGTTATTAAAAAAACTTTCGTTGGACTATCTAAAATCTGAATACTATTATAAAAATCTTTAGCTTTTTACAGGCTACAGTACACTGTCTGTGGACTATCTAAAAGCTGAATACCTGTTATAATAAATAATCAGACAACACACAGTCAGGTTTTCTTGTCAAGTTTATTATAAAAAAAGACAAGACACACTTATTTGCTTGTTGCATTTATTAGTACTGAGTAACACAAATAAAAAATTCTTAAAATCAGTATTCACAAATTCAACTCCGAACAGCCAGGCAGACGCCATGAGTCTTTTTAAATTTGGATTTAAGAGAAAGCGTTTTGATGAGACTGCGTGAGCTGACTCGGATTCCCTAACACCAAGTACTAGTAGTACCACTACAGGCACAGCTATAACCCCACCATCTCCTTGCCCAGACAGTGAAACTGTTGTGACCACTGAAGTTTCCTCAAGTGCTACTGCTTGTACTGAAAGCCAAGTTAAGGCCCTGAAAGTTAGAAAATTTCAGGAATCCTGGAAAAAGGGCAGGAAGTGGCTTACGTATGACACAGATAAATGTGCCATGTTCTGTACATGGTGTCAGAGTTATGATAAAAGCCAAAGCAAAAATAAGTTCAGAACTGGATGCAGTACTTTTAGAGTACTTACCTCAGCACATGAAGTGTCCATAGCACACAAAAATGCTGAGATGGCATACATTGCAAATAAAACAAAAGCTGGAGAAAGACCAATAGAGAAATCCATACAATTTATGGAACAAAAAAGAAATGGATCAAATTTGTAAATTGTTCTGTACTGCATATTACGTTGCCAGGACCGAAAGGCCTTTCAGGGATTTTCCTGGGTTGATAGATTTACAAAGAAGAAATCATGGGGATGATGCTGTGAGTCACAGTTACAGTAGTGACAAGCAATGCTGTGTCTTCATTCACTATATTGCCCAAGATATTCAAAGCACTACTGCTAGTCTACTACAAGACAATGACTTCTTTTCTTTTTTGTTGATTCCTGCACAGATAAAAGTGTGACTGAGGAGGAGGAGGGCATTTATGTACGTGTTTTTGAAAATGGCCTACCTGTAACAAGATTTCTTGCACTGAAACCAGTCAGTGTCCCTAATTCAGAAAGCATTTTAAATACTGTAATTAATGCTTTATAGGGTGAAGGTGGTTTAAAGGATGGTGGCTGGAAACATAAGCTGATAAGTGCAGCATCTGATGGTGCTGCTGTAATGTTGGGGAGCACTTCAGGTGTCCTTAGTCGAATAAAGCAAGATTTCCAATGCCCACACCTCATTGACATACACTGCTGTGCACATCGTTAGAGCTTGCTGTAAAGGATTCGTTCAGAGACTGTCCCTTTTACAAGTCATTAGAAACAACTTCTGCTGAACATTTACTCGTTTTACCACAGGTCACCAAAAAGTTGGAAAGGCCTACAGGAAACGGGATCCCTTTTAAATATTAATGTGGTCAAACCAGTTAACACTCGGTGGCACTAGGTGGCTTGCACACAGAGAACGGGCCATTTCTGCCCTTGAAAGGAACTGGGCTGCTTTAGTGCCTCACCTTGAACATGTGTCACTGACAAACAAGCAGGATCATGGCCAAAAAGCACTAGGAATACTTAAAGTGCTTAAGACTTTAAAATGTGTTATAAACATGAACTTTCTGAAAGTGTTTTTTGGTTACTTATCTGCTCTTAGTCTGTGCTTTCAGCAAGAGGATACCACTGTTGAAAAAGTTCACAGCAGAGTAGAAAGCACAATTCAAAAACTAAATGGTCTCTTGAATCAAGAAACTCTTCACCGCATAACACTTACATCTGTAAATGAGAACCTAACTCAGTACAACAGTGTTGACTTAACTAATGAAACTAGCAGGCACAGATCAGGTTCTCCTTCAGACATTGTAGAAGCCACAGTTTCAGAGATCAAACAAATTCTTCAGAAAACGTCACAGCACATTGAATCTCGCTTTCAGTCCTTCACGACCAATAAAGTGCTACTAGCTGCAAGAGCTTTAAATTTTCAGTCCTGGCCAACATCCACAGAGGCACTTCAAACATATGGAGATCAAGCAATTCAAACAATTGTTGATCACTATAAAGTGGTCCTAGAGTCTTGTGGGGTTGATGTTACTTTGGTACTGCTGGAGTGGCTAGACTTAAAAAAGCACGTACTCCACTTGCTGTCTGTTGAAAATTGTGAGTCTCTGAAACTGTGGCAGAAAGTGATTCTTGAGGATGTGCAGGATCAACAATTTCAAAATGCGCTGGCCATTGTCAGAATCATTCTCCTGATTCGTGTTCACACTGCTGCTGCAGAACGAGGCTTCTTTCTGATGGGAAGAATAAAAAATGACTGGAGGGTTGGATTACGCCCAGACACCCTACACGACCTAATGTCTATATCTCTGAATGGACCCCAACTTAGTGACTACAACCCTGAAGGTGCCATATCACTGTGGTGGAAAAATGGCAAAAGAAGGCCCACTACCAAAGCTTATGGCTCCAGAACACTGTCAGTGCATGCTGCTTCTGCCAGCCCTAGTGGTGGTGATGAAAATGAAAGTGCTTGGTCCAGTGAAGATGACGTGTAAAATTATGCAAACTAAGGGGCGGCATGTAAATAGTTTGTTGGGCATGTACATTTTCTTCTTACATGCCCAAGTGGGCATGTACTTTTTTTCACGAATTTCATACCCTGCCTGGTAGTCTAGTGGAACCCCCCCCCCGCCCGTTGTCGCGATCGCCGTAAAATACAGTAGAAGTGTAACCCCCTTGTTACCCGGGGTTACTAGAATCCCAGTAAGACCTAGTGGTAGGCAGGGAAGGCAGCTTGTGAAACTCCAGTTAAATGGGTTTCACACTGTCTCACTCTGTTCTCAGTCTCAGCTGAGACTGAGGGATGACATCACCATAGAACTATCGCAGCTGCATGAGCCACAATGGAATCTGCAGCAGGGAGTTGGAATAGAATGTTGGGAGGTTTGAACAGTAGTCTGTAGGTCAGTTGGAGTTGGGAGCTTGCTGTGAAAGCAGCACAGCAGCTCTGGTTAGGCTCTTGGAGCCTCAGCCCTGACATAGGGCTACATCTAGGTAAAAAGGGTATGTGTCTCCACCAAAAGAGAGACACAGAAGCAGTTTGTAAGTGGTGGAGACCGCTGATTTGGGTCTCAGTGCCCCCTCCCTCTGGGGATGGGGGCAGGAAAGGGTTTCCTGCATATTCCAGGGGCAACCCCCTGGTTCTGCTACTAGTGGAGAAGCTGCCTATTTGTTCCAGAGTTTTTTGAGAAACAAGAAGATTTGTGAAATGCCTGTGGAGCACCTGCAACCGGAGGGTGAGTTTCTGCTCTTCCTAAAGGGCCCATGTTTTCACCCTGGGACTTGTGTGATAGTGGGGATTAGACTACTGAAATAGTGGGAGGCCTAGAGTAATAGGCTTAGCCAAAAAGTAAAAGTACAGTATGTTCAAGTCTAGCACTTATGGGAAGTCAAGACATGTAGAGGAGATGTGACATACGTCTACCCAGTAATCTACATTGCCAAGCTTTTAGTAAAGGAGTTGTTTTAGTTTCCAGAGAAATGGCCAGGTATGGATTGTGGGAGCTGGAGGTGGGAGACCCCCCATCTTTAGTGACCAGGTCCACCTCTACGGATTTGCTCTGTGGATTTCTACTTTGCCTCACGCACTTGGCCAGTGATGAGGGAAGTACCCAGACGTGGGATTGGAAGGAAAATTCCCTCTAAGAGTCGAAGGCTCTAAGGTGGTTTGGGGAGCCACAATAGGAAAACTGGTCCATTTCCCAAAATGGACCGTGGATCAAGTGGCCGGCTGGGGAGCCGGGCCAGTGGGGAAAACCCAAGTAGTGTACAAGTCGGGCTGTGTACCCAAAGCTGCGTGCAAGGCCGGTCTGTGTGCCTGGTGGGTTTAGAGCCTGAGGGCTGGAAATAGTGAAGAAGTGTTCTGTTGTCTCTAATCTGCATTACCAGGAATGTAGCCCTGTGGGGGTCCGTCTATGCTTTGGTTGTTCAGCTTGGATGTGAATAAAAGCCACACTGTAGAATCCCATTCCTGGTTTTGGACATTACAGTTATTGCTTCCTGTGTTCGGATTTACTTGGGTGCCCCTGTGCAGAGTAGCCAAACCTAGGTCCCCTGTGCCGAGTAACCTCATCCTCCCCGAACCCAGTCCCCACCAGGTACTGCTGTCAGCTTCAACAGCATGCCACCTGTCATTTTGCTAAAAAGGCAGGGGTGAGGGGTTACAAAAATGGAGGCACCGCTTTGGATTTTATTCTGGGGAGGAAGGTGCTCGGGCAAGGCGGCTAGCGTTTTGGCTATCTGGCAGTGGGTAGCCCAAAACGTTGAATCAATTTAATTAGTATGTCGCTGTGTGCTGTGAATCTTATGCTGCTGTTAAAATGCCAACTGTTTACCAAGGAGCAGTAAAGCCAAAGAGTGTGCCCTTGTCCTGCATCAATTGTTTACAGCGTTTTTGCCTGCTTTTAAAATGAACTGTGGTAAAGAAAAGTGTGAAAGACTAGGGGTAGCAACAGGAAAATTGTGCCCTGGATGTTGGAAATGCTTTTAAAATGAACTCTGGTAAAGAAAAGTGTGGAAGACTAGGGGTAGCGACAGGAAAATTGTGCCCTGGACGTTGGAAATGCTTTTAAAAAGAAGTGTGGTAAAGAAAAGTGTGGAAGACTAGAGGTAGCAACAGGAAAATTGTGCCCTGGACGTTGGAAATGCTTTTTGAAAGTATGAGAGACTTGCAAGTGTAATGGCTATGTTAAATGGCTGAAATGGGCTCCCGCCGTGGAGTCAGTTAAGAAAAAAAAAAGTTGCATTCTGCAGTTTAAATTTGCCTGCTCAATGATCACCGTGAGGAGAATAGCACTCGCAAGGAAGAAGAGGCTCATTTGCATGGCGTCGTGTGATTGGTGAGGCTGCAGTCGGTCCCGCCCCTCAGCCAGCTCTACAGTGATTGCCCCAGCATTCGAGAGGGAGTGCGAGTGGAGTGCATGTACTGGCTAGTGGAGGAGCGTCGCGGAGTGTTAAAATCACTGCAAACCTTGTAAAAATAGATTTGCTTGTTTAAAATCAGGCTCAACCCACTAATCGATCATCTGAATTGCAAGTGTGGTGGTCGAGGAGATGATCGGCAGGACTGCCCACCCGTTTCTGTTCTGAGGCCTCCAAGAACTGGTTGCAGGCCGTTTTTCCTCCATCGCAGCAAACTGCTACTGATAACAGTAAGTACTAACAGTGAAATTGCTCAAACAGTGATTTTCTTCCTTATGCCATATAAATGTGTGTGCAGCAGTGTAGTCGTTTGCAAGTAACGACTGTGTCAAGTCCTGCCAGCAAGTGCAAGTCTGTTAAGCCATTGACTGTGTGCATAGTAATGAGTTCAGCATCAGTTTAAAGTTTAAAGCCAGAGAGAGACTGTGAGTTGTAGCCAAAAGTGCAGCACTAGTTAGTTTTACAGGCAATCCTGTGCTTAAAAACCTGAAGCTTTAAGGGACTGTGAGTCAAAGAAATGTTTCCAGCGAGTGAAAAGTCCGTGGAAAATCATGTAAATGTGTTTAGAACAAGAACAGAGCAAGTTTGTTCAGTTTGAGCAAAAGTTATCAGTAGTATGTGTACATCGGGTGCGCAAGGGCTTGACCTAATTTCTGAATGTTGATGCACAGGAGTGCTGCCGCCGCCATTACAGGGTGGGGTAGTAAAGTAAACACAGCAGCAGAGGAGCCATTTTAAAACTACAGAGTGTGTTCATTAAAGTGGGACTTTCAGTTACAGTGAACTTTTGTTTGTTTTTCTGCAGTTATGGCCTCAGGACCAGCTTGTTACCCGGATCATGCCCGGGTTGCAGTAACAGCAGCAGTAAATAGACTGAGGGATATTGAAAAGTGGTGCTATGGAGGACAACTGCCTCCTCATGTGGCGATTCCTGGTTATCCAGTGCATGTGTGTCAAATATGCTTGAGCGCTGGAAATGACGTCTTCATGATTCCTCGCTGTGCTGGATGCCTAGAAAAATATGGCTTGTATAAAGCGCCTCCAATTCGTTTGGCTCCCACATGGACAAAGGTTCAGGAATCTGCAGTTGGCAGCACACAGCACCAGGTGGAGCCTGTGGAGGAAGGCCCCTCAGGGGAGTGTGGCACAAAGCTAGAGGGTGCAGAGTTAGAGACGGAACCAGAAGTTGAAGTTTCAGATGCTGGATCCCAAAAGGAAAGTTCGGATAAAGCATCAGAAGACCCCTGGGGTGGGGGCCTAGCCCAAGTCTCTTAGGAGAAGATGAGATGCGGGAGGGCTTTGAGTGGGAGGTGTCAACCTCCGTGCCTAGTGATGATTGGATAGTCTCAGGAGTGAGGACGACTGCTCACTCCTGGGCTCAGATCCTTGGTGAAGAGGAAGATGAGGGGGAGCCTATGTGGCCTTGTGAAAAAGGAACGGGTACACAGCCTCAAGATCTTACCTCGGAGGAATGCATGGAAGAGAGTGGTGATGCCACTGCCCTGGCTATGCAGGAAGAAGAAGTCAGGGATCCGGTTTTAATTTCATTAAGGATGCGAAGCTGGCAGAACCAGGACTGGCCACCCCCAAGCCAGGCCAGCGGTCTCAGGTTGACCAAAGCTAGTAAAGAGGAGAGACTGGTTCGTAGAAAGGCAAATGAGATCTATGGTATGACCTTTCCTACCTTTCCTCGGAAAGTCTGGGAGGAGATTGAGAACAGCAGGAAATCCTGGATCTGGGCCGAAGCAATGAAAAGTGTGCATCCTGGGGCCAACAAGCATGTAAAGAACAGACTGTTTCACGAGAAATATACTCAGTGGAAGAGAGGCAGGACACTGTTTATGGACAGAGTGCGAATAGTGGATGGAGAGGGACGTGAAATCTCCCACTGTGTGAATTATGTGCGCCCAGATGGGGTAATAATTCAAGCTGCTGACCCCCTGTACTATTGGCCTCAGTGCAGGGACCTCTCAGCAAATGTGCCCATGCCTACTAAATGGAAAGCCGAGCAGTGGTAGTCAGTACTGCCACACCTGACTGTGAAGTACCTTATTGATTCACCAATATGGACATCCAGGACTCAGGTGCCCCACATTCACCAGTCTACAGTGTACTGGCCTTTCCAGAAACCATCGACTGGCCCACCAGATGACTTCAGATCCAGAGAGGACACCAGCCCAGCTGTATCCTGTTCATCGCCTGGTAATCGGATGACGTCAGACCAGCTGTTTTCTTTTTGTTCTTGTTCTAAGGTTCCATCTCCAGAGATGACATCATCCCAGCAGTTCCAGGATGTGCCCTCCTGTGGTTCCTGGAAGATGTCCGCCCAGCAGGATTGGAAGAAATGCTGCCAGGGAAAGTCTTCGTCAGAGGTGCAGGTCGGTTCAGAATTTTCCATTCTACAAGGGGCTGGTAAGTCCAAACTTTTCTATCTTTATGACATTACAGTACACACCCTACACTAGCGGACTTCAAAATGTGTGAACTGTCCTCAAACACTCTCCCCTTCGGGACTTTGGCCTGTTTAGAACTGTGCTTAACCAGGCTCCGGCCCAGGAGAGACTCTTTATTGGACTAGCTTTCGGGCATTGTGGTCACTAGTTGGGACTTTTAGGGCATTCCATCCCCCCAAATGTGTATTGTAAATAATGTCGTTGTTTTCTAATGTAAATACTGTTTTTCTACCTTTTCTAAAAAAATTAGTTTTGGGATTCTTCAGTGTTTTGATGGTAGGGGTTTAGGCAGACTGTGTATGCAGATTAGGAGTGTGTGTTGTCTTTCTTTTTCTTGCAGGTGTTCCTGGAGAAGATAGAAAAGAAAACAAGAAGAGGAGGAGGGGCTCATCGGAGTTCCTCACTAGTACTTTAGAGTGTAGTGATTTAAAGTACTGTGGTGTTGTTATTGTTATTGTTACTGTATTAACCCTTTCCTTCCACAGGTGTGGTTGTAGGGGTAGGGAGGAGGCAGTAAAGTGATATAATAATGTGGTATTATTCTAGGTGTGTGGTTGCAGGTTGCCCAAGGTCGGGGAGGTCCCCGGGTTGTTTTTGTTTTTGGGGTATTACATAAAAGGCAGACAGATTTTCCCTAGAGGGTTAGGGGAATAGACAGGCTGTGGTCCTGAATGGCCATAGGGACCGCAGTGCTGATCTATTGGGGCTATGCTCTGGACAGTTCTACCAGAGCCACTAGGTGTCCATAGTAAGTGGATAGTGTAGAGGCTTATATGTCAGCTAAAGGCCTGTAGGCCCTTCGTGTTGCTCGCACATGGTAGGAGGGGGCCTGATCACCCCCTTCCGCATGTAGCACATAGGGTGGGATGGTCTAAAGCCAGGTAAACAATGACTGTGGACAGTCATTTTCCTGGTCAAGGGCGAGTGTAACCCCCTTGTTACCTGGGGTTACTAGAATCCCAGTAAGACCTAGTGGTAGGCAGGGAAGGCAGCTTGTGAAACTCCAGTTAAATGGGTTTCACACTGTCTCACACTGTTCTCAGTCTCAGCTGAGACTGAGGGATGACATCACCATAGAACTATCGCAGCTGCATGAGCCACAATGGAATCTGCAGCAGGGAATTTGAATAGAATGTTGGGAGGTTTGAACAGTAGCCTGTAGTTCAGTTGGAGTTGGGAGCTTGCTGTGAAAGCAGCATAGCAGCTCTGGTTAGGCTCTTGGAGCCTCAGCCCTGACATAGGGCTACTTCTAGGTAAAAGGGTGTGTGTCTCCACCAAAAGAGACACAGAAGCAGTTTGTAACATAGAAACATAGAAACATAGACATTGATGGCAGATAAGGACCGCTTGGCCCATCTAGTCTGCCTACAGAATAGGCTGCAGATCCTAGTTAACCAACAGCCTATTTCTTCCTACCCCCCACAAGAATTGCCTTATGTCTGTCCCATGCTTCTTGAATTCTCCCCCAGTTTTAGACCCCACAACCTCCTCAGGAAGGCTGTTCCATGCATCCACTACCCTCTCTGTGAAATAATACTTCCTCACATTGCCCCTGAACCGCCCCCCTTCTCTCTTTAAATTGTGTCCCCTTGTTCTTGTACATCTCTTTTTCTGAAAGATGCTACCCTCTTGGACTTTGTTGATTCCACTGAGGTACTTAAAAGTTTCTATCATGTCCCCCCTCTACCTTCTTTCCTCAAGGGTATACATATTAAGCTCCTTTAGTCTGTGTGCCTGGTGGATTTAGAGCCTGAGGGCTGGAAACAGTGAAAAAGTGTTCTGTTGTTTCTAATCTGCATTATCAGGAATGTAGCCCCGTGGGGGTCCGTCTGTGCTTTGTTTGTTCAGCTTGGATGTGAATAAAAGCCACACTGTAGAATCCCATACCTGGTTTTGGACATTACAGTTATTACTTCCTGTGTTCGGATTTACTTGGGTGCCCCTGTGCAGAGTAGCCAAACCTAGGCCCCCTGTGCCGAGTAACCTAGTCCTCCCCGAATCCGGTCCCCAACAGGTACTGCTGTCAGCTTAAACAGCATGCCACCTGTCATTTTTCTAAAAAGGCAGGGGTGAAGGGTTACAGAAGTATTCCCTGGTAGTCTAGTGGCACCCCCCCCCCGTGTTCCCGATCGCTGTAAAATACTGTAGAATTAATCCCTGGTAGTCTAGTGGTACCCCTCCGTGTCCCCGATCACCGTACAATACTGTAGAATTAATCCCCAGTAGTCTAGTGGTACCCCCTGTGTCCCCGATCACAGTACAATACTGTAGAATTAAGCCCTGGTAGTCTGGTGGTACCCCCGCCCATTGCTGCGATCACGGTACATCTCTGTACATCATTTCCTTGGTGATCCAGTGTCACCCCTACCTCCCACACAGCACCCTTGCCCACCCGCCCCCACCCGTCATTGGTGGGCAGCTGCAAACCGCCCGCATACGCCCGCTGAATGACAGGTACAGTATGGGCTTGCAGGGCATACTGTTCTAGACAGTCCCAGATATGTGAATGACTTCATTTCACATATTTGAACTATCTATCTGATAGTCCTACAAGCCCCCTGTACCGTCAGGGCGACTAGCCGGAACAGTATCTTGAGCGGGTTGCAGCCTCCCACCGATGATGGGGAGTGAGGTGGGCAAGGGTGCTGTGTGGGAGGAGGGTGGGGATGCCACTGGATCACCAGGAATTATATGAGATGTGCAGCGATCATGACTGTGAGGGGGGCACCACTAGACTACCAGGGCGTATTTCACAGATTTTACGGTGATCAGGACATGGAGGTACCACTAAACTACCAGGGATTAATTCTACAGTATTGTACAGCGATCAGGGACACAAGATGGAAGGGGGTACCACTAGACTACCAGGGGATTAATTCTAAGTATTGTATGGCGATCGGGCACATGGGAGGAAGGGGGTACCACTAGACTACCAGGGATTAGTTCTACAGTATTGTACAGTGATTGGGGACACAGGAGGGAGGGGGTACCACTAGACTACCAGGGATTAGTTCTACAGTATTGTATGGTGATCAGGGACACGGGAGGGAGGGGGGTGCCACTAGACTATCAGGGAAATGATCTACGGTGTTTAACCATGATCCAGCTATGGGGCGGGGGATGCCCCTGGATCCCCACTGTACACGTCGATCTGTGCAGGGTGCCAGGCGCACTTCGCCAGGCTGCCCAGCGCAAGGCATGCAAATGGCGCCATAATGACATGCAAATTGCCCCATTTGCACCTTGCATATATTATGGCCTCATTTGCATGCCCTCCACTGAGTATCGCGGGTGATGGGCCCAGTTCAACAGTGTTTGCTTTGAAGCATCGCCGTGCTCTATCTAAACATGCGGGCGCGGTGGCACTGCGCCACATCGCGGTG
This sequence comes from Neoceratodus forsteri, assembly GCA_016271365.2. Taxonomy (NCBI): domain Eukaryota; kingdom Metazoa; phylum Chordata; order Ceratodontiformes; family Ceratodontidae; genus Neoceratodus; species Neoceratodus forsteri. The sequence continues at coordinate 660,869,484 of CM057456.1, read as the reverse complement.
ATGCGTTGTGTCATGTTCAGTGGTGCTGCGGCATGGCACATCACCGTTGAATATCACCTGGCCCTGGCGCTTCCTAGTTGCGCTGCCACAGGCTTGCACCACTTCCTGGCGCAGTCTGAATATCCGGGCCCTGGTGTACTTACTTACTTACTTTGGTTGTACTGATGAGCCAAGCTGAAGGGTTCCATAGGTAGTTTAGGACTCAGGCATGCTGTGGGGTTCCAGGGAAAAAAAATGCTTCCATGTTTTAAATGACACGTGATGTCAGGAGTCCATCACATACAGAAAAACATGTTTATTTGTAAAATATTCAGTTCATCCCTACAAAAATTACATATTTCTAACAAAAATTGAACAAAAAAAAATGAATCGTAAAAAAATTACTGCAACAATGTTTGTGGTTGGAACTTGTTTATGTAGCGGAAGAATAAAATCCCCAAATAATTAATTTAAAGTGTTTCTCAATACTTTTTCTGAGTAAAAAACAATTAATTTTATAAGTGCAATTACCCACTCCAGGCCCATGGGTATACTGGGCATTAATGCACTTCCCAGTTGGTTGGAGGTCACTCGGGCTGTGCCTTGTGCCTCACAACACACCAGGGGCATGCATTAATGCCTAGTATACCCATGGCCTGTCATGGGTTATAGATTACATAAACAGTTCCACCACTTCTGTCATCTTTCTCCATTGACACTGTAGGAGAGTGCCTTCCACCACCAAGAAATGACAGTTCCACGGTCCAACACTTACTTAGACATCAAGATATAGGAATCAACCCAGGTAAACATTTTCAATTTAAGCACTGAGGTATTCTGAATACTCAGAATTCAGAATACTTACTCCAAATACCCTACATGCATCTGGAATATACACTCAATTTGAATACTGCTTTTTACATGAATCCGAATAGTGCTTGATCTCCTAGTTGGAATTAACATGCACTTTAATCATGTGTTTATTTATTATAGCAATAAAAATATCAAATGTAAACTTTTTTACTTGTGTGATGAGTACCATAGGGTTTAGTTTCATAAACATGTTAAAGGAGATAGGAAATGATTTTTACATAGTTAACTGCTGTTCCATCTTCTTTTCCATGCCAGCTATGTATTCTGATATACTCTGATGATTTTTTGGTGACTAAATAATCTAGCTTTGGGGTTTCCTCAGATTTATACAGTTCCACTCTCCAGTCCTCACTAGCTACTGCTCTTGATTTTCATATTTCTGAGACATTGTAAGACATTAATATATAGGATAGTGTAGAACTATTTTTCACCCAAGTGTTTTCTATGATAGCAGATGACCTCAAGAGGTCCCAAAACTAAAGAATCCCTTACTTTTTGTGTTGAGGGGGCCAACATTTGTACTCCAGGACACCTATTTCACTGCTGTGAGGTCGCAGGCCAGCTCGCACATGCCACACTTCAACGGCACCCGTCCTGTGAACAGCGCTGATGGGGACGGTTGCATTGTGACATAGCTATTAAAGCAGAATGAAAAGTCGTTCTGCATTAACAGCTGCATCACTACTAACACAGAAGAAACAATTACTCACTGAAATAATATTACTTCTTTCAGGCGATTCTTTAGCATTATTGGCAGATGCAGTATGCCAGCTGGGTTCAGCTGCCCTGGAGAGGAGGAATCAATGCAAATGAGGAAGGCATTGGCCAATCAGGATACAGTTAGAGTAGAGTACTGCCTGCAGTCAGCCTGAGGAACCTCGGAACTCATTTCGGAGCTGAAAAAGAGCAAAAAATGTGCCCGCTGGGGGCCAAAAACTGTTAGCAATAACCCACCATATATTCGAACCCACTTTTATGAATTTTTTAATTTTTTTTTTTTAATCACCCGAATGAATGACAGTCGTCAAATTTGGCTAAATCCCCTAACAGAGTCTTTAGACAAGGTTTCCAGGGGAAGAATGGTGGGAGTGTCAATAATGCTAAAGAATCCCCTGAAAGAAGTAATATTACTTTGGTGAGTAATTGTTTCTTCTCACCCCAGGAATTCTTTAGCATCTATTGACAAATGCAGACTTTGAAGCAGTGTAGTTGGGAGGAAGGTACAGAAACCTATTTTAAGAAGAGGCTCTGAAGTACCGTCCTGTCAAATTTGGCATCCTAGCAGACTACACATCCAAGAAAAGATCTTATTGAATGTGAGAAGCAAATTTCAAATAAGTGATCTGCACACTTCTGGTAAGGATATAGCCTTGAACACTGCCCAGGAGGCAGCAGTTCTCCAGGAAGTAAGGCCCCAAGCATGAGAAGGGCTGAACGTCAGCCTTACTGTACCAGACGCGAAATACAGGAAAACAGTCCCGTGGGAAAATACTCTTGATCACTGGTTTCTCCTTTTCTGCGAAACGCAGGAAAGGAAGGGATGATAATGACAGTACCTGAACTGCTAGGCCACTGACACAGACCGGCAGGACTAATTCATGCCCCATCCGAGCAGCTTGAGATAGCCTAGACAGGACTTGCCTGAGAGCAGTACAGGCAGAGAAAAAGGGTTGATGAAGGTGGAAATGGTAGTCATTTGAGAAAAGGATTTCCTATCCGTCCAGAGAACTAAATTGTTCTTAAAGACACTGAGAGGATAAGGCCTAAAAGAAAAACCTGAAACTCTGAAAATCCGTCTGACAGAGGAAAGGACAAACAGAAAGGTTGTCTTCGATGTTACTCGCTTCAGGACAGAATTGTCACAGGTTCAAAGGTATATCCCATGAACTTGAATATACAGAGGTTTGTGTTCCATGGGAAAAAACTCCATTCCCTAGAAGGGTCTGGAAGTGAAACGGCCCCTTGTGGAATTCTATGAAATGGTCTGAGAAATGACAGCTTTCTCTTGCCTGACAGAAAAAGAATCCGAGTAACCGCTAGGTGTACTCCCAAAAAAGAGGCCTACTGACCTACTGTAGGTAAGAAAATAAAAACCTTTATATTTTTACAGGAAACAAGTCACAAAGACCAAACTAGTTCTGTATACAAGACAGTAATGCTTGTATATTAACTAAATAATCCAGTCATGAGAGGAAAGAGGATTGAAAAACTCTAGGCTCTTGTCCTTGTACCAAGGAGAAAAAACACTTCCAGGCTTTGAGGAGAAAAGACTGGGAGATGAGAAAACTCTACTCCTATGCAAGAAAGGAAGTAGCTTGTGGAAATGAAAGCAGTCAGAAGGCTGTTTAACCGAAATATTTTTTATCAGAAAGTACCAAGGTTGTCCAGAGCCACCGGGATCATGGTGGCTGATTCCTTAACTAGAAAGGTACTTAGGAAACAAGGGATATATGGGAGAGAGAACAGTTCTCTGACCAGTCTTGAGATAAGAAGGTCCGTTGGAAGGAACCCTGAGCTGGGGCCTGCAACAGGAAAAAGGAAAAAACTGGTGGTTCGGGCTGGAGGCAAAAATTCAGATCTGGCTTGGACTTGTGTGCCGAAGGCTGACTTGTGGTGGCCCTGACTAATGCAGCTTAGAGGATCTGCCAAAGGGTCCACTTGTGGTGGCCCTGACTATGCCAAGCATTGTCCTTGCCCAGTAGATGGGTGAGTGACTAAGACACCTCCAAAGAAGCCAGCTAGAGATCAAAACTCGTAGCTGTTGCGGAGAGATTGGAAGCCTTGTGTCCCAAATGCTTGTTGGTGTGATACAGGGCAGGAATATCATCCGGTCCTCTCTGAACTAAATGACCTCTGGACTGAAACAAAGCAGGCCTGATAGAGATGCTGTGAGACGACCCTTAAGGTGCACCTGGCAGCCATCTCTGCTTACCGGACGTGGGCCGGAAAGCAGTCGGTGGTGTAGGAGAAGGTGGTTGGGCGCTTTTTCAAAGGCCTTGATCACATATCCCCCTCCGGAGCGAGAACATCCACCTCCATGGGATCTACTGCTGGTATTGGCTAAGCTCATGGGCAAGCCATTCAAACTGGTGCACAGGTGTGACATCTCTCACCTGTCATGGAAGACCGCCTTCTTGGTGGCTATCACGTCAGCCAGAAGGATGGGAGAGCTCCAGGCACTTTCCATCGATTCTTCTTATCTGGTCTTCCACAGAGACAAAGTTGTCCTGCGCCCCCACCCGAAATTCCTTCCGAAGGTGGTGTCGGAGTTTCACCTTAACCAGGTGTTGACTCTGCTGGTGTTCTACCCCAGTCACACCTCGGAGGCCGAATATAGGCTCCATACTCTGGACTCTAGAAGAGCGCTGTCTTATTATAAGGAGCGGACAGCTGAAGTTCAGGGAGAGGTCCGCCAGCTGTTTGTCACCATCGCTGGAGCCGCACCTGGCAGACCTGCAGCCAAGCGGATGATAGGCAGGTGGGTCACCTCCTGCATAGACCTCTGCTATAGGTTGGCGGGCATGAAGCCTCCCAAAGGGATAAGAGCTCATTCTACCCGCCATACGCTGCTTCGGTGGCTGCTTCCAGGGACGTCCCTATCCAGGAAATCTTCAGGGCTGCTATCTGGAAGTCAGCACACACCTTCATTACCCACTACCACATCGACCTTGAGTCATGCTGGTTTTGGGACCTTGGTTCTCCAGTCCTTATTCCCCAAGTAGGGGGTGTGCGCCTTGCCTCCCTCCTTCTGGATAACTGCTAGGAGTCTGCCAGTAAGTGTGGATTGAGCAACATATCCACGTCCCTAGAAATACAGGTTACTCACCTGTAACAGGAGTTCTAGGAGTGGTATATGTTGTTCATCCACACAACCCACCCGACCTCCCCGGCTTCGACGCACAACCTGGCTTCCAGCAGGCAAGATCTGGCATCATGGGGCGGAGCCGAGAGGTTTACCACCCGGGTGGGTGGGAGGAGCCAGCTTGAAGACCTTCTGGCAAGATTTAAAGTGACAAGGAACCTGTCAGTAAGTGTGGATGAACAACATATACCACTCCTAGAACTCCTGTTACAGGTGAGTAACCTGTATTTACTTACCATAATATAATGTTTATCATTGTAATTCAAAAACACTGTAACAGGTGTCGTATTGACTGCATAGCCATGAATTGAACTACTACTTCAAATCACACATAGTGTATATCCATGTTACACAATTGTGATGTAACCCCTGGGTGGTGCTATCCCCAGTGTTACACCCCTGCCCACTACTTACAAGCTAGGCTGATGGTTTTGGGTTCGTTAACTAATAACCATTTTGTTTAACCTTTGCACAGTGTCTTCACTCAGGGTGCTTTATGTGGGTAAGATGGTACTAGGTGTAGCCCTCAGAGATGCTACACCACCCACGATAACCTTTAACCTTCCCCAGACGTGCCCCAATAAACATTTCCCCACATTTCAATACTTTGCATTTAAAGTCTCTCTCTAATAATATGCTCACACCAATATTTCAACAACAATAACAAGATATTCATTTAAGAGTATAAGGAGTTAGGAACGGGGATGCAGAGTAGAGGTTATTTGATTGCTGTATAGTCCAGTAGTTCTTAGACTTTGTCATAGTGAGCCTCCCCAAATACATGGAAAACATTTTGAGCCTCCCCACAAAACTGAAATAATCTTGGGCCTCCCCAAAGAAAAATAACATACTGTACTTTGCGCAGTACACCATGAATACATTGAAACCCCTTTGAGTACTTGGCTCACAAGTCACATTCAGTTCTTTGTCTTATGCTAATGTAGAACCTTTGAAAAGAGCTCCTGTGCTCTAAGGTGTTATCCAAATAACAAATAAATAACATTAACAAATATTATTATTCAGTTTATTGTAACCCCCCCACAAACACACACACACACACACAGGCCAGCCTACTTGCGCCAATATTTTCATTCTTGAACCATTGTTACCCCTTGTTGCAGTACTTTCATGGGTCAGACTACTTTCTCTGTTTGCTCTCTCTATGAAATAACCTTCCTACATACTTGCCTCTCCCCCTCCTTCCCTGCTCCTAATCAACTTCTCAGGGATTGCTTTGCTCCTTCCTGCTGTTGCTCTTAGTTCTTCTATGCTCAACCCTTGTATTTGGGCTGTTCTGCCATCAGTCTGCAAATTGATCAATTACCACCACTCATTATTAGTTTATTGTTCATATTTGTTTGCATTATTGTTCACTGTGTATTTCTTGATTGTTTTGCAGTTACCTTTTGAAATGTATTCACCCCCTACCCTTCCCTGGGTACACCTGAAATAAGCCTAAGCTCATTCACCTTCCCTTGTCACCTATTAGTAAATAAATACATAACATTCACCTACTGTTATCCTGTTTTAGTTTGCTTCATCTCGTCACACAAAATATATAAAACTCAAAATTTAAATACAGTACTTTTTCAGACTTGCTTGAGCCTCCCCTGGAACAGGTTGGGGCCTCCCCGGGGAACCTGGCCTCACCATTTGAGAACCCCTACTATATACACATGTATAGGTTTAATTGGGTGTTTTGCTGATGAACCCTCCAGCTGGGTGGCTACATACTGATAGACTACAGGTAATCACATTTCTCATTCGACACACGATACCCAGAGCCCTGGCTATCTAGCTGCTGACAGATCAGATGTTACATAAATGATTATATTATTGCCCACACTGGTATCAGTCCCGGATACAGCTGAAACCCCGCAATCTCATACCATACTGGAATCCCAGATACCACAGTCCAAGATGTTGCAGGCCTGGTGGATGTTGCAGCTGGTTAAGGTGGCTGCCTTTTTGATTCAAAGGGAGGATGCAAACTTGGAGAATGATCCCTACAATGGCTGTCGATGCTATGTACAACAAAGGCAGGGATTGCCCTGCATTTTAGCAGAAATAACAGGCATTGACCCTGCCGGTCACAGAAACCTAGGGATTGCCCTGCTCATTAACGAAGTCAGGGATTGCACTGCACTTACAGAATTTCTTATCACATAGTAAGAACTATCTGGAGTGCGGCTTGAGGCCCCCAAGATTACTTGTACAGCTTCTCCCTCGCACCGGGGGGTATGAGGGTGCTCACTCAGGTCCTCCACGGGTCTCATCTGCAATCGAAGGCATCCTGAAGTCTCTAGTCCACTCTCTCACCGCTGAGGCATGGCAGATGTTCTTCTTTTCTACATTTTTCCCCGACGTGGGAGGGAGGGAAGGCTAGCCTCTGGAGGACATTTCTGGCAACCTCCAGACTAGCTGTTGCAGAAACTATTTACTTTAACTTTTAAACTGGATTCATAAAATAACAAACACCCCCTGATGACTGGAGGGGCATAGCTAAGTGGACCAGGCCTTGTGGCATGGCAGGGGCCTAATCCCCAACCTTGTGGAGGGCTCCCAGCAGGCTGGAGTCTGCTCTCCTTCTTCTCACTCTCTCGAATCTGGCAAAATGCTGTCAGACACTGTCTCTTATAAGGCTCCTAGTACGACTCCTGATTGGCAGCAGAGATGGGGTAACAGGTCTCTAAATGGCTGAGGGACCTGTCAATCAGAACAGTCGAGCCCAGGGCCAGATCAAGCCTTAGGGGGGGCCTGGGACACTCACAACTCGGGTGGCCATATAAAATGACCAACTTTTCATACCAATTTATTTTATTTTGCGCAACATTTTCCAAGCATATTGTTTATTATAGTTTTAGTTTATTAACTTTAACAACCACCATATGGAGAGTAATTATATTCCATGGCAATATTAACTGGTTGTTATAGCAGTTTTGAAATAACTAGAAAAAAAATGGGAACTGCTGTGGACAGTGCGAGGGGGCTTAACACATTTTTGCAGCAGAACTGTATAGGTTACTTTATCATGGAATATTAAAACTGCACACCTCTGGCGCTGTACCATGCATACGTACAGCTTATATTGTAACCATGAAAATTACCAGTTTAGGCAGTTCTTGCATTGTCACCCCTCCCCTCCCTCTGATTTGGGCTCAATCAATTACAAGTTTATTTTAAGAAAAAAACAAACAAACAGTGCTTTACTATGATGCATGCATATGCATCCTACTCCAAAAGACAGTAACTAACTACTTACTGTATGTACTCATTGTACAGACCGAGGTGTGCAGTTCCAATGTACCAATGTTATGACTACAAATAAACACAGATTGTTGTACACACAATTCTTTATGTCTACCATTAACATGTATAGTGCATGTTAGCTTCTTAGAACAAGCAGATTGTTAGGACCAATCATTTAGTTTTAAATAAAATACAATAATGTACTTATCTGACACAATCTGAAAGCAAACAGAATGTTCTTCTGTAGTGGCGCACGGACTTCAGTGAAATCATGGTACATTGGAACTATAAGCATGATGGGGGTAAAACAGCTTTGTACAGTACTTATCAATTCCAATGTATCATAGTCAGACAATGCCAGCACTTCCAGAACAATAAGCACAGAAGTAAATGTGCACAGTGACAGCCACGACATTTAGTTTTGCTCCCTCTTACCCACAAGCTCCGAGACCATTCATAAGCTCAGAACTGGTTGTGTCATGTGGCCATATTAGTATTTAAAGTTACAACAGAGAAAATACCTTTATGGAGATGAACACTGCATAGGTTGGGGGCACATGTTAACCAGAACATCCAATACATAATTGAAGCATGGGCACAACTAGAAGCAAGCTGTCTCTGCTCATTACATATTTTGTGGAAAATATATACCTACATATGCAATAATTGGATGATCCTGTTTAACATATGCCCCCCCCCCCCCGTACTACACAGTCAGTGTCAGTTTTCATAAAGGTATTAATTTACAGACTACTACAGTTGGTTTTTTTTATTTTTTTTTTATCATCCTCTTTCCCTACCTGGCTCCCGGTCTCCCCAGTCTTCTGCGCATCCTGTTATTCTTCCACTGTCCAGAGTCCCCTAGTTCCCCTTAGGTGCCCTCGCCTTATATCCCCACGGATTACCCCCTTCGGCAGGGTGGTGGAGCGCCCCTAACTCTGCTTAGTTCAGGATCCAGTGTTCACCGATGTCCCCAGAGCCAGGTACCCCCGTAGGATGGCCATCAAGCCGCCGCGACTGGTCGCCAAGCCATTTCCCTTGTTCTGCTTACCCCTTGCGAGTGGGGTATGCAATGGCACCCAGGGAAGGAATGCGCACACGTCTGCATGAGCTCTTTCTGGTGCCGTGCCCCATCTGAGCTACCCAGTACTTGTTGCCGGTGTACCACCCCCAGCCTCTGCTAGGAGCTGATAGTGCACCGACAACTGGGATCCCCCCACCCTGGAGAGGGAGAGCAGTCCCTTGGATGCTCCATCCCTCTCTGCCCCTGCTGACCCCCAAATGACCTGAGTCCACCCCCGAACCCGGGTCACCGGCGTGGAGCGAGGTGTGGCGTCCAGCGCCTCAACCCTCAGCGCCACCGGGCAAGAGAGTACTACAGTTGTAATTTATACTATACCACCCCCCCAAAAACAAAAATCAATAAATAAACACCACCAGCATGAGCTTACCTCAGATAGCGTGCTGTTGAAATTGAAGAATGATGGCTAGGATGGAAATCTCCTCCAAGTTCAGGAACAGAGTTGTCCACTGGCGGTCTCTGGCACAAAAAGTGTCCGATGTCCTGGTTCTCTCTGTCAGCTGGTGGAGTAGGGCTGGTCAGGACAGAGATCCAGATGATGCCCTTCTAGACTGTCTTCTTACACTTTTTTCAGTAAACTTCTCCTCCAAAGGTAGTCAGGTCAGGTGATTACAGCTCTGAAACCTGACTAAATAGGGATTTAAAGCCCCAATTTATAGGGCAAAGTAGCCAAGTGTTCCCTTTGTTTATTTTTCCCGTCGCATATTTACATCAATGCAGACTTGTGACTAGTTCTCCTAACTGAACCAATCACAACCCTGGTCTGCCTCCCCTACACCGATTGGACTGGTTACACTTTTTGGACTCTGATTGGTGGCTTTCTAAGCCACTTTCTGCACTGAAGCTGCCTGCTGCCGCTAGGCGCTCAGTTTGTAACTCAGACACTCAGTTTAGTAAGTGCAGTAGCAGCAGCAGCATGTACAGTTTAGCATCGTCGCTCGCTCTGCTGGGAGTTGGGACTCGAACTTTGCTTTAATGACTACCACCCAGCTACCTGGAGCAGGACGGACGAGGAGCTCAGTGAGGCAAGCCCATCGACTACAATGATCCTGGCTCTGGCTGCAAAGCGGGTAAGAACAAAGCAGCAAGCAGCAACAAGTCAGTCCAGAGGACGGGAGAGTGAGTGAAGTGGGGAAGAGGGAGGGAGCTTTAGGGTGAGCCCTAGTCAAGCTGAGGTGAGCCAAGACAGTGTAAGGAACTGGCATGCACTGTTTAGGTGTCGGGCATATGGAACTGTTTCCGTGTGGTTGAACTTGTCTTGCACACATATATCCTTGGCCAGAGAAGAAAGATTGAGATTTGGCAGGGGCCCCCTGACAAATCTTGATCTTTCTTCTCCATTTTAAATTGCACGCAAGGCTGCTGTTTGTTAGGGTTGGGTCGGGGGGGGATCTATCTGGAGTACTGCCGCCATCTGCTGCCTGGCTGAAAATAGACTGAGACAGTCTCGTACCGAATCCCGGACTCCACGTCACAGAGCTCAGCTCATGGGGGTCCCGAAGTTTTTTTTTTTGTTATTTTTTTGTGCAGGTGCAGGCTAAGACAAGTTGTGCCAGTTGGACGGTCAGTGCTCGGTGGTCCCACTCCCAGGGTCCCGACTGACCCGACTCCCAGGCCATGCCCATGTCCACAGCCTCTCTAGCTGCTGGGCAGGGGGGCCTATCTGTGGCAGAGGGGTTTCAAAATGCCCCTCCAGACCAGCGACTCACACTGCGGTTAAACCGCAACTTGACTACATGTGCTACCACAGCATTAAAATGCCTCTCCAGTTGCACTGCTTGCCTTTTAGTCATTTTTATCATGCAAATGCGTGACAAGCTGCTGCCAGCTGGGGGGCCTATCGGGAGGGGGAAGAAATTTGACTCGCAACAGCCAGTGGCATGCATGATTAAAAAAAACAACAACTTTCTCTCGCTTCCAGCTACTGGGACAGTCCATGGCGGGGGGTCTGGGACATTTGCCCCATTTGTCCCCCCTTAATCCAGCCCTCTGTCGAGGCACAGTTGGGTTGTAAATTTGGCACCTAAAATAATGTCCCTGTAAGTCCCCATGAGCACTTGAGTGGTTATCCCATGAGGTGTAGTGAATGTCCCACAAGTCCTGGCATTTTATTCCTGGCTCCCAATTGACTGTAGCTGCTGGCAATGGCTGCTTAACCCACTGTCCCTTATAGCAGAGCTGATACAGTCCTGAAAAATGTGCTGGTGCAGCCAGAAAGAAATAATTATTTGCCCCAAATGCCCCACAGTTCAGCAGCCCTGATGCTGTACTTACAGTCGCTGCACAGATGAAGGAGGTGGCTCCTTGGGTGTTCCTGTCGCCACTGCACTTATGCAAGCTCCCACAAAGGCTGGTAAATTCAGGGAAAAAGCGTTCATTTCAAAATTAGACACTTTCTCCTACATGTACAGTAAATCTCCCCTATGCAGCAACAAGTTACATTATTTAAAACATTTAAATTCTGTACCTTTTGGACAAAGCTGTTTAGGGCTATCCTGGAGGCAGCCAGACCCAAGTTATTTATTATTCAGATGACCGGGGCCCTGCTGAGGCATATTGGCCATGAGCCCCTGTCATACTCACTCAGTTTGCATCTGATCGGCCCCCCGACAAGCTGTCCATGGTCACCGAGTCCCAATTAGGTAGGAGGGATCCTGGGACCCATGGTACAATCCCCGAGGTGACTGCAGACTGCGCGGCTCCACATCAAAGGCGCTTTGCATGCTAGCACGACTCCCACTGCCCTGGATGCAGCACTTTTGCAGCGGGAGCTCGCAGTAGGCATTTCAAGCCCCAAGGGACTGAATTTTTGAGTCGGGCAGCATTGTAGAGCATCGGAGAAGCAAACAGACCTGGAGAACCGAAAAAATAGGAGGCTAGATTGGGAGAAGCCTGAGAGACAGCAAGAGAAGAACAGAGGAGCAGGGCTAAGGTAAGCCCAGACTGGCATTTCTAGGAACCCCTATTTGCAAGGGAGTTACACTGACATCACCAACAAATTAATCTGTCCACCGGGCGTACCACGGTTGTATCTATGCAGAAGCATATAAATTATTACCTAGCATTAACAAAATAGATCAGTTTGCTATTCAACCATTTATCATACACGGCATCACGTAGTGCAATATGTGCTGCAGATCCATTAACCAGCCATGGTTCACCAACCTTTGGCTCCTCAATCTCATCGTGCACGCATCGGTTGAAGTCACCTGGATGTATTATGTTCCAAGAATGTACATCGAGAGTATGATGCAGGATACCTCTCCAAGCTGACTACAAGCAAAATTGTTGAAAGTTGGACTCTAGGGGCCCAATTCCAGAACGGATATGCTTGGTGCAAAGTGTCTTGTGCCAAAACAAATGGTGCAAATAGCACTTCGCGCTATGAGTTCCGACAATCGGTATTCCAAAAGGCAACCTGCGACATGGCGTAGGCTGCCTGTGCCGAAATGGCTCTATGCTCCCATGTACGCCATAAACCCCCTGCGACATGGCGCAAGGGGATTTACGGCAGCAGTTGCATCCTATTCCAGGAGGGTGGCTGCTGGAACAGCACAATTGCTATTCCAGGAGACACCCCAGAGGACAGTGGTCAGAGTACAGTTAGACCAGCTATTGGCGGTCTAGCTGTACTCTGTGTCCACTGGGATTCACCACTGTGCCGTGTGCACCCAACGGCCTCCCCATGAACCCACAGATGCCCCACCCACCCACCCACCCACCCACCCATCCCCACTTGGGACCACACATCACTGCCCTCTGCAGGCACCTCCAATCCATGAGAATTTCCCCACAAGGCTGATCATGTCCCCCAGTCCCGAGAAGTGTCTCACAGGTCTGATCATGCCCTCCCAGTCCCGAAGTGTCCACGCAGAACTAGTCATGTCCCCCATCCCGAGAAGTGCCCCGCAGGGATGATCATGTCTGATCTCCGATCGCCAGCTCGCCGTTAATAGTAATTCCTATGCCCATAATCCCTGGTAGTCTAGTGGCCCCCAACCAGCAGTGCCAGACCACCCCCACCACTCACACCCGTTCCCATTCAGCGACTGGCACATCCCACCTATCACCTCCATGGCCAGCCGCTGACTGAGCTCCCTCTGAGCACATACTACCATATACAGTGCACGCTCAATGAATGACAGTTCATTCATTGAGCGCATACTGTATACAGTAGTACGCACTCAGAGGAAGCTCAGTTGGCGGCTAGCCATGGTGGTGAAAGGTGGGATGTGCCAGTCGCCACACTTAAAAAGAAAAATTACAGAACTGATTTGTCAACAAATCCAGCATTTCTAGTTTGTGGTGTAAATGCTGATGATAAAGCAGAAAAACTGTACATAAAATACTGTGAATACAATCTTACAATGGGTAGCTCAGGAACATTTAATTTGTTATGACTGAAAAAGGGGGTGAGATAACTAAATTAAAGGACTGTAAAAAAGGGTAAAGTTTAAAAACATACTCACCAGAGACATAATTTAAACACGTGCGTCCATGACAGCCTCGCCTATGCTGACACTTAGAGTTAATAGGCTGTTCATGTACCGTTCAAAGGCTAATGCCTCCATATTTGTAGACTTTCCACTTGTCTCATGTACATCTACAATATGAATGTCAATAATCTGTTTACTGTCATTAAGCATCATTGTGTAGGTGTGGTATTTCGCTGAGTGTCCGGGGCTGTCGTTTCTCTCGTCCACAAGGAGTATAACAGGTTGGTCAAGAGTGCTAATTATTTGTGCCTGCATTTTCTCCCAGTACATATCTATTGATGGAAACACATACTGTTGTTGCACAGCATAGAATATAGTTTTCGTCACTGGTGCTTTTTTCATAAATTTCAATAGAAGTGATATTTTATCATAATTGTTACCGGAGATTGCTGTATTCACAGGTGGTAGGAGGTGACCCACTGTCATTCATCTAACAAATGGTTGTGAATACCAGTATGGCAGAAGACACCAGGAGGAAGGAGTGCTGTGTGACTGGACTTCTCTACTGGGACTAAAGAAGTAGAACTTTTGTATTTGGACCTTTAATTTAGGGTAAAAAAAACAAACTAACAAACAAAACAAAAAAAAAATCAGTGTGTTTGTCTGAGTTAACTGAACTGAATGGGTATCTGAACAGTTATCTAGGTGTAAATCTCAGGTGATTGAAAGGGCTTGATAGCTGTGCAGTTTAAATTACTTGTAGAAAGATCTAGTAAGTAGGGGGAGTGGCTTAGCTAGAAGGAAGCTAAATTTAAAGACTGCCTTTGAAAGATTCTGTTAGTAGCTTGGCAGAAGACACCAGGAGGAAGGAGTGCTGTGTGACTGGACTTCTCTACTGGGACTATATTGCCCTCTTTCCCTTCCCTCCACCCTCGCACCCAAAACTAGTTCTACTTTTATAGGCACAGGATTTGACTGACAACAGGAACTTCCTGTTTGGGAGCAGGAAGTGAGTGATCACAGAGCCACCAAAGACCCACCATCCTAGAAGGGCAAGAGTAGCTCTCCGGCCCCCTCTAGCTGCCTCTGAGCAAGTAAGGGCTCTACTGAGAAATATAGGCTATTCTTGTCTCAGAACAGGACAGTCAGGAGCTTAAAGGCCACAGAGGCAGAAAGTAAGTAGAGAGAGAGAGAAGAGAAAGAAGAAAAAAAAACAGAGGAAAGAGTAAGGATTCCAAACAACAGTTAAGGAGCCAGAAATAAGACATGATGGCAGTGGTGCAGTGCAGTGGCTGTGGAGCAGCAGTCTTCCGGGAGACGTTCTGGAGGATGCGATGTTGTCCCATCTATAGGCACCTCTCTGGGCTGAGGGAGGAGGTTGCTCATCTCCAGGCTGAGTTGGCCAGGATTTGTGGGACCTCCTCTTCCATCCAGGGACCACCAGTGCCACTACCATTGCCTCAGATGTTGCCAAGAAAGAAGAGCGGTTGGACCACAGTGGGCTCAGGGAGGGTGAGGGTGGTGGAACAGAGGCGCATCCCTCCAGTTGTACCTCTCCACAATTCCTATGCCATTCTGGCAAAGTGTGGTTCCTCTATGGAGGCACCTGTAGTGGAGACCAAGGAGGATGCTGGGAACCTCCACAAAGGAGACCCACAGGAGGGTAGCATGGGACCCCACAGGGGAAGGAAACAACTCCTGGTGAGGGACTCCATTGTTAGAAAAGTAGAACTGGGGGAGGAAGGAGAGAGGGAGGTAAGGTGCCTGCCTGGTGCCATGGCTTGGAGGGACAGGGAGCGAATCCTCAGGATTGCCGAAGCAGCTGCACAGGGGAGGGAGCTGGATGTCATTGTCCACCTAGGGACAAATGACCTGGCAAAGAAAGGGATTAGAGCAGTGCAGGAAGAGTTTGTGGAATTGGGGAGGGGTCTTAGACAACTAGCACGCACGGTAACCTTCTCGGAGGTGCTGCCCATCTATGGCGTAGGAGAGGCTAGGGTGTTCCGCACCATGGGATTCAATCAGTGGTTGAAAAACTGGTGCAGAACTCAGGGATTTGGCTTCATTGGGGACTGGGTGTCCACCTGGAGTGATGCAAGTCTATATTGGCATGATGGGCTGCATCTGTCCAGGAGGGGAACCAGGATCCTAAGTGATAGGTTTAAATGCTTCATTGGCAAGCATTTAAAGTAGCCAAGGGGGGAGGCACTGGAAAGGAGCAGGGAAATCCTAGCCCCCCCAAAAAATCATGGTAGTAAGTGCAGTAAACACCAACATAGAGGTGGCGATAGGAAGAAGGGCAGGGGTAAATGGGGAAAGTGACAAACGCAATAAGGACAGGGATGGGGCAAAAAGGAGTAAGGCCATCAGGAAATGGAGGGTAATGAGTACTAATGCCCATAATCTGGGCAACAAGCTCCCTGAGCTGGTGGCCTTGATGGAAGAGGGATGCCTGGATATTGTAGCAGTCACAGAAACATGATACACAGAGAACCATTACTGGGATGTTAACATACCAGGGTACATAACCTACAGGAGAGACAGGCAGGGGAGAAGAGGAGGAGGAATAGCTCTCTGTAAAGGAAGGGATAAAAGCAACTGCACAAAAGAGTAAACAGGGAGGAGAGGAGGCACTGTGGGTCACCTTGGAGACTGGAAAGGGCACAACTATCCGCACGAGTTATGTACAGACCTCCATGTCAAGGGGAAGGAATGGACAAGGATATGATAGAAGGCATTCTTAGGATGGCAGAGAAAGGGGAGATACTGTTGATGGGAGACCTGAATATGCCAGATGTTAACTGGAGCACATTTGCTGCAGCCACATCCAAGAGCAGGGCCATTCTCGATGCCGTACAGGTGGTAGGCCTCAGACAGCTAGTTTCGGAACCCACTCGTGAGGGAGCAATCTTAGACCTCGTACTCTCAAATGGGGGCAGTGAGAGGATCTCAGATCTAGAAGTGGGTTGCCATCTGGGAACAAGTGACCATCGAACAGTGTGATTCACGTTAAACCCAGTTACAGAGTCAAGCCATACAAAAGTGAGGGTACTGGACTTCAGGAGGGCTGACTTTGGCAAGATGGGAGCGTGCTTCAGAAAAGTACTAGCAAACAGGCTAGAAGGAGGGGTGGAGC
This sequence comes from Neoceratodus forsteri, assembly GCA_016271365.2. Taxonomy (NCBI): domain Eukaryota; kingdom Metazoa; phylum Chordata; order Ceratodontiformes; family Ceratodontidae; genus Neoceratodus; species Neoceratodus forsteri. The sequence goes on along the minus strand of CM057456.1, from coordinate 660,852,868 downwards.
AACAATGGGGAATCATCAAAATGCCATCACAGAGGCAACAAGCCTTTGTGTGAAGCAAATAAACAAATCAAAATGAAATAAAAAGCCATTATGGTTCTCAAAAGAGGTGGCTGGGAAAGTCAGGGAGAAAAAGATAGCATTCAGAAAGTATAAGGACACACAGAAGGAGCAGGACAGAGAGCTGTACCAGTTAAGGCAGAAGGAAGCAGGGAGGGAAGTCAGAATAGCAAAGGCCCAAACTGAGGAAAAGATAGCCAACTTGGTTAAGAAGGAGGATAAAACCTTTTATAGGTACATCAGAGAGCGTAGAAAGACAAAGGGAGGGATAGTGAGGCTGAATAGAATGAATGGTGGGTGGGCAGAGGGGGACAGTGAAAAAGCAGGGATACTGAACGAATATTTCTGCTCAGTATTCACAAAGAGGAGGGGGAAGTGCCTAATCCAATTAAAAGAAGCACTCTTGATAGGGGGGTCGATCCCAGCCCTTTCACAGAAGAAAGAGTTCTACAAGAACTAAAACTGAAGGTGGGCAAATCAATGGGGCCTGATGGAATGCACCCCAGAATTCTAAAAGAATTAAGGGGGGAACTAGTGAAACCACTGACTACTCTTTTTAATAAATCATGGGAGGATGGTGTGGTACCTGAGGACTGGAGGAAGGCGGATGTGATTCCCCTTCACAAAAGTGGGACCAAGACAGAGGCAGGAAACTACAGACCTGTCAGTTTGATCTCTGTGGTAGGGAAAGTGATGGAGTCACTTCTGAAGGAAAGAATTGTTGAGTACCTAGAGGCCAGTGGGGCACAGGACCCAAGGCAGCATGGGTTCACAGCGGGAAGGTCATGTCAGACGAATCTGATAGATTTCTTTGACTGAGTGACCAAAGTAGTAGACCAGGGAGGGGCTGTGGACATGGCCTACCTAGACTTTAGGAAGACATTTGACACAATCCCACACAAAAGATTAATAGTCAAATTAACCAGCCTGGGAGTGGGTCCCAGGGTGGTAGCCTGGGTAAAACATTGGCTGGACAACAGGACACAGAAGGTAATTGTAAATGGAGTCCACTCTAAAGAAAGAGGGATTACTAGTGGGGTACCGCAGGGTTCAGTACTGGGTCCAGTCCTTTTTAATGTCTTTATAAGTGACATTGCAGATGGACTGGAAGGAAAAGTATGCCTCTTTGCAGATGACACAAAGATCTGCAACAGGGTTGATACACAAGGAGGCGTGGAAAGGATGAGAAGGGACTTGGCAATGTTGGAGGAATGGTCAGAAGTATGGCAGCTAGGATTCAATGCAAAGAAGTGCAAAATAATGCACCAGGGAAACAAGAACCCAGGTGAAGATTACACAATGGGGGGAGGTAGTAACAATAACAAAAAAGGAAAGGGACATGGGGGTAATCATATCAGATGACCTTAAGGTTAGCAAGCAATATGAGAAGGCAGTAGGGAGGGCTGGGGGTATAGTGGGATGCATAGGGAGAGGCATCACCAGCAGAAAACAGGAAGTTGTTATCCCTCTGTACAGACAGTTGGTGAGACCCCATCTGGAGTACTGCGACCAGTTCTGGAGACCCATCTCTGCAAGGACATAGACAGGATAGAGGCAGTCCAGAGGAGGGCAGCTAAAATGGTGCAGGGTCTGTAAGAGAAGCCGTATGAGAAGAGACTAAAGGAGCTTAATATGTATACCCTTGAAAAAAGGGAGAGGGGGGACATGATAGAAACTTTTAAGTACCTCAGTGGAATCAACAAAGTCCAAGAGGGTAGCATCTTTCAGAAAAAGAGACGTGCAAGAACAAGGGGACACAATTTAATGATAGGGGGGGTGGTTACAGGGCAATGTGAGGAAGTATTTTTTCACAGAGAGGGTAGTGAATGCATGGAACAGCCTTCCTGAGGAGGTTGTGGGGTCTAAAACTGTGGGAGAATTCAAGAATGCATGGGACAGACATAAGGCAATTCTTTTGGGGGGTAGGAAGAAATAGGCTGTTGGTTGACTAGGATCTGCGGCCTATCCTGTAGGTAGGGAAATGGGCAGACTAGGTGGGCCAAGCGGTCCTTATCTGCCATCAAGGTCTGTGTTTCTATGTTTATTATGATCTCTGCAACATTTAATATGTAGATGAAATGCTGTTCCAGTTTGAGGCAGGGTAATGTTAATATCTTCACAGCAACCCCTAACATCACAGTTACTGAAAGCCTTGTGTGCCAGTTCCAACAGGCAGTTGTCATATGTGATAGCAGTGGTCATTTCACGAACAGGACTGCTTTTTGATGTTATGACCACATCAATACACAGATCAGCCTCAGAAAATGGAGTATCACTTGGCACAGAATGAGATGGAGGAGACTCTTCCTCTGAGCTATGTGGTAGTTCTGAATGCAAACCTCTGAAATAATTAACAGTATTATCAGAAATATGTGTCACAAGAATACATTAACTATAAGAAAGATACACACATAAATAAAATGGGCCAGGTAAACAAGGTGTACCAATTGGCTGACAATTGGTTCTATTAATTGATTTAATAGCAGACTACCAATGGCCAAAAACAAGTCCCTGCCAGATGTGGCAACCCACTGAAATCATAATGCAATAGCTTTCTGATTGCTATCACAAACATGGGTCAACCAATTCTTTATATTTGTAACATTCTGCTAGACCCCCCACAATGAATGTCAATTAGATTAACGAAGTTACAGCCGGCCCGTCGGCGCAGCTGTGGGATTTCCGCTTGCGACGCCGGCGACCCGGGTTCGGGAGCGGACCCGAGTGGAGTCGGAGGGCGAGAAGGATCGAGCGTCCCATGGGCAGCTCTCCTTCTCCGGGGGGTTGGTGACGACAGCACCCGGGGCGTTAGAGACCCCTAGCGGAGGCTGGGGCACTCACGCTGCCGCGCTCACGTCAGGGGTGGAGGCGGGGCGGACGCTGGCGTCATTGCACGTCCCCGCCTCCAAGGGGAGAAAAACCAAGGAGGAAAATCAGTAGGAGGGGTGGTCCTCCGTCTAGATGAAGCCTCCCCGGAGGCTTCGATTCACCCCTGCCGCCGCACTCCCAACCAGATACTGGTTCCACGGCACCAGGGAACTGGGGTGTTGGCCCGCCCTCGGAAAGCGGGGTGACGGGAGTGGCGGCAATGGGCAGATGGTGGAAGCTCCGGGGGCCGTGACCAGGTGGATGGAAGACGGAGGATCCCCACAAAAAAAAAAAAAAAAAGATTAACAAAGTTAGTAAAAATCAACTATTTTGTTACTAATTTGAACCGACATAAGAACAATGTAGTGAATCACCTCTGTGGGGGCCAGCTGTGCAGTGACTGTCATGGGTATCTTAGTGTCATTATGTATGACGTTATGGGAAGATAGAGAGGATGACAGTGAGGGAGAGAGAGCGAGAGATGGTGACAGCCATAGCCCAAGAACGAGAATTGCCGCTGTTTCTGCAATCACAGTTTGCAATGTTGAATAAATAGTTGGAGAAAGGGAAAGAAATATAATTTTATTGAATTGAGAGCAAGGAATAGTGAGCAGTGTGTGTCTATCTCTGTGTTTGTAACAACTGCATTCCAATGCCATCTGCCTCTTTATATGGCTTGCAGGTCAGTCACAGCAGGTATACCCTTGATTCCCTATTTGGTAGCCCCCACCTCAGCTCACCCCAGACAACACATACTGTTCCCTCACTTTGCAAGAATTGCCTATCATGTAGTTGGTGAAAGTGAGACACATACAGCAAGAGGGAAAGTGACAGGCAGCCATGGGAACTGAATTGACCTCAACGGGGAGAGAAACAAAAGAAAGTGGGGGTAATAGTAACAGACTGTCAGTCATCATGCAGAATCAATCAGGCTTCCCCCACCACAACCCACCCCAGCACCCACCCTCAGAAAGTAGGACGGCAGTTGCAAGTAGATTCCACCAGACAGCGGGAAATGCAAATCTGAGGCCTAACATCCTACAGATTCACAAAACAGACAATGTTGAATTCATTCATTTTTTCCTGTCTCTCTTTCTTTCTTTCTGACTACCATACTTTCATTAATTATCGATTCCTTTTTTTTATACAATAAAACAATGAAATTATCTACCTGTCAGTGATTGGATCATAACATGTGTCATTGCATTCATGTTGACCACTGGAATCAGCACCGATATCGGATCTGGAACTGTAAAGTGTTGGCCTAGCAAAGGATAGAGAAAGTGCAATATTAATTATTTTTTTAAATTAACACATTAGATCACTGACACATTAATACTCATTGTAGTACTTGAGGTTCAGTTTCAATAATCTGATATGTTTAAAGCAGAAGACAAACCTCACAGTAATCTGTTACTGACATCTCGATATGCGAATTCTGGAATCAGCCAGTCAGATTTAACAATTTATATAATTTATTGTCTTGTTAGAACATACTGAGCTTGATCACTTAAAGTAAAAAGAAAAGAGCAGTAACTGTAGCTCATTATAACTCCTTGAGCGTTATATCAAGTAAAGGGTAAACCATACATTCAGTGCACATTAGATATTATTGTTAAAAATGTACCCCAGATAAGAAGCAGTATTACACTCCAGGGTGGGGTGAATTGAACTGATTTTACTACTATTTAATACGCTAAAGATAGTATGTATTCGGCCTCGTGATGTGCTACTGCTATGGTGGTGTGGTAAAATCTGTTCAATGCACACCACTTTGTGACCATCCCACAATACTTTTTTAGGTTGAACAAATTAATAGAAACACAACAGTTACAATTACATTTCAAATGATATATACAAAGGAAATGATTGTTCATTTTAAATCAGTAAATCTGTTGCCAAACATGTTTAATGATGTACATGAAAACAAATCTGTCTGAACATGGATCAAAAGAAGTATCAGCCCTTTCTAGTCCATCAGGTGATGTGTATTCAGAAAGTTCTACATGGCATAATTCATCATCAGTTCTGCAATTATGCAATGTATAAATATTACATGCTATATGTGGTAAAGGTGCCTATTAGCAATTCGTTAAGTTTATATGCTCTTTTTGCTATGGCATAATCACTGTCTTAGGGGATCTACAAATAGACTGAAACATAATTATGTCAACAAAGTCAGACTTAATTAAAAATATAAAACGGGCAGGGATATTCATGTGTCATGATTGGCTGAGACTTCTTTCTAGCTATTGACTAACGAGAGCACTACCAATGGCCAAAAACAAGTCCCTGCCAAATGGGGCTACTCACAGAATTCATAAGCCAGTTCCTTTCTTTTCTCTATTACAAACATTGCTGCAACCATTAATCATATATTGAAACATTCAGCAATGCCCCAAAAATGAAAATACTGTACATTAACCAGAGTAAGTAAATTATTTAATGTTATTCTCAATCAAGAGCCCCCTCCTTACACACATACACAAAGTTAGAAAATCAGGCACTATTCAGAGTTTCCATAGCTGGTGTTTCTTTTATGATCATGAAAAACTCCCCATCTAACCCCATCAGTTTGCCAGGTAACTTCAGACTTCTTAACTGGCAACAGATAAAAATGAGGTTCTAGCTCTGCATGTGGCCTGTGTGTGTATGCCAGTGAAACTATGAAGACTTTGGATTTCATGTATTCCATGTAACCATTCCGTGCATGTGTGTGTGTGTGGGGGGGGGGGTGAACATTCTACTACTGGAATAATGCTGAGTGTTAATTATAAAAAGGATCTCAGAAATGCTTCATTCTGATTTGCTGTCAGCTATCCAACAGCCTTACATTAACTTATGTTATACTATATGTTAATACGTCCCCCCGGAACCACTCATTGCTATGTAAGAGTGGTTTCACATGCCTTCGGCTGGAGCAAGAACAATGAAGCAAATTTGAGCTGTTCTGGTTCAAGCTTGAAGGCAAGTGAAACCACTGTAATATAGGAACGAGTGGCGATGGGGGATGTATTAATATATTATTGATCAAGAGTGATCAATAATATATATTTTTTTAAAAACTGTTCCTGAAACGTGCCCATTTCAAGGGCATCTGTGCATGAGACACTCTTCACAGAATAAGAGTGTCTAACGTGCAGGGGAAAGGAGTGCTCCGATTGGTCGTAAGTGCTTCCTCGATCTATAATGTCATGTACAGTCTGATCGCTAAGGCGTATGAATTCTTCCTGTCACCAAGCAACTCTCCAGCACTGCTGGGTGAGTGGAATGATGCATCCTGATTTTCAACCAGTATTCTGAAATAGTTGGTGGATGAACTATTTTATTGTGTCCCTCTCAGTGGTAAAAACATTCAAAAGGCACAATTCTAACACTCTTCTTTAGAAATCAGATTTCTATAATAGCAGTAAAGTACTCCAAGGAGTTGCCTCATGCCACATAACACCCCTAAGGGGTGATTAACAGACTATTAATGTAACCCCTGGTCAAGCCTTAGTGCTAAAAAGTTGCCTTTGGGCCCATTTTACATAAGCATTAAGGCACTTCAAGGACATTGGTAGTACTGTACTAAGTTTACCAAACGGTCAGGTAGGTATGGTGCTCTGCTTTGATTTGTGCCTTACAATGCCCTTGACCTTGGGATAAATCTAGTACTACCAACACCCTGTCATGCTTCACTTATGCACTCTGATATCACCTTCATCTGCAAGATCATCCTCTTTTCATGGAGTATGGGTTAAACACGTCCTGTAATTGTCTATCTGACAATGAACTTGTACAAGTAAGTGTAATGCAATAACGAGAGATATATCATATCGACTCGGCAGTTTGAAAAGTAAAATCTGGGACTTGAATGCGAATGCGCAGAATCACAGTTACTCTTCAAACTGTTGAGTCATTATGATAAATTGTTAGTGTTTACATGTAACCTGCTTTGGCAAGTTCAGTGAAAAACCGACAGTCACATTATGTGTTTAACTTATTCGGATTGAAAGATACGTAACTCTCTAATGTAGGAGTTCAACAGTTAGCAGGAGGCATATTCATGCATGCAATCTGCATCTGAGGTGATTATTACGACTTTAAAAACACAGTCGTTTTGAGTGGGATTTTGCAAGTAACTGTTTAGACGGACTAAACCAACCAAAAGATGCAAAAGAGCATTTCAGGCTCAAAGGTGTATTCTTATATTGTCTATCCCATGATTAGGCATTAAAACTGATAATTACAAGTATAGATAACAGAATAAAAAACAAAAAATTATTACAATCTTTCTGTACAATCAGCTTCCGCTTCTTACATAGGGTCACCTTCCTGTCACCGCACACATGGTTAGAATAATGTATATATGATAATTGATACGGCAACTGTGTACTCACAGATGCTGTTGGGCAGCATAGCACACATACTGAACTGCTGTAGCTTTCAAATGAGCTGGCAATTTTTTAAAACATGACATTGATGAATCCTCTAAATAAAAAAAATCCATATTTTATGTATCAAATCTTTCTCTGTATTTACACTTATGTAAGGTAAAATATCTATATCATCATTATGGTCGCACAGTTATAACCCTCAGAGTGACCATGAAGCATGATCAACTTATCAGATATCCCTATCCATTGCGAATAGGGTTGGGGGGGGAGTTGAGAGGGTGGACGATAGGTATAAAAAGGACTTCAGTTCATGTGAGATCCCTCTACCAAAGGTGATTTATGTTTAAAAGGGAACAGAAGCAGTGATTGCATTGCTTATGTCGATCATTTTATCAATATAACACAACCGGATATGAATTTTGATGGGAGTTACCCACTCCTGGCGTGATACGGTCTCGAGGTCACAGGCCGAGCGTGTAAACAACACCAGTGGTTGGTAAATCCCTGCATAGCACACAGACTCGAGTGCTATTTTGTGATCATATCACGTCCCCATTTCCTTTCACCATAAAAAAAGTCACATTTCTAATTATTTTTTTATTGTATTTATTAGTATGCAAGTAAAAAATAACTAACACTGCTTTCAGTTGGTGATGTTAGGATGTTCAGTGTGTAAATCATTCAAGCTAGCCATTCAAAGAATAATATTTTCTGAAGGCATTGTGTATTGAATATTAGAAAATGGGCATTAAGAATGTGGCATCCTGATTGGCTGATAGGTCCTGCATACCCCTAATCTATGTGGCAACAGACCCCAGCCAATAAAAGGTACCAGACTTTGTGCCCCATCATGGAGATCCCTCAGCTGTTTGAAAGTCAGCAATTTGACAGCTGGCAAAAGCCTCCATTTTTTTCTCCGTGAACCCAGAAAGCCGTTCCCCTTACAACAACTGAAGTCTCAATCTATAATGTTTTTCCCCCCTTCCTGTACCTCAATAAATATGTTGGCTGCCATCCATAATCACTTCAAGCCATTAGCTGACAGAAACAATCAGAAATGCAGCGCCGTGACTCCAGATGACACCGAGTGTAAACCGATGGGGGCGGGAAATGCAGCGCCCTGACTAACGGTCCAGATTGCACTGAGTGGCAGTGTAGAAACCACACATTGTTTATTACTTAAGCATGCTCCGCTCACAACACCCACCACATCGCGGCACCATATCCTGTTGAACACTCGGACAGCACTTGACAGCAGGCACAACTCCTTTACCAACTTCAGTATCTTTTTTTGGGAAAGGATCAGACTCACAAAAAAAAAAGGAAGAACAAAGGAAACACTCACTGCAACTCCGGGTGGGATAGGGAGGTAAAAGAACTGTCAGCAATCAGCTCATCTTTTAATTTCCCGGTTCCTTTCGCGATCGAAAAATACAGCAATCAAATACCGTGGGCAGATAGGTCATTTTCTAATTTCCCGGTTCCATTTGCGATCGCGATCACAACATACAGCAAAATAAATGACTGAAACTGCAGGGTACCTACTCCAAAAAGTGTAGTGTGGTAGGAAAAACCAAAAGCCCTAAAATACTGCATTTTTTTACTACTGTTGGAGAGGGTGCAGAAACAATCTAAGAAACAATGGAATTTGGGAAAATACTAACAAGCCTAAATAGCAGCAGCGCCCTCTGCTGGCATTAGTAAAGGAACTACTTAACATCTACACTGACTTTTTGTATTCATTTTTATTTCTTCATTTATTTATTTTTAGTTTTTCAAATATTTTATATAACTGTTACTGATACCCCATTTTCTAAGCGCAATAATACCCTCCAGGGTGGGCGGTATTGTGCTATACTGGACCTTTCAGGGGCTATAAGGCCCTCCGCCTGTGGCGTCGGGCCTCGTTCAGCCCTGGGCGGTCCGGTATAACCTAATACCGCCCTAGTATCAATATTGCCTCACTCTCTCTAAGTTGAGGTTGTACATACAGGCGAATATAGATTGCTTAGATTGGTACTATAGCAAGTGTCATAAGCAGTGTAAGTGTGGGAGCGGTGTCACTAACCCTTGTCTTAAGAAAACGTCAAATATCAATGTGAATAAAAAGAAAGGAAACCCACATGTTGGACTAAATTTGTGATGCAGCATCACCAACTCACGTAATTATACCCTACAAATAGGCTGCGGCAGAACATGAGGTTGATCTTATTCTACACATTAGCTGATACACACTACTGGGTGTTGGGTGGCGGGTTTAGTGCGGAAGGGTGCATAGAAGGTCAACATAAAGTATTTTCCCTATTCTCCCAATCAGGCAGCACAGTGGAGGTTCAGAGGAGATCAGTACTTGTCCTGAAAGAGTCATTGAAAGGTATCACCATTGCAGGATAAACAATAATATGTAAAAAGAAAAATTAAAGGAAAAATAAATAAAGTTTGGTGGACTTTTTCTAAATATGTCTTGGATATTGTTTATAAACACACAAAAAAAGAAAAATCAAATAAAAAAATACACCACGCAAATCATCACAGATGAAATAAGCAAAGACTAATTCAAGCAGGAATACGTTAAGTATACGACAACTGGTAAGGTGCTTTAAACAGACAAGTATGTATTCAAATGAATAAGTATCCCAAAGTTAATCAGGTATGATAACAAATGAATGGTAGGCATTAATTTACCGGATGTGTGATGATCGGAATTGCTACGGTGAACATTTGTCCTAAAAGGCACATTGATAAAACACATAAAAATATAACCTTGACAAAGGCAAAACATTAAGAAGATCATAGGCATACATCTGCTGTTCAATTCTGTGTCCTCTTTGGCACAAATCTCTACAGGCTCCAAACAGTCCCCTGCTTTCTTCAAAACTCCAATCCCTACAACCATATGGCATCACAAAATGTTTGTCCGCATACTGTACAGTCCATAATACTCAACATTTCCCCCTCGTAGATGGTAGACCACACCCATTTGATCTGGATTCCCCTATGTTCTCTGTTTCTACTAGCACCACCAAACACACTTTACCTCACAACAGAGAAGTTGCATGACACAATTCCTAGTGTCTCACTCATTCAAACGATTACTCTTTTTACGACCACGTTTATGTGTAACAGAATTCAAACTGAAACTCCAGCAAAAAGTTGATTAAACAAATATCTTTCTTGATGGATACAAGAGTTAAAGAACATATATTTGGTACTCAAATATAACAAATGTAGAATATAAAAATACATTAACAAGTAATTAGATAACACCAAAAAAAAGGGAAAAAAGAATGGAAATACTAATCAGCATGGTATGATACTGTGGTAGCTAATGCATCAGCACACTACATGAGAACATATTACTGAGAATAAGCTTGTGCAACAATACTCAACAGCACAGTGATTACAAGACATGCAATACAATAATACCTGTAGAGCATCACAAGGAACATTGCTAGATCACTATCTGTTTTGAACTTCAGCTGCTCTTTGACAGTGGTCCACGGAGTGTATGCATGCCCTATCTTACCTGAACACCTGTCTGGCACAATCATGCTCCAGTTTTCTACGTTTAGCAGTAGCAGGTGAAAAGGTAGATGGACGTCCATGTTTCTGCTTCGGGGACATTATCAGACTATAATGAGAAGAAATTCACAATCAAACATAATCTACAGTTAGATTACGTCAATCTCCACACCTGTCCACTTAACCAACCCCCCCCCCCGCACACCAACACCACCAGGCAACCAAATCAACAATGCATACATTACATAGGGGTCGAGAGAGTTTATCTGACTACTCCTAGTCCCCCCAGTGACCACCAACTAGGACCTCAGTGACTGGTGGATTCACTGAAGACTACCGCCAGACACCATCCTGTGGACATCACGGAACATCCATTCAGAGCCAGGTATGCACCGGCATTTTCGGCCAAAAAAAAAAATCACAAACTCAAATCGGTTACCTTGTTTGCAGATGCACATCTGACTGTTACCAGCTCCCTGGTGTATCAGTTAAAACCATACAAGCCACATATCTGCAGTGCAGCCAGGGCTTGAAAGGGTTCTGTTAACCTCCCCCATCCACCCCCCCTCCACACACACACCAGATTTGGACCTCCCAGGACATTGCATACTGCTTTAGTTGCTAGTAAATGCAGGCACTTATTTAACTTACCATTTGTGTTTCAAACAATTTTAAGATAAGTTGTAAAAATTACCACGCTAATGCATCCATATTGCTACCTTAAACCAGTTGTACACTACAGTTACACGGTCTGTGCGATCCCATTCCTCATCTGGACATGATGGAGTGTAGAGGGTATTGCCAGTCGCAGAAATTGGTTGGGGGTGGTAGGAGTGGTGGGGGAAGGTGGATGATCACTACCTGACAAGGTAGGGAGGGTGGGAGGCCACCAGACAACCGGTTTCAACAGTGGCAGGTGGTGTCAGGCACTTCATGGGCTGTGGGGGGGTAGGTACGGGGATGGACTGGGAGGGGGTTTTAAATTTAAACTAGGAAACACAGATTGGGGTTCTTGTTACTTGTGGGTGTTGGGGGGCACTCCACCACTTTTGTGGCTCTTAACGGGAATGCCTGGAGTATTTGCTGTAGCCTGCCACAGCAGCCATTCTCAACTGGTGACAAAAGGATGCACCGGGTGTATTGGAAAAGTTCCCTATGGGAAACTGATGCTCATGACTCGGCCTTATGGGCCCACAGCAACCGTTCCCTTCCTCACACTACTGGCTCCCATGCCACTGGGGATCTATCACAGCATGACTAATTCTGGGATCTGCCTGATGGAAGCCAGTTAGACCTCATCCAATCTGGTCTACATAGTGGCCCTTCCTGCGTCCATGGAGGGCCTAACTAATTCCCCAAAATGGGGATGTGGCAGGCCCACAATGGCGCAAGCCCCATTGCAACATTGCATGCTGGGTTGTTGTGCACTACACGGTAATTGCGCAAGGGGGCTTTGGTGCACCTGTGTCTGGAACAGACGCAGGATCCCTTAGAAAATCCTGTTAGAAGTTAAGCCTCAATTCACAGATTATGTAAATGTACTTTGTCTCATGTCCCTTGCATTTGTTGCAACAGACTGTAAATCGGCCTCCTTTTCTATTCATTAAACAACTGTACAGATGACTGGATTTTTACCGCTAAAAGTTTTCTTACCTTAAACTAATAACTGAGTATTTCTTAAGACTGCATTACTGAACATTTCATTTATGGGAAAATTGGCACTATAATCATTTTAAATTGGTAAGAAAAAAAAGGGTGGGGAAGCCCAGATTTAAACTTGCAGACATCCACATTACAAAAAAAAATTATACTATTTGGTTTATATACTCTACCAAGTGAGCTATACAATCGGTGTCAACTATTTTTGGTTTGGGGAATGATGAGGGTTGACCTTGGATTAATTGGAGGCAGCAGAGTGATTAAGCCAGGTGACAGTATCCCATTCACAAATTCAGAACTGAATGAGTGCAGAATTAATTTGTGGTATGATGGATTAGGCTCTCTCTCTCCCTCCCTCCTCTCTGTTTCACCCCATTTGTATGTCTTTCTAACTTGCACTCTTTGTATCTCTTCCTCCATTGAAGTGTAGCAGGGCAACAACAGCTATAAACACAATAGACAATTCTAAATGTGCAGTTATCACATTTATTAAAAGAAAAAAAAAGAAATCAACTGACCCAGTGAGTGATCATTTGTGTGGAGATAGTGGGGAAAGGGAACAGGTATTGGGGGTCATTTGACAGGAAAAAAACAGGCATTCCAAAGCTGATAAAGATATTGAGGAAATGAAACTCATACACATGAATGTCAGTCAAAAAGTGGCATCAGTCTGACTACATTCATACAATAGTGTGCAACGTCAAATTGGTAGTCAATTAGACAGCTAACAGCATGCCTATCTGAGATGCTATTGGCATTTGAGAGACCAGAGAAGGGGAAGGAGGGGTTTGGAAGAATAGATACAAACTGTTTATGATGTTGTTTTCCACTAACATGCTATACATCAAACATGTCAATAAAGAAGGAAAATAACTACAGAAGAACCCCAGAGCAATAAAGGCTGCAAGATCAAGCAATAACATTATGGTAATTGCAGTCATGACCAGAGCAGATCTGCAGTGATGCGTTCCATGCAGTTTTTATAACTCAGTAACTGAGTGTGAACAAAAATGTTAATAGAAAATGCTAAGGGAAATGGAGGTTTTGATGTATAAAAGCAAATTGTGGAAGCATGAGTAGCTGGGATCGAACCCGGGCATGCAAGATCACAGCAGCAAAAAAGCTCCAGAGTTGAGTGCTGTAACCCCTACACCAGATCATCTTTCCTTGATGAATGTGCATGGAAAGTTGCTCTAATCATGATGAGAGTACACATATTATAAAAAATGTCATATACAAACTCAGTATGAGAGAGCCAAATTAGGTTGAGGTTTATCTGCTGACTATTTCATTTATGACGGATGTCACGTCTCCTTGACTGAGAGGAGCTTCATGAATGAATTACAATAGTCTGCTAGCAATGACACAGTAGATGTGATGAATAGCAAAGTAGAAGGTAGCTGCTAAACACTGAGGACACTGACTAATTTCTGGTTCAGATTTGAAGTGAACAGGGTCATACATTGCACTGATGAAGGAGCAACCATCTCTTAATTCCCCATGTCATCAGCATAATGATATCTGCAACATCTCTGTCCATCGCCAAGAGTGCAGGACACATCCCAACAAATAACGTGGCAAATCCAGTGAAACTACCCACAAAGGCAAACACAAACTCCCGCAACCTCATAGTCGGAGACTGACAAGTGAGGGTGACGATGTCAAAATAGGGGCTTCCTGATGGCCACCTGCAGCAAGTGGCCATTATTTTGGCTTACAAACATATAAAAAAAAATACTCAGGAATACTGACACAAACCTGTGACTTTAAAACATACAAATAGTTGCTGTATTCTCAGCACCTCATTATCCTGTACAGGTCTGACCCACAGATCAATCACCATAAATTCAACACAAAATAAATATAGAAACAGACAAAGCACAGCTAATTAATGCGCGCACACACACACAAAATAAATATAGAAACAGACAAAGCACAGCTAATTAATGCGCACACAAACACACACAAAATAAATATAGAGACAGACAAAGCACAGCTAATTAATGCGCACACACACACACAAAATAAATATAGAGACAGACAAAGCACAGCTAATTAATGCGCACACACACACACAAAATAAATATAGAGACAGACAAAGCACAGCTAATTAAAACATACAAATAGTTGCTGTATTCTCAGCACCTCATTATCCTGTACAGGTCTAACCCACAGATCAATCACCATAAATTCAACACAAAATAAATATAGAGACAGATAAAGCACAGCTAATTAATGCACACACGAACACAAAATAAATATAGAAACAGACAAAGCTCAGCTAATTAATGCACACACACACACAAAATAAATATAGAAACGAAGTACAGCTAATTAATGCGCACATGCACACAAAATAAATATAGAAACAGGCAAAGCACAGCTAATTAATGTGCACACACACAAAATACATAAAAATGAAATAGGAATAAACTGTGCCTCTTCATATATGCTCTACAATACTTGATGTCCAGAAATGAAATTCAAACTTATCACTTTAGAGATTCCCGCTTTCAGCACTGGAACAAGCACACCGGCCGTGATGTTGAGAGTTACCAGTGCATCATGGGATGCTGACTCGGGAAAACAACATGATAGAGCAATAATTCATTTGCACAGATTAAATAATAACTTTTATAAAATCCACTACCAAATTAAGGTTTTAGACGGAAAAGAAAGGCAGATATGAGAACCAGAATATTCATTTAGCATATCCATAAGGTAAAGTCATATACCTTAATTTCATATACTGTCCATTGCACTGCTGCTTTAACTTATATCCTGAAATTACACCACATTCTTTTTTATTAGTTTTACCTTAACTCATTCAGATCTACTGTATTTTGTGTTTAGAATGTTGGTGATGGAACTCCAGGCAGCTTTTCTCCGAGAATCCTTAGACACTGTGCAGAATTCTAAGCACACATGCACACATTCCAAATAGACCTAAATATCTGGAAAACTATACAAGGTGCACAAAAATAACCATCAGCAAAGTTGTTCAGGACAAAAACACCTTACAAATGAGATTAGTCACTAAACTGAATTCCTTATATATATATTTTTTTTTAATTTCAAATTTTATTGTTGAGCTTTGCTGTACATTTGATTTAGGCTTTGAAAGACATCAGTACATTATTATAGCCATAAGTGTTACATATATACAGAGTAGCAAGTTAAGTATATTAATATGTTAGGCCAGTTAAGCTTCTCAGTTTATAAAAATACTCCAGGTTAAGACCCTTTAAAGTTACACGGGGTATATGTTTTGGTTTAATTAGGTATTATAAGATAAGAGTCCCTGACAGGTCGTCCAGAGCCCATTTACCGAAGGGGCTGACCTACCCTCCACCCTCGGACTTAGGAGTCTTCTGCCTGTAACCATATGTGTCACCTGGTCCATTTTCGTATATAGATGTGGGATTTATTATTTATTTTAAAAGTAAATTCTTCTAAGTTGGCAATATTACTCACCACTGTGATCCAATCTTGTTTCTTAGGTGTTTGAGGATTAAGCCAAAGTCTTGTTATGGTTTTATGAGCAGCTGCTATTAAAATGGCCCATAAATATGAGCCATCAGGGCCTCTAAGGTCAGAAGGCAGAACCCCCAAGACCAGCTCCTCCCACCCCAGGTTACTAGTGATAGAGAGAATACCCTCTATGGCTTGTCTGATGTCCTCTCAGTATCTATGTAGCTTTGGGCAGGTCCAGAATATATGGATGTAGTTTGCCTCCCTTTCCCCACAACCCCTCCAGCAGCAGGCCGAAATGCTTGGGCTTCTCTTGTTCAGGGATGCTGGTGTTAGGAAAAACCTAATCCTAAGCTTCCAAGCATACTCCTGCCGTAGTGGGGATTTAGTGGTATGATTCACCGTATTAAAAATCTCTTTCCAGTTTGCTGGGATGTGAGTGGGGGACATCTCCCTTTGCCAATGGGCCTTAACCTTTGTGAGGGGATCTTTTCTTACTGCTCTAATGGCTGCATAAAGAGTCGAGATGAGACCCTTTTGGGTTGTTGAGAGTTTTGACTGTTTAATGGCTTCCAATAGGGGCCCCACCCTGGCAAGAGTCCCTCCCTTCTTCTGTAAAGATATAATATAGGTTTTAACCTGTAGAAATCGAAAATGATCTGTTTTTCTTAGGTTGTATCTATTTTGGAGTAGAGGCGAAATCTAGGATCATTTCCCCTTGGATGAACTGCCCAAAGTATTCGAGGCCCATTCGACACCACTGTTTATAGGTGTGGTCTAAGTGGTTGGGGGGGGGGTCCTCAGCCCAGCCTAATCTTTTTAAAGGCCAAAGTAAGGACAGTAGGTTATATTTTTTCCACAAGCTATGAATGGCCCGGAGTGTTTCCCCTACTGCATTAAGCCTAGGCATGTAGGATAAGTGGGCCTGTAGGGGAGCCCACAATTGGTCCTCAAGGGGTGGTCTGTCTTCCCCCTCCTCCTCAATCTTCTCGATCTCCCTCCAACTGGGAGCCAGACCCTGATCTACCCACCGTATAGTATTTTTTAACTGTGCTGCTAAGAAATAGTCCTCAAGGTCTGGGAGGGATCTTCCCCCCTCTGCACGGTGAGTTTGTAGTATCTTGAGGTTTATTCTAGGCCTCTTATTAGCCCAAATAAATTTAGAGATCAGCTTGTGCCAGTGCTGAAAGTGTGATTTGTGAATGTGTACTGGGATGCATTGAAACAAATATAAAAATCTAGGTAAGATGTTCATTGATATGGCTTGGAGTCTAGAGTACATAGGGAACTTGGCAATGGACCATCTCCCAATGTCCCTCTTAAGAGAGGAGATCATTGGGACATAGTTTGCCCCAAACAGCCCAGACGCTTGTTTGGTTAGATGGACCCCCAAATATCACATGTCCTCTGCTGCCCAGTTCAGGGGCAGTAGATGTTGGATATTCTCTGAGGGGTGAAAGAAAAAACTAAGAGCTTCTGTTTTTGCTTTGTTCAGGGAGTAACCTGAGTGTCTTTTGAACTCCTCTAAGATGGGCCAGACTTGGGGTATGGATTGCTGGGGTTGCGAGAGGGTTAGTAATATATCATCCGCATAAAGCAGGATTTTTTTCTCAGCATCACCCACCTCAATTCCCCTAACTCCTCCTGCTAATCTCACTGCCTCTGCCAAAGGTTCAATATATAAGGCGAAAAGCAGGGGAGAGAGGGGACACCCCTGTCGGGTGCCTCTTCCTAAGTGAAATCTGGTAGACAGCCCCCCATTCAGTCTAATATATTCTTGCAGACCCGTGTATAAAGATCGAATGGTGTTTATAAGGGGCTCCGGGAAGCCTCTTTGCTCAAGAATCAAGAAGAGGAATTCCCATGAGACCCTATCAAATGCCTTCTCGACGTCGAGACTGAGTAGGCAAGCCGAGGTTCAAGAGCGTCTGATTTTGTCTATTATGTTTAGGGCTAGTCGGACACTGTCCAGAGCCTGACGTCCCATCACAAAACCATTCTGATCTTGTCCGATTAGATTTGGGAGCAGGAGGTTAAGTCTTGTTGCTATTATTGATGTAAATATCTTATAGTCCTGATTTAGCAATGAAATTGGATGGTAAGATTCACATTTTGAGGGATCTTTGCCTTCTTTATGTAAAACAGTTATTGTCGCATACTGCGAGAGACCCCTTCCATCAACACTCTGGAAAAAACCTTAAGCAAAAGGGGGATAATTTCAGGGGCCAAGGTTTTGTAAAAGTCGGCTCCAAAGCCGTCAGGGCCTGGGTATTTGGCTGATTTAAGATTTTTGATCACGGAGATCACTTCAGTCTGAGTGATGGGCTTAGTCAGGGATCCGACAGCGTCGGGTGGGAGTTTGGTAAGCGGGATAGATTCAAGGTATCTCATTTTATCTTGCCTGGTGGAGGTTTCCTCCGAGCCATATAGCTTCGTGTAATATTCCACGAAGGCCTCTGCTATTTGCGTGGATTTTCTGACCAGTTGTCCTGTGTGGGGAGAAACTACCTTGGTGATCATGGCCTTTGCCCTAGATTGGCATAGCCTATAGGCCAGCAACCTGGTGCCCCGGGGTCCTCCCTCATAAAATTTTTGTTTCAGGTGGAACAGAGCTCTCTCCGTCTCAGCCATCTGAATCTTTTGGAGTGCTTTCCTGCAAGAGATTAATTCCCTGTTTCGGGAGTCGTCCCATTTTTGGTTTTGGGCATCCTCCAGCTCTCCAATTCGAGATATCAAGTCTAGCTGATTTTGTCTCGCTTCTCTCTTCTTACGAGAAGCTATTGATATGAGCTTACCTCGTAGGATGGATTTAATTGTGTCCCAGAGAATTTGAGGCGAGGTGTCTGGCCCGTCATTTTCAGCTAAGGCTGTTTTAAGGGCGTTCCTGAGCTCATCTAGTATCCTCCTATCCTGAAGTAAGGAGGTATTTAACCTCCAATGTGTGGGACGTTTTATTAGGCCTAACTCCACCTCCAGAAAAACTGGGCTGTGATCTGATAGGATGGTTGAACCCACCCACATGGAGGGAAACCTCCCCAGGTCGCTTGAGAAGGTGAAAAACATGTCTAGGCATGAGTATACCTTAAATCTGGGAGAAAAACATGTGTACTCTTTGGCCTTAGGGTATTTTTCCCTCCAGATGTCAGCCAAACCCAGTTGCGAGAGCTGAGTCCTGATCAGTCGGGCCTTTGTGGCGTCTACTTTCGGGATTTGGGAGGTAGAGTCGAGGGCTCTATTTAGAGCTATATTCCAGTCCCCCCCCCCCAGGATTAATAAACCCTTGGCTCTTTCAGCAATTAGACGGAGGATACCGGAATAAGCTCCAAACGGCGAGCCAGGTGGGATATAAATGTTGGCAAGTGTTATTTGGGTATCTTGTACCCAGCCTATAACTATCAGGTACCTGGCCTCCGGGTCCTCTATCACCTCTTGTTCCTGGAATTGGAGGGCCGACGACAGGAGGATTGCCACTCCCCTTCTCCTGCCTGTAGGAAGGGAGGAACTGTACAACTGGGGGAAAGCCTTAGTTTTTAATTTTTGGGCCTCAGATGGGGAGAGATGGGTTTCTTGAAGGAAAATCCCGCCACAACCCTGTGATGCAATAAATTGTTGGATCCTTTTCCTCTTAATGGGACTGGATGACCCGTTTACATTAAGGGACATAAATTTCGTAGAGTAGTTAGCCATAATCCTGGTTTAACAAAAAGACTGCCACCTTCTGGACCGATACCTCTCTACGCGATGGATTCGTAAGCCAAAAACACATCAGCAAAGTTACCAACTTTTTACATTCAACAATAGACAAACAAAGATAACAATCATTTAGAACTTTAAACTGGTGCTCACGCCTCCATCCAACCCGGACCTTGAGCAAAATTAGATGTAGGTCGAGCCCTGTCAAGACTCCTCTAAACAGGGCGGGACCATAAGTAATGTTCCAACTTCCAAGGAGATGCTGAGTGGTGTTATTCAGCGGAAGGGTGTCTGTGATAACAGAACAAAGCAGTTCACGCGAGAGTGCAGTGCATGTTCTCTGCAGGGCCCTGGAAATCCCAGGATCTATGCCCTCCTGCCTATGGTCAGTAATGGGCACCATGGGTACCTGGAGCCAAAGGGCCATCCGTGCCCCATCCACCAGGGATCCGAGAGAACAAAAGAAATATTAATGGAGCACTACGACTCCTGTTAGCCTGAATTTTATCAACACTATCGATCATGTTAGTTTTTAATGCACTCTAGTTCTGTCCTAAGGAAAGTGTCTTCTCTCTGCCATTCCAATTTCCAGCTACCTAATAAATGTTGTTCACTGGCTGGATTCTTGAGGGGATAGGCCCCAAGTCCTGCAAAGAATTCCCCATCAGCTGGGGTAAAGAAAAAACACTGCCAGTGGATCCGAAGTGAGATTCTCCATATATCCCCGACCCCGGAGTTAGCCAGTCGCCTCCTATGAAAGGGAGGCTCCTCAGGTATCAGGATATCATGCCTCAGGAGAGTGCGCTTGTCTGGCTGAAAGTCCCACACCAAGGGCTGCTGTGCCTGAGCGTCTCAAGAAACTAATGGTGACGCTCATCTGGTGGATCAGGTTCCACTCCCTCCCGCTATAGCCTCCCCCCCCCGGCACGCGCTATTGCAAACCATAATCAGATTTTAAACTATTCATCGAGAGAGATTGGGGTTTTAGATAACAAGTACCAGGACCCAAATTTGTTTTAAGGTGTAGTTCTGTACCCAGATCAGGATAAAAATTAAAGTGTTTCCCCTTAATGTCAAGCTGAAGTAAAAAGTGTCATTTTCCGAAATGAGTACTGCCGTAGTGCTGAATAGGCAGCAGGTCCCTCTTGAATTAAAGCATCTGATGGTGCAGCCTTTGAAGACAAATTTACTCTGTGGAAGAGTTTTCAAACTGGTGGGGTGCTGCGCCTAGGATCATTATTAAAGTCTGCTGCCTCCTGTCCCTCGATCTCCGGCAGATTTCGCTGAATTTGCAACAGAAAAGTTCCAGACTTATAAGTCCCTGACCACATTTTAGAGAAAATCAGGTACTCACTGCAATGCCCGGGGAGATTCGGGCCTGGTGGGGAGGGCTGGGAGCCCTGCGGGGATGGAGTGTGTGTCGGTAGGACTTAGATGGGCCTCTCCACGGCGTGGGATCTCTTGGTTACCCAGGCCTGAGACCGGCTCTTCATGGGTCTGAAGCTTCTGCAGAATTGGGGATCCCGTTCTCCGCTGTCTTCGTCGGGGGCTTCAAGTGAGCTGCATTCTTATTAATTATTGTAGGATCTCCCAGTCTCCGAAGAACTGAGCTGACGTCCGCTCTAAGTGTGGTGTATGGCAATCGCACCGTGGTTCCAGCCTTCATAGCTCCTTTCTGGGAAACGGAACACGCTGAGGCTAGGAGGTCTCGCTCAAGCTTTTCTTTGGTGAGGGGCGGTGTCGTGATCCCGAGCTCCTCCAAGAAGGGCACCGCAGACAGTAAGTCTTTAAAGATTCTGGTACCTTTTTCTGACATAACCTTCAACCTGGCTGGGTGCAAAATCTGGCATTTAATATTTCTTGATTTTAATTGCTTGACAATTTGCCACAGTGCTTTTCTAGCTTCCTGGACTTCTGATGTGTAATCATTGTCTACTGCTATCCTGTGCCCTTCGAATTCCAGGGGGGTCTGCCGACACGCTCTTCTCAAAACCTCTTCCTTGCTGCTATATAGCGTGAATCAAACCACAAACGACCTCGGTCTAGCCTCCGGGTTACTGGGTCGGGGGGCTAGAGACCTGTGTGCATGATCAAGGCCTAAGTCAAGGTCTTCGGGGAGCTCTATAGCTTTCTTGAGCAGATGTTGTACAAATTCAACAGCATTTGTGTGGCCGTCCTCTGAGCCTTCAGGGATGCTGTGTATCCTGATATTTTGGCGATGACTTCGTCCTTCTAAGTCGTCAATCCTGTAGGTGAGTTTGCGGTCCCGCGCCAGGAGATACAGCAGGAGCCTATCTTGTCTGTCTGTCTGCTCCGAGACGGCACTCAGGCCCAACTCAATTTGATCCGTCTTATGGTCGATTCTACTCAAATCTGCTCGTAGCTCTGTTAGGGTGCGATCGATCTTGAAGACCGTTCTTGCTGTTTGTTTGATGGTCTCCAAGAGATCATCTTCCGATTCTTGTGATTCCATTAGATGTTCGGCCTGGTGCGTCTCCAAGGGGGGACCCGACTCTTCAACAAATCTTGGGTCCTCGTCCCTCAATAACACTCGAAGTTTCTGTGCAGGGGTAAGATGAGTCTTCCCTGATTTATTCCTTCGCTGTTTAGCTGGGGATGCCATAGATGCTCAGGCGATTGGTTTTATTTTGGTGGATAGGCGACGGAGCAGAGGGCTCAAGCTGCCATGTCAGATGCTGACGTCACCGGAAGTCCCGAATTCCTTATAGTTTTTAAAATATAGCCATCTTATTACCTAAATTTCCATGATTTTTTCACAATTATCACTACCCTCATTTGAAAGATTTTTTTGTTCTGAAAAAACTTTCTTGCTGCTTTTGTATGTATAACTTGTATGGTTTTCAAGCTATTTACGTTTGTTTGACATGTCTGCTACTGCGCTTCAGAACAGCCAATTTATTTTCTCTCTGATCGAACACAGTAGCAGTCGCGACAAACAAATAATATCTTGAAAAAACATACAAATACCATACACAACCAGCAACAAAGTTATTCAGGACAAAAGACAGGCCTTTCAAATGAGGGTAGTCTAATGATTTATTTATATTTTTTAAAATGTAGCTATCCAATATGTGATATTTGTGGGACAAAAATGAAAATTCAGATAATAAGATGGCCATATTTTAAAAACTATATGGGATTCAACTTAGTGACAACACTTCTTTGAAAGGTAATTTTGTCCTGAACAACTTTTCTGCTGCTTGTGTATGTGTAACTTGAATGGTTTTAGAGATATTTACATTTGTTTGGCATATTTGCTACAGTGTTCACATAGAGAGAAAAAAAATTGGCTGTTTGGAAGTGCAGTAGCAGTCATGCCAAACAAATGTAACACTTGGTGTACCCTTTTCGTCTAAAAGAGAAAGTTTGAATCCAAAGATGAGGCCGTGCTGAGCAAATGTCTGTATATCCTTGAACATCCGGGCCTTCGCAGTTCTCAGGGACACCGTAAATGGGAAGATTATAGTGACGGTGTCGGTTCTCCACATCCTCTTGCCGCTCCTCTGTAAGTTGAGAAATGTTAATGATTTAGGAGATAGTGGCTTCAATATGGGCATTTTGATCTGCCTGTGCCTGGGTTGTTGGTTCAATAGTAGACACTCTTGAGCTCAGCTCCAATAGATCAGATTGGAAGGCCTCCTGTGCTTGTTTAAAGGAGTGAAATTCCTCCAAGTCCTTTAATTCAGACAGGATCCGGTAGAGCTTCTGATTCATTGGGGTGGTTTTCCCCAGTTTATTTTTTGATGATTTGGCCAAGGTAGTATGAGCGGGTTGTAATGAGCGCTCCAAGGCCTCCAAGTCTGAAAACGCTTGGTTGGATCCATTGTTGTCTTGTTGTAGCACACTATATTTATTTCCACCCCCTTTGTGTCTGTTGGTAGCCACAAATGACTAAAAGTCATTTTTTTCTCAATATGAACATACATACAAACATATGAAGAAGCCAGCAGAAGAAGGCCATTTGGTCTATCAAGTCTGCTCGTATTGCAGGGTCCACAGCTTGAGCTAATATCCCTGCCCTCCTTCCCTCCCCACTCCTCCCTACTCATGATCCTTACCATTCCTCTATGCCTATCCTAGGCTCTCTTAAAGCTGCCCACTACCATCAATGAGATGACCTCTTCTGGCAGCGCATTTCAAGTGTCCAGCACCCTTTCTGTGAAGAAGGGCTTCCTGACCACCCTCCTAAACCTCCCACCCTCCAGCTTAAGACTGTTCCCCCTTGTATTATGGCTGCCACTCAGCTTAAAGAGACACTTCTTATCAAATATTAATTATTAATAAAAGATGAATAATGTGGCTATTTTATAATATTTGGGTAGGCGGCGGGAGAGCGCAAGGTTCAGGCTGCCATTCAGAAGGAAGCTGCACTGGAAGTCCCCAGGTGTGTGTTTTTTTTTTTCATGCCTACAGCATTTTTTATTAATGTACTGTATTATGGTTGACTACCTGCATACTCGAATACCCAAATACAGTTGAATACCTGGGCTGTATTCCTCTAATAGTTAACAAATACATAAGTTTGGTAATTACAAGCCCCTAGTAAGCATCTTTTATATCAAAGGAGCATAGCCACTCTCCCTGCTACATAGATGTAATTACTGTTTGCAAGGTAATCATTTTTAATTTTTCCTTCTTTAGTTGTCTGTGTGGACATCTGGGGCCACATCTTCTAAAATGGGAAAAGCAGAGCACAAAGGTTTGTGCCGTGCTTGCCCATGACCATGACCATGACCATGAGGATGCTGTCCTAAGTTGCAGAGCAAACCGGCACTATCTGACTGAGTGTAGGTACATGTCGGTGCAACACTAAGCCGAGTAGTGCTGCCTTGACATGGATCTCACCAGTGCAGGGAACAGCGCCCCCAGACCTGATAGTACCAGTAGCTCTCAGTGCGATATTCATAGCACCATTGGGCATGCAAGACACTAAGGGACCAATTGCATGCCCATTATGGGCACATCTGCATGGGAAGCAGCAGCAGGTTTGGACCCCTGCAACCATCTCTACTGCAACCCCGATTGCCCGGTCTTGTAACATCAAGAAATCCCTGGTGTCCAGTGCCCCACCCACCCCATCACCAGCCTGGTATCAGGTAAATCATACCTGGTGCCTAGTGGCCATCCCTACCCTCTGATTGGCAGCCCTGTATATGAAAAATTATTCTCTGACATCTAGTGGCACCCCTCCACCCTTTAATCACCATTCGCTGACATGTACACGTACTCCCTGGTGCTAGTGGCCCCCTCCCAACCCTCGGATCACCATTCCGTATGTGAAGAATTATTCCCTAGCATCTAGTTGCACCCCCCTCCACACCACTGTCACAGACAAACCTCCCCTGCCCACTCCCCCTTTACCTTAAGCTCAGTGCTGTGGACCCATTATGGTGACCGACACAGCCTTCCTCTCACCTCCTCAGCCAGCTGCCATATGGAAAGACAGGGAGTGCGCATCCAATGAACTGTACAGGGCACACATTCTCTGTATTGTACGGGGAGCATGGCCTGTGTACTGTACAGAAGGTGCACGGCCTATGTACTGTACAGAGAGCGCACACCCTTTACAATACACAGGCCGTGTGCTCCCTGTACAGTACATTGGAAGCGTGCTCCCTGTCTTTCAATATGGCAACTGGCTGAGGAGGGCTGTGTCGGTCACCATATGGGATCTACCACACTGGCGCTTAAGGTAAGTGGGGGTTGGCAGGGTGGGTTTGGCGGTGCTGATGGTGCGGGGGGGAGGTGTTAACACTAGATGAAAGGGAATCGTTTTTCATTTACAAGGCTGGTGATCAGAGGGTGGGGGAGCCACTAGTACCAGGGAGTACATGTACATGTCAGTGGATGGCGAGCTGAGGGTGGGGGGTGTCACTAGATGCCAGGGAATGATTTTACATATACAAGGCTGGTGATCGGAGTGCAGGGGAGACCACTATGCACCAGGGATGTTTTACCTGACACTGGGGCTGGCAATCAGAGGGCAGGGGGGACCTCTAGGCACCAGGGATGAGTTACCTGACACCAGGGCTGGCGACTGGATGGTGGAGGACCACTAGGCACCAGGGATGGTTTACCTGACACTGGGGCTGGCAGTCAGAGGGCAGGGGGGACAAATAGGCACCGGGGATGAGTTAGCTGACACTGGAGCTGGTGATCGGAGGGCAGGGGGAACCATGGACCACCAGGGGGTAGCTCTGTTCTTAAAGGGACGAGGATTGGAAGACAGAGGACAACAGATCACCAGGGAATACTTCTGTTATTACAGGGATGGGGTTCGGAGGACGGGGGGGGACCACAGACCACCAGGGAATACTTCTGTTTTTATGGGGATGGGGATCAGAGGTCAGGGGACCATGGACAACCAGGTAATACTTCTGTTCATAAAGGGAAGGGGAACGGACAGAGGGGAACCACTGTATACCAGGGACATGTAAAGGGACTACCAGGACAGCGATCAGAGGGTGGGGGCTGTAACTAGATGCTAGGGCAAGTTTTTACATTTACTAAGCAATTGGGTGGTGGTGGTGCCACTAGACACCAGGGACATTTTTTAGTTTACCAAGGATGGCGATTAGTGGATGGGGGTGTGCCACTAGATGCCAGGGGGCGTGTGCTTCCCCAACCACCAACTTGGTTGTTGGCTGTAGTGGCTCCAGCGGTAGTTAGGGTTGCCTGGAGTAAGTTGGGGTTTTGCACGTGGTAGTAGCACTGCTCAAAGTGGCCTATGCTATGCCTTTTGCATAGTGCTACTGCACTGAATATTGCTTTACATGGGTATCCCTGTCCCTGCCCCTCCCTTTGCCCACCACACACATTATTTTGTTTTGTGTGCGCTAACCTTAGCTCATACAAAAGCCTTCTTTGAATATTGCACACAGGCACAGACCCTGGGCAAACAGGACACAATCACTTTGCCCACTGGGCAGTTTTTGAAGGTCAAAGATTGGTCATCAATTCTCCTGATTTTTCCTTTATCAGGAAGTACCTTGAAGAAAATAATTTCCCCCATTCCTGTTGCTTTTACTTTCCCACAGTATTGAGACACTGCAGCTCTTGGACTTCCTGTTTTAATTTCTGCATCTCTTCTAGTGAATTAGATTTGAATGTTTAGATTTTCTTTTGTTTTGAAGTGGTAACAAAAGACAGACTGATGCCTTCTCTCACAATCTCTGGCACCCATATGTCTGTTCTGGCAGGCTGCCACTGCTGGAGATGACAAGAGAGGCATCCTCCCACAGGAGGGCGATGGGTGGCAACCTGTGACTCATCAGTGGCTGGCTTTTTTCAGTGCTGATTGAGCTGGAGTTGCTTCTTTCCCCTTCCTTTCCACCTTTACTTCTTCATGAACCTCTGGTGTACAACAGGGCTGAAGTCTACGAATTGTTTTTCAAGATTATCTATTTTTATCAGCATTTGTCATATAACTCTGTGTCTGATGTCCAAAGAGAGAAACATCCCCAAAGGGGAGTGTTGCTGCTTTTCTGGAGGTCCACAGAAAGTCCTGAGGTCTTTAGCCAAGCCCACCTTCTTGAAGATACTACGTTTGCCACAGCCCTGGTTGCTGTATCACTTATGTCAAACTCTATATGTGACTGGTGCTATCCAAGGCAGACCTTTTGTCGTGTAACATCTGTGCTCTTTCATCCGAGTGCAAGTGTCACAGAAAAGCATCACTGCTATCCAGAGGATCTCCTGCTAGGGTGATACTCTTGTCAGGTAGTGCTGATTTAAACGTTGTTTGGGCTTTTTCAAGTGCAGCAGCTTGAATTAATCTTGTTTGGATGTAAATAAAGGTATTCAAAACCATGCCTGGTCATGCAAACACCTTTTTTTCCACCTTCTTGTCAATTGCTGTTGCAGATGCTGTCAATTGCAAGATTTTCTTGTTCATTCTGTTTTGAAGTTTCATGGATGAGTATGTACTGTAGACTCTCTTCACTGAGATCAGACCAAGCATTTGTAGGAAATCTGACATCCCAATGTCTGTGTCAGTTTCAGCAGAGGGGATGTGAATTATAGCAGCCATTGATTTTAGAAATTGTATTTATTTATGTACTCGTTTATGTATCATTTATTTCAAGAGTTTCAATGGGGAAAAAAACACTAACAGCTGGTTTCCAGATGTGTCCATGACGGAAGGGGATGTGGAGAGTGCAGTAATAAGGTACATCATTAACGATACAATCATAATTCAATAATAAGAATGCAAATAAAAAATGAAGGCATGCAGTATACAATTGAGAGAAAGAACAAGTAAGCTGTGCGGAACATAGCGTATCAGTAGCGACAGTTCAGCAAGGTGTAACTGGCAGCAACATGAGGGGGGGAAGGGAGTACGTCAGTGCAACAGGGCACTAGTCAAAGGAAAACGTGGACCAATAAACCAGGGCAGTAGTATGGAGGGAGGGGCAGTGGTATTAGACTAGGATGAGCAGCAGCTGCAGGAGTAAGTAGTGACGTCGTGGAGGAGGGATTCTGGTGATAGTGAAGAGGGAGCATTGCAAGTAGCAACAGGAAGGGTGTTCCAGAGTTTGGGGAAGTGTAAGGAGAAAGCAGTTTGACCAGCAGAATATTTTACAGTGGGAAGAGTGAGAGAGCAGGTGTCAGAGCTGTGAAGGGAGTAGGAGGTGGAAGGAGGGGAGGAAAGAAGGGAGAAAAGGTGGGCAAGGGGAGGGAGCCCTAGAGGGAGGGAGCTCCACCAGAATTTGGAGATGAAAATGACACAATGGGTGAGGTGCCTGGTATCAAGTATTTTCTCCCTAATTTATTTCTTGCTCTGACTGTGGCACCATTTCTAAGTAGCTTGCTACTTTGCTGTCTGGCTGCCTGCCCACTTTCAGTCTTGTGAAATCTACCTCTTTGTGTGTCCTTTTGTTTTTCTCCCCCAACCCCAGATTTACTCCTGGGGTCCTGTGTCTTATCTAACCTCTTGCTCTACCCTCTTTCCTTTAGGAGCCCTTGACCAGGCAAAAAATCTCCTCGCCAACCTCAGCTACTGTGGCTGGAGAAGCCAGCCAGCTGTGCACCTTCCGTTGCCCGACACAAGCTCCCTAAACCTGGGTAAGCCTGCCACCTTGATCAGAAAGTCTTCTGAGGCTCCGATTGGACAAAGCGCTTCTCTGCTTGCTTGCCATTGACTGCTAGTGAACAGCTTCTGCTCAGATCTGTCTGCTGTTCTCTTCCACTGTTTTCAGCTTTGTCTGTCCTAACCTGCCACTTCTTGCTGTCATAAGTCTATTTTAATCTGTATGTTATAATAGTATTTTCTTGCCCGTCCTGACCCCGGCCTCTATTAAATACAATTAAGCCCCTTCCTTTTGTCTCTCCATTGGCTGTTACAGCTAACACAATTACTGATTACTACTGCAAACTATCCCCGTTTTGTGCCCTGTCCTTCTGCCAACATTCTCCATCCTCCTTCTCACTGCTTATTCCCTGCCTGCTAATCCTCTTTCTTTTTCTTCCTTTTGTCTTCTCTGTCTCTCTCTGTCTCCCACCTTTAGCCCTGCTGTCCCTGCTTCTCACACCCCTGTCTCCCTGGTTAGTCTCCTGTGCTCCATTTTTATGTGCTCCATTTTTACGGGCCCACACGTGGGTTGCTTAGGTTGGATGATCCTATCGTTTTGCCTTGTTCTGTTCCTCTGTGCCTACCTGTTTATTGCTGTATCCCTACGATACCAGCCTTGTGAAAGTCCCCCCCCCCGACCGTCTCATCTGGCCTGACTCCTCTTATGTGCTTTTATTCATCCCTTGTCTCCCTAAACGCAGTACAGTGCTCCTTAGGTACTGGCTCCATAAGAATCTTGGTGTTTTGTTTAATACATCTACTCTTACCATGCTGTCATCTTGTTTCCCATCTTCGATCCATCTATCCATTATCCTTCTTCAGGCCCATGCAAGGGATATTGAGCTTAATCCCAGGCCCCTTTGCCCTTCACCAACCCATACCCACATTCTTACTGACTACCCACGTGTAAAGGGCTAAAATTGCCCATATGAATATTCGTAGTCTTTACCCAAAAATGGCAGAACTTGAGGCTTGGACTGCACTGAAGATCCCTGACATCCTATGCATTTTGGAATCCTGGCTCAAACCTGGAATAAAGCAGCATGAGGTGACTTTACCGGGGCACAATTGTTTCAGAAGGGATAGGGTGGGAAAAAGAGGTGAGGTTCTTATCTACTCTCGGTCTGATCTGAATGTTATCGAACTCACTGTGGCTGACTCTGGCTCCGCCCTAGTGGAATCCATAAACATCTCCCTAACCTTTAGAAATGTCAAAGAACTCGTCATTGTATGTGCTTATCTGCCTCCCAGTAAGGCTTCCTTAGGACTCCCCCATTTCATAGCCTATATAGTCAATCTCCTCCATCATGACCTTTTACTTTGTGATGATTTCAATATTGACTGGTCTCATCCTGATGCAAACAAGGTGCATACGGTGCTCGCTGACTCAAACCTAGTACAGCTCATTCAGGACCCAACATGTATCAATACCAAGTCAGGAAAACACACACTGCTGGACTGGATGGTCACTAACTGTCCTCTAAAGATCAGATCCATGGGTGTCCTCTCAGACTGCATCAGTGACCATTCCCCTGCATATTGTGTATGGAGTAACAATTGTCCTAACCCCCCTCTCAAGATTTCCATGGTTCAAGACATGTCTAAGTTTGTCATAAGTAGCTTTATCTCTTCCATGAACAATACTGACTGGCACCCTGTTAAGACTTTCACTGATATAAACCAAGCCTTGGGCTTCTTTGTTTCCACTCTCACTCAAATTGTCAATATCCATGCCCCTCTGAAAAAATGTAGGTCCAAGGGGATTAAGGTTCCCTGGATCACCAAGGAAATCAAGTCACTTATGTCCCTATGTGACAAGGCTTGGCGGACCTATAAGAACAGTAGGTTCCCTCTGACTGGCAAGTAAATAGGCAATGTAGGAATGAGTGCAACAGTTCGCTCCAGAAAGCAAAGCGCCACAATTATAAATCCCTACAAACTGAGCACCTCGCAAACCCAAAGGAATTCTTCAAACAGGTTTATTCTCTGAGCAAAGGGAAGGCTGCTGATGTTCCGAGCTCCATCTCAGTCAATGGTACAACCTTTGCATACCTGGTGTCCATCGCCTCGGTATTCAATTAATTTTTTACTGATCTACAAAAATATACCTCGCTCTTCTGTAACTCCTCTTCTCCCCCCTCTGCCCCATAACCACCATCATGTAACTCTGAGGCCCGACCTGCCTTCCATTTGAAACTGGCATCCCTTAACAAAGTCCAGAGACTTCTTATGAACATACAAAATTTGCCAGCAGATAAAGGCCTAGAGATCTATCAAGTCTGCTCGAATCTTGCTAACTTAAAAGCTGATAGCTCCCCTGGCCACGACCCCCTTGAACCAAAATTTCTTAAGCCTGGTGCTCTGGCCCTTGCCTGCCCTGTCCGTGACCCATTCAGCCATTCATTCTTAATTAGTGCCTTAACCAGCAAGTGGAAGGTGGCTGTAGTCATTCCTGTGCATAAGGGGAGGGCCCCAATACCATCGTCGATAACTTTAGACCCATCTCTATTCTCTGCCCCTTGGCCAAAATCCAAGAGCGAATCATTTATAACCACCTGCAGAGCTACCTGGAACTTCACAACCTTCTATCTCTATATCAACATGGCTTCAGAAGGAATCATAGTACCCTTACTGCCTTTACAAAAGGTTACCTCTGACATATTACAGGCTATGGACCTTGGCTCTGCTACTGGAGCCATCTTTGTCGACCTTACGAAAGCATTTGACCTGGTAAATCATGATCTTCTGCTCCATCAGCTTCAAGTCCTGGGTATGGATTCCCTAGCACGGAACTGGGTCAAAAGCTACTTATCCTTCCACTCCCAAAGGGTCAAATGGGCTGGCTCTGTCTCTGATCTTGGGCCCATTACTCATGGTGTTCCTCAGGGCTCCATTCTGGGACCCATCTTGTTCTCTCTATTTATTAATGACCTACCTAGTTTCTGTGGTGGGGCCTCTGTGCACCTCTGTGCTGACGATACCATAATATATCACTCCTCTCCTGACATTGCTCTGATTAATCATGAACCTGCCTCAGACTTTGCCTCCCTGGAGGGCTAGTTCAGGAGCAAACATCTTGTTTTCAATGCAAAAAAGACTAAAAGTATGCTGATTACTCACCTCCCCTTCCCTCCTCCTTGCGTACCCATTCCCACCTTAGCATTACAGCTTTTAGTGGTGACATCCTTGAGACTGTCCAGTCTTTTTAATATCTAGGCATTACATTGGACTCCTTACTCTCCCTCGATATACATGTCTCCAGTGTCACTCAAACCTTGAACCAAAAACTAGGCCTCATCTATCGTATCTGCCCTTTTCTTTCTGGGGCCTCCTGCCACAAAATTGCCACCTCTTCCCTTCTTTCTCTCCTAACCTACGGGGCTCCCCTTCTGCTCTCTATTAACTCCTCTACCCTGTCTCTCCTCTCCCAGGCTTTCCATAGAATTGGCAGGTTTGCCTTGGGGGTTAATGCCCGTCATCACCACTCTGATGTACTGTCCTCTCTAGGCTGGTTGCCCTACATTGCCAAACTATAAGTATTCTTCCATGAGCTTTGTGTATAAACATGTCCAAAAATTCCACGCTCCCTGCCTTAGTGAGACCATACGTCTAAGACACGCTCCTTGTACCCTGATATCTGCCTCCCTCCACCTCCTCATAAAGCCAGACTTACATCTAGCCATTGCCTGTAAGTCCTTCTCCTTTGCAGCAGTATCTGAGTGGAATTCCCTGCCTCCCTTCGTCCTGTCCTGCTCCTCTCTCCCCAAGTTCCAGTTGAACTTACATGCTTTTCTCTCTGACTCTGTTTCTTGCTCTTGCCTCCGCTAATGCGTTACCCAGTCTCTCCCTGCCCTTCGCCTCTCTCCTCCTGTGTTCTACCCTTGAATCTTCTCCCTCTTCTCACTCCTTCTGTCCTCCCCTGTCCCCTCCTTTTGACTCTTCTCTCCCTCCTTTAAGCATCTCCCTGCTCCTCTTCTTACTTTGCCATTCGCTTACTTCTATGATCCCATTATTAATTCCGTCTCCTCCAGGACTGTATCCTGGGACCACAAATGCATTTGCCTATGCATCTTTTGTACATTCTGTTAATTGCTGTTTCTGTTTTTTTTCTCTTATGCCTGAATATTTAGTGTATATTGTTATTTTTTGCTCCTGTTATTTATTGCTAGTCCTATATTATATTATTACTGTATTTACTGCGCATATCTGCTATTTCAATACGTTCTATATTTTGCCTGTCTCAGCAAACCATTCTGTAATTACTTGTCTCCCCCCCCTTCCCGGTCGACCCTGAAAAAGGGACTGTAATTGTCTCAGTGGACTTACCCTGTTACCAAAACTCAAATAAATAAATAAATTGAGTGACGGCAAGGAGAGGGAGGAATACACGGAGCAGTGGTGCATTCTGGGTAAGCCATCAGGGCAAAACTGCAGAAGGAGTGAAAGAGGGATCCAGCCTGGCAAGGGTGGTCTCAGAGCAGTGTTATATACAGTGCTGCCATAGTTGAAAATAGGTAGAATCATCTTCGTGACACTCTCTCTACGAGCAGGAAGTGGGATGCTAACTTTGTTCCTGTAACGTGCCCCAATTGTAGGGTGCAGGTTCTTGTGGATGGAGTCCACATGAGAAGAGAAGTCCTAATTACGATTCCACCATGCCCCAAGGCTATTTAAGAGAGGAAACGTGCTCAGTCACAACACCATCAAGGGTTTGGAAGGATGGGGGAAGGGAGAGCTTGGCAAATCTATGCCTAGTGCCAAAGGTCATGGAGACCATTTTCTGGCACTGAGGGACAGCTGGTTGGCCCAAAACCAGTGCTGGATGTTGTTGGAGACAGGTCATGATGTCACAGGCAAAGCAACCAGAGGTGTAAAGAACTATAGTGTATGGAAGAACATGAGTGTGTGTGAAATTCATTTACTAGAATCAGCTTGTTGTGCTGCACTAGGTACGTCACTACTGCAGCTTAACAACATCAAACTGATTCTCCTGCAGAAATCTGCGTGAGCAGTGATTGCCATTGTTAGCACTGTCATGTTCTAGTCTCTGTCAGACTGTGACAGCGCTAACAGAAAAAAAAAACAATGGCAGCTGCAGCTCAGGCAAGCACCACCGCCGACAGGGCAAAATTTATTGCCGATCAGGAAAACCAGCAAACAATAATTTTTTGTGATTTGAAGGCAGTTAACCAGTTGCCTGTAAAGAACAAGCATTTGTCAATGCCAAATGTTTCCTTGCATGGTGTATGTTTCTTGCCCACGCGCAAGGAAATATAACTTTTTTGTTAGGGTAGCATCTGCTGAGCTGTGTGGAAGGCATGGAAGGATTGTCATTAGCAACTTTTTAAAATGAACTATAGCACCATGCATGTAAAATACAAAAGGGGGGGACAAGATACTGTAAGCAATTCAATAAAAGTAAGAAAAAACAACCGTCTTTCTGATCTGTTTCTAGAGTCCTCCATATAGTTAAGAAAAAACAACCATCTTACTGATCTGTTTCTAGAGTCCTCCATATAGTTTTGAATTGTAAGAATTACTGTTAACTTTGTAAAACAAAAAAAGTATTAAAGGGAAACAATGGAGAAGACAAAGCTTTCCTCAGACACTGCAGAAACTCTCAATTAGTGCTTTCAGACAGTAACAACTTTATTTAATGATTTAGAACAGCTACCCACAACTTCCACTTCCTGTTGCTGGCAGCAGCCATTTCATGAGCAGCAGTGAGCTTCCATGAGCTCACTGTATGCTAATATGCCTGTTTGACCTCAGCTATTGGTTGGTAGGACATATTAGCATAAAGTGAGCTCAGGAAGCTATCTGCTACTCATGAAATGGTGGCTCCCAGCAATAGAAAGTGAAAGTTGAAGGACACTGTTTAAATCACTAAAAAATCAATTCGAGTTATTTGTTAAAAAATGTTACCGTCTGAAAGCACTAATCAGACATTTTTGTAGTGCCTGGGTAAAGCTGTGCCTTTTCCACTGTTTCCCTTTAAGGGCTAGTTAAGAAATTAGATGGCTATGAACTTAATGTGTTGAGCTTTTGTCATTTTTTTTTTAAATCTATCTCCCCGGCTACCCCCTTCTGATCAACCCCCTCAGGCCCATCACCTGGCTCCTCCAGGGCTTACCTTCTGCTATCATCCTCTCCCACAGTATTGTGGTATGTGCCCGGCCACTGGTGCATGCCCGGGAAGGGGGGGGAGCTGGTAGTCATCTTGTCACCAGGGATTATTCCTTTTTCTCCCTAAGGCCTTGGCAGTGCATGGTCATGCAAGTGCATGGAGGCACGCATGTGCACTGGAACCGACAACAGCACTGCTCCACCCACTCAGCCCAGTGCCATCCTGTCATTTGCCCAACAATACCATTGAGCCTCCACTCAGTGGCAGTCAAAAGCCAGGAAGTCCTACCTCCCCAGTGTGGGAGAGGAGGCTGCATGATGGCTGCTGTATCTACTCAACCCCCCCCCGGCAACCCATTATTCCCAAACACGGGTCGTGGAGTAATGAGCAGTAAGGTGTCTGGGGCCTCTGCCCTCTTTATCACTGAGCTAGCAAGTTTCTGTCACTTTAACATATTAAATTCACGTTTTATTCAAATGAATTTGTTTCCTACTCATTTTATAAGTAGTTAATCCACTCCAGGGCATAGGGTTCAGCAAAATCAATGGGCTTCCTTGGTGGGTGAAGGCACTTGGCCTTCAACCTCACAATGCGCCCAGAGCATGCATCAGTTTTGCATTGCAATAAGTCACTTCAGGGTGGACATTGTTCAAAATCAAAGCACTTTCAGATGGTAGAAAGCACTCGACTGCAACTCATGCCACAAAGTGCACACAGTCTGGTTCCCCATGATGACCACAGTGGTGTGGCTTATTGCTTACATATACTACACCTCGTTATATTTTCACATTTGTAACAACCTTCTCCTTATGATGGGGAAGGAGTTGTTCCCTGGATGTGTGCAGAAGGGGAGTGGTGCCTTGCTATCCTCAGTAGTAGGTGCTATAGGCAGCATAATGACAAGGTGCCCTAATAGCGCCATGCATTTTTTTTTTAACAGCTAAGTTGTAGAAGGCATTTTCAGTCTGGGACTGAGCTTCATTGCCCCAGGCTCTCCACAGTGCACAGGCAAGTGACTGTCTGGGCCACCCTGGGCATGGGTGCCAGATGATGAAGCACAGGCAGCATTGTGCTGGCTGTGGCAGGACATCCTCCGGCATGTGTAGACATAAACACTCTCCAGTGCCCACTGAGTGGCTTGTCATAGAACTCGGCCCAGTGGCATAGGAAGTAGGGTTGTCAGAACCCTCTGAAGTTCTGGGTTCTAGTTCTAGTCTAGAACTTTTGAAAAAGTTCTAGGGTTCTAATCTTTTTTAGAACTTTTTAGAACTCGAACCCTATTTTTTTATTGTGCTGCCAGTAACGAAGATAGTAATAAAATACATGTAAAGGAAAAACTGTTCAATATAAGGGAGAGAAATTATCATGTGTGCATTGTTAGGAGTACAACTAGGTTTATCTATGGTTTCTTCTGTTTGCTAAAGCCAGCAACTAATACGTAACAGGCCCACCCACCACCCATATGTTAAAGTTTTCCTGCGAGCTGCATCATAGTTCCTTAGTGAAAGAAAGAGGCACATTAGCCATTTATGTACTCAGTTATATATACTCATCGTCATGAATTATGAGAAAAAATAACTGATATTACCTAATTTCAGCTATTTGCTGCTTTCTGTTTTAAATGAGTAAATCAAAAGTTGCTATGTTTAAAAGAAAGCTTTTATAACAAAGTCAAGCCAAGTACTACAGCAGCAGCATGTGGAACTGTTGCAAAACATATTGGGCCAGATATTCAAAACTTTGCCCTGGGGCTAAATTAGCACTGCCCGGCGGGCAAACTGTGCCCAGAGCAAAAACATAGCTATATTCAAAATGAATAGCCCGGTGCAAAACCAGCTGAATATAGCAAGCGAAGGAAGCCGGGCAAACAGGCCCAGGAGTGCAGGGCAAACATTGCCCAGGATTAAGACAGCACTAAATATAGCAGAGAAGGCAGCACTGAATATAGCAATCAGACAGAGGGCAGTGCAAACACCCACAAAAAAAAAAGTGTCACAGAGGTGTAAGCAGCTGTCCAGGAACACAGGAAAGCAGAAGAGCCCAGCCAGACACAACCACAGTACCAGTGAAAGGAATGGAATAACCTACAACCACAAGTGAAATCAGAGCATACAGAACACTGTCAAATCCCAAGTCCACCCCAAAAGACACAGGACACAGGAATGTCAACTTCAAAGAAGTATAATGTAAACTGTGAAAATCCAAAGTGCAAAGGCAACATGAACATATTCACAAAAAAAATATCAAAACACAGCAGAACACTTTTATGTACAAATGGGGTGCAAGAAAATCTAATGAAAGGGAAAGGGCAGGCGTAACAAAGGGATTGAAAACAATGGGGAAAACAACAGTAATAGTGCAAACAGTCAAATGTTAAATAAAGCAACAGAACAATGGGGTAAGAATGTGGTTGTGAGAGGGATGTGGAAATGCAAAGCAATGATGGAGAACAGGATGGCAGAAACAGGGCTAGGGACACAGGGCCAGGGACAGGAAGCAGGATAAGGTACATAGAATGCAGGGGTTAGGTGCGGGCAGGTGCTGGCAGACATTCTTCTAATACAGCTGCAACACGTCTTGTCTCCGATATGAGCACAGCCTGTTGTTCAATTAGGGTGCGCTGCTGGCGCACTATCCTCCTCAGAAGCTCCTCTGTTCCCTCACCCTCCTCTGGACGGCTGGCCCACAGTGATGACCTACGTGGACCTACAGGAGAAAGGGGGACCACATCAGGGCATGAGAATGACACAAAGGCGCCATGTACCACCACACGGTGGACAGCATGCCCAACAACCATGCCCATGTGCTAGTATGTAACAAACCACAACACACACTAACATGTGCCTGCAGGACAAGGCAGTATGTAACAGGCAGCATGCAACACCCCAGTGTACATCGAATGCTGGAAGTATGCTGAGAAACCCAACAACGTGGAGGCCAGCCAGCACAGTGGCGTGCAGACTGTAA
The DNA here is from genome assembly GCA_016271365.2 of Neoceratodus forsteri. Taxonomy (NCBI): domain Eukaryota; kingdom Metazoa; phylum Chordata; order Ceratodontiformes; family Ceratodontidae; genus Neoceratodus; species Neoceratodus forsteri. The sequence goes on along the minus strand of CM057456.1, from coordinate 660,815,034 downwards.
CAGTGCAAACAGACAGCCACCTCCAGAGATGTGAGCGACAAGTGGACACTGACTGATATGCACATGGGATGACACATGGTGGGACATGCTGCTTACGGTCACACAGCTATGATACAAAATACAGATGACACCAACTGGAGAAATTGCCAGGCCCAACCACATGTGTAACCACACATGCCTGTCATGTACACCCCAACAGTGGCCCACCCTCACTGCTGCCCTCCACAAGAACTGTAGACACCCAGCCAAACTGCCACCCATGATGCCATAATACAGCAGCTGTACAAATGATGACAGGAATCCCTGAACAGGTGGGTGGGTGACTGACATAAGTGTGCAACAGTGGCAAGTGACACAGATAAAGACTCGACAATGACCACAGAGAACAATGACACTGGCAGCAGAACAGTAGGGATTGCAGGACAGGTAACCAAGCAGTACACAACCAGGGAAGTGCCAGCCACACCATTTGCTGCAACAGAAGGGTGAGGGGCCCACAGTGGTGTACAAAATGGCACAGTGCCGTGACACCACCCATGCAAGAAGACACACACATGTGAAACACAGACACTGGGCATGGTCCACCAGTGGCACTGCAGCGTGGGCCAAAGGCATGCACAGGACAGTGTCACCCTGGTGGTCAAGGCATGGCGAGGCACACACACACCTGTGGGAGCAGCATCTGCCATAGGGGCTGACAAACAGCACACCATGCTACCACAGAACAACTCCTGCAGCACACTGCATAACATGTGCACAAACAGTGTGCAGTACAGGGACAGAGGGCAGCACTCTCTTAGGGACAATGGCCACACATCAGAGCATGAGCCCACAGGCAGGGGTGTAGCCAGACGTTCACATGTTCTACATACAATCCCAAACAGCTGCACCCCCCTCATAAATGCTGTACACAGCAACCCCTTCCAAAAGGGTATGATGTCTGTCAGATAATTCCCCACTCTCTAATGAGGTTGTACATTCCCAGGTGGGCCCCCCTCAGTTGAGTAAGTGGTTACCTTCTGAACTCTGAAAACGTTTGCATTTAGTATCGTGTTTCCTTATTAAATGGGGTATCTGGGACACTGTTGGTAAATGTGAGATGCAAACACAGAACTAGTGTATCCGAATGAAGTGGAATATTGATATAAGTGTGTCAACCTGGGCCCTCCTCTATTGATGTTCCAGGTGGGCCCTTGCATCATCTGTCCAGGTGGGCCCTTTGCACCCCAGTCCGACCCTCTGTCCTACACAACAGCATTTGAAACAGGGCACACCCCAGTGGCCTACAGTGACAAAACATCTGGTGTACCTAGGAACAGTTGACAGACATGCAGTACACCAAAGTGTACACTAATGTGTACAGTGCGTATGCCTACATACACTTGCTCAACTGCCTGCCCTGTAAAGCCAGACTCATAGTGGAAAAGCATAACATTGCACAGTACTCACGCACAACACCACTATCACCGTCCGTGCTCTCGCACGCTGTGCCAGTGGAGGCACCCTGCGCCTGTCGGATGATGGCCCCTGTCTGGCTTGTAGCACGTCTCCTGCCTGTGGTTTGTTGTCTGCGCTCTGCAGTGAGAAGAGGTACAGCATCGTCAGTACAATATCAGCCACCACGACGCGTAAAGACCACCCTGTACCCCAGTGGTGCAGCACAACACACGCAGTGGCAGGCGGGTGCAGTGCACCACCAAAGCCATGCCAAGCATGACAGGGGTCCATGCACACTGTCTACCCCTATCCCACACAGTACACACATGGCTTCATGGACTCCATGAGCAACATGTGTAGCTCAGCAACACATAAGCACACCACGAACACACTGCCCCACCACCCATGCCAGCAGTCGTGCTACAGTCATCCCTTACCTGGCACAGGCACAGTCCCCTCATGAACCATGGCCCTGCAGCGTTCTAGCAGTGGTCTCTGCCTGCGCCTGAGGTCAGCATAACGATGCCGGCACTTTTCACCATCACGTGGGATACCTGTGATGGCACTCAGTCTGCGGGCAATGGAAGCCCAGACCTGTGTACGGGGCAAGTCACCCTCCCGCACAGGTCCAAATAGGCGGCGATGGCGCCTTTCTGTGAACTGCACGAGGTTGGCAGTCTCAACCTCATCCCACCGCCTGTCACGGCCCACCACTGCCCTTTGCCTAGCTCGCCCAGACATATTTGTGCTGTGGAAGGGGGCAAATAAACTGAACAACAGTGCAACAACTGTGCATACACCTGACACACAGTACAACTGAAGTGCAGCGCCGGCGCTGGCGTATGCCGTGGCGCCGGCGCTAACAGGAAAGTGATTGCAATGCGCGGGCGTGACCCTACCATCACCCTGGTCGATATTGCGCATGCGTGTAGCGCCGCGCTGAAGCTGGTTAGCGCGGCGCTGCAGCTGGATAGCGCAGGCGCTGCAGCTGGTTGGCGCGCAAGCCGATGGCGCGGGCTGGACCGCGCTATGACAAGGGTAACAAGAGCATGCATGCTGCACATAGCGCGGCGCTGTTCCTCACATAGCGCTGCTGTGCTAGCGCCGGGCTATTCAGAGCCATATTCAACGGCTGTATGCAAATGAGGGTACTTGTGTATGCATGGGGCAAACCGTGTGATTAGCATATAATTATTCGCTCATTTGCATAACTAACAGGCAGGATTGCCTGGCCGGGCTATAAAAGGGCAAGCAGTGCACCACCAGTGTTGTATTGTGGAACTGCGGTGGGAATACAGCAGTGAACTACATGGAGAGAGACATGCAACAGGGGGATGGGCAGCAACAGCCAGGTATGTATCAAGGGTGTGGATAGGCATATTCATTGTACACAGTTGTGTCCAGTTTGGTCGACCGCCTGTCATAAACCAATTATCAATCTAATCTGTGGTATTTGGGTTAGTGTTGGCCACTGTGGACTGTGTCATGCATGTATGATCTCTTTAGAGTGTAGAGGAATCATCTGACAATTGTTTGGAAGGGGGTGCAGTTTTGATGGGCCGTGTACATTATGTAATGGGGGGACGGTTGGAGACTGTGTACCTCCTGGTATGTATGACCACCGTGGGACAACATACATCCACTGCTTGTGCTCATCCCCCTGCAGTACAATGTGTCATGTGCCAATGTTTGCACATTTGTGTCTGCGCCAGGTGCACTGCTGCTGTCCATGACAGTGCACCGTCTTGGCTTCCTGCATGTGTGGAGTGATGGCCTCTGCCCCACCGGGAGTACACAATGTACCAGTATGTGCGCTCCCATGCCACAAACAGGCATGGGGTTCATGGCACATGTGCACACCACTCCAGGCATGGGACAGACAGTGGCAATGTGGGCATGTGCAACGTACAGGCACATGCAGCCATCTGATATGTCCATGTGGCCTGTAGCACTGAGGGGGTGATATCATGCTGTCCACTGTGTGATGCAGTGCAGCACCGACGCAGCCACTAACACCTGTCCACTCTTTATTATCCCATAGGTGTGCAGGCTCAACCGGAGCGCATCCGTGCACCGAAATTCTCACAAGATGAGCTAAACACCCTGGCACATGAGGAGGTAAGGTGAGAGAACATGTGTTGCGCACACAGGGCCACCGATGCTGCTGTGCGGCAGGCTTGGGAGGAGGTGACTGCAGCGGTGAATGCGGTTGGTGGTCGTGGGAGATCGACTGAGGCAGTCCGGAAGCGTTGGAATGACCTCCTGCGGCGTGCAAAGGAGGAGGTGGCACAGCGCCACAGAGACAGGACCAGAACTGGTGGTGGTCCACAGGAACACCAGCAACGTGTGCAGGAGCCACACATGGCGGTGGTGGCATCCACATTGCGGATGGTGGCAGTGGCAGGTGTGCCTGGTGGTGGTTGCGAGACATCCCTTGCACTTCCAAGGCCAGGTATGTATTCACATGTGCAACCCCTGTATGTGGTGCAGGCAAGGGTGCATGGTCCTGCTTCGTGTCCTGCACAGGCTGCACTGTATCCTGCAGAAATGATGGCTGGCATGGTCAAGATCACTGTGGGGTGGGTGGGTGCATGTTGGCACAGGCTTGTGTGAGGTGGGTACCTGTCCTGAGGGCTGCATGGTGTGGTGGTGGTGGTGGTAGTGGTGGTGGTTTGCCACAGTGTCCATGGATGTATGACTGACCCTGTCCCTATTCTCTCCTCAGCACTCTCGGACAGGCCTGCACCACCACAGCATGGGCCACAGATGTCTAGCCAGGTTCCTGAGGTTGTGGAGGTTTGAAGATGATCGCCAACAACATCTGGACATTGTGTATCTCAGGGCCGTAGGGCCCAATGCATGTTGGGCATACCCAGGGACAGGGCATGCAACTGCCTTGGGAGGAGGGCACACCTCACCAGGGCTGTTAGGAGACAGTGGGCACCTGGATGTTGCCCCAACTGAGAGTGATGGGGTGGGAGGGTACTGCTGGTCACTGTCACCAGTGCAGATGACAGTGATGTCTCTACATATGCACATCAGCTGGACATTCCTGTGCCAGGGATGTAGGGTGGGGCTTGCTGAAGGCCATGGAACAGGTCTGGGTGCTTCTGTGGAGTGTCGGCAGTGTGGCTGAACACATGGTGGTGGGTGGTGTGGGTGGTGTTGCAGGACAGCAAGGCGTGCATTTTCTGACAACTGCTGAGGTTCCAGTCCATATGGTGCCACAGCCCACTGCCACTCGTGACGCAGCAGCCAGCTGTAGCAGTTGGTGCAGTGCCACAGGCCCCACTGCCAGCTGCTGCTGTGGGTCCGTGCCTCTGGTCCATGAAGGCCATGGTGCCCGGCCACTCCTGCAGGCTGCTGTCACATCACAGCAGGAGGCCCGTCTGGACCTGCATGCCATGCGGCGTGAGCTGCGACACCGAGCTGGGTCAGATACGGGAGGCAATAAGAGTGGGCTTTGCTCGTGCTGAGCAGCAGGCAGAGGACAGGTTTGGCCGCCTGGTGGGTGCCATAGACCGTGGCTTCTCGGGTTGACTGCTGCAGTGGTGGCAATCGGTGGTGTCATGCAGGGTGTGCCTATTAGTCGGCAACATGGGTTTGTTGGCTCTGGTGCACATGGCAGAGGGCACACAGGCAGGCACACCGTGGGCGCAGGGCTGCCACTGTTACCAGTTCAGAGCCATCACAAACTCCACCTGCAACCCAGCGGCGCCGTGGCCATCCATATCCCCTATCTGCCTCCACCAACCCCCGGGGGCACAGGAGGCCAACCGTGCCTGCCTCACCTTCCACTTCAGCTGTGTCTTCTGCACAGAGCACCCCAGGGTCCGTAACCCATGGTACGGGAGCACGCCGCATGCGTGGGTTGCGTCGCCGGTGATGCCCACAGACTGTCAGGCGTACTCTAGGTGCTTCCCTGTCATGCATGGGCAGATCTGTGCACACACACACACACACACACACACACTCCCACCAACACAGTTGCCCCCCCTTTCCCTCACAGCACACATTGCACCTCCCCATCATGATTACACCGTTTGTGTGTATCCCCACCACATATGTGCTGCACAATCATGGAGTCACACCACATGCACACACTATTTGTATTACACTGGGTTTGTTTGCTGTTGTGATTCTGGTTTTCACTGTAATGTTAGTCTGTGCACATTAAAATTGTTGCTCACTTGTACTCTTCTGGTTGTTGTGCAGTCTGTACTTACCCTCTGGTCTGTTGCAGTATCCTGATGATGTCGTCCGGTGCTGTATGGCCCTGCGTGCACGCGAGGGTCCCTCCTCCAGTTGCTCCACTATCCCCTGACCACTGGCTCTGGCTCACTGTCAGACTGTCCCTCAGGTTCAGGTGCCTGTATCCCACGGTTCATTGCCATGTTGTGCAGCATACAACAGGCTAGGAAGATACGGCATACCTTCTGAGGTGTATATTGTAGGGCACCACCTGATGTGTCAAGGCATCTAAATCGCATCTTCAGGATGCCAAACACCCTCTCTACAATGTTTCTTGTTCTGGCATGTGCCTCATTGTAGAGCTCCTCCGCCACTGTGGCCGGTCGGATGCTGGTGTGAGCAGCCAGGGCCGCAGAGGATAGGCACTGTCTCCTGTCAAAACATATAACTTGAGTGCTGTACTGTGGTCTGTCAGCTGCTGTCCTGCACCTGTCTGTGGCCCTCCCACATCCCTTCCCTGGCCTGCAATGCCTGCCCCATCCATGCTGTTGTGTGTTTGCCTTGTGTGCTACAACTCACCGACTAGTTGTCCACTGGGTATTCTGCCCTCCTCAAAGGCCTGACACAGCTGAGACTGGTGCCAGATGGGCGTCGTGGGCACTGCCGGGTACTGTGCATATACATTGGTGATCGCCCGCCTCGCACACCACCTGGCAGTTGATGGGTGGTACCCCTTCCTGTTCACATACACATCACTGCCATCTCCAGGTGGTGCACGGATGGGGACATGGGTGCAGTCAATGGCACCCAGTACAGATGGTAGGTGCGCAACTCGATGGAACTGCTGCATTGTTTCACTGCGCTCTGCTGCTGTGCTGGGAATACTATGAATTCGAAGCATGTGGCAGGAGAGCCTCTAGGAACTGGGTCAGGATGCATGAGGTGGCAGACTGTGTTACCCCAATGGTGTCCCCGTTGGTCGTTGGAGCGTCCTGTGGCGAGAAGCACATCGCTCGGTCACCTTCTCCTCCACTGTCATGGCATGACTGCGTCTGGTGTTTGACTGCAGCTGCTCATTGCAGGAGTTCAGCAGAGCTGCCTCAACATTCCCTGTTCATCCGGTACCGGCCAACGATGTGGTCATCAGGCAGGGGTCTCAAGGAGACCCTGGGCCGGTCAAGCCTGTTTGCAGCATACCGTCTCCTGTGCCTGCGTTGTAGCCCATGTTGTGCCTGCTCCCTTTCCTCCACCTCCTCCTCCTCCACTACAGCTGCCATCAATGGCAGGATCACTACTGGGACTGCACATTCCTACTTCCTGTGCTGCTCCTCCTCCTCTGTGTTTTGCCCTGTGTTTAGACCGCCTTGACGGTAACTAAGAGCGACGCTAAGGGCTGCGCTATGTATCTAGCCAGCGCTGGACCTTGAATATCCTTACGCGTCTCTCTGCGCACCCGCGCCCATCCTTTTGCCATACATTACTGGTTAGCCCAGCTACTGCAGTTTGGCAGCGCTATTTGGCCTTTTGAATATGGCAGACCCGCTAATCCCGCGCTAAACCTGCGCAAATGCTTTTTGCCCGGCCCAAGGTTTTGAATATCTGGCCCATTATGTCATAACGTAGTCAGTCAAGACATTTGAATAAAAAAAATATGCCAGTCATTGTTGCTGGCAAAAAATGCATGCAATTTTCTAAGGTAATGCATACATATACCAACATTTTGTTGGCAAATTGAAGTAATACATACAACTTTCTAAGATGATGCATTTTGCAGCTGATACTCAATAAAATCTGTATTTCAGTCACATAAATAAAAAGTGGTTTCTCACCACATACTAAGGAACATTTAATGTAGCTGCAGCAGTTGGCATGTGATGTTTAAGGGACAGCATCTGTCAACCCCATTATGTATCAAATTATCACTACTTGTAAAGCAAAACACTTTATGATACGTCACATTCTGTGAAAACTGCTGATGCAGATTTTCTTTTATTTCTGATTCCTTTATTCTTTTTTAAAGGGGACAGGACAATTGTGCTAGGTGGCAGCAGTCTGCAATGTATTAATAAGAATATATATTATGTGTACAGTATGTTCGGTCTGTCATCATTTTTTCCTCACCATCCCCAGCTGATCACGAATCTGTAAATGAAAGAACTAAAACAACACCACCTTTCACCCCATCACCCATTCCACTTTTCTTCCACCACCCTCATCTGTGCAGTAGCACCCATACCACCTACACCCATGTTAAAACCAACCACAACCCTCACCCATGTACTAGCATCCATTTTCGTTTATAGCTAACATTTCTGTAATTGAAAAATAATAAACAGCTACCAATTAGAACTCATTGTTTTGTCCTCTTTAAAATTGAAAATAGACCGTCTCCTGTCCCAGCCCATACTGATGACCACAAAGTCACAGAAGGTAAATCAAAAATATGTGTTTGCACTTAACTATAAATAATATGATACAGAAAGGACTGACGTGACAGTGTCCTTTTATGCCAAATTTGGGCCTGTTCCCACTGATGTTAAAATTGCCTGTATATAAAACTTGTTGACTTTAGTTTAGACCCTAGCTACAAAGCAGTTTGCCATGAAATGGTGAAAGTTTTGGAAGGTATATAGTCCAAGGTAGTAGATCGAGAAAGGAGAGAGACAACAACCAAAGTCATCACAGTCTGTAAAGTTTCCTTTTGGTGCAGAGAGACTCTGTCCCACACAGTATTTACCAACCACCACCATCTGAGTTGTCATCACCATCAACATCCACAACATCAATCACTTCAGGATCAGTTTGTATACTCTTGTAGGGATCTGAAATCTTGACTTATTAACTTTAATAAAAGTTAACGTGTGTACATTTTCTGGCAGCAACCTATTTCTGGTGTCTGTCACAATATTGCCAGCTGTACTAAACATGCGTTCTGAAAGACACTTGTTGCAGGACAACCAAGATATTTACAGGCTTCATCATACAGCTGTGTCCAAATTGACTTTTGATCTCCAGTATTCAAAGGGCATGCATCAATAGGAATAGGCAGTTCTTGCAGGTAACTGTCTACCATGATGGACAGAGACCGCTCAGAAGGAATCAGCAGAAGCTGGTATGGCAGCAATTTGGGAAAGGTTTTGCCACAGATTTAGCTTGCTACTAAGGGTTGAAAGCGGCAGTTGTGGAGCAACTACTGTTAATGTTTGGTGACTTTTCTAGTTCTGTATCCTTTGTGAAGATGAACCTGCATGTTGTGGTGATGACAACCTGAGGGTACTGTGCGTGTCTGTGTTTGACTCCTGTGAGTGCTGCAGCTCATCTAACAACATACATTTGTACTGCTCTATATCATCTGTTTTTGGAAGATGTATAGCCTTGAACCTGGGATCTAAGAGAGTTGCAAGGATGTAGTGTTTTGATTCATCATTGCAACTAATTTGTTATTGGTTTTGACGCTCGCTCATTCTCTTTCTGAGATTCCCATGATACAGGCGACATGTTCTGCGCTTCAGATCTGTCTTTTCTATTTGTAGATTTAGAACACTAAGATGATGTGAAATGAGCATTATGGTGGGATAACCTGACTCACAGATCGCCTTCAGAAGACATGTCCCTTGTAGCTGTCTCAAAAGGAGCTAGGATACAGCACACTGTCTCCATTAATTTCCACTGCAGCACAGACAGCATAATGCCATCTCCAATAATGTAACTGGAGCAGTACTCATGTACAGCTTGCTTTTGCTCAAGGGCGCTGCAGCATATAAAGCGTTGAGTTCAACGAGTGGAAACATTTTGAATCAGCTTTTGCTGGGGCAGCTTGTGTTTTTTGCAGTTGGACAATGTCCGTATAGCCTTAGTTGAATGTGAAAAGTGAGTCACAATTTTTTGCAAACAGCAATCATACCATCCACTTGTGTTTCGTTTTTGAAATCCGTGACAATTAAGTGTAAGCAATGTGCAAAGCAAGAAGCATGCAGAAATCCTCCATCCTGTACTGCTTTCAAGATGTTGGCTCCATTGTCACTTACTATGAAAGCCACATTTTGGACCGTGAGAATAAACCCATTCGTCAAGGAGGTCATTAGTTCCTGCAAGATGTTTGCAGCAGTATGACTTGCCCAAACTTCTTTATATGCAGCAGCGCATCATCTTTTGGGGTGTCTTTGTTTTGAAGAAGCACAAAACGTGACCCAATGAGTGATGAGGACATGTAATCTATGTTTTGAGTGCTGGTCCACATATCTGTTGTGACATGAATAACCCACCCTCCGCGAGTTTTAAGTGCAAGCATCACTGTTGCTTTTAAAGCCTGATAAATGTTTGGTATTTCAACATAGGAAAAGTACCTTCGATGAGGAACATTGTAACGAGGCTCTGCTAATGTCATGAGCTCCTAAAATCCTCATGATCTACCAAAGTATGGGAGAAGGGCTCCGGCTAACAGTTCACCAATTCAGTGATTAAAATGAAGGGTCTTTGGATGATTTCTAGTAAAGTATTCTTCCTTTCAAATGCCTGAGACAGGTGTAGCTGTTTGCAACATGTCCCTGCTGGTTTATTATACACCGTGCTTGATGGGCAGATGGCGCAGAGATGGTGGACTAGGACTTATACATTCAGTGCCATCACTGGATGTGCAACTAGTACTAATGGTGCTGGCATTGGTGGTAACAGTGATCCTAGGGCTGGCAGTGGTTCTGCCCGCATCAAGTTCAGACATTCAGTATCCATTTCAGATTCCTGACCCTTCTCACGTGCGGTCTGGAAGATGGAGGACATGGGTTTGGATGATCAAACAAACCGAATGCTTTTCAGATGGCGTTTAAGAGCTGTAGTGCCAGGCATGACACAACTACCACGGCTTACACTCTGTTTACAGGAACAAATTGCTCTGCATGGATCAGTTTACTGACAGAGAAATAATTCCACACCTCAGATGTGACAGATTTTGTTCGAGTGCTAGGAAGATAGCTAAAGACTGTTTGTGTCTTTTCACCTGTCCTAACAGAACCTGGGACATGCTCCTTGGTGCTAGAAGAGTGGGCAGAAGACTCTGATGGATTTTCATTGCTGGCCAACACAGAAGTGGTGGATTCAATGGCTATGTCCTTTTCATTGCCAACAGTGCTGGATGTATTTGCAAGTGCACTACCTGATTCATTGTCAGCAGACTTGCTCATTTCACTTTGTTGAGGAAGTAATGATTTGTCGCAAGACACAACAGTGTCGGACTGAGACAAAGAGCTACTGTCTGAGTCAGAGAGGGACTCACTGTCACTTGCATTATTGCTGCTAGTCACAGGGATCTTAACAGCATGAATGGCATACCTTATGGTGCCTCTCCGTAGTGACCCAGCAGCTGTACAGGTTTTCTTAAAAGGTCCCCTTTACCACACTTCACTGTTGCTCTTTTGCTGTTTGTTGAATTTTATCACGTGAAACATTTTGGTTATTTCTGCTAGCACCAGGATTACCACTACCACCAACACCTGCTCCAACACCAGCACTAGATGCTTCATCTATGTTGGTGTCAGACATAACAGACAGACAAAAGTACCAGTACTACCAGTATACTGTGGTGAACACACCCACTCCCAAACAATTCCTGTGTAACAAAGCAATGTGATCTGTGATCGCTGGCTACAACTCCAAAATTTTATTTTGGTTGTGTGACACTGTGATACCGTGGACTGAAAGTAATTGAAGAATATGACAGTTTGCAACTAAAGGATCCCAGGTTCAAGGCTTACAGAATGATTGGGCTGCTGGGCATAGGCATACACATAGCAATCAAGGGTGCACAGCAGGAGGGTGATGGGCTGACCACAGGAGACAGAGTCACATCGCAACCCAGGGAATGAGACTTATATTTCTACGTTTCTGTCATGTAAGGTTAATGCCACCACACAACTGGCCACTGGGCTTCTCTCTGTAACACACACTGGGTAGGGTACAGTGCAGTCAAGGGGCACACAGCAGGAGTGATGGGCTGACCACAGGAGAGACGGAGTCACATCGCAACCAGGGAATGAGAATTATATTTCTACGTTTCTGTCATGTAAGGTTAATGCCACCACACAACTGACCACTGGGCTTCTCTCTGTAACACACACTCTGGGTAGGGTACAGTGCAGTCAAGGGCACACAGCACGAGGGTGATGGGCTGACCACAGGAGACGGAGTCACATACGCAACCCAGGGAATGAGAATAATATTTCTACGTTTCTGTCATGTAAGGTTAATGCCACCACACAACTGGCCACTGGGCTTCTCTCTGTAACACACACTGGGTAGGGTACAGTGCAGTCAAGGGCCACATAGCAGCAGGGTGATGGGCTGACCACAGGAGACGGAGTCATATACGCAACCCAGGGAATGAGAATTATATTTCTACGTTTCTGTCATGTAAGGTTAATGCCACCACACAACTGGCCACTGGGCTTCTCTCTGTAACACACACTGGGTAGGGTACAGTGCAGTCAAGGGCACACAGCAGCAGGGTGATGGGCTGACCACAGGAGACGGAGTCACATACATAACCAACAACTCAGGGAATGAGAATTATATTTCTACGCTTCTGTCATGTAAGGTTAATGCCACCACACAACTGGCCACTGGGCTTCTCTCTGTAACACACACTGGGTAGGGTACAGTGCAGTCAAGGGGCACACAGCAGCAGGGTGATGGGCTGACCACAGGAGACAGAGTCACATACATAACCAACAACTCAGGGAATGAGAATTATATTTCTATGTTTCTGTCATGTAAGGTTAATGCCACCACACAACTAGCCACTGGGCTTCTCTCTGTAACACACACACTGGGTAGGGTACAGTGCAGTCAAGAGGCACACAGCACCAAGGTGATGGGCTGACCACAGGAGACGGAGTCACATACGCAACCCAGGGAATGAGAATTATATTTCTACATTTCTGTCATGTAAGGTTAATGCCACCACACAACTGGCCACTGGGCTTCTCTCTGTAACACACACTGGGTAGGGTACAGTGCAGTCAAGGGGCACACAGCAGCAGAGTGATGGGCTGACCACAGGAGATGGAGTCACAGACGAAACCCAGGGAATGAGAATTATATTTCTGACTGAGCAGTGCTGCAGTTTCAGATAATCACATTTCACAAAGGTTCTTCACTTTGTCTTATTTTTTTTTTTATTCTCTCTCTGAGTCCTCCTGAGTCCTCCTCCTGATATTGATTGATCTCGGTCTCTATACCTCCCTATTCCCCAGTCCCTTCCCAATTCTTGATTAATCCCTCCACCTGTCCTGAACCTCCCCCTAGTCCCACTCCCACCCGATTTTGAGCCTTTTTTCAGCCTTTCTCTCAGTCTCAGTCTCACAGGAAAATGGATGATGGAATTTTAGTGGCCAGTATTGGACAAGAGTAGCGATACGCTAACCGCTAACACTAGTAGTACAGTTTAGCTAGGCTGCTGCTGCCTCCGCTCTGATCCTCAGCAAATGGCGCTCCTCCTCACGGCACATCTGCCTAAATACCCTCACAGATCCCGCGGCTTGCGCAGCTTACTCGACCCCCACCTGACCCGTACGTACGTACGCAACTTACGCAAGCGCAAACAGACAACGTCTCGCGGTGATTCGAACCCTTTTGCGAACCTTTTAGTGTTTGAGTTCTAAGTTAGAACTCGAACACCAGGGTTCGAGGAAGGTTTGAATCTTTGAAGAACTAGTTCTGACAACCCTAATAGGAAGTACACAATGCAGCTGCAGCCTGCAGGTGCAAGCAAGGTGCCAGCTGTTCTCAGGGTGGAGAGTGGCACAAGGTTCTAGGCAACAGCATCTGTGAGGATGTAGTGAAGCCAAAGAATAGGACTCTGGAGGCTCCAGTGGGAGGAACCTCAGGCACCCAGGACAGACCCCAAGAAGATGGGATCTGTGGGGGTGGATCTGGAAGACTGTGCAAAGGAGGGAGTATAATAGAATCATTGGGAGGGGGCAGGAACCACAAAGAGGTATTCTCTCAAGAGATACTTCCCAATGACTTTCATGCTTATGGCAGGTTCCCCTGAAGCTTGAAGGACATCTTGGTGAGGGGCGACCCTAGAGACCAATCTGTGCTAAGGCATCAAGCACCAAAAGCTAGCAGGTACTGAAATGGTTGGAGAGCAAGGTATAGTAAGAAACTCATCTCCTAGGTGAAAGGAGGAGAGGATCATTATGGAGGCACTACCCATGGCCAGACTCGCCAGCGAGAGCAACCCAGAAGGGCAAGTCAAGGGTTCTTCTTAAACACACTGGCAAGGTGTGGACAATGCTCAGCCAAACCAGGCTGGCAGCCTACATTACAGAAGGATCAGAAGGCTTGGAAGGGAAGTGCTGACCACTGATATTGTCATCCAGAAAAAGGAGATACATCACATATATGATGTTGGCATGGTGCAGAATAAGAAAGAGAAGAAAAAGGGAAATGCATGCGTACTTTAAAGCACCACCCTGCTGCAGTATAAAGTACCAAAATGCTAAGTACACTCATTTAGGAATCAGTCAAATGGGGGATAGGAAGCCCCTGGACAGAAACTTGTTTGAGAAGAGTGAAGAAGGCAACCATGGGCATACTGCCTGTCAAAGGAAAAGGACAGTGTCACAAACCACAGTGAGAATGGGAAATGCTGAGAGTACAACAGGGTTAACATGCAGTACAGCAGAAGGCTGCAACCCAGCTGGTGAAGGCTGCAAGCCAGCTGGCTAGCATGTGGTACAGCTAGGGCCATGCAGCGTTATGAGGTTACCCGGTGAAAACCTAAGCAGACATATGGGTTTGGGGTCATGACACGCAGAGATTAGTGTCTGCTAATGAACTTTGGTATATTCCACAATTTATTCCAGTGCATGAAATCTAGTCATGTGGTTTTGTTCAGCTCCCAAAGGTGCTCAAATCCATCCCAACTCCGACAATAACAACAGAAAAGGCAGTCAGAGAAGCTGAGTGTAGGGGCTCCCAGTGAACAAAGTATACCCAGATACTGCAGTTCCCTGGACCATGCTCACCCCCATTTGCAAATCAGTCTTCATGCCACCTAAAGGGAAGAGGACTGCACATTTATAACTCCCCTATCCTACACCTCCCACCCCTCCTTGTAAGCAAAAGTCCAATCGCTTAATGTGTAACAGTTCATCCCTATGTCTGATGTTGCCCACTCTTCTTTCTCACTAGCCTCTCCTCCCCAAAAACCTTTACACCTCAGGTTTCAAACTCATTCACCCTCAGCTGCTTAAGGTCCTTAAGGCACGTAGTGGTGCAACAGGGCCCATCCCTGGCCCATATGAGTCACTGAATCAACCAACTGTGGCATTTGTGCTGTCTTCCTCAGGTTGGGATGACAAGTAGCACCATGCCTCTCAACCTTTGACACTGAAAATGAGGAATAGTGAAGTAAACTGACACAATGAGGGAAACATCCTCAGACGTGGAAACAACAAGCTCAGAGTCAGAACACTGTGGAAACCATGTTGTTTACTGGTAAGGTTATTTTTGATTAAGCATATTACAATATTGTGAATTTCTGCTTTAAAGTCTGAATTTATTAGCCGGCCCGGTGGCACTGAGGATTGAGGCGCTGGACGCCACACCTCGTGCCACGCTGGTGACCCGGGTTCGAGAAAGAGCCCAGGTCGTCGGCAGGGAGGGGAAAGGATCAAGCGTCCCCAGGACTGCTTTCCTTCCTTGGAGAGGGGGGGACCCACCTGCTGATGCACTGGTGACCTCTAGTGGAGGCTGGAGGTACTACAGTGCTTGGCCGCAAGTTGCTGGGGTTGGAGCTGCGGCGGATGTCAGTCGTGGGTGTGCAGAGCGTGCACCAGCTGGGCTAGACGTCATTGCACGTCCAAGCTCCTGGGACATAGAAGAACAGGGAAAACAACGGCGCCTTGGATAGGCGATGGCACTGAGTCCCCCATGCCCACCGCCGGGCCAACCCTGACTGACCTTCCAGGTCCTCCACGGCCGGTCCTACCCTGCAGCCGGAGTCTTGTCTGTAAGAGCGCCCATGAGGAGTAGGGTGACCCACCCTGGGACGGTTAGACCAGGGGTACCGGCTGCAGGAAGGAGGGGGAGAGAGGAGGTACAGCTCGGCGGGGGGGCCTCTGGCGGGCAGGACATGGACTCAGATGCCTGAGAGAGGTTCAAGGCACTGCGACCAGAAGGAAATAAAGTAGAAAAAAAAAAGTCTGAATTTATAACATATTCTCTGAGTGCACAACACTTTTTCCATGATGGACATAGGCAGTCTTGAGGGGTAATTGGGAAATGCCCCTCAGTCAGGGACAGTTGAAAGGTATGGTCCAGCAGTACACTTCTCAACCATGGCTATTCGGCTGCACTCACCCAAGTCTACCATCCAGTCTGGATCGTCCGCATGGAAGCTCAGTGCTCCCATATCTGTTTTTCACAGTCCTGTTCTGAAAGGAATTTGATTTTAAACTGAAATTATTTTAAAAAAAGTTAGTGTTAGAAGAGAAGTCCAAGTAAGGCGGGAGCTATTGAGGAAAATCGACAGGTGACAGTCGGAGCTGTTACAAGTCAAGTGTAAGGGTACCAACTTTATAGGAGGGGGGCATGAAGCCTGCCAGCAAAGCTGTGGCAGAGTACCACTGCACTGCCACTGTCCATGATTTAGCTGCTCATCCTGCCAACCCACAAAACTAAAAGGAGCGGGACTCACCTGGCTTCTTGTCTCTCCAGCCTCTGTCTCTCGAGCTCCTTCAGTAAATGCAGCTCAAATTTGAAGGGCCATTACCACGGGGTATGCTGTGCTGCTGCTGCCCCCCCTCCATCAGACCATAGCATCCCAACCCAACCCATTCCCACAGGCAGACAAGGTAATGGGGTCACAAAGGGGCCACAAACAAACTTAAAAAACACACACACACAAGCAGGCGGAGACTACAGCTAGACCCAAGATTGATGGCTGTCTCTACATACAAGGCTATGGCATGATCTCCATTTGAGCAAGTAGTTGATTTCCATGAGACACCCACCCCAGATGGATCCCCTGCTGTGCAGCACTATTTGCCATTGGTGGTCACAGCATACAGATCTAAAATCCCCATGTCCTGTTTTCCATTCAGATCAATTTAAGCGCAGACTGCACACACATAGATGCATGGGAGACGTTTAGTCGGCACTGTGTGGTGAACTGTACTGAAATGGTGTACTTAATGTGGATTGATTTATTATTTAAAAGACTGTAGTCTGTTTGCTCTCTGTTGTCTCCAGTAGATTAAGTGGAAGGGCAGGAAACAAAGTTTAAATCGCGATCACGATTTTGGCTGATAAGGAAGATGCGGTCACTAAGATAACTGACAGCAGACAGCATAAGTTTTTCCATTGGGCTGATACCAAGGATGGATGCATGGTTGACTAATTTTAAAATTAAATGCAAACTGCACTGCTGTGTGCCACAAGTAATGTCTGGTGTCAGTGATCTTAAGAGAATCCACCTATTGCTCGTGGCAGGCTCTACTGATTGCTCTCACCCCCTCCCGTCCCATTTATTATTTAAAAACTTGCTGTCTGTTAATGTTATAGAAAAAGTAGAAGGGCAGGAAACAAGGTTTAAATCAGGATTGATTGCTCTCTCACCCTCCCACCCCTTCCAGATTCTAAACAAAGCTGCGCACACTCTGCTTGCAACAGAGAAAGTGGAAGGACAGGACACAAAGTTTAAATTGTGATAGTGATTTTGGAAGATAAGGAAAATGTGGTCACTCAAATAATTGACAGCAGACAGCTGACAACTTGTCAAGTGAAAAATGAATATCCATGTTCACTTTCTATTCTGGTTCATTGGTCTAATGAAAAAGGGGGTTCAGGTTTGGTTCGATAAGCTAAAAATCATGAAGTTCGTGTTCAGTTTGCATTCAGTTCATCTGCGAACCTGGGCTCTAAGCATAGCACTGACTCTGGATTATCTGACTGGACCATTGTACCTGGTCCAAAGTGCAGTATGTTTGAAATGCATTCACATAGATGGGACGGGAATGGAGGACGGTGTGAGCATTTCAAAAGTAAATCCCCGACCCCCTTCCTTAGGAGTGGGACCCTCACTGCCCGTCTGCCATAGCTCTGAGTCGCTTAGTCACTGAGCAGCCAACCAAGATTCAGGACCAAATTCCTTGGAGAGTTGGAAATAGATTCAGGGTCATTCTGTATGGAAATGGATGTTCTTTTGAGAAGGCTGGCTGCGACTGAAAGAAGTTTTTGAAGACATTGTGTTTCAGTCGGGGTGGGATTCTATTTTTGCTGGTACTTCTCCTCCATTTATTTATTGTGGGTTTGTGTTGACCACAGTTGGCAGAGGCTGGCACTTGTCCCCGGGTGGCTTTCTTGTTATGTACATAAAGCTGCTGAGTTGGTTGCTGGCGTTATGCAAATGAAAGAAATGAAGTGCTGTAATTGGAGTGCTTCATTTCTTTCAAGTAGAGAATGGCTTCCAGCTGTGAAACTCTGACCAGTGTCACAGGCTGGTTGCATACTCATTGGTCTGTTAGGACAAGCCCACTGTAGAGTGCTCTGCATTGGACTCGTCCCTGACACACCTCTGAAAGTCGTTCTACCACATGATGTTTCTTACACATGTGCAAGAAAACATAAGTCTTACATGCAAATTGAATAATTTAATGGTGATCATTCAGTTTTATATTACAGTTCTAGTTGTTATGATGCACGTTTAGCAGCTCTACTGTTTTTTCACTGCACTAGGTCTGATTAATTATGCTTTGTCATGTTGTGAAAAAGTTATATTAAATAGCAGAACTGCGCTCCTTCAATTGTGTGTTTCTGTTTTTTTTTCTCCCTTTGCATATTGGTGTTTTCAGCCTGAATACTTGCTCATACACTATGAAAGATTGTGTATGGGCAGGTATACACAGACAAGGCTGTGTTTTGAATCTCAAGGTTTCCTTGGTAACAGGAGACCTCTCAAGCTGCACTCTCGAGGTAACCTCTTCCCAAGCAAACCTCTTGATTCAAGCACAGACTTGTTGTACATGCCTGCTCATACACAGTCCTCTATGTGTCATCTGTGAGAGCTGAGGATTTATGCTTCTTGCAAGGCTTCCTTGCAGACTCTGCATTAGACTGGCCTTTAGGGGAAGCTGTTTCTTCAGACATTTTTGTTGACATTTTTTTTCCAAGGATGTTCTCAAAATTTTTTGGGAGGGGAGATTAACACTCTTTGGACAAAACATCTTGCATGGCTCAGAGTTGCTGAATCATGATAGCAGTTTGATAACAGTGCCACCCTGTAGTCATTTTAAATACCTTTGTGTCAGTTTTCTTTTACAGCTTCTGTTTTTGTTAGGACTTAGACATGAAATCCAAATAGACATCACAGTTTAAATTACCTCAGTCCTTGACAGCCAGTATCTACATTGACCACAGTTATTGTTGAATTTATTTATTTATACCAAGCTAAACCACAGCCATTTTGAGCCAAAGTTTACAGCCGATAGTGCTAACAAGAAAACTGGAAGGAGCCCTGTAGGCACCACAGTTTAAACTGACCTACGTAATTGACAGCTGATGGTAACGTTGACTACAGTCATTGTTAGATAACTATATTTTATGCAGTGTTTAACTGTAGTTATTGTGAACCATAACTTACAGTCTATAGTGATAAAAAGTAATTGAAGCACTGTAATAATGTTTGAAACATTTGGCACCAGAAACTGTGACTGTTAGGCTGTTAAGCACCACAACACAGCTTCACCATGATCACTGTAAACCAAGTGTGAAACGGGGGTTTAGGCCACGGTTCTTGGCACTGTTTGGGAACTGTGAAAAGAAGAAATAATCAACTTTGTTTAAAAAACAGTCTATGAACAGAGATCAGTCTGTATTTAACAAATTATAACTTTATACTTATAAAGGAATAAGCAAGCGGGATTAAACATTGACTAGATGGGAGTGACTGTCCATGGTTTCCACTCTCTTCAGTAGAAACTAAAGATCTAGGGTTGGAACGCTGGGAGGCTCAAGAACAGCACAGTGCCTGGAGCGTCTTTGAAAAAAAACAAAAAATATTCCAAGTCTGGGGCAACAGGCATCTGCAGGGGATAATGCACAAGTTTGACAGAGCTGATCATGTGGTTAGAAGGCTAAGCTTATAGAAACATAGAATTTGATGGCAGATAAGGACTGCTTGGCCCACCTAGTCTGCCTATTTCCCTACCTAATGGATAAGTTGCAGATCCTAGTTATTTTTTTTAATTAGAACTTTTATTAGTTTTTCAACATAGATCAGACAAAAAACCACAATACATAAAATGGATATAGGGTACAGAGACAGACATGAGGTTTCTTGACCCTCCCAGCCTCCCCAGTCCCCCAGCTCTGGATTCCTACACCCAGGTGACTTCAGATCTTATATAAGCTTGGCCCGAGGGGCCCTACTACCTAGGATTGCCTATTAAAGCCATAAAGATAGTATACTCAAGGGGCAGGAGATTTTTGAACCCCAGACTGCAACAGATAAAGGGTATGCAGCTTTTCCCAAATTATCTTGTATGCTTTGAGCATGCCCCGAAGGCTAGCCTTGAGATGCTCCGCCCTCAAATTAAAAAGCAGCTCTTGCAGCTACTCAGAGTACGTGGGGGTGCACATCTAACCAGTGGTGCAGTATCAGCTTTTTGAGGGACAGGGCAATCAGAGCCATGTGATGTCACCGTATCTTGACAGGGATACTACTTAACTGGCCCACCAGGCACACCTCAGGTGTTAAACAATCCTCTAGGCCAAGCAGTGGGTCTACCTTGGCCCATATCAAGTCCCATAAGGCCTTAATTGGGGGACAATCCCAGAAGATAATGCGGCAGAGTGCCCTCTTCCCAACAGCATCAGGTACAGACATTCGAGGACACCTTCCCCACCTTGAACAACCTGACTGGGATCCAGTACATATTGTTCAAAATCTGAAACTGTGTTAGTCTCAACCTATCTTGGGAAACGTACTAAGTACTAACAGAAATTTGAGATTTACATACCAAGAGTCAAGGGAAGAGGTTACTTTTGTGGACTTGAAAATCCAGAGAAAAGATGAAAATAAAGTAACTACAAATATTTATAGGAAACCAAGTGATGGGAATACCTTATTAAGGGCGGAAAGTTGCCACCCGAGACATGTGACAAAGAATTTATCAAAGGGCCAATTTCTCAGAATTAAAAGAAACTGTGGAGACGAAGCTAGATTTGAGAAAGGAGCAGCAGAATTGAGTACCAGGTTGCAACAGTGAGGCTATAGTAGCCGCAGTATAAAGGAAGGAATTGAAGCAATGTCAGTTTTAAATTGAGATGATTTGTTGGAAGGCAGTTCAGTTAAAACAAACAATCAAGTCCCTCCATGATTTAATTTTGTGCTACCATTTTCAGCACAAGCAAGTGAAACTGAAGGGATTATAAAAACACATTGGCATTAGAGACCTTGTTCAAGTCCCACCATGGATGGCTTACAAAAAGGCATCAACTTTAGGTGATAAACTGTGTCATAGCCATATTTCTGAAGGGACAAATAGAATGAATAATCAAAGGAGTGTGGGGTGTTTCCCCTGCAGAAATTGTAACTGTTGTTTGTATATCAGAACAGGGAAAGAATTTAAAGATCAAAATTCAGGGCAAATGTTTAAAATCAGATAACTGATAACATGTGACTCAGTAGGGATCATATATCTAGCTGCATGCAAATGCAAAGCATTTTACTTAGGTAAAACACTAAGAAATTTAAAAACTAGGGTTAAAGAGCATGATAGAGCAATAGAAAAGAAGGATGGCACTTATGCTACAGCAGCTCATATTATGAATGCTGTAGATAAAAGTGAGCATGCATTTCGATTCATGGGCATTGACAAAGTTTGCCAGAAACCTTGGGGGAGGGGAGGGGGGACTTTAATGATTTACTCCACACTAGAGAAGCATTTTAGATAACTAGTTTAAATGCAACTAAAAAGTGGGGCTTGAAACAAGGTTTCGAGTTAAAACCATTTTTAAGAAGGCCAAGAAATAGATCATTGATAACATGAGTCTGTAATTATTTATTGCATCCTGATTATGCTTCAAGCAGTGACATTTTAGGAGCTTGTTATGAAATATTTAATGTAATGGTATCTGCTCTTTCCTTTTTGTTGAGGAAAAAACTCTTCCAACTGCCCCCCCCCCCCAATTTGGTATTTTGCTAGTTTAATGTTAACATTTTAATTCTTTCATGTAACTGTTTTGAATGTCATTATATGCTTTCTTCTATATTTAAGAATTGTTGTATGTCAGTATTTTATTTGTATGTGTTAGCAAAAGGTCTGTGTTTTTTTAGTAGTAAGATGAAAGCTTGCTATGTTACTAATGAAATGTGATAATTGTTATGACATCATTGTGATGTTTTATTGGATGGGTATTTATTGGCCACAATTTTAAAAGTAGTTCGCCTTTGAAAAAGGATGGAGTGCATCCAAAATGTGTCAGGCTGTTGCCTCTGTTTTATGTAATAAATCTATGTTGATATGAGACTGGTGCCTTTGAAAGTTATTGAGGTTTGAGTGCTCTGCTTGTTTTAAATTAAGTTGTTACTTTTAGAAGCATTGTAATACTTTTCCTTGTGCCAACTCTGTGAGTACAAATAAGTATACGTGTCCTTCCATATCCTGGTCCAGGCGGCGTCCAGAGAGGGGAACTATGCGCACCAATACCTGGGTTTCCTATCTAGTTCCACAAAGGCTCTGTCTACCAGGGAGCAGTAAACTCAGGAAATAGCATGGGGTGACTTGGTAAATTGTGACAGATCTTTGAGGAAGCCCCCGTGGTGTTTCCTGAGTTAACATGTCTTTCCTTTTAATAAGCAGGTGCCACAGTTGAAAGACTTTAAACACATGCCCCAGAGGGATCATGTATCAAGTGAGAATGTCTGCTACCAAGCCACATCTACCTTCACTAAAAAATTCCCTGACCCGGGCATCTTGTACTTGGGGGAGCCAAGATTCTAAAATAGTCTACCCTTCTATTTTAAGGTTAGGGTTCCTAACAGTAGACTGGGCAGGATCTCTACGTTGATCTTATCTTAAAAAAGCACACAACTGCCCATGTACCCTGACCGAGGTTGCAATGGGGGTGTCCCTAAGTGTCTTAGGAAGATCTTTAGTAGTGATATGTAGCAATACTTCAGGAGAAAGACCCACTGAAGATATCTGTTCTGACTCTAGCTGTAGCCAGACCGGGACACATGGGAGGGAGCTCATTTCCCTCGGGTCACTAAGCCATCTTAGGTATTTACCTACATGGCATGCCCAATAATACAACCCAAAATGGGGCAAGCATAAACCACCTCTGTCCTTCGGGACCATCAGTTTATTAAACGCATGCCTCGGGGATTACCTAACCAAATAAAGTCCGCTATCCAGGAGTGAATTGATTGAAACCATTTATGTGGTAACCACAAGTTCAGCATACTCAAAGGGTAGAAAATTCTTGGCAAAACAGTCATTTTAATTAAATTAACATGACCCCAAAGCAAAACTGGGAGGTTTCTCCATCATGTCAGATCCTGCTGAACAACCCTTAAGACAGCATCTAAATTTAGCTTAACCATGCTGGCCTCACTCCTAGACAAGTGTATCCCCAAATATTTCAAACTCCTTGAGGTCCATTGTACTCCTAGCTGGGCCGTATCATGTTTGAACAACTGGCTGTTAAGGGGAAAATAATGGTTTTATCTAAATTAATTTTATAGTTGGAGAAGCGACTATATTCTTGAATGGATGCAAAGGTGGCTGGGAATGACTCTCATGGGTGAGATCTCTCATGAGAGAGATGGAGGAGAATGTCATCCGCATGGGCTGAGAGTTTAAGCTCTTGAGAACCAACCCGAATTCCAGTAACAGTGGGATTCTCCTGTAACTGAGCCAAAAGAGGATCAAGGTGGATATTAAACAGGAATGGGGACAGAGAGCATCCCTGCCTAGTGCCCGAGGAAAGAGGGAAGGTATCCAAAAGCACCCCATTGCAGTACAGGCCAGCTCCTGGATTCCTATATAGGGATGCCACCCAATTAACAAATAGGGAAGGAAACCCACATTTATGCATAGTCCAAAAAAGAAACTGCCAACCTACCCTATCGAATGCCTTCTCTGCGTCCAGGAAGAGCAACCCAGCAGAGTAATCAGGATCCCTGGACGCAGAGAAGATATGAGCAAGCTTACGTAGATGATCCTATGAGTTTCCTACCTGCCATAAAACCTACTTGTTCATGTTGGATAATACAGGGGAGGAGTACTGCCATTCTGTTTGCAAGGAGTTTGGCCAGAATCTTGATATCATAATTTAAAAGGGAGATGGGTCTGTAGCAGGTAACCAATTCCTCATCCTTCCCCGGTTTGTGAATAACAATGATGAGGGCTTCCAGTAGCCTCTGGTCCACCATTTCTTTTGACAAGAGCCAATTAAAGAGCTTCAGCAACCAGCGCACCAGCTGGTCCCGGTGCCTTGTCTAGGGGCATTGCAGCAATAGTAGTCAAAATCTCCGTCTCGCTTAACGGTGTAATGAGTCCAGCCATTTGCTCTTCTCTTAGGGATGGCAATGGGATAGCGTTAAGGTACCCATCCACCTCCGGGCCTGTCAGACAGTTAGGCATAGTGCTGTACAACTTTTGATAATTAACAAATTCATTAGCTGTGTCTTTAGGGTGGAGTTTAGTTGAATTATCTACTGAGGAACGTATACATTTAACGATTCTGGAAGCCTCCTGATTCCTGAGCCTAAGAGAGAGGAGTCTACCTGCTTTCTCCCCTTGGTCAACATAGTGAGCTCTGGCCTTTAGCAACACATACTCAGCTTTCTCCCGTAAGAGCTCATTGTATTGATCCCTGAGTCCTATAAGCTGGCAACGATCATTCTCTGATGTCTGAGGGGATAAATTAGCTTCCAAGCACCTGATCTTACCCAGGAGGTCTAAGGCCTTCTTCTCCTCTCTAGTCCACTTCCAAAAGGAGGTGAGTCATATAAATTCCCCTCTAACTATACATTTAAGAGCTCCCCATTCCATATCGACCCTCCTGGTAGAGTGCTGGTTAGTCATTGTAAATTGCTTAGTTACCCCATGATATGCTTCACAGTCTGGTCATCTTTAAGTAGCTGATTATTAAGCTTCCATAGTGACTCCCTTGGGAGGTTAAGTGAGAGATCCAGAATGCACCATACCGCCGAATGATCGGATATGACTCCTGGTTTGATTCAGCTATCAGCAAGCCCTGACAAGAGGACATGACTAATCAGAAAATAATCGAGCCTGGATGAGGAGTCATGGACCAACGAGCGGAATGTATACTCCCTCAAAGTTGGTACAATACCCTCCATAGGTCACAGAGTCCAATACTGTCCACCATGTCTCGTATAGCTCTTTGGGCCGGGGATAGGCCACTCCACCTCCCCCAGACTTATCTAGGTCCGGGGAGAAGGGGAGGTTCCAGTCCCCCCCCCCCACCAATACAATAGGAAGGGTAGCATAGGGTGCAAGTGTGGTAATGAGCTCAGAAAAGAAGGCCGGGGAATCTAGGTTGGGGCCATAGACATTCCCTAACAAAAATTGGGTCTGGTCCAAGATTCCTTTCAAAAAAATAAACCTCCCTCCTGGATCCCTGATAATATGCTCACACAGAAAGGAAGTACCCCAGGACAATAGAATGGCCACCCCCCAGCTTTGTGCACTATCCCCTGCCGCAAAAACCTGATCCACATATTGCCTGCAAAACAAGGTGGCTTCCGATTCGAATAAATGGGTCTCCTGTAAGAAGGAGATGTCCCCTTTAAATAGTTGAATGTGTTTTAGGATCTTGTACCTCTTTAATTTTGCCCCGGCCCCTTTAACATTCCATGAGATACATCTCTTCTACCCATTGGTTAGGTTTACCCATGTATCACACAAAGTACATCAAGGGAAGGTCCCCTACCCATGAACCACGGGAAGAATTGGTACATAACTATCCCATAGTAGCGAAGCATCTACCCCAAGTGTATGTGGTCCAGAGCCCCTCCCCGTGAAACCCCACCAACCTACTATCCAAAACCCGACCTTGTTCCCCCTTTCACCCCAGAAAAAATCCCGAACACATGAAACCCCAACAATAAAACAAGCACCAGATGTAAACCCCCCTTTCACCAACAAAAGTAGTTTACTGTGCATGCTGGAACTCATCCGCAGTAACCTCCTCCGCTATCCCCTCCAAAAAATACAAACATAAGTGCCAGCGCTGATGCAAGGTGGCCACCTAGAGCTCGTCCTGTACAGGACACAATCTATGCATAATGCTAAGCCCCTAGGTGCACTGACAATATGGTTTCCCAGAGGTCTCCTGGGCAGTAACCCAACACCTTAAGTACAGAAACAAACCCTCTCCCCACATCCCCAAGTTCCAACATGTGTCCATGAATAAAACAGGCTTGCATCCGAACAGTAGTCCAGTGCCATACTATGGGCACAGCTAATTGCATCCATGCTGAACTCAGTTCATGCCCGGTTTCCCCTGCCATTGGTCGGGGGACCCTCCAAAATAAATCCATTGTCCAGAAGCAGTAACAAACTGAAGATGAACATAAACTTGCTATGGGTTAGGAACCACTGGGGGGAGGGGGAGAGGTGATGAGAAACTGGACTGGCCTGAGTTAAAACATAACCACTGCTTAACAAGACCATACTTGAGTGTAAATAATCAGTCCAACCAGTAGAATGCAATCCAGACCATACCATTAGTCTTTAAACATAAACTCCAGCAATTGTGCTGTCTGCTAATTCGCTGTCTCACAGGAAGCCCCCCCCCCAAAAAAAATGGACCTCTTATGCCCTCCAAGTTTCAGGCCTCAGACTTCCCCCAGATTACCTCAGTGTACCTTGAACGGGGCTGGGAACGCAGACCTCTGGGCCTCCTCAGCCAGTTTTGGATCCTCGTAGGCTGCCCTGGCACCATCCACCAAGACCTGGAAGCGGGCCAGATACCCCATTTTAAACTTGATTCCTGCCGGAATAAGCTTAGATACCAGTGGGTGAAATGCAGCTCTTTTCTGTTGGATAGAGAGAGGTAAGCCCTGTGCCACCCTTAGCTTCGCTCCCTCCCATGTCACCTCCTGTAGCTCTCTCCCTTTGTTGAGGAAATGTTGTTTTTCCAAAAAGTTCAGGAACTGGAAGATTAGCATACGAGGAGGCACCCCGGGGGTGGTATAGGCCACAGGGCCTGGTGAGAGTGTTCTATCGTGTAGGTAGGCCCAAATGGGGAAGGGTCTGCTAGCTTGGCAATTAATTTCTGAGTAAACAGCACAGGATCTGTGCCTTCAGCCTTCTCGGGGAGACCAATAATGACAGCATTGTTCTGTCGGCTCCTTCCCTCGAGATCCTCAATATTACTAATTTAGCAAGATGTTGTTTGGTGGCCACCATATCAGGATCCATGCAATCTACCTTCCTCTCGATTGATATAACTCTGGCCTCCACATCCCAGGTCTGTTTGGTGATTTCCTCAAGGGCTTCAGCCATCATTTTGACCTCTGTGGTGAGAGACAGGAGCTCCTCTCTGAATGGGTGGAATTTGTCCAAAAAACACTCCAGTGTGAGTAAGTTTTGCTCAGGTGGCAGGGAAATGGCCTTCGGGGCTGAAGTTTTTTGTGGCTGGTTCTTTTTAGCTGCCTTCTCGGATGTGGGTGGTAGAGTGTGCCGGGGTAGCACTGCCCGCATCTCCGACTCCATCCTTAATCAACGGATTCCCCAAACAGCTTCTGTAGGTGCCTAGGAACTTGATATTACAGTGTCCTACAAATTGGAAGCTCAAAAAACTCCGGGAACCGGTAAACTGTAGCAGGATTAAAGAGGGGATAGCGGAGCAGTCATCGAGACCTGTTACCGGCGTGCTGCATCATGTACTCTTCTGTAGATCCTAGTTAACCAACAGCCTACTTCCTCCTACCCCCACTATAATTGCCTTATGGCTGTCCCATGCATTCTTGAATTCCCCCACTGTTTTTGACCCCACGACCTCCTCAGGAAGGCTGTTCCATGCATCTGCAACCCTCTCCATGAAAAAATACTTCCTCACGCTACCTCTGAGCCGCCCCATCTTCAAATTGTGCCCCTTGTTCTTGCATCTCTTTTCCTGAAAGATGCTACCCTCTTGGACTTTGTTGAGTCCCTTGAGGTACCTGAAAGTTTCTGTCATGTCCCCCCCCCTTTCCTTGAAGGTATACATATTAAGCTCCTTTAGTCTCTCTTCATATGGCTTCTGGTGCAGACCCTGAACCATTTTAGTTGCCCTCCTCTGGACAGGCTCCATCCTGTCTATGTCCTTGTGGAGATGGGGTCTCTAGAACTGCATGCAGTATTCCAGATGAGGTCTCACGAGCTGCCTGTACAGAGGGATAACAGCTTCCTGTTTTCTACTGGTGATGCTTCTCCCTATGCATCCCAGTATCCCCTCCAGCCCTCCTTACTGCCTTCTCTCATTGCTGGCCCACCTTTAGTTGTCTGATATGACGACCCCCAGGTCCCTTTCCATTTTTGTTGTTCTTAGTATCTCACCTCCTCCCCCCCCCCCCATTGTGTACTGTTCCCCTGTTTTTTTTCCTCTAACTGTCAATTGTGTGGCCCTGGTGCAGCTTAAAGTGGGATGACTGGAGATGCTGCCCCTCACACACAGATATGCTGTAGCAACGTTATACATACCTTATCTCTGCTCTGTAATATAGACAGTAACCTTAATTTGGTTTATTACCCTAAATTGTGCAAACTCGTTTATTCTCACCAATGCTGGAAAATAGTTGCTAGGCATCACATCATACTTCACATTGACAGATAGTATACAAATAATTATTAAAAGTAATTTTATTTTTTATAAATGTGAATGGTCAACATAACCTCATCTTAACTTACAATATTATGACTTTAGTATGCAACAAACACAGTTACACAAGGTATTAAGTAAAAACCTTTTTTACTACTCGGCAAAATGGGTTATCAACCTGTATGCACTTTTGCATTTAGATCCATCTAAATATGGACTGCAGTTTATAAATACCATATTAGTTGCTTTCACGTTTGGGCTTCATATGCCCAAAAATATCAGGAATACAAGTGAGTAACTGCGTATCAGAACACAAACTGGTAGAACTTAAAAGAGCAAAAAAGTTTATTTCAATTGAAAGGAATGTGGCTTGATAAACTGTAACACCTTGCAAACACACTATATTTCAAAGTACTTTACAAGTCATAAACAGTTGTAACAGACAAATGGCACCCATAGGGAGGAAGGGAGATTGACAGCGGAACATATATGAAAAATCAGATTTAAATCATATAGTGTGATCCGAGATATTGATATCATTAAATCATTAGAATTACAGCAGGTCAACCTATACTAGTCAAAATGCTGTGTGTTATCATAACATGACGTGTTGCGTACTGTGCACAGACACAGGTATAGCATATCGTAACTACTGGTTTGTTCTAACATCAATCTGAAACCAGTACTCTAAAATGTCACAAACGTGTATTACAGGATCTTTACACTCTTGTTTTCAAACTGCAGTAACTGGCACAGACTAACACCTTAGTCCATTTCTGCTGGCCGAGTCATCAGATATCACACAAGGCTCCACGCAGCCATCAAAGCACAGCATGGTGTGAGTCATTTAATTATAAAACCCATAATTATAAAAATAAAATAGGGGCAGCAATAGTTGCTTGCTCTTTACACACCCTTGATGTACAAAACAAAACAACTCCCAACACGCAGCTGCCCACATGTTTTTCCATACATAAATTACTTACATGATTTAAATCAGCACACAGGAGAGGATCTCTTATCCTGTGTACAACTGGGACCTCATGGCATTCTACTTCAGGGGCAGGTTCTGAGTATTACATTCCCTTTTTCAAATTTAAAAAATATAACATAAGTCTAACTGTAAATCACTGTAGCTAACTCGAGTGATGTATTATAAATTTATATGTGCTGCAACATGTGTCTCGTATTGTATAAGAGCACGATCTTGCACAATTTGGGCAGACAGAATACTCACATTCTCTTGCGATGCCCATATTGCAAAGATGATACCTTATAGAGTGAGACATCTGACAGCATATATAACAAACTCTAGCAAGAGCAAATACAGCTGCAGTCAAGGTCCGGTGGAACACGGCACTGTCCGCCGTGTCCAAGATGGGTACAGGAGTTCTCTGTGCAAACACAATGACTTGCGCATGTGCAGTGGGCTCCACTGTCCATCTTGGATACAGTGTAATGTGCGACCACGCTACCGGGGTTAGTTGTGCATACACTAGTAATCATGCATGCACAGAAAACTCTGGTAGCAATCTGGAAACACCGGACAGTGTTGTGCTCCGCCGGTACTGACGGACAAAATAGTGCAGTGGATGTGCAGTGTTTGCCATTCACATCCACTATTTAAAAAGTCTGTTCGGTATCTGGTAAGCTCCCTATTCTCAACAGTGATTGCAAGACGTCTGCAGGGCTATGCCCAATGCAGCCATAAAAATACAGTACAGTACATAGATTGTGCATTTGCAGGGAAAAGTCAATGAAATGTCTTGCTTTGACCATGACAATGGCAAGGACAACTCAGCTGTGGGTGATCTAAGCTTCTTAGACTGTGGTAGCCTTGGTTCATTGACATGACTTCCAGAAGATGAGATCTTGGGGCACATTGTTCTGTCTGGGAAAGGTTCATCAGTGCAGCTACTGTACCACACACCAGAAGATGTCCTTGCTTTGATAATAATTTGGATTAGCCTGGTCTGACTTGAGACAGTACACCTCTGTGACTGTAATAGTTAGAAACTGGTGATTAGTGCATGAGAGTTTGTTTTATTATAACAGTTTCTTCCAAGAAACAAAGCATGATGAAGACAATCCGTAGACTGGATTATCCATGTTAAAGGGGAAGAAAAATATTGTAGCATCCCTAGTTCATATTTGCTTACCTTCTGTTCTCTATCTGTATATAATCTTTGGCTTTCATATTTTGTCTTCCTGGTCCTTAAACCCAGCTCTGTATTTATCCCCCCTACTGTCCCATCATAGGGGACCCAATCAATGGCATCATCGGTTGCAGTCACTAATTGGCCTCTGATGCGAGTAACACTTATTTCATGGACTGATATGGTGATGAAATTGATGAAAATGGAGCAGCTCCTCAATGGGCCTCAGTTTCATCAAAGTAGAAGCCTCTGTAATCAGCATTATCAGAATTCTGAGCCTCTGACTAATTGGAACCAGTGATGTCATTGGTTGGAACACCCATAACATGGCAGTATTGGCTCACATACAGAACTGGTTTTAAAGTCCAGGAGACAGAAAAAAGGAGACACATATACAGAAAGAGAAAAATGGAGACACAAATATGAACTGAGAATGTCGCAATGCGTCTCTTTCCATTTAAAGAAATTAACAACATTTTGTATTGTGCAAATGAATCCCAAGTCTGAAAGTGATGGTTCACACTAAAACACACAGGTGGTTTTATGGTATAAGCAGAGCATATAGTTCTGTACTAAAGCTAGAAAATGTAGGTTTCCAAGAGTTCTCCCACTTCCATATATTGAAAAGGGGAGTGGCAGATTGGAAGTAAAGAGGTGTTCTTACTCAGTTGAGAGGGGTCATGATGCCCTTCCCCAGTGCAGGAGAACAAGGAGGAAGAAACAGAAAACAAAGAGAGAAAGGGAATGGGGAAGGCTGGGAAAAGCTACAGAAGAGAAGCCTAGGATTAACCAGATAGGAAGTGGCAGAAGGAAGACAGGGCAGGGAAGGATAGGAGGTCAGGGGACAAGAGAATGGGTTGGGTCCAGTACGGTGAGGGAACAGGAGAACAGGTGATCTGGAGGGCTATGTGCATGAATGCCAGGAGGTTGGGAAATAAGATCAGTTATCTGGAGGCACTGGTAGCAAGCCTGGACCTGGTGGTGATCATGGAAACAGACTACTCAATACCACAACTGGAACACAGCCATGCCAGGGTATTCTGTGTTCAGGAAGGATAGGAAGGGAAAGCGAGGGGGGCACTTCATGTCAAGGAATGTATTAAGGCTTCAGAAATAGAGAATATGGGGCAGGGGCAAATACACAGAAAAAATATGGGTGCAGAAGATTGAAGAAATATCAGAACTGGAGTTGTTTATAATCTGTAGTCTTAAAAGGAGGAAGCAGATGGGGAATTAGGGGAGGAGATTAAAATGCAGCAGGGCCTGGGGAAGTGTTGCTATTTGGGGACATCAACAAGGCAGATGTATACTGGAGGATCCCAGTGGCAGCACTACAAAAAGTTAACAGCTGGTAGAAGACTTTCGGGCTGCATTCCTAGTATCTCGAGTGGAGGAGCCTCCTAGGGAGACAGCCAAGGAGCCTGTTAGGGAGACAGCCATCCTAGACTTAGAGATTAGCAATGGGGACACTGTTGAGGAGGTGAAGGTGCTGGACCCACTAGGAAACAGCAACCAGACAGTTTGGTTCAGCCTCAAATTGGAGGCAGAGAAAAATCAGCCCAGACTAAAGTCCTGAAGTTTAGGGAGGGTGCTGATATGTGAAGAATGAGGGAGCTGCTGCAGGAGACACTAGAGGGAGTAACAGAGACAGAGGAGATGGAAGTAAAATAGGTATTGTTAAATAATGATATAATA
Source organism: Neoceratodus forsteri (assembly GCA_016271365.2). NCBI lineage: Eukaryota > Metazoa > Chordata > Ceratodontiformes > Ceratodontidae > Neoceratodus > Neoceratodus forsteri. The sequence goes on along the minus strand of CM057456.1, from coordinate 660,782,716 downwards.
GAGGTCAAAGATCTCTTTGTAAGGGTAATTGGCAAGAAAAAAAGAGGCACAAAGCCATTGTATTTTGCAAGAGAAGTAGGAAAGGCTGTGAAGGTAAGAAAAGGGCATTTCAAAATACAGAACAAGTCAAGCAGAGGGGAACAGGGTGGAGTTTCACAGCAGGATGAAGAAGGCCAGTGGAATACTGAGCAGGACGAAGGCTGACATGGAACTGAGACTTGTGGAGAACACAAAGAAGGGAGATAAGGCATACTTTTATTACACAAGAGACAAGAAGAAAATGAGGGAAGAAATAGGCTGAAGCAAGGCGATGCGCGGGAAGAAGAAAAGAAGGAATGGCCAACATTTTGAACAGATATTTCTGCCTGGTGTTTAGAGCAGAGAACAAGGGACCAATGACTGACCGTGCTATCATGGCAAAGAAGGGAGGAGGGTTAGTGTAGATTTCATTCTGGTGAAAATGGTGCCAGAGGGCTTAAGTGCACTTAAAGTGGATAAGTCCCTTTGGTTAGGACAGGATATATCCACTTGTGCTTAAGGGGATGGGGCAGGTCCTGGCTGAAATGCTAGCTGAGTTATTCAGTAGCTCACTGGAGACAGAGATAGTACCCAATGACTGTAGGATTGTGAATGTAGTTCCTATACACAACAGCGTGAGCAGGGATGATTCAAGGAACTACAGACCTGCCAGCCTAATGTCTGTCTTCGGTAAGTTGCTAGAGACCCTATTACGGGAAAGGATAGTAACTTTCCTAAAGGTGAACTGCAGGACAAGAAACAACATGGGTTCAAGGGCGTGGGAGGTTGTGCCAGACAAACTTGACAGACTTCTTCAGTTGGGTGACAAAAGTAGTAGACAAGGGACAGGCGATGGATATACTGTACCTTGACTTTAGTAAAGCCTTCAACACCATCCTGCATGGACCGTTGATTAGGAAGATGCAGGAGCTTGGAGTCAGGGACGTAATTATTAGCTAGGTGGGAAATTCATTAAGTGATAGGAACTAGAGGATGGCAATAAATGGTCAGAGGTCAGGGAGTCATTAGCGAGTGCCACAGGGATTGATCTTGGGACAGTCCTTTTCAATATCTTTATCTGCGAAACGGGTAGGGATCCAGAGCAAGATATACCTTTTCACAGATTATCCTATGGCCTGTGGCTGGGTGGATGGTGAGAAAGGGGACAAAATCAACGAAGGAATACCCAGGCAATTGGAAAGGTGGTTGAAGGTGTGACGGCTAAAACTGAATACCAAAAAATGCAAGGTGATGTACCCTAGATAAAAAAATCCTAGAACTGCATATAGGATGGGGAGGTAGTAGTTTAAAGCACTGTGGAGGAAAAGTTTTTGGGAGTAATAATATCTGACAGCCTGAAGGCATCAGCACAATTCACTAGGGTGGTGAGCAGGGTGAATCGGATGCTCTTGTGTACAGGGAGAAGGATCACCAGCAGGAGAAGGGAGGTGCTGCTGCCACTGTAAAAATAATTGGTTTGGCCTCACCTGGAATACTGTGTACAGTTTTGGAGTCCCCAACTGAAGAACAGGGAAAGGGCTCAGGCAATGCAGAGGAGAGGTAACCAAGATGACCCAGGGACAGCAGGAAATGACAGATTAAGAGAGGCTAGCAAATCTGAATGTATACACTTGAGACAAGCAGTGAAGGAGGGGATATGATTGAAACATACAAATACTTCCATGGGTTACAGTGGCGGGTGGGGAACTGTTCAGGCCAAGATGGAAAGCAAGCACCAGAGTGCAACACCATGGAGCCGGGAGGGGGGCAAGTTTAAGAGCGATACCAGGAAGTACTTACTCACAGGGTGGTGGTGAGGTTGTACAGGCTGCCGGAGGAGGTGGTCTGTGCTAAATTAGTAAAGGGAGTCAAAAGAGGGCAGGACAAATACAAGGGCTTGGTAAAGACCACACCAAAAAGGAAGGGGCAAGTGAGTTAGGACCCTCTAGGGCTCTCTCATTCAACATATGTTTGGTAGGAGTGGGAAGCTGCCATGGGCCAAAAGGCCTTTTTCTGCTGACACATTCTCTGTTTCTAAGCACACATAGAGCGCAGTTTTACAGAATCTGCAGGGTGTATTTTTGGGGTGTAGGAATTGTGGATAAACAAAGAACATTCCTCTACAGATATGGTGCCCCATTGTCAGTCACAGCACCGAGTGCCAGTGCTCAGAGGGGGACTCAGTCCCTATCTGATTGCTCAGAAACAAAAAGCATTGTGAATAGTCAGGAAAGGGTGGGCATCAGGGGAATGGCCTACAGGGCCATGTACTAAGGCAGGCACGGGGAACTTCACAAAGTAGGTCCCAGCTGCTTGTGCTTCTCTTTGGTTACCCCCAGGCAAAAGCAGGTTGTAACAGGAAGCAATGTGCTGTGACTCAGTACAACAGATTAACAGTCCAGCAGAGTTTGAGAGGGTCCAGTAACATGAAAGGCTTAGGCTAAGAAGGGGGAATCACCCGATCACCAGGGCCATTACTGGCAGTGGAAGTGGATGAGGGTCCACTGGACTATCAAGGACAATGACAACAGGTCACTTGGTGCTGGGGACGGAGGAACCACAGGACTACCTGGGCCTAAAGATATAGGAGTTGGATAGTGGGGTCGGGCACTTCCAGGCAAAATGCCCATTTGCCTTGCACCAACTTGCCACATGGCACTGTGCTGTATATAGGATAATAGATGAGAACCAGTTAATAACAATGCTGTGTTCCCATCAAGAGGTTGCCATGACAACATAGCAAACCATGAGAGTGAAGCTCAAGAGGTTTCCAGTTGTCATGCTGACCTCAAGATGGGAACTCATGTTGTTGTTAATTGGTGCCCCTAAATTGTCTTTTATAGTGTGTAGGCACCAGTTAAAACAAATTTGTCCTTTTGTTTTTTTTTCATAGCACCACTCTCTGTCTGGACCAACTCTCACTGTCACAGCCGTTTGTCTGAAGCCCCATGTTCAAGAGATATGCTTGTGCAGTGCCATTTGCATTGTTGTGGAATCGATGTGACGTACTCAAGAGGGTATAACAACCTCTTGATGTTACAACGATACCATAACAAGGCTAGGAATTAATTGAATTCCATCCTTAACAATGCCTTCCCATACATTATATGCCTGTTGCACAACCATACTGCAGATTACCACAGAGGGTTGGAAATGAAGCTCACTCACCACATATCCGCATTTTCAAATATATTCTTTATTTTCCAGAGTCAGTTAATTCTCTGTTGCCAACAATTATTGCTAGTGCACTTCCTCTGGGAAACTGTTCACTGTTCGTTATGTTTCCTTTTCTTTTATATCCTGTCCTTTGCCCTGCTTATCCTCACAGACCTGAAGGAACCATCTTTTATTATCAATAAATTCTAACCATACTGCAGTCTCCCTATATCCAACTGGGCTTTAATTTTACCCCTTTAATAGTTAGAACTTCACACTCTGTTGAAGCGCTTTGCATTTTGTACTCAGTTCCTCTGTAAAATAGGTCCAGATTGCCACGTGAGGAGTCTGGACCTATTTTTCAGGGGAACTGAGCGCAAAATACAAGGCATACCCACAGAGTGTGAAGTTCTAAGTATTAAAGAGGTAAAATTAAAGCCTGAATTCCCTACACGAGGCAGGTCTCAGGCAGCTTGTGCTTGATCCCACCAGAGACGGGGCAATTCTAGACCTAGTTCTGACCAATGGGGATAGAATAGCAGATGTTCGGATAGAAGGACTACAGAGATAGTGGATAGTGTGGGTGGGTGCCCCAAGACTGGAGGGTGGCCTATGTCATGCCGATCCACAATGGGGATCAAGAGAGGAGGCAGGAAATTACAGGCCCGCTAGCCTGACATTGGTGGTCAGCAAGGTGATGAAAGGTATTATCAAGCAAAGGCTAGGGGAGTTACTGGAACAAACTGGGTACATGGACGATAGGAAGCATGGCTTTGTTACGGGAAGATTGTGCCAGACAAATTTTGTTGAGTTCTGTGACTGGGTGATGAGGGCCCTGGACCAGGGTAGGCCAGTGGATGTCCTCTTTCTGTATTTTAGCAAGGTATTTGATTCGGTACCCCACAGTGACCTGCTGGTTAAGGTGAAGGAAATGGGGGTAGGGAGACAGTTGCTAAGATGAATAGGAAATTGGCTCTCTGAGCATACTCAGAAGGTGGTGGTTGGAGGGTTAGCCTCATCCCCAAGGTGGGTTACTAGTGGGGTTCCCCAGGGGTCAGTGCTGGGGCCACTCCTGTTCAATGCCTATATCTCAGACATCAAGAGGGGGATCAGGAGTGAGCTGAGTCTCTTTGCAGATGACTCAAAGCTAGGTGCAGTGGTGGATGGGGAGGAGGGGAGGGTAGCCTTGCAGGAGGACCGGGAGGCTCTGGAAAGGTGGTCAGGGAAAATGGAAACTAAAATTCAATGCAGGGAAGTGCAAGGTCCTGCACCTGGGAGTCAGAAATCCAGGTCAGGGGTATACCCTGGGAGGAGACATGATTCAAGTCACGGAGGGTGAGAGGGACCTGGGGGTAGTGGTAGATGTCAAATGAACAACTCAGAGACCTGTAGGAGGGCAGCGGCAAGGGCAAATAGGATACTGGAATGCATCACCAGGGGGATTACCTCCAGAAAGGCAGAAGTGATCCTTCCACTGTACAACTGCTTGGTTAGGCCACACCTCGAGTATTGTGTTCAATTTTGGAGACCACATTTAAAGAGGGACATTACACTCCTAGAGGGGGTCCAAAGGAGGGCAACCAAAATGGCCTGGGGGAGAGGACCTATGAGGAGAGGCTCAAGGAGCTCGACATGTACACCCTGGAGTAGAGGAGGGATGGGGGCATGATAGAGGTCGTTAAGTACATGAAAGGGATCAATAAAGGTGGCCCAGTCAGGGTGCTCCAAAGGAAGGAGGGTGGGGCAACAAGAGGTCACGGGTGTAAGCTAGAAGGGAGCAGTTTCAGAGGGGAGAGAAGGAGATGTTATTTCACTGAAAGGGTGGTGGAGCCATGGAATGCACTGCCCAGGGAGCTGGTAGAGATGGAGACTGTGAACAGGTTTAAGAGGGGATGGGACAGGAACAGGGGAAGGGTAAATCAGAGCAAGCACAATACAGGTGGAACATTTGGGACTGGGGACAGTATAACCCAAGGGGGGGGGACACCAAAATTGGCCCTCAGTGCGGGTGCTGAAAATCGAGCAGACTCAAGAGACTGTTAGGCCTATTCTGCTGGCATTTTAGTGTGTTAGAATGTTAGATCCAGCGACCACCACATAGTGTGGTTTAGCAAGGGGACAGGGACTCAGTCAAGTCATACAAGGGTGAAGGTTTTGGATTTCAAGAAGCAAACTTCACTGAAATGGGGAGATGTATTAGAATGGCTCTGGAGAAGAGGGAGGCGGGGGGGTGGAAGAATAGTGGGGGCACCTAAAAGGAGCCATAGTGGAAGTGACAAACCAATGCACCACGTTGGTATCTAAAGTCAAGAGAAGGAGGAAGCCACTATTGTTCTCAAAAGAGGTGGCAGACAAAGTAAAGGCTAAAAGGGCAGGTTTCAGGAAATATGAGACCCAAAGGGAGGAAGACATGGAGGTATATTGAGAATGTTTTAAGGAAGTGGGGAAGGCTGTTAGGAGAGCAAAGGCGCAGAACCGAATGGAAGACTAGCACAGACAGTGAAAAAGTGAACAAGACTTTTGCAGAGGCACATCAGCAAAAACAGAAAAACCGGGGAGGGGGAGGGATTGTAGGCTTAAAGGAGATGAAGAGGGAATGCAAGGAGGGAGACCTGGAAAAGACAGAAATACGGAACAAATACTTCTGTTCAGTATTCACTGAAGAGGGGGAGGGGTCAGAGACCTCAGCTAAGCAACAGGTGCTAATATAGGAACACAGAATCTGATGGCAGATAAGGACTGCTAGGCCCACCTACTTTACCCCGGGGGGGGAGTGGACACCAGTCCATTCACTATGGACAGAGTCCTGGAGGAACTCACAAAACTGAAGGTGGACAAAGTGATGGGGCCAGACAGCATATACCCAAGGATATTAAGGGAACTATGAAGAGAGCTAGCAGCACCTCTGGCATCCATGTTCACAGAGTCACATAACGCAGGAGTTTTTTCAGAGGACTGGAAGAGGGCAACTGTGGTCCCTCTACACAAATCCGGCAGTAGGGAGGAGGTGGGGAGCTATAGGCCAGACAGCCTCACCTCAGTCGTGGGGAAAATCACGGAGGCACTGCTTAAATAAAGAATAGTGGGACATCTGAAATACAGTGGTGCCCAGGGCCCAAGGCAACATGGATTCACAGCAGGTAGGTCATGTCAGACAAATCTGATTGATTTGACTGGATGACAAAAGAAGTAAATTGGGGGGGAGGGGTGGACATCGCCTACCTCGATTTCAGCAAGACCTTCAACACCGTCCCACATAGGAGGCTGGTTAACAAGTTGGGTAGTCTGGGCATGGGGCACAAAGTGGTTAACTTGGTTAGGAACTGACTAATGGACAGGAGGCAGAGGGTGGTGGTAAACGGCATACAATCTGGGGAGAGGGGGGTGACCAGCGGGGTACCTCAGGGATCAGTCTTTGGGCCAGTCCTGTTCAGTGTCTTCATTAGTGACATTGCAGAGGGGATGGAGGGAAAGATATGCCTGTTTGCAGGTGACACCAAGATCTATAACAGGGTGGATACTCCGGATGGGGTTGAGATAATGAGGAGGGACCTGGGAAGCTTAAGAAATGGTCTGAGGTGTGGCAACTCAGGTTTAATTCAAAGAAGTGCAAAATTATGCATCTGGGACAAAGGAACCCTGGGGAGAGCTACAGGATGGGGGGGGGGGGTTAGTTGCTGATGATCGCCAAGGAAGGAAGAAAGAGACCAAGGAGTTATTATTTCAGATGCCCACAACATGTCAAAGCAGAGTACAAAAGCTGCAGAGATGGCCAGCGGCATGCTGGGGTGCATAGGCAGAGGTATCACCAGCAGAAGGTGGGAGGTAGTGATGCCTTTGTATAAAACACTAGTCAGGTCTCACCTAGAGTACTGTGTGTTCTTCTGGAGGCCGCACCTTCATAAGGACATTGACAGGGTGGAGGCAGTCCAGAGAAGGGCAACTAAGATTGTACAGGGCTTGCACCACAAAACTTGTGAGGATAGAGTAAAGGACCTCAATGTGTAGTCACTGGAGGAGACGAGGGAGAGGGGGACGTGATAGAAACATTCAAGTACCTTAAGGGTATAAACAAGGTGCAAGGGGGAGACATCTTCCAATACAGAAGGAGTGCAAGAACGGGGTGGCATGACATGAAATTAAAAGGTGGTAGATTAAGAGGGAATGTGAGAAGAACGTTTTTCTTCACGGAGAGGGTGGTGGACACATGGAGTGCTCTGCCACAGGAGGTGGTGGGAGTGAGCACGGTGGGAAGATTTAAACATGCTTGGGACAGGCATAGGGGAACATTACAGATAGGGCAGAGGCCGTAATCAGGTATAGGAGTGACGGGCAGACTGCATGGGCCTAGCGGTCTTTATCTGCTGACAATTTCTATGTTTCTATGTAGCACAAAATGCTGGCAAAAGAAACTTAACTGGCTGTAAAAAATAAAGAATATATTTGAAAATGTGGATATGTGGAGAGTGAGCCTTATTTCCAACTCTCTGTGGTAACCTGTGGATACGCTGTTGGAAGAGGCTCTTTCCTGATGTTTTTTCCTACTTACAGATTTTGGGACCTTACTGATTGATACCTGTTATACAGCCATACTGCAGCCTGGTCAATGGAACACAACACTTTTTAAGTGGGTGCAAATCATGTATAATGCACCTAGCAACACCTAAATTTGTGATTTGCCCCAGCTCATCAACATATGCCATTTATTGTGTATAGCACTGTTGGGTTGCGGTTGTGGTGTGTCACCACCTTGAATAGAACTGGGAATGCAGCCTATAGAGTTTGAAAAAAGGTTTTCTTTTCTAACATCACAATATGGTCTATGGTAATTTACATGGCATGATTACGTATCTTCCCCATATCCACAGGGAAAAAAACTCCGAACTTGCAGAATTAGCTTGAAATAGCTACTTGTTCTGCAGATTTTATACTGTTACAACTTGTTCTTGCATTCCTACCAATGTGTGAGGTTACAGTGCCATCGAGTCTACCAACAATGTCTGACAGACCCTGGAATTTCTGAGACATTACTTGTTCTAGATTTACTTTCATTCTCTGCCATGAGAATGCTGCTTTCAGCTTTCTTCATTTGTTTGAGAGTCTTCTTCACACCCAGGCTTCTTCCTTCCAACTTCTGCAATCTGTCTTGCCTTTCTCCTGTTTCTTTTTCCTTGGCTATAGTTGGAAGGTCATAGTTTACTGGTTGATCTAAAGTGCCATGGTCTTGGGCTCCTGGCCCCTGCACAGGTCCTATGCCCCTGGCAGCTTGACTGCAAACATTTCCCCTGGTACTGCATGGTTTAGTGGAATTATCCAAGGGCTCGATGATTGTAGTTTGGGAACGTTTGAGCAGTTTGCGGCTCTTGCTGGATGTAGTAGCAGAAGCACAGCGCTGCTGATTGGCCAGTCTACTTTCTAGTATGTGTGTCTGTGCAGCCAACTTCTCAGGGCACTTGGTACCACACAGTACATGAGGTAAAGTGTCCCCCAGTTTTGCCAGATTGTAATGATCTGGCCTTGTGGCTTGTTCAGTCTGGGGGTTACTCTGCTGCTTGGCCACACTACTACTGTTGCTGCTTTGTGGCGTGGAGATGCAGGCTTGATCTAGTGGATCGTTTGCATTTTGAGGCACAACTTGTAGAATTCCACTAATGAGTGAAGAGGGCTTGCTCTGGTTAGTTGAAGAGTCAATACTGCTTCTGGACTGTGACAGGCTGGAATTGCATCCCTCCTGAGTGCTGAAGGATTCTCTCAGGGCAGTTCCCTCCTGATGCTCCTGAAGTTGACGGAATGTCTCAAGCTCAAGCTGGGACCTACGAAAAAAAAAAACAGAAACCAACAATGATCAAACAGTAATGTCTTTAATAGCATGTTACTAAGTTCCTTTTACCAAATATGAACATATGAAATTGCCAGCAGATACATGCCTATTGGTCTATCCAGTCTGCTCAAGTGTGCAGCACTTCATTCTTTCACACTGCAGCTGCCTCCCTTCCCTTGTATTCCCCCCACTGATTTTGCTTATGTATCCTTCACTCCCACCCACTGCCCTCCCCAGGCTTGAACCCTCCCTCTGAATCTGTCCCACCCCCTTCTGAAGCTGCCCACCATCCGCAGTGATATCACCTCCTCCAGCAGCGTGTTTCACCCTGCCACCACCCTTTTGGTGAAATAGTGCCTCCTCATTTCCCTCTTCAATCTGCCTCCTTCCAATTTCAAACTGTGCACCCTGGTTTCCCTTCCACCTTTTAATCTGAAAATACTTCTGGTGCTTACTCTGTTCATACCTTTCAGGTACTTAAAGGTCTCAATCATATCCCCTCTCTCCGTTCTATCCTCCAGGAAATACATATTGAGCTCTCTCAGTTTCTCCTCATAAGGTTTATCTCCCAACACCAGGATCATTTTCATTGCCCAGCACTGTACCCCCTTCAATAGCTTGATGTTCTTTTTCAAGTAGGGGCACCAGTACTGCATGCAGTACTCCAAGTACAGCCTCATCAGGGACCTGTACAGGGGAAGGATGACTTCCCCTCTTCTAGAGATAATTTACCTTGTGATGCACCCCAGCATTCTGTTGGCCTTTGCCGCTGTCTTCCTGCACTGGGCTAAGTGGCTCATTTCCCCTGTCACTAGTACACTCAGATTCTTCTCCTCCTTTGACTTGGATAACTGCACTCCCCCAACCAGTAACTATTTCCAAGGTTCCTGGCTCCCAAGTGCATGACTTTGCACTTCTTGGCATAGAACCCAAGTTGCCATGTGTTAGACCATTCCTCCAGTTTTGCCAAATCCTCCTGGAGTACTGTACCGCCTTCTCCTCCATCAACCTCTGCACAGATCTTGGTGTCATCGGTGAAGAGACTGATCTTACTCTTTATCCCTTCTACGATGTTGGCAATGAAAATATTAAACAGCACTGGTCCCAGCACTGAGCCCTGTGGGACCCCACTTGTTACCACCCTGGGCTCAGATACCTCACCCCCCCACTACTACATTCTGCTGTCTATCCTGCAACCAGCTCCTGACCCATCTAACCAGTTTCCTCCCCGCTCCCAGGTTGCTCAGTTTGCTGGTCAGCCTACCATGTGGCACTGAATCAAACGCCTTGCTGAAGTCTAGGTATAGGATGTCCACCGCATGACCCTTGCACAGTGCCCGCGTCACCCAATCAAAAAAGTCTACCAGGTTCATCTGGCAGGATCTGCCAGAGACAAACCCGTGCTGTCTGCCATCCTGGAGATCATTATCCTCCAGAAATTTTACCAGACTTTCCTTGAGGATAGTCTCCATTAGCTTTCCCAAAATTGAAGTTAGGTTGACTGGCCTATAATTCCCTGGTTTGTCCTTGGGCCCACTCTTTTTTCATTTTTTTTGGAAATAGTAATTTTAGTAGCCTTTTCCAGACTTAAACTTACACACACATGACGAGTACAATACAGTAACAGAAATACCATAATGAATGAAAAACTGGCATTACTGAAAAACATTAAAACAATAAGGACATAAAAAAAGAAAGGAATCACCCCCCCCCCCCAATATAAACACATAATCTAAAGGACAAGGGGGCATGAGAGGAGAATAGAGGATCAAAACAAAACTAAATCCTGGACTGGAGTTAGAGCACCTAGAGTGGAGGAGTTCGAAGTTTTATCCAATTTTTTTTTTACCCTACACAAAAGGGTATAGTAAAGAACATGAAGGGTCGCTAGCTTAGAGCTTCTGTATGCTAATAATGGGTTCATTTATTTAAAACAAAACAAACAAGGCGATATAGGACTTCATAATTGCCCTCGAGGGAGACCAGTTGAGGGTAAGTCCTAAAGCTCGGGGGGAGCTCTAATAACAAAGCTCTGTTGAATTTAGGAACATTGAGCCAAAATTTCCAGCACAGTTTTATTTTCTTTCTCTGCTTGATAATGGAAAAAGGGTAACCATCTCCCTGTGAATTTTTGTTTTTGCAACCTCAAATGTGCAGCGAGTTTCTCCATTTCTTGTACCTGAATACAGGTAGAGTACCATACTTCAAGAGTTGGGGAGCTCTATCTAACCATTTTTTGTGATAGCTTTCTGAGCCACTGCCAGAAGAATAGAGAGTAAGTATATTTGTCCCTTGGTCGAGATCTGCGGTGGGGGGAGGCCCAACAGGCAATACTGTGGCTCTTGTGGAATTTGCACTTGAAACATTTTCTCAATTTCCTGAATGGCCTGTTGCCAGAACACCCGTATTTTCTGACAGCCCCAAAAAATATGGGCATGCATGCCCCTCTCCCCACAAACTTCTCCAGCAGAGATCTGAAGTGGTGGTACCATAGTGTTTATTGATAACCGAGGTACGGAAGAATCTCATATTTACTTTCCATCTGAACTCCCACCACGCGGGTGAGGCCGAAGTTGCATGGACCCCATCCCAGATTCACTGCCATTCCTTCTCCTCCTAAGAGGCAGTTCAACTCCTCAGACCATTTGGTCTCTAAACTCCCAATAAGAGTAGGGTCCCTGTTTGAGAGGAAAGAAACCATTTTTGAAATTATTTGCCTCTTATCCCCCCAGCTAGTAATGGGAGAAGGAAGCCCATTAAAGGGTTACGGTCATTTAATTCTGCAATAGTCAAGTTTTTATGAAGCATAAAATGTCTAAGTTGTAAAAATCTAAAGTGATCCCAGGGAAGGGGTAATCTGAACTCCCTAGCTAGCTGTTGAAAATTCTTGAGATGTTGAGTCATATAGCTGTCCTACGCAATGAAGGCCTGTCCTTTCCCATCTACAAAAGTTAGGGTCCAAGTGATTTGGGAGAAGATCCACACAAGCTCTGATAGGAGTTCAGGTGGATAACCTTAACTGAAAACCCAGATTTTTTGTAGTCCAGGCCCACACCTGTTTTAATACCATCGACCAAGGGTTAGACAACCAAAATTTCAACAAACCTTCCTGGTTTACAAAAATAATATCTGCTAACGGAACCCTTGGTATAGTCAGTTCCTCCAATGCTATCCACATGGGTTGATCTTCACTAGGTCACAGCTGACCTAAGACCTGGAGTTGAGCCGCCCAATAATATCTAATAAAATGAGGGAGCCCCAGGCTCCCCCTTTAGCCCTCTGTAATGTCTGCCATTTAACCATTGGTGGTTTATGGTTCCAAACAAATTTAGAAGTGGCCAATTTCAGGCTCTTCCAGAATGAAACCGGAGGTTTTAATAGTAATACTGAGAAAAGGAATAGCAGGCGGGGCAGTACATTCATCCGTACTGTCGCTTCCTGAAAGCTATAAGAGTAGCTCTGTCCATCTATTGTAATCCATTTGAATATTCTGGAGCAATTTAAGATGATTAGTATTATATAACTTATCTGGTATCCAGACTCCCAGATAATGAAAGCCCTCATTAGCCCATTTAAAGTGTCCCACCCGAGGGAGGTCCCTATTCTCTTGCTTGGTGACATGGAGCATTTCAGTTTTAGCTTCATTGATCCTAAACCCAGAGACAACACCAAATTCTTGTATCAGGGCTAAGACATGGGGGATTGAGTGTTCCAGGTCCTCCAGATATAATAATGTATTGTCTGCGTACAGAGAGATCCAGACCTCTGTCCCTCCCAACCGAATCCCTCTATATTTTCTGATTGCCTTATTTTGGCCGCAAAGGGCTTCACACTCAAAGCAAATAGCAGAGGAGAAGTGGACACGCCTGCCTAGTTCCCCTTGTTATTTCAAACCTTTCAGACATTATTCCATCTACTCTAACCCTGGCCCCTGGGTTGCTATACGAATTAGAGATCCAGTCCCAAAATTTTGTTCCAAACCCGAACTTAGCCAGAGTTTTATTTAGAAATAGCCAATCAAGGCAATCAGATGCCTTTTCAGCATCAAGTGCAATTACCGCCCTAAGGTTATGGGAGGGGAGGGAAGGTCCGGCCGCCAGTACATTTAGGAGTAACCGGATATTATCTTGTATGTGCCGTCCAGGGACGAACCCTGTCTGATCTCCATTTACTAGACCTGGGATCAGCCCTTTTAATCTCTCTTCAATCAGCTTTGCAAATATTTTTGCATCAACATTTAATAAAGAGATTGGTCGATAACTAGCACATTCCGTAGGGTCTTTCCCTGGTTTGGGCAAGACTGAGATTGTAGCTTCTTTCCAAGTATCGAGGATTGCCCCCTTTTCATGTGCTTCATTACATACTTTCAACAGAGTCAGTATTAATTCCTTCTGCAATGTCTTATAAAATTCCACAAAGAACCCGTAGGGTCCAGGGGACTTCCCGGAGCTTAAAGATTTGATCACTAGATCTAATTATTTTTCTGTAACTGTTCTTTCAAGGCTAATAGCTTGTGCTTTGGTCAGTGTGAGTCAGTGTGGGGAGTTGCACAGAGTCTAAGAATTTGTCTATGTTCTGATCATGGTCAGATTGTCTCTCTCTAGTGTACAATTGAGAGTAAAGGTCGACAAATGCCCCTGCTATATCTGAGGTCCGAAACAGAGTCTCCCCTGGGTTTCTTAAACTTAATTTTTGGGATAAACCTATCCATTTCTTGTTTTTCAGGCACATAGCCAGTAGCTTTCCTGCCCTGTCCTCACTAATAATATTTTTGGTTGATAAATCTCAGGGAGTTGAGAGTTCGATGTAACATTAATTTGTTATATTCTTCCAGGGCCTCTTGTAATTTTTGATAAGTGGAAGGGTCACGAGTAAGTTTATGTTCTGTCTCTAAAGAGGTAATAGCATTTAGGGCCTGTGCAATTTTTGTCTTATGTATCTTATTCTTATATGTTGCATGGCTAATGAATTTGCCCCTCAGCACTGCCTTGAGACCATCCCAGATAAATTTCAGTTGGGTGTCTGATTCCCCATTTTCCTGTAGATACCATTTAATCTCATCCCTAACTGCAGTAACCAAGGTTTTATCTACTAATAATCCAGCATCTAATCGCCATGTCCCTCGCATGGTGGATGGTTCCCATACCAACTTTGCCTGGACTACTGCATGGTCAGAGAAAGAGACCGGTAAAATTTGGACCTCTCCAAAGGCATGGGTCTCTGAGCGCCAGGTACAAGTCTGGTCCAGTCTAGAGTAGGTATTGGCGGCTGGGGAATACAAAGTATAAAGCTTTGCTGTGGGATTTTGCCACCTCCACTGGTCTACTAGTCCAGCCTCCGCAGTTAAGGTGTGAAGAAGCCTGGAACATCCCCCCATCCCACTCCACCTGGGTGGTCTTTTATCCAGACTATAGTTGTCTACACAATTTCAGTCTCTTGCAACTACGAGGTGGCCTGGAGGGAGACTCATCAGAGTTGAAAACAGTTCTCTAAAAAAAAAAAAAAAACCAGAGGGTGGAGTTGGGGCATAAACCGACCCTATATGTATGGGATAGCCTTAGCCTTTAAGTTCCCGAGACAATAATCCATCTGCTGATGTACTCCCTCAGTACTAGTACGTAGAAGTAAATGATAGCGTGATGATGGCGTGGCACCCCGGGACCAGACCCCACAGCAGGGTTTTCAGTCTCTTGTTCTGCTCTTTCCTCGCTAGTAACAGGGAGTGCAATCCCCAACCATTCCAGCACGTGGTAGCTTGTAGTAGACTCTCATAAATCTGTAACCCTTTCCATTGTGCAACCATAGCTGTGCTGGGTATCTCAAACAGGCTTTAAGTCCTTTCTCTCGCAGCATCTTCACCACTTGCAATACGTCTTTCCTTTTTGCCATCATACCTGGGGGAAGTCTTGATCAAAGTAAACTTTTTGACCATCAAGATTTAAGTCCCAGGCCAGATGAAGGATTTTTTCTTTCGTAGGGAATTTGAGAAATTTTACCATGATAGATCTGGGAGGAGCCCCTGGTTTTGGCTTTGGGGCTATTTCTCGATGAGCCCTCTCAATGGCAAAATCAAATTTCTCCGGTAGTGAAAGCTTTTGCTGCAATCAAGACTCTAGATACGCCACCATATCATCCTGTTCACTGCCCTTGGGAACTCCAAAGATTCGGACATTGCTCCTTCTGGCTTTCACTTCCGCGTCCTCTGCTCTCTGGGTAAGCTCTAGTTCTCTCCAATGGAGAAAGGCCAGAGAACGGCCAAATGCCATATGCTCATTCTGCAGGGTGTCCAGATGATTCTCCACAGCAACCCTGCAAGTCTCAAGTTTTTTGAAATCTGTCTGTAGACAGGAAATTTTAGAATAAATCTTGTGTAAAATACTGAACATTTGTTTCCCGGCTGCTTTGGTAAAGGAAGAAGTTGTCTCTGATTCTGAATCTCCCTCGCCGGAGGCCATTAGAATAGAGGATCACGATGGGGAAGGGCTAACAGGCCACTTTTTTGTCTGTGACACGGTACATTTAGTGATCGCTGAAAACTCTTTTTTGTCCTCCCCATCTTCGTTAAACAATGTAGAGTTTAATACGGCACAAATTTGGTCTGTTCGCACTCGGATGGCGCTCGATGCTGTATAGAAGTGATCCGAGGCTCAGGAGCTGTGAGGCTAGGCTGCCATTAGGCGTGTTGCATCACCGGAAGGCCTTGGGCCCACTCTTATGGAGGGGCACCACATGCGCCAACCTCCAATCCCTGGGTACGCATCCTATTTCCAGAGAAGTGTTGAACAGATCTGCCAATGGCCTCGCCAGGACTACTACCAACTCTCTAAGTGCTCAAGGATGAATTCTGTCCAGCCCAGGTGCCTTATCAACCCTTAGGGACTTAAGGCCCTCTAACACCCTTCCCTCTGTGATTTCCCTATCCATGATCTCCTCCACCCCACCCTTTTCCTTAGGTATGGGCCCATCCCTCTCCTTAGTGAATACCAAACCGAAGTACTCATTGAGTACTTCTGCCTGCTCTGCTCTCTTTCCTACCCATCCACTGCCATTCTTGATCCTTACAATTTGATCCTTACCCTTTCTCTTCCTCCTTATATACTCAAGAAATCTTTTTCATCTTCTTTGATCCCCTAGGCTGGCCTCAGCTCTCTCGATGCCTTAGCTGCCCTTTACTGTTCTACTCATTTCCCTGGATTTCCTCATGTATTCCTCCCTGTCCTCTTCCCTGATGAATCTTTTGTAGTTTCTAAATGCAGCTTTCTTTTCCCTTACCCTCTCCCCTACTTCTTTATTCATCTGGCTTGGCTTCTTGATCCTGGATTTCTTGCTCTGGCTCTTGACACATGTGCTAGTGGCCTCTGCCAGGTCCCTTATGATGACTGCCCATTCTTGTTCGGTGTCCATGTTCAGGCGGATGCTACCTATCTGCCCTTCCAGTATACTACCCATCCTGCCAAAGTCTGCCCTTGAAATCCAGGACCTCAGTCCTTGTAGTGGCTACCTCCTTACCTAGATTGATTAAGAACCACACTGTACGGTGGTCGCTTCCCACCAGGGGTTCCTCTACTCCAACATCCCTGACTTGCTCCCCATCCTCCAGCATGAGGTCCAGGATGTTCCTCTTCCTAGTTTGTTCTGCTACCCTCTGTGTCAGGAAGCTGTCCTGGAAGGCTTCCGGGAGGATCTGCTCCCTGGCACATGAGGTAGCTGGGATGCTCCAATCCACCCCGGCAGATTAAAGTCCCCCACCACCACAGCGCTCCCTTTGCCACTAAGCCTCGTTAGCTGCGCCCCCAGCTCCCAATCAGTTTCCTCATTTTGTGTCAGAGGCCTATAAACTACCCCCAATCTAACCTTGCTACCCCTTGGGTTGTAGTGTTGCACCCATATGGCCTCCGCCCTGCCTTCCTCCCCTCCTCCCTATTGCACCTTATCCCTTCCCTAACATAGATGGCCACCCCACCCCCTTTCCCCCATTCCCTATCCCTCCAGTATAGCTTGAAACCTGGGATGGCTAGGTCCCAGTCATGGTATTGGGTTGCCCATGTCTCGGTGATGGCGGCTATGTCCACCTCCCCTTCCGCCATCAGTGCGTTCAACTCTGCCATCTTGTTCCCCAGGCTCCTAGCATTCAGTGATACCACACTCCATTTTGATCTACTGCGCTCTGCATTTTTCCCCTCCATTTCCCCTGCCTATTTGAATTTGGCTCCTGCCTTGCTGTGGGGGAGGTCCAAAGGACCTCCTCCTTTGGTGAATTCCCACCCCTTTGGCCCCCCTTACCTAGTTTAAATTATAATTTTCTTTGATAAACTCCCCAAACTTATGCTTCAGTACTGTGAGCCCGCCTTACTAAGGTGCAACTTATCTTCTGCATACAGGTCTGTGTTCTCCCACTTGTTGCCCCAACCCCCACCACCAATCCATACCCCATGGACCCACTCCATTCCTGCAGCCATCTATTGAATTCAGTGATTCTCTGCTTCCTGGCTGTACTCGCTCTTGGCACTGGTAGGATTTCTGAGGAAGCTACCAACCTTCCCACCATACTGCATAGTTTCCCTAGTTCCCTGAAACTGTCCTGCACCTCTTCTGTCTTTCTCTCCTCCAGGTTATTTGTGCCAAGGTGTACCACAATGTGTGTTTTTTCCCCTGCGTTCCTCACGCATCTGCTGCTATGCTGTCCCACTCTACCCATTGTCATGCCTGGCATGCACTCAACCCAAATGCTGCTTTTCCTGGCGCCCCTTCCCCCATCTTATACCCTTAAGTATCAAATCCCCCAGAATAATGACCTTCCCTCCTTTATCCTTTTCACCCTCCTGCTTCCTGCTAATCCTCTGTCCCCTCTCTTGATCTCTACCTCCTTCCCTCCTGCCTTGGTACCCCTGTGCCTTCCCCAAGCCATGTCTGTCCCCTTTTCTTTGTCCCGTCCTTTCCCTAGTATTACTTATGCCCAGACTATCTGAGTCCACCCTCATACCCTTCCTGTCCTGCTCTACCTCCACCCTTTCTATGCCTGTCTTTCCACCCCCTTGCCACTGACTCCCTGTGTCCCTACTGACCTGTTCTCTTCCTCTTCCCTGTTTTCCCCTTCCCCCCTGTGCTGTCCTTTGCAGGGCTGCCTGCTGTGCCCCGTCTGATCTCTACCTGCCCCTCCTCCCCCCTCATACCTGCTGCTCACCACCTTCCTTTTGTCCTGCATTGCATCTGCTGCCGCCTGGGCTACCTCTTTTGCCTTTCACCTCACTGTTGTATCCCTTACTCTTCGTAGTGCCCTCCACCCTTTCATTCTTTGCAGTTTCCCTCTCTGCCCCTTCCTGCTCCCCCAGGCTAGCCAAAACAGAGGATCTGTTCCTATTGCCATTCTCCCTCTCTGAGCTACTTCAGCCACCCCTCTCTGTGACTTATACCCCTGCCCCTGTTTTTATCTTTCCCTGGTGCCTGACCACCCTCCAGTTGCTGGTGTCTGCCCCCAGCTGCTCCTGATTGACTGCCCCTCTTGTTCCCCCACCTTGTCTATCCTGTATTTTGCCTGCTGAAACCTCTGGTGATGGCCTCTTCAGGTCCCCTTTTCCTTGGTGTTCCCCCCACCTGCCCTCCATCCACCAAGCTCCCTTCTCAGCCATCCAAGCTCCTCCCTAAGTTTTATCAACTGCCTACACACACACAACAACCCCTGCCCTCCATGCAATCCCCAAGAATATGGCTGCCCGCATCCATTACAGCTGACTACCCATCCCTCCTTGACTGCCCACAAACACCTCCTCCCATGCTTGTACTGGCCTCCACCAGGACCCCCCCCACCCATCCTCGTTGGGCTTCCTGCCAAATGGTATATTTTGAGCTATACCTGGTCTGCACTCCCTTTAGAGACTCCTCTCCCCTGTGTCCTATTCTCCCCTCCCCAGTGTGGTCTACTGTCTGCTGTCCTCCCTGCTGATGCCCTGCAGACGCTACTCGAGATGCTACACTCCTGCTTCTTGGCACTC
Source organism: Neoceratodus forsteri (assembly GCA_016271365.2). Lineage (NCBI taxonomy): Eukaryota > Metazoa > Chordata > Ceratodontiformes > Ceratodontidae > Neoceratodus > Neoceratodus forsteri. Next base: position 660,763,729 of record CM057456.1, on the reverse strand, counting down.
AAGCTTTGGGGTCGCTTACCCTTCAGGGTTGCTTGGTCCCCCTTGTAATATAAGTGGATCCCAGACCCGCTATTGGCTGGTCCGAGTCACGTGACTCCTCCTCCTGTGTAGTCCCAACCTCTCCTTCCCTCAGTCAGATGCCCCCCTCCTCCCAGCCCAAGACAAAATCATTTGTTTTGCAGTTGCACAGTTCAATCACACAGCACACATTGCCCTCTCAGTAAATGTTACTACAATACTAAAAGAAAACAAACAGCACAGAGAAAGTACTTCTCTCTCAACTCCTGCTGCCTGCCTCTATAGGTCTCTAGCTCTAACTGAGAGCAAATAATTCAAATGGTTCCTTAACAATAAGTCAATCCCAGCCCCGCTAAATGGTATCTGTAGATATTTACCAAAATATGACATCCTGATTTCAGTGCAGTTCTGTTTTTTTAACGGCCCTTTTCACTGGGCTTACCTTCTGTTCTAGTCTGACTTGTCTGCTCTCACTTGTGGTCTGTACCTACTAGCTTCAGACTGCCTTCCTGGGCAAATCCTATGGATCTCCTAGTGTGCAACTGTGTCTGCCCCAGCTTACCACCTGCAGCAGTGTTCCCCTTTCGGCCTAGCCAGAGTTTATTCAGGGAAAGTCTGTATTTTTGCTGTGCAGCACCCAAAGTTTGATGTGAGGGGCCAGGCCTTTGAAATACCAGCTGGGCGGGGGTAGCTGGCACTTCATTCTGTGCCTGCTGAAAGGGAACTCCCCCCTGGTACTCCTCCCCTTCAGTCATGCTCAACATCCCAGCCAGCATAAGCGTGCAACAGCCCAGGTGATTGGGGGGACCTGACAATGTGAAAATGCATCCAGAGACATTCAGAGAAAGCCAGTTTGATATATGTCGTGCCTAGAACTCTTCATCAGGAGTACATGATTGTGGTATCCACAGAACCAGCCTTGTCTGAACATTTGAAAAATGGAAGCAGTCTGTCCCTGTAAAGTAAGACAGACACTAATTAAGATTAAAAAGGCATACACATGTATGATCCCAGGATACAAATTATACAGGAAGGACTGTAAGGGGGGTGGGTGGGGTGGCAGTCTGTGTGAGGGACGGGATCAAATGCACAAGGGACGAGGGAGAAGAAAGGAGAACAGAGGCAATCTGGCTGCAGCTCCTAGACTCAAGGGGGTAGGAAACTGAGGTTTGGGGTGGTATACAGGCTGCCGTCCCAGTCTGAGGAGCTTGACAGGGAGTTAGCAAGACAAATCAAAAAGGTATGTAGAAAAGGGAAGGTGGTCATCATGGGGGATTTCAACTTGCCAGGGTTGACTGGAGCATTCTGGTCACCTCCAGTGCTGGGGAGCAAATGCTCCTCGACGCAATCCAGGAGGGTCTCCTGACACAGTTGGTTACTGTACCTACTAGGCTAAAGAACACTTTAGATCTGGTATTGCTCGAATAGGGAGGCAGTGAGGGAAATAAAGGTAGAGGACCCACTAGCCGACATCGATCACCGAACGGTGTGGTTTAATATCATGATGTACGGGGAGCCAGAGAAATCAGTTACTCGGGTGGTAAACTTCAGGGGGGTAGACTTTGGGAGGATGCCGGAAGTACTGAAAGGGAAACTGGAGGGCATAAGGCAGAAGATGGACATGGAGCAGAAATGGGATATTATTAAATGGGGGTTACAGAGGCAACAGAATCCTGCACCAAGGCACAGAGTAAGAGGAGCAGAGCAAGAAAACCATGCTGGTTGAACAGCAAGGTTGTGGAGGTGGTGAGGGCAAAACGAGTGGCGAACCAGAGGTTTAGGAAGACGGAGAAGGAAGCGGACAGGGAAGAATATGTAAGATTGTCCAGGGAGGTGACCAGAAAAGTGAGAGAAGCCAAGGCACAGAGGGAGCTGAGATTTGCATAGGGAATTAATGGGGGGGGGGGAGACATTTTCAGATACATAAAGGAGAAAAGGAAGTGCAAGGAGACAATAGTGAGGATAAAAAGGGGTGGGGAGTGGACAGAAAAGGGGGAAGGACCAGGCAGAAGCACTGAATGAGTACTTTTTCTCAGTGTTCATGGGAGAAAAGGGGGACTGCTACCAGCATTGGCTGGGAGGGTGGGGACAGGGGGAGAGGAGGCGACAGATGGAAGAATTGAGACAAATAGAGTCCTAGAGGGACTGAGGGCACTGAAGGTAGACAAGGCATCAGGGCCAAATGGTATTCACCCCAGGGTGCTGAGAGAGATGGTGGAGGTGTTGGTGGAGCCTCTGGCAGATCTGTACAGCACCTCACCGGAGTCAGGATGTGTGCCACTGGACTGGAGGATGGCACATGTAGTACCATTACACAAGAGCAGGCCAAGGGATGAACCGGGTAATTATCATCTGGTAAGTCTCACCTCCATAGTGTGCAAACTCATGGAAATGATACTAAAGGAAAGACTGGTGTCATACCTGGAGGACAATGGCCTCCAGGATGTGAGGCAGCATGGGTTTGTTTCAGGGAAGTCTTGTCAAACCAACCTCATACAATATTATGACTGGGTGACAGGTGAGCTGGATAAGGTTCATGCGGTGGATGTTCTTTACTTGGACTTTAGCAAGACCTTTGATTCGGCTCCTCATGGGCAGCTTGGGGGGAAGCTAACTGGTGTAGGAGTAGGGGCAAACATGATAAACTGGATTACAAGCTGGCTGAGTGGCAGGCTGCAACGGGTGGTGATGAGAGGGGAGTTCTCAACTCCAAGGCCGGTGTCAACTGGGGTGCCACAGGGCTCTGTGTTGGGGCCAGTATTGTTTGGGCTTTTCATATCAGACATTGCACACAGGGTGGTGAGCAAGGTAAGTCTGTTCGCTGATGACACCAAAATTGGAGCAGTGGTGGATGGAGGAGGGATGGAAGCAGCTGCAGGGACCTCGCAAGCTAGAGGAGTGGTCAGAGGCGGCAACTGGGATTCAATGCAAAAGAAGTGCAAGGTTATGCACTTTGGGATGAGAGCAGGAGGGAATACTGGCTGGGGGTTAAGCTGGGGATCACTGAGGAGGAGAAGGACCTAGGGGTAATGATAACAGGGACCATGAACAACACTGCCTAGTGCAGGACAGCGGCTGCAAAAGCAAACAAAATACTGGGGTGCATAGTGAGGGGGTTTTCATCCAGGTGAAGAGAGGTGGTCTTGCCTCTCTACAGGTCACTGGTAAGGCCGCACTTAGAGTATTGTGTGCAGTTTTGGAGGCCATACCTAAAGCGTGATATCAGGCTACTGGAGGGGGTGCAGAGGAGGGCAACAAAGATTAATGTGGAATGGAGGGGAGAGACTATGACAGCAGGCTGGGCTGGGAGACCTGAATATGTACACCCTGGAGGATAGCAGGGACAGGGAGGACATGATAGAGACATTCAAGTATCTGAGGGGAATCAATAAGGATGGGGCAGATGGTGTCTTTAAGTTAAGGAGGGGGAGGGTCACCAGAGGGCATGGGCTAAGAATAGAGGGGGGAAGATTTAGGAAGGAAATGAGGAGACACTATTTCACAGAGAGGGTGGTAGCAAAATGGAATGTCCTACCAGAATGTGAGGTATCATGTAAATCTGTGAACAGCTTCAAAAGGGCATGGGACAGGGAACAGGGGAGTGGCAGTGGGATGACGAAGGGGAGGGGAGTGTGGCAGCTGCAAACTAGGGGTGTTGGCTGCACACTTGAGCAGACTTAGATAGACTGGGTGGTCTGTTTCTGCTGGCACATTCATATGTTCATATGTATTTTAGGCTGTGGTGCTTTATAAAGACTAGGATTATGGGTCAAAAACATTTGGTTAGGATGCTTCCATACATATCCCTGAAATCCTTATTTTATGCATGTTTAAACAAAATATATAATTCCTTTGGTGGCATATTGATCATTTGTGTTTGGGGTGCTCAAAAGATGAGAGGGGTGTTTCCATAAGCAAAGATTTACTATACAGACATGTTGTAATGGGGCGGCATAAACAGAGTTCCTAGGTACTAGTGTATTTGGTATCTATGGAACTGGTTTACTCTCACAAACTCAGAAATTGGGCAGTCATGCAATTGCAAAGTTAGATACTCAGACACGTAGGTTGAAAATAGTAAAAACTGTTTGGCCGTTTCTGTATTTTAATGCTTTATGCTGTGCCTTATCAGTAGAGGAATATGGGTGACAAATCTTTGGGCAGTGTCAAAAGCTACTCATGTTTAGAAGCATTATTTTATGCAGTTTAAGAAAATATATATTGTTACTATAACTAGAGCTCCTGGTTGCAAAGGTCATAAAAGCAATACTGTGCATTTTCCCGGGGCATTTTCTATTATGAACCCAAGTTTATGCCCTTCAAAGGGCACTTAGCCTACTATGTGTTTATGGTTTATTGCTGCTCGAGTGTAGTGATGAATGTGTGTAAATGTGGCACCAGTACAACCCATATACTTTGTAGAAGTCTAAAATATATTAGTTTTATAGAGTTCACAGTTCCCTCATTTAATTAGAACCTCAAAAATGCAGAGTAGCTATATGTGAGAACACCCATTAGAATAAATTGCTCACTTCAGCAGTATTGGTTTCAATCTGCATATTATGGTAACATGATCAAGTACCAATAAACCCTTGCCGCCAAAAAAAAGCTCAGATTCCATCAAGAAAATATATGTATAGCTGTCATACTTTCCTTGAAGGGAGCATATGTATATATCTACCTATATATCATTTTTAAAGTGATATAGTACAACCAAAGTAAGGGATGAGGCTTTTAAAGCAGGAATTAACAGATTTCTGAGGAAGAACAACATTGAGGGTTACACAGCAGATGTAGGAAAAATATTATGGGTGCTAAGCTTGGTGTGTCCATACAAAAGCTGGGATACAGTCACTGTCGTGCAGTGCAGCAGGAAGGTCAAACCACATAAACCCTTAACTTCTTTACACTACCCCAATATATCATGCTACAATGTGTGTCTTTAAAACTCCCAAACATTAATAACAAAATCTAAATTTCTGGGATTGGACTGCTAGGTTTCACTTGCATCTGAGCACACAGATTCATATAAGTCAGGGAAAATATCTGATTGTTCTTACTCAGCTTTAGCGACTGGCAAAATCCCTCTACCCTGCCACGCCACAAAATAAAAAGGATTTAAAATGCATGTTGGCTGTTCAGAAATGTGTTACCTTAATAGTTGATGACCTGCAATATCTTTGTCCAAACTGGGGTCCTTCCCTAGGAGCAACAAGTTGTAAATCTCTGGGTTCTTTCTGAGCAGCTCTTGCTCAATCTTGCAGACCTTCTGCCCTACCCCATCTTTAGCCAGGACTGGATTCTATGGAATCAGAAACAATTCCGGTTGAATTATCAAGAAGAAGAAGAAACCACACAACGTGAGAAAATAATGAAGACTGTCTTTTCAAATTTGCATTCAAGAAAACAATAAAACATGGCAGATAATGTCTTTGAAAAGTGCTAACATAGAAACTTTTAGGGCTAGGAACTTCTATTTCTTTTATAAACTAAGCTTAAAACCCAGTTGATATAGCCAGGTTATGTCAAAATGCTTCCATGCATTGATACGCACAGAAATGTATTCAGAAACATAGAAATCTGATGGCAGAAAAGGACCCATTGACCCATCCAGCCTGCCATTATCCCATCCCCATACGTACCCAAGCCCTAACTCACTGTACCCCTCTCACCCCCCCCCCCCCACTGGAGACTCCAGTCCTTTCTTATTTTCTAGGTTTATCCTCTTCTTTTGGTTAATCCCGTGACCTCTTAAACTCCCCTACCATTTTGGCCCCCACCACATCTTCCAGTAGGCTGTTCCAGGGGATTACCACCATCTCCATGAAGTAGTACCTTCTCCTATTACCTCTGAACTTCCCTCCTTCCAACTTCAACCTGTGTCCCCTAGTTTTCGGACTTTCTTTCCTCTGAAAGATGCTGCCTTCCCTCACCTTGTTTATCTCCTTCAAATATTTAAATGTCTCAATCATATCCCCCCCTCACCCTCCTAATTTCCTGTGGATACAGATCAAGATCCTTCATCCTCTTCTCATAGGGCCTCTGATGCATGCCATGTCCCATTTTGGTCACCCTCCTCTGGACTCTCTCCACCCTATCTATAGCCTTAATGTACTGTAGGTGAGGTCTCTAGAACTGGACCCGATACTGTAGGTGGGGTCTCAACATGGACTTGTATAGAGGCATTAACACCTCCCTCCTTCTGCTTGTTATACTCCTCCCTATGCATGCCAGCCTTCTGGTTGCCTTGCCTACCACTTTGTTGCACTGGTTTGTCTCCTTTAGGTTGTCTGAGATGATAATCCTCAGATCCCTCTCTTGTTCTGTTACCATAACTTCTTCACCCCCAGTGTGTGTGTGGCCTTTGGGTTTTTGTGCCCTATGTGCCCTCCTTCTCTGAGATCCTGCCAGTCTGGGAGAGGGGGGCAGATGGACGGAAGGTCAGAGAAGGGGAGATAGGGGAGCTAAACATGTGACTCAAGGGCAGGTGCCAGGAAAAAGAACACAGATTTGTAGGGAACTGGCAACAGTTCTGGGAGCGAAAGTTCTTTAAATCTGATGGACTGCTTTAAATCTGATGGACTGCATCTGACTAAGGAGGGAGTCAGTGCATTGGGGCAGAAGTTTGATGTCTTTGCAGAATATTTAAACTAGCAAATGGGGAGAGGGGTGCAGCACCCCATACGTCCACATGGGAAGAACACCCCTCCCCCCTCAGCAAGTGGTCAAACAGGGATTCAGCATGTTTGCAGTTCATTTGCATCACCAGGTAAGAAAAAAGGTCCGTCTCCCCATACGACGTACAGGAAAATGCCAAACCTCACCCAATAACTAACACATTGAAATCTGGCCAATGGAAAATCATGTACACAAATGCTCACAGCCTGGGAAATAAGATCCCAGACCTGCAGGCAATAATGTCAGAGGCTAAACTGGACATAGTAGCAATTAGTGAGACGTGATTTACCAGTAACCATACTTGGGAGACTTCAGTACCTGGCTATGTACTGTACAGAAGAGACCGAGGTGCAAAAAGGGGGTGGTGGCCCTGTGTCAATGAAAATCTCAAAGCTACAGAAATTCACAATACACATAAGGAGCCAGAAGAACTGTGGGTCACCCTGGAACAGGAAATGGGACAGCCATAAGAACTGGGGTCCACAGGCCCCAGAGACCAGGGGAGGACATAGACACATTACTGTTAGAAGATATACAAAACATGACAGCTAAAGGGGAGGTTCTGATAATGGGAGACTTCAACATGCTGGATACAGATTGGTCAATACCAGCAGGAGCATCTGCCAGAACTAGGCACATGGTGGATTCCCTGCAGGGGGAGGGCCTCAGACAACTGGTACAACAACCCACAAGAGACAGGGCTATCCTAGATGTAGTACTGACTAACAGGGAAGGGATCACAGATCTCCAGGCAGAAGGTCACCTGGGGGCCAGTGACCATCATATGGTATGGTTCAGTTTGGCTGCTACATCTAAATCATCCCATTCCAAGGCAAAAATATGGGACTTCAGAGGAGCTGACTTTGATAAGATGGCCAGAGTTAAGCTAGCCCTGGCAAAAAGAAACACAGGTGAGGGAGTACAGGCAAAATGGGCAAGCATTAAGGATGCAATACTTGAAGCAACATCCCATTGTGTTAGAAAAGCAAGTGCAAGAGAAGAAGGAAACCACTTTGGTTCTCAAATACAGTAGCAGAAAAAGTCAGAGCCAAAAGGCTGGCCTTCAGGAAATATAAGGGAACACAGCGGGATGAAGATAGGGAGGCATACCAAACTGCACTAAGGGAAGCAGGGAAGGCAGTAAGGCAGGCAAAGTCCCAAACTGAGGAAACACTAGCACCGAACAGTAAAGAAGGTGACAAGACTTTTATAGATGCATTAGTGAAAGGAGAAAAGTCGAGTGGGTATTGCTAAGCTCAAATGAGAAAGGGGGCATGTGAGGAGAAGGACCCTGTAAAAGCATCTATCCTAAATAGATACTTTTGCTCAGTATTTACTGAAGAGAAGGTAGGGCAGGGTCCACAGCTCAGCACCATGGACACAGGGGGAAGGAGGTGAGCACTACTCCCTTCACAAAAGAAAGGGTCCTACAAGAGCTCGCTAAGCTCAGGGTGGACAGTGCAATGGGACCTGATGGCATACATTCCAGGGTAGTTAAGGAGCTAAGGGTGGAACTAGCAGAGCCATTAGCAGAACTGTTTAGTGAGTCTCTGAGCACAGGAGAGGACCCAGAGGCTTGGAGAAGGGCTCATGTGATCCCGCTCCACAAGAGTGGTAGCAGGGAGGAGGCAGGGAACTACAGACCAGTCAGTCTTACCTCAGTAGTGGGCAAGATTATGGAGGCACTCCTTAAGGAAAGGATAGTGCAACACCTGGAATCCACAGGGCACAGGATCCAAGACAGCATGGGTTTACAAAGGAAGGTCCTGTCAAACTAATCTCATAGATTTCTTTGACTGGGTAACCAGAGTGGTGGACCAAGGGGGAGCAGTTGATGTCACCTACCTTAACTTCAGCAAAGCTTTCAACACTGTTCCACATAGAAGATTGATAAATAAGCTGGGTAGGCTCAGGGTGGGTCAGACGTTGGTCAACTGGGTGGCAAACTGGTTGACGGGCAGAAAACAGAGAGTGGTGGTAAATGGTATACAGTCAGAAGAGATGCAAGTCACAAGTGGGGTACCTCAGGGATCAGTCCTGGGGCCAGTCCTCTTCAATAACTTCATTAGTGACATTGCAGATGGACTAGAGGGTAAGGCTTGTCTGTTTGCAGATGACACCAAGATCAGCAACAGAGTAGATGATCCAGATGGGGTGGGCAGAATGAGAAGAGATCTGGATAAACTAGCAAAATGGTGGAAGAGTGGCAACTGGGATTTAATGCAAAGAAGTGCAAGATCATGCACATAGGGAAGAGAAGTCTTAAAGTCACCTATAGGCTGGGAGGGGAGTTGCTGGCAGTCACAAAGGAAGAAAGAGACTTGGGAATCATTATCACCGATGACCTGAAATCATCCAAGCAGACCTCTAAAGCAGTAGGTAAGGCTAGGGGGACATTAGGGTGTAGTACTAGTGGTATTACAAGTCATAAGAGGGAGGTAATAATCCCTCTTTACAAGACACTGGTTAGGCCCCATCTGGAGTACTGCATGCAGTACTGGAGGTCACACCTTCACAAGGACATTAACCAAATTGAGGCAGTCCAGAGAAGGGCAACCAAAATGGTGCAGGGACTGCATCAGAAGACATATGGGGACTGCATCAGAAGACATATGAAGACAGATTAATGGAGCTCAATATGTATACCCTTGAGCAAAGTGGGAGAGAGGTGATATGATCGAAACATTCAAACACCTTAAGGGCATTAACAAGGTGAAAGAGTCTAATATGTTTAAATAGAAGAAAAACAGCAGGACAAGAGGACACAGCATGAGATTAGAGGGAGGCCGATTAAGGGGGAATGTGAGGTAATTCTTTTTCACAGAAAGAGTGGTGGATGCATGGAACGACCTACCTCAGGAAGTGGTGGCTATGTATACAGTGCAGGGCTTCAAACAGGCATGGAATAGGCATAAGGGAGCAATACAGATGAGTATGAATATATAGGCCACTGACAGAGCAAAGACCGATGTCACATTTATAAGGTAGAAAAAGAAATGGGCAGACTGGATGGGCCTTGCGGTCCTTATCTGCTGTCAACCTCTATGTTTCTATGTGCATTATTTTGCACTTTTTTGCATTAAATCCCAGTTGCCATCTTTCTGACCCCCCCCCAGTTTTATCAGGTCCTCCCTTATTTTTCCCACCCACCCGTGTGTCCACTCTATTGCAAATCTTTGTATCATCCATAAATAGACATACTTTCCCCTACAGTCTTTCCTCAATATCTTCAATGTAGATGTTAAATAGGATGGGCCCCAATACTGACCCCTGCGGCACCCCACTTGTCACCCTTCCCTCCCCGGAGTGCTCCCCATTTACTACCACCCTCTGGCTTCTGTCACTTAGCCAGCTCTCCACCCATTTGTTTATTTTTGACCCCACCCCTAAACTGCCCAACTTGTTCACCAGCCTCCTGTGAGGGATGGTGTCAAAGGCCTTGCTGAAGTATATTCAATATACTTTTTTTTTGTAACTGATCTTTCTGCCTCTTCAGCTGGATGCCCCCAGATATCCACAATCTGGCTCTAGTCATTGACATCCCTGCCCATTGCTCCTTACCTGCCTCAGAGTGGGATGTTGTGGAGGACTTCTTGAGGCAGGTAAGGAGTACTGGACTGGGATGTCATAGGCTAGAACCAGATTGCAGATGTTTGGGGGCATCCAGCTGAAGAAACAGAAGCTCCACTCTATTCACCCCCAATCTATTCCTTCTGCACCTACCACTTCAACAATGACTGCTCTGGGACTCAGGAGAGAGGCCCTTACAGACTCATAGCAGAGGGACCCAACTGTGGCACGTGTAAGCAAGGGTGACTGTCAGTTTTTCTGTTTTCTACCTAGGGGCTACATCGGCAAGCCAAGGTCCATCCTATCATGTGAGCATAATAATCCCCCCAAACAGTCACTGCCTCAGCACATCTCCCTCTGTATAACCAGCTTCTGAGCACCAATGGCTGCTGAGGTGGTTAGCCATCACATCTTTGAAACCACCCACCCCAAAAGATGACAGGCTGTCTCTAGGATACTATACCACAAGCCAACTCACAGTGGTGCCCGGCTATCGGGGTAAGATTCTGGGTTAATGGTATGGTAAGGTATCCCCCAGTCGCTATGTGATATCAGGTGGCCCTGTCTCTTTATTGCTATTGCAGTGCTTCATCAGGAAGGACTCATTTTGATGGATCTTCTCCCATTTAAATATATCTTGTTTCATTAATAGTCTGTTTAATTGCTAACAATCAGACTCCAGGCTTATATGTATCATGATTTCATCAGGATGTTTTGAATTCAAGTCTGAACCAAATGCAAGCCATCGCTACGTGGGGCTGTCCCATTCCTTACAGCGAACAGCATGAAACCCGATGGAGGCCTACAATTATCTGTAACGATGGAACCAAGAGAGGGGATTAGCAGGAAATTGGTATACCTCAAACCCATAGTAATCCGAGTGAGACTCCAAGGAGCTGTCTTCCTGCAGGTAATTTTCATGCTTTGTAGGGAGAGAATGGCGAAGGCTGTTGGAGAAAGCATTGAGTCTAAACAGCAGCTCATCCATCAGGTTTTCAAACTCATCCAGGTAAAAATTCTGCCAACAGAAATTAAAAAATGACAGGTATGCCCATGTGTAAGCAGTACAATTCCACATGTGGTTAACTTAGCTGAAGCAATATGCAGAAACAGTTGGGGTCTGGCAGATGTTGTCTGAACCTGCTTTTGCTGAGAAGTTGGGGAAAGGATTTTACTTGCTGGATAAGCTTTAAATTCTTTATCAGTCTGTAGACTTTAGGGCAGGAGTGATGACTTGTTTAATAGTGTTGTGTAGTGTGGGGGATCCACAGTGGAAGATGGATATTCATTTATCTTTTCTACAGGTATTGTGAGCAGCTTTCTGGAAGTTTCTGTCCTTCTCAGCCAGGATCAATTTACAGCTCACTGGGGCTTAAATACCTGGGATTCTCACATAGCAGTACTGCAGAAGCAGCTGGGGTCTGGCAGATGTTGTCTGAACCTTCTTTTCCTGAGCAGTTGGGGAAAGGATTTTAGTTGCTGGATAAGCTTTACATTCTTTATCAGTCTATGGACTTTAGGGCAGGAGTGCTGACTTGTTTAATGCAGTGTTTGTGTGGGACCTTCCTCTGGAGGAGGTTGCAGTGCTTGGAGGTGCTGTGAGAGGCAGATACAGGGCTGATGCACTCTTGTGAGAGGCGGGTGTGGGCCCTAATCCCACCCCACCCCTCCCTCCCAGAGCACAGCTCATTTATAGGGGAACACCTGCCCTGCTATTAGAGGAGGAGGCTTCAGGTGCAGCTCATGTTGTTTTATCCAATAATGCAGCCACGGGGCAGGGAAAAAGCATAGGTAGGTCTCAAATAGGATTGCAGCATCCACAATGAATTGCTGATTAGTGTGATAGGTGGATATTGTGGAGGGCCTTCAACTGGAATATATCAGGTAAACTTTCTGTTAGAGGCTCGTCTAGGATTAGTTAATTCTTAAATCTTCTTGCTGTGGGCAGAGGTAGCAGTGGAAGTTTGAAGAAGTGGTGAGGTTCTGGAGAGCTAACTTATCTTTGTCATAAGTTTTTGTAAGTTATGCTGTTGTGTTTTAAATTTGGCCTAACTCCTTAAAATCTTTCTGGGGAAGCTCTCCCATCCACCCCTTGTATTAGCCTTTTTTAAATACGGAAGAGCCACTGAAGGTTGGGTTTAAAGGCTGGGATGGAGGAGCTTAAGGAGTTGTAAACTTCCCCTATGAGCTAACTCTTAAGGCTAATAGTCAGGTGGGGAAAAGTTCAGCCACTCAAGCGTTCCAATTGTAAAAGTCTGCATGCTGTATGGGGGGGATCGCCTAGGTATAGGTACTGGTAGCTTGAGAAACTGTAGAGCCACTGAGTTGGTAATTTGGCCTAGAAAAGACTGCTGTGATGATGGGGGAAGGGACCACATATCACTAGAGCAGGTATCTTTGGGTGGGTGGTTGGGTGCACTGGGTGTGGTGCGGCCATGATACTGGACTGGGCTTGGAGGTTTGGGGATGCCCAGTGTGCTACCAGCTGGCACAACTTAGGGAGGAGGTAGAGGGGATCCAAAGGCAGCTGGGGGTGCTAGGGAGGAGGATTGGAGAGGTCGGAGCACTAGGTGCTGGGGTCTCCCAAGCTGGGGGAGGAGTGAAGGGAGGTACTCACATTAGGAGAGGAGGGAAGTGGAACACACAGGGGGCTCTAGGAGACCCTGGCAGGTGGGACCCAAAAGGTGGAAACTTCCACAGCAGTGAGGCAGAGTCTGGAGGTGTCCAAAGGCAAGAGAGGGGTGGTAAGGCGGGGGTGCACTGGGGGATGGGCTGAGGCTCACAAATTGTTTTAACCCTCTACGCCCATTGGTAGAAGAGAGGTGTGTGGGGGAGGAAGAGGAGGAGGAGGATGATAATGCTGCTGGTGAAGCTGGGGCAGGGACAGGTAGAAAGGGTGAAGGGGGCAAGGGCGCAACAGAGGGGGTCCCGGATGGGATGGGGAAGAGGGGTAGGAGGGGAGAAGAAAAAGGAGGATCAGGGGAACAAGAAAGAGGCTGATGATATGGAACAGGGGAGCACAACAGACAGGAAGGCGCAGGACGTAAATGGGATGATAGCGAGCAGAAAGCCAAGTAGGCAAACGGATAGGATGGATGGATTAGTAAGGAGTTGGGAAAGAGATACAGAGAAAGATACTCAGGTGGGGGGGGATAAAGAAGGCCAGGACATGGGTAGAGGAGGTGACCAGGGACAATAGTGAAAGGGCTACCTTCGACACCCAGATTGTGGGAGGTGTGAGGAGCTGGTTGGAGGCAGAATACAGACAAAGGGATGAGGAGGGGCATGGAAGGAGGGGGAACCCGAGAGGTGAACAGGGAGGCAAAGGGGAGGTTAGAGTACTGCTATTGGGGGACTCCATGATCAGAGGCATCCAGTGGGAGGGGGAGGGTAAAACCTGTCTGATCAGACTCAAATGCCACCCAGGCCTGATGGTGCACAAGGCCAAGCATGAGTTGTATTCACTGGCAAGGGAATGCAGGGGGACCTCAGACATTCTAGTGCACATGGGGACAAACGACATAAATGGTAATAGTGAACTAGAAATTCAGGCAAGGTTCCGGGAGTTAGCCAGGCTATGCCTTTCCATAGGCTGTAAGATCTCCTTTTTGGAAATCCTGCTGTTGCCAAGAGCTAGTGGGGAAAACAAGATGAAGATTAGGGAGATAAATCAGTGGCTTAGGGAGTGGTGTGGGGAATTGGGGTATGGCCTGGTGGAAGACTGGGGGGAGACCTGGGAGGATAAGGGGCTGTACGCTAGGGACAGGCTCCACCTTAATTTGGAGGGGAAGGAAATCCTTAAGCTCAAACTAGCTCGGTTCATCAGCAAAAGGTGGGGTTTAAACTTGTGAAGGGGGGAGGGATCAAAAAAGGGGTAGTGTCAGCAGGTACGATAAATGAGGGACATGGTCTCCACTCCTCTAGGGAGATATGGAAATGGGTCACCAGGTAGGGTGTAGGAGCTCAGAAATGGCAGTTCAAGGGGGAGAAAGGGGAGGAGGGAAAAGAGGTGATGAGTGGTCCTGATAAATGCCAGGAGTTTAGGAAACAAAATGCCTGAGCTCCAGGTGATGCTAGTTGAGGGGGAGGTAGATGTGGCAACAGTCACTAATACCTGGGCCACTCAAGGGCATGAGTGGGACCTAAATCTGGAGGGCTACATTATGTTCAGAAAGGATAGGAGGGAGGGAAGGGGGAGTGGTGTAGCACTTTTGGTCAGAAATGGCATGGGTATTGGAGAGGTAGAGGAGACAGAGGGGAATGTGGAGGCTATTTGGGTCACCTTGCTGACACAGGGGTAAAGAGAGTAAAGGTCGGAGTGGTATACAGACCACCAGCACTGGCGGAGGTCCTGGAAGAAAGTTTGGTGGCAAATCTTGAGGGACACTGTAGATTGGGAAAGGGAAGGGTAGTGGTAATGGGGGACCTCAACATGCCAGGAACAGACTGGGGGACTATGATGTCACCAGTGGCCAGAGAGCAGAGGCTGCTAGATGTCTTTCAGGATGCATTTCTGACACAACAGGTGGGTGAGCCAACTAGGGAGGCCCAGACACTGGACATGGTCCTGGCGGACAGTGATCAGATTAGTGGCCTAGAGGTGAGGGACCCGCTGGCAGGGAGCAATCACGCCACAGTCTGGTTCTTCCTGGACCTTGAGGGGAAGGAAAGCTGAACAAGGACGGTAGTAACCGACTTTAGGGGTGCAGACTTCAGGGAGATGGGAAGGATCCTTAAAGATTGTCTGGACAGGATACGGCCAGCTATGGATGCTGACAGCAGGTGGGGGATCATTAGGAGGGGGAATACAGGAGGTTACCAGATCCTGAGCAAGGGAAAGGCATAAGTTTGGTAAGGCCAGAAAACCCTGCTGGTGGACCCGGGAGGTGCAGGAGTTGGTGAGGGAATAGAAGGCAGCCTATAGGTGCTTCAGGTGCTCAAGGAGTGAAAGGGATCTGGAGGAATATGAGCTGACAGCCAAGAGAGTCACCAGGGTGGTGAGAGCAGCTAAGGCAAAAAAGGAGCAGTTCTTGGCCAGTGGGATCCAGAGGGGGGACAAGGGGTTCTTTAGATACATAGGAGAAAAAAGGAAAGTAAGGGGGCAGATCAGCAAGATAAGGATAGAGGATGGCTGGGCACAGGAGGCGGGGGAACAGGCAGAAGTTCTAAATGAGTACTTTGCCTCAATTTTTACCAGGGGGAATGGAGGGCCAATGTCTTGCAAGGGGAGGAGGGGCAAACTGGAGGAAGGGGTGGGACAGGTAGAGACCAGGGGCCCTGATGGGTCTGGGCAAAGGGAATGGCCACCACAGACAGGTGGGGGCCCAGCAGTGCAGAGTGAAAAGGTGGAGGACGTGGAGGCTGAAATCCCGGTAGAGAAAGTAAGGGAAGCCCTCAGGTCCCTTCGGATGGAGAAAGGCCCTGGGCCAGATGAGATACATCCCAGGGTGCTGAGGGAACTGGCGGATGTCCTGGCAGTCCCTCTAGCGGAGCTTTTCAACATCTCTCTGAGGACTGGGTGGGTGCCCCAAGACTGGAGGGTGGCCTATGTCATGCTGATCCACAAGGAAAATTGAGAGAGGAGGTGGGAAATTACAGGCCCGTTAGCCTGACATCGGTGGTCGGCAAGGTGATGGAGGGTATTGTCAAGGAAAGGCTAGGGGGGTTACTGGAGTAAACTGGGTACTTGGACGATAGGCAGCATGACTTTGTCATGGGAAGATCGTGCCAGACAAACCTTGTTGAGTTCTATGATGGGGTGACAAGGGCCCTGGACCAGGATAGGCCAGTGGACCTCCTCTTTCTGGACTTTAGCAAGGCATTTGATTTGGTACCCCACAGTGGCCTGCTGGCTAAGCTGAAGAAAATGGGGGTAGGGAGACAGTTGTTAAGATGGATAGGAAATTGGCTCTCTGACCGTACTCAGGATGTCCCAGATTAGATGCAATATCTTATATTCAGTGGGGTCATGATTTTACCATTTTTATAATGTATTTATTCAGGTTAGCCTAGTCCAGATGTAAAATATTGTTTTCAGTGTGTTCTGATTTTACACAATGCAGCATAATATTATGTAACTGTAGAGCCCCACTGAAAATAAGATGCCACGTCTCCTGTGAACTATCCAAGCTAAATACAGTATATAGCTATCAGCAGACATATTCTAGGAAAAAGCATTGTAAAACTGTGTAAAAGGAAGACCACATTGAAACTACCTCTCAGCAGATCTGCATTGTGCAAATTCATTAGAAATAATAGGTAAAGGCATCCCAAAAGCTCTCCACAACCATACCGGTTCTGATGAGAATTTGTTTTGAAGTCTGTGGTGTAGTGACCCTGTCCTGATGATACTGCATCATGTAATTAAGCCTGTTACTCATGTCTTGATCTCATCTATAACCATTGCAGCCTCCTGGGTTGTACATGAAAATAGACAACCTGTTGCCTAGTGTACTCACTGGGTAAACAAAGACAAAGAGAGGAATGTGATCCTCATCTTACTGTATTGCATGCTGTTCCTTGCATGCCTTTCTCTTCTTATGTCTGCTTTTACATTATTTGTATGCATTTCTTTTATTGTAAGGTTTTTTATTTGGCATTCTCCTTTCCCCTTGTAACCTCCCCTGGACACGTTTGGAAACCATCTGTTTCACAGCTGATTAGGCCTTTCCTGGTAAAACCTTTATATAAATAAAATGCCCTCTTGGTGAAGTTAGATTCTCTCCTTTAAAGAGGTAGTATCACAATAATAAAAGTCAGGCAGATAGCTACTTGTTATGTACCTATCAGCCTAGCAAAGAGAAGCATCATACTTATTTATTTTTTTATTTATTTATTTAGGGATTCGGAGCATACCTTTGAGCTCAGAGCTCTTTTACAAAGGTTCCACATCAAACAGTGACAATGACAGCAATAACAAACAGTTTACATACAATACTCGAATAGTAGGTAGCTAGCATACAATAAGGTTACAATGTCATTCATAGTACCAGTGGTGATAGTACAGCATCAAGAGCATTCAACTAGGGTAAAGGACAGTGTTTATATGTAGCGAAGGAGATAAAGAGGTGTGACACCTAGTGTGAGAGTTCAAGGAGGAGTCAAGGTGAGGGGGATACTTAGCTTGAGAACAAGAATTCCTTATCACCAAAAAGGTTCCATCCCCTCTGGCATCTACCCACACAGTGGACACAATATAAAAGTGGAGATGCTAGCTCTACCCTTTCTCATGATGTTTCCAGGGAAAGAACAAGTGCTGCTTCCTCAGAAAGATATAGGGACCACTGAAAAGGGCCAGCTACATTAATTTATGGACACTAATGAAAAACAAAATATAGCTGTCCCACTGGCACAGGGACAGGTTGCCTACCTGCGACACTGGCAATCCGGGTTCAGGAAAGGACCTGGGACATCTGAGGGCCGGCTGGGGGAGAAGGATTGAGCATCCGAGGACTGCTTCCTTCTCCGGGGGGGAGGGGGTAGAGTGTTCGGCACAACACGGTCCCCTAGCAGAGGCTGGGTGTACTGAGCACGCTGACTCCAATAGCTCGGGGGGGGGGCCGGGCAGATGCTGGTCGTCATTGCACATCCCCGCCCCCACACACTGGGGAACAAAATTCTGCTGGCCGCCCTGAATGAAGCCCACCCTCAGCTTCAGTAAGCTTCCAGGCCAGCCTGTCAACCTATCCCATCGTTGCGGCACTCTAGGGCTGGTGCTGTGACCCCGCCCTGGGGGGTAAGCCAGGGGGTATCGACAAGGCACGGTCAGTATGGGAATGGGAGTGGAAGTGGAGGTCCATGACTGGGCTGAGTCACTGAGCGGACGACGGCAGGAAAAAGTATACTAAATTTAAAAAAAAAAGGAAGACAAGCACCATTGAGGGGAGACTGACCCTCCTCAAGTCTCCAGATACCTTGCCAGTATACAATGGACTTCTGTAAAATCATCACTAGACTATCCTATATGTAAGCAATGAAACATGACACGATATGAGATGTTATGTAAGAACTGCACACTCCCTTGCACTGTAAACATCTTGTTTATTCAACCACATGGAAGTTCAGTTATCACATAACTTACATTCTAGCGTGTCTTATTATGTTTACAAAATAGGCAAACTGTTGAACAATGAAACTAAATTAAAAAAAGATACGTTTTCTCTTATGTTTAAAAATGTAGTCTCGACTCCACCTTTCACCGCCTTTCATTGCCTTGTAAAAGCACCTGAAGACTAGCATGAAACACTGGGTTTCTGGGGGTCTCGTACCAGTATCTGTTGTAAATTTATTTAATAAACTTTTGTATCTGCAGGAGACTGTTATTATCTATTTTAGCTAACCACACACTCGTTCCCGTTTGTGTTTTCTACTGCTGCTGCTGTTATTGTGTGCACCGTGGCCATTCCCTGAGCAACTGTTTTGTTTGGCAGAGCTACTGTACACTAGCTGGCAAGGATGAGCTGATGCCAACTTAGTATTCAGTAAATATGCTGAAATCCAGCACTTTTGCTTCTGACTTGCCCAATCAGAGTTTTTGCGCCACTTCAGAGCACATTGACTTTGAGCTAAATATTTACAAACAATAGACTCTAGTCCTTCGCAGGTGGTCAGGGCTAGTCCAGGGGTCAGTTATTTCCCCATCCCGGTCACTGTACACCCTCCTGCCCCCATCCCAGGCATTTTATTTTATGAAAACAAATTTCCAGCTCCTGGCACTGTGCCAGAGGCTTAGTTTTTATTTTAAATTGACTGGAGGAACAACGGAGGATGGAAGTGGTTGGGACTGACTGGAGTGGGTGAGGGGCCATTTTTAGTTTGCTAGACGCCATACCAAGGACACTGAGACCAGGATATTCAAAGGGCAGTAGTGATTGCAAATCATGTCAGCGGTTCACTAACACCACTTTGTGCCCTCATAGCAAGGAAGGATTGTAAACTGCAATACCGGATGGCATGGTTAGTGAGTTGCTAACCCGTTTGTGAATGGCCCTAAAATATGCAGGTGGGCCTGTGAAAACATCTGCTAGTGCCTTGTATGTAGGTGCACCAGCATGTTGGTAGGTTTAGAGAGGCTGTAAGTATCCTTTAGGCAACCACAGGACACCAGGGATTAATTTTTACTGTATCAGAGGGGTGATCAGGTGCAGGGGAGCCACTGGATACCAGAGATTAATTATTACATTACAAGTCGGGTTATCAGGGGGTGGTAGGACCACTAGACATTAATTATTACATTACAAGTTGGGTTATCAGAGGGTGGTAGGACCACTAGACACCAGAGATTAATTATTACATTACAAGTCAGGTTATCAGGGGGTGGTAGAACCACTAGACACCAGAGATTAATTATTACATTACAAGTCAGATTATCAGGGGGTGGTAGGACCACTAGACACCAGAGATTAATTATTACACTACAAGTCAGGTTATCAGGGGGTGGTAGGACCACTGGACACCAGAGGTTGATCATTACATTGGGGGTGATCGGGGAGCAATAGGACCACTGGATACCAGGGATTAATCATTATAGTACTGACAAGGTGATCAGGTGCAGAGGGGTCAATGGACCCCAGGGATTAATCTTTACATTACCTGCAGGGTGATTGGGGGGTGGGGCACCACAGGATGCCAGGGATTAATCATTACATCACCAGTGGGGTGATCGGGGGCAGGGGGGACCACTGGACACCAGAGCTGGCCACTGCAGTGGTACTGATTTATGTGTTTATTGATTGGAAACATTGTACCAGGAATGACATACTGAGGTTCTCACAGCTTGTAAATAGTCAGCAGCCCCCTGTCTGCTCTAGGCCTGTAATGAGACCCTAATGAGATGCAAATGACCACATAGCACCTTGCTAGTGCTGTGGGGTAATTTGCATCTTACGGTACGAATATGGCTTCTGGAGCAAACATTTAGCAGGCCCAAACCAGGACCATTGAATATCCTGGCCGAAGTGTCCAAAGCCAAACTAATGGCAAGGGTCCCAATCCATGTCAAACTGAAGCTGCCAGTGTTCATATTCACTCCTATTTACTAGGTGGTTATAAATAGCAGGGTTGTAGGTAGTCCTGTGGTACCTTGTAGGAACAAGACAGTTAAAAAAAAGATTGTGGTGGCTAGGTTTACAGCTCCTTCCACTCCTTCCTCCATTCCAAGTGACAGCACCAGACTGGAGGATCACATTGTTCCCCAACAGGTGTGTGTGTGTGCGCGCGGCGCGCTCGCGTGTGTGTGTGTGTGTGTGTGCATGCATGTACATGCGTGTGGTTGTGTGGTTGTCCATCACTGGCAGTGCTCCATGATCACCTTCCACCGCAGGACTGGGGGACATGTTCAGCAGAGTCCCTGACTCAGCGATGCATGGCCTCCTGCAGGTTGGGGGCACTTTGTTTATACAGTGTCACATCAGTGGTTCTCCTTTGCACATCTACTGTAAATGAATGAGGTCATTTTGAACTGAACTACCCATTAGTACATGTTAAAGCTTGTATAATCTCTAATCAGATGTTTTCCAGAAGATCAGAACTTAAACTCTAACATTCACTGCAGGGTATTGAATGCTGCAGTCCATCTTTGATGTCAGCTGCAGGGGTTCTGGGATTTGTAGGTACATAAGATGTCAGCCTAGAAGTAAGCAAAATTAGTCCAATACTATCCACTGTACTGCAGTAAGCAGTAAGTAAAACAAGATGATTTCGCACACACAAAGTGCTCACTGGGACCAGCCCCACACTTGGTTGTGCGGCCCTTTGTGCTAACTGTTCCCCTTTAAACTACCTTAAAAAAGAGCACATTGAAATCACATACTTCCAAGAAGCACATCTTAATGATGGTGAACTTCTAAAACGAGGGGTAGGTCAGTCCTTTCATTCATTCATTCTATACATCACATGCTAGAGGGGTTGCCATCCTACTACATAAAACTTGCCCTTTCAAGTCACCAAGTGTGAAACAGACAATGTGGGAAGGTGGTTCTTGGAACAAGAACTGCTATTTAATAACCCGGTGGTCCCTCTCGATACAGTATCTATGCACCAAACCTTGATGATTCCAAATTCTGTCAAGACATCAAGTTGAAACTATGCCAAACAAGGGGGGGGGGGGATAATATGGAGAGGGGTGTTCAGTATGGTTCTGGATGCAGTAATGGATTGCTCCTAAACTCCCCAATACCAATTGTATGAGGCAGTGCAAGTACTTAAACAGCAGGTGGATGATTTGTGGTTCTGTGAAATCTGGTGGGCCCTCCATCCCATGGTAAAAGATTTTTCCTTCTTCTTTCTAGTCTGTCAACCCCGCACCCACATAAACTATTTATATGTCTCCTATAGCCTGGTGAGTACTGTGACCACCTGACTGTATTTATCTAAACTGCTGTCTGACCACACTCCTCTGAAGTTGGTGTGGCAGGCCAGTGGAGAGATGAGTGAGGGTAATTAAAGTGTGGAGACTTGACCCACATCTCCTGACTAGGCAGGAATTTCTTGAACAACTGAGGAAGGAAATAAAAAAAATGGGATCAGTCTCAGAAATGAGAATAGTCTGGGACACATTAAAGGCTTATGTGAGGGGACAGGCAATAGCATAGGCTGCCAAACTTAAAAAGGACAGGTAAGCAAAGCTAAAACAAGTGAAAAAAATAAGGCATTCCGAGATTGGAAACTGAACAGAACAGGCATTTTATCCGAAAAACATAGTATAAACTCATTGAATTGGCAATGGAGTATAATGAGATCGCCTTCCGTCAAGTTGAAAGAGCTTTAACTTTCCAGAAATATCATTACAATGAGCCTGGAAACAGATGTGTGAAATTAGTGCCCCTTCAACTTAAAAGAGAGGAAGCTGTGAGACACATCTCTGGCATGATGTCAGTCTGGCATACTATTTAGTAAGCAAAAATACATAAATGATAAACTTGTAGAATACTATACTAACCTTTACATAGCAGGGAAGGATAATCCAATATCTAGGACACAACCTGAGACAAATAATTTTATGAAACTCTCCCTCAATTGCTAAAGAGGTGACAGAATCTCTGGAACTACTCCTTACTAAACAAGAACTACTAGTAGCTGCGGGCTCCTTGACAACTGCAAAAGCCTCGGGGCCTGATGGTTTATCTCTTGGACCTTTACAAAAAAACTAGTGGCTACTTTGATGGGACTACTATATTATGCCTTTTGAGGAATTTTTAGAGAAAAAAACTGTGTATTTCATTTAAGGAAGTCCTGCATCATGGTGCTGCGGAAGCCAAGCAAACCAAGGGACCAAGTGGCCTCATACAGGCCCATTTCTCTGCTAAATGGAGACTTCAAGATATATGCAAAGGTCCTGGCAGCACAGCTAGATAAGGTGTTAATGCAGGGAACTGCCTCAGGCAAGGCAGGATTTCTGAGAGGGAGAGTGACACACATCAATCTCTGCATCCTGTTGAGGAGTCAATTGGACACATCTAATTGCCTGTTGGTGGTCTCACTCGAAGCTGAAAACGCATTTGATTGGATCGAGTGGGTCTACCTCTGGAAGGCAATGCAGCATATAGATTTTGGTGATAAGTTCATGGGTTTGGAGCAGGCTATGTATTTGAACCTCAGTGCTGCACTGCAGACCAATAGGGTATCTGGTCAGATGCCTGTGTGGAGAGGAACACAGCAGGGCTACCACCTATTACCACTTATTTTTGTTATAGCTTTAGAACCTCTGGCAATTGCACTGAGTGGTCATCCTCAAATATCTGCTGCTGATTATGGTAGTAGTACTACAGCCTCTGTTGCTCTTTATGCTAATGATTTACTGGTCACCGTCACACACCCTGAAATATCCCTACCGGCCCTGGAAAAAAAAGAAGGCTTTGGGACCCAAGCAAGTTGCACAAAAAAATCTGATTAAATCAACTGTTAGCCTTTATGTAAATGTAAACATCAGGTGTTGAGCCAGACCCTTCCCTTCCAATGGTCCAGAAGTGGGTTTAGATATTCTGGAGTCAATGTCACTCTGTTAGAGTGCATTTTGAGGCTAATGTCTCACCACTGTTGCAAAATACAAAAGAGCTGTTCACAAAATAGAAAATGCTGCTTCTGTCTGTCTTAGGGCATGTCAATGTTCTTAAAATGACAGTCTTGTCATGTTTTCTGTTTCTGTTCCAGGTGCTGCCTATTCCCATTCCCAAAACCTTTTTCTAACTGAATTCAAGTTGCTTAGATTGGATATAGGTGCAAAAAAACCTCCCAGGATAAAATTCAATCAACTGACTATGCCTCCGGGGGCATCCCAAACTTCATAAAATACTACTAGGCAGCTCAACTGACAGGAGTGGAAGGCTGGCATGGCACGAAATGTGATGCAAAGGACATTATGTTGAAAAAGTGGCCACAAAGACAGAGCTTGACTGATATCTCTTGCACAGCTGTAGTATTTCTAATATCAGAGTGCCTATGGGCAACAGTATACTAATACATCTGCTGAAACTATGGCATGCGATTCACAAAGTTATGAACAGCCTCTCACAGTTTACAACTTTAACACCACTGTGGAACATAATTACCTTCTCCCAGACTTCTTGTTAATATCAGGGGTTTCAACTATGGGAACAGAAGGGGATAGAGGTTTTGGAACATCTGTATGAAAATGGTACCCTGTTGTCCTTCCAAGCACTAAAAGACAGGCTTGTCCTTTCCCCAGTGCATTACTTTAAATATATCCAGCTCAGACATTTCTTGAGCTCCACCTTGGGCCACTCCCTAGAACTTCAAAAGCCAAACAGGGTGGCATAAACTCTAAATGGAGCACATGAAACCAAAGGTCTGGCAGTTAATCTGTGTAAGCATTTTTTGAACAGCACTCCTTTTCAAGGAGTGGATACCAGGACAAAATGGCAGGACTGGTTGGGGATAGAAATACAGGAGGAGGAACAGGACAATATATTAGAAGATAGTTGGAGAATTCATATACAGAGCAAATTTAAAATGATTCAGTTCCTAATGCTCTACCAGGCATGCTACACCCCAGCACACTTAAAAACCTGTCCCCTATATATGATGGGCTATGCCTCAGATGTAAAACTGAAGAGTGCAGTCTCTTTTATACGATGCTTTCATGCCTAAAGCTGCAGCCATATTGGCAGAAGATATAAAATATATTATCAGAGGTGCTTTCAATACCAGTGAAACTGGAGGCTAATATGGTTTTACTGGGAGACCTAGAAAATTAGAGGCTCTGAATGAGGGGCAACGAAAATGTGTGCACACTGCAACTGTTTGTGCCAAGCTTGGCATACTCACCCTATGGAAAACTGAGGAGGCTCCTCTCAGAAAATTCGACTACAGCAACTGTCAGATTGTACTTAAATAGCTGGCCCACCAGCGCAGCATTAGCACTACTGCCTGCAATGCCAGCGACCCAGGTTCGGGAAACAATCCCGGGCATTGGAGGGCTGGCCAGGGGGAGGAGGTGCAAGCATCCCACAGACTGCTCTCCTACTCCGGGAGGGGGGGAGCTTCCGGTGCCTGCATGACCCCTAGTGGAGGCTGTGGTCTGACAGAGAGAGTTTGCGGCAGTTGACAGGTGTGCCAGACACATCGCATTCTTATGCCTCGGCATTGTTGCATGTCACACTTCTCCTAGGAAAATAATGAAACAAATGTTAGACAAGCACAGGGCTGCCCGCCTCACCCTGATGCTGCGCAACTGACCTATGACGTCATGTCAGAAACTGGATGTGGCATCCAATGGGGTAAGAGGAGAGGTCCTGGAGGCCCTGCCGTGGGGGGTAAGGCAGGGAGGAACATTGGGGAAGGTTATCCCCTGGGAATGTTGACAGGGTCCAGGTGAGGTCTTGCTGAAAAGGGAGCCATTCTGGGGGAAAAAAAGGTTGCACATTAATGGAAAGACTAATATTTAAATCCTGTGGTAGGCTAGTAGAATATGATAAAAGATGGCTGCTTCTGGAGGAATTCCTGGTTAGCAGACAAAGCCAATCTATAGACCAGAATAATTTAGAGGAGGGGGACTCTGCATAGAGGATCCAGCCGGCTGTATATAAACCAAACTTAAACTTAATTACTATAGAAACCAATGTATTAGAGAATGTAGTGAAAAGTCTAGTACAACCATGTTATTAGTTATTTTTAACTCCTCAATTTATCAGTTTTCTTTTTCTATTCTCTTGTTTATTCCTTAATGTTCAATTACATCAGGTTACCATGCCTGTGCTGCAGAGTAGATTTTTATTGCCATTCATGATACATTTTATTGTACACCTTTGAATACTCTAGTCGACAACTGTTATGATGTTTTGTCTGACTTTGGAAAATTCAATAAACTATGTTTAAAAAAAAAACAAGAATTAGGTTGTGTGCTAAACTTTACTTACGGTGCCTCGTGTTGTATTATTTTCTGTTGATTTCTGTCTTTGCCGTCCAATGAAGGAAAAGATTTTCTCCTGAACATAGTCAAAGATGTCTGTGAAAGTCACCAAGTGCCTACTACGAGAAGACTTTTTGGCTTCTTGTGCGAAGGAGGTGAGAACACCTTTCAACTTAAAATGAAAAAAAAAGTATTACTCACATGAAGGGATTTTATTACAAGGGAGAAAAAATAGTAATAATAATAATAAAACTTTATTTTAAGGCACCTTTCCAAAACCAAGGCGTCGAACATGGTGGACGTATCATACACTACAAATTCTTTAAAGTATGTAAAAATATAACAAACAATGGTTCCTATTACTGAGTGCTCAGTATGTGTGTGCTGACGTGATGCAATAGTTAATGTTCAATGGTACATTTTATGCTTACTTGTAACTGGGACACCTCAGGACAGATGAGGTTGATGTTTTCAGGGTTTGTAGACTGCATGAATCTGCCAATCCTGGTAACATCAGCTTGATCCTTCCTCATATGCCCAAGAGACAGACTTTGTGAAAGGTACACATGTTTAGAAATGCTACCTTTGGGGGAGGGAATGCTCTACAACTAAATCTATTGAATCATAGTGCGCAAATGATGTTTGTGTCTAGTCTGGTGGACTAGCCAACATTCTGGTCTGATGAGTCTAGTCAGTAAGAGCATGCAACACATTTCCTGGTTTTCCCCTTTTCATAATACCTGGAACTTTGGTCATGTGTGTGGCCCTCCTTTATCTCCCAATTTTGCTGTTTCTTCTGCTTACTTTAATGGAAACCTGTTTTCTTTCATTTGTATGGTCTCTTGTTAATGCTTTCCCGTCTGATATTCATTTTTAATCATATTAAATATTGCCAATCAGTTCCAAGTGAAGATTTCAGTGCAGGTTTCCACTCAAATTATACTGTATTACAATGTTCTAAGACTGATCAGGAAGTAAAACATGAATTTCAAGTGGAGAAAGAACATCAGCAAGGGGCCACAAAAATGGGGAAAAAATGATTATAATGTATGGTTGAGCGTTGTTGCCAAAGGAATTCAGCTACTAGAATTTCCTTTTGTGTTGCAGTAGTGATGCCACAATGCTGTTGTGCAGCAGTGAGGACGCCACTACTGCAGCACAACAGACTGGAACAGTGCCACTTGGCAATCAGGGTTCGAGCCATGGCTGCTGTCATTAGCATGTTCACTAAAAAGTGTTTTTTTTTTCTGCCTGAACAAAACCAGCAACTAACATATTATGGACGAACTTGACAATCTCACAAAGTAGGACTGCTTTAATATCAAAATACCTATGCAAGCTGCATGTGAATTCTGTCAAGATCAGTTTAAATGAAGTACTTTTTCTCAGCGCTACAGCTCAGACACTGAAACCTGTTCAAGCAAACTGTTGAACTAACAAGAAGTTGGCAATATTTGCAGTTGTAAAACAGGTTTCCCTTGTTTTGAATGTTGTCACTGGAAATGTGTCGAAACTCCTAAAAGACTGTGTATGAGCAACAATACACTGACAAGCATGTGTCTGAATCTCAAGGTTTCCATGGCAACCTCTCAATTCAGTCACAGGCATGTTGTGTATGGTTGCTCCTACACACTTTTGTATACAGAGTATGGTGGAACATTGCACTGCATGGAAATCCATGCCTAGAAAAGGGTTGTTGTGCTACAGTAGTGACACCAATTTAAATGTGCTGCAGCAGTGATGTTATTACTGTAGAACATCAACTCTGAATGTCACCATATAGCTGCTTTCCTTCAGCCCATCAAGATGGAAGCTGTTTCTTTTTTTTTTAATTTGAACTTACAGAAAAAAGCTGCAGTTGCTGGTCATGTGTTGAATCAGTAATTTGAACTCTTCACCAACCCTCAAGTGCCTACCACTCAGCCACCAGTTCACTGAATGGAAGCCGAGTGCCTGAAATGGGCATGGATGCCCATACACTAGAAAAGATAATGTCTGGGCATCCATACATAGACAAACCTGTGTCTTCATCTCAGGTTTTCTATGGTAACCAGGGAACCTCTTAAGCTTCGCTTTCTGAGGTTCTTAGTTGCTATAGAAACCTCTCGATACAGACATAGTCTTGTGTATAGCTTCCCATACATTGTGCTCTACATTTCAGAGCAAACCGAAGAAGCAGTACATCAGGGAGTTTAAGGAGACCACACATATGCCCATATTTCCAGTAACAGTAAGAAAGGAAAAGCAAGATTTATGTGAACTTTAAGGAGCTAGTGTACTGTCTAAAACTAATATTAGTTTTCAAAACCAGTCAACCATTACCTTTATGTTTGAGGTACGTTTTATTTTCCCTTTGTTTAATTAGAAGATTGTTTACCTCATGTTAGTAGGGGTGATGTGCATGACAGCACTCTGCCTGGCAGCCAAAATTTCTGTCTCTATCCCCCCCCCCCCAACTACATCATCAGCATTGTGACCTCACTATGATAGCACTGCTGCTTAGGAACAGCCACTCTGTAATGCCAGGGTAGTTACCTGTGATGTCACTATCAGTGAGCGCATAATGCTGATGATGCAATGGGGGATAGAGGTAGATATATCAGCTGCCAGGCTAAGGCTGTTCCACACAACCAGCACAACATTATCACATAGAAGACTTTCTAATGAGCAAAAAGAAACATAAAAATACTTCAGAAATAAAAGGTTACAACTGACTACTTCTTAAAATTTGTATTATAGTAATGTCTGTCAGTTTTGGAGCCACTAGCTCTTTAAATCCCACTCCAGCAGAATTTAATGGAATTCTGAGATTCCACTTGCCGATTTCACAATTTGTTGGAGTTTTACCAATTCTGAATGAACATTCTGCAGATGTATGCCTGGTACGTGATCTTTCCACTGGAATTTCATCAGCAGAATAAAATATTTTGCACACTGATAGAACGCAGATATTGCCGGCCTAACTGATTTCTGAATTTGATGGGTTCCACAGCATAGCTTTATAAGGTCAGAGGTTTGCATCCGAAGGAGTAGAAGTCTCTACAAATTACTGTTGATCTTTTGGATTTGCAAGTTACCCTTGCTTCAGTATGCGACTGGCAGCATGCCTTTGGAGAGTCCTCCTTGTCAGTTTTGTCGTTTAAGTTGGAGGTAGTGAGTTTGAAGACGGTCTTGAACTTTGAAATTTCATTTTTTTAAAGATAAAATGTCAAAGAATTTCATGTAAAGCTTTAAAGATGTATGTTTGTTTGAATGAGCAGTGTTATACCAGTGTTTGTTTGGTACAGACTTTGAATGGTGTAGGAGTTTCAACTATGTTCTGTCCATGTTAAAGTAACTCATTCCTGTGGTATGCTGACTGTTTCTATAAAAAAAAGCAGGTTGCCTGGCCTGGTGAAACATGGGGGTAGCCTGGTGCATGGTATGCCGATTGAACAGCGAACAGCATTACAGTGGCAATATGATGTTGCCGCTGTACTGCACCCATGGGACCCCAGCACTGCTTTCTCTGTGCCTTGCACCCCTCCCCAAATCAACTCCAACTCAGAGCTGATAATCTTAAATTATGTGGGGTGTTGAGCCAGTCCGGTGGCACTGAAGGTTGAGGCACAGGATGCCACACCTCACGCCACACCGACAACCTGGGTTGGGGAATGGACTCGGGCCACCGGGGGTCATCAGGGGAGAGGGTGGATTGAGTGTCCAAGTACTGCTCTCCTCCCTCTGGGGTGGGCAAGGGGAGTCACGTCACGCTGTAGCAGCCCTTGGTGACGACCGGGGGAAGCACAGTTGCAGTGCGCACTAGGGGAGGAGCATGGCAACATGTTAGCTAATGCACTATACGTCATTGCACTGCCGGATCCTAGGGGACAACTGAAGAAAAATGGCAAGGCATGACCATGCAACTTGATGGCCTCGCTCTCGCTGACCCGGATGACTGTCGTGGAATCACGCTGGGGGATCTGGTCCAGCCCGGCTCAGAGAGGCTTGGGGAGGCCCTCCGGTGGGTTGGGGTGGCTGCACCGGACCCCCGACATGCAAGTGAGTCTGCTGCTCTCTGGGTCGGTGGGGGCCGGCAGTTGGATGCTCCCACTGATAGCACTGCTGAGGCGCATAAATAGGGATGTGATAAAAAAAAAAATAATAATTTACATGGGGTGCGAGGGCACAGTCCCTTGCAGGAGAGCTTAGCGAAGCCCCTGAAGAAAAATTTCACTGGACAGCTTTATGCCGACTGCGATTGTGGTTGACATAAAGTCGGCTCTGTAACGTTGTCTGTTAAAATTGTTGTCTAACCGGCATTGTAGATCCCTGGTGCACTATCATATGGAAGAACTGGATTCCCCCACCTGGCCAGTGGCATCCAAGGTGTGCTGCAGGACACTATGCTCGGCCTCCAGGGAGAGGGAGACACTCATCCTGCTGGTGGCGGGGGCTGGAGCAGCGCTGATATAAGCGATGACCACATAGTGCAGCTCTTCCCTTCAAAGGATAGGTATAGCTTGGGTTGCCACAGTACTGGGAAGTGGGAGGGAGGGAGATAACCAGGGGAACAAATTGGCTGGGCCAACAGGGAATGATATCTATGCCTTCCGTGAGCTCTGATAATGCACACACTGGCACCAGAATGCCCCACCTCCGTGTAGGACCCTGGAAAGGTAAGGCCTACTGCAAGGATGAAGCCAAAGGAGTGAAAGGTGGTGACAGCTGAAGGTGTGCCAGATACCAGATATGGTATACTGGATACTAGACTTGTGATGTTTGGTTTGAAGTTCGAGGGCCAAAGGTATGTCATACCCCTTCGGGATACAAATCTTTAAACAAAACCCAGTGGTAACCGTCACCTTACTTACTTTTTAAAAAGAGAAAGTGGTATGCAGAATTGAAATTTGATTTATGAATTAATGTGCATGTTGATACAGATGTATCCCCCATAGCTGCTTGATTTAGTTATTAAACAGTTTCTTGATGTTCTCCCTCTTGTCACTTTGCCAGATTATCCATCCTGAGATTGATCTTGTGCCATTTTGCACACGCCCTTCTGCCTGCTGCATACAGCATCTATTTTTGCACATTACCCCTGCCTTGTCTCACCTCCTGGTTGGCTTACAGGCGCAGAATACATACAGTTTGTCAGTGTGGATCAAAAAGGGCATTCACTTAGTAAAGAACTTGAGTCCCAGAATGTACTAAGCCAGAGTGCCTGTAGCATAGACTCCTTGTGTTGGGAAAGTTTTTTTTCATGGAACCCACATCCTACACATGTCAATGAGGACTGCCCATCGTTTGTATTGCACTACTAGAATGGCGAGACCCTCCTTTATCTATCTTCCTAGATGGTGCTGGTTATTGTTTGGGTTGCTGATGATGCCTGTATGCAGTGGTTGTATTATGGGCTTGCTTGTCCTTTAAATATCGTTATGGGACCCAACCTACTGTATTTACATTTTTCATGTGTACCACAGATGGATTTGTGACACAGGTCAACAGCATTACAGGTGTTTCTCTGTGCAAACAGCACAAGGATTCCCCTGACAGTAGTCTGTGTGTTTTGTGGTTAGATTTCCACACAGACTCCCCAAAAGATCATTTTTGGTTTATTTTTTAAATGTTATGCATTTAAGCAATAAACCATGATAGGGTGTGGGTTATGCTGGGATTTACCCACACCTGGTGTGGTTTGGTCATGCGACCACAGGTCAGTTGAGTAAATCCCAGCATAACCCACACCCGGGGTAGTTTATTGTCATTATACAATGTCCCGTTCACTTTTATCAAAAAAAAAGAAAGAAAAATAGTTTTTTGGCATGGAAAATTATTTTTATTTAATTTATGCTTACACCACAAAAAATAGTCCAGCTCTCCCACTGTCAGGCAACCCAAGAGACTGAGATGCAGCTGTGCATATGTATATCCACTGGGATAAGCATATACATAGGCTTATGGCCAGTACCTCGGCTCGGTTTTTCGGTCATGATTTCTTTGCTTTTTAGCCCTTGTTTTTAATTAAGAAAGAGTGTTACTGCCAATGTAAGGAACAGTTATGGCATTGTGAAGTCCCCGGAGGTGAGCCATTAGCAGGCAGTAGTAATTGAAAACTGCAGCGTATTTTGTATATTTCAGCTCAGTCCAGTGTTGCGATCAACTTTGGCTTTAGCGGTGATTCAACATAGCGGGTTTAATGTTTTGATTTCGAGGGGTTGGACTGATTCCTTTAATGTCCAATTTCAGATGTGGCTGACTGGCACCTTTGGCGTGGGTTATGTCTCTCTCTCTCTCTCTCTCTCTCTCTCTCTCCCTTCTTCCTTTCAGCTCTCCTTTTCCATCCTTTCCTGTTCTTTCTCTCCTGCTACCAGACATTGGCCAGAACAACAAGACAGTACACATACACTATTTCATTTATTTAAATACATCAATTCTCTCTAGTGCCACATTTCTCCAGTGCACCAAAATCCCAGTCTCAGTAACAAATAGAAATACCAGCACAATCACACTTCCTGACTTCATGAGCTTGTCAAACATAAAGCTCAGTTTTCAGCTGTCAGCTTTAGATCAGTTTAATTAATGGACAGGGAAAAAGATTGGGTAGTTTGTTGGCATGGCAAGGGGCTTGCTCCAACATGGCTTAGATTGTAGTATCACATACATTTGCTGAAGCTCTGCTGAGCAGCACACTGGCACCACACCATCTAGGGCTTTTAAGTCAAGAAAAGAACTTCCACGTCAATCCAGTATTTACATTATTTTAAAAAGTCACATACCATTCCTGTCCACAGCAATGCCATTATGAAGAAAAAGGTCCCAAAGTAAAAAGCCACCAAAATCTGATTGGACTTGTACAGGGCTGACAGTGTTTTCGCTTCGCTCATTCCTAGGACGTACATGACCAGAGTCTGGAATGATTTTACAAAAGTGCTGAATGGGAAGGAGTCTTTTAAGAACAGTAGGCTTCCCATACAGGAATATGCCACCAGGAACACCAGTCCAGCCACCTAGAATGCAAAAACGAGAATGCTGAATGAAAGAAATCAAGCAGTAATGTCTGTATGATGTCAGGGCAACACAGTGACAGATGCACACACTTTAGCAATGTAATATAGCCCTCTGATAGCTCAGCTGGTACAGCAGGAGAATGCAGTAAAAATGTAAGTAATCCTTAGGTTGCTGGATCAACTCTGGCTCGAAGGAGAATTTTTAATAGCTACTTAGGGAGATAGCAGTAGGGCGGGAGGTGGGTGAGGGGAAAATCTCTGACTAGGCAATATTTCCCTGGGTAGGATAGGGTATAACAAGGCAGACTGGATGAACCAATGATCTTTTTCTGACAACATTTTCTGTGTGTCTAATATAGCCCATGGAACCCTAGGGAAAACAGTAAGAAATGTAATAGTTCTCCAAAGGAAAGGCTAGAAATTGAACATGGGTACCATTTCTTCTAGGTTAAAGGACAATAGCTCACCTACCTACCACCTTAAAAATAAGTAAGAGCTACTGTCATGTCAAGATCTAAACTCTTGGGTTATTTACTATAAGTAGTATGAACTGATGTCTGCAATATCCTGTATGCTGTATGATATCTGTACAATCAGGATACAGAAGGGGATCATCACTCCAGTATATAGCTCACACCCTACCCTGCTTACAGTGCAGCCCTTGCGCTCTACATACTAAGTCATTGGTAAGGGATGCCTTACCATTGTCAGAGTGACACTGGAGGATGACACCCGCAGTATTGTAAATGTAGGAGCCATCACTTTGTGGATTCGCAGCAAGCGAATGCATTTGATAAACAAGAGGAACAGAATAAATCCATGCAAACAGCGCATCATCTAGAAAAAGAGAAACAGAAGAAATGGTTATAGGCACTACATCAACTCCATTTACAGTGTACAAGCCAGAAAGCATAACTGCTGTGTGTTTCTGGTTTTTTATTGAAAATCTCGGTGAATACCTTTCAGCACAAGTGCTCTTTTTACAAAGCTTCTGTGTTAGTCAGCCACAGAGGTTACAAGGCAACATAACAAATACAGTGAGTTCCAGTGGAATGAAGTCAGGCATGAACAATATAGTTGAACAAGTACAAATAAATAGGCTGAATCAGTTGCATACAAGTTTACAGTAAGGCAGGTAAAGAGAAACAGTCTAAAATAAGCACAGTAATGGTACATGGCCGCAGAGCCAAGAGTGAGACACAGTTCAAAGTGGATACCACGAGGGACTTAGGATAATCAGCAGGTACAGCTGCATTGAACTGCTAGAGTTGCCCGTAGTGCTCTCTTAATTATTATTCTTTTTATTGATTGCCCATCAATCAGTTGTTTTGCAATGCTGAAAATAGCATCCTGTGTTGTAGATCTAGTGGAATCTGCTTATTAATTTCTGCTTAAAACATCACAGTACCTCCATCCCAGTGGCACTGAGGGCTGAGACAGTGTTAGTGCCTTACATCATGCCATGGCGGCTATCTGGGTTTGGACCACTGGGGGCTGGCCAGTGGGGGTGGATGGGCCAAAAGAGGATTGAGCAGCTACCAGGCAGCTCTCCTGTCTTGGGTTGGGGTGCTGTGCCAGACTGGATCTTGGCTGCCCCCACGTGGAGGCTTGGTGGCAGCACCAATGCATGGGCAGCAGACGGTAGTTGGGGAGGGTGGAGGAAGCCATGGTCCCAGAACGCATGGGCACGTCCATGCACATGCGTGATCTGAGCATGCCACGGCTTTGGGAGGACCAAACCAGGAAGGAAAAAACAGGAGGAAAGTGGAACAAAACAGATTCCGTGAAGCCACGCCTCGACATCTTGACCCGCCCCTTCTGCTTCAACTAGTAGGCCCTCCTGGATTGCATGCTCCATAGAGGGAGGACAGCCCGCCCCACCATGGGGGGAATCCACAGGGGAAATTGGCCACCAGAGTGGAAGGAGGAAGAGGACTGTCAGAGTTGTCCAGGGACAAGGTGAGTAGTCGCTTGGCCTAGCTGGAGGAAAAACACCTTTATATGAAAAAAAAATAAAGTAACATAACAGTACTCATGCCTCTTACAAAAAGTTTTGTTATACAAATGTAAACAAAGCTCATTCTGCATCTCTCTTTTTTTTTTAATTCTCCCCCATCCCAGCTAGCCCTGATCCTCCCAGCCCTGTCTTCCCGGGTTCCCCCAGGGCTTACCTGCTCCTGGAGTCCCCCACGGCTTGCCCTCTGTGGCAGGATGGCAGGGAGTCCCTCAACCCACCAGGACTGGATCCAGATTACCAGGAGGCACCTCAGTCATCGGGTGCAGGACCTGCGGAGGCCAGCAGTCATCTTCCTGCGTGACCGGGAATTTGTCCATTTTCTCCCCGGGAGACGTGGTATGTGCTGACATCAAGGCACACATGCTGATGTCTACCATGTCTCCCCCATTTCTTCAGCTTGGGCTGCCTCTCCCCTTGCTTCTGCCAGGGACCAGTCAATCACCAAGCTCTTCCGCACCCTCTGCCCCGGAGAGCAGTACCAGCAGCGCTCAGTGTTGAGAGAGTGCCTGACTGTCAGGAGCTTTAATTCGGCTCTTAAGACCCATTTATTTGGGATGGTTTTTCCTGATCCTGTTTAAATTTGCTGATAGGGTTTTAATAACTGTTGTACTTTTAATTTGATTTGTTTGTATTTATTTTATTGTTTTTATGCATTTGTTTTTGTACAAGCACTTTGATCATATGGAACTGCAATACAAAATTGACTGATTGATACTCCCCCTGGGCAGTCCTCCAACACCTCAGGTTCACTTCCGAACCCAGGTCATTGGCATCACAAGCAGTAGAGCTACCACTGTGCGGGTGGGCTGGCCCCACTCATTCTGTCGTAAACAACATTTAGTCCCATGTTTGACTCTTCTGTAAACTGTGCATCCAGTCATATTGCTGCTGTAACTGTACGATGCATAAATGCTCTAGAAAAGTTTTTATCTATATAGCTTTTTACCCCTCGGGTTGCTGTCAGCTCCATTCCCACCTCCCCTAGACCAACTGCAACCTTTCCTGGATTTACCTCTATACAATTCCTTCATGGATTGCCCCCCACCACAGGGCCAGAGAGGGAGGGCTATCCTCCCTGCCAGTGCTCTCACCCAAAAGGTGCTTATCAGTCCAGGTGATGGTGCGGGTCTGGAGAGGTGTGCGGTGTGCCAGCTAACCCTCGGGTCCTTTTTTCCTTTCTCTGCCCTGTACAAGCCGAGGCAACACGGGTTGCGCATGCAGATGGAGGTGCATATGCACCCCAAAAACTTGTGGCTCTTCCTCCATCCTGTTACGTGCACGTCTGCCACTCATGCATTGGCACTGCCATCAGGCCTCCACCTGGTGGCAGCCAAGAGCTGAGTTGGCAAGCAACCCCCATCAGGGAGAGGAGAGCTGCTAGGTGGCTGCAATGTGCACTCCATAACCCTCCCCCCTTGACCCCTGGCAACCTGTGCTTGTTCCTGAACTCGAGTTGCCAGCATGGCATGTGGTAAGGCACTCGTCGGTGCTTCATCCCTCATGGCCACTGGGCCAACTAAATGCTCTACAATTTGAGAATAAAATAGCATGTGGAAGGTGTAAAGAAACTTATGAAAGAATCCTGTAATAATTTTCTAGAAGAGCATATTTTCAAATAGCAGGGGTACTAACTGTAGTAAATGTAGTAGTTTCAGTGTCTGCAGTTAGAACAGCTATTTTTGCTACAAGAAGATCAGCTTTCAGCAGAAATCTGAAATTTTCCTTAGCACGGTTGGATGATAAAAGATAACTAGCTCAGTTGCACAGCTGACTCATTAGATTTTAGATGGTGGGCACGGCAAGAGAGCAGGGGATTTTGCAAACTTGAATACCACGTATCTCTATTCAGGCATGAAATAAATATAAAAAATTGTATATAGATGTTGTTGCCAAAAGTACATTAGCACTAAAAATCTATGTAATGACATATTTGCCACATAACAAAAACT
The DNA here is from genome assembly GCA_016271365.2 of Neoceratodus forsteri. Taxonomy (NCBI): domain Eukaryota; kingdom Metazoa; phylum Chordata; order Ceratodontiformes; family Ceratodontidae; genus Neoceratodus; species Neoceratodus forsteri. The sequence goes on along the minus strand of CM057456.1, from coordinate 660,727,138 downwards.
GCACTTTAAATGTTGGTTTGTGTTTTCTGTTTTTCTTTTCTAGATTACTAAATTATATTATTGTGTCATTCCTGAATATATGTGCCTTGTTCATGCTTTACAATCATGTGTACATTGTAAATATATTATTAAATATTTAAAATCTGTCTGTGACTCTTCATGAAAGGGGACAGATAACAATTTACTTGACACTCTCTTATCTGCTTCTGAGAAGCACCATACAAAGTATGGCCCATTATATTAGTACAAACATTTCTCAAATCCATGACAGGAGTCTGACAGAAATTCTGTTGAATGCCCTGTCAGCGACACCAGCAGGTCAGACGCATTCTGCAGTCAGCTGCCGGTTCGCTAGTGATTACTTTTTTTCTTGGGGGGCGAGCACCAAGCAGGGGTCTGTGCCCCCCCGCATCTCCCCACTTAAAGATTCTCAACTCCAGTCAGAGCTGACTGGGGAGGGGTGTAGGTCCCCTGACAGGCAGCGCCGAGTTCCAGCGGGTCTCCCACCATGGCTAGGCACTGTAGTCATTGTGGGGGACCTCACTGGTGAAATGTCGCTGTGAGGGGGGTAAACGGCATTTGTCAATGGCGAATGTTTACTTGCTGGTATTGGCATCGGTAGTGCAGGAGTTAGAGAGATGCATGATAGGAATGGCAGTGAAGTATTGAAGTAACGCCAACCCCCACCCCACCCTGCAGAAACTGACAGGTGTTGGGGGTGTGCCTTTGGGTCGTTGGCAATAACACGCACGCCATTGCCCCTCACCCCACCCTGCAGACACCGACAGGTGTCGCAGTGTGCCTTGAGATCTTTGGACCTTACACACACCCCATTCCATAAGGAAATTATATATAAGGCCTGTTGTCTTACTTTGGGGGCTATTCGCGACACCCATGCCTGCTCTCTGTACACTGAAACTGGGTGGCTCCCACTCCATCTTAGAGGGCAATACCAAACCTGCCTAATTCTAAAAAAAGTACTACCTGAACCGACATCCCCCACACTGGGCGGACACTTTAAGCTGGCTGTCCCAACGAAATCTACCCGTAGTATAGTCGCTGACAAGATGGTGATTCCTTTCAAAAGGACGAAACTTAACGAGAACTCCATCCTGTATCAAGGTCCAAAATGGTACAATGAACTATAAAGTCTTAATTGCTTAGTGGGTAACTGCATAAAAGGTGATTAAATTAGAAGAATAATTTTTAGCAGACATGGGGGTATTGTTTATAATGTGTATTGTCTGTATTTTCCAACCACTGTTAGTGTTAGAATTAGGCTGTACAGCTAATCATGAGGGCACTTTAGAGTTCTGGACTTTAGTTGTTCATAGTGGTATTACCAATGGGCAATTACGTTCAGAGCATAATATTCTTCTTTTATATGATGGTAAAATGTATTATGAAATAGGAAGTTATTATATGGTTTATAAGTTAAAGAAAATGTGTTGGTTACAGACCTGTTATAATGTGGGGAAGAAATATATTTTTAATAATGGGGATAAACAGAAATTCCTTCTTGGAAAATATGGGGATAAAAGTTTAGGGGTTAAATGGTTATTATTGATGTTATTAATGTTATCTGGAACAGTGCACCCTAATCCTGGGCCAATCAATTATATAGATAAGGGTGTTAATTCTTTTTTGAAAATAGGTCACTTAAATATACAGAGTTTATTACCTAAAAAAGATTTATTAGAAGGATGGTTGGTTGAAACTTCTTTTGATATTCTGGCTTTGACAGAGACCTGGTTAACTGATAGAGTAACTGATGATGAAGTTAGGATAGAGGGGTATTGGTATATAGAAAGGATAGAAAAGGGAAAAGGGAGGGTGGTTGTTTATTTTATGTTAAGAGTAATTTATCAGCTAATATGAATATTGTTGGTCAGGACAGCTGTTACTATGAGTCCCTGGTAATTGATTTAGTTTTAGGTGGAAATAAGGTGCTACTTTAATTGATGTGTATGTACCTCCTTTGAATGTTAGCCAGGGAATTGAAGCTTTTTTTCATGATCTATCTTTCCCTTCCTCTAGAGAATTGTTAATCTTGGGTGATTTTAATTTGGATTGGTCTTCAAATCAAGCAATTGATGTTAGAAATTTGGTTCTAGATTTGGGTATGTTCCAGTTGGTGACTGATTCCACTAGATATAATTATCGAACTGGGTATGAGTCACTAATTGATTGGATTATTACTAATTGTCCGGATCATGTAGTTAAGTCAGGAGTTTATTCAGATCATCTTAGTGACCATTGTGCAATTTATTGTGAATGGTCTGTGAAATATTTTAAAGAACCACATAGAACCTTGCAGTATAGGAAGGTTTCGGACCTTAATTTGCAGTCTTTTTTAGACGAAGTTCAGTTAATTGACTGGTCTTTTTTAGATGTTATTGATGACATTGATGATGCCTTTCATAGGTTTTGTAGTTATTTTGTTGGCATTTGTGATAAGTTATTGCCGTTTAAGACTGTTAAATTGAAAGCAGAGGAGAAAATATGGTTCAATTGTGAACTAAGGAAAATTGTAAGGGATAGAAATAAGGTTTGGAATAAGTTTAAGAAGTATAAGACAATTGGTTTGCAACAGGAATATAAGAGCTTACGTAATCTATGTAAGGCAAAGGTTAGGAAAGCGAAAAAGGATTACTTGTTAAATAAATTGGGTAAGGGGTCGTGTGATACTAAGGCTCTTTGGAAAGTTTTGAATGATTTAATGGGAAGGAGTAAGGGTTTGGATAATATTACGTTGCAATTAGATGGACAATTGGTTAGTGATCCAATTAAAGTAGTAAATGGGTTTAATGCACATTTCACTGATTTGGAAAGGTTTAATATTCAAGGACGTGTTTCAAGTTTAGAATTAGAGAAGTTACTTGAGGAAAATTATGTGGATGGGGGGGTGTCTAAATTTTACTTTCGGAAGCTTACTGAAAATGAGGTTTTGATGTATATTTTGAAGACTGATCCTAGGCCATATTTAGGGGCGGATGGAATAGATTATAGGATTTTAAAAAAAGTTGGGTCAATAATTGTTCCAATATTGACAAAAGTTTTTAACTTTTCCCTTGCTAATAATATATACCCTTCAAAATGGAAATGCGGTGTTGTAAGGCCAATTTATAAAACAGGTAGTAAAATTAAAGTTAATAATTATAGACCTATAACATTATTGGCTCCTTTATCCAAATTATTAGAGAGTATTGTTTCTGATCAGGTTAAAGCCTATTTGGATCAAAATTTTTTATGGTCCCCTGCACAGCATGGATTTAGGCAGGGATTTAGTACTGAAACCACCTTGGTGAGGTTCACGGGGCAGGTGTATAATGCCTTAGATGAGGGTAAAATAGTAGCTGCTGGCTTTGTGGACCTCACCAAGGCGTTTGATTTGGTTGATCATAGGAAGTTGTTAATGAGTTTGTTGGAGGTTAATTTCTCAAAGGAAGTTATATTATGGTTTAATAACTATTTAACTGGTAGGGTGCAGAAAACTATGATGAATGGTGTATTATCTGATGAGGGTATTTTGATGTGTGGTGTTCCCCAAGGGTCTGTATTGGGTCCTTTGTTGTTTACTTTATTCTTAAATTCTTTGCATAAAATATGTAAAGAAACAGAGCTTATTTTGTTTGCAGATGATGCAGTTTTATTATGTATTGGTAATACTTTACATGTTGTACAGCAACGGTTACAGGATGATTTTAGTTTGATGCATGGTTGGTTAATGGAGCAAAATTTAGTGTTAAACCATGTAAAAACAAAATGTATGGTATTTAATAATACAAGATCTAGTGTGAATTCTGAGCTAATTCTAAAGGATAATTATGGAAATAATATAGAAAGGGTTACTGAAATTTGTTACCTAGGCCTGGTTATTGATTGTAACTTATCATTTGAAATATATATTCAGAAATTAATAGGTAAGCTGCATAGAAGATTAGGAATGCTTTATCAATTGAAAAGGTTTTTAACAGACGAGGTTAGAATAATTTTGGTTAATAGTTTATTGTTTTCAGTTATTGATTATGGATTAATTATATATTTTTTTACTTCGGTTAGAATGCGTAATAAGTTGGAATCTACTTATCATAGTATTATTAGATTTGCTACAGGACAGAAGAAAAGAACTCATCATTGTTTATTATATAGTTCTCTGGGGTGTTTGTCATTAGTTGATAGGTTTAGATTACGTGTTTTAGTATTTCTTCAAAAAATTAAATTAGAAATTTTTTCTGGTGTTATTTGTGATATGTTTCTAAATTGATTAATGGTGTAAGAATCAGGTGTAGGATAATTTAAACTTTAAATTTAGTTCCCTACTATAAAAGTGTGTTTGCTCAGAATTCCTTCAATTTTATGCAGTGAAATTGTATAATAGATACCCTCTAATATTATGCAATGTGTTACAATTTTGTCATTTAAGAGGGTTTTAAAGAAATTTTGACTGTTAATTCAAAGTGTTGTTGTTTTAAATAATGTAGTTTTTATGTATGTGTGTTTTTTATATTTATATGTTTGTATATTATTTATGTATGTTTTATGTTGTGACTGGGCATCAGTGAAAATGGGCATTTTGTTCACTGATTTTACAGAATAAAAATTAACAAACAAACAAACTACCTGCTGTCCTCACTGATACTACCAAGATTAGTACCTTTAAAGCTGGGCTTTAATCTCTCCTTGGCTCTAAAATGAATTGTACCTGCCTGTGCTAATGTGATAGTACCTCGTCTCCAGTTTTCCATTTACCTACCCACCTCTACATCTTTCTGCCATACACCACTTTTTTCTTAATCCACTCCCCTACCCCCAATCACCTGACAATGGCCTCACTTGGATGAAAGCTCCACCTGTCTTCCACCTCAGACGATGCCACCTGCCTGCACTAATGTGATAGTACATCACCCCCAGTTTTCCATTTACCTACCCCCTCTACATCTTTCAGCTATATACCACTTTATTCTTAACCCACTCCCATACCCCAATTACCTGACGATGGTCTCAATTGGTTGAAAGTTCCACCTCTCTCCCACCTCAGACAATGCCACCTTTGGCTGATCCCCTTCAACTCCCCTCTTATCTAATCAGTCTATCTGTTAATATTTACTAATTTGATGTTTATAAGTTCAAGTTTTACTACAGCTGCCTGTGTATATGCTTCAATGTTTTTTCTCTCTTTTTTTCTCTGTAAACCTTGTATTTTTGTAATGTTTGTTCAACACTGACATGGAACGTTTGAAAATTAGTCCTTGACTCAAAGGTAATAATCCCAAACTTAAATAAATAAAATAAAAATAAGCTGAGATGGGTGCTGTATAGGTGAATGGGGTGAATGTTAGGGCCAAAGACCTCAATGCACTCCTCGATGCCTGTCAGTGGCTGCAAAGTGGGGGTGGGGGGTGGAATGGTGTGAGCATTATGGCCGGCGACCCTAAGTAACACCCCCCCCATGCCTGTCAGTCTGTACAGGGTGGGCGTTACAGTTGGAAACCCTAACACCCCAGGCGATTGTTGGTATTTTCACTCCAAATTTTCAACATGGGCTTTTGAGACCCCACCTCATGAACAGTGGCAGTATCATTTCATTACTCAATCCCAAAAGGTGATTTTGCATAGCGAGTGGGCCATTTGGCACCACAGGTGTGAAAACACATTTTGGGCAGGATGTGAAAAATGACAGCTATACTGTTCATGAGGAGGTGTGAAAAAATGGCAATGTTGAAAATCTGGAGTGAAAATATGAAAATTTGGCAAAGTTAATAGTGTGTGTAGAAACTGTGCAATGCACACTCATAATGTAGTCATTTTTTGGAATGTTTTCACCACATTTTCAACATGGTCTTTTTGGGATCTCCCCTCATGAACAGTGGCACTATGATTTCATTAATCTGTCATGAAAGTTGATTTCACACAGTGACTGTGCCATTCTGTGCCACAGGTGCAAAAACACTCCTAACATCCAGTCTCGGGCAACGAACCCAGATCGCCAGCATGCCAAAGCAATGCCCCATTGTTCAGCACCACGGTGCCAGCCACTCCCAGATTTTTTAATGTCTCATGTTTCATTACAAACATTATTTTATAATATGCAGTTACCTGCTCCTTTTTTTCTGCCAACCCTCTCTATGCTGTACCCTTACATAGTAAAATCCCTCTCCTTTGTTTTATTGTTTATCCAAGTTTGTGTTAAAAAAACAAAACATAAAATTGGAAGCAAACTTTGTGTTAAAAAAAAACATAAAATTGGAAGCAATTTCATTTGCAAAATTTCTTACAAATTCTAATTTGAGCTCAAGACTCTTGACAATAGTGTGCATAAAAGAAGTTGCCCATTTTAAGCCCAGATAACATTCAGGTGCATTAATTATTAGTCCTGAAATAGGACAGATAGCCCCACTTTTTAAAAGATTTATTATAAAGAGCATTATTGTCATTAATCTCATTTTCCAGAAAAAAATTGTTCAGCTAGGAAAAAGTGCTGCCCATTTCCCATCCTAAATGAAAACCTGTTAAGCTAGTTTGTGAAAAGTTCTTATGAAAATGACAGAGCGCAGGAGCATCCCTGACCAATGACAGCACTCCTTCAGTTGCACGTGAGATGCCCTTATTGCCGTAAAAGTTCCTCATGCATTGAGCACTGTAACAGGCTTCTTGATGACTGCTCATGATGCCAACTTCATTGAAAAAGGTTTTTCCTACAAGAACTTTATGAGTCCGGTTGGAGGGCCTCTTATGGCTATAAGTGTCACTACTTGCGTCCTTAGGACCACAGAACTGCTCGCCTTTGGTTCACAGTCCTCTGGTCCTTAGAACATGTGAGGCAACACTCTTATAGCCAGAAGAAGCCCTCCAACCGGACCCATAAAGTTATATAAAAGGAATCCCTAAAACGATTCAGGTATTCAATAGTCTACAGTGATCCCTGAAAACATCTTCCTTCAGTAACAGTGTCAATTATACTATTAGGCCTTAAGTTTCCCGCATTCCTGCCTCCTGTCAGTTTAGCACTCTCCAAATCCCACCAACAAAAGACGCCCGTCAGAAAGAAAACAAACAGATAACACTGAACAAACCGGAGCACCCCCTGGAAATGTGGCCTCATGTGGAGTCGCTTAGTCGTGACTAGTTCTGAAGAGAAATCGACCAATAGTATAATAAAACCAAACAATACGTACAGCAACTAACACACATAATGAAACTAACAAACCTCAAATCATAAGAAATGAAAATTAAACAAAAACTTAAGCAGCCTCCCACTAGTGACTCTCATCACTTCAACAGGAGCCACTCACGTGAAGAGCCACTCCATGGAGGGCCGCTTGGAGTGGTTCCATGTTGTAGTAAATTATCCCATGCCCAGCCGACATTACAGCCCCTCCTCCCAGTGAAACAGACCTAATCGGGTGTTAAGTGAAATGGCATAGTTAGCGATGGCCTGATAGCAAAAAGTCTTTTTTGGTAGGAAAGAGGTTGTGGACAGTTGCATGAATGCCACACTGCCTACTTCTGTTATAAGCAGCTGTGTATCTCTTGCGGCACTATCAGTCATGCACAGTCCCCCCTCCCCGACTTGCGGTTCCCAAGTCCCGACTGTGTGCAGCTGCAGATCAGGTGACTAACTGTGACTGACACAGTCACAAAGAGAAACACAGGTGCAGTCACTTGATGCGATCCTCCTAGCTGACACCTGACCTTACTATAATGGGCTGTGATTGGGAGATGCCTGTGTGTAGACAGAGGTATGCACACAGAAAGCCAGAAATCAGCCAGAGTCAAGTGGCAGAGAGAGCGGTTTGTGTCACTGTGTGCTGCTCTTCTGATGTCTCTCATCTCGAGTTCAGCTGTAAATGGCAATCTGACAGTCCCTGCAGCAGACATAAAAGGATTCTTGTTGCACAGACATGATGTCATCCTCTAAAACAATAAAGAGTTTTTTTTCTTTGTCTAAACCTCATGTCTGAGTGCCGAGATCAAAAACTAAGACCAGCAGCAGCAGTGTCTGCAGGTTGCAGCCAACAGTGTGATGTGGCCTCATTCTGCTTGGCAAAAGAATAAAAAAATGCTGATTTTCTAGTACCTGTTCGTGAGACAAACAAAAACAACGACAGCAGTTTTAGTTCAGTTATGCAAATGTCCTCTGCGCTTTTTTGCATAGCACAGTAAATAAAAAGACAAGACATTAAAAAATGTAACACTGTTTGACCCTGAAAAAACTTTATTTAATGTTGGGCCTAATCAGGTTTTGCCTAACCCAGTTCAAAATTGCCCTGTCAGGCGAACTTTAGCGGCTCTCACAGGCCAAGGGTTATTCTCAGGTCTCTTCCTTGTGTAGACAAGAGGAACATGTAATTTAGGCACGAGTCACAGAGGGTGCATTAATCTGTGTGAGCACATACACAGCACATTTTTCTGTGCGACCAAGCACGTAAAAGGTAAACAAGTGAATACTAAGCCCGCACTGTGTGACAGGACTGCCGTGGGAGTCTCCATTTCATGGTTGTTAAAATCTCATTGTCCCTGAGAGCTGTATTAGCATATGAGAACATGATGTCAGATCACCCATTTATACCATGCATCTACATGCTGAGAGAACAAATACCCTGAAAAGAACTCTCTGGTAAACTGAATGAAGTTTAAAGGGAAACATCCTGCATTATAACTCAGACAGTTTGCAAGGCTCACTGAAGGTAAATGTGGTATTTCACACATACGAACATACGAAATTTGCCAGCAGATAAAGGCCTAGAGGTCTATCAAGTCTGCTCGAATGTGCAGCTAGCACCCCTTATTCTGCAGCTGCCCTCCCTTCCACCCTTCCCCTTCATTAACCCTCCCCCTTGTCCTGTTCCATCCTCGTTTGAAGCAGTCCACTCTTCTACTGCATACCACTTCAGCAGGTAACGCATTCCACTCAGCCACCACCCTCCTCTCTGTAAAAAAGTGTCTCCTAATCTCCCTCCTGAACCTTCCTCGCTCCAGTCTCATATCATGGCCCCTGGCGCCCTCCCCTCCCTTACTTTGAACAGCCCCTCTGTACCCGTCTTGTTTATTCCTTTCATGTATTTAAAGGTTTCAATCATGTCACCCCTGACTCTCCTCTCCTCCAGTGAGTACATGTTCAACTCCTTCAACCTCCTCTCGTATGATAAGTCCCCCAGCCCCTTGATCATCTTTGTCGCTCTGCACTGCACCCCCTCCAGTAACTTAATGTCCCTCTTCAGATACGGACGCCAGTACTGCACGCAGTACTCCAGGTGTGGTCTAACTAATGACCTATACAGTGGCAGAATCACCTCCTCCCTCCTCGAGGATATACTCCTTGCAATACAACCCAGCATTTTGTTGGCCTCTGCAGCTGCCTACCTACATTGTGCTGAGTTGTTCATTGACCCTGTAACGAGCACACCCAGATCCTTCTCCTCCTCTGTCTGGGCTAGCTGCACTCCTCCTAGCTGGTAACTCCTCCTTGGGTTCTTCATCCCAAAATGCAGCACCTTGCACTTTTTGGCATTAAAGCCAGTTGCCAGGTCTGACCAGGTTTCAAGCTTTGCCGATCATCCTGCAACCCCTGCCATCCCCTAGGTCATCCACCACCGCACCTACCTTGGTATCATCAGCAAACAGACTGATCTTGCTCTTGATGTCCCATGATATGTCTGCAATGAATATCCCAAACAACACTGGTCCCAACACTGAGCCCTGTGGAACACCGCTCATCACTGCCCTTGGGTGTGAGCTCCCCACCCACCACCCTCTGTTGCCTTCCCTGCAGCCAGTTTCTACCCATCTCACCAGCTTTTGCACCCACCCCTGTGCCTACTACTCCTTCCCAGCCTTCCATGTGGCACTGAGTCGAATGCCTTACTGAAGTCCAGATACAGGACATCCACTGCATGGCCCCTGTCCAGTTGCCTAGTTACCCAGTCATAGAACTCGACCAGGTTGGTTTGGCAGGATCTGCCACATATGAAGCCATGCTGTCTGCTGTCCTGTAGTCCCTTGGCCTCTAGGAGGGCCACCAGCCTCTCCTTCAGGATAGTCTCCATTAGCTTACTCACGATGGATGTGAGACTCACTGGTCTGTAGTTTCCCGGTTCATCCTTGGGGCCACTCTTGTGGAGGGGCACCACATGAGCTGTCCTCCAGTCCTGAGATACACACCCCGAATGTAGTGAGGCATTAAATAGGTCCGCCAAAGGTCTTGCAAGGACCTCTGCCAGCTCCTTCAGTACCCTGGGGTGGATGCCATCTGGGCCTGGCGCCTTGTCCACCCTCAGTGCCTTCAAACCCTCTCGAACTCTGCTCTCCATGATTTCCCCATCTGTTACCACTTCCCCCCCTGCTTCTGCCATTTCTCCCACCTTGGGTGTCACCCCCCTCTTCTCTTTAGTAAATACTGAGCAGAAGTACTCATTTAGTGCTTCCACCCAACCCCCTCTTTCCTAATTCTTACTATGTGGTCCTTACAGCTCCTTTTCTCCCTGATGTACTTAAAGAAGTCCTTCTCCCCCTTCTTAATGCCTTGTGCCAGCCTGAGTTCCGTAGATGCTTTGGCTCCCCTTACTGCCCTTGTCACCTCCTTCAATTCTGTCAAGTACTCCTCCCTGTCCTCCCCCCTCCCTGTTTTCTTGTACTTCCTAAAGGCAGCTCTTTTCCTCCTTACCTTTTCCATGACCTCCTTGCTCAACCAGATCGGTTTCTTAGCCCTAGCCTTCTTGCTCTGGGCTTTGCAGCAGGTTTTGGTTGCCTCCACTATCCCCAGCTTTATGAGCTCCCACCTCTGGTTAGTGTCCATACTAGATTGAATTCTGGCCAGGTACCCTTTACCACTTCCCCATCCTCCCAAAGTCAGCCCTCCTGAAGTCCAGCACTATTGTGCCAGATTCCCTCCTTCCTTGCCCATATCCAATGTGAGCCATACTGAGCGGTGGTCACTCCCTGACAGCGTTCCTCCGCTGTAAGTTCTCTCACAAAGTCCCCATTTGCTAGCACAAGGTCAAGGGTATTGCCTAACCTGGTTGGTTCACTGACCATTTGCAGCAGGAACTGTCCTGGAAGGCATCCAGCAGTACCTGCTCCCTTCTGTTCCTGGTTGTTGGGGTGCTCCAGTCCACTCCTGGCATGTTGAAGTCCCCACAATCACCACACTACCCTTCTGAGGTCCTCCTGATCTGTCCCGCTAGTTCCCTGTCTAACTCCTCCGTCTGAGATGGTGGCTTGTACACCACTCCCATTCTAGAATCCTATTCTTGGAATCCTGGATTTGCATCAAAGTGACTCCGTTCTACCCTCCTCCCTTCCTCCCTTACACACTCAGTCCTTCCTTCACATATAGTGCCACCCCACCTTTCCCAATCACCCTGTCCCTACGAAATAAACTGTACCCTGGTACAGACAGGTCCCAGTCATTGTATTGGGTGGCCCATGTTTCCGTGATGGCTGCAATGTCCACCTCTCCCTCTGCCATGAGAACCTGTAACTCTGCAGTTTTCCTCCCAAGGCTCCTATCATTAAGGGTAACCACCTTCCACCCTTCCCCCCCTCCCATCCTGCCCTCCTTTCCTAGCATCACCAACAGTACTTGCCATTTGTCCTTTGTCACTGTTGTGGGGGGTTAGCTCATATGGTTTCCTAACCTGTGGTCTCCGCATATCTCTTCTCCAACTGCCACCCCCCACTCCTAGTTTAAATTCTCAACTTCCTCTATGTACTCCTCCATCCTCTGTTTCAACACTTTCTTTCCCTCCTCACTCAAGTGTAGTCTGTCCTTGGCATAGAGACTACTGTCCTCCCAGGTCCCTCCTCACCCCCCCAACAGCCCATACCCTTTAGCACAACACCAGGTTCTTAGCCATCCGTTAAATTCATCTATTCTCAGCTTTCTTGTTGTGCTTGCCTTTGGCATGGAAGTATCTCTGAAAAGTTACTGATCTTCCTGCCCCTCACATAATTGTGCTAGTTCCTCAAACTTCCTCTGGACTGTATCTACTGTCTTGTCAGCCAGGTCGTTTGTCCCAAGATGTATAATTAAATCGGCTTGTCCCTACCCTTCTAGCATATTTCAGAACAGACTGTCCCACCCTTTCTGCTGTCATTCCTGGCATGGCCTCCACCCAAATGCGACTATGCCTCTCCCTCTTGCTACCCCACCTAACTCCTCTTAGTATTGAGTCCCCCAGCACTAAGATTCCACCCCTCTTACTCCCTGCTTGCTTCTATTCATCTCCCTCTCTCATTTCCAGGTCCTCTTCTTCCTCCTGCACATTATTTCTCCCTTTTACCCCTGTTGCAATTCTCCCAGCAGAACGTCCCCCCCCGCTCCAGTTTGGTCCAGGCATTTATCAATTACTCCTCTAATTTCATCATTTCCCTCCTCCATCTTCTTCCTCTCTAGCAGTGCACAACTATTTTCTGAAGACCCTTGACAAGTGCCCGCTCCCTCTCTCTTCATAGTAACCTGTTCTCTCCTTTCCACTCCATGACTTTTGCCACTTCTTTGCCTCCCCTCACAAGTCCCTATCTCCTCCTTCCATTTGTCTTTTGTCTCCTGACCTGGTTTCCCCAGCAATTGTTCTTCCTGGCCTGGGCCCCTTTGTCTCTGCTTCCCTTCTTCTGCCCCTCTCCTCACCACTGTTGGCTTAAATCGCCCTCCCTCATCTCCCCTTCTTCCTCCCTCCAGTATTGGGCTAAAACCACCCCCAATCTGCCTTGCCTGTCTTAGTTCCTCCTGCAGACCCTCAATCTCCTTTCTAAGTTTTTCTATGTGGTTGCACACTAAACATCTTCCCACATTCCAGGCAATTTTTAGAAAGATTGGTGCACCGCAGTTGTTGCAGCCTGCATGTTTGCAGCTTGTTTCTTTTAAGACTAATTGAGCAGGTGGGTATACTGGGGAGTTTAAAGGGTGATTACGCATCATGTTTTCATATGCTAATGCAGCTCTCAGGGACAATGAGATTTAAACACCCACGAAATGGAGACTCCCAGGGCAGTCACAGGGCCTAGTATGAATTGTGAAAACAGACTATAGCATTTGCAAACATCCTTAACAACGACATGAAAAGAGTTGTCTATTGACATGGAAACAAAAAAACATTTAGAAGATATGAGGGTGTAGTTTTCCTTTAAGCCCTGTCCACAAGCAAAGCCAGACACATAAAGAAAACATGTTTTATCTACAACAGGAAGTGATTTCCACAAAACAGAAAGGTCAGTGCTGTTCAGCTGTAGCTGCTGTATAAATGTATCACACTTGCTAGTGGCATTTTAGTAATGGATTGCTCATTGGACATCTATGCTTTGTTTCTCTGCTTCTTCAAAAAAGGGTCCAGAATGGTCCATTCCCCTTTGTGTTACTGTACTATTACCTTTGACTGGATTTCACAGTTGGGAACACAAGGAAAGGATAATATGGCAGTCACTTTAGACCAGGATTTCTCAAATGGGGAGGCTACAACCTGTTCCAGGGGAGGCTCAAGCAAGTCTGAAAAAGTGTTGCACTTACATTTTGAATTTTAGATATTTTGTGTGAAGGTATGAGGCAAACTGATGGAGGATAATAGTAAGTGGATGTATGTATGTATTTACAAATCAGTAACCAAGAAAGGCATACTGAGCCAAGGCTCATTCCCAGGTGTAACCGGGAATGGGTATGAGTGTACACAATCCAGGTCAACTGCCAAATAGTTGATCAATACAAAATGAAGAATAATGGAAACAAATACAGTAGGAAGAATGAGCAAATAATGAGAGGTTAACATCTGACCAGTTAGACTTGTGGCAGGGCAGCCCAAATACAAGAGTCAAGCAGAGAGGTACCAGGAGCGGGATCAGAAGGGGGCAAAAAGGTAAGAAGGGGAGTAGCAGATGCGGGTAGGACGGTTATTTCAGGTAGAGGGGAAACAGAGAAAGTAGTCTGATCCATGAAGGTGTTGCAGCAAGGGGTAAGAATAGTTAGAGAGTCAAAATAGTGGAACAGGTAGGCTGGCCTGGTGGGGGGGGGCGGGGTTATATGTTGGAGGAGGGTGGTTAAAATAAGCTGAATAAAATGACAGCTAATTACACAAAGGAGTTTCACTTTATTCCTGGTAGTCTGTGCAAAGTATGCTATTTCTTATAGGGAGGCCCAAGATTATTTCAATGTTTGGGGAGGCCCAATATCTTTTCCATGGCTGGGGGGAGGGCTCACTATGACAAAGTCTGAGAACTTATGCTTTAGACAGTTAGCATGAAATTCACACAGTCTGTTCAGTTAGGGCAAGGCAGGTATTGCAAGATAGCAAACATGGTGACTTAGTGTGTAAATAGTATCAGAATCCCAGTTATAGTTGGAAATATATCCCTGATAGTCCAGTGGTACACATCTCCCACCCCAATCACTGCACTTGTGATGTATTTATCCCTGGCAGGCCAGTGGTAACCCCCGTCCTACCCTGATTCCTGTTGCAGGTGTAAATATATATTTGGCAGTCCAGTGGTACCTACCAAATCCCTATTCTCATAAGGAATACATCTTTGGCAGTCCAGTGGTACCCCCCTCACCTAATCCTTATTCTTGGATGCATATATCCCTGGTAGTCCATTGGTACCCTCCTTACACCCTGATCCCCATTATATAAGTAAATCCCCCTTCCCAGCCCATCAACTCAGCATCCACCACACTCCAACCCCATCTGGCACCCGACCCACCCTAAGAAGCTCAGCATCATTTGTGGGCCAGTGGAGGATGGGGACTGGCACAGGCACTTCTCTCGCCACCTTGGCCATCTGAATGAATAGGTCTGAGCATGCATGTACAGTACAAATAGCTGTATATAATCCAGATATTATATCATATATCTATACATATGCTGCTGGCCCGGTGGCACTGAGGGTTGAGGCGTTGGATGCCACACCTCATGCCACGCCAGCGACCCGGGTTTGGGAACGAGCCAGGGTCATTGGAGGCCAGCTTGGGGGAGAGGGAGAGGATGTGAGATGCTGCCGGTTGGCAGCACTTCACCTTGAGAGGAGGAATCCAGCTCTCTTGGAGCTTGGCGGCCCCCTGGTAGTGGCTGGAGGGATGGTGCCACTCACAAGGAGCTCCGACATAGGTCGATGGGGAGGGTTGAGGGGACCAGGTCCAGAGCTGCGGTGCACATGTGCGCCTCCACACGCATGTGTCACCACTTCTGGGGGTCCCAGGGTAGTACGGGGAGAAAATGGAGGAAATCGTGGGGGCTGACATGGATGATGCCCCCGGACCGACTCTGGGGATCTGCTGGGGTGTGCATGGTGCTAGACGCCCCCGAAGGACCCCGAGTTCGGTAGGCTCGGCGGACAATGAAGTCGACCCACCACAGGAGGATAAAAATAGTCGAATATATATATATGTATATATATATATCCATACATCATACATATGCGTGTTTGTGATATGCTCATGCACAGAGTAGGCAAAACATCAGTAGCTAATTTTGTTGGCTTCACTTCCTGTGATATCTCCTGTTGTACTGCAGTATGTATTTTGTATTTAAAGACTGATTAAAGGACTTTTATTCTTCTTCTGTTGTCCTGTGTGTGTCTGTCACGGGTGCTTTTTCATCTTTCTTTCAAAACTGATTTTCTAATTTAGTAAGCACTGTGACATATTCCTGGTGCTCTCGTTTTCTGGTTAACATGAGAATGGATGGATAGATGGATGGGCGGACAGACGGACAGATAGGTACTGTACGTGTATATTATATACATTCAGTGTGTATGCATATATTTTGGGCCTACCTGATCCCAGGATGAAATAAACCTTAGATCCACAAATGCTCTGAAGTACCCTCTTTGAAGACGGTCAATGATATCCACAGCCAGTATGAAATGGTAGACATAGTAAGTGTAATAAAACAGACTGAGTACAATCACTGCCACCTGGGGGAAAATGAAAAGAAAGTTATTAACAAATAAAATGATACTGTGGCACAGGACAAGATTCTGAGCAAAGAGAAACAGCATGGGATAACAGACATACTGTACACAAGGTGGATTGCTAAATGGCTTGAGTGCAAAAAGCAGAGAATGGTGGTAGAGGGCACAGCTTCCTGCGGAGAGGGATACTCAGCAGCATCCCTCAGGGATCCATGCTGGAGCCACTGCTTTTCTGAGGGCTCCAGCAGGTTGCTTTTGGTGTGTGGATGACACTAAGCTAGCCAGGGCGGTTGAGTTCTTCAAGGATGGGGACCAACTTCAAGAGTATGTAAACATGCTAGATGATTGGTCTGACTGCTGGCCCCTCTGATTCAGTGTAGCCAAAGGCAAGGTGCTGTACCTGGGGAGGAAGTGGTGCTGCTTTTGGGGAGTGTTGAGACAGCAGGGTTCTGGCCGGGAGGCCCAGGGGCACCTTGGCTGCAATGGAATGTCTCATGGAGGAGGGGACCCACGCTAGTCCCAGGTGGTAGAGATCGTCGAGGGGGGATTGGGCAGAGAGCCCCAGTTCATCAAAAAAAAGGTCCATGCATGAAGCAGGGTGTTCCAGGTCTTGGTAGGCTGCCATGGGCTTTGGACTTTTCATTGTCCCTACTAGGAAGAAGAAGGGAACTACAGCTAGGCACAGCTAGTTGTGGGGAACATGGAATGCAACAGGAAAAGGGGATGCCAAGACTTCTGCTGTCATACCCATGAATTCTGAAAGAGCTGGAGAACAGGTCACCACTTGATGTCATTGTATGTATCAGAAGTGAGCCCCCATTGCTGCCAGTCTGGTTCGTACAGTGGCGAACGAGTTGCTCATGGTCATAATCCCTGTGCTGCAGAGACTTTGTTCCAAGGAAGGGAAAATGGACTACTTTTGGACATTCTCTGACCATGTGTGCACCATTACATACTGTATGTTTGAATCAGGATTATGCCTGGGTACCGATTAACTGGGTGGGTGTTCAACACATGAGCCACAAACAATATGCTTGCATATGAAATGGCATTAGTTGAGAGTGTTAAGCTGTTGGTTGAGGGTAATGTTATGCATCCTACCTGGTACAACATTAAGTGTCACTCCATTCCAGGCTGAACTGGAAATCACCGCTGGCTATGACTGTAAACATATGGCAAGACTCTTTCAGCTGGCAACGGTGTGTAGGTGCTGTCGATTGCAGGCCTATGTACCAGAGGTGACTGGTAACAATTACTGTAAAACTTGAAATTTTCATTATCTAATAATTTTCACTATTTTTGCTGAAGCACTATTAGCATGAAAATAAATGTGTACTACTTAAGTGATATTAGCACTTTTTCCATAGCGGTGAACGTGGTGCAGATTTTAATGCTAAATTAAATTTGCGCAATTATTGTTGTAATTGTATTTGCACTAAAAATTGCTTTATGTAAAAATAACTCATTTTACAGTATGCTCCTTACATGCTTGAGGGAACATGAACCCTCAGCATATGGGGAGTCTCCAGCCCTGGGGAGGGCCTGTGTTAATATGCACCAACCAGGACAGGTCTATGAGGTGCAGCATCTCGGTTTCATGGGGGTTCCAGGGGGTCTGCAGCAGACAAAAAACAAAGAAATGACTTTTTTTATAGAACCATTCATGGGTCAGTATCCCATCATGCCAATCATAATTAAGGATTTTACCCTGCCATTTGAAATCTAACTGATCGATTTGTTATCCTATATACTGGTAAGTTAATATTTTGGAAAAAAATGTTTCTGAAAACCTGTACTAGGCTTTAAATTTTCTCAATGTTTTGTTGCATCACAGCAAGGTGGGGAGGGGAGGCCAGGACTAGGGTCAGTTTGAGTTGAAATGGCAGCATTTCATCTGCCTGTATCAAACTCTCTGGCTGTACCTCTGTACATAACGTGCCTTGTACTCGTGCATTACTGATGTATTTATGCTCTGCATTGACTCCCCTGTTCCCCACCCCCTATTCTGCACATACTGTGTTTTGTAATCATGCATTTCTCTGAGGTATTATGCTCTGTGTTACCTACCTTGCTCCCCATTCCCCAGGACACGTCTGGAATCAAGCAGTAGTCTGCTCAGTATGCCTTCCTGGTAAAACTTTTAAATAAATAAATAAATCTTCAGTGGCCTCTGTTCACACTGAGTAAAGTACTGACCTCTAACCAGTTCCACGGTTCCTGCCAGTAGTTCAGGACTCCCTTCTGAGTCATGAGGCACAGTTGGAAGTAGAGATGTAGCAGAATGAGGGCCAGGAAGGCAAGCTGTAAGGAAGTGATAGTAAACAACACATAAACTACTACTGATGCAGCTCTTCAAACATATAAGTGATGTCACAGCCATATTCACGACTGGGCTTCACACTTTGTAAATACTGCTGGTAGCAGGGCTTCAAGTAACTATTTTGGAAATATCTCATATCCAAAAACAAGGTAAAAAAAACTTCCAACATACAGTGAGAGCAGATATTTGACTTCCAGAAGATAAACAAAGAAAATTAGGTAGCTCCTGCATAACTGATATTAATTCTTTTTGGGGGGGAGTTTGTCAAATGCTTTTGAGAAGTCCAAGAACAGCATGTCCACTGAACTCCCCTCATCCAAACTCCTAACCACCCTGTCGTAGAATCCAAGTATGTTCATCTGGCAGGACTTTCCCTTTGTAAATCCATGCTGTGAACCATATATAAGTTGATTTTGAACCATAAACTTTAAAATTTCGTCTTTCGAGATTCCTTCCAATATTTTTGATGGAATAGAAATTAGGCTCACTTGCCGATAGTTGGAGGGGTTGGATTTATTACCCTTTTTGAAGATCAGAATTGCTGTTGCAATTTTCCAGTCATCTGCTACCTCCCCACTGTTTATTGACTCCTAAAATATATGTGTTAATGGTGGAGCGAGAACCTCGCTCAGTTCCTTTAAGATTTTTGGATGAAGCCCATCAAGTCCTGGGGAAATTATTTATTGGGATTTAGGTTATTTAGCCCAGTTTCTACTTCCATACTGCTGGTAATCAACTTGAATTGTATGCGGTTTATTTTTAAATCTGCCCCTACTGTATAATTTTTATTATTAAATACTGATGAGAAGTAATTATTGGTTAAATTAGCCATCTCTTTATCATCAGCTATTAGTTCCCAATTTTGATTTTTTAGTGGACCTATGCCCGTTTGAGTGTCTTTCTTATTGTTTATATAAGAGTAGAAGGTTTTGCAATTTTCTTTTACCCTGGTTGCCAGTGTTAATTCGTAGTTAGCTTTAGCTGCCGTAATGTTTTTTTTTTATTTTTTGGGATATGTTATTGTATTGTACCCTTGTCCCTTCTTGTTTCTTTCTTTTCCATTTTTTGAAAAATCTGTTTTTCTTGTTTATCATTTTTTTTTTATTTTTGGTGTCCATCACTGTGCTTTGGTTCTGGTGTTCGTGTGTTTCTGTTTGGTTGGAACATTTAGAAATGTTTCTTTTTGTAATTTTATTGCAAAGTATTTCCCAATTATTATGTAATGATTTACATTCAAATTCTTGTTTCCAATTCCAGCTCCTGAGATTATTCCCGATTTGCTTAAAGTCAGCCTTGTTAACGTTTGGAACAGTGGTAGTCCTGAACACTTGTAGAGTGATTATTTTATCTTGTATTCTATTGATCACTTGTACTCAAGGGTTCTGAAGTTTTACATTCTGTAACTGTGTCCCCCATGTTAGTTAGGACCAAATCCAACAGATTGGGACCTCTTGCTGGATCCTCTACCCTTTGGGTGAGTACGATTTGGTCAATTACTTCTAAGAAGTCATATTCCATTTTGTTTGCTCCTACCAGGTTCATCCAATCTATTCCAGGTAAGTTAAAATCTCCCATAACTATTACTCTGTCTGCCGGGTTTAGGGAATGGATGTTATGTAAAAGGGCAATGTTTTCTTGGTGTGTTGAGGAAGGAGACCAATAAATTACGCCTATTATAATTTTGTGCACTTTGCAAGGGATTAACTTTACCCAAAGATGATCTGGTTCATTTGGGCTATCAGAGATGTATAATGCTACCCCTCCTCCACTTCTAAATTCCCTAGATTTTTTTTGTACAGAGTATATCCATCAATACCTTGGTCCCAGGTATCATGTGAATCCCACCAGGTCTCCATGACGGCACAAATATGTATGTCTTGTGTATACAGTACGAGTTTAAATTCATCAAATTTATTTACAATTTTTTTTTTTTTTCATTTTTTGGTAACTGGGTAAGTCTCACTAGGCACAAGTGCCTGTTTTTAGGGGTGACCTGGGAGCATTGGGGAGGTTAAATGACTTGGTAAGGGCAAGGAGGTTAAGTGACTTGCTAAGGGTCTTGCAGAATGCAAGTGAAGGTTGTGGGAATCAAACCCAGATCTGCTGGATGTACCAATCTCATTCACAGCTCAATACTATAACCACTAGACTATAGGCTGCACTGCCAGTCCTAAATTTCATATGCATAATATCCATATCATCATTCAGTGTTCCATCACCACAGTAAGTGCACAGTACATAGTGAGTGTTTCTGTACTAAATACTGACCCAGTAACTGATCGTATTAGCCTCCAACTGATTAACAGAGCCACATAACCATCTAGAAGTAATATGGGTAGTAAACTGAATTATTACCTTTTTACTTCTTATTGTTTGGTAACATTTTTATTACTTTTAATTTTAACTACAAGGCAAATAGATATCTACCTTTTAATATATGCTTTTCCTTTTTAGTGTATTGACGAAGCCTGTAGCATCCTTAATATATGTGTGGGAAAAGATTAAAGCACAAATACATTCACTCAAATAGTTCCATTATGTAGTTCTTTACAGTGGAGAGAACTGTTAAACAGACTAACTTCTTTTTTGTGTTCTTTTTGTGCCTGGTAGCGGGCAGGTGTTACCCCCTCTCAACACCGGACCTCACCCAACATCCCCTCAGGCTGCCCTGGGCTGGGGAGGCCCACAGCCTTCCCCCTGCAGTGGGTCTCCCCCTGGGAGGAGGGGGGAGAGACTGAGATCTACCAGAGGCCCCAGACAAGGCTAGCGCTTGGAGCATCATTTGGGTGGAGGTCCAGTGGCATCACAATGCTGCTGGCCCAGGGAATTTTCCCATGTTAGTTCCCTGGAGGTGTGGACATGCAATGACATAAGCACAGGTTGGGTGTACTCCCGTACCTGACCTACAGATGTCCACCGTCGCCTCGCCACTGAAGAGTGGCCCCGGCTGTTGCACATCCAGCCTCCACTGGGTGTTGCTGACCTGCTGGGGAACCATGACCGCCCCTCCATGGGACACTCATCCTACCTCTCCCCTGGCTGACCCTCTGATGCCCCACGTTCACTCCTGAACACAGGCTATCAGTGCTGCAGGTGGTGGCACTACTGCTGTGCTGGTGGGCCGACTCTAAACAGACAGTTTTGTATTTTTTTTCCTTTTCTGTTTGACCCCACCTTCCTAGATCAGACATGATAAACAAACTCTAACTTTGCTTATTTCCATCTTTGCCTTAGTTATATCTGTCTGATTGCAAACAGAGAAAGTAGTGCTTACCTGTCTTCTGGCATCTGGCACTGCCTCCCCAGAGCACTACCCCTAAATAGTCCTAGGTTGCGACAGGCATCCTTCAAAGTGCCCCAAACCAGTGTGCATACTCAGTTCATCCTCTTCCACTCCAAGCCTCCTGAACGCTATCTTGTCCCTTAAGCACACAGATGCATGCACTGTAGTGTAAACTGGGCTCTTAGGTTCACAGACTTCAAGAGTTGTTAATATGATGGGTTGCCAGACTTTCACGCATGCACTAAAATCTTAGTTTTATACTTAACTTTTCAGGCTCTAGCCCTTATTAAACCTGTGCATGCATTCCCATGAAAGGTCAGTTCTTAAACTCTACATTTTCAAAAACAAGGGATATCAACAGGTGCTCTCTATATAATAGGAAGCACTACAATACATATGTTGAACTTTCAATATTTTATATTTGTAATTAAAGATATATAGCTGTATACAGGTGCGTGTCTCTCACTGCCTTCAGTGTACTGGAATAAACAGGAAACTCCACTCTTAGGAGACTGCATAAAGTTTAAAAGAGAAACAAATATTCTTATAGGTGCCTCAGTGAAAGTTCAACCTAATAGCAACACAGCACAATTTAGGAATAGCGCTCAGTGGAAAGAATGTCCCATTCTGTACTAAAGATGCCAGAGGGCACATAAGCACTCCTCGGTTTGGTCCCTATGTATCAGTAGTATCCCAGCCCTATGTGCTTTTTATGTGGCATGTAGGGTCAGGATAGGTACATCCTGAGTGTCCGACAAACATCCACGGATGCACTAATGGCATGGACCTGCTCCCCACTCCTGCTCGGGCCCATGCATGTGGGATCACATGCAACAGCACAGCCGATCTGGGCAGTGGTGGGGAGTGGGCATGCCTGGGGAGGGCTGGTGGAGTGCATCAGGCAGCCATCCTAGGGCACATTGGGACCTTGCAGTCATAGACCCCTGCCCCCTCAAAGCCCTGGAGGGGGGTAGTGGCAGGCTGTAAGGCGCCAACTCTGTAATCTGTATGGGAACATGGCAGCCGGTAAGCAAGCTGTCATTTCCATGATCCCCTCCTCCTAAAGAGCAGGGGAACCACTGTGGAGCTTGGTCAGGGCTTCCATTTGGAAGCCCCAGTCTGACCCATGTCAGCCCCACCAACTAGCCCCACCCCCAGTACAGAGCTACTCGGCCACACTCGGGTTGTCCAAGCCTGCCCAGGTGGATGTACATGCTGGCCCATGCATCCCATGGGGCCAGATACATAGTGTGCACTTGTGTAGCCTGATACACTCCCACCTCACGTACCAGGCCTATTGGTGAATAGGGCCCTCAGTTTTTAGTATGATAAATATAACTGAGACAAAGATGGGAATAAGCTAAATTAGATTTTTTCATTATGTCTGATCTAGGAAGGTGGGCTCAAGCAGAAAAGACAGACAAAAATTCAAAGTAAGTCTGTTTTACAGCTCCCTCCACGTAAAGAGCTACATAATGGAAACATTTGAGTGAATGAATCTGTATTTTCCAATAGTAATATCAAGAAAGCTACATTCTCCATAAATATACTACAAAGAAAAAAGTTTAAATATCTTTTTCCCTAAAAATAATGAAAAATATTGCTAAACAAAAGAAGAGTAAAAAAGTCTTAATTCAGTTTACAATGCTTATCAATTCTATATGGTTATGTGGTTCTGAACTGGAGGTTAAAAATAAAAATTATCAGTCACTGGGTGAATATTTAATACAGAAACACTATTTGCCGTGCATGTATTGTGGTGATAGAACACTGTACGGTGATATGGATATTATGCATATTTATTTATTAGCTTTTGGTAACCGGGTAAGTGAGGCAGTATAGCGCAGTGGTTTAAGGCTCTGAGCTGCAAATCTGGAGACCTGGGTTTGAATCCCACAGCCCACACTTGCATACTACGTGACCCTGAGCAAGTCACTTAACTTCCCTGTGCTCCCAAGTTGCACCTGTAAATAAGCTTTCAGCTTAGTGTGTCTCACCTGGTTAAACAAAAAAAAAAAGTGCACTAGGTAACAATCCTGCATATTTTCAGGCATGACCCAGGAGAGTACAATACAGAACAGTCAACAGTGCAGATCAGAACAACAACATTAGGTACAGGCGTTACAGATTGGGTTGAGATACATCAGTGTATAGAGCAATCAGATAGTAATGCAGTAACCAGTAAGGTATAACAATAAGTAACAAATCAGAGGTATAATTGGTATGAGGAGGAGCACGCTCATTCAGACATATTAGCCAAGTTTGGTAGAAAGGAAACATATAGGGGGATAAAGCAAAGTACAGTAAGTAATATGAAGTTCAGATATACACAGATACACAGAAATGTGATGGCAGAGAAAGGCCCCATGGCCCACCTAGTCAGCCCAACACCCTGCCTCCTCCCTTCTGTTATGCTTCCACCCTCTTTTCCCAACCCCTTAAATCAATCCCAAGCCCTCTTGAACCCCTCCACCGTTTCAGCTGCCAATACCTCCTCCGGCAGCTTGTTCCAGGCCTCCACCACCCTCTCTGTGAAAAACTGCCCCTGACATTATCTCTGTATTGCCCACCTTTCAGTTTGAGGCTGTATCCCCTCGTGTCTGCTCCCTTCTTCAATTCGAACAAGCTATCACCCTCCACCTTATTTATTCCTTTCAGATACTTAAAGGTTTCAATCATGTCCCTCCTCTCCCTCCTAGTCTCCAGGGGGTACAAATTCAGCCCTCTCAATCTTCTCTCATAGCGTACATCCTGCATCCCTTGTACCATTTTGGTTGCCCTTCTCTGTACCCTTTCCATTAACTCAACATCTCTTCGTAGGAGAGGCCTCCAGAACTGCACCCCACACTCCAGATGCAGCCTGACCATGGTTCTGTATAACGGCATTAGTGCCTCCCTCTTCATGCTATTAAAACCCCTTGCAATGCAAGCCAACATTCCATTTGCCTTTCCCACCACCCTGCTACACTGGCTGCCCACCTTGAGGTCACGCAATACCATAATCCCCAGGTCCCTTTCTGTTTCCTTCTCCTTAATCACCACCCCCCAAGGGAGTAAGTTTCCCTCCTATTCCTCCTCCCCAGATGCATCAGCGAGCACTTTTGTGCATTAAACTTCAATTTCCAGGTGTCAGACCACCTCTCCAGCCCCTGCATCATGGCTTGCACCCCACTAGGTGAATCCACCCTATTGCAGACCTTTGTCTCGTCTGAGAACAGGCACACCCGTCCCTTCAGACCCTCCACTAGGTCACTAACATAGATGTTAAAAAGTATTGGTCCTAGCATTGACCCCCTGTGGCACCCCATTGGTCACTGCCCGTTCCCTGGAATGTGTTCCATTTACCACCACCACCGTCTGACTCCTTCCCTTCAACCAGTTTTCCACCCACTTGGTGATCCTGAGGTCCACCCCTAGTCTGTCCAACTTATGCACCATTCCACCATGCGGAACAGTGTTTAAGGCCTTATTGAAATCCAGATAGGCCATGTCCACCGCTCCTCCCTGATCCACTATCTGTGTCACCCCATCGAAAAACTCAATCAGGTTAGTCTGACAGGACCTTCCCTTGCTGAAGCCATGCTGCCTGTCATCCAGCCTGCCATTCATCTCTAAGTATTCTATCAACCTGATCCTAAGTAGTGTTTCCATTACCTTCCCCACCACTGAGGTAAGACTAGTGGGACGGTAGTGTTTGACCTCATCCTTCTGCCCCCCCTTATGTAGTGTGACCAGCTCTTCCCTCTTCCAGTCCATTGGCACCACTCTGTGACCAAGGACAAGTTAAACAGCCTCGCCAGATGCAGCGCCAGTTCATCCTTCACCTCCTTGAGAACCCTTGGGTGTATTCCATCAGGCCCCATTGTCTTGTCCACCCTAAGGCTATCCAGCTCTTCCCTTACTCCTTCAGCTGTGAATTCTGTCACACCCACCTGCCTGTGGCTGTCACCCTCCCCAGCCAGTCCTGGTCCCCTGCCCTCTCTTTCCTCCATGAAGACTGAGGCGAAATAGCTATTTAATGCCTCAGCTTTTTCGAAATCCCCTTCCAGTAATGTTCCACTTCCCCCCTTATCCTCCCAATCCCATGCTGTGCCCTCCTCCTTTCTCCAGCGTACCTAAAGAAGGTTTTGTCCCTCCTCCTTGCCTGCTTCGCTATCCTCTCCTCAGTGGCCTCCTTATCTTTTGCCCTGCCTCCTTTCTTTTTTCCCTGGAGGTTTCCCTGTCCTCATCCCTTTGTGTCCTCCTGTACCTCTTGAATGCCCTAGTCTTCTCCTTGACCCTTAATGCCACCTCTCCAGTGAACCACAGAGGTCTTTTCTGTTTTCTATTATTTCTTACCCTTCTTATACATGAGTCCATGGCTTTAAATACCCCTCTCTTGATGGCTGCCCATAATTTCTCCACCCCCTGCACATCCCCTATCTTCAACATTTCTTCCCTAACTACCTTCCTCATTCCATGAAAGTCAGCCTTCCTGAAGTCCATTACCTTGGTTCTCATCCTAACCCTCACCCTGCCCGCTCTTACCCTGAACCTGACAGCCCTGTGGTCACTGATGCCAAGCTCTTCCCCCATCTCCACCTCCTCCACACTGTTCCCATTTGTGAGGACCACATCCAACAGGTTTACACCCCTAGTGGGCTCACTGACCCTTTGCTGCAGGAATTTGCCCTGAAGATCCTCTAAGATGCCCCTGCTCCTTGCGGAGATTGCTGTCTGGGCCTCTCAGTTGATGTCTGGAAGGTTTAAGTCCCCAGCTAGCACAATTTCCCATTTCAGTGCCATCCTCGCTATGGATTCCACAAAGTGTCTATCCCCTTCCTCCCCCTGAATAGAAGGCCTATATGCAGATTGTTGAAGGTATAGATTAAACATCCACCTCCTTTTTTCCCTGTGCGGTCCAGCTGATTAGGAATGATACACACTATCTGGTTAACAGGGTGATCAGAGACAGAGAGAGAGCAAATAACCTGTATAAGAGACTATATAAGTACACAATCTGCTATAATTGATAAATATCCATGAGAAAAGATGAGTTTTTTAGTTTTATGGATAAGTTTTTTTTTTTTTTTGGTAATGATTGTCAGCAGTTTCCTTATGAAGTGATTAGTAGTGGACCAAGAAATGTCAAACTTATGTATTGGGTATACTTCTAAATGACTGGTTGTGAATAAATACTTACATTGATTTTTACTCCACTGCATGATTGGTTTACTTCCAGGAGTAAGACAGCCACTACTCCCTGAGTGAAACTATAGTTTGTGTGATGAATTCTGTGCTCCTAGGTGTTTTCTGTCCTCATTTGCTAAAGTATAGTCCACATCCTTCTATATCTGATTGTACATTTCCTCTGTTTGTCTGTCTGTCCATGATGAAAAGTCCGCCTGTCCAGCTGTCTGTGATATGTGAAATTAGTAACCTTGGGATCACCTAGCCTCTTCTTTTAATGGGGCATGGTGCAACTGAATCATGGAATGTTTCGATCGATATCTCAGTGAGTTTTAAGCCACATACATAGGGTTCAATAATGGTATGTCACATTATATGATGGTTTATGTAACACTGTGTCCTTACAGGAGGTAACTCTGACTGCAATAACCTAGGAGCACTATTGAAAAAGATCTCTGAATAGGACCCCATTACCACCCATGCTGGAAGTGAACCAATATACTAACTCTGTAGTAACATTTTGGTTTGTACCTATACCAGTCTTTTGGCACTGCTGTATATACTGTACACTGTAGAAGAAAAACCCAACAAAGACTTTTATTTCAAAAAGAAAATGAGCTTCAGCTCAGTGGCCTTGGAACACACTTCTTTTTTTTAAGTAAAATTTAAACTGAGTCAAAGAAAACTTTTCTCATAAGAACTATAAATTGTCACAAGAAAAACAAAGCAGTAGACCATATTAAAAATGTAATTCATTTCATAAATCACTCCCACTCCCTCCTTTTCTAAAGTTGAAACCAGCTGTTTCATTTTCAAATCCATTTGCACATTGTCATATTACACTTTATTTGTAATTATATGACAGGTATCTACTGTACACCAATCACAACACAGGAAAATTGTCATGTAATACCCCACAACCTGCATAGGCTGGACCGCACAGGGAAAAAAGGAGGTGGATGTTTAATCTATACCTGCAACAATCTGCAGTGCCACAGATGTAATATGCCAAAGTCCGAGGGGCCCCAGTAAATACAGGTTACTCACCTGTAACAGGAGTTCTAGGAATGGTATATGTTGTTCATCCACACTGTCTGGCAGGTATTCTTGCCGCTTTAAATCTTGCCGGAAGGTCTTCAAGCTGGCTCCTCCCACCCACCCGGGTGGTAAAACTCTGGCTCCACCCATGGCCTTCAGATCTGGCCCGCTGGAAGCTCAGGTAGTCTTGTCGAGCCGAGGAGGTCGGGTGGTCGTGTGGATGAACAACATCTACCATTCCTAGAACTCCTGTTACAGGTGAGTAACCTGTATTTCTAGGGACATGGATATGTTGTTCATCCACACTGTCTAGAACTCTAGCAGTTCTCTGGGAGAGGAGGCAAGGCATACACCCTTACTTAGGGAATAGAGACTGGAGAACCGAGGCCCCAAAACCAGCATCCGGCGTGACTCAAGGTCGATGTGGT
Source organism: Neoceratodus forsteri (assembly GCA_016271365.2). Lineage (NCBI taxonomy): Eukaryota > Metazoa > Chordata > Ceratodontiformes > Ceratodontidae > Neoceratodus > Neoceratodus forsteri. Next base: position 660,699,000 of record CM057456.1, on the reverse strand, counting down.
AATGGGTGATAAGGTGTGTGCTGACTTCCAGGTAGCAGCCCTGCAGATTTCCTGGATAGGGACGTCCCTGGAAGCAGCCACCGATGCATCAGTATGGCGGGTAGAATGAGCTCTTATCCCTCTGGGAGGCTCCATGCCCGCCAACTTATAGCAGAGATCTATGCAGGAGGTGACCCACCTGCCTATCGTCTGCTTGGCTGCAGGTCTGCCAGGTGCGGCTTCAGCGTAGGTGACAAACAGCTGGCGAACCTCTCCCCGAATTTCAGCCGTCGCTCCCTATATGTGGCGCCCTTCTGAGGTCCAAGTATGGAGCCTATATTCGGCCTCCAAGGTGTGATTGGGGTATAACACTGGCAGAGTCAACACCTGGTTAAGGTGAAACTCCGACACCACCTTCGGAAGGAATTTCGGGTTGGGGCGCAGGACAACCTTGTCCCTGTGGAAGACCAGGTAAGGAGACTCGATGCAGAGCACCTGGAGCTCTCCTATCCTTCTGGCTGACGTGATAGCCACCAAAAAGGCAGTCTTCCACGACAGGTGAGAGAGTTCACACCTGTGCATTGGTTCGAATGGCTTGCCCATGAGCTTTGCCAGTACCAGCAGTAGATCCCACGGAGGTGGAGGTTCTCGCACTGGAGGGGAAATGTGATCAAGGCCTTTGAAAAAGCACCAGACCACCTTCTCTCCGCCTGACTGCTTCCGGCCCGCGCCAGTAAGCAGAGATGGCTGGCAGGTCACCATAAGGGTCACACCTAAGTCCTTGCTGAGAAAGGGACCAAAGTAGTCCAATATGCCAAGGAACAGGAGGAAGGGTCCAGGCCCTTGTCCTGACACCAAATGGAAAATCTTTTCCATTTGAAGGCGTAGCATTTTCTGGTCGACTCCTTATGGGACGCCTCAACTACGTTGAGGACCTCGTCGGAAAGACCCAAGGCCTGGAACTCTAGCCGCTCAGGAACCAGGCCGTCAGGTGCAGGGATTGAAGGTCCGGATGGAATACCTTCCCCTGATTGACTGAGAGCAGGTCCGGGCGAGCTGGAAGCTGCCTCGGAGCCTGGAGCTGAGGCTGAGGAGATCTGGGTACCAGTACTGGCGGGGCCAGTCTGGGGCTATCAGAATCACCTGCGCCTTGTCCCTCCTTGCTTTGAGCAGCACCTTGTGCATCAAGGGGAACGGGGGAAAGGCGTAGAAGAGGCCCGGGGTCCACGGCCTCGAGAAGGCATCCCCCTGCAGCGATCCCTGCTGAGGGGGGCGGGCATGGAACAGCCTCAGCTTCGCATTCTCCCTTGAGGCAAACAGGTCCACCTGAGGTGTGCCCCAATGGGAGAATAGATCTTGTACTACCTCCAGCAGGAGAGACCACTCGTGGGACGCAGCCCCTATCTGGCTTAGGGCATCGGCCAGGGTGTTGGAGGCTCCTGCCACATGAATGGCTAGGAGATCCGCCTCCAGGCTGCGCACGAGTGACCAGATGCAGAGAGCTTCCTTGCATAGAAGCATGGACTGTCCCGCCCTGGCGGTTTAGATAGATACATGGTCGTGATGTTGTCCGTCTGACCCGGACCACTTGACCTCAAGAAACGGAGCAAAGGCGGTGAGAGCTAGGCGGACCGCCGGAGCTCCAGCAGGTTGATGTGGCATCGGGACTCTGGGACCAGAGGCCGTGCACTCGGTGTTCCCCCAGATGGGCACCCCAACCCATCAGAGAGGCATCGGTCGATAGAGAGACCATCGGCTCGGGGCGGACAAATGGGATGCCCTCCTGCAGATGAACTGGAACGGTCCACCACTGGAGAGCGTTCCACATCCCCTGGGTCACCATCACTAGCTGGTCCAATGGATCGCAGTATTGGGACCACTGGCTGGCCAGCCCCCACTGAAGGGGGCGCATGTTCCAGCGGGCCCAACGTACCACGCTGGTACAGGCCGCCATGAGACCCAGGAGGCACAGGAAGTCCCGGGCAGGGCGCAATTGCCCAACCAGAAATGATTGGGCAAAGGAGGAAAGAACCTCGACCCTGTCTGCCGGGAGCCGTGCCCTGGCTCAAAGAGAGTCGAGCTCTGCCCTGATGAAAAGAATCACCTGCTTCGGCTCGAGTTCTGACTTGGCCTCGTTGATGAGGAGGCCGACCTGAGAGCAAACCTGGAGGGCCAGATCTCTGGACTGCTCCACCTCCTGTCTGGAGGGGGCTGCTATCAGCCAATCGTCCAGGTAAGGGTAAACCCGGACCCCTCAGCGCCGCAGGAATGCTGTCACCACTGCCATACATTTGGTGAAGATCCTGGGAGCTGGAGATAAGCCGAAGGGCATGGCCTGGAACTCGAAAAGGGATCCCTCCGCTCGAAAGCGAAGGAACCTCTGATGTGATGGATGGATAGGGACATGAAAGAACACGTCCTGCAGGTCCAGAGAGCAGAACCACACGCCGTGTTCCAAGGATGGTATTATCTGAGCCAGAGTGACCATCCTGAAGGTCCGAGACCTTAGGAACTTGTTTAGGTCGTGTAGGTTGAGAATGGGGTGCCAGCCCCCCGTCCGTTTCGGAACCAGGACGTACCTGGACACGAACCCCGGGCTTGAGGGGGGTCCGCCACCTCTCTTATCACCTCCTTCTCGAGGAGGAGAGCAATGTCGGCTCGACGAGCTGACAGCGAGGCTTTGGACCCCGAGGCCCCCCGAGGTGCGACGGCTCTGAAGGGTGGAGCCTGCTCGAACTCCAGAGGCAGGCCCTTTCCCACCACCTCCAACACCCACCAGTCTGTGGTGATAACGGACCAGGCGGAAAGAGTGTGGCGGTGCCGCCCCCCCCAGGGGGCACCTGGGGTGAGGCGATGGGGTTGGGGGCGACACCCCTCAACCCGTCACTGGGCAGGCTTGGAGGAAGGACTGGCCGAGGGACCTCCAGGGCCTTTACCTCCCTGCTTCCTGGAGGAGAAAGCCATGGGCTTGGGTTTGGGATGCCAAGCGTGAGCCTGCTGGCCCTGATGTTGCTGGGCCGGACGTGCCGTGGGTCCGGATGGACGAAAGGGCTTGGGTTGCGGTCTGCGGCTCTTGTCCCTCTGAGCGGATGAGACTGAGTCCAAAGTGGCATTGGACTTTTTGATCCTCTGGAGGTGGCCTTCCACTCCAGGGCCGAAGAGGTCGGTCCCCAGGAAGGGGACATCCGCCAATTTGTGCTGGGTATCCTCTGTGAAAGTGGATATCCTCAGCCATGCCCAGCGGCGCATAGCCATTGCGGCCGCGACTGACCTGGTGCATGAGTCTCCAATGTCCAGAGCAGTCTGAAGTTGCTGCTTGGCCACCACCCTGCCCTGGTCCCGCACCTGCCTAACCGTGGTCTGCAGGTCAGCCGGGAGATGAGGGACTACCTCATCAGGGAGCCCAACAGGGCATGGGAGAAATGTGCCATAAGCACGGCCAAGCTGGCCTGGACGGCCGGCGGGAGGACGCAGCATAGACTTTTCTCGGCATAGTCCATCCCTTGACCCTTGTCGGGAGGTTTGTCCATAAAATGCAGCTGCCGGCACGCCGAAAACACTGTCGGTAACTAACCCTCGGCTGAGGGATGTTCCGAGAAACTGGACAGGGAACCAGTAGGGACCGCATACTTCCTGGCCATCCTGGCCGAAGGCGCAGGGCAGGAAGCAGGACGCTGCCAGAGCTCCAAGGCCGGGCCCACAATGGACTCGGCCACAGGAAAGGCCTCCGTAGGGGAATCCCCTCGGTCCAATATCTCTGTGAGGGGATACTTGTCCCGCTTGGATACGGGCTCGAGCTGCATCCCGGTGGACTCCGAGATGAGCCTGAGCAAACCCAGGAAGGACGAAGGGCTGTCATCCAGCGACTGACCTCCAGAGGACTCCAAGTCGACTTGCTTGGAGAAGAGGGAGGAATCGTCGTCGGACTCAGAAGAGTCCGCAAAGAGCTGCCTCGGGCCTGAGCCACCCTCCACCTGCCGAGGGCGATCGGGAGTGAGGGTGACCGACAGCCTATGGGGCAGACCCTGAGCCGACCGAGAGTTCTTGGTCAGAGCCCCAAACAGCGGCTTGGAGGCGGAGGTTCCACCGAATCGGTGGAGCAGCTGGTTTTGGCCGAACAACCGGCCTGGGAACAGGCTCCTCGGGTAAGATGAGGGGTTGTTTCAGCCGCTCCGGTGACAGCCACTTAATGGCCGGGGAAGGCGACGGCGTCGGCTTGTTCCCGGTCAGAAGGAGCTGTTGCCACATGAGGTCCTCGTATCGTCGACGTAACTTATGTCGAAGCCTCCCCTCATCCGAGGAGGAGGAAGAGGACGAGCGGCGGTGCCGCTTGGCCTGGTGCCGAAACCGCCTATGACGACGGGATCGGCTGGACCGCGAAGAAGTCTGAGACCGAGACTGAGAACCTCGGCCTTTCCGAGGACAGTGCGGGGAGGGGACGGGTGGAACCGGCTCCTCCCTCGGCTCGGAGGGTTCACCCGAGGGCTCCGAACCGGAGGCACTGGCAAGCCCAGGGATCCTCAACTCCCCACCGGGGAACCGGTGAGAGGGATTGTCATTGAATCGACAACCCGTCCAACGGCCTAGAAAGATCTCGACCAAGGCCGACGGGAGTCTCGGTCAACTGACCTGACGGGGACACCGTGAGACCAGTGGCCGAAGCCGAACGATCGACCGAAGTCGATGGCCGACAACTCGGGGAGAGGGACCTTTCCCGCTCCCAAGAGCGTCGACGGAGGGACTTACCCTTGTCTTTCTTCTTGGACCGAGAAGAAGGTCCAGCAGACGTTGGTCCCTCTCCTCTAGTGGAGAGGGACAGACAAAGCTCCTTAAAGGAAGCTGTGTAAGAGGAACCCAGGGAGAGTGGGATAAATGCCGCGGTCAAGGAAGATGCGGCCCGCGCCGCCTCCTCTTCGAGGGCGATCATCTGCTCTAGCTGATCCGCCGAGCCCGCCACCGCGAAAACCGCCGACCAGGCCTGTTTTGACTTCACCGGAGGAAAACGTTTCTCAGGGTGCCCCAGTTGTAAACGGGCAGCATGGTCTTCGAGGACGTAGGCTGAGAAGGAAAAGCACAGGTCGCAAGCCTGCGGGTCGTGCTCAAGGCCTAAACAGTAGACACAGGTGGAGTGCGGATCCGTCCGAGACATCTTCTGCCCGCAAGGGCACCTCCGAAAACCGGGAGTCGATTTGTCCATCGCAGCCGCAAGGGATAGAAGACCGAAGTCTATAAATGCAAAACACTTTTAAATTTTGAAAACCGAAGAATTAGGACCCAGTCTTATACACAGAGGGTTAAGGAGGGAACCTGAGCTTCCAAGAGGTAAGGAAGATCTGGCATCATGGGGCGGAGCAGAGAGTTTTACCACCCGGGTGGGTGGGAGAAACCAGCTTGAAGACCTTCCGGCAAGATTTAAAGCGGCAAGGATACCTGCCAGACCGTGTGGATGAACAACATATCCATGTTCCTAGAAGGCCCAGTTTCCCCCAGTATACACTGTAAGGTGCCCTGTGCTCACTGTACATTAAAAAAAAAAAAAAAAAAAAAAAAGATTTTATTGCAGCAACAATGGCTTGTTGGCTGGAATGCTGTGCTAAGCTGCTCATGCATGGCATTCCACCCTAACCGTTCTGGAACCAGAGCCCTGTTTTCAAAAGTTTAACAGTTTTTCAGTGTGTTCCTGCTGGCTGTGGAGAAGAGAGGACGCAGAAGGTTAAGGGGAACTGGGAAAAAGGCTTGCCTGTTGGTTGAAGCTGTTCCTGAGGGTCATTCTGCATGCCTGCCATGACTCAAGCCAGTGAAGACCCCCAGAAGAGCTCCGGTGTGGTCGGTGGTGCCATCAGGCACCACGAAGAAAGAAAAACATGCCAGTTCAGCTGTTTTGGGCTGTGAGCCCTGTTGTTTTTTAAAAAATTTTTAGCCCCCTTCTTTTGTTTAAAAAGTAATTCCGGTCCCCTGTCGGTGGCAAAGAAAAGCCGCATCGCGCCTGTAAGCTGTCGGCCGTCCTCGGCCCCCCTGCCATCCTCTCTGCTACCTGACAAATTCCTTTCCACTGCCAGAACACCTCCTGCCTCCCGCCTGCTCCTTCTGCCTCACAGTGGCTTGGGTGAGTTGGCGGCAGCATGCTGTAATGTGCTGGCTGCCCTTCAGGAGAGACTGTGTTGTTTTTTTTTTTTATTTTAGTTTTTTTAATTGTTTGCATTTAGCGCAGAAGTGGAGTGGCTGAGCGCCGTGGGGAGGATCGGGTCAGAAGGACCCAAATTAATATTTGAGAGGGGCAGATGTAGCGGAGCCCACGGAGGGGGGGGCAAGGAAGCAAGGCCACTGAAGAAGCCTGTAAATATTAATTAAAGGGGCGGGACAAGGCAGGCAAAGATGGAAGAGTGACAGCAGCTCTCAGAGAGCTAAAGAATTAAAGGGGCCCTGCCTCCTGTGATTAAAAGGGCAATGCTCAGGCCCACGTTAAGAAGGCCACCAGGCCCATTTCAGAGAGGGTACCAGGCCCATCTCAGGAGACACCAGGCCCAGTTAAGAAGTGCACCAGGCCCATCTCAGGAGACACCAGGCCCAGTTAAGTGAGGGCACCAGGCCCAGGTTAAGAAGGGCATCACGCCCATCTCAGAGGGCACCAGGCCCAGTTAAGAGAGAGCACCAGGCCCAGGTTAAGAAGGGCATCAGGCCCATTTCAGAGAGGGCACCAGGCCCAGTTAAGAGAGGGCACCAGGCCCAGTTCAGAGAAGGCACCAGACCCAGTTTAGAGAGGGCACCAGGACCACAATAAAATGAAGGGCAGCAGGCCCAGTTTAAGAAGGGTGCCAGGCACAGTGTAAGAGACGGCACCAGGGCCACATTTTAGAAGGGCATCAGGTCCAGTTGACTAAAGGACACCAGGCTCGTGGTAGTAAAGGGCAGCCCAGGCCTAGCAAGTTAGGGCAAGCCAGCCCAGCAGTAGTAAAGGGCTACTCCAGCCCAGCCAGTTAGGGCAAGCCAGCCTAGTGGTACTAAGGGCTACCCCAGCCTAGCAAGTTAGGGCAAGCCAGCCTAGTGGTACTAAGGGCTACCCCGGCCTAGCAAGTTAGGGCAAGCCAGCCCAGTAGTAGTAGTAAAGGACTACCCGCCCTAGCCAATTAGAGCAAGCCAGCCTAGTGGTACTAAGGGCACGAAGCCCAGCCAAGTGAAGGCACCAGGCCCAATAGTAATAAAGTAGGGGCATCACAAGACCCAAGACCCATAGCTAGCTGTTGAGGCCCACAGCTGTGTTAGGGGCCCAGCGATAGGAGCAACCCCAGATCTAATAGGAGCCTAGCTAGCCATGCAAGCCCTCCAGTGTTAAAGAGGCCCGGTCACCCATCTAGTGTATAATCTTCCAGAGAGCCTATTCCCCACTGTAGTGTTGCCACAGTAACAGGAGAACCCAATTTAGCTAGAAGGAACCCCATCAGAGTTAGGTTCACCAGAGCTAGGGTTAAATCAGTACGATAAATTGCCTGTATATTTACTGTGGTCTGGACACTGAGACTATCTATTTATTGACCACTACAGAAGAAATTGAGACTCTGTTTGCATTTTCCTGCATTGTTATTAATTTCACGAACACTACTGGGTGTCAGAACTGTCCTGCATTGCTTTGTGCCAGCATTTCGGTGCTGGGTAACCATCTGAATCCGTCTTCAACTGTCTTCGGAGTCACTTCACCCCGGTGCAACCCTGTCAGTGTTCACCTATCCTGCAAGAATCATCCTCCAGTGCATCTAGAAGCAGACAACAGAAAATCTACGAAGAGTCATACCGCAGTCACCTCAAAGTTGTATTGTCCCATTTGTTATTTTCCTCTCACAGTATCCCAGTACGGCTTGGCCCAGTGCAGAAGTCTGCCACCTGTTTTCTTGTTTTCACGTCCGCAGCGGAGTACCGTTTGACTCATCAGTGTCAGTTCTCCGAGTGACGTTCAGTTTGTTGTTTTTAGTGTGTCCTGGCTCGTCCGGCTGTGGACTCCTAGTTCAGTTGCAGTTTGATGTAAGATTTATTGTTTTGGCAAGTGCCTTGGCGCGTCCGGCCTTGGAACTCAGAAGACCAATGCACTTTGACGCCCAGAGAGTGTGGTTGCCTGGAGTCCAAGAGTGGTCCAGAGGTTCCGATTCTCCTGATCCAGTGTGTTCATTAGCTTAGAGTATATCTTCAGTCCAAAAGCGGACTGTTGGTTGGTTCTTCTACTTGATCCCTTCACTTGGCAAACCAGAAGCAGATTGTGGCCAAGTGGTTTGCATTGCTTATTCTTTCTGGGCAGTCCAGAAGCAGACTGAAGCCAGATCTTGTATTCCTTTCCTGCAACCCTAGAGAGGTGGGGTGTTGCCGAGAACTCATGATCTGTTAAATGCTCTCTGCATCCTTAGCTTTCCCACCAAGGTTCCGTATTTCACTGGGAAACCAGTAGAGTGTTTCCACATTTCTTTCATTGACAGAGAAAGTTTACGTGCACCAACTGACGATCATCTTTCGCATAGATTCTTCTTGTAGTATTGGAATGACTGTAATTCTAAAAACCTAAGTTTTAGGGAGAGGTGCACCTTGGGGTTAGAAGTAGATATCTGAAGATAAGAAAGACGCTCTTATAGCATAGCTGTTACAGTCGATTGATCCATTCTGGTATTCTATGCTATAGAGTTTTCCCTCTTATAGGGAGGTAGAAAAATAGAAATAAGACACACTTACAGTGTAGCTGTTACAGATGATTATTCCTCTTGCCTATAATAAAGTAGTAGCTTGTGTATATATGTTTGTCCCGCTCTTGTGACCCAACCCGATGATCAGATGCTAATAAACTAGTTCCTTTTCTCTACCCGTGCCTCCTGCCTCTCCATTTTGGTGAAGAATTACATCACGTAGCCAAATAGGAAAAGAACTGCCTTACCACCTGGGTGGGTGTATTGGAATAACCTGACATTCATATCTTTTGGCTCACTTCATTTGGTGCCATGGTATTACATGATTCTCATTATTTCCTAATATTACCACCCCATCTATCTATCTTCTTACTGGACCTCCCGGCACACTTCAGTTGGCGTCACGGACCGGATACATTTATTGGAGTCCAAAGCAGGACACGGTGACTGAAAATGGAATCTAGAAGGCCAGAAACCTCCGGTGGCGCTGGAGAAGGGGCACAGTTGAATCCGGTCACGATGCCCTATTATTTCGGTGCACCCTGGTTCTCAGGGGATCCTACAGATTCATTTACCACTAACTTAGGAAAGTTCCGGAGTAAGATGATGTCCATGTTCCGGCTGTATGAACTCCCTGAGCAACAGCAGGTGGAGATGTTAATTTTTATTTATTTATTTCGTTTTTGTTGACCAGGTAAGTGCACTAGACAAATCCTGCCTATTTTCAGGCATGACCTGGGGGAGGGGGATACAGATGAAGCCAGCTGACCTTGAACCAGATTAAGCTATTGGTGGTATTTTTAGTGAATGAGGGAAATTTGGCCAGGGCACTGGGAAATTCCCCTACTCTTTTCGAGAAGTGCCATGGGATCTTTAACATCCACCTGAACTACCACCAATCCAGGCAGATGGGACCCCGGTTTAACGTCTCATCCGAAAGACAGCACCTCAGAAGTGTAGCACCCCTCTCATGCTGCACTACAGTGTCCGTACTGGGATATTAACCCAAGTGCCAGATGTGGGAACTGAACCCACAGCCCTCTGATCTCCTGGCCTCAGAGGCGAGTGTGCTACCTACTGAGCCACTGACACTGCCGACTGGACAACTTACAGGTGCAGCTCATCAAGAAGTTAGTCCATTGCCAGAGCATGAGAAGGCACAGGTAGAACAAATCTTCAATAGATAACAAAGGATGTTCGACACCCGTACAGTGTCTGACCTGAAAATGAAATTCTTTTCAAGAATGTAAGGAGCTGGTGAGACTCTACGAGAGTACACTCTCAGCTTACAAGAGGCCCTTAAGGCAACTGAAAGATTGGACCCCCATGATCTTCACGACCCAGATGAATTATTAAAGGAAAGGTTCATAGAACAGGTAAGGAGTGGCACCCTTCACCGAGAGTTGAGGTTGTTGTCCAAGCAAAATTGGGACGTGCAGTTCTTGAACTTTAAGGAGGAAGCTATCGAGCTCATAGGCCATGACCGCCCTGGTGACAGATCAGAAGTCCTGCAATGTTGTGAAAAAATGCAGAACAGTTACTGGATGGGACAGCCGGTATGTTGCCGGGCTGCAGTTTCTACCAGCCGGTATAACCAAGATCAAAATGCGAGTGACTGTGCACCAGGGACCTCCAATACAGAGAGGCACAGAGAAGGACAGAGGCCTCAAGAGACGGAGTTGCCCACGAAAATATGGCAGGAGATGAAACAAGAGATTCAGAAGCTCCGAAAAGACTTAAGGCAGGAAATAAGAGACCAGATGGCAGAGGAATCAGAGTAGTACTCGTCTAGACCACCAGCAGCCAGAAATATGGGGAGAAGATCAACGGACCAGTTCAATGCGAATGGAAGGCCTATATGCAGGAAGTGTGGGATCAGTGGCCACACTGCACGGAGATCCACACAGGAGACAAATACGCCTGCCATGGCTTTAAACAGTGAATCCCCGGGGTGGAGGACCGAGCCTCGGGACAGCTCCCAATAGGTCCAGTGAAGAACTCCACACCGGCCCAGTTCGTAGGAAATGGTCCAACCACCACTATAAAGATTAATGGAATGGAAGTGGAGGCATTGTTGGACACGGGATCGCAGATGACAACACTGCAGGGCAAGACTTTCTTTGAACACTTTACAAAAGACCAGTTAACTCAATCCCCCAAAAGCTGGATGAATCTAATAGCTGGAAATGGTCTCAATATTCCTATAATTGGATATATGGAAGCAAGTATTACTTTAGGAAAGATCGAACATCCGAACCATGGGATACTGATAAGCAATCTATATGACGACAACCTCCCACCTGTAATATTAGGTATGAACCTACTCCAACATTGCTAGAAGATCTGTTACAGGTATTTAAAGAACCGACCAGTTCACTTTTATAGGAAAAGAGACAGGCCTTACAAGGGACTATCAAGTTACTCCAATGCCATCAAAGATTTGCCAGTAAGAATGGGGAGATTGGAAAAGTCAGAGTAATGGATGAGAGGCCAGTCCAACTGAAACCGGGTGTGGAAACCATACTGTTGTGCAGAACCAAAGTGGGACTGCAAGGTAAAGACTACACAGCCTTAGTCGAATCGGAATGGGCCAAAGGAGAAGATCCAGTTGTAGTGGCTAGGAGTTTGGTCACGGTAAAGGGTGGAAAAGTCCCTGTCCGCCTACTGGATTATGGCACCCAGTCAATGACCGTGTATAAATGGCAGGCCATTGGTCTTCTAATGAAAGTGGAATGGGAAGATGTCATAATCCCAGGTGAAGAGGAAGAGGAAATGCCTCACGTAACCAATGCCATTATCACGGTGCAGGAAAGTGACATCAAAGGCGAAACCTTCTATGCTTGGATACAAGAAATAGATAAGGGAAATTCAAGGACCACAGAAGAAGAAAAGGCACAGTTGCTGAAAGTAATAAGGAGACATACCAATGCCTTTTCTCATCATGCCTTAGACTTTGGGTGCGCCATGAAGGTGAGACACTATATTCCCATGGAAAACCACCCACCCATTTGGGAAAGATTCAGACCCATACCTCCTACATTGTATCAACTGACCAAGCAGCTGTTAAACGAAATGCTGGAAGCAGATGTCATAAAGGAGAGCCACAGTCCATGGGCAGCACCAGTAGTTCTACTCCGAAGGAAAGATGGACAGATACGATTTTGTGTGGACTATCAAAAACTCAATCAGATCACACACAGGGATGCTTACCCATTGCCCTGCATTGAGGATGCTCCCACAGCACTGAAGTCTGCGGCAGTTTTCTCAACCATAGACTTGGCAAGTGGATACTGGCAAGTACCCATGGCACCCGAAGACCAAGAAAAGACAGCTTTCATGACTCCTATGGGGCTGTATGAGTTTTCCCGAATGCCATTTAGACTTTGCAGTGCGCCAGGAAAATTTCAGTGCTTAATAGAACAGTGTTTAGGAAGTGAGAATTTTGACACAGTGCTTCTTTATCTAGACAACATCATAGTCTATTCAAAAATGCACAAAGAACATCTGAAACATGTGGAACTGGTTTTTGAACGCTTAACAAATTATGGGCTAAAGATTAAACCTGCAAAGTGTCATTTCCTGAAAGAGAAAGTCAACTATTTAGGACATTTGGTATCAGCAGAAGGGTTAGCAACAGATCCAGAGAAAATTAAAGTAGTGAAAGAATGGCCATGTCCAGTCACCATCAGAGATGTAAGGCGATTTCTAGGATTTGTCGGATATTATCGCCGATTTGTAAAGGATTTTTCCAAGCAAGCAGTCCCTTTGCACAAACTGTTACGACATTCCAAAGGAAGCAAAATCAGTAAAAATAGTCGAGTGAATTGGACGCCAGAATCTCAGACTGCATTTGACCATCTGAAGTCAGTGCTAACCACAGTACCGGTGCTCACTTACCCAGACTACCAGAAACCTTTTCACCTCTATACTGATGCTAGTGACAAAGGCCTAGGAGCGGTGCTCTCCAAAGTACAAGAAGGAAGAGAAAGGGTGCTCACCTATGCAAGCAGAGGATTTAGGGGTTCAGAGAGAAACAATGAAAGGTACAATTCTTTTAAATTGGAGTTCTTAGCACTTGTGTGGGTTGTGACAGAGAAATTTAGGCACTACCTCATGGCTACTTCATTCATCGTGTACACAGATAACCCCTTGGCACGTCTCAACACAGCAAAACTTGAGGCATTAGAGCAACGATGGGCTTCCAGACTAGCTAATTTCAATTTCACCATAAAATACCGCTCAGGAAAGGCAAATGGTAACGCAGATGCTCTATCTAGATTGCCCAATTGCGATGAAGAAGAGACGGTTGAAACTGGGAGAGAAAATTTGGAAATGCAACCTTTTATTCGTATTCCAGTGAAAATAGTACAATTGTGCTGTCAGTACTTGCAAACTACTGATCAGAGCACAGAGACAACATCGACAGTGCCAGCAGATGAAAGAACAGGTTTGTGGACGTAACTACAGAATCAAAATCCTCTATTCCAAATGCTCAAAGAGATACTTAGAACCAGAAGAGCAGTAAAAGACCAAGAAAGAAAGACACTACCTACAGAGTTAACCAAACTGTTACGACAATGAGAATATCTTAGCTTAGAACAAGGGAAAATGATACGGAAAACCAGAGATCCAAGAACAAGAGAAGAAATCATAAAGATCCGTATTCCTCAGGCAGAAGCAGATACTGTATTAGAAGCTTACCACAATGGGACACCAAAAGACAGATAAAACGATCAGGGAAAGATTTTATTGGATAGGTATGAGAGAAAATATTAGACAGTGGTGTGAAAACTGTATGGCTTGTAACCTTAAAAAAGAGGCAGATAATAAACAGAAAGCACGATTACACTCAATTGTAATCAAGGAACCCTTGGAGATTGTTGCCGTAGACCATTTGAAGATTGCACCTAGTAAAAGTGGATGCCAGTACATACTGATGATTATTGATCACTATACCAAATTCATGGTAGCAGTACCAGTAAGAGATTTGTCAGCTCAGATAACCGCTGAAGCTCCCGTGGAGACATTTTGTGTGACCATATGGATACCCTTCACAAATTATGACTAACCAAGGTGGTGCATTTGAATCCTCGTTATTTAAAAAAAGTGTTCTATGTACAGCAGCTGATAAGAACCACCCCATATCATCCGCAAACAAATGGTCTATGTGAACGAGCAAACCACAAATTTCTAGAGATGTTAAGAGCAATGTCAGAGGAACAAAAAACAAAATGGCTTGAATTACTTCCAGAATTCTGCTATATGTATAACAATATGTGCACTGCTCTACAGAGTACACGCCTTATTATTTAATGTTCGGCCGACATGGGAAACTTCTGATGGACATGGTTCTTGATGTGAAGTCGACCTATAGAAAAACTGAGGAACCAACCTCATTAAGGGTAGAGGAACATCAGCATAGACTTAGAGAAACAGTTGACATTGTGTCAACGCAAATGAGACGTACAACAGCAGCAAAAAGAACAATATGATCATAAAGTACATGCTGTACCTTTATTTGTAGGAGACAGAGTCCTGCTAAAAAACACTCATACCATAGGGCATAAACTTGCGTCTAGGTGGGAACCCACACCATTTGTGATGACAGAAATTCCGTATCCAGGACTTCCAGTATATAAAGTCAGAACAGAAGGAGGACACTCTAGAAAAATTGTACACCAGAACCTTTTAAAGCCTTGTACATTTCAACCCTCTAGTTTAGACAATGGTCAAGATGACAAAGCAAACAGATGGGAGAGGCAGGAGCTCACAAGCATAGATATGACTACTCCTGGAGACCCTATAGAATGGCCTTGGTTGCCAGGTATTACAATGTTTAACCCCAGTTCTACTAGGCCTACAGAAAGTTCTATACATAGCTCCGCACGTACAACAAAAGATGTTCCTCCTAGACATTGGACAGAAGAAATCTAATAAAGTCCAAAAGGATCATCTGTAAATATAGTGAAATAGAGTACAAAGTTAGAATATAGATTATCTGACAGTTAAGAAAAGTTAAAATGGTAGAAGTGTTAAATAGTAGAAATGCTAAATGCTAAGAAGTTAAAAAAGTTTAAAGTTTTAAAGCTTTAAAGTATGGTGTATTCTCAAAAGTTAAGAGGATACGTGGGGACATGTATCTTTTAGTGGGACTGAATATGTAATATGCCAAAGTCAGAGGGTCCCCAGTAATCCCCGGTAGTCCCGTTTCCCCCAGTATATATTGTAAGGTGCCTTGTGCACACTGTACATAAAAAAAAAAAAAAAAAAGATTTTATTGCAGCTGCAGCAACAATGGCCTGGATGGAATGCTGTGCTGAGCTGCTCATGCAGGGCATTCCACCCTAACCATTCTGGAACCAGAGCCCTGTTTTCAAAAGTTGTTTTTCAGTGTGTTCCTGCTGGCTGTGGAGAAGAGAGGACGCAGAAGGTTAAGGGGAATCGGGAAAAGGGCTCACCTGTTGGTTGAAGCTGTTCCCTGAGGGCCATTCTGCGTGCCTGCTCTGACTCCAGCCAGTGAAGATCCCCAGAAGAGCTCCGGTATGGTCGGTGGTGCCGTCGAGGCACCACAAAGAGAGAAAACGTGCAGTTCAGCCGTTTTGGGCTGTGAGCCCCATCATTTTTTTTTTAATTTTAGCCCTTTGTTTTGTTTAAAAAGTAATCCCGGTCCCCCGTTGGTGGCAAAGAAGAGCCGCATTGCGCCCGTAAGCTGTCAGCCGTCCGAGGCCCCCCTGCTGTCCTCCCTGCTGCCTGACAAATTCTCTCCCACTGCCAGAACACCTCCTGCCTCCCGCCTGCTCCTTCTACCTCCCGGTGACTTGGGTGAGTCAGGGGCAGCACGCTGTAACATGCTGGCTGCCCTTCAGGAGAGGTTGTGTTGTTTTATTTTAATTGTTTGCACTTAGCACAGAAGAGGAGCGGCTGAGCGCCGAGGAAAGGATCGGGTCAGAAGGACCCAAATTAATATTTGAGAGGGGTGGGTTTAGCGACACCCATGGGGAGGGGCCAAGGAAGCAAGGCCATTGAAGAGGCCTATAAATATTAATTAAAGGGGCAGGGCAAAAATGAAAGAGTGACAGCAGCTCTCAGAGAGCTAAGGAATTAAAGGGGTCCTGCCTCTTGTGATTAAAAGGGCAATGTTTAGGCCCAGATTAAGAAGAAGAAGAAGAATCAGCATTTATATAGCGTTTTTCATACATCCAAAGCACTTTACAAGCAAAGCTAGACTGGTAGTGAAGTGACTGAATGTGTGGTGGCGGCTATATCGCACATCATCACCCACACACAGACTGGATAATTGCATGAACCGGTTTATGGGAAGGGGAATGTTGGCCAGGACACCGGGAATGTTCCCTACTCTTTTTGAAGAGTGCCCTGGGTTCTTTTACTTCCACCTGGACACCCACCAGAACAACACCAGGATGGGCAGAAGGGACCTCGGTTTAACGTCTCATCCGAAGGATGGCACACCCCAGCAGTACAGCACACCCCAATACTGCACTCGGATGCCAGCATTTTTTAGGTGTAAGTCCAATCCCGGTGTGGGACGAGAACCCACGACCTTCTGGTCCAGAGGCGGATATGCTACCAACTGAGCCACGCTGACACCTTAAGAAGGGCACCAGGCCCATTTCAGAGGGCACCAGGCCCAGTTAAGAGAGGGCGCCAGGCCCAGGTTAAGAGAGGGCGCCAGGCCCAGGTTAAGAAGGGCACCAGGCCCATTTCAGAGGGCACCAGGCCCATTTCAGGGGACACCAGGCCCAGTTAAGAGAGGGCGCCAGGCCCAGTTCAGAGAAGGCACCAGGCCTGGTTTAGAGAGGGCACCAGGCCCACAGTGAAATAAAGGGCACCAGGCCCAGTTTAAGAAGCGTACCAGGCCTAGTGTAAGAGAGGGCACCAGGCCCAGTTGACTAAAGGGCACCAAGCCCGTAGTAAAGGGCAGCCCAGGCCTAGCCAGTTAGGGCAAGCCAGCCCAGTGGTACTAAGGGCTACCCCGGCCTAGCAAGTTAGGGCAAGCCAGCTCAGTAGTAGTAAAGGGCTACCTGGCCTAGCCAGTTAGGGCAAGCCAGCTCAGTGGTACTAAGGGCACGAGGCCCAGCCAAGTGAAGGCACCAGGCCCAACAGTAATAAAGTAGGGGCATCACAAGGCCCAGGACCTGAAGCTAGCTATTTAGGCCCACAGCTGTGTTAGGGACTCAGCGATAGGAGCGACCCCAGATCTACTAGGAGCCTAGCTATTCATGTAAGCCCTCCAGTGTTAAAGGGGCCTGGTCACCCGTCTAGTGTATAACCTTCCAGAGAGCCTATTCCCCACTGTAGTGTTGCCACAGTAACAGGAGAGCCTGATTTAGCTAGAAGGGATCCCATTAGAGTTAGGTCCACCAGAGCTAGGGTTAAATCAGTACAATAAATTGCCTGTATATTTACTGTGGTCTGGACACTGACACTATCTATTTTTTGACCACTACAGAAGGAATTGAGGCTCTGTTTGCATTTTCCTGCATTATTATTCATTCCACGAACACTATTGCATGTCAGAACCATCTTGCATTGCTTTGCACCAGCATTTCAGTGCTGGGTAACCATCTGAATCAGTCTTCAACTGTCTTCGGAGTCACTTCACCCTGGTGCAGCCCTGTCAGTGTTCACCTATCCTTCAAGAATCATCCTCCAGTGCATCCAGAAGCAGACAACAGCCAATCCATGAACAGCCATACCGCAGTTGCCTCAAAGTTGTATTGTCCCATTTGTTATTTTCCTCTCACAGTATGCCAGCACAGCTTGGCCCAGTGCAGAAGTCTGCCATCTGTTTTCTTGTTTTCACGTCCGCAGTGGAGTACCGTTCGACTCGTCAGTATCAGTTCACCGAGTGACATTCAGTTTGTTGTTTTTAGTGTGTGCTGGCTCGTCCGGCCATGGACTCCAAGTCCGGTCGCAGTTCGACATATGATTTATTGTTTTGGCGAGTGCCTTGGCTCATCCAGCCTCGGAACTCAGAAGACCAACGCACTTCGATGCCCAGAGAGAGAGTGGTTGCCTGGAGTCCAAGAGTGGTCCAGAAGTTCCGATTCTCCCGATCCAGTGTGTTCATCAGCTTAGAGTATATCTTCAGTCCAGAAGCAGACTGTTTGTTGGTGCTTCTTCTTCTTGATCCCTTCACTTGACAATCCAGAAGTGGACTGTGGCCCAGTGGTTTGCATTGCTTATTCTTTCTGGGCAGTTTAGAAGCAGACTTAAAATCAAACACAGAGCTACTAATTTTATATGTTCAATGCACCAACCAGTGCAGTATTGGAATGACTGTAATTCTAAAAACCTAAGTTTTAGGGAGAGGTGCATCTCAGGGTTAGAAGTAGATATCTGAAAATAAGAAAGATGCTTTTACAGCGTAGCTGTTACAGTCGATTGATCCATTCTGGTATTCTATGCTGTAGAGTTTTCCCTCTTATAGGGAAGTAGAAAAATAGAAATAAGACACTCTTACAGGGTAGCTGTTACAACTGATCATTCCTCTTGCCTATAGTAAAGTAGTAGCATGTGTATATATGATTGTCCCTCTCTTGTGACCCCACCCGATGATCAGATGCTAATAAACTAGTTTCTTTTCTCTACTCATACCTCCTGCCTCTCCATTTTGGTGAAGAATTATGTCACGTAGCCAAATAGGAAAAGAACTGCCTTACCACCTGGGTGGGTGTATTGGAATAACCTGACATTCATATCTTTTGGCTCACTTCATTTGGTGCCACGGTATTACGTGATTCTCATTCATTCCAAATATTACCACCCCATCTGTCTATCTTCTTACTAGACCTCTCAGCACCCTTCACAGAGTCCAGCCACTAATAATGTCTGTGAATGCCTAGCTATAAACATCCTGATAGGCAAATGGGGTAAATGTCTGATTGTTATGGCTGTATACACCCCACCAGGGGGGCAGCAAGTGGGGCTAGAAGCCTTTGCTAACCTCTACACCGAGGCCAGCCAGAATAAAGAAACAGTAGTACTTGGAGACTTTATCTCCAACTGGCTTGCCAGCTCTAGCTCCGCACACAGAGATCTGGTGTCAGGGCTATATCTAACACAGATGGTCAAGAGCTGCACCTGCACATAGTACTGCACAGGCTCTAGCACACTAATTGACTGGGTACCGACAACACACCTGGAGTAGCTAAAGAAAGACAAGGTGCTCCCTGACACCCTTTGCGACCATTCACCTGTCCAATGTGAGTGGATGACTCAACAGACTTAAGTCTCCCCCTAGAATGGTGAGGAACCGAGTCATAAAAAAATTCACAATGGGTGGCTTCAGGAATTACCTCAAAGGGATAGATTGGAGCTTCCTTGACTCATGGCTCTCTGTTGACACAGCCCTGGAGCTCTTCCTCAACCACTTCAACGTGGCAGCGGATAAATTTGCCACATCTCAAAAGAAACTGATTAAAGGCTGCAGCATGGACTGGGTCACCCCACACATCCTAAAGCCTGATGTGACAGCATGATCTACTTTGGCACCGGGCTAGAGCAACTGGGACTGCTATGGATATCCAAAGCTACAAAGCGGCCCGAAACAAATGCACTTGAGCTATCCGACAGGCTAAGGCTACTTACCACAAAAACCTTCAATCTCAATGCAGGGTTGACAGCAAGAAATTCTGGGCATCTATAAAAAACCTCATCGGAAGTGGCGACAGATTCCCCCCTTCCATGCTTCACCACAATGATGAAGTAATATTTGATGCAGATAGTATGGCTAATATTTTCAACAAGGCATTTACGGATTACAGTGCCATCCTTCCCCCAAAACTGGCTATGTACCTGGATGGAACAGCAACCTCTGACCACTCACCCTCTTCCTCCAATACCAGGACCTCCCCAGCATTTTACTTCAGAAGGGTAACCACCAAAGAAACAAAAAAAATACCTTACCAGAGTCCTTGGCAAAACTAGGATGGGTGGTGATGGTATAGACATGAAACTGATCTCTGTAGCCCTTCCCAAGGTCATTGGACCCATCAACTAGCTATTCAACCTGTCACTCCGACTGGCTACCTTCCCCTCCACATGGAAAACCTCCCTGATCACACCTGTGCACAAAGGGGGTGACCAGTCACTAGTCTCAAATTATAGGCCCATCTCAATTCTCTCGCCACTCTCAAAAGCTCTGGAGAGAATCATAGCTGACCAACTCACAGACCATCTACACAAATATGACCTCCTCTCCCACCAACTGCATGGCTTTTGCAGACTGCACATTACTAATACTTCCCTTATTAATTTCACTGGATACGTACATGAGGCACTCGACTGGGGTCAGCTGGTTGAGGCAATCTTTATAGACTTAACCAAAGCCTTTGACCTCATGGACCACCAGCTGCTGCTTCACAGGTTAAGATGCCTAGGACTGTCCCCTGGCTCAGTCCAGTGGTTCTCCAGCTATTTATTTGGGCAATCTCAAAAAGCCCGAATTAACAGTGCTACCTCCAACACCTGTGAGGTGTCAGTAGGTGTACCCCAGGGGTCTATATTGGGCCCTCTCTTCTTCAGCATCTTTGTGAACCACCTCCCTGATGCCTGCCCCATGTCTGAGATCCTGCTATATGCAAACGACACAGTGCTATTCTCACAAAACTCCTGCCAGGAAGCACTGACTAAGGAGTTGCAGAACAACTTTAACCTACTACAGGAATGGTTCAAGGACAGCATGCAGGTGCTCAATAGTAAAAAAAACAAGGCAATGCTCTTTGCCGGATGACAAAAGAAGAGGTCCAGTGCACCTCTCTCAATTACCTGCAGCTGTCACACCACCCTGGAGCAGGTAACTTCCTTCTGGTATCTTGGTCTCACCATAGATGAGTCCATACCGTTCGACGAACATATACGTAATATTACCAAGATGGTCAATAGGAAACTAGGGGCTCTGTACAGGCACCGGTTCTGTCTTACTCCCGAAGCCAGGACAAAGGCAGTCAGAGGCACAATCCTTCCAATCCTGGACTATGGGAATGTGGTCTATAGGGCTGCCACTGAAACTAGCCTGCTCAATGTGCATGCCTCCTTAAATAAAGCCTGTAGGTTTGCGTTACGGGCAGATCACCTATTGTATACATGTGAACTGTACATACAGACTGAATGGCTCCCACTTATGGACCGCATTAAGTTCCATGTCTGCATCTTGGGACAGAAGACCCTACTCGGACTTGCACCTCCCTTTATACAAGCCTTATTCCATCCTGCTCCAGCTGAACATGCCACAAGAAGAGTTACCAAACATACATTAGCTGCTCCATTCAGAAGGACTGCCTTGGGGAGACGAGCCTTTGTCGTCAGAGCCTCTGCTTGGATAAATGAGCTACCAACTGCCATCACAAGCCTTACCCAACTTGGGCCTTTCAAGTCCGAGCTAAGGAAGTCTATCCACCCTCCTATACGTTGCTATTGCCACTCTTAACCCACGAGCCAGCATGCCTCTGTTCCCCAAAGCCATGCTCCTAAAGACTATCTCCCCTCCTGTATGTTGCCACAGCCACTATTAGCCTAGCAGGTACTAGAACCCTAGGCTTGCCAAGGTTCTTCTTTCACTCTACAATTTGACACAAAACTCCCTGCTTACCACCTGCCCATGTCTGCCCATCTGCCTGCTCACCTTTCTCCTCTCACACTCTCCCTGACAAACCTTCACCTGCTGACCTCCTTACACCACCCACCTTTGAGCCTACCATCATCCTCCTCCACGATTCCTCTTCTCCTACCTAATCCTGATTGGTTCCTTCTACCCTTTCTGACTACTATGCCTAGGCTGACTCCTCTGGCTATAGCCTAGTAACCTTTAGGTATCAGTTCTGATGAACAGCTCCATCTCCTATTTCCTCCCAA
This sequence comes from Neoceratodus forsteri, assembly GCA_016271365.2. NCBI lineage: Eukaryota > Metazoa > Chordata > Ceratodontiformes > Ceratodontidae > Neoceratodus > Neoceratodus forsteri. Next base: position 660,677,482 of record CM057456.1, on the reverse strand, counting down.
TACAATATCCTGCCTAGCTTCCACCTCTGATTTTTTTCTCAAACTAGCACCTAACTCTGACTTAAGCACTTAATTGTATGGCATGACATGTGAATCCAACCCCATTGACTATGTACCCTTGTTTTGGTTATGTGTTGTTATTTGCCTGTGTTATCCTACATTATTATGCTATTGCCAATGTTTACTGATTTCTCCTGTTCACATTTTTCTTACTATTAGATGTTCTTTACAATGCCTATTAAGCTGCTACTCAATCAATCAATCACTTTATTTAACCAGGCATGTACACCATTGAGCAAGCTCATTTTCAAGGTGGTCCTGGGCAATAGTACATTGCAGTTTAGTACAAGCAAAATACAGATGAGTTAAGGTAGTAACAAAAAAAATGTAGAAACCATTGTACAACGGTAAGTTGCAAATCAGAACAAGCATAACTCCAATAGGGTAGTCCAAAAATGTAATACATATACAGGTGAACCACGGAAGGCCAATATCAAGTGCCTGTCAAATATGGTGAACACATATAATTCAGAGCAAAAATTATGTAGAAAGTAGGGAAGCAAGAATCCAAGTCACTCTCAGGACAATAGTAAGGTAGAGATGGTAAGAATGGGGGTGGGGGGCAGCTAAGAAGAAACTAGGTATGACAGAGGTACTGTAGCTGAGCAGAATAAGAAGGCCAGAGTGAATTAAAAGAGCTAGGCAACCTTAAGGAGGAATCTTAATCGACAATTAGCTGCAAAATTTGTAAGAGGAGCACGATGTAGATTGATCAGTGGCTACGAAAACAGTTGCAGGCTTCCGAAAACAGTATGGTTAATGAAACTTTAAATGAGAATATGCCTGGGAGTGAGATGAGTTTTAAGAAGTTTTGCATGGTATTCCATAACGATGAGAGTGAGAAGTTGATGGCAGCTGCCCCATATGCCGTGTTCACTTTAGGAATCTGGAAGCTGAGTCAGGAGAAACGTCTCAAGCCATACGATCCCTTGGCCCGTGTGAAGAGACTTGAGATGTAAGTAGGCAGATTATTGGATAGTGCTCTATGAAGCCAAAGTAGGGCATTTCTTTTTCTCCTGGCTGAGAGTGAAGGCCACCCTGATTCCTGGTACAGTAGGCAGTGGCGAGTGCAAAGAGGTAGATTGAAGATGAATCTTAGGGCCCTGTGGTAGAGCATGTCAAGTTTGTTGAGCACTGCTACAGGGCAATGCATGTAGAGAAAGTCGGCGAAGTCCAATAGGGGTAAGAATGTAGTTTGTACTAGCCTCTTTCTGGCTTCTGGGGTGAGAAGATGTTTAATATGATAGAATAAGCCTAGCCGCTGTCTTAATTTCTTCGAGACTTCATTCAGATGGTGTAGAAAGTTTAGCTTATTATCCAGCCAGGACCCAAGATATTTAAAGGTTTCTACTATTTTGAGGGATTCATCTAGTAGTGTTAGGATCTGGGGTGTGTGTGATGATCTGGGAGCTAGCTTTGGAGAGAGAATCATAGCTTTAGTCTCTTTGGTATTGAGGAGCAGTTTGTGACTGATAAGATTATGTTGGAGGGTGATAAAATCTTGCTGTAAACTCATGGGCCACGTCCAAGGACGAATTTATGGTATATAGTACGGTATCGTCTGCAAATAGATGGACATTAGCTGAGTGGAGATGTGAATCCAGGTTATTGATGTAGATAGCAAAGACGATTGGGCCTAGTATAGAGCCTTGGGGAACACCTCTTAGAAGCGTTTTTTTGAGGAGACAGATCACCTGCAGCTTTGACCTGTTGTATTCTGTTGGTAAGGTAGTTGGAGAACCATTTGATTGCTGAACTATCGAGTCCGATATTGCTCAAGGCTATGAGCAAAATGTTGTGATCCACAGTGTCAAAGGCCTTACTAAGATCAAGAAAAAGGGCAAACACATATTCCTTAGAATCCAGTGCGATTTGCCAGTCTGAAATTACCTTCGAAAGTGCATTACAGTGCTGTGTTCGACTCTGAATCCAGATTGTGCCGGGTTTAATAGATCAAGTGAATCTAAGTGTTCTCTGATTTGGACATTGACGATTTTTTCAAGGAGTTTTGACAGGATGGATAGTATACATATGGGACGATAGTTGTTCAGGTTGCATGGATGCCCGGATTTGAATAATGGTAGAATGTAGGCAGTTTCCCATAGTAGAGGAAGATCTCCTTGTTTCAATGAAATGTTGAATAAATGGGTGATGGGGGCAGTCAAATAATGATGGCTGAGTCTTAGGAAGTATGGCTCGATATTGTCTGCGCCTGCACTTTTTTTTGTATCCAGTGATAGTAATAGGTCCTCTGCTTGTTTAAATGTAACTGTATGGAAGCTGAATGTAGCAGGAAAAGGTGGGGTAGGGGTCAGGTTAGTGTTAGGATCGGTAGCAGGGTGATCTTGGAGGTGAAGAATTTTGTTGATAGAAGAGGTGTCGAACACTAGTCCAGCAGTGGCAAAGTGTTCATTTAGCTGCTCCAATATATCCATGCTGTCTGTGTAGGTGGATCCAGTGGCCAAAATTTTGGCTAGGATTGATGTGCCGGTAGAACAACCTTCAACATCTCTAATGATGTTCCAAAATTTGGCAGAATTGTTTTTGTTGGCTTCTAGTTCTGCTTGAAAGAATCTAGCTTTTTCCAATCTAATTAGCTTGGTACAGGCATTTCTAGAGGTGCGGAATGCTACCACCAGTCTGCCTCCATGCAAGATTTTCTTGCTTTTTTCCACCAATAGTCCCTGTCCCTGATCGCTTTCTTCAAGATGGTAGAGAACCAACCAGGTGGTCTTTTTTTTTTAGACCTGATCAACCTTAATGGGGCATGTTTGTCTAGTAGGCCCAGCAGGAGGCTATGAAAGATATTAAATGCCACACTAAGGGAGGGCGCTAGATAGAAATTCTACCATCTGATATTACTTAGATCTTTCAGAAATTCGTTTTGGGAAAACTTTTTCATGTTTTGTACAAAATTAAATTTGGAGGCCGATTTTGTTTGTAGGGGGCGTCTGACGCAGGCAATAGCACAATGGTCGCTTACGTTATTGCAGAATACTCTGACATGAGAAAAGTTATGAGGCTTATTTACGAGCATAAGGTCCAGTAGGGAGCTACATTCCGGGTATTTTCTGTTCGGTCTGGTTAATGCAGGAGTTATTTGTACCAGACCAACTGCATCAGCAAGATCCTTCAATTTCTTGGAGTTGTCGTCGTTCCAATTCAGGTTAAAATCCCCCAGTAGGATACACTCCGAGTTAGCTAACTCAATTAGATTTTGGAGATGAGGTAATAGGGCCAAGCCCCCAGACGTGGGTCTGTAGCAGGCTGCAATGAGGAGTGATTTCTCACTGGAGAGTGATAGTTTTAGAGCCAGGCATTCAAATTCTTTGGGCTTTGAGGTACAGTCAATGACCGTGGTTACAAGTTTGTTCTTGGCATATATTATGACCCCATCTCCCCTAGTTGGCCTATCACAGCGGCAAGTATTGTATCCCGGGATATTGATAATTTTGTCTGGGGTAGATGACTTAAGCCAGAATTCAGATATCATGAGGAAATCGGGACTTGCATGAAGAGCCCAGGCCTGTAGGCGGTCCAGTTTCTTTAGCAAACTACAAGCATTAATGTGGAGAAAGCTAAGACCTTTGTATAAGACCTACATGCTGAAAACGGCCTCTGCCACTCTCTCCTTCAGCATTTCCCGCCCTCCTCTGGAGAGGCGCCCCCTTACCCCTTACCCATTAGCTCCCTCCCTAGTAGCACTTAGATGACCCCACGTTATCATGCCCTGCCCTCAGGGCACGCAACTGTAGGGCAGTACTCTTCCTTCAGTTGGAGCCTGACTCCATCGTGGTGGTCCTCCTGCTGTTTCTCCCCCTCTCTATACTTGTTAAGTACCCTGCTGGCATACTGCCAACACTCCCCCTTGTTTGTTACCTGACAATCGCCCTGTAGGTGCACTGCTTACACTCACCTTGTGGTTACCTGATAATCTCCTGCCTCCCCATGCTCCCATGATACCCTGTGGATGTAATGTCTTCTTTACCGTATAATACAAGATGCAGTGTCTTCTCTACCGTATAATACAAGATGTATTTGTATCGTGTTTCTATTTCTGACTCTGTATCATGTCTCTATTTGTACTCTGGCTCCACCTGTATGTGGGCCCGTACGTTACCATGACAATGTACCATGTTTTCTGTATTGTAATCTCCTGGGTCGCACCTGAAAATAGGCACTTGTTGTCTAGTGTGCTTACCTGGTTAACAAAAACAAATAAATAAATATTGAGGGAGGTCAACTGGAGTTGCTACTGACTCCAAACTTATGTACCCTCCCCTACCCTTGTGACAATGATCCTTTTTAAATGAGCTTTTAGCTCATTTATTTATAAATAAACTACTACAACCACATTTTAGACATGCCCACAGTAGGTTATCCACATTTACACCCACAGTGTGTTATCCACCTTTCAGACATGCTAACAGCAGGTTATCCATTTAGTCCACATTAAAAAAAGTGGGGAAAAGGCTTGTTGCACTTTAACTACCACAGAATTTTAAAAATCCTGGGTTCAAAATTCCTAGACACATAACAGTAATAATATTCAATTAGCCAGAGTATACGCAGAATAAACAGCTTTTATGGTTGATTTAATGCCTCAGCCTTCAGCCTCGGCAATTAATCACCCACATCAGCCGGTTATTCCTTCGTATACTCTGGCTAACTGAATGCTATCACTTAAATACAGACACACCAAGGCATCTTGTGTGCTTGTGGGGAGACTTTGGTTCATGGTTCAGCACCCAAAGGATGCAAAAGACGGCACTCCCACAAAGTGCAGCAATGCCTCTGCACCTGAGATTGATATTTTATTTTCAGTTTGTAGTTAATCTTTTGTTTCATATGACCTGCCGCCATCTGGACCGGTCCCCCCAGCTTCATCACCTGACATCGCTGGGTCTTACCTTTGTACTCCAGTCTGTCCTCTGTCACAGGAATATTGGAGGTGTACAGTCACTGGTATAGGGCCTGCAGGGAACTGGGCCATCATCCGGCTGTGTTTTTTTTCCCCCATTGTTTGTCCCAGCAGGGCCCATAGCATGTACAATGGTGCACTGTGCATGCTTTGTCTCCATAGAGACACTCCCCACCCCTGGTGTCCTGCAGGTGGGATCTCTTTCCCTTGCATCCCGATGAACTGCCACCGAGATTCCTCTAGGTGGCGGCAGTCAAGCAGGACATGTGTACCTCCCACTCCAAGGGAGAGAGACAGAGAGCTGTCCTTGGGATGCTCAATACTCTCTCCTCATGTGAGCCCCCAAATGACCCACATCTGTTCCCGAACTCAGGTCACCAGTATGGCAGGTGATCTGGCACTCTGGGCTGTGTAGTGATATTTTTTAAATCATACAATGTATACCATGGAAGGGCAAATACATTTACAGACTAGAATCTGATATTTTACTTGTCAACACAACCACTAGTGAAATAACATACTAGTAGCTATGTTATTCAAATCCCATGGTATATGTAGAACATTCTATGAGGTAGCTTAAAATATGATTGCTGTCATTCATGGCAGACTGGATGTCACTGTTCCCTTGCACTAATAGCTTCTCTTCACTTAGCCACTCATTGCAAGGGAACAATGACTGCAACAATCTACACTGAACAGCAGTCATATTTTATGCAAATGTAACCCCCTACAAATAGGGGTTCCTATAAATGTCTTCCTGGGCTGCCTAATGCCCATTGTCAGGATGGTGTTATGTGCCTGCAGTAGCTTTATGTGTCTGCATGAGAGTGCTCTACTAAGCCTCCATGCCTGTCTCTTTATGACAGCTGTATTCTTTTTTTTCCTTTTTATTATTCTATTTTTTTCTCCCCCTGCCGCCATCCGACCGGTACCTCAGCCCAGTCACGGACCACGACTTCCACCTCCATGATGGCCGCGAACCTCTGATACCCCCCTGGCTTACCCCCCAGGGTGGGGTTGTGGCACTAGACTCCGCCAGTGCGGCAGACAACAGGATATGTCGGAGGGCTGGCCTGGAGGATAATTCAAGCCGTGGCAGGCTTCATCTAGGGTGGCCACAAGCTGCTCTTTTTTCCTGGTTTTTCTGTGGAGGGTGGGGATATGCAATGGTGTCCTGCGACTGCCCCACTCCCCTGACGTGCTTGGTGCCTGTCGCTCGCACACACCCCGGCCTCTGCTAGGGGATCGTGGGACGCCGGACACACTCCCCACCCTTCCCCCAGAGAAGGAGAGCAGTCCATGAGATGCTCCATCCTTCTTCTCGATTGGCTCCTCCAGCGTCCCCGGGTCCATTCCTGAACCTGGAGTCGCTAAGGCCATAAGCGGAAATCCTATTGCTGTGACGACGGGCTGGCTCAAAAGAGCTGTATTCTGTATGAGAAAATTAGTCTGGGATGGGTCCGAGTGATTCAAGGCTCGTGACCAGCCAGACGGTCCGTATTTCTGCTCCATTCTGCAGTGGCTACTAGCGCAGAGGGAACTCTGGCAGGAGCTGTGATTATTTACTGATTATCTGTTGTAATAATAATAATACAGGAGTTTGTCTAACCTGCCTTCCATTGCAGCTTGACCTTTTGCATAGGATCCACCATTTTAGTTCTGGAACTGCCAGTGTTGGACCAACTGAACCTCAGAAGACCTAAAATGGAGACTGTCCACAGAGGTCTTGAGGGATTGGAATCTGTAGGAATTGTAGCTGTAAGTGTTTGGTGCTAAATGGACCTGGAGGGGGAACCCTTTCCGTGACAGACAATTCCATCAGCCAACTGAACCTTTTGGATCACTGGGAAAGCCCAGAGCTGCCTGCAGCAATGTGTCAGTTGTGAGTTGGAGTTTGAAGAGTGAACAGCTCGAGTCATCGAGCAGTTGTTCCTGCATAGGAGCATGGGAGAATTGGTGGGAAGGTAATTCTGGCCTACCTGTCACATCTTCCAGCGTGAAGAGCTGCCTTGAGTGTAAAAGTCAGATTTATCCGATTGCCTGATTGAGACCTGTGTCTAAAGAGAGAAAAGTGTGTTGCTACTACTTGAGAGTGGACTGAAGACTTGCTCCAGAAGCGATCGGCCTGCCTGGTACAGAAATGAGCCTCAGATCGAAGGGTTTGCGGAGAAAAGCTGCGATTTGCAAACAGACTTTATCCAAACTGCGGCAAGTTACTTTAAAGTGTTATAGATGTGCTGAATGTGTTGTGTGGGTTGCGATTTGGTTCTCCACACAGAGTTCTACTATGCCAGCTGTAGGCTGTTCCAGCACTTTATCACAGACTTCATCCAAACTACCTACTCTGCCTGGGCCATGTCATTTCAACCTAGGCCGCTGCTCCTGATTCAGAGACATTCCAGAGAAAGACCCGCTTGGGGATTCGTGCCCCTACTCAACACCACCGAACTGGTAGCGACCACTGTGGTGAGTCCTGTCGGCCCTGCTTCCCCTGGCAATCCAGTACAACATCCAGAGGTCTTCGTTTCATCTGTCCTGCATCCTGGTCTGGGTAGCATGAGTACAATCAGGGTAGCTCCCTGCAACATAAGCTGCAATCATTGTGTGTCATCTGATTTGCTTGTTGTGGGTTTACTGCAACAAACTGAGCCATCTGGCTCTGGATTACAAATTCTGGGTTGAGTGCATGCTAATTGTTTTCTTTCCTAAGGGCCCCAACAACAGCTGCAATGCTGGCCTACCCCGGGCAACGCTTCAGGCTAGCCTGTTTAACAACTGGATACCCAGGGTTGTGTGACTGTGTCAAATGGACTCACTGTGGATGCTTGTTCAGCCTGAGTTTAATCAGATCTGCTAATCATCTGCTAGACTCATGACCCACCCTTGTTCACATCCCCCTGAATAAATCAAGATTGTGACTGTTCACGTTTAACCTGGCTAGTGTGTACCTTCTTGGTGGGGATATTGTACAGCCTTTGTATTGTTGCATCACTGATCTTGTTTTCCAGGGAGTCTCCAGGGCAATTGCAGCAGATCCAGCCCTGGTGTAAGTGCAAGGGGTGTGTGCATATCATTACTGTCATATGGTAAATGTGAATGTTCTATTGCTGAATTGTTTAGGCCACTAGAAGGATTAGTGGGTGGTTATAGCATCCCAGAAGGCTATACCAATAGCAGTTACGCTACCCCAAAACCATTGCTCTGGGTGGAGGCACCCGTTCACTGAGCTCAGGCCCCTCAACCTGTGCCTAATCATGCAGGCAAGGGTAGTAGCCCATAGGATAGCACCAACTAGGGGTTACATCATGGAGGCAGTGCTGGGATTTGTGTCCTCTAGTGGTCAGAAGTGGGAACTACAACCCAGAGAAAAATTAAGACAGAAACTGATATGGAGGCACTTACTATGTCGAAGTGGAAAATTGCTCCCCACAAGCTGGTCATGCACCGCATGATGGGGTGGAGTGAGGCCGAGGGGGGGTAGATCCCCAACAGCCATATTGCTACTTGATGTCCCGCTAGGGTCCACAAATGACACAATTGCAGAAACCGTGGGGAAAGTTAAATGTCTAGGGAAGGTTGAAGTGCAGGGGCAGGACTCAGATCTGTTTGACCAAACCCTGGTGGCCCTCCTCTCATCTAGACTCCCCATAGACCCTGAAAAAGTACCTCCTGTTATCATGCCTGAAGGGTCCCAGAAGGGGTGGAGAGTTATCCATTTGCATAGTGACCCGTCTTCCCGGGGTCCCTGAAGGTGGAAGGGTTTAAGGACAAACTGTTAAGGCTGTTGGCTACTGAAGGCCGGACAGCCAAGAAATTGTTCAAATTGTTGGACATTTTGGAGGAGACCACCCCCTGCAGTCTCCCCTGACCTTCCTGTCAATTCCCAGAGCATCCCCTGTTGTGACCTCCTCCATTTTGATAACGTCTGTACACCTGGATTCCTATTGCATACTCAGCTGGTGCAGTCCCTGTGCCAGTGGAGGAGGACGACTTGGAAACATGGATGGACTATGCTACTCCACTGGTCCAAGAGTGGCAATGTTCAGAAGGAGAAAAGAGAAAGAGACTTATGGAAAGTTTGAGGGGACCTGCACTGGAAGCAATCCGATTTCTCTGGTCCACTAATCCAGAAGCCACCGCGGCTGAGTACCTCTCTGCCTCAGTGGGGGTGTTTGGTAGCACCAAATCTCGGGAAGACTTAATGTGGAAATTCAAGTCTGCTAAGCAATGGAAAAATGAGAAATTGTCTACTTTTGTCACCGAATTGAACAGGCCTTGCAGAGGACCCATAGAAAAGGGGGAGTGCCTGCTAGTGAAGTGAACCGAGCCAGACTGGAGCATATTCTCAAATCTGCCCGGTATTCCAGTGTGCTCATGCTGACATTGGAGTTTCAGGACCGGAAAGCTAACCCTCCTGAATACTGCTGGCTAATGAAAGAGATTCAAGAGGCCGAGAATGATGAGGAAGGATGGGAGCCCTATGCAGGGATTGCTTGCACCAGACAAGTCTCAGATCGGCCTGAAGAGAGGGAGGCATCTACTAAAATTCAACAAGTTAAAGAACTGATTAAAGAGGTAAAGGAGATGCGAGCCAGTCAACAAGCTGAAGCTGAAGTGGCCAGAAGCTCCCACACTTGCCCGTTGCCAATTGAGACTAGAAGTGAGGTTTCTTCCGGGGGTGTGGGGGTCCATGCCATCACTCCCAAACCCTGGGTTGTGGTCCAGTTGATAGAAGAAATGAGAGAGCTGAGGGCTTTAGTGGGGGCCTCATACATGCCACCCATACATCCACCCCACTGGGGAGTAGTGAGGAAACAGAGCCTGAACCCAAGTCAAAGGAAGACCATAGAACTTCTTCCAGCCATCACAAATTCAGGAAGAATCTAAGCCCTCCAGTGACCCCAGGGAACAGGTATTCTGCTGTCGGTGTGGAGAAGACGGACATACCCGATGGGGCTGCACCTTTCCGGAGAATCTGTGAAGGGTTACTGCCAGACTGTTAAACTTGGATCATCAAAGAAATCCTATTCTTTCAAAACTGCTGTGGGACAGTCTGCCAAATCAGCCTCCCCAGACTTGTCCGAGGTGGTGGGCCCCTCCATGGAGACTACAGTGATCATCAGTGGCATTGCCACTCACGCTGTGTTGGACAGTGGTTCACAAGTGACTATTATATTTCAGGGTTGGTATAACCAACACTTATCTGACTTTCCATTCCAACCCCTCGAAGGACTACATGTGTTGGGGTTGAGTGAAAAATCCTATCCCTATCTAGGGTATGTTCGAATCTGGTTGTCCTTCCCTACAGCTGTAGTGGGTGTGGATGAACAAGTGGAAACCCTGGCCTTGGTGTACCCACCCACAGGACTGTATAACAGTATCCCTCTACGAAATGGTACGAATGCCCATATGTTCGGGCAGTTAGCTCAACTTTGTCAAGAAAAGCAAGCCATAAGAACTGGACAGGCCCTGCACATTCTGGCTTTAGTACAGTGAGCCTATGACTTGCAAATGCGAACCCAGAAGATGGAGAAGGATGAACCCGTGGGGGTAGTCTGGAAAAAGGATTATGACACACTGGTACTACCGCCCAATGCTCAGTGCACCATCAGTGGTGAAGTGCACCTGAAGACGGATGTTAAAAATAAGATCCTTATGCTGGATGCCCCAAAAGAGGGGAAACTGTCTGAGGGACTGTTGGTCAAGCCTAGCATTCTACCTGCCTGGGCCCATGCCTACGCTCAGTGGGTAGTGGTGCAGGTCCAGAATATGTCGGATTGAGAAGTCCAGGTGAATCAAGGGTGTACCCTAACAACTGTGTATTGTGCGGATATTGCCGTGCTGCCCAGCAAGAAGTGCCCCATTAAGAGTGATGAGGTGACTCCTGACCTGTTTGACTTTGGGGAGTCCCCCCCCCCTTCCTGCTGAATGGAAAGTCAAGATTAGCCAGAAGTTGTCTCAGAGAAGTCAAGCATTTTCTTTGAAGGAATGGGATGTAGGTTGTGTCACTGGGGCTGAACATTACATTTGACTCCATGATGAGAAGCCATTCAGAGAGAGGTCCTGTCACCTTGCACCGGTGGACATTGATGATGTTAGAAGGCACCTTCAAGAAATGTTGGCTGCAGGAATCATTCAAGAGTCTTGAAGCCCTTATGCTTCCCCAATTGTGGTAGTCCGAATGAAGCATGGATTTGTGAGGATGTGTGTGGACTGCTGAACATTGAATCAGAGAACTGTTCTGGACCAGTACACCATGCCCCGTATCCAGGATGCCCTTGTCTGCCTCAACGGAAGCCAGTGGTTCTCAGTGCTTGACCTCCGGAGTGGGTACTATCAGATCCCGATGGCCCAGGAAGACTGAGAAAAAATAGCCTTCAACTGCCCCCTGGGTTTCTACAAGTTCCTACATATGCCTCAAGGTATTTCAGGTGCACCTGCCACTTTCCAGCAGCTGACAGAATGAGCGGTGGGAGACATGAACTTATTAGAGTGCCTTGTGTATCTTGATGACGTCATTGTATTCGGCCGAACTTTGGAGGAACATGAAGCTCACTTGTTCAAAGTTCATGACCGGTTAGAGGACTTCAGACTAAAGCTATCCATAGACAAGTGACAGTTTTTTTCAAACCACCTATGAAATATGTCAGGCACATAGTGTCGGCTGATGGGATTCAGACAGACCCAAGCAAAGTGGAGTCCTTGACCACCTGGCTGCAGTCTAACAACCTAAAAGAGTTGCAAAGATTCCTGGGGTTCTGCAGTTACTACCGTTGGTTCATAAAAGACTACTCCAAGGTCATTCACCCTTTGCTGAACCTAGCTCAAGGCTAACTCCCTACAAACAAGAAATATAGAAAAAGCGCAGTCAAGGAGGAAGACAAGGTTTATTTTCAGATACATGAACCGTTTGGAGCCAGGTGGACTGCTGAGTGCGAAGCTGCTTTCTATGAAATCATTCACCAACTCACCCATGCCCCTGTGCTTGTGTATGCCAACCCTACCAGACCCTATGTGTTGCACATTGACGCCAGTTTGAAGGGACTTGGAGCCATTCTGTATCAAGAGTATGAGGAAGGTTTACATCCAGTGGCATTTGCCAGTCAGAGCTTGATCCCCTCAGAATTAAATTATCTGGTGCGCAAGCTTGAATTTCTTGCACTAAAATGGCCTGTGATGGACCAATTCCACAAGTATCTCCATAGTACCAAGATTCTGGTCAAGACCGACAATAATCCCCTCACCTGTTTCCAGACCTCAGCTAAATTGGACACAACAGGGCATCGCTGGTTATCGGCACTTTCCACTTATGACTATGCCATAGAGTATCGACTGGGCCTGAACTACACTGATGCTGATGCCCTTTCCAGATGACCAAACTCTAATGTCAAGTGGGTGAAAATGTCTGAGCAGTCTGTCAAAGCCCTCTGCCAGAAATTTGACAAAGATGAGCACCCCTCTCCTGAAACAGTTGACTGACTAGTAGACTGTTTAGGCCCTCCTGACTCTTTTGTTCCCATGGCCTACTGCCACCTTGTGGCCTTGGACCTTAGTGCCCCGCCACAACTCAGCCCTGAGAACATACAGTGGGCGCAGACCCAAGACCCCTTGATTAAGCCTGTGCTTAATGCTTAGCATGCTGGTAAGGACGTGTCTAAACTCCATTCTTCAGGCCCACAGACTACTTTGTTGTTTAAGGAGGGTCCCACACTTAAACTGCACAGCCAGCTTACTTTATCAAGAAACCGCAAACCAACAAGGTCAACCTGACAAACAGCAACTGGTATTACCAAGTGCTTTCAAACATTTGGTTCTACGTGCCCTCCATAATCAGATGGGACATTTGAGTTGTGACCGAACCACAGACTTAGCTAGTGCCCAGTTATACTGGCCAAAAATGGGAGCTGACATTGAAGCCCATATCAGGACATGTAACCGTTGTCTCCAAAGAAAATCTCCACCCCAGGGAGCTGTACCCTTGGTTAATATCTCTACCAGCGCACCCATGGAGCTGGTGTGTATCGATTTCTTGTGTCTTGAACCTGACCAGAAAAACGTTGGGAATGTGCTTGTTGTAACTGATCATTTCACACGGTATGCCCAGGCTTACCCAACTAAGGACCAGAAAGCATCTACAGTGGCCATGGTCCTTGTGGAGAAATTTGTGTCCATTATGGCGCACCTCAGACAATTCATTCTGATCGGGGAGACTTTGAAAGCCATCTGATCAAGGAAATGCTTTCGTTCTGGGGGGTACGAAAATCCCGAACTACCTTTTATAACCCCCAGCGGATCCACAGCCTGAGAGGTTTAACTGAACGCTATTTGACATGCTGGGCACCCTTCATCCCCGGGATAAGTCAAGATGGAGCCAACAGAGCAGCAGCCTAATACATGCCTATAACTGCACCAAGAGTGATGCCATTGGGTTTCCCCCACCACCTGATGTTCAGTCGGGAAACCCAGTTGCCTGTGGACATCTGCTTTGGGGTGTCCCCAGATGGAGTTAAAGCTGACAACTACCTACAATATGTCCAAAAGTTAAAGAACCAGTTAAACCATGCCCTCCAACTGGCACAAACCATGGTGTCAAAAAGAAACTTGGCAAATAAAGAAAGGCATGACAAGCGCTTCAAAGCTCAGGAACTGTTAGCTGGAGACCGTGTTCTGTTGCGGAACTTGGGACTGCATGGAAAACATAAAATTGCAGATAGGTGGCACCACCTTCTTTATGTTGTTGTCAGTAAGCTGGAAGATCTGCCAGTCTATAAAGTGCGCCCTGAAAATGATCCCCGAGCTGCCAAGACAATGCACCAGAATCATTTATTGCCTATTAGTCAAATAATCATCGACTCTGTACCTCCAGACACTGCCCCTCCCAGGCCTGTATATAGAGCTGCTGCCAAAAAGAGACAGATTCACCCTTCTCCAGCTGTCAAGGACTCAAGACATCCCCCCAGGCAGACCCAATGTGACACTGATTGCCACTCTGAGTCTGATGACAGTGAGTGTGACGCATCCTATTACCCATCTTATGAACTTGAGTCAGTTATTCCAAGGTAATCCCATGCACAGTTGTGGAGATGAAGCTGGACCTTCAGGACTGCCTAACCCTCCAGCCTTCTCCACAGAACCTGTGCCCCCTGAAAGTGAGGTGCAAAGTGTGACTTCTGAAGTAGCTGACTCTTTGTGTCTGGTACAGCTATTCAAATTGCCAGAAAGACAGCCTGCAACAGAAAGCATCCCTGGTGACATACCAGAAACTATAGAACTGTGTGAAAGCAATGATCTCAACCCTGCTACGATAAATGGCAATGAGGAAGTGAGTGATGTTGAGAGTATTAGTCAAGTGCTACAAGATCTAAATGCTATGGAATTTCCTCTGGATGATGAATCTAGGCTCCTTCAGACCCCAGTACTGAGAGTCAACAGAACAAGGAGCCGAAAGTGCTTCCAATGTAACTCCAGTCCTCAGTGCAGAGGTACCCCTCTTTACAGGAGCAGATTCAAATGCAAATGTTGAAAATCCTGAACCTGTGCCTGTTCCACCAAGAAAGTCTGGAAGAACTACCAAACCAGTGATCCGTTTCAGTTACGACTCTCCAGGGAGGCCTGTGGATCTTCCCTTACATGTTGTGCATAAAGAAGTCTACATTTCTGAAAGCTCTCTTCCCAAATTGAGCTATTCTGCTACTTCTAAGTTAATTGTCAGGCCTTCAGACTTTGGTGCCCCTGCCCCGTGCAGCCCTGACATAGTTGATAAGGATGGGCCTCCAGCCATGTTGCTTAAAGTACAGGAAACAGTACAGACCCAGGTGGTCAGAGTAATGTGGTTACCTGTTTGAACTATTTTTTGAAATGCTGTCATGTGTATAAGTGTATGAAAACTGTAATCTTTACAAAGAAATGTTGTTATCATGAAAAAATATAGAAATGGTTAATGTCCATTTGCTTTTACTGATGTATCAGTTTTCTTTTTGTATGGTATACCAATGAAACTTTATGTTATCTTATAATGTTTTTATAGAATGTCATAGTAAGTATAGACTTGACATGGGCGCCACATTTTTCCAGGCAAGAAAGAGTGTAACCCCCCCTACAAATAGGGGTTCCTATAAATGTCTTCGTGGGCTGCCTATTGCCCATTGTCAGGATGGTGTTCTATGTCTGCAGTAGCTTTATGTGTCTGCATGAGAGTGCTCTACTAAGCCTTCATGCCTGTCTCTTTAAGAGAGCTTTATTCTGTGTGAGAAAATTAGTCTGGGCTGGGTCCGAGCGGTTCAAGGCTCGTGACCAGCCAGACAGTCCGAATTTGTGCTCCGTTCTGCAGTCGCTTCTTGAGCAGAGGGAGCTCTGTTAGGAGCTGTGATTATTTACTATCTGCTGTAATAATAATAATAATAATAATATAGAAGTTTGTCTAACCTGCCTTCCATTGCAGCTTGAACTGTTGTATGGCAGCCACCATTTTAGTTCTGGAACTGCCAGTGTTGGACCAACTGAACCTCAGGGGACTTAAAATGAAGCCTGTCCCCAGAGGTCTTGTAGGACTGAAATCTGTAGGAATTGTAGTTTTAAGTGTTTGGCACCTAAATGGACCTGGAGGGGGAGCCCCTTCTGTGATAGACAGTTCCATCAGCCAGCCGAACCTTTTGGATCACTGGGAAAGCCCAGAGCTGCCTACGCAGTGTGTCAGTTGTGAGTTGGAGTTTGGAGAGTGAACAGCTTGAGTCATCGAGCAGTTGTTCCTGCGTAGGAGCATGGGAGATTTGGTGGGAAGGTAATGCTGGCCTACCTGTCACATCTTCCAGCGTGAAGAGCTGCCTTGAGTGTAGAAGTCAGATTTATCAGATTGCCTGATTGAGACCTGTGTCTAAAGAGAGAAAAGTGTGTTGCTGCTACTTGAGAGTGGACTGAAGACTTGCTCCAGAAGCGATCGGCCTGCCCGGTACAGAAATGAGCCTCAGATCGAAGGGTTTGCGGAGAAAAGCTGCGATTTGCAAACAGACTTTATCCGAACTGTGGCAAGTTACTTTAAAGTGTTATAGATGTGCTGAATGTGTTGTGTGGGTCACGATTTGGTTCCCAACACAGAGTTCTGCTATGCCAGCTGGAGGCTGTTCCAGCACTTTATCACAGACTTTATCCAAACTACCTACTCTGCCTG
This sequence comes from Neoceratodus forsteri, assembly GCA_016271365.2. Classification (NCBI taxonomy): domain Eukaryota; kingdom Metazoa; phylum Chordata; order Ceratodontiformes; family Ceratodontidae; genus Neoceratodus; species Neoceratodus forsteri. The sequence continues at coordinate 660,661,334 of CM057456.1, read as the reverse complement.
GGCCCTGTCATCTCGGCCTAGGCTGCTGCTCCCAATTTAGAGACAGTCCAGCGAAAGACCTGCTTGGGGATCTGGCACCCTGCTCAACACCACCGAACAGATAGCGACCACTACGGTGAGCCCTGTCAGCCCTGCTTCCCCTAGCAATCCAGTACAACATCCAGAGGTCTTAATTTCGTCTGTCCTGCATCCTGGTCTGGGTAGCATGAGTACAAACAGGGTAGTTACCTGCAACATAAGCTACAATCATTGTGTGTCATCTAATTTGCTTGTTTTGGGTTTCGCAACGAATTGAGGCATCCAGCTCCGGAGTACAAATTCTGGATTACGTGCATGCTAATTGTTTTCTTTCCTAAGGGGCCCCAACAACAGCTGCAATGCTGGCATACCGGGGCAACACTTCAGGCTAGCCTGTTTAACAACTGAGTACCCAGGGTTGTGTGATTGTATCAAAGGGACTCACTATGCATGCTTGTTCAGCCTGAATTTAATCAGATCTGCTAATCATCTACTAGATTCTTGCCCAACCCGTGTTCACATGCCCCTGAATAAATCAGATTGTGGTTGTCCACGTTTAATCTGGCTAGTGTGTACCTGCTTGGTGGGGACACTGTACTGCCTTTGTATCGTTGCATCACTGGTCTTGTTTTCCAGGGGGTCTCCAGGGCAACTGCAGCAGATCCAGCCCTGGTGGCAAGTGCAAGGACTGTGAGCATATCATTACTGTCATACGGTAAATGTGAATGTTCTATTGCTGAATTGTTTAAGCCACTAGAAGGGTTGGTGGGTGGTTATAGCATCCCGGAGGGCTATACCAACAGCAGTTACGCTACCACAAAACCATTCCTTTGGGTGGAGGCACCCATTCACCAAGCTCAGGCCCCTCAACCTGTGCCTAATCACGCAGGCAGGGGTAGTAGCCCATAGGATAGCACCACCTAGGGGTTACACTACCATACAGAATATTCCTTATTTATAAAACATGAAAAAGTAAAGGAAATCCAAACTGAAATATGTTTAAAAAGAAAAGTAAAGATGTCCAAAAATATAAAAAAATTTCCCCTTTTGAAAAGTGGAACAATCTACTTTTTAAAATCTCGTACGTGAGGACCTTGTGTAGTTCTAAAAGGCCCTCATGCACAAATAAGTGTTGGCATTTTATCTTTTTTATACAGTACAGCCATACTAGAACTCTGATTCTCCTTAAGATGGAGTTAGCCCAGACCGCCCCTTTATAAAATGTTCAGGTAGAAGTGATAATTGCTCATTGGTGTACCGTAGCTTAATCATTTAAGCAATAATGCCTGAATAACTGGCCATTTTCTTGGGATTAACACCCAGCGGGCAGTAGCTGAACTAGGGGGTTTTAGAGGGTGCAGGTGCACCCCCCACTGTAACTTACTTGCTTGCTGCTGCTGCATTTCACTTTGCTGGGGAAGTCTAATATATTGATTGTAAGAAAATCTACAATCAGAGCAATAGATTACATTTATATTTTCAGTCAAAAATGTAATGGGAAAGATAATGGATTAAAAAATGTCAAAAAGTTGCATATTAAGTACGCACACCACCACAGCACTCCCCATTGTAAAATCCTGGATCCTCCACTGCCTGCAGGTGGGGGCATTTAACCCCAGCAAGGGCACTGTGTTAATGGAAACATCGGGTGTATGGGCATTATTGTGATTATAGATCTAATCCTGTTAGTTTTTTCTTTTAAAAAAGACACTGCTAGTACAAGCGCATGGCATGCTGCTCTGAGATGTACCAGGCATTCCTAAGAGATTAACACCCGGTACAGCAGTCAACTGAATGCACCCTAGCCTCATGAATAGTTAGACTTACAAATATAGCTATGACGTCAAACAACATGCCATCCAAATCAACCAATATTGCTGCTGAAAACCTGGGAGACAGCCATGCTGAAAAGGTAGCAAGGAAATGAAAAGAACATGGCTTACTACTGTGATATCGCAAGACATTCCTGCCTGCCTGCCTGCAGTACTACTTTATGGCCACTAGGGAGAATCTCTTTAGAAATATTGTGAAATATGTGGGCACATCAATGGCTACAACTATATATGGTGCCTTTCATAGACCTTTTGTCCCAAAGTGCTTTGCATGTCGTGGAAAGGGATAGCTGCCATTAGGTGCACACACGGAGGTTAAATAATGTGAGGCTAATCACGGGGAGGTTAAGTGACTTGTTCAAGGTCACATAGTGATACTAGTATTAAAACCTCAATGTTTGAATACTAACACCAGGACCAGGTTCTCTAGGTTCTGTTCTGTAACCAGTAGGGTATACTTATTAAAAAATAACATAGTGTTATGACGCAGAATAACAAGTACCACATGTTAGGTGTAACAAGCACATCTTCATACAGTATATCAAAACTGATGGTTTTAAAATGGCTAAGATGGTCATCATTTTTCATATGGTTTCTCATACTGTAGGGGTTCTACATGCATAGATTTCTCCTCCAAAACCATTCCATCCCTACCTCAAAAGCCATGATGAAGTAATCTCGGACTGAGGTGATCAGACATATACTGACAGACTCCACAAATGATGAAGGAATGACGCCCCCTGTTGGTGGCATCTCAGCTAGCAGGGACACAGTAGTGAAGAGATTGGTCGGAGGATTATAGAGGGTGAACTCTACTATCACTGCCCTTGTATTTCTGTCAATCCATTTGCTTTTCTTCAAACCTGATAATTTTGAGAAAGCCTCGGACCTAAGCATAAACAAGCAGGGAAAACAGTAACATAGAAAGATTATGTTAGTAGTAAATGAAATTCTTTGTGAATTATCAATTCAGTTTGTTTAATTTTTGTAGTCAAATCTGTGCTTTTGAATGATACATCTGAAATTATACCATTGGTTGGAAAGTTCCTGCTTTCTTTCCGTTTCCAAGACTGACATACAATAATAACTTCTCACAATGCACAGCTGGAACAAGTTCAGGCAGTGGGATTTGGAATTTGGGCAAGCAGAATTTTGCTAAATTCTGTAGGAAACTATGCAATTAAATAGGAATTAATCCCTTTTGTGATAGAGAAATCTGTGGCATTTTTATCACTGTGTTTGACCCTGGCAGACGTCATTGTACCGACATTCCAGCTCAGGTCTACAAACTTCATCTCCCTCACAGGCTTGGTCAAGGGGCGACAGCATACTGGGGGATGGAACGGATCACAACAACTGGCCAGGTGATGATGATGATGATGGGAACAGCCTGCTCCTGTGATAGAAGATGTGGACAACCACTGTCTCATCCCTTCATCCGACCACCAATGGAGAAGGGACTCTTTTCCTTTTACTGTCCCACCCACCGTCTTCTTTTCAATAAATTCACATTTGATAACTGGAGGAGCCCCCCCTCAATGATATGTGGTCTCCCATAGCTCCAAGGGTGATGCCAGCACCAGTTGTTGCTCCCTGAGCAGAGCAATGTAACTACACACCCCAGGTGGAAAGCATTCAGACAGAAGCTGAAAGCCCAACCTGCTAGTCTCAGCTCCTAACATACTGGGCTGAAGCCATATTTTGAAATGAAAAAGGTAAGCATTTTTAAAGCATGTTCAAGAAAACTCAGAAGGTTACTAGTTTATTAGGTGACTTGCAGCTGGGCCTAAGTGTGTTAATAGTGTCGTTTTCAAGGTTAAGCATAGATCTTTGTCTAAACACTGTCACTGTTAAACAGAAAATAACGGAGGATATCTGTATCTAACCACTACTGCCTTTGGCGTCAATGCATGTGTACTCATCACAGACCAGGTGGTGTAATCAAGAAAACTGCACCTCTGTAGACTATTTGATCTGTAATACAGCTGCAATAGACATACAGCTGAGCCAGGCAGGGTGCAGCACAGTACCTTGCAGTGTTTCTACAAAATTCTGCAGTATACTGCAGGGAACAGTATCATTCAATGGCAATTAAGCCCTTTTGTCATGCAGTATTTTGTGACATGTCATTCACTGCAAGTTATTGTATTGTATCCTTGCTGGCTCTACTGTAAATCTACAGATGTCACTTCAATGAAGAAGAGCTGCTGTGTGTTTCAATAATATGGCATGCATGAAGTACTGTGGCTGAAGCCTCCGCTTCATTCTACATAAGGTTGTTAGCCTCTCCCCAACCAAAGATCATCTACTAAAGAATTATTATTAGTCTCTTACTTTGTGCTTCCAAGGATGACCACTGTGGAGCCTCCTCCATCATAGCATTCCAGCTGCCCACACTGACGGTACCTGTCAGCCTTGGTTGATTCGTAACTGTTATACACTGTAAGATTGTCCAAAGCTTGAACTGATGAGCTGTACGGAGGCACACAGTCCGGAATAAGCCTTGAAAACACACTGGGAACCTACATAAAGAGTTGGGAAGTAAGATGCCCATTACATTCCCATTCAACCCATCCAGGAATTTATAGTGAGTTTTCTAATGCTGAGGGAATTCTGCACCTACCTGACATGCTGTATTATTTACAACTTGTAGTTTTCTCAGCATTGGTGCACCAATTCGATGGCATTTTCCTCCAACTGGGCTAGGCTTAAAGAAAAATTCACAAAGAATGACCGTCAATATGTCTTTCTACACGTGGGAAACATTCCTCCATGCTTGCTTTGACACCAGTTTTTTTATACTGTACATAGATACATAGGTGATGGCAGAAGGGGACCACAAGATCCATCTAGTCTGCCCATTTTTTGGTTTTTGAAGTTATTGACACACATTGGTGTTCATTTACAGAAGACTAACCTTTGTTAGAAACTAAAATACCAAAGGAATATTCTGCAAGTAGGTACAATATATAATGCCCTTGCCTAGTTATTCATTTTCTTTTTAATCTAGTTATTTTTGTGGCTATGATGACAACAGTTGAGCAATGGCATGTTACAAGGAAATGTTTTTAAATATTATTCAACAAACAGGAATCCATAAATAATGACATGCAAAAGTCCACCCGCCTGCAGGAGTCTGCTGCCCCGGAGATAGAAAGTATGCAAATTTTAGAATCTGAAATCACGTTCAGACTCTGCACTGTGGTCACGCTCCCCCTACTGGCTTAACATCAGATTTGCCTCTCATCTTGAAAGGGCCAATGCATGAAGGCAGGGTGAGTACGCGTGAGATGCATGTAACCAGCCTACGGAGCTCCACACCCCCAAAGCAGGCGAGCAGTGGTCAACATTCACTACTGCCAGCTGCCTGTCTGTGCCCCCCCACAGAGTACAGCAGCACATGGTTGGATCATGGTTGCATGGGGGTGAATCGCAGAGCACAGGCAGGCAAGCAATGGGATGCCCATCCAGGGTCCAACAGTGAATACCCTGCTGCATCCACGCAGGGGATGCTGGGACAGCAAGGAACTCAAAATGTTGGACACCATGGTTGTGTGCCTGACTGGCTATCCCCAGCCCTCTCTGTCAGCCCAGTGGGCTGGGGCAGCAATGTGGAGGGGGCTCCTGGTCTACCGCAGCCAACAGGATTCCATCTGGGAGGCCATGTAGCAGTTACGGCAGGATCCACCCTCACGTAACTAGGGCCCCCCTCACCCAGCACTGTGCACCAACTTGGTGTCTTAGTGAATGGCGCAGAGTGCAGGATTGCCATGGGCACACCCTCAGACCACCCATGGCACATACTGTAGCTGTGCAAGTGGCCAGGGGATCATGTGCGCACTGGGCTTGTGCACCAACTGTGAATGCCACTGGGGGTCTGTGGGCTCTCTGCTGTGCAGCATTTAGACTTAGGTTGCCAACATGCCGTGGATAGGCAGCATGAAGGATGAAGTGTGGGCAGTCTGCCCTTTTGTGCATAGGCCCCGAAGAGAGCAGTCACCCCAAAGTTGTCTCCAGCCTTCTGGTTAGCTCTATTTTACTTTTTATTACAAGTGTTTATTATTTTAAATTCTAAGTTAGTTTCTCAAATACTCTGCATTAGGGTGTTTTAGTTTAATTTTAATATTTTTTTGCAGTTTCTCCTGTTCTCAGTCAGCTGTTAGAAACCAGAGAAAGCCAAAATAGTTCCCACCTAGGGAAACTAAATGCATTTTGTGTGAAAAACTTTTACCTATTTCAGTTTTAGGTCATTGCAAATTGGTTTGAATAGTTTTCCAGTAGATATATTTTGTCAAATAAAATCTCTGCATACAAAATATTTTCTTCGACTTTAATTCACATTTCTTTTTTAAATGGGTGACATGGAAATGTGGCTTCAGAAAAAAGTAGAAGAAGAAAATAAATACTTTGTATGTGGAGTGAGCTCTTATTTGACTTCATATAGTGTATCTTTTGGGAAGGTGTTTCGGCAAGGGCATCCCCAAAACCAAGACTACATTCCCATTCCTAACAAGGAAGAAGCAACATGGGAAGCTTTTTTTTTGCAATAGTTTTTTAGTAGAAATATATTTGTTCTACTGCTTTTCTGTTTCAGAACCGAATATTTATTTTTTTCAGGCACTGTCAGTGTTTGGCATGACTGCTAGGCCTACAAAGAAAACAGGAGTCACAGGTTTTTAAAATGGTACCTCTTGTTTTCAGCGCTTGAGAAAGAGACTGCCACAAGCTTTGTTTAAAGTGCCTGGGTCCAGATCACAATGTTGTTAATTGTGAACTTTGTAACTGACCTGGCCCAGTGGTGCTGAGGACCGAGGTGCTGAAAAGCACCTTACCTCACACCATGCCAGGGGCCCAAGTTCGGGAATAAGCTTGGGTTGCCATGGCTCAGCGGGGGGGAGGGGTGCAAGAAGTAGGACTGAGCAGCCGCCAGGCAGCAGTCTTCTCCTGGATTGGGACAATATGGCTATCCCTGCCTAGGCTGATGCCTAGTGGAGGCCAGGTGTCTGAGCAGGCAGAGGAAGCTGACGTATCACTCTGGGAGGGGGGATGAGGAAGTGGGTGGGGAGCACATGAGTGCCTCCATGTGCATGCATTCACCACAAACAATGGCCTAGGGATCTAAGCAGAAAACCATAGAGCAAAAAGGGCATGGCTGGAGGCACATGATGCCCACCCAAACACACCCACACCCGCCACGTCACCAGACGAACCTGTGGCCCGACTAGATTTAGGCTTCAGGAGGGAGGACGTCCCTCCCCCTCCTGACCCTGCTACAGAGGGAAAACCGTGGGTGTATGCTCCATATGGTAAGTCCAGGGAGAATGTGCATGGTGGGAGGGAGTGGTAGAAGTGGCAGATGGGGAGCTTCTCAGGAGGATAAAATGTGTATCGAAAAAAAATGAACTTTGTAAAAAGTTTTGCCCCTAAACCCAAAAGAAAAGGGCTTTAAAAAACCCAAAAGAAAGGGGCTTTAAAAAGAGTAGAGTTCATGGCTTCTTAGTCTGCCTCTATCTCACCAAAGCCCAGTAAAGACTCAGAGGGAGCTCCCGGTGATAGTGGAAAACACGCATCTGAGGGTTCTTCTCTTAAGCAGCCATCTCCGTCAGAGGAGACAGATAAGAACAAAGAAGTTGCTCTGCCATCGGAAAGGCATGGAAACGACGACACACAGAATCTGTTGGCAGAAAAGGATGGCCTGGCCCACCCAGTCTGCCCAGATGTTCCATCCCTAATCTGTCTCCGCAGACCCTAAATGGCCTGCTGCAACCCCCTTCTTGCTGACTTTTTGTAATACACACTTGTGTCTATCCCATGCATACTTGAAGCACCTCAATGTTTTTGCCTCCAGCACATCCACTGGAAGTCTGGTCAAGATATCTACCACCTTTTAAATGAAGAAATATTTCCTCACATCTCTCAAACTCCTAACTCCCCACTCCAGCTTCACCAGATAAGCCCTAGTCCTGGTGCTCCTTCTCATTTGAAGAGACTGCTCCCCTACACCTTGTTCACCCCTCTGAGGTACTTGGAGGTCTCTATCATATCACATCTCTCTCTCTTCTCATCTAGGGTGTACATGTTGTGATCCTTCAGTCTCTCACTGTAGGGCTTCTTGTGCCAGCCCATCAACATTTTAGTTACCCGCCTCAGGACTGCCTCTACCCTGTGTCTATCCCTTCTGAGGTGTGGCCTCCAAAACTGGACATAATACTCCATGTAGATTCTCACCAGCAAGCGATACAGGGGCAATTCTACCTCCTCCTGCTGGGTATACTGTACCCATCTTTATGCACCCCAGCATCCCACTAACCTTCCCACTGTTCTGTCACACTGCGCTGCCACCTTGAGGTCATCAGATATGATAATGCAAGGTCTCTTTCCTTTTTAGTGACTGTCAGACCCCCCATCTTATACTCGGTTTCTGTGTCTCATGCCCTAGGTGCACGATTTTGTACTTTTTGACACTGAACCCAACTACCATGCTTTTGACCACTCCTTGAGTTTCCCAAGATCCCTGCACATTCTCTCTACCCCCTCCTGAGTGCCCACCCACTTGCAGATTTTGGTATCATCTGCAAAACAGCATACCTTTCCTTCTAGTTTCTTAGCAATGTCAGTTATAAAGTCACTGAGGAGGACCGGTCCCAGTACTGAGTCCTGCGGCACCCTGCTGGTCACTCCTCCATCCTTTGGTGAGTACTGTTTTCCACCACCCACTGTCTCCTATCTGTTAACCAGTTTGTAGCCCAGTTCACCACTTTGGAATCTACTCCCAGGCTGGTCAGTGTTGTTATCAGCCTCCTGTGCAGCACAGTGTCAAACGCCTTGCTAAAGTCCAGATGTGCCATGTCCACTGCCTTCCCCTGATCTATTTCCCTGGACACCTAGTCAACAAAATCCATCAGATTCCTTTGGCCTCCTCCCATGAATCCATGCTGCCTGTAGTCTTGCCACCTGTTGGATTCAGGAGGAAAGGATGGGAAAGATATCAGGGTGTCCAAAAGTGGGAATCCTGAATACAGTGATGGCAAAAATACAAATAAAAGATCGTCAGAGCAGGTGCTGGAACTAGTGCCTGGCAAGGGGAAGTGAAAAGAAGAGCAGTTCCCTGCAACTCATTCTGTGAAAGACAAGGAAAAAGCAGTGGAACAGAATCAAATGCCCTCAACACAGGACATGACAAAAGTAGAGCAGATTTTCCAGGCCTTTCAGGCTATGGGAAAGTTTTCGGTGTGTCTGCCCCCCTCCCCTCAGGCTTTGGTTCCAGACCACCTGCCGGTAGAGGAGGGAGATATGTATCATAAAGAGGAGGAGAAGGCAGGTTAACCAGTTTATTTATTTTGTTTATTTGAAAATTGGTAACTGGGAAAGGCACACTGAACCAAGGCTTGTTTCTAAGTGCGACCCGGAGAAGGGGAAAATGGGTTAAATAGTATAGGCAAATAAAGCAAGAGTACAGCACCAATATAATGGTGCAAAATAAAGTGCATGCAGAGTCTAAAACTACCCAAGATGAAAGTGATGTAATGATGGAATAATCATCAAGGTGAGGCAGTGAGCATCATAAAGCTACAATGGAAAGTGTCTATACTTCCATGAGATACAGGTGATAAAACTGCAGCAGTGGTGGTGGTTTAAAGTTGAGCCCAGGCAGAAGAAAAACAGGTGATACAAAGCTGTAACAGAAATTGCAAGCGATGGGCCCCTTGTTATGGTTTGTGTGGCCAAAAAATAGAGTAAAAGTACAACCAAGATGGCAAAATGAGGTCAGACCAAGTCTAACAGTCAGGGTGGAAAGGGAGAGTCAGGGTCGGGGGGGCTTGGCAGAAGCAGGACAGGCAGCAGGCAGATGGTTCCTCTGATCAGGAGTTTGGTTTCCCTCCTAGGGCCATGGAGGATCACACCTCTTACTCCTCATTCACCGACCAAATGGTGAGATGCACATAGAATTTGTTGCCAGCTAAGGACCACTTGGCCCACCCAGTCTGCCCATTTTTCCTCTACCAACAGTATCACCACAGATCCTACCTGATCTCCAGCCTTTTCTCCCTCCCCCATTCCTTTCCACTAAGATTTCCTTATGCCTATCCCATGCTTTCTTGAACCCATCCACTGTGTTCGCCCCCACCACCTCGGCTGGTAGGCTACTCCAGGAATCCACCACTCTTTATGTGAAGAAGTACTTCTTCACATCTCTCCTCAGTTTAACCCCCTCCAGCTTCATAGTATGCTCCTTTGTTCTTGAGCACCTTTTTTTCTAAAAAATACTTTCCTCCTTTACCTAATTGACCCATGTGAGGTATTTAAAGGTCTCTATCATATCCCCACTCTTCATCCTCTCTTCCAGGGTGTACATATTGAGTTCCTTTAACCTCTTCTCATAGTGCTTTTGATGCAGACCTCTAACCATTTTAGTTGGCTCTCCACTGGACTGCTTCCCATCTGTCTATGTCCTGCCAGAAATGTGGCCTCCAGAACTGTATACAGTATTCTAGGTGACGTTTATACAGAAGCAACGCCACTGCCCTCCTTCTGCTGGTGATACCTCTCCCTATGAACTCAGCACTCCACTATCCTTCCCAGCTGCCTTGTTGCACTGCTAGACCATCTTTAGGTCATCAGAGATGATTACCCCCAGGTCTCTGTGCTTGCTGCTTGGTGGTCATCAGTAACACTCCCCCCTTTGTACTCCGCCCCAGGTTTCTGTGCCCCAGATGCATTATTTTGCACTTTTTAGCATTGAAACCCAGCTTTCTATACCCTTAATCTCTCCTCAAATTTCCTCACATTTCTCGTCATCCTTTCCACCCCCTTCCCCCACAGAGTGTCCACCCTATTGCATATTTTGGTGTCATCTGCAAAGAGGCAGATCTTCCCCTCCAGCTCCTCTGAAATATCACTTATAAAGACATTAAAGAGGACTGGTCCCAGCACTGATCCCTGAGGCACCCCGCTGGTCACCCCCTCTCCTCTGAGTGAATTCTGTTTACCACCACCCTCTGTTGCCTATCCCCTAATCAATTTCTTACCCAGTTTACCACCTCTAGACCCACTCCTAAACTACTCAGCTAGCTTATTGGTCTCCTATGGGGAACAGTGTCAAATGTCTTACTGAAATCTAAGTAGATCACATCCACTGCTCCACCCTGACATAATTATTTGATCACATCAATCAAAGAAACCTATCAGATTCATTTGACATGACCTCACCACAGTGAATCTATGCTGTTGTGGGTCTTTCAACCAACTGAATTCAAGATATTTTCACTATCCTCTCCTACAGCAGAGATTCCATTAACTTTCCTACCACTGATGTCAGGCTGACTGGCCTATAATTGCCAGCCTCCTCCCTGCTATCATTTTTGTGAAGTGAAAGTACATCTGCCCCCTCCAGTCCTCTGGAATCACTCCTGTTTCCAGTGAGCTATTAAAAAGGACTGTCAGAGGTGCAGCCAGTACCTTCTGGAGCTCCCTCAATAGCCTAGGATGCACCCTGTCTGGTCCAGTTGCTTTGTCCACTTTAAGATTGGTGAGTCCCTTTAGGACTCACCTCTGAAAAAGGATTAGTGTCAACCTGCCTCCTTCTAGAGCTCATGTTACTTTTTTGTGGCCCCTTCCCTTCTCCTTCCTCTGTGAACACTGAACAAAAGTATTTGTTCAGGATGTCTGCCTTTTCCGGTCCCCTCTGCACAGTCCCCCATCCCTTTTAATCTTACATTCCCTCCTTGGTCTTCCTCTTTCACTTACATACCTAAAAAATGTCTTGTCCTTTTGCATTGCCACTTGGACTATTCTCACTTCAGTTTGTGCCTTCGCACTCCTTTCTGCTTTCCTTGCTTCTCTCTGTTTCACCTAATACAGCTCTTTATTCTCCTCCCGCTGTGTCTCCTTGTATCTTCTGAATGCCACCCTTTTAACTTGTATGTTTTGAGCCACCTCTTTCAAGAACCATAGCAGTTTCTCTTTCCTCTTACTTATACTCACTTGCTTGACACAAAGGTTTGTTGCCTTCACTATGCCCCCTTTTAGTTTCGCCCACTGTTCCTCCACTCCACACAGGTCACTGCCATGACAGGTCATCTCTGAGGCATTCACCAATCTTTATATAATCAGCCCTCCTAAATTCCAGGGCCTCACTCTTGTGTGGTTCATTTCTGCAGCCACCCTTATACTGAACCTCACTGTACAGTGATCACTGGTCCCCAGGTGGTCTCCCACCTTGACGTCTGCAAGACTGTCCCTGTTGGTGAGTACCAGGTCTAGTGTTGTCCCATCATGAGTCGGTTTGCAACTAGTTGCCTGATGAATGCTCCATGGAGGGAATCCAGGACATCCCTGCTTCTAGCTGAGGCCACTCCTGGGAGGCTCCAGTCTATATCCAGCAGACTGAAGTCCCCCACGAGCAGCACCTCACTCTTTTCTGCCTTCTTGCCAGTATCTTCTCCTGTACCTTATCTAATTCCTCCCCTGTTATGGAGATCTGTAGTTCACACCAGCAGGAATAGTTTATTTATTTATTGAACTGTTTCACCAGGAGGGCACACTAAACAACAAGTTGCTCGTCTCACGGTGCAACCTGGGGGGATGGGTTATATAGGGTTGTGAAGGATGATCAGTTACAATAGTATGTGGGTAGTACAGACAAATACAACATTGTAAGACTGCGCAACAGTTGGAACAAAGGTATTGAACAATACTGTAAACAGTAGAGGAACATTGGATAAATTACAATACATGTCAGTTGCACCGTTCCCCTTTCTGTAAGGTGACCACAGTACCTCTGCCCCCCCCCATATTCCATGCATCTCTGTCGCTTTTATGCTTTCTCTTTTATAAAGTGCCACACCTCCTCCTGTTCTTTCTACCCTGTCCTTCCTGAACAGAACGTAGACTGGTGTGGCCATGTCCCAGTCATGGTTTTCTGTACACCGTGACTCGGTAAAGGCCACAATAGTTGGGTCGGCATCTGCCATGATGGCCTCAAGGTCTGGAATCTTATTTCCTTGATTTCTATCATTCGCACATCCCAGATTTTGTCACCAATATGATTGTTACCTCTGTTTTATTTTTTGCCCTCCCTCCTTCTCCCCTTTCCCCTTCATTTCTACCATCTTGCATCCTTTTTTTCATTTGCACCCTGAGGTATTTCTTTCCTCTCAGATTCTCCCAACTTTCTACATTAGCCTGTGGGGAGGGCAGTTTCTGCCTTCCCTGTTTCTTCCACCACCCCCCTCGACCAGTTTAAATGTTCATTAAAGTAATATTTAAACCATCCACTGAGGACTACAGTTCCCCTCCTGGATGGATGCAGGCCATCACCCCTGTAAAAGCCCTTATCCCTCCAGGGTGGATCCCAATCCCTAATGTAGCCGAACCTCTCCTCTCTGCACCATTCCTTCAACCATGACTTGAAGCTCCTGGTATGAAGATCCCTCTCCTCAACACCATCAATGTCCCCTCTCATGAAACAGAGGAGGATTAGAAGGAAGAGAAGTTCATGGATATGATGGGACTAGCCCCTACAAGGGGACCACTGGTCCCCATCCACAAGTGTTTCAAAAAAAGCCACATCAGACATCATGTTAACACATAATTCAGCTGTTGTCATTGATAAGACATCTGAAAAAAGTATCTGGTGGAGAGGCAGGGGGTAGAATACCTGTATACCCACCTTGATCATGGTACAGAGGGCTGGCTGTGAGAAGGCCTAGGTGCCCCTCTCAGCACAGCCCTTGAAAAGGATTCCAGAAAACTAAATACTATAGCTAAGATAGTGCACACAACAGCTTCTCTGCTCCTAAGACAGGCAGCTTACTTGGATTATACAGCTTAGTACCAATAAGCACTGTGGAATGCAGTGCTGGCACTGAGTGATAAAATAGAAGGTGAAGTGGCACAGGACCTGACTGCAACAGCAAAGTCAGCCCTGGATGCCACAAAATACCAGTTTCATGTGGCTGTAGATACCAATGACTCTGCATCAAGTCTTAGTTCATGCAGTGTCACTGAGGAGAGTTGCCTGGCTAAGGCTGCCATCTTTACCCAGGAAACGCAAACTAAAGCCATTCATTTGCTTTTTACAGGAATTCTCCATTTGCTGACAAAACAGAGGTGTACATGAAAAAAGTGGATGAGCACAGAGCCACTTTTAAGAACGTTACTGAGAAAGAAAAGGACTCCACTTCCTATAGGTCTTATAGCAGGAGAGGCAGGGGCAAAGGGTACTGTCCCAGTCCCAAGACTCTCTGTGAGTACCAGCCACAGTGTTGGTACTACAGAGGTAGAGGCAGAGGGGGCTCAAGGTGTGCTGCAACTCTAGCCCCTAAACCACACCCAAAACAAAAACCCCTGACAGTTTTGCCCAGGTTGACTGTTAGCCATTGTCAGTGGGAGGAAGGCTGATCCACTACTTCCAGGGATGGGATAAAATATTATCGACAAATGGGTCCTAGAAGTAGTGGCTCTGGGTTTGTTTCTACAATTCCAAAAGTTTCCCAAACTGCAGAAACCAAAAAAAGTTCCCAGCTCACTTACCAACAGAAAGAATTCTGCTGGAACTGGAAGTAAAGAAGTCACTGCAAGCAAAAGCAGTAGAAAAGGTCCCCCTTCGTAGTGGGGCAAGGGCCTCTTTTCAAGATACCTCCTGACCCACAAGAAAAATGGGGAATGGTGACCCATTCTAGATTTAAGAGACCTAAACAAGCATATCAAGAAATAAAAATTCAAGATGGTTACACTGGGCACAGTAATACGATCTCTGCAGTCAGAAGATTGGTTGGCATAGCTAGAGCTAAAGGATGCCTACTTCCACATTCCAGTCAAACCAGACACAGAAAAAATTTAAAGTTCAGACTGGGAAGCTGCCAGTGCCAGTTTACTGCTCTACCATTTTGGTCTCACCTCAGCACCAAAGATATTCACAAAGTACCAAGCTGTGGTGACAGCTCACCAAAGATGACAACATATGGTGTTTTTTTTCTTATCCGGATGACTGGCTAATCTCAGGAAAAACAAAGCAGGAAGCAGTGTTTTCTAAACACCTGGTAGGAAGCACACTGGAGAATCTTGGATTCCTAATAAACCTGCAGAAGTCCCAGACAGAACCAGTATAAGCTCTGGCTTCATAGGAGCACAGCTAGATACCCTGTAGAGAAAGGCTTTACTTCCACATGACAAGGTATCAACTCCGATTGCCAGTGTAGAATCAATCACCTTAGGCCTGCCAAGACTTGCAAAGAATTTTCTGCAGCTTCATGCACAGCTGTGGGACATACAGTACCACCTAAGAGGTTACTGGTCCCAAAAGTCGGACTCCTTTCCTCAACTAGTGCCAGTCACAGAAAGCTTTGTACAAGCACTGGAGTGGGGGAAGAATGAAATAAACCTCAGAGAGAGCATTCCCTTCCTCCATAATCTCCCACCAAGATCCTCACAACAGATGCCTCACTCCTAGGGAGGGGTGCCCACCTAGAAGGCCTCACAGTAAGTGGCATCTGGAGCTCTCAGGAGACTCCAGAGCACATAAACCTCCCCAAGCTCAGGGCAGTGCTGTGGACAATGCAGTCATTTAATTTGGACAGATAGTACCTCAACAATGTACTACATAAACAAACAGGGAGGAACAAGATCCTCACAACTGTGCACGGAAGCCATAAGGATCTGGGATCTAGCTTACTCCCTGGATACAAAAATCTCTGCAGTGCATCTGTCAGGCAAGGACAATGTGGTGGCAGACTCCCTAAGCAGAATCAGTCAGGGACATCATGCATGGACCTTGAACCAGCAAGTGCTGGCCTCAGTTTTCAGAAGACGTGGTATCCCACAAATAGATCTGTTTGCATCTTTGGAGAACAATCAGCTTCCAAAGTTTTGCTGCAGTCCACCAGCCAAAGACAATCCCAGAGGACACCCTAGCTCTGGACTGGACAGGGAAGTCCCAATATGCAATCCCACCATTCCCGTTCATACAGAATGTGCTCATGAAGTTCAGGAGAGAGCCAGCAGCAATGATTCTGATAGTTCCAGACTGGACCAGGCAGGCATGGTACTCAGTGCTGCTGACCCTGTCCAGCAGGATTCCAATCAACCTGCCAGTAAGGTACAGCTTGTTGACCCTATCCTGGAACAGGATAACATTCCCATGCATTAGAACATTGCACTTGAGGTCATGGTTCTTGAAAGAATAGAATTTTTTGGTCCGAATTTGTCAAAGGAAGTGCTAAGAGTTTTGAGGTTTCTAGGAAGCCAGCAACAAGAAAAGCACATTCCTCTTAAGTGGAAGAGACTTATGCTGGTGTACCCCCTGAAAGATAATCCCAGTGCAGTCAAGGCTGTCTACAGTTCTGGACTAGCTGGTACACCTACAGCCCTTAGGTCTGAATCCTTCAACTCTGATGGTACACCAGACAGTTGTGTCAACAGGCAAGAACAAGCCTTTGGCCTCAGACTATTTTTTAAAGGTTTTTCAAAGGCCTTAACCATCAACATCCCCCTGTAAGGGAACCCATTTTCCCCTGGGACTTGAACATTTGTCTTGCCTAGCTGATGGAATTTTCTTTTGAGCCTGTGGCTACAGCAGACTTTTTAAGATGTCACATGGAAAACAGTTTTCCAGATAGTCGTGAAATCTGCCAAGAGGGTAAGTGAACTGCAAGCCCTTTGTACAGAGTCAAACTACATAATATTCCGCACAGATAAAGTAGTCCTTAGAAACAATAGGAAGTTCCTATCTAAGGTGGTTTCAGAATTACACATGAATCAGTCAGTTAACCTTCCTGTTCTCAATCCTGAACACTCCAGTACAGGTGAGTAAAATCTGCACTGTCTGAATATAAAAATACATTGGGCTACTATATGTACTGGACAAGAGATATCAGGTCTCATAGAACACAACTTTTTGTTACCTATGGTGAGGTTTGCAAAGGTAAGTCAGTAACTAGAAAGACTACCTCTTGTTGAATAGTTTCCTGTATACAGTTCTGCTATGAAAAAGCTGGCAAATTACCTCCCAGAGGCCCACAAGAACACTCCACAAGGGATACCTCTGCCTCTGTGGCAGCTACAAGGGGCGTCCCCCTTCAAGAAAACTGTAAAACATCTACCTGGAAAGCTGCACACCATTACAAAGCACCAATATCTGGACATACAGCCTAGGAGGGATGACAGTTTTTTTTAATTGCTGTCTTGCAGATCCTTTTTCCTAAATTGTTTCTATACCCATCTTCCCAAGGTACTGCTAATGTGTCTACACTTTTGTAAGGTATCACTGATGGATTTCTGTTGTTTGAAGAAAAAAATAGTTCACCATAGTGATGTCGTTTCTTCTAAGGGATCCATCAATGAGCCTTACAAACACTGACTCTGCCTCCTCTCCTAGAACCTGCAAGTTGGTTCACACTAGAATCTGTTCTTGTCTTTCATTTGCTTGAGCATTAATTGTAATTTCTAAACAGTTTTAAAGATACAATGATTTCATGTCAAATTTTATCTGATAATTTATTTGAGATTTTAAAACATTTTAGTCTTTTTTTAAATATTTTAGGAGCCCATTAGCTAATTTTAGTAGTCACTGCAACCTTGGCTATAAAATAAAACCTGACATTAAGCCAGTAGAGGGAGTATGACCACAACACAACATCTGAACTGGCTTCCAAATTCTAAAATTTGCATAAGTTCTGTTTCTGAGGCAGCACACTCCTGCAGACTGATGCACTTTTGTAAGGCTCATTGATGGATCCCTGAGAAGGTACAACATTACTACAGTGAGTAAATTTTTATAGCTGTGGGCGGAGCCTACAGCCATCTTGCTTTAGCTAGAAAAATGGCATACCATGGAACACATTTTTGGACTTTTCAGTGTATCCTTTTATAAGTGCAAATCAGTATGGCAGTTAAAGAAATACTCCCTTCTTTCTGTTTAGAATGTTGGACACAGAACTCCAAGCTGCTTTTCTCTGAGAGCAAATGTGCACACATTCCAAACAAATCGAAATATCTTTAAAACTATTCAAGGTGCACAAAAACAACCAGTGTGAAAGTTGTTCAGGACAAAAAGACCTTCACATGAGGGTAGTCACTAATCTGAATTCTTTATATTTTGTAAAATATAGTCTTCCAAACAACCTAATTTTTTTCTTTCTGAGTGAACACAGTAGGAGTCACACCAAACAAATGTAAATATCTCGGAAAGTATACAAGTTACCAATACACTGCCAACATGAAAGTTGTTCAGTACAAAACATCCTTTCAAATGAGGGTAGTCACTTATCTGAAATCATTAGATTTTTTTAAATATAGCCATCCAAAAGGTGAAAATTGTGAAGAAAAATGAAAATTCAGGTAATCAGATGGCCACAGTTTAAAAAATATAATTACTACAACTTAATGAATAGGCTCATTGGAAATGTATTTTTGTCCAGAACAACTTTCATCCTGGTTATTTATTTGTAACTCATATACTTTTAGAGACAGTTACATTTGTTTGTCATAATCCTATGAAAAATGAAAATTCAGGTAATCAGATGGCCATAGTTTAACAAATATAATTAGTGTATCTTAATGAATAGGCTCATTTGAAAGGTCTTTCTGTCCTGAGCTACTTTCATACTGGTTGTTTATGTGTAACTCATATACATTTAGAGATATTTACATTTGTTTGGCATAACTCCTGTTGCATTTCTAAACAGCCTCATTTTTGCAAACCACTACGCCAGTTAAGTGAAAAACTAGACAACCTTGTTCATCTCTTGTCATGCCTAATTTAACAGCAGATCCTGACGCTGATAAGATAGGGAGAAGAAGCAAGACAGAGAAGACAACAATGCTCACACACAGAAAGAAGACCTGGTGCGCAAACAAGGCTGTCTGTGAAACTTTTAGGCATCTATGCTGCAGCACTGATTTTTCTTTCATTATGTCCTCTTTGATAACTTCTATTATTAAAGTGCATTATGCCATCCCACTGGCGCTGAGGGTTGAGGTGCTGGACGCCACATCTCACACCACACTGACGACCCTGGTTCAGGAACAGCCCTGGGTGGCTGGGGGTCGGTGGGGGCAGGAAGATATCGAGCATTCGGAGGACAGCTCCCTCTTCCTGGGGTGGGTTAGGGCTGCGGGTCACTCAACGAGCACCCTCTGGCGAAGGCTGGGGGTGAGCTGAACATAGCATCGCAGGGTGTACGCCAGGGGTGGAGCTACGGCTCCAAAGAAATGTAGAAAAAATAGAAAAAAAACCCTCGCCACTGATAGGCAAAGGCACCTTCCCTCCGCATTCCACACTCCTGTAGTCGGGCCTGAAGTCCTCTCTGCTTTCCTTCCCTCTCCAGCCTGGTGTCTCAACCCTAATAGAAAGAGCGCCCTGGGTGGGGGAAGCCCTTCCCTGGAGGGTAGACCCGTGGGGTGATGCCTGGTGCTAGGGAGTAGTGGAGGAGGACACAGTAGGGCCATGCAGGGAGGTAGAGAGTGTGGTAAGGTAGGGTCGCTGGAGAGAGTTCAGTGGTGTGGGAC
This sequence comes from Neoceratodus forsteri, assembly GCA_016271365.2. NCBI lineage: Eukaryota > Metazoa > Chordata > Ceratodontiformes > Ceratodontidae > Neoceratodus > Neoceratodus forsteri. Next base: position 660,641,976 of record CM057456.1, on the reverse strand, counting down.
AAAAACAGAGTTCGGAAAAAAAACACATTAAATGTATAGTTTACTAAATGTTGACCTTGGGATAACTCTTGAATGACTCTCAAATAGGTTTTAAGCCATTCCCTTAACGGGAGGTCAAGACCTGTGTAAAAAGTCAAGTGTCATTTTTTTCATATTTGTTTTACAAATTTCCAAAGTAAAAGTGTGGAGAAATACAGAAGCATGCACAAGTAACCCTACTGATTACCTAAGATTGAGCAAAATCAAATTTTTATAAATTATGTTGTTTCCAGCTATTTCTGTATCACCCCTTTTTTTTTTTGCTAGCAGCACAGTTGCCCCTTGTTTGATTGGTTCCTGCATTTACCTTCCCCAGAAATAGGCTAATTGATTTCTAGCTAATACCCTTGAATTTAGAAAGCCAAAAATAATAATGTAAAAAATGTTTTTTTTTTTTTAAATTTAGAATGGCTTTGTAAATAGTGTTCAATCAACTGTGCTGAGGTTCACACTATGACATCTTGTTCACAAAGCTGGAATGGGTTGATGGTGATGGAGGGTACTGGCTCTGGAAGCAAGAAGGAAAGGAAGAGTTGGATGAGGGAGAGGGGATGGTTTAGGGTCTGTTTCATGAGAGAGGGAGAGAGGACATTTTCTATGTTTCTATGCTTGAAGAAGCTGCCTGCGAGTCTGCCTTACCTTTGGTCAGATAATATGATGATAAGACATACAGAGTGCCACCTGTTAAGTAACAGCAGATTCTGACCGTTATTCTAGTTACAGTACAACAGCAATGTACCTACTAACACTTTAATGGAATTCTTTAGTGCTTAACATGAAGAAAATAAAAACAGCTTAAAAAAATGATCTGCTTATTGGGGTCACAGTAAATCTTTTTTGGATGGGATCATGTTATATCGTTTTAGGAAAAAAGCAGCAGATTAATTTTAATAGTTATTAGTCAGCAACACAGCCGTTGCCAAGGTGGGGGTTCGTATGGTTCGAAAGAACCCCCCTCTTGAAACTCCTCCCTTTTTTCATAATTTGTAAAATTTTTTCATTACTTCTGTTTATTTTATGACTGTCGCAGAGTGCTTATGCACACATGATCAACCCCAGCACTTTTTCTCTGCATGCATGCCCCTCCCATCTGCTACCAATCAGCTCCTTCAGTGCCAGTAAGATGACTGGAGCTGCTTTGCAAGACTTTCTCTGCACCGTCCCTCTATGACTGGCTGGCCAACTTGAGCTCACGTCAGCATCGTGAATGTGACTGGAATACAGCACGGCCACTGCCCACAATTCACACGGTCAGCTAGCACTCGAGAAAGATGGAGCATGGTGGCAGGCTTAGAGACGATGTCAACAGGAGAGCAAAAAAGAAGTAGAGGACCTCAACTTATAATATTATCAGTCACCAGCAGGTAAAGTTTGCTGGCCACTAGTGCTGAAGATGTGTCCCTTAATAACTGCATATCAAGGGACAGGCTGTGCAGTTGAGCAAGGGAGCTGTTCGGTGGGTGGGCTGAAGATTTAGAAATAAATTACTTAAATCCTCCTCTATACAAAGTTGTCATGTTTCATATGCCTGTTTTAACTTTTCATAAGTTAAGCAAAAGAGGTACCACAGTGGAAAGGCAAAGGGTCTGTCTGGGATCTACACTGCCACTTCACTAATTGTGCTGTTCAGAGAGGCCTTCATGGTGGTCCCATTTTTATTGACATTCAGGTCCACTTTTGTCTGTATCATTTGTGTCAGACGCTGTTAAAACAAATAAGTTGTGAGAAGCGTTTTCTCCAGATGACCACGTGTCAGTAGAATCACATTTGTTGCTACAGTTCAGTGATATGAAAATACCCACTATACTTTTGGAAGCATGGTGGGGGTGGGGTGGGGTGGGTGGGAGGGTAGGCATTTAGGAGATGGTAACTTTGCACTGGGTATCCCCACCACTGTCAAATTACCTTTTCCCTCACTCCCTTTGTTATGCCTACCACATTGGAGAATGGAGTGCGGGCAACAAGTGTAGTACCCAATACTTAACTAAGAATTATGTTACAGATTTTTTTCCAAGCAGGTTGCCTGGTATAGAAACATAGAAACGTAGACAGTGATGGCAGAAAAGACAGAGGTACATCCAGTGTGCCCAAGTCCCTGGAACCTACCATTTCTCCAGGGTACTAACCCTCCCCATCCCCTCTCTGTTCTCCTCCTTGGTCCTGTTGCCCCAGTAACCACTATTCCCTTCATTATGTCCCATCCCTGCTTGAATCCTCTGATTGTTTTTGTCCCACCAATTCAGCTGACAGACTGTTCCAAAGTTCTACCACCCTTTCCATAAAGTAGTACTTTCTCACATCTCTCCTGAACCTACCTCCTGTTAATTTCCATTCGCATCTATATGACCGCGAATTGGTACACAGGCTTTATAAATAATACCCCACAGTTCACTTTAATTCCTTTAAGGAACTTGAAGGTCTCTATCACATCTCCCCTCTCCCTTCTGGTTTCCAATGAGTACATATTTAGTGCCTTGAGGCGCTCCTCATAAGATCTGCCTTGCTGTCCCTGAGTCATTTTAGTTATTCTGTGCTGCACTGTCTCCAACCTATCCTTATCCTTTCTGAGGTGAGGACTCCAGAACTGGGCACAGTACTCTAGGTGAGGCCTCACCAGGGATCTGTAGAAGGGAAGCATTACTTCCTTTCTTCTGCTATCAATACCCCTATCGATACATCCCAGCGTCCTGCTAGCCCTGCTGTAGGCCATGTTGCACTGACTCAATACTTAAATGGTATATTGAGTTGGGGAGGGTGAGGGTTACAGTAAGGGGTATAGGGAGCTCAGATATGAGTTATATAGACTTAAAATAAGCCACAACAGAGCATACTGTAGCACATGGTTTCTGGGAGCATATCAGCCCCAGACCCCTGCCCCAGAAGCAAGCCAGCACTGCAGTAAGTTAGTAGTGTACAATACCCAGCCAAAACCAGCTACAGACTCCACTTTGAGGTGCAGTGCATATATGTATACATACACACAGACAGACACACACACAATATGTGCCACCCAGATAGTAGTAATTGTCCTTAGAACAGGAGGTGGAGGGGAGCTCACAGATGAGTTGTTTTGGTTTAAAATAAGCAACACAATGAGCCACAGAGCATCTAGTACCCCAGAGCTTTTGGGGGCCTGGCACCCCCAGACCCCTTACCTACACACCAGTAGATACAGCTACAGATATTAAAACTGATATCATAATATATGTGAGACAATGCCTTAGATATATTATAGTAGCAGCATCTTGCTGCTCTCCGGTACTGAATACATATATGTATTCATCCTGCAGCCAGATAATAATTTTGCTTAAAGCAAGGGGTGTAGGAGATCTCAGATATGACTTCTTTAGCTTCACAATAAGCCACAAAATGCACCACAGAGCATCTAGGACCCCATGGCTTCTGAGGTCCTGGTGGCCCTAAGACCCACAGCTTTTTTCAAAAGGTTGCAGACTGCAAGCCGGCCCGGTAGCGCAGAAGGCTGAGGCACTGGTGCCTTACCTCATGCTACACTGGCGACCTGGGTTTGGGAACAACCTTGGGTCACCGGTGTGCCGGCTTGGGGGGGAGGGCTGGAGTGGGATTGAGCCATGGCTCTCTCCTCCAAAGGGGTGGCTGCTCGCCCATCCATAGTCTCGCTCCCACCGGGTGGAGGTCCGGTGGGTAAGTAGGTGGTACGGGCAGTGACAGAAGTCAGGAGGGGTGGAAGGGGCCACCGGATCCTGGTGTGTGCCTCCATGCACGTGCATGCATGTGTACGCCGTGGCCCTGGGGGCAGGGGGTAGGGAACAAAACAGAAAAACTAAAAATGTGTATAAAAAAAATAAAATAAAAGGTTGCAGGCTGCAAAAAAAGAACCCCCCTTGGAAAAATCCTGGCAACGGCCCTGAGCAATATCATATCAGATCTATATGTGACGCTGAAAAGATAGGGGGAAGAAGCAAGACAGAGAAGAAAACAATGCTCACACACAGAAAGAAGACCTGGTACACAAACAAGGCTGTCTGTGAAACTTTTAGGCATCTACGCTGCAGCACTGATTTTTCTTTTATTATGTCCTCTTTGGCAACTTCTATTATTAAAATGCATTAAATGTATAGTTTACTAAATCTTGACCTTGGGATAACTCTTGAATAACTCCCAAATAAGTTTTAAGCCATTCCCGATACGGCAGGTCAAGACCTGTGCAAAAAGTCAAGTGTTATTTTTTCACTTTTTTTTTTTTTACAAATTTCTGAAGTAAAAATGAGGAGAAATACAAAAGTATGTACAACTAATCTCCTATGCATTTTCAACTCAGAGAGAAGTTAATATTTGCGCAAAATCAAACCCAAAGTTTATACAGTTTTGTTCTAAAGTTATTTTATTAAAAAATCTTATTGGACTATTGATGAACTGAACAAAGAAATGTTTGGATAAAACAAATTGATGACTGCAGGATTGGGAGGTCATTAAAATTGCAAAAGGTCAAATTATGAAACCTTAAATGAACTCATTAAGACCATTCTTCTTAGTGTATAATTATAATGAATTAAAGACTTTTGAAAGGATAGTGACAAGACGGTACATTTGTTATGAATATAGACCTACAATTATAAAACCATTGTGATACATATTTTTAGGATCAGAGGAACGATGCAAGGCTGCTAAAATCGTGGTGATCTCACTGATTCAACACTTCGGTGAGCGTGGATCAAACCAAAAAAAGCCATACTAAAAGCTTCTGTCTTGTCAAAAAAAAATTATATTTTGTTATATTTGATTTAACCTGAAAATACAAAATAGTAATAAGGAAGTAAAACAATCAAGGTGAGATTTCAGTGTTCTCCAACCATACATTGATGCCGAGCCATAATAAAGGCTTCTATCTTCTTCAAAACAATTATATTTTATTTTTATATATTTAATATTCTCTATCTAAGTAGACACTAGGAAAACAAGCATTTGTCAATGCCGAACGTTCGCTTGCAGGTATTTGCAGTGGTGTTTGGCACGTATGGTGCTTTACCGTAATGCCCTGTGCGATTGCTGGTATTTGCACAATAAATTTTCAGCATGACCTTTTTGTTACCCCCATTGTGCGCTACATGGGCAGAAACACGTTTTGGGCAGGATGAAAATGACAGCTGTACTGCCTCATGAGGAAGTGTGGTAAAATGGCAATGTTGAAAATCTGGAGTAAATATTTAAAATTCGCAAACCCTACGGCGTGCGTGGGAACTGTGCAATGCACGCCAGAAACAGTCATTGTTAGGAATTTTTTCACCAAATTGTCAACATTGGCATTTTAAAACCTCTGGTAATGAACAGTGTCACTGTGATTGCCTTACTGTGTGCCATACATTGATTTTGCACACCGACTGCGCCATTGTGCACTACATGGGTGGAAACACATTTTGGGCAGGATGTGGAAAATGACAGCTGTACTGCTCATGAGGAGGTTTGGTAAAATGGCAATGTTGAAAATCTGGAGTGAAAATATTGAAAATTTGCAAACTTACGAGCGTGCGTAGGAACTGTGCAACGCACACTCATAAAACAGTCATTTTTAGGAATTTTTTCACCAAATTTTCAACACAGCCATTTTAAGACCTCTGCTCATGATTAGGGTCACTGTGATTTTCTTAATGTGTCCCATACATTGATTTCGCACACCGACTGCGCCATTGTGCGCTACATGGGCAGAAACACGTTTTGGGCAGGATGTGAAAAATGACAGCTGTACTGCTCATAAGGAGGTGTGGTAAAATGCCAATGTTGAAAATGTGGAGTGAAAATATTGAAAATTAGAAACTTACGAAGCGGCATAGGAGCTGCGAATGAACACTGTGAATAGTTTTTAGGATTTTTCCACCAATTTTCAACATAGCCATTTTAAGACCTCTGCTCATGAACAGTGTCACTGTGATTTTCTTAATGTGTCCCATACATTGAGTTTGCACACCAACTGCGCCATTGTGCGCTACATGGGCGGAAACATGTTTTGGGCAGGATGTGAAAAATGACAGCTGTACTGTTCATGAGGAGGTGTGGTAAAATGGTAATGTTGAAAATCTGGAGTGAAAATATTGAAAATTAGCAAACTTACAAGCGTGCATAGGAACTGTGCAATGCACACTTGTAAAACAGTCAATTTTAGGAATTTTTTCACCAAATTTTCAACATAGCCATTTTAAGACCTCTGCTCATGAACAGTGTCACTGTGATTTTCTTAATGTGTCCCATACATTGATTTCGCACACTGACTGCGCCATTGCGCTACATGGGTGGAAACACATTTTGGGTGAGATGAAAAAGACAGCTGTACTACTCATAAGAAGGTGTGGTAAAATGGCAATTTTGAAAATCTGGAGTAGAAATATTGAAAATTGCGAAACCTACGAGCGCATGTAGGAACTCGTAATGCATCTGAAACAGTCATTTTTTGAATTTTGCACCAATTTTCAATATGGTTTTGGAACCTCTCTCATGAATGATGCTCACTGTCATGGTGCTATTCGCCTGAAGGGTGATTTCGCGCAGTGACCCGAATAACGCCATGACAGTGACATCTTTCATGAGAAGGGGTCCCAAAAACCCCATGTTGAAAATTTGGTGCAAACATTCCAAAAAATGCCTGAGATATGCAATAAAGTCGAAAAACCACTATTTAGCCCATTATACAGCTTACCAGCATTTCCTCAGTTCGCGGTCAGCTTTGAAAAGTGCAGACGTGTTCCGGGTCCACCGAAGATCATCGCACCGAGCTCCAGAGGTAAGTATGGGGTGAGGGGGGTGTTGGGAGGCTGGGCGCAGTGGGTGGGTGCGGGTTGTGGGAGGGGGACTGGGAGATGCGCCTGGGACCATTTTCGATTTACAGAAAAAACAGACTGACGTGGGACGTTTGCCATGCTGGGGTCGGCTCCCAGCGTAGCAGAAGATGGCTGGGGGGCCAGGAGCCAATGGGGATTGGGCATCCCGCCGGCAAACTATAGCTCACGCTTCCACGCTGGGGTGGGCTCCCAGCATGGCAGCAGGATGGCTTGGGGGGCCGTGGAGCCGATGGGGATTGGGCACCCGTCGGCAAACAACGTTGCTACGGCATAGGTGGCCTCAGCGTGGCACCAAAGCTTTGGGGGGCGGCGACATGAGGGGAGGCATGACACGAGGGGCAGCGTGACGCTGGTAGCTGGTACGACAGCGGTGGTTTTCTTTGAAGCTAAGACCACCGCTGTCACACACAGCCCCGCACCCATTGGTGCAGGACCGCCACGCCTGCTCAATGGAGCACTGATTGCAAGGAGAGGCACACCTCCAAAGTGTGGTACTCTCCAAACGCCTTGCGCAGCGCCGCGTTTAATGTAAAAAGGTTATTGGGTGTTTGACACAGGCAAATGCAACCAGACACAGAAGGAAGTCAAAAGAGAGTGTCGGTTGCGGGGGCTAGTAACAAGTTGAGCTCCCTTGGCCACTCCAATGGGGGTCACCCACCGACACTACTGACCGTTGGTGGGCACTGGTAACAGAGGAGGAGCTGGGCAAGTGCTGCAAGCAGTCGGTGTAGGAGGAGGAGGAGGCAGATGGCAGGCTGCCTGCCATAGTCCAGCTCTTGTTTTAAATCCCTGGTGGTGCCTGAGTGGCTATAGCAATCATCTGTGTAGCAACCCTTCATCTGTAGGGATTAAGGGGACTCAGTTTAGCTGTCCTGTTGTATTCAGTCAGGCTTGAGCTCCATTGGACTTATCCCTGACACACCTCTGAAATGTTCTACTGCAAGATGTTTCTTGTGCATGAGCAAGGAAACATAAAAAAATATAAATAATTTAGATTAGTGACTACCCTCATTTGCGAGGCCTTTTTGTCCTGAACACAGAAATGTAAAATAATGCACTTGGGGGACAGAAATCCAGGTCCTGAGTACAAATGGGTGGAGTAGTATAAGAAAGCACACAATTAAAAAAACAAGCTTTTACATACAGTTGCTCGTACTATACTTGTTACTATACTCGGTTATTCAGGTATGTAGAAGGCTTAAAGCCCATAGAAATTGTCTCCCCATTAGGGGTATATAATACCATGTTATGTACATAGCAGGTAGGTGTCCAGTCTTTTTTTGAACACTTCTATGGTATCTGATGCTGTTACTTCAGCTGGAAGTCTATTCCACAAGGGAATAATTCTCTGTGTATAGAAGTTTCTTCTTAAGTTTCTCTTGGGGTACAGTAGGTTAGTTTCAGTTGTTTGTTATGGCATCTTAAATTTATATCCCTATTTGCCATAAATAAGTCAAGGCTTGCCATCAATTCTCGATCTTTACTTATTTTGTACGTAAGTAACAGGTCGCCCCTCTGTCTTCTCAACTCGCATGAATATAATCCTAGGCTTGATAGTCTCTCCTCGTATGTCAGGTGTTCCAGTCCAGAGATAATTTTAGTCGATATCCGCTGCACCCTCTCCAGCAGGCCTACATCCTTCCTCAGGTATAGGCTCCACAAAGGACTACAGTAATCCAACAAAACTTCTGTATAATGGTAAGAGACATGATTTATGTCTTGTAAATGTTCTCCTAATTGCCCCAGTAATCCTGTTTGCATTATTTACCACCTCAATACAATGATCTGTAAAAGACAGGTAATTTTTAATCAGGATTCCCAGATCCTTTTGTGTTTCAACTGTTTTTAACTGTGTGTTATTTAATATATATCTGTGTCTACTGTTTTTGACCCCAAGATGCATAACTATACATTTATCAATATTAAATTCCATTTTATTTCTACTAGCCCGTTCTTCCAATTTTATTAAATCTTGCTGTAATAGTTCAGCTTGCTGGTCTGTAGTCACTTCTGTACTGATTTTGGTGTCATCTGCAAACTTGATACAGTTGCTTCTGATGTTGGTATTCATATCAGAGATAAAAAGGGAGAACAAAGCTGGCCCGAGTACTAAACTTTGAGGCACTCCACTCGAGGCCTGACCATTTTCTGATAAGTGTCTTATTATCCTAACCCTTTACTTTCTCTTGGAAAGCCAGTTTTTAACCCATTCTATTATTCTGATATTTATCCCAAGGTGCATCATTTTGTATACAAGTACATCATGGGGTATTTTATCAAATGCTTTCTTTAAGTCCAAATAAATCACTTCTGTAGGTTTACTGTTATCTAAGAGGTCACTTATTTTGTTATAGAAGGTTAACATGTTTGCCAAACATGAACGTTGTTTCTTAAACCCATGCTGGGTATTATCAACTATACCCTGTCAATCAACTCAGTATCCAATTTATCTCTTATAAGTGATTCCAGTATTTTCCCTAAAATCGTTGTTGGGCTTATAGGCCTATAATTTCCCAGTTCTGCTCTGCCTCCCTTCTTGTATACTGGGATCACAATGGTGGATCTCCAATCAAGGGGTACCTCACCCGTGTTTAGTGACAGGTTATATAATGTATGCTATGGGTTAAGAAGCCATGATCTAACTTCTTTTAAAAGTTTTGGGTGCAGCCCATCTGGGCCAGCAGATTTAAAGGTGTCAAGCTTGTTTAAGTTATTTACTGTTTAACAATATTATGCATCTATGGCTGCCACTGTACAACTGATGCAAACCCATAATCATGTTCCTTACTTGAAGCAAAAAAAAGAGGGGGGCATAACTGACTCCTTGTTTTTGTGTTAAAGTGGTCAGTTTACAGCAAAAACAAGGAAAGGGTTCATTTCTAAAATGTGCAGATGAGCATGGGGGCCACTTTTTTTCAGAGCATGCCACCACCGGCAGCTACCACTTCAAGACTGCTACCACCACCGCCTAACTTGGCAGTGTCAGTGGCTCATTAGGTAGCACACTCGCCTCTGAGGCTGGGAGATCAGAGGGCTGTGGGTTCAGTTCCTACATCTAGAACTTGGGTTAATATCCCAGTACTGACACTGTAGTGCAGCATGAGAGGGGTGCTGCACTTCTGAGGTGTTGTCTTTCGGATGAGACGTTAAACCAAGGTCCCATCTGCCTGGATTGGTAGTAGTTCAGGTGGATGTCAAAGATCCCATGGCACTTATCGAAAAAAGTAGGGGAATTTTATTAGGAGAATTGGACTTCATTACAGAAAATTAAACAGCATACAAAATAAAACAAAATTCACAATACAGAAAAGACAAATAATGATATAGACAAAACATTCAACTTTCTATAAATGAAAAAGTACAATTATGCCACAAGAGATGAAATTGAGAGCTTGTAGAGGTATGAAAATCGTGCAATTTAACTAAATTCAAAGCATGACAGATGTTACAAATTATTTCTTGTTTAGGTATCACTTTTTGATGCAGGACTAACATACATGTAGCTTGCCATATATAGTATCTAATAAAAACAAAAATAACATACAAAGTATCAACATGATATTTGGTGTTTAAAGCATCATTAGTACAAAACATAATCTGATCATAAGTTAGTTGAAGGAATAAAGGTTCAGACCATAAATCAGCTAAACTGGACCAAAGATCTAAAGAAAAAGGGCAATCAAGAAACAAATGTTGTTGTGTTTCTAAAACCTCATGGCAAAGCTCTCTAGGGCAAAAGTGTGCATTTAAAGCTTTATGCTTATGATTACTTTTAACACCCAATCTACCGTAGTTACTCAACCATTACATGTCCCAAACATAAGGGGGTAAATGGGGATTGCAAAGCTGTCGAAGAATCCAAGAAAAGCGGTTTAATGGACAGCCAGGGAAAACAACAGATTCCTGGGTCTCACCTCTCCAGATCTTATCATATATCATTTTTCTGGATAAAATACAAAAATCTTGTGGGGAGAGACCCCAAGTTAAGGCCATCTTATATCCTTCTTTTCCATACACTGGAACAACTAGTGAACAGGAAATAATATTCTTTTGTCCTGAGTTCCAACTAACTAAACAAGAAGAAAACCATAACATTAAATACGGTTTTCAAATTACTTCCCCAGGTTTTAAAGCCTTACCAAAATTATAACTAAAAAATAAACTATAAAAGAAAGCAATGGGATGGATCATATTTACCCCACCCTCTCGGATCGGTCTATATGTAAAATTCCTTTTAATAGGCTCTAGACCCCCAAAAACCTTGAAAAAAAAAACCCATATAAATTAGTAAAAAGCACAAACGGAGGTGGAAACACATAACTAAGATACAAAAAAATTGGAATAACTAATGTTTTGATCAGAACTACTTTCTTTTTTTTTCCAATCAAAGCTGATTTCCATCTTGCTATCAAACCTTCATCCTTTTTTAAAGCAATAAGCCAGTTATAAGATAACATGTCACCAGATCCAAAAAATATCCCTAAATATTTGAAAGAATCAATCTTTATAGGGATCCCTGCATAAGTGCCATTTGTCGGGAGAGAAGTGTGACCTAATGGAACACCAACACTTTTCCCGAAATTAATTTTAGATCCAGAAACTGACGAGAAGGTACGTAAAACCTGAACCAGGGCCTCTTCCTTAGTATTTTTGTCCAACACTAGAACCAAATCATCAGCATAAGCTAACAACTTAATTGTGGGTAGAGAGGGAATTCCCTTTAGCCCTATAATATGAGGGCAAAGTAATATAGCCCGTATCAAAGTGTCAATATAAAAATTATAAAGTATCGGGCTTAAGGGGCATCCCTGCCTGACCCCACAAACAAGGGAAATAGGGTTCCCTAACCAACCATTAACATTGGGGATGATAAGGGCGTCCTTATATAAAGTCTCAATCCCAAAAATGAATTTATCAGGAAATTTGAAAGCTCGAAAAACCGAGAACAAAAAACCATGACAAACTCTATCAAATGCTTTTTCTTGATCGAGACCTAAAACCCATCCAGACAAAATTTTCCTATCAGCCAGAGCAAATAATTCCCGTAACAAAACTAAATTATCGTATTGGTACCTCCCAGGAATACCACATGTATGAACCGAACTTAAATGAAAAGCAACTTTATTTAATCTAGCTAACAGAATTTTAGTCAATATTTTGTAGTCAACATTTAAAAAACTAATTGGTCTCCAATTATCTAAATCTGTAGCATCACCCTTTTTAAACACTAAGAGTAAAATAGCTTCTTTCATTGTTTTAGTCAAAGAGCCCGAGGCCAGTATCTCCTTATATAACAAAGCTAGGGCCGGAGCTAAATTAGACGAAAAGGTTTTAAAAAAATCGAGCCGTAAGGCCATCAGAGCCTGGAGCGGATTGTGAACATAACTTAGCAATAGTCTGCACAACTTCCTCTTCCGAAATATCAGCCTGCAACATCTCCTGATCCTGGCAAGAGAGCTGAGGGAGATTTAAAGAATCCAAAAAAGTCTCAGCAGACTCACATTTTGGCTCACTACCCAACATGTTAAAAACATGCTGTTCAACAATTTTAACTAAAAGTTCTGGTGGTGTGACCAAGTCACCAGAGGGAGACCTTAAACACCGAATTAGTTTAGAATCCACCCGGTTTTTACACGCCTTAAAGGGATCCAACCCTCCTTTGTCTGTTTTTGTCCCAAATCTAGCTTCTTGCCCCAATGAGCTAGCCCTATCATATTGTAATTTTATCATCTGATCACAAATGACAGCAATTTGAGTACTATAATCATGACGAGTCGTATTAGCTAGAGAAATCAAATGTTGTAACTGCTGCCTCAGAGACAGATATTTCAAATATTTCTTATTCTGAGAAGTTGCAGCCTTTTTCTGGAAAATCTTTTTCCATCGCAATTTTGTATCTTCCCACCAGTCAACAACCGTATCATAAAACTCCACAACTGATAATCTAGCTGCCCATTCTTTCTGCCACAATTTCAAATTTGTGGGATCCTCCAAAAGGGAGTCATTAAAACTCCATCGGTTTTTCCCTACAACGGGGAGCTGTTTCCCAAGAAAATGATGCACAAAGAGCTGTATGATCAGAAAACTCTACCCCGACAGTTTGGCAAGAATGAATTGTTTAAATTTTAGACAAAAACAAAAAATCTATGCGCGTTCGCAAGGGACCTTTAAAGAAAGTAAAACCACCTGTGGCATGACAATACCTATAGGCGTCTATAAGCTGAGCTGTAGTAACAATCTCCTTCAAAGCAACAGAGTCACAAAACATTTTGGAAGTTTTTAAACCTCTATCATTTTGTTGCAAACCACAGTTAAAGTCACCAACCCAGAGAAGTAACCTAGAAGTATATAAAAAAGGCCTAATTGATTTAAAAAGAGAAACCCGTTGAGCTTTGGTCTGTGGAGCATAAACCACAATGATACGAAACCTCTCCAAACCATAGGTGAAATCTAATAACAATGTTCTCCCTGGTGAAATATCAACCAGTCTAGAAACATGAAATGCTGGATTCGAAAATAAAATACCAATCCCGTCACAAGTATCAGGACCTGATGACCAAAAAGAGGGACCACTAGTCCAGGCCCTAGAGGCCTGCTGTAATTCCTGATGGGTTTTAAGCCTGGTGTCCACAAGGCAAACAATATCACAGTTAAAATCTTTAATCGTCAAAAAAAATTCCCTAATCTCCTTTGACCTTTAATACTATTCACATTTAAGGAGCAAACAGAGAAAGAGGCCATTTAAGTGCCTATGGGAGATTTGCTCCTTTGACTTTGTCGGGTTCGTTTAGCAATAGGGTCTAAATCTTTGCTACCTTCTACATCTGGACAAGACCGAATGGAGGAGGTATCAGTATCATCCTCTCCAGAGTCTTTATCTGAGAGGTCTGTGGCTAATATGGCAAATTTATTATTCGACTGCCAGGTACGAGCTGCTGTGTCCTTACCTCGACTAACTACTGCCTGACCTTTCCTAGTCCTCTTGTGAGTAACTGGAATAAACCCAGAAGAATCTAAATCAGATGCTGGTTGCAAAGGAGGGGGAGGAGGGGGCATCTTAACATCTGGCCTACTATTCACATCAAGCTTTGGTGACGTATCCGGAATGGAAGGAGGAACTCCTTTTGAAGGGGGAGCTGTTTCAGAGGGCAAAACAAGAATATCATGCCCTAACTCCAAAGGTTCATTTTGTGCTTCAACTGGAGTGTCAGCTTCCAAATCTCGAGCAGCAGACTTTTGTGCTTGTATTTGCTGTGCTATGGTAATGAGACCATCATGTGAGGGACAGTCTTCCCTATTATGGGAAGCCCAAGGACAACGGCCATACGCATGACCGGTGCCTTCACATAGGTTACATTTAAAAGGGTTAGAGCAGGCACTTGAAGTGTGGCCAAATTCAAAACAATGGCTACATTTCACATTGTCACAAGCAGAACTAAGGTGAGTACGTGAACCACACTTAAAACAAGATTTGGGTTGACCAGCATAATAAATGAGCCCTTTATCATTACCCAAATAAAAACAACTAGGTAAATGTTTAGGTCCAGTATTAGTTGAAAATAATTTAACTCTAACTCGCCAGCTACCATCCCATATTTGTTCACTATCCAACATGGGAATCGGCTTATTGAGTACCTCACATCTTTTATTTAACCAAAATAGTATATCTTCCACATGAACCCCTTCATTTTTAAAAATAATCGTGATATTCCGAACAGCGGGTTTGGTCAATGGAATAGCTTGAAAAGGTGACCAAATAGGAGAAGTCTCACATGTTGCATATTGGGCCCAAAATCTATCTAAACCTGAAACCTGTTTGAAACTAATATCATAATTAGAATTACCAATACCAATTAAGGCAAAATTTCAAGAAAAAAATTTCATAGACCCTTTAAGTAATTTTTGCAATATATACCCTATCTGAGGTTCCTCTAACCCCCTATAGAGCAAGCTTAACAGCATTCCGCTCTGGGAGCTGGTTCTCCTTTGAATTAAATAATCAGCTAGCTTAAAGCCACCAGGGTGACCTGTGTGTGTTTTTACAGGGTCTTGCACTACTGGGGTAGGTTTAGAGCTTAGAGGAATAGTGGATCCACGGGGTAGAACAGGAGATAATATATCTGTATCATTAACATGAAGTAACAGAGGTTTAAAAGAAAACTTCCCCAAATTAGTACCA
This sequence comes from Neoceratodus forsteri, assembly GCA_016271365.2. Classification (NCBI taxonomy): domain Eukaryota; kingdom Metazoa; phylum Chordata; order Ceratodontiformes; family Ceratodontidae; genus Neoceratodus; species Neoceratodus forsteri. Next base: position 660,626,946 of record CM057456.1, on the reverse strand, counting down.
GTACATAATTCAGTGGAAGTAGTATGCAAAGGTCCACAATTTAAATCATTACCCCGGGGTTCATTGGAGCTCAGTATATTGCCAGATGGTACAGTGGAAGCAGCCTTCTGTAACATTTTTAAATAGGTGGGGTCTTGGGAGTCCGGAGTCCAAACACCCCCTTCCTCTTTCTCCCAACCAGCGCTTTCCAAAGCGTTCTCTGTTGACCATAACGTCTTTGTGTCACTAAAGTCAGAACTATTCTTCAAAGAAGCCTTCCTCCCTTTTGTTGAAACCCCACCACGCTTGCTCCACCCAGGGGCTTTATTAGCCAAAAAAAAAAATACCTCGGAGTCTGTATGCTGCTGTTCAGTCGTCGCTAGCTGATTTGAAGGAATCTTGCTAGCTTTCTATTCCAAACTTTGCTTCCTTCTGTCCGAGAAGTGTAGAGTCTGTTGCAGAGCCGGCACAGGCTGTAGGCATACCGAGATATCCTTCGGAACACTGCCAGCCTCCTCTGAAACAGCCGGCAATGCGGAAGTGGATACAGAGTTAGTCGGACCTTCGACGTCAGCCGGGGGCTTTCCAATAGCGGCGTCACACAGCAGTACTGTCTGCTTAGCTGCCTGATCATATGTCGCTATTCTGGAGTCTAACTGTTGCATTTGCCGCATAAGAGCCGAACGTTGTTCTTCCATTACGGAACGGGAAGAGGCATCATTCAAAGAAACGGTAACCACATTTTTTACAAATCCGTTCAAATCGTCCTCAGCCATAGACTCAACGATAGTATCAGCACACTTTTCAGCAATAACAAGTTCCTCATCAACGGCCTCTGGAGTTACAAGCACAGGAGAGGAGGCCCACTCTCCTGTACTTCCAACGTCCATCTCCTCCGAGGGTTCGTGCACACTGGCCATCTTGCAGCCAGTAGCAAAGGCTCCTCCTACCGAGAGTAGGGGAATTTCCCCAGTGTCTGGCCAAATTTCCCTCATTCACTAAAAATACCACCAACAGCTTAATCTGGTTCAAGGTCAGTTGGCATTCATCTGTATCCCTCTCCCCCGGGTCGTGCCTGAAAATAGGCAGGACTTGTCTAGTGCACTTACCCAGTCAACAAAAACTAAATAAATAAATAAATAAATAAAAATACAATCGGGAAAACCAGAAGTAGTCTGCCAGCACTGAGATCAATATGGTTAGGGCACATACCAGAAATTACTGCTTAGAAAAGAATGAGAAAGTGACTGTGATGATGAGCAAGTCCCAGACCAGATCTCTAGTTTGTTAATAGACTCCTCCTGAGTCTGGTTTTTATAGCTGCATGGGCCAAGCTACACGAATATTATGCCATCATCAGATTTGTATAAGAGCACTGTGGAAGCACGTAACCAGACCACTGTCTGATGTGCTGCCACAGTGCTCCGGCATAGTTTCCAATGATTCTGTTTATGCAACCCTTCCTGTCCACAGGCCGTATAAACATACCCACTTCCCGGCACATTACTTTTCCTTTCCACAACTGCAGAAGTGATGACTGCTGTGTGCAGCATGGTGGTGCTGACTTAAGCTGCACATGCATGACTATTGTGCATACGTACTTGTGTCAGCACCACCATGTTGCGCATGTCTGACTCCGGGGCAAACTGCACATGTGCAAGTATCATGCATGCGCAGTACTGTAATCACTGCAGTATTACTAACAGTTGACTCTGGTGTAGCGAGAGCAGCATATTCTTTTCAACGCTCTTGCCGCTCCTAAAAGCTCTCCACAGTCATATCGGCTCTGACCAGAGTTTGTTTTTCTTGTGAGCTGGCCTGTTAGCACAGTGGTAGAGCTATTGCTTGCAATGCAAGTGACCCAAGTTTGGGAAAGAGCTCTAGTCATTGCAGGCTGTCCAGGGGAAGGAGGAGGATGTAGTATCTCCTCCTCTGGGGAGGAGGCATGCATGACCCATCATATCACTGCCACCTGGGTAACAGAGTGGCTGGGCCGGCAGGTTGAGGGAAGGTGGGGACACAGTTGATGCCAACATAGACGTGCATGTATGGAAACATGCCTTGCAAAGTCATTCGGTGGATGTGTCCCAGGGGATAAAATGTCGGTAAAAATGGCCACTGGCTGGGCAGATGATGCCGTACATTCCCCTCATGTCCATTGTCTGGCATCCCCTCCTGGCTCTTGATTCACTGCTGCCCTTCACCTCTGCTGTGGGTGATGATATACAAAGGGTAAATCTGCTGCAGGAGCTAAAATGCAGGCCCCACCTCAGGGGGCTCAATCTCAGGGGGCAACACAACGGCATGCCGAGGGTGGCCCGAGGAGTCCCAGCATAGTAAAAGAGGTCTTTGACAAATGTGAGGTGGGGCAGCAAAGGTTAAAGGAAGTCCAGGTCAGATGGGACCAAGGGCAAAACTAGAACTGATAAAAAATTAAAATAAATAAATGTGATTTCTGAAATGTTGCAAGATAAATGTGGGCAGTGTCCAAGCAGGGCCGGTGGGGTGTCACAGAGGTAAGTTGTATTCCCTTTCATCCCAGCAGTGAGCAACATTGACATCAGCCAGCTGGATGAGGGGTGCAAGCATGGCCTACAACATTTTTTGCAGTCTCAAAGGCACAGAACCTAGATATGTATGCACAATAAATATTTTTATCGTAACACATTATACATTACCACACCCAAGGCTCACCTTAAATGAAACTAACCTATCTCGAACAACAGAAGGAATGCCCCAGCACTTTGTGGTTAATTCCCACTTCATCAGGAGGCTCAAGTATCTTTGACAGAGTGAACAATGTGGCTTTGCAAGTCTCAGCCATATCTGGATTTTTGTATGCACCTTTCTTCGACAACTTGTGTGCCTCCCAGTTTTTTGTTTTGTCATGGTGCAGGCCTAACATGTCCCTATGTCATCATTTTTGAGTTGTAAACATTTTGAAACTAGCATATTGATTTCTGCAGTTATTGGGCAGCCTAGAACCTGTACTTGTTTACCTATGTACTATACTGAAATAAAAGTCTGGGTTCCAGGCTGTCTCAGCCAATCAAAAGCCAGGTTTTTCCAACCAATGTTCCAGTTAGAAATGTGGTTTGTATACAGGTGTAGATAACATTCTAACTGCAAAATTCTTCTAGGGCTGCAAATGACAATGTTATTTGTCAAACCAAGGTAGAGAACATTATAACAGCTGAGTCTTGCAGAGATAAATGTACACCACTATGAAAAGATACTCCAGAAGATGCATGAGATGTAGCCTGTTGGTATGACAATGATGAAAAAATCCTTATACAGCCACAGTGCTACTTTCCAAAGTCATGAATGATTCCCAGGTTACAGACTGCTTTGTCTACCCCTAGTACCACACTAGCATGGTCAGAGGTTACCAGAAGAGTGGTCTATATCCTTGAAGGAGCTCAATCAGTCAGTCATACCACTGAAAGCTCTCAGATAGGCATGCTGTCATGCCTGAGACTGTCTTGCCATAGTTGGAATGACAAGTACAACTGAGTGTCGTTATGACAGAAATTAAGCTTCTTCTTGTACTTTCCATTATCTTGCTTAGGAGCATCGTTTATATACTGGACTAACTTTAGTGCCAGAATCAATCAGTTTGGGACACCTCAAGTGATTTCAGGAAGGGACAGTGTAAGTCTAGTAACTGCTGTCTGAATCCTAGAGTAAGGGTGAGATCTTAACCATTGGAAACGAGTTCTGGTAAGACTTATAACTCTCAAGGCATTAACCAGAGATCCTCTGTATCAAATGTTGCTAACAGATTAAGCTGTATTACCACGTAACAGTTACCCTTGTACGCACAAGGAGCTTATTCACCACTCTGACTAAAGTAGTCTCAATGCATGCCGTGACCCTTCCTTATAGTTAATTGGATAATTTCAAAGATGTGAATATCCGGATCAAGTGGTAGTTACTTTTTATGTATCTTCACCATTTTTCTGCTCAGGGGTGGGAGAATGCTGCCCACACAAAGCAAGCCATGGACAATCACATGGGGCACTGGACCCACCATCCCTTCCACACACTGTTTAATGAAATAGGTAGGATAAAGACCCTGTCTGCAAGTAGTCTTACATGTTGCAGTGTTCACCATGACAGTACGTACCTCTGAAATTGGTTTAAACTGTAATCAAAAAGACTCTCCTCATTGAAAGATATCTGTAACTTATGTCCAGTTTGCAGTGGTAGCCAGAGAAATGGCTCCGTATATCTTGATATATGTGGATATTTCACAGGAAATCCAAATTCATTTCAAGAGGATGTCCCATGATATATCTGGCTATATCTAAAAATTTACAGGAATGACTGTTCCTGCCACTGTAATAAAAGCGGCCAGGAGTGACAACTCCTCATTACACTAGGTGACATGATTGCATTATCTGTTGACAAATTTGGGACATAACTTGTGCCACAGCTATAGCCTTGACTGAGATTATTGATTTTCTCCAAGATCAGTTTACCTTTCCCAAGAATCCAATTAATTCAAGCTCCCCTTCCCACAACAACTGAACCTGTACCTGAGTTCTGGTTTCTGGACTGTTGTACCGTGTGTCCCAGTAAAGACCATCCAGTAATGCTGTGGAGCTCCAGTCCCACCAGTCAGCAGTAGCTTTCACCTCTGTAAATGGCTTTTTAGCATTCCTGTATGACAAATATATTTAAAGAATGAAATTGTGAGAAGAGGAAGACTATAGAATATCATCAGAGGCATACTGATGAGTCCTGGTAGGACAAAACACGTGTCTATGTCTTCTGTTGGCGCCCTTTGCAAACTGTGTGAGAGACCTTTCGGAACCATGCATTTCTGCTTAAAATTGAACCAGCATAATATTCTGTGGTGATTTGCATATGCAGCCCATGATGCTTTGCATTGTGGGGGCATGTGTGATTTTGTATTTCTTTGAAACTTGGCTTCCCAGCCAAATGCCCTTTGGGGTAACCATTGCCTCAGTGCTTGCATACAGAGGTTCTTTGTCTCTATAGAATATCATGTTCAGTAATGTTTAAAATGGTAGTGGAAAGCAATAACGTGACCTGACTACAAAACAGACCTGGAAGCCTAGAAGTTACCAACTCTGCACATCCCCCCATCCAGCCCTCATAAAAAGTACCATGCCTTTTTTCCCAGTTCCTTAGACTAAGACTGTTATCCAGTAATGAAATGGATTTCAGGGGGGGGGTCTGTTATAGATGTGTGACTTCCTCAGGGCCCTGATCCCCCAAAAGAAAATTATCCATGATGCCCCACTAAAGTGTCTGCAGGTCAACCAAAATGAGACCCCACAACCAGCCCTGTCCAAGTCCACAGAGTGCATCCACCTCACCCTTGCAAACAACCTGCCAAACTCCAGACAAAGGATATCATGTTGAGCGCACCTCTGATAGCCTGAGATGTGACTTCTCCAGAGCTACCAGCTTCCTCCACCCTCCCCTGTATTCCCATCACAGAAAGAGGAACATCTGAGACACCTTGGTTCACAATACCATGAGTCACTGGCCCTCTCTTGTGCTCCTATCTGAGATGTTTCACCTGAAGATACATGCTGAGGAACACAGTAGTACTTTCCCTGTGATAACTACAGTATCGACCATGGATTTACCTGTATCACCTCTGACATAACTGGAGAATTGCAGTCCCAAGAACTTTCAGCCTTTAGAACCGCAGTCCTGCTTTATCAGTGATAAATCCATGTGTGCCACATTGTTGCTGATCAAGATCATTATTTTGTGTCAATGCACTGTATGAATGCATTTTTACTATGAAAAGTCAGGCTTTGATTGTGTTGGAGGGCTCTGCCCTGCCCCATTTTGATGGACATTTTTATTTAATACACTGGGAGAGTACATAGCGGCCCCTCCACAGAAAAAAATCATAAACACCAAGTGCAGTTGTGTGAGTGAACTACATAAAGTGAATGTTTATTTTAATTTGCACAGTGCATTCACATAGCAGTTGGTCACAGAAGTAAACACTGGGACTGTGATTCTACAGTTATGCCCCACCTTCTAACTAGTGTATCCCATCCTCTGCAAGCACTGTGAAACCCACCACATTGGTAAAACAGGCTATAGACTGTGAACAGACTCCAGATCAGCTTCGCAGCATCCATATCAAGAATAATGCCATGCTAGTGGCCCATTGCTTCAGCACCCTGACCATTCTACCATGGTCATATACAAACATGGCCCAGCTCCAGTACCAGAAGGCAATGAGAACCACAAATGCTTGCAGAAAGGGCTTATGTATCACCTGAGTACTCACTAGGCATGTGATCTCAAAAAACACCTGCTTTTTGGGGTAAGTCAGCCCAAACTCCCCCTCCTCAATATATGACTATTTTCCTGTTTCCTCACCTTTGGCTATTTTTCATCCCCTGTGCTGACCCTTATTCTCTCTGTCTCCCCGACTCTTCTTCCTCCCCCTATGCACTGTGCTATAGTCCTTTGTTTCCCTATACCCCATGCCCCAATCCACTACCGTTCCCATAATCCCCACTTCTTCCATCATTCCTGCCTGTGCTCTTCAATCTCATCTTTTGACGATTCTCACTCCACACCTCCCACTTCCTTTTATCTCTACTCACATGTACGCTTATAGTCCTACACCCCACCCATCCTGTAGTCTTTCTTTAATCTTCTCTCTTCTCTGTCTGCCCCCTTCCCATTCATCTTCTTGCATTATTACCTTTCTCAATTCCATTATCCACTCCCCTTCCCTTCCGGTAATGGCTGTGTCTTTACTTAGACTGACCTTTACCTCACTCCTCCATTTTCTCTTGGATGAAGGGCTGGGCTTGAAACACCAGCTTTCTGCTTTCCACTAGTTGGTAGTCTCTGTATAGACTGACCTTGGGTTACGTTGTGTCTTTACTAAGAGGCCAGTAAAACAGACTGCCATGCTGCACTACAGTATTGCTTTGTCTGCATCACACTGTAAAAACATTAACAGAAGTTGGCTTGTGAGCACAGCGGTAGCACTACTGCTTGCAATGCTGGCAGCCGGGGTTTGGAAGTGAGCCTGAGTCATCGGGACCAGCCAGCGGGAGGAGGATTGAGCATGACAGGGGATGCTGGCCTCCAAGGAGAAGGATAGCTTGCTGCGGTGTACGACTGGCACCTGGGTGACCAGAAGTGGCAGTGCACTCTGGAGTAGCTCAGTGGGTGGGGTGACGCTGGCAAATGACACACAGCACACACTTGCATGCATGCCTGCGTCACCTCCTCAGACTGACATCGCGGCGGCAGTGAGAAGAAACCCCCAGAGAAAACTGCAGCAGGCTTGGAGCAGGAAGAAAGACAGACTCTCCACAGGCCCCGCAGCTGTGGCATGGCTGCCCTCCCCAGAACCAGATCCCAAATGTACCGGCTGGAGCCCTGCCACCCCCGCCACTTGGGAAAGCTGTAGGGCAGACAGGAGAGGAAGCCGATAAGTCCATGAGAAGCTGTAAGAGTCAGTCCAGATGGGCGGGCATAGGCCTGCAAGAAGGAGCAAAAAGAGATAAACTAAAAAAAAAAAGAAAAATTGACAGGACATCATCTCTGACATTTACTGTTGTTGTAATATATTGACGGTCACTTTTCCGTCATAGGGAAGGAAACAGTAACATCCAAACCCCATAATGCTATCACTGTGACAACATCAACTGATAATACCATTGTTGTGACATGAAGACAGTATTACAAGATCAAAGTTCAGAACAACCTCTTACCAAGCCCAAGTCAACTTTTACTGTAACATTTGAGTATAGTAAATGCTGACAACTGCTTACCTCACTTCAAAAACTGAAAAAAGTCTCCTATCCATATATTGCATAAAATACAAAATATGCAGCTACATGTTACTTGACTGAATACCATCTCAAGGTTCTGATGACAGGCTGGAACCTCTCAGGTGTCACTGTGAGGTTTTCATGTCACCAGAACTTCTTGATGGTATAATGGTCTCTGTATACATTTTTCTATTTTAATACTGCTCTTTTTCTTTATTTAGATGCAGTGCTGTGACTTAAAGAATTAACTATTTATTGCTGTTTGATACACATAGTATTCACTAACCAGTGGACTTATTTTTTTTTCCATTCAAAGTTCATTGAAGGTTTTCACAATACGGAGAATAGATCCACATCATACATACAGAAAGCAAAAAATACATTGTGAAAATAAAGTAAGATCCATTCTCCCCCAACTCCCTACACCCCACTCCCACTGCCCTACACAGAGTAGTCTCCTATGTATTTCAACAAGTAGAGGATGAGGTACCATTGTTAACGGGGTGTAAAGCGTAAAGGGTCTGCAAGGGGCCCCATAATCTAGTAAACCTTTTGAGTCAATTGTTAAGACTTGCAATAGCCTTTTCTGTTCTAATATTTGCCAGGGATTCTTGAAGCCATTCAGTGTAAGTAATTTCCATATTATCTCTCCAATGCCTCAGGACAAATTTTTTTGACAGACAAAGAAATCATGGTTATATGGTATTTTCGGTTCAGCACCGACATTTCGGAGAGATCCCCAATAGGCATACTTCCGCTGAGAATAATTCAGTCAGACCTAAAATGGGATCTGCCCTCTGCTCAATAAGGGCCCATAAAGGGGCCACCTTCAGGCAAGACCAGAAAATATGAAGCAAGTTACCCTCTTCCTGCATACACCGGTTGCAGGCAGAAGAGGCCACAATTCCAAATTTTGCTAACTTCTGAGGAGAATAATAAAGATTATGCAAAATTTGGAACTGCATAAGCCTGAGCCTATCCTGGGTAACGAACTTGTGACAGTTCTGCCATAAGAGAGGCCAGTTTATGTTCTTCTCTGGGAAGAGAGAGGACCAGTAAGTGGTAGGACCAAAGCTATCAGGACAGATCCATTTGTATAAAGTGCTATATAATTTAGAGACCACTTGTGGGAATCCTGTTAGGGGATTTAGGTCTGACTGGAAACAAAATTTAGAAGCTTGTGGGGGCATAACTCCAAAAGCTTTTGTCAGGAGATGGTGCAACTGAAAATATTAGATTTTGGGATGTTGAATTTGTTCATGATTTCAGGAGAGGAAAGCCACTGCCCATCCTCCTTAACAAAATGCAAGAGAGGACAGTCTCCCAATTGTGGGAGCCAGCCAGCCGGGAGAGTCTGACCTTCAATCCTAATATTAGGGTTACCCCTCAAAGTTTGACTCAAATCTTTCTTGATACTGTACTTCAGGAATGAATACAGCTGAGAATGTACTCTAATAGAAGTTGCAATGGGAGTATCCCTTAGCTTCAGTGGAAAAGAGCTTAGTTTTGTGTATAAAAGCGCACAGGGAGAGAGACCCTGTGCCTTTATGAGAGCTACTTCTGTTTTGAGCCAGATGGGCAGAAAGGGAAGAGGAGTCTGGAGGTCCCCGGCTGCTATCCACCTGAGGTATTTGTTGGCGTGACCGGCCCAGTAATGAAGACCAACATGCGGTAAACGTAACCCACCTTGACTTTTGGGGGCAGCTAGTTTGTGAAAAGCCATCTGTGGTTTTTCACCGGCCCAAATGAAATCCTTAATGAGACTATGGACTTTTTTGAACCAGACTAATGGAAGCCAGAATTTTTAAGAGATTAAGTGGGTAAAAGAGACGGGCAAAGACATTCATCTTAATTAAATTAATTTTGCCCCAGAGAGATATAGGGAGAAGAGACCACCCTTTCAGATCCTAACTAATTATGTGAACTAGGGATTCCAAATTTAACTTCCTAAAATGGGTTAGGTTCCTCATGAGCTCAATTCCAAGGCATCTTAGGGCTTTGGCTTTCCAGGAGAGCCCCAGAGTCGAAATAGTATGCTTCAATACTTTGTGGTTGAGAGGGAACACTACTGTCTTTTCAATATTCAGTTTATAGTTAGATACCTTTCTGAATTCATCAATGATTTCCAACATAGGTGGGATAGATAGGGCCGGATGAGATAGTTGAAGGAGAAGGTCATCTGCATAAGCAGAAATTTTAATCATTTGGCCCTGGACTTCAATACCCTGAATCTCTTGGCATTCTGTCAGTCTACATATAAGGGGCTCTAAATATAGATTGAAAAGAGGCAAAAGGGGGCAGCCTTGCCTCATATCTGAATATAAGGTGAAAGGCTCAGAGGTTGCCCCATTGCTAGATATCTTGGCTGTTGGGTTTCTATAGAGGGCACAAATCCACCCCTGGAACTCCAAGGGGAAGCTGAATGCCTCCAGAGTATGTTTCAAATAGTTCCAGTTGACATTGTCAAAAGCTTTCTCGGCATCCATAGGGAGACCAGAGCTGCTGGGAACTTGGCGTCCCTAGATGCTGAGAAAACATTTGCAAGAGTGCGTAAATGGTCTTAGGAGGACCTTCTCTTCATAAAACCCACCCGCTCTGGCCCTATAAGGTCCGGGAGAACTTTACTAACCCTATCATCTAAGAGTTTAGCCAAGATTTTACCGTCCTGATTAAGGAGTAAAATTGGTCTGTAACTAGTAACTAGTTCCGGACACTTATCAGGTTTAGGGAGTAAAACTATCAGAGCTTCGAACAGAGACTTGTCTGATTCAGTATCTGAAAGGGTATGTTGATAAAGTGGTATGAGCACAGGAATCAGCTGTTTTGCAAAGACTTTGTAAAAGTTAGGGGAAAACCCATCAGGTCCAGGGGTCTTTTCCGAGGGCAGATCTTTAATTACTTTAGCCAGTTCGGCCTGCGCAATAGCTGAGATCAGAAAGGACCTTTGAGATTCTGATAATGTAGGGAGGTGAGACTCTGCTAGGTAATTGGCCAGATACTGCTCAGAGGGAGGGTTCAACGTGGGGCAGTATAACTGCTTGTAATAAGTATTGAACTCTGCAGCGATATCAGCTGAGGAAGTTATTAAGGAGTCATTCTCTGGGGACTGGATGGCTGCAATTAACCTAGAGGTTTCTTGCTGTTTGATTCTGAGAGCGAGCAAGCGCCCTGCCTTCTCCCCATGGTCTGTGTATGAAGCTTTCACCTTCAGGATTGCAAATTCTGCCTTCTCCCTCAACAGTTCTAAGTAGGAATCATTCAATTTCACCAAGTCCTGCTTGTACTGTTCAGTTGATTGAGGACTGAGTTTGACTTCTAAGCCCCAGATTTGAGATAAGAGAGAGACAGGATTTGACCCTCCTGCTTTTTCTCTCGCTTAGAGGCTAACCCAGTCAGTATCCCGCGTATATAAGCCTTTAATGCACACCATTCAACATCTGGTTTACCTGTGGAGTTATGATTAATGGAAACAAAATGCATGATTTGGTCCGAAATATGTTTAACTGTATCAGGGTCTTTCAGGAGCTGTTTATTTATTTTCCAGCCCCCTCCTTTTTTGGGGAGAACTGAAAAATGAGATCAGGCAAGTGACCAGGGAATGGTCAGAGGGTGGTCCTGGCTCTGAAAAGAGGAGTCTAGCACCCCGGGAATAAGAGATTGTGAAATTAGCAGGTAGTCAGTTTGGGAAGCGGTCCCATGTACTGGCGAGGTGAACATGTATTCTCTTTCCTTGTGGTGTAAGATGTGCCAGATATCACAGAGGCCTGCTTGATCGAGCAGCTTTCGAAAAGCACTTTGGCCAGGAGAAAGACCCTTACATGAGCATCCTGACTGGTCCATATCTGGATCAAAAATTAGGTTCATTCCCCCCCTCTCAATAATTACTGGAATAGACAGGAAAGGAATTAATACATAAAGAATCCAGGGGTATCGACATTTGGACCATACACACTACACAGTGATACATCGGTTGTATGCAATTTCCCCTTGACCAAAAGAAATCTGCCTTGTGGGTCACATAGTTTGGGATGGGGAAAAGGGAATCAACCTGTTTATCAGAATCATAACTCTGCAGCTCTGGGTGCTACCTTCTACTGAAAACAATTGTCCTACTTGCCGCCTTCTTAACTTGACAGCTTCAGAATTAAGTAAATGTGATTCTTGTACGAACACAAAATCAGACTTCAAGAGATTCAGGTGCTTCAGTATCTTGTATTGCTTGAGTTATTGTCTAGCCCCCTTAATGTTCCATGTAGCCAATCTTAAGACCCAAGCCATTTAACCCTTAAGAGGCTAGGAGTAATCCCCTTGAACCCTTAGTATATTTACATATCTCTTGTACCTCCATACTTGACAACTCTGTGTTGCCCTCACATCTTTTCGTCCCCCTGTTAACTAACCGATCCCTCCCTTCCCCAACCTCTTTAAACCCATACTCACAAAGACTTTGTTCCTGACATCTGAACAACACCCAGCACTCCCCTCCCCCCTTATTGTTGCAAACTTCGCTCTGCACCATGCCTCCTTACCTCTCCCCCTCCCTCCAGCCACCCAGCATGAACCCATCCGAGATGTAAACAAATAATTATAACGTTTTCCCCAGACTTTAACAAACATCCTGTATCATTTTACTTAAGTAGAATTTAGTATTTATACCTACCTACCACCTTTCCCCTCTTTTTTCTACCCCTCTTAACTGAAGAGTAGCGAGGCAATTAAAACTCACACTTCAGCAGTATAGCACAGAATACAGCTTGTAACATTATACATACTATTGGGGGCACTGTGGAGCAACCTACTAACAAGACGTGCGTAGAGAGAGCTCCTTACAACCGGAGTTTTAAAGTTAAAAAAACTCAGTTTTTGTGAGCTGAAATAGTGATTTACTACTCAGAAACAGATCCTGCTTGAAGAGCTGAATCGATCGATAAAAAACTTGAAAGATGGGTCGCACTAATAAGGCAATGGGACCGGGGTCAAAAAACCAGCCTCCTGCAGAATCGACTTCCCCAGCAGAGCCACAATACCAATCGGGGACTGACTCTCCGTGGAAGGCCCTACAGAAATCTATGCAAGCCATAGATAGTAAAATTGAGCTTGCACTAACTCATATGGCTGAGCAGGATACCAAAATTGAAGCCGCTACCAAGACAGCAGAAGTAGCTGAATCGATGGCAACTATAGCAGTCACCTCCAAAATGGCCCAAGAAAACTCTCAGATGAGGTATCTATTAAAGGCCTTGGAAAATGCACACCGGGCCCAGATTGTTCGTATTGTTGGGTTGCTGGAGAATTGCGAGGGAGAGAGTCTGCTGGAATTCTTACGATCATGGCTAACGAAGGCTTTACAACTTGATGTAGACCTCTCGCTGAATAACTTTCAAAAGGCTTACCGCATTTCTCAGAGGGCTGCCACAAACCAGGGTGATGCTCCTAGAACTGTGTTGTTGGTCAAGAACAGAATGGCCATGAGGGATCTTATGCTGCAAGCTGCCAGAGGATCGGGGTCACTGACTTATCGAGGCAAAACAGTCCACCTATTTCCAGATTTGTCCTTTGCCACTCAAGCCCAGAGAAAGAGATTCGATGGAGTAAGGGCAAGACTTTGAAGTCTGGGCATAGCCCATTCTCTGCTGATGCCGGCTTGCTTAAGAATTTTTCACAGAGGGAAAACATACCAATTTACGGATCCAGAAGAAGTGGGGAAATGAGCTGAGGCCATCAGTAAGGAGTTTGAATGAGCAGAGGCAGTGGAGTTGGAGTCAGATGAAGATACCTGAATAATATTTGGGACTTTCTATCCAAGTAACCTGTAGTAGCCTTATACTTACTAACGTTGTGTTTATACATTGAGGACTTAGCCGAGGCCATGTATTCACAACCCAACAGTTTTTATTTCTAATGTTGGCTTTTGTATTATATGTTCATATTATAAATGTTTAGGGGGCCTGTTTTATGTGGTTGGCATAAAAGTTTGAGAGGGGCTACAGGGCTGAATCTGGTTATTTATTTACAACTTGAATTGAGTCGGGGATAATTGCTTAGTACTCTGCATGGCTATCCCTAGGCCTCTAGTTTATATATTTCAACCATGGTATTAAGGCTCTGCATTATTAAGAGTGGTTTCTTTCTATGTTCTCTCCCACAGCATATAATATGTTTGTAATGCTATATACAGAGAGGGGATCATATCAACACAGGAGGTCAAGTTTATTTTATTTTATCAATTTAAAATAGTAGCTTTGGAACGACCACCCATAGTTTTGTAGGTTGTAGCATATCTTGGATAGTATTCTTATTTTGGTTTTGAATTTAATTGGAATACCTCCGCATCCATAATCCAGAATGCACAGACTTCGAATACTTATTGCATTGAATGTATCATCTGTGGAAAAGTGTGATCTCTTACATGAGATAATCATATGTCATTGTTTTTTATTATGAAAGCAATAAAATATAATTACAAAAAAATATATACATACTATTATGATGGTAGGCCCACTAAATCTAGAAAACCCTGCTATGACAAATTAAAACTTAGGATGATTAGGCTATCTTAACCTCCTGCCCGGTACTATGCAGTGCAGAAGGCCATCAACCCAGTCTGCTCACATTGCTTAAAAATGTGACAGGACAGCCAATAAACAGTTTTTATATGCAGTAATCATTAGGCATTTCTCAGTACAAGACCCTTTTCCCCTATCTTTTGATAATTCATTAAGCAGGGCACCTTGTAGAACAACAAAAGTAAATTAAACTCTGAATTTAGTAAACCAAACTAACATTAAAAGCAAGCCCCTATTCGGGAAGCTACATAGCCATCTACTCTATAGCCAAAAGGTAATATTCGGGATAATCCCCAAAAGAGTTTGTATAGTAAAACAAAAGCATTGACACATGGGCCAAGTATAGGATCCCCCTCATCAAAACCGCTGAGAACAATGGGTCCTTCAATCCAGGTTCAACCATTTGAACAGGCTCCAGTACAGTAAGAAAATACTGGGACCAGCGGGAACAGAAAGACAGTCTATTACGGCACTCGGTAAGTAATGTCTCCCTCTTCACAACAAGCTGCAAGTTGTGAGAATCAGAACAGTTACATAGCTCGGATTTGTCCTCACCAGTATTGTACTACAAGCTCCCTCTGGTGGCTTTGAGTGCATGTTATAGATAGAAAGACCCTGCACAGGCAGCTGCTTGTCAATGAGCACTATCGAGGGGAATGCCGCTTCCACGGAGAACCCGGTTGCTGCATAAAAGGAGGAATCCTTCCAGCTGAGGTACAAGGAAAGTTCATATGTAATTGAGAAGGCATAGGTCTTTCCCCATATCCCCCAACCAACTCTAATTCTGGTGATTACAAGCAGGGGTTCACAAATGTCAGCCCTCTAAGAATTTAAACAGAAAGGAGCCTAGCCCCTCAGGCACTCAAGAAAGAAAACAAATGTGTTCTGGTGTAAAGTCAGGTAAATCACAGATACCATACTGTCTCCTCTCTTGTTTAGCTGAGATATAACCCATACATTCTTGCCACCATTCATGAGTCTCGGAATACGTCAGACAGGGCAGTCTTGAGTCCAGTCACTGCCGTCTCTGGATCTTCGTAGGATAGCCAGTTCCCCACTATCAGGACTTGCAACTTGGCAGGGTAGACCATTTTAAATTTTATTCCTGCCGCAATGATTTTCGAAACTAGGGGATGGAAGGTAAATCTTCTCAGATACACAGTAGCCGGCAGGACTTGTGCAATTCGGATACTGCTACCCTCCCATCTCTCTTCTTGCAACTCTTTTATTTTAGCTAAGACATGCTGACGCTTAAGGAAATTCAGGAATCTGAATATCAGGGGAAGTGGCGAAGCCCCTGCCAGGGGGTTTGGGCAGAGAGCCCGATGCGCCCTCTCAATGATATATTTGGGTCCAAAAGGAGAGGGGCTGGCAATCTTCTCCATCATTTTTTGAATAAAGATAATGGCATACTGGCTATCTTCCCCTCTGGGAGACCTATGAGGACCACGTTGTTCCTGCAGCTGCGTCCCTCTAGGTCCTCCACCTTCAACTTGAGTTGGGACATCTTTTGTCGAATGGCCACCAGTTCTGGATCCATTCTGTCTACATATTTCTCAAGGGAACACATTCTTGCCATATTATCAGAGGCCCGCTGAGTTACATCCTCTAGCAGTTGTGTAAGTGATTGAAGCTTTTTCTGTATGTTGTGCAAATCCTCCCTAAAGGGCCAAAATTCTTACAGGAATCTGCTGAGCGTCAGCAGCTCCCATGCTGAAAGCACTGTGGTCGGCCCTTGTGCCAAGCTGGAGGCCTGTGGTTTCTTCACGGTGTTTTCCGGAGTTATAGGAGGGCTGTACTTTTGTGGGGCTTTCCTTATCTTGGCATCCATAGATGCCTTCGAGTGCAACAAATTGACTTCAGTAGTTAGCTCTCCAAGATGTGGTAGGTTGTAATCGGTTCTACGACGTTTTCTGTGAAACAAAAAAAAGTAAAATGTGTGGGGTGGCTGGAGCGATGTGGAGGAGCTGCTAACTGGCACTCTGCATCACGTGGTCTCCTCAACCAGTGAACTTATTACAGCATGTTCCTGGTTTGTCTAGTGGTGTGACTGCACAGAAATTAAATTAGTTGCAGAAGATCATGAATACAGTTGCACAGATGGGGCATTTATCACACCATTCATGCTCTGGAAGATTCCTCAAGTATCTGTAGGTTAACTCTATCTGGGGCAGATCAGATCTGGGGCAAATTTTAAGGATTGACTTGTGCCTCTCCTGAATTAATTATCATTATCTGGGTTTTGTTGTATGTCAAAATTGTTTATATGTGTGTGTGTGTGGGGGGGGGGGATACCCAGATGCACTCCTAACCTATTTCTTGGTCTCTTAGGAATTACTTAAATTGGAGGAGTCTTGCCATGGGTGGCACTACTAGATCTATACTTTGCTGCGTTGAGGAAGACAAAAAAAGTACGTGCTGTCAAACAATGGACATGGAAGGTAGGGCAGCCAGCAGGTAATCCCTGTAGATGAAGTAACACACTGTAGTAGAAGAATATTGTCATCAGGGTATTTCTGTGATGTGATGAAGCAGAATGAAAGGAGGTGTGACACCGTTACATGGAGGAAGATGAGAAGTATTAGTTGGGCACAGTTATGGCAATGCTCAGAGGGTTTCAAAATTAAAGTCAGTGAGTCAGTCATAGTATACAAGAAATCACACACCAACAGATGTAGAAATGCCTCACTGTGCTGTTTCTACAGTACTCATGATCGCTCATAGGCATTAAGGCAATGGCTGGCCAAGGTGGTGAGTGGAGGGCCATGCCACTCGCTATCACTACTGCTATAGTTTGACTTAGGTGACTGAGGTGAGGGGGGAGTGTGGGGGAACAGGGTCCTGAGCAAGTGGGTCTGGAGGGGTCCAGATGTCCCTATAGGGGGGTGGGAGGACACCAGACTGCCAATGGTATTCAAGACAGCTTCAGGACTGGTGAGCAGGGGGTGCGTAGGACCACCAAACCACCAGAAATATTCAAGACAGCTACAGGACAGGCGCTCAGAGGAGTAAAACTGTGCACCTGCAAGCATGTGTCCAGTGCATCCAGCCCATTGAGGATACTAGCCATGACAATGGGGGTTTTATTTTGCCTTTTGCATGATTTGGGGAAGCAGTGTCCATCTAAATAGGTATGCATATATCATGCTAGGTAAAATGAGTTAAGACTTAAATGGCCTTTGTCTGTCTACACCGAAAAGAAATGGGAGACGTGTTTATGAACTTTTATACTGCACTGCACAAGTCTCCAAAAGGTAGATAGATAAATACATTATTTGTTTGGTCAGAGACCATTACAAAATATAACATTTGGTGTCTGAATACACATAGAATTTCAACATGTAGTCAAATACATAATGCATCCTTAGACATATTAATCACTGTACATAAATATAAAAATATAAAATCAACACTCTAAGACAATTCCCTATAGCATTTAAACTGCATAAGATCATTTCCTGAACATGTATATTATATAGCTTGAGAAAACAAAAAGTAGCAGAACTAATCAACTCGTACAATGTTTCATCCTTATCAAGGCAATATTCTTTAAGTAATTGATTTATAATAAATTCATTCCTAAGTTATGAACATCATATTCAACAAAATCATGTTATCATCTGACTGTATTGAATTCCAAATTGGCAACAGCCAATACGATCTCTGCTTATTATACCATGAGCAATTAAATATTACATGGTTTAGGTCCTCTATTTCCAAAGAAGAACAGTCACAAAATCTATCCTCTAAATTTTTTTTTTTTTAATATTGAGCTGTCATTATATTACCATAGAAAAGACCCATACAGTATTTAGTATACCAATTTCTTTTCACCTGATCTGTGATGATATCCAAATAATATCTATACTCATGTTTCAAATCATGAGTTACTAACCAAGGTGAAGTTTTTGTTTTAGCTGCTATCAACAAATCACACTCTTTATGCACATTCGCCACTTTATTCCTGATGTATTTAGAATATTGCAGACTAATTTGAATCCCTTTTTGAAAAAGTTTTATTCAGTATATCCAAGTCATATTTTTTTTATAATATTTTTATATCCTTAAATCAAGCAAATATATAGCATCCTTTGTTTTCCCACTCTTGTTTCTCCACAAAACATAGAGAAGGTAATTGATCCCTATTCATTCTCATCAATTTAATCCAATAAATCAATTTTCTAATTGTTATTAAGGCATTTGACGTAACCGTCCCAAGCTCTGCTCTTACTAAAGCATTTGGGGCAGAAGGGCCAAGACCCATTGCATTGTTATAAACTTTATTTACTGGGATTTCTGTAGGTTCATTCTTATCCAGACTCCAAATTTCACTTTGGTAAGTTATTTGTGGGAAATATTTCACTTTTATTGCTCTTATTAAAAGTAACATAGTGTTTCCCTCATATTTATAATTACATTTTTGTAATGCCCCTACCGTTTATTTTAGTTTTGTTTTAAGCTTTTGAATATATTTTTGCCACTTACCATTAGATGATATTGCCAGTCCCAAATACTCATATTGTTGAACTATTTTTAACTTTTTCTCATTAATTCTCCAATCTGGTTTATTTCTACGTTCTCCAAAAGTCATTACTTGTGTTTTCTGTTCATTAAGTTTCAGACCATATTCTTTTTCCAATAAAAACATTCTTCTAGTTTACTTTGTAGACCTTTTTTAAACAATGCTATTAATACTAAGTTGTCTGCATAGGCTAGTACAGGGCGTAGGTATGCACCTATCTTTGGGGAGTCCATGTTTTCTTTACTAAGTTGTACTAAGAATTTATTTAACTAGATATTAAACAGTAATGGAACCAGTATGCATCCTTGCCTGATGCCTTTGTTTGTTAAAAATGGTTTAGATGTTTGACCATTTCTACCCCATCTTACTTGCGCCCAAGTTTGAGTATATAGCTCCTTTATAATACTAATCAATATGGGATCAATTTCCCGTTCAAACATTATTTGCTACAATTTATTTCTATAGATAGAATCAAATGCTTGACTAAAGTCTATAAAAGCCATGTTGATCTTTTGTTTTCTCAACTTTACATACTTTTCATATAAATGCATCAATACAAAGGTGTTATCTGTTGTCATATAACCCCTTCCACATCCTGACTGCAGTTCAGAAAGGCCTCCTAGTTTTAATACTAAGAAAACATCTGACATTGTGTGTACTGATTTTCTTGACTGAAGAAACAGGTGTTATAAGGTGTGCCAGTATATTTGGGGCTTTTCACCGGCCACCATATCTATGTACCCCTGATACTGAGCCCCCATAAAAAACAGTTGTGGTTTCTATTAGTCCATCCTGTCATCTGTTTGCTTCAAAAATTGTGTTCTGCCTGTGTCTCTCCATAAATTTCCTTGCCCTCCGCAATTTTTCGTACCCTCCTTCTATTCTTCCTCTCTTTACTCCAATCACTGTAAATCTTGAATATCTACGTTACACTAATGGCTACCAATTACTATTGTGTCATCTTATCATCTAGTGCTACGTACTGTTGCCAAGTCACAAACCTTAATTGACTCAGGCGAGTCGGCTGCTGCCTTTAACAGTTTCTTTACTGACTTGGGCTCTTACAAGATCAACCTTCCACACCACTCTCAAGGCCCCCTGGTCGTGGACACTCAGGAACCATCTATTCAACATTTCTACCTTTGGATGGTGTGTGTCAAAGAAGTACTACCCCTCCTCCTATCCTTGAAACCCTCTGGCTCTCCTGGGCCTGATGGCCTGGACCCTCGGTTGCTCAAGGCCGCTGCCCCTGCCATAGCCTTACCTGTCACCCTGCTTATAAACTGATCACTACTAGAAGGTGTAGTCCCCAACATATGGAAGCAGGCCCTCATAGTCCCTATCCACAAGGGTGGTGCCAGGGAAACTATAGGTCACTACAGACCCATATCTATCCTCTGCCCCCTTGCTAAGATCCAGGAGCGGCTCGTTTACTACCAACTGAGGGACTACCTAGAAGCTAACTGACTCCTGGTCCCCTTCCAGCATGGTTTCTGGCAAAGGCATGGGACCGATACTGCTCTTATCAGGTTCACCACTGACGTCCACACTCCCTTGGACAAGGGCACTCCCACAGGGGCAGTCTTCATTGACTTGGTAGTCAACAGTTGCCACATTTCATTAGCAAGTGGCCATTATGCTAATAAAAATCTGTTCAAAAGCTGCCACCCATTCAGTATAATGGGGTGTTCCCACGCGCTCTCACTGGCATCTCGTCATCACGACAGTGAGCGCTGGGGTGGAGCCAGCAGCAGACTAAAAACCAGGAAGTCCATCGGACCCAGTTTATACAATTTTATGAGTGGCATAACTTTTTAAAGGCTGCATTCTTTGAGGGCATCTTTACCTGCACAGACGCCTATGGGGGTAAGTAATTGTTTATGCAGTGGCAAGGACTAATATTGGTGAATCGCTGTAACTGTTGCATTGTTAGCCAATGTGATCCACCTGTAATCCCGCCTGCTGTCGTTGTATGCAAGTAAGCAAATTGTGGTCCAACATTGTAACATTGCTCTGCATTCTATCCCATTGTTCCCTACCTCCCAGGTTGCACCGGGAGACAAGCAACTTGTTGCTCAGCGTGCCTTCCTGGTGAAACATTTCAATAAATAAATACATTTTAATACTAAGCACAGCACAACACCCCTTCTCCTTTTTGACAAAATAAAATGTAAGCATGCAGCATATAGTATATCAAAGAAACATATCCCTAGACCTCTGTCTGGTATATTTGATCGTAAATCAAAGGTGGTGGGTTCCCTCAGTGAAATTTTCCATTTCCAGTACTGCATAATATTTCTTAAAACAGCATTGAATGAATGCAGTGAAAATTTTAACCTATACTTTTTTATGCTATTTTAGATTGCCACTTACCTCCTGACTTGTATGATACCCTTTTATCCACAATTTGAGTCTGCTTTAGTACCTTTTTTCATGTTTGAAATAATAAAAGGAGCGCTCATTTTAATATGGCTCGGACCCGGTTTCCAATAGCATTTGCAGCTGTTTTTGAACACCTATTGTTCCATAAGGTCAAGGAGCACTGCCTGCTGCATAATAAATTAAGTCACGGCAGAAGTGATTTTAAAAACTTGTTGTACAAAAACAGCTGAGAATACGGATGAAAACCTGTCCCAAGCCATAATAAAAGGAGAACTCCTTTTATTATTTCAGATGTGAAAAAAGTGCTAAAGCAGACTCAAAATGGAGAAAGAAGGGTATCATACAAGTCATTAGATAAGGGGCAGTCTAAAATCGAATAAAAAAGTATGGGTCAAACTTTTCACCATATTCATGCACTCCTACTGAACACTTCTTTCCCCATTCTTACACTCATGTACATATGCAGCCTGGATGAAGAGATGCTATTCAGTTTTGGGAAGCAAAATGTAATCTTTTTTATGTTCCTCCAAACTAAATTGATACTGTCAACTACAGAAAGCCTGAGAATCGAAATGTGTATACTTCCTGCCCACCATGATTTTGTATTGAATATGATTCTTCCCATCTTCGACTTTGGTGACAAAGTCTGCAGTGCCACTCCCAAATCTACCCTTACCACACCGGACCTTCTCTTGAAGTCCTTCTGCCATTTTGCTTTGGCCTGTCCCTCTCGTACCCACCACTGGTCTCTTTACTCCTCCCTCTTCTTCCCCTTCCTTGATGATCAGGCGCATGATATCCATTGTGCCACCTTTATATCCAAATTATGGTTTGGCTGCTTCCCTTCCTTCCTACCTTTCCACTTTTCTCCCCCCACCCTGACTTCCTATCCAGTCCATAGCACTGTTTCCATTCCCTTTCCTTACCCCCACAGGAAATCTATTGCTGGCCAGGCTGCCTTTTCATACAGTTTCTCTAAAGTCTGTTTCCCTCCCAACCCCCATTCATCTGCGTTGTCTCTTCTATCTTCTCCCTTAAATCTCTTCTTCAAGACTTTATAGCCCCTCCTGCAACTTTCTCTGACCTCAGACCTTAGCGACCCCCCCACCACACACAGCTTGCTACAGCCCTGTTTTGCTTTGGAGTCTCCAACCCCTACTGTTACACCCCGGTTGAGATTGTTCCCCTGCTACCGTCCAAGTGCAGTTTTTATTTACCTTATGTAGCGTGTGTTATTTTATTCTGCATTGAAATTAATATGCACATCTGTCTGTATTGTTCCTGGTTCTTTTTTTGGTGCAATATATTGTTCGTATGGCATTTACTTAATGATGTATTTTCTGTTAATGAACTTTTTTTCCCTTTACTTTATTGTATTTTCCTCCTCCCCCCTAAACCCCAGGACACATCTGGAAATGAGCTGTTATCCGCTCTGTATGTCTTTCCTGGTTACACTTTTGAAATAAATAACTAAAAATGGCTCATATTGCACAAATACAGTGGAATCCTGATCAGCCATGGCATCTAAAGATCGACCTGTTACTCTTCTGAACATGAACAATAAACTGTTACTAATGTGACTTCTGGTGGTTGACATGTAGAGCACGGATTTTTATAAAACTGTTCAAACCTAATGAGAAAGATGCCTAAACAATTCCTCTTACCTGGTGAATTCAGCTCTGACTGCTTGATTCAAATAGAACTCGTCATTTGAGAACTTGCCAAATGTTATAAACAGGAGCAAAAACAGCATAAGGATGTAAAGGATGAATTCCCTGTAGGAAAAGTAGGAAGAACTGAGTCATATACTGTGCATTAGATAGTCTAATTACATTTCTGTGATAAACTAAAGGAATAATACATGACAGGGTGTGTGTCATGCTGGGATAACATCATGTCTTGGGTGGTTGGGCACAAGGCTGCAGGCCGAGTGCATCCAACACCCGAGAAGTGACATTATCCCAGCATGACACACACCCTGGAGTGCATTATTCCTATTATACAATTAAACAATATACCATGACAGGGTGTGGGTGATGCCAGGGTTTACCCATGCCTGGTGTGGTTTGGTCATGGGGCCACAGGTTGAGTGAGTAAACCACAATGGGTAAATCCAGGCATCACCCACACCCTGGAGTGGTATACTGTGATTATACAATGTCCCACTTCAGACTCTGTAGCAAAAAATAAAAAAAATGTTTTTTTCCCCTTTTATATGATTTTTCTTACATGTATTGCTGCACCACAAGAAATAGCCCTGTTTCTCGGATGTTGCTAGGGGGCTGATAGTACAGGCTAGAGGGTAGAGTAAGAACATGTAAATGAGCTTGGTGTAACCAAAAGAGATAGTTTTGATTCCCATAGCTGAGTTTCGTGTGTCCTGACTTCAGGTTTTTTTTTTGGTTTTAGGTGTTGGGACAGGCTTTTGTAGTTGGTGCACAGTCCCTTTGAAGCATGGAGTAATCGCTCCGTTTTTGTCTAATCTGTGCATGTGTGGCATGCTGCTGTGTAGCTAGTGAGTCACTAGCGGTGTCTGTCCAGCTCCACTGGGAGTTGAGTACTTTATTTTTTGCAATGTTGCTTTCTTATTTTCTTTTGGATGGCACTGTTGTACTGGGATCAGGGAGGAAATAGCTCTGCTGTGGAGACAGATCTGAGGAATGAGATCAATGAATGCTGGCAGGAACGAGTATCAGAGGAACCAGTGAAAGTGTTTGTAATTCTGATAGTTTTCTCATTGAGTTTTGGGTGGTTAGTGTCTATGGCAGCAGTTTGTTTTTGAATTTCCTGCACTGCCATTGGAGTTTGTCCATGACCGAATATGGCATTTTTATGTTTGATGGGGGGCGGGGGTGGAGGGCAGAGTCCACTTTTCTGGGAGGGCAACATGGCGACTTTGCTGTGTGTTTTGGGGGAGGGAGGTCACAGGGATTTTAAAATTATGCTGCTGACTGGCACTTTTTCTGGTTGGTGATACTATGATTTACAATGTGTAAATCGTGCCAGCCAGCCAATCAGAATCCAGGATTTTTCAAGCCGCTGTATAATGGCTAATGTTCAACTACAAGAAAAAAAAATTAAAAGAAGTATTTTGTAACAGTTTTTTACTTGATTTTTGTGTGTGGAAGTGTATTTATACAAAAAGCAGTCCTTTTTTTCTGTCTATCCAACAGGTTGTGCTATATATGGATTTTTCTTCTGTTTTGTATCTGTTTTGCAGTCCCACATGTGCTTTAGTTTCATTCGGTCTGCCACCTCCCATCCCCCCAACCCGAACTCTATCCTGCTTGCCGTTCTCCTGGTACAGTTTGCTGCCGTAATTAAATGTTGTACCGGGAGATTATCACAGTGCATAACATTTAAAGTGGTGTTTGGAGCTCCCGCCCCATCACCCTCCTGCCAGCCTCCTCTGCTGCCACTCTCAACTGGATGTTTGCCAACTTGGTCTGTCAAGCAAGAGAAAAGGAGGTAGGGAGGCGATAGGGAGAATGTGTTTTTACTGTATTTTTGTTTTACATGCCCAAAATAAAAAAAATTAAAATGAATGTGAGCGGAACACTGAATGAGGAGAACAGCCACATGCTGACTGTTCCTAGACATGGTTTCCCATTGACTCACTCGGTCGAGAATCACAGTGTTCTTTTACTGTTTTTTTTTTTTGGCAAATTGTGAATCAATAATGGGACTACTGGGAAGAGGAATGCCACAAGCAAAGGCAAGGTTTGTTAAGCCTGTGGGGTTGGGATTTTCTTTACTTAGCTGTCCAAATGTGGCCACTTTCCAGAAATTGGGGAGCGCGGCACTTTTGAACTCCACACACGCTCGCACGATCATACTGCCGATCGGGGAAATGGAGAAGTAGTGGACTCAGGGCCTGGCTTCCTTTTTGTTTCACTTCTTATTTTTTTTTAAATTGGGGCTCAGCTGGGAACATGGGGCTATGTGTGGACACTGTATATTGAGGGAACAAGTGAACGTCTGCCCAAGGGATGACTGCTGGCACTGTGAGTAAACAGGGCAGTGCCACTACTGGGTAGTGGGCAGTGATTCATTTTACATGCTGCTATGTGTGATGCGGTCATGTATGTGCTGGGACTACATCTGTGATGTTATGCCAGGATAACATCATGCCTATAGTCCCAGACTGACCAATCACAGCCCAGCATTCTTTCTTGCCATTATATAATACTGATGTTTGCTTTCTATAATGTGAGGGGTCCAAATAACACATAGGGCAGAATTTTCAAAGAGGGTGACAACCCAACAGCAACTCTTGATTTGAAGTTGGAGCTGAGTCCTCTGAAATACACCAAAAAGTCATTTTTCTTTTCCAGATCTTTTTTTGGCATTTGTGACCAATTACCTGCTTTATGGCTTGCATCAAAGCAAGCACCACCTGAAATGCCACACCTCATGGCAGTCGCGAACAAAAGATAGACTGCCATTTTGGTGGTCTAACTTACTGGCACAGTATGCTTATATGCAGGAGAAACATGCCGCATCTCAACAGCGCATGGCTGAAATTCCAGCCCAATATCTTATTGATATTATCAGTCACTTAAGGTCCACCACCCAATCAGAGTGCCGGATTTGAGATACACCTCCTGTGTCTTAAGCTATGTATACTTGTGCTCTCATACAGACTGCTGGGCTCCTCCATCTTCTGGCTCCATTGCTGAAAGGGAGGATTCAAAAATTTGATAACTTGTTTTGAACAAAATCTTTTATTTTTCTGGTAAAGTAAGTGTGAATGTTTGTGTGTGTGTCTTTTTTATTTTTTATATGTACCTGTTTTTTTTTTTTTGGTATTATCTTTTTTCCCCCTTTACTCACTAGGACCTGCTCCTCCTTCAGACCACCTAGTACCACCAGTGATCCCCCCTCACAACTCCCCCTCCAGAGCCTCCTACCCCATATTGCAGCCACCTACAGGTTAGCACGGCATATCCCTTCACCCGGTGGGTCCCCCTCCTCTGAGGGGGAGGGCACCAGGTGGGGCAAGCCAGCGCACTTTTACTTTCTTGCCCAGGTGCTGCTGAGGTGGATGTTGCTCTGCTGGGAGTGCTTGAGGGCATCGTCATGGTTATCCACTGTCATCCGGCTGATTCCAATGCAGTTTCTGCTTTTCTGGTATTCCCGCATCAGTGTTCCTCTGCAGTGCTCCCAGTCTCCACCGGGGGCCACTGCAGAGCGACATGCTACCCTAACCCACCCCAGGAGAGGAGAGCAGCCCAACAGATGCTCAATCCTCTCCTTTCCCTGCCGACCCCTGGTGTCCCTGGTCCATTCCCGAATCCGGGTCGCCAGTGTGGTTTGAGGTAAGGCGCCAGCGCCTCAGCCCTCTACACCACTGGGCCGGCCCATACCTGTGGTTTATAATGTTAATAGGGACCTTGAGATTGGTTTCTTGCAACCAAATGTGTGCACAATGGCACTCATACAATAAAGTGCAGGTATAGTCAGGGTTGACCAGGCTGTTTGATGTTAATCCCACATCTGTGCACCTTAATAATGTTTGTACTTTTAAACAATAAGTAATTAAAAAGCTCCATTTCTAGTATTGAAGCACAGGTGGTGCTGTTGGCACACATATTTGCATATACAGTTTTTGCCATGCTTAAACAGTTTTCTTTAAATTTGAAATTCAATAGGCAATGTATTTTCACACAGAAACCACCAAAGAACTGAAATTTGTGAGTTCAGACAGTACCTATGCTTGAAACAGTAGAGTGTGACAGGCACCTGTTTGTCAATCTGCATGATGTTCAGTGCAGAGCAGGGTCTGAGCATGATAGTGGCTGGAGTCCCACTGTAAGTAAGTCGATGCAGAATGTTATGTGTGGAGCAGAGTCTGAGTGCGATAGCTGGAGGCACGCATGAGGGCATTCAGTATGGAGCAGGAGGCATTAGTGATTTTTGACTTTTTTTTTTCCAAAGTAAGAGATCATTGTGTAGAGGAGTGCCTGAGCACAATATTAGCTAGAGGGACGTTGAAGGGAAAAGAAGGGAACATTGTTTTAACCAAGAGTAGCACACTAAGCTGAATCTTGTTTCCAGATGCGACCTGAGAGCACAAGGAAGTTAAGTGACTTGCTTAGGATCACACAGTATGCACCTAGGCGGCTGTGGGATTCAAATCCAGGGAAACTGAAGGAAAGTCAGTGTAGAACATTATGTGTGGAGCGGGGTCTGAGGGCAACAGCTGGAGGCACAGTGTGAGGACATCTGATACAGGGCAGCACAAAGCAGGTGGCATTATTAATTTTGGTTTGTATTTTAAAGTATGATAATACTGGTGTTAATATGAGGGAACCTCAGGACAAGTGCTAACAGCCGATAAGAAGTAGAGGAGTAAATCTACATGGATGCAGTAGAGAGAGAATTGCAGTGTAAGTGCGAGTGATAGGTTTAAAGATCATGTGCAAAGGTTTTTGCATATTGTTAATAAAACTTGAATTCAAGTCCCTGTGTCATCAATAGTGTTTTCTGAAAATATACTGTTTGGTTTTGTGGTTTTCTTTAAATCAGCATTTGTTAACTTGCTCTACAGTGGCTGAATACAGTGGAGTTATTTCTGTCTCAGTCAGGCTTGGAGAGTGATGACATCATTTAGGAGTACTGCGTCTTGCTGCTTCAGATTCCCAGTCACAGCAGGCTGTAGAGTTAATGGTTTGCTCTCCAGATTTCTTACAAACTCAGTCTGCGGTTTGTGTTTAGATAGATAAGCTTAAAATCTATCATTCTCTTCTTATAAAAGTTGATCATTTGCATTTCAGTTCTGAATTGAAGTAGTGGACATCTTTCTTTGTGAGAGATCAGTTTGTCTGTATCACAGCTCTCAGTTCTTTCTCATCAAAACTCTGATTTTTTCTAACTATATAACACAGGGTTGTTTAATGAATATAAAATAAATCTAAAATGTGCTCATTCATTGAAATAAATGTGTCCTTGATGTAGCCTTCATTAATACATTCATGTAAGAACTTTGTTTTCATGTCAGATTGACAAACAGGTGCCTGTCGCTGTTATGTGTAGTGCAACTTTAAGAAATGTTAGACAGTACAGCTTTAAGAAATCTGCTTCGTGTGTGAATCTTCCTGTGTGTGTTGAGAACATTTTTCCTCTTGTCTGTGCTGAGTATAAGTAAACAGAGAAGGTCTTTATTTCTGTGTGATGTGTTTTCTTATTACCAAGACCCTGATGTGTTTAAGCTACTTATTTTTGGCCACTAAATACAACAAACTGGTGACAAGGATGGTGAAAATTTTCATAGCTCCAGCTTACTGAATTACACCATTTTGTGACTTTCTGCATTGGAGGCAAATAAGCAGTTTGGAACTGTACAATATTATGGAAACTTCAGCCAGCTTTGAGATTTTTACAGGAACGGACTAGGATATATGGTCCAGATGGCCTGATCAGTGGTTATTACTTAATCCTGCCATATAAGCTGCAAATGAACAGCAACAGGGTAAGCTTATTCAAGCTACTTTTTGTACTTTCTTGGGGAGTGAAACCTTCAAACTTTTATGCAGTCAGTTTGCACCAGACCGGCTGGAAGATTTGTCATATCAAGAGCTAAAGGCTAAGTTGAATGCACAATACAGTTTAACAACTTTCCCAAGGGCTGAATGTTATAAATTCTACAGTTACCAGCAGAAACCAGGTCAGTCATTACAGTCTTATTTGGCTGTGACCAAACGCTTAGCTCACACATGTGAGTGGAGCACGGAGCATCTTGACTCTAATTTAGCGGATCTGGTCATAACAGTGAAAGCCTAAAGGCGATCACCGTTATACAGAAGTCAAGAGTGCCAAAACTTTATTTGGGCACTCTGACACCCCAGCGCACAGCAAAAGGGTGCCGGGGACTTCATTTTTAATGGTTTCTGTGGGAGGCTGTGGCCCCCACACACACACCCCACATCCCCCCTACTAAAGGATTCTCAACTCCAGGGGGGTGCATGTCAGGGTGTGTGTGAAAACATTAAAAAAAGGTTTGGGCCGGTGCAACAAAAACACACCAGCGCCTGGACCCAAACCCCAGTGCCCTGACGACCGACGCTAGCAGTCCACTCACCACACCGCAGGGTCGGCATGGCAACTGGCTACGGCACCCCACATCCCTTGTTGTGCGTAATACCCCACTCCCACCCCCCTACGCACGCTGCACGTATAGTGACACAGGGTGTTGATATAGTTTCACCCCCATCCGGTTGCCGTATCCCTCAGAGCCATTCCTGCAATGCACTGGGGAGCGGGTCGCCAATTTTGTCGGTGCCCTCTCCCCAGCGCCCTCATCATGGGCTACCAATTTAGCTGATAAGTTTGTTATGGGGTTGAATAATGGACATCGTATTCAGCAGTTACTTTCTGTAAGTGTCAAGAAATCTGCTGATGAACTTTTACAGTTGGCACAAATGTATGAGGCTGCAGAAAATGAAGCACATGCTAAGATGGACATGAAAAATGAGGTACAAGTAACTGCAGTAAACCCCAAATTGAAACAGCTCAAACCTAAGTCTAAACCACTATTTTCAAAGAAAAATACAGTCACTTCACCCAAACTGCATGGCCAGTACATATGTGCATCATGTGGGTCTTCTCAGCATAGCGGGGACTAGTGCAAATTCAGAGAAGTTCGGTGTCATGCATGTAAATGTCAGGGTCATATTGCTATGGTTTGCAGAAGCAGGAGAACTGCAGTGGTCAGCTCAGAGAGCACAGATAGTGCAGTGGTTCCTATTGCACCACAAATGCAGACTAAAGATGTTCCTCCTTTCTATGTGTTACTTCAATTGCCACAACTGAGGCATCAGTTGTGTTTAATGGTAGATTCTGCTTCCCCAGTTACTTTTATTAACTGTCAGACATGGTTTGATCTGGATAAGCCACCATTGACTCCTTGTAATAAGTTGCTGCATGCATTTGAAGGGCAACCAATTCAGCCACTGGGCTCATTTACCACTTTAGTACACAGGACTGATTCTCATAGTACACCTTTAACTTTTCTGGTTTAAAAAAGGGTGTCAACATTTTTGGCAGAGAAGCTCAAGTTCTTCTAAACATTCATATTGATCCAGCAGATTTTGGCCTACTTGCTGCTGTCCAGGTACCACAAAGCAGTAATCTGCCCAAGCTTGGGGAGATTTTAGACATGTATCCAGAGCTGTGGAAAGGCCTGGGATGTTGCACAACAGCTAAAGCTAAGCTAGTTACAAAGCCTAATGCAGTCCCTAAGTTTTGTAAACCATGAAAACTTCCTTTTGTCTTAAAACTGGTGTTTGGGGCAGAACTGGACAGTCTGGAAAGAGCAGGTGTGCTGGTAAAGATTTCAAGTTCAGATTGGGCCACTCCATTTGTGGTGGTATCTAAACCAGGTGGTAAGGTTCGAATATGTGGAGATTTAAAGGTGACACTTAATCCAGTACTTAGCACAGCTGTATTTCCTTTACCCTTACCAGAGGAACTTTTTCACAGACTGAATGGCGGTGTGGGGTTCTCTAAACTGAACCTTGCTGATGCATACCTTCAAGTGGAGTTGGATACAGACTCTCAGAAATTGGTAGTGATTAATACACACCAAGGACTGTACGAATACAAATGGTTATGTTTTGGCCTTAGTTCTGCACCTGCTATTTGTCAAAAAGTGATTGAGCAAACGGTGGGTGATATACCAGGTGTTGCTTGTTATTTGGATGACATCATTTCACGGGCAAGACAGAAGCAGAACATTTACTTAATTTACAAAAGACTTTAGACAGATTGCAACAGAGTGGATTCAGACTCAGGAGAGAAAAATGCCAATTTTGTCAACCAAGTGTCACATACTTAGGTCACACTATTGACAAAGACGGAATTCATCCAAATGATGAAAAGGTAGAAGCCATTGTGCACATGCCTGAACTGCAGAATGTTTCAGAGTTGCGCTCATTCTTGGGTATGGTGTGCTACTATGACCGTTTCATACCTGGCTTAGCCACTAAATGTGCCATCCTAAATGAACTGTTACACAAAGGTACTCCATAGAAGTGGACCAAGGGCCACAGTAAGGCAGTTCAAGCCACCAAGCTGTCACTAACCGATGTGAATAATTTAACTCATTATGACCCTAACTTACCTATCACATTGGCCTGTGATGCTAGTCCTGTGGGTATAGGAGCGGTCCTTTTCCATACAAATCCAGAGGGATCCATACGATTGCCCGACTACCGACTGACCAGCTATTACTTGCCTGCATCCAACTGCCCATATGTCTTGTCTGCCCACAGTCCATTTAGCCGATCGACATTTTCCCAACAAAAATGATAAATCATACCGCTAGAGATTTTGTAGCACTTGCGGTTACAATTATCATTTTACTACCACTTGCAGTTACAGTTCAAAGAGTTAGTGTGCTGTGTACTTACAGTTAAAAGCTCGCCCCAGTCACCATGGCAATGCTCGGCTTAGTGCTCTCAGCTGTTTGCATTCTAGCCTCCCTGTGCGCAGCCGCTGCTAATTTCCACCACTACCGGGCAACTGTCATTGCGCAGCCTAACAGTTATAAATTATTTCAGCTGATGGTACTGATAGTAGCTGCTAGAATACAGCTAGAATACCTGTGTCTCTGTCTACAGTCAGTAATGGCAGCTTCTATGGTACAGCCCTGCAAAATTGTTCCCTCACAAAGGGACCATGACATGCTGTGCATTAATGGACACGTATGTGAAAAAGAGGAACTGGGGTGATCTTTATTACTGGTGCTGCCAAAAACACAAATCTGGCTGCCGTGGCAGGGCAAGCACAGTCAAGATTGGGGGGGAGCACCAGCTGAGAAGCGAGAATGAGCATACGCATTCTCCTGATGCTAATGAAGGACCAGTTGCAGAGGCAGTTGCTGCTGTAAAACAGCGTGCAGTGACAATAAACGATTGTCCTGCTCAGATTATACAAACAGAATGCACAAATGTCTCAAGCGAGGTACGGCATAATATGCCATCCTGCCACGCTCTGCAGCAGGTAATTAAGTGAGCCAGGAGAGAAAATATGCCACCACAGCCTTAATCTCTGGATGAGCTTTCTGTGCCTGACTCACTAAAATTTTTAAACAGAGAGCTATTTTTAGTTAAAGACTCTAGTGAGGACAGAATTTTAATTTTCACCACCAGAGGAAACATGCTGAAGCTGTTGGCAGCAGAACTGTGGCTAATGGATGGGACATTTAGGACTGTACCCTCCCTTTTCAGGCAACTGTATTTGATTCCTGCACTAGTCGGGGGTTCAGACACCAGCCGAGTTGTTCCTCTGGTGTACGCACTAATGTCTTCAAAATCGCAAAACTGTTATACCCGTCTGTTTCAGGACATTCAGGACATTGCTGACGAACATGATGTTACCCTTGAGCCTGGCTTTATCTTAACAGACTTTGAGCAGACTGCAATAAATGCTTCCAAGATCGAGTTTCCAAATGCAATCAACAAGGGTCGTCTAATTCACTTTGGACAGATAATTTGGAGAAAAATACAGAGTGTGGGACTGTCTGCTAAATATGGTTCAGACTCTGATTTTAGCCTGCTCCTGCGGCAATTACAAGCTCTTGCTTTCCTGCCTCCAGCTGATATTCCGCCAACCTTTGCCGATATAAAGAATGATTTGCCTGAGTGCTGTTCACAAATAACAGAATGGTTCGAAGAAAATTATGTTCTTGGACGTGTGAGGAGGCGGATGCGGAATGATGCCACCATCCATAGCCCTCCTCTGTTCCCCCCTGAACTGTGGTCTATTCATGACCAAACTGTTTTCGGATTGCCAAGAACACAAAATAATGTGGAGGCTTGGCACAGATGGCTTGCAACATTAGTAGGAGCATCCCATGTAGGAATAGGAAGATTTGTGCGGGAGCTGAGACATGAACAGCAAAACACAGAATGCACAATTGAAAAACTTGCGTGTGGTCTCCCCGATCCCCTCTTAAGGCGAAATATGCTGTGCGTGAAGAGAAAATTGGCAATATTATACATGCCAAAGATCATCGTTCGGCAAAGGACTTTGTCCATGACATTGCCCACAACATGGTTTTATAATTGTCTGTGGTACTTAAGAATTTTTAGCTCTTCAACAATAAAGACAGTTTTTATTGCTGGTGGAACACAGTATCTAGCGGTCCGAAATATGCTTCTGTGTGAAAGCTGTTAGTTTATGATCACAGCTTTCATGCAGTGGTATAAGACAGGGCTTGCTAATCTCTTATTTTTTTATTTAAAATTTTGGTAACTGGGTAAGCCCACTGAGACCAATGGTCCCTTTTTCAGGGGCAACCCGGGGTTAGATACATACAGCAGTTAATTACATACAGTGGACAATAGTACAGAGGTTTGAAGTGAGACAGTATCAACTGAAGAGACAGTAATTACAGGTTAAGAATCCAGAATATATATTTACAACATTGCAAGAGTTAACAGGGGTCTACAGTTTGACACATTACATCAGTAGGGCATGGGATACAGAGGTCACAGATTGAACGGTAGGGACAAAGGGGGCTAGCGAGTACAGCCACACAGGCTAAGTTCCAGGAGGTATACTTTGAGGCTAGCCTTGAAACCTTGCAGAGAAGGCCTATCGACCAGGGTAGCTGGGAACGCATTCCACAGGTGTGGGGCAGCATATGAGAAGGAGTGCTTACCCGGATTGGTGCGTACACGGGGGAATGACGAGAGGTCGGCCGGCCGAGGACCTCATATCTCGGCATTAGACTCTGGAGTTGAGCAGTCCATGCAGATGAGGAGGGCTATCAGTAGTGAATTTATAAGTCAGGCAGATGGTGGGGTAAGCCAGCTTATGGTGTATAGTGGGCCAGTGAAGGTCTCCGAGGACCTCGCAGTGGTGTCTCCTTGGGGGGGGGAGCTAGTGGCAAAGTGTGCCACTCTATGATAGAGCACCGTGAGTTTTCTTATTCCCCTTTTCATAGGGACTGCAGCAGGGGGGCCCCATAGAGGAGGTGGGGGAGAAGGGTGTAGTTAGAGATTGCACGCCGTGCCTCGTCAGTAAGAGAGTTTCCCAGATGATAGAGAAGTCCAGGTCTCTGGTGGATGGACTTAGTTAAAGAGTCAGTGTGGGGTTTGTAGGACAGTTCCTGATCAAGGAGTATCCCAAGGTATTTAATCCTATCTAGGACCTCGACTCGCTTCCCCTGGTCCAATTTGAGCTGGAGAAGGTCACACCTATCTGAACCGAAGGCGCCTGCTTCCAAACAGGACAGCCTTCATTTTCTCCTCATTCAGTACTAGTGAGTTGGCAGAGAACCAGGCTTCAAGCGCTGTGAGACTAAGTTGCAGTTCAGCAGTGATGAAGCTGGGTAGTGGGTCACTGCTGTAGACCACGGTATCATCTGCATAGAGGATGAGTTTACTCAGCCCACAAGCCCTCTCTATGTCGTTAACAAAGAGAGTAAAGAGTCGGGGACCCAGGATTGAGCCCTGGGTACCCCCGAGACAACCGGCCAAGTGCAGGACTGTGTTCCTCTCTAGAGAACCTTTTGGCTTCAGTTCAGTAGATAG
This sequence comes from Neoceratodus forsteri, assembly GCA_016271365.2. NCBI lineage: Eukaryota > Metazoa > Chordata > Ceratodontiformes > Ceratodontidae > Neoceratodus > Neoceratodus forsteri. Next base: position 660,592,169 of record CM057456.1, on the reverse strand, counting down.
CTCTCGAACCAGGAGTGGGAGAGCCCATCCAATCCAAAGAGGTGGAGTCTGGTGAGAAGAAGACTATGGTTGACTAAGTCAAAAGCCTTGGATAGGTCGACAAATAGTGCACCAGACAGGGAGCCTTGGTCCATGGCATCGAGGATATTGGATGTGAGCCGGATGAGGGCCGTGTCTGTGCCATGGCCTTTCCTGAAGCCATGTTGTATGTCTACTAGGAGAGAGGGAAGCTCCAGATAGTCATGCAGCTGGTTGTGGACCAGTCTCTGCTGTACCTTCCAGAGGGGGACAGAGAATGGAAATAGGCCTGTAGTTCCCCACTCAGTCCCTGGGCCCTTTTTATGTACAGGGACTATGGTTCCTACTTTCCATTTGCTTGGGACGGTTCCCTCAAGGAAGGACCTGTTGATGAGCCAAGTGACAGGGAGGGCAATAGCAGAAGCAGTGGCCCTCAGCAGCCTTGGTTCGAGCAGGTCATGTCCCGGAGAGGAGTCAGGGTCAATCCTGAGCAGGAGAGGCAGTACCTCAGATGGTTTAGCAAGTTTCAGGTGAAACTGGGGCCGTGCATTCTCCCATTTGGTGTCACTGGAGGGGGGAACACCAGGTGGGATGGGGGGACAGAGTCCGCCTGGATTGAAAAAGGAGACATTGAATGCCTCTGCTACTGTGGAGGGGTCCTTAGTCAGGGTGTTTCCAATAAGTATAACTCTGTCCTGGGCACAGGAGGCACCTTTGAGTAACAAATTAATTTGGCCCCAGAATTTCTTGGTGTCCTGAAGGTGTCTGGTCTGGAGATCACACAGGTACTTTGATTTGGCGTGTTTGGAAGCTTTCTTGCAGTGATTCCTTAGTTCTCTGTACTTCTCCCAGTCAGCATTATGGCCGGTGGACTTATACTGTCCCCAGGCCCTGTCATGGAGCAACATACTCCGTTTGAGGCTAGGACCTAGCCATTTGTGACACTTACTCTGTACCCTTAGCTTCTTACGTGGTGCATGGGCATTAGCCACGGACAGAAATGAGCAAGTGAAGTAGTCTAAGGCTTCATCCAGGGTGGGAAGAGTGACAATGGGATGCTAATCAATGGCACAAAGATCTGAGCAGAAGCTAGTAGCAACAAGGCTGGTGTAGTTCCTAGCCTCGATAACCCTGGCAGCCAGCTTGGGGGGCTTGTTGGACCAGGTGCAAAAGATTGGTGAGTGGTCACTCAGGGAGTCGGACATGGTCCCGGCCGTCAGAATATGATCAGGGCAGGAGACAAGGGCCCAATCGAGCAAGGAGTGATTGCCAGACTTGGCATTGTGCCTGGTGGGCAGATCTATGATTTGAGTCAGGTTGGAGTCAAGGACCGGATTTCTATTAGTCAAGGCCCCTAGGGCAAGCCAGTTTTGGTTAAAGTCCCCAAGGAGGATGAGTTCTCCCAGGGGACGTTCTACCAGGGCATGGGTTAGGGATTCTAGGGAAGAGGCAGCAGACTGGGGTGAGAGATAGACACACCCAATGTACAGGGGTTTAGTGTCTCCAAGGAACAACTTAACAAAGATGATCTCATTTACTGAGTCACAGAGGGGTGGGATGTCTATCTGTGTGACATTTAGATTCATCTTGGTGTAGATGAGAACCCCACCACCTCTCCTTCCTACACGATCTCGTCTGAAAACGTTGTAGCCAAGCAAGTCTACTTCGTGAGGGAGGATTTGTGGTTTGAGCCAGGTCTCGGTCACTGCTAGTACATCGGGTTTGTACAATGCTGTCCAGGCTTCAAGGTCGGGGATTTTGTGCCTTAGGCTGCCAGTGTTCATGTGGATCAGCTGGAGGCCCCTGGTCACAGCCCAGAGAGGGTTGGCAGGGTCACTGAGAGCAAGGTTGGGGGAGTTGGGGCCAGGGTTAGGCTCGACATTTCCCCCCAGAACAAGCTTAAGCCTGGCAAGGTACCCAAGAAATTTGGTGGGAGAGAAGGAGTATCTCCGTCTTCATCCTCTTTGCGATCGACTACTAAGACTGATCCTGATACTGAAGTAAGAAGCCACAGCATTGGAAACATGATGAGGTACAAATTTCTTTTTTACTCAACAGTTTGCATAGTTAGCTTGGCTTGTGTGCTCTGAAAAGCAACTGTTGCTCTTAGTTGTCAGTACCATTATTTTTTTATTCAACAGTTTGCATAGTAAGCTTGGCTTGTGTGCTCCAAAAAACAACTGTTGCTCTTTAGTTAATTAGATTAGCTGCAATAACACGGCTTGTGTGCTTCGAAAAACAACTGTACTGTTTGTACCTTGTTATAGTTGGGAAACTGATCATACAGTGACATGATTGTCGGGTGACAGTACTGGTCGGGAACTAGAAAATGGGGAAATGAACGTTGGTAAATCGGGCATCGGGTGACCATACCAGATCTGATCCAGAAGGAGTGGAGAAGCTGATACCCCATGCTTCACGCAAACTCAATGCAGTTGAAAGGAATTATGCCCAGATTCAGAGAAAGGCATTAGTGATTGTGTTCAGAGTCCATAAATTTCCCCAGTACTTGCTAGGTCACAAGTTTCACTTGAAGATGGATCACAAGCCACTAGTGACAATTTTCAGTCCAGAAAAAGGAATTCCAGAGACAGCTGCTAGCTGACTTCAACAGTGGGCATTAATTTTGTCTGCCTATAATTTCAAGGTTACATACCAACCAACGGACCAGCATGAAAATGTGGATGCTTTGTCGAGGTTACCAATATCCAGAGAAATGGAGTTCGATTTGGGACTTAAAGAGGAGCCATTAGTATGCCAGGTGGGACCAGATAGTTTTCCAGTGCAGTTCAAAGATATGGAGAATTCTACTGTTGTGTGTGCAATGGAGCTGCAACAGTTAGCTCAGCTTCCAGTACTAGCCAAGGACATTGCAAATGTGACTAGTTAAGATGTAATTTTGAAACCAGTGTATCAGTATACGCTTGAGGGTTGGCCGCAAGACACTACTTGTTCAACTGCACTACAACCCTACTATACAAAGAGACAGCAGTTGTCCATTGCAAAGGGGTGTCTTCTGTGGGGATTGCATGTCATAGTACCCCAATGTTATCACTCAAATGTGTTGATTCTTTTGCATGTGGGCCATCCAGGCATTGCTAAAATGAAATCCCTAGCCAGACTTCATGTATGGTGGCCTTCTATTGACAGAGACATACACCAGGTTGTGCAACGATGAGAAGGTTGTGCTGTATCAATGGGAAATCCAGCAAGAGCTCCAGTTCACCATTAGGAATGACCTGAAAATCCCTGGCAAAGGTTGCATATTGATTTTGCAGGACCCTATTTAAATTCCATGTGATTACTCTTAACTGATGCTTATAGTAAACGGCCAGAAATTCATCAAATGTCTTCAACAACTACTGAGAGTACCATTAAAGTGCTGGAATCTATCTTTGCTGCCCATGGTTTTCCGCAAGTGATTGTCTTGGATAATGGACTACAGTTCACATCTGTTGAATTCTAAGCATTTTACCAGCAACGTGGCATCCACCGTATTTTCTCACCTCCCTACCATCCAAGTTCAAATGACGAAGTGGAACGCCTGGTTCAGACTTTTAAAAAGCGTATGGACAAAGCTAATCCTACTACACCAATGACAATTCAAATAGCCCTTTTGGACTTTCTTGCGATGTATCAAACAACACCACATTGTGTCACGGGAATATCCCCTGCAGAATAGTTTTTGGATGTCAGATTCAAAGTCAGTTGGATCTTCTTCACCCTCTAGGCTGCAAGTCAGTAACTGAAATGCTTCCTAAGACCAGATCCTTCAAACCCAATGATTTTGTGTGGGTCAGGATGTATGAGGTCCGAAGAGATGGATAGAAGGCGTGATGGGAAAAAAGTTCAGAAATGTTGTCAATACTCTTCGACTGACTAACCAGAAGAAAGTGAAAAAACATGTGGACCAATTACGTACTAGAATTGAGACAGAACAAAAGAAAAAATTACTCACCTTAGTAATGTTGTTTCTTCTAATGGAGTCTTGCTATATTGACATATGCAGTTTGTCCCAGCCTTAGAACTGCTCCGGAGGTGAAAGAGTTAACTTTCCATGCCAGGCATGGAATCTTGAGTGCGAGCTCGGTTGAAAACTCTGTCTGTTGTTCTTCAGACCCAAACTGTCAGATCTTTATGAGCAAAACTCACTAAGATTCTGTGTGGAAGCTGTAAACCTACACTAGCCAACTGGCTACTAAAATATTAACACATTTTTTGGTCCCAAAACAAAGACTCAAGTCAGGGGATCCAAAAAATAAAATAAAATACAATACCCAAACACCCCAAAAAGGAGGGGTGAAAAACACAAGGTGGGCATCACCAAGTGCCAACACTGCACTGCCCACCCACATCCCAAGAGCAGAGGTTCTGAGAGGGGCAGGCAGGAGGGAGGTCATAATATAGCAAGACTCCATTAGAAGAAACAACATTACTAAGGTGAGTAATTTTTTCTTCAAACAACATGAAGTCTTGCTATATTATGACATATGCAGACTACACAGCAGTACCTCCATGGAGGAGGGACAGAACCTACTTAGGAAATAGGCTCTGAAGCACAGCTGTGAAAACCGAGCATCACTCCTAGCCTGGATGTCCAGGGAGTAATGCTTGGTGAAAGTGTGTACTGTTTTCCAGGTAGCTGCTTGACATATCTCTAAGATAGGGATGTCCCTGGCCGCAGCTAGGGATGCAGCTGTACCTCTGGTAGAGTGAGCCCTCAGGCCTGAAGGGGGAACCTTACCCAGTTTTTGATAACAAAATTGGATACAAGAGACAATCCACCTGGCAATGGATCTTTTAGTGGCAGGTTTCCCTTTACCAACCTCACCATAAGTGAGGAACAGTTGGAGGGAGTCAAACCTGTGACCCTTGGTACGCTCTATGCAGTAACTAAGGGCTCTCTTTACATCTAAACTGTGCAGCCTCCTCTCGCCAGAGGAGAAATGGTCAGTGAAGTACACTGGAAGAGATATAGATTGATTAAGGTGGAAATCTGAAACCACCTTAGGCAAGAACTTCCTGTTAGTCCTGAGGACTACCTTATCTCTGTGAAAGGAGATAAAATCAGGCTCCACCGACAAAGCTTTCACTTATGCGCCTGGCAGAAGTGATGGCTACTAGAAACACAGTTTTCCAAGTCAAGTACTTAAGCTCTGCTGAAGACAAAGGCTCAAAGGGGTTGCATTAGCTGAGCAATGCAAACATTAAGATCCCAGGCAGGAGCCGGTCCCTGAATGGAGGGTTGGTGAAGCAATCCCTTGAAAAACTTGGAGAATACAGGGTGAGCAGAAAGAAGAGGGCTTTCTGCTGAAATAAAAAGCAGAGACAGCTGCCAAATGCACTTTCAGGGTAGCTGGCCTCAGCCCCAAAGTATTTAGATGGACCATATAATCCAGGACTGTGGGCAAATCAGCAGATTCTGGGGAAATATGCTTACCAGAGCACCATATGGAAAACCTTTTCCATTTAGAATTATAAGTAGCCCTGGTGGAAGGCTTCCTAGAAGCTTTCAAGATATCAAGTACACCTTGAGAAAGGTGTAGGTCAGCAAACTCTAACTCTTCAAGAGCCAGGCCTTGAGGTTGAGTGATTTGAGATTCGGATACCAAACTCTCCCCTGGGCACAGGTTAACAGATTGTGATTCCTGGGAAGACACAGGGGAAGGTGGACTGCTAAGGACAGAAGGAGTGGATACCAGGGCTGTCTGGCCCAATCTGGAGCAATCAGAATCATCTTGCAAGGTTGACATCTGATTTTGACTAGCACCTTGAACAAGAGAGAGGAAGGGGAAGGCATAGAGGAACTTCCTTCCCAGTCGAAGGAAGGCATCCAGAGGGACTGAGCCCAACACTGGGGGCCTGCAACAAAAAGCGGAAGTTGGTGATTGTCTGGGGCTGCAAAAGATCTATCTGAGGGGTGCCCCACCTGGCAAACACTAACTCCAGTACTAGGGGATCCAGTGACCATTCGTGATGGCCCTGGGAAATCCTGCTGAGAGCATCTGCCAGGACTTTGTCCTGGCCTGGGAGGTGAACTGCCATGAGGGAAGTGTTCAGGGAATAAGCCAGAGACCACAACTTCATTGCCTCGGTGCACAAGGCCGAAGACCGAGTGCCCCCTTGTTTGTTGATGTACCACATTGTAGTGGTGTTGTCCGTTCTGACCTGTACCACTTTGTTCTGAACAGATGCAGAAAAAACCTGAAGTGCTAGAAAAACAGCTCTGAGTTCCAACAGATTGATGTGGAGCAGAGATTCCTGAGGGGACCACAATCCCTGGGTGGCGAGGTCGCCCATGTGAGGTCCCCATCCCAAGAGGGACGCATCTGTAGTAAGGGTCAAGGAGTGAGATTGAGGGATAAAAGGAACCCCCTGTCTCAGATTGCTCTGATCCTGCCACCACTGCAGGGTCTGGATCAGGGTTCGAGTTACTGGGATCAATTTGGTTAGAGGATCTCTCCTTTGAGACCAGAAGGCTCTCAAATGGAACTGAATGTCCCTCATCTGAAATCTTGCTCCTTGCACTACAGCTGTGGAAGCAGCCATGTGCCCTAGGGCTGTAGAGTGCCTTGCTGGTCGAGAGACCTGCAGAGTGAAGAGAGGCCAGAGCCACCAGGCTCTTTACTCTTTCTAGAGGAAGGAAAGCTCTGGCCTGCTTTGTGTCCAGTTCTGCGCTATGAAGGTGCGAGGCTGAACAGGCTCTAGAACTGACTTTGGAAGATTGAGAAGAAAACCTAGAGATGTAAGCAGCTGCTGGGTAACCTGAAGGTGTAATTTGACTTGGTCTGGAGACTGACCCACTATGAGCCAGTCGTCCAGGTAAGGAAAGATGGCAATCTTTGCCTTCTTAAGTGAGCAACTGCTACTGCCAGGCATTTGTGAATACCCTTGGGGCAGAGGTGAGGCGAAGGGCATTGCTCTGAACTGGTAATGGCCTGAGGGCAGTTCGAATCTGAGGTACTTTCGTGGGAGCTTCTGATGAGAACATGGAAGTAGGCATCCTTGAGGTCCAGGGATGCTAGCCGTTCCCTGGCCTTAGGGAGGGTAAAATAATTCCCAGAGTCACCATTTTGAATTTTGGTTTTAAAAGGTGCTTGTTTAGGTATCTGAGATCCAGGATGGGCCGCCATTCTCCTGTCTTTTGGGGTAAGGAAGTACCTGGAGTACAATCCTTTGCCCTGGTGTGAGGAGGAACCCTTTCTACAGCTCTGGAGCCAGGAGGTTGAGACTTCTGTTTCCAAAGCGAGAGCCTCTAATGGATTTGCAGGTGGAAAGGATCTGGTTCTCATCTTTGGAAATTTTTGAAGCTGAGAACCAGTCCTGGCTTACTACTTCCAGGACCCACTTGTCTGATGTTAAAGACTCCCAGTCCTGACCAAGTAAGCCAGCCTGCCCCTACAGGTAATGGAGATCGGCCCTGGGCATCCCATCAGGGTGCCTATTTGGCAGGGGCTTTAGGCTGAGGGATGGGAGCAGGCCTGCTCGTACCCCGTCTGCCTCTCCCTCTGAAGAACCCCCTCTGGGCATAAGCTGAAGAGGAGGCCTGGGCTTGGTGAAAAGGCCTGCCCCTGCCCCTGGAAAGCTGCCTCTGAGGAGTGGCTTGCCTCTCCTTGGCCTGTGCACTCCAATAAGTGGTCCTATACTCATCCATTTTCTTCATGTAATTCTCTGTCTGCTCCCCAAACAGAGAATTACCCACAACAGGAAAAATCCATGGCCTTAGCCTGGGTATCCTGTGACAGGCTAGTACACCTGAGCCAAGCCATTCTGCGAAAAGCCACAGATGTAGCCATGACTCTTGAAGATACATCATTAGAGTCCACTGCAGCATGGAATTGCACTTTGGATGCCTCAATACCATCAGCAGCCACCTGCTCCAGCTGCTTGGCAAGCTGGCCAGGGACCTGTTTTGCTAAAGCCATAACAGTATCCCATCTGGATTTCTGGTATCTTGCAACATAGGCCTATAATTTGCCTGTCTGAGTCCCAAGGATGCTGCCATGTATTGTTTCTTTGCCATGGCATCAATCCTCCTGGAGTCCTTGTCAGGGGTAAAGCCAAGGAATATTTGCTTATCACAGGCTGCAGCCTGCACTACCAACATGGCTGCATTGTTGTGAAAGGAACTCCATATCAGAGCCTGACAATGTGTACCTCTTGTCCATTTTTTTATCCACAGGAGGTATAGTGTTAGGAGCTTTTAAAATGTTTATTGTCTGTTTCCTAAAAGATTTATGTAAAGGAATAGACAATCTCCTGGACTCTGGGATATCCATCATTTCCACATAGTCAGGCTCCTCCTGTTCATCCACAGCTTCTTCCAAAGGGAGCTGGAGGGTTTCAGCAACTTTTTTATAAAACATAAAATGAGAAGGGGACTCAGAAAGCCTAGGGGGAGACACTCCTGAAGGTCTGTCTGGGGAAATGTCCAGTTCAATAGGCACATTCAGACTTTCAAAATCACATTCACTCTCTTCATAATCCTCCTCACCTTCCTCCGTCCAGTTCATAAAATTCCTCTATATCATATTCTTGAACCGGTGGAACCGACTGAACCGACCGCTTACCTGATGGTGCCGGTTCGGTCGGAACCGGGGAAAGTGACTGGACAATTTGGATCGCTTTGGCTATCTCTGCAGCGGTTGGAGAAGGAAATTTTGGCTCCACACCTGCTGATTTTCTAGTCCTCTTTGCTGGATCTGGCTCCTCCGAGTCAGCTCTTCGTTTGCCCGAGGAAGTCTCGCCCTGGTCAGAGGGCACTCCCTCCGGTTCGGTTGGCACTGAACCGGGCTGGCCATCCGGGTCAGCGGACTTTTTGGCCTCTCGTTCCCTGAGCCTACCAACTCTCTTATCCAGGGTAGCTGCAGGGAAATTCTTGCAAATCTGGCAGTCTGCATTGAGGTGGTCAAACCCCAGACAATAAACACATGTGGTGTGTGGGTCAGCCTTGGCAAAGGCTTCCCACAGAACACTGCAGTGCTGAAACCCAGTGGGCCGGTTTTCTTTTGGGTTTCTTAGACATAATGCCAGCCTAACCAAAACTTGCCTTTTACGGCAAATCGCTAAGAAGACACCCTTATTGGTTCCTAACCATGTCATTGAGTCGGAAAACGACGAACCGCTTTTTTTAGAACCAATAAGAACCGGGAACCACACTCTAAATGCAACTTAATTAAGTTTAACAACAACCTGATCGGTTCAAACTGAACCGATAATAACGTTTGCAAGTTCCACACAGAGAAAATGTAAAACCTATCTATTACTTACGATACCACAGACAGAGCTTGAACCGACCGGTTGCGGTTAAAATAAGACAAATGCGGTTTAAAAAACTGAGAAATTAACACTTTTTAACCGACAAAATGAACCGTGCAGAAGGAGAAATCTCCGGAGTGACTGTTCAGTGAGGCGGAGTAAAGAATCTGACAGTTTGGGTTTGAAGAACAACAGACAGAGTTTTCAACCGAGCTCGCACTCAAGATTCCATGCCTGGCATGGAAAGTTAACTCTTTCACCTCTGGAGCAGTTCTAAGGCTGGGACAAACTGCATATGTCATAATATAGCAAGACTTCATGTTGTTTGAAAAGGGATACTCAGAGTCGGGGTACTTATCCAGCATTGATTGTTCCAGAACAAGAACAGGAACAGATAGTGGAACCACAGCGTTTGAGACAAGATGTGGCTGATGCTAATCAGATTCCAGAGCAACAGCCTCCAGTCCTACTACGTCGTTCAGGACGTATAAGACGTCCACCATAGAGAATGGACTCATAGACATATAGCCTAATGACATAGACTAACTAAAGGGACATTGCAGTAATAACTTTAATAGCTTCATACTATTTTCTGACTTATTTACTTACGTACGTTCTAGCTAAGTCAGGAGGGATTGTTATGTGTAGTGCAGCTTTAAGAAATGTTAGACAGTACAGCTTTAAGAAATCTACTTCCAGTGTGAATCCACTTGTGTGCATTGAGAACAGTTTTCCCCTTGTCTGTGCTGAATAGAAGTAAACAGAGAAGGCCTAGATTTCTGTGTGATATGTTTTCTTATTACCAAGACCCTGATGTGTTTAAGCTACTTATTTTTGGCCACTAAATACAACAGTCACACACTACTATTTCAAGCACATGTACCATCTGAACTCACAAATTTCAGGTCTTTGGTGGTTTCTGTGTGAAAATACATCATGTATGTGTATAAATATATCCCAGTACTGATACTGTAGTGCAGCATGAGAGGGGTGCTGCACTTCTGAGGTGCCATCTTTCGGATGAGACGTTAAACCGAGGTCCCATCTGCCTGGATTGATGGTAGTTCAGGTGGATGTTAAAGATCCCATGGCACTTATTGAAAAGAGTAGGGGAATTTTTATTGAAAGAGAGGACTCCAAACAGGTAAATCAACTGGTACAGAAAACAATTATATACAAACAGAACATTAAGTAACAAAAAAAATAACAAAAAACAGCAGAGAAAATCAACAGCCCCGCCATGTTGCACAATTAAGCCACAAAAAGGAACATTTTACCCGACCATAGATACATAAATCGTTATCATAAATATTTTGTAAAGTAACATGAATATTAGAAAGGAGTTCCTCAAAGGAAACAATACATTGCTGAGTAGACCAAAAACATCTAGATTGCCATATATAAAAGCGAAGAACAAAAAAAACCAACAGCAAAGTGTCTACAGGATACCTGGACCATTCACCCCCATGTGTACCATATATAAGCGTACCATAGGAAAGGGTCATAAACAAAGGCTCATTCCATTGCACCGCTAAAGAGGCCCAAAATTGTTTGATACAGGGACAGTGCAAAAAAAGATGCTCCTGCGTTTCTAACACGGAGACACACGTCACACGTGTACAGTACCTATCACTAAGCTGTTTATGCTTATGTGTGTTACCCACTGGTAAACGACCATAAGAACTTAACCAAGCACTATCCCAAATAAAGTCAGGCAAACGTCTATGGGAGAGCAACAAAAGAACTTGCTCTTGGGACTGAGAAGGACAATCAGGGAAAACCAAAGCGTCAGAAAAATCTGAGGAAACAATGCAACTATACAATTGTTTCCTATTCATAGTTTCCAAGTTAGAAATAGAGATCTTCCATTTCAATAAATGATGAAAAATTTCCATACCATATTTGGGAAACAGGGAAAGGTGAGCGAAAGAAGTCGACTTACCTAATCTCCAAAGGGGTAAACCTATCCAAAACCACAGCCTAACATAAGGGAACCAAACCTTCCAACGGCGCAATAAAGGACTGAAATTGTAGGAAATAAAATACTAATAAAAGCATACGGATGGACCATTCCTACCCCACCTTGTCGTATACTCCTATAAGTATATCCCCGTTTAATGGGATTCAATCTGCTACCCCAGAAAGCTTGAAAAAAAACACTATATAGGGCAGTAAAGAGAGAGATACTGGAGGCGGAAACACATAACTAACATACAAAAATAGAGGCACCATCAAGGTTTTAATAAGCAAGACATGCTTCCGTTTAGCTATCTGTTTACCCTTCCATCTAGCAACCATCGACTGAGCAGTACCCAATTTACAAGACCAATTTGCCGACTGCATATCACCATCACTAAAGTCAACACCCAATATAGTGATGGGTTCCTTGGAAACGGTAACACCAGCAATGGTACCAGTATCCGGGATAAAAGAAGTACCAAAAGGGAAACCTCTACACTTCACATAATTAATCTTAGAACCAGAAAAACGAGAAAATAAAGCCAACACATCACCCACTATAGGACCTTCAGTAATATCTGAAAGACAAAGAACCAAATCATCTGCGTAGGCAAGAATCTTAATAGGAGAAACACTATCAGCAAGACGTACCCCTGCTAAACCAGAATGAATGCTAATCATACGAAGGAAAATATCAATAAAAAAACATACAAAATCGGGCTCAAGGGGCATCCCTGCTGAACACCTCTTTACACCGCCACAGGAGTACCAATCCAACCATTCACATTCAATTTTCAATTTTTCAATTTCAACTTTATTTTTAAAAGGCGCTTTTCTTAAATCAAAGCGCCTGTACAAATAAATATAACAATAAATATAGTAAATCAAATCAACAGAAATCCTTAAAAGCTATATTAAAAAGGTGGGTCTTCAACTCCTTTTAAAACTAAGAGGCAGTCGGGCAATCTACTGTCAGGGTAGAAGTTCCACAGGGTAGGTGCCATAAAACTAAATGATCTAGCACCAGATGTTTTCAGGCGTGCCCTGGGAATCTCTAGCAATCCTCATCAGTGGATCGGAGGGGGCAGAGGGACTATAGGGACACAGGAGCCTTTCTGTAGGCAGGTCCCAGATCATGGGGCTTTATAGGTCAGCAAACTGACCTTGAAGGTAATTCACCAAAACACTGGCAGCCAGTGCAGTCCGTGGAGCACAGGCGTTATGTGACTGGATCTAGAGACTCCAGTCAACAGCCTGGCTGCCGCATTCTGCACCAGCTGCAGACGGCGAAGTTCAACCCCCGATAGCCCTAGGTATAGGGAGTTACAGTAGTCAAGCCAGGAGGTAACAAAGGCGTGGATATATGTTGGAAGGTCCTCTGGAGGAACCAAGTGCTTCACCCTGGCAATATTCCTCTGATGAAAAAAGGAAGTCTTTATAACCGCTGATACCTGGGATTTGAGTGTCAAACGGTCATCAAGTACTACGCTAAGATTTCGCACCTGGTCTGAGGTCGTCAGCTGGACACCTCCAAGCCATAGGCCTGAGGGTGATCCCTCTGGCAGACCCGCCTCACAGCGACCTAAATCCACAACCAACACCTCAGTTTTCTCTGGATTTAACCTCAGCCAACTCCCATTCATTCATTCTTGGATTTCTTCAAGGCAGTTATTAAATACTGACAAGGCAGCGTCCTGACCGGGCACAAAAGACATATACAGCTGGGTATCATCTGTATAGCAGTGAAAACCCAAACCGTACCATCTAATAATCGCCCCCAATGGTAGCATATACACCGAAAACAGCATGGGTGCTAAAATGGAGCCTTGCGGTACCACACAGGGCAGGAGAATGATGTTGAGGAAAAATTCCGACACCACTCTCTGAGTCCTACCCTCAAGGTAAGATTGAAACCATCTGAGGACCATACCAGACAGTCCACAGACTAACCGCAGGCGCTCCAATAGCACACCATGGTCAACGGTGTCAAACGCTGCCGAGAGATCAAGTAGTACCAAGGTGGATCGGGTCCTACGATCTCTTGCCATTAGGAGGTCATTTAGTACCCGTACGAGCGCTGTCTCGGTACTATGCCTTTTCCTAAATCCAGACTGGAATTCGGTAGAAGAAAGGCTGAGTGATATAATATCTTTATCCAATCAATAAAACCAGGAGGCAAACCATATGCTCGTAGCACTGAAAACAGAAACACATGAGAAACACGGTCAAAGGCCTTTTCCTGATCTAGACTCAGAAGATAACCCTTTAGAGAACCAGACTGTGAGGCAGAAAAAAGTTCACGCAATATCAATAAATTATCATACTGAGTCCTGCCTGGTATAGAACAAGTTTGGTAGGGATTTATCAATTTATCTACAAAGACAGACTACGTAATAAAATCTTACTCAAGATTTTTAAATCTGTATTGAGTAAACTCAACGTCCTCCAATTACACAAATCAGTCTTCAGCCCTTTTTTATAAAGCAAAATTACCAGTGCCATATACATTGAGGGGGCTAACTTAGAAGTAGACAACATTTGGTTGAATACCAGAGTCAAAATGGGAACCAAATCTTCTTGAAAGGTCTGGTAAAAAACAGCACCCAAACCATCCGTCCCAGGCGAGGAATCAACATGCAAGGTGAGGATAGTGTCATGTAATTCAGATTCAGAAATATCTTGTAACAACTGCCGACTTTCAACTTCAGACAACTGTGGTATCTGTAAGGAATCAAAATCGAACAAATCACCTTGAACATCGTCATCCATCCGATACAGCAATCCCAAATAACGCCCAACAACATCAAGCAAAGCCGAAGGAGCCGTAACCAATCACCTGAGTCAGTAGCCAATTCAGTGATTAAATGTTTACCAACCCTATCCTTACAATCCTGAAAGGATCCAACACCCTTATGTAATTTTAGACCAAATCTATGTTCATGATCAAAGACTTGGCTCGAATCATATCTATAGTCTAACATCTGGTCTTAACATTTTAATTTGAACACTATAATCACACCCTCAATCTCAGTTAAAGAAATCAACTTCTGCAACTGTGATCTGAGACGTAAGTACTCTAAATACTGTGAATTGGACTTAGAACGAGAAAAAGCTTGAAAAAAGGACTTCCAGTCCTTCTTAGTATCCTCCCACCAAGAAGCAGCGTCATCATAAAGTTCAAAAACAGAAAGTCGGGCACTGAATTCCGACCTCCAAGCTTTTCGAAGAGATTCATCAGTCAAAAGAGAGGAGTTCAACCTCTACATATTCTTTCTACAACGAGGAGTACCGGCCCAAGACAAACAAACCGTAAGAGACTTATGATCAGAGAATTCCCACACCCGTAAAGAAACCGAGGTGACCTGTAACACAACTGAAAAAAAAATAAAATCAATCCTAGTGGATAGTGCGTTCTTAAAAAATGTATTACCGCCCACAGAATGAACACTACGGTAGGCATCCCAAAGCTGGGCAGTGTCCAGAATTTGTAATAGCTTATGAGAGTCACAGAATAATTTAGACGTTTTCATACCTCTATCCCCAACACTAAGGACACAATTAAAATCACCAGCCCAAACAATCAATCGGGAAGTATGCAGATAGGGTTGAATGTCCTGAAAAAGAGCAACACGGAGTGCCTTGGTCTGTGGGGCATAAATGTTAATTAATCAAAATCTTTCTCCCTAAAATTAAGATCTAGTAAAAGCTCTACCAGGACAAATGTCAACTATTTTGGAGACCTTCAGTGCCGAATTAGTAAACAACACCCCAACACCTTCACAAAGAGAGTCCCCATTAGACCAAAAAAGAAACCCCAAAGACCAAAGGTTACGAGCACGTTGCACTTCAAATAGTTTTTAGTCTGGTATCCTGTAGACAAATCACATCACTGCTCAGTTGTTGTAAACATGATAAAGTTGTAACCATCTTCTTGTGACTCTTTATGCTATTAACATTAAGGGATGTAAATGTTAAGGAAGCCATAATCGAGGTGAGACAGAGAAAAGGAGGGGAGAACCAACAAATACCAAAAAAAAGGAAGAAATCAAAAATCAAGGGACTTTGGAAACATGTCTACGCTGAGAGCATCTAGGAAGACTTTCAACCTGTGTCACTTCACCATCATCACCGTCAGAAAAGTTATCTGTGACTACAGAAGCTCTAGAGGAATGGTCAGAGTCTTCTCCTTCAGAGTCTTCCTTAGGAACCAGAACAGCAAAACTGTTACCGACTTTCCATGACTCAGAAGTATCACTGTTATGAGAGGCCACAGCTAAATGTTGAGGGGGAATAGTCTTCCCGGATCTATGACGCTTCTTAGCAGTAACTTTTTTAAAAGGCAACACTTGGGAGGGAGGAGGGGGCATTTCAGAAACGTCCATCCTATCACGGGAGGATAAGGGAGATGCAGACAGAGGGACGGCTGAGGGAACGACCACCTCTGGAAGCTGGGCCGCACTATCCGGTAATTCAACCGAAGCGGACTCACCCAGACCAATGTCCAAAGTATTTAAAGAGGGTTCATTAGGGACCTGTAACTTAGGAAGTGCACCACCATCACCAGGGGGTGGTAGAGAGGCCGGAACCAGATACTGAGCAACAACAATCAAGCCTTCATGGGAAGGACAGTTGTCCCTATTATGGGATGCCCAAGGACATTTAGCATATCCATGGCCAGTCTGTTCACACAAATTACACTTGAACAAATTGAGGCACGAAGAGGCCGGGTGACCAAAATCAAAACAATGTGAACAACGAGGGGTGTCACAGACCGTATTAAGATGTGTCCTAGAACCACACTTAAAACAGGACTTAGGCTGACCAAAATAAAATAAACTACCCCTATCTTTCCCCAGAAAAAAGCTATTGGGCAGGTGTTGAGGTCCAGTATTCGTAGCAAAAAGTTTTTCCCGGATTTTCCAACCCTCATTCCAAATGTCCTCACTGTCAAGAATTGGCACTGGTTTATCTAACATTTCACATCTTCTACGCAACCAAAAAAGAATATCTTCAATATGAACCCCCTCATTACGAAATATTACAGTAATCAACTTGACAGATGGTTTAGTTAAAGGCACTGCCAAAAAAGGTATCCAGAGAGGAGAGTTTTTAACAGCATGATAAGTCATCCAAAATCGTTCCAAACTGAAAGGGTTTTAAAACTAACGTCGTAGTTTGAGTTACCAATATGTATAAGAGAATATATATCCGCAGACAGAAATTTTAGAGAGCCTTTAAGCAAAACCTTTGCAATATAAAGTCTATCAGGTAGTTCTTCCAAGCCACCCTTATAAATCAGACGAACAGCGTTCCTGAGTGGAGCAGGCTCACCCTTATTAGAAAACAAATCAGAAAATTTGAAAGGGGGTGGAGGGGGGACCCATATCAGACAATACTGGATCAGGAACAGACGTCTCAGATGCTAGGTGTGTAATAGGCAACTGATCATTAGACTTAGAGTCATTAGTCACAGGCGCAGTTGAAATAGGCATTTTTAGGTGGCAAAGAATCGGAAGCAGTACAGCGTAAGGCTGATGAAGCCGCAGAGCCAGCAACAGGAGAGTGAAAGCGTTTCACCTCCTCATCATTAGGATCAGGCACCCATTGTCCATCTGAATGACGTAACCACCCAGCAGCAGATATAGCCTTCTCCGGTGACCAACCATCACGGGCAGAGAGAGATAAAGGGGATGCTGTAGATCGAACAGGGGGAGTAAGTAGCACAGGGGGGGGACAGCCTAGACAGAGGTGCATCGTGAGGAAAAACCGGTGCAGCACCCAGAGTCAAATCACCCTCCTTCCCAGTAGAAACCAAAGACAAAGTAGGCAGTTCATCCCCTTTCAATACATTACCAGACTCCCCCATCCGCATTGTAGTAAGCAGTGTGTCAGGATTATCAAGACCACACGGTAACGAAACGACCCCTCGCCGACTTTTAGCATCCAAATCCTTGACAGACGAGTTTGCAGAACTAGGCAGAGACTGGGAAGCAGGCACGCACAGTGAAGAACCGGAGTCAACGTCGTCATGCTGCGACCAGGAAGTACAGGAAGCCGACTGTGCCAAAACAGGGGAAACAGAATGCAAAGCAGCAATTTCGCACTGTAACTGTGTCTTACGACGCGTACATTCCTCAGAAGCAGAAAGCACTTCATCCAAAAGACGCTCCTTCTCAGTAAGTTCTTGAATCTTGTCCAAACGTGAATGACACTTTACCATAGGAGTAACCCTCTCAGGGTTCACAGACTCGGTCGTAACAAAAAACTCAACAGGCAGGGAAGCTTCCTGGAGTTCAGCAACCAAACCAACAGCCTCATGTGCATCAGGAGCAGGGAGAGGCCCACCCCATCCCAGACACTTCCATCTCCTCCAAAGGCAGAGCAGAAGTGGCCATCTTGCGTCCGACAGCCAAAGGTTCCCCCTCCGAAGAGTAGGGGAATTTCCCCGGTGTCCTGGCCAAATGTCCCTCATTCAGTAAAAATACCACCAACAGCTTAATCTTGTTCAAGGTCAGTTGGCATTCATCTGTATCCCCCTCCCCCGGGTCGTGCCTGAAAATTGTCAGGATTTGTCTAGTGCACTTACCCGGTCAACAAAAAATAACTAAATAAACTAAATAGAAACACTATATGGCATCCCAATGCACCATGTCTCTTCCTCACAGTTGAGGCAGGTGAACTCTGCTGCCACCTGTCCCCTTCCCCACAAGTTGCCTGCCTTCTGCTCCACATTCGAGACTGCTGCACCCTGCTGCCCACTGTCTTCTCTCACACAGTTGGGGATTGAGCACCCTGCTGCCTCCATCCCCTGCCTAAAGAATCAGGGTTGCTATCCCCTGCTGCCCCCTGCCCAAACAGTTGGGGTAGCTGCACCTTGCTGCCGTCTCTCCCCCACCCACACAGTCAGGGATGCTGCACCTGTTGCACCCTGTTCCTGTCTCCACAGTCAGGGCTGCTGTGCTCTGCTAAGCCCTAGAGTCCCAGGTCCTCCTGCTTCCACAGTTAGGGCTGCTGCACCACGCTACCCTAGGTCACCTGAGGTGGGGCTCTTGCTGCACCCTGCTATCCACTTTCATTATCCCAAATGGGCAGCAGAGTGCAGCTGCCTCAACTGTGGGGAAGAGACATGGTGCACTGGGATGCCATATACAGTAGTGTTTCTATTTATACACATACATGATGTATTTTCACACAGAAACCACCAAAGAACTGAAATTTGTGAGTTCAGACAGTACATGTGCTTGAAACAGTAGAGTGTGACGGGCACCTGTTTGTCAATCTGACATGAAAAAAGTTCTTACATGAATGCATTTATGAAGGCTACATCAAAGACAAACTAGTTCTATGAATGAACAACATTTAGATTTATGTTACATTGATTAAACTACCCTGAGTTATATAGTTAAAAAAAAAAAAAAAAAGAGTTTTGATGAGAAAGATCTGACAGCTGCTCTCTCACAGAGAAAGATTTCTGCTACAGTAGAACCCCGATAATCCGAACCTCGGTAAACCGAAAATCCCTATCTAACGAACTCAGGCTGTGTCACCTGATTTCTCCACTGTTTTTTCAGTGCCAGTGTTGCGCTTTAAATGTTGAAAACCACAGCTGTTTAGAGTTGCAGACTCTGTATATAAGAGTCTAGCATTGGTTGACTGTTAGACACTGTAGGAGCAAACACCTTGTTTGTCAAATGGAGGGGCACTGTGCTTACTGTAGCACAGAAGCTCAAGATCTTAGAGAGATTAGAAAACGGTGAAAGACCTGTTGCACTAGCAGCAGAATACAGCATTGGAAAGTCCACTTTCACTGATATAAAGGATGTGAAGGAAAAGCTTTGTTCCTTCGCTATGACTATGGAGGGCTCGTATGGGACAGAGAGCCGTAAGAACATGCGGCAGTGTGCAGAAGATAACTGAGACGCCGCAATCTATCTATGGTTTCGGCAGGAGCGGGAAAAAGGCACCCCAATCTCTGGGCCAGTTCTCAAAGAAAAGGCTCTGGATTTTCATCACAGACTTGGTTGCCAGTCCTCCTTTGTAGCTAGTGATGGCTGGCTAGATCATTTTAAAAGGAGGCATGGCATAAGAAAGTTATGGCTTTGTGGTGAAAAATTAAGTGCCGCTGAGGAGAGTATTGAGCCCTTCACTGAACAACTGCTTGAAACCATGCACCAACAATATATTGGTCTCGATCAGCTTTATAATGCTGACGAGACAGGACTGTTTTGGCGATGCCTGCCAGACAGAACATTGGTGGGTGGATCAGTGAAAGATGCCCCAGGTTTTAAGAAGCAGAAGGAGAGAGTGACTATCCTGGGCTGTACTAATGCTACCGGCAGTCACAAGCTAACCCCTTCTAATTGGCAAGCCAAAGCAACCTAGGTGCTTTAGACATGTAAACATGGGCAACTTCACGGTCCAGTATGATTCCCAACAAAATGCTTGGATGGACTGTGGGATTTTTGTGAATTGGTACAAGAACTCATTTGTGCCTAGTGTGAAGCGCTTCCTCCATTCTAAAAACCTCCCGGTAAAAGCGATTCTGCTTCTCAACAATTCTCCTGCCCACCCTGAAATGCCTGTGATAAAAACAAGAGATGGCACCATATCCTGCTTGTTTCTCCCCCCAACCACCTCTAAACTGCAGCCCTGCGACCAAGGCATATTGGAGATCTTTAAAAGAAATCACCACAGGAGATTGCTGCAAACAGTTCTTGATGACTTCAATCATGAGGTGCCATTACAAGACATTATCAAGGCACTTACACTTAAGGACACAGTTTATAGGGCTGGTGAGGCGTGGGTAATGCACGGGCAGAGACAATAGCAAAGGCTTGGGCTAAGTCAGGGCTGTTAGAGAAAAGAAAATCACCACAGGATCCCATTGGAGAGGGCATGTCTCAGGTCGAGGACTCAGCGATAGATGCAAGCTGTACACCTGACAATGCTGTTTCCATGGAGAGCAGGACAGACATTGAGGACATCACAGAGCTTGCAAGCAAACTTACACTGAGCATCTCCGAGGAGGAGATGAATGATGGGTGAGTTGTGACCTGGACAAAGACGGTCACGAACATTTGGACGATGACATGATCATCGCAGCAGTCACAGGTCAGAAAACAGGGCAAGGTGAGGGCGAGGGAGAAGATGACAGTGGCGAGGGGGATGAAGCGACTGAACCAGACAGACAGACTAAGGTTCCTAGCCACAGTGAAGCAGAGGAATGCTTGTCAGTGTTTACTGTGGCTAGGGAATCAGGAGGAATGCAACCCAATGAACTTACTGCTGCCATGCAGTCTATGTTCAAAAGCCACGCGAGCACGGTTGGGCACTCAGAAACAAAAGCCCATCACGGAGTATTTTAAGTGAATACAGTACTCTCTGTTACTGAGCCACAATTAGCACAAGTAGACAAGCAAATAAAAAAAAAAACATTATGCACTGTTACTGCACAAGCACAAAGAAAAGCACACACAAAAAAACCCATAAAAATTATACTCCTTCACTAACGAACTCCCGATTATCCAAACTAAACTTATGTCTCCCAAGCAGTACGGATAATCGGGGTTCTACTGTACTTCGATTCAGCATTGAAACACAAATGATCAACTTTTACAAGAAGAGAATGATATATTTTAAGCTAATCTATCTAAACACAAACCATAGACTGAGTTTGTAAGAAACCTGGAGAATAAACCATTAACTCTACAGCCTGCTGTGATCGGGAATCTGAAGCAGCAAGCTACAGTACTCCCAAGATGATGTCATTGCTTTCCAGGCCTGACTGAGAGAGACAGAAATAACTCCACTGTTTTCATCCACTGTAGAGCAAGTTAACAAATGCTGATTTAAAGAAAACCACACAACCAAACTGTGAAATTTTCAGGAAACGCTAATGATGACACAGAAACTTGAATTCAAGTTTTATTAACAATATGAAAAAACCTTTGCACATGATCTTTAAGGTCTGTGTTTTCACGTCACTCTTCTTTGGTGCTCAGTCCCACTTCTGTGCTTGTGCTGCTGTTTAGGCCAGACACAGTAAGTGATGGAGCTGAGAAGTAGCACAAAAATATGAGAATGTGGGGAACACTGTAAAATGTGATTTCAACTGGGAGTAATTCTTTCTAGAAAAGTGTGGGGAACACTGTAAAATGTGACGTTAACTGGGAGTATTTTTTTCTAGAAAAGTGTGGGGAATATTGCAAAATGTGATGTAAACTGGGAGTAATTTTTTTTCTAGAAAAGTTATTTATAAGGAAAGAGCACTTTTAAAAGTAATGATAGTAAAGGATAGGAATCTTACGATGATGGCTGGTGTGTCTGAAATTTTTTACTTTGATTCTGTTATGGTAAACAGGATTTTCTGATGAAAAAGCAAGGTCAGGCACCTGACCATGCATTGCTAGGAATTTAATGCACGCTCAGGTGAATAATGTTTCTAAATTTTTTTCTTGCCATTTTATATTTTATGACAGGATTGATTTCCCAATTAATTTACCACTGGTATATAGAAATAAAAATGTAAAATATATACATTTTAACTGATTTTAGACAAACTAGGTAAAACAATAAATGGCGCATTTGAAACCTTAGTGTCTGCTGAATCAAGCTCTCCTTTCTTATTCGATCTCTAGCTTCTTTCAGTTGTGTGGAACTTGGGGGACGTGCCAGGCGTAAGTAGCGCGCTCTTTGTCGGGCCGCAAGAATCTGAAATGAAGGAAACATAAAATGTCACAGTACCAAGTTGCCACTTTATTCTGTCTTGTTTGCAAGGCCTTTGATTAAAAATTGGAAATCTGAAATGCACCAGGTGAGACTCTAGACCCTAGTCTGGGATTCTAATAAAGATGCTGTAAATTTTAACATGGTGTGGCGTCCCTTTTATGGGTTTGAGTGCTCAGAACATTAAGTTAATTCAGTTATGTTTGTTCTTGGTAGCACCTATTCGTAGTGCGCACACTAAGCACATGGTGAATGCTGGCAGCATGCCTGTCCCTGACTGCCCCATACACCCATCTAGAGCACCTCAAAGGGGAGTGGTTTGGCCACAGGGCAGTCATGACTGGCATCGCCTAGCCACACTGTAGATCCCCTGCACCACACCTGCAGTGGCACAAACACTACGTTGGTCTGCAGACAGGACTACTAAATCCCCAACAGATAAAGAAAAATGTAATATAATTGAAGAATGTCCTGATCATTAGGTCCATGCCCCACAAACAACTATAGCAAGGGGGAGGAGGGCCAGGCAGCGGCTGTCTTGAGCTGTTGGGGAGCTTACAGTCCCAGGAAATGTCACAGCAGTGGGTGTGTTAAGCACTCCTCAACCACTGATTGTAAATATGCTGCCTGGTGAATGCCACTGGTAGCAGTCACACCCAGACACACCTTGCCCCAGACCCAGCTGCCTGTGTGACTCCAGAGGTTAGGTGAATGGGGGTGGGGGTGCCATGGGCTAGTGGGGGAGAGGTTGAGGTAAATGCTGCAGGGTCCTCCCTGGCACCCCATTAGGCAGCGACAGGTCATAATGGCACATGAACATCACACATACCCTTCATGAATAGAGCCCTACGTTATTTAAAAGCTTTTCTCTTTACAAAAGTGCAACATGGTACAATATTACATTAATGATATAAAGGATTTTTATGGTGCTGCCTCAACAACAGGCATAATGACTAGATAGTATGTGTTTTAGAAAAAATATGCTTGGTCACATTAATTTATTGCAAAGAGAATTGCAGTCCTACGTTGATATTCATTGGATTGCAACACCTATGCATTATCATAGTAAAATAATCAAATTCCTCTTAGCACACTGACAAGAATGCCAGGAAATGAAAAGTGACAACTTAAAGAGCTGGTGACATGTTCAGGGAAACTTTAACAAAACCTAATATTTAGAAACAGTCCAGCTTGTATTTCCAGTTAGTACTGTATTCCTCCTCCCCATTATTCATTACTGAGGTCATCTGTATGAAAACAGGATCTTTGCTCCTGAAGAGTTTGTCTATTCCTACTGCTTGCTCCCTACCTGAAGTCACAGAGCACTGCTTGTGATATTACAGTTACTCTCATGGCAACAGATTGTGATGTCACAGCAGAGGATTATGACTTGAAGTAGGGAGTAAACTATAGAGGCAGATAGACTCTAAAGGAACTCTAAGGGATAAAGATCACATATTCATGCAAATTTCCTTAGTAATAAATAATGGGGAGGAAAAATATATAAACTATAAATGGAATGCAGGCAGAATTGTACCTAATTATTATGCTTTTTAAAGTTTTCATTGAGGCGTCACTAGCTCTTTAATTAAAACCATGCACATTTTCTAATACATAGTTTTTGTTTTGCAGTTTATTTACTCAGGATAGCTTGGCTGAGATGCAGCATCTCATTTTTATTGGGGTCCTGCTTCTTCCCATTTATGCAGCTGGATGGACTGGGGGCTGATGCACAAGAGAGCATTTGGCTCTATCAGGATTTGAACCTCTGATCTCCTAGTTCCCAAGCCAATGCTCTAACCACTAGACCACACTGCCTAACCCCACTGTAATTAAGCACAGCTTCCACCTCAGTGACATCACAAGGTTCCAAAAATGGTGGCAATGTATTATCAATATGGGACAGACATAGTTATCAATATCTCTAGACTGCAGTTAGTTACAGGTAAGCTCAATATCTTACATAAAAGGGCATTTCAAGGGCTTTCCAACTATATTGGGCACTGCTCATAAATGTTCCCCTGTAAAGACATGGAAATTTGCAGCCAACACCCTCTGGAAATGAGATGGTATCAACTCAGTATAATTTTCCTGGTAAAATGTTTGAAATAAATACATACATACATACATACATAAACAACTACTTTAGATAGAAGTTTATTCCACCAATCAATCATGCTTTCTTTTAAATAATATTTCTTAATATTCTTGTTAGCTCTTCGGCCCTTAACTACCCACCTAAGCTCTCTATTTCTCTCATCTTTAGACATATGTAATATCTTTAACTGATGAGATGCCAATGTCACCATAAGCCTGAGATGGAATTTCTGCCTTGGAATGTGGACTTTGGGTGTAATTTAGTTAGTTACTATGAATACCTCTTAAAAGGGTAAATAAACAAATTCTAAAAATAAAACCACACATTTTTTGCTACAAAGACAGCATTTTCTTTTTCTATTGCTAAGGCAACACGAAATTGTCCAGTTGTTGTGTCAACTTCAGCCTACCGGCATATGCACCAGTAAAATGAATTTTAGAATCCAGTGAAAGTGATCTGTCCAAGGTTATCTGTCCCTGTTTACATAATTGAGAGATTACATCTGTCGGAATATGCTAGATTATGTTTTAGATTATCTAAAATATCTATGCCTCTTTCTAAGTTTCTGTTTGTATACAAATTGTGACCTTCTTGTTGCAAATGGCCATTTCTTTCAAACATCAGGCAGGTGACTGACACACAGATTCCAACAAATGCAGGTGGCTCATAATGTTGGGTCTGCTTCAGACCTCTTTGAAAATCTGCCCCTCTGGCTTTTTTTAAAATTTATTGTACCTTCCCCTGCAGTCTTGACCTGCTCACCATTGGCCCTACTGCACACCTAGCCCCGTCACCTGCCTTCTCTGGGACTTACCTCTCTCTCATTTCTTTCTGATTTACTTGCCAGGGCAGGGCCACTGGGGGGGGCAGTACTACCAGTGGAGTTAGAGTCTGGTGTTGGGAGAGTGCCTCAGTGGGCAGTGCAGGGCCTGCAGTGAGAGACAGGTGTCATCTCTGCTGCTGTCAGGGTTGTTTGCAGTTTTCTGCCCCAGTTCCCCTTGATGTCAGTGGGGCACTCCACTGCATATGTGCATGCCTATGTGTGCCACAGACATGCTTTGAGCATGCCAGCATCCCTCCTCCCTGATCTTTGGCTTCTGTCTGCACTGCCACCTATGGTCACCCAGGTGGTGGTACTGCAATGGAGACCAGAGCCTTCCCTCAGCGAGGTGGTGAGTGTCCTTCGGGGATGCTCAGTCGACCTCCCCTGGCTGTCCCTCCAATGATCCAGGCTTGTTCCTGAACCCAGGTTGTAGGCATCAGAAGTAGTAGCACTACCTCTGCACAGGCAGGCCGGCAGCTGTCCCTCGGTCTTTAATGGGAGCTTTTGAACCACAGACCAGAGTGCGAGAAGGGGAAAAACAGGGGCATAAATAAAATAAAATCACAGACCAATAAATTATTATCAAAGCTAGCACCAATGTAGGCTCATAGTCACATGCATTAACTTTCAAAAGTCTCCTAAAAAAGGCAGCCCTTCAGTCTAAATTTAAAAATATCAACTGAGGTAAACACCTAATCACAGGCAGCAGTGTGTTCAATAACCAGTGGTTCCAGTGGAAAATTCCTTATTTCACACAGATATAAAACTACTGTCCCATCTCTCTTCCCTCCAGGAGCATAATGGCACTCTCCCAATTCTTTCCTAGGCCCTCTGCAGTCTGGCTTTAGGAAGCCCCACTCCACTGTGTTATCCTTCCTGGGGCTCACTAACATCATCCTTTAAGAGATGAACCAGAGCCTGATCACGTCTGCTGTCTTGTTTTTCTCAACTTTGCCAACAACCTTCAACACTGTTGCCCACCCTGCCTGGTGGACAGACTTTCAGGGGCTAGACTAATGGACTTCACAAGCAAATGGTTCCACTCCTACTCTACAGGTAGGTCCCAAGCAGTCCTTGCAAGGGATTTCCTCTCACCCCCGAATTTGATCATGTGTACCCCAGGACTCAGTCCTTGGTCCCATTCTTTCTTCTCAACCCTGGATGTTTGCAACTTGGTGGAATTTTGCATCCTTAAATAGCTGTGTGTTCAGCAGTGCCATCATCGTGACTTCTCCTTCAGTGTTGATGCCATCCACAACAAACTCCTCCCCAAACTTGGCACACTATACAGGAACAAAGCCATTATCTCCCTCCCCACACCTCAGGAGAGCTTTGTAAAACTGATCCTGCCAGCTTTGACTATGGGGAGGTGGCATATGGGGGCTGCCACCAAATCTTCCATTGCCAGACTGATCCCCTTCCTCCATTCCTTCTGTCACTTTGCTCGTCTGCCATTATCCCACTCATCACTCCTCACCTTTACTCTTCCTTCTCTCCTTCAAAGTTAGACAACTCTGTTTTCCATATACAATCATACAAAAAGAGCCAGCAGAAGAAGACCACCTGGTCTGTCATGTCTGCTCGGTAAGTGATGCAGGGCCTGGCCTTATAACTTACGCCAATGACCCTGCCCCCAAACCATCCTTCTTTCCCCCACCCCTTCCTTGCTCCCATGGGCTCCCTTTGTGCCTGTCCCAGGCTTTTTTGAATGCCCCCACCATCCTTGCTGATACCACCTCCTCTGGTAGCTCATTCCAGGTGGACACCACCCTCTCCGTATAGAAATACTTTCTTTCATCCCTTCTGAGTCTCCCCTCCACCAGTTTTAGGCTGTGCCCCCTAGTGGTGCTATTGTCATTCATTTTAAACATACCCTCCTGTTTCACTCTGTTAATTCCCTTCATGTACTTGAAGGTGTCTATCATATCCCCCCCTTCCTCCTCTCCTCCAGGGAGTACATCCCCAGGGCTCCCTACCTTTCCTCATAGAAATTGTTCTGTAGCCCCTCGATCATCTTGGTGCTCTCCTCTGGAACCCCTCCAGCATGCTGATGTCCTTCTTAAGGTAAGGATGCTAGTACCTTACCCCATATTCTAAATGTGGTCTCACCAATGACTGGTAAAGTAAGCTTGCTCCACCTACTACTGAATCCCCTTGCAATACACCCCAGCATCCTGTTAGCCTTCACCACTGCCCTTTTACACTGAGGGGTGTGTTTCAGGTCACTCGTAATCACTACCCCAAGATCACTTTCCTCTTCAGAAGCAGTTACCTGGATCCCTATGTAGTACTTCACCCTAGGGTTCTTTGCCCCTATGTGCATCACTTTGCACTCATCTCAAATTCTTGTTTATGGGCCTCCCCTCCTATCTTAGCTCCTCTTTTCCTGTCCCCTTATCACTTCCTACTCCATCAGAAACTCTGACTCCCAGTTTTCTCTTGTCCCTGTGCCAACACCTGTGCAGCTCAGGCTGCTTTCTCCTATAGGCTTCTCTGGAGCTCTGGCATGGCTTCCTCCCTCCATCAACTCCTCCTCCACCTCTACCCTAAGGATGTTACTTGTGACCACACCTCTCATGCCTCCCCTTGCACTTCATCCCACTCTCAGTTCCTCTTCCAATTTCTTCTCACATTACCTTCACTCCAACTAACCCTGCTCCTATTTCTAGGCCTGCATTATCATTCCCTGTCATGACCTCCTTGTCTACTTCTGCTCTTAAATTGCTTTGTTTTAGCTTTCTACATAGACCCTGCAATTGTTTACTAATGTCTGGGCAAGGCACACCAACTCATTGCTACTGGACCTCTGTGCTCCTGTTATTTTTATATACTGTTTCAGTTTGCACATCTGCTCACGTTTCACTTTTTTACCACTGTTCCTACCATCAGTATTGGCCCACTTTATTGCACCATAATGTTATTGTGTTCTCTTGTCTCCTTTCCCCACGATGCATCTGGAAACGAACCGTTCTCAGCACAGTATGGTTTCATAATGACATTTTTAAATAAAGCAATAAATTAGCATGATGGTTACTGCCAAACTGGGACTAACAGCTTGATACTGCAGATCAATACACTGCACCTCTTTTATAAAACCAACCTGGAATAAATGCTAAATCAAATTACAAGAGAAGATGATCCAAAAGATTAAGAAGTCAGTTATCATCTTCAATAACAACAACAGCATTGTAATACTAGTTCGATAGTGAAGTGCTCTTCACCTTGTCAAAGTCAGTAGGTGGGTCCGGCTGGGGTGTTTGAAGATGACAGCTGTTTGAGAAATAACCAGGCACTGAGCTGAGAATTTTGAGTCCTTCACTTGAAGATTCCGTCTCCAAAGAGCATGTATATAGCTCACTGCAGTTTCTACGTCTCCACGCCACCACTGTCGCTATGATAAGAATCTTAAAACAAAAAAAAACCAAAAAACTTGCACAATAATCTATGGAAAATAGTACAAAAATGAAAGCTGCAGTTCCTGTTAGAATCAAAATCTTGTAGCACTGGTACCTTTTTATTCCATTTAGATCATCCAGGCCCTACATCATCTGAATATCTCTCAACTACTATGAATTTTGCATAGTGCTATGATTTTTACATTCAGATTTGTCCTTGCTCTGCAACAGTTTACTGATGTTTCTTATAATATCAGAGCTATTTCTGGAAACAGAAATTACTGAAACATTGAACTAACTTGACAGAAGCATTAATTGACACTAAACATATGGGCCCCGCTATTCTTTCTTTAAAATAAGAAAGTGCTGCACATTCTGTATATTTACTTTGAATTTTGAAGGCCAGTGCTATGCATTCTGATGCTGAGAGGTTGACAGATATGATTATTTGTAGAAATGTCCTTTTTCTGGTTTTATTGTTTTTATTTTAGTTTTATCTCTAGGCAATGCCAAAAATAGGTGAACTTTTAGGATCCAGCTCTTCTTATTTTCAAAATGTCATTTTACTTTTGGTGTTATGCATGAGTATCTAAGGACAAATGATGGGATTGCCAGAGGCCGTTTCTGGAGATTCTGACCTGATAGTCTCCATGGACAAAAAGATGTAAGCTGCTTTTATCATTGTAACTAACAAAAGACATAAGGAAACAACAAATAAAAACAGGTTACTCACCTGTAACAGTAGTTCTAGGGGTGGTATATGTCGTTCATCCACACTGTCTGGCATTGTCTCTTTCCCCTTTAAATCTTGCCGGAAGTCTTTAAGCTGGCTCCTCCCACCCACCCGGGTGGTAAATACCTCGGCTCCACCCCATGATGCCAGATCTAGCCGCTGGAAGCCGGGTTGTCTTGCCTTAAGCCGGGGAGGTCGGGTGGGTGCGTGTGGATGAACAACACATACCACTCCTAGAACTACTGTTACAGGTGAGTAACCTGTTTTTCTAGGAGCGTGGATATGTTGTTCATCCACACTGTCTGGCACACTCCTAGCAGTTCTCTGGGAGGAGGGAGGCAAGGCGCACACCCCCTACTTAGGAAAAAGAGATTGGAGAACCGAGGCACCAAAACCAGCATCGCCGTGACTCAAGGTTGATGTGGTAATGGGTAATGAAGGTGTTCGCTGACTTCCAGGTAGCAGCCCAACAGATTTCCTGGATAGGGATGTCCCTGGAAGCAGCCACCGATGCAGCAGTATGGCGGGTAGAATGAGCTCTTATCCCTCTGGGAGGCTCCTTGCCCGCCAACTCATAACACAGACTTATGCATGATGTGATCCATCTTGCAATAGTCCGCTTGGCTGCAGGTCTGCCAGAAGTGGCTTCAGCAGGTGACAAACAGCTGGCGAACCTCTCCCTGAATTTCCTCATTGCCCTTCCCAGTAGTAGAGAGAGCACATCTGAGGTCCAGAGTACGGAGCCTGTACTGGCATCCCAGGTGTAGTTAGGGTAATATACCGCAGAGTCAACACCTGGTTAAGGTGAAACTCTGACACCACCTTCGGAAGGAATTTCGGTGGGGCAGGACAACTTTGTCCCTGTGAAAGATCAGATAAGGGAGTCCACCGAAGCGCCTGAGCTCCCCTGTCCTTCTGGCTGACGTGATAGCCACCAGGAAGGCAGTCTTCACAACAGATGAAGTCCAGACTTGTGCATGGGTCTCGAATGGCTTCCCATGAGCTTCTGCCAAACCAGCAAGAGAGATCCCACGGAGGTGGGAGGTTCATGCACCGAGGGGATATGTGATCCAGGCCTTGAAAAAGCGCCCGACCACTGTCTCCTGTGCCAATGTCAGCTGACCGGCCCGCGCCCGATAAGCAGAGATGGCTGCCAGGTGCACCCTAAGGGTCGATGACCGAAGACCCCCTTTGGAGAGAGACCAAAGGTAGTCTAGAATGTTAGCCACAGAGCAGGATAAGAGGTCCAGGCTCTTTCCCTGTCACAAAATGGAAAACCTTTTCCATTTGAAGGTGTAACATTTCCTTGTCGATTCCTTTCGAGATGCTTCCACCACAGTGTTGACATCCTCGGAAAGACCCAGAGCCTGGAACTCTAGCCGCTTAGGAACCAGGCTGTGAGGTGCAGGGATTGAAGGTCCAAGTGGAAGACCTTCCCCTGGTTCAGCGATATCAGGTCTGGGCGTGTACAAAGCCACTCTGGGGCCCTGCAGCTGAGGTTGAGGAGATCTGGATACCAGAACTGGTGTGGCCAATCTGGGGCTACCAGGATCACCTTTGCCTTGTCCCTCCTCACCTTGAGTAACACCTTGTGGATCAAGGGAAATGGAGGGAAGGCGTAGATGACACCTGGGGTCCACGGCCTTGAGAAGGCATCCCCCTGCAGCGAGCCCTGCTGAGGGGGGTGGGCATGGAACAGCCTCAGCTTGGTGTTCTCCCTGGAGGCAAACAGGTCCACCAACGGTTTGCCCCAATGGGAGAACAGATCGTAAGCTACCTCTGGATGGAGAGACCACTCGTGGGATGTCTGGCCCATGCGGCTGAGAGCATCCGCCAGTTGGTTCGAGACTCCTGCCACATGAATGGCTAGGAGATCCGCCTCCAGCCGGCTGACGAAGGTCCAGGTCTGGAGTGCCTCCTTGCATAGCAGACGGGAATGCGTGCTGCCCTGTTTGTTGAAGTAGTACATGGTCGTGGTATTGTCCATCTGGACTTGAACCACTTGACCCCAGAGCTGAGGAGTGAAAGCTGACAGTGCCAGTCTGACTGCTCTGAGCTCCAACAGGTTGATGTGGCATCGGGATTCCTCGGGGGTCCAGAACCGGTGGGCTCTGTTGTCCCCCATGTGGGCTCCCCAGCCCATGAGAGAGGCATCGGTCGTAAGGACAACCCTTGGCTCGGGCAGACAAACGGGATTCCTTCCCACAAATGACTCAGGACAGTCCACCATTGGAGTGTGTCCCACATCCTCTGGGTGACTGACCAGCTGGTCGAAGAGACCCTGATGCTGAGACCACTGGGCGGCCAGCTGCCATTGAAGGGGGCACACGTGCAATCTGGCCCAGCGGACCACTGAGGTGCACACCGCCATGTAACCCAGGAGGCGCAGGAAGTCCCGGGCAGGGCACAAGTGCCCAACCAGAAATGATTGGGCAAAGGAGGAAAGAACCTCTGCCCTGTCCACCGGGAGCTGACCTCTGGCTTGACGAGAGTCGAGTTCTTCCCCGATAAAGCCCATCACCTGAAAAGGCACGAGTTTTGACTTGGCCTCATTGATTAGGAGGCCCAGGTGTGAGCAGGTTCAGAGGGTCAGGTCCTTGGACCTCTCCATCTCCTGTAGGGAGGAACCCACCAGGAGCCAGTTGTCTAGATAGGGGTAAATGCGAACCCCTTGATGCCACAGATGGGCTGCCACCACTGCGATGCATTTGGTGAAGACCCTTGGGGCCGATTACAGGCCGAACGGCATGGCTCTGAACTCATACAGGATCCCTTTGACCCTGAAGCGGAGGAACCGCTGATGGGACGGATGGATTGGTACGTGGTAGAATGCGTCATGAAGATCCAGTGTACAGAACCACATGTTTCGCTCCAGAGATGGTATGATCTGGTTCAGAGTTACCATCCGGAAGGTGTGAGACCTGAGATACCGATTCAGGTCGTGGAGATCTAGGATGGGGCACCAACTCCCCGTCCACTTGGGCACCAGGAAATACCTGGAGACGAAGCCTGAGTCTGAAGGAGGATCCGGCACTGGAGCTACCGCCTCCTTGAGGAGGAGCTGAGCAATGTCATCCCGAAGGGCCGACTGAGCGCCAACTGAGATCCTTTCCTCCCGTGGGGCACAGGCCCAGCTGAGGGGGTACTGCTCGAACTCTAGAGGCAGTCCCTGCCCGACCACTTCCAGAACCCACCTGTCCGAAGTGATACCGGACCAGGCGGAAAGAAAGTAGTGGAGCCGGCCCCCATGGGAAGACCCAGAACTGGCGTGATGGGTGCAGGGGAGGCCACCCCTGATCCGTCACTGTGCAGGCTTGGAGGAGGAGGCACCAGGACCAGCACCTCGGCCTCCTTTGCGGGGCTGTTGGGGACCTTGCTTGGGCCTAGGGCGCCAAGCTTGAGCCTGCTGCTGTTGCTGACCTCCCTGGAAGGAGGGCTGTCTAACCACAGGGGAAGAATGCCGAAAGGACTTCTTCTTGCGCTTCTGCTGGTTCTTGCCCAAAGAACCTTTAGCAGAGGTGGCATCTAAGGTGGCATTAGACTGCTCAATGCACTGTAGATGACTTGCCACTCCCAGACCGAAGAGGACGGTGCCAAGGAATGGCATGTCAGCTAGCTTGTGCTGAGTATCCACGGGAAAGGAGGATAACCTCAGCCAAGCCCTGCAGCGAGTGGCTACCGCGGCAGCTAGTGAACGGGCACAGGAATCACCAATGTCCAGAGCCGTCTGGAGCTGTTGTTTAGCAACAGCATGGCCCTGGTCCCGGACCTGCTTGACCGTGGTCTGCATGTCTGCTGGGAGATGAGTGAGGACTTCATCAAGCGACCCCAAAAGGGCATGAGAGAAGTGTGCCATGATCACTGCTGAGCTAGCCTGAAGAAGGCCTAGGGATGATGCCGCGTAAACCTTCCAGGCCAAGTGGTCCATATTTTTGGACTTCTTGTCCGGAGGGTGGTCAGTATCTGCAGAGCTGCCCATTTACCTAAACACTGAGGCAGTCACAAGGCTTTCTACTGAGGGATGCTCAGTGAAGCCCGCCAAGGACCCCATAGGCACCGTGTACTTGCGGGCCATGAGGGCAGATGGAGCCGGGCAAGAGGCTGGACGCTGCCAAAGTTCCAGTTCCGGGCCAACTATGGCTTCGGCCACTGGGAAGGCCTCCGTCGGGGTATCCCCCCTCTTGAGAATATCTGTGAGAGGATATTCCGACTTCTTTTGAATGGGCTGCAAAGGCATACCTGTGGACTCCGAAATGAGTCAAAGGATGCCCTGGAAGGAAGAAGGCCCTTCCTCCAGGCCTGTCACTGACAGCTCATCATGTGAATGAAGGCCGGTAGTATCCGAATCCAAGGAATCCGGATACAAGGGTCTCCCACCTAAGTCCCCCTCAATGCGCCTAGGGTGATCAAGAGTGATCGTAATGGACAACCTATGGGGCAGGCCCATAGTTGGTCGGTCCTCCTTAGAGGGAGCCCCGCCCTGAGGCTGTTTTGGTGTTGGTCCCACCAAAATTGGTGGGGAACCCGTAACAGGCTGAGCCGAAATGCGCACCGGTCCCACCAGAGGGAGAACCGGAGTCCTCGGAACCGAGGGAGTCGGAATCGACCGAAGAGGCTGGGGCCAAGTAATGGCCGGTACAGCCGGAGCAGACGGCTTTTGACCCATCAAAAGAAGTTGCTGCCACATGAGGTCCTCATAACGTCGACGGAGCTTCCGTCTAAGTCTCTCCTCGTCCGAGAAGGATGAGGAACGGTGGCGGCGCCTCTTCTGGGAGTGTTTATGACCCTTCTTAGGTTTACCGACTGACGGGGTCCTACTCCTCGATCGAGACCGACGGCGTCGGCTCTGTCAGTCAGGAGAAGCTGGATTCAGTGAGAACCGAGGTTCCAGCTCTTGTCCCTCGATCGGGATGCCTGCAGGATGGGTCTCCTCATCAGGGAAGGAGAGAATGGGAGTCCTGTCCAAGGAGTCGTCGACAGGCATCGGCGACAACGGCTTGATCAGATCAAGAGAAATCTCGGCCGGTTCTGCCGTATCCTCAGCTTCAGTGCCCTGGCCTGATGGAAGGTCTGAAAAGCTGGCAGCCGAGGAAGCAATCTCGACCGTGGTCGAGACCCGCTGCTTCTGAGTGTCGGACCGCTCTCGGTCCCAGGAGCGTCTTCTTCGGGTAGAAGAAGATGATTTTCTTCTTCTTGGATCGGGAGGAGTGCGAGCCCGAAGGTGCCTCACCCTTAGTAGGGAGAGACTGGCACAACTCCCGGAAGGATCCCGTGAAGGTGGAGCCCAAGTTGAGTGGCACGAAGAAGCTTCGGTTGGCCGAAGCTTGGGCAGCTTCCTCTTCGAAGGCCGCCATCTGCTCGAGCTGTTCGCCAGATCCCGCAACTGCGAAAACCGCCCACGTGGCCTCCTTCAATTTCACCGGTGGATTGCGAAGCTCCGGTCTCCCCAACTTAAGGTGCACCTTGCGGTCTTCCAGAACGGTGGGATGGAAGGCTGAACAGATGGTGCAAGCCGAAGTATCATGCACGGCGCCTAGGCAGTAGACGCACAAGAGGTGGGGATCGGTGCAGGACATTTTTTGTCGACAAGGACACCGGCGAAACCCGGGGGACGGCTTGTCCTCCATATCCGAAGTGTTCGGATCTGAATTGTAAACTCTGACGAGTTTTAAGGCGAGTAAGTTTGGCGAAAAACCGTCAATTTGACTCCAGGGCCCTATGGTACTGCAAAGAAGTACAAGGGAACCTGTATCTTCCAGCGGAAAGGAAGATCTGGCATCATGGGGTGCAGGGGAGGCATTTACCACCTGGGTGGGTGGGAGGAGCCAGCTTGAAGACTTCCGGCAAGATTTAAGGGGGGAAGGGACAATGCCAGACAGTGTGGATGAACAACATATCCACATTCCTGGAAATAAAATTTAGCTCTCTGCTCATAAAAAATGGCCCAGAGGATCAACATATTTATTTTAATGGTCCTAGTATTTGTGGATTTGTAATTTGTGATCAGGAAAGGCACACTGACCTGCGACAGCTCATTTCCAAGGGTGTCCTAGGGGTGAGTTACATAATCTGTTTTACTGGCAGAGGGGATGTTGGCCCGGACAGCAGGGAAAATCCCCTACTCATACAATACATTAAGTGCCATGGGATATTTTACTTCAAAGGATGGCACCCCAGCAGTGACGCACTTCCTCAGTGCTGTACTACAGTGTAAGTATTGGGTAGTAGCTCAAGTTTCCGGTGTAGGACTAGAACCTATGACTTTCTGGCCCCAGAGGCAAGCATGCAAACCTAGATGATCCACTGACTCTGCCTTATTCTTTCTTTCTAGCTTCCATGGCCTGGGCACCCACTCCTTTGCATACCCCACACGGAGCATTCCTTGCTGTGTTCCAGACTTAGCCTTTGCTGCTGGACCTGCTGCTAATATCCCAAATCGTCCGTCAACTTCAGATTCATACTTATCCTTTTTGGGGGTACTTCTGCTGCCACCAGGAGAGAAGTGCCTTAGATCAGCCTGCAGATGGTGGGGGTAGCAGGCAAGCTCATATGGGGGCCAGTGGCTTGTCATCTAATGAGCCAGGCACCACCCCTTTTCTGTTCTTTGGGCCCCAGACACATACACACTGCAGTGAGGCATTCTAAAGGTTGGGATGCTTGGCAGCATGTAGTTATCCACACTGCCAAAAGGCATCTCCACCAGAAGCCGCTAGACAAGCGGAGCTGCCCCACCCACCCTCCAAGAGACTCTGAATCCCTCCCTGTCGGTCCCTGCTCTTGATGTCCCACGCTCAGAGTATGAGCCTGGATCATCAGCATGCTGGAGTGATGTCCCATCACTCAGTGCAAAGAGCTGGCTGGCCTTATGCTTTCAGTAATTAACGTATGTAGTCTGCCCACTGGTTTTAAGCAACATTATCAGTTTATGTGGGACTCCCATCACTTGACATCAACATTTTAGTAGCTGGACTAGACTAACAGGCAACAACCAGTGCTCCTGATGTTGGGACTACCAGCCCAGGAGATCACAGTTTTAATATGGTTGTATGATGAGGGAAAGTGCAATGAAATATAGCACCATATGAACAGGTTTGGGAATTATGATAAAATGGCAGGGATCAAAATGGGGGGAGTAGTGCATTAGGAAGTGAATTACTTTATCACATAAACTGATACTTCAAACAGTTAGGAAATGAACAAAACACACACACACACACACACACACACACACACACACACATATGCTGTGCCACTGCTCTGTGCTTTCTTGCTATATTGGCCTGCTGCACTAGTACTAAATATGAAAGGGCCTGATACACAGTCACAGTGTGGGGTGAAGTAAACTCGGGGTGCAACAAGTTCCTTCTTATGGCCGCATCCAAAACTACCTTACACAAAAAGAAAATCTAGCTGCTGGGAGCATTCTCCTCAGCAACTAAGTCGCAGAGCAAATAATGGTGCCAAATGCTTGATCAGAAACATAAAACTGAGACCAAGTGGTTAAACAAACGACCTAGAGATAAAGGTGAGACACCCTCCTCAATGTTGGGGCAACCTCACCTGGGCTGCTGGTGACCTTTTATCATTTTATTACCTAATAAAGGAATTGATATTGGTGTTGAACCTCTACTCTTGGATGGCTCCTTATGCAGGGTGGTAACCGTGATACCACGCTTTCTTCTAACTTGATCAGAAACGTGACCAAATGACCACTGCAACTACAATGGAGGACTGGGCATAGCATAGTGCCAGTTGTATGATGCCATGCCATGTGGAGTGCCCCAGGGTAAATGGCATCCCCCCTGTCTCCTGCCCCACCTGGACAACCCATACCTTTAGGGCTGGTTCCACATTGTCTTGGGTTCAGATGCATTTTGTTTTTATGTCTCCAGATCCACTCCCAGATTCAGCTTGTAGTACTGTAAATCTAAGTGCACACCCTTATTCCGAATCTTCTCTATAAAACTTGAATAAAGAACAACTGGTTTTGTACTAACATTGCTGGCTAGTCAGTCTAGAATGAGGATCTAAAACGTGAAACAGCTTTAGACATATACAGGTCTATCTTTAAAAAATATAATGGAGTTCAACATGGCAATTGCAGTCGACCTGGTTGAGGCTGCCTTTTGTTGAAAGTTCTGTGATGTAGTCACACTCAGCACACACAGACAAAATGTCTGTGGATGTTCTGACAGTAGGATATTTTATGAAAAGTAATTCCTGGGACTGTCCGTTATTATGATTTACAGTATTTATATTTTTTGCAGGGCTGCATGCCCATAGAGAACTCTGGGGAGGTCACATCCCCCCAAAAAAAAGTCCAATCCTAGTAGTGAATTTTTTGTCCTCAGAATGCTGTAAGAATGCAATTGTGTGTTTCCCATAGCGTAATATGCAATTGTGGGGGTTGTACTGCTAAAAATCAGACACACTTATAATTTTTACTCTGGTTGGAGGCACCATATCATTTTTTTGTTATTCTTGGGAAAGAACCCTTAGTACATCAAAATAGGAACTCAGGCCCCCAACCTTGTTCAGTCCCAGGCCAGCCCAGTGGTGCAGAGGGTTGAGGCACTGGATGCCACACCTCGCACCACACCGGCGACCCAGGTTTGGGAGCGAGCTTAGGCCACCGGGGTCGGCGGGGGCGGGCGAGAGCAAGGATTGAGCAGCTCTCCTCTCCAGGAAGGGTCATATGGTTTTCTTGACTCTTGGCTGCCACCCAGCAGAGGTTAGGTGGCAGTGCCAGACAGAGGGGAACCTAGGGGGCCGTCACTGGAGCCATGGGATGCATGCATGCCTCCATGTGCATGAGCAACCATGTACCGGGGTCCTGGGAATAAGGGAGAAAATACAAATACCATGTGTCTCTAAAAAAAACTTGTTCAGGCCTACAAGCTAGGGGTAGTAGCCCACTGGTTCACAGCACCCCCCCTTCCCCGGTTATATAAGTATAGAGTGCAAAACTATAATACAGTTTGAATCAAAGAAATGGAGCACAGGATTACTGCAGGTCAGCGTAAGTACTTATAGAATTGGACTAAACTGTGGATTGGAAGGCAGATGTACCTTATAGTTTGGCTGCTGGTTCTATTAAAGGAACTAAAGGAACTGGCTGAGGAGCTGGCAGGGTCACTAGCAGACCTATTTAATAGTTCACTAGAGTCAGGTGTGGTACCACAGGACTGGAGAACAGCATATGTAGTGCCCCTTCACAAAAGTGGTCCCAAGGATGATCCAGGGAATTACAGACCAGTCAGTCTGACCTCCATTGTGGGAAAACTCATGGAGACCATACTAAAGGAAAGGTTGGTGGCATATCTAGAGGAGCATGGTCTCCAGGATGAGAGGCAGCATGGGTTCATGGGGGGAGATTGTGTCAAACAAATCTAATTTACTTCTTTGACTGTGTCACTAAGACAGTAGACAGAGGCCAAGCAGTAGACATCCTCTATCTTGATTTCAGTAAGGCCTTTGACTCTGTGCCCCACAAAAGGTTGACCAGGAAGTTCATGGATCTTGGAGTTGGGGAGAAGATGGCCAGATGGGTGGAAAACTGGCTGAGGGACAGAACCCAGAGGGTGGTGGTGGGGTGAAGAGTTATCTGGCACCAAAAATGTAACCAGTGAGGTCCCACAGTGCTCCATGCTGGGGCCAGTGTTGTTCAATGTCTTCATCAATGACATTGGGGATGGCATTAAAGGCAAAATGTGCCTATTCGCAGATGACACCAGGCTCTGTGGGAGAGTGGACACAGTTGAAGGAAAACGGGACCTACAGGAAGATCTGGAAAAGCTGGGGAGGTGGTCCAGGATCTGGCAGCTTGGCTTTAATGCCAAGAAATGCAAAGTTATGCATATTGGAGCCAAGAATCCCAGGACAGAGTATTACCTGGGTGGAGTCCGAGTAGCTGCATCAGAGGAGGAGAAGGACCTGGGAGTGATGATCACTAGTTACCTGAAGCACTCCACACAGTGCAAGAAAGCAGCAGCAAAGGCAAACAAGATGCTGGGATGCATAGCTAGGGGGATCAGTAGTAGGAGAGAGGAGGTTATACTGCCCTTGAACAGGTCACTGGTAAGGCCGCATCTGGAGTATGGAGTTCAGTACTAGTGCCCACACCTCAAAAAGGACATTAACCTGCTGGAGAAGGTACAGAGGAGGGCTACAAAGATGATAGCCAGTCAGCAGGGCAAGGCATACAAGGAGAGGTTGAGGGCACTGAACATGTACTCCGTGGAAGACAGGAGAGAGAGAGGGGACATGATTGGGGCATTCAAGTACTTGAAAGGGATAAATAATGTTGATAAGGAAAGTCTCTTTAAGACTAAGTGGCAACCATATCATGAGGGGGCACAGGCTTAAGCTGGAGGGTGGGAGGTTTAGGAGGGATGTCAGGAAGCACTTCTTCACAGAAAGGGTGGTGGACACTTGGAATGTGCTGCCGGAAGAGGTCATCTCATTAAAGACAGTGAGCAGCTCTAAGAGAGGCTTGGATAGGCATGGGGGAAGATAAGAATCATGGGTTGGGAGCATGGGAGGAGTGGGGAGGGAGGGCAGGGACATTAGCTCAAGCAGTGGACCCTGCAATACGAGCAGACTTGATAGACCAAATGGCCTTCTTCTGCTGGCTTGTTCGTATGTTTGTATTAGATGGCAATAAATTTGTCAATAAAAATCAGAGACTTTGGGCCCTGAATGCTACAGTTAAAAATCTGGTTCAGCTTTTTTTCGATTTTATCACAAGAGAACTTCCTGAAACTTAAATTTGTTTAGTTTTTGCATCCGCTTTTGGCATACTTCAAATGTATCTACAGTATTACAGCCTGGCAATTTGTTTTTTTTATTTACAGGGTAGGAATATCTTATTGGGAAAACGAGATATGCAATAACTGAGTGCACCTAAAGAGTCTTTAGTTGTTTTTGTCTTTTTTTCTGTTTAGATTTTTCTCCCCCGCTTCCCTGCCATCTCCAGAGATATACCCTGATCCCAGAGATACACCCTGTTCAGGCCGTGACATCGTACAGATGGCAGGGAAGGAATCAGTTGAATTGTGTTCTCCTCAAGTCCCTCCCACCTCCCCTTTGGCGTGAGATGTGCTATGAATGGCCTCGACAATGTAGTGGGCCCCTACAGAGAAGAAAGCTCCATGGTACATCCACAGGGGTTGTTACACAGCAAAACCCACCTCCAACTCTCCCTGGGCAAGGAAGGTTGCCCTCCGGCAGCCTCCATGACCTGGCCCCCGATGTAATGACCAGAATCTGCTCCCAGACTCCAGTCATTCTCATGGCAGCACAATGCACTGCTGCTGGGCCTCCGGGGTGGCATTGCTGTGTTTTTTTTTTAGTCTGCCTGTGCCTGAGACATTGCCCTGTTGGCTACAGTACTGTCTGTATGGTTGATGACTATAATCCTGATTAATAAAAAAGAGAATGAAATGACTTACCACAGTCGGCTGGACAGCAAAAATACAATACAGCAGAGAAAAGAACAGAGAGTGGAGCCATAAAATGCATTTTGTAGGCCCAAACCTATGGGCAGCAGGAGACAAAACAGGAAAAATATAAGTCAATGACAACATCAATGGAAACTGCAATCGTTTCTCTCTCCTATCTTATTTCTGAAGCCCTTATTTGTATGTCTCAACATATCAAAATTACATCTTTAACTTTTACATGAGATGTGCAAAGTAGCCACAATTCACTTCATGGAAGAAACACAAATGTTCCTGCACTTAAAGTTTTTCACTTTGCGAAGTTGGCACTTTGTTGGGAATAAAGATGTAAATGAGGACTTCGTAGTGAACAGCCACACTTTGTGCCTTTGCCAAATGTGTTTTCTGCAAAGCCCCTACTCACGAAAGTTAGGTACTTCAAGGGCTAATTTAAAATAAATTTTAATATTTTTTCCAACTCTCTCTTTATCACCCATTTCATGGGCAGGGGACTGCTCCCCTAGTTGGTGCCCAGACTGCCCTTCCGGCATCTGCCCCAGGCTGTCCGGCTGGGTGGCCCATGGCTTACCGCCTACAGCGGAGCTCCCCCGTTTGGGGGAGGGGGAGAGACCGAGATCAACCAGAGGCCCCAGCCAGGGCTTACAGCTGGGGTGTCATTTGGGAGGCAGCTCGGGGGCACCATGGAGCTCTGAGAACCAAGTTTATTTTCGCCTTGAGTCCCCCAGAGGTGTAGATGTGCAGTGGCATCCAGCGGGGGATGGGCAACCTCCCGTACCCGGCCCACGGATGTCTGCTGTCACCTCTTCCCCATCCCAAAGTGGCCCCAGCTGTTGCACACCCAACCTCCCGAGTGTCACTGATAGCTGAAGAAACCACAATCCCCCCGACAGTTGCCCATCAGACACTCAACCTACCTCCCACTGGCTGACCTTTTGGTGCCTGTGCTCGCTTCTGAACATGGGTCACCAGCACTGTAAGTGGACATACTTCCTACTGCGCTAGCAGGCCAGCCTAATTATAATTTTTTCATGAATTATAAATTTTATAAATTTAAAATAGGCTCAAATTTGTCATGGTAACATGCACTGCTGCTCTAAATAATTCTGAAACTAAAGCTATCTATAGAGATTGTATTATATACATAAAACTAGAGGGGGCATCACGTGTTTTTGCTGTTTCCTGTCCTTCATGTTGACAATAAAGAATAACTTGCCAGAGCACTGGAAATACCACAGGATGTCTCCTCTAGTTTTATATATATTTGATCTCTATGCTGATATCCTTCCTGCATTACTTACCTCAGCCCCAGCAGAACTGTTATGATCACACAAGCCAGTGCAAGCAATAGGCAAAGGGCCCATGCCAGATAAATGCACCATGATGGAAGAGAGAGACTGCAACCATTGGAAATATGTTGTTCAAACAAGCTGCTGTGCTCTGGAAGAAAAAAGAGGAAAAGGCAGTCATAATTGAGCACGTTCAGGGTTGTCAGCTGATACAAGGACAAATAGGGTCTAAATCTATCCCGCAATAATAGGAAGGTTGTTTAAAGGGACACCACCAAGTCTTCCGAGCACAAAAGTAATTTATGGCCAGAATCCCCAAACTGGGTAGGCTGTTTAACCAATGTGGTACTACTGGAGACGCAACTCAAAATGACCCAGGACTGACATTCCAGGGGGATTTGTAGGAGATGAACAAACAGCAAAACAGTAGAACTCAGGATTTGAGACCTGCCCTTTATCAGAGAGAGAGAGAGAGAAAGAGCTATTCTTAAAAACAGAGTTTTTTGTTTGTCTTACATTCCGCAGTCAAACAACAGATCTTCTTTGGGTCACCCTCCTGGGTTTTATCAAGTTGTTGTTATGCCCAACACATGGATTGTAACCCCTCTGTTTAACCCAATTTATTGTACTGTTGTTAAGACAGCCCATCTGTGCAACATGAGCAAGCTCCCTGACACAGCCTCAGGGGTCGCTCACTGCCAACCCTCCCAGATCACACTGCTGTGCGGTGGCTGCCCCAGCCTGGCCCATTTCCCAACACGGTGACTCTAATCCTGGGTTGCCTGCATATCAGAGTGACGTGCTGTCACTAGGCCATCAGGGTAGCCTCAAGGTCATTATTTTTTCATATAGCCTTTCACTTATAGGGCTGTCGCAGGCAGGCTGTCAGCCCTGTCCCAGCCTCTCTTGCCCAGCAGCCATCTTCTCGATACACCGAGCCTGATATCCCCCATGGATTACCCCCCATGGTGGGGCTGGGAAGGATAGTCCCAGTTCCTAATAAAAAAGGGGTCTCAAATTATCATCCCATTGCTCTACTACCTATCCTAGGCAAGCTCCTCAAAATGATAGTCACCTACCAACTTACAGACTACATACACTCTTACAAACTTCTCACCCCCTGCCAGCATGACTTCCAAAGGGCTATAGCACGTCACCTGCCCTCATTAAATTCTCCAATGACGTCAAAACTGCCATGGATTGAGTCTTACTCATGGGAGCCATTTTTACAGACCTATCGATGGCTTTCAACCTCATAGACCACTCCCTCCTCACTCATAAGTTAGCTGCCCTGGGCTTACCCCCACCCATGCCACTTCATGGTTTGCTAACTACCTGTCGGAGTGTAGTCGGTTAGTCAAATTTGGCACAGCTTCCTCCTGTAAACTACCCGTCACCCAGGATGTTCCACAGGGGCCTATCCTCGGCCCACTCCTTTTTTCCATTTTCACAAATCATCTCCCAACCGTCTCCACCTCCTCCCCAATCATTACGTATGCAGATGAAATAACCCTCTATCACAGCACTCAAAGCACTCAACACATCAACTACCAGCTAAATAAGGACTTCGCACTCATACAAAAATAGCTGGTGGAAAACAACCTGATTCTTAATGCCTCAAAATCCCAAATTATGTTATTTGGATCCTAGATCTGTCTATCCACATGCCCTCTCCCTTTAGATATCAGATGCATAAATGACTCCCCTCGCTCCTCAGTTCAGGAATTCAAATACCTTGGCCTCACCTTAGACCCTAGCCTAGATTTCCACGTACATGTCACAAACCAATGTAAAGCCACCAACACTTGTATTGGGATGGTCTACCACCTTAAGCATCTTCTCACACCCCCTGCCCGGAAGACCACTGCCCAGGGCTTACTCCTCCCCTGCCTACAATATGGGTCCCTTCTGATCTCTAATACCACCTTGGGTTCCTTGCACTAGTGGGATGTCATTTATAACAATATTTGCCGCTTTGCCCTTTCACCCCCTCACCCCACTCACCACTGCTCACTCTACAACTCTCTATGGTGGCTATCCTCCTCGGCATCATCCTTTGCTCTAGGCTGCTTTATACATAAGCAACTACAGTCCCCCTCTCCTGCTATAGCCATCTCACCCCTTCCTACCGCCAGTGCTGCCTACTCCCTCAGATCTCGTGATCCCACCCAACTTGCCATGCCAAGATCTGCTGTGGAAAGGAGGGAAACACTAGAGGTCATTATCCACCTGGGAACAAATGACCTATCCAAGGACAAGGCAAGCTTGGAGCAGGTGAAAGAGAACTTCACAGTGTTGGGAGGGCGCCTGGAGAAGGTAGCAAGCGCCGTGACATTTTTGGAGGTGCTGACGATTCACAGCGGGGGGATAGGAATCTCTACATTAGTAACTTCAAAACATGGTTGAAGGGCTGGTGCAACTAGAAGGGGTATGGCTTCATTGGAGACTGGGGACCCACCTGGAATGATGCAGCCCTGTCCAGTGGGGACGGACTGCATCTGTCCAGGAAGGGGAAAGCAGCCCTCAGTGGATTGTTTAAATGCTTCACTGACATGCGCGCTTAAACTAGCTGGGGGCAACAAGGGCTGGGATACTCAACAGCCCATCCCCACATGGTATAGTCAACAGAACAATGAAGCAGGAAGAGGAGTTGAATATCAAGGTCACCAGGACCAGGCAAAAAGGGAGTAGCAAAGGAATTGGGAACACAGGAGAAGAGTATCAGGAAGTGGGGGTGGGGGGAGAGATGCAGGGGAGCAAAAACAGGAAGAGGGGGAGGTCAGGCAGTAAAACTTGGAAGGTCATGGTGGCAAATGCCCACAGCCTGGGAAATAAAGTCCCAGACATGGGGGCCTTTATATAGAGGCAGACCTGGACACAGTAACATTAGCTGAAACCTGGTACAATGCTAATCATGGGTGGGAAACAAAAGTACCAGGCTATGTTCTTTTCAGGCGGTATAGGGAGGGCAGAAAAGTAGGGTAGTAGCTCTGTATGTCAGAGAAGGTATTAAGGCTACACAGGTACATGGTAGGCAGGGGGAGGACGAGGCACTGTGGGTCATCCTTCAACCTGGAAATGGC
Source organism: Neoceratodus forsteri (assembly GCA_016271365.2). Lineage (NCBI taxonomy): Eukaryota > Metazoa > Chordata > Ceratodontiformes > Ceratodontidae > Neoceratodus > Neoceratodus forsteri. The sequence goes on along the minus strand of CM057456.1, from coordinate 660,547,332 downwards.
ACAGCAGTACACACAGGGGTGATTTATACAGGCCACTAGGACAGGGAAAGGAAGTAGACAGGGAGCTAGTGGATGAAATATATGAGATGGCAATGAAAGGTGAAATTCTACTGATCAGGGATTACAATATGCCAGATGTGTATTGGACCACCCGTGCAGCTGCTTTGGTCAGAAGCAGAGGCATCCTTGATTCCCTCCTGGAGGCAAGACTCGGCCAGCTTGTGCTTGATCCCACCAGAGACAGGGTGATTCTGGATCTGGTAATGACCAATGGGGATTGAATCACAGATGTCTAGTTAGAAGGACAACTGGGATTCAGTGATCACAACATAGTGTGGTTCAGCACAGGGACAGAGATTCAGTCAAGTCATACTAGGACAGAGGTTTTAGATTTCATAAATGCTGACTTCTCTGAAATGGGGAGGGGTATCAAAAGAGCCCAGGAGAAAACAGGGATGGGGAGGGGGTTGAAGAACAGTGGGAGCATCTAAAAGGAGACTTACTGGAAGTAGCAAACCAATGCATCAGATTGGTATCTTAAGGCAAGAGAAGGAGAAGGCCACTACGGTTCTCGAAAGAGGTGGCAGAGAAAGACAGGGCAAAAAGGAAAGGGTTCAGGAAATATACGAATTCCCAAAGGGAGGAGTACTGAGAGTGTCAAAGGGAAGTGGGAAGGGCAGTAAGGAGAGGAAAGGTACAGAGTGAGGAAGATTTAGTGCAGTCAGTTAAGAAAGGGGGCCAAACATTCCATTAGGTACATCAGCGAAAGGAGGAAAAACAAGGGGCGATTGCAAAGCTCAAGGGAGAGGGAGAGGAATGCAAGGAGGGAGATGTGGAAAATGCAGAAATACTGAACAAATTCTTCTGTTCAGTATTCACGGAAGAGGGGAAGGGAAAGGGACCACGGCAGTGCAGCAGATGCCAAGGGGGTGAAGAGGTGGACAATAGTTCATTTACAGGGGAGAGTCCAGCAGTAGCTCACTAAATTGAGGGTGAACAAAGCAATGGGACTAGATTGCATACACCCAAGGATATTAAGGGAACTGCGAAGGGAGACAGCGGAACCTTTGGCAAACATGTTCACAGAGTCATTCAACACAGGGGTGATGCCAGAGGATTGGAGGAGGGCACATGTGGTCTCTCTACACAAATCCTGCAGCAGGGAGGAGGCAGAGAACTGTAGGCCAGTCAGCCGCACCTCAGTAGTGGGGAAGATCATTGAAGCATTGCTTAAAGAAAGGATAGTGGGGCATCTAGCAGACATTGGAAGACCGGATGATGAAGGAAGAAAATCAGGGTGAGGCAGTGGACGTCGCCTACCTTTCAGCAAAGCCTTTGACACTGTCCCACATAGGAGGTTGGTTAACAAGCTGGGTAGTCAGGGCATGGGGGACAGGGTGGTAAACTGGGTTAGACACTGGCAAGCAGACAGGAGGCAGAGGGTGGTGGTAAAGGGGGTACAATTTGGGGGGGTGATCAGTGGGGTACCTCAGGGATCGGTCCTGGGGCCAGTCCTGTTCAACGTCTTCATTAGCGACATTACAGAGGGGTTAGAAGGAAAGGTCTGCCTGTTTGCAAATGACCCCAAGATATGTAATAGGTTGGATACCCCAGAAGGGGTGGAGACAATGAGGAGGGACCTGGGGAAGCTTGAGAAATGGTCTGAGGACTGGCAACTGAGTTTAATTCAAAAAAGTGCAAAATTATGCACCTGGGACATAGAAACCCTGGGGAAGGCTACAGGATGGAGTGGGGGAGTTGCTGACAGTCACTAAGGAAGAAAGGGACCTGGGGGTTATTATTTCAGATGACCTGAAAATGTCAAAGCAGAGCACTAAGGCAGCAGGGAGGGACAGTGGCATGCTGGGGTGCATTGGCAGGGGTATCACTGCAGAAGGCGGGAAGTAGTGATGCCATTATATAAAACCCTGGTCAGGCCTTACACGGAGTACTGTGTGAAGTTCTGGAGAATGCACCTTAGTAAGAACATTAACAGGCTGGAGACGGCCCAGAGAAGGGCAAGTAAGATGGTACAGGGCTTGCAACACAAGACTTACAAGGAGCGATTAAGGGACCTCAATATGTACTCAGTGGAAGAGAGGGGACATGATATAAATATTCAAGTACCTCAAGGGCATAAACAAGATGCAGGGGGGAGACCTGTTCTAGTACAGGAGGAGTCCAAGAATGAGGGGGCATGACATAAAATTGGAAGGTGGGAGGTTAAGAGGGAATGTGAGGAAGTTCTTCACAGAGAGAGTGGTGGATGCATGGAATGGTCTGCCACAGGAGGTGGTGGGAGTGAGCACTATGGATGGATTTAAACATGCATGGGACAGGCATATGGGAACCATAGAGGTAAAGCAGCGGGAGGGTCCGAAGCTGTAATCAAGTACAGGGTTTACAGGCAGACTAGATGGGCCTAGCAGTCCTTATCTGCCGTCAATTTCTATGTTTCTGTATTGCCACCAATGCTCTGTTGTTTGTAATTAAGTTAACTCCAGTCAAAGCACTTATCTATGAATAATTGGGTATAACAAGACTGCACATCCACTGACACTTACTGCCCTACTGTCTGTAAGAATACTCCTGATGTACATGGATGCTCTCTGGGTGTCCCTTACTGTCTACTCTGTACTACTGAGTGTAAACGCCTGTTTCTAAGTCTCTCTTTATAGATGTTGTAAAACTTTTTGTCAGATCAGAGCTGCCTGTATAACCACCTGTACCCAGTTGTTTGTAATGCACTGCTATTCGCTATACTGTGTTTTCATGAACTGTAATCACCCTTGTGGAAATGTTAATGTGAATTGTAATCTGTTTTTAATTGTGTGAAACGTAATCTCCCATGTTGTACCTGAAAATAGGTACACTGCTGTCTAGTGTACTTACCTGACTACCAAAAACCAAATAACAAACTCCTCCCCCTACCCAGTGACACAATCCAGATGGATCTAGGCGAACCAGCGATGGTGCAGAGCGGAGGAAGGCGGGCAAGGCTTCATATAACCTGCGCAAACCCATTTTCCATTTTCTCCCACAGTTCCCTTGCTGCAGTGACACGTAAGTGTGTGCACGTGGAGGTGTACACACGCTGTAGAATGGCAGCCCCTTCCTTCATGTCTCTTGAGCTGCTGGCACTGCCCCCAGGCCTCCACCCAGCGGCAGCCAAGGGCCGAGTCAGCAAACCTCCCCACTGCGGAAGAGGAGAGCTGTCTGTCAGATGCTCAATCCCCCCCCACCTCCTCGGCTGACCCTTAGTGACTTGCACTTGTTCCTGAACACGGGTCACCGGTGTGTTGAGAGGTAAGGCACATAGTGCCTCAGCCCTCTACAACACTGGGCAGCCCAAGGTTATTTTTTTTTCCATTTACATTTTTTCTGTCATTTTTTTCCTTCCCTGTACTCTGCAGCAATCCCACCCTCCCTGTCACTGACCCATCTCAGGGATGTACAGGTTAACCAGCCATAGGTGGCCTATCCAGTAGGATCGTGAGGGGTCTGTACGGCATGCCGTGAGAGCTGAGACTTCTTCCTCCTGGTGAGCCACAAGGATGCTGTGTGTGCAATGATGCATAACACGGATGTGCCGCATCTGCCGATGCCCTCCTCAGGCACTGTTCCCACTGTCAGTGCAACACAGCCTCCACCAGATGGTAGTTGAGTAGCGTGACCCAGGAACCCCCACCACCCTGGGGGAGGAAAGCTGTCGTCAGACATTCGATCCTCCCTTCCTCACCCAGCCAGCCCCCAAGTGGCCCTGGTCCATTCCTGAACCTGGGTCACCAGCAATGGTGATGGCAGGCATGCTCAGTGTAGTTTGCTGAGTACAGTAAAATCTGGAAAACCCAGGGGCAACGTAAGCCTTAGTCCAGGGGAACAGACACAAACAGAGCCTCATGTACCTGAAGAACTGCTTTTTTTTATGATGCTTTTTGGCCCCTGAGCCGCCAGTCGCCTGGTAACTCAGCCCAGTCACGGACCTCGGCTTCCACCTCCATATTGAGATGGGACCCTCCAATACCCGCTGGCTTGCCCCAGTTGGAGTTTGTAGCACTGACTCCCCAACAGTGCCACAACAACGGGATTAGGTCGGAGGACCGGTCTGGAGGCTAATCAAAGCTGAGGCGGGCTTCATGAAGGGCGTCTGGCAGGCTGAAGAATTTTGTGGAGTTTTTTTTTTCTTGGGAGCAGAGACGTGCAATGACATCCAGCATCCACTCCGCCCCCTGAAGCTCTCAGACGCTGGTTGCTTGCGGTATCCCCGGCCTCTGCCAGGGGTCCGTCGAGCACCAGACATTCTCCCCATCCTTCTCCTCCCAGACGGCCCTCTGACGACTTGGGTCTGTTACCGAATCTGGGTTGCCGGCGTTGCAAGCTGAACTCTAACTGCTGAGCCGACGGGCCAGCCCCTGAAGAACTGCTTTTTCCTTCCTTGGATGCTTTAGTGTGAGTCTGTGAATGATCTTTGGAAGATGTGTGGGTGCTAAACCTAGAGGCCATGGTTGTATGAGTGCCCTGATCGAGTATGTATGCATGAGTGCTGGTGTGAATGGACCTCTGTAGGGCTAACTACCTTGATGTGGTACAGAGGCTTATCACAGTGTAACTAAAAGCCAGCCAGCCTCTATCTGATTGGTGGTGTGCATGTTAGAGAAAATGTTGTGACTCTGTTAGGATCACTGGCTTACTATATATTGATAACTGAAATGGGGGTGGGGCATTGTTTGTGTAGCGAGGCAGTACATCTTTTGATTTGTGTTTATGGAGGGAGGCAACAGTTCTGTTAACTCTCAAGTACAGGTACAAGTTTAAAATTCCTGGCTACACCCCTGGTCGCCGGCATGGTTGATTGTGTGGCATCCAGCACCTCAACCCACCATGCCACTTGACTGCCACTAAAGTAAGTAGTTTTAAACAAATAACTTCACTTGTCTAAGCAGAATAAATGGATAATATTACATTTGGTGGTTTTTTTTGGTCTCTATTACTGCATTGGTGACACACACACACTTGCCTCCGACACCAGAAGATCATAGATTATAGTTCCACACCAGGAACTTGGGCTAATATCTAACACCGACACTGCAGTGCAGCGCTAGGGAGAGGGCAGCACTATTAAGGTGCCATCCTTTGGAGGAGATGTTAAACCAAAATCCCTTCTGCCATCTCTGGAGACTGTCCAGGTGGAGCTTCGAGATTTCATGACATTTGTCACAAGAGCAGGGGAATTTCCCTGGTATCCCCGCCAACATTCTCCCATCAGTAAAACAGGTCCAGGTAAACCCCTTGCTGCCCTTATAGAGAAGGTGCTGTAAACTCCGACATTAATACAGAAATTCACAATATTCAGATGCTAAAAGAGAATTAAATGTTGCACAAATAAAGGTGCTGGTTTCCACAGTGTTCTAAACTCGTATCTCCAGGTTTGATGAAATGTCCCACATTGCTAGGGCCAGAATTCCATACTGTCCCACATTTTTAAGTGTCTGTGTTGCACATTTCAGTGACAGAAGGCTGAGAAGTATGGAAGAAGACGAAGTCCGACTATATGAGCTTATAAAGCCCAAACGTACATGTTTGCAATATCTCCCACAGTTAATCAGTTAAAAGTGCAGATAGGACACCAATAAAAACAAAAATATGTATTTTGTTTCTTGCATGCTGTAGGACTTCAGTTGTAATGGAGAAAAAAATATCACAGTCACTGTATTTATGGCATTTGCAAGAAGAGTGGAACATCTGCTCCTTCTCTCTCTATACCAGCACACATTGAAACACAAAACGTTAAACAGATGGCAAAAATTCAGACTCTCAGAAAACATAACTCCAGTCTTTCTAGACTGGTTTGCAAACCTCTGTCACTATGAAGTCTACTGCCTTTGCAGAATGTCAGGATCAAAGTATACTCTGGGAGTACAACTTTCTCGGTGAGGAACAGAAACAATTCTCTGTAGCACAAAGAGAACACACTGCTTTCCAGGGATACAAACAGTGTCATATGGAAAAGAGTACTAGGAATATACCCCAAGAATTGAAAGACTACTGGAGTGGGAATACCTGATGCACTAGGTACTATTACAAAAATAATGACTGCAGCAATGGCTTGAGCCCCTTGAAAGGCCAGATCAGTTATCTGTGGGAATGGGTACCCTCACGGAATGCTGCCATTGCAAAAGCAGAATTCCAAACTGGCCGACAAGCAGTCCTTGTCTCACAGATTAGAGTATTTTTTTTTTTTAACGTTTTCTATTAAGTTTTATGCCTCCCACCAGGCTTGCTTGATAGCACCCACAAGCCCCATCACTGACCTTCTCATGGACTTGCCAGTTATCCACCACTTACCAAGCACAACAGTGTGGTCAGTGGCCAGCTTTGTCGGTTAGGGGAGTGCCTGTGAGGGGTGCTGGTATGTAGCAGCCTGGCAGTTTCCATTTTTTTCTCCCCAGGAGTGTTGCGTGCAGTGGCGTAAATGTGTGTACTGCGGTGGCAAGCATGCTACGTAGCCATCATGCAGCAGCCCCCTCCTTGCATCTGCTCCCATCTGTGCAGCCCCTCCAATCTTCACCAGGTGGCAATCCCACAGCTAGAGGCTAGTCCTCCTCCCTCCCTCCCTCCCTAAGGAAGAAAGCAGTCCCTGGGATGCTCAGTGCTTTCTCACCCTGCTGGCCCAAGATGACCCGCTCTCATTCCCGAACACAAGTCACTGGCATAGCGAGTGGCAGCTCTACTTCTGCACTACTGGGCCAGCTAACAGATTAGAATTCTGACTACCAACAGAATCCAGTTACCAAATGAATAAAATAATATTTTACAATATAATTTTTTAACTTAAAAAAAATATTTAATATTTGAGAATTATTTAAAAAATGGGGAGATTTGTATTAGCAATATTGATTTTAACTTTTAGTTAAGAACCCCGAAATTGGTCCTTATTGTTAAATTCCTCTCACAAAAACTCTTGTTATGAGAACATTCTTTTCATGTTTTCATTTTTTCACCTTTCAAAGCACCTGGGAGGCCTTGGGGGGAAAATACATTGAAAATTATAATATTTAAATACAATTTTTTTAATGTATCATTTGTGGTATTTTCTCTATATACCCCACCCCTTGGTTTTACTGCAAAAGGCATTTGCAAGAAAAGTGGAGCATCTGCTCCTTCTCTCTCTATACCAGGGCCACAAACACAGCTGTACTTAGGTGTCTTGTGACATAATTCAACCTTGTACCACTCTGTGCCATACACAAAAGGGGTGCTAAGAGAAAAGGATGGGGCCAGTATGCTAATGAAGCACTGTGCTATGCACACTTGCTTCCCAGTCCACACACCACTGCCACATGCTGTAAAGTGTGGCTTCACCATGGAACATCTGAAAGGAGTTTCATAGACTCCACCATTGAACAGAATGGTGGCAACATGAGACCAAGTTTGGTGAGGGACCATGTCTAAAATCCAATTTTAGGAACGTGGATATGTTGTTCAATCCACACTTACTGGCAGGTTCCTTGCTGCTTTAAATCTTGCCGGAAGGTCTTCAAGCTGGCTCCTCACACCCACCCGGGTGGTAAAACTCTTGGCTCCGCCCCATGATGCCAGATCTTCCTTACCGCTTGGAAGCTCAGGTTCCCATCCTTTGCGCTCTGCATTTTAGGCCTGGATCCAAACTCTTCGGTTAATCCGAAACTTATTTTAAAATTGACAAGACTTTGATTGTTATCTTCCTTCGCGGCTGCGATGGACAAATCGACTCCCGGATTTCGTCGGTGCCCCTGTGGGCAGAAGATGTCCCGGATCGATCTGCACGCCATGTGCATTTATTGCGTTGGACTCAGCCATGACTCACAGGCTTGTGAGTTGTGCAAATCCCTTTTGGCTTTGGCCTTGGAGGACCGCACTACCCGATTACTGTTGGGGCGACCCGAAAAATGTTATCCTCCGGTTAAGTCTAAGGAGGCCCGTTGTGCCGTGTCTGCGGCTGCGGGCTCAGCTGAACAGCTGGAGCAGATGATCGGCCTCGAGGAGGAGGCGGCCCAGGCCGCATCATCATCATCACCCCCTCCTCGGTCGCAGCATTTAACCCGCTCTCCTTGGAATCCTCCTACAGAGCTTCTTTCAAGGAGCTTTGCCAGTCCCTCTCCACCAAGGGAGAAGGCCCTTTGGGACATTCCTCTCGGTCCAAAAAGAAGGACCCCAAAGGTAAGCAAAGTTTGTGGGAGCGGGAGAGGTCCCCTTCGCCGGATAGTCGACACTCAACTTCAGTCGAGGTTGCGGCTAAGGCCGCTGGCTTCACAGTGTCCCTGTCAGGTCAGCCGGCCGAGACACCCATTGATGCGGTTGAGATTTTTCTCGACCCGTCGGACGGGCTGTTGACTGGAGAAGCTGACAACTCTTCTTCACCGGTTCCCCCGGTGGAACCTGAGGACTTGCCTGTGCCTCCTGTGCCAGAATCCCTGGTTAAGGTCCCTGAACCGAGGGAGGAGCGGGTTTCCCCCGGCCCCTCTCAGACCCACCCTTGGAAATACCGAAGGTCTTGGTCTTGGACCTCTTCCCGGTTCAGCCAATCCCGCCAACATCAGCGGTCTTGGTCTCGGCACTGTGGAAAGTGGCAGTGCCGCTCATCCTCGTCTTTGTCCTTTTCGGAGGATAGGCTCCAGTGCAAATTGCGTCGGCGCTATGAGGAGCTAATGTGGCAGCAGCTCCTTTTGACCATGAATAAGCCGACTCCATCGCCTTCCCCGGCCATTAAGTGGCCATCACCGGAGAGGCCGAAACAACCCCTCGTAGTCGTCTTCGGCACCGGTTATTTGGCCGAAACTGGCTGCGCCACCCGTTGTGGTGGAACCTCAGCCTCCACAACAGAAGACTGGGGCCCCGATCAAGGATTCTTGGTTGGGTCAGGGTTTGCCCCATAGGTTGCTGGTCACCCTCACTCCCAATCAACCTCGGCAGGTGGAGGGTGGCTCAGGTACTTGGCAGTTGTTCGCAGACTTCACGGAGTCTGATGATGACTCCTCCTTGTTCTCCAGGCCGCTTGACTTGGAGTCCACTGGGGGTCGGTCAGTGGACAAGAGCCCATCCTCATTTCTGGGAATGCTTCGGCTCATCAAAGAGTCCACTGGGATGAAGCTCGAACCAGTTTCAAAACGGGCCAAGTATTCCCTCACGGAGATACTGGACAGAGGAGATTCCCCCACGGAGGCCTTCCCGGTGGCCAAAGCCATTGTTGGCCCGGCCCTGGAGCTATGGCAGCGGCCAGCTTCTTGTCCAGCACCTTCGGCCAGGATGGCTCAGAAGTATGCTGTTCCCACTGGTTCACTCTCCGGTTTCTCGGAGCACCCCTCTGCGGAGGGGCTCGTGACCGATAGCGTTTTACGGTGTTCCGGGAATGCTCTGGTATGTCTAACTGGCATAAGTCCAAAGGTTTCAAAATAGCACATATGAATATACAAAGCATTAGGGGAAAAATAGCAGAATTGGAATACTGGATACTGTACTACAAATCAGACATCCTCTGCATAACCGAATCGTGGTTAAAACCATCCATACTATCTCATGAGGTCACCCTTCCTGGCTATACGTACAACAAATGGGACTGGGTCCCCAGGAAGGGAAGGGAAGGGAGTTTAATTTATGCAAGAGATGGCTTGGTAGTCAATGAATTAACTGACCAAAAGATCATCTCGGCTGCAGAATACATCTTTATCACAGTCACCCTTGGCCAAGTCAAGAATGTAATAGTAGGGTGCATCTATCTACCCCAGAATCAAGTGTCCTCCTGTGCCAAAATCCTCACTAGTTTGGACTCCCTCCCTAAGAAAGACACCATGATATGGAGTGACTTCAACCTGAACTGGCTTGGGCTTCTTAAAACAAAGTACCAACCGGCCCTACTGGACGCTTAACTGGAGCAACTCCTCGATGATCCCACAAGACTGAATATGAAGTCAGGCAAGCACACTCTCCTAGACTGGATACTAGCTAATAATACAATTTCTGTTAAGGCCACTGGAATCCTCCCTGCTGCACTCAGTGACCATTCCCCGACTTTTTGTATTTAGAAGAATAATTCTCTGCACCCCCCCCCAAAAAAAATCCATAAAACTAGGAACTTAACCAACTTTGTTGCTGAAGCCTTCTGCTCAAGTCTTGCGTCAGCTAACTGGTCACCAATAACCTCCCTTCCTGACATAAACCAAGCATTAGAATATCTGGTCAATACCTTCACCTCCATCCTTGACTACCATGCTCCCCACAAGCTAAGGAGATCAAAAGGTACCCACTCTCCCTGACTCGCACAGGAACTGAGGTACCTCATGCGCTCCCATGACAAAGCATGGAATGCCTTCAAAATCTCTAGACTCCAGTCTGACTGGAACTCCTACCGCCAACTACACAATATTTGTAAATCTAAAATTGGCAAAGCCAAAAGGGAGCATCTCCTATCACTACAGGAACAACACCTCTCCAACTCCAAATGTTTCTGGAAGGAAATCAACGTGCACCTAAAGGGTAATGAAAGGATCTTCCCAAAATCAACGACAGCAAAAGGCTCCACACTATCCTCACACATGGAGATAGCGGCAGGGCTGAATCCCTTCTTTACTGACCTTGTGCCTACAAAACCGACCTTCCTGTTACTTGTCCTGCACCACCAGCTAGCCGCCAGGAAATGTCCATACCCACTCTTCCATTTAAAAACCACTTCTCGAAAAGAGGTCTTTAAACTGATAAGGGGGACTTAACCCCAACAGCTCACCAGGGTTGGACTCTCTACCACCCAAATTTCTCAAAATAGGTGCACCTGCACTTGCCTATCCAATCTCCTGCCTAATCAACAGATCCTTCCTCACACAAACCATCCCAGACAAATGGAAAACCACGGTTGTTGTCCCAGTACATAAAAGTGGTCCAACCAACCATATCAAAAACTATAGACCCATATCTATCTTGTGTCCAACTGCTAAAATCCTAGTAAGAATATTTTATAATCAACTGTCATCCTGCCTTGAATAGACCAATGCCCTCACTAGCAACTAGCATGACTTTCGGAAATCGCATGGGATAGAAACTGCTCTCCTGAGGGTCACCACTGATATATTCCAGGCTATGGACTAAGGCAAAGCCACTGGTGCAGTCTTCATTGACCTAACAAAGGCATTCGACCTAGTCAGCCACCTCACTTCTCATCTGTAAGCTTCACTACCTTGGACTTGACAACAACACTCTCTCTCGGGTCTCTAACTACTTAGGGAATAGGTTTCAATGTGTCAGATGGGCTGGAACCATCTCAGCCTTATTTCCTATCACTGACGGGGTTCCCCAGGGATCAATCCTAGGACCTCTCCTATTCTCAATATTCATTAATGACCTTCCTCTGAACTGTGGAGGGGCTTCAGTCCAGCTATACGTGGATGATGCCATTTTATATAGATCCTCCTGTAACATCTGAAGTATTAACTCTGACCTAACAAATGACTTCCAGACTCTAGAAACATGATTTAAAAATAATCTACTAGTTCTGAACACTAAAAAGACTAAATCCATGTTGTTCCAGCATACCTGCTTTGACACAACCTCACAGTCCCCCCTGGTTATCAAAACATCCTCTAACATTCAACTTGAAAATATTACCTCCTTTAAATACTTGGGTGTAGTGCTTGACAAGCATCTATCCTTCGATGAGCAAATAACCAGCATCACTAAGGCTACTAATCAGAAACTAGGCCTTCTATATCGCACTGCTCCCTACCTCTCAAGTTGCGCAATAAGTACTATTGCCTCTGCCACCCTTCTCCCAGGCATCTTCTATGGTGCCTCAGTAATCCACTCCTCTAAGACTACACTCCTGAACAAACTCAAAATGGTCTATCACAGAATTGCTGTATTTGCTGTTACAGCCCCAGCTCGTGCCCATCACTGTGATGTGTTGTACAATTTGGGTTGGCCATCTTTCATGGCCAGACAACCTCCCAGTGTATTGTGCCACCTTCAAACTAATACACCTCCCACCTCCTCTGAGTATATCTAACCTACTCACCCTGAAACCCTTCCCACTAACAGTCAGGTCCTCACACATCCTGATGCTGGGTCTGCCCAAGACTCACCTAACTGTTGGTGGAAGATCTTTCTCCTTCACCGCACCACAAAAGTGGAATGACCTTCCAGACTCACTACTCTCATGCAAGACCTTTACTCTCTTCAAAAGACAATACAAGGAAATATTTTACAAGCGTCCTGTCTGTAATGGGAACTGTACCTAATCTTCTCCAAATGTCTCTGCCTATACTGTTCTGGTGTGTATGATCACTGTCTAGGGCTATAAGTCTGTACATAGCCAATCATCTATACTCTACACTTATGTTCTAATTGACTCTACTACGATTATATTGTATGCTCGTATCAATCTTACTATTTGATCACCTATGTTACAATTTGACATCTGTAATGTACTATCTCCCAATGAATGGGATGGCTGTTTCATCCATGAATGTATGTAACTGTCTAAGACATTTGTATATAATATCTGTATCTGTACTGTTTTCTTATGCTTGGAACACTTAGTTCCCTGGGTCGCCCCAGAAAAAGGGACTTGACTGTCTCAGAGGGCCCACCTGGTCATCAAAATTTAAATAAATTGTCTGTAAATCTGCATGCCATACTCTAGATGCGGATAAACCAAGACTCTGTAGAATGGCATTGTTATATGTGTTATTATCCCCTGTTTCAAAAGCCAGGAGGAATCATTCACGTGTATGATTACTGTCCTTTGTGTTTATGAGAGTGTCTTCTCATAAGTCTTAGTAGTGTTCTTAGAGGAATCTATACTTAACCCTTTTAAAGTAGAATTGCATTATAATTACTGATGACCCCCTATAATGAGTGGGTGTCCAGTCCTGATGAAACATTGTAATAACCCGCTGAATTCCATAATAACTTGATAGTTGGTTATTATGGCATTTTCCTACTTGCGCTTTCACTTCACTGTGTTTGTATGAGTACAGCGGCTGCTCAGGGACACGATCACCTCACAAATATACAGCTTACAGTTTTTCTCTCTCTTGAAATCTTGCAACAGTTATAAAAAATAATGCCTGTGCAAAGTGTTTTATGAGGATTTATTGCACATCCACTGTGTGTGATAATTTCCTGAACCCCTCGAGCTTCGGTCTTCGGGTTTATGGATTAGCACACTCCTCGGGTGTGTGAAAAATCCTCATAACACACACCTGCACAGGCATTATTCTGTATTTAATAGAGAAAGAACTTTTATGTAAAAAAAGTTTCCTCATCATTCTCTAAAGGATTGTTTTCCAGGGGGTTATACATACATTCTAGGATAGTAACTGCTGGGAAATAAAACTGACTGGATGTGTGCACCAGGTCTGGACCCTAACGGAATCATTGCTTACTGAGGGGATCATGAATCTACTTTTACCTGATGAGTAGTCTGAACGGAGATCACTGTTTCTCTGTTTACAGTCCTTTGGTGCAGACTTGCTATTGTCCTGGGTGCTGCAGTCCTCAAAGCCACTGGAGCTGCCATCAGTGGAACTTGGGCTTCCCTTCTTACTGCTCTCTGAGTAACTCTGCGAGTGAATGCTGGGAGTATGAGAAACTGACAAGCCACGCTGAAAAAAACATGACACTCAGGGTTTGTCACAGCAAAAGCAAAGCAAAGGACAAACAATAGAGAGGGGCAAAGAACTTAACAGGCACTCTCTCCCTCCCCTCTCCCCCCGTCTCTGCCTCTTTCTCTCTTTCTCATTACAAGGACTGACAAGAGTTAGTGCACATTTGGTAATGTAATTTCAAATCCTCAATTTCATTTTAAAATAAGTAAAAGGAAGTTTGGAAGTAAACATTTAGCAGGCTGTTGCTTTTTTCTTGTCCTGCTGTGTAGACCGCAATAGTGTAACTGATATTATGTGCTCCTGTATTTCACTTATTGCTAATAATTATAACAACCTGTGTTGTAGCTGTAAGTGGTGTTAGGCCTGTGCAAGTAATGCATAATAATTGCCAAATATGAGGGAAAAAAAGGTACTTGTTACTCAGATCCTGCTTTACTGTGTATTTTTCCCTGTTAGGGGATATTCGTGGAAAAATATCTGGGAGTATGTGACAGGGTAGTGAACTGAATGGGTTTTCAGAGAGCACTCACAGAGGGAACACTCCTGACACCAGTTTCAATTAAATGAAAACTGCTTTACGTTTAGCAACACATAAAAAAACAAAGAGCCTGCATTCAGTTTTACAAAAGGCTCAGGTAGTTCAGTCTCTGGCTATATCCAACAAGCAGTAGAACACAACAAGAGAAGACATGTGGCTAGAAATGTATACTGGTGCACGAAGAGCACTAAAATGGACAGACACAGTGGGCCTGTGGGCCCTTATCTGATGTCAACTTCTATGTTTCTATGTTTAAAGAAAAGAAAAAAAACTATTTTTCCCTTGTTCACCCTCGCTGCCTATTGGGCTCAAGTGTTGAATATTAACACTGCCCCTCCCCAAGAGGGAAAGCCAGCAATTACAGCATCCAGTGCATGGAGATCTTAAAGGGCTGACTTAAAAGCAAAAGGGGATGGTTCAAATCCCCTTACAGCCCTAGCCAAAACCTATGCTGCTGCTCGTTTATGATGGGGTTGACAGATTGTATAGAGCATGCTGGATATATATTCTATCACAGAATATTGAAAAGAATTAAAAAAATATATATATATATATATATATATATATATATATATATATATATATCCTCCTCACATGGCTAAAGTGAGTCCCTTGGTCACCCCACACCCAACCCCAATTATTTCCCACCTTCACCCCTTTGCCATCCTCCCATAGTGGTTTTTTAAAACTAAATTGCTGGCTATTGTGTATCCTGTCTTTATTTATTTGAAATATTCATCATACAGATGGCAGGATAGCCCCTTGAGATTTTATTTATTTATTTGCTCTTGGTAACCGGGTGGGTGCACTAGGCATAAGAATGCCTACTTTCAGGCATGACCCGGGAGAATACAAGTTACAATACATGAGTATACATGTGACACAGCACATAAGCGCAGTGAGGAAGGAGACCACATACAATCCACTTTGGGGTTAGCGGAAACATTGTTCAGCATGGTTCAAACATCACAGTTTGGACAGTCAAAAGAAAACAGTAATGCAGAAAAACCTGTGAGAAGAAACAGGCATTGCAAAGAAAAGTATACACAATATACAAAATATACAATAAGTGCCTTTATGTTGCCATTAGCTTGGGGAGAGTAGAAACAGTGAGGATAGGGAAGGGGAGAGAGGTGGGAAGCAGAGGAGGAAGAAGGTAAGGTAGGAGAGAAAGCATTAAAGGAGGGTTATAAGAGAAGTAGAGAAAGGTGACAGTGGAGTAGTTGCCTAGGGGCATGGAGGGCAGGGAGAAGATACGGTCTAAGATGGATGAAAGCATGTGCAGGGGCTAGCAGAACACAGATGATCACAGTGAAGTTTCTTGAAGCTAGCATGAGTGGGAGCTTGACGAATAGTTTGAGGTATGGAGTTCCAGTACTTTGGAGCCATGTAAGAGAAAGCACATGCACCCATATTGGTTTTGCATCTGGTAATATGGAGAGGGGCCTGGTCAGTAGATTGGAGCCCATAGGAGAGGGGTTGTGAGTGAAGCAGAGAGGCAAGGATTGGGGGAGACCCCATCTGGCAATACCACCAATTAAGAGAGCCATAGGACTGGTGTCGATGGGCAGAGGGGGAGGGCCATTTTAGGTCAGCATAGAGCTGGCAATGGTGTTTGTATCATGAAGATGCAGAGGCATAGTGGCAGATAGTGTCATAGGTGGTGCCCCATTTATGGAGGGTGGACTTTGAGGCAGATAGGTACGTGACTGAGCCATAGGCCAGGGCTGGAAGCAGAAAGCCTTGTGCCACAGCTAGTCTAGCCGATGGAGTGAGGGCATAGCTAGTGCAGTAGGCACCTCCTATCTTAGCATTGACAGATTTACAGGTGGTGGTGATGTGCAGGTCAAAATCCAGAGATTCATCAAGAAGAATGGCCAGATATTTAAGGGAGCTTGTGCTAACCAGTGAGGAACCATCAACACATGATATTTTGAGTGAGTTTTTGGTTAGATTTAAGTCTGGCAGGAAAGCCAAAGAGCATGGAGTGTGTCTTGTTTGTATTGAGAACAAGGTTGTTCTCAGTTAGCCAGGATCGAATATTTAAAAAATCCAAGGCAAGAGAGTGGTTAAAGTCAAAGATATTTCTTGCACAGTGGTAAATACAAGATACATTAGAGGGTTCCAAAAGCGTCAAACTCAAAAGCGTTTCTGCCTGAATCTACATCAACATGATTGCGTCAAAATTCAGGAGCCCCATTTTTATAGGGTCCCAGTTTTTGTGACAGTTTCCATGATTTACATCAGCTTACATCAAAAAAGTGACTTATGTGTCAAAAGTAGTGCATGTGCCAAAACAATGGTGCATGCATATGAAAAAATGGTGCATATGTCAAAATGATGGTGCATTCGTCAAAAAATAAAATGGTGAGTGAATCCAGAAAATGGTGTATGTGTCATTTTGTTTGAGTCAAGCTCCAGGTTTTGTGTCTAAAGTGCTAGACAATCACTAGATGGCCTAACAGTGCAGACAGAGGTCTACTTTGAAAATAGAGGTGGACAGATCTGGTTTGAAAATCCTGCCCAGGATGTCTGCTCTTCATGGTGGTGTCTGGACATGTCAAAATACAAAAGAGCATAGAATAATCTGCAAAATAATAGGTTACAAATATCTACTTAGAGAACTCACCTGAGGTGCATATCCTCAGTGTGATCCTACTTCCACTACACTTAGATGTAAATAAAAAAAAAACTGCAGTCATTTCTCAGTACTGTAGTTTACAGCTACTATCATGACTGATTAAATTGCCCTATTTACAACCAAATGTTTGACAGGGCTTACAGTTGAAAATACAATTACAGATACTAAACAAGCATTCGTCAATGCCGAACGTTTGCTTGCTGGTATTAGCATTGGAAATGCAGGAGTTAGAGAGATGCAGAATAGGAATGGCAGTGAAGTATTGAACTTCACGCCAACCCCATCTCCACCCTGCAGAGACGGACAGGCATTGGGGTATGAACTTGGGTTGTCGCCCATAACGTTCATGCCATTTTACCTCACCCTATCCTGCAGACACCAACACGTGTTGGGGCGTTCGTCTTTACAGTCACCGCATTTCATAAGGACATACGCTGAAACGGGTGCAGTATAGGAGAATGAGGTGAACTCTGGAGCTGAAGAGTCCAAGGCACACCTCGATGCCTGTCACTGGCTGCAGGGTGGGGGTGGGGGGTGAATGGCATGAGCATTACAGTCAGCAATCCAAAGACACACTTCTGATGCCTGTCAGTCTGTACAGGGTGGGACATTATGGTTAGAAACCGTAACGCCCTGGGAATTTGTTGGTATTTGCACTACAAATTTTCAACATGGCCTTTTTGTGATCCCCACCTCATGAAAGCATTTGTGACCTGTTCTCATGAACAGTAGCACTGTAGTTTTGTTAATGTGTCCCGAACTTTGAGTTTCCACAGTGACTGTGCCATTCTGCACCAGATGTATGAAAACAGATTGGGCAGGATGTGAAGAATGACAGCTGTACCATTCATAGGGAGGTGTGTAGAGATGGCAATGTTGAAAATCTGTAGTGAAAATATTAAAAATGCTCGAACTTCCGAGCGTACGTGGAAACTGTGTAACACATGGGCATAACACAGTCATTTAGTGGAATTATTTCACCAAATTTTCAACATAGGCATTTTGTGACCTCTGCTCATGAACACTGTCACTATGATTTTATTAATCTGTCCCAAACATTGATTTCCCACAGCGACCACGCTATTCTGCACCAGATGTGTAAATGCATATTTCGGGCAGGATATGAAACATGACAGCTGTACTGTTCATAAGGAGGTAAGAAAAAATGCCAGTGTTGAAAATCTAGTGAAAATATCACAAATGACGAAATTACGAGGGTGCATGGAAACTGCATAACGTACGCTCGTAACACAGTAATTTTATGGACTTTTGTCACTAAATTTTCAACACAGGAATTTTAGCACCTCTGCTCATGAACAGTGTCACTGTGATTGTTTTAATCTTTCCCGAACACTAACTTCCCACAGCGACTGCGCTGTTCTGCGCCGGAAGTGCGAAAACACATTTCAGCTAGGATGTGAAAAATGATAGTTGTACTGTTCATAAGGAGGTCTGAAAAAATGCCAGTGTTGAACATCTGGAGTGAAAATACTACAAATTTGTGAAGTTACGAGGGTGCGTGGAAACTGTGCAACGATGCTCATAACACAGTCATTTTATGGATCTTTCGTCACCAAATTTTCAACATAGGCATTTTAGGACCTCTGCACATGAACAGTGTCACTGTGATTTTCTTAATGTGTCCTGAACACGGATTTCCCACAGCAGCCGTACTATTCTGTGCAGGAAGTGCGAAAACACATTTCAGCCAGGATGTGAACAAATGACAGCTGTACTGTTCATAAGGAGGTGTGAAAAAATGATAATATTGAAAATCTGGAGTGGAAATATTACAAATTCGAGAAGTTACGAGTGTGCATGGAAACTGTGCAATGCACACTCGTAAAACAGTCATATTTCGGAATTTTTTCACCAAATTTGCAACATAGGCTTTTTGGGATCCCACCTCATGAACAGTGGCACTGTCATTTCATTAATCAGTCCTGAAAGGTGATTCTGCCCAGTGACTGTGAAATCACCTTTCCGGACCGAATAACGCACATGACAGTGACTGAATTAATGAGGAGGAGTCCAAATAACCTCACGTTGAAAATTTGGTACCAAAAGTCCAAAAAATGGCCTAGATATCCACATAAGTTAAAAAAAAACCTTTATATGCTATTATACAGCTTACCAGCATTTCTTCAGTTTGTGGTCGGCTTTGAAGAGTGCAGACATGTTCCCAGTCCACTGAAGGTCATCGCACAGGGCTCCGGAGGTAAGTATGGGGTGAGCGGGGTGTGGGGACATGGGGTACTCAGAGGGTGGGCGTGGGTTGGGGAAGAGAGCACTGGACACAACATGGGACCATTTTCTACTTTTCAGGTTAAAAATAAATTGAAACCGTTGCGGGAAGGTTTTCCTTTTTTGCAGATAGATTTGCACGCTGGGGTGGGCCCCCAGTGTGCCACCTGTGTGTTTTGTTTTTGGGGAGACTGAAGCTGACAGGGATTGGGGCCCCCATTGGCAAAGTAAGAAGGATCTATGTTTGGGGGGAAGACATGATGTTGGGGGGGGATTGGGTACCCCCCTCGGCAAACAAAATGTATTGGGGGGGTATTATGCCGACAGGGAGTGGGCTCTCCCATCGGCAAATGATCTGGGGAGACGGTATGCCAACAGGGGGAATGGGCACCCCCGCTGGCTTTTATGGGGACTTTGAGGCAGTGACAGCTGTCGCCATGTAACTAGAAATGTTACACCAGGCAAGGCACCACCCTGCAATGACAGGTCGCTCCCTCATTGCAGTGGAATGACTGATGCTGCAATGACGAGGCAGCCCCTCATTGCAGCGGCCAAATTGTTTCAAGTTGGTGGCACTTTTGCAGAACCAGTGTCATCAGGACACTGGGCCTGCATTGGGTGAACAGTGCCAAGCCCACAAATGCAGTGCCGGCGTTGACAACCACAGTGTCGCACCTCCACAACCCGCTTCTCTCCTAAGCTGCCACATAATGTTTCTTGTGCATGCGTGCAAGTAAACATAAAAATGCAGTTTAGCACAATTGGAACAGTATTCTGGGTGGCCTGGGTTTGAGTCCCAACTGAGGCACTTATTTCTTTCTCTCTTCAGTTTGTATGTGTTCCACAAATGTGCATGCCACACTCTTGTGATTGAAAAATACACTTTACTCTGTCACTTTAAATGTAAATAAAAACCTACAATACTATGACTGTACTGGACAGTATAATACAGGCTATGCATTCCAACCTCACCAAGCTAGAATATTTAGATTCAAGGCTTGCTCCTGACTGAACAGAAGCTTCCTGGGAAAAAGAAAACCTTGGAGGTCTGATAAATGTGAATGAGGATTGCACTGGGTCCTGGCCTGCATTACAGTTGTTGTTGTGAACCCGGTTTTGTAGCCTAGTGCCTCAGCCATTGACTGTTGCTGCTAAGCACTGGTGATTGGAAGTCATTACAAATGAGTGTGTAGGTGTGGGAGTGGAGTGGAGCGGAGCGGGGAGATTAGAGTGCCAGGAAAGCCCTCTGGCAAACCAGTGGTAAAAACTGAAAAACAAGAAGAATTACATAGGTCAAATGTTCTACCTCGTATTTTTTCTTCCATGCTTCCTGTGCCCACTGCTGGAGATTGTGCCAAGACAGGTAGGACTGAAATGCTGAATCTTCTGCTAACAAAATATCCCGATGAGCTGTAACATACAGAGGAATACACAGTTCAACATGGATCTAGTACTGTTTGCAACTGATCTACAACGATGAGCTGTAACATACAGAGGAATGCACAGTTCAACATGGATCTAGTACTGTTTGCAACTGATCTACAACGATGAGCTGTAACATACAGCGGAATGCACAGTTCAACATGGATCTAGTACTGTTTGCAACTGATCTACAACGATGAGCTGTAACATACAGAGGAATGCACAGTTCAACATGGATCTAGTACTGTTTGCAACTGATCTACAACGATGAGCTGTAACACACAGAGGAATGCACAGTTCAACATGGATCTAGTACTGTTTGCAACTGATCTACAACGATGAGCTGTAACATACAGAGGAATGCACAGTTCAACATGGATCTAGTACTGTTTGCAACTGATCTACAACGATGAGCTGTAACATACAGAGGAATGCACAGTTCAACATGGATCTAGTACTGTTTGCAACTGATCTACAACGATGAGCTGTAACATACAGAGGAATGCACAGTTCAACATGGATCTAGTACTGTTTGCAACTGATCTACAACGATGAGCTGTAACATACAGAGGGAATGCACAGTTCAACATGGATCTAGTACTGTTTGCAACTGATCTACAACGATGAGCTGTAACATACAGAGGAATGCACAGTTCAACATGGATCTAGTACTGTTTGCAACTGATCTACAACGATGAGCTGTAACATACAGAGGAATGCACAGTTCAACATGGATCTAGTACTGTTTGCAACTGATCTACAACGATGAGCTGTAACATACAGAGGAATACACAGTTCAACATGGATCTAGTACTGTTTGCAACTGATCTACAACGATGAGCTGTAACATACAGAGGAATACACAGTTCAACATGGATCTAGTACTGTTTGCAACTGATCTACAACGATGAGCTGTAACATACAGAGGAATACACAGTTCAACATGGATCTAGTACTGTTTGCAACTGATCTACAATCTTCAGCATCTGGATGTGACAAAATTAGTGCTTAAGCTATCACAATATTAATAGTACCTACTGTGTTTACTTGGAAAGCATAAGAATAGACCATAACATTGGTATTAAATAGTACCTTTTGTAAAACTTGCATCTCAGAGGGCTTTGCACAGCAACAATTGAGATACTTTTTTTTTTTTTTTTGCACTATTGTCCACCGTAATTGTAATCTTATGAAGTGTACTGTATTGTATTTATGCCCAGGACCACCTTGAAAATGAGCTTGCTCAATGGTGTTTATGCCTGGTTAAATAAAGTGATTGATTGATACTGGCAGTGTAGGGGCTGTATACGTACAAACATTACAACAGCTGTTAACTGCTTACACAGCATTGATACACAGCTCTGGACAATTGCATAAGTACTTGTTTTTTGAGAAGTGGAATGTTGGCCAGGACATCCCTTACTCTTCTGAAAAGTGGCCATGGGATGCTGACTTCCACATGGATAACCACCAGAGATGGGCAGAAAGGTCTTAGTTTTACATCTCATTTGAAAGACACAAACCCCAATGGTTCAGTACCCTCACTACCACCACACTTGAGTATTTGTTTTGGATATGAGTCGAGGTCCAGAATTTGAGCCCAGGACCATGAGACAGAAATGAGAGTGAGCCCATGACCATGAGGCAGAGGAGTGAGTGAGCCCAGGACCTTGAGGCTGAGGTGATAGTGAGTCCAGGAACTTAAGAATGAGGGGAGAGTGAGCCTAGAACCTTAAACCTGAGAGAAGAATTAGCCCAGGACCTTGAGGCTGAAGTCAGAGTAAGCCTAGGACCTTAAGACCAAGGTGAGAGTCAGTCCAGGACCTTGAGGTCAAAGTGAGAGGAAGCTCAGGACCTTGAAGGGTCTTTAGGATGAGGTAAAAATGATCCCAGGACCTTGAAAGTGAGCCCAAGATTCTGAGATTGAGGTGAGAGTGAGCCTAGGACCTTAAAGATGACATGAGAATGAGTCCAGGATCTGGAGGATGAAGTGAGAGGGAGCTCAGGACCTTGAGGCTGATGTGAGAGTGAGCACAGGACCTTGAGGCCAAGATGAGAGTGACCTCAGGACCTTGAAGGGATCCATGTCATAACGGTGACTGTGGAATAGTGATCGCCATTACGGTGAGTGAACATCGCCAAAAATGAATTTCGGCGATGCACACTTGTGTTGAGGAGTAAAAGGGTGCCCAAGACCTATGTTTTTTTATTTTTAATGTGAGGGGCTGTGCCCCCGAACCCCCCTACTAATGGATTCTCAACTCCAGGGGTGATGTCGGTGGGGTGAAAAACATGCAAAATGAAAACCACATGCCGCAAAAAAAAATAAATTCCATCCCGGACCCGAACCCTGCACCTACCAGCCGACCACTTTCCCCACTGTGCTACCGGACCAGCTTGGCAGCTGCCTGCCATAACCCCTCCCACATACCATCCTTCCCCTGCCTCTCCCCCCACTCTATGCATGTGTTAACGAGCGTACTTTCCATTGCTGTATGTCACCCACCCCAGTATCTGGTCACCCCCTCTGCCAGGTAGCCCTGAACACAGGTGCCATAACTGAGTCGCTGTTTTTGTAGGTGCCCAATTGCGGTCACCTTGTTCACGGGCTACCCGTTGGGGCTGTGATGAGAGTGAGTCCAAGATCTTGAGGCTGAGGTGAGAATGAGTGCAGGACCTTGATGCTGAGGTCAAAGTGAGCGCAGGACGTTGAGGGCAAGGTGAGCCTAGGGTCTTAAAGCTGAGCAGAGAGTGAGCATAGGACTTTGAAGATGAGGTGAGAATGTGATGAAAAGAGTCTCATTCACTCTTCATTTACGTCCTTTGCCTAAGTCAATGGTTCTTAGACTTTGTCACAGTGAGCCTCCCCAAATCCATGGAAAAGGTTCTGAGCCTCCCCCAAAAACTGAAATAATCTTGGGCCTCCCCAAGGAAAAATAACATGCTGTACTTTATGCAGCACACCATGAATAAATTGAAACCCCTTTGAGTACTTGGCTCACATTCAGTTCTTTGTCTTATACTGATGTGGAACCTTTGAAAAAGAGTTCTTGTGCTCAAAGGTGTTATCTGAATAACAAATAAATAAAATTAAGAAATATTATTATTCAGTTTATTGTAACCCCGGCCAGCCTATTTGCTCCACTATTTTCATTCTTGAACCATTGTTACCCCTTGTTGCAGTACCTTCATGGTTCAGACTACTTCTCTGTTTCTCTTATGAAATTACCTTAGTACATACTTTGCCCTCTCCCTTCCTTCCCTGCTGCTCAGCAACTTCTCTGGGGATACTTTGCTCCTTCCTGCTGTTGCTCTTAGCACTTCTATGCTCAACCTTGTATTTGGGCTGTTCTGCCATCAGTTTACAAATTGATCAATGACCACCACTCATTATCAATTTATTGTTCATATTTGTTTGCACTATTGTTCATTGTGTATTTCTTGATTGTTTTGCAGTTACCTTTTTGAAATATATTCACTACCTACCCTTCCCAGGGTACACCCGAAATGAGCTTTGGCTCATTCACCTTCCCTTGTCACCTATTAATAAACAAATACATAAAATTCACCTACTATTGGCCTTTTTCAGTTTGCTTCATCTCTTCACACAAAATACATAAAACTCAAAATTTAAATACTGTACTTTTTCAGACTCGCTTGAGCCTCCCCTTGAACAGGTTGGGGCCTCCCCAAGGAGGCTGGCCTCACCATTTGAGAACCACTGGCCTAAGTGACCATAACAGCAAGCTACATAAACCAAGGGTGAAGCAACAGGAAATATTACGGGTGCTGTTATATTCAT
Source organism: Neoceratodus forsteri (assembly GCA_016271365.2). Classification (NCBI taxonomy): domain Eukaryota; kingdom Metazoa; phylum Chordata; order Ceratodontiformes; family Ceratodontidae; genus Neoceratodus; species Neoceratodus forsteri. Next base: position 660,523,051 of record CM057456.1, on the reverse strand, counting down.
GCAGAGACATACAACCTGGTAAATGTATTCATTTTGAAGGGAAACAACAATTACTGAATGGTAAACACCGCTGAAAGTGAAACCATAATGTTTAAGCTATAGTAGCTACAGTACCAGGCAATGCAAAAATTCAGTAGTTAATGAAGACAATCGGGTTAACCACTACTGCTGTTTTAAAGAGACAGAATAACAGACACAGCTGAAGTGTTATGTTCATCTCTAACTGAAAGTGAATTGATATTCCAGCTGAGCATTTGGAGTAACGCATATACAGCTGTAGCAACCCACTAGTCTCAAGATCAAATCTGGATTCTTTTTACATTTGTAATTCCCTCTATATAAGTGTGTGTGAAGCTGACTGCTATTACTAACTCTCATATAAAAAGAACTTGCTCAACCAGTGGTCTACTGTCAGTGAATTCTCGTTCACTCACTACTTAGCACAGAATCTTAAAAGGCTACAAGCAACACTGCATGCATATGCATTTATCTTTTCCTGCCCCAATAGTTGATGAGGTTCCCTTGCCACAATCTTAGTGGAGACTTATTTAAAAAAAAAAAACAATGTATGCCTTGTTACTTTAAGATCTACTGATGCTAATCTGTGGGAGAAACAAACTGTCGTATGGGAGCCCCCTGCCTTAGTGGCTCAATATGACACGAATACGTTTGTTACAAATGGTTGATACTTCTCATCAACACTCATGGATTTTGTAATGTCAGCATTTAAATTTCCAGTCAGCTGGATATTTTAAATATTACACAGTGCACATATACAGTATTTTGCACTTCAAACTCAACTAAGAATGAGTGAGTGTACAGTTGAAAAGATGATGATTTTATCATGATCAAGGCCACTCACTTATGGTGATTAATGAAATTAAATTCCATTTTTAAGATATGAAATTGCAGGAATTGTGCCAGTGATTGTCTAATTTCTGGATTTTACCGTGATTCTACTGTCATTCTTTTAATATGTGTACAAATAATCAGAATAAAAGAAGGCTTAATATATAGATCATTAAATAAATGAAACTGAACATAATACAGGAAGCAATTATAATACAAATACAAGTTCTGTAGATTTACTGAACCAGTATGAAATGCCAAATTCAGTGAAATTCTTTGTTTTAACCGGTGCGCAGGCACCCAAATTCTAGAATTTACCAGGTTTTCCAGTACAAAATGAAAAAAGTAGCCTTGATTGTAATATATTATAAATGATCATTATTAATTATGTTCAAAGATCATGTTCAATCTTGGAAACACCCTCACATCATGACTAACAAGAATGGAACATGAACATTAAATGACTGCAAGTTGAAAACATGATATTTAAATGACTGTGTTTAATGATCATCATTATCATACCGTCATGATTTTTCAGGATTATCTATGCTTATATGAGCTTACCCCCATAACAATGACAAAGGACAAATGGCAAGTATTGTTGGTGATACTAGGAAAGGAGGGCAGGATGGGAGGGGTGGAAAAGGGTGGAAGGTGGTTACCCTTAATGCTAGGAGCCTTGGGAGGAAAACTGCAGAGTTACAGGTTCTCATGGCAGAGGGAGATGTGGACATTGCAGCCATCACGGAAACATGGGCCACCCAATACAATGACTGGGACCTGTCTGTACCAGGGTACAGGGTATTTTATAGGGACAGGGTGATTGGGAAAGGAGGGGTGTGGCACTATATGTGAAGGAAGGACTGAAGTGTGTAAGGGAGGAAGGGGAGGAGGGTAGTACGGAGTCACTATGGATGCAAATCCAGGATTCCAAGAATAGGATTCTTAGAATGGGAGTGGTGTACAGGCCACCATCTCAGATGGAGGAGTTAGACAGGGAACTAGCGGGACAGATCAGGAGGACCTGCGAGAAGGGTAGTGTGGTGATTGTGGGGGACTTCAACATGCCAGGAGTGAACTGGAGCACCCCAACAACCAGGAACAGAAGGGAGCAGGTACTGCTGGATGCCTTCCAGGACAGCTTCCTGCTGCAAATGGTCAGTGAACCAACCAGGTTAGGGAATACCCTTGACCTTGTGCTGGCAAATGGGGACTTTGTGAGAGAACTTACAGTGGAGGAACCGCTGTCAGGGAGTGACCACCACTCAGTATGGCTCACATTGGATATGGGCAAGGAAGGAGTGGAATCTGGCACAATAGTGCTGGACTTCAGGAGGGCCGACTTTGGGAGGATGGGGGAAGTGGTAAAAGGGTACCTGGCCAGAATTCAATCTAGTATGGACACTAACCAGAGGTGGGAGCTCATAAAGCTGGGGATAGTGGAGGCAACCAAAACCTGCTGCAAAGCCCACAGCAAGAAGGCTAGGGCTAAGAAACCAATCTGGTTGAGCAAGGAGATCATGGAAAAGGTAAGGAGGAAAAGAGCTGCCTTTAGGAAGTACAAGAAAACAGGGAGGGGGAGGACAGGGAGGAGTACTTGACAGAATCGAAGGAGGTGACAAGGGCAGTAAGGGGAGCCAAAGCATCTACGGAACTCAGGCTGGCACAAGGCATTAAGAAGGGGGAGAAGGACTTCTTTAAGTACATCAGGGAGAAAAGGAGCTGTAAGGACCACATAGTAAGGATTAGGAAGGAGGGGGGTTGGGTGGAAGCAGGGTGCGATAAGGTGGAAGCACTAAATGAGTACTTCTGCTCTGTATTTACTAAAGAGAGGAGGGGAGTGACACCCAAGGTGAGAGAAATGGCAGAAGCAGGGTGGGAAGTGGTGACAGATGGGGAAATCATGGGGAGCAGAGTTCGAGAGGGTTTGAAGGCACTGAGGGTGGACAAGGCGCCAGGCCCAGATGGCATCCACCCCAGGGTACTGAAGGAGCTGGCAGAGGTCCTTGCAGGACCTTTGGCAGACCTATTTAATGCCTCACTACATTCGGGGTGTGTACCTCAGGACTGGAGGATGGCTCATGTGGTGCCCCTCCACAAGAGTGGCCCCAAGGATGAACCGGGAAACTACAGACTAGTGAGCCTCACATCCATCATGGGTAAGCTAATGGAGACTATCCTGAAGGAGAGGCTGGTGGCCCTCCTAGAGGCCAAAGGACTACAGGACAGCAGACAGCATGGCTTCATACATGGCAGATCCTGCCAAACCAACCTGGTCATGTTCTATGACTGGGTAACTAGGCAACTGGACAGTGGCCACGCAGTGGATGTCCTGTATCTGGACTTCAGTAAGGCATTCGACTCAGTGCCACATGGAAGGCTGGGAAGGAAGTTAGTAGGCACAGGGGCGGGTGCAAAGCTGGTGAGATGGGTAGGAAACTGGCTGCAGGGAAGGCAACAGAGGGTGGTGGTGGGTGGAGAGCTCTCATACCCAAGGGCAGTGACGAGCGGTGTTCCACAAGGCTTGGTGTTGGAACCACTGTTGTTTGGGATATTCATTGCAGACATATCATGGGACATCAAGAGCAAGATCAGTCTGTTTGCTGATGATACCAAGGTAGGCGCGGTGGTGGATGACCTAGGGGGATGGCAGAGGTTGCAGGATGATCTGGCAAAGCTTGAAACCTGGTCAGACACCTGGCAACTGGGCTTTAATGCCAAAAAGTGCAAGGTGCTGCATTTTGGGATGAAGAACCCAAGGAGGAGTTACCAGCTATGGGGAGTGCAGCTAGCCCAGACAGAGGAGGAGAAGGATCTGGGTGTGCTCATTACAGGGTCAATGAACAACTCGGCACAATGTAGGAAGGCAGCTGCAAAGGCCAACAAAATGCTGGGTTGTATTGCAAGGGGTATATCCTTGAGGAGGGAGGAGGTGATTCTGCCACTGTATAGGTCATTAGTTAGACCATACCTGGAGTACCTGCAGTACTGGCGTCCATATCTGAAGAGGGACATTAAGTTACTGGAAGGGGTGCAGCGAATGACAAGGATGATCAAGGGGCTGGGGGACTTATCATGCGAGAGGAGGTTGAAGGAGTTGAACATGTACTCATTGGAGGAGAGGAGAGACAGAGGTGACATGATTGAAACCTTTAAATACATGAAAGGAATAAACAAGACAGGTATAGAGGGGCTGTTCAAAGTAAGGGAGGGGAGGGCCACCAGGGGCCATGATATGAGACTGGAGCGTGGAAGGTTCAGGAAAGAGATGAGGAGACACTTTTTTACAGAGAGGGTGGTGGCTGGGTGGAATGCGTTACCTGCTGAAGTGGTATGCAGTAGAACAGTCGACTGCTTCAAACGAGGATGGGACAGGACAAGGGGGAGGGTTAATGAAGGGGAAGGGTGGAAGGGAGGGACAGCTGCAGAATAAGGGGTGCTAGCTGCACATTTGAGCAGACTTGATAGACCTCTAGGCCTTTATCTGCTGGCAAATTTCGTATGTTCGTATGCTCAGGATCACAGCAATAAATTAAGAAAAAATCAATGTATGTTATTTTCTGTACTTTAGGGCCCAGATATTCAAAGGAGATGCACCCGGTGCAACTGAGCTGCACCAGCGCATCTCCGAAATGCGCCCCTGGGCCATATTCAAAAAGAGGTGATGAGCCATACAATTCCGGATGCGCTGTGGCACAAAGATAATGTATGCAGTGCATCCGGAGGGTGCGTTCCCCTGCATATGCAGCACATCTCCATATTCAGCTGAGATGTGTGGTGCAGCTGCCCGCACATCTCGGAGATGTGCTACGCAAAGTTAGGTATGGAAAAAACATTCCTAAGTCATAGCCACCCACAGGCAGGCCACTGTATTTCACAGTGCAACACAGCAACCACTAGCCCCTGGGTGGCTACCCCCCATATCCCATCGTGTAATAAGACATCCCCCTTCCCTGGTAGTCCCACCCATTCCCAATCATGTTAAAATAAATATCATCCTGCCCTGGTAGTCCAGTGGCCCCCGCCCATCCTCAATCATGTAATAAAATATCCCCTTCCTTGTAGTCCAGTGGCCCCGCAGCCCCCATGTATAATAAATAAACATTCCCCTGTCCCTGGTAGTCTAGTGTTCCCCATCCTGAACTCCATCCGAATAAAGAATCGCTGCTGAACTGCCCTGGTAGTCTAGTTGTACCTCCATACCTTCCTGAACCCCATCCGAATAATCATTTAAATTTGAAAATCCTTGGTAGTCTAGTGTGCCCCACCCCAAACCCCATCCGATGTACAGTTCCCGATCGCAAGTCTCTGGTAGTCTAGTGCCCCGCCCTGATTCTAACCAAAAATCCAAACACTGGACCTCCCTGGTAGTCCAGTGGACCCCCCACCTGCTCCCCATCCCAGTATTGCTAACATGTTGGTGGGCAGCACAACCACCCACAGACCGCCACTGCTTGCCCCCAACTGAGCTGTCTGTGAATGACAGCGTACTGTGCACACCTGTAAGCCCATTGGTGCGACTACTGGGCCGATGGGCTTCTGTGTATCTGATACACTCATACAACTTTGAATGAAATCATACAGTACACACTGCAAGCTCATTGGTCAACGAGTGTCTACTAATGGGCTTACAGGTGTACAATGCGCTTTCATTCACAGACATTCAGTCAGCGGGCAGACATGGCGGTGCGTGCAGGGTTGTGCTGCCCGCTGATGTGTTGACAATGCTGGGACAGGGGGAGTGGGGTGGGGTGGGGTCCCTCAGTGGGTGGGGGTTCCATTGGACTGCCAGGGAGGGCCAGTGTTTGGATTTTTCTAGTTAAGGATTCATGGGGGGCTCTAGAGTACCAGGGACTTGCAATCGGGGAACTGTACATTGGATGGAGTTTTGGGATGGGAGGGGGGGTTACCACTAGACTACCAGGGAAATTTGAATTGAAATTATTATTTGAACGGGGTTCGAGGAAGGGGGAGTACCACAGGACTACCAGGGCAATTCATATGGGGATTCTTTATTCAGATGGGGTTTGGGGATGGGAGGGGGATACCACTAGACTTACAGGGACTATGAAGGTGACATTTCTTCATGATCAGGGTATGGGTCAGGGAGGAGGGCCACTAGACTGCCAGGGAAACTTTCACTTAATTTATGCTTACATAATCAGGTCCCGCCGGCAGGGTGCCCGGCGCATCCTTCAGGGCGCATCCCTGCCCCAGATATGCAAATGGGCCATAATGACATGCAAATGGCCCCATTTGCATCTTGCATGCATAATGGCCCCATCTGCATGTTGTGGTCTGAATATCTGGGGGGCATGCACAGGCGCATCCTCGGTGGCCCCATTTGCGCTGCCCGCATCTTTGCCATATTCAGACGGGATGCGCGATAGCGTATACCATTTGAATATAGCAAGTTTGTGCTCTGGCACAACTCAGATGTGCGGCGCAGACACTTGTGCCCATTCTGGGCACAGTTTAAAAATCCTGGCCTAGTTATTTATCTTGTATTTTATTCAGACACCTTTATTGGAATTATTAGTTGTAATGCATCTTCTAGCCAAACACACAGCTTTCATTTATATTTACTTTTACACCTTATTTCTTACACGTTATAAGGGCTCAAATTGGTTAATATATATAGAATAATTCACTGCAAAATCTTTGTTGATGCATTAATTAGGGTTAAAGTGACAAAAGTAGGGAAATGTAGTGTTAGGGTTCCCAACCTAACACCCCACCCCATCTTGTAAGCGGCAACAGGAAAAACCATTACGGTTTCACCTCTCCTGTGTCTTCACAAATGAGGTATGGGGCATGGGTTGGGGTTGCCAACCCTAACATTCATCCCATTCCATCAGTAAATAAGCCGAGATGTGTGCAGTATATGAGAATGGGTGAGCATTAGTGTTGACAACACCAAAGCACACCCCCTGCCTCATTTGCAAAGTAGCAGGAGAGGTGAAACCGTTATGTTTTTTCCTGTTGCTGCCTGCAGGGTGGGGGTGGGATGTTAGGGTTGGGAACCCTAACACCACATTTCCCTACTTTTGTCACTTTAACCCTATCTGGTGAATTAACAAAGTTTTTTTTGTAATGAATTTCTTTACTTTTTGAGATGGTATAATTGTATCCTCATTCACGTGAGCTTCCATCCCTCCATAGATGCATGCATCTATGTAAAACAGCACATTTTTTCCTTCCTTGTATGGTTTGTTAAAGTTCCAATGTTACCTATGGCAATTTGCATTTTTATTATTTTTTTATATGGCTCCTAAATGTTTTTTGGGGGAATATGTTTTATTCTTGTAGTACTCATTAAGATCTTTGTTTTGATATACAGATTTTCTCTTAATTCAAAATATTGAGGGAATTATGGCTTGTTGAACTTCAAATCTGGGAAAAAAACTAAGCTCAAAATCTTTTTTTTTTCGTTAGAAGGGATCCTTTTTCATATAAAACAAAAAAAAAAAAACATGTGAAAAAGGATTCCTTCATGCCAAAAAAAAGAATTGGGGAAAAAAACTAAATTCATAGTCTTTTAGCGTATGACGGCATTCCTATTTTCAAATGAATAAAAAAAATGTGAAAAAGGATACCTGCATACGATAAAAGAATCGGAAAAAGAACTGAGTCCAAAATCTTTTTTCATATGAGGGCATCGTTTTTCGTATGAACAAAAAAACATACAAAAAAAGATCCCTTCATACGAAAAAAGAACTGGGACTTGTTTTTTTTTCCTGATTCTTTTCATATGAAGGATCCTTTTTCGCATGTTTTTTTTTGTACATACAAAAAAGGTGCCCTCATACAGAAAAAAAAAGAATTTGGACTCAGGTTTTTTCCAGATTCTTTTTTCATATGAAGGGATTCTTTTTCGTATGGCCAAATTATTGTTTTGTATAGTCATACAAAGAAGTGGAAGTGAGTCACGTAAAAGGATTTTAAAATAAACAACACATTTGGGGTAATTTTTCCAACAGTTAAGTGCAGAATCCACCTAATGGGTCCTGATGACCAATGTGTTGGTGTCCGTCCAGGATGTCCTTTTGGTGGGTTTTAAAAATTTATATTTTGAAAAGGAAAATGGAAACAAGATGGTGGCCATACAAAACTATTTTTTCCTCACAAAAAAGGATGACAACCCGTATGAAAAAGGATCCTTTTTCATATGGACCAAATAATTTTTTTTAATTCCAAGCAGCTAACCAAAAGACCGCACTGAGCATTCTCAGAACCGGAATTTTTAAATTTAACACCTTTGGAACAGATTAACATTTTTTCACCAAACCAGCAAAAGGCAGTTTATCAAAAGCAGTTTAGAATAGACGATTCTGAGTTAAAGTCTTATTTACAGTCAAGCAATATACCTCAATTTAAATGTAATGATAAACCCATTACCTTAAGTGAGATAAAGGAAACTATTAAGAAACTTACTAAAATAAAGACACCAGGACTAGATAGTTGTATAACCTATTGTTATTTCTTAACTTGTTAACTTGTAAGCATTCTGGTTAGACTGGGTCATGGGGGAATCGGTGGATGGTCTCGGGAAGCCACTATCCATCATAGGAGAAGCTAAAGTGATTCATATTTTAAAAGGTGGGAAAGATCCAAAGAAAGTGAAGAGTTCTAGACCAGCGTCACTTTTGAAGATCCAAAGAAAAGTCAAGAGATACAGACCCGTGAGACTCTTAAGCTTAAGACCACTAAATAATTGTGAAACTAATAGTGAACAGAATTAAGCAGGGAATCCCTAAGGCCAACCATCATAACCAATGTGTTTTTTTTCAGGGAAGGACAGTTACCCAGGCAATAAGGGAAGCACAGGCACTTCTTGCATTAATTAATATGGACACAGAAAGGTAGTATGCTGTAGCACTTGATGCTAGTACGGCCTTTGATGTAACTAATACTGTATACATTAGGAACTGTTTAGAACATTGGGATAGTCCAAGAAATTTGTGTAGAATAATTAATATACTATGCCCTATCTAATATGACTGAAATTCCAGATAAATGCATGTTTAACAAAGCAATTGGTTATGTTAAACAACATTCAGCAAGGTTGCCCACTGTCCCACAATATTTTCATGTTATGCCTGCAACCATTCCTGCAGCGTGTGAGGAGGAATCAGAGGACTGAGGATGTTCAGTTAAATCAGTGAAGAAATTAAAATGAGTGCCTTCACAGATGACAATTTATTAAGTTTGAAAACTTTAATTTCTTCCTTAGAAGTCTTCCTGCAATAAGTGGATAGATTCCTCACTCTTTCAGGTTATATTATAAACAAACAAAACATCTTTCACTATAATAATCTACATTTGGTAGCAAAAAATAAGTCTATCCAAAGGAAACTAGATAGAGTCTGTTATATGCCGACTGTATTTGCAAAAATGAACAAAAATGGTAATGACGGATGTTGGCATAATTGTGGAAATAGAGGTGAGCTGTCCCACCTTTGGTGGCACTGCCCTGAGATTAGCAGATGTTAGGAATTGACTAGAAATTACTTGGAACAAATTTTATAATAGGAAATCCTTTTTTGTATGGAGATATTCGTCTTAAATGATTTTGACAACCTCCAACTTAATAGATATAAGGAAATTATTTTAGCTCTGGAAACTATAACAACTAAGAGGCTTATACTTACAAACTGGAACACCTAAGATCTACCTATATTTTACAGACAAAAATGGTGATTTGTTTTTAAAGATTCTATTCTGTACAAAAAGTATGGCACAGTATTGAAAATACGGTGGCCTGGATATTCAAAGCGGTTGCACATGCGCAACTGCGGTAATGCGCCATGGAGCGATATTCAGCGGGAGCCATTGCGCAGTACAAATTGCAGTGCACCAATGTGCAACTGTAATAAATGCATGTGCAAGGGCAGGGAGCGTTCCCATGAATATGCGGCACAGTGCGATATTCAACCCCTGACCCATGGTGCAAGTGTGGAACAACAGCCAGATGCGCGGAGCAGACTTGAGCCTATAAAAACAGGGAGGAAGCAGGGGGACAGCACTTGCACCAGAGGGGAGCAAGACAGAGAGAGAGACAGAAAGGCAGACAGAGAGAGATAGACAGAGAGACAGAGACAGAGACAGAGGGAGAGGGGAGAGAAAGAGAGAGAGTGTGAGAGACAGGGAGACAGACAGAGTGAGAGTGAGAGAGTGAGAGAGGAGCCACCAGACCCTGAAGGGAGTGACACAGGCATCCACAGGGGTGTGGGACAGAGGTCGCAGGTGACTGCAATTCAGGGGCAGGCGTCACAGGAGGGAGCCCGGCAAAGCGACAGGCACTGCCCCACGGTGGCAAGCAGTCCACTGGAGCCGGACGTCCAGGGGGAGACAGGACAACAGGGGACATGGCCAGTTCAGCCTTCCAGATGGAGGCCATAATGAGAGGTGTGAGGAGGCAGGGGGCAGAGCGACGTGGCCATGGAAGGGCCTGTCGTAGGTACGCCTGGAACAGGCAGTACCAGCCCTGCATCAGCTTCGAGACCCACACTGATACGGAGATCGTGGGCCGGTATTGCCTGAACCAGGCAATTCTGAGGCAGCTCTGTGAGCTATGTAGTGAGGAGATGCAGGCACCCACTAGACGGAGCCACACCCTGACAGTGGAGATGAAAGTGACAGCCGTCATGTGCCTTCTCGCCGCGGGCACCTTCCTGAGACCAACAGGGGACACCACAGGCATAACCCAGTTGGCCATGTCATGGCTCCTCACACAATTCCTCAATGCCCTGCTGCTACATGCTGTGGACTACATCCATTTCCCCAGCACACAGGCAGAGCGTACAGCAACCATGCAGGAGTTCCACAGGGTAGCACGTATGCCTGGTGTGCTAGGGGCCAATGACGGCACCTATGTGGGCATCCGCATGTCACCTGGCCCAGAGGGGGTAGCATATGTGAATAGGAAGGGCTACCCCAGTGTCAACTGCCAGGTGGTGTACGATGCCAGGGGGCACATAACCAACGTCTGTGCCACACACCCTGGGAGCACACATGACACATTCATCTGGTACAGCTCAGCACTGTGCCACAGGTTCGAGAGTGAGGATATCCCCACGGGCCACCTAGTGGGTAAGTATGGGATGACCATTGGCAGCTGGGTACAGCAGGGCATTGGAAGGGGTGGGCAGGGCAGTTGCTCTGGCGGGAGTGCCAGGGATGGGCAAGGGGCACAGTGACAGAGGACACCAGGCTAACCATATATCTGTCCACACAGTTGACAGTGGCTACCCACTCAGGCCCTGGCTGCTCACCCCCTACCGGCACCCGTTGACCCCAGCAGAGGACCAGTACAATGAGGCACATGCCAGCACATGGAACATCATTGAGCATGTGTTCAGGATGCTGAAGGCATGATTCCGTTGCCTAGACAGGTCTGGTGGTGCCCTACAGTACAGCCCCTCGAAGGCCTGTGGCCTGTTCCTGGCCTGCTGCATGCTGCACAACATGGCCATTAACCGTGGGATAGCTGTCGAGGCCGAAGAGGGGGACAGCAGTGGGGATGATGGGGGCAATGGGCGGGGGGTGGTGGGCAGCCCCCCCCCCCAGTGGAGGGATCCCCGGCTCCTCAGGATGGCATGCCAGCACTGGGACACGATTGCACAGGAGCACTTCGGCGCACACAGGTAGGTGGAGAAACACCCATGCAATGAACAGACACAATGGCACAGCACACGGGCATGGCTATGGGCATGCACACACAGCCATGGGGCAGAGGCGGGGTGGCGATGCCACACAGCCACACATAACACCATGCAGCACTATACAGCAACACACACACACACTGGCACACGCAGGCCTGTGCCCAGGTGCTAGCACGTGGCATGGATCAGATGCAGGGCGCCGGTGCACAGGCGCAACCAGTGCTGTGCTGCCATCATCTCGCACACGCCACACGGGCCAGCGGCCGGGTGGGTGCGCACGCGGGCAGCATATGGCGTGACACACAGGTGCCACGACTGTGTCATGAACACACATCGCCCATGTGCACACAGGGCGGTGGCAGCTGACTGCAGAAAGGGCGGCATGCACATCAGGTCCGGCCATGTGGACACACGGCCGCCATGGACATGTGGGTGGCCGCACCACGGCCGCTCGGCAGCCACAGGCTGCTCAACGGCCATAGGGGGGTATGCAACTGCCCCCCAGGGGTCGAACTGCGGGAATGTAACCAGGTCCTCGCAGGGGTCTGTAGGCACCCAAACAGGCCCGCTCCAGGCATGCCTGGGATGCCAACAGCTGAGCCCAGTGTTAACATTGAGGATGTCACCCAATGCTTGGTCCGTGGGGTTGACAGTGCACTCTGCAGTGACTGCATGCCCTGTGGCAGCCAGTGGCACAAGACCAACCAAGACTGCATTGGCAATGCGGTCCAGGGATGCAGTCGTGTCCTCCCGCAGGTGCTGTATGGCCTCCAGGACCTGCACAGTACCCTTCTCATGCTGCTCGGCTGCCTGGCGCACCTCTGCGCAGAGTGCACGCACCCCAGCTATGAGCAGCACCTGTTGCTCCAAGGAGGCCCACAGCAATTGGGTGTGCTCAGTCAATGGGTCAGCGCCCAGGGGTGCATGGATGTGCTGCTGTCCCACCGGTGGTGTACGACTGCGCTGCACGGCCCTCTGCTCAGGTGGACACTGCACAGCAGGGTCACCATGGTGTAGGTCATTGTCAGATGCACCGGCGGCGGACGCTGCACCCGGCTGCCCAATGTCCCCAGCCGTCTGCTGCTGCTGCCCCTCCGGCCCCTGTGCACTGGCCAGCACCTGGGCAGTTGCACCACCACCACCCAGTGCCACTGTATCTGTGCAAACAGCAGAACTAGGGGCAGCGGCGGGCAGCTGTTACACTGCCGTCAGGCCACTGGCCATGCTGCCAGTGATGGTGGTAGGTATGGGTGTCTCCCCCACAACAACACCCATGCTGTCCAGGATGATGGTCATGTCATCATCGGTGTCAGACCCCGCCCCGATCTGTGTCTCCATGCAGAGCACGCAATGGCTGGCATCCTACTGGAACACAGCCAGGGCCTCGTCCACCACCAAGCCCAGGACATCCGGCTGGATGGCGGTGGTGTGCTGCAGCCGATCGGGCCCTCAGATGCCCGTGGAGGTGGATGGCTGGGCCCACCCCCATGGCAGCCACAGGTGCCCCTGCCAGTGCATGCTGGCATGCCGGTGCTGTAAGGGAAAACAGATGTGTTAGTGCCGCCATACCAGCCGCCCCCCGGCATACCTACCATGCAGTGATGGGCTCCCTCCTGTCTGGAAGCCACTGCCCGGCACACCCTCAACTGTGCTGCACCACATGGTAGCCACCACCAGCTCCTCTTGTGCTGTGAGCTGTGGCACAGCAGCATGGCCCCCACCAGTGGCTGTCCTGGCAGCCCTTATGGCCGCCACTTTCTCCTTTATCCAGCATTTGTCAGTGCCCACCTTCTTTCTGCACTCCTCCACAGACCGCTGGTGGCTGCCCTGCTGGTTCACGGCTGCTGCCACCTCCACCCAGGCCGTGGCCCTGGCCTGTGGTGTGCCAGTGGCACCACTCAGCAGTTGCTCCCTGTCGAGGTAGGCTTTGAACATGGCATCGGCTTCCGCCTTTGTAAAGTTGGGCCCATGCCTGCGGGCAGGCCCACGCTCCTCGATCTCCTCATGCTCAGACATGTTGCTACCTGTGGACATGGACATGTGGTTACTGGCTGCAGTGGCCTACTCCATCTATCCTGCTGTGCTGGCTGTCCCCATGGCAGGCGCAACTTACCTCAGATGGTTGCAATATCGGTCCATGGTCTGTGCTGTTGTGCAGTGCCTTTTTAGCGCATCGCATGCAAATGAGCTGTTGCACAATGGTAATGACATGCTAATATCCCCAGTGCACTGTGGATGGGCTGATGAGCTCATTTGCATGTGATGGCTGAATATCGCACACTTTCTCCTTGGGCAATGGAATTGCTCTGGCGCATGTCGTGGCGCAATGCCGTGGCATGCACAGTCTGCCACCCACAATATGCATGTGCCATGGCTTATGCTACCTACCGCCTATCGTGCACTGTGCACTAGGAGTGCTATAGGGGCCATAGCCTAATGCACCATGGACCCTATAAGCGCTCAAGCTATAGGACTATAGTCACTATAGAACAAGGCACTCCAGGGACTATAGGGCCTGTGGCGCATGGTGTGCTAGAGCCCATGGTGCTCAGGTGCTATTAGGCCTATGGCACTCAGGCGCTATAGGCCCTATAGCGCCCATGCACACTTTGCACATGTTGACCCCTGACCCCTGCCCTGACCTTATGCCCCCTTTGGACTCCTGCTACCTGTGCCGGGTGGGCCACGCCCATCACGTGCATCCACTGAGATGCACGATTGGCGGACACCGCACAACCGTCCATGAGGTGCGCGTCCTATGCATGTTGTGTACGTTGCGCTACTGGGCACCATTTTGTATCATCAGTCATATAGGCAGCATGGCGTGGCATGGGGTGTGACGTGCTCGCAACTGGAGCCAGGTGGAACTGGTGAACCTTGTGGCACAGGTTGAGCCACATACAGCAGGCCTGTTTGGGCAGCAGCCCCTGCAGCAGGCCAGAACAGATGTTTGGTAGGCCATTGCTGCTGGCCTGGTCCAGGCCACTGGGGTGCAATGCACTGGGGAGCAGTGCCACCACCAGTACGGCGACCTAATGTGGAGGGACCCTGAGCAGCTGAGGGCGCTGCAGGCACGTGTCCACAGGGGGGCCGTGCCATGGGCAGTTAAGTCGGCACATGCTGCTCATGTGCACAACCACCATACCATGGTGTTGGCTGGGCTGCCTGCCATGCCCGGGGGGGCACTGTCGGCGTGTGTCCTGTGGTGTGGCACTGCCAGACACTGGGTGCGCTGCACCACTGCCCTGAGGGTCATGCCCGGCCGGGGCACACACTGTGCATAGGGGTGGGGGTGGTGGGCTCATGCTGTGGCTGTGTTCTGATGTGTGCCTGTCTGTGTTCCTTTCCTAGGGCCTGAGGATCGATGCTGTGCCAGGGCAGCAGGGGTGCCTGGTGGGCCACAGCAGGCCACTGCGGGACAACTGGCTGGGGAGCTGGCCCACATGGAAGAGGTTGAGCAGCTGCGGGTCCAGCGCATGCAGCGCTGCAGCAGTCAGGTAGGCACTGTTCTGTTCCTCTACTCCTTACCAAGTGGTCGGCAGGGGTAGGGGTGCGGCCATGGCCACCTGTGCCATGTGCCGTGTCAGCTGTGTGCAGCACACTGTGCAGTGTGCATGCCATCGTGGGGCGGCCATTGCACATGTGTGGCAGCTATTGCTGGCATGGGTGTGCGTCCGACTGCCACCAGTGCAGCTGTGGTGCTGCTGCAGCACTGTGCCACCTGCCTGCCACTGACCGGTCAGGTGGCCGCTGTGCACTGTCATGGCATCCTGGGGTGTCGGCAGGCATTGGCCCACACACTGCAGGTGGCTGGGTGCCACTCCAGGGGCGTGTGTTCCCACTGTCCGCTGCGCACAGTGGGAGGCCATGGTTTCTATGGACATGCACTGATCACCTGTCCATTCCTTTGTCATAGGCATTCAGAGGAGATCGCGGCTGCTGCTGTACTGCTGGCTCCTGTGCCAGATCATTCTGATTACCTCCAATATGTTGGAAGTTGCACAACAGATGCAGAGGATGGTGCTGCGACAGGCAGAGATGGAGGCACCAGGTGGCGGCAGGCCATTGCCACCCGTAGCGGGCACCATACATCCTACTTGCCCCTGCCTTCTCTTCCCCTACCTTTCCCTGTCCCACTGTACAGTCCCTGTCCCCATCCCTCACTCTTCTACCCTATCCCTCTTGTTTTATTGTACATAGTTCTATAATACATTTTACAACCTTACCTGCCTGTGTCCGTGTCTGCTGTGCAGTTGGCAAGTGGAGCCATGCTGCAGTGGCGTGGTGGGTGTCTGTGTGGTGTGCCTGTGTCATTGTGCGGTCCGTACATGGTGGTGTCCTCCCCCTCGGTCAGTGGCTGTGCCTTGGGGTGGCCATGGGCTGGCTGTACAGGATGTGTGGCATGTGTGTTGGGTGCCATGTGCCAGGGTGTGGCTTGCCATGGTCTGGGTGGGTGGGGCATGCTGTCCAGCAGGGGGGGCTGGTGGCAGCTCACCCTTGGCTGACGGTGCCACCTTTTCCCTGTGTCCACTGCCCTGGTGCTGGGGGTTGGGGGCCGACAGCCTGTGTACGCCCTGCAGGCCGTGGCCACCTGTGGCCCAACGCTGTGCATCCCTGCCACTGTTCCCATCTGGGCTCCACTGTCTCCCCATGCTGTCCCCCCCTGCCTTGCTCCCAGCAGTGCCTAGGTAGGGCTGGTCCTTCAGTGCCTTGGCGCACCTTCCTTTGCTCCCTTGCGCATCTCTGGTTGTGCTATGGTGCAGGTCGGGTTGCTCCCTGACACACCTCTGGCTGTGCCATAGCACATCCCTGCAATATTCAGCTGTGTTGTGCTGGTGCATGTCGAAACCGCTGAATATCACAGTCACTGTGCCATGGCACAGTTGAGTTGCGTGCGCTGGGGTTGCGCCGGCCTTTGGCACATTTCTGAATATTCGGCCCCGTGGCTATTACGGGTGATAAATGAAAGGAAATATAGCAAGTATTTTCCCCTCTTTTAAAATTATAGCAAGCAAACCTACTTCAACCCTCTATTGTTGCTAAAATGGATAAACTATTTAAGTATTTCACTGTGCTTTTACTTATTTTCTTTCTTATTTTATATTTCTTTATTTTCATTTAGTATCATATAGAGGGAAGACATAAATGTATGCAGTTCCACATATCAGAGAGGCATGTGAAGGAATTACAATATGTTGGCAGAAGGTACTGTATCAGTAGAATTTTGCAAGGTTAATTGGATATGAAACTGATTCATAATTGAAAGAATAAATTGATGGATTACATAAAAAGATGACATGTTAAAAGGTAATGCCCCATGATGATATGCAGTTATGTTATGTATATATGTGCTACGAAGTGAAAAATGAGCAAAACTGTTTTATAAAACATAAAACAAAAGTACTTAGCTTATATCAAAAATTAGTAAATTTAGAGTGGACTATCATAGAATAGTTCCAGTTGAGATAATCAAGAAATCGAGTGTAGACAGTTAACTCTTTGAAATCATATAGCATCTGGAGTGAAGACTTGTTTTCAGTGCTGAATATTGCAGGTATGAAAGCATTTCTCTCTGCAGAAATTGTGCATGCATAGTGATTTTACAGCTGAGTTATTGCAACTCTGCAATGACGAATGTTCTCGTCACACACTGCAATCTGTGCAAAACTGGGAGGCCATACTTATTTTGCAAATTCCTCACTTTGAACACGTGAACTCTTTATTCCATGGTCTCCGCTGGTACAAAATATGCAGAACTGCAGGATTTCATGTAAAGTAGCAATACATGTTACAGTGACACTCTTGTACCAGTAACATTTGATGCCATTTTTCTCCATTCTTGTAAAATGCCCCTTTTCCACCCATTTTGGGTCTGCTTTAACATTTTTTAGATTGAAAATAATGTAAAGACACACACTCCATTTAATACAGCTGTCCCCAAGTTTTCTTCAGAAGTCTCTGCTGTTTTTGACCACTGTTCACTAACCTAATGGGATAATAAGTGCTTATTCAAACAGCTGAGAATAATGATGGACACCTGAAGATAGCCAGGTTAAACGGACAACTTCTTTTCATTATTTAAAATATAAATCAAATGTTAAAGCACATGAAAAACTGGGAGGAAAAAAAGGCATTTTACAAGACTGGAATAAAGATTGAGTAACAATGGAACCAAAAGTTATTGGTACATTTTCACCATAGCATGCACTGCTCCTGCTTTAAATGGATGGTGGTAACTTTTAAGGCTCTGTGGGGTTCAGTTCCATTAAATATTTACAAGGTTTGACATCTGTATTCCTCTCAGAACCTCTCACTCTGCAGGAAGTCATTGTCTTGCAGTTGCAGGTGAGAAGGAGGGGTGGAGCAACAATGGGGAAACATCAAACTGCCATAGCAGAGGTAACAAGCCTTTGTGTGAAGCAAATAAATCAAAACAAAAGAAAAAAACACAATGGTTCTTAAAAGAGGTGGCGGGGAAGGTTAGGGAGAAAAATATAGCATTCAGGAAGTATAAGGAAACACAGAAGGAGCAGGACAGAGAACTGTACCAGTTAAGGCAGAAGGAAGCAGGGAAGGCAATCAGAATAGCAAAGGCCCAAACTGAGGAAAAGATAGCCAACTCGGTTAAGAAGGGGGATAAAACCTTTTATAGGTACATTAGGGAGCAAAGAAAGACAAAGGGAGGGATAGTGAGGCTGAATAAAGGGGAAGGTGGGTGGGCAGAGCAGGACAGTGAAAAAACAGGGATACTGAATGAATACTTCTGCTCAGTATTCACAAAAGAAGAGGAGGGGGAGGTACCTAATCCAGTTAGTAAAAACACTCTGGATAGTGTGGTCGATACCAGTCCTTTCACAGAAGAAAGTGTTCTGAAACAACTCCTAAAACTGAAGGTGAACAAAGCAATGGGGTCTGATGGGATTCACCCCAGAAGTCTAAAAGAACTAAGGGGAGAACTAGTGACACCACTGACTACCCTTTTTAACAAATCATGGGAGGACAGTGTGGTACCTGAGGACTGGAGAAGGGTGGATGTGATTCCCCTTCACAAACGTGGGAGCAAGACAGAGGCAGGAAACTACAGACCTGTCAGTTTGACCTCAGTGGTAGGGAAAATGAAGGAATCACTTCTGAACTAAAGAATTGTTGAGTACCTAGAGGCCAGTGGGGCAAAGGACCCAAGGCGGCATGGATTCACAGTGGGAATGTCATGTCAGATGAATCTAATCGATTTCTTTGACTGGGTGACCAAAGTAGTAGACCAGGGAGGGGCTGTGGACATGGCTTACCTAGACTTTAACAAGGCATATGACATAGTCCCACACAAAGATTAATAAACAAATTAGCCAGCCTGCGAGTGGGTCTCAGGGTGGTAGCCTGGGTAAAACATTGGCTGGACAACAGGACACAGAAGGTAATAGTAAATGGAGTCCACTCTGAAGAAAGGGGGGTTACTAGTGGGGTACCACAGGGTTCAGTACTATGTCTGGTCCTTTTTAATGCCTTTATAAGTGACATTGTAGAGGGACTTGAAGGAAAATTATGCCTCTTTGCAGACAACATGAAGATCTGCAACAGGGTTGATACACAATGGGGTGGAAAGGATGAGAAGGGACTTGGCAAGGTTGGAGGAATGGTCAGAAATATAGCAACTTAGATTCAATGCAAAGAAGTACCAAGTAATGCACCTTGGAAACAAAAACCCAGGGGAAGAGTACACAATTGGGGGGGGGGGAAGTAACAACAACAAAAATGGAAAGATACCTGGGGGTGGTCATATCAGATGACCTAAAGGTTAGCAAGCAACGTGAGAAGGCAGTAGGGAAGGCTGGGGGATACTGGGATGTATAGGGGGAGGCATCACCAGTAGAAAACAGGAAGTTGTTATCCCTTTGTACAGACAGCTGGTGAGACCCCATCTGGAGTACTGCGTGCAGTTCTGGAGACCCCATCTCTGCAAGGACATAGACAGGATGGATGCAGTCCAGAGGAGGGCAACTAAAATGGTGCAGGGTCTGCAACAGAAGCCATATGAAGAGAGACTAGTGGAGATTAATATGTATACCCTTGAGAAAAGGAGGGAAGGGGGGACATGATAGAAACTTTTAAGTACCTCAGTGGAATCAACAAAGTCCAAGAGGGTAGCATCTTTCAGAAAAAGAGATTAGCAAGAACAAGGGGACACAATTTGAAGATAGAGGGGGGAAGGCTCAGGGGCAATGTGAGCAAGTATTTTTTCACAGAGAGGGTGGTGGACGCATGGACCGGCCTTCCTGAGGAGGTCGTGGGGTCAAAAACAGTGGGGGAATGCAAGAAAGCATGGGACAGACATAAGGCTATTCTTGTGGTGGGGTAGAAAGAAATAGACTGCTGGTTAACTAGGATCTGCAGCTTATCCTGTAGGTAGGGAAATGGGCAGACTAGGTGGGCCAAGTGGTCCTTATCTGTCGTCAAAGTCTGTTTCTGTGTTTGTAATGGAGGGAACTCCTTGGGTCAGGCAGATAGCGTTTGCGCACTCGGCCCCAGTAATCTGGAATGCATGGCCTCTGAGTACAGTATATGGCCAATCATGTCACACATAGCATTCAAACAAAGGTTAAAAACATTATTGTTCAGATTTATTTTTATGTATTTTGTGCTTTACAACACTTAGAAACATGAAAAGTGTTTAAGAAGTGTACTAATAAAAACGATAATACCTTCAATTGAGTAAATATCAGACCCTCTTATAGTCTTGTATTGCTCCCCTGCAGACTCCATATTGTTCCTCTAGGAATTAAAGACAACACAATAAGCATGACAATATCTAATAATGTTACTGGGGAAAGGAACTGTCACATTTTGATAATCATCAGCTACTCAAGGCCTTACCTTACTAAACCGGAACAGGAGGGACAGCAATAGTGAAACTGGCAGCACTGCCAGAGTGGTGAATATGCTGGTTGCCAGGGAGACGGTAGAGACATCAATGAGGCCAAGTTCAGCTGTATACTGTAATGAGAAGTAAAGGAATATTAATCAATCAGATCAAATGCCGATTACCATCATTCATTTTAATTGTTGTGAGCAAAGGGGTCAATTATTGGGCCCCTTTTATGTCGCATCCTGCCCAAACCTGTACAAAAATGAGAATTATTTGTGGCACGCTAATATAGTTCAACCCCTCATATCCCCAACGTGTGTGCGGGGCATATCTTGGCTCCACAGAGCCCCAGCAACCAGCCCTGCATGTTTGATGTCTCCGGCTCCCTAGGGACTTGAACTTTGCGGGGAGGGGGGCCACAGCAGGAAAGAGCAAGTCAGGATCTTTGGGACCTTTGACATTCGTAGCTCCACTGCCGCAATTCCTTGCCACCAAAGACAGAGGGCATGACTGGCACTTGGAACAGGGAAATTCCCAAACTGCCACCCAAACCACACTGGACACAAGTACAAACTTGAGCAGCCAGAACATGTGAGCAGAAATAATTATCATTTAAAGCCATGAGCCCTTCAGATAAGACTTTTGGGGTCAGTGCACCATCAGAACTGCAGGGCAGTCCTTTTGCCTACCTCTGACCCCAAGGGATATGACAAAAGGGTCAGAGAACAGGACATCAGCCAGTCAGGATAAGGAAGCCTGATCCAGAGGCAGAAGGGGCTCAAGAGACACTGGAGGACCTCATTAACTGGCCTTGGATGCAAACAGTCTATCAGTCATCGAGAAACAGTCAAACAGAACTTCTCAAGCAACTGGTAGGAGAACGTAGCCAAACAGGAAACTATCTGCTCACTGTGAATTATGGAGTGTCTAAATTAGCTCAGGCTAGGGGAGTCTGCAGGTAGCAGAGGAAGACAGCAGACCTACAGTACCATCTTCAAAAGTGTCCACTGTAATGCACAGATACTGTCCTTTGGAGAGAAAAGTGTGCTTTAACAGCCAAGAAGGAGGAGACTGCTGCTTGCAGCACATTGGGGGAGAGACACAGAATTCTGAAGTTGAAGGAGTTGGTCTGTATAGGCAAGCTGTCCTTTAGCTGTGCTTCAGTGTACATCCAGAGAGACTTGCCCAAACCAAACCTGAGGGGTCTGTAACTGAAATGCAACCAGACAGGTCTGGAAGACACTGCTTTAGCCCTATGGCCAGATGACAGACCACAGCATAATTGCCTTGGGGATGGATAGATACATAGAATTTGATGGCAGACAAGGACTGCCAGGCCTTCCTAGTCTGCCCATTTTCCCTACCTGCTGCAAAACCCAAAGACCCTACTTCATCTCTGACTTTGTTCTTCTACCTATCACTAGGGTACCCCTCTACAAATCCCATGCATTTTTTTAAATTCCCCTACCATATTTTCCCCCACCACCTTTGTTGGGAGGCTGTTCCATGCATCCACCACCCTTTCTGTGAAGAAATATTTCCTCACGTTACCCCTAGTATACCCCCTTCCAGCCTCATGTCATGACCCCACTCTCTAGAAGATCTCTTTTTCCAAAAGATGTTACTCCTGTACCTTATTTATGCCCTTGAGATATTTGAGGGTCTCTATCATATCCCCCCCCCTCTCCTCCAGGGTGTACAAATTGAGGTCCTCCAATCTCTCCTCATATGCCTTTTGGTGCAGGCCCTGCACCATTTTTATTGCCCTTCTCCGAACTGCCTGCACCCTATGTCTTTACATAGATGTGGCCTCCAGAACAGGACACAACACTCCAGATGAGATCTCACTAATGATTTATACTGAGGCATCACCACCTCCTTTCTTCTGCTGGTGATACCTCTCCCTATACACCCCATTACCCACTGGCTTTCCCCACAGCCTCGGCACATTGTCTGGACACCGTTAGATCACCTGATATGATTACCCACCGATCCCTCTCCTGTTTGGTTGCTGTCAGTGTCTCTCCCACACCATGTAAGTCTCCCCTGGGTTCCTATGCCCCAAATGCATGATTTTGTAATTTTTGCATTGACTCTTAGGTGCCACACTGTTGATCATTCCTCAAGTTTACCTAGGTTCCCTTCATTTTTTCCACCCCTCTCGAGTATCTGACCCTCTACAATGACATTTATGAATACATTGAATGAGACTGGCCCCAGAACTGACCCCTGTGGCACCCCACTGGTTATCCTTCTTTCATCAGAATGAGTTCCATCTACCACCGGCCTCTGTGTTCTATCCCTCAGTTTCTAACCCAATTTACCACACTGGGGCCCATTCCCAGGCTGCCTAACTTGCTTATAAGCCTTTTATGTGGAATGGTGTTGAAGGCGTTGCTGAAATCCAAGTAGGCCACATCCATCGCTCCCTCCTGATCCACTTCCCTGGTCACCCAGTCAAAGAAATCTATCAGATTTGTTTAACATGACCTTCCCACAGTGAATCCATGCTGCCTCAGATCCTGTGCTCCGCTGGATTCAATATGTTCCACAATCCTTTCTTTTAGCAGTGATTCTATTATTTTCCCCACCACCGTTTGTGCAGAGAGGCTACATCAGCCCTCCTCCAGTCCTCTGGAATCACTCCTGTTTCCAGCGATTTATTGAACAGGGCTGCCAGTGGTGCTGCCAGCACCTCCCTAAGCTCCTTTAATATTCTAGGATGTATCCCATCTGCTTTGTCCACTTTCAGTTTTGCTAGTTCCTTTAGAACGCTCTCCTCCATAAATGGACTGGTGTCCACCTCCTGGCCCTTACTGCCCCTGCCACTTAATTGTGGTCCCTCAACTTCCCCTGCTTCTGTGAACACTGCAAAAAACTATTTGTTCAGGATTTATGCTCTTCCAAGTCCCCCTCCATACACATCCCATCTTCCCCCAAAGCCTTACAATTCCCACCCCTTATCTTCCTACTTTCAGTAACATATCTATAAAACATCTTATCACCTTTTTTACTGCCTGGGCTGTTTTTTAACTCCATTTGCACCTTTGCACTCCTGACTGCCTTCTTTGCATCCCTCTGCCTATCCGGGTACACTACCCTGTCCTCCTTCTGTATTTCCTTGTACTTCCTGAAAGACAACTTTTTTGCTGTTACCTTCCTGGCCACTTCCTTTGAGAACCACAGTGTTTTTGGTTTTCTCTTACCTTTGTTTATTTGCCTAATGCAAAGGTTTGTTGCCTCCACTATGTCTCCTTTTAGATGGGCCCACTGCTACTCAACCCCCCTTCCCCAGTTATCCCTCCCTGCTAGGGCCTTCCTGAGATATATCCCCAACTTTGCAAAGTCTGCCCTTCTGAAGTCCAGTCCAGGAACCTCGCTTTCTTGTGACTCGGTTCTGCCGATGCACCTATTTTGAACTACACCGTGCAATGGTCACTGGACCCTAGGTGCCCCCCTCCCCAATGACAGCTGCAATTCTGTCCCTGTCAGTTAGTACCAGGTCCAAAATCACACCCTCACAGGTGGGCTCTAGCACTAGCTACCTGAGGCAAGCCCCTTGCAGGGTGTCCAGCATGTCCCTGCTCCAGGCTGTGCCTGCAGCTGGAGTGCTCTAATCTACATCTGGCAGATTAAAGTCACCTACTAGCAGAACTTCCCCTTTAGTTGCCATCTTATGGATGGCTTCCACCAGAGGCTTGTCCAGCTCTTCTCCTTGTACTGGAGGTCAGTAGATTGCTCCCATGTGAATAGCAGTGCCACTGCCTGTCTCTAGAGTGACCCACAGGGCCTCCACTCCCCCCTGCAATCCCTGTACCTCAGCTGTTTTTATACCATTCCTGACATAAAGAGCTACCTCACCTCCCTTTTTACCCTCCCTGTCTTTCCTGGGGAGACTGGGGGGATGAACTTACCAGATTGGTATTTGAACACCTCGAGAGACAGATGAAGAGAGAACACAGCTGATCTCTGTGAAGTGCCAGAGAGAGAGGGCCAACAGAGAAGAGCTGAGTGAGCCATCGGCGAAGTGCCAAGTTACTGCAGGACTATAGGGGTACATGTAGCCAGGACTGCAGTGATCGGCTGAAGATTAGCAAGTCAGGGGGTAACTGTTTTTATGACAGCAGGGCCTTGGGGTCCTGCAGCACCGAGTTTCACTTAGCAGAGCGGGCCAGAGACTTGGGCTACTGCTACTGGACTAGGCCATCTAGCAAGGAGTACAGTTTTAGGAGTTCTGCAAACACCGGCCAACTACACACACACAACCATCAGGCCTGGCATGATACAACACCTGGGTATCTAGAGTTCCCAGGGAGCTCATTAGGACTAGGGGTGTCGCTTAACTGGTGTAGAAGCAAAACAGTACTGTTGGGCCTGGCACTGAGATGATTGGGGGGGAGCTGAGCCAAGAATAGATAGCCACTGTTGGGAAGGTATTACTATTATAATTACTGTTATTGCTGCCTCGCCTAACCTTTTCCTCCCTTAGGACCTCATGTCTGATCCCCCAATAAACCCTCTTGTTATCTGTGTGGAATTCCTGACTTGTGAGCATATTTTTTGCCTGAGGTTGTTACTGGTAATTAAAAGTGTTGATTTTTGCTAAACTATTGATTACATTATGGGAGAACTGGGGGGGCTGCACCAGTGGAGATTATAGTGGACTGTATTGTTTTCCAGGGGGTGGTACTAGCTTATTACCTAGTCCACTTAATATTTCCCTGGGGGAAGACACCACACATCTACATCTCACTTGACAATCTTTGTGTCACAAATCCTCACAGGAGATTTATTGACCCAGGCCCATCAACCTTATTTGAGCTCATAAGGCAGGGGTAATGTATTGACATCTACAGCAATCTGGTACACAGTGAAACAGAATCCTTCATGCACATCTGTAAATTAATCTGGAAGTACTGGACGGTTTCTCCAATGGTTTCCCCATTCCCTGCCAGGGTCCGTGGCAGGCAACCACGGCTCGTAATCTTAAATTGGCATAAGTGCTAAAATGGATGCTTGCAGAGAAAACTGCAAAGGAGGTAGACATGGTAAGGGTGTGGGGCATTCCAAGAACTGCCACTGGACCCCCTGAGGATATCGCCTTTGGGAGTGGTGCCAAAGAGGACACTGGGAGAATATAGGTTGATTCATCACCTGTCCTACCCCAAAGGTGCCTCAGTGAATGACTATATCAGCACCGAGGACAGTGCAGTGAGTTATGCATCTTTCGACAAAGCGGTCAGACTTGCACATCAAGCAGGCAAGAGTGCTTGTTTGGTGAAGAGCGACATAAAGTCAGCTTCCCAACTGTTACCAGTCAGGTCGCGGGACTACGACCTCCTGAGGTTCGTGTTTGAAGGGAGTTATTATTACGACATGGCCATGCCCATGAGGTGCTCAGTCTCATGTGCAGCCTTCGAGACCTTCAGCCGCTTTCTGGAGTCAGCCATGGTGCAATACTGTGGGAACCGCAGGATCACACATTACTTAGATGACTTCCTGTTCATTGGAACTCCAGGTACAGGGGAATGTGCAGAGACACTTGCATCCTTTTCACAGCTAATGGGTTGGTCTGGGGTGCCACTCACCTATGAGAAAATTGAGGGGCCAGTAAAGAGGCTTACTTAACTCAGCATTGAGCTGGACACAGTACACATGGTATTCAGACAGAGATGAGGGCGGCCTGGAAGGACACACTGAAGAATCTTCAGGTGTTGACTGGCCAACTGAACTTTGCCTTCAAAGCTATCGCCCTGGGGAGGCCATTCATAAGACGCCTAGTAGCTTGGGAGATAAGGGGAGCACTTCAGCTGCACCACCATGTCAGTGTAACAGTTGAGCTGAGAGCTGACCTGGACATCTGGGACATGTTTTTTTAACAGTTTAACGGGTGTCTATATGGCAGTCAGGCCTCAAGTTTAAACAGGGCTGCCAGATGGTCACGGACACTGCTGGGGGGATTAGCTATGGGGCATATTTTCAGGGCGCTAGGTTTGCAGGCCCCTGGGACCCCAGTTGGCAGGAGGCTGGCCTCATGAAAAATGTGATGCTGTTGGAGTTCTTCCCCATCCTCGCAGCTACATTTGTGTGGGGGAGAGGCTGAGAAATAAGAAGGACCTCTTTCAGTCTGACAACATGGTGGTTGTGGGGATTTTGAACTTGCAAACTTCAGATTCTAAGGCAGTGATGAGGCTGTTGCGGGTCTTTCTATTGAGGTGCTTACAGTGCAATCTGATGTTTTGAGCTAAACATGTTCCCAGGGCATTGAATACAATAGCGGATACGCTGTCTCGCTTGCAGTTCGAGCATTTCCTGCAGATGGCCCCTATGGCGGAGATAATACCAGCTCAAGTACCAGATTTCCTATGGCAGGCAGCGATCCTCGAACGGCCGAACTGGTCCAACATGTTCTCGCCCCAGAAACTTGGTGTAAGTATCAGGCGTATGTGAATGCTTGCTGAGATTTCTGTGTATAGGGTGGTTGAAAGCCCAAGGTGCTTCAGAATCCCACTTGGGTGCAACAGTTTGTCCATTTCCTTATCGACGAAGGCAGAGCCCCTGCATACATACGCAGCCATTTGTCTGCAGTTGCGTTCATCGCCAAGATGAAGGATCTGCAGGACATAACGGGGATCCTTTATAATCAGGAAAATGGTTCATGGGTGGGCCCGAATACATGTGTCCAGGTCAGACTGCAGGAGGCCGATAGATGGCCTGTTATTGGGTGAAATCTTGGGAAAGCTAGCGAGGGTCTGCCTGTCCGAGGACGAAATGAGGCTATTTAAAGCACTCTTTGCATGTGCCTTCTTTGGGGCATTGAGTGTCTGAGGTGGTGGAGGACTCCTTGCTCTCAGCGGGCCACAATATCCAGTGGGGGGGATGTCACCTTAGAGGAGGATAGAGTGGAAATCATGCTGTGCCCGTCGAAGACGGTGCTGCTTGGCCCCCCAAGGCTGATCAAGTTGTTTCACACCCAGGGGCACAGACTTTGCCCGTGGGTACTACTTGGGGACTACATGGGTCACAGGGCTCACAAACAGGGCACAGTTTTCAGTCACGCAGATGGCAAACCAGTGACAAGGTACCAGTTTGCAGTGGTGCTAAGGAAATGGATCCAAGCCACAGGTAAGGATCCAAAGCATTTTAATACCCACTCATTCAGAATAGGGGCTGCCACAGAGGTGGCTAGGCTAGGGTGCAAAGAACCTCAAATACAGGCAATAAGAAGATGGCAATCAAAGGCATACAGGTGATATGTAAGGGCTGAGACTCCACAGGAAGGGACAGGCCAAGGCACCCTGGGGGGTGCCCCTTACTAATGTTTTGATTTGTTTTCCAGGTGTTCCCGGCACTGTAAAGGGCATTTATGTGGCTGGCCATTTGTATGTCAAGAGAGTCTGTGAGTTCTCGGCTAGGCAAGGGCAAGAGGTGCAACTTGGCATACCCATCAAGATGGTGGAAATTCACTGGTGCAGAGCAAGAGGCATGAAATGGGGGGAGCTGCTACCTGCTTTACGGAAATGGGGATTGGTTGACAGTCCACCTTATGGCCTAATCATACATCTTGGGAGGAGGACCTCGGCAGCATTTCTTCCACAGACTAGGCTAGGAAGATTATGATAGACCTCAGTTGGCTTAGCTGACAGATGCCGGGCACGCAGCTGGTGTGGTCCAGAATTGAGCTGCTGCTAAGATGGAGGAAGGGGTTGGCTGTCGGGCCTTTATGTAAGGTACACCAGGAGGTGAACCAAGAGGTGTCTTGTTCTGTCTTTCCTGTGGAATACAGGTGTTTAGCCACCAATACGTTTTGCCTTATGAAAAGGCCTTTTTCGATGCAGCTGGGGTACACCTGTCCAGGGAAAGGCAGGCCTTATTTAATAATAACCTGCAGGAACTCTTGGAGAAGTGGATATACAGTGTTCATCCTGAGGGGCATTGTGGGAGATACATAACCACATTACAGATCTTGTGGCAGACGCTTTGTGAATGTAAACAAAAAAAGACAAATATCATGGATGAAAAAAGAGGGTGGCCCGGTGAGGGCACACTCTGGACTAGGAGATGGAGCGGCCCAGTGAGGGCACGCTCCAGAGAAGAGAAAAATGGGTGATGGAAGATGGGACCCGTGGGGCGATGGCCAGGTAGTTGAATCCCAGTGAGAGCAGCGCTGCATGGCCATGGCCTAACGGGTCCCAGAATTCAGAAAAGCCATGCTTGTCAAGGGGCTGGCCAGTCTGGTGGGGGTTTGCCGGGCTTTTCCTTGGCCCAGGGCTGGCTGGCTCGGCTTGTGAGGGAAAGTGGATTTTGGTCCAAAGCTGTCTGCTGCCCCCCAGGGGGATCACTCTATGGGTCCCATAATGTTGGAGCAAATTTTTGCATAGGTAGGAAATGTTTTGACTATATGTGATGTATGTTTTGTATATTCATTGTTGAGTAAACATTGACCTTTCTTGCCAAATGAATCTATATGTGTCTGGTGTCTTATTTGGAGATTGTATTGGCTCTATCTGGGCATAGTTCTTCCTGGACATTCCCTGGAGGTCAGTTTGCCCATTGGCAAAGGGCAATCCCTGGACACAACCTTTCCAGATCCAATGATAGGGAAGGTTGAGGCCAATGACCTTTGCCCTGACCTGAGGTAGGCTAGAAGTGGCCTGAGGCAGGGAGGAGCAAAGACCAGGTTACTTAAGCCCCAGGCGGGAAAGAGGCAGCCCCTTTTTACACTTGGGCAGTCCAGAAGAAAGGAAGACCCTCTCACCCACCCCTCCTTTAGGGAAAGGCTGATTTCAGTATAGAATTGATTGTGAAATAATGTTATGCAAGGGTCAGGGGCGGCTAACACTTCGGGAATGTAAACAAAAGAAGACAAATATCACGGATGAAAAAAGGGGGTGGCCCAGTGAGGGCACACTCTGGCTTGGGAGATGGAGCAGCCAGGTAAAGGCACACTCCAGAGAAGAGGAAAAAATGTGATGGAAGATGGGACCCATGGGGAGCGATGGCCGGGTAGTTGAGGCCTGGTGAGGACAGCACTGGCTGTGGCCTAACGGGTCCCAGAATTTGGAAAAGCCATGCTTGTCAAGGGGCTGGCCAACGTGGTGGGGGTTTGCCGGGCTTTTCCTAGGCCTAAGGCTGGCTGATTCGGTTTGCGAGGGAAAGTGGATTTGGGTCCGAAACCGTCTGCTTCCCCCAAGGGGGAACACTCTATGGGTCCAAAATAATGTTGTAGCAAATTTTTGTATGGGTAGGTAATGTTTTGATTATATGTGATATATGTTTTGTATATTCATTGTCGAGTAAACATCGGCCTTTCTTGCCAAATGAAGCTATACGCATCTGATGTCTTATCTGGGGATTGTATTGGCTCTGTCTGGGCAACCTAAACTTGTTTGGTCTAGTCAAGTCAAAGAATTGATGCAGGACGCATCTGGAATCGAGTAGTAGCCTGCTCAGTATGCCTTCCTGGTTAACGCTTAAATAAATAAACAAATTGGACTTTAGAATGACATCACAAGGTTTTTAGTTTATGTACAAAGGAGAAAAGAAAAGAAAAGATTTTATCGGTTTCTTTTTAAATTTGAAACAGATATGCTAGGACCTCCGTTATAGATACAGTGGACACATCAGCACTAGAAATAGCTGCCTAAATAGAGAATTTCAGTATTTTTCTACAAGCAGCTTATCTCCACAAATTGCGTAGGCGGAAAGCTAGCACCACAGAGAGTCTTTGAGAAGCACAGAGCTGCAAGTGAATAGACTGTAGTCTGGGTACATAAATATGAAGAATCACCCCACTGCAGAATTGTTTAGTAGTGGGGACTTGGGGATATAAAATGTCGCAGACCACTGATAACTTCATAAACATCCTTCTACAGCATGCTGGGTGATGTAATAGATATGGTGTCAGATGGTGGGAGTTGCCTACCAAGTAGAGAAGTACAATATAACACCTACAGCATATCTAAAGGTCCAGGGACTATGGTTAGTCTAGATGGAACACAGTATAGCGTAAACATGCACAGGTAGATAAGAAGGGAAATATGGACAAATAAAAACTGTGAGGCTCAGGGAGAAGTGGATTGCGATGTCATAAGCAGAGGATAATGGCAACATATGAATACATTTATCCACAGGCTCTAATAGCTCTTCAAGCAAAATGGAACTATGTCAGTTTTCTGAATAAATAACTGCATAGATTTTAGAACATCAATGAATTTCCTCTTCTTCCTATTGCTGCTTGCTACATCACTGACCTGAGTTCAGGAACAAGCTCAAGTTGCTGGAAGCTGACCAGAGGAGGACTGGGCATCCTAAGGACTGCTTTCCTCCAGGGAGGGTGGGCTGTGTATCCTGCCATGCCCCCAGGCTACTACTAGCCTTACTCAGAAGACCATCTCCCCTCCAGTACAATGTTGCTGTAAATAACACCCCAGCCATTTCTAGCCCTCCCGTGGCTCCTAAGAATCTCCTGCTAATCCCTATCTACCCACCCCTTGGTCCCCCATTGCCCCACCCCTCTCCCACCTAGCCCTCCTGACCCTCCATGCCCCCCACCTCCACACCCGCTTAGCCCCCGACCCTTAAGCTTTCACCCACTGTTGTGCTCTCCCCCTCACCCGTCTAGCCTGTAGTCTACGCTCCCTTAATGGCTCTACTTGTTGGTGGTCACATTAATTGTTCCCTCCAGGAACCTATCTAAGCTCTATAGCTGCACTCTCGGAATTCTCATTCTTTGTACATAGTTGGAATCTGCACTTTATTTACGTAATGTGTTATGGGACTATTTTCCTCTGTATTATGTAATTAAGTGATGGCTTTTGCAATGTATTCTCTCTCTCCCCATCCTTCTATTTGTAGTGCTGTTTAACCTTTTTAATGATGTGTAACTGACAATGCCTACTAGCTGGTTCTGTTTTTTCTCCACTGTCCATGTACTTGATGTTCCCCCCACCCTCTGTTCGACAAGGATCCTTTGTAAATGAGCTTTTAGCTCAAAGGTTGTAATTCCAATTTTACAATAAATAAATACATAAAATAAAACCATCCTCTAGGGAAGTCTGGGTGTCAGCATGGTCTGGAACACTATCTATGCAGGGTGGAGGTGGTTGACACCAGTGGTGCTGCGCACATGTGCATGGATATGCCCATGCGTGCCCGCTGTGACAGTGTCCTGGGGGGATTACAAATGTGGTGAAAGGGCAGCCAGTAGGGCAGATGAAGCCCTGACCACCCCACACATCGATTGTCAAGCTCTCTTCCCCTGACTCCTGGGATGTCTCTTGTGTTTCATTTCCACCATGGGCAGCTGGATTCAGTCAGTGGAGCTGCCATGAAGAAGCAGGCAGACCCCACCGTGGGGAAAAGTCAGGGGGTCAATGCAGTGGCGTGTCCCAGAAATCCCCGGAGATCCAAGTAGATGAGTGTCGACTGGATGGGACACTGACTCTTTTGGCGGTAGGGGAAGGAGGTCCCAGCTGGTTGGTGCCATGAGGGAAAAATATAACTGAAAAAAAATGAAAGGCAAAAAGACCCTCACACTCCCAATTAAAGTGCTGCCAGTCCCTCACAGTAGCAAGTATGAACAGCAAAACATAAGAAAAAAATGTCTCACACACTGAAAACTGATGAGGAAAATAACTGAGTGACCCAGAGTGAGTAGTAACATGACAACATCTGCTACAGAACTTCGAAGGCAACACCCCTACATATAATCCTAAGACTGCATCAAGCCCCTTCATCATCAGTTTTTGGTGTGTGTGCCATTTTTTCCCTCATGCTTGCTCCACAACCAACACCTCAAACTGTCTTGTTGCAGTTATAAAATGTGTGACTAGGTAAATCAAAAAATTATGAAAGTTAAAAAAGAATTACAAAATAAATTAAATGCTGTCAAAACAATTGTGAAATAGTCCTTTAATCAATGGGTATCACTAGGGGTGGTGACAGACCTGGCAGGGGTTTACATGTTGTATTTTAATTCATCTTATTTGCTCTCCCCCAACCACCCCGAGTAATTTTATTGTGATGGACCTCAGATGAGTCACCAACAGATGTTTGTCTCTCAGTTCAAAATTATATCTCCATATCCCTACTAAACCAGAAAAACCCTTAACTTGTACAGTCCATTTCATTGCTGAAAAGGGAACAGGAGCTCCAGAGGACACCAAAATATTAGCGGACTCTTTTTGAACATTTTGATGCATTTGAAACACTTCCCCCACTTTACAGCAGAAAAATGACAAACGCATCATATTTTGGACACATGCATCCTTTTCACTGCACAACTTGTGGCATGATGTTAGATCACCTTTTAGTGGTCTAACAGTAATGCTGCAAGTTGCGTAACTGTGCTATAAACCTCAGTTCTGTATCTCCTTGACATTTTAGCATTATGTGACATCTGACCCCAACACACAGTTTTACCCACCTCCTCGTCCTTGAGATAAATGAGCACAGTGTTGAGGCACATGTATCCCAACAGCAGGACCAAACACACCGTGAGTCGTTGTGTGTGTGTGAACCAGCTGTGTGATGGACGGCTATACACTGAGCCCCAGCTGTGGAAGTCCTCCAGGTATTCCGTAAACTTGCAGTAGAGAAGCTAATAAAGAAAATAATAGGAGCACATTAAGTTGCAGATATTTGCATTCGTTTGATTAACAAGACTTTTTGTACCTTTTTATACATTTTTTTAATTCAGTATTAGTTTTGAAGCTCATGTCATGATAGAGCAAAATGGTAACATTAAATGCACACTGAAAATAGAACAAAGAATTAGAATTAAGCAATAGAGGATGTTGGTTGTGCTGGGATTTACTTTTGGCTGGTGTGGTTTGGTCACAAAGTCACAGGCCCAGTGACTAAATCTACACCAGAAGTGGGTAAATCCCAACAAAACCCACATTCTGGAGTGGATTATTGTGAATACACAATGTGTACAGAAGTATAGGATTGAAACTGCTTTTTTATTAAGTTTTTTAGTCCAATATCCTTCCTCTGTGAATTACATAGTCCCCTGTTGCTAGGTAGGATATGTCAGAGTACTCACTGTGTCACATTTCTTCTGCTCTTAATAAATTGCCGACAGCCCTCTCCTCCTGAAACGGCACACTGAACGAGGGCCACACTGCATCTATACTGCTACTTCTGTATGTTTTCATTTTTTCAGTTATATGAACAAAAGCAAACTGTTATAAGGTAATAGTGTCCTGACTGATGGAAAGTGATTGTGGTATTACTATGAGCTCTCTAACATGTTTAATCTAATGTTTGAAATATGAAGCCGTGACTACGGGCAGATGAAGTAGCATCGATGGTAATGCGCTTGCCCAGAGTTATGTCTTCAGCTTTCAAACATATCATTTTACATGTTAGGGTGCTCATTTTAATAGCACACTGACTTTCTGTCAGTCAGGACACTATTACATTATAGGAAATTCATTCTGGTGATACAAAAGTTTAAAAAGTTTTAATCATACAAGGACGAGTTTAGGTGTACTTCGGTGCGACTGCTTAGCGGGGAAAGAATATGGCAGCTGTACGGTTAAATTTTGGGTGACATGGAAGGATTTGTTTTTTTTTTTGGAAAGGGGCATCACTGGCTACTGAATCTGTATCAGTAGGTTATGGTAGGATTTACCCATGGGTGATGACCCTCAGTAGCCAATCACATTGTGAGAAAAAATGGACCTCATTGTATAATCAATGTTATGACCATAGATTTTCTTCAGGAATTTTCCATAAAGAGAAAATAGGCAATGTTAATGCAGAATTAAAGGGGAAGAAGGGCTATATATGTGAGAAAGAAAAATGGGTGGGCAGATCTAGGAGAAAAATTCATGTGGGCAAGTTAGGAATAACAGCTGGAAAATGAAATGGTGTTGAAGGGGAGGGAGAGACAGTGTTGATGGGGAGGGAGAGATGTAGGAGTCGACAAGATGAGGAGTTCTCTAGCAGGGTCAAATTAACGGGTACTGAAAGGTGACAAGTGTGGAGGAAGGGGTCAAGGAAACCAGGAGCAAATGAAAATGGATAAGCACACATAGCTGAAATGTCCAGGTGAATATGCCTACATATGCCCAGAATATATATATGTGTGTGCAGGCATGCACACACACACGCCATGCAAGCATGAAAACAAAGCAATAAGGGGCGGGAGCAAAAGGAATTTCATGACAGCCTCCTAACAGGGCTGTGCAATACATTTGCAAGGACAGTTTAAGAGAACTGAACACCTTGAACTTAAGAGGACCTATTCACAGTTGTAATGGATGGCAGTGCAAAAACATGATGCAAACCAGATCCGCTTGGCACACAAACAAGGGACATAACCACTGGGGAAGGACTGCTCTCTGCAATATTATCTCAGTGTAACTAAGGACCCAGAGGGGAGTTTTTAAAAAGGGTGTTTAAATGTTGAACAGTGACACTCATGGAGTTCTATGCATTGCACATGAGTTGCAAGGCCATATTGTTGGAGAGGCTGCAACATGGTCAGTGTGACTTGTGGGCACATTCTTTGGTCTTGCCCAATACTCGCCCCCTTTTGGGCCCAAGTACTTAACACCCTCTAGACCATCTTTGGAACTGATTTCATTTTGTCTGCAATAAACCTTATATTTCTTGTGCCCCCCACCACCCGGACATAGACATCCTGTACCTCGATTGGTCAATGATAAGAGGCAATGATACAAATATATCACATGGAAAAATTAACTGCACAATTAAATAATACTTTTATGCAATGTGAATTGATCTGGCAAAGGTGGATAAATTATATGCTGAATGAAGTGCTGAGTTTTGTTCCTTGAGCTGTTATTTCAGTGGACAATGTTCTAATTGTATTGGACAGCTTGTCAATTCAATTTAGAATTTTGTGCATGCATCCAACATCTATGCTGCAGTTTTATTGGCTTTGTGTTGGTTTTGTAATGAAAACATTTAATAAACAGATATTTAAAAAAATTAGTTGCATTGCACTATGCCATGCACAGCACTTGTGGAGACCAGTGCTACTAACGTAGTCTTCCGAATAAAAATGAAGAGAACATCTGTTTTGGAGATCAGGAGGGAAGCACTGAAGCAAAGAGTTGCACATCATACAAGGGATGGAATTAAAAATGAAAGACTACGCTTTGGAGACAGGAAAGCAAAACTGAGCTGCACAGTGGAGCAAATATTCATACTTTCATACTTAGATTTTTTTTTCTTCTTTTTAAATTATTTTTTTTACGATCTCATACTATTATTTTGATTGCTGTTTGGCCTTAAAGTCAATGTCATAATAAGAAGTACATTTTGAAACCCAATGCCTGTCTATACCAGGTTAAGAGAAGTCACACTGCATGCAAACAAATGAGAGAAAAAGATATTCAGTAGTTTCTAAGATCATTGTCATTTTTAACAGCAGCAGTGGTCATAAAGTCATTGGGTCAGTCAAAATGTCAAGTGGCATGTGCAGCCACATCAGACGTCGTTATTCCAGAGTCTTTGTCAGTAAATTCAAGAACAGAGATCAAAACACTATGGGCCAGATATTCAAAAGGGTTGCGCCTGCGCAAGTCCAAACTTGCTCCATTCTGCGATATTCAGCAGGAGGCAGTTGCGCCACAGAAAACATGCTGAGCAACAGTGCAATGCAAATGAATGCATGCTGAACTTGAGGGGGAGGGAACCATGCATAAACTGCACAGCCTGATATTCAGCCGGGCTGTGCAGAGTTGTGCAGGCGCAACCCCCAACCTGCGCCTGCAGGACTTGGAGCCAAAAAAAAAAGGCTTAAGTCGAGGGCCACCCACAGGTGAGCTGCTGTATTGCAGGGCGCAACACAGCAGCTGCCACCTGTGGCTGGCTACCCAATCCCTGTGCCCCCCTGCAGGCCCGATCGCGGGCAAGGTGTGAAAATCCCCCACCCCCCACTGGCCCAATAGTGGGCAGCAAGTGTCCCCAACATATCCCTGGTGGTCCAGTGGACTGATAAAAGCCCGATCGCGGGCCGCCAGATATGAAAATAACCCCCGAACTTATCCTGGTGGTCCAGTGGACCGATAAGCCCGATCGCGGGCTGCATAGATGTAAAATAACCCCGAACTTGTCCTGGTGGTCAGTGGACCGATAAGCCCGATCGCGGGCTGCATAGATGTAAAATAATCTGGACTGCCTTGTACGGGAGGAGCTGCACGCCCATTGGCTCATGCCTGCACCAATGGGCGCAGCAGTCTCACCGGGCAGTCAGTCGGGCGGGCGGGGCGGGCGGCAGGCGGTGGATGCTGCTGTCACCGCCGCGGGGGAGCGGGTGGTGGCTGTGGTGGGTGGGTGGGGGACACTAGATCACCAGGGATATGGTCTTGGGGGGGTGGGTTATTTTACATCTATGCAGCCCATGACAGATTATCGGTCCACTGGACCACCAGGGATAAGTTCGGGGGTTATTTTACATCTATGCAGCCCGCGATCGGCTTATCAGTCCACTGCACCACCAGTGATAATTTCGGGGTTATTTTACATCTATGCAGCCCCCGATCAGGCTTATCGTCCACTGGACCACCAGGATAAGTTTTGGGGTAATTTACATCTATGCAGCCCACGATCGGGCTTATCAGTCCACTGGACCACCAGGGATATGTTTGGGGATACTTTGCTGCCCGCGATCGGGCCAGTCGGGGAACGGGGAGATTAATGCTTTTGCCCGCGATCGGGCCAGTGGGGGTGGGGGATTATTTACTATTTTGCCCGCGATCGGGCTGCAGGCCGTGGTCCCTAATACGGCTGCTGCCTGGCAGGGCGCCAGGCGAAGTCTCGGGATCGGTGCACTTGCATGCTAATGGCATGCAAATGGGGCCAGAACAGATGCAAATGGCCCCCTGCGTCTTGCATGAATTATGGCCCCATTTGCATGTCACCTTTTGAATATCGGAAATTTGGCGCGATGGCGCAATGGTACTTGCACCACCGCAAGTTGAATGCTCCACTCTGACCACTTCATGGAGGCACAAGTTCCACTGGCGCCATGCACAGTGGTTGTGGTTGGTGATATTCAAAGGAGCGTCAATAGCGCAACCTTTGAATATTGCCCGGGCCACACCCCTGCGCAACTATTTTGAGCAGCGCAAGGGCTTGCGCCTCAGAATGGCGCAGTTTGAATATCCAGCCCTATAAGTGCAGTAGTTAATTCAATATTCAGAGTCGGCGGGCAGTGACTGCACATTGTCAGGCTATGACTAGTACACCCTGTTCACTTAGGAGACTCAAGCTGATGCACACTGAGCTGAACAGCAGCCATCTCTTTTATACTCCCTGCTTGGACAGTGTTAGTGTAAGTTTTCATTCACTGTTTAGACCTGTTACTAGGTGGAGGTTTA
Source organism: Neoceratodus forsteri (assembly GCA_016271365.2). NCBI lineage: Eukaryota > Metazoa > Chordata > Ceratodontiformes > Ceratodontidae > Neoceratodus > Neoceratodus forsteri. Next base: position 660,485,315 of record CM057456.1, on the reverse strand, counting down.
AAGTGTTTGACCATGCACTAGCTCAGATGTACTGTATTGCTTAATATTTGGCTGCTGCACCCTTCATGCTTAAATGTGTATTATCCTTGTCTTCCACATTCAGTTGCCTTTACTACCTTTACCTGAATCATGTCCTCCCCAATCGGGGGGGGAGAGGAGGTGCAAAAACAAGACTTATGCCACATGCAATAGGGGTTAAAAGTAAATATCACACAAAGTGTGAAAAAAAGAAAAATTCCATACGTCTGGGACTGGGAATTGAACTTGGTCCCAAACACAATGCCTGCCTCCCTTGCTGCCAGTGGCTCATCCCGAGTCTAGGCAGCTGCTCAGCAGACTCCTGTCCCAGCAGAGGTCTTATCCTCTGCCTGGGACAGTGAGAGGATGCAGTAAATGCACAGACCCATTCGTGGTATTGCACCCTCTCGCTGTCCTATACCGTTCTGTTTCTGTTTCGCGGTTTTCTCGTACGCTATTAAGCGTATGACTTATTGACCTGGTACCATGTCATTATAGTGAGGTATAAATTTTATTTATTTATTTAGTTTTTGTTGAAATTGAAATTGAGTGTTCCTGCATGTTTCAGTAGATCCATTGAGAAAGGAATCTTGTGTATTCCAAAACTTGTCTGGGACCTGGAACCTGTATGCACATGGCACTTTGTGAAATAAAATGAAGCACTTTTAGGAAACTGTGAGTAGTCCATTCATTTAAGAGTGGTAAGTGCAGGATTTGTATGAACAACTCTCCTGATATCCTCTGTATCTTGGAATCCTGGCTTTCTGCTAGGATCTCAGATGCTAGACTGGCACTCCCTGACTATTAACTTTTAAGACAGGAGTAAACAGTAGGATGGTGTTGTTATCTACACCTGTCAAAGCCTTTCCTGCAACATGGTTGTCAGACAGACTGTGTGATCCTCTCTTGAATTTCTCCTTAGCAGGGTGTCATTCTCCTCCTTTGTGCCCATTTTCATTGGCATACTCTATATCACACCCAAAACTTCATCCTCCTCCTCCCTGGCTGTTTCTCTCTCTCTATTATTGCCTCCCATTCATCTGTTGGTGAAACGTATTCTTCTGGAGCACACCACATTGTCAATGGGCATTTAATACATATGGGTAATGTGCACCCCTACTAGGGGTAATAGGTACCAACCAAAACTGTAGTAATGGCATAGAACCCTGGGGCACATGAAGATTCCAAATAGCAATGGCTCTCCAGTCCCCAGTCTTGGCTGTACCACGAAAGAGTCAACAGCACAGAATAGCCTGTCTGAAAAAGATTTCGTGAAATTTAATATTTTAGTAATAAGAGTGCAGTAACCTTGAGCAGACTGGGGCTCCCTGAATTCAAGGAGCACCCTCAAATTTAGAAATTATGCCTGTTAAGCTCCAGCTTCCAAATTGACTAGTCTTCTCATATTGCCCCCATTTTCAGCTTGGACTGAGAACTTCTGCCACTGCCCAACTAGGGTGTTGTCCAGGTCTTCTTTCATTTTTCTTTTCATTCTGTTGCCCAGGTAAGTTAGATAGGCAGTCAGATCTTTATTTAACTATCTCTTTCGTTTCCTCCCTTACAGTGACGTTTGCATGACATGCCACCCCCCCCCCCCCATTCTCTATCAGTACAACTAAGTGTGGGTCTGAGTTAGCTCAGAATTTCAATGGATTCAGAAGAAATCTTTTTCATTAAGAGTTTTTCCCTGGGTTGCTTCTGGGACTTGGTCTGTGCTGCCTGGTGGAATGGTGGACTGCCTGTTTGAATTGTGCTTTTGCCTTCTTCCTTGCAGAGGTTTTGCGAAGTAAAGTTTTGGGCAATGTGTGTGTTTTGTTTTCAGATTTGGTCGGTGTTCTGACCTTTACCAGAACTTACAGCCACTCCATTTTCCATTTACACTTCAGGGCACATTTTTCTTCTTCTCTGCAGTCACGCAATGAATCGACCATCGCTGGCATTCAGCCAGCAGGGACTTGTGTCTGGCAATAGCATAGTAAGTGCTTTTCGCACTGCTCCTGCCCACTGTTTTCATGTCCTCGACTGGTGATGACATCACACACATCAGCGTGACATCACCAGAGCTCCTGCACACTTCTTAATGAGCTTCCTACGCTTTCTCCTGTCAACAGTTTTGTCAGTTGGCTCTCCTCTTTTTCTAGACCAATCATCCACAAGATGGAGTTCCTTAATCTCATGCAGATTATCTCCGATCCTGCTCCACCCAGCTCAACCCACACTCCACAAATTACATCCTTTTGGACAGGGTCCTCACCCTTATCCCCATCATATTGTTGCAGCTGGTATTTTATCTGATGCTTTCAGTGACCACTGCATGACGTTCGCGTCAGGAAGATCAGACACCCTCCCTCTTTTCCAAAATACATCTAATGCAGGTCCCATAGGTCACTCAACACTCTGGCCCTCCTGAGTGACCTAGCTGCATCAGATTGGACAGCTTTCCACACCACATCTAATATTGATGCTGCCCTCTACATTTTCACTCCAAATTCTATTAAATCTGGGACAAGCACACCATGCTTAAAAAATCCAGGGTCAGAACTCACCATCACCCCTAGATTACCCCAGAAATAATTGTTCTGCGAAAGTCCTGTGATCTCGTATGGACATGCTGTGAACTATCTTGCCCCCTTCCTGACCTCCTCAGGTATAGGTCGAGCAAGAACTCCCATATAAAAAAGGCTTTCAAGATTGTGAAATCATAATATTTCAAGACCAACCATCAGAACAACCTTAACAGCACGTTGAAGTTCTGGAAGGTAATTAGCTCCCTGTTTACACCCTCACCCCAAGTCTGGTCCCTCATTTCTTCAGAGATTAATGGTTCACCTGTGTCAGACCCCTCCTCTGTTGCTTCCCACTTTAATGAGTTCTTCACCACTTGTGGTCCCCCTTCCTCTCCCCTGCCTGACACAACTCCTTCATACCATGTTTCTTCTACCCTCCCTTCTCAGGGCTTCCATTTCTCCACTGTTCTCACCCAGGACACCCTGACTGTCCTTTACTCCTTGAATTTGAATAAGTCTAGCCATGATGGAGATCGACCAGAGCATAGCCCTGAAGAACACCAGCCCATGGTCAGTGGTCAGCTGTTCATCCAAATTATGGTCGAAGCCTAGGGTCCTCAAAGATTGCCTAGAGGACTCATCAAGAGTCTGAAGACTCCTCAAAGACTGCCCTCAGTCACTTCTCACCATGGATTCCCCTGGACTTGTCTGAGTGGATAATCTCCACCAACGGCCAACCTGGGAGGCCTGTAGCCGGGTGGGAGGCCTTGGTAGGGGCTCCCTGTAAGGGTTGACTGGGCAGTGGTTCCATCTTGATCAGTGGAGAGGCCAGCACACAGGACACTGGGCATGGCAGGACCAAGATGGTCCAGATGGGGGTGGCCAGGGAAGCCCTGGGTCCAGGTAAGGGGCCTACCTTACCTGAGGACCCATTGTTGCCACATCAACTCCTCATAGCGCCATCGCAGCCTGTGACACAGCCTCTCTCCTCATCTGAGAACAAGGAGGAAGAGAAGCACCTGCGATGCTTCTGGGCCGATGGTCAAGAGCGGGAGGAGGAGGAGGATTCCCTTGACCAGACTGGGGGACCTATTTGTCCCGGTGACCAAGGAGGAGGCACATATAATGGTCATCAAGAGACAAGGGTAAAAGAGTTTTATACAGGCTGCAGGCCTGAGCATCGTGCTCTGCCATGAGGCAGTAAATGCATGGTGAGTGCGGGTCTGTCTGGGACATTTTTTGGTTGCATTGGATGCAACCCTTGAAACCTGGACTGGGCTTCTTCACGATGCATATCGAAGTTGGAATCAGTAAAGAAAAACTTTTTTTTTATATATTCTTTTTATCCCTCCTTCATTGCACCCAGCTGCCCACTCCCTTCAGACAGCCAGCCTTCATCTGCCACCACCTTTCCCATTCTTGCTGTCCTGCTGCTCCCCACCGCCCAGCTGACCCAGATGTATCCCTTCACTGAGGGTGACCTCCTGCCCACCGAGGCCATCAGGCAGAGAGACTGGAGTGCCTGAGGGCACTCCCTTGCTTCTGTGCTGGGTGAAGTGATGCAGCTTTCGGGGCTTCCTGGCTTCGCAGCATGGGGATGTGGGGCCACTATCATCCAGCCAGCATGGATGCCATTTTCAGTTTTTCCTTCTCCATCTACAGTGCCACTCTGTAGTTCTCCCGATCTCCACCAGGGGCCGCTATACAGCGAGGCAAGTCTTACAACCCACCCCAGGAGAGGAGAGCAGTCCTCTGGACACTCAATCCCCTCCTTCTCCTGCAAACCTCCAGCATCCCAAGTCCATTCCCGAACCCAGGTTGCCAGCGTGGCGTGAGATGTGGCATCCAGTGCCTCAACCCTCAGTGCCACTGGGCCAGCCAAGAAGAAAAAACTTGAAGACAAACACCAGTGGCGCACTAGGATTAACAGGGGCCTACACTGTGCATGGAGCTGCGAAGGAGGACACCTGACTCTTCCAGCAGAAAGGAAAACTGACGTCATGGGGCAGTGCCGAGGCGTATATCACCCAGGTGGGTAGGAGGAACTTAGCTTGAAGACATCCAGCAAACCTTTAAGAGAAAAGAAGCCTGCCAGAAGTGTGGATAGTGCACCATATCTATGCCCTAGAACCCAGACTTCTTCATATCTCTGCTCTGCCATTGCACATCCTTTGCAACCTCTCCTTCTCCCTTAGTGTGGTCCCACAGTCCTGGAAGTTGGCCAAAGTTATACCACTCCACAAAGGGGAGAACCTTTCCTCCTCTGATAACTATCGGCCTATCTCCCTGCTCCCCTCTCTTACATAACTGCAAGAGAAGCTTGTTTAGAACAGACTCTCATTTCCTCTCCTCTGATTTCCCCTCCACATTCCAGTATGGTTTCAGGAAGGATCACCCCACTGTCTGCTTCCTGCTGCATGTAACTGATAATATCTTCTCAGGGATGGATTAGGTTCACATCGCAGCAGCCATGTCTAATTATCTGGCTAAGGCCTTTGACTTCTCCTAAACAAGCTAAGTTCTGCTGGTCTCTCACCTCCTGGAGTCAGCTGGTTCCATTCTTACCTCATAGGCTATCTACAGTCAGTACAGGCCGTCAGTACCCTGACACATCCTCTTCCCATCCAGGCACGGATCCCAAAGGGCTCCATCCTGAACCCCATACTTTTCTCCATCATCCTCAATGACCTCCTTTCAGCCTGTGCCAACTCCCATATTGACATATATGCAAATGACACAGTCATCTACACTTCTGGTCCCTGCACCACAGACATGGAAGATCTGCTACAGCAAGACTTCAACAACATCTTACGTTGGTTCCAGTAAAACCAACTCTGAGTCAATACTAAATTTCAGTAACCTTTGGCACCAGTCAAAACTGGCCAAACTCTCATCTGTGTCCATCTTCTCCACCTTGGATGGCTCGCCACTCGAAGTGGCTCCTTCCTTCAAGTACCTTGGAGTGTGGTTTGACAGCAAGCTTGACTTCTCTGCCCACATCGACGCCATCCATCTGATGCTCAGACCTAAACTTGATGCCTTGTACTGCAATAAAGATAGTCTTTCTCCACAGATGCTTCAAGAGTTTGTCACCAAAGTGATGCTTCCAGTCTTTGACTATGCAGACGTGGTCTATGGTTCTGCCCCTTCCACCTCACTGGCCAGACTGGATACTGTCTGCAACTCTTTCTGTACCATCGCAACAAACACCCCCTCTCAAACTCATCACCGCTCACCTGACACATCACTGTCCATTCTCCCGCTATCACCACCTCACCAGATGCACTGTGCCTCCTTTATATCTACTTACTGGTTTGGGTCCCTTTCCTCTTACCTTGCATCACTCCTCTCTGTTGTCTCCTCTGCCTTTTGCTCCCTCTGATCAAGGGACCATCACACCTTTGCTTTGCCACATCCCTGTACCTTGGCTGGCGAATCAGCCTTCACATATTGTCTCCCACACTTTGGAACCAGCTCCTCTTTTCCCTCTGCTTCTCTGCCTCCCCAGCCTCTCTCAGATATCAGCTGAGACTTATTCCCTCTCGCCCTTGCTCCTGTTTCCCCCTCTTAACAATTCCTGTACACCTGCTGTATGTTCAACTGCCTGCTTATGGCTTGTTTGCTCTTTATGCACTTCAATGGTCTATGTGTGTCCTGACTTTGCACTATTTGTAACAATGATTTTGTCTATCCTATGTATTTTTAGCCTTTGCTCCCCTCTACTGGGTCACACCTGGAAATGAGCCATGGCTCGGTTTGCCTTTCCCTGTCACCAGTTTTCAAACAAACAAACAAATAAATAAAGAACAAGAAACTGCTGCACATGTGGAGGCTGCAAATGTGGGCAATATGACTGAACAGTATCTCATGCAGAGTTGAACAGGCGCTCCAAGGGTATGTTTGTCAGGGGGCACACAAGATATTTACAACATGCTACCTGGAACAAAGTAGTACATTATTGCTTTTTAGTGCTCCAGTAGGCAAGAGGGTCAACGTTAAAGTCCTCAATTGCCTCATTCAAGTAATTAGTGAGCATCTGCTCAGCAGGATGTGGCAATAAATGTGTCCTTAGCCACTGCTTGTTCAGCAGAGAACCTGAGGCTGTGTCGTGGGCCTGTGATGGGAACTCGGCTTGTCGTCCTACATCAGCAGGCTTCATTGTCAATGGCATGCCACCTCCCACACCACTGTTACTTGGGCTACCAGTGCCACTCACTCCAGTTGTTCAAGAACTGTCTGATCCCCAGCATCCTCTGAACAAAACAGGTCCATCTCCCTCATGACTCCCTCAAGTTCAGTACCCCATTGCTGCTGGTACTCACGCACTCTGTGACTCTGCATGGACAGACACAGTGCCTCACATATGAAACTTGGGTCTAACCTGGTTGTGAACACGTACCTAGTATTGTCATGTATGGTTGCAAATTGTGATGTTAATTCCCTAGTAAACCCTTCAATCAGTTCCTTGATGGGTTCTGGAAACAAGACCACAGTGCTGCGCTCCTGGAAACACTCCATGGTTGACATGAGGAGATGGACAGCTGGAATGACCTGAGTCAGTGAAGCTACTGTATATTTGAGCTTAGGTCATGGGTGCATTTCTCAAAGGGAGACAGAACCTGGACCACACCCTCAATGATGCTCCAATCCTGGTGTAGCAGAACCTCACCAATATCCTGCTCAATGGATAACTCATGTAGAACACACTTCTGTTCGAACAACCATTGCAACATATAAAATGTGCTGTTCCACCATGTACTGACTCCTTGGATTAGCCAATGGTTTGGTAAACTAAGCAGGTCCTGAACAGTCTGTATCTCTTTAGTTGCATTAACAGAATGATGGAAATGGCTACAGATGTCTCGAAGTCTCAACAATATGAGAAGCACCCACACTGCTCTGGGAAGCACCAGTGACCATAAAGTTCAGTGTATGATCAAAGCAGCAGATTCCCTGGAAGTGGCCATCACAAACTGCTTTTATCATGTTCTTTCCATTAGCTGTAATAAAGAACCAAACATGCAGACCTGTTGTGCTAATCCAGGAGTCAAGTATTTCTTGCAAAGATATAACGATGTTAATGCCAGTGTGTTTGTTTGCAAGGACTACAACAGCAAGGAGGGCAGACATCCAGTGGGATGTGGTATTGCTACAGCCAAGGCCAGAGGAAGACGAGGAGGAGTCAACAGCAGTTATGCCACCATGTGCTACAGGTGTAGGTAAATGCCAGTGTGCTGTGAGTGAGCGATATTCATGCAGTGAATTTGTACTGGTCCATACATCAGATGTGCAGTGGAAAACCCTGCCCCACAGCCTGCTTCAGCAATTTCTCCACCTGACTGTAGCATGCCTCATAGATATTTGGCATGACTATGAGAAAAAGTAATGTGCGATGGGATGTGGTATTGGAGTTGCAAAAAAAAATTTAGAAGTCTACAGAATCCAGTATTTTCAACAACAGAATAAGGCTGCAAATCCAGTGTGGTCATCTCACCTATGAGTTGCATGATATGAACAGCTGTGGGGTGAGATGGCAAGAAATTTGTGTGGGCCTGAAGTGCTTCCTTTAGTGTGTGAGAGTAGGCTTTTGAAATGGTACAGCCTTGCTCCTAGTCCTGGCTCCAGCATGGACAAATGCAGGTGATTTAAGCTGTCGGGGCACCATTAACTTCACATCTGCTATCTCGCCGTCTGAACCAGTTTGTGAGGGACTTGGTGCTGTGCTGGTTGGAGTACTTGGGCAAGGACTTTAAACAAGAGTTTGCTGGTGTTCAGTCACTTGCTGACTGCCTCTGCTGGCATCACAACCAGCAGCACTGTCAACTGACTCAAGAACACATTTTACTCTTTTGAAATATAGCATGCAGTGATGTGAAAAGAACCAGTCAAGGCTTTACCCACGTTAGCCACCTCAGGATGCTTTTTCAGAAGGTGGTTCCAAAGACATTTTTTTCTTAGTTCATCAACATTTTTACCACAGCTGAGACTCTGGCCACAGTGTGAACACACAGCTCTCCTTTTATCATCCTTCTGCTCAGAAAAATATGTCCAGATAGAACTGGAACTTGAACTTATACCTGACCTTAACCCTCTTGTATGCTGCTTGCACCAATAACCATCAAATTCAATTTGGAGTGGTGTAGAAGATTGTTGTGAATGGACACCAGATGCAGTATCAGAACCACTAGGACAAGCAAAAGTTAGGATGGACCACTTAGTTTTATTAGCAGGAGTTTGACATGACAGATAAGGAAGACAGTGGCAGATGTTTTGTGCCTGGCTTCAGCAGCTGATTTTTGGGGTTGTTTGGGACCCAAGTGCTTCTTTGTGGAATGAGGTGAAGACTCTGTTTCAGCATCTTCAGACTCAATGAGATCATTTTTTTCAGAAAATGTGTCATAGAACACATCCTCAAGCCTTTTTAAATCTTCTGGGGCAGGAGCATATTCTGACCTAGTAGACATTGCCTTACTGTCCTTATCATGCTCAGAGAAACAACTTGGATTTAACCACCAAGGCCATGGCTGAACACTTCTGTCATGAACTGTGGTCATGGTGGTACTGGTGGATTTAGTGGTGGTGGTAATGGTGTCAGCAGCAGCAGTAATGGAGCTAGTGGTGATGGTGGTAGTAGCAGTACTGGAGGTAGTGCTGATGGTGGCACTGTCAGCAGTAGTGGAGATGATGGTGATGGTGGTAGTAGCAGTACTGGAGGTAGTGCTGATGGTGACACTGGTAGCAGTAGTGGAGGTGGTGGTGATGGTGGTAGTAGCAGTACTGGCGGTAGCGCTGATGGTGGCACTGGCAGCAGCAGTGGAGGTGGTGTTGATGATGGCAGCTGATGTGGCAACAACACTGGTGAGTACGTAGGCTGAGATTTGCACTGGAACAGTGGTGGTTGTAGTGGTACTAGCAGTGCTAGAACTGGATGAAGTAGCAACTAATCTGGTTGGAGTCAAGAGGACAGTAGGATAGCAAATATGTGTCAAATGTCGACCCCTCTTTGAATCACTTTTGAAGGGGCTGGTCCAAAGATGTTTTGTGACTGTACTTTGCTTGTGTGAAATTTTCACTCATCAGAAAAATTGCAAAAATGTGGAATAATATTTTCAAATATTTATATGTAACCCCCTTGTTCCCAGGGGTTACAAGAATCCCATTTAGAATCAGTGGTAGGCAGGGAAGGCAGCTAGTGATGATTCAGGAAATGGATTTTCACTCTGTCCCTCTCTGTTTCTGGTCTCAGCTGGGAGCTGGAGAGGTGATGTCACCTTAGAACTCTTGCAGCAGCATAATCCACACAGCAGTTGCTGTGAGAGGGGAACTTTAGAATTCTAGAGTCAGTCTGTAGGAGTCTGTAGTTGGAGTCTGCAGTGCAAGCAGTTGCAGTTCCAGCAGCAGTTCTAAAAGAGAGCTGCAGTGTTCCAGTTTTTCTCACCTTAGTGGAGTACAGCATTTTCCAGCTTTAGTGAAGTGGTGAAAACCGTCTCCAGGGTTTTTCTGTTCTTCATCCCAGGTGGGATGGAGCAGACTGCCAGGATATCAGGGGCAATCCCCTGATGCTACCAAGACATTGCAAAGCTGCCTTGTGTGTCAACTTCTAGTGAGTACTTTGGTCTTTTCTGAGTTTGCCCTGGAGAACCTGCATTTAAGGTGAATTTTTCTGACAAAGGGACCCTGTCACCTAATACACTTAAAAGTTGGCTGTCCACAGTGGAGTCTAGTCTGTGACTGCCATGTGAGTGGGACTTTTGTTCTTGACACCCCTGTGGTGTTCTGTGAGGATGTTAAATGTGAAATATATTTCAAGAAAGCATCTACAGTATACTTTTGGTGCAAAGTGAGGTGTTTTGCTGGAGGGATGGACAAGTATGAACTTGGAAACAAAAGGTGGGAGACCCTCCATCTGGAGTGACCAGTTTAGCACTTCGGGTTCTGAAGGGCACCTGAGTTTTCTGTCAGTGCATGGGGCCAATGCCTGAAGAAACTTCTATGCCAGTGAGTGGGTTTTTCTCCATTTTGTGCCTTTAGTGCTCCGTCGTGGTCTGTGTGCCACAAATTTATCCTATGCTATATGGGAAGTGACCAAGTACTGGCCATGTGTGCCATTTTGAGAGGAACTTGTGTATTCAACTGTGGCTAGTCCACATTTTCTTCAGTCATCCTATGCCATATGAGACTTCCAAGTACTGGCCATGTGTGCCTAGTCGAGAGAAATTGCTTGTGTGTTCACAGGTGGCAAGTGTAACATTTTCAACAGTTATCTTATGCTAAATGGGAATTTTGAAGTTCTGTACCTCAGATGTTCTACATTTACTGTATGGGTAAACCCTTAGGGGTCCATCTTTGCCTTGTGTGTTTCTACTTTGTTATGGAATAAAGTCATGCTTTACAATCCCAACCTGGTATGGACATTTATGCTATTGCTTCTGAGTGGAGTTAATTGGGTACCCCTGTCTAGAAGTGTAAACCTAGCATAGCCATGAGCAAATGTTTTCTCCCCAGTACCTGGGTTTTGGCCATATGAACATACGAATGTGCCAGCAGAAACAGACCATCCGGTCTATCTAAGTCTGCTCGAGTGTGCAGCTAGCACCTCTAGTTTGCAGATGACACCCCCTCTCCTTTGTCATCCCACTGCCACCCCCACCTTCACTCTCCCATGTTCCCTGTCCCATGCCATTTTAAAGCTGTTCACAGATTTACATGATACCACCCATTCTGGTAGTGCATTCCATTTTGCTACCATCCTCTCTGTGAAATAGTGACTCATTTCCCTCCTAAATCTTCTCCCCTCTATTCTTAGCCCATGCCCCCTGATCCCCCTTTCTTAACTTAAAGACCCCATCTGCCTCATCCTTATTATTCCCCCTCAGATACTTGAATGTCTCTGTCATGTCCCCCCATCCCTTCTATCCTCCAGGGTGTACATATTCAGGTCTCCCAGCCTGCTCTCATAGTCACTCCCCTCCATTCCACATATCTTTGTTGCCCTCCTCTGCACCCCCTCCAGCAGCCTGATATCATGCTTTAGGCATGGCCTCCAAAACTGCACACAATACTCTAAGTGCAGCCTTACCAGTGACCTGTAGAAGGGCACGATCACCTCTCTTTGCCTGGACGGCCCCCCCCCCCCCGCTATGCACCCCAGCATTTTGTTCACTTTTGCAGCCGCTCTCCTGCACTGGGCAGTGTTGTTCATGGTCCCTGTTATCATTATCCCAAGGTCCTTCTCCTCCTCAGTGATCCCCAGCTTAAGCCCCCCCCCAGCCTGTATTCTCCCTTTGGGTTCTTCACCCCGAAGTGCATAACCTTATACTTCTTTGCATTGAACACCAGCTGCCACCTCTCTGACCACTCCTCAAGCTTGCTTAGGTCCACCTGCAGCTGCTTACATCCCTCCCCTCCATCCAGCACTGCTCCGGTTTTGGTGTCATCAGTGAACAGACTTATGTTGCTCACCACTCCGTATGCAATGTCTGATATGAACAGCCCAAATAATACTGGCCCCAGCACAGAGCCCTGTGGCATCCCACTCGTCAACGGCCTTGGAGTTGAGAGCTCGTCTTTCACCACCACCCACTGCAGCCTCCCACTCAGCCAGCTTGTAATCCAGTTCATCATTTTTGCCCCTACCCCTACACCAGTTAGCTTCCCCCCAAGCTGCCCAAGAAGCACCGAATCAAAGGCCTTGCTGAAGTCAAAGTAAAGAACATCGACCGTATGACCCTTATCCAGCTCACCTGTCACCCAATCATAATATTGTAACGAGTTGGTTTGACAAGATTTCCCTGAAATGAACCCATGCTGCCTCACATCCTGGAGGCCATTGTCCTCCAGGTACGACACCCGTCTTTTCTTTAGTATCATTTCCATGAATTTGCACACTATGGAGGTGAGACTTACTGGACGATAATTACCCGGTTCATACCTTAGTCCACTCTTGTGTAATGGTACTACATGTGCCATCCTCCAGTCCAGTGGCACACATCCAGACTCCAGTGAGGTGCTGTACAGATTTAACAGTGGCTTTGCCAACACCTCTGCCATCTCCCTCAGCACCATGGGGTGGATACCATCTGGCCCTGGTGCCTTGTCTACCTTCAGTGCCCTCAGTCCTTCTAGGACTTTACTTGCCTCAATTCTTCCATCTGTCACCTCCTCTTCCCCCTTCTCCACCCTTCTAGCCCATGGTGGTAGTGTCCCCTTCTCTTCCGTGAACACTGAGCAAAAGTATTTATTCAGTGCTTGGTCAACCAGGTGTGTGCCTAGTAGCCACACTTGGGTTTCTTCCCATAATGTCTACTCCATCTGCATGTCACACCTTGTTTAATGGGTGCGCTATAACCCCACCCTCTCTGTTCCCCTAGACTGTGAGAGGTGTGCCATCTCGTTAAATAAGTGGCTGGTGGGAGGTTACAAAAATGGGGGCTCGTCCGACAATGTTGTTTAATTTGGGGAGAAAACACAAAATATTTTGTTTATGGTATGGCTAGTGTTTTGTCTGTCTGTCAGTGTGGTAGTCCAAAACTGGAAGGGAAGCTTTGCACAAAAGGATCTGAACAGGAGAGTGCTGTCCATATGTGCCGCTGTGTGCCTGCTGTTACAGTGCTGCTGTGTGTTTGTGCCATCTTTACCAAGGGACTGTAAAGCCAGAATGTGTATGCACTTGTCCTGCATCAAGAACGTCTACAGAACTTTAATCTCAAGTTTTTTAAATGTCAAAAGTATTATGGACTTTGGGAAACAGAGAGAAATGTGCCCTGAAAGTTTCATGTGCTTTGAGTGTGATTTGGGGGAGTCGCTAAGGACATTGCCAAGTTCTGAGAGTTGAAATAGTCAAAAACAGTGCTCCCACCATGAAATTGCAGCCGAGAAAAAAAGTTCAGTTTGCAATTTAAAATTTGCCCTGCTCGATGATCGCTATGGAGGAAGAGCATGAGGAGAGAGAGAGAGAGGCTCATTTGCATGGCATCGAGTGATTGGTGCAAATGCAATCAGTCCCATCCCCTAGCCAGCTTTAGAGTGCAGCCCAGTGTTTGAGAAGGAGAGAGCTAGCTGGTCAGTCCAAGATCAACCATCGAGGGGCTTGTGAACATTCTAATCTATGAAATACAGACATTTTCTGTTAAAATTCGGACTCAACCCATTATCCGACCGACTGGGAAGAAAGCATGGTGTTTGTGGTAACAATCAGTGGGACACCAGTCTGTTTCACCCCAGAGGTCTTCCAGGATTGGCTCTAGGCCGGGAAATTTCCACCGGAGAAAGCTAGCTACTGATGCAGTAATTCTGCATTTACCATATGTGTAAACCCTTGGGGGTCCATCTTTGCTTTGTGTGTCCTACTTTGTTATGGAATAAAGCCACACTCTAGAATCCCAACCTGGTATGGACATTTATGTTATTGCTTCCGAGTGGAGTTAACTGGATACCCCTGTCCAGAAGTGCAAACCTAGCATAGCACTGAGCAAACGTTTTCTTCCCAGGTCCTGGGTTTTGGCCATGGTTTGGTCCACCAGGTGTGTGCCTAGTAGCCACACACGGGTTTCTTCCTATAATGTCTACTCCATCTGCACGTCACACCTTGTTTAATGGGTGCGCTATGTAACCCCCATCCTTCTCTGTTCCCCTAGACTGCAAGTGGTGTGCCATCTCATTAAATAAGTGGTTAGTGGGGGGTTACATATATTTTATTTTTCTGATGCTGTAATTAGTTTTTCTAATGAAAGGTATGCAAAAAAATATATTTTTACATCAGCTGGAACCAAAAACAGGAAGAATTAGTGTCTTTGGTTTAGTAGGAAGAAGTAGGCTGTTGGTTAACTAGGATCTGCAGCTTATCCAATAGGTAGGGAAATGGGCAGACTGGGTGGGCCAAATGGTCTTTATCTGCCGTCAAAGTCTATGTTCCTATGTTTCTATCCAGCTGTGGCAGTCAGTAAATGTAACTGACAGCTCTGATAGCTGATGTAGCAGCTGGACTCCAGAGTCAAAAAGACTAACAATTTGTTAATATTGTGTTTTATAACTTTTTACTGTAATAACAACTATAGTTGGAAAGCTAAGTCCAGGCTGCAAAGGTGCCCTCCTGGCCCCTGCCCCGCTTATCCTAGGGCACAGATAACGTCTGTGGAGTCCAGAGACAAGAGTAAGGACTTCAACAATTTTTTTTATATTGTCATCTGTAACTTTTTACTGTAACAACAGTCAGAAACCAAAGCCTAGACCACAGACAATGGTGTCACCCACCCCTGCCTACCTTAGGGAACAGATAAAGTATATGGCATGGGGTCTGGAGACTAAAAGACTTCAACAATTTTTTTACATTGTTGTTTTAACTTTTTACTATTTTAACAAAAGTCAGAAAGCCCTCTGACCTCTGTCCTGCCTACCCTGGGGCATAGATAATGTCTGTGGTGTCCAGAGACAAAAAGAGTAAAGACTTTAACAATGTTTTAAATATTTTCAGTCATAAGAGTGTGCTGTGCTGTGCATATTTATGGAACACATACAAACAGAGGAGAGAAAGAAGTAAGTGCCTCAGCTGGGACTTGAACCCTGGCCATCTGGAATACTGTTCTAGTTGCGCTATGAGCTGTGCCACCAAGGCAACTGGAAACTGGACTGTCCCCAAGAACATTACTCTTTCTCCAATGCACAACCTGGTGCTGCACAGATAATTACATTTTCAATCGCAAGAGTGCAGTGTGCATATTTATGGAACCCATAGAAACAGAGGAGAGAAAGAAATAAGTGCCTCAGGTGGACTTGAACTCAGGCTGCCCAGAATACTTTTCCAGTTGTGCTACCACCTGTGCCACCAAGGAAACTGGAAACTGGGCTGTCCCAGAAGACATTACTCTTTCTCCAGTGCACAGCCTGGTGCTGCACAGATAATTACATTTCCAATCACAAGAGTGTGGTGTGCATATTTATGGAACACATACAAACAGGAGAGAAAGAAGTAAGTGCCTAAGCTGGGATCTGAACCCAGGCTGCTAGAATGCTATTCCAGTTGCACTACCAGCTGCACCACCAAGGCAACTGGAAACTGCCCGTCCCGGAGCACATTTTATTTATTTATTTATTTTATTTATTTATTGAATTTTGTTGACCTGGTAGGTCCAGTGAGACTGGAAGTCCCTTTTCAAAGATGACTGGGGTGGGGGTGGGATACAGATGGTAACCAACTGAAATTGAACCAGATTAAGCTGTTGGTGGTATTTTTAGTAAATGGGTGAAATTTTGGCCAGGACACCGGAGAAATTCCCCTACTCACCACTTGGGGGAATTCTGGCTGGCCAAGATGGCAGACGAGAGTCCTGGAGGAAGGCTGGATGCTGTGGAGCCGGGGAGATTGTCTCCTCTCTTACTTCGCCTTTGCTAGAGACAAATATTGTGCTGAACCCAGGGAATAATGGAAATTCTACAGAGGTAACAATGATGGAAACAATGG
Source organism: Neoceratodus forsteri (assembly GCA_016271365.2). Lineage (NCBI taxonomy): Eukaryota > Metazoa > Chordata > Ceratodontiformes > Ceratodontidae > Neoceratodus > Neoceratodus forsteri. The sequence goes on along the minus strand of CM057456.1, from coordinate 660,469,331 downwards.
AGTACTTACAAGAGGAAAGTTTAGAAGGTTCTTCAGAGGAAGATGAAGACATGAATAAGGACACAAGCTCAGACGGACTAGAAGAACAGGTATCTGATAAGGAGAAAGCTGCTAACAATGTGGAAACACAAGAATTGCAACGGCAGCTGGAAATGGAAGAGTGAAAGTTCCTTGCTAAGAAGACGGCTGTCATGCAGAAAATAAGGTAGATCCGAATTGACAGTTCGACCGATGCTGTCAGACCCCAACAGTAGGGAAAAGATGCAGCTAAGTTAAAGGACCTGCTGTCTGCAATAAACAAGCGATTGCGAGTGTTTCTATGAACTTCTCTAAGACAAATGTGAGTACAAATCAAACTTAGCTTCTCCTGTACCTAATCTTCCAAATATTATATGTAATGAACTGCAGGGCAACGCAATCCCAGGGACAGGCCTTGTTCTGTAGAGAAAGCCCTCCAGGGCACTGGCTGGGAAAGACTCAAAGATTCTGCACAATAGAAACCAGGCACCTCTCCTATCAGGATGCCTGTACCTGAAGATTTTGTAGTATCTGCTCCTTCAACTTCAGGAATAAATCTATCAAAGGGTATCTTGGAACATTCCTCACAGAGTGACCCTCTCTCTGCCCCAGAGGGTTTAACTTTAACCCAAAACCCAGTTTTAAATACCCCTCCTCCGGAGAACATAATTGGGAGAAACAATAAAGAACCCTCTCAGATGGAAGCTCCATTAAACATAAATCCGAAAAGCAGAAGAAAACTTTTTCCTCTTTGTTTCGGCTGCCAATCTTGCCAGCAATAAGACACAACGCGGTCAGACTCACCTATGTAGGCAGCCTAGCGGAACCCCCAGAATGCGTTTACGTGGCAAGACAGTTACTAAAGGACTCCATGAAATTCTTTGCTCACGAGCTGTATGCCCTGATACACATATTGGGCGAAACGACTTTCGATATCAGTTTTAAAACACGCAAGAGTTGGAGCGATACTGGGCCAAATACCACGCCCTAAAGAAAACAGCACTGTGGACTCCATTTGTGGCTATTCCCTTAATAAAACCTGCCTACAAAACCATCTTGATTCTATTCAGGAATGAGGGAGTAGACCTCTCGGATGTGCTAAATTGGTTGAAGACCCGGTGTACAGGTATAGGTGATCCCGAAGCCATCCTAGACATGGAGAACATTTGGACTGGGGGGTGGAAAATGAAAGTATTATTAAAGTTGGATGATAATAGTATTGTACGTCTTCCTAATTCTTTCTTTTTGGGCCGAGACAGAGGGGTCCTATTCTACCCGGGCCAACCTAAGGCCTGCTACAGGTGTGGGGATCCTACACACCTGAGCAGTGTATGTGATACAGTAAAGTGCAATCTTTGTGGGGAATTAAGCCATATCTGTTCTTCTTGTTTGAATGAAACCGAGTGTAACTTGTGCGATGAACAGGGTCACACATTTCAAAATTGTGTCTGGGCAGCCCACAACCAAGAACACCATGACAGGGGTGCAGACCAACATTTTATTATTTCCCAAGCCCAAAAAGCAAAAATCAGAGAAAAAGGAAATCCACCTCACATAGAGCCCAGTTTACCTGGATCTCCCATCCCTAATAGCCCAGAAAGGGTTCCAGAAGGTAATATGACAAGGCCCCCCCAGGCACAAGAGGTGATTACAACAACTCCTGCAGAGGTAATGCAAGTAAATGCTGACATGCCCCCCAAAAAAAACCTGTTTGGTCTGGGTTTAGATGGTCCACAAGATCGAAACTAAAGGCAGCTCCCCCCCAAAGGCAGTTAAGACCTGCCCAATACCTACTTCTAACCCTTATGAGATTTTACAGGACACCTCTGGGGAATCTGGAGAAGAGTCAGAAACTTCCTCAGTCCCCTCCTCACATCCTGAGGGGACAGCTGACACTGAAAATTGTACTAAAGGTAGAGGGGCCCAAAAGTGTAAAGCCAAGATGAAAATGAGAGGAGGGGCTGGGACAGAAAGGAAAACATAAGACTGTAAAGGTAATGGTAATTTCCTTACACAAACACTCAAAATGGCAAATCTATCACTTTATTACCATACCGTAAATGTAAACAGCATAAAAAAAGATTGAGAGAAGAAATCTAGTTTTCACTTTCCTCACCTCCTTAAATCTAGGGCTTATATTCCTACAGGATGTAAGGTTCCATACTTTTTCAGAAATTAAGCAAGCTCAGAGGCACTGGCTCGGTGGTCCTTCCTTCTGGTCCATAGGCCAGGAAACATGTTCAGGTGGGCATATTAGTACATGGAATAGATTTTAAACTTTTAAAACTATATGACTTAGTTCCAGGCCATGTGCTAATATTAGATGCAGTAGTCCAACAGAAACTATATCGACTTGTCAATATATACGCCCCTCAAACTAAGAAAGGAAGAACTGACATATTAGCCCAAATTCAACCGTATTTGCACACCTCAAAACGGATAATATTTGCTGGGGATTTTAACTGTGGGCTAAGCTTACAAGACAAAAGTTCCCACGCTTCAACGAAGAAAATATTTTGTGACTCTCGATCCTTAAGCAAAATTATAAGTACAGCACAATTACGAGATGAGATGCCTATTTGGAACTCACGAAAAAGCATTCCCCCACCTTTCAAAAAGGGGTTTTAGCAACCCGTATTGACTATGTATTTGTATCTCTAAATATCATGATTTCAAAAGCTATAGTTAGTCTCCTAGAATTCTCAGACCATAAAGGGGTTTCTATTTCCATGAGGTATAACCCCTCCTGTTCGAATGGTCCAGGGATATGGAAATTCAACACCTCACTACTCACAGACCAAGAACTCCTAAACTCCGTAAGTCAACTATTAACAGCTCGGAAAATCAATTTTTGACTGTTATTAGAATAGTGTAATGTGGTGGGAAGAGACAAAAAACAACTTAATCAGTTTGTTAAAGCAGTACAGTAAAGGTAAGTGCAATGAAGCTTACTTAACCTACCTACAACAGCGCCACCACTTGCAAAATTTGTTTTCTATCATGCACACCACAGGCCAGGATTTAAGTGATCAAATCCACCTTATCCAAAATGAAATGACGGGGTTCTTAAAACAAACATCAGCCCAAATAGATAACCAACGAAAATTTGGAACTACGGGTGTAGCTCAGGAGATATGTCCCTTCAGCTATAATGCCCGCCAGGTAGAGAAAAAGACTATGATTAAATTAAACGATAAATTGGGCGAGGTACAGTGTTCTAAGGGGAAAATATCACAAATTGTGAGTGACTGTTCCATAAACCTATTTTCAGAGATCCCCTCAAATAAACAGGAAATTCAAAATTATTTAAAAACATCCAAGTCCCATCTCCCTCCCCCCAGGTCCTGAGCGACACCAGCCAGCTAATCACTCAAAGGGAAGTTTTAGAAGGGATTAAACAATTGAAGAATAATATCTCCCCTGGACCAGATGGTTTACCGAATGAGCTCTATAAAATTATAAGTGAATATCTAAGTGATGAACTGACAATTGTATATAACGATATGCTAGAATCAGGCAATGTCCCCTAAACTTTAATAAAGGAACACTAATTTATTTGTACAAAAAAGGTGAAAGAGAAGACCTAGATAATTGGAGGCCCATCTGCATGCTTAACACAAATTGTAAACTTCTCACGAAAATATTAACAAAAAGAATAACCCTTGTGGTGGAAACCGCAATCTCTCCGAATAAAGCATGTACCATACCACACCGAGCCATACAAGATTACCTAACCTTTCTTAGAGAGAGATCTTCTCCTATGGGAATTCAAATGCCTGCTCTGGTTATGTGGCCTCCCTAGACCAGAGAAAGGCATTCGACTCAATTTGCCATAGCTTCCTGTGGGAAGTATTATACCATTATAAGATTCCAACTAGAGTAGTAGACTGGATTAAAGCCTTATACAAAACTGCCACAGTGACTCCCATAATAAATGGGGAAACAGGGCCAATGGTGCCAATAAAACTGGGGGTCTGTCAAGGTTGTCCAATGAGCCCCTTATTGTATACCTTTGTCATCGATCCCTTGTTGCAGAAAATAAATACATGACATGCTGTTAAGCCCATTATAGGTCCCAATGTTCAAGCCCCAACTAAAGCACTAGCTTATGCTGATGATCTATGCCTAATGGTAGCAGATAAACAGTCTGTACTCACAGGGATCTCAGTATGTGCTGCTTTTGGAGCAGTATCGGGAGCTTCACTGAATTTTGAAAAATGTTGTGGGAGGGTGCTAGGGTCCCAAACTGAACAAATTGTCAGCATCGGGGCCCTGCAATTTTCTACCAGCCCAATTTCAATTTTAGGAGTAAAATTCAGCCCGCCAGGCATGGATTTGGTAAAGTGGGAGGAAAAACCAAAAGTGGGGAGGAAAAAGGTGGACCAAAGGAATAAAAGTAAAATGGGGAAAAAGAAAATAGCATTCTTAGTAAAAACCTTTTTAATCCCAGTCTTTCTCTACCTTAGCTATGTATCCCCGAAAAAGTTAGAAACCCCTTCTAAGTAATTTTTTCAGGCAATATGGGAAGCCGATACTAAAATAGAAACATCTTATATTTACCCATTAGTGAGGTAGGACTGGGGATGATTAATACCATCCTATTTTTTAACAGCATCTTTTTTATGTAAAACCTGAGGCCACTACTGATAAATACAGGGAAAGGCTGGGAGCCCTGGCTCTTTGAAAACTGCAGGGCCTGGTTCCAACCTTGGGAAGTGAACTCATCTAGAGTTCAGAAAGGCCCTGACCATTTACAATATCTGAGAGAAACCTTCCTTCGTCTAAAACAATGGAAGGTAACAACCCAACAAATCATTTCAGGTAATACACACAAAGGCTTCTATACAGACCTGCTGGCCATTATCTGTGAAGTTCCTGTATCCTTTGTGAAATGCCCTATTCAATATAGACATTAATTGAAAAATGTATTAATTAGTACAAGGGTTCCAGCCCACATATAGGATTTTCACTGGCTTTCATGCCACGAGAAAATAAACATAAAAAATAATCACAGGCATAAGCAAATGCAGGAGCGGATATGTAGCAGATTACTCTGCATAAATACAAGACAGACAACAGAGCACCTTTTTTTCAGCATACCTTTATTAAAGGATTTGGGGTTTACATAACAAACCCGTGGGAGGAGCCATTACTGGAACCGAGAACATATGAGAACATCACGTATGGACATATTTCCTCAACATGGGACAAATGGAATTCGAGAACAGTTTATCTTCTGTTCACTCTTATTAAGTGGAACATATGGATGGCTAGGTGCCTATTCACACTCCAACAGAAAGACTCATCCTATATCGACCTGTGTAATAAAACTGTATAGGATCTACATAACATATATATATATATATATATATATATATATATATACATATATATATATTAGAGGTAAAAAACTCCATTTAATGCATTAGTTAGGGTTGTTCCACAGCGACAAAAGCGAGGAAATTTGGTGTTAGGGTTGAAAGCTCGCTTTGACCCCCTCCCGTACACACCCCCAACCAGCATCGGGGTGCGCGTTGGAGTTGTCAGCCCTAACTCTCACCCCATCAGATGTGTGAAGAAGCAGAGGTATAGGAAGTTAAATGAGGGTGGGTTTTACTCAGGGGGCTTCGTTCTGTCGAACCACGGTGGTGGTTTTCTGCAATTCCTTCAGTTTTTTGATTTATTACATTTTTTATTCTTTGTTTGTGAGCCTGCAAATTCTTTGATTGTGAGGCTGCAAATTCTTTGATCATGAGATTCTTTGATCATGATCTTGCATCGTGAGTGAGGGACGAGATGGCCAAATCTAAAAATCAATTTTCTCAGCCCATGGGTGCCCTAGGAAGTCAAATGAGGGTGGGTTTTACTCAAGGGGCTTCATTCTGCTGAACCATGGTGGTGGTTTACTGCAATTGTTTCTATTTTTTGATTTATTACATTTTTTATTCTTTGTTCACAAGCCTGCAAATTCTTTGATCGTGAGACTGCAAATTCTTTGATCGTGAGATTCTTTGATCGTGATCTTGCATCACGAGCGAGAGATAAGATGGCCAGATTTTTTATAATGGAATAGATAGGGAAATTTTGCCAATCTTTGACATTGACTATCTCAGAAATGGTTTGGTCTTTTTACTTGAAATTTGGAGGGAAGAAAAGCAACACCCCACAAATGTGCCTTTTAGTGGATTGGTCAAAAAATATTACAGAGCAGCAAAGTTACTGCAGTATGAAGTTGCATCTTTTTCCCGTAGGATAACATTACGTCGTCTGCCATGTTACAGGAATTCTTTGCCGCTCTGCTGGAAAATAATGGTTTAGTCTTTTGGGCTGAAATTTGGAGGGAAGAAAGCCAACATCCTACAAATGTGCCTTTTGGTGGTTTGGAGAAAAAATGTTATAGGGTGGCAAAGTGACAGCACTCCGAATTTGACAGTTTTTCCCATAGGATAACATCATGGCGTCCGTCGCGTCTTTCAGGGCTAGTATCTCAGAAACAGTGCGAGATTCAGACTTTTTGTCAAAAAACTAGCCAGGAAAGTAATAATTCATACAAAATTAAATTTTTTTTCCTACGTCGTACGGTTCCTGATATATAAGCAATTTAGTATTCCAAGTGGTACTTTTCTGCTCCGAAGTCAATTATAATGCATGCATTCTTTTCAATTGTTTTTTCAATGCAGTTTTTGGGGAAAAGAAGGGTGTGCCCTTTTGTTACTGTGACAGTTAGCATTTCCAGTTGCGCTTCTGTCACTATTCGAATCACTGTTCCCGTCTACGCCACTGTGTGCGTAACGGTTTGCATTTTCGTGTGTGCTTGCATTTCTGTTTTTGTTGTCTTTACTGTTGCTGTTACTGTTACCATTTACATTTACTATTGCAGTACCATGACCTTACGTGTAACAGGTTGCGTTTTTGTATGCACTTGCGTTTCATTTTTTTTTGGCTTTATTGTTGCTGTTACCGTAACCATTTGCATTTACAATTGTGGTTCCATGAGTGTGTGCGTTATGGTTTGTGTTTTCGCACGTGCTTGTGTTTCTGTTTACTTAGGTGTTTTTGTGGGTGTTACTGTTACCATTTGAGTTTACAATTGTGGTACCGTGAATGTGTGTGTTACCAGTTGCGTTCTGTATGCACTTCTGTTTGATGTCTCCGTTTACGTAACTGTTTGCTTCGGGCATTACTTTACGCTTGTGTTTCTATTATCGTTTGCTTTGCCATGTGCATTACTGTTGCCGCTTGCGTTTGCTTTGCAGTTTCTGTTAGTGTGTAACAAGACATCACGTGCCGCCACTGCATTCCTTTTATTATTTATCATCCTCATTCTCAAAAAGAAGGGAAATTAGAGGCAAAAAACTCTGTTTAATGCATCAGTTAGGGTTGTTCCACAGCGAAAAAAAGCTAGGAAATTCAGGGTTAGGGTTGAAAGCCCCCCTTGGACCCCCTAGTCCACCACCCCAAATGGCATCGAGGTGCACATTGGGGTCGTCAGTCCTAACTCTCACCCCATTCTCCTATACATCAGCTTCTTTACACATGTGATGGGGTGAGAGTTAGGGCCGACGACCCCAACGCGCACCCCAATGCCGTTTGGGGGGGTGGGCTGGCGGGTCCATGGGGGGTTTCAACCGTAACCTCGAATTTCCTAGCTTTTTTTTCACTGTGGAACAACCCTAACTGATGCATTAAACAGATTTTTTTGCCTCTTGTATATATATTATAGTGGCACGGTAGTGCCACTATAGTTAGGGTTGAGGAGACATTTACATGTTAAACCAATAATTTTGCACCTTAATAACTTTGCAACCATTTGACAGATTTACCTGAAATTTGGAATACTTGATCAAGACCCATACGCCTTGGTATCTGCCAAGTTTCATACCGGTCAGGTATACGGCTGCGGAGTTATTAAGCATGATCTGTGCATGCGTTTACGCTTTTCTTGGAATGCTACGGCCGCGCCTACAGGTCACACGGTTTGCATGACCAGTCCAAAATCTTCAGGGAACATGCATCCAGGGTCCCTGGTGTGTCTTTCAAAGATTTTGTGAAAAAATATTAAACGGTTCAAAAGTTATTCAAAAAACAAGTTCCCATTATAAGTCAATGGGGAAAGTTAACAAAAAGTTCGACAGCGTCGCAAATGCAGTTTTTACTTTCGCAAATGGCCCTTTTACTATCACAAATCTGCCATTTTGTTTTCAGTTAGCGATCAGAAAAATGCTTGGCATTTAAATTTGGGACCCTCTAGCAACCTAATTATTTTTGTATTCGCCTATTCTGACCCTGAGGATGCTAGCCATGTCTTTATTTTGGGATAAAACACTCCAGAAATATGTTTTCCACATTTCTGGAAAAAGTGCTTTCACAAAGTACTTTCAAACGCAAGGCACTGTTGAATGAATTTGCGAAAGTTTTTGCAAATTGCGACAGTACTTTTCTAGGCTGTGGGGAAACTGACAGCACTTCTTTGGCACCCCGCTGCAAAAGAACGTTTTGGAGTTTTGGGCTGAAATTTGAAGGGAACGCAGCTGACATCTCACAGATGTGCCTTTCAGTGTTTCATTGAAAAATATTACATGGTCGCAAAGTTACGATACTCCAAAATTGACACTTTTTCCCATAGGATAACATTACGGCGTACAACGTCTTGCAGCAATCATTTCGCGCCCTGCTGCAAAATAACAGTTTGGTCTTTTGGGCTGAAATTTGCAGAGAACACAGCCAACATCCCACAGATGTGCTTGTCAGTGGTTTGGTGAAAAAATATTACAGGGAAGCAAAGTTATGCCACTCCGAACTTCTGTTTTTTTTCCTATAGGATAACGTTACAGCGTTCGCCGCGCCTTTCAGGGCCCGTATCTCGGAAACGGTGCGAGATATGGACTTTTCATCAGAAAAATGCTTAGCCCCCTAACTGGGACTAAGTACAAAACAAGCCAGGAAAGTGATAATTCATATGACATTTAAATGTTTTTTTCTATTTCGTACGGTTTCTGAGATATAAGCAATTTACTATTCCAAGTCCTCATTTTCTGTTTCGAGAGTCACTATTTTGCATACATTCTTTGTACTCACTGTCTTTCTCTATGCAGCTTTTGCAGAAAACCAGCCTGTGCACTTACATTACTGTTACCATTACCGTTTCCGCTTGCAGTTCTGTACCCGTTTCACTTACCGTTCACATTTACGCCACCATGTGTGTTACCCTTTGCGTTTTCATTCGCGGTTGTGTTTGCGTTGTTTTTAACATTTCTGTCTACAGTACTGTTTCTCTTTTTGTTTTGTTTTGCGTCACCATGCACATTATGATTTGCGTTTGCAGGCACAATGTTACTATCTGGCATGACATCATGTGGCGGGCCGTTCCCGGCTACGCCACCGTGTGCGTTACCCTTTCTATTCTCATTCACACTTGCATTATCATGTGCACCACTGTTAGCACTTCCGTTTGCATTGCTGTTCCTGTTACTATGTCACAAGACATCACGCGGCGGGAGCGCGGGGCCCCGCCGCCGCATTACATTCACTATTTCTTGTTATCATTCTCAAAAGAAGGGAGATTATGGGCAAAAACTCTGTTTAATGCATCAGTTAGGGTTGTTCCACAGTGACAAAGTGAGGAGATTCAGTGTTAGGGTTGAAAGCCCCTTGGACCCCAGCCCACCCCAACCGGCATTGGGGTGCGCATTGATGTCTTCAGTTCTAACTCTCACCCCATTCTCCTATACCTCTGCTTCTTTACACATGTGATGGGGTGAGAGTTAGGGCGAAGACCCCAATGTGCACCCCAATGCCAGTTGGGGGATGGGCTGGGTGGGGTCCAAGGGGGTTTCAACCCTATCACCGAATTTCTCACTTTTGTCGCTGTGAACAACCCTAACTGATGCATTAAATGTGATTTTTTGCCTCTAATGTATATGTATATATATATATACATATATATATATATATATATATATATATATAGCTGAATGTGCTCAACTCCCACAGAAAACATAGCAGACCTCTGGTGAACATTCCTTGGGTCACTGAGTTAAATAAATAAAGAGGATGATAGTTAAAACGTAAAGATTAATTCTGAAACCTGAGAATTCTGGTGTAATAGTACTGATCTTGTATGAGATTCTTTTGTTGGCTGTCTTCAAGGCTGTCAGATATTGTAATGGTATGTTGTAATGTTATGTGTATAATGATTCTGTGTTATATAAAATTTACCCCTACTCTTTTCCAGAAGTGTCATGGGATCTTTAACGTCCACCTGAACAACCACCAGAATAGGCAGATGGGACCTCAATTTAACATCTCATCCGAAAGACGGCACCTCAGGAGTGCTGCACCCCCCATGCTGCGCTGCAGTGTCAGTATTGGGATATTAACCCAAGTGCCTGGTGTGGGGATAGAACCCATAGACATCTGATCTTGCGGCTTCAGAGGCGAGTGTGCAACCTGCTGAGCCACTGACATCACTCTTTCTCCAATGCACAAGCTGGTGCTGCGCAGATAATTTTACTTATTGTTGTCTGTAACTTTTTACTTTAACAACAGTCAGAAAGCTAAGTCTATGCCACATGCAAAGGTCACCCCTGGCCCCTGCCTATCCTAGGCATAAAGTCTGTGGTGTGCAATTCAGAGACAAAAAGATTTCAACAATTTTTTTATATTCTTATCTGAACATTTTACTGTTTTATCAATGGTCAGAAAGTTAAGTCTAAGCCAGCCCGTTGGTGCTGAGGGTTGAGGCACTGGATGCCACACTTTGCACCATGCCAGCGACCCAGGTTCAGAAACGAGCCCGGGTCAGCAGGGAGGAGAGAGGACTGAGCGTCTGGAGGACTGATCTCCTCTCTCAGGGGAGGGGGACTAGTCATCCCGCTTGCTGACTGCCCTCAGGCAGTGGCTGGAGAGCAGTATAGGTCGGGAAGCCTGATCTGACATCCTTACATCGGAAGGGAGGGGGGGCCCTACTCCTGATGGTGAGAAAGGATTCACTCAGAGTCCTCACCTAAAAGCATAACCCTCTGATAAAGGGTATCCAGGATTGTGACAACATCAGGGGCAAATCCTAAAAGTCTCAACCAGAAGGATCATCTGGAACAGACAGCTGAGGTCACTGCTGTTCCAGCACAAGGTGCTGCATAGTGGAAGGACTGAAGGACCTAGGTGCCCACATCCGAGCCTGTTTTGAGATTGTGGAAAAGTTCTGTCTTGCAAAGGGCACCTGACAGGGCTCGCACCATCTCCAAGGCATTTTTCTCACAGGGTACTCTGGTATTGGACCATGTGGGTGAGGAAATTCAAAAAATGAATAGTCCCGGTAGAAGAAAAGTAGGTTCTTCTCCCAAAATGTTTCTCCTGACAAGAATCCTAGTCTGGTGGAAAGGTACGAGAAGGCCTAGGGTGCTAGAAGTGACCATGGGCAAAAATAATGACCTTAAAGACCTCCTCTGAATGCACAGCATAAGAGGGCTCATCTGTAGGTGCACTGAATGGGTGATTGATCTTCTTATATGTCACCAAGGTAGTAGAAGAGTGCCCCTATGCAAAAGTACTAGCTGCCTCGAAACATTCTATGAGAGGTAGCACGACCCCTGGGAGCCGTTCCTTCTGGTGGGGTATACATCCAACTGACGCCACATAAGGTCCAAGTTCTTTGCATCCCATCTTCGTATGCCAGTGGTGCACCTCATCACAGTCAAAATGATGGAATCATCCAAAGGGGACCTGGAGGAAGCCTGAGACCCCCCAGGAACAGAAAGACAGGTCCAGACTCACCAGGAGTCCAGAGAAAGGAAGAGTGAACACCTGTGCTGACACAGGGGAGACTTGCAAAGGCCTGTGCCAAATTAAGCTGGCTAAGGAGAAGGTACCCTCAAAAGAAATGTAGGTGACCTTCTAGGCATCTCCATAGCTCTGACCCCATTCCCTGATGCTTAGGAGGGGGAGCAGGGGTCCTCCTTAAAGTACCCATAAAATGAGCCAACAAAGAGGCAAAGAGAGTGAGAAGCTCTGAAGGTACGTCCGGGACTGATGTTGGGGATGTAGTGGTTACCCAGACGGTAGTGGCTGAGGTCTGGGTGTACTGACATCAGCCCTTAAGGTGAAGGGGCAGCGAGTGTCAGTTGAAGCGATGACAGTGAACCTGGTGTCAGTTTCCTTTGGAGCATTGGCTGGGTGGCTACAGGTCCGGCCAATGACTGAATAGTGTCCGGGGATAACCGTAGAGGCATTGCCAGGGTAGTAATAACCCAAACGTCAGTGGCTGAGATCCGGGTGCACTGACATTGGCCCTTGAGGCACAGTGACAGTGAGCTTTGGCTGAAGTGACAACGGTGAACCTGGCATCAGTCTGTTGGGCATCAGCTGGGTGGCGACAGGGCTGGCCGATACCTGAGGAGCATCTGGGAACGACCAAAGAGGTGTCACTGGGGGTCGACACTAGTGTAGCCAGCATTGATCTGACAGGTGTATGCTGATGCTGGTAAAGGGAAACAGCTGGCGTCTGCCCAGACAGAGCAGCCTGTTGTTGGGAACAGACTCCCAAAGGCGGGGCAGAGGTGTCAAACACACTGGGCAGGTGACAGCATGCCCCTGGCATTGCTGATGGAGTCATACCCCGATGTCGGAGTTGACTAAGCTGACACCTTGGCTGGGGGAACAATGGGCAAAGACTTGCCACCCGACTTGGAGGGCCCAGCTGAACCTCCTCTATTGACCCAGTTGGAAGTGAGAGTCTAAGGGACAGGGAAGGAGAGGCGGAGGATGGAGTCCTGCTCCCTGACGAACCACTGCCTGAGGCTGAGATGAAGGCAGGAGGTTGTACCTTTGAGAGCCTGGAAGAGGTGAGGGGTGCTGGAGAGAAGGAAATTGACCTCCTGTTGGAGGAAGACCCTGAATCAGTCACTGACTGGAACCTGGACCCAAAGCTAGAGGCAGACCAGCATGTCATGTGGTTCTCCTCCCGGTGCTAGTGCTCGCAGCTGGGTTTCTTCTCCCCATGTAAGCTGAAAATGTCAATGTCCCCAGAGAAAGGCTTTTGCCCTGGATCTCCATCTCTGTCATCACAAACTTCCTGAAGCAGAAAAAATCTCCAGGTCATCTGGTGGTGGATATGAGGTCTCCAGGAAAGTCCTGGGAGAGTGAGCAGGCCTCAGTGTCATAGTTCAGGCCTAAGCAGAACCAGAAGGAAAGAGGAAATCTGCTTGCCACAAGCCCTATTCGCCGTTCTGTGAAGGAGGATGGAGAAGTCAAAATTCGAAGAAGAAGGCTGAGAAATAAAAATAAAAGGCGCTGGTAAACAAAGTAACAGGCAAAGTGGGCAAGCATTAAGGATGCAGTACTTGAAGCAACATCCCATTGTGTTAGAGAGAAAAGGAAGTGCAAAAGAAGAAGGAAACCACTTTGTTTCTCAAAAACAGTAGCAGAAAAGGTCAGAGCCAAAAGGCTGGCCTTCAGGAAATATAAGGGAACGCAGCAGGATGAAGATAGGGAGGCATACCAAACTTCCCTTAGGGAAGCAGGAAAGGCAATAAGGCAGGCAAAGGCCCAAACCGAAGAAACACTAGCACAAACAGTAAAAGAAGGTGACACGATATTCTATAGATACATTAGTGAAAGGAGAAAGTCCAGAGGGGGTATTGCTGAGATCAAAGGGGATAAGGGGGCATGTGAGGAGGAGGACCATGTAAAAGCATCTATCCTAAACAGATACTTCTGCTCAGTATTTACTTAAGAGAAGGTAGGGCACGGCCCACAGCTCAGCACCATGGACACGGGGAGGGAGGTGTGCATTAGTCCCTTCACAAAAGAAAGGGTCCTACAAGAGCTCAATAAGCTCAGGGTGGACAAGGCAATGGGACCTGATGGCATACATCCCAGGGTACTAAAAGAGCTAAGGGTGGAACTAGCAGAACCATTATTAGAACTGTTTAGTGAGTCTCTGAGCACAGGAGAGGTCCCAGAAGACTGGAGAAGGGCTCATGTGATCCCACTCCACAAGAGTGGTAGCAGGGAGGAGGCAGGGAACTACAGACCAGTCATTCTTACTTCAGTAGTGGACAAGATTATGGAGGCACTCCTTAAGGAAAGGATAGTGCAACATCTGGAATCCATAGGAGCACAGGATCCAAGACAGCATGAGTTTACAAAAGGAAGATTCTGTCAAACTAATCTCATAGATTTCTTTGACTGTGTAACCAGAGTGGTGGACCAAGGGGGAGCAGTTGATGTCACCTACCTTGACTTCAGCAAAGCTTTCGATACTGTTCCACATAGAAGATTGATTAATAAGCTGGGTAGGCTTGGGGTGGGTCAGAAATTGGTCAACTGGGTGGCAAACTGGTTGACAGGCAGAAAGCAGAGGGTGGTAGTAAATGGTATACAGTCAGAAGAGATTCAAGTCACAAGTGGGGTACCTCAGGGATCAGTCCTGGGGCCAGTCCTCTTCAATATCTTCATCAGTAACATTGCAGATGGACTGGAGGGCAAGGGTTGTCTGTTTGCAGATGACACCAAGAACTGCAACAGAGTAGATTATCCAGATGGGGTGGGCAGAATGAGAAGAGATCTGGATAAACTGTCAAAATGGTTGGAAGAGTGGCAACTGGGATTTAACGCAAAGAAGTGCAAGATCATGCACATAGGGAAGAGAAACCCTGAAGCCACCTATATGCTGGGAGGGGAGTTGCTGGTAGCCACAAGGGAAGAAAGAGACTTGGGCATCATCATCACGGATGACCTGAACTCATCCAAGCAGACCACTAAAGCAGTAGGTAAGGCTAGGGAGATGTCAGGGTCCATTAGTAAGGGTATCACAAGTCGTAAGACGGAGGTAATAATCCCTCTTTATAAGACACTGCTTAGGCCCCATCTGGAGTACTGCATGCAGTACTGGAGGCCACACCTTCACAAGGACATTTTACCAAATTGAGGCAATCCAGAGAAGGGCAACCAAAATGGTACAGGGACTGCATCAGAAAACATATGAGGACAGACTAACGGAGCTCAATATGTATACCCTAGAGCAAAGGAGGGAGAGAGGTGATATGATTGAAACATTCAAACACCTTAAGGGCATTAACAAGGCGAAAGAGTCTAACATGTTTCAACATAAGAAAAATTGCAGGACAAGAAGACACAGCATGAGATTAGAGGGAGGCCAATTAAGGGGTAATGTGAGGAAATTCTTTTTCACAGAAAGGGTGGTGGATGCATGGAACGGCCTACCTCAGGAAGTGGTGGATATGAATACAGTGCAGGGCTTCAAACAGGCATGGGATAAGCATAAGGGCGTAATACAGATGAGTATGAATAGATAAGCCATTGACAGAGCAAAGGCCGATGGCACATTCATAGGGTAAAAAAAGAAATGGGCAGACTGGATGGGCCTTGCGGTCCTTATCTGCCATCAACTTCTATGTTTCTATGATAAAAAAGGTGGTCGACTACAGCAGAAGGCATCCATGGACCTGATGTGCGCAGGTCGACTGTGGGAAAAGAACTGAGGTGGTGCTGGGGGACCGCCCCTTATGTATCACAGGTGGATGTCCGGGGCGGGCCAATGTCAGGGGCAGTCCCCCACTATAGACTGCTAGCTAGAAGTTTTCTGTGGGGTCCTGGCTCCTACGGCTTCAGTCCTAATGGTGTAACCTGCTGCAAGAGCTGCTCCTTAAAATGAAATCTTGACTTACACTTATTGAAAAAAAATAGGTGCACACACCATGCAGGTCAGAGAGCAAACTTCGTTTATTAAGAAATCTTCTCCAGCACTGCAGGCACCCCTACCTATTACCAAATAGCGTCATCAGGGGATGCCTTCTTTTCAATAGGTCACATGGTAAAGCTCTGGCAAGCTCGCTGTGCAGCTTGGGGATTAGCTGAGGAGATCTCAAAGTCTCGAGAAATATGCGCTGTTGAATACCTCAAATACACCCCAGTATTTGCAAATATGTTGAATATGACTAGTATTTGAGGTATTCAATGGCAGGTTCAAATCTGATGCATACCCCTAGTGGACACCGTCAATTAGACCATCATTTGGACAGTCTAGATAAGGGTTTCTCAACCTGGGGGTTGATAAGTCTTCACTTGGGAATCCTCACCAGGTAAGGCACAAAAACAAGTACCACCTTCCTATCACATAACATTTTAGAATGCATAAATAGTCTGTTTATACGATGTTATCCTTACTTCATACTTATGTTAAGTGAAACAGTGGTAAACCTTAGAATCAGCTTGGGGATGATATCTTTGGACATGTCTGGTTATGATCAGGGTGTCTGTAGCCATTTCTAGGCATGAGGAATGATGCCTTGGTCATGGTCAGAGGGTCTTCAGTGTCAGGAAGGTCAAGAACACCTGGTCTAGCTGATGATCTAAACATGGCAGTTGTGTCCAGGGTTGGATGCATACTGCTGTAAATCCCATCCAATGGTGGCAATTATACAGTGTTTTAAAAATCACACACACACACACACACACACACGTTCTGTTTTTTAAAAGAAAAATGCAGAAGCAGAAGACTCAACTCCTTATCTTGATGAAACACTCAATTTTTTTTCTTCCAGCAGAGCTAGTCAGTGTTTCATGGTTAATACCCCTTTTTTAGAAGTGGTATTAAAGTTACTACTTATCGTGAAGAAGTGATGTTAACCACAAAACAGTGACCAGCTCTGCTGGAAGGAATAAGTTTGAGTGTTTGATCAAGATAAGAAGTTGCACCTTCTTTTTTTGTATTTTATGAACTACTGTACTTAAAAGGACTCCTCTGAATTAGTCATTTATTGCAATTTAAAGGCAGTGGGCATCCAAGAAGTTCTTTTTTAAATACATTTTAAAGTAAAATGCTCAATACAAAGTCTAACGACAACAAAAATCACACACACACACACACACACACACACTACATCTTGACAGGTGTTGTACCTAGCATTTAAAAACCCAACCCCATCTCAGAACCACTAGCTTATTCACATATCCTGTTTCTGAATGCATTAGCTAGTCCGCCAATCAGTGACGTTACAATTGCACTGCTAGTGCATTTATGTATAGAATAATACATGGGGTAGTGTGTATAATGACTACTTCACTCGAACCCGAGGTATTGGATGTTACATAAACCCCAAGAGCGAAGCGCAATGGTTTATACAAGCATCCAGCACCAAGGGTGCATGTAAAATTTATGTTGTACACACTACCCCATGTCTTGCTTTATATAAACAGTCCCCAAATACTACTCGGCAATTACAGAAAACACAGAAGCATGGTCTCTGCTTTACTTTTTTTTTGTACTTTTTGCACGATTGCCCCGAAACTAGATATAAAGTAATTGAACAGCAACAGCAACCACATTTTTGGAGAAGCTTATGAAAACACTTACTTCTGGTCCATTTAGTGCAAACTAATCAAAGTGAATGGGCAAGGGAGGTAATGTGCGAATGTGTACAGCGAAGGAAATCCAGCATGTGTTCACCGTTATAACCAGTTGGTTACAGTGGCAAACTATAACCAGGTTTCCCTATGAGAGAAAATGCTGCCCAGTTAGTATAAGCCTATTATACAGTGAGGAACTGTGTCCAGTTATAAAGGTTTTTTTTTTGCATGTTTTAGAATTAGAAAGAAAACTTTTCCCCATTGCCATCTTCTTCATCCCCCATTGGTCCCATGTCCTGGTAGGCCATGCTTATCCCTGCCGGGGGCTCCCCTCCCTAGGGGCAGTGGAGGGGAAGGGAGAGATGGTTTGCTTCCTTGACCAGGAACATGGGGAGGCTAAGGGGATCAAAGGTGGCACTGCGAGAGGCTACATGGCGCAAGTGGAATATGGTGGATGTCATCTGGTTAGGCAAGCAGGTGATTTTACGCTCTTTTGGAGCCCCTTGCATGTCCCACAATCATACAGCTGCAGCAGCGTCCTGGGGTGGGGACATTCAGCAGTGTGTCGAGGCCTACGCTGCCTAGAACACCTCTGCTAGCCACCCCCAGGAGCCACCAATCAGGCGTTCCAGTACAGCCCACCCTCCAGGAGAGAAACATCCGAAGAACACTCTAACTCCCCCTTCTCGCCGATCTCCACTCCTGATGTCGGGGCTCGGGGTGAGAACCTGGGTTGCCAGCATGCCAGAGTGACACCCCATCACTCAGTGCCATAGAGCCAGCGGCTACCTCCACAGATTTAAAAAAAAATATAATATGCTAGCTGTTGGCACTTTATCAGGAGCTAACTCACCATTTTAGGTACCAACATATCATTAGTCAGTAGTGGGCTCCTTTGACCCTGCTGCATGATTTGAAGATCACTATTGGAGTCCAAATTTCAGATCAGTTGATTCACTATTTCCCTAATCCACAGCACACCATCATCCATGCAGTCATTTGACTAAATGAACACACAGCGAGCACACCTGGAAAGAGAGGACCAAAGTCATCCACATTATGGAAGACCCTAGGCCAACTGAGCAAGCAGTTTGTCTGGCACTGTCTGTTGTGCTGACCACTCTAGCTACCCTCCTCACCATCAGTTAATTTTTTGGGGTGTTGTTTTTTAGTCTTTTTGAATATTGTCCCCAAATACTACCGAATGGGGAAAAATACTCTATATATAAGTACTGAGTACCAAATATCTAATTCTGCATAGTATTCAGGAAGTGTGTGACTTGCATCCCACTAATTATATCTGATCACAAAAGACTAATAAGGGTGCAAAATGTGTATAATGGGAAACTGTTTCACATAACACAAACATAGACGATGACGAGAGAAAAAGACCACAGGTCCATTCAGTCTGCCCATAAAACTAACAAGCCTGGTACCTGTTCACCATACAGGGTCCCACCACATCAGCTGGCAGGTTGTTCCATGGCTCCACCACCCTTTCTGTAAAATAACACTTTCTCACTTCCCCCTTGACCCCCCCCCACAGATTCAACTCATACCCTTGTGTTCTTGATCTGCTATTCATGTTAAATATTTCCTCGTAGTTCTCAAACTCAAGTGGATTATATGTTCTGTGAGCTGCTGGAAACCATTTTAGCTAGTCAGAATCAAGAATAAAAGGTAATTGAAAGAAATATCAATATTTTTCGAATGTATTTATCCAGGATGCTCCAAGATGCAGCCATGGGGTCCTGCATCTTCCCATATGGCTGGGAAGAGTGAAACACAGGGTGGTCAGGTCACATTCACAAGGGCACATAGCGTGATAGTGGCTGTGACCCGGCATCTTCTAACATGCAGTTCTGTACTCTGATCACCAGGCCATACTGCCTTGAACATGACCTTGTTATGGCAGGAACTGCTGATTAATGATAACCATGACATGTATTATTTAGAGAGGAAGATATGACACAGTGTGGGTAAAGTAAGAATTCAGGCCTGACAAGGTGTGGGATATTGTAGATACATGCATTGCCAGGGAGGTGAGGAGGCCTGACACCACAGGAGGAGGACCTCAGATCCCCTGGAGATGTGGGTAGCAACCAACGCCCCACACCCTGGAGGGTCTTATAGCACTTAGAAAATGAGTTAGGTAAATTACGAAAATCTGTAAATGATAAAAAAGGTGCAAAAAATGTAACAAAATATTGCTTAGAAAATGTCAGATAGTCTCTCCATGGAAGGCTTCTTGCTCTCAGTCACCTGTCTTTCTTCCCGAGTGGGTGACTGTCGCTGTTAAATACCTTTAAATTCTAATTTTTTTTTCAAGAAAAGTAATGTTTCTTCATACTGCAACAGTTGCGCTGATTATCAGCACCGCTTAAGCTCTCCTGCACACTGCTTCCAAAAGCTGCTTGCACACACAATCCCTGCTGTCAAGTAACCACACAAACAGTGCCGCAGAGCGACTGTATTTAGAAACTAAAATCAAAAGGATAGAAAAACAGGATCATTTAACCAACTTTCTCACTATCTAACAGTGCACAGCAAGTCTCGGGGTGGGGTGGAGTGGTGAAGAGAGACACTGGGGAAAAATGACGCACTCAACAACAGCAGCACCCTCCACACAGCACAACACCCTCTACTCTTCAGTGTACCAGATGAAGGACTAGTTAACCTGAAAGCTACTTTTTCAATTATTTAAACTTTTTTTTTTAATTTTCCTACATTGTGAACCAAACCCCATTTTCAGTAAGCATAATAATACACTCGGGGGACTGTATGGCTATTTCCACCCTTCCAGGGGCTACATGGCCCTCTGCCTGCAGTGTCGGGCCTCATTACGCTCCTGGGTGGGTGGGTATATCCCAATACCATCTAATTGGGTACTATTGCTTGTGTAATACAGGAATTCAATAGTCTGCGGTATTCCTTTAGTAGAATGCTCCCCCAACACACACACACACACACACACACACGGAATGTTAAAATGGAATGCATGAATTCAAAATGTTGCACTATTTCACTGGCATATACTCCCACAGACACACAGAGCCTCAGTTTTATCTGTGGCACAGCAAGCATTAGATTTCCCCATCATGCAGGTAAGGATATGAGGGGATTGTTCATAATCATCAAAGAAACACCAGAAATGAAAACTGAGAACTGGGTCTGATTCTTTTTCTGTGTGTTTATGTGTGCAAGGAGGAGATCATGACTGGAAAGAACATTCAATTATTTTTTAATGTAAGGGTTTTATTTTTAAGGCCTAGAGGAAGGGTTTTATGTAAGACTAAAGGTAGCAGGCAGGTTTTTGACAGAAATCAGGAATGAGTGAAGTGGCTCATAAATTCTATATGTCATTTCTCCAAATTCCAGATCACATGGTTTTACCTTTTTCTTTTCAGGGTGGTATTTGCACAAACATGTACCAATTGAATGGCAACAGCCAATCAGGATACAGCATTTCACTTGCCCATTTTCTAGATTAAGATACTGTATATGCACGTATGCAGCAGGTTCTCAAATTGAAACAATATGACACTCACCTTTTTGAAGCCAGGTCCATGATTAAGAGAGGTTAGCTCACGTTCTACTTTGCCGTCTCCCTCATCCACTGCCAGCCAGCACTCTGCTGGAAAGAACCAGCTGGTACCAGTGAGCAGGTCTTTTATGATCATATGGCTGACATACCAACTGGGAGAAGGCCCGCTGTTGTTGTGCCACAGGTGGACTTTCCAGATTGGGCCAAGACTCTCAGGAACACTATATTAAATGTATGCATAAAGGGAGAAAAAGTAATTCAGTGAAAATAGATTCCAAACGTATATTATCTCAACAGCACTGCAAAATGTAATTTACCCTTTCAAATTAGAAACATTCTCAAAATTCCACTTTTCAATGAAAACACTGGAATGATGAATGATAATGCTGGTAATAACCATACTACATATTTATTTCTAGTAAAATAATCCAAATTCATTTTATTAAACACAAAGACCTGGATATTCAGACTGCGTCTGGCAGTGGCGCAAGTCTGGGCGCGCTAACTGGGATCCACGGGCCAGGACCAGGTAATATTCAATGGGGATGCACCATGGCAGCATCATTGAATATGGCATGGACTGTACGCGGCAGTGGCACTAGCCAGTGCAACAACAGCTAGAGACGCGGGGGATGCGACGAGCGCAAATGCAGATAGCGCTGGGTGCATCACCCAGATATTCGGCAGAGGGTATGCAAATTATGCCATAATATATGCAGGGCGCAAATGGGGCCATTTGCATGTCATTATGGACCCATTTGCATGCCTTGTGCAGGGCAGCCTGGCGCATTGCGCCTGGCGCCCTGCACAGCATGACGTGTACACAATGGGGGTCCCAGGGCATCCCCCGCCCCATAGCTGCGATCACAACAAAACGCCCTAAAACAATTCCCTGGTAGTCTAGTGGTACCCCCTTCCTGCCATGTCTCCGATCAGCGGTACTGTACTGTAACAGTAATCCCTGGTAGTCCAGTGGAACCCCCCTCCCTCCCGTGTCCCCAATCGCCGGTACATTACTGTAATATTAAGCCCTGGTAGTCTAGTGGTACCCCCTGCCCATTGCCACGATCGCTGTAAAGCTCTGTTAAACAATTCCCTGGTGATTCAGTGGCACCCCCCAGCCCTCCCATCCACGCAGAACCCATTGCCCACCCCGCCGGTCCCTCCCCGTCATCGGCGGGTGGTTGCAACCTGTCTACATGCCACCCGGCCGCCCGCCGAAAAACAGGTATAGTCGCAGCAACAGGCGGGGGGGGGGTACCACTAGACTACAAGGGCTTAATAGTACAGTAATGTACTGGTGATCAGGGACACAGGAGGGGGGGGGTTCCACTAGACTACCAGGGATTACTATTACAATAAGGTACCAGTGATCGTGGCAATGGGAGGGATGGGGGTACCACTGGATCACCAGGGCTTTTATTCACGGGAATGAACAGCGATCGTAGCAATGGGAGGGGGTTACTGGATCACCAGGGAATTCTTATACAGCGATTTACCGCGATCGGGGACACAGAAGGGAGGGGGGTACCACTAGACTACCAGGGCATTATGGGTGCTTCTGGATGGTGTTCTGGGTGGGTGGGTGGCCACCCACGGCTGGTGGCTGCTGTGTTGCGCCCTGCAATACAGCAGCCCACTTGTGGGTGGCTAGGAGTTGTTCCTCTGATTCAAGGGCTCAACTTTCAGCCCCCTATGCGGCGCAGTGCAGGGTTGCGCCAGCATATGTGTCACACATCCCAAGCTGAATATCGGTATGTGCCACATATGCATGGGCACGCCCCCTGCATCTGCACCGCATACAATTACATTGTGCCCTCGTGCATCGGGATTTGCACTGCGCCTGGCAGCCTTTCCAATATCCCACCGTGGTGCAATGCAGGGTTGTACCAGCGCAACTCTGTTGTGCCATGTGCAACCCCTTTGAATATCCGGGCCTAAGACTCTGATAATGATAAGATGTTAGTTAGAATGTTAACAATGCTGTTTTAATATATGGATTCATAAAATAATACCATTAAAAAGCATACAAAAAAATTCCGGTAATACCATTGCACCTGGAGTGATAATACTACCGTTCCCGACTGATAATACTATTGTTCAGGTGCTGTAATAATATTGTTCAGGACCTGAATGATAGTATTTTCATCAAAGCT
Organism: Neoceratodus forsteri; assembly: GCA_016271365.2. Lineage (NCBI taxonomy): Eukaryota > Metazoa > Chordata > Ceratodontiformes > Ceratodontidae > Neoceratodus > Neoceratodus forsteri. The sequence continues at coordinate 660,446,243 of CM057456.1, read as the reverse complement.
GAACAGCGCATGTGCAAGTCTGTCCCTGATATCTTCCATAGCGTGCCTTCTGATTGGCCGCCTTCCTCTGTGGGAGGGCAGAATAACACCAAAAACATGGCGGCTCGCTCTCTCGCTTAGCGAGAGAAATCATTGGGGATAGCAGCAACAGTTTCTCTTTCCTCCCTGCTGTGTCCAGTTTTCAGCAATCCAACTTGTTTTTCCCCTGTTCCTGTTATCGTAACCATGGCCCGACTGATACCACTGCCGGATAGCAGTTGGAAAAAAAAAAGTGGGGCTGAACAAAGCCCACACCGGCTGATGCTCCCAGCGATGGGGAACCCTGCCGACAAGCACACGAACCAGCTGACTTCACTGGCTAAACAGAGGTGAGTCAATACACCTCAGATCCATATATTAAAAAAATAAATATGTTATTGTGCATCACAAGTCTGTAATCCCATCTCAAGGTTCTGGGGACATAAGAATCTCTCGAGCTTCGCTTTTGAGGTTCCCGATGTCTCCAGAACCTGTTGATAGGATTACTGCCTTGTAATGCACAGTAACATATCTATTATTCTATTTATAATGATACTATGTTCATAAATCAGTGATAAAGATCATTGGATGTAAGTAATAAACCACAACAGGGTGTGTATTATAGGATTATAATAACTGGCCAGCAATTTCTCTCAATGTACTGACCAGGTTGATATTTTCCATAACAACCAGCTGGTTGTTATGACATTCATGAGCCATGCCAGTCAAACTATGCTGCTGCCTCATTGGCCAACATTCTGTATGTGGGCAGGGCCAAACAGTCTCACAAACTGCTGGAGTAAAATTGCTGGTCTGTTATTATAAAAATAAAAGATGGGAGGGTTTTCATATGAGATTTAACACACCCTCGTTGTGGATGCTTTGATAAACCCTTGGGCTTCGCCCTTGGGGTTTATGTAGCATCCCACAACTCGGGTGTGCATTAAATTATTATATCAAACCCTTCCCCATCCATTATTCTCTATTTAATGCACACCCCAGGGGTGTAGTAAGGCAGAATGCCAAATGTTGAGTGTCCTTATGCCCCTGGGAAATGCATTCAAATCCTATGAGGCACACCCTGGAAGGGCTTATTACACATGTAAAATTGCTCTAAGTAGGTATATTTATAGATGAAAATGAGGTTTGGCATCTGATTGTGCGTTTATGGAGGTTTGATACACAGTCAGGTGACATCTCTCGGCCAATGACATTTCTAAATATTTTCTTACCATTTTGTAAGATAGCATTAATAATGACACTATTAATCTTTATGGTAAATATATATTTGTACCAACATAATATTTATTATTTACTAATAAGAATGAATACTATTATAATTATGGTAAATGAATATGATAATACTGTAAATGAATTAAGACTACCTGTAATAAGCAAACTGTCTGTCTTATGAAGTCCCACTTTGCATTATGAAACATAGGCTGGGAGTCTTATTACAACTCCAGAATTCAGGTGGGAGAACAGCATGGTGCCAGAACCAGTGAGAACTGTGGTGCCCATAGTGCATAAATCTCTGCCAGTCTGGGAGTTTCTCTGCTATAATTCAGCAGCTGTGTGGTAGATTTGCTTGTGCTATCACCTTCCCATGCCCCCACCTCCTGACTGAAGCAGTCTGATGTGAAATGTTCTGTCTGCTTTTTGAATAACTAAAATTAGAACTGTGCAAATCATGTGAAAGTCTGCTGCCGCCACTTTTGACCAACTCAACAGATGGTCCATGGACCATCTAGGATGAATGCACTGAGCAACAATTTGCAAAGCCTCGCGTGCTAGGCAGCACCGAGAATGGCATTCCATTGCAGATAAGCAGCTTACCTTTGTTCAGACTATGTGATACAGTATAAGAGTTCTCTCATTTTTATGTTGTCTTGCGCATGTATAAGCAACATCTTGTGGTAGTAGTAGCACAGTGAGAGGTGTGTTAGTGTTGGCGAATGCAGGGTACGCTTTAGTAGGTGCTTCCCTCATTCTCCAACTAGCCAGCATGCTAGCGCTGACACAAAAATTATATAAAGTGCCACTAATTTGAAAGAAATGTGCCGCTGCAATCAGAGACAAGCTCGTCATGCAGCGGCAGACGTGACACGCCCCCCCCACGTGCCTTTCCCGGTGAAGCATTTTAACAAACATGGCAGCAGCAACACAATCCCCAAACAAAGGCAACATTGGGGGTGCAATCCCTGTGTTGGCATGTCCCCTACCCCCCCACATTGTGTGGCACATTGGGAGTCCACCCCAGTGTGCCACCACTCACATAAAGCCAACTGTGTCGGCATGCCCCCCCACCTCCATTGTGTGGCACACCCAGCAAATCGTCCCGCCATGTCCAGTTCTGTTTTTTTTTACCTGAAAAAAAGAAAATGGTCCCTCTTTGTCCACGACGCCCCCTCCCCAACCCGCACCCACTGTCTGCGCACCACACCCCCCCTCACCCCATACTTACCTCCAGAGGTCTGGCACTGCAATCCTCAGTGGAGCGGGAACACATCTGGACTCTTCAAAGCTGAACTGCAAAATGAAGAAATGCCGGTAAGCTGTATAATGGCATCAATGGGGGGGGGGGGAGAGGTCAACTTAGGTGGATATTTCAGCCATTTTTTTAACATTTTGGCTCCAAATTTTCAACATGGGGTTCTTGGGACCCCACCTCATGAACACATGAACTGTCATCTCATTATTCGGTCCCGAAAGATGATTTCACAGTCACTACGCGGAATCGCCTTTCAGGACTGATTAATGAAACGACAGTGCCACTATTCATGAGGTGGGGTCCCAAAAAGCTTATGTTGCAAATTTGGTGAAAAAATTGCAAAAAGTGACTGTGTTACGAGTGTGCATTGTGCAGTTTCCACGCACACCGTAACTTCGACAATTTTATATTTTCACTCCAGATTTTCAACATTGTCATTTTTTCAGACCTCCTTATGAACAGTGCAGCTGTCATTTTTCACATCCTGCCTGAAATGTGTTTTTGCACATCTGGTGCACAATGGTGTGGTTGCTGTGGGAAATCAACTTTTGGGACAGATTAACAAAATCACAGTGCCACTGTTCATGAGCGGAGGTCCCAAAATGCCTATGTTGAAAATTTGATTCAAAAATCCCCCAAATAATTGCATTACGGGTGTGCGTTGCGCAGTTTCTACGCATGCTCATGATTTCAATTTTTCGTATTTTCACTCCAGATTTTAAACATTGCCATTTTTTTACACCTCCTCATGAACAGTACAGCTGTCATTTTTCACATCCTGTCCAAAATGTGTTTTCGTACCTGTGGCACCATATGGCGCAGTCACTGTGCAAAATCACCTTTCGGCTAATTAACTGACAGTGCCACTGTCCATGAGTTGGGTCACAAAAAGCCCAAGATGAAAATTTGAAGTGAAAATACCAACAAACACCTGGGGCGTTAGGGTTTCCAACAGTAACGCCCCACCCTGTAGAGACAGACAGACATCAGGGGTGTGACTTGGGATTGTCGGTTGTAATGCTCACACCATTCCACCCCCACTCCCACCCTGCAGCCAGTGACAGGCATTGAGGTGGAACTTGGACTCTTTGGCCCCAAAGTTCACCCCATTCTCCTATACTGCACCCATCTCAGCGTATTTCCTTATGGAGTGGGGTGAGCGTAAGGCCCAAAGATCCCAAGGCACACTGTGACACCTGTCGGTGTCTGCAGGGTAGGGTGAATTGAAATGGTGTGAGCGTTATGGCCGACAACCCAAAGGCACATCCCAGTACCTGTCAGTCTCTGCAGGATGGGGGTGGGGGTTGGCGTCAGTTCAATACTTCACTGCCATTCCTATTATGCATCTCCCTAACTCCTGCACTACCAATGCCAATGCCAGCAAGACAACATTCGGCATTGACAAATGCTTGTTCTCTTTGATCTTGTGACAATACAACTACGGAAGATAACGTGTTTGTGGGGCAAATACTTTTATCTTGCCAGTTTGATGTCTGCATGAATGGATAATCTAGTATGTCAGTCAGATATATGGGGTGACTGCTTTTTGTACTTTTTGAGCCAGACATCACATCTGTGACTGTAGATGTTGCATATCGCACTACCCATACTTAGTTGGAAAGTTAAGAAGAATATGGGCTCAATTCTCAAAGCATCCTGTACTGATGCAAGTGGCTTGCACCACAAGGAATAGTGCAAGGTGTGGCCTGCGTCAAATGATGTGCCAGGAGCAATTCACAAAAGCAGCCTGTGTCAAACACAGGCTGCCTGTGCCACTATAGGGTTGGACCATCCTTGCGGCACAGAATGGGCTGCAGCATGGTGCATAGGGGCTTGCAGCAGATACAAGCAGCCCTATCCCCTAAATCGGTCTTCTCTAAACCCTCCCAGAGGGCACATTTCTAAGTACTGTTATACCAGCCAGGGCTGGTCTATGGGAACTTAGAAGTGTGTCCTCTGGGAGTGTCAGAGACCTCGTGCCACCCCTGGAGCCCTCCCTGGATGGGAGGGAAAATGTGCCGCAGTCCACCCTCCTCATCCCCGCTCCCATATATACATATGACACTACTGCCCTGGTGTCCAGTGGTCCCCCATCCCATATATACACAGGATACTACTGCACTGGTGTCCAGATGTCCCCTCTTCCCCATCTCCGAGTGCCCCGTCCAACAATACCCAACAGCCCCTGGTGTCTAGGGGACCACCCACACACCCCACCCTACAAAGTAGTGCCCCACCACCCCACTCCCCCCATCCCATCCCTGAGCTGGCAGCTGGCACAGGCCTCCACTCTCCACCATGGCTGGCCACCGACTGAGCCATCAAGGAGTGTGTACTGTAACAGCTGATTGTGCAGTATGAGCTCCTTGACAGCTCAGTCGGTGGCCAGCTGTGGTGGAGAGTAGGAGGCTGTGCCGGTCACCAGCTCGGGGATGGGGAGGGGGAGCAGGATGGTGGGGCACTGCCTGCTGAGGTGGGGGTGGGGAGTCCACTAGACTACCAGGGACAGTTATATGTTATAATATACGGGCTGACTGGGGATAGGGAGGGGGTCCGCTAGACCACCAAGGATGTGATTACTGTCACTAAACAGGGGATTGGGGTGGGGGGGCCAGTAGCCACCAGGGAACGCTTTATATGTTATACATATACATATATATACAGTATATATTATGTGGTACAGGCAGTGTCCAGGGTGTTTGCATTTACCCACCATTTGGATCTCACCTGTCATGAGCACTGCACCACTGCCCTGCATCTTGGCACAAACCTTCCAGATGTGCCGTCTGGCACATGGACACAGTTGCTGCAAGCTGTGGGACCTTGCCACCGGGACCTCTACATGATAGAGAATCGGGCGCATGGTCCCTGGTGCACTGGCAATCGGTGCAAGCTGCCATTGGCGCAGCTTGCACAGCCTTTGAGAATCAAGTACTATATCTTTTTTAATTTAAGGTACAACAAATACATCTTGTTATACTGTTGGGGGTGGTATCACTTCATCTTCTAGTAGCCTGAGTTGAAATTCATCACTATGATATTGGTTTCTCCCTGTACAGGTAACTATCAAAGCAAAAAAGAATGCAAACCCCCGGTATATTTGGATCCTAGCGAAAATACCAGCACAAACATTATGCCCTTCAAGGGTTTTATTGCTCTAGTAGCAAAAATTATTTTCATTGTTATTCAAGTGGTAGGATTTATTTGACTGTTTCCAGATAAAATTAATAAAAAAAATGTTAGCATGGCACTGAGAGATGGGCACCGACTCAGCATACTGGCCACTTAGGTTCACATTCAGAGCCCAGGATGTCAGAAACAGAGGCTTTTGGCTTGCCCACTCTCCTCCCAAGTGGGAAGGAGGACTGCCTACCACAGTGCAGAGGCTTCACCGCTGGGTCAGCCATATGTGCATGTCCCCATTGATGGGCTGGATCCAGAAAAGCCAACACCATCCTGTCAGTGTGTTCTAGGTGACGGTCTTCGTGTGTGCTCCTCCATGCCATGGCATCAGCAGCAAAATCAGCCTATTTGCAGATGACACCAAGACGGGAGCAGTGATGGACAACCGGGGGTGGGGTGGGGTGGGGTGGGGGATCTGGCAAGGCTGGAGGCATGGTCTGACAGATGGCTGCTGGGGTTCAATGCAAAAAAATGCAAGGTGCTGCACTTTCGAACAAAAAATCCAAGGAGAAGCTACCATCTGGGGGAGGGTGCAGCTGGAGGTAAAAGAAGAGGAGAAGGATCTAGGGGTGCTCATCATGGGAGCAATGAGCAATTCCACACAATGCAGATAGGCAGCAGCAATGGCTAACAAAATGCTGGGGTGCATTGCAAGGGGTATTACCTCGAGAAGAAGGGAGGTTACTCTACCATTATACAGAATGTTGGTTAGTCCACACCTGGAATACTTCATGCAGTAATGGCGCCCATACCTACAAAAGGACATTAGGCTGCTGGAGGGGGTGCAGTGTAGGGCAACGAAGATGATTCAGGGCCTGGGGGAATTGCCATATGAGATCAGACTAAGAGAGTTAAACATCTACACACTGGAGGAGAGGAGGGACAGGGGACATGATTGAGACCTTCAAATAGATGAAAGGGATAATCAAAACAGACACACAGGGTCTATTCAGTAGGAGGGTGGGGAGAGATTCAGGAGGAGGGTGGGGAGAGACACTAGGGGCCATGACATGAGATTGGAGGGGTAGATTCAGGAGGAGGTGAGAGGCATTTCTTTATGGAGAGGGTGGTGGTAAGTGGAATGCACTACCAGCTGAGGTGGCGGCATGTAACTCAGTGGAATGCTTCAAGAGGGCAGGCAAGGGGGGTAAAGGAATTAAGGGGAGGGGGGTGGGACAGCTGGTGAATAGGGAGCTAGCTGCAATCTCAAGCAGCCTAGACAGACCAGGATGGGCTTTTGCTGCTGGCAAGTTTTGTATGTTCATATGACACATGACCCTCTGTAGCAGAGCACGTGTCCCCCAGCCACAGTTCCTAAAAGATTCTGCGTTCACTTCTTTCTGGTGCTGGTAGAGAGAGAGAGGGACCCAGATGGGAAGGGTTATGCCTGGCACTCAGGGACTGTGGGGTACCCTGGAGAGTCTGGTGGCATGCAGTCACAGGCTAGAATAAATCTGGTGGGCAGGAGAGAAGCCATATTTGGAAGTCCAAATGAAGTGAATGTCTGGGGACAGATGAAATAGGTAAAAATAAATGAAACAGACAGACAAAAATATTAGCAAAACTGTAACATTTGCCTTCGGAACTGATCAATGTGCTGTGCAAAACACACCTGTCAATTTGCGTGATCTTGTTTCTTTGCCACAGCCATTATGGCAAACTTGGGGGGCTGGTGCACAGGAGCTGGGACATCTAAGTAGTACTGTATGTGCACTGCCACTGTGTGGATTATGTGGAAACACATGTTAAACAAATGAGGGGTGAGTGAGAGAGAGAGAGAGAGAGAGAGAGGGAGAGAAGCAAAAAACACAATGTGTTTCTTTAGAAAAAAAATTGCAATGTATATTTCAAATACCTAATCATGGAAATGCTATGTGCTTTCATGCGGAAGATCTAGGTTCATGTCTTGAATCGAGCTCCCTGTCCAGAGGTGGAAGACATCTTGGAGTTCCACTGAGGTACTGCTCTCAGGCTTCAGGGGTGGGTCCTCATTCTTGTACTGCAGCAGCTCCTCCTGTGGTGATGGGCTGGGGCTAGATCTGGTGCCATCAATGACTGAGTGGAGCTTACTTCTCCCACCCCATGATAGTATCACCCATGGGTGCCAAAAAGTGGGAAATAGTCCTTTGTAAAGGGACCACAAATGGTTGGCCAGACACAGTCAACACTTCTGAGGGGCACATTGACACTGATAGTGGGCCTACCCCCAATTCCACTTGCCTATTCTGACAAACCTGAGTTGTTCCAGTGAGAAAGGAAGTGGCAGAGTTTTCACTGCCCTGGAGTCCCACTGTGAGGGGTGTTTTCCCACAGGTAGTTGGGAGGAAAAGTGTTGGTCTGGACAGAGCTTGGGGAAGGAACCCTTGCCTCTGACAGAAAGGCTCCCAGATCAGAGGCCAAAGATGGGAGTGGAGGTAGACAGCCATGAGGCAAAAACAGTAAATTAAACAAAATACGTAAATGCTTGCAGAACAGAACAAGCATTTGTCAATGCCGAATGTTTGCTTGCTGGTATTAGCACTGGAAATGCAGGAGTTAGACAGATGCAGAGTAGGAATGGCAGTGAAGTATTGAACTTCACGCCAACCCCGCCTCCACCCTGCAAACATAGACAGGCATTGGGGTATGTGTTTGGGTTGTCGACCATGACGTTCATGCCATTTCACATCACCCTATCCTGCAGACACTGACAAGTGTTGAGGTATGCCTTGGGGTGTTTGGCTTTACAGTGAACAACCCCACTCCATAAAGACATAAGCTGAAATTGGTGCAGTATAGAATGGGGTGAACTCTGGGGCAGAAGAGTCCAAGGCACAGCTCGATGCTTGTCAGTGGTTGCAGGGTGGGGGGTGGGGTTGGAATGGCATTAGCATTACAGTCAGCAGTCCAAAGGCACACCTCGATGCCTGTCAGTCTGTACAGGGTGGGACGTTATGGTTAGAAACCGTAACTCAGCATTTGTTGGTATTTGCAGTACAAATTTTCAACATGGCCATTTTGTGGCCCTCACCTCATGTAAGCATTTGGGACCCCTTCTCATGAACAGTGGCACTGTGATTTTGTTAATATGTTCTGAAATTTGAGTTTCCACAGCAACCGTGCCATTGTGCGCCACATGTACGAAAACACAGATCGGGCAGGATGTGAGGAATGACAGCTGTACCATTCATAGGGTGCTGTAAAGAGATGGCAATGTTGAAAATCTGTAGTGAAAATATTAAAATGCTCAAACTTCCGAGCGTACATGGAAACTGCGAAACACATGTGTGTAACACAGTCATTTAGTGGAATTATTTCACCAAATTTTCAACATAGGCATTTTGTGACCTCTGCTCATGAACACTGTCACTATGATTTTCTTAATCTGTCCCGAACATTGATTTCCCACAGCAACCACGGTATTCTGCGCCAGATATGTAAACGCATATTTCGGGCAAGATGTGAAAAATGACAGCTGTACTGTTCATAAGGAGGTCTGAAAAAATGCCAATGTTGAAAATATGAAGTGAAAATACTACAGATTTGTGATGTTACGAAGGTGCGTGGAAACTGCACAATGCACTCCTGTAACACAGTCATTTTATGGTCATTTGTCACCAAATTTTCAACATAGGCATTTTAGGACCTCTGCTCATGAGCAGAGTCACTGTGGTTTTACTACTCTGTCCCAAACACTGATTTCCCACAGCGACCGCGTTATTCTGTGCACTGGGAGAAACAGAATGAGTGAGTGATAGAGGGGGAGTGAGCGAGCTCAACAGAGCTCTGTTGGGACTGCTGCAGATTTCTTTGTGGGCAGAAAAAGGCACCAACGGGGGTAGGAGCCCAATACAAAAGAACAGCCTGCAGCCCCGGGAGAAACAGAATGAGCAAGTGAGAGAGGGGGAGTGAGCAAGCTCAACGGAGCGCTGTCGGGACAGCTGTGAACTTCTTTGTGATCAGAAAAAGCCACCAACGCAGGCAGGAGCCCAGTGCAAAAGGGCAGCCTGCAGCGCCAGGAGAAACAGAATGAGTGAGTGGGGGGGGAGTGAGCGAGCTCAATGGAGGTCTGTCGGGACTGTTTCTCCTGGTGCTGCGGGCTGCCCTTTTGTACTGGGCTCCTGCCTGCATTGGTGCCTTTTTTTGCCCACAAAGAAATCCGCAGCAGTCCTGAGTGAGGTCCGCTGAGCTCGCTCACCCCCCCCCACTCGCTCATTCTGTTTCCCCCGGCACTGCAGGCTGCCCTTTTGTACTGGACCCCTGCCTGCATTGGCACCTTTTTCTGACCACAAAGAAATCCACAGCAGTCCCGACAGAGCTACATTGAGCTCACTCACCACCCCCCCACTTGCTCGTTCTGTTTCTCCCGGTGCTGCAAGCTGTGCTTTTGTACTGGACTCCTGCCTGCATTGGTGCCTTTTTCTGCCCACAAAAAAATCTGCAGCAGTCCTGACAGAGCTCCATTGAGCTCGCTCACTCCCCCTCTCTCACTCGCTTGATTTTAATCTGTCCCAAACACTGATTTCCCACAGCAACCATACTATTCTGTGCCGGAACTGCAAAAACACATTTTGGCCAGGATGTGGAAAATGACAGCTGTACTGTTCATAAGGAGGTGTGAAAAAAATGCCAGTGTTGAAAATCTGGCATGAAAATATTATAAATTTGCAAAGTTACAAGGGTGCATGGAAACTGCACAACACTCACTTATAACACAGTTATTTTATGGACTTTCGTCACCAAATTTTCAACAAAGGCATTTTAGGACCTCTGCTCATGAACAGTGTTACTGTCATTTTCTCAATCTATCCCGAAAACTGATTTCCCACAGTGACCGTGCTGTTCTGCGCCGGATGTGCGTAAATACATTTGGCCAGGATGTGTAAAATGACAGCTGTACTGTTCATAAGGAGGTGTGGAAAAATACCAATGTTGAAAATCTGGAGTGAAAACATTACAATTGAAGGTTTAGCGCATGCTGAAACTGCACACAACGCACGTCAGAAACAGTCATTTTTAGGATTTATTTCACCAAATTTGCAACTTGGACCTTTTGAGAGCCCACCTCATGAACAGTAGCACTGTTGTTTCATTAATCGGTCCCGAAAGGTGATTCCACACAGTGACCGCAAAATCACCTTTCAGGACTGAATAACGCCATGACAGTGACTGAATTCATGGGGGGGGGTCCCAATAACCCCACGTTGAAAATTTGGTGCCGAAATTCCCATCATTTCTTCAGTTCATGGTAGGCTTTAAGAGTGCAGGCGGTTCCAGTCCACAGAGCGTTGCATGGGCTCTGGAGTAAGTATGGGGTGAGGGGGTTGTATGGGGCGCGAAGTGCGCATGAAGGTAGGCGCTGGTTAGGGTAGGGCCACGGACTCAACGAGGACCATTTTTGTTTACAGTTTTAATAAGGGGGACATGGGAAGATTTTTATTTTTTTTATAGGGACATTTGGCATGCTGGGGTGGGCTCCCAGCATGCCACCTGAGTGTTTCGGGGGCTGTAGCGGTGGGGTTGGTCACCCCCTCAGCACACAACAAATTGGGGGACATTATGCCGATGGGGAGTGGGCTCCCCCATCAGCAAATTGAACTGGGAAGGGGGGGGGCTGAAGCAGATGGGGATTGGGCCCCTGCTGGCAAAGAAAGACTGTTGGGGGGCACATGATGCCGAGGGGACTGGGCACCCCCTCGGCACACAAAAAATGGTTGGGCATTATGCTGACGGGGAGTGGGCTCCCCCGTCTATTAAACTGGGCATAAAAGCATACTGCCAGAAGAGCAACACTGTGCCGCATCAGTCGGGGCCGCTACGCCATCACAGACTCAGCTTCTGTCGGCAAAACTGTTCAGGCTGAAACGACAGGCTGCTGCTGCTATGACGAGGCACTCCCAGACTGGTGCAGCGATTTTCTTTCAAGGTGGTGGCAGGCTTTAAAACTAGTGTCACGGGCAGCGTCCTCCTTTATTGGTGCGCAACACACAAGCCCCAAAATGCAGTGGCGGCATTAGCCACAACAATGCCGCACTTCCACAGCCTTCTTCTGCAGCAAGCTGCCACAACATATTTCTTGCACAAGCAAACATAAAAATCATATAAGCTAACTGAGAATGGAAGCTATCGGAATAATTTTACAGCAAAACAGGAAATTTTAGGTGTGTGTCCTACTGTGTTAAGAAGAAAATTGGTAAAGAAGGACATGAACAGCCCCCTCTCCACCTGTCCCACAAATTGTAAATCACATCATTATTTGAGAAAGCAGTACTATTGAGTACCTCATGAGAAAGCTGTGCCTGGAATTTTTTTCAAACAGTGGCTTATTCGGGCAGTATAGTTCCCTAGTTTCAGAGACACCTTCCTCACCGTGCAAGACAATATGAACCTGAAACACAAGCGGGACAGTGCATATTTTTAAAACAAACGTTGATGATCTAGTAAAATGATGTTTCATGCCAATTTTGGAACATTCTGTAGGAAAGTGCAGTAACATAGTGAAATTGTTGATCTAAAGTTACATCAAGAATAAACAAAAAGTTATGCTGTAACGGTTGGCAGGGGAGATTTATCCTCGCGTTGGCTTGTGCAGCAGTAATGTACTCCATGCGAGGAGTTGTGTTGTTATGGGTTGATTCAAAAACAAACTTGGGCCTGATTCTCAGTTACTAAGAGGAGTGGCTCGAAAGGGAGGCTTTGCACCCACTCTGCCGAACAACCACCTGAATATGTCCTTCATTTGTGTGCGTGTGTGTGGGGGGAAAGAGTCTCCCTGTGACAGAGAATCAATGCAAACTGCCGGTCCAGGTGTCAACAGATGCTAATGGGGTTTGCAGCAGTTAACTCCCCAGTGTTCACCTACAACTGCATCTCATCACTGCATTGAACACAGTGCATGGTGCAGTGCTATGCTGAGCTTTAGTCAGTGCTGGGCAAACTGAAATCCTGCCTAAAGTTGTCCTCACCCCAACTCACCCAGAGATTTATTGATACTTGTGGCCCAGTGGTTCCATTCCCCTCTGTAGGACTAATAATCAATCACCTTGGTGGTCCAATGGATCCCTCCTTCCTGCTCCCAATATCAAATGTCCTGGTAGCCTAGGGGTTTCCCCCTGCTCCCGAACCCCAATGTCCTACATTCCCTGGTGGTCTAGAAAACTCTGCTCCAACAATATTTTATATTTAGCCTATATATAACCATTCCTGTCGGACTATGTTAACCTGTTGGCTGCTGCTATGGTCCCTGGCACCTCCATGAAAATGGGATGCTGCATCTGATGGCATTATCACAGCTGGAGCAATTTCACATTTATTTTATTCTTTTGGTAACCGGGTATGGCCCACTAGGTACAAGTGCCGGTTTTCAGGGGCGACCTGGGAGCACTGGGGTGGTTACGTGACTTGCTCAGTGTCACAGTATGCAAGTGGTGGTTGTGGGAATCAAATCCAGGTCTGCTGGATGCTCCAAGCTCATTCTTAGCTCATTACTCTAACCTCTAGGCTATGTCTCCAGAAACCAGTTATACTGCCAGCCCATAATAAATAAACAAACAAGGCCGACTACTAGGCCACTGAATGACCACTGTGTCACAAGGTTGGGATAAGACCCTGTCCCATATGTTTTTGCACAGAGAGTTAAAAGCAATGATCTATTCTATTCTCTCCTATTCTTTCATTTGTCTATCTCCTGTCTGTCTGATTTTGCAATCAAGTATTCCTTGTGGGACATAGGAACTGACCACTCTTATGGTCCCACAATTTCCCCCTCTTACCTCCCTTCCTTTACTTGCTGTTTCTATTCTTTCTTTCTCCCCATGCTTCTCAGTGGTTAAAACATATATGTGAATACGTATGTGAAACTGGGGTTCCCCAGTATACAAATGTATATAATTATATTGTTGAAATGAATGCAGACAGCTACTTGGGTTTGTTAGAAAAGTTAGCAATCTTCGTCACAGAAGGTTGACCTTAACATTTTGACCTTCACGAGCTTGTTGACAGTGTTCTCAGCAGGAGTCCAGCTCTGGACAGAATGTATTAATTGATGGCACCTGTTAAGCCTAGACATACTCTTCAGACCGATCACATGAAGGGTAATGACAAATCTTTGTGACATTGTGTGAAAAACAGGAAGTATAGCTTAATGGGAACAGGATGCAGAATTTAATTGCCAGAGAAAAATTTCTTGTAAAAAGAGAGCAATGTTCTGTCTAGATAGATAGAGGGAGAGATTGAGATTTTAGAGAGAGACTTGGAGGAATGATTTTTGTTTGTACTGCCTTTGTGAAGTGCTATCCTGTACATCTGTATTTTTTTAGTTTATTAGTATTAACAATAATAAAATGCTACTTGTGAATTTTATAACTTCCGTTTTGCCTGTGCTTCCTGATCTCTGCCTCAACCACATACAACATTCAGGCACAGTGCTGCTCCCATAACCAGGTGCGGCACACCTGCATGCATTTGGGTTGCCACCTATCTGGTTTAAGGAAGGATCACCCAGGTTTTAGGGTTCTTATCTGTTCTTCCAATGTTCAGCAAAAGTGCTCCAGTTTTAAGCTGTGTTTGGACTGGCCGCGTTGTCATAAAACAGATGCTGTCAAACCATTCATTGTTTTAACACTGTTTCTAGGTTTTAGCTCTATGTTCAGGTTGCACAAAAGGGTCTGAGGTCACACATACATTTGTTTGTAAATCTAGCCAATCAGGTAGGTGAAAAAAACAGCTGATCCTAAACCTTCCCTCACTGCATTTTAAGTTCTAACTCCTTCTGGTCCAGGGTTGTCTTCTTTGACTTTGCAAAGGCATCAGAAGGAGGGGCATCATACTCCTCAGTTGTGTAATAGGGCAGAGCTAGGGGCTGACACTGGAGTTTAGCTTAGTAGTCTGGCTCTCATCGCATTCAGTACGTGATGGCCCTGTTCTCTGACTAACCGCAGTTATGTTTGCACACTCTAGAGAAGGGGCCACAAGGGTTTGAACAATTGCTCAAACCAGCATTGATGTTACCCTAACTGTAGAACTGTCTTTTAAGGCATGAAAATGTACTTAAACACCAGAAAATCTTATTACTGTGCTTTCAGAGAGGATGTTGAAGTTAGAATAACACCATTCTGAGTAATCGCTCATATCCTTGGAACACCACACCATCCAGGCACTAAGATTCAGGAGAAGTTTTACCCTAATGTAACAATTTCCTTCTTTTGCCACATTGTGTTGGAACCCTAACTGGTGCCTAAACAGTTTTTTTTTTTGCATTTAGTTTCCATCTTTTTAAAAGAATATTATACAATGGCTATAAAAAAATCCTGCATCCTGATTGGTCAGTGGCCACCTTTAACAGTGATGTCATCCCAGCACAACATTTCCTGATTGGTCAGTGGCTACCTTTAACAGTGATGTTATCCCAGCACAACATTTCCTGATTGGTCAGTGGCCACCTTTAACAATGATGTTATCCCAGCACAACATTACTGTATGAAGCTCTTGAGTGATAGTCGTCTCTATCTTCGCCATATGCTTCCACACTAAAAATCAACTAAAAAACTATTTTTAAATGATTTTGTTTTACAAAAATGAACCAAAATATAATAGTAGTAATACAATCCAAGGTTTGTGTCGTAAGGATGATGTCACTTTCTTGGGTATTGGACGCACTTGGCCTGCAGCCTCATGCCCAGCCACCCGAGGCATGCTGTTAACCTAGCATGACACACACCTTTGTCATGCATAATTGTTTAATTTAATAAAAGATGCACTCAAATTTGTATTGACAATGTTGTCCTTTTGTGCCACACACTCGCTGATGTCCAGTGGAACCCCATTCCTTGCCCTGTCCCATCCCAAGCAGTCCCTACAGTAGCAGTCCTCCTCTTTGCCAATCACTCCCTGTAGTCCAGTAGAACCCAGTTCCTCACCCTCATCCTGTACAAAGTAATCCCTGATGTCTGGTATCACCCCTCCTCCACTACGACCCATGCCAAGTAATCCCTGGTGTCTAATGACATGTCTAAGAAAACAAGTACTCCCCATTGTCCAGGGGCCCCCATCCCTAAATGAAATCCCTCATTCCTGATAGTGACCAGCACAGCCCCACACCTCGCCTCCTTGGGTGATGTCATCTGATTCCCATTACTATTACTGACAGTGAAGTGACTGGTGGGACTCTGCTAGTCACCAATATGGGGGACCTGAGGGGGTTTAAAGGGGTGAGGTGGTCACTGGACATAAGGAAATACTTTAGAGCTTCAGTATGGGTGGGGAGTAGGGTGGGAGTTGGCAATGCAGAGTGAAGGGGAAGGGAAATTTTTGGGTTACTGAGGCTGAGGGATGGATGGGGGAGCAGGAGTTAGGGATACAATCAAATGAGGAGAAGGGATGGGGATGCAAAAAGATGAGGTTTAGGTTTAATTTAAAGTTAGTAGGAACACAGGTTTGTTAACTGCTGGTCACTACAGCTGTTACTACAATGTGACATTCCAGTGGTCTTGTGTCATGTGGTGAGTCTCACAAAAACACCTTATGAAAAATCAGTACATAGAAACATGGAATTTGGCGGCAGATAAGGACCCACCCAGTCTGCCCATTTCCCTACCTAATGGATAAGCTGCAGATCCTAGTTAACCAACAGCCTACTTCCTCCTACCCCCAACCCCTAGAACTGCCTTATGTCTGTCCCATGCATTCTTGAATTCCCCCACTTTTTTTGACTCAATTTCAATGTCTTATAAGTGACATTGCAGAGGGACTGGAATAAAAAGTACGTCTCTTTGCAGATGACACAAAGATCTGCAACAGGGTTGATACACAAGGTGGGGTGGAAAGGATGAGAAGGGACTTGGCAAAGTTGGAGGAATGGTCAAATATATGGCAGCTTAGATTCAATACTAAGAAGTGCAAAGTAATGCACCTGGGAAACAAAACCCCAGGGGAAGAGTACACAATCTGGGGTGAGTTACTAAAAACAACAAAAATGGAAAGGGACGTGGGGTAGTCATATCAGATGACCTAAAGATGGGCAAGCAATGTGAGAGGGCAGTAAGGAGGGCTGGGGGGATACTGGGATGCATTGGGAGAGGCATCACCAGTAGAAAACCAGTAGAAAACAGGAAGTTGTTAACCCAGTCTCCGCAAAGACATAGACAGGGTGGAGGCTGTCCAGAGGAGAGCAACCAAAATGGTGCAGGGTCTGCACCAGAAGACATATGAAGAAAGACTAAAGGAGCTTAAGATATGTAGCCTCGAGGAAAGAAGGGAGATGGGGGACATGATAGAAACTTTCAAGTACCTCAAGGGAATCAACAAAGTCCAAGAGGGTAGCATCTTTCAGAAAAACAGATGTGCAATAACAAGGGGGCACAATTTGAAGATGGGGGGACGGCTCAGAAGTAATGTGAGGAAGTATTTCTTCACAGAGAGGGTTGTAGATGCATGGAACGGCCTTCCTGAGGTCATAGAGTCAAAAACAGTGGGGGAATTCAAGAATGCATGGGACAGACATAAGGCAATTCTAGTGGGGGGTAGGAGGAGGTAGGCTGTTGGTTAACTAGGATCTTCAGCTTATCCGTTAGGTAGGGAAATGGGCAGACTAGGTGGGCCAAGCAGTCCTTATCTGCCATCAAATTCTATGTTTCTATGTTTAAGAGGACCGGTCCTAGAACTGAACCCTGTGGTACCCCACTAGTAACTCCCTATCTTCAGAGTGGACTCCGTTTACTATTACCCTCTGTGTCCTGTTCTCCAGCCAATTTTTTTTACCCAGGCTACCATCTTGGGACCCACTCCAAGGCTGGCTAACTTGTATATTAATCTTTTGTGTGGGACTGTGTCAAATGCTTTGCTAAAGTCTAGGTAGGCCATGTCCACAGTCCCTCCCTGATCTACTACTTTGGTCACCCAGTCAAAGAAATCTATTAGATTCGTCTGACAGGAAATTCCCACTGTGAATCCATGCTGCCTTGGGTCCTGTGCCCCTCTGGCCTCTAGGTACTCAACAATTCTTTCCTTCAGAAGTGATTCCAGTAGAAGTGCTAACATGAATATGTGCCCGGTGATCTTTTAAAAAGTCACTACTTTTTTGCTTTACTGTTCTTACCCCAAACTAGAAATGCACCATGTCTGTATCAGGGTCTAATGCCCAAAGCGTTCAATACTGTTCCACGTAGAAGATTGATTAATAAGCTGGGAAGGCTCGGGGTGGGTCAGAAGTTGTTCATCTGGGTGGCAAACTGGTTGACTGGCAGAAAACAGAGAGTGGTGGTAAATGGTATGCAGTCAGAAGAGATGCATATTACAAGTGGGGTACCTCAGGGGTCAGTCCTGGGGTCATTCCTCTTTAATATCTTCATCAGTGACATTGCAGATGGACTGGAGGGTAAGGTTTGTCTGTTTGCAGATGACACCAAGACCTGCAACAGAGTAGATGATCCAGATGGGGTAGGCAGAATGAGAAGAGATCTGGATAACGTAGCAAAATGGTCGGAAGAGTGACAACTAGAGTTTAATGCAAAGAAGTGCAAGATCATGCCCATAGGGAAGAGCAACCCTGAAGCCACCAGTAGGCTGGAAGGGGAGTTGCTGGCAGTCACAAGGGAAGAAAGAGACTTGGGCGTCATCATCACTGATGACCTGAAATCATCCAAGCAGACCACTAAAGCAGTAGGTAAGGCTAGAGGGATGTGGGGGTGTATTAGTAGGGGTATCACAAGTTGGAAGAGGGAGGGAGGTAATAATCCCTCTTTACAAGACTCTGGTTAGGTCCCATCTGGAGTATTGCGTGCAGTACTGGAGGCCACGCCTTCACAAGGACATTAACCAAATTGAGGCAGTCCAGAGAAGGGCAACCAAAATGGTGCAGGGACTGCATCAGAAAACATATGAGGACAGATGAACGGAGCTCAATATGTATACCCTAGAGCAAAGGAGGGAGGGAGGGAGGAGATATGATCGAAACATTCAAACACATTGAGAGCATTAACAAGGTGAAAGAGTGTAACATGTTTCAATATAAGAAAAACAGCAGGACAGGAGGACACAGCATGAGATTAGAGGGAGGCCGATTATGGGGTAATGTGAGGAAGTTCTTTTTCACTGAAAGGGTGGTGGATGCATGGAATGGCCTACCTTAGTAAGTGGTAGCTATGAATACAGTGCAGGGCTTCAAACAGACGTGAGATAGGCATAAGGGAGCAATACAGATGAGTATGACTAGATAGGCCATTGACAGAGCAAAGGTCAATGACACATTCATAAGGCAGAAAAAGAAATGGGCAGACTGGATGGGCCTTGCTGTCCTTATCTGCCATCAGCTTCTATGTTTCTATTAATCATTTCAGGTCTCAAATCTTTAGCATGTTTCTGTTTCTCTCAAAATAGTGTCTTAAAACTAGCAAGGGTTGCTGCTTTGATCTCCTCTAACTTTAAGACTATCTAACCAAAATTTACTAAATGTGGCCAGTTTTGAGATCCCACCACTAAGTGTGTACATGTAAATCTTCAGTCCATTAGCTTAAAGGGTAATGTTATAAGCATCCAGAACTGTGACTTACCATTAAAGTACCTACTCAGTCCTAAGCTTTTTATTATTAATACAGCTGTGATGAAAATAGAATGCCTTTTGGATCCCAAAAGAAAATAATGGCATTCATAATTAAAAGACTTTTGTCATTGTTTTCTCTCCGTGAAGCTTTGACATCCACCCTGGGTGCAGGCTTGCTCTTCTGTCTCCTGTACTGCCTCCTCTGACTGACAACCACCTCCCCTGGTATTTATTTGCCCAGGAGGGGGTTCCCCATGGCTTTGCCACCATGGTGGAGCCAGGAGGGGTATGACCATTTTCTCTGGACTCCTGAGTCCAGAAGTCCAGGCAGAAGCTCCCAGGCACTGGCATGGAATGGAGGCTGGCAGCCAAATGTGTCATTTATGTCTGCCCTGGCTTTTCCCATGTTCTCCCTCCCCGACTGGCAACATGCAATGATGCAAGGCATGAGTGCGTGTGGAGGAACACATGCACTACGGCATCTGATCCCGACCATGTCCTTCAAGCTGCTCCCACTGTCCTGCAACAACACCTTCACATAGTGGCAGTATAGAAGTGGTGGGGCTGGTTTCCCCTCCCCAGGAGAGGAGAACAGTTAGGCAGACGCTCGATTCTCTTCCTACCCACCCAACTTCCTGTGAACTGAGTCCGTTCCTGGACTCCGGTCACTGGCATGGTGTGAGGTGTGGCGGTGCAGCGCCTCAACCCTCTATGCCACTGGGCTGGTGACTTTTGTTACTGCGACTTGAACAACCACTGTGCCACTGCTAGTTTAACCTGTGAGATACTTTGCATAGGGCTCCGATAATTCATGCCTAGTGACTGGCCGACCATAAACCCAGTCACAATGACAATGATTTTATGAGACTTTCAAATCCCACCATTTAATGAAAAAGCCCTTTTATAAAACTGCCAAATACAGTTTTTCAAAGTTGTTTACCCAAGATAGCTCTGTTGAGGTGCAACATTTTGTTTTCAGTGGGGTCCAGCTTCCACCCATTTTCCCAGTTGGGTGGTCGGGAATGCTGGGAAGCTAAGTAAAGTCTAAGTGACATGCTGATGGTCACAGTATGAGTATTATGCCTTTGTGGGGTTTGAACCTGTGATCTGTTCTCTAAACACTAGACCACACCACCTCTGTTATTGTAATGAAGTACAGTACATCTGAGCAGGTACCAACTCAGACGTCAGGATTTTCATTTGGGCTTGTGAACAAACACAGACTGCTTCTTCATTCAGAAGTTAAGTGATAATGACAAAAGAGACGATCATTGCCATTGGATTAATGACACGCGGGAGAGGGGGAGGGTGGGGGAGCATGCAGAGTCTGTTGAGGGCCAGTCATTAATCCCCAGGAAATGCTAGGCTGTGAGGTTATTGTTGTGATTACAAGTCTAATCGCATCTGGGTATTTTAAGTGGCTAACACCTGGTACAGCATCCAATCAGAATGAGCGTTTGCCTCATGAATAATTAATTAGACCTACAATTAATTGTATATGAACACCGTGAAGAATGGTGCTTCCCACATACATGAAAAATCAAACAGATATAAGTCAAGGTTCTAGGTCTACTCTGGGCCTACTGTACTGGCAGTTTCCAGACCTTCCCTGAGTAAACAGTAAATGTTTCTGCTGTGGTAGATGGAAGAAAAAAACAGAAGAAACTGTGTAATACTGGTGTTTGCCAGCACACTGTGTTGTTCTACAGCAGAGGGATAAAATAATGCACAATGGCTGGGAGTGAGGGAAGTTCAGCCTTAGGGCTACTCCACTCCCAGGCTCTCTTCGCTGGAGTTATATCAGACAACAGAGCATGGGGCTCCAGTGGAAGATAGAAAAACAAATTATTAATTGAACCTTGAACGTAGCTTTCTGAAGACTATATTTTCAAGACCTTGAGCAAGTATCTCACACTATTCGAGATTGAAAAGGCTTAGTATAACTCTATGAGCAAAAATTCTGCTGTACTCATTTACTGTAGTTAATCATCTATTTGATGCTGGTGGTACTAGTGATAACACAATTCAAGCACAGTTTATTGACTGTTTCCAGCCTACCACCACCCCCAGCCAAAAAAACCAAAACAATGTTTCATGCTGTAAGTGGTTTTCGTTTTAGCGGTACAGTGTTACCAACTGACTCTGGCAGTGGTCCTTGCTCTGGATCGAAAGCCGGTATCTATGATGATTGCATAGAGCTGCTGATCTATTGGGGTGTTGTCCTGCAGCACAACAAAGCCAGTTTTCTTTTCCTCGTACAGGTCCTGACGTTTACATGCAATAACGAGAAAGGTGTAGAGCACGACAGCCAAGGCACTCATAATACAGGGAACCAGGTTTTCAATGAGGCTGTCAAAAGGGAGAGAGAGAGAGAGAGAGAGAGAGAGAGACAGGTTAGTTAAAATTATTCACATACTGCTAGTATGCAGATGCATGGTATGATTCTAGTAGGTTTTCGTCTGTTGGGTGTGTTTAATAAACAGGGATATACTGCCAGGAGTTTGCTACACTGAATGTACCATAAGTTGCATTAAAATTTCCACGAGGATAAGAGGTGTATTATAGAGGATAATGTATGGGCATCAGTGAACAACAAGTCTATGCTCACTTTGAGTAGTTGACATGACAAGTTAGATAAACCTCGAGAGCGCAGCTCGAGAGGTTTACCTAAGATGCCATGGCAACCGTGAGAAGCAAGCTTAGAGTTGTTGTTCGTCGATGCCCATATATTGTTTTTATGGCTGTGTAGGCGGAGCCTGCAGCCGTTTTTCGACAGCTCAGAAAAAATGAGCTACCGGAACAGGCCTTGGAACGCTTCCAGTGGAGTTTCGGAATGATCCTTCGAAACTGCACGCGATCAATGGCGCTCATCATGGCGCTGCGTACTGTTCCATCAGCTGAAAATGGCTGATCTCACAACAGCTTTCGTTGGACTTTGAAAGTAGCCTTCTGAAAGCCCAATGGCGCTTAAATTTCTGAGCCGCCACAATCGGGATACGGAATAACAGCCACACTATTTTGGCTGTTACTTCCACATTCCAATGCACGAACTGTGCCATTCCCTGTAGTACAGCCCCCGAAAATATTATGTCTCTGAAAATGTAGAAAATGGTCCCTTGTTGTCCCGTTGGCTGCGCCCATCCCCACATTATTCCCAACAATAGGGTGCCCAATCCCCATTTCTGCATCCTGTCCAACCCCCTTCCCCATTCATGTGGCACACTGAGACCCCACCCCAGTGTGCTGAAATATGTTTTCCATTCATGTGGCACACTGGGAGCCCACTCCAGTATGCCAAAATGTGTTCTTTGTTGTTTTTCTCCTATAAATTAGAACAAGGTCCCCCGATGCATTCATGCGACACACTGGAAGCCCACCCCAGTGTGCGGAAATGTGTTTTTTTTTTCCCCTGCAAATTAGAAAACGGTCCCTTGTTGCATTTTTTTTTCATCTCAGTAAAACTGAAAATGGCCCCTAGTCGTCACTGCAGTCCCTCCCCACCCTCCCACTGAGCACCCACCTCCTCACACCCCCTTACCCCATACTTACCTCTGGAGGTCAGCGCTATCATCTTCTCTGGACCATGACACGTCTGCACTCTTCAAAGCCCAACTGCGAACTGAAGAATTAAAGGTAAGCGTCCTATACAGCCATTCAGTGGGATTTTCAACTTATGCTGATATTGCAGCCATTTGTTGGAATTTTTGGCCCAAATTTTCAACATGGGATTCTTGGGGACCCCACCTCATGAAAACTGTCACTGTCATTATGTTACTCGGTCTCAAAAGGTGATTTCGGGGTCACTGTGAAGAATCACCTTTCGGGACAGATTCATGAAATAACAGTGCCACTGTTCATGAGGTGGGGTCCCAAAAAGCCCATGTTGTAAATTTGGTTACAAAATTCTAACAAATGACTGTGTTACGAGCATGCATTGCGCAGTTTCTACACACACTCCTAACGCTGCCACTTTTTACTACTTTCACTCCACACTTATACAACTGCCATTTTTGCACATCTCCTTCACACTAGTACAGCTGTCATTTTTCACAACCTGCTCAAAACATGTTTCTCGGGACATGGATAAGTTGTTCTATCCACACTTACTGGCAGGTTCCTTGCCACTTTAAATCTTGCTGGAAGGTCTTCAAGCTGGCTCCTCCCACCCACCTGGGTGGTAAAACTCTTGGCTCCACCCCATGACGCCAGATCTTCCTTACCGCTTGGAAGCTCAGGTTCCCTCCTTAGTGCCCTGCGTTTTAGGCCTGGATTCAAAGTCATTAGTTAAACCGAAACTTATTCTTAAATTTTCTAGACTTCGGTCTGTTTCTTCCTTCTCGGCTGCGATGAATAAGTCGACTCCCGGATTTCGGCGGTGCCCATGCTGGCAGAAAATGTCTCGGACCGATCTGCACTCCAGGTGCATTTATTACCTTGACTCGATCACGATCCGCGAGCCTCGCGGGTGTACGATGCCCTGATGCGTCCTCGAAGACCATGCTGCCAGACTCCAACTTGCGCGGGAGAGACGTGTTCCGGGTGAAGTCAAAGAGGCCCCTGGGCAGTGTGCACGGTGGCGGGCTCGGCTGAGCAACTTGAGCAGATGATCGCCCTCGAGGAGGAGGCGGTCCAGGCCGCATCTTCATCTTCCTCGGTCGCGGCATTTATCCCGCCTACTTGGGCTCCTCCTACACGGCTTCTTTTAAGGAGCTTTGTCAATCCCTCTCTACAAAAGGTGAGGGTCCATCGGGACATTCCTCTCGGTCCAAGAAGAAGGACTCGAAGGGTAAGTCCCACCGTCGGCGTTCATGGGAGCGGGAGAGGTCCCCTTCCCCAGACAGTCGACACTCGACTTCGGTCGAGGTTGTGGCTAAGACCGCTGGCTTCATGGTGTCCCCATCAGGTCAGCCAGCCGAGACACCCGTCGACGCGGTCGAGATTTTCCTTGACCCGTTGGACAGGCTGTCGACTGGAGAAGCCGACAACCCTTCCTCACCGGTTCCCCTGGTGGAAACTGAGGACTTGCTTGTACCTCCTGTGCTGAAGTCCCCGGTTAAGGTTTCCGAGCAGAGGGAGGAACGGGTTTCCCCCGCTCTCTCCCAGACCCACCCTCAGAAACACTGATGGTCTCGGTCTCGGACCTCTTCTCAGTCCAGCCGATCCCGCCGACACCAGCGGTCTCGGTCTCGGCACCGAGGAAAGCGGCGGCACCGCTCGACCTTGTCTTCTTCCTCCTCGGAGGAAAGGCTTCGGTGCAAATTGCATCTACGCTATGAGGACTTGATGTGGCAGCAGCTCCTTCTGACCAAAAACAAGCCGACCCCGTCGCCTTCCCTGGCCATTAAGTGGCTGTCACCTGAGTGGCCGAAACAACCCCTCGTGGTCATCAAGGAGCCGAAGCCGGCGCTGGTTGTTCGTCCGAAACCAGCTGCACCACCCATCATGGTGGAACCCCCGCCTCCACAACCAATAACTGGGGCTCCGACCAAGGATTCTCGGTCGGGTCATGGGTTGCCCCATCGGTTGTCAGTCATCCTTACTCCCGATCGCCCTCGGCAGGTGGAGGGTGGCTCAGGCCCTCGGCAGCTGTTTGCAGACTCCTCGGAGTCTGACGATGACTCTTCCCTGTTCTCCAGGCCTCTGGACCTGGAGTCCTCTGGGGGACAGTCGGTGGATGAGAGCCCATCCTTGTTCATGGGCTTACTTCAGCTCATCTCAGAATCTACTGGGATGAAGCTTGAACCCGTGTCAAAGCGGGCCAAGTATCCCCTCACGAAGATACTGGACTGAGGGGATTCTCCTATGGAGGCCTTTCCTGTGGCTGAAGACATCATTGGCCCGGCCCTGGAGTTATGGCAGCGGACGGCTTCTTGTCCAGCTCCCTCGGCCAGGATGGCCAGGAAGTATGCCGTTCCCACCGGCTCACTCTCCGGATTCTCGGAGCACCTCTCTGCGGAGGGGTTGGTGACTGACAGTGTTTTCCGGTGCTTCGGGAACGCTCGGGACGTGGACAAGCCACCGGATAAAGAGTCCAAGAAACTGGACTACTCCGGGCGTAAAGTTTACGCTGTGTCCTCCTTAGGCCTTCATCAGGCCAGTTCGGCCACACTGATGGCACACTTTTCCCACGCCTTTTTGGGCTCCATGGATGAGGTGATTCCTCATCTCCCGGCTGACCTTCAGACTATGGTCAAGCAGGTGCGGGATCAGGGAAGGGCGGTGGCAAAGCAACAGCTCCAAACTGCTCGCGACATTGGTCTTGTGCCCGGTCAGTAGTGGCCACAGTGGCCATGCTCTGCAGAGCTTGGCAGCGGATCTCCACCTTCATGGCAGATACCCAGCACAAGCTGGCAGACGTTCCCTTCCTGGGTACCGACTTGTTCGGTCCCGGGGTGGAGGGTCACTTGCAGAGGAACGAGAAGTCCAGTGCCACCTTGGACTCGGTCACGTCTGCCCAGAAGGACAAAGGCCGCCAGCAGCAGTGTAAGCCCTTTCGGCCTTCTGTCCCTGCGGCATGTCCGGCCCAGCAACACCAGCATCAGGGCCAGCAGGCACACACTTGGCACCCCAAAGCCAAGCCTGCAGCTTCCTCCAGCAGGAAGCCAGGAGGAAAAGGCCCAGGAGGTCCCTCGGCCAGTCCTTCCTCCAAGCCTGCCCAGTGACAGGTTGTGGGGGTGTCGCTCCCAGCCTTGTCACTCCCCCCCTGGGTTCCCCCCATTGGGGGATGGCTCCGACACTTCCTTTCCACCTAGTCCGCTATCAACGTGGACCGCTGGGTGTTGGAAGTGGTAAGGAAAGGTCTGCCTCTGGAATTCGAGCAGGCCCCACCGTATTGGGCCATCGCCCCACGGGGGGCTATGGTGTCCGCAGCCTCTCTGTTGGCTCGTCGAGCCAACATTGCTCTGCTCCTCCAGAAGGAGGTGATCAGGGAGGTAGCGGATCCTCCACCAGACCCAGGGTTTGTGTCCAGGTATTTCCTGGTCTCAAAACGGATTGGGGGCTGGCGCCCCATTCTAGACCTACACGACCTAAACAAGTTCCTAAGGTCTTGAACCTTCAGGATGGTCACTCTGGCATAGATCATTCCATCCTTGGAACGAGGCATGTGGTTCTGTTCTCTGGACCTCCAGGACGCGTTCTTTCATGTCCCAATCCGTCCGTCCCACCAGCGATTCCTTCACTTCAGAGCAGAGGGGTCCCTTTACGAGTTTCCGGACCATGCCCTCTGGCCTTTCTTCAGCTCCCAGGGTCTTCGCCAAATGCATGGCAGTGGTGACAGCATTCCTGCGGCGCCGAAGGGTCCAGGTATACCCTTACCTGGACAACTGGCTGATTGTAGCTCCCTCCAGGCTGGAGGTGGAGCGGTCCAGGGATCTCACCCTCCAGGTCTGCTCTCAGATTGGCCTCCTCATCAACGATGCCAAATCGGAACTCATACCAACGCAGGTGATTCAATTCATCGGGGCAGAGCTCGACTCTCTTCGAGCCAGAGCACGGCTCCCGGTGAAAAGGGGCTGAGGTTCTCTCCTCCTTTGCCCAATCATTTCTGGTTGGGCAATTGCGCCCTGCCCGGGACTTCCTGTGCCTCCTGGGCCTCATGGCGGCCTGCACCAGTGTGGTCCATTGGGCCCGCTGGCACATGTGTCCCCTTCAATGGGGGCTGGCCCGCCAATGGTCACAGCAGTCCAGTCCTCTGGACCAGCCAGTGGTGGTGACCCAGGAGATGTGGAATGCTCTCCAGTGGTGGATCATTCCAGCTCATCTGCAGGAGGGCATCCCGTTTGTCTGCCCTGAGCTGATGGTCATTCTAGTGACCAGTGCCTCTCTGATGGGTTGGGGTGCCCATCTGGGGGAGCACAGAGCGCATGGACTCTGGCCCCCTCAGGAGTCTCGATGCCACATTAACCTGCTGCAGCTTTGAGTGGTCCGACTAGCCCTCACTGCCTTCGCTCCATTTGTACGGGGTCAAGTGGTCCAGGTCCAGACAGACAATACCACGACCATGTACTACCTAAACCGCCAGGGTGGGACGCACTTTTTGGCCCTTTGCAAGGAAGCTCTCCACACTTGGTCCCTCGTGAGCAGACTGGAGGTGGATCTCCTAGCCATCCATGTGGCGGGAGCCTCCAACACGCTGATGCCCTAAGCCGGACTGGTGCTGCATCTCACGAGTGGTCTCTCCTGCCAGAGGTAGTACATGATCCATTCTCCCACTGGGGCACTCCTCAGGTGGACCTGTTTGCCTCCAGGGAGAATGCGAGGCTGAGGCTGTTTCATGCCCACCCCCCTCAGCAGGGCTCACTGCAGGGGGATGCCTTCTCGAGGCCGTGGACCCCAGGCCTCTTCTATGCCTTTCCCCCATTTCCCTTGATCCACAAGGTGCTTCTCAAGGCAAGGAGATACAAGGCGCAGGTGATTCTGGTAGCCCCAGACTGTCCCCACCAGTTCTGGTATCCAGATCTCCTCAGCTCCAGGCTCCCGAGGTGGCTTCCAGCCCGCCCGGACCTGATCTCAGTCAACCAGGGGAAGGTACTCCACCCGGACCTTCAATCCCAGCACCTGACGGCCTGGTTCCTGAGTGGCTAGAGTTCCAGGCCTTGGGTCTTTCTGATGAGGTCCTCAGTGTTGTTGAGGCATCCCATAAGGAGTCGACCAGAAAATGCTATGCCTTCAAATGGAAGAGATTCTCTATTTGGTGTCAGGATAAGGGGTTGGACCCTTCCTCCTGCTCCTTGGCCAGCATTCTGGACTACCTATGTTCCCTTTCTCAGCAAGGGCTTAGGTCAACGACCCTTAAGGTGCACCTGGCAGCCATCTCTACTTACCGGGCACGAGGCGGAAAGCAGTCAGTGGCACAGGAGAAGGTGGTTGGGCGCTTTTTCAAAGGCCTTTATCACATATCCCCTCCAGTGCGAGAACCTCCACCTCCATAGGATCTACTGCTGGTATTGGCTAAGCTCATGGGCAAGCCATTAGAACCGATGCACAGGTGTGATATCTCTCATTTGTCATGGAAGACCGCCTTCTTGGTGGCTATCACGTCAGCCAGAAGGATGGGAAAGCTCCAGGCGCTTTTCATCGAGTCTCCTTATTTGGTCTTCCACAGGGACAAGGTTGTCCTGCACCCCCAACCGAAATTCCTTCCGAAGGTGGTGTCGGAGTTTCACCTTAACCAGGTGTTGACTCTGCCGGTGTTCTACCCCAATCACACCTCGAAGGCCGAATATAGGCTCCATACTCTGGACCCTAGAAGATGCTCTTATTATAAGGAGCGGACAGCTGAAGTTCGGGGAGAGGTTCGCCAGCTGTTGGTCACCTATGCTGAAGCCACACCTGGCAGACCTGCAGCCAAGCGGACGATAGGCAGGTGGGTCACCTCCTGCATAGATCTCTGCTATAGGTTGGCGGGCATGGAGCCTCCCAGAGGGATAGGAGCTCATTCTACCCGTCATACCGCTGCTTTGGTGGCTGCTTCCAGGGATGTCACTATCCAGGAAATCTGCAGGGCTGCTACCTGGAAGTCAGCACACACCTTCATTACCCATTACCACATCAACCTTGAGTCACGCCGGGATGCTGGTTTTGGGACCTCGGTTCTCCAGTCCTTGTTTCCTAAATAGGGGGTGTGCGTCTTGCCTCCCTCCTCCTGGAGAACTGCTAGGAGTCTGCCAGTAAGTGTGGATAGAACAACATATCCACATCACTAGAAATACAGGTTACTCACCTGTAACAGGAGTTCTAGGAATGGTATATGTTGTTCATCCACACAACCCACCCGACCTCCCCGGCTTCGACGCACAACCTGGCTTCAGGCGGGCTAGATCTGGCCTCATGGGGCAGAGCAGAGAGTTTCACCACCTGGGTGGGTGGGAAGAGCCAGCTTGAAGACCTTCCGGCAAGATTTAAAGCGGCAAGGAACCTGCCAGTAAGTGTGGATGAACAACATATACCATTCCTAGAACTCATGTTACAGGTGAGTAACCTGTATTTTCGCACCCATGACACACAATAGCACGTTTGCTCTGCACAATCACCTTTCGAGACAATTTAACAAAATGACACTGGCACTGTTCATGAGGAGGGGGTCAAAGAAAAGCCATGTTAAAATTTGGTGGACACATTCCAAAAAATGACTGCGTTATGAGCGTGCGTTGCGCACTTTCTATGCACGCTCCTAACATCACTAATTTTTAATATTTTCACTTCACAGTTTTAACATTGCCATTTTAGTACACCTCCTTCAAAACAGTACAGCTGTCATTTTCTACAACCTGCCCGAAATTTGTTTTCACACCTGTGGCGCAGAATAGCGTGTTTGCTCTGTGCGATCACCTTTCGGGACAATTGAACAAAATGACACTGGCACTGTTCATGAGAAGGGGCCTGAAAACAGCCATGTTGAAAATCTGGTGCAACACCTCCACCATATGGCCAAGTTACACCTGGGCATTGACTGATTTCCACGCACATGTCTAACTTACATCGCTTGGTAGCGCTTCACAGCCCTGTTGACTCTGGCTGCCATATTACATGTGGCATTCATATGCATTCAGTGGCAGTTGTTCCCCCGTGGCAGTGGCTCTCCTACAAGCGAGCCGCAGCCGAATTGGCTCTGGTTAGAGTTTGCTTATAGTGTATGGGCATCGGTGCCTTCAATTACAACAAAAAACAGAGCGCTGAGAAGCAGGATCTTTTCTTTTACTTTTTCCTGTAGTCACCACTGCATTCTCCGAGTCCAGCTCTCACCACCATGGCCTGTTCAAGAAGACGAGAGGTTCGTCTAATGCACATGCACTATCGCGTTCTATGTTGTTGTACCATCGATGTAACGTACCCATGATGGCATAACAACATTGTGACGTCACATCAAGGGTACAACAACCTTGTAAAACAATGGATTTTTACAGGTAACAGTGCCCCACCATACATTATACAAAAGTAAAAGCTCATCAAAACAATCACAGATTCATAGAAATGAATTGGAATTGACTACGGAAACATATTTAACACAGGATTATTTATATAAAATGAATTACAGTGCAGCACATGACACAATCTCATTTAAATATTTTTAGAATGCTAGAATTTTGAACTTAATCCTGTGTTAAATACAATTATAATTTATATAACGCCCATTGTATTCTTATCAAAACAGTAAATGTGACTTCTGGTTCCAATAGCAACAGAAATGTAATGCGTAGCACTAAGCTCCAAACCCAAACTCCAAGTTAAAGCTCCCAAACAGAAAATAGTTCATCCATAATCAACAAAAAATATACCCAAGGAGCATACAAACATCGATGGGTAGGAGGAAGCAGACAGAGATAACAACTGGGACATCTAAATCTACTGAAGAGCTTCTACCCTGCCAACCCTCTTCATCGTTCTCTTCAAGCATGATATCAGATTGAACGGACACGCCGCAGCCTTTGAATGCGGCAATTCTTGCAGAACTGAGGGAATTCCGATCAGAGGTACAGGAGTTCAAAAGGGACTTGCAGGCAGACCTAACTAAAATAGAGACTGAAGTGCAAGATTTGGAAGCGCAGATTGGGGTCACTGACACGCGGATGGACTGACTGAAACGCATCGTGGCATATGCCTTGCAAAAATGCCAGGCCCTAAATGGCAAGTATGAGGACCTCGAGAGCAGGTCCTGCCACAATAAGAATTTATGGCCTGCCAGGAGAAGCTGAAACCAAGGAGATGGGAGTCTTCTTTGGGGTCCAGCGTAGGGCAACTAAGATGAATCAGGGCATGGGAGACAAACCATATGATGAGAGGTTAAGGGAGCTTAATATGTATATCTTAGAGGCAGAAGGAAAAGGGGGATATGATAGAAACCTTCAAGTATCTAAAGGGTATAAACAGAGTTGGAGTGGAGGGTATTTTCAATTTAAAAAGGGAGGTGACCACTAGGGGTCACAGTCTGAAACTGTGGGGGGGTAGATTTAAAAAAGAAACGAGGAGGCACTTGTTCATGGAAAGGGTGGTATCAAAGTGGAATAAACTGCCTGAGGAGGTGGTATCTTTGGAAACACTGGGAAGTTTTAAGGAGGGGTGGGACAGGGTAAAAAAAGAGTGGCAATGGGAGGGAGGAGGGGGATGGAGAAGGGGGAGGTTCACTGTTGGAGCAAGAGGAGGGTGGAGCAGCTCCTGTAAAATAGACTGAGCTGCACAGTCGAGCAGACTTGATAGACCACTAAACAAGGCCTTTTTCTGCTGGCAGTTTCCGTATGTCTGTATGGAGGAGCTGCACCATGAATTGTTGCAGCTTGACACAGAATACCCCGTAGACATTGGGACAGCCCATTATGTCCTTCAGCCAAAACCTCAAAAACCTATCAACACACCAAGATTCATAGTCGTTAAATTATTAAACTATATCACAAAGCAGAATCTCATGAAAATAGGAAAAGTTCATTACAAGAATGGCAGACTTCTTTAATAATGACGACTCACTGGGGGTTACAGCCAGGTGCCAAGCTTTTTCATCCATCTTAAAAGCACTCCGGGCTCAAAAGCTCCATATCCAGCACAACTGGTGATTTTCTATTCAGATGGACCCAAAGGATTCTCTACTCCAGAAGATGCAGTGAAGGACATGGCAGCTACAGAAATAGAAGTCCCCCTCCTGCAGCATCAGCTCAAACAATAGGATACCACCACTCTGTAAGATACTCCATGGTTGGTAGCAATCAACAGCTCAGAATGAAGACAACAGCGCCTCACCACATTGGCTGAAATCTGCTAGCTACTTCAGTCTTTCAGCAGTCAGATGCCGACTTGAACAAGGTCTCCTTTGTACTCTTCCTGATTGAAGTTCCCAAAGAAAAAATTACTCACCTTAGTAATGTTGTTTCTTCTAATGGAGTCTTCCTATATTATGACATATGCAGTGAGTCCCAACCTTTGAACTGCTCCAGAGGTGAAAGAGTTAACTTTCCATGCCAGGCATGGAACTTTGAGCATGAGCTCGGTTGAAAACTCTGTCTGTTGTTCTTCAAACTCAAACTGTCAGATATTTACGAGCAAAACTCACTAAGGTTCTGTGTGGAAGCCGTAAACCGACACTAGCCAACTGGCTACTAAATATAAGAACACATTTTTTGGTCCCAAAACAAAGACTCAAGTCAGGGAATCCAAAAAATGAAAACACAACACCCAAACACCCCAAAAAGGAGGGGTGAAAAATAAGGTGGGCATCTAGAAAGTGCCAACACTGCACTGCCCACCCACATCCCAAAAGCAGAGGTTCTGAGAGGGGCAGGCGGGGAGGTCATAATATAGCAAGACTCCATTAGAAGAAACAACATTACTAAGGTGAGTAATTTTTTCTTCAAACAACATGAAGTCTTGCTATATTATGACATATGCAGACTACACAGCAGTACCTCCATGGAGGAGGGACAGAACCTACTTAGGAAATAGGCTCTGAAGCACAGCTGTGCCAAACCGAGCATCACCCCTAGCCTGGATGTCCAGGAGTAATGCTTGGTAAAAGTGTGAACTGTTTTCCAGGTAGCTGCTTGACATATCTCTAGGATAGGGATGTCCCTGGCAGCAGTCAGAGACAGCTGTACCTCTGGTAGAGTGAGCCCCCAGGCCTGAAGGAGGAACCTTACCCAGTTTTTCATAGCAAAATTGGATACAAGAGACAATCCACCTAGCAATGGATCTTTTAGTGGCGGGTTTCCCTTTACCAACCTCACCATAAGTGAGGAATAGTTGGAGGGAGTCAAACCTGTGACCCTTGGTACGTTCTATGTAGTAACTAAGGGCTCTTTTGACATCTAAACTGTGCAGTCTCCTCTCGCCAGAGGAGGAATGGTCAGTGAAGTATACAGGGAGAGACATAGATTGATTAAGGTGGAAGTCTGAAACCACCTTAGGCAAAAACTTTCTGTTAGTCCTGAGGACCACCTTATCTCTACGAAAGGAGATAAAATCAGGCTCCACTGACAATGCTTGAAATTCACTTATGCGCCTGGCAGAAGTGATGGCTACCAAAAACACAGTTTTCCAAGCCAAGTACTTAAGCTCTGCTGAAGACAAGGGCTCAAAAGGGGGTTGCATAAGCTGAGCAATGCAAATATTAAGATCCCAGGCAGAGGCAGGGTCCCTGAATGGAGGGTTGGTGTGAAGCAACCCCTTGAAAAACTTGGAGAATACAGGATGAGCTGAAAGAGAAGAGGGTTTACCTGCTGACAAGAAAGCAGACACGGCTGCCAGGTGCACTTTTAGGGTAGCTGGTCTCAGCCCCAAAATATTCAAATGCACCATATAATCCAGGACTGTGGGTAAGTCAGCAGATTCTGGGGAAATATGCTTGCCAGAGCACCATATGGAAAATCTCTTCCATTTGGAATTATAAGTAGCCCTGGTGGAAGGCTTCCTAGAAGCCTTCAAGATATCCAATACACCTTGAGAAAGGTGTAGGTCAGCAAACTCTAACTCTTCAAGAGCCAGGCCTTGAGATTGAGAGATTTGAGATTCGGGTACCAAACCCTCCCCTGAGCACAGGTTAACAGGTTGTGATTCCTGGGAAGACACAGGGGAAGGTGGGCTGCTAAGGACATAAGGAGTGGGTACCAGGGCTGTCTGGTCCAATCTGGAGCAATCAGGATCATCTTGCAGGGTTGAGATCTGATTTTGACTAGCACCTTGAACAGAAGAGGAAGGGGGGAAAAGCATAGAGAAACTTCCCTTCCCAACTGAGAAGGAAGGCATCCAGAGGGACTGAGCCCAACACTGGGGCCTGCAGCAAAAAAGGGAAGTTGGTGATTGTCTGGGGCTGCAAAAGATCTATCTGCGGGTGCCCCATCTGGCAAATACTACCTCCAGTACTAGGGATCCAGTGACCATTCGTGATGGCCCTGGGAAATCCTGCTGAGAGCATCTGCCAGGACATTGTCCTTGCCTGGGAGGTGAACTGCCGTAAGGGAGGTGTTCAGGGAATAAGCCAGAGACCGCAACTTCATTGCTTCGGTGCACAAGGCCGTAGACCGAGTGCCTCCTTGCTTGTTGATGTACCACATTGTAGTGGTGTTGTCTGTTCTGACCTGTACCACTTTGTTCTGAACAGAGGTGGAAAAAACTTGAAGTGCTAGGAAAAACTGCTCTGAGTTCCAACAGATTGATGTGGAACAGAGATTCCTGAGGGGACCACAATCCCTGGGTAGTGAGTTCGCCCATGTGAGCTCCCACCCCAAGAGGGATGCATCTGTAGTAAGGATTAAGGAGTGAGACTGAGGGTGAAGGGACCCCTGTCTCAGATTGCTCTGTCCTGCCACCACTGAAGGGCTTGGATCAGGGTTCAGTCACTGGGATCAATTTGGTCAGAGGGTCTCTCCTTTGAGACAAAAAGGCTCTCAAATGGAACTGGATGTCCCTCATCTGAAATCTTGCTCCCTGCACTATTGCTGTAGAAGCAGCCATGTGCCCCAGGAGCTGCAGAAAATGCCTTGCTGGTCGAGAGACCTGCAGGGTGAAAGAGGAGGCCAGAGAGACCAAGGTCCTTGCTCTTTCCAGAGGAAGGAAGGCTCTGGCCTCTTTTGTGTTCAGTTCTGCACCTATGAAGGTGAGAAGCTGGACAGGCTCTAGAACTGACTTTGGAAGATTGAGAAGGAAACCTAGAGATGTGAGCAGTTGCTGAGTTACCTGAAGGTGTATTTGACTTGTTCTGGAGACTGGCCTACTATGAGCCAGTCGTCCAGGTAAGGAAAAATGGCAATCTTTTGCCTTCTTAAGTGGGCAACTGCTACTGCCAGGCATTTTGTGAATACCCTCGGGGCAGAGGTGAGGCCGAAGGGCATTGCTCTGAACTGGTAATGGTCTGAGGGCAGTTCGAATCTGAGGTACTTTCGATGGGAAGCCCTCCCTTCCTCCAGCAAAACCCTTGCCACAGCTTGCTTACCTGGACCTCCCCCCGAAGCAGTGGGCGGTAGTCAGTCGCAAGGGCCAGGCGACTCCTGAAGCCCTCCCTTCCTCCAAGCGAAACCCTTGCACCACAGCTTGCCTGGACCCCCCGAAGCAGCAGGCGGTGTCGGTTCCCGGGCCAGTAGCTCCTCCTGCGAAACCCGCCAGCAGCTGGGACCGAGGTCGGTGTGACGAGGCCAGGCGACTCCTGAAGCCTCCCTTCCTCCAGCGAAACCCTTGCCACAGCTTGCTTACCTGGACCCCCACGAAGCAGGCGGGAGTGGTGGTCCACGAGGGCCAGGCGACTCCTGAAGCCCTCCCTTCCTCCAGCGAAACCCTTGCCACAGCTTGCCTGGACCCCGAAGCAGCGGGCAGTGTCGGTCGCGAGGCCAGGTGACTCCTGTCCTCCCTCCTTCCTCCAGCGAAACCCTTGCCACAGCTTGCTTACCTGGCCCCGAAGCAGGCGGTGAGTCGGTCGCGAGGGCCAGGCGACTCCTGAAGCCCTCCTTCCTCCAGAAAACCCTTGCCACAGCTTACCTGGACCCCGAGCAGGGGCGGTGGTCGGTCATGAGGACCAGGCGACTCCTGAAGCCCTCCCTTCCCCAGCTAAACCCTTGCCACAGCTTGCTTACCTGGACCCCCCCCCGAAGCAGCGGACAGTAGTCAGTCGCGAGGGCCAGGCGACTCCTGAAGCCCTCCCTTCCTCCAGTGAAACCCTTGCCACAGGTACGGATAGCCAAGCCGAGCAGAGAGCTAGTGCAGCAGTTGCAAGGAGACAGTTGAGACCCCGCCGGTGCTCCGCGCCCGGCTCCCCACCGCCCCCACCACCACTCTTGGTTGGCTCTCCCTTATATAGGGTTTGCTCACGCGTTTTAACCAATCAGCTCACTTTCTCACCCGCAGGTTATAACTTTCCACCACTTGAGGCAGTACCACCTTTCCCCTTTCTCTAGCATATGTCTTTTGAGCTCTGTTCATCCAGTTGATGTGCCACCGTTCACAACAATCACCTGAGACTGGTAACAATAATCTCAGGTAGCTTAGAGCAACAACCTGTTGTGCTCTTAGGACAGCCTTCAGCAGATTGTGCTCTGTCCATCTAAATCTAACGCTCGCCGCAATCCCCAAGCCGAAGCTACTTCCCCTGTTCCACAAATTAGCCTCAATACCGGCGGTATAAATTTCAGTTCCCCTTTGAAGCTGCACTGGACGACCGACTCCTTGTTAATAATACTGCTCCTATTTCATACATTCTGCTAACCTAAATCTGCAGTGGTTATCGGTCTCTCGATTGCCATTCTTGCCTTATTGTTACCAATTTGAGCTCTCTCTCTGTCTAGCTTCCTTTCATTTATTTCCTCTCAATAAAGTGATAGCTACTGTTAAAATTCCTTAACTCAACCCACCTTACCACTAATCTCTATCCGCTCCGAGTGTTCCCAAAAGTCTTAGCTCCTCTCACGTTCCGAGTGTTCCCAGAAGTCTTAGCTCCTCTCACCTCGGCTCAAAAACCTATGTGTCTGGCTAAATAAGCACTGTGTCTCTCATTGCAAGAACTGCCCTTATCCCTCCTCACAAATAACCCACTTGATGTATTTCAACATGGCCTTAAGCTCTCGCTGTACGATACTACTAATCTTTTCTATTCCCAACCTTATATGGCTGTCTACTTTCTATTTCCCGCCAAGATCTTATCATCACCACCCCCACCCAGATGGCGGCACTCTTGCCATACTGGGATCACCCTCAAACTGGCCGCGCAACACCTTCCCTCTTCTTGTCCCTCGCAAACTCTTCTACCACCTGTCCTATACCTTGCAAAAATCACCAGTACCCAGCATAACCCTGCCCTTCCCTTTTATTCATTGGAAGCTATGGTACCTTTTTCTCCTGGCCCTAATGCTTGCTGGTGATGTTGAACTAAACCTGGGACCAGTGGGTACCCTCCCTCTATATAACACTTCCTGGGATGATACCAAAGGCCTTCGCTTCGCACACATGAACATAAGCAGCCTCCTCCATAATATTGCTGAACTTGAGGCATGGTCTATTCAACACCACCCTGATATCCTGTGCCTATCTGACACTTGGCTAAAACCCGCCACCCCTGATGCTCTCTGCTCCCTGCCCAACTACAATATCATCAGACAAGATAGACCCTCTCCCAAGCGTGGAGGAGGTGTTGCCATCTTCTATAAGCCACACCTGTCACTATCCCATAATGAACTGTCTACACTATCTCACTGTGAAGCACTTCATGCTACACTGCAGCTAGGCTCTAAAAGCTACACATAGTCTGCACCTATAACCCTCCTGCTAGTGGCTATAAGGTCTTGATGAACTCCTCTCCTTAAAGACTGCACAGTAAGTCATAACGAAGTCCTTATTCTGGGTGACCTCAACCTTAACTGGTCTAGTACCTTAAATCAGTCCTCCCACACCCTGGTACATGGCCACAACCTTCACCAAATGATCACAGACCCAACTAGGGTCATGGCTCCCCCTCGGAACAGTACTCTGATTGATTGGGCACTAACTAACTGGCCAGACAGCATAATAGGTGCAGACACCCTTGCTGATGCTATTAGTGATCACTCCCCTATCTACTGTATCTGGAACTCTACTAGTAAACCATCTCCACCCCCAAAACTCATTACCTTCCGGAATTTGGCCAATATTAACCTACAGCAATTTTCTTCTGATCTTTCACTGATAGACTGGTCCCCAATCTACGCTTCTACTAATGCCCAGGCTGCCTTTGACTACTTCCTGAGACACTTTAGTCCTCTCCAAGACATCCATGCTCCCCGTGTCACTCGCCATATTCGTGGAACCCAGACTAAATGGTTAACAAAAGCCCTATTCTCACAAATAAGAGACAGAGACAAGGCTTGGCGGCGTTTCAAGATCTCTGGATTGCAAACTGACCACAATCTATATCGCTCTAAGAAACTCATGCAAAAAAAACATACGCATAGCCAAAAGCTCCTACTGTAAGGACCTGCTTATGAAAGCCTCAGGCGACTCTAGGAAATACTGGTCCACCATAAAATCACTCCTCGGTGCAAGCAACAGGGCACATACCAGTGACATGCTGTTAAATGGCATTCACTGCAATAACTCAACAACCATAGCTAATGCTTTTAATCATCACTTCTCAGATCTCTCTAACTACCTCACCTCCCTCCCTTCTGTCTCCAACACCATACCCTCTGGCGACATCAGCCCATTACTCACGCACCCACCTTTTAGGTTCCGGGTATAAAGAAGTGAAGTGTTAAAACTTCTACTCGCTATTCCTGACAGCACCAGCACATGGTCCGACCGGCTTTAACCAAGGCTTCTAAAAGCCGCTGCCCAACTCATCGCTTCTCCCTTAACCAGAATTTTCAACTTATCTCTGCGCCATGGCCTAGTACCAAATATATGGAAAACAGCCAAAGTAACACCAATCCCAAAAAAGGGTGATCCCAAGGAAATAAATAACTACCACCCCATTGCAATTCTCCCTGTACTTAGCAAACTCTTGGAAAAACTAGTGGCCACCCAATCCATAGATCACCTCCATAGACATAACCTTCTGTCAAGCTCACAGCATGGTTTCCGCAAAGGGCACAGCACCTCTACCGCCCTCCTCAAACTCCCCAATGATATATATGCCTCCATGGACTCCGGTCTCCTAACAGGTGCAGTCTTCATTGACCTAACTAAGGCATTTGACCTGGTCAACCACTCTATTCTTCTAACTAAACTACGCTCCCTGGGCTTCACCACTGACACCGTGGCCTGGTTTGCAAGCTACCTGTCCAACAGAAAACAAGCGATAGTGTTTAACTCTGCATATCAGACTTTTCCTCCATTAACGTTGGAGTGCCCCAGGGCTCTATCCTAGGCCCCTACTCTTTCTATCTTTTATTAATGACATTCCACCCTTGCAGATAATTGTTCATCACTGCTTTATGCTGACGATCTAGTTATTTATCACAGTGCCAAACTGTTACAGACTTAACCCATCCTCTTGCCGTTGCCTTTGCTAATATTCAATCCTGGCTCACCCATAACCAACTCATCCTCAACTCCAGTAAAACTTACTCTATTCTCTTGGCTCCGCTGCCAGACTTAAGCGACTCAAATGCACTAACTATCCCCTGCACAGACGGATCTTCCTGATTAGCACAAACTCCTTTAAATACCTTGGTGTCACTCTAGACCAATTCCTCGACTTTGACCACACATTACACCACCTGCAAATCAGTTAATGCCAAGACAGGTAGTGCCTACCGAACTAGATATGCCCTTACCTCATCTGGGAGACTTGCTGTGGAGCAAGGCTTTCTCCTCCCTGCACTTGCTTATAGCTCAGTCACCTACCTCTTTGCCTCCAAATCATCCCTCCACAAATGGGACACAACCTACAACAGCATCTGCTGCTATGCTTCAGCATCTCCATGCTTCAAGCATCATTGCCAGCTCTATAGTGACCTAAAATGGCCATGCCCCTCTGCCCATAGACTCCAGGCCTTTGGCTCATTAATTGACAACATTGTCAGATCTGGCCTCCCGCAATCCCTTTCATCCCTACTGGATGCTCAGCCTTTCTCTTATGGCCTGCGTTCAACTGACCAAGCTCTCTTTCACATACCTAGGCATAGAACCAATATGGGTGCATCGCCTTTTCCAATGTTGCTCCCAAATACTGGAATTCCATACCCCAAACTATTTGACAAACAGCCTCCCATGCCACTTTTAAGTCACTACACAAAGAACACTTACGCTTTACCAACCCCTGCACCTGCTATAATCCACCTTAGCTACACTCTCCTTCCTTGTTGCTCTGTTTCACTCATCCCATTCCCTCCCTCTCTCTGCTCTCTCGCATTTCTTTTATTACTTGATATCTTGTCTCTCTGAATGCCTGCTATTGCTAGCAATATGTCTCACCTAACGTTATTTTGAGATTCCCTGTACTACTGTGCTGTATTCTCATCATACTGTTGTAAATGTATTTGTATTTGTTGTCAAAATTAACTCTGTACTGTACTACTTTTATGTGCTGCGTCACATACACAGTCTTGTATATCTAAATGTACTCTCCCGGGTCATGCCTGAAAATAGGCATCTTTGTGCCTAGTGCACTTACCCGGTTACCAAAAGCAAATAAATAAATAAATACTCTATTCTCTCTTGAGAGGGAAGACAAATTTTCTTTTAACATAGTATGGGGTCATTAAAAACTACCACGAGATCCCCGCAATACTCCCAGGTTCCACCAAGGTCTCTAAATGACAGGCCCACACCATGGGGCTGAATGAAGCCTTATTTTATTATTAGCCTTCTCGATGGTTTGTAAATTCGAGCTACCTTTGGACAGACACTAATGAGACTACAGCAGG
This sequence comes from Neoceratodus forsteri, assembly GCA_016271365.2. NCBI lineage: Eukaryota > Metazoa > Chordata > Ceratodontiformes > Ceratodontidae > Neoceratodus > Neoceratodus forsteri. Next base: position 660,405,724 of record CM057456.1, on the reverse strand, counting down.
GTTACACCATACTAGTGAAGGGAAAGGGCTAAACCTCCTCTTGTAATCTATCCCTAATTGCCTTCTTCTTTCATGACTCCTCTTAATCAGGTCATGTCTAGTAGATGGCCTGGCAAACAGAACACAGCCTCCTTCCTACAGATAGAGGAGCCACACAGTAGTTTTAAATTTGGTATTTGGAGACTGACATGCTCTAAATTACATCCCCACGACCTAATATTAGGTTTGGGGGGGCTCACCAAGAGCATCCCATACAGCTCTTATTAAGAGCATAGATTATTCTCTCTACCAGACCAACAGAGGATCTGCACTGATATTTACCTAGATCCCACAGCTGGGGACAGAAATAAAACTATGAGTAAAATGGTGCTGCTAACAGTCTAATCTGTGTCTCAGAAAATAAACTGTATCATTTCTGATTTCGATCATGACTGATAGCCTCTTTGGGCTCTTTCATTAGTCAAAAGAAGCCCCTACAAGTTGTGAATGGATTTTGCGCCACTAATAGCCTTCCAATTGATTTATGGGGGTTGTCGCCCTCTTTTGGAAATGGGTGATATTATAGCGAACAATGCAAGGCAGGGCTCCATAACAGCTAAATGCATTAACAAATAAATAAGGCCTATGAAAGACCTGTTTTTCCAGCAGTTTACTTTAAGAACATAGAAACATAGACTTTGACGGCAGATAAGGACCACTTGGCCCATCTAGTCTGCCCATTTCCCGACCTACAGGATAGGCCACAGACCCTAGATAACCAACAGCCTATGTCTTCCTACCCCCCACAATAATTGCCTTATGTCTGTCCCATGCATTCTTGAATTCTCCCACAGTTTTAGACCCCACAACCTCCTCAGGAAGGCTGTTCCATGTATCCACTACCTCTCTGTGAAAAAATACTTCCTCACATTCCCCATGAACCGCCCCCCCTCTATCTTTAAATTGTGTCCCCTTGTTCTTGCATGTCTCTTTTTCTGAAAGATGCTACCCTTTTGGACTTTGTTGATTCCACTGAGGTACTTAAATGTTTCTATCATGTCCCCCCTCTCCCTTCTTTCCTCAAGGGTATACATATTATGCTCCTTTAGTCTCTCCTCATATGGCTTCTCTTGCAGACCCTGCACCATTTTAGTTGCCTTCCTCTGGACTGCTTCTATCCTGTCTATGTCCTTGCATTGATGGGGTCTCCAGAACTGGATGCAGTACTCCAGATGGGGTCTCACCAACTGTCTGTACAGAGGGACAACAACTTCCTGTTTTCTGCTGGTGATGCCTCTCCCTATACATCCCAGTATCCCCCCAGCCATCCCTACTGCCTTCTCACATTGCTTGCTAACCTTAAGGTCATCTGATATGATTACCCCCAGGTCCCTTTCCATTTTTGTTGTTGTTACTACCTCCCCCATTGTGTAATCTTCCCCTGGATTCTTGTTTCCCAGATGCATTATTTTGCACTTCTTTGCATTTAATCCAAGTTGCCATACTTCTCACCATTCCTCCAACCTTGCCAAGTCCCTTCTCATCCTTTCCACGCCTCCTTGTGTATCAAGAGGCTGGATTTCACTCGCCACACTTACTGAGCCTTACAGCAGACAAGACACATTAATCCTGTAAGTCTGTAATCTGTCCTGCCATCCTTACACCTGGCCCTTAGGGAAATACAGGAAGGGGATCCCCCCCTCCCTGTTGGGAATATGCTACTCTCATGGCAATATTAAAAACCCAAAAGGATCCCCGACAACCCGTCTCCTGTAGGTCAATGTCCATGCTCAACTGCGACTATAAAATTTATGTCAGTCATGGCCAGAAGACTTGAACACCTCCTCCCTTACTTAATTGACCCGGACAAAGTTGGCTTAAAGACAGGCTCATGACAGTGTCAAAGGAAATCTACATCTAATAGATTATGTGACCACCTGACAGATTCATCTGGCATTGCTGAGCCTGGGTGCAGAAAAAGCCTTCAACCGGGTGGCCTGGCCATTTCTCTGGGCTACCCGTCCTACTTTGGTATCCCATATGAATTCATACAGATTCTCCAGGACATTTATGGCCCAGCCCAAGCTTATCTTAAACTGGATGGCTCCCTCTCAAGTCCCTTTCCTCTTTCTAGAGGCACTCATCAGGGATGCACGCTGTCTCACTTTTGTTTGCCCCTTAGTTAGAACCCTTGGTGGCAGCAATCAGAAGGGACCTGGCAATTGAGGGGATTCCCCTGAGTGGCAGACAGTATAAGATATCACTCTTTGCTGACGACATATTATTGACAGTCACCTCACCCGAGGACTCCATCCCAGTGGTGTGGGAACAACTTCACTGGTTTGGAGATTTGTCAAGATATAAATGAAATACTCTCAAGATAGAGATGCTGCTATATAACTACTCCCCCACATTATAGCTTAAAAACTACCTTTCCTTTAAATGGAATAAACAGGCCATCACATATTTAAGCATTAAAATCACTAAAAACTTGGACCTGAGCCGGCCTGGTGGTGCTGTGGGTTGAGGAGCTGGACGCCACACCTCGTGCCACTCCAGCGACCCGGGGTAGGGAGCAACCTTGGCTGCTGGAGGGTCGGCCGGAGGGAGAAGGATTGAGTGTTCCAGGGACTGCTCTCCTCCTCCGGGGAGAATGGAAAGGGAACTACCATGGATGCACTGCCTCCTGGTGGTGGCTGGAGGTCAGTGCATGCCGTGGTTCGCAGAGAGGGTGGCATGGGGTGACACCGGACATGCCATGTGTGGACGTGTGCATGATAGCGTCCTTGGCATCATTGCATACCCAGGCCAAGGGAGCAGGGTCACGACAAAAAACAAACTCCTACGTGCACAGTGACGGCAGGATCCTGCAGTGCCGCGACAGGTGCACCCAAGCGAGCTCCCCTGGTGTACGCCCCTGGTCTTCCATGGCAAACAGGGTAAGTACCCACTATGATGTGACTGGGGGCAGGACATAGGGGTCTCAGAGCTCTGGCTGGGGCTGGGGCAGGGCTGAGGAGATAGCTGGATGGGGGGGCCATAGGTACAACCCCCCCCTCCCAGCCAAGGAACAGAACAATATACCCCCCAAAAACTGGACCCCCTAGAACTTCTCAACTATGAGCCGCTGACCCAGCAGATTTCAGCAGATCTCTCCCGATGAACGTCCCTTACCCAAGCACTCTTTAATAGAGTGGAAGTTATACGATAGAACATTTTACCTCATAAAGTATATTTCCTACAAACTTTGCCACTTAAGCCAGAGAAGACCTCTTTTAGAACCTGGAACAAAATAATTTCTAGATTTATTTGGCAAGGCAAACCCCCAAGAATTCAATATTCCATTTTGCAATTACCTAGAGACAAGGGGGGAGTGAACCTGCCAAACCTGACTTGGTCTGCATTAGCGACTCTCATACAAATTCTATGCTTACGGTTGGCCCCAAAATATCATTCCTACTGGAAAACGCTTGAGCACACGTTGAACAATACACAAGAACACACACTGTGCATATTTGGGAACCTGATGCTTCCGGCATATACTCCCCCCCCCAAACCTTGTCTCAGTACACAGTGGAGACCTACAGGCAATGACTCTTCAATCGTAAACATGTCCTTACCCCTGCTGAGCAGCTTTACCTGAGGGCAATAGCATATGACTTAGCCTCCCAACCACCCCCGAACAAAGTTGCTAGAGCATTTCTCTCATGGCACAAAAATGGAATCAGATATGCTTTTTGACTCATCTCCCCAACTGGAATCATACCATTTGTAACCATGCAGACCACATACCATCTCTCGCCAACAAAATTTCACAAATCCCTCCAGCTGTGATCATACCTCAGGATGAGGGAAAAGCACCTCATGCCAGTAGTGGAAAAACCTTCCTCAGTTGTCCACCTTCTCAAAACCTACCTATTAGGGAATACAGGAGCGCATCTAATAAGCCTTTCATATAAAGCTCTGCAAGCCAGCTCCAGGATAACTACAAGCTCCATCTTAGTTAGGTGGAATGAGGAGTTAAGTGTTTCCCACACTATGGAGTAGTGGCACAAATACACCCCACCAGCACATAGGGTTACAGTGGCCTCATATTGGAGGGAATACGCCAGAAAATGTCACCTAAGATACTTCTGGACTCCAGAGGTGATCGAAAACTTTGTAGGCCCACAGACTGGCAGCTGCTGATGTAATTATGGAATTCAGTGGGCGAATCAAACACACATAATGCAGGCATGTCCACAATTACATTATTGGGAGACAGTAATCCAAGGGATTGAGAACGTTTTTGATTGCCCAAGTAAGAACACCCCCTCTTTCATCTTCGTAGTTATTCCCCCAGCTCAGTCTGCACTGAATGCACCCACCATAAAAATCATTATTTTGCTGGTATTAGTGGCCAAAAAAGCCATAACCAGACTATGGTGTACAGACAGAGTCCCTTCCCTCGGTATGTGGTGAGATCTCACCATCGAGATATATAGGATGGAGAGAATATCTGCAAGACTTATGAACCGTATCCCATCTTTTCAGCTTAAGTTGCAGACATAGGAAATGTAGCAACTGGATAACTACACAGATGTTATCCCATGTGACCGGTGCTTACCCCTCTCACCCCTCCATTCTCTCTGCTATCCCTCTTATCAGAAATAAAAAGCATTTGTCAATGCCAAATGTTGTCTCGCTGACTTTGGCACTGGTAGTGCCAGAGTTAGAGATGCATAATAGGAATGGCAGTGAAGTATTGCAGTGACACCAACCCTACCTCCACCCTGTAGAGACCGACAGGCATTGGGGTGTGCCTTTGGGTCGTCAGCTATAATGCTCATGCCATTTCGCCTCACCCTACCCTGTAGACAGTGACAAGTGTCGTGGTGTGCTTTGGGGTCTTTGAGCGTTATACGTACCCCATTCCATAAGGAAATATGCTGAGATGGGTGCAGTATAGGAGAATGGGGTGAACTTTGTGGCCAGACACTGTAAGGCACACCATGATGTGTGTCACTGGCTGCAGGGTGGGGGTTGGGGTGGAATAGGATGATGATCCCAAGACACACCCCTGACACCTGTCAGTCTGCACAGGGTGGGGTGTTACAGTTGGAAACCCTAACGCCGCAGTCGTGTGTTGGTATTTTCACTCCAGATTTTCAACATGGGCTTTTTGTGATCCCACGTCATGAAAAGCTTCATTATCAGCTTGTTAGGTGAAAGGTGGTTTTGCACAGCGGCTATGCCATTTGGCGACACAGGTCGGAAAACACATTTTGGGCAGTATGTAAAAAAATGAGAACTGTATTGTTCATGAGGAGGTGTAAAAAATGGCAACGTTGAAAATCTGGAGTGAAAATATGGAATATTAGCGAAGTCATGAGCATGCATAGAAACTGTGCAACACACGTCTGTAACCCAATTATTTTTGGGATTTTTTAATTACGTTTTCAACATAGGTATTCTGGGACCTCCCCTCAAGAACACTGGCACTATGATTTTGTCAATTTGTCCCAAAAGTTGATATCCCACAGCGACCACGCCATTGTGCGTCACAGATGCGAAAACACATTTTGGGCAGGATGTGAAAAATGACAGCTGTGCTGTTCATAAGGAGGTGTGAAAAAATGCCAGTGTTGAAAATGTGGCATGAAAATATTGCAAATTTGCGAAGTTACAAGGGTGTGTGGGAATTTCACAACACACACTTGCAACACAGTCACTTTATAGGTTTTTGTCACCAAATTTTCAACATAGGCATTATAGGATGACTGCTCATGAATAGCGGCACTGTCATGTCCTCAAACTGTCTCAAAAGCTGATTTTGCACAGCGACCGCACTATTCTGCGCCGGATGTGTGAAAACACATTTTGGCTAGGATATGTAAAATGACAGCTGTACTGCTCATAAAGAGGTGTGGAAAAATGCCAATGTTGAAAATCTGGAGTGAAAATATTACAGATTGAAGAAGTTATGAACGTGTATGGAAACTGCGCAACACATGCTCGTAAAACAGCCATTTTTGGATTTTTTTCCACCAAATTTGCAACATAGGTTTTTTTGAGAGATCCCCTCGTGAACAGTGGTACTGTCGTTTCGTTAATCGGTACCGAAAGGTGAGTCCGCGCAGTGACTGCGAAATCACCTTTTGGGACTGAATAACACTATGAGAGTGACAGAATTCATAAGGAGGGGTCCCAATAACCCCATGTTGAAAATTTGGTGTCCAAATTCCCAAAAATGCCCAAGATATGCACAAAAATTGAAAAAACCCTATTTATGCCATTATACAGCTTACCGGCATTTCTTCAGTTCGCAGTCGGCTTTGAAGAGTGCAGATGTGTTTCTGGTCCATTGAAGATCGTTGCGCTAAGCTCCAGAGGTAAGTATGGGGTGGGTGTGTGTGGGAAGGTAGGGTGCGCAGTGGGTGGGCGTGGGTTGTGGGAAAGGGCAGGGAGACTGCGAGGGACCGTTTTCTTTTTTACAGGCTGAAAAAAAAGGGAACATCGCGGGACGGTTTTTTAATCGCAGGGACATTTGGCACACTGTAGTGGGCTCCCAGCGTGTCACCTGATTGTTTTTTTCAGGGGGCTGTAGCCGATGGGGGATTGGGCACCCCCGTCGGAACACAACGAAAGGGGGGGCATGAGCCGAGGGGGATTGGACACCCCCTCAGCACACAACAGATGGGGAGACATTATGCTGATGGGGAGTAGGCTCCCACATCAGCAAAATAAATGGAAGGGGACTGAAGCCGACGGGGATTTGGGCCCCCTGTCGGCAAAGAAAGACTGTTGGGGGGAGTGCATGATGCTGAGGGGGATTGGGCACCCCCTCGGCACGCATTTGGGGGGGTCATAATGCTGACAAGGAGTGGGCTTTCCCATCGGCAGATGAAGTGGGGTGAGGCATGCTTTGGGCAGCGGCAGTCAGTGCTGCCATGTTTACGTGGGAGGTGTGTTATTGTGCCGCTGCAATGAGAAGCTTACTTCTCATTGCAGCGGACCTTTTCTTAGATCTGGTGGCCACATTCCAAATTGCTGGTATGGTGCCTGCATGCTGGCTGATTGGGGAATGAAGGATGCACCTATTGATGCGTGCCCTGCATTCTCCCAACAGTTACCGCGCCTCCATATCTGCTACTATCTATCTATCGATCTAGCCCTCTATTCACCTCTCTATCTATCTCTCTAGCTATCCCTCTATTTACCTCTCTATCTGTCTGTCTATATATCTATCTATTTATCTATCTATGTCACCTCTGTCTGTCTATCTATCTATCCACCTGTCTATCTGTCTATCTATGCACCTATGTCTGTCTGTCTATCCACCTATCTATCTGTCTGTCTGTCCATCCATCCGTCTAGTCTATCTATCCATCTACCCATCTACACCCAGTTACTGTATCTACTCATCCATGCTTACATCTACTGTATATACACACACAGACACACCAGCTTGTAAAAACTCCAGTGATTAGGTAACCAACATTCGCTTCAAAACTCTGCAGTGGCTATTAAAATATATGGCTTGACAACAGGATCTTTATCTCTTACATTTTATCTGTCCTTGCCTGCTTCTCTTCACACGGAGTCATAAGTCTCCCCTCATGACATCATAGTCATTTCCACAGTAAGAGATTGCAAAATTATAAAGAGAGAATTATGATTATCAAGGACAGAATACTCAATCACTTGGCTGAGGACATGGTTCTTGCTCCTTCTCAGCACACTGGAATGGGGTGTCCAGCCAACCTGATCACCTTCTTTGAGGGCGTGACCAGAGAGGTGAACAGGGGCAGGGTCAAAGACATTGTCTGGCATTTAGCTGAGCAAGGCCTATGGCGCATGACAAGCTTATGGGCAAAGCACACTATTACCAGACATAGCAAGGTGGATTGCTAACTGGCTTGGGGGCAGGAAGCAGAGGGTTGTGGTAGATGGAGAGTGGACACTACTCTGGGAGAAGCAGGGAACTCAGCATCATCCCTCAGAGATCAGTGCTGGGGCCACTGCTGTTCAACACTTTCATTAAGGGAGAGCTCTCATTTCTACAGAAGAAATACTGCAGGACCTTCAAGTCCTGATTTAGCAATTTGTAATGTTAAATAATTTTTCTAGCTACTTAGTTGCAGTGTAATTTATTATCTGGTTGACCCTGTGACCCCCCCCCCCCAAACACAATGTATTTCTTTTCCCACAGTCCCCCATGGCCAGCCCTATGACAATGCAACTGATGCACTAAGGCATGGAGGCTGTCTAGGTGATGGCACCTCTACTAAATGAATGTTAGTATTATAGAGTGCATGATTGCACTCATTCTACTGGTACCGATCATGCTACCTCAGTGCAGTTGGTACCAGTAGGATAAGCATGATCATGCATTCTGTAACAGTACTATTCATTCAGTAGAGGTGCTGATGTATAGATGTCTCTCACGGCTTAGCCCATTAGTTGCATCATCATAGGGCTGACTGCAAGGGACTCTGGGAAAAGGGGTACTCAGTCATGGCAGCCATGGGGGAGGTCGCAGGATCAACCAGATAATAAATTACACTGCAACTAAGTAACTAGAAAAATTATTTAACACTGAGGATTGTTAAACCAAGACCTCAAGGTCCCTCATAATTTCTCTTGCGGAGTTGAGAGTTCACCTTAATGATCTAGAAACAGGGGTCTCTGACGGGCTGCTTATGTTCACTGATGACACAAAGCTGGCCAGGATGGTAGACTCACCTGTGGATGGGGACAGACTTCCGGAGGATCTGAGCAAGCTGTGCAATTGATCAAGCTTGGTGTGGCCAAATGTAAGGTGCTATGCTTCGGGAGGAAAGCCAGGAGTAGAACCTACACAGTAGGGTTCCTCTTTCAGCAACAGAATGGGGAAAGGACTTTGGGCTCATAACAAACAAAAGGGCTAGCAGTGCATATCCACTGTCAAGTAAGCTGGAACTATTCTGGGGTGCCTCAAAAGGTTGGTGACCAGCAGGGCAGAGACAGTACTCCTGAAACTTTACAAGGCCCTAGTCAGGCCCTACCTCAAGTACTGTATGTGGTTCTGAGCTACTCAATACAAAATTATATTAAGGCACTTGAGAGGGGGGCAACACTGGGCAATCAAAATGATCAGAGGTATGGGGCACAATGGTGGCCCTTACCATTTTCACTGTGGAGAAAAGAGGCTGAGAAGGGACACAGTCTCAATCTTCTGCACACTCAGTGGTATCAACAAGACATAACAGACAGATGCTGGATTCTGTATCCTCCAGCAGGACAAGAGGACATGTCCTGAAGCTTAAAGGTGGCAAATTCAGTGGTAACATTAGCAAGCGCTTCTTCTCTGAGAGGGCGGTGAGCCTATGAAACAGCCTAGCAGCATAGACATGGGGCATGAAGATAGTACATGTCTTAGAGGTAATACTGCACACATTTATGCTTACCAAGGAACTAAAGGATGTCCAGGATAATAGAGCAGGCATGAATTCCCTATAATCGGGTACATGTTTGCACAGCAAACCTGTTCATTGTCCTAGCATATGAACCAGGATGTGGGAAGAAATTGTGAACCTAGTGTTCTTTCTGACCTTAAATTACCATCTTACTCTAATATACCATGTAAATAAGTAGGTGGGATAGATGGGACACGAATGATCTTTGCCTGTTACTTTGCAGGTTTTAAGTAATAACGAATATGAGACAGAAACACTGACTAAGAGGATTTCTGTCTAAATGTTATAATTTCCAGTTTTCCAGGAGGTATCAGTTGCTCTTTAAATGTTTTACAACTGCACATTTGCCTCCCGATATGGCCACATTGGTTAGAATGATATGATACGTGCTTTTCATATCTCAGTTTGCTATTAGAATATAAGTGGCAACACTGAATGCAATCACAGTGTATTGCTATCCCAGCCCTATAAAGATGACAATACTCCAAGGGAAATGCAAAACAACAGTCTTTTTAGGTTCACGTGTAGTTGTTGCCACAGTAACCCACAACAACAAAGCTTTTAAAGGTGTGAGAAAACAGTTTTTACATCTCTACATGCCCCCCCACCCCAGTTTCATTTTCGTGTGTATCCAATACTCTGATATGTGTTGACCTTTTTGTATTATAGGGACACATACACACCCAGTGGCCATCATAGTTTGAAAACCCATGCAAAGCTCTTTCAAATGAGGTAATTAATGTGCTCATCTGTAGCTGGAAGCACTACAAATACAGATTTATAAAATACCAATAGCGATAAATTTTCCTGATAAATGGGATATGCAATAGGGACAAGTGTGATAGCCGTTTTATCTGCATGAGAGCAGTTTGACCTCAAGTAACCTCATGAGTTGCATAAGCCACAAGTGATGTGCCTGAGCTCAAAATGCTTGATTGCACATAAAATGGTTATCCCATTGATTTCCCCTTTGCATATTCCACTTATGTATCAGGGATGAGCAATTCACGTCAGATAGTTTTGTGTTTAAATGCTTTTTTTTAAATAGAAAATAGAGAGTTTTTTTTCTGCAGTGCTCTGTAGTAATGCGCTGGCTGTGAGCGTTGCTAGGTGTTTCTCAGGACGCCCAGATGTTGTGATTTGGCAACATGCATTTTTATTGGTGGAGACTACCAGTTTGTGAAAATTATGGGCCAAGATGGCGGAGGCTGGTTGCAGAGTGAGTCTGGTCTAAGAGGCAACTGGCGCCAGGCACTTGCACGTCTCTATTTTATTTTTAAAACAGTACAATATTTGTTTGGCAGCACTATGCTGCAGTGAGTCAGGGACAGGCTGCGAAGGAGAGGAGCATTATTGGTATAACGGGGCAGGGGCAACAGGGAAGTGGCCATGAGAGCAAAATAAAAGGAAAAAATAACGGAGAAGCAGTCTGAAACAGGATCTGGAGTCTGGTGACAAGGACACACAAGCATTTGTTAATGCCGAATATTCGTCACTGGTATTGCTGTTGTACTAGTTCCTGCTTGTACACATTTTTGCTATATATTTACACAGGATAGAACAGATGAGATGCAATGTCTCGTTTTCTGTGGTGTCCTGCTTTACCACACTGTTAGATTGTAATTTTCCAGGATAGGGCAGCTGAGAGGCAATATCTACTTTTAAGTGGGCTCCCACATTTTGAACCCAAATGTCCAACAGTTTTTTTATGACCTGACGTTATGCTTAAGACAGGTGGAATTCCCATCCAAAAGGTGATTCGCTGTGCAACTGTGGAAACAAGTTTTTGAGGGGATTTGAAAAATGATACCTGCCACGTTCAGGAGGTGGGGTAACACAAGGGACATGTTGAACATTAGGGGTCAAAGTCAGCAAAAACAAATTTATAAGTAAATGTTGAAACAATTCAACGTTTCCTCATAACTTAGTTGTTTTTTCACATCATCCCAAATTTTCAACATAATCTTTTTTTGACCACTCCTTCTGAGTATGACAGATGTCATTTATAAAACAATGGCCGAAACATCATTTTGCACCACAAGTGTGAAACCACATTTTGGGTAGGGTTTGAGAAACCGCAATTGTCACATACATGAGGTAGTGTGAAAAAATGACAATGTTAAAAATGTGGGGTCAAAATACTGAAAATTACCACAGTTACAAGAGTGCGTTGAAAAGTGTTCACTGTATACAGACAACTTTGTTTATTTTTAATATTTTTACCCCACATTTTCAACATAGCCTTCTTATGACCCCACTTTATGAACAAGAGTGGAGAAAATTTGCAAATTGTGCCCGAAAGGTGATTTCTTGCCACAAGTGTGAAAACTCATTTTGGCCAGGATTTGGAAGATGACAGCAGTGATGTTTATAAGGTGGTGTGAAAAAATTACTATGTTTTAAAATCTGGGGTAAAAATACTGCAAATTACCACAGATACAAGCATGCGTTAAATATAGGATAAAGTATGGGGAGAAGTGTGTTACGAGAATTTAACACACACCCGGTTGTTGATGACACATAAAACCCCGAGGGCAGCCTGAGGGTTTATGAATGCCATCCAACACTCTAGGGTGTGTGTTAAATTCAAGTTTAACACACTTTTCCCCATATTTTATTTTATATAATTGAAGGGCTCCGTCTGAAAAGTCCGAGGTCGCTTTTGTTTTTGAATTGTGTTGCGGTTTTCCTGCTCTTGTCTTTCGGTTTCGTTCGGTGTTTGGAATCGGCTTTTTTTTTTTTTTTTTAACTTCTAGGCTATGCGAGGCTGCTGGAGGCTATTTGGTATAGAGGCAACCCCCGAGAAGTGTGTGTTTTAGTCAGTGCCGCTTGAGGTGATAGGGACAATTTGAACATCGCTATGTTTAGTCTTGGCGCTTTGTTGTTCAAGGGAAGCGTGAATGCATGTGCTCACCTACTCAGGTGTTACGCATTTAACACACGGTTTTGGCAATGGGCTAAAACGGAGACCATTAATTATAAAATTTCAATGTACACTCATAACTTTCTTGTTTTTTAAATATTTTTACTGCAAATTTTTAACTTAGCCTTCTTAAGACCACACATAGCCTTCTTATGACCGCACCTCATGAACAAGGGTGGAGAAAATATTCAAATCATGCCCAAAAGGTGATTTCGTGCCACAAGTGTGAAAACTCATTTTGGCCAGGATTTGAAAAAATTACAGCTATCACATTATTGAGGTGGGGTGAAAAAAATGGCTATGTTGAAAACTTGGGGTCAAAATATTGAAAATTACCAGTTATGAGCGCACATTGAAAAATGTCAACATAGTTTCATAACTTTGTTGTTTTCCCATATTTTTACCCCAGACTTTCAACACAGCCTTCTTATGACCCAGGCATAGCCTTCTAATGACCCCATCAGGGGGAGGATTTTCATATCCTGCCCAAAAGATTATTTCGCACTACAAGTACGAAAACATATTTTGGCCAGGATTTGAAAAATGACAACTGTCACATTTGTGAGCTGCTGTGAAGAAATGGCTATGTTGAAAGTTTGGGGTAAAAATATTAAAAACTACAAAAGTTATGAGCCTGCATTCATAAATTTCAAAGTAGGCCCATAAACACAGGTTACTCGCCTGTAACAGTGGTTCTAGGCGTGGTATATGTTGTTCATCCATACTATCTGGCAGTGTCCTTTCCCCTTTAAGAGTTGCCGGAAAGTCTTCAAGCTGGCTCCTTTCGCCCACCCGGGTGGTATATCCCTCTGCTCCGCCCCATGATGCCAGATCTTGCCCACTGGAAGCAGAGGTTGTGGCCTGAGCCTGGGGAGGTTGGGTGGGTCCATGTGGATGAACAACATATACCACTCCTACAATTACTGTTACAGGTGAGTAACCCGTGTTTCTAGGGATGTGGATATGTTGTTCTATCCACACTATCTTGTAGACTCCTAGCAGTTCTCTGGGAGGAGGGAAGCAAGGTGCACACCCCCCACTTAGGAAACAGAGATTGGTGAACTGAGGCCCCAAAACCAGCATCCGGTGTGATTCGAGGTCAATGTGGTAATGGGAAATGAAGGTGTGTGCTGACTTCCAAGTAGCAGCCCTGGATAGGGACGTCCCTAGAAGCAGCCACCTATGCAGTGGTATGGTGGGTTGAATGAGTCTTTAGCCCTCCAGGAGGCTCCCTACCTACCAACCTATAGCAGAGATCAATGCAGGATGTGCTCCACCTGCCAGTCACCTGCTTGGTTGCAGGTCTGCCAGGTGCGACTTCAGTGTAGGTGGCAAACAACTGGTGAACCTCTCCATGAATTCCAGCCATGCGCTCTTTGCAATAAGTGAGCGCTCCCCTCAGGTCCAGAGTATGGAGCCTGTGTTCCACCTCTGAGGTGTGATTCGGGAAGAACACCGGAAGAGTCATCACCTGATTCAGGTGAAACTCCAACACAACCTTCAGGAGAAACTTTAGGTTGGGGCACAGGACAACCTTGTCCCTATGGAAGACCAGGTAAGAAGACTCCTCCAAAAGCACCTGGAGCTCGGTGATCCTTCTGGCTGACATGATAGCCACCAGGAAGGCAGTCTCCCATGACAGGTGAGACATGCCACACCTGTGCATCGGTTCGAATTGCTTGCCCATGAGCTTTGTTAAAACCAGCAACAAATCCCATGGTGGTGGTGGTTCATGCACTGGACGGGAAATGTGTTCTAAGCCTTTGAAAAAGTGTCAGACCACCTTCTCCTGTGCCACTGACTGCTGACCAGCCCATGCCTGGTAAACAGAGATGGCTGCTAGGTGCACCTTAAGGGTTGTCAACTGAAGTCCTCCTTGGAGAGAGATCACAGAAAGTCCAAAATGTTGGCCACCAGACAGGACAAAGGGCCCAGCCCCTTGCCCTGACACCAAATGGAGAATCTCTTCCATTTAAAGGCATAGCATTTTCTGCTCGATTCCTTTCTAGATGCCTCCACGACAGTGAAGTCAGCTTCAGAGAAACCCAAAGCCTGGAACTCTAGCTGCTCAGGAACCAGGCTGTCAGGTGCAAGGATTGAAGGTATGGGTGGAGTGTCTTCCCCCTGATCCGTGGAAAGCAGGTCTGGGCATATTGGAAGACACCTCAAGATTGGGGCACCAAAACTGGTGTGGCCAGTCTGGAGCCAGCAGGATCACCTTGGCCTTGTCCCTCCTGACCTTGAGTACCACCATGTGGATCAAGGGAAGTGGAGGGAAGACACAGAAGAGGTCTGGGGTCCAAGGCCTCGAGAAGGCATCCCCTGCAGCGAGCTCTGCTGAGGAGGGTGGGCACAGAACAGCCTCAGCTTTGCATTCACTCTGGAGGCGAACAGGTCCACCTGAGGGGTGCCTCCCTGGGAAAACAGACTGTGAACTATTTCCAGATGGAGAGACCACTGATGAGATGCCTCGCCCACCCAGCTGAGGGCATCTTCCAACTGACTGGAGGCTCTTGCCACATGGATGGCTAGAAGATCCACCTCCAGGCTGCACACAAGGGTCCATAGGTGGAGAGTTTCCTTGCACAAAGGCAGGGAGTGCATCCTGCCCTGCTTGTTGAAGTAGTACATGGTCCTGGTGTTGTCCATTTGGACTTGGACCACTTGACCCTGAACAAATGGAGTGAATGCAGTCAGCACCAGCTGAACTGCCCAGAGCTCCAGCAGGTTGATGTGGCATCAGGACTCTTCAGGGGTCCAGAGCCCTTGGACTCTGTGTTCCTCCAGATAGGCACCCCAGCCTGTGAGAGAGGCATCAGTTGTCAGGATGACTGTCGGCTCAAGGTGGGCAAATGGGATCTCTTCCTGTAGATGCTCTGGGATTAGGCACCACTGGAGGGCGTCCCACATCTTCTGGGCCACAGTGACCAGCTGGTCGAAGTGCCCTTTGTGCTGAGACCATTGGCTGGCCAGCTCCCACTGCAGGGAGCACATATGCCAACGGGCCCATCAGACCATGCTGGTGCAGGCTGCCATGTAACCCAGAAGGTGCAGGAAGTCCCGGGCAGGGCACAAGTACCCAACCCGAAATGATCTGGCAAAGGAGGAGAGAACCTCTGCCCTGTCTGCCGGGAGCCAGGCTCTGGCTCAGCAAGAGTCGAGCTCTGCTCTGGTGAAGCTGACGTCCATAGACTTGTTTATTTTGGAGTGTTGCTTCAAAGTTTTTTGGTGGTGGGAAGATGTAACTTGTGTACAGAAATACAGGAATTAAACAGGTTTTAATTAAATAAATCCGTTTCTACTTACTGAACTTCCATCTGTTCCAGTTGGTTACTTTTTTTCCTATAGCAATTTTCTATTCCCTGTTAAATATGTCTAACTCAAAATTACCAGAGGAGATGCCTAAAATTTTTATAGGTTCATCCGTGATCACAATACCCCCTATATGTCTCTTAAAATTCAGAGTGCAATCTAATTTCTGTCCAATATATTTATCCAGGTCTGGAGCAGCTTCAGACATTTGGCCAAATAGTTTACAGATTTCTAGAGTTTTACAAATAGATTCTGCATCTTGTATCAGCACATTCACATCATCTGCATAGGCCAAAATTTTGATGGGAAGTGACTGTGTGCCTAAGGATACTGCTTTTATATCAATTGAACTATTAATTTTCCTTAGCAAAGGGTCGATGAAAGAAATCATATACTTATTTTTATTTATTTATTTAGGAAATTGGAATTACACCCCTTATATAAGACAGGGCTTAATGGGCAGCCCTGCCTTACCCCTCTTTTTAGCTGTATCCAAGGACCTTTCCAACCGTGTATCATGGGCCTAATTGTTGCTGTGTTATAAATACCTTTAAACCAATTAATCATGTCCATAGGGATTCCATAATGGGATAGTATTTTCCACAAATACTCATGACTCACACTGTCAAATGCCTTAGCCTGATCTAGTGAAATTAGGTAGCCATCCAGATCCCCCAGTTTCCCCTGTTCCACCACTTCCCTTAGCAGCATTAGATGATTTTGTAGTTGTCTCCCAGGAATTGCATATACTTGGGCTGAAAAGATTAGTTTTATTGCTACTTCTGACAACCGTTTTGTTAGTATTTTAGTTCAAATTTTAAAATCAGAGTTCAAAAGAGTTATTGCCTGCCAATTTTTTAAGTTCTTTTTATCTCCATTTTTATATAGATAAATTAAGG
The DNA here is from genome assembly GCA_016271365.2 of Neoceratodus forsteri. NCBI lineage: Eukaryota > Metazoa > Chordata > Ceratodontiformes > Ceratodontidae > Neoceratodus > Neoceratodus forsteri. The sequence goes on along the minus strand of CM057456.1, from coordinate 660,389,174 downwards.
TACCCATATTCATTTTTAAAGGAATTGTTTTATAGTTCAGGATTGTATTAAAAACTGTAGTCAGTTCCTTCAGGCAACATTGCCCGATAATTTTAAATATTTCATTTGGTAGGCCATCTGGCTCAGGGGATTTATTACCAGTTAAGGAAGAGAGAGCCGTTTGAACTTCTGATGCTGTTATAGGCTTTGTTAACTCCTGTGTCTCTTTTACCTCTAGTTTAGGTATTTGAAGGTCCTCTAAAAACCTGTCTAGTTCACTATTTTCTGATTCCAGATTGTCATACATCTTTCCTGGGTATTCTGTTACAATCCTTAGGGTATGTTTATGGGCTGAATGTTCATTACTCATGTTATCTTTCAAAATAGACATTTTTCTTTTGTGTGTGCAGATGCCATTGCTCATAAGGGCATATAGTTTCCATGCTGCCTTGAGTGCTAAACTGCTGCTGATAGTTTAGGATCTTAGCTTTTTTATTATGAAAGGCCAGCATTTTCTGTTTTAATTTAGTTATTTGGGGTTCTAGATTTTGTCCTGTTTCATAGGATACAGTCATTAGTTGTAAGTTTCTCCTTTATTGTAGGTATGTTATATATTGTTGCCTAGATGTATGCCTGCTAAGATTTTTACATAGCGCTTGCATATCTGTTTTGTATCTTCCCATCACAAGATGGGGTCTTCAAAGCAAATAAAGACTGATTTTCTTGCCTCAAGAAAGTTCTGAATACACCTGTAAATCTCTGTATCAGAGAGAGAAGAGAAATATTCAATTTCAATAAGCCTGGACCTTTTATTTCAGACCTTCCTGATTTTATTGAGGTAGAAACTATCTTGTGATCTGAGAATTCAGTGGCTGTTACATTGGCATTATGTATTTGTAGATGTTCAGAAGTAAAAATGTAATCTGTTCTTGAACCTAAGTTTCCTTTATGAAAGGTTGGAAGTTCTGATTTTGGCAGCTGATATACTGCATCTATAAGTTTGGATTTCTGTATTATTTGTGCTAGTAAGTTGGAGTCACAGCATTGTTTACTTTTTTTGCTTTCATTGGACAATTGAATTCTCCTGCAAATATAATTTTGATGGTTGTCTGTAAGTAAGGCAGGATTGTTTTAAGTATCTCACATCTTTGTGCTTTAGTCTGGGGAGCATATAGATTAATCAAGCGATATGGAGAGTTCTGTATTAAGGCATTGTCAAAGGGAAGTGGTCAAGGATAGACGCAGAGTCAAAAGGTATCAGGTTGGACCAAGTAATTGCTAGGCAAATTTATTTTAAGCCAGCATGATAGGCAAAGCAAATAAAAAAAGGCGAACTGAATACGACAAAAAATAAACAGAAGCAAAACAAAAAGAATATATCAATATACACTTCTCTAGAAATGGCTAGCGCATAACAGCAGGTCAGTGTACTACCAACCTCTCCACTCACTATCTATCTGAGGAGATGCATAAAAGCTGCTCCTTTTATCTCGGTGGGGGGTCAGGTGATTTACTTGAAGCTCCACCCACTTACTTCCAAAATCCTTAATTTTAAAACTAACCATTATTTTCACATATTAAACACAGGACAGCTTCAATTCAGCATAAAACTATGTAGTATAGCTTTTAATATCAATACATATGCTTTGTTTCTTTTATTGTACTGCTATTCCTGGTAGCAGACTCCTCCCCTAAATGACCCAAGGTATAAATATGGAGAAGAGAGGGCCAGCTGACTCCTAAGGATCCATTCATAATGATCCCTGCAAGGAGAAAACCCCTTCTAGAAGATTCCCCCTGCTTATACCTCGGTAAGACCTTCCATTCTTAAGTAACAAATAAACTAACATTGGAATTTTATACATTCTTTGAACCAAAAGCTGAAAGTTATCTAGAATTCTGTACATTTAAGAACAGAAGTTTCCTTTTATATTTACAAACATGCTACGGCACAGGGAAACACAGAGCTCTTATTGTAGAAACATTGTGTTGCTTTTGTATGGCCATTATCATTCTTACTTTATGTTTATTCAACTGTGATACTTATGGAGATTCTGCAGAAAACAAACAATAAAACCATGTTTTCTGGAATTCATTCCACAGGGTTACTAACAACAGAGAGAACTTCATCTCATTCAGTGTTATGCTTGGATGCCTAGGCCTGAAGAAAACAAACAGAAAACTGTGTTTGTTTCAGTTTAGGTTTAAAATACAGCTTCTACCGAGAAAAATTCAACGGTTTAACAAATACCTCCACATGGAAGTCTCATTGGACATCTCACAAGGGAAAAAAGGAAAAGGAGTTTCACCTCACAAGTGCGGGGATTCACTTTTTGGCAGCTTTAAACCACTGCTTTACTGAGTATACTGTGTGCAGGTTTCTAAATGAGGCTAACAGGGCAAACACCCATATAGCAAAATCTCTCTGCAGATTGCACTGTGCATAGAAATTCTAGCACTGTCAAAGTGCCATCACGTTGCAATAATGGGACACAAGTGAAGATATATTAGCTACATTAGCTACCTGGTTGGGGGAGGGGGGGGCATGAAGACATTTTTCTTCCTGAAACCCTAAAGAATCACAGAGATAGTACAAATAGCTTTCCCATGTGGCCTGTCTGGGAAAGGGGAAATAAAGCAAAGTCAATAGAGACAGGATAGATACAGAAGGTGCTGCTGCAGCGGACTTGAAGCAGGAGAAAGAGAAGAAGGTTCCAGAAATACAAATGGTCTTACAGCACCCTGTGACAGGCATCTCCTTTTAAGACCCTGCCTGACACTAAATCATATCATTTTTAAGAGTCTGATTTCAGGATGTTTAAGCAGAATACCCAGACCTGAGCATGTCTCAGTTCCTAAAGACCAAAAAGATGGACCTAAGTACCAAGCTTTAGAAGCTTGTTGAATTTCAGGCAGTGAATGTAGTCTGGTGTCCTGTAAAAAGAAAATTCCAAAATGTAAATGGGGCAAAATGGAAAAAACAGCTTGCCTTTTTCTTTTTCTTTTGATACTGTTCACATTTATTGTGTGACAGGTAAACGGTTCTGTCATGTTTGTTTATTTAGGACTACCTTTCCTGCTTTGTTTCTCTGTATTTTTCAGCTTTACTTTAGCGTTCCTTTTTTTGTTATCCTCTGGGTAGTTCTTTTCCTTCAGTGTCTGTGGTACCATCTGGCACAGATGACTCAGCTGATGAACTATCCGAGTCATCAGATTGTTCAGACTGCAGTGCCTCAGATTTATTTTTGGTGGAAATAGTTATTTGTGTCTGTGTCCCTTGCCCTGAAACGTCCTTAGCCTGTAACCTTGTTACTCTACCTCCTGACCTTCTTTTCAGAATGGGGGGGGGCATGATTCTGCCTGAAGAACCCTCTACCGGGGGGCCCTAACGGGAGATCTGCCCTCACTACTCCTATTTTTATCTTCTTTAGGAATCCCACTTGATGCTTCTGATGGAGGTGGGGGGGGGGTTACTCGAGGTGGTAGGACAGGGTTCGCAGCTAGGTCTTTCTTGCTCCGTATTGCAAAGGGTACCTGTATTTCCTGCCTTATTTTTTTGAGCTAGAGCTATAATTAGCTGTTGTTCTGTGCCATCTGTCTGGTCCGGCGTATTATGTGCTGCCTTCCTATAGTTCTGGAAAGTGTGTTCAAGCTCCCCACATAAGTTACATTTGCTTTCATTTATGCAGTCAGTACCTACATGCCCAAGATCCCCACACAGAGTACATCTATTTTTATCACATACACTGCTTAAGTGCTCCAGTGAACCACATTTGTAGCGCATTTGGGTTGTCCTGCATAAAACAGGATTCCCCTATCCCTCCCTCCCCAAAAAGAAAGAGTTCGGCAGATGAATTATCCCAGTGTCTGATGTTTGGAGCATGACTTTCACCTTCCAGCCTCCAGTCCATATATTTTCTGAATCCAGGATGGCCTCAGGATCATCAGTAACTGTACAACATTGCTTTAACCACATGAGTAGATCTTGTACACTGACCCCTTCATTTCTGAAAAGAACTGTAATAACTTTGTGTGCAGGTTTTGATAGAGGGCTTGCTAAAAAGGGGGACCATAGAGATGATTTTTTTAAAGCGTTATACCTAGTCCAGAAATGCTCTAACCCCTGTGCTGTCTTGAAACTTATATCGAAGGTGGTTTCACCTGAATTGTGAATTAAAGCGTATATTTCCATAGAAAAAAACTTCATGGATTCCTTTAGAAGTGTCTTGGCAATAAAAATTCTGTCCGGTGGGTCCTCCATACCCCCAGTATAGGTCAAACGCACAGCATTATGCCTCTTTGCTGGGTACATGGGGGTTTTAAACAAAGATGCAAAGATTTTTGGTGCAATTTTATTAATAAGGTTTAAAGGCCTTTGTGGTGCAGGATCTAAACCCTTGGAGCATCCCCCACCAGGTTGCTGTGTTATGTCTTTGAAACATTGCGGTACAGGATTTTGTGTTAGCTCCAGGCTAGATGGAATCTCTAATTCAGGTGCAGTCACATTTACTGTATTGCTTCTGTTAGGAAAGTTAAAGTCTGTAGGTGCTGGCATTTTTATTGGAGAGTCTCCTAAGACACACTGACCTGTTTGCGCATTCCATTGCCATCCTGCTGATTTCAGTGCTATTTTAATCGACCAGCTCTCCTCCAATACATTATTTGTTTCTCCCACAGTGTGTTTTAGGCCAAGTGGATTGCTACTCGTTTTTGCCATTCCTGACACAGTTTCTGTGGATTCCTCAGGTATTTTGGCGTGATTTGTTTTTTCAGCTGCATCAGCCTTCTCGATTCGCTCAGCCCAACTCGCCAGCTTGCCCTTTGATGATGCCATGTCAGCAGCTTTCAGCTGATCCATTTTGACAGACTTCTTTTCCTTGTCAGCTCTAAGGGCTCTGAGCTTAGTCTCCAACTGTACTTTCTTCTGAAAAAACAGTCTCTCCTCTTGGAGTGCGATGAGCTTGCTCAATTTTTTGTGAATAAGGTGGCTGACATCAGGTCGGAGATCCTCTTGACTCGCTCTGTGGGGGATGCTGTTGGTCGGCGCTTGGACACTACACCTTGTGTTTCTTGGAGTACCTTTGGCCTGCCGGAGTTCATTGATGTCATGTGGATTGCCCAGGGTATGCACCCTATGTGTTGTAGTTTGGATCCAGGTCCAACTTCCCTGATCATGGGTTGTTGTGATATTGTCGGCCCGGTCCTGGCTCAGATAGTCCGGTGCTCCTTGGATTTGGGTAAGTTCCAAAGCTCTCTGAAAGATGCTCTAGCAAACTACAGACCAATCTCAAACCTTCCCTTTATAGGGAAGGTTATTGAAAAAGTAGTGGCGATACAACTGGAGAACCGCTTGGGCATTCATAATATCTACAGACCTCTCCAGTCAAGTTTTCGAAAGAGGCATAATACCGAGACTGCGCTGGTTTGGGTGCTCAATGATCTCCTGATGGTGAGAGATCAGAGAAACCCTTCCATTCTGGTGCTCCTTGATCTGTCTTAAGCCTGTGACATTGTGGACCATGGGGTGCTGCTTGAGCGCCTGAGGTTCATCTGCGGCCTGACATGTACGGTCCTCAGGTGGTTTACATCTTTCCTCACTGGCAGAATGCAGAGAGTTGTGTCTGGAATTTTTTCTTCAGACTCACTCCGTCTGCCATGTGGGGTTCCTCAGAGCTCGGTGCTGTCCCCCATGTTGTTTGCAGTGCATATGCTGCCCCTCAGAGACATTGTAAGACAGTATGGGCTGAGGTTTCACTGCTATGCTGTTGATACCCAGCTCTACCTGTCTTTTGCTCCCGACCAGGATAGTGCTGTCTTGGTATTTAACAACCGCCTTGCTGAAATCCAGGATTGGATGAATTCGAGCTGGCTAAAGTTGAACTTGGGAAAGACTGAGGTGATGGTTGTGGATCCGGGTCACCAGATAGAGAGGTTGAGGGCTGGTCAGCCCTCTGGACTTTATCTGGGGGGTGCCCAGATTCTCACCTCTGAATGGGTGCGAGACCTGGAGGTGGTGCTTGATGACGGGCTGACCCTACGATCTCAGGTGTCAGCAGTCATCAAGTCTGCCTTTTATCATCTTAGGAACATCGCCAGGATCAAGTACCTTGTTCAGTCCAGGAATCTGCCTACGCTGGTCCACGCCTTTGTGACCTTGCGCGCTACTGCAACTCCCTATACTTAGGGCTTCCTGGGGTTGATATCTGCCACCTGCAGCTAGTGCAGAACACTGCAGCACGACTGTTGACGGGGATTTCCCATTCCTCACATATTACACCGGTGCTGCGCGATCTGCACTGGCTGCCGATTCAGTAGTGGATCACCTTTAAAGTTGGCTTACTGACTTATAAAGCCCTACATGGACTTGGCCCTGACTACTTGAAAGAGCTTCTTGTTCCCTACTGCCCTGTGTGACAGCTCCATTCAGCTGATGAGGGGTTGCTGGAGATTCTGAGGGTGACTTTGAAATCTTCTGGGGCCCGTGCATTTATGTTTGCGGCCCCTACCCTCTGGAATTCTCTACCCCGTCAGCTTCAGGAGTGCGCGACTGTTGGGGGATTTAAACAGGTGTTTAAAACCCTTCTGTGGTGTCAGGCCTTTCAATGCTATATAGCTGTATGGACCTGTTATTTTATTTATTATTGTATTTGTTTTATGCAATTATGTTTTAATCTTTGTACAGCTCCTTGATATTTTGGAAGGCGGTTAAAAATAAAGTTTATTATTATTATATTTGTTCAAATTTTTTCTGTAGCAAAGTTTTCTCCTCTGAATTAATCACCAAGTCAGCCTGATTTACAGAGTCTTGCACTTCTTCCTCATTATTGGAATCGCTATCACTTGGTAAGTCTGGGATCATATCAGTTTGTGCTAGTTCCACATCTTGTAAAATACAGGCTTTCCTATGCCAGAAGTAGTCTTACCAATTTCTGTTTCCAAATCCTCAGTTCTTTGTAGATTTTCTGTTTCCATAAGTTCTTCCACCTCTGTACCCTTCAGCTTCTTGTCCTCCATCTTGGTTGACTGCCAAGTGGGACAGCATCTCACCCTACTGGCAGCAATGCAGTAGGGGAATTTCTCTGGTGTCTTGGCCAAATTTCCCCCATTCACTAAAAATACCACCAACAGCTTAATCTGGTTCAATTTCAGTTGGTTACCATCTGTATCCCCCTACCCCCCGTGGCCCATGATAAAGGGACTTCTAGTCTCAGTGGGCCTACCAGGTCAACAAAATTCAATAAATAAAATAAAATAAATAATCTCTAACTCTCTTCATTTAGCCTAGTAAGTTTTGTGAAGCCACAGGAAAATAGTTCTAAGCTGGGCCGCTCTATGATAACACTCAAGGTCTGGGAGAGCTAAGCCACCCCTTGGGCAATTGAAAGGTTGCGTATCTTACCCGAGGAGGTTTGTAACCACATATGTACTGTGAGATTTGTTTGTTTATACCTGTGAAAAATTGTTTTGGGGATGTAATCGGGAGGGTCTGTGATAGGTATAAGACTTTGGGGAGAAGATTCATTCTTATTGCTTCTATTCTTTGTATAAGAGAAAGAGGGATGGTCCGCCACTTCTCCAACTCTGTATTCAAAGAATTCATAAGTGGTTCATAATTATGTTTACATAGCAGGTCAGGGTCAACTGTGAGATTAACCCCCAAATACTTTAATTTAGGAAGGTTCCGCTAAAGGGAAACCGACGTGTCATTTCTGTGGAGGGGCTATAGTGTACACAGAGCACCTCTGTCTTACTCAGGTTTACCTTATAACCGGATAAAGTCCCAAAAGCCTCCAGCAAGTTCCAAAGTGGAGGAAAAGACTTCTCCGGCTCCAACAGATTCACCAGCAAATCATGTGTGTATAATGCAAGTTGGTGATGCTCCTCCACCACCCGCATACCTTCAGTTGCTTCCTCCTGTCTTATGGCCTGTGCTAAAGGTTCCAGGTATATTGCAAAACCATTAATTTTAACATATGCCATGGGTCTATCATATAATCTCCCAATGATCCACTGGAAGTCTTCTGAGAAGCCCAGTGCCCCCAACACTGTCAGCAAAAAAGGCCATGCCACCCGGTCGAAGGCCTTCTCCGCATCCAGACTCATTAACAGGAATGGGGCCCCTGACCGAGCAGCATGGTATAACAGGTGAAGGGAATGTTTAATATTGTTTAATATTGTCCTGCGTCTGCCTTGAGGGCACAAAGCCACATTGGTCTGATTCAATTATCTGTGGGAGGATGTCCTGTAGGCGGGATGCCAGGATCTTAGTGAAGACCTTATAATCAATATTCAGAACTGATATGGGGTGGTAGGATGGGCACTGGGCTGGATCTTTTCCCTGTTTTGGGATACTTGATATGATCGCATACCTCTATGAGTCAGGCAACGGGTCTCCACCTGCTATTCCCCAACACACTTCCAGCAAGGGGAGGAAGCAACAAGGGTTTAAAGGCCTTGTAAAATTCACTGGTGTACCCATCAGGACCTGGACTCTTACTTGACTTAAGGACTCACTGCTACCTCCACCTCCTGATTCGAGACCAGTGTTTCCAGTAATGTTATGTGAGACTCTAAGTGTTTACAGAGTTGGAGACGATCCAGAAACTCCCAGGTAGCCTGAGTATTAAATTCCGCCTCAGGGGTATAGAGCTTCTCATAGAAGCCTTGAAACTCCCTTCTAATTCCATTTGCGATATTTGTAATCTTACTCTGAGGAAGAAATCTGTGTACTGGATTAGTGAATTGTCCTTTGTCTCAGTCTGTGTGCAAGTATCCTGGTGGCTCTCAGCCCCATCTCATAATACTTCTGCCTAACATATTGAAGAGTTTGTTCAGTCTTCTGGACCTGCAAATGCTGGATATGCTGTCTGGTGGCCTTCAGCAGCGGCAGTATAGATCGCCCCGAGTCCTGGTCCTGCAGGTCCTGAAGCTGAGCCTGCAGTGTTTCCATCAATTTATTTGTGGTTTTTTTTTATAATGGGTTGCATATTTAATTATTCTCCCCTAAGTGCTGCCTTTAGGGTATCCCAAATGACCCCCGGGGATGTGTTCTCCCCTCGGTTGTCCTCGAGGATCTGTGGAATGAGTTCCTGCATCCACTTTTTAAAGTCTGGGAGGTTGAACAAAAAGTTGTTGAATCTCCAGCAGGTTCTCTTCCCCTCTCTTTGCCAATTCAGTGTTAGTTTGACCAGGTCATGATCTGACGAGGGGAAGGGTATCAACTCATAGGTCTTTACAATATGTACATGCTCCGAAGAAATATGGCATAGGTAAATTTGGGTATATGTTTTGTCGGGGTGCGAATAATGCGAATATTTCCTCTGTGTTGGATGGGAGATTCTAAAAGTGTCCGCCCACTTGGCTGATCTGAGATGTGTGAGAGCAACCTTCTAAGCTGCTGTTCTTCTTGTTGGGTGGGTACTAGATGAATCTTTATGGTCATAAATCATATTATGATCGCCGCCCATAAGTAGCAGACCCATATCACATGAGGTGATTTTTTGAAATAAAGGACGTACCACTTCTGGACTAGACCCCGGGGGGAGGTACAAGCTTACCAGTGTAACCAGGGTTCCTTCCAGGTGACCACCAGCTAGCACCATATTGTCCTCCGGGTCCAAATGAGTGGAGTTTACCTGGAATTGTGTGGCTCTGGAAACCAAAATGGCAGTGCCCCTTCGCTTGCTTTTTCTATATACTGATGAAAACACTTGTGTATAACCAAATTTGGTTAACTTCTGGTGCTCCTCAGTACTCAAGTGCGTCTCCTGCATAAAGACCTTGTCTGGATGCTGCTTCTTAATAAGAGTCATAACCTTACACCTTTTTACTGGGTTATTTATCCCACTGACATTGATAGAGCAGATATTAAGATTTGGGAATTGAGCCATAGGTATATCTTAAGAATCTAGACTGCGGTCCTGTTAAAAAGAACCCTATTACAACCTTTCCAGTAGGGCTGATCAGCAGTACCCGTGACCTGTAAGGCATCACAGATCTTACTTCCATCAGGCCAGTATGTATATCCGTGGGTGACCTCTTATCCTTGTCCAACCTGTGTATTGAACCAACATAAACAAAAACGTAGAAACTATTTACATTAAACTGTTGAAATTCAGTATGCTTAAAACTGCTAAAGTGCAAACAAAACAGTGTACTCCCAAGGGAGAAGGGCCCATTCAAAGGCCCTCTTCGTGGCTGGGGGAGGCCCCCAGAAATTTGGGGGGGGGGGCAGCTAGGAGGCAAGTTAGCACTGAGCTGTTCTACGCCTCCCAGGACCTGCTGTAGCAGGACCCCCAAACAACAGCAAGGCAGTCTGAATTAGAGGGAAGAAAAGAAACCACTTCCTCCACAGGTTACTGTAAAGTACCATGTAATTCCATCCCTAGCCCTTCCCACTTCCCAACCTTCACACAATCAACATTATCACATTTTATGATCCCATTCCAACTCCTCATGCTGTACTAACTCCATATTATTATATACAAAATAATTCAAATGATTCCAATGTTAATATTCAGCTTGTTCTAGCATTCCAGAAGGAAACTGAAAATATGTGGAACAGGAGGAGTGAGATTGTGTTCCGTAGAGCACGAGAGCCATTATAGGCTTGTCCGTAGGCTCCATCTAGTGGTGTTCCATGGGATTTGTTCAGAGTTCAGTACATGTAAAATATAAAGCTAGAAATGCAGTTCCATCTGAGGTATTCCTCTTAGTAATAAACAAGTGTAAAATAAAGCAGGTTAATTCACCTCCTAAAGTTATGCTTTGCAATAATAAAATGAAGAATAAATGCTGTTCAGTTCCCTTGTCTCAGTCATTAAGTAGTGTAAAATGCAAATCTCACTCCCCGAATGCTGACAGTCTCAAACTAAAGGAGAAAGCACAGCAGTTAATGCAGGGAGCTCCCAAAAAGGACACTCTCCATAATCTTTCCAGTCGAATAGCCATTAGTTTTGAATAGTGTTTTCAGTGTGGAATTAGAAGATAGGCTTGCCTGCCACTCCAGTACATCCTGAGAAAAAAGAAGAAGCGATACCCTCCTTCACCCATGCGATCTTTCAGGTTGTGGCTCCTCGGGCACTGTCCTCTCCTTCTTGGACTTGCTTGCCAGTAAGCTTCTTCAATATGCCTCTGACTTCTTGTAAGGTGGAAGGAGCTGAATGCTTACCATTACTGCAAGCACTGTGCTGATTCACTGCTTGCCACTGCTTTCCCTGAAGGTTCCCAGAGGCTCCCTCCACATTTCCAGGTTTGGCAACCCCCCAGCCTTTCTCTGATAGTGCTTTTGTGGCTTCTTTTGGAGTGGAGTAGAGCATGGTCCCTGTCTCCCAAAACACACGTAGCTTAGCAGGGTAAGAGGTTTGAAATCTTACCCCGTGTGATCATAATGTCTTCAGGATCGGAGCATAGGCCAGATGTTTTTGTAATATGGTGGGAGGATAGTCCTGGTCAAAGTAGAGGTGGGCACCATTACAGTCTACAGATTTTTGTTGCCAGGCTTGTTTAAGAATTCTTTCCTTGTCCCGGAACATAGCAAATTTGGCCACAATTGACCTGGGATGGGCTTTAGCATCTGCAGGCTTAGGGGTTAGGGCTCTATGAGCATGCTCAATTTTGAAATTCAGTGCTGCAGGAAGGTCCAGCACATGTCTGAGGAGGTCGGAGACAAAATCTGCCATCTCCCCTGTCTCCGACCCCTCTGGGAGCCCATAAATTCTAAGATTTTCCCACCTGGAGCGAGCCTCCAGATCCAAGCACTTCCAGCTTAACTGTTCCTGGTGATCAATTAGAAAGTCCACAGCTTACGTAAGCTGCGTTAAACCATCCTCAGTCACTGCTACCCTGTCGTCTGTCTCCTGGACTCGGGTCTCCAAGCTGGTGAGTTTAGTATTCAAGCTTCTAAACTGATGATTTTCTGTTCGGAAGTTTTTTATCTCGGCCAGCAAGGTTTCAAAATAGGAGCGAGAGAGTTTCTCATGTTCTGCATCTGTCTAAATCTGGGCCTGCCATGCTTGCAGGAGAGTCTCGGCCGCTTGTGGTTGTAGAGCTGGCAGGACTTAATCCTCTGGCATCCCGCTTCATCTGTGGTTGTTGGGTTCGAGATCTGTTACGTTTATCCCTACCACCATCCTTAGAAGTCATTTGATGGTGAATTTATCGATGTTAAGTTGCTTTGTGGTAGGAAAAAGTAGAAGGGGATGGAGGAGCTCCACGTCTAGCCTGTCATTCCTGTGATGACATCACCGGAAGTCCCCCGAGGGAGGACTTTCCATCCATAGCGGTTGCAATTGATGATCGAACTGAAGTTCAACACTTTGGAACTAAATCCAAAGATTTTAGCACTAGGGCCTACTCAACATGGGAGCAGTAAGGAGGGAACCTGCTTCTTCCAGCAGAAAGAAAGATCTGGCATCATGGGGTGGAGCCGAGGGATATACCATCCAGGTGGGTGGGAGGAGCCAGCTTAAAGACTTTCTGGCAACTCTTAAAGGGGAAAGGAAACTGCCAGATAGTGTGGATAGAACAACATATCCACGTCCCTAGAACTTTGTTGTTTTTTAAAATATTTTTACCCCAAAGTTTCATTATAGCCTTGTTATGACCTCACTTCATGAACAAGGCCAGAGAAAATGTGCAAATCCTGTCCAAAAGGTGATTTCACACAGTGACTGTGTAATCACCTTTCAGAACAGATTTGCCTAATTTCACTGCCATTGTTCTTGAGGTGCAGTCCCAAAAAAGGCGTGTTGAAAATTTGGGCAAAAAATATTCAAAAATGACTAAGTTATGACAGCGAGTTCAAAACCCATTGAGATACATTGAACCGCATGCCTGATTTCCTCACTTCGCGGTCCGGCATTGAAAAGTGAAGATGTGTCTCAGGTCAAGACAGGATTACGGCATTGTGCCCAAAGTAGGTAAGTAAGGGCTTGGGAGAGTGCTAAGTGGGAGGGTCAGGTGGGGGGACAATAACGGCAGCAGCGACAGACATCAGTGGATGGTTTTCTTTTTCACAGGGTTGTTTTACATTAAAAAACTACAAGGGATGTTTTTCTTTACTTCAGGTTCTGACACTAGTGATTTGACACCCCAGTGTTGGTGGTGTGTCTGGCAGCTGATAAAAATGAAACTGTGCACAGTGGTGCTGGTTCTGGGTGTTTCGGGTACTGCTGGGAGGTTAGCAATCCCTAGAAAATATGAACAAGTGCCAATCAGTGCGCTCCTTCCCCTCTGTAAATAAGGAACTCAAGGCAGCTACACCAAAGTTCAAGTGCTCCTTAAAGCCAGTCGGTCTCAAATCAGGTGGAAAAATATATGCTGTCCACAGTTTAAAACTCAAATAGCAATTTTATTTTCACCCAGTGTATTGTGACACACACAAGGAGAATGCTCCAGCGCTTCGACCATTAGGTCTTCCATAGGGGCCCCCGATTTTGAGTCCCACCGACTCTAAGGAGCACTTGAACTTTGGTGGAGCCGAATCAACTTACTTGTTTGTGGAGGGGAAGGAGTGCACTTATCTGGCACTTATTACATTTGGTGGCAGTGGGGATGGGCTGCCCGGGGTTGCACAGTCAAAATGGGCAGGATGGGGGCAGCAGCCAGCATGGGGGATTAGGCACACCCCTGCCCAGATTTTAACATAGAAGGGGCCGGAGGGTTTTCATTATGTTTGGTGGCAGTGGGGGTGGGCTCCCCAGAAACATAACATTTTTCACACAAAAAGCTGACTTAAAAATGTATAACTGTGGGGCTGAGCCGCCAACACAGCAGCAGAGCTACTGCCCATAATGCTGGTGACCTGAGTTCGGGAACAAGCCAGGGCTGTCAGAGGGCCAGCCAGGGGGAAGAAAGATCGAGTGCCCCACAGGATGCTCTCCTCTGCTGGGGAGAGAGGTATTATGTCCTGCTGCTCTACCACCACCTGGGTCACTACAGGTGGCGGTGCATGGGATTCATGAGTGACAGGTGGGCAACTGGAATGTGTCCCGAATTGGCTGCATCATCCCAGATGGTGGACAATCCTGATGCATGCTCCTGGCATTGGATGGGGAGAACATGGAAAACAGCACTCAGGAAGGGCAGAAGAAGCTCCTTCAGTGACCCGCTCCCACACAGGATCTGAACTCCAGCATCCCAGGATAGAACCATTCCTTCACCTCCACCCTAGATGGCCAGATGACTGTGGGGAAGTAATGCCCCTGTCAGTGGCTGACAGTGGACCTGGAACCAGGGCGTAAGCTGGGGCAGAGAAGCAGAGGGGGGATGTCATGGTGGGTATGGTGACCAGGGGTGACTGCAGCATGATCTCGGCAGGAGGTAAGGAAAGAGGTTCCAACCCGTGGTCAGAGGGGTACAAATTGTATTTGAAAAAAAAGTTATAACTGTTAAATTAATGTTGCATAAATCAAATAGCCAGTGGCCTGACTTAAAATACAAAATGTTATTTCCTGTTGTGAGTGGACAAGTCTTTCATAACTCACTTATGGCTTAGCCACTCATGAGTTATGGTTTTGCCCTCTCATACGTGGAGATAAATTGTATATTTTGAGCAAGGCCATTGCGTATCCCCTATGACTGAGTCGGTTCATCATTAAGACTACATTTCAGCCATTTTTAGAACATTGTGAAGTAATCGAGGAACAAACTGTGCCTAACTACACTGATTCAAGCACAGCTTGTTCCTCGATGATGGCATCACAATGTTCTACAAAATGGCTGCAACGTAGTATTAATACTAAACTGACCCAGTCATCTATATTTCTGGAGTGCTTCCAGTTTCAGGTGAGACTCTTGATTTCATTTAAAAGAACTTTTCAGAGAGTGTCTAACTATGTCAGCCACTTTACATGAATGATTCACTTTTAAATTAAAATAATCACATTTATTGCCTTTGTATGTACCCTAAATCCCTCTCTCCTCAGCATCAAGCACTACTTTTGTGTCATTAAAGGCAGCATATGGTACATTCCTGCTTATTTTTACACATTTCACATAAAAAATAGCATATAAAGCAATTACTGAGTGCCATGTTGTTATTATGAAAACCACTCTGTAAGTCTGATAGTATATGATAGTTGTTGAACCTGTCAGCCTGTGTAATCATATTTTTGCAAAAATTTTTGATCAGAAATCAAGTAAAAATATTGGTCTGTTCATTTCTAAATCAGATTTTGATCCATTCTTATGTATAAGGACCACAGTACTCCCCTTCCATCTTTCTGGGATCTGACATGTTTAAAGGCATTTGTAATACAGCATGGTCAAGACATAACCCACCAATCCATTTAATTTAAAGATCGTTACTGCTTCAAGAGTTTCTTCAATGCTTATTTTTATGCACATCCCGTATTTATTGAAAGTGTAATTATTGCTGTATTGCATGCCTCCTTTTGTGTATTTACTGCTGTTACATACCTCCTTTTGTGTGTTTACTCCTGTGCTGCATACCTCCTTTTGCACATTTACTACTGTGTTGCATACCTCCTTTTGTGTATTTACTGCTGTGTTACATACCTCCTTTTGTGTGTTTACTGCTGTGTTGCATTCCTCCTTTTGTGTATTTACTGCTGTGTTACATATCTCCTTTTGTGTGTTTACTGCTGTGTTGCATTCCTCCTTTTGTGTATTTACTGCTGTGTTACATATCTCCTTTTGTGTGTTTACTGCTGTGTTGCACATCTCCTTTTGTGCACTTACTGCTGTTTTGCATACCACCTTTTGTGCATTTACTGCTGTTACATACCACCGTTTGTGTGTTTACTGCTGTGTTGCATACTTCCTTTTGTGTATTTACTGCTGTGTTGCATACCTCCTTTTATGCATTTACTGCTATGTTGCATACCTCCTTTTGTGTATTTACTGCTGTGTTACATACCTCCTTTTGTGCATTTACTGCTATGTTGCATACCTCCTTGTGTCCATTTACTGCTGTGTTTTATGCCTTCTTTTGTGTGTTTACTGCTGTGTCACATACAATGTTGCATTCCTTCTTTTGTGTGTTTACTGCTGTGTTGCAGACTTACTTTTGTTCTATTACTGCTGTTACATACCTCCTTTTGTGTATTTGCTGTTGTGTTGCATACCTCCTTTTGTGCGTTTACTGCTGTGTTACATACCTCCTTTTGTGCATTTACTGTTGTGTCACATACTTCCTTTGTGCATTTACTGCTGTGTTACATGCCTCCTTTTGTGTATATACTGCTGTGTTGCATACCTCCTTCTGTGTGTTTACTGCTTTGTTGCATACCTCCTTTTGCGCATTTACTGCTGTGTTGCATACCTCCTTTTGTGTGTTTAATGCTGTGATACATACAATGTTGCATGCCTCCTTTTGTGTGTTTACTGCTGTGTTGCATACCTCCTTTTGTGTATATACTGCTGTGTTGCATACCTCCTTCTGTGCGTTTACTGCTTTGTTGCATACCTCCTTTTGCGTATTTACTGCTGTGTTGCATACCTCCTTTTGTGTGTTTAATGCTGTGATACATACAATGTTGCATGCCTCCTTTTGTGTGTTTACTGCTGTGTTACATGCCTCCTTTTGTGTATTTACTGCTGTGTTGCATACTTCCTTCTGTGCATTTACTACTGTGTTACATACCTCCTTTTGCGCATTTACTGCTGTGTTACATACCTCCTTTTGCGCATTTACTGCTGTTATATACCTCCTTTTGAGCATTTACTGCTATGCTGCATATCTCCTTTGTGTATTTACTGCTGTGTTGTTACATATCTCCTTTTGTGCATTTACTGTTGTGCTGCATACCTCCTTTTGTGCATTTACTGCTGTACTGCATACCTCCTTTTGTGCATTTATTGCTGTGCTGCATACTTCCTTTTGCACATTTACTGCTGTGTTGCATACCTCCTTTTGTGTATTTACTCCTGTTTTGCATACCTCCTTCTGTGCATTTACTGCTGTGTTGCATACCTCCTTTTGAGCATTTACTGCTGTGTTACATACCTCCTTTTGCGCATTTACTGCTGTTATATACCTCCTTTTGCGCATTTACTGCTATGCTGCATATCTCCTTTGTGTATTTACTGCTGTGTTGTTACATATCTCCTTTTGTGCATTTACTGTTGTGCTGCATACCTCCTTTTGTGCATTTACTGCTGTACTGCATACCTCCTTTTGTGCATTTATTGCTGTGCTGCATACTTCCTTTTGCACATTTACTGCTGTGTTGCATACCTCCTTTTGTGTATTTACTCCTGTTTTGCATACCTCCTTCTGTGCATTTACTGCTGTGTTGCATACCTCCTTTTGCGTGTATACTGCTGTGATACATACAGTGTTGCACGCCTCTTTTTGCGTGTTTACTGCTGTGATACATACAATGTTGCATGCCTCCTTTTTTGTGTTTACTGCTGTATTGCAGACCTACTTCTGTTCTATTACTGTTGTTACATACCTCCTTTTGTGTATTTACTGCTGCATTGTATACCTCCTTTTGTGTCTTTACTGGTGCGTTGCATACCTCCTTTTGTGTATTTACTGCTGTGTTGCCCTCCTTTTGTAACATATTTTGTGGTCCCAGGGCCGCATGGTAAAAAAGGGTTTTGCTCAATAAAAACATCCAGGCTAATAAATACAATAATGATGATGAAGAATCCAATGCAGTACTACACCAAGAACCCAGGCTGCCCCCCTCGGACAGTAAGGAGAGGTGGACTCTACGAGCCCAGGCAGCTGCTACATTCACTTTTTAATTTTTAACTTGTGTGTGAGTGTAAGGTATGGATAATGAGAGGAAACTTTTAATGTTTTCTAATTTAAGGGAGTTTCAGTTTTTTAAGGCCTAGTTAGTGATTTTTACTAAAGGGATGGGGGCATAGCTGCCATCTGAATGTTTTTAAGAGGGTGTGCAAAGTTCTAGGAGGTAGGACAAAGATTTTAATGTGAGTGAGAAGGCTATAACTGGCACTTTTGATGTGGATTTTTTACAAGATTTCTCTCTGCTAAGGAACCATCAGATTCTTCAAATACTGCTCATTTTATAATACATTATTGACGCTAACTGCTAGTTCTAGGGTACTTACCTAATAAAGACAGACACATCCAAAGAAGAAAAATCACTCTGTGTTCTCTGGCTTGCTACTGCAAATGTTGTTAGATGGGTGCAGCTGGAAGAGGGAAAATGCAGAGCAAATCATGGAAAGGAATGATTTTCAGATATTTGTACACAGTTAAGTGGCACATCAACAAAATTTGTTCAGTAAGTACCAAGGAATCCCAAGCAAAGTGTTCATAAAGTGAAATGCTTGCTGATGGTTCCCTGCCTCTGACCAGGGCACCCAGCTATGCCAGATCTTCAGGACCCAGCCCCCGGATGGACGGCATCCCTGGAGCCGCCGCCAGAGACCATAAGCCAGGCCACAAGGCCTGAAGAGCTGATCTCTGCCCCGACCAGGGCACCCAGCTCTGCTGGATCTTCAGGACCCAGCCCCCGGATGGACAACATCCCTGGAGCCGCTGCCGGAGACCGCAAGCCTGGCCACAAGGCCTGAAGAGCTGATCTCTGCCCCTGACCAGGTCGCTCAACTCTGCCGGATCTTCAGGACCCAGCCCCCGGACGGACGGCATCCCTGGAGCCACCGCCCAAGACCACAAGCCTGGCCACAAGGCCTGATGAGGTACTGCTGCTACTACCCCACTGGCACTCCTCACCCACCCGCCCTATCTCGACTATTTTATTTATAGCTGTAGCAAGTCACATGACCTGAAATTGCTAACAGTCTACTTTCCCATTGGCTCCTTATATTCTCTTACCACTGGGGGGGGGACACAGGAACCTTTTGCCTCCTCTACAGCTATCACTGCATTACCCTCACAGGCACCTAAAACTATCTCCTGCTACTATGCCACCCCATAACATGTGCTTGCCTTACCCACAGCACCTAATCTTGGCGTTATTGATCAGCGCCATCCTAGGGATGACAGGTACTCCTGCTTCTCCAACCATATATCCAGTTACTCACCCTGAAGCCGCCACAGTAAACTACATTGGAACGCTGCCACACACCCTGACTCTGTGCCACACTAAGTATCCGCACTACCTCTCACAACCATGCGCCTCTCTTACTCGCCTGCCTGACCTACTGATCACACTGCTTAAATATCTTCAAATGTTCCCTGTAGTGTACAGCTACCTGGATGCCATGCTTGGTGCTACTCAGCAACCAAAAAATACCGTAAAGTTAGATTCCTCACTTTACTGCTCCTCCTCCTCCTGCTTTTTGGTGATGTCCACCCCAACCCTGGTCCCACTTCAATGAACTCCCCTGCCCCCCTTCACACACCCTCCACTCCCCTAGCTCTCCTGAACAGCCTAAAAATTATACACCTAAATGCCTGCAGCCTTACCAACAAACTACCCATACTGCAGGTCACAGTCCTCGAACATAAACCTCATCATCTCTGAAACTTGGCTCTCGGGTCATATCATGGACCAAGAAGTCCTTATTCCTGGATTCACCATAACTTGGATGGACAGACAAGGAAGAGGTGGCAAGGTGGCGATCTATGTCTCTACCTCCCTTCAGCACACAGTTGTGTTGAAAGTCACCTCTCCTTCCTCTCATGAAGCTACCCTCCTCAACCTGAAGCTTCCCTACTCCTGCCCTCTGTTTATCGCAGGAGTATACTGCCATCCGGGCCAACCCCCTTCCCAAGTCACGGACCTGATCAAGAAACTAACAGCCCTTGCCCACTCTGGTGAGCTGTACATACTGGGCGACCCTAACATAACAATTGGCTCTCTAACACACTAGCCAAAACTTGCTCTGACAAAGTCACTAAACTTGGCACAGCTAATACAGGAACCTACTCACCAGAACAACAAAACTAATAACCATTCCCTTTTGGACCTAGTCCTCACATCGCATCACCACAGGGTCAAGGCCGCTGGCCTCCTACCTGATGCATTAAGTGACCATCATCCTGTATACATGGTGCACAAAATACATAGGCAAAAAATACCCCACAAAATCCTCCTAACCTGCACCTACTCCTCCCTTGACACTCTACCTCTTCATTGCGACCTCACCAACACTGACTGGTCACCACTTGCCGTCTGCTCTTCAATTGACGCTGCACTCCAACTGTTCTGCGATAAGTTCCTTCATGCTTAGAACCAACACGCACCACTGCATAAAATCAGAGTCCGGGGCACCCACCTGCCCTGGGTAACTCCTGAGCCCCTGTCCTGTCAAAGAGCCTTGGACACTGCTTGGCATAAACACAAGGTAACCAACTGCCCCAGGGCCCTCCAATGATACAAGGAGCTTCAAAATGAGTGTACCAAAGCTATCCGGCTGGCCAAAACTGAACACTACCAGGCTAACTTCCATGTCAACACAAACAAACCTTCCAAATTCGGGAAAGTTGTCTAGTCCCTCTTTTCCCCTTCCACCAAGCCCCCCACTCTTACCCTCAGGTTAAATCTCTCAGACATCTGAGATCCTATGGCTGTCACTGACTGCGTTAACTCCCATTTCATGTCCTGCACTGCAATGCTCCCAGTGGCCCCCCTGATGCACATGCACTCCTCCACAGACCCGTCTCCACTCTCTGTTTCCCGTTCCTCTACTCCTCCAGCTCCCTCTCCCTCTCGTTCTACCCCCTTCTTCTTCACCCACATCTCCCCTGCTGCTGCCTTACAAGACCTTCAGTCTATCAACCCTGCTAAAGGCTCCTCCCCAGATGGCCTGGACCCTAAGATCCTCTGTCTGCTCCCGCCATCGCCTATCCTATCCTATATCCGTCTTGCTCAACCTATCCTTTGTCTCTTCCACTGTCCCTACAGCTTGGAAACACGGTAAAGTTCTTCCACTCCCTAAAGAGGGAGATCCCTCCTCCCCAGCAACTACCACCCTATCTCTCTCCTTACTACTCTGGCGAAGCTCCAGGAGCATACAGTACTTCAACAACTCTCCTCCTACATTACTGACTCCTCCTTTCTCACTCCGTTCCAAGCTGGCTTTAGAAAACACCACTCCACTGCCAGCTCGTTGCTGCAGCTGACTGACACTATTGCCATGGGCATGGACAAAGGCCTCATAACCTCAGCTATTTTTATTGACCTGGCCAAGGCCTTCGACACTGTCTCCCACCCTATACTCCTGTCCTGCCTCAGGACCGCTGGTCTCTCCCCTAATGCTTTGAATGGTTCAAGTCCTATCTGTCAGGCAGAACACAAGCAGTCTGTATAGCTGATGCCGTCTCCTCTCCCTTCCCCATTACCACGGGAGTCCCCCAGGGATTGGTACTTGGGTCTCTCCTTTTTTTCAATCTTCCTCAACAACCTCCCCCAGTTTTGTTTATCGTCTAACATACACATATATGTAGACAACACTGTACTGTTCACAACTGGCAACTCGGTCCCTGATATCATCACCAGGCTCCAGCTGGATTTTGAAAATGTACAACACTGACTAGGTGAGCATCACCTCTTCCTAAACTCAAAGAAAACAGTCTCCATGACTTTTGGTACTAGGCAGAGGTTGGCAAGGCTCCCCTCTTTACCCACCTTTTACACCACTGATGGGACTGTACTAGAAGACATCTCTTCCTTCCGCTACCTCGGTCTTTCGCTGGATAGGAACCTAAACTTCTCCATCCACATTGATGCTATTCTAAAGAAACTCCGGCCTAAGCTAGTGGCCCGCTACTGTAACAGGGGTAGTATCCACGTCCAGCTAGGCGAGAATTAGTACATAAAAACCATACTGCTTACATTTGACTATTGTAATGTTGTATACAGAGCTGCCCCTCAATCCTCCTTATCCAGGCTTGAACCTCTCTCTAACTCCTTCTGCTGGTTTGCCCTGGATGCCCCTGCTCTGACACACCACTGCACTCTTTACCACTCTCTAAATTTTCCCTCACTTGTTGGCAGGAGAACACTGCATGCGGCAAAGTTTACCTCTAAATTCTGGCTAGGCTCACTTCCCTCTTACCTGACCACCTCCTTATCTGCCCCTCACCCCTCCAAATACACCCTCCAATCTGATGACTCTCACTCACTGAATATACCTTACAGAAGTACTACATCCGGCCAAATGGCATTCTCCCATCGCTTACCTAAGCTCTGGAACCAACTACCGACCCAAATCCACCACTCCTCATCAGCCTACTCTCTCTCTCTACATCCCTAGCAAACTACTTAGTGATGAATTGCAACTGCACCTAGCCCCACAGGGCCCTACCCAGCTGCTGGTCTATACCTCTTCCTTCCTCCAGCTGGGCCAAATATTTGCCCCCAGTCCCAAACCCGTCTTGCAATCCTAGCACTTTCTGCAACTTAGCACTTTCTATCACCTCTTCTATTCTACCCCCCGAGTACCTTTTACTATACCTCACCCCCTGTCAGTCTCTCTCAAATGTATCCTAGTCTAGAAATGCTATTAGCTGTTGTTTGGTTGTAAACTGTACAGTCGGTCTATATGCTGTTAAGCTAGTATGTATCCTGTTGTATTTACTGATTGCTCCCACTCCCCTTCCCCCAGGACGTACCACGAGACGAGCTTTTGTTGCTCAGTGTAACCTTTCTGGTGAAACATTTCAATAAATAAATAAATTGCTAGTCATTTGTTTCAGAAACCCATATGAGAATCCACGCTGACTAACAGGCAGACTAGTTCTCATCCTTTCATAATTCACCAAGGTTTGAATAATGCTAACTGATGGTGACAGCTGTCAATCACTGGATATTCATTTAGGGAGAGTTATTACAACTCCGTTAATGCAACAATGTAATACTTATTTATTGGGGTGTACGGGTATTTTTTTTTAAATATTTGGCAAGTATCATCCTAACTTCAGTGATGGGGAAATAATGGAAACCCTACTGAAAGAGAGGCAGGTTGAGCATCTAGAATCCAATGGGTTGCAGGACCACAGACAGCATGGGTTCATGGCGGGACGGTCACACCAAATGAATATGGTAGATTTCTCTGACTGGGTGACCAGGGAAATGAACAGGGGAGGGCAGTGGATGTAGCCCATCTCATCTTCAGCAAAGCCTTAAGCACTGTGCCATACAGAAGGCTGATTAGGAAGTTGTCCAGCTTTGGAGTAGAGTTCAGAATGGTAAATTGGGTTCAGAACTGGTACAGGATATGGGACAGTGGGTGGTGAATGATGCATGCTCTAAGGACAGGAGAGTAATCAGTGGGGTACCACAAGGTTCTGTACTGGGACCAGTCCCATTCAATATCTTTATAAGG
Source organism: Neoceratodus forsteri (assembly GCA_016271365.2). Taxonomy (NCBI): domain Eukaryota; kingdom Metazoa; phylum Chordata; order Ceratodontiformes; family Ceratodontidae; genus Neoceratodus; species Neoceratodus forsteri. Next base: position 660,365,960 of record CM057456.1, on the reverse strand, counting down.
GAAACTGCAGAACTGGAGGGGAAGGTATGCCTTTTTGCAGATGACACAAAAATTTGCAAATGGGTGGACACTCAGGAGGGCGTGGAGAAAATGCTTTGAGATCTAGAGAAACTTGAGGAGTGGTTAAAAAGACATGGCAGTCAGGGTTCTCAGCTCCAGTTTGGCATGGAGCTGTCTGTGCCTCACAAAATGCATCCTCCAGTTACATGCAAGGAGCGATGGACTTGTAAGTCTTTAGAAGAGGTGGGTCAGGTAAGCCACACAATAGAGCAAGACAGCTACTGCAATTTTTGTCACAGATGAGTATAACTCAACCATAATGAAGGCATCCATTTTCTTGATGAAGTGGCGTGGCCATGAAATGTTGGCTGTACTGATATATATTTGGTGGTTAATAAAATTTAAAGAACTGGGACACAATAAATAGGAGTAGAACTATCTATTTTCCTGATTCTTACTTGGGATCCAATGCTAAAAAGTGCAAAATCATGCACCTACAGCATAAGAACCCCGGTGCTGTGTATAGGATGGTGGGAGGTATTGTCAGTCACTAGACAGGAAAGGGACCTTTGGTGTTACAATATCAGAGGACCTCAGGGTGGCAGTGCAGTGTGAAAAGGCCATGGGCAGGGCTAGTGGGATGCTGGGGTGCATAGGGAGGGGCACCACCAGCAGGAGGAGGGAGGCAGTACTGCCGCTGTATCGCTCCCTGGTATGACCCCAGCTGTAGTACTGTGTCCAGTTCCAGAGACCACACCTCTGAAAAGACACAGAAAGGGTGGAGGCTGTCTGGAGGAGAGCAATCAAAATGTGCAGGGGTTGCAAGGGAAGCCCTACAAACAGAAACTGAGGGATCTCAACATGTATACCTTGGAGAAGAGGGGAGAGAGAAAGAGAGGTGACAAGATCAAGACAACAGACTTCTACAAAAACCTAAAGTGATCTTATGAGCTCAAATGAGTAGACTGGGTGGGCCATAGGCCCTTGTCTGTCAACAGTATCTATGTAAGACATACAAGTATCTCTCATGGGTGAACAGGAGGGGAGCCTTTTCCAAATGAGGATATGCTTCAGGACTAGGGGGCATGCAGTGAAGCTGGGGGGAGTTCAGGGGGGATGTAGAAAAATATTTCTTCACTGAAAGGGTGGTAGATGCATGGAACTGGCTGCCAGCCAATGTGGTGGAGCCTAGAATAGTAGAGAGCTTCAAGCATGCATGGGATAAACACATAGGTATATTAGAACAGAGGGAGGGAGGGAGGGTCACTAGAGACCAGATAGGGCCTGCAGAGGTCACTTGTGCAGACTGGTGGACCAAGTGGTCCTTTTTCTGCTGACAGATTGTATGTTTCTGCATTTCTTTCTGTACTCAGCACCCCCTATACTTGATATTTGGTACTCGGTATTCAGAAAAAATGTAAAAAATAAAATAAAAAACAATGAAAATGAAAATTAAGTACATACCATAATTCTTGATCTTCTAGGAATATCTTCACCATTGATTCACACCAATGGGTTCTGGCACTTAGGTAAGCTATGCGCATGTGCAGCACCATGAGACTGACTTGTGTGCATGGCTTACCTTGGCACCAGCTTGCAACCACTTCAGAACCTTTTTTACCAATGAGGTATTGTAAAGCCTAACTAGTACTTATGCACTAAAAATATCAGTATAAGATAGTCCTGGTGACCCATGTAAGAAGGGGCAACAAATCAGTAACACAGTGTCTTCACAGCCCAAACTAGGAACAAGGGGTGAAGACCAGCAAACAGACTGGGATGAGCCAGGGGAATGGCAGGTGAGCATACAGTGATGGAGACATTCCTAGAAGATCAAGAATTACAGTGAGTACATAATTTTCATATCTTCCAAGAATCAGTCTTCACCATTGATTCACATCAATGGATCGGAGTACCAAGCTCAGACAAAAATTCCCTGGACTAGGGTGATAGGAGCCAAGGCTCACTCAGGACAGAAATCCATTCAGGACAGTCCTGCCAAAGGAGGCATGTTGCCTGGCATGGACATCCAAAGCATAGTTTTAAAAAAAGTGTGCTCTGTGCTCCAGGTTGCAGCTCTGTAAATATCACAAATAGGTACAGAGTGAATGTCTGCTAGGGACATGGCAACTGCCTTGGTGGAGTGGACACGTACCTGTCCTTCCAGCTTGACCTGCGCCATGGCATAGCAGGGGCATAGACAGTTCACAGTCCAGGCAGAAATGCACTTGACTGTAACAAGCTGTCCATTTTGACTGGAATCAAAGGAGACAAAGAGCTGTTTGGATTGCCTGAAGTCCTTAGTTCTGTCTAAGCAAAACTTCAGGAATCCTCTAACATCCAGAGAATGAAAAAATGTATTCCCCTTCATTCTGGAAATTGTCAAAGTAAGTGGGCAGCACTAGAGGCTGATTTAGATGGAACTCCAACACCACTTTCGGTAAAAACGTAGGATGCATGCAGAGAGCTACCTTGTCTTTGTGGAAAACAGTGTACAGAAGAATGATCTGTGACCAAGGCATGAATTTCAGAGACTCTGCGAGTTGAAGTGATGGCCATTAGAAAAGCTGCTTTCCAAGTTAAAAACTTTAGCTCACATGTCGCAAGAGGCTTAAAGGGCTTATGGGTGAGCATGTCCAACACAAGGTTGATATCCCAGGCAGCTACTGGGTTCCAGATGGCGGGCCTTGTTTGTAAAATGCTCATAAGGAACCTTGTTTTAGAGCACCAGATGGAGAATCTTTTTCCATTTGGCTGTATAAGTTTTTCTGGTGGAAGATTTACAGGCAACCAAAAGTATTTCAGAGACCCTCTGAGATACCTTGTGCCTGTTCAGTTCCATTTCTTCAGAAGCCAGGTCTGAAGGTGAAGAGAGCGCAGGTTGGGATGGACCAAGTGACCCTGAGCCAGTTATTCCATTCTGAGTAAGAGGATCCTAAGTTTGCTGACTGACAGTCAGCTCAACAGAGAAAACCATATCTGTCAAGGCCAGTAGGGGGCAATTAGAATCATCTTGCCTCTGTGTACATGTAGTTTGAGCAGAACCTTCTGCACTAGAAGGACTGGAGGAAATGCACACAGAAACAGTTTTTGCCACTGCAGTCTGAATGCATACTGACAGAAAAGGCCATATCCTGGATTTCTGGTGTAGACACAAGTCAGTTTGTCATTGAGTAAGGGATCAAAAAAGGTCCACATCTGGTGTTCCCCATTCGTTGAACAGCAATCTCACAATATCTGGAGCTAGTGACCACTTATGAGGATTGGCCTCTGTTCAACTGAGTTTGTCTGCCAAAGCATTTTTGTACTGCTGGTAGGTAAACTACTTTGAGCAGACTCCCCTGCTCTAGGCACCATTCCCACAATCTCATCACCTCCCTGCAGAGAGGGTAAGACTGTGCTGCTCCTTGTTTGTTGATGTAGTACATGACTGACTTCTTTTTGTCTGGAGGAGGACTGTTTTATGGTTGACTAGGTCCACTAGAGCTCTCAGATTGTAAAAAACAGCTCACATCTCCAACACACTGATGTGGAGATGAGTCTTGGACAGGTACCAGACAGCCTCAGTTTGGAGACCCTGACGGTGGGCTCCCCATCCCATTAGGGAGGCATCCATGTTAATAATCACCTTAGACTCCACTGGGGAGAAGGAAAAGCCCTGGAGGAGGTTATCCTCCTCTGTCCACCATGCAAAGGACTGGTCCAGGGGCTTGGTCACCAGAAAGGGGTGAGTTTGAGGACAGGATGCTTGTGACCACTGTGCATTGAGTATCTACTGAGTTTTTCTCATGTGTAACCATGCCAGGGGCACTGTGAACACTGAGAAAGCTATCAGATCAAAGTATTTGCTACATGGAGTGTGCTTGAACAGATTTGCACTCCATTATGTAGCATGCCATCTGAAGGATGGCCTGCCTTCTGCGCTCTGAAAAAAAGGCCCAGCCTTAGTAGTGTCCAGGAGAACTTCTATGAACAGGAATTGCTGAGAAGGCTGAAGCTGACTTCTTTAGGTTCAAGAGAACCCCATGGAGGTGAGGAAGTCAGAGGCTGTGGCCACTGCTAGTTTCATCTCTTGCGTGAACAGACTGGCTATCAGCCAATCATCCAGATAAGGGTAAACTTGGAGTACTAATTTTCTCAGGTGCACTTCAAGTATGGCAAAGCACTTTGTAAAGACTTGAGGCACTGATGATAGCCCAAAGGGCACAACTCTGAATTGAAAACGCTGACCCAGCACAATGAAGCGGAGGTATCTGTGGTGGCCGGGATGCACTGGAATATGCTGATAAGTATCCTGCACATATAGAATGACTAACCACTCTTGAGGTTTCAGGAAGGGAAGCAGAGATCCCAGAAAAATCATCTTGAATTTCTCTTGATTCATGAATTTGTTCAAATTTCTGAAGTCAAGAATGGGGCGCATGCCCTTGATTTCTCTGCTATGAGGAAGTAGTGGGAGTAGAAACCTATCTTGCACTATAACTCTTGCACTACTTCCATGGCCCTGTTGCTCTGAAGGCCTGCAATCTCCTGTGTTAGATGCTCTGACAAATGAGCCGATGAGAGGGGTTGTCTTCTGGGCAGATAGTCCAGAGGGATTTCTGTAAAGTTTGGAAAGTAACCTTCTTGGATGATTCTGAGAACCCATTTTTCCATCATGATGGACTCCCACTGATGATAAAACTGGGTCAGGCACCCACTTATTGGAGAGGTCCACCTCAGGTACTTGAGGCAAGACCGCGTGCGGAACTTAAGAGGGTGGCACTAAGTGCTTTTGGTACCTGCACTTTCGGGTGTGCCTTCTTTTGTGGTTGGGGAGCCTGAGGTTTGTTTTGAGTTCCCCTACCTTTCCTTTGAAATGACTGCCTGTTCTGAAAGAAACCTCATCCTTTCCTTCTCTGAGGATTAGCAGGGAAAGGTCTAGAAGTCTTTATAGCCATTCTAGTTCTCTTTTTTTTTTTTTTTCCATATGTAATGTCTGGGTTTTTGCGGGTTTTCTCCTGACCCCTACACCCGATGTAGCGCGTGCGAGTGGAGGCATGCGCACGCACACCGTTCGGGATACCCCTCCCTTCCAGTCATGCCTCTGACCCCTTGCACTGGCACTGAACCTCCATTCAGTGATGGCTGGTCTATGGGCAGGTGACCCCACTCTTTACCTGGGAGAGCAAAGCCAATGCTCAATCCTGCGCCCACCCTTCCCCCGTGCTGGCACCCAAACCGGCTCATTGGCATAGTGCGAGGTGTGGCATCCAGTGCCACAACCCTCAGCGCCACTGGGCTGGCTAGCCATTCTAGCATTCTGAGAGGCTTCAAGAGACTTCTTCACCTGCTCCCCACATAGGTAAGTGCCATTGAATGGGACAGACATAACCTGCTGTTGGACATCTTGTGAAAATCCAGAAGTACAAAGCCAGGAATGCCTTCTGATGCAAATGCCCATTGCAGCAGAGCAAGAAGCAGTGCCAAGCACTGTCAAAAGCATCCATAGCTGCTTTAAGCTGATGACTGTTAGATTCAATGCTGTGAGTCACAGTTTGCAAGATCTTCTGTTTTGACTCAGAATCAAGTAAGGGCTTTGCGAGATACTTAAGTGAGGTCCAAAGGCTGTTTTCCTATTTGAAAAAATGCCCTTGGTAGCTTGCAGTTCTCATGTCCAGGGTATCAGCAGTTAAAGCTCACTTACCCATAGTGTCTTGTGCGACTCCTTGTCAATGGGATGTGCAGTGACCTCTTGGGGCAGAATGGCTTTGTCATTCTCAACGAGAATAACAGTAGCATCAGATATAGGCTGAAAGCCATACACTTGACTGTTTTTAGGGGTTGTGTACTTTCTAGCTTCCTGTTTACAGACAGATGAAATGGAAGCAGGCCTATTCCAAACTGCATCTATAAGGTCTCAAATGCTGGAGGAATGGGAGAACCAAATTGACTGGCATGGTAGATATATTTTGAAGGCAGAGACATTCACCTGGGTCAATAGAAGAAGGCTAAAAATCAAGTGCAGCATGCATTTTTTTTAGCAAAGGCAGGAAAGACACATCCTCTTGAGAGACAGGAGGAGGGCCTTGGTCCAAAGAGTCCAGGCTATAGAAGGAGTCGTCATCACCACCCTCAGAAAATAATGAGTTCGGGGTCAGACTCATCCCCACCTCCACTGCTCCATAAGAGCTGCACAGTGGTGGAACTGCTCACTGGAGTTCTCACAAATAGACGGGGAGGACCTCTGGACCTAAGACCTCGACTTCCTGTGAACAGAAACCCCCACTGGTGCTGACAGCACTGGTGAGGGCCTTCTGCTCCAGGACAACAAGGACCTCATGGCAGACCTTGCGGGGGTGGGGGGGGGGGGACCTCGGGCAGTACCATTTCTTCCCCTTCTTGAGGCCGAGTATCACCGTGAGAACTTGAGGCTCAGTATCACCCTGATCCCAAATGGGATCAGGAATGGGCCCGCTTCCTTTTGTGCTTCCAGGTGGACTGTCCTTCCTCCTGGGCACTGGACAGCATATCATCAAAACCCTTTCCCAAAGGGGAAGTGGACAGGGCATAGCCCTACTGCTGGAGCAGGTTGCCTGAGAAGGCTTCCTACCATCACAGTCCATGGCCATCAACCATTGACTTGGCAGGGCTATGAGAAACTGAGAGAAATATTGTTGCAAATTCACTAAATTGACACAAAAATAATTAACTCTAAAAACCACAAAAAAATGAGAAGAACGGAATGCTATTGTCGTATAGATGAGAAGTTCTGACTCCAGGTGGTTGAGTGACGTCATCATTGAAGCACACTTGATGGCAGGGGAAAAAAGGAATCGAGGCGGCTGAGGGTTGGTGCCGAGGTAAGCAATGCAGCGTGAGTCAGTCTCGCAGTGCTATGGGTGTGCACAGCCTACCTTAGTGCCAGACCCCATTGGTGTGAATATGAATCCATGGTGAAGACTGATTCCTAGAAGATCAATCTCTTCCCGAGTGGCATGGGCTAGTTCTCTGGTCTCCTTCTGCCAAATCCCAGTAACATTCCTACCTCCACCTCCCTCCCTGTCCTCACATACAGGGAAGTTAAAAAAAAACAAAAAAACAACAGTAGTCTCCAGCACTGTGCTGAGGTTAACACCATCTTGAAAATCCATCACCTCCCTAGCCTAATTCTCCATTTCCTAAAGCAGTGTTATTTGAATGTTGCACACCCTCATGATCCACAATCCATGATGGGATGGGACCAGTAGTAGTAAATATGGCTTAGCCTAGTCACCCCCCCACTGCAGCATGCCATCATCCTTACTATGAATCTACATCTGCTAGCTGACACCCCGTAAGGTGTGTGTGACCAGGAACAGGGGGCAGAGTGGTGTGAGTCTTCGATGATGCTAGGCAGAGTGGTGGAGAATGGGGAATTAATTGGGTAGGGAAGGGGTGGCCAAGGAATTAGCTCAAGTCACCTGGAGAGGGATAGGGTTTTAAAAAAATGTATTACCCTGACTATTTTTCCTTGAATATCCTTGAAGAATTAAGATGCTTGTTATGTAGATCTGCATACCAACTACCCTATTATTTATTTTATTTGGGAATTAATTACTCGCACGCCTCTAATTATTTATGCTGTTGGTACATCACTACGGTCAGCATCAACCTTTTTCCTAATGGTAGGATTCCTCTGCAATTCATAATTAGTTACAATGAAAATTCCCAAAATGTTGATTATGCACAGCAAGTCCAATACAGTTACCCAAAGAGGAACACATTTTTTGTGTGTGTGATGGAACGTTTTTTGTTGTTGTTTTTTTTTGTGCCATCTGCTCTACGTTCTGCTCCAGATTTGACTGCCTGCCTTGTTCCCTAATCACCATGCCCCTGTGGATACCCCTGGCTTACCCCCCAGGGTGAGGCCACTGCACCAAACCAGCCAGTGTACGATGAGAGAAGGTGTTGACAGACCACAGACATGGCCTCCCTGGCCCCCCCCCAGGGCGGGGTTCGGTGGTGCCACAGGGCCGGAACTGGGAGGCAGGGAACCATAGAGGCCAGGTATCGGTGCGGGTTTCATCTTCAGCAGATAGTGACTTTGTGTATGCTGCCCTGGGGCGGGGAGGTGCAATGACGTCCAGCATCCACCCCACCCCTCAATGTACTGGTGCCTGGTTGCTCGCGGATCCCCCAGCCTCTGCTAGGGATCTGTTGAGCACCGGGCACTGTACCCATCCCTCCCACCAGAGAAGGAGAGCAGTCCATAGGATGCTTAATCCTTCTCCCCCCGCCAGCCCTCTGACTCCCCAGGTCCATTCCCAAACCTGGGTTGTCGGCGTCGTAAGTGGAAATCCAACTGCTGTGTCTGCGGGCTGATGGAACAGTTTTTAAAGAAATATTTAAGAGACCAGCATGCACTCTCAAAGCTACTTTAAAAGTCATATTAAATGTCTCTATCTACAAAAAATAATTTTTGCAGCAAATTCCCAGACTGTAAATGTATTTTAAAGGAATAACCAAAATTTAAAAGTCTGGATATGGTACAGAAGCTCTTTAATTGGATGTAATCTAAAAAGGACAACATTACATTTCAAAATTATTACCTGACAGGTGCTATGTTAGCATGGGAAATCATTAGAAAAAATGAATTTAAATTTGTATCTCCTGTATTTGTTCAGCTTATGATTATGTTAAATTTCAGAATTATTACCTGACAGGTGTTACGTTAGCATGGGAAATCATTAGAAAAAAATGGATTTAAATTTATATCTCCTGTATTTGTTCAGCTTATGATTATGTTAGCAGCTGTACTAGTTAACTAGCAAATAAAAAATTGTCTGGGTCTCATAGAGCAGTTTATTCTTGATATGCTGAGATATTCCCTTTTCATATGTTTAATTTAATCATCTTAAAGATGTTATTAGTAGTTTTATAATTAGTGTGGGTCTGCAATAAACATGGCAACCCAAAGCAATTTTTAATACTAGTTCTGCAGGTCCATTCTTCAGCTGTGCATACTGCGCGTTCATGAAGTAGGATGTGTCATGGTAATGTTTCTGAGGACTACCAACAGGAGAGATGGGAAGCTACCAGCGTCCCCCCTCCAGGAAGAAGAGAAAAGGCTGGGAAAAAAGCATGAACAAGGTTGCACCAAAGGGTACTCTGGGAACTGAGTAAAGAGCTGGCTGCCCCACTGACGAAACTATTTAACTTATCCCTGGATACAGGGTGGATGCCAAAGGACTGGAAGAGGGTGGATGTGGTGCCATTGCATGGGGGGGGGAGGAGGTAGTGGAGAACTATCACCCAGTCAGTCTCACCTTGGTGGTGGGGAAGGTGATGGAGGCACTAATAAAGAAAAGGGTGGTGGACTACCTGGTGGATACCAGCCTGCAGGACGATAGGTAGCACGGCTTCACAAGTGGGAGGTCATGCCAGACAAACCTGATTGAGTTCTTCAACTGGGTGATACAGGTGGTCGACCAGGGAGGGGTGGTGGACGTAGCCTATCTGGACTTCAGTAAGGCCTTCAACAACATCCCACACAGAAGGCTAGTAAATAAGCTAGAAGGCTTAGGGGTGGGATGGAGAATAACTAGTTGGGTGGAAAACTGACTGGTAGACAGAAGCCAGAGAGTGGTGGTAAATGGGGTGCACTCCAGGGTGAGGGGGGCGACAAGTGGAGTGCCCCAGGGGTCAGTACTGGGACCCCTCCTTTTTAATATCTACATCAGTGATAAAGCAGATGGGCTGGAAGGAAGGGTGTGTCTATTAGCAGATGATACAAAAATCTGCAATAGGGTGGACACCCTGGGGGATGGAGGCCATGAGGCAGGACCTGAAGATTCTGTAGGAGTGATCGGAAACAAGTCCTCTGAAGTTCAATGCCAAAAAGTGTACTGTGATCCACTTGGGGTGTAAAAACCCACAAGCAGATTACACTCAAAGGGGGGAGAGGAAATCAAAAAAGCAGAGCAGGAGAGGGATCTGGGGATTACAATATCAAGCAACCTTAAGGTAGGGAGCCAATGCAGCAAAGCGATGGGCAAGGCAAATGGAATGTTGGCATGCATTGGGAGGGGCATAACTAGAAGAAGGAGGGATGTACTGATTCCTCTCTACAAAGCCATGGTGAGGCCACACCTGGAGTACGAGGTCCAGTTCTGGAGACCACACTTACACAAGGACATAGATGAGATGGAGAGGGTTCAGAGAAGGGCAACTAGGATGGTGCAAGGTATTCAGGGAAGCCATATGAGCACAGATGTAGGGAAGTGTACCTGTACACATTGGAGACTTGGGGGCGGGGCATGATTGAAATGTTTAAGTATTTGAAAAGGATCAATAAGATTAAGGAGGGGAGATTTATTTCAAAGAAAGGAGGAGGCTAAAAGCAGAGTGCACAGCCTAAGATTGGAGGGAGGAAGATATAAGAGCAATGTGAGGGGACGACTCTTCATGGAGAGGGTGGTGGAGACATGGAACAATTTACCAGAGGAGGTGATGGGGGCACTGGAGGGATTCAAGAGGGCGTGGGACAGACATATGGGGTTGTTAAAGTGAGGGGAAGGGGAGGGCCCATGGAAAAGGGGATGAGTGGGGGGAGGGCAGACTCGATGGGCCATTGAGGTCCAATTCTGCCGTCAGATTTCTATGCTTCTATGAATACAACCATGACCTGTTTCTGTCTATTGTATGCTGGTGGATCTGGCATGGGAGTAGAAGCTTTTAAAAATTGCAGAATCAACTACATTGCCTTGGGAATGAATAAACCAGAAATAAAAATGTATATACTAATATTTTGTACTGCTGCTTTGGGAAGAAGGCACTAGACACTAAAAGTGTGTGTGTGTGGGGGGGGGGGACTGACATAAGGCCAGATAAACCATTCTCCTTCAGAACAGTAGCTATATAGGATGGTTTAATGACATAGTAAAATTTGAAGGCACTCAAGCTCCTCAACATCTCTCTTGGAGCACCCAGTTATGAGGGTATGATTAATTTTGTTAAAAATGAATAAGTGACTTAATTCAAGCACAGTTTGCCTTTTATGTTTATGTGTATGTGGTCTGTCCATAAAGTCATCCCCTGGTCTGATCTTCAAACACCTGTCGTGAGAGCAGTATGTTACTTAAGGCTTTCTGTCCCCAAAGGCGGGCCAGTTGTATTTTCTATCCCACCTGCCATCCCCCATACTGTACCTGCAGTTTATTTTCATTAATGTTGACCCTTGCATTGGACTGCATCCATCGGTCTTCCATTCTCTGACATCATCCCAGTACAGGCACTGTGTCCACTGAATGCCAATTGTGTAATTCACAACACTGGCAAGATACTTATTTCTAGGTGTTCGATTGTAGTCAGCATCCAGCAATGCCAGATAATACGACCCTGCATCTAGAGACAACAAAAAAGGAGACACAGGATGTCCGATGAGTTACTGCTGTAAACAGCGCTAATTTAATTTTTGTTTTCTTATCATATCCATGGTTTAATAATACAACATGGATTGGCATCTACTAAATAGCTAGTCATGCCCCCAAATAAAAACAAGCATTTGTCAATGCCGAACGTTCGATTGCAAGTATTTGCAGTGGTGTTTGGCACGTATGGTGCTTTACCCTAATGCCCTGTGCGATTGCTGGTATTTGCACAATAAATTTTCAGCATGACCTTTTTGTTACCCCCATTGTGCGCTACATAGGCGGAAACACGTTTTGGGCAGGATGAAAATGAGAGCTGTACTGCTCATAAGGAAGTGTGGTAAAATGGCAATGTTGAAAATCTGGAGTGGAAATATTGAAAATTGCGAAACCCACGAAATGGCGTGGAAACTGTGCAATGCACGCCATAAAACAGTCATTGTTAGGAATTTTTTCACCAAATTTTAATATTGACATTTTAAACCTCTGCTAATGAACATTGTCACTGTGATTTTCTTACTGTGTCCCATACATTGATTTCGCACACCGACTGCGCCATTGTATGCGTTACATGGCGAAACACGTTTTAGGGCAGGATGTGAAAAATGACAGCTGCACTGCTCATAAGGAGGTGTGGTAAAATGGCAATGTTGAAAATGTGGAGTGAAAATATTGAAAATTCGCAAACTTACGAGCGTGCATAGGAGCTGCGCAATGAACACTCGTAAAACAGTCATTTTTAGGAATTTTATCACCAAATTTTCAACACAGCCATTTTAAGACCTCTGCTCATGAACAGTGTCACTGTGATTTTCTTAATGTGTCCCATACATTGAGTTCGCACACCGACTCGCTCATTGTGCACTACATGGGCGGAAACATGTTTTGGGCAGGATGTGAAAAATGACAGCTATACTGCTCATGAGGAGGTATGGTAAAATGGCAATGTTGAAAATCTGGAGTGCAAATATTGAAAATTCACAAACGTACGAGGCATAGAACTGCGCAACGCACGCTCATGAAACAGTAATTATTTAGGAATTTTTCACCAAATTTTCAACATAGCCATTTTAAGACCTCTACTAATGAACAGTGTCACCGTGATTTTCTTAATGCATCCCATAAGATTGATTTCGCACACCGATCTGCCCATTGTGCACTACATGGGCGGAAACACGCTTTGGGCAGGATGTGAAAATGACAGCTGTACTGCTCATAAGGAGGTATGGTAAAATGGCAATGTTGAAAATCTGGAGTGAAAATATTTAAAATTCGGGCGAATATTAATGTAGCCTGCATAGGAACTGCACACAACGACGCTGAACAGTTTATTTTTGAATTTTTGTAATTGTTAATACGGGTTTTAGATGCTCTTCTCATGATGATAAATGTCATGGCACAGCTCAGGCCCGGCGGTGACGGCGCAGACTGCGTAAATCACTCCTTCCGCCCGAACGCCATGACAGTGACATCATTCATGAGAAGGGTCCCAAAACCCCTATGTTGAAAATGTGGTGCAAAAATTCCCAAAATGCCTGAGATATGCACATAGTTGAAAACCCCTATCTAGCCCATTATACAGCTTACCGGCATTTCCTCAGTTCGCGGTTGGCTTTGAAGAGTGCAGGCGTGTTCCCTGCTCCACCAAAGATCGCCGCGCCGAGCCCGGAGGCAAGTATGGGGTGAGGGGTGGGGAGGCTGTGCAGTGGTGGGTGCGGGTTGTGAGGGGGGACTGGAGAAGCACCGTGGGACCGTTTTGCTTTACAGGTGAAAAAAAAAAGACTATGTGGGACGCTTGCCCCGCTGGGTGGGCTCCCAGCGTGGCAGAAGCATGGCTGGTAGGAGCCGGGGATTGCACCCCCGTCGGCAGACAACCTGATAAGCCGCCACGCTGGGGTGGGCCCCAGCGCGGCAGAAGGATGGCTTGGGGGCTGTGGAGCCGATGGGGATTGGGCACCCCATCAGCAGACGACGCGGACATTTGCTGCAGCAAAGATTTGGGGCGTATGACGCGAGGGGTGGCGCGATGCATGACAAAAAGCGGTGGTTTTCGAAGCGAAGATCAATTGCTGTCATACACAGCTCCCGCATTGGTGCAGGGATCGCCACACCTGCTCAACGGAGCAGTGAATTGAGAAAGGGAGAGGCACACCTCCAAAGTGTACCACAAACGCTCTTGCGCATGCGTGCAATCGAACGTAAAAAATATGGAAATGACTGACAGTAATATCAATCATTGAGTGAAATTGGCAATATTCTTTCTTGCTGTGGGGGATATGCAGTATTTTGACTCAAAACATGCATTTTGCCTTCAAGTGTGACAGTGCAGGGCCATAACTGAAGAGTGGCAGAACCACGAGTGAGTTATGAAAGTCCTGCTTTCCCATAAGTGATGATAAACTGCATATTGCGGCCTGGCCATTGCATATTTGATTGATATAGCAATGTAAAAGTTATAGCTTTTAAATCTACTGTGTGTATAAAGATTTAACAGCTTTTCTCTGATGTTTAACAGCTGACTTCAGTGCTGTACATGGTTATTGTGATGTCATCAGCACTGTGAAAGCTGCTCTGCGATTGGTTCAGTATTCCATTGTGCTGTTCCCAACAGGGCAATATATCATCTGTGACATGCTCAGCTCACAAGATAACATTTTATTTTGTGAGTTAGGTAAGGGAAATCTCTTTTTATGCAATATATGTTTTGGGATAACCTGCAAGATGGAAAGTGCCATCTCAGGTTTTTTAATTTATTTTGTTTTTGTTGACCGGTAAAGGAGGACTAGACAGTTCTGCCTCAGTTTGTGGTGCCGTGTCAGTCTCAGGAAAATCTAGTACACATCTTTTTTGGTAACATCTTTTATTAGACTAACTGAAGACATTTTACACAACCTTTTGAAACCTCCCAGGTCCCTTCATTGCATGCAGAGAAAACTAACCAGCATTTCAGAATATACAAGAGTGCTCTCTCAGACATCCTGGAAAGATATTAAATTTCTTTTCGTTATGCAGTATGTCATCATGGTAGCTTTTAGTGATGCACAGTGTCATATTGCATTCTTTCAGCTACACAGCTGAACCTCTGCTTTATTTCACAAGCCACACAGCTCTCAGCACTACCACACTCCTCTGCCCCTAGCCACGTGGCTCTAACAATGAGTGCACAGCTGTAAATAATAAATAGCGGCTATGTCAACTGCCACACATTCTGGAGTGCACTTTCTCTTCCCACACACACAAAGAGTCATATAACAGCCTCAGTTCAGTGATTACATTTACAATAAAAACAAACAAAAAAAAACCCAGCTTTCTTTTCTCACTGAAAGCATCCCTACTGCCATTCGCCACCTTCTGGTCGCTCTGGCATCCTCACACTCCAACAGTCAACCGCAAACTAGTGATGCATATGCACATCACACCCTGGTAATGCCTCCAATACCAATAACCAAATGGGGAGTAGCAAAAGACAGAACTAGCCTGTCACAACAATGCACAGCGGGAATGTTGTGACTGCTAACTCCTGAATACCACTTCTACTCACCAAGCCTGCAGCCACTATAAAAACAAGTTCTGGCAGCGCCGCTATGGCTGCTGATGCATTAAATAGATAAGGGTGTTTCATGGGCTTAAACATAAACGTGAATTGCACTTAGTAAGGCCTATGGTACCATTCCACATATGACTTGTGAACAAGCTGGGCAGCCTGGGAGTGGGTCACAAGGTGGTAAACTGGGTTAGGAACTGGTTGAATGATAGAAGATAGACAGTCATGGTAAATGATGCTCAATGTAAGGAAAGGAGTGTGACCAGCAGGGTGCCACAGGGATCAGTCTTGGTCCCAGTCCTGTTTAATGTCTTCATAAGTGAAATTGTGGAGGGGCTGGGGGGAAAGCGTGCCTCTTTGCAAATGACACTAAGATCTGCAACAGGGAAGGGTGGAAAAAATGAGGAGGAACCTAGGTAAACTGGAGGAATGGTCTGAAGTGTGGCAGCTGAGATTCAATGCAAAAAAGTGCAAAATCATGCATTTGGGTTGCAGGAACCCAGGGGAGGATTACAGGTGGTGGTGGTGGTGGGGGGGGGGGGACTGATGGTTACCAAACAGGAAAGGGATTTGGGGGTAATCATACTGGATGACCTAAAGGTAGCTAAACAATGTACCAAGGCTGTGGCGAGAACCAGTGGGATGTTGTGGTGTATAGGGAGAGGTAGCACCAGCAGAAGGAAGGAGGTGGTGATGCCACTGTGCAGATCACTGGTGAGGCTTCATTTGAAATATGATGTCCAGTTCTGGAGGCTGCATCTCCGTAAAGATGGAGACGGAGTGGAGGCAGCAAGGAATGGCAACAAAGATGATGCAAGGCCTGCACTAAAAGTTATATGAGGAGAGACTGGGAGACCTCAATATATATGCCCTGGAGAAGAGAAGAGACAGGGGTGATATGACAGAAACCTTCAAATATCTAAAAGGCATAAATAGGGTGCTGGAGGGTAGCATCTATCAGAAAAAGAGATGTCCAGGAACAAGGGGGCATGACATGAGGTTGGAAGGGAAAAGACTCAGGGGTACCATGAGGAAGTATTTCTTCACAGAAAGGGTGGTGGAACCTCTATAGACTTCACAAGCCAGTTTCATTATTAAAGAGAGAAAAACACACAATGGACACATTTCACATAATACTACTATACACTATAAAAAATGTAGGATGAGCAACTTTATGCATAACCAGTGTGTTCTGTCTCCTCAGGGTTCTGATTCCCATGGACCTTTTGAGCTTCACTCTCCTGGTCAGAGAGAATCAGAACCCCTCTGTGGCAGAAGACACTGGTTGTGCATAGTTGCCCATCTAGTATTCTCTATACTTAGTGGTGCATTGAGGATTTCTAAGTAATAAACCTGTGTCATACAATTACTTTAAATTAGACCAAGATTCTGGTCTATTCAATTCAAATTTGTTAAGATGAGGAGCAAAGTTTTGGGAAGAAACCACAGGAATAACAACCCTATACGTCAGGAGGTAATGTCTTATAAATTCTCTTCGATGTAGGTGTGAAGGGCTACCCAGTTGTCAGCTGCCAGCAATATCAATTTTGACACCTCTGCAACACAGCAATAAAGAAAAGCTGAGGCAGAAGACATGTCACAAAACCTTGAGACAGAAATTGATGCCAGAGTTTAGCTAGCTATATACTGCCCAGCACAACTTTATCAATTGCAGAATCAGTTTCAGTCTCATGGTTCTATGAAATGGCTATTGCCTTGATTTAAGATAAGACTGATTTAGACAGGCATATGCCTGGATAGCTGACATCTAAAGGTAAGCCCAATACCTCATCCCCATTGCACCTATGCTCCACTCCTGAAAATTAGTATTTTAATATATTGTTTTAATTCTTTACTTCCTAGAACAGTTGTACAATCACAGTAATCCACTGCACAGTGTGGAGTGCACTGGGACTTATGCATGCCTGGCGTTGTTGGTCACTTGCCAGGTGTGGGTAAATCCCATCCCAACCCACACCTTGTTGTGGATTATTAAAGGAAAACTGCATGTTAAAATCAGGAAAATATATGTATCATCACCTTTTTGTGTTCCTACTTCACCCCAGCATTTTTTTTTCTGCTCAGGCTGTGAGAGGAGATTTTTCTAACATTCCCTTGCTGTTTTATGGCCCCTTGGGGCTGCCATTCAGGTTTCTTTATTGCAGCTTGTCCCAGAGAGTCTTCCCAGTGTGCCCTTTGCTCTGATGTCTAACAGCTCCTGCAGGAGGCCAGTGTTTTTGTTACAGGGTCTTTATTAGCTCAGCCACAGCAGATAGAACACAGCAGCCAGGAGTCACTCTGCTAGTCTGGGTAAGTAGTCTTTGGGTAAGTGTAATAAGTTTCCTAAATATTTGTACCCTATCCAGCTGTGTTCTGCTTAGGGTACTGCTTGTGCGTGTGTGTGTGTGTGTGTGTGTGTGTGTGTGTGTGTGTGTGTATGTGTGTTGATTCAGTTGCTTGTGTCTTGCATAGAAGACAGTGCTTGTAGAAAAAATTAATCATTTTGCAGCTGTGGTCATCCAATGGCTAACAAAAGAATTCACACCTCTGGATGAGTGGGGGAAGGGATACCAGCAAAGCAGGAGTGTCTCCATTTGTAAAAGATAGTAAAACTAAGCACTGAAACTTAAACAAAGAAAAGGCCCATAAAACACCCTGGAGGAGGTTTCAACTTGCAAGAAAAGGCAGTACTGGGGAGGGCCCAATTAACTTCTTAAGTCAGAGGAAAAATAGTGTTCTCCAGCTGCCACACACACACAGGCAGTGGAGTAATGAGGCTTCAGCAGAGGACACTATTTTTAACACTCTATCATGTTGTTTGGAAGGTAATTTATGCAGGGAGTCCTTTTCTCAAAGCAAAATGTCTGCAGGGCTACGCCCACTGCAGCCGTAAAAACTGAAATGAAGTGAACGCATTTAAACAGACATACTTTACTACAATTTTTTTAATCCCAAAACATATGTCAGTATAAACAGAACATGACATGGCCTGACTGAAGATATCATATTTATTTTCACTTGAGGCTCATGATATTAAGATATGTCACTCGTGGCTTCGCCAGTCATGAGGTATTGTAATATTATTGGCCTCTCATGAAGATAAAGTTGATACCTTTAGTCAGGCCATGTCATATCCTTTATTTATCTTGCTACATTTATCTCCATTGATGTTGTACACATTTTTTAATTAATGTTTTTCATGGCTTGTCATGTTCACATGCATGATCTGAAAATGGGATTTTGCTTCAGAGAGCACCTGGATCTCATGTCCTCTTACCCTCACAAATCACCATGAATGAACTGAGGCTGGCTTGGTTTTTAAAGCAAAACAATGCCACAATTCCTCACAAATAATCTGCAAAAGCTAAAAACAGCAGATCACAGACACCTGTTTCTGTGGACTTTCTAGGACTCATCCATGTGCCATAGATGTAGCCACAGCCCCGGGGAGGGAGGAGAGTCAGCCAGATGATATCATTGATTTTGAACATGGTGAACCCTACACAGTAAAACAGTTTTAAAAATTATGGGAATCTCTGGGCAAAACAGAGGCAAGGGTTATCCTGGCAGGGCTGGTCCTAGGAGGCCATGAAGTCTGTAGGTGCAGTACGGTCCATATTGTGAGAGCTAGCAGGAATGTGGAATTTGACTCGTTTACTCCAGGCAAGGGTGCGGTTATTTTATTTTTTTGGTGCCTTATCCATGAGGCTCAGGGAACCACACAACAAAATAACAACTCATATAGACAGTTAAATGATAAATAATATATCAAACTATACAACACTATTATAATTATAATAAATTACTGCAGGCTAGCTTAAACAAGGAAGGCTTAGTACTAAGAGTGCTGAATTCACATAGAGTGAATGCTACGGAGATGGGTGCTATATAAATAAAATATCTATCTATCTATCTATCTATCTATCTATCTAATCTAATAAAAACATGGATCTAAAGTACATTCAGGCATCTTGTTTTTGCTTTTCCATTCCAACTACCTGGCTAAAGCAAGGCTCACTGACTCGGACTACTAAAGTGCATTCTTTCTGTTGTGCTCATAATGCTGTCCTAACTGGTAGTTGGTAGCCCTCTGCAAATACCCATAGAGGACAAAGGGTAGGGACCCATTCAATTTTCTGCAGTGGGGCCCATCCAGCTTTATTTGTATGGGGCCTTAAAAGCCTAGACACAGTCCTGAATCCTGGAAGGGCATGGCAATAAAGCCAACTTTCAAGGAAATACAAAAATTCACATATACCCCTAATGCAAAGCATCATGAACATTATATGCAGATCACCAAGAAGGAATTCAGACTAGCCAAAGCCAAAAGGCCACAAAAGCAATCTGAAAAGGCAGAGAACAGCAGGCACAGCCTGGAGACACGGGCACCTGTTTCATCCTTGTTAGAACTCCTCGGTGTGTCACAGCAGCCCCTGCCCTTTCACTCCTTCAGGAATTCCTTGATGGTGATTTGCATATATTATCCATGATGCTAGCGTAGGGGATGTATGTGTACAGTGGTAGCCAGAGATATGCCCTAGTAAATCTTTACATATATCCTGATATTTCACAGGAAATGCCACTGAAATAAATAGCAAGTTCTTGTGAAATAGCCAGCTATATCTAGACATACTGAAAAATATCTCTGGTCACCACTGTAATATTACATTTCTTTGAAACCTGGCTGCTAGGGTAATGCTTGCCTTCACTCTTTTGCACTGAGGTTCTCTGTCTTTTTAGTGATGCTGACCAGGATGCAATGCCATAGTGCTGTGGTATATCACTGAGTGTTGCAGTATAATTCAATGGTAATTAAGCCCTTTTGTTTTGCAGTATTTTGTGACATGGCACTTACTGCAAGTTACTGCATATATATATATATATATATATATATATATATATATATATATATATATATCAAATCACATGAAGTCTTACATGATAAAGGTGCTTAAAAATCATATGCAATGGTTTTCAAAACTAAAACAGGCAGCACCACTCAATAAGCATTGCTATAGAAACTGTGTGTGTTCCAGGTTTTGTGACAAAAACTGGCAATTATCACACTTGTAGTGCCTTTTTGCTGTAGAGTACTTCTCCAAAATTGCTGGATGCTGAGTCAGCATGTCTCCCAGTGGTAATGCTAGACCCGGGCCTCAGGGGCTTGAGTCCTGGATATTTTCATATCGGCCCAGAACCACTCCTCAGTAGAACTGCTGAAATGTATCCTGTTATAAAAACGTCAATTGCTAACCCTTAGCCTTTGAAAGCTTGGGACAGGGATTCTTTGTTACCCTAACAATGCCTCCAGACTGCTAATGTGATTTGTCTTGCTAGTCTACTGTACCTGTTAAGAAGTTGTATTGTTAGTAGTAGTTTAATGTCGGTAACTACACTGATGTTGAAATAGGGCTGCTGTAAAACAAGTTTTAATAGGGACCCTATCTGTTAATTCTTCAAGGGATGAATGTGTTAGCCCAGGAATAGCTCAGCCTGAATCTAGGTCAAGTAAAAACCTGTCCAATTAGAAAACAGTGGTCTGGCTAGTCAAAAAGGTTTCAAAACAGCATTATCTCTCCCCCCCCAACACACACATTTAAAGGCAGAAGGGATAATCGTTTTAGTGCCATCCTAAGAAATCACTTCTATTGAGTGCCAGCTGTGAATGTGCACAACAGTCTTTAACATGATAAGAGGACTGTTGCCTTACACCACAACAGACGGATTCAAGAATCTGGAGACCTTACAGTAATGCTGATTACCACATGGAACAGCAAGTTGTAGCATCCAGCAATCTGGGTGCGACAGAGCACACAGCAAACGTCTAAAATTGGGTATGGAATGGTAGAACGTCATACAAAACACCAGGCAGGATACTGTTTTTATAACTACTGAAAATTGTGTCACATATGATTTTTAATTCCTATTGAATTGCATTGTTCCCTGCAGCCTAGACACATAGAATCTGACGGCAGATGAGGACCGCTTGGCCCACCCAGTCTGCCAATTTCCCAACCTGATGGATAAGCTGCAGATTTTAGTTAATCAACAGCTTACTTCCTCCTGCCCCCCACTAGAATTGCCTTATGCCTGTCCCATGCATTCTTGAATTCTCCCACTGTTCCTGACTCCACAACCTCCTCAGGAAGGCTGTTCCATGCATCCACAACTCTCTCTGTGAAAAAATACCTTCTAACATTACCTCTGAGCCATCCCCCCTCTATCTTCAAATTGTGACCCCTTGTTCTTGCACATCTCTTCTTCTGAAAGATACTACCCTCTTGTACCTTGTTAATTCCCTTGAGATACTTGAAAGTTTCTATCATGTCCCCCCTCTCCCTCCTTTCCTCAAGGGTATACAGATTAAGCTGCTTTAGTCTCTCCTCGTATGTCTTCTGGTGTAGACCTTGCACCATTTTGGTTGCCCTCCTCTGAACAGCCTCCACTCTGTCTATGTCTTTGCAGAGATGGGGTCTCCAGAATTGCACGCAGTACTCCAGATGGGGTCTCACTAGCTGTCTGTAGAGAAGGATAACAACTTCCTGTTTTCTACTGTTGATGCCTCTCCCTATGCATCCCAGTATCCCCCAGCCCTCCTTACTGCCTTCTCACATTGCTTGCCCACCTTTAGGTCATCTGATATAATTACTCCTAGGTCTCTTTCGATTTTTGTTGTTGTTATTAACTCACCCCCCATTGTGTACTCTTCCCCTGGGTTTTTGTTTCCCAGATGCATTATCTTGCACTTCTTTGCATTGAATCTGAGCTGCCACGTATTTGACCATTCCTCCAACTTTGCCAAGTCCCTTTTCATTCTTTCCACCCCACCTTGTGTATCAACCCTGTTGCATATCTTTGTGTCATCTGCAAAGAGGCATACCTTTCCTTCCAGGTGCTCTCCAATGTCACTTATAAAGATATTAAAGAGGATCGGTCCCAGTACCAAACCCTGAAGTACCCCACTAGTTTACCCTCCTTTGTTCACTGTGGACTCCGTTTACTATTACCTTTTGCTTCCTGTTGTCCAGCCAGTTTTTTTATCCAGGCTACCATCTTGGGATCCACTCCAAAGCTGACTAACTGGTATATTAATCATTTATGCGAGACTGTGTCGAATGCCTTACTAAAATCTAGGTAGGCCATATCCACAACCCCTCCCTGGTTTACTACTTTGGTCACCCAGTCGAAGAAATCTATTAGGTTCGTCTGACATGACCTTCCTGCTGTGAAACCATGCTGCCTTGGGTCCTGTGCCCCACTGGCCTCTAGGTACTCAACAGTTCTTTCCTTCAGAAGTGATTCCATCATTTTCCCTACCACTGAAGTCAAACTAACTGGTCTGTAGTTTCCTGCCTCTGCCCTGCTCCCAATTTTGTGAAGTGGAATCACATTTGCCCACCTCCAGTCCTCAGGTACCACTCCATCTTCCCATGATTTGTGAAAGAGAGTAATCAGTGATGTTACTAATTCTACCCTTAGTTCTTTTAGTATTCTTGGGTGAATCCCATCAGGCCCCATTGCTTTGTCCACCCTCAGTTTCAAGAGTTCTTTCAAAACCCTTTCTTCTGTGAATGGACTGGTATCGACTCCCCTATTCAGAGTTTCTCCCTTGTTTGGTTTAGGCACCTCCCCTTCCTCATCTGTTGTGAATACTGACCAGAAATATTCATTCAGTATCCCTGCTTTTTCACTGTCACCCTCTGCCCACATTCCCTTCCCTTTATTAAGTCTCTGTATCCCTCCCTTGGTCTTTCCTCGCTCCCTAATGTACCTATAAAAAGTTTTATCCCCTTTCTTAACAGAGTTGGCTATCTTTTCCTCAGTTTGTGCCTTTGCTATTCTGACTGCCATCCCTGCCTCCTTCTGCTTTAACTGATAAAGTTCTCTGCCCTTCTGTCCTGCTCCTTCTGTGTTTCCTTATATTTCCTGAATGCTATCCTTTTCTCCTTAACCATCTCTGCCACATACCATAGTACTCTGCAGAAATACAGCGACGTGCTGTTCTACCATATCTATATCTATATCTATCTATATCTATATATATATATATATATATATATATATATAATATATATATATATATATATGTGTGTGTGTCTGTATATATATATATATATATATACACACACACACAGTATATATGTATATATACAGTACACACACACACATATATATACACACACAGTATAAATTACAAAACACATATACGTAAGTTAAATCGCATGCCAACCGACCTCCAAGAGAATCTGTAGGTAGTAGCACCTGAACTGTGTTTCCTTCCCAGTTATGAATTTTCTTTATATTATATTCTGTTGGAGTAGGTTTCTCAAGGAACCTGCAAAAACATGGAAAGACAAGAGGCATACATACAGCTTTTCAAAAACAGATTTATGCTGACTTTTTCCTCCACCCAACCTGTGCAAACATATTCTCTATTTACACTCTCATTTGACCATAGGAAGCAAGTACGAAAATGAAAAAGAGTGTAGCCTTGTCTAGTGCATCGTATTATTTATTATATACACATCATATTACATTTACCACTTGAGAGACCAACCAGATAGAACGGTGGCTGACAGAGATGCCTTAGAAATGAGATGGTGTAAGTTTCATTCCCTGCTGGTACTGACATTTTCAGTGAAGTCGCTGGGTAAATTCTATATATTATTATGTTAGGTCTTCCTTGGTATAACCTTCATTTTCAGTTTAAGCCTGCCTATTAAAACATTTGTACTGAATATGTTGCTGGGATAAAAAAGCTGATACTGTACTTTCCCACTGGAAAGCAGACAACCCTACTACGTATGCAAAATGAATAAAATATTGAATAGTGTCATTATTTTAGACAACTTCTCTTATTATCACACTGAGAAAAGATTGATTTAACGAACTATGAAAAAATGCAACAGATCCTAGATCAAAAGGGCTCCTCAACCAGGGGTCACAGCATGATGCTGGATGGAGGAAAATTTAGGGGGGATATAAGAAAGTACCTTTTCATGGAGAGGGCGGTGGAAGCCTGGAATATGTGGTAAGGGCTGAAACATCTCTGGTTTTAAGCATGCATGGGACAAATACAAGGAGGTCCTGAGGGTGGGGGGTAGGGGTGACTTAACTGGGGGTCAAAGGAAACCAGACAACTATCGGTGGGGGGAAGGGATACACATGAATAAATGGGTATCATAGGGTATGATAGGGCAGACTCGGTGGGCCACATTGGTCCTTATCTGCTGACAAAGTATTTAAGTATATATGTATGTAAAATAATTGTTTCTTTCAACCATTACATTAGTGCAATATAACAAGTTGAATCAATTGGGTGATTGCACATATGTGACTGTTGTTTTCATCTCTCTATCCTGCACATGTCATAGTTCAATTTATGTCTTACAGTTAAAGAATTAAAAAAAAAACTACTTGGGATAAAGTACAGTATAGAAAACTACAAATATTTGTTAACTAGCTAACCAATTGTAATTTAATAGAATAATTTTGCTTGTTTTACCTTCTGATGCTTTCACATCATAGACTGTGAAAACATGGGAAGAACCTGGGATTTTCCAGAGGGGAAATAATGATTTTAAGAAACAAGATGAAACTATTTTAGCAACACATTTCTGAAAAAAATCATTGCTATTTGTTTAGCCTCTATATGAACAAAAATCTGAAATTTAAAAAAATGTGTTTTAAAAAATGGTTTAAATGTTTTCTATAAATTGAGTTTGGTATATTGATATACTGAAAATTAAAATAGTTGTAACAATACAGTGGGATCCAAGCTTTCATTTAAGCAAATTAAGTTTCTTGCTCTTACATATCGAATGTTAGCTAATGTTTGAAATGTAAGAGCTAGAAACTTATTTTTTTGCAAACTAAAAACTGGAGTCAGGTTTAATAAAGTTACGTTATGCTAACACATGTTCAATAAAAATGCACTTTTAGAATATGGATATAGTAAAAATGAATTTTACCGTATAGATTTTTTTTTTGCATATCGATACATTGAAAGTGCATCGACATTGTGTAAGTATATTAGCCTAACTCCAAGCTTTCATTTTTTTTTTAATTCAGTGTCTAGCCCTAACGGTTCAAAATTGAGCCCTTTTAAAAGTAACGGCCTGGGTTTTCAAAGCTAGGGATGCAGGACTTGCAGCAGTTGTTCTGCCACAGTGGCATCACTGTAAATGCACCTAAATGTTTACGTGCAATTTTCAAACATTCTGACTCCTTTCAGACACTATGCGGCCGAAAGATTATGCATGCATCATTTTTCATGAATGCATCATTATAGATGCACAACTTTCAGCACCTGAAGCATGAAGCTAGATCACATTTTATGTGGTCTAACGGTCATGTTGAAGTAGTGTATCTGCTGCAAGATCATGATGCTGTTGACTGAACTGATGTGCTGCCCAGAGTAACACATGGATTTTTCAACTGAATGATAAGAAAAGTTAGACCACGCATTTTTGAATAAGAATACCCATAATATTGACATATGTTAATACAATTACAGCATTGTATGACATGGTTGTGCTCTGTCAATACAGTTTCCATGTGTTGATTCACATTATATATAAATTATATATCAATACATTCACCCTACTGTATAACATGGCTGTTTGCTGTCAATACAGTCTCAGTGTGTTTACACACATTATATACATCTATGCATTTACAGTGCTGTATAACATGGCTGTACGCTGTCAGTACAGTTTCCGTGTGTTTATACACACTGATATACATCAGTACACTTACACTACTGTAAAACGTGGCTGCATTCTGTCAATAGTTTCAATGTGTTAATACACATTGTTTACACAATATACTTACAGTACTTATAACATGGCTGCATCATGTCAATACAGTTTCAATGTTTTTCTACACAATGATATAAGTCAAATGCACTTACAGTGCTGTATAACCTGGTTGTATCCTTTAACTACAGTTTCCTTACATTTATACACCCTGATATACATCATTACACTTACAGTACTGTATAATATGACTGTATCCTGTCACTACAGTTTCCATGTGTTTATACACACTGATATACATTAACACACAGTACCGTATAACATAGCTGTGTCTTGTCACTACAGTTTCCATGTGCTTATACACAGAAATATACGTCAGCACACTTACAATTCTGTCCTGTCAATACAGTTTCCATGTGTCTGTACACACTGACATAAATCAGTACACTTACAGTACTGTATACCATGGCTGTATCCTGTCACTACAGTTTCCATGTGTTTATACACACTGATATACATTAACACACTTACAGTACTGTATAACATAGCTGTGTCCTGTCACTACAGTTTCCATGTGCTTATACACACAGATATACATCAGCACACTTATAATTCTGTCCTGTCAATACAGTGTCCATGTGTCTGTAGACATTGACATAAGTCAGTACACTTACTGTACTGTATACCATGGCTATATCCTGTCAGTACAGTTTCTGTGTGTTTATACACAATGAAAAAGCAATAACACACAACAGGGTGTGCATTGAACTAAATCAAATCACACCCCTAGTGCATTGTGAAATATGAGGCTGCATGCTGAGTGCCTTCAACTACCCAGGAAGTGCATCAATTTCGCTCAATGCACACCCTGGAGTACTGTATGTTACTGTACTAATAAAATGGGATTTTTAATTAAAATAAACATTTTTCTTTAGAGACAAAGTTTCACATATTTTAATTTAAAATCTTTTTGTAAATTTGTTGTAAAGTAGTTGTTCAGCCTGCTGGATCTCTATTCTGTTTTAGCTATGCTTTTAGTTCACTTTTCCATTGAGGCTTCCATTGCTGTAGTGTGCTTGCAGTTCTGTGGGTGGGTTGTGCTTTTTGCCTGATTTGAGTGAATGTTGCCTCCCCCTCCACTGTTTGCTTCCTTAGCTATGCCTGCTCAGAAATGTGTGTAACCCCCTAAATGAGTGCTCATTCTCCTGCTGCAGTCCTGTTTTCCTGCCACCCTTTCCCCTGAGTGAGTGCTCATTCTCCTACCACCATCCCGTGTTTCTGCCTCCCTTCCCTCTGAGCGAATGCTCGTTCTCCTACTTGTCTTTGTGTTTGTGAGTGGAGCTGATGTGGAAAGCTGTGTAAACTTTCTGAATTATTCATGTGGGGGAGTGAGAGTCAGGACAATGCTGATTGCGGGTCATGGGGAATGTTAGCAAATATGAGACACAGTTTGTCAGTGGGTGGGGGGAGAGAGTGCTACTGTGATTACAACTATGTGAGCCACATTTACTTGATGACAAAAAAAAGAAAAGAAAGGCATAGTTATTTATTAGACATTTTTTCAGTGATGGGGCTGTTGGATAATGAGAACACTGTAACTGATTTTTAGGTGTTTGACTGTTGTGC
Organism: Neoceratodus forsteri; assembly: GCA_016271365.2. Classification (NCBI taxonomy): domain Eukaryota; kingdom Metazoa; phylum Chordata; order Ceratodontiformes; family Ceratodontidae; genus Neoceratodus; species Neoceratodus forsteri. The sequence goes on along the minus strand of CM057456.1, from coordinate 660,338,643 downwards.
TGGGAACTACCGAGTGAAAAACGGCTGCCAAATAGATTTAAAAAATCTTGTGCTTTAGTATTGATATGTGGATAAGGCTAAGTAGCAGGATGATCGTGCATCAAGCTATATTGATGTATGGTCATGTGACGGCTTTCGACCAATGATTATTGTCTGTCTATTTTTTTGTTAACTTTTTTTATGCTCTCCCACATCTGGGCATCCTTCCAGGATGTACCTGTGACGTCAGCCTCTACTCCCTTGCCTGAACCCTGCTACTGACTGGAGAAACTCCCCCAACCACCCAGGCAGACCTAGCCCCCCCCGATCACCCCCTCACCCCCTGGTGTGGGCCCATCTTCCCTTGATGGGCTTTCCGAAATTAGAGAGGTCCTACTTTAGGTGGTAGGCTGGGCATGGAGTCCTCCAGTCACAGGGCTGACAGTTGGGATGGGCCACGTCCCCTGTACCCCTATCATATCCATGGTGTGTGGCAGGGATTTTATGCTTTTTTGTCCCCTGCAGAACTTGGCCCATGAGGCAATGTAGTGCCATAGCTCTGCCCCCCAGGCTTTACGCCACGTCACTACATTGGCACCCTCCAGCCACCGTCAGAGGTTGCGCAGTAAGCGGACGCTCCCCTGAGCCCTCCCGGGAAGAGAGAGCAGTCCTTCAGATGCTCGATCTCTTCCCTTTCCTGCCAACTCCCGACAACCCGGGCTCGTTCCTGAACCTGGGTCACCAGCATGGTGCGAGGTGTGATGTCCAGTGCCTCAACCCTCAGCGCCATTGGGCCGGTCTAATTATTGTCTATCTTACTTACCCATTTTATAAGAAACATCAATACACTTACAGCACTGTATAAGTATAATGTTTATGGTTGAAAATGAGTTAGCACGCTTCAAATGTACAAAAGGCAGGTGACCACCTTCTCCAGATGGAGGCAGACAACACCTGATATAACATGTGCTGCTTCATCAACAATATACTAGGTGGCATTCCATCAAGGAGAGCTGCATTTTGTAAGATGTACTGGGGACTCACTACTGTAAATTTTTAATTTTCATGAAGTTGATTAAAAAAACATTTACTTACCTCACCAACAGCATTATGGGAAAGGCTTTCTCAGCAGGCACAGAGAACTCCAATGTTATCTGAAGCGCCTCCTGCAGGTTCTCAGAAGTCACATTGAACGTGTGGATGTTCATTTGATCACGGAACAGAGAAAAGGTAGATTCATTCTTCCCCTGTAGTACATATATTTCATCAGGTTAAAATGTCAGACAAAACGGTCAAACTTTGGGTGTCTTTCTGAAGGAATGGGAATGGAAGGGAAAAGGCATTTAGTTTTATGTGGCACCTTTCATACATGCTGTATCCCAGTGTGCTTTACAAGCTCTAAAAACAGTTTGCAACAACCATTAGAGGAACTCTGAGAAGTTACGCAAGATTCAGGGAGGTTAGGGCGAGCACAGGGAGGCTAAGTACAGGGGAGCTAGACAGAGGAGAGACAAGGAAATCTTTTGCAAACTATAAGATCTTTTACAAGAGAAGCCATGCAAATGGTATTATTAACACCAATGAAATTAAAATAAGGCAACTGTGTCACACTGATTCTACCTTTTGCTGGTAATGGTTTAAAGTGCTAGTGCAAATTTTATTTGAAAGTCAAAACAGTGGGTAATGCAGCATCGCTGGAGCTGTGTGCAGGTTCCACTCAGAAAACAGACCTAACACTTCATGCAACCGCCACGCACTTTGTCAAAGACATCCTTGACTTGAACCTTTACCAGTGCAAGGCATGATTTATTCTTGGTGTGACTCAGTTGCCTGTTTATTTTTGTTTTTTAAAAGGAAAATTTACAAAATGTTATTGCTTCAGACACTGACCCCATCCCCTTCCTCGATTAGTGATTTTGTAGAAACATGAAAATGTTACTACGCACTGTACTAGTACACGTTCATTCTTCGTTTTAAGTTTAGAAATATGCTCACAAACATCCAGTCAAAAGGCTGCCTACCGCCGTCTTGTGAGCAGCCACGTGCTTCCCTTACTCACCATATGCGAATGTACCCTGATGACCAATGGCTAAGTCGACAGGGCTTTAGCATATAGCAATCCCAGGGAGTGAGACACTGTCCATAGCAGCCTTTTGACCAAAAATTCATGAACACATTTTCAAACTAAAATAAAGGATGATGCGGTGCTAGTCTGGTGCAACCTGCAGGAGGGCAGTTACGGAGATTAAAACACAATTTAAGTGATCTCTAAGAGGCACTTAGAGATGTTTAAGAGGGAAAGGCTGAGGTGGATAGGAATATTGTTCCAGAGGAACAGGAAGGCAGGCAAGGGAAGCAGTCTGACAAGTGGAGGTTTTGCAGTGAGGGATAAGAAGGGTGCGGGAAACAGAAGACTGAAGCAGGCAGGATGGAGGGGGCCACAGGAGAGATGAGGACGAGGAGGTCAGGGGGGAGGAGAAGAACTAGTACTTGAAGGCAAATTAAAAACAGTGAGAGAGGTGTTGGGACTCCAGGAAGGAGAGGGGAGGGGAGGGAAAGGTTTAGGTAGAAGGAGCAATTTTGGGTAGGAAGGGAGTTAGTGGTGATCCGGAGAAACAACCGCAGTTGAAGAGAAATGACAGGAGTTAAAGAGTTAGGTTACACCAACCCCACAGTCCCATCTCCCCAGCTTCCCCCATGCCTTACCAGATTATAGTCCTGCAACTTTCCCCCATGGTGGGGAGCACACTCAACCCACTGAGTCAAGAATCCAGTGGCAGTGCCTGAATCACGGGGTGCAGGGCATGCAAAGGGCAGCAACCATCCTGACATCCAGGGTGCTTCCTCATTTTCTTGTTCCCATCTCCCCTTACATAGAAACATAACATTCTGGGGCAGTTATGGACCACTTGGCCCACCCAGTTTGCCCCTGTCTTTACTGTAACTGCAGACCTTACCTGATCTCCGACTACTCCCGCCCGCTTTCCTACTTAGATTCCTTTGTGCCTATCCCATGCATTCTTGAAGCCCTCAACTGTTTTCACTCCCACCATCCACCTCTGCTGGAAGACTGTTCCAGGCATCTACCACTGTTTCAGTGAAGAAGTACACATCCCTCCTATATTTACCCCTTTCCAGCTTCACTGCATGCCTTCTTGTCCTGATGCACCTTCTCTTCTGAAAAATACTCCCCTCTGGCATCTTGTTCACCCCCGTGAGGTACTTATAGGTCTTTATCATGTCCTCCATCTCGTTCCTCTCTTCTAGGGTGTACATATTGAGATCCCGCAGTCTCTCCCTGTAGGGCTTTTGATGCAATCCCTGCACCATTTTACTTGCTGTCTTCTGTACAGCCTCTACCCTCTCTATGTCCTTCCTGAGATGTGGTCTCTAGAACTGGACTCAATACCCTTGTGGCACAGAGGAGCGGCATGCAATGACATCAGTGGAGGTGCCATGCATTTTCCAATGCATGGCACACCAGATACCTGCCACCTCTCCACTGCACAGTGTACTGCCCCCTAGCCTTCACTAGGGGACAGTCAAGCTCCAGGTGCTGCATCACTCCCTCCCCAGAGGAGGAGAGCAGTCTCTTGGATGCTTACATCTCCTCCCCCTGGCCAACCCCCTGACGACTTGAGCGCATTCCCAAACCCATGTCATCGGCATCACAAGCGGTAGCACTACTGCTGCACCAGCGGAATGGCCCCTTCAATGACTTTTTGTTTTTGGGGAAGTATCCACTATGCCACCTTGCAAGTGTGGAAGAAGCACCTGACATGCCTTGTAACTCCACCATAATGCAGGATGGGCCCACTCCCTGCCTTCTGTCTTGGGCTTGCTTGCAGAAACATATACCAGCAGAGGGCTGGGTAAGCAGCATTTTGAGTGCCATTTGTAATTGCAGTGGAGACCCTGCATTTGCACAGGAAGCTTCTGTGGTACATAGAAGCTCTACACACCCATATAATGGTGAACAGGGCTTTGATTATTAGGCCCTTAACACCTCTGTCATGTCCCCCTCCAGCATTCTCTTTTCAACTGAAAAGGGTTGCAGCTGCTCTAATATCCGCTCATATTCTATTCCCCAGACCCTTTATCATCCTAGTTGCTCTGCATTGAACCTTCTTCTGTCTGCTATGTCCTTCCCATAATGTACCCAGAACTGCATCAAGTCCTCAAAAGTGTGATCTTACAAATGCTTTGTATAGTGACTGTCTGCATCCCTTGTCTTACTCTCAATTCCCTACTGGATGTCCCAACATCCTGTTGCCTTTCTCGACTGTGACAACATACTACTTAGGCTACGTCAGTGTCTCTTATCTATAAATAACCCCCACATCCCTTTACTGCTTGAAAGTTGTAGTGTCCTTCCCATTCAGTATGTACTTCTTGTTCTCTGCTCCCAGATGCATCACCTTTCATTTGCCCATGTTACACTTTCACTTGCCCATGTTACGTAAGTTGTTTGTGCCACTTATCTGTCCATTTGCCCTAGTCTGTCTAAGTCCATTTGTAATACATCATGTTAGTTACCTGCACAAACCAAGTATAATTAACCATGTTGTCGTACTAGTCAAACTCTTTTCATAAAGTGCATGCTTGTGTATTTAGGAAAAAATTTAAATTCTTAAAACTGCTTTGACTCACCAGGTTGTCTTCTTTTTCAAACTCTATTACTATTGGAGTTGTCAGTCCTTTTACACTGATTTTCCTTCTGCTGCTGCAATTGTAGAGAGTCAAATCTGCAACATTACCATTAACCTGGTGGAGAAAACAAAACAAATTCTGTGTCCTTTCCCATTTTAAACTGGTTGTTCTCCACAGTCAAAAAGAAGTGTGCCTTGATTTGCATACTCTCTTTATATTATCCTTTTATGTAAAAGCTTTACCCAGTGCAATATATTTTATCTGTACGTTGACTATAAGAGTATGAAACAGCCTCAAAACTAAGGCTACACATAACTAAGTTGGGAGACTCCTTAAGCCCTACATTACTTTAAGTGTAATTTATTTACTTATTTATTGACTTTTGGTAACCGGGTAAGCCCACTAAGCCAATAGAGTCCCTTTTTCTGGGGCGACCCAGATTAAAACAATACAACATAAGTATAACATTTAGGAGAGAACAAATACAATGAACAGTTTGATACAATGATATACAGTTACAGGAACAGTTACAATGCGACCTAGGAGTCAGACCATGTTACAGCATGCCAAACGAGCCATTAGGCTAAGTGAATAGTACAAATTCTAAGCAGTGCAGAGATTACCTGGAGATGCAGGTTAGCGGAAACAGGTGCGGGGGGTGGGGGGGACAAAAAGATAGCATGAAAGTTTATGTTTGAACTGAGTGAGGGAGGTAGAGGAGAGAATCTCATGCAGGAGTGAATTCCAGACAGACGCTGCTGTAAAGGCAAATGACCGCCTGCCAAACATCAGACAGGGCTTGGGAGTAACCAGGAGGGGGAAGGCCATGGAATGTAGGGTGCACTGAGTATGTTTATGGTTGATGAGATCACTCAGGCAGGGTGGGGTATAAGGCTGAACCAAGTTAAACATAAGACACATTGTTGTATACAGGAATTTGTTCTCAAGGTGTGCCCAGCCTAGGGAGGAGAGAACTTCACAATGATGAAGACGAGGGTCGGAACTGAAATACAGGTTACTCACCTGTAACAGGAGTTCTAGGAATGGTATATGTTGTTCATCCACACTGTCTGGCAGGTTCCTTGCCGATTTAAATGTTGCCGGAAGGTCTTCAAGCTGGCTCCTCCCACCCACCCGGGTGGTAAAACTCTCGGCTCCGCCCCATGACGCCAGATCTGGCCCGCTGGAAGCTCAGGTTGTGTGTCGAGGCCGGGGAGGTCGGGAGTCAGGATGAACAACATATACCATTCCTAGAACTCCTGTTACAGGTGAGTAACCGATTTCTAGGGACATGGATATGTTGTTCATCCACACTGTCTGGCAGACTCCTAGCAGTTCTCCGGGAGGAGGAGGCAAGGCACTACCCCTACTTAGGGAATAAGGACTGAGAACCGAGGCCCCAAAACCAGCATCCCGCTGACTCAAGGTCGATGTGGTAATGGGTAATAAAGGTGTGCTGACTTCCAGGTAGCAGCCCTGCAGATTTCTGGATAGGGATGTCCCTGAAGCAGCCACCGATGCAGCAGTATGACGGTAGAATAAGCTCTTATCCTCTGGGAGGCTTCATGCCCGCCAACTTGTAGCAGAGATCTATGCAGGAGGTGACCCACCTGCTTATCGTCCGCTTGGCTGCAGGTCTGCCAGGTGCGGCTTCAGCGTAGGTGACAAACAGCTGGCGAACCTCTCCCCGAATTTCAGCCGTGCGCTCCTTATAATAAGCGAGCGCCCTTCTAGGGTTCAAAGTATGGAGCCTGTATTCGGCCTCCGAGGTGTGATTGGAGTAGAACACTGGCAGAGTCAACACCTGGTTAAGGTGAAACTCCGACACCACCTTCGGAAGGAATTTCGGGTGGGGGCGCAGGACAACCCTTGTCCTGTGGAAGTCCAGGTAAGGAGACTCAATGCAGAGCGCCTGGAGTTCTCTCGATCCTTCTGGCTGACGTGATAGCCACCAAGAAGGCGGTCTTCCACGACAGGTGAGAGAGTTCACACCTGTGCATTGGTTCGAATGGCTTGCCCATGAGCTTTGCCAGTACCAGCAGTAAATCCCACGGAGGTGGAGGTTCTCGCACCGGAGTGGAAATGTGATCAAGGCCTTTGAAAAAGCGCCAGACCACCTTCTCCTGAGCCACCGACTGCTCCCCGACTCGCACCTGGTAAGCAGAGATGGCTGCCAGGTGCACCCTTAGGGTCGTCGACCTAAGCCCTTGACTAGAAAGGGACCATAAATAGTCCAAGATGCTTGCCAAAGGACAGGAGGAAGGGTCCAAGCCCTGTCTCTGACACCAAATGGAAAATCTCTTCCATTTGAAGGCATAGCACTTCCTGGTCGACTCTCACGGGACGCCTCAACAACATTGAGGACCTTGTCGGAAAGACCCAAGGCCTGGAACTCTAGCCGCTCAGGAACCAGGCCGTCAGGTGCAGGGATTGAAGGTCCGGATGGAACACCTTCCCCTGACTGACTGAGAGCAGGTCCGGGCGAGCTGGAAGCTGCCTCAGGAGCCTGGAGCTGAGGCTGAGGAGATCTGGGTACCAGAACTGGTGGGGCCAGTCTGGGGCTATCAGAATCACCTGCGCCTTGTCCCTCCTTGCCTTGAGAAGCACCCCTTGTGAATCAAGGAAAATGGGGAAAGGCGAGAAGAGGCCCGGGTCCACAGCCTCAGAAGGCATCCCCTGCAGCGAGCCTTGCTGAGGGGGCTGGCATGAAAACAGCCTCAGCTCGCATTCTCCGTGGAGGCAAACAGGTCCACCTGAGGTGTGCCCCAGTGGGAGAACAGATCTTGTACTACCTCCGGCAGGAGAGACCACTGTGAGATGCAGCCCCATCCGCTCAGGGCATCGGCCAGGGTGTTGGAGGCCCCGCCACATGAATGGCTAGGAGATCCGCCCCAGGCTGCGACGAGTGACCAAATGCGAGAGCCTTGCATAGAAGCATGGAACGCGGCCCCGCCCTGGAGGTTTAGGTAGTACATGGTCTTGGTATTGTCCGCCTGACTCGGACCACTGGACCCCAGAGAAATGGAGCAAAGGCGGTGGGAGCTAGGCGGACCGCTCGGAGCTCCAGCAGGTTGATGTGGCATCGAGACTCCCGCGGGGACCAGAGGCCGTGCGCTCGGTGTTCCCCCAGATGGGCACCGCAACCCATCAGAGAGGCATCGGTCGATAGAGAGACCGCCGGCTCGAGGCGGACAAACGGGATGCCCTCCTGCAGATGAGATGGAACGGTCCACCACCGGAGAGCGTTCCACATCTCCTGGGTCACCATCACTAGCTGGTCCAATGGATTGCAGCGCTAGGACCACTGGCTGGCCAGTCCCCACTGAAGGGGCGATGTGCCAGCGTGCCCAATGGACCACGCTGGTGCAGGCCGCCATGAAACCCAGGAGGCGAGGAAGTCCCGGCAGAGGCGCATTGCCCAACCAGAAATGATTGGGCAAAGGAGGTAAGAACCTCGGCCCTGTCCGCCGGGAGCCGCGTCTGCTCAAGAGAGTCGAGCTCTGCCCCGATAAACAGAATCACCTGCTTCGCCTCGAGTTCCAACTTGGCCTCGCTGATGAGAAGGCCGACTTGAGAGCAAACCTGAGGGCCAGATCTCTGACCGCCCCACCTCCTGCCTGGAGGTGCCACTGTAGCCAATCGTCCAGGTAAGGGCACACCCGACCGCGCCGCAGGAAAGCTGTCACCACTGCAATGCATTTGGTGAAGACCCTGGGAGCTGGAGACAGGCCGAAGGGCATGGCTCGGAAATCGAAGAGGGATCCCTCCGCTCGAAAGCGAAGGAATCTCCGATGTGACGGATGGATAGGGACGTGAAAGAATGCGTCCAGCAGGTCCAGAGAGCAGAACCACATGCTGTGTTCCAGGGATGGTATTATCTGAGCCAGAGTGACCATCCTGAAGGTTCGAGACCTTAGGAACTTGTTCAGGTCGTGTAGGTCGAGAATGGGGCGCCAGCCCCCCGTCCGTTTTGGAACCAGAAAGTACCTGGACACGAACCCCAGGTCTGAGGGAGGGTCCGCTACCTCCCTGATCACCTCCTTTTGGAGGAGGAGAGCGATGTTGGCCCGACGAGCCGACAGTGAGGCTGCGGACCCCGAAGCCCCACCGAGGTACGACAGCTCTGAAGGGTGGGGCCTGCTCGAACTCTAGAGGCAGGCCTTTTCCCACCACCTCCAGTACCCACCTGTCCATGGTAATAATGGACCAGGCGGAAAGGAAGTGCCGGAGCCATCCCCCCACGGGGAACCTGGGGTGAGGTGACGGGGTTGGGGGCACCCTCAGCCCGTCACTGGGCAGGCTTGGAGGAGGGACCGGCCGAGGGACCTCCTGGGCCTTTACCTCCCTGCTTTCTGTTGGAGGAAGCTCCGGGCTTGGGTTTGGGATGCCAAGCCCGAGCCTGCTGGCCCTGACGTTGCTGGGCCGGACGCGCGGCGGGCGCAGAAGGACGAAAGGGCTTAGGCTGTGGTTTGCGGCCTTTGTCCTTCTGAGCAGAAGAGACCGAGTCCAAGGTAGCATTGGACTTCTCGATCCTCTGCAGGTGACCTTCCACCCCAGGGCCGAAGAGGTCAGTCCCCAAAAAGGGAACATCCGCCAACTTGTGCTGGGTATCTGAAGTAAAGGTGGATATCCTCAGCCAAGCCCGACGATGCATAGCCACTGCGGCCGCCACAGACCTGGCACATGAGTCCCCAATGTCTAAAGCAGTCTGGAGCTGCTGTTTGGCCACTGCCCTGCCCTGGTCCCGCACCTGCCTGACCGTAGTCTGCAGATCCGCGGGAAGATGAGGGACGACCTCATCCAGGGAGCCCAACAGGGTATGAGAAAACTGTGCCATGAGGATGGCCGAACTGGCCTGACGAAGGCCGAGAGAGGACGCAGCATAGACTTTTCGCCCGGCATAATCCAATTTCTTGGATTCCTTGTCGGGAGGTTTGTCCACATCCCTAGCGTTCCCGGCACGCCAGAAAACGCTGTCGGTAACCAACCCCTGAGCCGAGGGGTGTTCTGAAAAACCGGACAGGGAACCGGTAGGGGCCACATACTTCCTGGCCATCCTGGCCAAAGGTGCAGGGCAGGAAGCAGGGCGCTGCCAGAGCTCCAAGGCGACCTCACTATGGCCTCGCCACCAGAAAGGCCTCCTAGGGAGAATCCCCTCAGTCCAGAATCTCCGTGAGGGATACCTGGCATGCTTAGAATGGGTTCAGCTTCATCCCGTGGACTCGAGATGAGCCAAGCAATCCCAGAAAGGACGAAGGGCTATCGCCCACCGACTGTCCTCCTGAGGACTCCAAGTCCATTCGCTTGGAGAAAAGGGAGGAATCGTCTTCGGACTCGGAAGAGTCCTCAAAGAGCTGCCTCAGGCCTGAGCCACCCTCCACCTGCCGAGGTCGATCGGGAGTGAGGGTGACAGACAGCCTATGGGGCAGTCCCTGAGCCGACCGAGAATTTTAGGTCGGAGCCCCAACTAATGGCTGTGGAGGCGGAGGTTCCACTGGAATTGGTGGGGCAGCTGGAGTTGGCCGAACAACTGGCCTGGGAACAGGCTCCTCAGCTAAAATGAGGGGTTGTTTCGGCCGCTCCGGTGACAGCCACTTAATGGCTGGGGAAGACGACGGCATCGGCTTATTCCCGGTCAAAAGGAGCTGTTGCCACATGAGTTCTCATACCCGATGCAATTCTGCAATCAAGCCTCCCTCATCCGAGGAGGAGGAAGAGGATGAGCGCGGCGCCGCTTGCCGGTACATGAGACCGCCGGCGACGGCAGGATAGGCTGACCGCGAAGACGCCCCGACCGAGATCAGAACCTCGCTAAGCCGAGGACGGTGCGGGGAGGTGTCGCGTGGAATCGGCACTCCCCTCGGTTCGGACGATTCAGCCAAAGGCTCCGGAACCGGAGGCACAGACGAGCCGACGGGATCCTCAACTCCCACCGGAGGAACCGAGGAGAGGGGATTCTCAGCTTCTCCAGCTGACAACCCGTCCAACGGGTCGAGAAAAATCTCGAACGCGTCGACGGGAGTCTCGGTTAACTGGCCTGACGGGGACATCGTGAAACCAGTGGCCGAAGCCGAGAGGTCACCAAAGTCACGGCCACTACTAGGGAGGGGATCTTTCCGCCTCCCAAGAGCGCCGACGGAGAGACTTACTTTGTCTCTTTTGGACTGAGGAAACGGTCCAGAAGAAGTTGGACCCTCACCTTTTGTCGAGGGTCAGACAAAGCTCCTTAAAGGACGCCTATAAGAGGCACCGAGATAGCGGGACAAATGCCGCAGTCGTAGGTAGAAGCGCCCGTGTCGCCTTCTCTTCTTCGAGGCGATCATCTGCTCGAGCTGATCCGCCGAAAGCCCGCCGCCGCAGACACCGCCGACCGGCCTCTTTTGACTCTACCGGAGGAAATCTTCTTCGACGCCCAGTTGTAAACGGGCAGCACGGTCTCGAGGAACGAGGAAGAGCACAGGTCGCAGGCCCGCGGGTCGTGCTCATGGCGGCCCAGCGTAGACGCACGCGGAGTGCGGATCCGTCCGAGACATCTTCTGCCCGCAAGGGCATCTCCGGAAACCAGGAGTCGATTGTCCATCGCTAGCCGAGGGAGAGAAGACCAAGTCTTTTAGCAAACTTTTATTTTCAAGATTCAAGAATTAGGAACCAGTCTTATATGCAGAGCTGCTAAGGAGGGAACCTGAGCTTGCACGTAAGGAAGATCTAAGCGCCATGGGTGGAGCTAAGAGTTTTACTACCCGGGTGGGTGGGAGGAGCCAGCTTGAAGACCTTCCGGCAAGATTTAAAGCGGCAAGGAACCTGCCAGACAGTGTGGATGAACAACATATCCATGTCCCTAGAAAAGCATAATGCCCGATCCTTAAGTAAGGTTGATTGATACATGCAAGAATGGATGCCTGTGCTCAGAAAAGCAGAGTGGCACCATTAGGAAGTGGGGGAGAAGAGTAGATGTCGCTATTTTTAGACATGAGGCCCAAGCCAGGAGGGGACGGAAGCAGGGACGGAGGCAGTAAAGGAGACCAATCTGTTGGTTGAAAGCTTTCCGCAAAACATTGACATGGTTCTCAAAAGTGAGTGAGGGGTCTAGGGTGACCCCCAGGTATTTAAAGGAGGTAAATAGTTCTAGGGGGTTGCCATCCTTTGATCTGACTGCAAGTGGGTGCTGAGATGAGGGTATGGACGCCGAGTCATGAAACAACATGGTCTGGGACTTCTTTGTGTTAAGGACCAGTTGGTTATCATGAAACCATACCTCAAGGACATGGAAATAGGATTCAAGGTTCCGGTTTATCCAGCCCACAACAAAGGATGAGTGAGAGACGATTGCATCATCCACATACAGATGAACTGCGGCACCTCCGCAGTTAAGTGGCAGGTCATTTATAAATAGAAATATAGAATTTGACGGCAGATAAGGACCGCTTGGCCCACCCTGTCTGCCCATTTCCCTACCTGATGGATAAGCTGCAGATTCTAGTTATTCAACAGCTTACTTCCTCTTACCCCACACTAGAATTGCCTTATGCCTGTCCCATGCATTCTTGAGTTCTCCCACTATTCCTGACTCCACAACCTCCTCAGGAAGGCTGTTCCATGCATCCACAACTCTCTCTGTGAAAAAATACTTTCTAACATTACCTCTGAGTCGTCCCCCCTCTATCTTCAAATTGTGTCCCCTTGTTCTTGCACATCTCTTCCTCTGAAAGATACTACCCTCTTGTACCCTGTTAATTCCCTTGAGATACTTGAAAGTTTCTATCATGTCCCCTCTCTCCCTCCTTTCCTCAAGGGTATACATATAAAGCTGCTTTAGTCTCTCCTCAGTATGTCTTCTGGTGCAGACCTTGCACCATTTTGGTTGGCCTCCTCTGAACAGCCTCCACTCTGTCAATGTCTTTGCGGAGATAGGGTCTCCAGAATTGCACACAGTACTCCAGATGGGGTCTCACTAACTGTCTAGAGAATAGTGAAAATAATAGCGGTCCCAGAATGGAGCCCTGTGGAACACCATGTTGGATTTGTCTAAGTTCTGAGAGGGCCCCAGACCACCTGACCCTTTGGGAATGGTGCGAAAGTTAGTTACAGAGCCATGCCAGGGCAGTAGAATCAAGGCCAGGGTGTGGAGTTTACACAGTAGTAGCGTGTGGTCAGCTAGGTCAAAGGACTTCGTTAAGTCAAAAAAGACAGCGCAACTTTTATTAGAGCAGTCAGGGTACTGTGGTTCTTCCTGAAGCCGTGTTAGCACATAGAGAGAAGGTTGTGTGATTCTAGATAGTCCTGGAGTTGATTATAGAGAATGTGTTCTTGTATTTTTTGCAAGTGATCACAGAATCGAAACGGGTCTGTAGTTTTTAACTAAAAGTAGTTGGACCTCCTTTGCGGATTGGGACTACCACTGCTACCTTCCATTTGTCAGGAAGTGTGCCTGTGAGGAAGGATCCATTTATTAAGTTCCTTACAGGTATGGTAATACCCTTGGCCCTGGGTTCAAGGCTCTCATAACCAGGGGAACTTTCAGGCTTTAAAGCCAAAAGCAACCTGCGTACCTCCTTGCTGTTAGCTAGCTTTAGATGGAAGGCAGGTTGTATTCCCAGGCCAGCAGGTGAAGGGAGGGAATGGGGGGGGTTAGTAGGGCAGTCAAAGAAGGAGATATATATATCAAGATCAGTAAAGAATTCATTGAGCCCACCCGCAACTGATGGGGGAATCAGAGTGGACATCGTCTTGGGCTTTACTGTAGTTTTAACTTTCATTAAAGTGTTAATTTGCTTCCAGAAGTTCTTTGGGTTGCTATTAATACTTCTGAGTTTCAAAATAAAACCCTTTTTCACCTACATATCTTTGGGAAAAAAGGAACAGGCATAGAGAGGTATTGGGGTATTTGGGGTATTCGATTGTGCAGTTTCATTTTTGTTACTTAAATACAGTAGTACAGTGAGCCAGGGTAACAATAACCCCCATCTTTCAATGGAACTGTTCCATGTTTCTTTTTAAAATGGGATACTGGTACAGTTACCTTGATAACATTACAGACCTGCAATCATTTAAAGCACTATATCCTACTGGGCATTTTAAAGCGCAGTGCAACAAAAATGCTTTTCCAAAAAATGCTGCTTTAAGAAGTTAGGGACATAACATGGAATTAGGCTTGCATGCCTATGAAGACCCTCCTCCACAGCTCAGCGGTTAAATCCATATATGATATCTATACCCAGATATTTGTCAAGTTCTGTTAACCAGCCTTCATTTCCTCTCCCCATTTACTCATCTCATACCCCATGAATGTAAAATAAAGTTGGCATATATCATGATTCAGTTAGCGTTTGTGACAAAACTTTCTGTTTTTGATCCCAAAGGGTCTGCTGCTACCCATAGGGCTTGCAGAGCCCTCCATGAAGCTACCCATAGGTCCCGTGATGTGCTTGCTGGGTGGGCCCACTGGGATCTGTGCAAAGCAAGATACAGGCCTGGCTTCATGTCCAGTGGGGCAGCTGCTTTGCAAAGCAAGCTAAACGTCTTTACTGACAGGTAAAGTTGTCTGTTATAAATCTTTTTTCAAAAAGTAAGGAAATAAATTGCAATAAAAAAAACTATGTTAATGCATGTATTAGGGTTGAATCAAAGCACAGAAAACAAGGTAATTAAAAATCAGAGTAAAAAGTGCATGGAGCCTTGTCAAATCTATGGTGGAGTGTAGGGTTGTTCGGAATCTGACCCACAGATCCAGACTGGTCAGATTTCAAGCTTTTTTTAGGATTACAAATGTTCACAATTAATGGCCAAACATCCTAAAAAAGAGGGTCAGATTCGGAATCAGATCTGAAACTGGATTCCGATTCAGCATCCACTCCCCCAATCCAGGTGAAGGGATACTCTTCTACTACGCCATACAAGATACCCCACTCCCCACCACTCTCATAGTAGTGTATAGTTTCTGCCTTCCGTATCCCCCCAGCCACTTAATTTACATTTTTGTTGGATCCCATTGCTGTTCTGTCCCATCCAATTTACTCCTCTGGATTTAGTTCTACAACCTGTGTCCTTCTGTCCACTCCAGTATTTAGTCAGTGTTGATAGTCCTTCCATTCTTATTCCAGATGAAACACTCAGATTTTCCTGACGCCACCTGTCACACATTGTCGCTGCCTAGTTCTAGCCAGCCAGTGCCCATGCAGGAATCCTTGAGGTTCCAGCCTCTCAGTAGTCCCCTGTGTTGGTTAAACAGAACTGTGAGTCCTCTGTCCACTCCTGTCCCCCTCTTCCTTCTTCCCATCATGCTTTGCTTGCACACTTGGGCTGACCAACATAAATGGGCTGCCACTAACCAGACGCTTTAGTCTATAAAGCAATGGTTGGTGGCAACTCAGGGTTTTGTGCTTGTTGACCCAAAGTCTGCAAGTAAAGCATGAAGGGAAGAAGGAAGAGGGAGTCACTCTTGTACCAAGTAAGGGAGGACAGAAGGAGTGGACAGAGAACTTAAAATTTCAGTTTGACCAGCACAATGGACTACTTGGGGGGGGGGGGGCTGGAGAATCAAGGATACCTGAGTAGGCAGTGGTGGGTTGGCGCTGAGCAGCTGTGGTAAATGGCAGGTGACACAAGGAGAGCCTGAGTGTTTTTTGAATTGGAATAAGGAGAATGGACAGATTATCAGCAACAACAGGATACCTGAGTGGACAGGAGGACACTGGCTATAGGAGTAAATCTGGAGGAGTTGATGAGTCAGAATGGAATGGCAACACAGTTCTACAAAAATTTAAGTTAAGTGGGTAGGTGGGGAGGAGGAAGAGGGAGGATGGCAGCTACTGCTATGAGGGTGGTGGAAGGGGGTGTTTTATTGTATGGTAGGATAAAAGGGAGCAGCCATTTGCCATATGAAAGATTTTAACAGTTGTCGCATGCAGAATCGGAATCTGATTACTTCTCTGCCATCTTAATGGAATCAGAAAGATCTTATGTATCTGCATGGTGGCCGGCAAGAAAGGGTTTACGAAACTGTGGCTTACTAGCCACTGTCCTACCCTGAAACAGTGGTATGTTACAGATATATGATATGGAAAAAATAATTGGCTAGTGTAGTGCCCCAGAGTTAGGGGCACCACAGAAAAATAAAGAATAGAAAAGTGCCAGTTTATAGGTGCCTCAATACAGTAAACAGGTGCCCAAGAAATGCCCAGGTGCCTAGTTTAAAATGCCAACACAAAACTCTGTACAAAGCCTGTCAAGAATATTGTAAATAGTTTAGAAATAATGCACAAAATAAGCCTTTCTGCCATGCTGCAACTAATGGAATGTTAAGCTGAGCTAATGGAATGCTCACTGTGTGGCACCTGCCATGCCTTCCAGAACCAGAATACAGAGTGCTGCAGTTTAAAAAATAAGTTACTGTTAGGGAGAAAAGTTCTACAACCTGTAGATGAGTGAGGATGCAGAAAGCGAGGAGGGATGAGAAGGGCTTGTCAGGAAGGCTGAAACTGTCCCTGAGGGCTTTACTGTGTGCCTCCTGCCTCCAGTCACTGAAGAAAATGTACCTGCAAGCTTGTTCGGTCTGCAGTGCCAGTTTGAGCTACTGGTGAAGTCCAGAAACGTCCCGTTGTGTCCCCGGGAGGGCTTGGTGCCCTGTTTTATTTTTTTTTATTTAAAAATCAAGTGTTCAGTTCCCCGGTGGTAGCAATTGCACTGCCGCATTGTGGTATGCTGTCCCAAGACCTCTGTGAGGTCTCTGGTCATCCTGCACCTGCCTGAAAGCTCCCTCCCTCCCTCTCCAGACTGCACCTCCCGCCTCCCGTCTTCAGCTCCTGCTTCCCGGTGGTTGGGTGAGTCGGCTGCAGCACACTGCAACATGCTGACTGCCCTGAAATAGAAAAAAAGTGAATTTATTTATTTTAAATAGTTTGTGCCAGGTGCAAAGGAGAAACAGCTGAGCGCCGTGAAGGGGCGGGCCAGGGGTTCCTCATTTAAATAATTAAAGCCTTCGGGGAGTAGCGACTCCCACAGGAGAGGGGACAGCAAAAGGGAAGCCTCAGGAAGGGCATGAATATTTATTAAAGAGGCGTGGTTGGGCAGTGAAGAGTGACAGTTCAGCACAAGCCAGCCTACAATTTAAAAGGGGCCCAGAGTGATTAAAGGGGGGCATAGTTCAAGAGAAGCCCAGCATAATTAAAGGGGGTTACCCAGGAAAAGACCAGTGTGTTTACAAAGGGCACCAGTGTATTTGCAGGGGCAGAACTAAAAGGGCCCAGAGTGTTTATAGGGGCCAGAGCTACAAAAGAGGCTCACGATTTAAAGAGGGCACAGCTGTTCAGAAAAGCCCAGAGTGCGAAAGGGGCACAGCTGCCCAGAGGGGCCCAAATGTTTATTTGAAAGGGGTTCACCCAGAAAAGGCCCAGCGATCTTAAAGGGGCTCAGACAAAGCCAAGCCCAGTTCTTAAAGGGGCAATACAGGCCCACATGTGTATTTAAAGGGGTAAGGGTAGTTCAGGACCCACGGGGCAAGTCAGGCCCACCAGTTCTTAAAGGGGGCAAGTTAGGCTCACCACTGTGTAAAGGAGCAAGTCAGACTCACCAGTTCTTAAAGGTGCAAAGGTAGCCCACCAGTTCTTAAAGGGGAAAGTCAGGCCCACCAGTTCTTAAAAGGGGCAAGTTAGGCCCACCGCCACGTTGCTATGTTATTTAAAGGGGCAAGTTAGGCTCACTGCTGGCCATTTAGATTCCCCAGGTGTTATAGGGGCCCAGCAGCATTAGTGACCCTGGATGTTTAAGGAGTCTAGCTATCCATACAGAGTCACAGTAACAGGAAGAACCCAATTTAGTCAGAGGGACCCCTGTTAGTTAGGTCCACCAGTGCTAGGGTTCTATCAGAAAAGTAAATTGCCTGTATATTTACTGTGATTTGAACATTAAGATTAAATAAGAGACCACTGCAACAAGAACTAAGACTTTATTTTGCATGCAACTATTGCTACAAGCAGTGAATGTGCCAGAAAGTATTGCTTTATTGCCAGCCTTCCAAGCTGCAAGGTGTTTGAATCAGTCTTCCAAAGCTTTCCAGAATCTGTTCACCACTGGTATCCAGATCAGTCTTCTTCAAAGTACTCCAGAAGTTGTCTCCAGTGCATCCTCGAAGCAGCCAGCAGCAGATCTTCAAGGAACCATGCCACAGTCGTTTGCACCGTCCTGTTTATTGTTTTCCGCTCTTCAAAGTTTCCCCAAAGTAAAGGTACCATCCGTTTTCTTGTTTTGTTGTTCGTATTGAAGTGCTATCCAGATATTCTGCTGCAGTGTTTTGCATCATCGTCCTGTTTCTTATTTTATGTAGTCCTTGGCTCGTCTAGCCTTGGTGCCCAGAACCCCGTTGGTGCTTCCGATTCACAGACTTCCTTTCTTCAGAATCTTCGTTGTGTCCCGGCAGTCCAGAAGAGGATTTTGGGCAGGTTGGTCAGCACTTTCTTTTTCTTCCTTGTGTCCTGGCAGTCCAGAAGAGGACTTTGGGCCGGTTGGTCAGCACTTTCTTCTTCTTCCTTGTGTCCCAGCAGTCCAGAAGAGGACTTTGGGCTGGTTGGTCAGCACTTTCTTCTTCTTATTCCTCATGTCCCAACAAGTCTAGAAGAGGACTTTGGGCTGGTTGGTCAGCATCTTCTTCTTCTTCATCTTACCCTGGCAGTCTAGAAGAGGGCTGTGGCCGGGTTTGGTGTGTCTTAATTCCAGCGGCCCTCAGTGGGTTCTGAGCCAAGAGAATCGTTGCTTTGTTCTTAACAAGTCCGGCAACCCTAGAGAGGTGGGGTGTGGCCGAGAGACTCATGGCCTGTACAAAATCCTCTCTGCAGTCCCTCAGTTGTTAGCCCAGTCAGCCAGGTGTTCCCCTTGTGTTTTATCCTGCAACCCAATTTCTTCCCGACGACAGAGAAAGCTTATCCATACATGAACTGCCTCTTATGACAGAAGTAGAGTTTTACAGTATTTTGCTAATGAGTTCCTTAACGTGGAGTACTCCAGGAAATAGGCCCTCGGTAGAGGTGCACCTCAGGGTAGTATTGAAAGGATTATATAGTGATTTGCTGATTATAGAGTGTAGACCACTCATAAAGTGGAGCTGTTACAGACGTTTGTTTAGAGTCCTCCTTGTAAAGGAGAGTGAAAATAAGTGTAAGTGTTCCCCCGTGACCGTGTTTCCCCTTGGTTTGGTATAAACAAAACATTGGGAAGTATTTGGAATCTGTTTCTGGACTCTCGCCTCTCTGTCTGGTGCAACATTTACCCCTTTTGGACCTGTGCTAGTAATTTGTGTGCAAGTTACTGGTGTCATTGACACAGTTGCTTTATTACCCCTTTTTATTGAGGTGGAAACCCAGCACACATTAACATCCTTATCACCTTCGGGGCACCACACAAGCTTAACCACACTGAAGCAGTATTTGATACCCTAAGGGGCACATGAGTCCAATACATACTGGAACAGAGAGCTGATTTTACACCATAATCTGTCTAGGATAAATCTTGCATAGTATTCTGGAAGTTATATTACAGAAATGTACCATATATGGATATGTACCTACAATTATAAATATGCCCTCTTATGTTCTTGTGTTGTACTGTTTTCTGCACTGTTTACCATGTAAAAAATTTCTCAATAAACAGAAATAAAAAAAATGGATTTCCTATAATTTGCTGGATTCCAAATGAAATAGAATCAGACAATTCCAAGCAACCTTGTTGTGGTGTTCCTCGAGGTTAGAACAATCATATGATGCAGTGTTGGCATTCCCATAATTTGACACCATCTTATCTTAATAAAATACTGACACAGCATTGATCTCATAAAGGGTGCTGAAATAAGTGCAACGCAAGCTCTGCATTACATGATCGTTCAGCCCCCGAGGAACACCACTCCACAGATTAGCCAAGGTTCAATGGACATTTTACCCAAAGTTTTCATTATCCTACTTTTTATGCTTTGCTTCAACTCTAGCACGTGCATTAATGTAGTTATTTTGCAATTCATATGACAATAAGCGGTTTATAATGTACCAAGTGACATGTACTAAGGTAATGTCATAGTGGTAACACAGGTGTTAAACAAGATTACATGGTACAGCAGAGTTTACAATTACATAATGTGAAATATTTGTCAAATGTGATGAGAGTCTTCAACAATGACAACTTTAGAAAAATGGCATTAGCACTCAGAATTTGTAATTGATGTAGGGTTGGGGTTTCCAGATTTTTAAGTGAAGTATTGTTACTTTAAGATCACTTTGGAATTTATCATTGTAAATAACAACCAACTTGTCATAATTTGTCAATGCCATGTGAACTGAGGTATTTAGCGCTGCCTTACTGTTGTTGATATATAATGACTCCTCTGCTTGACATCAGACTTTATAGATTGATTATTTTATTTATTTATTTAAAACATCTTGCCAGGAAGGCATACAGAACATCACAATTAACTCTGTTAGAGGGACACACCATAATAACAAGCTACATACAGCTGCAATATAAACAGACAGGCAGCACAATGCAGAGATAAAATAGAAGTCAATAATGCACCAAAGGGTACAAAATGGGTGCTAGGCAGCAGAGGTAAACAATGGGTAACCAGGGTTAGACAACATCTGTGCTTTGAAAATGCGAGACAGGTGCAGGAAGGTTACCGTCAGTTACTAGTGATGACTGGAGATGTTGTAGGTGGGGGAAGGGAGAAGGGAATGAGAGGATGAAGAAAGAAGGGTGACTGGGGAACAGAGGAGGAGGGCAGGGAAAGGGTGGAGTACAGCAGTAAATTAGTTGCTTAAGCAGACATGGGTGGCAAAATCATGGAGTAGACCTTACCGAGCTGAGGGGAAAAAGTGAAGCAGAGGGAGGCAGGAGGACTACAAATGGGGGAGAGAGTAGAAGAAAGAGACCTACTTTGAAGAGTTATTTGGGCAGGGATGAGAGAAAGAATAAGGATCAGAGTTATGGAGCATATACAAAAGAGAGAGAAGGAGCTAAGGAGAGAATTGAAAAAGGGGTGAAAACAAGCACAAATTTGAGAGGTGGGGTACACAGTGATATAGAGACATCTACTTTTAAATGAGGGTAGTGCGAAGTTGAAGTAAAGGGAGCAATGAAATGTATGGAGTGAGGGAGGGAGGGAAGGGAGAGAGAGAGAGAGAGAGAGAGAGAGAGAGAGAGAGAGATGTGTCAGAGGGGGTCCAGGTTGGCCATGGAGGACTTTATGGGTGAATGATATACCATTTTCCTATAGTCAAACAATGGAAGATTTATGTGTACAACAATTTCCTGACAGCTGGGTTTGGAGTGGCGGTATTGTTCCAGTATAAGGCAGCAAGGTTTGAGCAGAAGTTTCTTTTGAATGGTGTCAATGTGACAGGAGTGCCAAGGTGGCTATCCAAATACACCAACCAGATATTTAAAGGCAGGGATGCCAGCCAAATGAGTGCTATCCAGGGTCATCAAGACTGGGGTAGACTAGAATTTAACCAATCTTTTCTTGTAGCGATAGGTCATGGCGACAGCTGTTTTGGTGTTAAGAGATAGCATGTTGGCCATGAACCAGTGTTTGATATTGTTTCCTTCACTTGTTTGGGGCTGGGCCATTAGCTCCATGGCAGAGGGACTGCAGGACTATATCACAGAGTCCTCCACTTCCACATGGATGTTTAATGAGACAAAGGCAGAGACGAGGTAATGCAAAAAGATGAAGACGAGATTGGGACCCAGGGTGGAACTTTGGGGTACACTTGAACCAACTGGAAGGGGAAAGAAGAGTGGGGTCTCCTACAAAAAACACTTGAGAGCTTTCAGCCAAGTATGAATCCAACTAGTTTGAAGAGGCCAACCTCAGAAAGCTTTTCTAGTAAGATGGGATGGGCTATGATGTCAAAAGTCCTTGGTGAGGCTGACAAAAATAGCAGAGATGAGCAGACTCTGGTCCATCCCCTTCTGTATAGAGTCAGTAAGCCTGAGAAAGGTGGAAATGGTGGACTGGATTTTTCTGAATCCAGACTGGTATGGACTGGAGGAGTTATTCAGGGAAGAGGAAAGCTGAAACAGCACCAGCTGCTCTTGAAAATTTTTCGTTACAGAGTAAAGGAGATGGGACAAGAGTTTCCAGGAGCAGAAGGATCTCCACCTCTGTGGAGGGGAAGGACCTTGGCCCTCTTCCAGGCTCTGGTGACATGACTCATGGGGAAAGAGAGAGTAAAGAGGAAAATAAATCTTAAATCAATGCTTAAGTGATTGGCATAACATTGAATTTGATGCCTTAGAAAAACCTGACTCAATTAACAGCAGTGATTACATTAATGAATAATATGATGCATGCTAGATGAACATTCATGAACTAAATTTGTGAACTGCTTGTAAATTCATGAACACTCATGAATGGTTCTTGACCCCTTTCAACTATGAAGACCCAATTGTAGATATACATTCAGGTTTAGCATGCTATAGTAAAAATATATATATTCATTGCAAAAAACAGGGTTGAAGCAACAAAAATAGGGAAATAAGTAGGGAAATGAGGCATTAGAGTTTTGAACCCAAACACCCCCCCAGCCCCACCTTCCACACACCAACAGGCATCAGGGTGTGCCTTGGAGTTGTTGGCCCAAACTCTCACCCCATTGTCCTTTACTGTACCATTGCAGCTTCCTTACACATGGAATGACATGAGAGTTAGGGCCAATGATTCCAAGGCACACCCCAACATCTGTTGGTGTGTGGAGGGTGGGCGGGTTGGGGTGGTAGGGTGGGGGGTGTTAGGGTTTGAAACCCTAACACCTCATTTCTCCACTTTTGTTGCTTCAACTCTAACTGATGCATTAATGACATTTTTTGCAATGAATTTCCTTACTTTTTGAGATAGTATAATAGTGTCCTAATTTTGCTGTGGGAGCATTCCAACCCCTCCATAGATTCGCATTTGTATGTAGGTGTGGAGGGCCCTGTGCTTCCAAGTGTTGAACAACAGTGACCAAATTGTCAGCATAGTCATCTTATTACCCCTTCTCATGTAACCTAGTACAGAGAAATTGTGAAATGCAAGGCAAAACTTAATAATGCGCAACAGCACTGCCATTCTGCACCACAGGTGCAAAAACACATTTTGGGCAGGATGTATATTAACATATTGCACCTTGATCACTTGGTAGAAATTTGTACTACCAAGTGTTTCTGTTTCTGTCTAACATGTGCATATTTAGAAAAATGTAATGAGCTGTATATACCTGTCCACAATCCAACTAGCCTAGGGGGTGTATACGACATGTTATAAGTTATATTATGATCAATCCAGTCCTTGAGCTATACTCCACTCCTATGTATGATGACCTGTATATATCTATCAGTTGAACTAGCTAGTCTAGAGTGTATAATCTGAAATGTGCTTACTACTATATGTTTCCCCTACCGTCAAATGATGCATTTCCCACATGTTTGTTTACTGTGACTAAAAACTGTACTCTCTTTGCCATGTCTCCTTGACTGTTGTTCCTCATGTTGTATTCTCCCTGGTCGTTCGTGAAAATAGGCATAATACTTGTCTAGTGTACTTACCTGGTAAACAAAAGCTAAATTAATAAATAAATAATATAAAATGACAGCTGTACTGTTCATGAGGTGGTGTGAAAAAAATGGCTATGTTGAAACTGTGGTGTCAAAATACTGAAAAGTACCAAACTTATGTGCGTGCATTGAATAAATTCAATGGACACCCGTAACTCAGGCATTTTTAGAAATTTATTCACCAAATTTTCAGCATGGCCTTTTGGGGACCCCACTTCATGAACACTGTCATTTTGTTAATCAGTCCCAAAAGGTGATTTTGTGCAGCGTATGCACCATTCTGCGCCAAAGGTGCGAAAACACATTTCAGGCAGGATGTAAAAAATGACAGCTGTATTGTTCATGAGGTGGGGTGAAAAAATGGCAATGTTGAAAATTTGGAGTGAAAATATAAAAAAATCGGCAAGTCACGTGCAAGCATAGTGAAATTTCAACGACCTCACATCACTCGGATGTTTTTTGGTATTTTTACACAAAACTTTCAACATGGGCTTTTTGGGACCCCACCTCATGAACACTAGCACTGTCATTTCGTTACTCATTCCTGACAGGTGATTCCGCACAAAATTACCTTTCCGGACTGAGTAACGAAATGACAGTGCCAGTGTTCATGAGGTGGGGTCCCAAGATGTCCATGCTAAAAATTTGGTGAAAAAATAATGAAAAATGATATCAACATAAATTAAAAACACCATTGACAACCATTATACAGTGCTTACCTTGATTCTTCAGTTTGTGGTTCAGCTTTGAAGAGTGCAGATGTGTCGCAGTCCACAGAAGATGATAGAAGAGAACCTCTGGTGGTAAGTTTAGGGCGGGTGTGTGTGGGGGGTGGTGGGTTACTCAGTGGGAGCATCAGGATGGGGAGACGATGAGGGACTTTTTTTTTTTAACAGGATAAAAAAAGTTGTCAGGGGACTTTTTTTTTTGTTTCAGGTATATTAAATAAATATTAAGGGATACTGGGGGTTGGCTTCCCAGTGTCTGACAGTACTGTTGGTGTTGGGGGGTAAAACATACCTGGGGACACTGGGAGTGGGCTCCTCAGTCTCCCACGTTTGGGGAGGGCTACTGCTGACGTGGGGATTGGGTACCCCGATGTTGGCAATATGTGGGATACTGTAGTTAAGTTGGGGACACTGGCATCTAGTGCCAACACGGAGATTGGGCACCCCAATGTAGGCAAAAGCATTTTTTCTTTTTAAATAACCATTTCTGCATTTTCGGCTCACAAAGTAGGATCCTACTTCATATCTCGTCATACGAAGCGAGATCCTACTTCGTATGACACTAATACAAACTAAGAATTTAATTGTTAAATAAAACATTGAAAGGGCATTTCTCGACCAGTAAAGTACAGAATGCACCTAAGGGATCCCAATAAGCAAGCTATATGTGTTGGTTCCTCCCCAGAATATCATTTTGGGAGGTTTCCAAATTAGAATTTTTCAGGCAAAACTGAAAACAAGATGGCGGCCATACAAAGTAGAAATTTTCCCATACAAAGCAGGATTCCTTCTTCAATTCATACAGCTGTCATGTAGTGCTTACTGAGCGTGCGCAGAAACAATTTTTTTCAAATTTTTAAACTGCAATAACTTAAAAACTGCATATTATTCTTTCACCAGACAAGCAAAAGGCACATGTGGTGTAGTCCCTTTCTGCCCACAAAATTTCAGACCAAAAAAACAAACTGTCTGGGCTGTAGGCAAGTTCAAAGAAAAATCCCAGCAAAGTCAATGAGTGAAAACAGTTTTTTTTCACCTGTCCATAACTCAGATACCGCACAGCTGACCGGAACGTAACTTGGTACATTAGGAGATCTACCCCACAGGACAACGCTTACCACATTTTGTGCAAATCTGTTGAACAGTTGCAAAGTTATTAAAGTGCAAAATTGTGAGTTTAACATTGAAGTGCCTACTCAATCCTAACTATAGTGGTGCGACTGCACCCCACAATATATTAGTATAGTTAAGGTTGATGAGAGCATTTAATGTTAAAGGCCAATTTGTGCAGGTTAATAACTTTTAATGGTTCAACGGATTTGCATGAAATTTGGCATGCATAACTGTTAGGGGTAGGTCTGTTTATGTGGCAAATTTTGTTTCAATTCCTTATGTGGTTTCTGAGATATAGAGTGTTGAAAATACAGAAGTTGTTGTGCTTATTGCTATTTTTTTTGTCCACCTGTATCTCAGAAATGGCTTTAGGTTCTGGTCTGAATTTTTCAGGGTAGAAAGCCTTTGCCTGACAGATGTGCCTTTTGTAGGTTTGGTGAAAAAATATTAATCCATTCCAAAGTTATTAAATGTTGAGTTTCCCAATTTTTTCTATGGGAAAAAGATGTGTTGTGCAAAAGTACCGTTTTGTTGCTGTGAAAATAGGATTCTTTTGCACTTTGTGCTTTAACAACTTTGCAGCATTTCTTGCAATTTGCATCAAAGTGGGCATGTACCCTTAGAGACTAATGGTCTCTTGACATGGCAAGTTTTATTTCAGTTAAGTGTGCAAGTCTGGAGAAATGTAGTCCCAAAATGTGTACATTGCCATTTTTTGTCAAATTCATTCTTTGCACTTGGCGCTTTAATAACTTCACAGCAGTTCTTGCAATTTGCATAAAAGTTGCCATGTACCCTCACAAGGTAACATTTGCTTGATGTAACAAGTTTCATTCCACATGAGTGTGCAAGTCTGGAGCTATAGTGTCCCAAAATGTGTACACCACCATTTTTGGGCAAATTCTTTCTTCACTTCTATGTTAAACTTTATATTTTGTGCTTTAATAACTTTGGAACAGTTCAGGTGATATGCATGAAATTTGGCATGTCCCATCATGAAGCATGACTCTCATGAAGTGGTAAGATTCATTTCAGTTTGATGTGAGGGTGTGGAGCTAGAGAGTCCCAAAATGTGTAAATCACCATTTTTTGTCAAAATCTTTCTTCACTTCTACGTTAAACTGAATATTTTGTGCTTTAATAACTTAGCTGTCATTCAGGTGATTTATAAGAAATTTGGAATGCTTCATTACAGACCAAAGATCACGTGATATGGCAAGTTTTGTTCCAGCTGAATGTGTGGGTGTGGAGATATATAGTCCCAAAATGTGTAACTCACAGTTTTTTGTCAAATTCTTTAATTTCTCTTACACTGAAAATGTTGTGCTTTAATAACTTTGCAACTGTTCAAGTGATTTGGATGACATTTGGCATGCCTCATCAGGAACCAAAGATATATTGATTTGTCAAACTTTGTTCCAGTTGGATGTGCGGGTGTGGAGATATGGTGTCTCCAGAAATGTGTAAATTACTGTTTTTGTCAAATTCTTTGTCACACTGCTGTGCACAAATGGCTTTGGGTTTTTGTCTGAAATTCTCAGGGTGCATAGGTCTTTAGTCACAGATGTGCTCTTTGAAGGTTTGGTGAAAAAATATTAATCCGTTCAAAAGTTATTACATTTCAAAGTTTTCCATTATTTCCTATACAGAGATGGAGTGTTTATGTTAAAGGCCAATTTTTGCAGGTTAATAATCTGTAATGGTTTGGATTTGCATGAGATTTGGCATGCATAATTGCTTGGGGTAGATCTGTTTATGTGGCAAATTTTGTTTAAATTCCTTGTGTGGTTTCTAAGATACAGAGAGTTGAAAATACAGAAAGTTTTGAGCTTTTTGCTGTTTATTTGTCTACCTGTATCTCAGAAACGGTTTTAGGTTCTGGTCTGAATTTTTCAGGGTAGAAAGCCTTTGCCTCACAGATGTGCCTTTTGAAGGTTTAATGAAAAATATTAATTAATTCCAAAGTTATTAAATATTGAATTTCCCATTATTTCCTATAGGAAAAAATAGATGTCCTGCACGAAAATGGATTCTATGTCGCAGGATCAGCATGAAAATTGATTACATGTCGCAGTAGACAATCCCTTTTCAGAGACAGGATCATCCTGTGTCACAGGTGGGAAGTTCTTTTTCATGTTTCGGCCATTTTGTTTTCCCACTTAATGAGTGAAACAACACAAACAAAACAAAAAAATGAATACAGTTTAAAAAATAAACATGAGAACCTGGCTAAAGGGCTCCTATTTAGCTACATTCTCATGTTTCGTTCTTTCTTTCTTTATTTATTTATTTATATATTTAAGCCCACTCCAGCTAGGGCTCGATGGCGGCATACCGCCATCCGGGACTCCTTCCCAATCAGAGATCACTGTGCATGGCCATGGGGTGGGATTTTTTTTTAATTTATTAAGTAGCTAGTTTTTCCCATCCCCATGCCCAAGGGTGCCGGTGAACAGGACCGACATCCAAGCGGTAAGAAATGGCGAGGCACGGCTTCTGCCACTCGCCTAATGATGCCCTCCCCTCCCAACACTGCCCACTAGTTGGCATGGTGCCGCCCCACCCCAGGAGAGGAGAGTTGTCAATTGGCATCTCAATCCAGCTCCCCCCCCAGCTGACCCCTGGCATCCAGGGCTCGTTCCTGAACCCAGGTCACCAGTATAGCATGAGGTGTGGCCATTCCCCGACATATCCGGTGGCTATGTTAGCGAGAGAAGCGCTTCCCCCATGTTCTCTGTATGAGAACAGTGGTACTTTCTTGAGTTTTGCACCCACAGCTGGAACTCATGCTGCCGGCTGCAGTTGTAGAAGTGAGCCCTTTCTGGTGTCAAGTGGCACCCCTCCACCCTCCGATTGCCATTCCCATTCTTTCTCTCTTTTTATTTATATTGATAATAATAATCTGACACCGGGATGCCCACTTCTGGTGTCGGATGCCCTTCCCTGCCCCCGTCCATTGTTTTAATAATAATTGCCGACATGGGGGTGCCCAATCCCCTTGTCAGCATTCACATGCCCCTACAACCAGTGTGGGACAGTGTCCCCAAATTATTGTAATATTTTATTCCCCCCCAGCAGTGTGGGACACTGGGGAGCCCATTCCCAGTGTCCCCAAATGTTTGTAATATTGTCCTGTTATGTAAAAAAAAAAAGAAAACTGTCCCGTGACATCTTGAATTTTTTTAAACCAGAAAGAAAGGAAACTGGTCCTCGTTGTCGCTGCTGACCCCGTCCCCATCCTGACCCTCCCACTGAGCACCCACAACCTCCCCCCTTACTCTACACTTACCAGCAGAGGTTGGATGCTGTCATCTTCTATGGACTGGGACATGTATGCACTCTTCAAAGCCAAACCACAAACTGAGGAATAAAAGTAAGTGCCGTATAATGTATTTCAATGGCATTTTGAATTTATTTTCATAACTTTGCTGTTTTTTGGAAATTTTTCTTCAGATTTTCAACATGGCCTTTTTGGGACCCCATCTCATGAACACTACAACTGTCATTTTGTTAGTCGGGCCCAGAAGGTGATTTTGCGGTTGCTGCGGGAAATCACCTTTCAGGACCTAATAATGACATTTCCCCACCAGTGTTCATGAGGTGGGGTTCCAAAAAGGCCATGTTGAAAATTTGGTGGAAAAATTCCTAAAAATGGCAGAGTTACACACGTTCATTGAAATTTTTCTACATGTGCTTAACTTTGGTAATTTATAATATTTTCCCTCCAAATTTTAAACATAGCCATTTCTTCACACTACCTCATGAACAGTACAGCTGTCATTTTTCACATCCTGTCAGAAATGTATTTTCGCACCTGTGGCATGGAATGGCATTTTGGCAAGGATCTGAAACATCTCACCTATGGGGTTTATGAGGCAAGGTCATAAGAAGATTGTTAAAAATTTGTGGTCAAAATATGAAAATATGTCAAAGTTATGACCATTTGTTGCAGTTTTGCTACGCCCACTTGTAACTTCAGAAATGTTACATATTTTTCCCCCAGATTTTCAAAAAAGCTTTCTTATTAACCCACCTCATGTATGTCACAGCTATAATTTTTCAAATCCTGGCCAAAATGTGTTTTTGCACCTGTGACGCGCAAAGGCATTGCAGTTGTGCAGAACTGCGTTCTTCCACAGCTATAAGGATATGATTATACTATCTGAAAAAGTAAGGAAATTCATGGCAAAAAAACTTTGTTAATGCATCAGTTAGGGTTGTTACTAAAGTGACAAAAGCAGGGAAATGGGGTGTTGTGGTTTCCAGTATTAACACCCCACCCCACTCTGCAGACACTGACAGGCATCTGGCGTGTGCCTTGGGGTCGTCAGCCCAAACACTCACCCCATTCTTCTATACTGTATCCATCTCAGCTTATTTAATTATGGAATGGGGTGAGTGTTAGGGTGATGACCCCAATACACGCCCAATGCCTGTCAGTGTCTAAGCGTGGAGGTGGGGTGTTAGGATTGAAACCCAACATCCCATTTCCCTGCTTTTGTTGCTTTAGTAACAACCCCACACCTGTTGCATTAACTAAGTTTTTGCAATGAATATATACCTATATATATATATATATATATATATATATATATATATATATATTATATGTGTATATATATATATATATATATATATAGAGAGAGAGAGAGAGAGAGAGAGAAAGGGAGATAGACAGATTGATGTACTATAGCAGGAGAAACATTTAATAATTTCATTTGGTTTCCTTTATTCATGACTGGCCATGACCAGAGTTTGAAGAAGTGAACTGTTATGTCTGGCCCTTTCACAGGACAGAATTACCACTAGCTCTTATTGGGACCAAAAATTGACCCAGAGTCCTAAAGGCAGCAGCTCGAACCATTCGACTAAAGAGAAATTCACATTAGCTGTGAGGGTGGACTGATCTGTTTAACTTTTCATGATTAACAGAATCTCACAATAGAGCATTACTGTTCATTCAGTAGCACCATAGACCTGTGTGATTTGCAGCTTTCCCATAGAAACACAGAATTTGTTGGCAGAAAGGACTGCTTAGCCTACCCAGTCTGCCCGATGGTCCCTGCCTAATCTGTCTCCACAGACCCTAACTGGTCTCCTGTGGCTCTCCCCCCTCCCTGTCTATTTACTAATATGGTTCTATGTCTGTCCGTTCATGCTTGAAGTCCCCCACTGTTTTCACCTCCACCACTTCTGCTGGCTGTCTGCTCCAGGCATATCTTCCACCCTTCCAATGAAGAAGTACTTCCTCACATTCCTGTTAAACTTCACCACCCCCCAGTTTCACTGCATGCCTCCTGGTCCTGGTTCTCATTTGATAGAGACTCCCCTCCTGTACCCTGTTCACCTCTGTGAGGTACTTGTAGGTCTCTGTCATGTCCCCGCTCACTCTTCTGTCTTCCAGGGTGTACATGTTGAGATCCCTCAGTCTCCTAGGGCTTTTCATGCAACTCTTCCACTATTTTAGTTAAAGTCCTCTGGACTGCCTCCACCCTGGCTCTGTCCTTTCTCAGGTGTAGCCTCCAAAACTGGGCACAGTACTCCAGATGGGGTTTCACCAGCGAACAATACAGTGGCAACACCACTTTCCTTATCCTGCTGGAGATACCCCTCCCAATGCCACTAGACCTACCCACTGCTTTGTCACACTGACCTGTCACTTTGAGGTCATCAGTTATAATAAACCCAAGGTCCCTTTCCTGCTTAATGACTCTCAGTACCTCCCCCTAGCCTGTACTGCAGTTCTTGGTTCCTATGCCATAGATGCATGCTTTTGTATTTTTGTGGCATTGAGCCCTAACTACCATGTTCTTGACTACTCCGTGAGTTTCCCTAAATCCCAGTGCATTCTCTCTAACCCCTCCTGAGTGTCCACCCTATTAGAGGTTTGGTATCATCTGCAAAAAGGAATACCTTCCCTTCCAGTTCTTCTGCAATGTCACTTGTGAAGACATTGAAGAGGACCCGTACCAGTACTGAGCCCTGTGCAACCCGCTGGTCACATTGTCCTTATCTGAGTGAGTGCTGTTACCCACCTCCCTCTGTTGCCTATCCATTAACCAGTTTCTAACCCAATTCACCACTTTGGATCCCTCCCCTAGACTGCTCAGTTTCTTTATTAGTCTCCTGTGTGACACAGTGTTGAAGGCCTTGCTAAAGTCCAGATAAGCGATCTCCACTGCCTTCCCCTGATCAAGTTCCCTGGTAACCCAGTCAAACAAATCAATCAGATTCATTTGGCATGATCCCCCCATGAAATCATGTTGTCTGTGGTCTTGCAACCCATTGAAGTCACGATATTTTAACAGCCTTTCCGTGTACATGGTTTCTATTAATTTCATCACCACTAAAGTGAGATTGATCAGCCTATAGTTGCTAGCCTCCTCCCTGCTACTGCTCTTATGAAGAGGGACCACATCTACTTTCTCCAGTTCTCCAGAATCAGCCTGTTTCCAGTGAATTGTTGAATAAGGTCATCAGTGGGGCAGCTAGCACCTCCCTGAGTTCCTTTAGTTCCCTTGGGTGTATTCTTTCTGGCTCCACAACCTTGTCAATCTTCAGAACTGCAAGTTTCTTCAGGACTCTACTCTGAAAATGGACCCCTCCTTTGTTCCTTCTACTCCACTGGGGTCCATCCCCATCTCCCTCCACAGTGGAGACTGAGCAGAAGTATCTGTTCAGGATGTCTGATTTTTCTTGGTCCTCTTCTGTGCAGTCTCCCTTGGCCACCCTCCTTATCCTCACTATCCCTCCCCTTGCTTCTCTCTTCTCACTTACATATCTGAACAAAGTTTTAAGTCCCTGAGCTACTTTATTTATTTTTATTTATTGAAATCTCAGATTACAACCTTTGAACTGGAAGCTCATTTACAAAGGTTCCATGTCATGACAAAACAGGGATACAGTAGTTAAATTATGCAAGTCAAAACAGTGTTAACACAGAAAACGAACAGGCAATTCAGATACAAACGTTTAACATGTAGGATTATAAAAGTACAGATATTATGGTACAGTATATGCAGCAACAAAATCATGTGTAACATAAGTGCACTAATAATGCAAGGCAGGAGAAGGAGAGAGGACCATGGATGGATAGGGACTGGTAGCAGGGGGTGAGGGGAGGAGAGGGATAGTGAAGGAAGGACTACGAGAGGGATGAGGGAAGGACTGGAGCAGCCAAGTAGGCCTTGTCAACATTTGGCAGATGAGGGAGTAGATGGGGGGTGGGGAGTCAGGGGCGATGGGGTGGGGGCATGTAAGTCTGGGTGGGGTGGGGGGATGGAGGGACATGGCTGGGGAAACTGAGCGAGGCATTAAGAGAAATATGAAAACAGGGAGGATGTGGGGGGGAGTGGAGGTGTTGATAGGGGCTTGAGCAGGTTAAAGGTATCAGTCACAACAGCTTAGGGTTGCAAGATAGTTACAAAACTTAGCTTCTAATGGGCCAAGTTTAGTATTGGATAGCATGCCCTTGCTGAGAGAGTTCAGCCAGAGGGGAGTATGATATAAGAAGGAGCACTGGCCCTAAGCGGTGCAGCGCAAAGGGACTTTTAAGGTCAGGATGTTGGACCCCCTAGTGGTGCAGGTATTGTCGGTGGGGGAGAGAAGACTTTGGACAACAGGAGATGCAAGCCCTAGCATAGACTTTTTAGCTAGAAGGCATACCTAGTACCGAATTCAACAGTCCAAGTTTAGCCATCCTGACTGGGGATAGAGGTCACAGGTATGTGTTAGGCAAGGAGCATCAAGGACAACCTGGTAGGATTTGTTGAGGGCCACTTTGACCCTCTTGAGGATTGTATCAGCGGCAGCACCATATACTACCAGTCTGTAATCAATCACAGATAGGACAGAACTGGTAACGGGTAAGTTTAGGGCACCATCTGTTAGGCAGTGCTTGTGCCCAAATAGTTGGCCAATCCTAGTATTGGATGCTTTAGCTACTAGGTCAATGTGATGAGTGAAAGAAAGGGAACTATCCTAGATGACCCCGAGGTATTTGACTCCTTTGGCTTTCCTTTCTTTTGTCTGTGCCTTTGCTCCCCCAACTGCCTTTCCTGCTTCCCTCTGTTTTACTTGATATGCCCTCTTTCCTCTGCATTTTTTTATACCTCCTGAATGCCACTCTTTTTTCCTTCACTACCATGGCCACTTCCCTGGAGAACTGTAACGGTATCTTCTCCTTCTGCTTCTACTCACTTCCTTCAATCAGAGAGCCTTAAATATGCTCTCCTTTATTGTTCTTTCTGGGCCTCTACCCCTCCCTGGCAATCCCCCCCACACACACACACACAGAAACACAGAAGGCAGTTTCTGATGCAGTCTCCAATTTTATTTTACATCTGTCCTCCTAAAGTGCAGGGCCCTCGTCCTTGCATGGTTTGCCACTGATGTTGCTTCTTTTTTAAACATAAGGCACAACCAGACATTTGGTTACCATCAAACTAACCCTAGGTGGGTCATGAAACATGAGGCAAAGCGAAGTACCTCATACCTCTAAGGTAAGATTAACCAAGATAACTTCAACTCTTGGAGTGTCTTCATGCTATTATTAAACTAAAATATTATATATTTTTTTATAAATTAATGTTTGAATGGGTAAATGTCTTTTTGTTCCATTGTATGTGAGGGTTTCCAGCTGTTATCCTAGCTGTTTTAAATAATTGTCAACTAAACAGAATACTCCATCTCCAAACGCTGTTTTATAATCACATAAAATGGGTAATAAATACCCTGTTCTGTCACTGGTGTACATCACATGACCATGCTTTATTCGGCAATGAATACACGCCTGCATCTTTTTCAGGTGCTTTTTCTCCATATATTAATTTTGTGCCCATTTCACAAGTGTGATAACACACTTCAGGCTATGTGGTTGCACACTGATATATGCACATCTCTGGTGACTGAAATAAATCTGCTTTGCCTTGTGCCTCAGAACCCACCAAGATATGTGTGCAGTGTGCACACAGTGTGCAGCTGCACACCCTGTTATGCTATCGCTTACGTATTCAACGCAAAAGAACAATCTTTAAATGTCTTTTCCTTATTTATAAATCCCGCTGTAATCAGCAGTGCCTAATTCAACAAATAGAAGACTGGATCCACTTACGATAGTAATGAAGCCGGTCTTCACTTTCTAACAAGGTGTTACTTACCTGGATTGAAGATGTTGCCCAGAAGTATGGATTTTCCTTAAAGTGGATGAGTTGGCTGACATAGCATTTACTATATAATCCAGTCCTGGCTGTGATCTGCTTGTCTAAGACATTGGGAAGGTAAAACTTGACAGAACTTGCACTGTTCACAGTGTTTTCGAAACTATAATGTTGAGCGGTTTGGAGCGCCATCAGACTGGTGCTGACATTGAACTGTGGTTCATTATTGAACAAAACGTATTTCTGAAACAGAAAGCATCCAAACAGTAAACTTGATTAATATCAAAAGTAAAGCAAGTACAAATGGGTATTACTGGAGGAAGCTGTGGGTGAGATTATCCATCCAGCGCACAAGGTTAATGTCAGTTCTTGGGTGACAATGTGTTGAGCAAATGAGTTGAACTCTTTTTGGGGTAGAATGCCTGGTGTGTTATACAGCTCTTTCCTAAGTAAAAAGTAAGGCATGACAGAGTGATTGTTATACCCCATTAACATTGTAGGTAGTGGACCCATTCCAAAGGCCAAGGGACGTCAACCACCATGAGAGGTATTGATCAGGCAGAACACCTACTTTGGAGTGTTTTATTCCACTTATGGATTTTTTTCTGTTAGTGACAAACTGTTTTTATGGGTATTTTCAGTCAAGTTCACAAGATGTGAACTGAAGTGCTACTTTTTTCATTAACTATTTAACCTTCCACTAAGCACCCCAACCCCCTTCAGCTGGACACACCCAACCTTATTTTACTCTTTGGTAACTGGGTAAGGCCTACTAGGCACAAGTGCCTGTTTTCAACGGTGACCTGGGAGCACGGGGGGGGGGGAGTGTTTAGTGACTTACTCGGAGTCACACAGTATGCAGGTGGAGTTGTGGGAATCAAACTGTGGTCTGCTGGATG
Organism: Neoceratodus forsteri; assembly: GCA_016271365.2. Lineage (NCBI taxonomy): Eukaryota > Metazoa > Chordata > Ceratodontiformes > Ceratodontidae > Neoceratodus > Neoceratodus forsteri. The sequence continues at coordinate 660,303,543 of CM057456.1, read as the reverse complement.
TAGCAAGCTCATTCACAGCTCATTACTTTAACTTCTAGGCTATATTGCCAGCCCAGATTGTTGGTTGACATATTTGGGTTATATCCCATTAACCTACCTCATGCAACCAGATTTCAACCAATTGGGAAGCATAATTGGTTACACCCATTTTATGAATAGGATATATGTGGTTGTAGTGTTACAATCCCATTTATCTCCAAATGTTGGGATAAGATCCATAACACACAAGAGGCAAAGACGTGACTGTGATAAAAAGCCTTATCCTTCACAGTGGGGATAAATGTCATTACAGTACAAACCATTACGTATACAACTAATTAAACATAATTGTACATAGAAGCATAGCACTTTAAAAGATATAACTTTTTTCAAACAAGCTATTCACAAGAGAGTTAACTAACCTTTTTTGATTTTCTCTCTCTCTCTCTCTCTCTCTCTCTCTCTCTCTCTCACTTCATTTTGTTGTAATGTGGAAATGGACAGCTTCCCATTGAAGAGGGATCATAAGAATTCATGTACACATATATTTAAGTCATTTATAAGATGGAAACATAGACAATGACAGCAGAAAAAGACCAGAGGTCCATCCAGTCTGCCCAAGTTCCCTATAATCCCTGGAACCTACTGTTCCTTTAGGGTACTAACCCTCCCCCTCCTTGTCTTCTCTCTATCCTCCTCCTTGGTCCTGTCACCCCAGTAACCACTATTCCCTTCATTATGTCCCAGCAATGCTTGAATCCCCTGACTCTGCCAAATGCACAGCTCTCACCGTTGGTGAGCGCTGCAGCAGCCATCAACTCATAAACCTCGCAGTCACACCAGCAGGAAAGCACTGCTCTAGCACGTCTCTCTGACTGTAGCCATAAGTAAAAAAATATATATAAACATTCAGAGCAATACTTCGCACTGACTGTGAAATGAAAAGAAATGTTTTTTTTTTACTGTGTTGTACCTGGAAGCAACGGGAGTTTCCTATCCCTCTTTGTTATGAAATTTAAACTCCTAGTCAAGCCTGTCCCTGTCCTGTCCCTCTTCCTGTCCTGCCAATGAAATGCTCAGCGAGTGAAGGAAATGTTGGGGATATCGAGGGAGCCGCACTTAAAGGATCTGGAACAGGAACATTTTTTTTATAGTTGATAAACAGGTTCCCACATAAAATAAATATTTGTTTAACTTTATTACACGTGTACAAAAAATCACTTGCCATGATTTTTATGTTGTAACAGCAATAAAGTGAACAGAAACAAAATGGTTTATGTATACAGTAATGTGTGATCATGGCCAAAAATCACACACCTCTCTCTCTCTCGCTCGGGTATTTAAAGGCACTTGGTGCAAGCACCTCATGCCTAATGACACCCTTGAGAGGTGTGTGATTATTGACCTATAATCATACACCATCTCATGCACTACTGCATACAGAAACCATTGCTTTTGACTGATTTTTGGCAACATATATTAAATGGTTGGTGTCACAGAACAGAGCATAGGGTCCACTGTCATCACAACTGCATTCTTACCAACAATATATCAGTTGTCGTTCTGATTCCTTCTGATATCAGTTCTATTGCATAGTCCTCTTTTTTGTCAGAAGCCTCCAAAGCACTAGATAGCAAAGAAACCAATTTCTCTGTTATTCCCTTATCCAGCAGGAAGTCCCGAGAGATGGCAGGATCACCGAAGAGCTTAGAGAATTCTTTGATCTTTTCAGTGACAAGCATCGCACTTTCAACTGTGACCTTTAAAACAATAACAAATACATTCTGTCAAACTTATGGATATTACATTGTTGCAGAAGTGATATTTTAGCTTGTATGTGTGAAAAGTAGTGAATGGGTCCTCTGTTTTGACAGTTAAAATTACAGTTGTGTGTGTCAGTGGAGTGAAGGGATTGTAAATTACCTAAGTACTACTGAATCACTACTGCTCTCTATCCTATGATTCTATGCATGATCTGGCCTGTTTTGTGACAGAAAAGGGGGTGCATACTGGGTGTAGTAGCTATACGTTGAGCCCCCAACCCCAGACAAACACTTGGGGCAGGGATTCACTACCCCTGTCACTGTCAGCTTCTCCCATTAAATGTGTAGTAGTGATGAGAGAATGGGGGCAAACTGGGGTCACAGTTAACTAGGACACTGGGCTTCCAATCTGAAACCAATCCAGCTCTGCAGTGGATCCTGTTCCCTGCAAGAGCAGAGACTCATGGGATACCAGAGCTGGGAAAATGTATAATGTATATTTTGCTATTAAATTATGTCTTATATGATTTTTATTTTGCTTTATTGGATTTGCTGTGTATTTAGCTTTCTTTCATTCCATATATTTATACACATATTAAAACTGAGACAGTAGAATCCAGGTAAATTCTGGCGTGATCACCAGTACAAGCCCATAATTTCAGATATGAAAATAGAATTTGATTATTTCCTTCACCATAAATCTGTGCCCTCATATCTTTTTTTCTTCAGTTAAATGACTGCCCAATTACTTCCACAAAAGCTGGAGCTTAAATTTGGGGCTCTGTTTGTTCCCCGACGTTTAGTACTTCTGCTCCAAGCCACAGCATTTTTAAAACCCTTAGCCTTGGGATAGGCTAGCAAAAGGGATTTCAGACTTTGCCTAGGATCTGACTTGGGTCTGAAGTTGGTCTATATATGTGGACCCTTTTTAATTGCAGAAAGTTGCCTCTCATGAGTCTGTTGGGGCACAACCAGACTTCATAACTGTTTTGAATTATGCTGATGTTTATGTGAACTCTGGAGAGGAATTTTTGTGTCAAGAAAAGAGTGTTGAGCCTTGCTAAAGTATGGGAGGGGGCATGGACAGGACCGATAAGCCATGGCAGACCACGAAAAACAGCTTGATTAAAAAAAAAAAAAAGGAGTGACAGAAAGTTATAGCAATTAACTTTCAGTAGCTAAATTAGGCATACAAGTCTTCATTTCATAGCAAAGGGAGAATGTAGCTGTTCTGGTCTTTGAAAATAAAGTTGCTGGATAAATTGATACCTTTTAGACCAACAAATGACTTGTGCAAACACGACATAGTACACAAACGTTCAGGGCCACATGTGACCCTTCATTGGGCACAAACATGTAATGATAGGACCTGTGCTGCCCTGAAAGATTATGTACTATACCATCTTTGTATAAGATATATGTTGGTCCAATGAAAGCCATCAAACTATCCAGTGTCTCAGGCATGCAAGTCTGAAATCCCATTTATAAACTGGAACCATAAGATTTCATTGATACCCCAATCAAAAATACCTGATAGACCCACCCCAGTGGGGATCAGCAGACTGTCACATGGGTGGTGTGAACTGATGGCCACAACATATCGCAGCTAGTATAAACCAGTTAGGGGTGGAATCAGCTTGGTAAGGATCACAACACATCATGACCCAGGGGGGCCTTGTCGACCTCTCCCACCAAACAATGGATATGAGGTAATGAAACCCAGTGGAAAAAGTAAAGGGAAGTGCAGGACAAGTTGTTGGAGGATGGTGTGCACCACCACAAGGAGTCAGGAAAACAAGACACCAACACTACATACAGTGGTCGAAAAAGGTAATCTCGACCTGGTGGCTGTCACAGAGACTTGAGCACCCTCGAGCCACAAGTGGGATGTGACCATACCAGGATACTCAATGGTCAAAAAGGACAGGACAAAGGATATGGGTGAAGCAGTAGCACTGTGCATTAAGGAGGGTACAGAGACAACAGAAATGGATACACTGGGAGACTGAAGAAAGCTGGAAACCTTGTATGTAATAGCAGCAACAGGAAACAAATTAGGACTGGAGTGGTCTACAGACCAACAGGCCAGGACCGGGGGTGGATAAGAAACTATGGGAGATGCACAGGAGGATGGCAAAATTAGGAGAATTTGTAGTAGTGGGGGATGTTAAAGGAAAACTGTCATTTGCAGGCTCCGCCTCAAAGCTATCCTCAGTTTAGCTTTTGTGGAAAGTGGCTTTTCTCGTCACTAAGTAGTTTAATTTAACTATGAAAGTCTGCTACCCGTAAGCATGGTGGACGTGAGCTACTCCATTAACTGTAAAGGTGCGGTGCTACACTGTGCACTTCAATACAAATGCATTGAAGTGCATGGTGCGGTGCCGCACCTTTACGGTTAATGGAGCCGTTCTAGCATCCGTCATACTTCTGGGTAGTGGACTTTTCATAATTAAATTAAACTACATTGTGGCATGAGGAAAGAGCCTCTTTTCTTACAAAAGCTAAACTGGAGGGTAAGCATTGCATGGGTGGGAGCCCCTGCAAAGGACAGTTTTCTTTTAACATGCCAGATGTGGACTAGACAGTCCCAGCTGTGGTAAGTACAAGGAATCAACTCCTGGTGGAAGCATGGCAGAAAGTGTTCCTAGTAGAACTGGTCCAAGACCCAACATGGGAAGGGGCCTATGGTACTCACTAACAATGGGAAGTTCCAAAATGTGGTACTCCAGGAACCACTAGGGTCCAGTGACCACAAGGTAGTGAGACTGAAGGTCTAAACAATAAATAAACTTGATAATGATACACCAAGGGAGCAAGTTCACTAAAAGTATGGGATTTCAGAAAGGCAGTGTCTGACAGGATGCGGGCTTGTTGAGAGAAAGCATAATGAGAGTAGGGCAGATAAATGGGGTAGAGGAAAAATGGTAAGCATTCAAAACATGAGCACTAGAGGCAGTACCAAGCTCCTCTTGGGGGGGGCATCATAGGGCAAAAGAACAAGAGGCCCCTTGTGGTTCACTATAGACATGAGGAGTGCGGTAAGAGCAAAGAGGAGCTTGTTCATAAATATAAGGACAGTCAAAGGGAGGAGTAACTAAAGATAACCAGGGAGACTCAAAGGATGGTCAGGGAAGCCAAGGCAGAGAAATAACTCAGGCTAGCAAAGGGGCTGAAGCAGGGAGACAAAGCATTCTTCAGACACATATGGGGGAAGCTTAAGGCCAAGGGGGTATAGTGAGGCTTATGAAGGGGGAGACTGGGAGGAGCAGGACAAAGGCAAGGAAGAGATACTGATGCAATGTTTTTGTTAAGTATTTACTAGCAGAAAAGAAGGACTGCTGCCAGAACATGGTGTAAAGAGGGAAGGATTGGGGGGGGGGTCACAAATGGGTTGGGCAGTATAATGTAAGAAAGGCTGATGGAAAAGTTGAAAGGTCTGAAAGTGTTCACAGAGGCCTTGAATGTAACAGCAGCTCCACTTACATACATATTTACCTGCTCACTGGCCACAGGGGTGGTCCCTAAGGACTGGAGAATGGGAGATATGGAATCAAGAGGGGGAGATCTTGCTAGGCAAATCTTATCGACTGGGTGACCACAGTGGCTGACAAACAGCATGCAATTGATGTAATATACTTAGCTGTTTAGTAAGGTCTTTGACTCGGTCCCCCACAGGAGACTGATTAAGATGCTAAGAGACTTGTGGGTGGAGGAAAAGTTGGCGACTGGTGTAGAAAGCTGACTGAGAGGAATGTTGCAAAGGGTAGCAGTAAATGTGGAGTTCTCAGAGGTAAGAGATGTTAGGTGTGGAGTAGCACTGGGTTCATTGCAGAACCCTGTCCTTTTCAGTGAGTTCAGATGTGACATGGGGAAGCCATAAAGAACAAGGTCTGCCCCTTCAGAGATGACATGAAGATCTGTGCAAAGATGACAAATTAGGGGATAATGGAACTTAAGGAGGATGTAAGCAGGCTGGAGAACTGGTCAAAGATCTGGTAGCTGTGCTGCAACACAAGAAAAGACAAGGTAGTTGAAAATGTTTGGTCTGTCATTTCTTGACCCCGCTCCAAGAGGTCCACAGAAAGATGGTCCAACATAGCCGGTGTTGGAGGCAGTGTGGTGAGGATCAGGCAAGGCATTACTATATTTTCTGGGCCTGTCCACATTAACTACTTTTATTACCTCAATTGAGGAAGCACAAAGGGAAATATTCTCTCTGCAAATTCATCTCACTGATCACCTGTTCCTCTTCATGCTGTATCCTCCAGATCTGAGAGCTCCTACAACCAAACACCTCCAGGGGAACCTTATTATAATGCCTAAAAAATGTATTACTAACTCTGGTTCAAGATTGGGAGCCCCACAATAGAGGACTGAATCACATTAGTGAATGCCACATACACCATAGAAACCCTAACATATTCAGTGAGGAAGCAGGAGATGGGGCATAATAGTGGGAACAGATGGCTCCTGTATGTCATAAATAGGGACCCATCTTTTGTACAGTAGGTGGGAGATAACATTAGCAGAAAGGGACTAGAGGGGGCTGACATCCATTCACAAGCTGAAAGATTTACATTATGGAAGGTAGCCTCCTGTATCCTTTTGAACTCAGGAAAAGAATGAATTTCTTGTAAACACACTAACTAATGTATATTCATTTGTCTGTCCTGTGCTACTGTAACAATCTTGTATTGTGTTGTTGTTTTAGTCAAGTCTCTGTATGTATCAGAAACCTTAACAAAATTTGATTATAAGACAAAACAAGGTGATGTACACTGGAAAAAGGAGCTCAAGGGTACAGTACATAATGGTGGGGGGGTACTGGAATGTACAATGGATGAAAAGGACTTAGAGGTCCTAATTTCAAAAACCTGAAGTCTACAGCGCACTGTAATAAAGCTGTGGGAAAGGGGAACAGGATGCTGGGATGCAGTGGGAAGGGATCAACAGTAGAAATTGGAAGGTAATCCTCCTGCTGTACTGGTTGCTGGTGAGACCGCATCTGGAGTGTTGTGAAAGGTACTGGAGTCCATACCTGAGAAAAGATTACAATAAAGTGGAAGCAGTACAGCACAGCACAGCACAGGGTAAACAAGATGGTCCAGGGTCTGGAAGAGCATGATATACAAGAAGAGGCTGGAGGACTTGAACATGTGCGCCCTCGAGAAGAGACAGGGCTGACATGATAGAAACATGCAAGTACCGCCATGGGATAAACAGGGCTGACGTCAAGGCCATTTTTTCCTTGAGCTCAAACAGATAGACAGAGGGAAATTCACTCAAACTAGCAGGAGAAGGCTATTCAAGAAAGATATCCACACACACTTTTTTTTGGAAACACTGGTGGACAAGTGGAACAAGCCACCAGAAGAGGAGGTAAAGTCCAAATCAATGATTTGTTTCAAGGGGGCGGGGGTTGGACTGGCATATGGGCTTAGTCGGGGGGGCAGAAACTAAAGGACGGATGGCCACTAGGGCCACAGCAGGGTAGTCATGTAGTGTGGGCAGATTGGATAGCCCGCGAAGCCCTTCATCTGCCATCAATGTCTATGTATCCATGAATCTATGGGCATATGAACATGCAGCATGTAGCATATAGCTGCACAGTCACATACTGGTCTGCATGCCTACTACTGTTAAAAACATTCTTGCAAGCTGAGTGCTGATGCATGTTATAGAAGTTGAATGTTGAAGCGTGTCCTCACACAAAACATGAAAAAAGCATCCAGGCACATCAATGCTTCCTCACCCTATAGAAATGCAAAGCAATTAAAAAGCACAAGATTGCACCCAGGTAAAGACATACAGCAGAAATGACCAATCGTAGCATTTAAACAGGTTGCTCACCTGTAACAGTAGTTCTAGGAGTGGTATATGTTGTTCATCCACACTTTCTGGCAACGTCCTTTCCCCTTTAAATCTTGCCGGAAAGTCTTCAACCTGGCTCCTCCCACTCACGCGGGTGGTATATCCCTTGGCTCTGCCCCATGATGCCAGATCTTGTCAATTGGAAAACAGAGTGTGTGCGCCGAAGCTGGGGAGGTTGGGTGGGTCCGTGTGGATGAACAACATATACCACTCCTTGAACTACTGTTACAGGTGAGTAATCTGTTTTTCTAGGGACGTGGATATGTTCTTCTATCCACATTATCTGGCAGACTCCTAGTAGTTCTCTGGGAGGAGGGAGGCAAGGCGCACATCCCCTATTTAGGAAATAGGGACTGGAGAACTGAGGCCCCAAAACCAGCATCTCGGCGTAACTCTAGGTCAATGTGGTAATGGGAAATGAAGGTGTGTGCTGACTTTCAGATAGCAACTCTTCAGATTTCCTGGATAGGGATGTCCCTAGGAGCAGCCACGGGAGGCTCCCTACCCACCAACCTATAGCAGAGATCAATGCAGGACATGATCCATCTGCCAATCATCCGCTTGGCTGCAGATCTGCCAGGTGCGGCTTCAGCGTAAGTGACAAACAGCTGGTGAGCCTCTCTCCAAACTCTGGCCATGTGCTCTTTGTAATATGCAAGTGCTCACCTCAGGTCCAGAGTATGGAGCCTGTATTCAGAATCCAAGGTGTAATTTGGGTAGAACACTGGAAGAGTCATCACCTGGTTCAGGTGAAACTCCGACACAACCTTCGGAAGGAACTTCGGGTTGGGACGCAGGACAACCTTGTCCCGGTGGAAAACCAGGTAAGGAGACTCAACAGAGCACCTGGAGCTCCCCAGTCCTTCTGGCTAATGTAATGGCCACCAGCAAGGCAGTTTTCCATGACAGGTGTGACATCTCACATATGTGCATCGTCTCGAATGACTTGCCCATGAGCTTTGCCAATACCGGCAGTAGATCCCATGGAGATAGAGGTTCACGCACTGGAGGGGATATGTGATCTAAGCCTTTGAAAAAGCATCAGACCACCATCTCCTGCGCCACCGACTGCTGACTGTCCCGTGCCCGGTAAGCAGAGATGGCTGTCAGGTGCACCTTAAGGGTCATCGACCAAAGTCCTGCATTGGAGTGAAACCACAGATAGTACAAAATGCTGGACACCGGACAGGTCAGGGGGTCCAGACCCTTGCCCTGACACCAAATGGAGAATCTTTTCCACTTGAAGGCATAGCATTTTCTGGTCGATTCCTTTTGAGAGGCCTCCATGACAGTGAAGACATCTTTGGAGAGACCCAAAGCCTGGAACTCTAGCTGCTCAGGAACCAGGCTGTCAGGTGCAGGGATTGAAGGTCCGGGTGGAGTACATTCCCCTGATTGATGGAGAGCAGGTCTGGGCATGCTGGAAGACACCTTGGGAGCCTGTTGCTGAGGCTGACGAGATCTGGGTACCATAACTGGTGTGGCCAGTCCGGATCCACCAGGATCACCTGTGCCTTGTCCCTCCTGACCTTGAGCAGTACTTTGTGGACCAAGGGAAGTTGAGGGAAGACATAGAAGAGGCTTGGGGTCCATGGCCTTAAGAAGGCATGCCCCTGCAAAGAGCCTTGCTGGGGGGGGCGGGCACAAAACAGCCTCAGCTTTGCGTTCTCCCTGGAGGCAAACAGGTCCACCTGGGGGGTGCCCCACTGGGAGAAGAGACTGTGAATTACCTCTGGATGGAGAGACCACTCGAGAGACACCTCGCCCACCTGGCTGAGAGTGTCCGCCAACTGATTAGAGGCTCCTGCCACATGGATGGCTAGGAGATCTGTCTCCAGGCTGCACACTAGGTCCAAGTGCAGAGAGCTTCCTTGCACAGTTGCAGGGAATATGTCTCTCCCTGTTTGTTTAGGTAGTACATGGTCGTGGTGTTGTCCGTCTGGACTTGAACCACTTGACCCCAAACAGAGCGAATGCAGTCATCGCCAGGTGAACTGCCCAGAGCTCCAGCAGGTTGATGTGGCATTGGGACTCCTTGGGGGTCAAGAGCTCGTGGACTCTGTGTTCCCCCAGATTGGCACCCCAGCCCATGAGAGAGGCATCATTTGTCAGGATGACAGTCAGCTCGGGGTGGACAGACAGGATCCCTTCCTGCAGATGTCCTGGAACGATCCACAATTGGAGAGCATCCCACATCAAAAGGGTTACAGTAACCAGTTGGTTGAAGTGACCTTTGCGCTGGGACCACTGGCTGGCCAGCTCCCACTACAGAGAGTGCATATGCCACCGGGCCCATGGACCACGGTGGTGCAGGTCGCCATGTAACCCAGTAGCCGCAGGAAGTCCTGGGCAGGGCGCAACTGCCCAACCAGAAATTATCAGGAAAAGGAGAGAACCTCCGCCCTGTCCGCCAGTAGCCTGGCTCTGGCTCGGCAAGAGTTGAGCTCTGCCCCGATGAAGTTGATCACCTGCAAGGGCACGAGTTCTAATTTGGACTTGTTGACTAGGAGGCCAAGGTTGATGCAGGTCTGAAGGGCCAGATCACTGGACCATTCCACCTCCTGCCTGGAGGAACCTGCTAGCAGCCAGATGTTCAGGTAGGATACACCCAGACTCCTCGATGCCTCAGGTGGGCCACCACCACTGTCATGCACTTAGTGAAGGCCCAGGGGCTGAGAAAAGGCCAAATGGCATGGCCTGGAACTCATAGAGGGTTCTCTCAGCTCGGAAGTGGAGGAACCTTCAGTGGGACAGATGGATTGGGACATGAAGCAATGCATCCTGTAGATCCAGAGAGCAGAACCACATGTCCTGCTTGAGAGGTGGTATTATCTGAGACAGAGTTACCATCCTGAAGGTGCAAGACCTGAGAAATTTGTTCAGGTCGTGCAGATCTAGAATGGGGTGCCACCTCCCCATCCATTTCGGCAGCAGGAAGTACATGAAGACAAACCCTGGGTGTACTGGAGGATCCGCTACCCTGACCACTACCATCTTGCAGAGGAATTGGGCTATGTCATCTTGAAGAGCCGACTAAGTGTCTGCGGATACCAGGTCCTCCCATCGTGCACGGGATTGGATTGGAGGGTACTGCTTGAACTCCAGAGGCAGACCTTGGATAACCACTTCCAGAACCCACCTGTCCATGGTAACAGTGGACCAGGTGGAAAGGAAGTGGTGGACCTGGTCCCCCCACAGGAGGGCCCACGAGAGGTGTGATGGGCATGGGGGTGACAGCCCCCATTCTGTCACTGGGCAAGCTTGGAGGATGAGGAGGACCGGGCCGAGGAGCCACCGAGCCCTTTGCCTCTGGACTTTCAGGGCACCAAAGCCACTGACTTGGGCCGGGGGTGCCAAGATTAAGCATGTTGTCCTGACTCATACTGGGCTGGTATGGCCACAGGGGTGGAAGGCCAAAAGGGCTTGCGCTTATGCTGCTTTGAGCCCTTTGAATCCTTCTGGACAGATGTAACAGAGTCCAAGGTGGCACTGGACTTCTCGATATGCTGGAAGTGACCGTCTACACTGGGCCTGAACAGGTCAGTACCCAGAAAGGGTATATCCACCAATTTATGCTGAGTGTCTGCCATGAAGATCGAGATCCTCAGCCAAGCCCTACAGTGCATGGTGATTGCGGCCACCACCGAGTGGGCACAGGAATCCCCAATGTCCAGAGCTGTCTGGAGCTGCTGTTTGGCCACAGCCAAACCCTGATCTCAGACCTGTTTGACCATGCTCTGGAGGTCCACAGGAAGATGAGGAAGCACCTCATCCAGAGAGCCCAATAGGGCGTGGGAGAACTGTGCCATAATGACGGCTGAGTTCGCCTGGTGGAGATCAAGCAAGGAGGCAGCATAAACCATTTTAGCTGAGTAGTCCAATTTCTTGGACTCCTTGTCTGGAGGTTTATTGATGTCCTTATGACCCGAGCACAAAAAAATGGAATCAGTCACCAACCCCTCAGCCATGGGGTATTCTGTGAACTCTGAGAGGGAACCGATGGGCACCACATATTTGGGAGCCATTAGGGCTGATGGCACAGGGCAGGAAGCAAGGTGCTGCCAAAGCTCCAGGACAGGGCCAACAGTGGCTTTGGCCACTGGGAAGGCCTCCATTGGGGAATCCCCTTTATCCAGGATATTCGTAAGGGGATAATGAGCCGCTTTTGAATGGGCTCTAGTGGCATCCCCGTAGACTTGGAGATAAGATGGAGGATGCCTAAGAAGGATGAGGGTCCCTCCTCCATTGAGAGACCCCCCCCCCCACCAACTGTTCGTCAACCGGACGGGAGTGCAGTGAGGAGTCCTCAGACTCCAAAGGGTTTGTGTACAGTGGCCAACCACCCTTGTCACTCTTGACCTGCTGTGGATAGTCGGCTTGAGAATGACCAGCAGCCTATAGGGAAGCCCTTTAGCCAGCAGAAACTCCTTGGTCGATGCCCTGATTGGTGGCTATGGGGTGGTGGTTCCACCACAATCAGTGGAGATGCCACCTTTGGCAAAGCCAAGATGGTCTTCACTGGCTCCACAGGCGGAGGGACGGTGTCGACCTGCTCTAAAGATGCTGGCATCAGCCAACCAGGTGATAGCCATGTGATGACCACTGTGGCAGCCGGGGCCGGCTTCGGACCAGCCAACACTAACTGTTGGCACATGAGGTCCTCGTAGTGTCAATGCAGTTTGTGCCAAAGCCTCTCCTCAGCCAAGGAGGACAAGATTGAATAGCGGCGGCGCTGCTTCTTCTGGTGCCGAGAATGACGCCGGTGGGATCTGCTCGACCCACTAGATGAAGAAGACCGATACCTAGATCTTGATCATTGGGGGGAACAATGGGGGTGTGTGGAGGGAGCCGGGGAGTGCTACGGCTCCTCCTGGTCTGGGTTGGTGGCCTTAGAGTTCAGCCCAGCAGACTGGGTCAGTTCATCGGCCAGTAGGACCAGAGTCTTAAATAGAGAGTTATCGGCCTCATCAAGTGACAACAGGTTGACTGGGCTGAGAAAAATCTCAGCCAGATCTTGGCCTGCAGCCCTGATGGGGGTACAGTGAAGCCAGAGGCTAAGGCCGAGGTTTGGATCGTGGTCGAAACCGAAGTTTCTTGGGACCGAGAATGCTCTTGATCCCAAGAACATTGATGGTGAGTCTTCTCTTTTTCTCTCGACTCTTCTTCTTCTCTTGGGAGCGCGAGCTGTGCGAACCTGAAGGGCCCTGTCCCTTGGTTGGGAGGGACTGGCACAGCTCACTGAAGGAGCCTGAAAAGGTGGAGCCCAATTTCAGAGGAACGAAGGCTGAAGCCAAAGAGGACTGTTTGGCGGCCTGAGCAGCCTCCTCCTCCTTGAAGGCCTTCATCTGCTCCAGCTGCTCGGCGGACCCCACAGCCACAGAGATCATGCAACGGGCTTCCTTGGATTTGATCAGTGGGTTCTGTTTCTCCGGGCCGCCCAACTGCAAACAGGTGAAATGGTCGTCGAGCACTACGTGGTGAAACGAGTGACAAATATCGCAAGCCTGGGTATCATGATCATGGCCTAGGCAGTAGATGCATGTGTCATGTGGGTTGGTATGCGACATCTTCTGCCCGTAGGAACACTGGTGGAACCCAGGCGAGGACTTTTCCTCCATCACGGTTGCAATCGAAGATCATGTTGAAGACAAAACTCTAATGAGTTTAAGTTTTGGGATAAAATTTGAAGAGTTGAGCACCAGGGCCCACTCAATGCAGGAGTGGTAAGGAGGGAACCTGCTTCTTCCAGTGCAAATCAAGATCTGGCATCATGGGGTGGTGCTGAGGGGTATACCACCCGTGTGGGTGGGAGAAGCCAGTTTTGAAGACTTTCCGGCAAGATTTAAAGGGGAAAGGAAATTGCCAGATAGTTGGATAGAACAACATATCCACATCCCTAAAAAAACTTTTTTTTTCTCGTCTCTGTCCTTTTTAGCTGTACAAACTAGCACAACCCTCTAACTAATGCAATCATTACGAGTGACACTGCACACATACAGAGTCCTGTACGCTCTGAACTTTTCACAGTAATACTGGAAAATGGCAAGTCAACAAAGAAAATGTTACTTTATTAAAGAAATACCTAAACAGTTTGAGGTGGCACAATGAAAAGTGTTTCTTGGGAGATGAGCAGCGTGAGGTAGATTGGGATAGTCCGTAGGTTTGATTCTGTTGGGGCACACTCCTCAGTTAGATTCATGCAACTCATTTTATAGAACTGATTTCAGAACCTTACATGTTGATGTAGCTTTTTCTATAGTTGTGGCTCCGTAGTTAGCCACTGGGGGAGGTGGGAATGCTAGTGCTATGCTTACATATAATGGGAAACAGAAATCAAGATACCTGTCTGGGAACTTTAATAAGATCACCCAACAGTGACACAATATCAGTCAGCTCATCCTGAAAACAAGTGAAAAAAAGAACACAGGGTTAGTAAGTTGAAATGTTACTTGAACCATGCAACCAAGTATAATTAACCCTTACAATGCTATTGATAAATACTATAGGTATGGCTTAAAATTAATACCCAACTAAACTTGAACTGATAAGCAAACTTGACAGATGTATTGAAAACTCAGTCTCATATGCTTTAACACAGTAACAGCCTCTAACTATTTTTTCAAAAAGTAGGAAATCTGTAGCAAAATGTACGTTAATGCACCATTAGGGTTCCATAACCATAAGAAGAGGGAAATGTAGTGTCATGATTTTTTAAACCTAAATGCCCTCGTCTTTGCTCCAGTCTCTAGCCTGCTTACCTAAGGTGAAGCTATAGGTCTGTGGCAGTGCCTCATGGGTCTTCTGCTTTTAAACTGCAGGTCTGGGGCTGAAACAAGACTGGCTCCTAACTTGCTTGGAAGCAGGATGCAGGATGCAGGATGCACAGGGTCCTTCAGACCCTAAAAAAACAAGACCGGAGTTCTAACTTGTTTTGCAGAGGGCTCTTTGGGATTGTGATCTGGATTTTGCGTTGGCATTCAGTTTGGAGGAGCTCATGGGGGTGATACATGGGGTGGGCAGAGTTAGGGTTCAAAAACCCATAACATCGGATTTCCATACTTTTGATGCCTTAAAACCCTAAGTTGTGTGTTAACATATTTTTTTACAATGAATTTTTCATATCTACACAAACCCTGAAGCTAATCCTGTCCCCCACCAAGAATGATCACACTGTGTTGAAATCTCAATAGTAGTAGTAGGTATATCAGTATACAGTAGCAGTCACAGGGAATCAGCGTGGAGTGGAGATGAAATGTAAACACACACTGCCACCACGTCACAGGGTTGTTACCCTGGCCCTGTTAAGCTGGTGCATGTTGCCATTGGAGTTATACAGCATTTGTCTGGTCAAACAGTGCAATGCCAGTGAATTGTGCTGCCCCATATAAGCCGCCCTTGGAATCCCTTGCCAAGGCTGGCTGGGGGCTGAGTGCATTGCAGAGATAAGGCATTTGTCCCTGAGGGAAGGACAGCACAAGGGCTGTCCAATATTCCTTCATCCCCTGCAGGCCTACCATGAAGCACCATTAAAATTGAAAGCAACTGCTGAACCCTTTTTCCAGTTGAAGAAGGGGCGACGCTGATGCAGTGGCTGGAAATTTGATGCAGGGCACAAGAGGAACCAGTGGAAGTCTATATGGAACAAGATAAGAAAATAATACAACTGTAGGGAATTGCACTGAGGAAACAGCTCAGCTGTATACACTTGGTATCACAATGTCCTGAGCACTAGATATAGATATAGAAAGGAGAGGGGGACAGGGTCAGTTAGGAGAAACTAAAATACTAAATACAAACAAATAACTTCACTGCTTGAACTATTTTCATTCCCTGCATGCTGCTGCCACCCCATATAGATGATCAGTAACTACTGAAATGAAAAAAACCAAAAGGCCGCTCTGGAGAGTGACAGTGCATGCGATAGTCACAGCTCAAGACAGAAATGAAAATCAGGCACTCAGACAGCGAAGAACCTATGATTAGTATCAAAAACTAAAATCTTTGAGCAAACACAGAATTAACACTTACAGTGCGACTACAAGCAAAACCACTTGGGGTCATTATAAGTGTTACTCCACTGTTTGCAGTAGTAGATGTTTGTTTCTGATGCCTGATCAGTAACTGTTCCATTCACTAAGCCCTAAACATATGCCGCCCATCCAATAAACAGTTGCAAGGTACTGTCGCTAACTAGTCCGAATGACCACTTCCTGACAGGCCTAACTTTGTGCCCTAGTGTCACGTATGACAGAAATTGCAGACCTTACCTGTGCAAGCACAAACCATATAGTGACTGCACAGCAAAGAGGGCATAGGTCACCTTGCAGATGACCCACAGGGCCATGCACAAAGCATGGTGGCCCTTGTTAGCTTGGTTTCAGATGTAGCATCATCCCCTGTCTGTAGAATTGCTATAGGTAGGTGTTGGGTGTCACAAAGCTGTGAATGGGCACTGTTCA
This sequence comes from Neoceratodus forsteri, assembly GCA_016271365.2. Taxonomy (NCBI): domain Eukaryota; kingdom Metazoa; phylum Chordata; order Ceratodontiformes; family Ceratodontidae; genus Neoceratodus; species Neoceratodus forsteri. The sequence goes on along the minus strand of CM057456.1, from coordinate 660,287,471 downwards.
GTAGCAGCTGAAGGGTTAGGGTGGGGATGTAAGCCAATGTGCCACATTATCGCAAGACTCAGGCAAGAGAGGGAAGTTCTACTAGACTACCAGGGATATGGCTAGTAGTAAAAATGCAAATACAGCGCACACATACAATGATTGTCTAAAACAAACTGCCTGTTTTAATTAATGGAGCACACAGATGGCAAACATCTCATGTGACTAGAAGACCATGGAGACTCGTGACCAGCCATACCCAGAATTGGCCAACAGGCAAATGGGTGGGGGTAGGGGACATTTCTGGGTGGCACCACCAACAACCATGGCCTTACAGCACAGTATTGTGCAATGTAGCAGGTGGTTTGCTATGCTGCATCTCCATGGGAGTTGCACATTATCATGTTAGGCAGCACAGACCCTGCAGGCACCCATGAACATCTGACAATGCCACTTGCATTACCACAATTGCAGGTGGACTCTTCCCTCTACTTTTGTGTATGGCTTCAGAGAGTAGTGGCACAATGAGTGACCATTTGCCCTCCATTTTGCACCTCCCTCTTTAGTAAATGTGTATCGATCCCTTTGATTTTTAACACTCAAAAATACAGTGTTGGCTTGAAAAAAGGAAGTACCCTTAACAACAAACAGTTTAAAGTTGTAAACTGTACAGATATCGTTTCCAATTTTTCTCTTCCTTCCTCACTCCCAGGTTCCTCTGTTGGAACTCTTGAGCAGCCAATGATGTGAAGCAATATTTTTTCTATTATGTAGCACTGTTCTAATGTTGCTTATATACGGTCGTATTCTGCAATTTAACTTATATGATCTGCTCATGTTTCATACTGTAATAATTCTATGGCAAGTTTTGGGATACAGTATTATCCAAATGAACAAAGTCAAATTGTACCTGGTTACCAATCTCTAAACCGCAAACAGCAGCTAGCAATGCGCTTCGTGTTCCTCTCTGCTGTTCTTCAACTCCACTGGGCTCTGACTGCAGACGGTTCAGTACTTTGGTCAGGATAAATATATAGTTTCTGATCTCTATGCTGTTCCCCATCAAGATGAGGGTGGAGAGATTATTTAGGCCTGCAACGTTTCTGTGAATATCCAAAGCAAATAATATATAACAGTGCAGCCTTATGCTTATACAACCATACAATCATTCTCGCATCACAGCTCCTCAAACTGCATTACATGTTTCATTGCAGAATAAACTAGAGCACCTCCTGGTTAGTTTTCCGAACACTATTTCACAGTTAGAGGGCTACACTCCAAGATAATGCATGATCAGATTTCTGTAATCTTAAATAACAGAAACCTCGTTGTGGCAGTTGTATTTCATTAATGTAGCCCTTGTTATGCCTAATTCATTGATAGCTATACCAATGAAAGACAGCAAAGATTATTTAAGACATAAGCAACGTATGCACGAGACTTTAGTGCAAGTTAAATGCAAATGTTTTGTGAGGAAAATGCAAAGACATTGGGAGGATTTCTTGCATAACATTATATCATCAAGGCATAATTATTTTATTGACTTTGCTCTAAGTTCAGAGTCTGTGCATACTAATAAAAATGCAAGTGTTATTCCTGGATGTTAAAAGGCTGTCCTCCCTTATCCTGAGTTGTCATGGCAAACCTCTTGTGTAAAACTGATGTTACCTCATCCCAAAAGGGCAGCTTAACTTCCTTCCTTCAGGAACAAAGTGAAGAGGACTGCCACCCAGCAGGATCAGCCTTTCATTCAGCAGATGCACTGGACTTTTGCTGTCATACCCCTAGCTATGCACAGCTCTGTACAGCTGCTGCCTTCATGGAGGTAAAGAAATGGCCCCCCATCGGGTGAAGAGAAGCATCCAGGAACAGGGCGCACACCTTTCACAACTAGAGAAAGCATTAGGGCCACCACAGCTCTAACCCAACACCAGTATGCAGGATGCCCCCCCCCCCAAACAATATCTTGTGCAGCAGCAGCTATATCTTTATTTATTGACTGATTTGTTGACCGGGTAGGTACGTTGTTCCTATGGAGCCTTTCTAGGCATGACCCAGGCTCTGACAATACAGAAGTATAGAGCGAGTGTTACAACACTTACAGTAGAAATGTAGAAATTGGTAACCAGAAATAAAGACCAGATTATTTATTCACCACTCAGATAGCTAGTACTAGCTAGTTGGAGCCTGCACTAGAATTCTTGCAGGAGGTGATGGATTTCACCGTCAACAGGGTGTTGGAGTCTCCCAGATGGCTTATTCTGGGTGACTTCAATGCCTGGATCAACGATGAATCCTCTCAACTTGGATCTGACCTCCTCCAGCTGATAACATCACTGGGCCTGGCACAGGCATTTGCCTCTGTGACCCACCATCACGGCCACACCTTGGACCTGGTATTCTCACTGGGTCTCAAGGTCACTGACCTTGAGATTGTTCGGGTTGTTTGGTCCAATCATTGTATGGTGAAGTTCTCGTTTGGGGCTCCCCCAATGCTCCCTCCCCTGTTGAGATGATTAGCTACCGCCCTTTAAGGGGTCTGTCCCCGAAGGGACTGATGGTGGTGGTTAATATTTCTGGTGTCAGTGCTGCTAGTACATTTGGCATGGGTGAATCACAGGCAGCCTATAATAGGCTGTATCTGAGGCACTCAATGCCATTGCACCAGTCTGTATATGACCTAGGTCTTCTCACCCAAGATGGTTCGATGGGGCTCTTTGGGTGATGAAGACAATGGATCGGATGTTGGAGCACTGCTGGCAGAGGACCTGGCTAGATAAGGATAGACTGGCTTTGAGAAATCACTACAGTGACTGTCAAAGAGCAATCAACTGTAAGAAGGCACGGTTCTGTCCAGGGAGATTGCAGCACGGAGAAATAGACCAGCTCAGCTCTTTTGGACTGTGGACAGGCTTCTCCACCCTGTCAGTCTACAGCTGAAAAAAGTTTTTTCAGCAATACAGTGTGGAGAGTTTGCTGTATTTTTCTTTGACAAGGTGCCTCTATTCGGTCTGGGATCTTGCCAGTGGTACTGGACCAGGCCCGCGGGGTGGGGTCTGGTTGGAGCAGAAGCACTCCTATTGCCTGGGCAGAGTTTTGTCGGGTGGAGGTGGCTGAGGTCTCAGAGGTGATTCTGAAGCTGCAGCCCACTTGTTGTGAATTGTATCCGGGCCCAATGTGTCCCCTAGTGGGATGCGTTGAGATTATTGGCCCAGTGTTCTCTGGAATAGGCGGGTGTTTGCTTTCAGAGAGGGTCTTCCCCATGCCTTGAACGATGTGCTGGTGAAGCCCCTTCTGGAAAAAAAAAAAAACATCTCTCGACCCTGACATCCTAGAGAATGAACAGACCACTCTCCAACCTCCCATTTCTAGGGAAGGTTGTAGAGAAAATAGTGGCTCTGCAGCCCAAGGAACACCTGGAGTCCTGTGACATCTATGAGCAATTTCAGTCCAGATTTAAGGCGAGGCACAGCACTGAGATGGCACTGGTCTGGGTCCATAATGACCTCCTCATGGCCAGAGATCGAGGAGAGCCGTCAATTCTCATTCTCCTCAATCTATCATTTGCATTTGATACTGTGGACCACATCATGTTGCTGGATCGCCTTAGAGAGTGGTGTAGACTCGCTGGTGTTGTCATCAACTGGTTTGAGTCCTTTCTCTCCGGCAGGAGGCAAAGGGTGGTGATGGGGAAATTTTCCTCCTTCCCCCATCTCTTACCTGTGGATTCCCTCAAGGTTTAATCCTGTCACCAATGTTCTTCTCGGTATACATGCTGCTCCTGGGGAGGATCATCAGACAGTACAGTTTGAGTTTTCACTGCTACGCAGATGATACTCAGCTGTACATGTCTTTTGTACCAGGGACAAGCAGTGCTGTTGAAGTGCTGAATAAATGCCTCACTGAGATCCAGGGCTGGATGAACTCTAACTGGCTGAGGCTCAACCCTGGCAAGACGGAGGTACTAGTGATTGAGCCTGGCCACAGGAGGATCAAGGGCACCTCTGGGACAACAAGAGGCCTAGTCCTGGGGTCAACACCGTTGATGGCGTCCCCTAGGGGGTGAAATCTGCGTGTGATCTTCGATGACAGGCTAATATTTGAGGCTCAGGTGTTGGCTGTCATCAAAAATAGTTTTTACCATCTGAGGAACATTGCTCGGATTAAGCCCCTAATTCTGCCTGAGGACCTGCCATCACTGGTATATGCCTTTGTAACTTTGAGGCTCGACTACTGCAATGCTGTGTATCTCAGGGTCAGTGGGGGGGGGGAGCTCTGCCAGCTGCAGCTAGTGCAGAATGTAGGATACAGGCTGCTGACAGGATTATACAGATTCTGTCATGTGACTGCAGTCCTGCAGGGTCTGTACTGGCTGCCGGTCAGGGGCTTGCTCACCTATTAGGCCCTATATGGACTGGTCCCTGGTTACCTGTCAGATCTCCTTACTCCAGCCATTCAGGATCGCTCCCTCCATTCCTCCTTGCAGTTCTGAGGACAGGGCTGAAAACTTCGGGTGATTGTTCATTCGAGATAGCCAGCCTGGTCTATCTGGAATTCGCTCCCAAGATCTTTAAGGGAGGCTCCTACAGTGGAGACATCCTGGAGGGGCCTGAAGACTTATCTATTTAAGCTAGCATATCCTGATGATATTTTTTAATGCTGCTTAAGTTTCTAGATTTTATTGTCTGTTCTGTGATTTTATTATGACCCTGGAAATTTTATGTACAGTGCCCAGAGCCTTTGGGATTTGGGAGCCTAAAAATAAACCTTTACTTACTATCTATAGATGAGCCCTGAAGAAAGCTTGGTTCACCTTACAGAGAGTTTGTGTTGTATCATCTTGTTGTTAACTCTGTGCAACCTCTTGACTCAAGAGACTTTTTATTTGGAATTATGACTGTCGCATTTCCCACCAACTAGTATATCATCTCTTCGATTTCAGGCCGCACCTACTCCCCCAACTGTATGTACTCATAAGAGACTGTGGAGCTCCCAGAGGGGCTGTGGGAACTAGTGCATCAGCAGCAAAAGGGTTGCGGGACTTGTGGGGAATTGTGTGTGACACCCCCCCCCCATGGTTGGCGACAGCAATCTGGGTTCACGCCCCTGCCTGGTGACTATAACATGGCACACCAGGTTGAGAGGGTTGGGTTTGTTTGGTCTCCTGTAGTATGGGGGTTGTCCCAAATTAGTAAATAGCATGGCGAAGGGGTCTCCACCCAGAAAGACTAAGAGGGCCAGATGTTATGTGCAGCACCACCCTCTGAGAGGCAGTACCTACCCACTTCCCTATGCTGGATAAGAACACCCACCTGGGGACCACCAACAGCTCTTACCATCACCAAATAGTAATTCAGTCAGAACATACAAATTGAATACCCGCACAGTGATAAAATTCAACAAATGAAACAATGCTTTATTTTCTGACACAGCCTGGAGTAGCTGGAGATGGAAAAATGGGTTAAGTACTTACACATTACCATTGAACATTTCCCCCCAGATCAGTACACCATACACAGCGCACACGCGCAAGCAAGGGGCCATTGGGATAAACAATGTTACACAGAATATGAAATACTCTATGACCGGTACCAGTAGTAGAACTACAGATACAAATGTAAACACTACTATCAAATAGTCTCTGGTAACCCAAGAGGTATCAAAGTCCCGATGCAGGCCTGGATGCTATATTGCCTGGGATCTTTAGGCGGTGCACATGAGGAAACTTTTAGCAAGCTTGCAAGTTAACCCCCTCAACAGGCCATAGGTGCTAGCACAAATTTTAACACTTGAACTTCAAACGTGGAAATATCAACCAAAGGCAATAACTGTAATCCAAAAGGCAATAATTGTAATCCAGCAGGGAACTAGAAAAACTCAGCCAGCAGGGCTGGCACTCACATGACCCACAGATTCAGAAGAATGTCTGTAGAGGGGATCAGCACAGGTAGTGGTTGGCGTAACACTCAGAAACATAGAAACAGATAAAAATGATGTCAGAAGAAGACCATGGGTCTATATAGCATGCTCTAGGGTTCCCAAGACCTGGATTGGGTCTCACAATTTACCCCCCTACCGGTTATTTGCCCTAGATGGCCCCATTACCCCCTTGAGTACGTACCATGTCCCACCTTTTTTTGAAAGCAGTTATGGTCTTAGCCTTTACTACCTCCTCTGGGAGAGCATTCCATGGTTCAACCACTCTCTCTGTGAACAAATGCATTCTGACATCTCTTCTGAAATTTCTGCCCCCTGGTGGCTGAGCCTGTTACCCTTTGGAACAGTTCTGAACATGGCACCTTATTAATGCCTCTCAAGAACTTGTAGGTCTCAATCATCCCCCCCCCCCCCGTCTCTAATGAGAACAGATTTAGCTCCCTTAGGTGTTCTGTATTTGAGAGAGCATGGAGGCCCTAGATTATCTTGGTTGCCCTACTCAGCACTGTCTCCAACCTGTCCCTGTACTTCTTTAGGTGTGGGTTCCAGAACTGGATGCAGTACTCCAGTGAGGTGTCACCAGGGACTGGTACAGTGGGAGTATCACCTCCCATCTCCTGCTGTCGAAGCTTCTCCCAATACACACCAGCATCTTGCTAGCTTTGCCGTACACCATATTGCATTGGCTCATTTGTTTGAGGGTGTCACATATGATGACCGCCAGATCCCTTTCCTCATGTGAGGATTCAATTTTGATCCCATTGAGCCAGTACTCCGTATTAGGATTTCCCTTACCCAGATGAAGTGCCTTGCACTTCTTCACGTTGAACTTCAGCTGCCAGATGTTAGACCATTTTTCTAGTTTATTCACATCTTTTTGAAGTTCTCTAATTGCCTCTGTGCTGTCGACTTTACCGCCGAATTTGGTGTTGTCCATGAAGACTATGAGTTTGCTTTGAATGTCGACTCCTATGTCACAGATGAATGTACTGAACAGTACCAGGCCCAAGATCAACCCCTGGGGCACCCCGCTAGTGACACTACCCTTATTTGATCCAACCCTGTTGAGAACCACCCTCTGGTCTCTGTTCTTGAGTCAGTTCCCCACTCATCTAACCAGATTTTCTGCAATACCCTAGTCATCCAATTTTTTTAGCAGGTGCTTATGAGGGACTGAGGCAAAGACTTCACTAAAGTCAAAGCAGAGTAGGTCCGCCGGGTGACCCTTATCCACTTCCTTAGCAACCCAGTCAAAAAACGTGATAAGGTTAGTCTGGCAAGATCTGCCTGCCACAAAACCATGTTGTCTGGTATCCTGGAGATTGCTCTGTTCCAGGTATTCCACAATATTCTGTTTAAGTAGGGTTTCCATTAATTTCCCTACAATCAGTGTTAGGCTGACCGGTCTGTAGTTGCCAGCCTCTTCCCTGCTTCCTCCCTTGTGGAGAGGTACAACCTCAGGCATGTCCCTTTCCCCTTTAAATCTCACTGGAAGGTCTCAAAGCTGGCTCCTCCCACCCACCCAGGTGGTATAACCCTCGGCTCCGCCCCATGACGCCAGATCTTTGCCCACTGGAAGCTAGGTTGTGCGTCGAAGCTGGGGAGGTCTGGTGGGTCAGTGTGGATGAACAACATATACCACTCCTAGAACTGCTGTTACAGGTGCGTAACCAGTGTTTCTAGGGACATGGATATGTTGTTCTATCCACACTTCTTAGCAGACTCCTAGCAGTTCTCTGGGAGGAGGGAGACAAGGTGCACACTCCCTACTTAGGGAACAGAGATTGGAGAACTGCAGCCCCAAAACCAGCATCCCAGTGTGACTCAAGGTCGATGTGGTAGTGGGTGATGAAGGTGTTTGCTGTCTTCCAGGTAGCAACCCGACAGATTTCGTGGATAGGGATGTCCCTGGAAGCAGCGGAATGGCGGGTGGAATGAGATCTTATCCCTCTGGGAGGCTCCTTGCCCTCCAACCTGTAGCAGAGATCAATGCATGATGTAATCCATCTGCCAATCATCTGCTTTGCTATAGGTCTGACAGGTGCGGCTTCTGCATAGGTGACAAACAGCTGGCGAACCTCTCCCCAAATTTCCACCCTACTCTCCTTGTAATAGGAGAGAGCTTGTCTCAGGTCCAGAGTATGGAGCCTGTACTCGGCATCGGTAGAACACAGATAGACATCACCTGGTTGAGATGGAACTCTGACACCACCTTCGGGAAGAATTTCAGGTAGGAACGCAGGACAACCTTGTCCCTGTGGAAGACCAGGTAAGAAGACTTCACTGAAAGTGTCTGGAGCTCCCAGTCCTTCTGGCTGATGTGATGGCTACCAGGAAGGCAGTCTTGCACGACAAGTGTGACATCTCACACTTGTGCATCAGTTCGAATGGCTTGCCCATGAGTTTTGCCAAAACCAGCAGTAAATCCCATGGAGGTGGAGGTTCACGCACCAGAGGGGATATATGATTGAGGCCTTTGAAGAAGCACCAGACCACCTTCTCCTGTGCCACTATCTGCTGACCGGCCCACACCCAGTAAGCAGAGATGGCTGCCAGGTGCACCTTAAGGGTCATAGACCGAAGACCCCTTTTGGACCGAGACCAAAGGTAGTCTAAGATGCTAGCCACTGGACAGGACAGAGGGTCCAGGCCTGACACCAAATGGAAAACCTTTTCCATTTGAAGGCATAGCACCTTCTGGTTGACTTCTTCCTGGATGCTTCCACTACTGTGAGTACATCCTCAGAGAGACCCAAAGCCTAGAACTCTAGCCTTACAGGTACCAGGCTGTCAGGTGTAGGGATTGAAGGTACGGATGGAATACCTTCCCCTGATTGACTGATATCAGATCTGGGCATGCTGGAAGACGCCTCGAGAGCCTGCTGTTGAGGCTGAGGAGATCTGGATTCCAGAACTGGCGGGGCCAGTCTGAGGCTACCAGGATCACCTGTGCCTTGTCCCTCCTCACCTTGGAAAGCACCCTGTGGATCAAGGGAAATGGAGGGAAGGTGTAGAAGAGACCTGGGGTCCACGGCCTTGAGATGGCATCCCTCTGCAGCGAGCCCTGCTGAGGGGGCAGGCATGAAACAGCCTCAGCTTGGTGTTTTCTTGGGAGGCAAACAGGTCCACCAACGGTTTGCCCCAGTGGGAGAATAGGCTGTAAGCTACCTCTGGATGAAAAGACCACTCGTGGGATGTCTTGTCTACATGGCTGAGAGCATCCGCCTGTTGATCTGAGGCTCCTGCCACATGGATGGCTAGGAGATCTGCCTCCAGTCAGCTCATGAAGGTCTAGATGCAGAGGGCTTCCCTGCACAGCAGTCGGGAGTGCATGCCGCCCTGTCTGTTGAGGTACTACATGGTCATGGTATTGTCCATCTGGACTTGAACCACTTGATCCTGAAGCTGCTGAGCGAATGCTGACAGTGCCAGTCTGACCACTCTGAGCTCCAGCAGGTTGATATGGTATTGGGATTCCTTGTGGGGTCCAGAACCCATGGGCCCTATTGTTCCCCATGTGGACTTCCCAGTTCGTGAGAGTGGCATCGGTGGATGACCATCAGCTCGGGGCAGACAAACAGGATCCCTTCCTGCAGATGATCCAGGACAGTCCACCATTGGAGAGCGTCCCACATCTTCTGGGCCACAGTGATCAGCTGGTGGAAATTACCTTGGCGCTGAGTCCACTGGATGGCCAGCTCCCATTGAAGGGGGCGCATATGCCACCGGGCCCATCGGACCATGGTGGTACAGAAAGTCCCAGGCCAGGGCAAGTCCCAACCAGAAATTATTGGGCAAAGGAGGTGAGAATCTCCACACTGTCCACCAGGAACCTGGCTCTGGCTTGGCAGGAGTCGAACTCTGCCCTGATGAAGCATATCACCCGTGAAGACGCGAGCTCCGACTTGGCCTCGTTGATCAGAAGGCCAAGCTGAGTGCAAGTTTGGAGGGCCAGATCCCTGGACCTTTCCACCTCTTGCTGGGTGGAACCTGCTAAGAGCCAATCGTCGAGGTAGGGGTAAACTCTGAACCCTCAATGCCTGAGGGGGCTGCCACCACTGCAGTGCATTTGGTGAAGACCCATGGGGCTGATGACAGGCTGAATGGCATGGCTTGGAACTCGTAAAGGATTTCCTCTGCTCAGAAGTGGAGGAACCACTGGTGAGACGGACGAATTTGGACATGGAAAAACGCATCCTGGAGATCCAGTGAGCAGAACCACATGTTCTGCTCCAATGATGGTATGACCTGAGACAGAGTTACCATCCTGAAGGTGCGTAGCCTGAGAAACTGGTTCAGGTCATGCAGGTCTAGAATGGGGCATCAGCCCCCTGTCCGCTTCAGGACCAGGAAGTACCTGGAAATGAACCCTGGACTGACTGGGGGATCTGTCACTCTGGCCACTACCTCCTTGAGGAGAAGTTGAGCTATGTCGTCTCTCAGAGCCGATCAAGTGTGGACTGATACCCTTTCCTCCCGTGGGGTGCGGGCTCAGCTGAGAGGGTACTGCTTGAATTCCAGAGGCAGACCCTGGCCGACCACTTCTAAGACCCACCCGTCTGTGGTAACAGCGGACCAGGTGGAAAGAAAGTGGCAGAGCTGGCCCCCCCCAAGGGAGGACACAGAGCTGGCGTGATGGAAAGAGGGGTGGCAGCCCCTATCCCATCACTGAGCAGGCTTGGAAGAAGAGGGTCTAGATTAGAAGTTGCCTGAATCCTGACGTCCTCTGCTGGCCGCTGGAGGCCCAGACTTGGGCTGAGGGTGCCAAGCCTGTGCCTGCTGTTGCTGCCCACCCTGGAAGGAGGGCTGCTTGGCCGCAGCAGCAGGGTACCAAAATTGCTTTTTCTTCTGCTGCTTTTTGGCACCTGGGGCATCTTTCTGAGCAGAAGTAGCTGAGTCCAAGGTGGCATTGGACTGCTCGATCTGCTGAAGGTGACTGTCCACACCTGGGCCAAAGAGATCAGTGCCCAGGAAAGGAACATTTGTGAGTTTGTGCTGGGTATCCACCATAAGGTGGAGAGCCTCAGCCAAGCTCTGCGGTGCTTGGCAACTGCGGTTGCCACTGAAAGGGCGCACGAGTCCCCGAGGTCCAAGGCCGACTGGAGTCACCGCTTGGCAATGGCCCAACCCTGGTCCTGGACCTGCTTGACCATAGTCTGAAGGTCCATGGGGAGGTGCAGGAGAACCTCATGCAAGGAGCCCAGAAGGGCGTGGGAGAAATGCACCATGCTGATGGCCGAACTAGTCTGATGGAGGACTAGTGAGGTGGTGGCATAAACCTTCCTGGCAGAGTGGCCCAATTTTTGGGATTCCTTGTCCAGAGGTCTATCCGTACCAACTTGGCGATAAGGACATATAGATATTTTTGCAGGTTTTCTCCCCTTGTCTCCCGAGGCCCCGGCACACAGATGTGCAAGCATGTGGAGGCACGCACGCACCTCGTGGCGCCAGCTCAGCCCCTTTTTCACCTCCCGTTATTTTTGTTGGCCCCATCTCTGCCTCACGCTACCCACCGAACCTCCACCCGTGGGAGCAGAACCACGGGGGGGGGGCCACCTACCCTCACCACCCTCAGGAGAGGAGAGCTGCCCATCGGCATGCTCGATCCTGTTGCCTGTTGTTCCCGAACCCGAGTCACCAGTGTGGTGCGAGGTGTTGTGTCCAGTGCCTTAACCCTCTGCACCCCCAGGCTGGCCTGGATGGGTTTGTTACGCAGTAGCACGCAGTTGTACAGTTTATACAAAGTCCTAGGCAAAACCTTTGGGGGAGTGTCTGACAAGCTTTCATCCTCTATACCTTTTTGGATGGGTTTCTTACCCAAGAGCTCCCCCTTTCCTAGTTTAAATGTTCTATGTACACATCGAACTTTTGCCCTAGTGCCCTTACCCCTTCCTTGGTGATCCTTAGGCTCTTCTCACTTGGACCAAACACCACAGAGTAACCCTTCTGGCTCTTCTTCTATGGTGACAGTTCTCATGCCTCCACTTCTCAGGACACAGTCTTTCTGGTGCACCAACCTGAAGCAGAAGCACTACACAGTGACTTCCCAGTTCCCAAGGAGCCCAGACCCAGGAGCAACCCCATGGTCTGACTCCCCTATGGATCAAAAGTGTACCCACACTGAGGCACATGCCTGTGACTCTCGGTTCCCCGTTCCACCCCACTGGATAAAGGCTAGCTGGTCCCTTACCTGGCTCTGAATAAGATGCAGTCTCTTAAAATGAGTGATCCCAGACATAGGTTCACAAGGACGGTACCACAGGGAGGACTACCAGGAGTCATCTGGACGAGCCATGGGGAGGACTCAGAGGATGTATGGCCTGACTAGGCCACTTTCTTCCACTCAGATGGTGCCCTTCTGGCACAAACTCTTCCATTCAACTTTCACTCTAACAGTGCCCCTTCTGGCACTTCCACAACTTTCGCTCTGAACGTGCCCTTCTGCTATGAACTCTTCAACTCTGGAGGTGCCCTTCTGGTACAATCACTTCAGCTCTGTCGGTGCCCCTTCTGGCAGTGTTTCTCTCTCTCTCTCTCTCTCTCTCTCTCTCTCTCTGTCTGTCTGTCTGTCTGTCTGTCTGTCTCTCTCTCTCTCACTGACTTGAGCACAGGAGACAGCCCATGGAACTTTCAAGGAGTGGGCCTTGGGGAGGACCCATGATACTACTCAGGAGAGGGCCTACATGAAGCATGCCTGAGGAGGCCCTAGCTCCCTCACAGGAACACAGCTCTGCATTGCTCGGCATCCCAGCCGAACTGCCCCTCTCCTTCTGGAGGGCTCAAGCCCTTCTTTCTCTCTCTTTCCCCCCTCTCACTTGGCAGACAGGGCTGTCCATCAGTCCATCTGCTCTGTCCTGCCCTCTGACTGGCTTAAAAGGCCCGCCAGTCCAAATGGGAGGAACCTGTGACATCATCCTCCCACAGTTCAAATCTTTTGCCTTGCTGCCCTCTGATTGGCTGTTGTCTGGGTCGTGGATCACCAAGACAGCGGCCCCTTTTCCTTGAATGGATCCTTCTGCTCCAAAAGTCTTTTATTTTATTAATTCAGAAATTGCCTCTTAAAGTGTGCTGGTCCTGGATTGGTTGCCTCTCCCTTGGCTGTTGTCTGGTTGTGGCATGAAGTGGGTAGAGCTCCTGTGCTCCACATTTGGAGTTTCCTTCTCTGCCCCCCCCCCCCACAACAAACTGGCAGACTCTGAGGGTGGCCAGAAGCCACTCGCTCTCTTAAAGGCACAGTGCCTCAATGTACAATTCCTTCTTCTCCTCCCCCAAGTGCCCCTGAGCCCCCCTGATGTTGGCTGATGTCCCCAGGGCCAGAGCACTCTGGAGGAGATGTTGTGGTGGCTGCTGATGTGACTTTCATCTGGTGGGCTCTTCCAGCACCATAACACTTGAGCTGACTGAGGCTTGATCTTGCGCACACTGTGGTGCACAACTGCGGCGATCCTTGTTGCTGCTCCTCCAGCCCCTCCTACTTGCAGCAGTCAGGGGCTGAGTGAGTGAAATGGCAGAGTGGCACCACGTAACTCTAGGTAAGCCCCGCCCAGAGGGTGGTTACATGTGTTATGGTGGATGGTGGGCCCATTAATGTTAATTTGCATATTTGCCTTACCCTTAGCCTTTCCTTTCAGAATCTTGTTCCTAAACTCCTGTCACCCCTAATAAACCTCATTCTGTTTTTGTATTGCATTCACTAACTTCCAGGTTGTCTTTGTGTAGAGTTCTATTATTTACCTGTGTCATTACTACTGGTTATGGGGGGTACTAAAGTATAAGGTATCACTTCCCCGGCACTGTGGCTGGGAAGCACATATTTTCCTGTAGGGACTCACCCTTGCAGTCTAGTGTTAAAAGGATCCCCATAGGTTGAGGCATCATGTCATACCTGAACCTTGTTACTCAGAACTGAACCCACGCATCATTCATCCAAAGACCTAAAGACATAGCCATCCATCTTTACTTGGCTGAGTCATACGTCTTGCAGGAGGGGATGGTTGCCTTGCATGATCCTTGAGTGTTTGGTATGGGTACGTGCTAAGAGCTGAATGGTGTAAATTGAATTCCCAGTACATACTAGTGGTCCACATCACAAAACTTGTACAAACAATGTACTATACATGGCAGCCATTACTAAAAAGTCCAAGACTGAAGGAGTGTGGGGTCTGAATTACTACAGGAACTAATGTAGCCCAGGTCATGGAGGTATACTGATGGAGTGAAGAGGGTAAAGCTGCACTACACCACCTGACTTAAAAACTAATGTCACCCCCCCCCAAAAAAAAAAAAAACTGTGTGGCGCTTATCTGAGTTCCTCTGGCTCCACCTAGACTGCTGCCACTTTTATTCTGCTTTCTCAGGACCCCAGGATGGGAACTTTGTTGCTGGGAACCAACAGGATTTGTATTTATTTATTTAAAATGTGGTAACCAGGCAAGGCACACTGAGCTGAGGCTTGTTTCCAGGGATGACCCATGGAAGGGGGAGATTGAGCAAAATAGCAGTAGACAATAGCAAAGCAACATCTGAACAGACAGACGAGCACTGTGTTACAATAACAGAATAAATAAAGAGAATTTTTATGTACCACAATTAAACAAAGTGCAGTGAACTTCAGCAGTGCTGAATCATGACCACAAACTTGTATGGGCTAAAATCAAGACTTCAAGTGTAACTGGAAGAAGGGTAACAGGAGCAAATTGGGGGGGGGGGTGAAGGGTGAAGCAGGATTGCTACAAGGACACTATTACTTCTTCAGCACCTCATGTGCCCTTTAAGAGTATGGCTCTGGCCGCACATCAAAGTGAAGCCACCAACAGAGGAGCTACAGACCAAAACCCTGCCACAACTGGACACCTCAGCAGGACCACACAAGCTGACCTGGGGACAGAGCCCCTCAACTACATGGCCACCGCCATCTTGACAACACATGATCTTGGCTGCCAGCCAGTCAGGGACAGGACTGTGGAGCCAAGATGTAGATCCCTTTTGATTGCTGGAGGACTCATTAATTCAGGCACTGTTTTGTGGGCCAATGGACAATCATGGGTGAGACCTCCAGGACTACTTGGACTTGAATGACAGCCCTAAGAGCCATAGGGAGCTGACTGTTCTTGAAGAAGAGCAGCCATTGTGCTGACTTTGGTCAGATCCGTGCGAGATCTCAGTGAGAAGGGGCTGCAGTCCAAAAGGTGTTCCTGCTGAGCTGTGACAGAATGTGCATCTGTGAGAGACAAACTTTGAGTAATCCATTTTCCTGGTGAAGGGAAAGAGTGGCATCCATGTGATAACCAGCATGGAAGGTGATGCTTGAGAAGAAGCTCATTAGCTTGCACCAAAATCAGGTGTCAGGCTGTGGCCATCCGGAGGGTCTGTAGGCCGTGACGTGTGGTTGATATGAACATACAGTGGTCAGGGAGAGAGAGAGAGAGAGAGACAGAGATGACCAAATCTCCAGATGGAGCAAGTGAAGCCAGCATCTAAGAAAGAATGAAGCCAGAGGGTGGAGAGGCAACCCAGCTGATCAACTGAGACATTGGAAACCCAGAGGCCCTGCAGAGTGAAGAAGGTCAATCCAACTGGGATCCATGAGGAAGGTGAAGGTTTGCACTTCTCCAAGGGAAGTGAACTGTTTATTTGTGGAGTCTGTTCTTTGCAGTTTGCCATCGGGCCAGAAACTGTACAAGTACCTCATGTCCTGAGGTTCAAACTAGTCATTTTAGTAATTACATGGCCTTTGGGTTGTGGGGTTTATTCTGAGCTTTTGCTCACATTTAATTTAAAGTACACCACTGCTGGCCATCCTTTGGCAACATCAATGGATGTGCAACACTTCAACCCTGAGTACCCAGAAACTTTAGTAGGCAGCTCCCTTAAGTTTACAAGGGGTAATTACAAACACAAAGAGGGAGAGGGTAGCACCAGTACAGGAGGGTAACCACCAGTAACTGTGCTGTGAATAGTGGTGTGGGGGCAGGCTGAATGTAGGCCTGGGGCTGCTTAGGGTATTTTTAGAGGCAGTCCTAGAGAAGAGTTTTATTTGACCATGCCTACTTGGGACACTCAAGAGTGGTCACCGAGTTCTTGGTTGAGCTTTCGTAGGACATCAGAAAATCAACCGCACTGCTGTTGCACTTCCACTAACCCCTTTCCTTTCTGTGTCTCATGTTGTGTTATTTGGAGCCACCGCTCGTAACTGTCTCCAGAGTGCTACAGTACATAATCTGGAGGGAACTGTTTCACATTTGCTTAGAGTCTGCAGTAGGGGTGACCACAGTGAGGAGGCCAGGTCAGCAGGTATAGGATCGCAGGGGATAATACTGGACAGTCATCTTGCCCACTTAAATCCTTCTGTGGGTGAAGGCACCACGTTATTTCTTATTTTTGGATATGACCCCCATTAATGGAGAAGAAAAGAGACCAGGAACCACTGCAAACATCTACGGCAACCCAGCTAAGAAGATGCCCACCCAATAGGGACCTTACAATAAGAGAGGGCTTAATTTCCTTATCCTTTTCTGAAGTTCAGTGACAATAAAAATACTTGTTCTTACATGCCTGAATTGTCAGCAGAGCTAAACATATCTTTGTAGTGTCTGATTAGAGGCAGTCGTATATGGCTTCCAGCCCCTTCAGAAATGCTATTGTACTAATGATGTGTTGTCCGAGTGGTGCTTTACCATTGTTCTGATGTCACATTGATGGTACAATGGCACCTG
The DNA here is from genome assembly GCA_016271365.2 of Neoceratodus forsteri. Classification (NCBI taxonomy): domain Eukaryota; kingdom Metazoa; phylum Chordata; order Ceratodontiformes; family Ceratodontidae; genus Neoceratodus; species Neoceratodus forsteri. Next base: position 660,270,840 of record CM057456.1, on the reverse strand, counting down.
GAAGTGAGGACTCGTCCTCTATCCTAAAACAACTGCAGTTGAGCTGGCTTGTCTGGGCAGCAGCACTACCACTAGCAATGCCAGCAATCTGCATTCAGGAATGACCACAGATCATTGGGGGCCAGCTGGCAGAGAGGGGATCAAGTGTCCCAGGGCAGGGCTGTCAGTGGAAGCCGGCATGCAAACACACCGATGGGCATGTGAATTTACATCTTTGTATACTGACACCCTAGGGAGGAAAACACCAGAGGAAAATGCCCAAGCACAAATTTGGCACCCCCTGCAGGTAATGCATGACTGATGCAGCAGGCCATCCATTGCTGTGTGTAGTCCTGGGCAACTGGTGGTTAACTGGTAAGTCTATGAGAAGGTCAGTGATGGGGCTGGGAGGGAGGCCACAGGGACAGGGGGATAGGGGAGCACAAAACAAACGTGGAAAAACCCCGTAGTTTTTCCAAATAAAACAGAATAACCACCCACACCAACTGCTTAAACCACACCCAGCCTCTGCCCAAGTACAATTTATTTAGTTCTAAGATGGCCACTGCTACTTATTGCACTCCCGCCCATACAAACTATTCAGACATTTGCTATTAATTTAAAAAAACAACTCCACTCACACCCATCAGCAGAATATCCCACCCACCTGTCACCCCACAATAAACCAGGTAAGGCTTTCCTATGAGTTTCTTTTTAAACGTGCTTAGTAAATGCATCCAACAGTGACTTCTCACTGTTCCTCTGTTGAGGCCTGAGTGAGTGTTGCTGGTTTACACTACAAAAATGCTCATTTGCGTCTCAACGTGGAAGTAGTAAGAATCTGTCGCTGGATGAGTTTACTGAGTAAATTACTAACTATATATACAGATTTCATATATATATATATATATATATATATATATATATATATATATTCTCACATACAAGACTAGTTTATGATGATAAACATAGGCTGCCAAAAAGACTTATTTGTGAGGCAACCTATCTGTGAGGTTTACAATGTTAAACCATTTTGTGCAACTGTGTTACCTACATTTGTGCCCAGTTCTGGCCAAAAAGGCAGATTTTTTTGCCTGATGTTGGTCACAAAACAGATTTTTCCATCAAATTTGGGCACCAAAATAATGTCTGTAATTTTACTAAAACTGACAAGACAAAGGGGTCTGACTTATATGTGAGGCGGACTTATAGGCGAATGCATATGGTACTGTTAAAAAAAAATGTGCAACCATTACCTGGCTTATCAGGGCCAGCGGGTGGGTGGGATACTGAGCCGATGGGTGCAGTGTCAGTTTCTGAACATTTAACAACACACAGCAGAATAGTGTACGTTGAGGGAGCAGTGAAGAATGGCCAGGCTGAACTAAACACATTTATTTGGCCAGAGCCTGTGTGGCTCTTAATTAGCTAGGTGCAAGACAGTCAATTTGTTTTCGTAATTTTAAAGTAAAAAAAATATACTATAAATAAGTCAATACAACAAGGCACGTGACCTAGTGGTGCTCGGATACTGTCCCAATAAGTCGAATAGTGCTGCATAGTGGCCCCAAACTCAGATTTTGGATGTCAACAAATAGTTAGACATCCAAGAATGGATCTGCTTTGGTCAGATCTCTTATGGATCAACCAAAATGGTTGAATCAGTGGATCTAACCAGTAGATCAGACTATCCCACCTGTGGATCCAATGGCTTCTATGTATCCACCGCTGCAAGTGTTTGTATCAGACAAGAAGTGACTGCTTGCATTTCCCGTTTGCCCTGACAGTTTGTCATCATAGTGAGAGACTCCTGTCACACTGTGCAGACACACCTAGCTGTTCTGAATTGGAAAATGTGGAAATTTACCCTAATTTTCTTGCGTTATTAGTTCCAGTCCTTTGAATCCATTCTCTGTTACTTCTGCTGCTATTCTCCATGCAATTCAAAGGTGGTGAGGTGTTTATTTTTTTTCCTGCTAGTTAAATTGCTCTGTGGTGTGGAGGTTCGTTAGGAAGGAGAGGAACTTTACACCAGAGGGAGGGTGGAGTGGAGGTTTTGTTCTAGTAGGGCTCTACTGGTTCTAACGTAGTTTTGATTTGCTCTCTGTATTTTCTTCACCACTAATAAGTTTAAACTGCACTGCTGTGCTGATTTTTTTCCAACTACAAATTAGTTTTATTTTACTTTTTGTGTGCTGTAGTGGTGCTGCTAGCAGAACTTATCTGTCAACAAAAACAACACCAATAGTGTTGTTTGTTGCTTTAAAATATATTTCTTCTTTTCCAACCTCATTCTGTCTCTCCTGTGCTTGGCTGACTTGTGTGTGACTACAGCTTCCTGCTGTATAAGATATGTGGGCCAAATTAAATTTCAGTCATTACCCAGGCTCATAAAGGAGGACCTATTTTGCTTATTGTCAATCTCACTGTTTCAGTGACTTCATTTTTTAGCACATTAGTTGAACTATCTCTCTGTCTCCAGTCTTGTATATAAAAAAATGTCATCTGGTAATGACAAGCTGCATGTTGCTGAGTGTAGGGTGGTGTTCAGAGGTTGAGGAGAAGAATCTATGGGAAATGTGTGGTACTCCTGGCAGAGGTAGGAGTGACACTGTTCCTAAAGAGAAAACCATTACTTAGGTCCTAAAGTCTGCTAAGCAAACCAAGTTAAAGGTCAGTAAATCTGAAAGTACAATCCAGAATTACCATGCTGATGCTAATCCTACTCCTGAAGATGAGTTTCCTACATTTTGTGGCATGGTGGTGATTGAGAAGGAAAAGCGGCCAGCTACTGCCACCCACAGCAGAAGACAGACGATTGGCGTGCATGCAACAGTCCATACTGTCTATCCAGAGAATAATGATACGGAGGATGAACCCTAAGATGCTGTGGCTGATGATGACATGGACGCTGATAATATTCCACCCCATGAACAACAAGAAGAGGATGATGATGCTGATGGGGCACGTAAAGAAGAGGTTGTGCGGGAGAGAACAACTGCTAGTGCTAACCTGGCTTCCAGCACCAGCATACAAGGCAAATGGCTACAAGAACAGTCTCCTCATCATTCTCCTCCTCCTCCATCTCTTTCAGTTTTTCTGGACTCAGGCACCATCACAAAAGCATAACCCGGTCTCTTTTTTTTTAAATTGTTTAACCAAGTGAGGCACAATAAGCTGAAAGCTTGTTTACAGGTGCGACCTGGGAGCGCAGGGAAGTTAAGTGACTTGCTCAGGATCACACAGTATGTAAGAGGGGGCTGTGGGATTCAAACCCAGGTCTCCAGATTTGCAGCTCTGAGCCTTAAACCACTGCACTATACTGCCTTCACTGTCTCTGGTACCAGCATACAAGCTGAATGACTTCGATTCAAAGATTACTTCTACCAGTGATAGTGCCAGAAAAATGGAAACAAAATGGAAAAATTGGCTGGAAGTATAGCCTAGAGGTTAGAGTAATGAGCTGTCAATGAGCCTGGTACATCTAGTAGGCCTGGGTTTGATTCCCACAACCTCCACTTGCATACTGTGTGTCTCCAAGCAAGTCATTTAACCTCCTAGTGCTCTGGAGTCACCCCTGAAAGTGGGCCTTGAGCCCTGTAGGCCTTACCTGGTTACCAAAGAATTAAAATCATTGCAGATCCGTTCAGTACTGCTCTCACTGACCTTAGTTCTGTACTTCTCCCCTGATTTTTTTAACAAAGAGGACACTTCAATGCCCCAATCTCCTCTGCCTCCACTAGCCGCCCTCCTTTCTACTTTAAATTGGTCAAGATGCACCAGGTCCGCAGCTATGTTACCAAAGCTATCACCTAGTCCAGATCCAGCAGTGACTCATGACCTCAAACTTCTATCCTCACCCTTGAAGAAGTACTCACACCATTGACTAAGATCTTCAACCTCTCCTCAGCCTCAGCCAGTTCCGGACAAATGGAAACTGACACTGTGACCCCTATATACAAAAGTGGTGTCAAAACTGCCCATGAAAATTTCCACCCAATCTCCATCCTACCTCCTGTCTCTAAAGCCCTGGAACGTATTGTGGCTGACCAGCTCACAGAATTCCTGAACATACACAACATCCTTTGCAAGCAACAACACGGCTTTAGAAAGGGTCACAGCACTTCCACAGCATTACTCGAATTCACCGGAGCCATTCTCCACTCATTGGACAATGGTAATCTAACAGGGGCTGTGTTCATCGATCTAACTAAGGCCTTTGATACCATCAGCCACCATCTCCTGCTTGTCCAACTACGGAAGGCTGGGCTCTCATCCAGTTCAGTTGACTGGTTCAATAGCTATCTAAGCAACCGGTCCCAAAGAGTAAAAATAGCTGAAACACTCTCTGATGCCAGACCAGCCCTCTCTGGTGTTCCACAATGGTCAATCCTAGGCCACCTCCTCTTTAGCCTATTCATGAACACACTCGCAGACTCAAGTCCAGAACAAATTATACTCTATGCAGATGATGCAGTTATCCTTGCCTCCCATCATGATCCTGTAGAACTGCAAGGAAACCTCCAACGGGGTTTCACATCAGTTGAAAACTGGCTCTTGCAACACAAGCTGTTACTAAACCAGAAAAAAAAACTAAGACTATGCTTTTCAGCAGCTCGCAAAACAAAATAAACAGTACCACCTCACTTGTTAATACCAAAGTAGAGACCACCCTTGATCAAGTTGATACTTTCGAATATCTTGGCATCACCCTTGACTCCAACTCTCCTATGCCAACATATCAATAATGTCGCTAAGATGGCAAACACCAGGCTGGGCTTACTGTTCCATCACCAAAACGCTTCAACCTCTGAAGCATTGTCTATTGCTTCAAAGCTCCATTGTGAGTGTTATTGACTATGGACTCATAGTTTATGGCTCTGCCACTGCCTCCACACTCAAATGAATTGCCACCTCCCTAAATAAAGCATGTCGCCTCATCACCAGAGCACACCGTCTCACTCATACCTGCGACCTCTACTCTCAAACTGGGTGGCTTCAACTAAACAACCGACTTCCGTATCAAACCTGCATCACAGCCAAGAAAATAACGATGGGCAATGCCCCAGGAGTCTGCTCCCTTCTTAAGACCAGAGTAAACAACTGCAACATCAGGAGCTCAAAACCACAACTACTGCAAATCTCTCATCGTTGTACTACTCAAGGACAAAGGTCTTTTTCATACAGGGCCACCAGCTGGCTCAATAATCTTGCCAGTGACATCTCTGCCTCACCAACTCTGGGCGCCTTCAAAAAGAAGCTCCATAAATCCCTTGTGGCTTCTAGTACCTGTGATTGCCTTAGCTGAGCACCCATCATTTCTGCAGCTCCCCTACCCTCCGCTGCCCATGCTGACCCCGCTCCTAGCACTTCTTTATTGCCTATTTTTTCCCTTGTTCAACTTTACACTCAAATACTCTGACCTGACAAAGTCCTCTAGGCTGCTATGCTCTGTGCCACCCTTTTCTCCCTCTTCCCCCCCACTTATATTTTAATACACCTCCTATTGTTATTGTAATATGTTGTGTAATTTGTACTTGTAACCAAGTTGTTATAACCACTTGGCGTCATGACGGTCTAACTCTGTAATTTCAAAAACTGTATTATTCTGTACTTGTGACATGGAACCTTTGTAAAAGAGCCTCGGCTCAAAGGTATTATTAATCCTAGACTTAAATAAATAAATAAATACTGTTGCATCATGAATGCCAGCTGCCATCCCATAATGCCTGAAAATGATGGCTTGGTCATCACAGTCATGCACTGGCCCCCACAGCCATCAGGGTTTTCAATGAAATTATACAGAAGCTTTCCTAATTATTCTCCCTCATTCAGTGACAGCCTTGTTGGCAGTATGGTCACATGAAATGAAAACTGAAAAAGTCTTTAAGAGAACTTCAGGTCAGGTAAGTGACAGAGTGCACATAAGGTAGGTAAGTGTATCATATTTGTTTTATAAAACAATGAAACATTACATGCTGCTGTCATGGGTTAGAGATGTACCTCGATGGCAGCATGTCACAGAATGTTGCTGTTAACAATTTATGAGACTTTTACTGTTTAAAAAGTGCTACAGTACACTAGCTCCACATTCAGAGTTGGATCCAGAGATCCTATCTCAGATATAATGAACTGACCTAGCTTATCTGGATCTGACCTAGGATACCTGGATCCCACCAGAGATGCCTGGATCCAACCTCGGATACACAAATCTGCGGCCTTGGATCCTAGATTGGTTGGATATTTTCCAGATCCTAGGTTAAATGCCAACAGTATCCAATAGAGGCTAGTTGGAACCACCAAAGCACTATCCAAGCACCACTAATGTGATCCCATTTTGGGATTCTGATAACAGCACAGACTTTGGGATGTCATCAGAATCCCACAATGGAACTGAATCATAGCCATGGTTAGCCGTATATTAAACTATTTTGGTTCTACAACATTTTTTTGCAGAGTGGAACGTGACTACAACTTCTTAAAGTTAAGCAATTAATTTCTTACAGCTCTTGATCCGGACTGTAGCTTGAAGACATGTTTCTCAAGAAGCTGGGTAACACAGTCACATTGACTGGACATGGTTTTGTTTTGGCCCCAAATCTGTTGGTGATCTCTGTGAAAATTGTAACTAGAAAAAGATAGTTTCTTGTCAGTTTTAGGTATTCATTTCTTTGATACAATTTATTTCAGTTTCAGATTTCTTCTACAGCCTCTTCTAGTCCTCTCTCTTCCACAGGACTGATTAAGCCTCATGGTCCACCAGAGCAGCCTGCTTCTGCTTCTAGTAAACATGGCGTCAGGTAGATGAGCTGCACTATGACCAGACAATGCGTGGCTTAACTTGGGCTTAGATTACTTTGATCCAGACATTTGTAGCCACCCTGAGATACTAATGGGCTACAGTGGCATATACAGACCTATAAAATGGACAAGACATTGCCGTACTTCAAAAAACTGTCATTTTATGGTGGAATAACATGGAAATATCACTTCAACACATCTATGAAGTCTATCTTCTTTTCCGCAAAACTTAAACCATTTTGTAATTGGAACAAGACACTCCACAGTTTGCGGGTCAGGCTATATTAAATAAACCCACTGGTAAAGTCCCTTATCTGTGCTGTGCCTCAGGCCCAAACAACTGGGCTGGGGGGAGGGTTAACCCACACTCTGATATGTCTCATTCACTACTTATACACGTATGGAGAACTACAATTTGAAATAGCTAATGTTATCTAGAGCGCTGGCCCATATGGATTGAATATATTTCAATATCTCTAATCCATGTACAAAAGAAATAGATTGTGTCCCCTGGTAAATGAACTGTTCCTCAACTTCAACCACTCTGTGAAGTTCACACTGTTGTATTATTGTGTGTATAGTACTTAAATGTTTCTATCATATCCCCTTCTCCCTTCCATTGTCTAGAGAGTACATACTGAGTCTCTCCAGTCTCTCTTCATAGGATCCACCCTTCTGCCCTGGATCACTTTTGTTGCCATTCTCTGTATAGTTTCCAACAAGGCAAAAAAATAAGTGGGTTTGTATCACAATTAATGACCCAAAAACAACAACTGCAGATCAGTTTCAGGTGTCACTAACTGTAATTGCTAATCAAGTTGCAGGACAGACTTTTTTTGGTCAACAAGACTTTAGTGGCCACTTGGATGTCTCTTCACTGCTGCCCCCTCTTGGCCAATCACTAGGAGATCCCTTCCTCTCCCCTGCCCATGGCCACTCAGGTAGTTGCAGCATGTTCCAGTACACCTCCTCAGGAACAGACTGACACAGAATGTGTGAGAAGAAGCTGGAGCCAGCAGGAGCAGCACAAAAACAACATGCTCCAGTCCATAGATAGTGAAGCCTATCGAGCCAAAGATCTACCCATGTCTGCAGCTGGAATGTTCGATAATGTCAGGGTGTGGCAGGAGGTGTGTCGCCACCTGGCTTGGCTGAAGAGTGCCAAGAAAAAAGCACTGGGAGTAAATAAACTGACTAAGGCCTACAGGTATGTGCATCCTCCCTGTGCTCTGCAGATTAGGCCAGGGGAGTGCTGTGGGTTAAAGTAGGGTAGCAGTTGTTCATTGATGGCATTGGTAGGTAGTTCAGGGAAATAGTGAGGCAGATGATAACTGAACGTGCAACTTGCACAACTGGGTCATGCACATGCTTCCTGAACTAAGCCATAAGGTTGTAATCACCAAAGTGAGCACATTCAGATAACTCAGTACAATTATTTATTACAAAAAATATGTTAAAATAATGTTTAGGTTTGAGGCACAGCGTGAAAAGTAAGGAAACCCAAAGTTCAAGTTCTCGTATCAATTATTCTGACTGTTCTCCCAAATCCTGCAGGATACAAACTGTATGTAATATAGTCCTGTAGTGACAGAAGGAGCTTAGGGTCTGTCTTGTCCAGCTGCTCTGCTACACGGTATCTTGGCAATATAGGCGACCAAGACTTCCTGCTGGCCAGTTCCTCTCATTATGTATAATTAATATTTCAAAAAAAAAAAAAGAAGACAAAAGAAAAGAAAAACACTCCCAGAATGTTATCTCTGGATCTACTAATATGGCAACTCAAGAAGTAATCACATTTGACCTTTTCAGACATAATAGTCTTTATTACCTTAAAGGAGAATGTGTGTGTGCAAGTTCCCTCAAACTCCGAAAGCCCATGGAAGGCAGTGTAAAACAAGATATTTGGCATACCTGTAGATAGCAGCAATACAGAGATATCGCTTTATACAACAAGTGTGAAAACAAATTTGCCAAGATAAAAATGTTATTTTTGGCATCATGAGCAAGATAAATGAAGTTGGTTACTGAGCATGCTCACAAATTTATCTCACTCATTGTGGCCACACTGAGCATGCTCAGAAATTTATTCTCACATGTGAAGATACATTTCTGAGCATGGTCAGTGACCAGTTTCATTTATTTTCCCCCAGGGCACCACTGAAAATGAGTTTTATGCTCATAGGCCTTTCCTGGTAAAACTCTTTCAATAAAAAAGTGAAATGCGAGGTATCATTTATTTTTTGAAAGAATATACAGTAGTCTAAGTAGTTTACACTGCTTGTTTCTTTTGTAGCTTTTTACCATTTTTTGTCACAAAACTACCGAAACACCTGTTGTATAAATCAAATATGACATGGGCTGGCTTAAGATATAATTTTTATCCTTGTTTGAGGGCACTGTTCGATGCTATCTCACTCGTGGCTTCACTATCCATGAGATACAAACAGACCAATCTACTCTCATGAAGACAAAAATGACATCTTAAGTCTGCCCATGCCATATCCCCTATGTCTAAATCTTTCCTGTCTTCAACCTTGGAAGGAGCCATTTCATGGAACTTTGAGACTAAAGTAATGTTATGGATGGAATAGAGGTGCTTAGCATTATACAGCTTGTCCAACCACGGCATCACTTTCTGTCTCATGATTCCATGAAATGGCTGCTCCCTTGGCTTAAGGTAGGAAAGATTTACACAGCAATTACTCAGAATTGCTGTCACCTACAGGTCAGCCTAATCCCTCACTTGAAAGAGCCCTTCATGGGCTTTCAGACTGTGAGTGACCCTACACAGCTATGTTCCCCTTTAAATTTTTGTTACTTTGTGCAGGGCCAGCATCAGATTTTTGTAGGTCCTGGGCAATGGACCTCCAGTGGCCCCCCCTTAGTCAGACCCATCTGTATAAATAAAAAAATAACACAATTAGAGCAGGGCAGCTGGCTTGGCACTTTGGAAGTCTGGCACGGCAGAGACTAGAAATGCAGCCTACGAGTGGTGCCAAGTGTGCCTAAGATAGAGAGAGAGAAAAGAGTGAGGAGTCAAGGAGTAGCTCAAGCACATCAGTGCTACTGCAGAGAGGGGAACCCCCTCACAGGAGAATAAGAGTCAATTATATTATTAAACAAAATAAAGTCATCCATGGTTAACTGCTAGCTGTGATGTGAAGTGCTGTTGGGGAGCCTAGGGGAAAAAAAGGCAGATTTTGCTACACCTCAATGGGCTGTACAGACCTCCACTCCCTCCTGGGGGCTCTACCTACCTCCTGGTGTGGTGCAGGCAGGTCACTATGAAGAGCATAATCTGATGTCCATTGTTGTCTTCAGCGAGGTGCCTAGGTGCCATATCAGAGCTTTACAAGCCCGATGCACAACTGGTCGCTGATTGCTCACTCTACTCAGTCCCAGCCACCTAGTGCTGTGGTTGCCACCACTTCCCCCCTGTGCAGCATGCACCCAACTTTGAACGCCCACCAATCAAACATACACAGCTTAGCTAAAGCTGGCTGGCCAGGCTCAGCTGCTCAGGCCCACCCCTCCACCACACTCTCCTCCAGCCATTGGTTGCCTGCCGGGCTGCCCTGCACATCCCACACAACCCACCCCATAGAATGCAATGGATTGAGCCAGGGCCCTGCCGGTCCAGAAGCAGGAAGGACTCGCATTGCAGTCTTTGTTTTTGGTACTCTGTTCCCTAGTTTTCCACTTGGCTCAGCAGCACCACTGATGTGAATTGTAAAAAGTGACAAATGTCACATCCTCACACCAACAGCTGTTGGAGTGGGAAACAATCATGTATGCTGCCAACGCATGCAGAGCTAAGGCATGGCAAAGTTAAATGTTTGACAACACTTTTGTTTAGCCCCTGGTGAGCTCCACTCTGGTGCTGGAGCCTCAGTCAATTGCCCGGGTGCTGACACTGGCCCTGACTTTGTGGGACTGGTACACAGAGCCAGGAAATCTGTCTTTACTTTCTGCACTTTCTGTATAATGAATAATGGTACTGTATTTGTTATCAGCCACCATTAAGAGGCTTGGACTCTGCATACTCTACCAAGTAGCCTTATCCACAAGTAGGATATGTTTTTGTTTATTTTGTGTTCAACCAAATAAAATATATGAGCCTATCATTATACTTACCTTTATGCCCATTAGCTGATTCGCCGGCAGGCAGCTTAAAGTAGTATTGAATATCACGCCCTTGATACAATACCTTGGAGGAGTTTCCAATGCTGTAGCTGAATTTATAATGAAGATCCTGTCAAACAAATATAAGGTGCTGTTATGCTCAAAGCATCATCATTCAAGCAGGAAGGACCAAGATTGGTGATTGAAGATATTTAGCATGACACAGGAACTTCTTTGGAAAAATGTGGTATAGCCTGAAGAGTTATCCTGCAAAGTGTCTTCAAATCGATTTAAAAATGCAGCTTCTAAGCTTTATAAAGAGTGTATCCATGCTAGACCATAATTTCATACAGATACTCTATTAAACTAATGCAGATTACTAGAGAACAGAGATTTACAACTGAACTTGAGCTCTCAGGCTTTTCTGTATGTTTTGCCAACTGATCCATGAGGTCTGTATAAAAAGCTTTCATTAGGGTTTTGTCATTTGAAAGAGATGGATGTTTTTGAATCAGACAGCGGAATAGGTAGTTATTAATAATGGGACAGAGCGGATTTAGTGGGTGGCTAAGGGTGTGGCTACACCTTCCATTGTAACTTACCTGCTTGCTGCTGTTGCCTTTCACTTTGTTGAAGAAGTCTGATTTATTGATTGTGCAAAAGTAAAAGTTTATATTCAAAACTATAGATTGCATTTGCATTTTCTGTCCAAATGTAATGAAAAATACAATAGCAGGCAATATAAAGGCTTAAAACAATTTAAACAAATTGCATATCAGGTATCCACACCACCCCAGCAGCCCCCAGTGTAAAATCCTGGATCTGCCACGGGAGCCAAAAACCTAGAAAACACTGATTTTAAATGTAATCACTATACCAGGATCTTAGCAGACACCTTCTCATTATTATAAAACTGGTTGGAAAAATGATGTGCTGTGATTGGTGGAATCTGATCGCATGACTGTGCATTATTCCAGCACAATACCACAGGTCAGAGATGCTTAAAGGACAAGCAATCAGACTGAATTTAAAAATCGCAACTAGTCGGCCCACTGCCACAGTGGTAGTGCTACCGCTAGTGATGCCGACAACCTGGGTTCTGGAACGAGCCTGAGGCATTGGAGGGATGGCCAGGGGAAGAAGGCTGAGCATCTCAGGGCCTGCTTGCCTTCTCAGGAGAGGGAGGGGGATATAGGCTTGGTGCTTGACTAGCCCCAGGCAGAGGCCTGCGGTATGGCAAGCACCTTGCCAGTCACAGGGAGAGGGACGTGATGGACGTTGGCGGTCATGCCTTGACGTCAGGGTGTATGTCACACCCACAAAAAAGGAAAACAGCTCTCCAAGCACGAAGAAAATGGAGTGCTCAGGCAGACCCCACAAGCTTGCACCTGCCTGTCCTTACCAGGACCCAACGAGACTTGAATAGTTTGAGGTGTAGCAGCCCCACATCGTCCCCGCCTGGGAGGGAAGAAACCACGGCTTCATGGGGTACTGGAGGGCTCAGGCAAGGTATCAGAAGCAGGGTCAGACACCATAAGTGCTCCCAATGGTGCGGGGCTTGGAGAAGCTGGGGGGGGGGAGAATAAATTAGGATTTAAAAAAAAAAATTGCAACTGAAAAATTGGAAAACATGGTGCCATAGATTAGAAGCTCACCTTTTGAATGCTGTGCTTCATGTTACTGAAATCGCCAATGTAATACTGTTTTCTCAGGTTTATAAAATACAAACAATCTGAGTCTATAGTTTAAAAGTTACCCTCTGGCAGGTACCAGAGATAGCCACAATGTCCTTGCACAGTGACATCATCAGAGTGACAGTGCTCTGATGAGTAAGTAACTGTTTATTTCTTTAGCCCCAAATCCCAGAGGCTCTGGACGGTTTACAAGAGAAGTGCAAAAAAAAACAAAAGACATACACAATATCAGTAATTGCAGTAAAGAGATCATGACAAATCAGTAAATTCAATAAATAAATATCAATAAAATAGCAGTATGATAATAGACAAACTATAGCTATAGATAAGAGAACATGTAGTATATATGGGGACCTATTAAACATAGCTGTTTTATTAGCTTCACATTGAAGCGATCATCACAGTCATTTACTGTACATGTGAAAAGGGTTATTACACATGTGCAGTAAATGATTATGTTGATAGTCAAATGTAAAAAATAACAATATTTAATAGGTCCCCATATACACTACATGTTCACTCTAGAACACTGTCGCTCTGATGATGTCATTGTGCAAGGAAGTTGTGGCCATCTTCGGTGTCTGCCGGCGTGTGACTTTTGATCTATAGATTCAGTTTGTTTGTATTTTTAAACACGCCAAAACAGTATTACATTGGTGATTTCAGTAACATGAAGCACAGCACTCAAAAGGTGAACTTCTAATCTATGGCACCGTGTTTCCAATTTTTTCAGTTGCGATTTTTAAGTTATACCTGATTACTTGTCCTTTAACTTTCTGAACCTCATTACACTGTTCTAAAATTAACAAGCATGTGTCAATGCCAAAAGTTCATTGTTGGTATTGCTGTTGTACATGCCTCCCACATTTTTCTGTGTATATTCCTCTGCCTTGCATTTTAAGGGTGGGTGTTATGGTTGGAAACCTTAACGTCCTGGGTGTTGGTATTTTTGCTCCAAATTTTCAACATGGGCTTTTTGGGACCCCACCTCATGAACAGTGGCAGCATCATTTTGTTACTCAATTCTAAAAGGTGATTTCGCACAGCGAGTGTGTCATTCGGTGCCACAGGTGCAAAAACACATTTTGGGCAGGATGTGAAAAATGACAGTTGTACTGTTCATGAAGAGGTGTGAAGAAATGGCAGTGTTGAAAATCTGGAGTGAAAATATGAAAAAGCGGTGAAGTTACGAGTGTGCGTAGAAACTACGTAACACACACTTGTAACACAGTCATTCTTTTGGAATGTTTTCACCAAATTTTCAACATGCCTTTTTGAGACCTCCCCTCATGAACACTGGCACTGAAATTTCATTAATCTGTCCCGAAAGCTGATTTCGCACAGCGACCGTGCCATTCTGTGCCACAGTGCAAAAACACATTTTGGAAAGGATGCAAAAAATTACAGCTGTACTGTTCATAAAGGGGAGTGAAAAAATGGCAATGTTGGAAATCTGAAGTGAAAATCTTAAAAATTGATCACATTACGCACAATGGATGCTCGTAATGTAGCCATTTTTGGGAGTTTTTTCACCAAATTTGCAACAAGGGCTTTTTGGGACCCCACCTCATGAACAGTGACACTGTCATTTCATTAATTGGTCCCAAATGGTGATTCTGCACAGCAACTGCAAAATCATCTTTTGGGACCGAGAAACAAAATGACAGTGACTGTGTTCATGAGGTGGGGTACCAAGAACCCCATGTTAAAATGTAGGACCAAACTCCCAAAATAGCTGAGATATCAATCTAAATTAGCCCCCCATCCAATGCCATTATAGGACTTATCGTCATTTCTTCAGTTCCCGGTTGGTCTTTGAAGAGTGCAGACGTGTTCCTGGTCCACCGAAGATCGCTGCTCCCAAACTCTGGAGGTAAGTATGGGTGAGAGGGGTGCTGGGAGGTGGGGTTCTCAGAGGGAGGTGGCATGTGCAGAGGGAGGGTGCGGGTTTGGGGGAGGGGGGCCGGCGGCAACGATGAGGGACCAAATTCTTTTTTTCAGGTTTAAAAAAAGAAAGACATTGTGGGTCTGTTTTCTTTTTTACAGGTAAACTATTTATGGATTTCAGTACACTAGGTTGGGCTCCCAGTGTGACAGAGTATTGGGGGGAATCAATGCTGACCCAGGGAATGGGCACCCCAAGGTCGGAGAATATAGGGGCATGGGGGGGGCACATCTGACACCAGGAGTGGTCATCCCGGTGTCAGAAACACCACAGGCAGTTTTCGGCACACTGGGATGGGCTCCCAGTGTGCCACATTAAAAGATTGGGGGGGTACAGGCTGACAAGGGGATTGAGCACCCCCATGTCAGCAGGTGGTGGGGGGAACCACCAGCGTGAGTGATCGTGATTCCTTTCAAGCACTGAATACTCCCAGCCCATATGAAACTTAGGCTGTGGCCTGCTCCGCATGGGTGGGAGAAAATATAGAAATGGAGACAGCGGGGATGTGGAGGAGGCAGGTGAGAAAAGACCGCCTCCCACCTTTCAGGTAGAGACTGGTGGGGTGGTGAGGCAGAGACGTCATGATGCAAACAACTGTTTTCTCTGTGGTGCCCTGCAGATGAAAGGAAAAACCCCACAACATGATTGGTGCAGCTTTTTCTTTTCAAGTGCAGACCACTTCAGGCAAAACAGCATCAGGACCAGCCTGGCTGATGATTGGTGCGATACTGTTGAGCCCCTTGCAGAGCACTCTGCATTGGACAGACAGTGTCACACCCCTCAAAGTCTACTATCCCAAGGAGTTTGCAGTGTATGCATGAACTCAAAAATCAGGGAAGTCATTTTATGATCACAATGAGGCACTCCAGGGTGTGTATAACTCTGTGATAGTGGAATTTCTTAGGTATGGAAGGCACTTGGCTTCACCTCATACCTCACTTCCCAAGGTGTGCTGTTATCCTCCAATCACACCCTATCATGCCTTATTGCTTAAATATACAATGTGCAAAGCACCTAATTTATAATATGATTGACACACTCAAATTCTTGAGCCAGAGGACCTGGCTGCATAACATTAATTCTACTACGTTTTGGAAACCTAATGTCTTTACTTGAAAAGATATCAATAACCCCCAATTAGCTGCCTTCTTACTATTGCCTTTGTACCTATGGCTGCTTCTTTTCTATAGAGGTGTTTCTCACTGGGAGTTGTGGCTTCTCAGTCCTGTTTCCAACCTCCACGGGTAATGTACCACCCTCTCAGAGCTGCCTACAGTCAGTATCTCCATGGTGGCAGGGTCAAACAGAGAGAGCCACCCCCCACCCCCGAGCATACAATTGGACCACATGTCTTCCAGGTGGCAGTGTGGGTTCACAGATGGGCAGGCAGGACTTCACATAGCCACAGCCCACCCTTTTCTGCTTTTCTCCCTGTTTCCCCCTTCTGCAGCGGTACATGCGTGTGCTTGTGGAAGCACATACTACCCACCAGGCTGCAGACCCTCTCATTCCTTGCTGCCCTAGCCTGCACTACCACCAGGCATCCACCTGGTGACAGTAATAGGCCAGGCTAACAAACCCTCCCTTCCAGGGAGAGGAGTGCTGTTCCTCTGACACTCGGTCCTCTCCACCCAGCCGAACCCCAGTGAACGGAGTCCACCTCCAAACCCAGGTCACTGGCATGGTGCAAGGTGTGGCATCCAGAGCCCTAACCCTCGGTGCTACCTGGCTGGCCTAGGGCTGCTTCCTATTGGCTGGTAGGGGGTGACAGATTATTCTACAGTTCTGAATAGAATTTAGAAGCAAGCTTCAAGGATCCATGTATTCTAAAAAACAATAAAGCAAGAGTAACAAGGCATGTGATTCCATCTTTGGGCTCTTGTGATATCATAAATCACTCGAGTTTTGCTTTTGTATTGTATGATGTCACCAGAACCCCTTGATGGAACCGCAGTCGTTTTATACGTGTTTTTTAATCTGTCATTCTACTTATTCAACTCAGAATGTCTCAAAATGTTTTACATGAAAAGATATCAATATAACTGACACATAATCTTAAAAGATAAGCTTAGAGTGGTAGCCCTTATCAAATGTAGGTGAGAGTCAGAAATTACAGATAAAGGATTTATTTTAGCACTTGAAGAATTCTAAATAAAGATAAATTATGTAAGCAATAAGACCTATCAGGTTGTAGGGTATTGGCGCATACCAACATGCCCAGGGACGTGATGAGGCCTGACGCCGAAAACATATCCACCAATACCCACACCCTGAAGGGTCTTATTGCACTTAGAAAATGTTTTGGGCAGGGTGCTAGAAAGCTTCTTTCTGAGTGGATGCAATTCCAGACAGCTCCATCTCTACACTGCTTTCAAAAAATGAAAATAACCATTTTAAAAAGGAAAGCTGAACTTTTGGAATGACTAAGCTCTTACTACCTGGAGCATCATCTGAGTGAACATGGTGAGGAGTAATAAACCCAAAGGTACCGATGGAAAAACACAAGCCACCAAACAAAAGGAGGCCGGTGGAGCAATGATCCTAAACACTTCTGAAGACCCGGAAGAGCCCCACAGGCAGACTCTACTAGCAACAATGAGATCAATGGATTCAAAAATCAGCACTATTTAATCAGCATGGGTGTAAGGCGGATAAGGAGAGTCTCTTTAAGGTGAGTAGCAACCATAACACGAGGGGGCACAGTCTTAAGCTGGAGAGTGGGAGGTTTAGGAGGGAGGTCAGGAAGCACTTATTCACAGAGAGGGTGGTGAACACTTGGAATGCGCTGCTGGAAGAGGTGATCTCGTTGAAGACAGTGGGCAGCTTTAAGAGAGGCTGGGATAGGCATTGGGGAAGGTATGGATCATGGGTAGGGAGGATGGGAGGCGTGGGGAGGGAGAGAGAGGGCAGGGACAGTAGCTCAAGCTGTGTACCCTGCAACACGCACAGACTTGACAGACCAAATGGCCTTCTTCTGCTGGCTTCTTCGTATGTTCATATGATTCTGGAGCACTTGGGCTCTCAAGAAACTAAAATCACAGTGGCTACTGCACTAGTACAGTCAGCAGATGATAGATCTACAAAAGCTCTGGGGGCAGCAGCTAAACTAATACAGGAGAAGCCTCAAATGAGATACCGACTGCAGTGTTTGGAAAATGTCCACAGATCCAGTAATGTAAGGGTAGTCAGTATCATAGAGGGAGAGGAGAAGGAAGATCTGACCTCCTTTGCCCTACAGCTCCTACAAAATGTGTTACATTTAGACCCAGAAAAGATGGACATAAAAATGATGTTCACCTACTGAGTTTCCATGAGGAGGATGACCATAGCAGTTGACACCCCGAGGACCATCCTGATCACCATGGATGATACTGCCACTAGAGATGCTATATTATCTGCAGCTACATCCAGTCACCCAAACCAGCACAATGGACGGG
This sequence comes from Neoceratodus forsteri, assembly GCA_016271365.2. Classification (NCBI taxonomy): domain Eukaryota; kingdom Metazoa; phylum Chordata; order Ceratodontiformes; family Ceratodontidae; genus Neoceratodus; species Neoceratodus forsteri. The sequence continues at coordinate 660,252,862 of CM057456.1, read as the reverse complement.
ATGTCCATTTCTTCTCTTAGCAGTGTCAGTGGCTCAGCAGGTAGCACACTTGCTTCTGAGGCCATGAGATCAGAAGGCTGTGGGTTCTATCCCCAAACAAGGCACTTGGGTTAATATCCCAATACTGACACTGCAGTGCAGCATGAGGGGGGTGCTGCACTCCTGAGGTGCCATCTTTTGGAAGAGATGTTAAACCGAGGTCCCATCTGCCTGGTCTGGTGGTAGTTCAGGCGGATGATAAAGATCCCATGGCAATTCTCGAAAGGAGTAGGGGAATTTTTTATTAGGAGGACTTCAAACAAGAATAACAATCATAGCAAAACAAAAAAGAACAAGTAAATAATTTTTTTATCGACAACAAGTAAAGTACAAGAAAGATTAAAGAAAAACTAAATAGACTCTAATGGATATCCAGACATCATTTGCCTTAATTCATTAGGTAAAAACATATAGTCTGAGACTCCTGCAATGCCTTTCTAGCCTGTACATTCAAGGTGACTTTGCCCATTTTTTACAGTTGATCCATAAAACTCCTAGACATTCATTATTATGCCTCTTGCTATCAAGAAGCCATAATTTCTGTACACTCATTTCTATATTCTTAAAAATTTCAATGTGTAACACTTGTCTTTGTTGCAAGATCCACTTACAGCATGCATGCCATAAATAATACCTTATTATAGCAAATATAATATATATGGTCTCTATATGATACTTCATCCATTGTCCCCCCAACTCTCCTTAGAATAACTCGGCATAAGATAGCCCCTCCAATAGTGGTTCATCCCACTTTGTGGCCAGATAAGCCCAAAAATCTTTTGTGGTCATACAATCTAAAAATAAATGTTTTTGTGTCTCCAATATCTGTACACAAGACTCTCTTAAACAATTTCTGTCCTGGATCTGTTTGTGTTTTATTGTTATTCTTGACCGGAATCCTGCCATGCAACCCCAGCCCCACTGTATCCCACACAAAGTCAGGCAACTTATTAGAACCTAACATATTTAAATTAAACTGTAGCATGTTGTGACAGGAATGGGAAGGAAAGAGTTTATGGTTTGGATTATGTGCTTGGTGGGTGGATTCTCTAGCTAGTGTTTTTTTAGCAGTTTGGAAAAAAAAAACACACACAGGCTAAAATCCACTGTCCAGCAGCCTCTGCAGCATCTGGCTAGATAAGAGCTGGGTCATAAATCTTGAATGGACATCTCCACACACACACACACAGACCTGTCCACACACCCAGGCCAGTTTGAATGGATTGGTTCATTCAAATACAAACTTAAGGTTAAAAGGGAATGTAACTGGTCACTGATGGGTGTTCAGTCTGATTGGGACAATTAAATACATACATGTTAGATGGTTGGTGCATTCAAAGGGCAAATAGGCATTACCTATTCCCAGGAAAATATATAAGAGGCTGAAAGACCATGAAGAGTGTTCCTCTTGCTTTGGAAGCTGGAAGGGGAAACATAAGCTGAGAGCCTACCCTTTTAGCTATGTCCGTGGGAGCTGGCAGTTAGCATAGGGCACAGTGGTCTCTTGAAAGGACAGGGAAGGGTAAGTTTAATACCAACATATTGTAGTAATAGCCTTTTTCTTTTGCCATCTGTTGTTTAAAAACATTTGTTTACTTTTCCTGTATCAGTGTTATTCTCTTGTGTTGTAAATATATATCCTGTAAATGCTCAGTGCACTTTCTGTTAAGTAAAACACTATTTATTTGCTCAACAGTTGTGACTGTGATGTCATTTTTCCTAAGGTAATATTTGGTTTTCACTGGCTGAGGTAAACTCTGTGTAGCATCTGCCACCCAAGAGAGACATATTACCAGACTTTAACTTGTGCATTTGCAGTTTGATTATTCAAGTTTGTAAGCTTGAAGCAGGGAATACCTGAGGACAGACACCTCTGTTTCAGCCCAGAGGGAGAGTTGGGTTGTCACACATGTCTTGTGGACAGTCTGCTAGGGAAATGTCGTCCTTTCTCTCTTGCAATATAATATGAGCATATATCTCTTTGAGTGATTTGCAATTCAAGATTTCTGTGCTAATACCTCATTTAATTGCCTGTTTTATTTGTTCTACAACATACAAGGGGATGTTTTGAAGCCTATGTAGCATTCCTGACTTCCACTGAATCCAGGCTGGTAAGCAAGGATTAAGCCAACACATGGCCATCTCTCTCCATATTTTATTACCAGGTTTAAGCGTGTTGCCTAAATTGTAAGGCGAAGAGATGCGGCTATGGAATGCAGCCGGGTTTACCATTGCTAGAACCCGTTCCTTGCTCGGCCTGTATGTGCCCTCCCTCTTGACTGGATTCAGATGTCTCCCCCACAGGGCCTGGAAAAATACACTGTATAAGGAGGCCTGAAGAGACTGTGGAGGAGGGAACACATAGCTAATATGCAAAAATATGGGTATAAGTAGAGTTTTAGTCAATGCAACCTGTTTTTTCTTCGATATTTGCCTCCCCTTCCATGAGTTGACCAGTCTAGAAGCTTTATTTAGCCCAAATTCCCAGTTCTGAATGGCCATGTCTCCCTTACCAAAAACTAATCCCAATATTTTAACAGTGTTCTGTGTGACTGAAATACCAGTAAATGTATTCATCCCTAGTGTAGAAGGTTCTCCTAAATACACACCACTACTTTTAGAGTAGTTAATCTTAGACCCAGATGTATCTGAAAAGGCTTGGATACAACTAATTAAAGACTCTTCGGCAGTTTTCTTATCTGTACTGTGTGACCCTGAGCAAGTCACTTAACTTCCCTGTGCTACCAGGTCGCACCTGTAAACAAACTTTCAGCTTAGTGTGCCCCTCCTGGTTAAACAATTGAAAGCAAAAAAAAAAAAAAGAGCATCTGTGTATGCAAGAACTTTAATGGCAGGGGAGGATGCTGTCATGATTAGACCATAAATACTTTCTTTTTGCTCCAACTGTCTTATAAAAACATCTATACAAAATACATATAGAAGGGGGCTCAGAGGGCACTCTTGTCTAACACCCTTACTGACTCTTATATCCCTCCCTCCCTCTCCAGCCATTTATGTTTGATTTTAATACAGCATTCCTATACGTGAGTCTAACCCAATCTGTAAACATCATTGGAATGCCATAGGCAGCTAATGTTTCATATAAACATTGATGTGAAATCCTATCAAAGGCTTTCTCTTGGTCAATCCCACGCAGAAAGCCCTGTGTCCCCTTAATTTAGCAGAGTGGAATATTTCTCTAACCATTATGAGGTTGTCTGTCTGTCTCCTGGTAGGAATAGCACAGTTTGTACAGGGCTGATGACGGAATCTGCCACTGACACTAACCTGTTCAAAAGAATCTTGCTTAAAATCTTCAAGTCTGAATTCAAGAGACTGAGTGGTCTCCAGTTTTTTAACTCACTCCTATCACCTTTTTAATACAATAAGATCAAGGAGGCAAAGTTCACAGACTTGGAAAGCACTCCTTCCTGTAACATACAATTATACACCATGACCATGGCAGGGACCAAGTCCTCTTGGAAAGTTTTATAAAACTTGGCTCCAATGCCATCCGTCCCAGGGGCTGACCCATTTCAGCGTCGGTAATGGGTGCTATTAATTACTGCTGGTCGTCCTTCGAAATTTGGGGTAGCCCTGCCAACATCTGGTTACCTTCTACACCTCTAGGGGTCTCAGAGAACAAATGAGTGTAATAAATATGTACCTGTTCTAATATTTCCTCTGGAGTAGTAACTAATTCCCCAGATTCTGACATGACACCTGTAATAACCCTATGCACCACTCTACCCCTACATTCTTTAAAAGGGTCCATTGAGCCTTTCTGTGTTGTTGTCCCGAACCTCATCTCCTGCTCCAGGGACTTAGCCCTGTCATATTGCATGGCAATCATTTTCCCTTTAACCTCCAAAATTTCCTGATTATTGTCTTTTTTATGTTCTTCTGTTTGTGAAAGAAGTTTTTGTAACTGTGCCCGTAACTTCACATAAGAAATATATCTATTAGTGACCACGCCTATGGATTTTTTTTGAAAACATTCTACCCAAGTCTGTTTAGTTTTCTCCCACCAGGTGGCAGCATTGTCATGAAATTCTACCACCGAAAGCCTTGCTCTTCATTCTTCCTTCCAAGCTAATAGTATGTGTTCCTCCTTTAATAGTGAGCATTAAAGGAAAACTACATCCAAAACTTGAAAAAGTATATGTTGTGCAGAGTGTTTTAATTTGTATGTGAAGTTCTAGTGTTTCCTTCCCTCTGACTGGTATTAGGAGTTTTTCCCAAATTAGCCTGCTAGCTTTATGTTAGTTTTACGACTCCCTGGGGATCTTCATACCTGATAGCGTAATTGTATTTCTTGTTCCCACAGTGCATCTTGTCTCATGTGACTGTGGTGTAAGAGAGACCCAACATTCAGCACACACATGCCAGACAAACTAAATATCTTGGACACTTTACAAGCTGCACAAAAATTACCAGTAGCAAAGTTTTTCAGGACAGTAAAACCTTTAGGATGAGGGTGGTCACCAAGCTGAATTCTACAGATTTTAAAATATAGCCATCTCTATTGTTGTGAACTGATTGTAATGCAATGCTTTCTGCTGGATTTATGGGCTCTGCTACATCACCTTTACATGAAACAAGGTGCATTGTAGGACAAAGAAATGCAATAAAGCTATTTGATATGGAGATCTCCAGGGGTCGTAAAACTACCCTAAATCTAGCAGGCTAATTTAGGAAAAACTCCTAATACCAGTCAGAGGGAAGGAAACACTAGAACTTCACATACAAATTAAAACACTCTGCACAGCATATATTTTTTCAAGTTTTGGGTGTAGTTTTCCTTTAAGCCTCAGGGGTTCTTTCTACACCACGGGATATGCCCCCAACCCAGCACCAAAGAAATAGACTTGTGATCTGTAAATTCTGTAGCCTGTGTGCTTACCGCCGCTATTTGCAGTCCTGAAGAAATAAGGATGAAATCAATCCTTGTTGATAATGCTCCTCTGAAATATGTGTTGCCCCCTGTGGGGAAGATATTCCTGGCTGGCCCACCGGCGCAGTGGTTGGATTTCCGCTTGCGACGCCGGCAACCTGGGTTCGGGAACGGACTCAGGTCGCTGGAGGGCCGGCCGGGGGGAGAAGGATCGAGTATCTCACGACTGCTCTCCTTCTCCGGGGGGGAAGGGCACGGGGAGTCGCCGATGCACGGGGGACTCCTGGTGGAGACCAGGAGAACCTCATGATATCAGGCCAACAGCATTACGAAGGGGACAGGACAGACGCAGACGTCATTGCATGCTCTTGCGCCCCTTAAAGGGGGAAAAACCTAGCCTACCTCCTGACGCCTCTATGATGCCCATCCCTCAGGCTGTCATAGGCTCCTCCAAAAAGCACGGCTCCCGCCCTATCCCATCATTCGTGACACCTTAAGGAGCCTGGGGTGTCACGCCCCACCCTGGGGTAGCCAGGGTAGCGGGAGCACGGCACAACGGGGATGCCGCAGCAGGGGATCCGTGACCGGACGGATACTTACGCAGAGGAGGGCGCAAAAAGTGTAAATAAAAAAAAAAAGATATTCCTATATGCATCCTGCAACTGTGCATCATAAAATTATATTTCGTAATGCCAAAGTGTCACAAAAGAGTTTGTTAGTTTGCAGGCCCCTATCCATTCTCCTTAAACTACAATTAAAATCACCAACCCAGATAATTAGTCTGCAGGTGCATAAGTAAGGTTGCACAGATCTAAATAGTCTCACCCTTTCAGCCTTTGTCTGTGGTGCATAGAATGATATGACTCTAAACCTCTCTGAAAAAGAAAGCCCTATCTAACATAAGGGCCCGGCCAGGTTCTAGGTCAACCAGTTTTGAGACCAAAAAATTATAGTTCCCCAATAGAATCCCCACCCCATCACATTTCTCCTGCCCTATAGACCAAAATGAAGGCCCTTTGGTCCAAAGTTTAGGGGCTTGCTGTAATTCAAACTGTGTTTTAATTCTTGTGTCCTGAATAGACATTATATCACAGTTATCCTGCAACAAAGTACCCAACACTGCACCCATTTTATAGTTGCTCTTTGTACTATTGACGTTAACTGAAATTACCTTAAGCTGACTTATCATTGGGGTCAGTAGGTAGATGAGAAATACAGATAGATGCAAAAAGACCCCTACCATTCCTGTAGACCTAAATGTTTTTGCTACACCTCCTGCGTCTTGTTCTCTGTGATATGCAAGAATTTTCCCCTTCCCACTCTGTGTCAAAGTTAACTTCGGGCATGACAGAAGTGGCAGAAGAAGTATCTGACACCTCTTCCTCTGAATCAACATCCATTCTTTGAGGCGCTGACCCTTTTCCAACTGTTTTTTGTTCGAGCCCCGAAGAGAGATTTCCCTGCCCTGTTCCTCTTTTTTGCAACAACTTTCTGAAAAGGGTTTCTTGGCTTAGGGGAAGGGGGGGCATTGTATCTATCCTATCCTCTGAAGGAGCCAGAGGTGCCAGATCTGCTGGAGCCGTCTCGATAACTGGAAGGGGATCTGTATTCCCTCTCTTTGTACTGTTTCTGAAATACAGTGAAGAACTGGGGGCTGGGTGGAGGTATGGCTTGCTTCTGGGATTACCTCTGCTGCCCTCTTGGCTAGAATCTGTTGTGCTTTATTTATGAAAGCCTCCTGGGATGGACAATCCTCCCAGTTGTGGGAGGCCCACGGGCACTTCCCATAACTGTGACCAGTGTGCTCGCAGAGACTGCATTTGAAGAGGTTTACACAAGATGCTGAAGCATGACCAAATTCCAAGCAGTGACTGCATTTAGGGGAGTCACATGCTGAGCTGAGGTGATTGTGATTACCACATCTGAAGCACGATTTGGGCTGGCCCATGTAAAATAGTGTCCCTCTATCTCTCCCCAAAAAAAGGTGCCTGGAAGATGAACCAGCCCATCGTTTGTTGTGTGCAATTTTACTTTAATCTTCCACCCCCCGTTCTAGATTTACTCACCATCCAGTATCGGAGTGGGTCTATCTATCACCTCACATCTCTATTTTAACCAAAACAATATGTCCTCTACATGAACACCCTCATTATGAAACATGACAGTAATAAACTTAATAGCCAGTTTCGTAAGAGAGATGGCCACATAGGGGATCCAGAGAGGCGAGTTTTTAAGAGATTGATACTGTGCCCAGAACCTGTCGAGACTTGTGACAGTCTTAAAACTAATATCAAAGTTTCTGTTTCCAAAATTTATCAGTGCAAAAACCTCTGATAAAAAAATGCATAGATCCCTTTAACAATTGCTTAGCTACATGCAATCTATCTGGTGGGGTCTCTCTAGACCACCCCTTAAAATCAACCTAACTGCGTTCCTACATGGGGCTGGTGCTCCCTTATTTTGAAAAAGATCTGACAACCTAAACATGGGATCTAGCCATGCTTTCTGTATAGGGTCCTGTAAAACATTGTCCGATGGACCCATCCTGGTAGATGGGTTGTCATGTTGCTGTACAGTCTCTAAAGTAGGTTTAGGAATAGTAGCTACATCATTGTCACGAGTACTCATGTTGGGGACCATATCTGAATCCACCACATTACTTGTTTCTGCAGAAACTGGTGCTGAACCAGGTTGAACTGTGTCTTGCACATGGGACGCATCCTCAGGAACTTGCAGTTGATTGCTGTATCTTCAGATATCCATGTCTGTGGGATCCGCTGTCCACCCTCCTGCTGAGTCCTTAAGCCATCCAGCTCCAGTTAAAGCTTTTTCCAGAGACCACAGGGATTCAGTCTCCATATGCTGTACTAATTCGGGCACACCGGTAACTACTGAGTCCATATGTTTGCTAGTACATTGTATGTCTAGAGCATCCATTGCACCTGTTTTATTTGTTGACAGGCTGTTCCGTTTGCTTGTTGCCGCTTTTTGAGATGCCTCCGTTCAGCGTTCTTTCACATATTTCAGTGGCACAAAAATGTTGCTCTGCAGGGTCGGCTCTCGACACATGGCTTTTTGCCATACCGAACTGCCAGCTGCGCTATCCCTGACTGTGTTTCCTTCAATTTCAGCATTAGTATTGCCTGTTACATCCGACGTGCTGACATTTGGGATCAGCTGAGGCAGGCCCGATGAGTCACCCAGGCCTGAATTCTGACACTCATTCTGCAAAGCTGTCAGCTCTAACTGCAGTACATGTTGCTGATCTTTACACTTCTGCTCCATTTCTAGCAGCTCCCGCAATCGCTGCTTCTTTACATTAATGTCTTCCATAACATTTGTTTTGGCAAATGTCTGTACCCGAGTTCCTGTTTCTTCCCTTTCATTCTGCTTTCCTACTTCCACTTCTGTGTCAAAAAATACCTCTGGAGTTTCTTCTTCCATAATTTCTACAATTTCTTCCGCACCAGCCTCTTGTGAAAAGGGTTCAGGGGAGGAGGCATTTTCCCCAGTCCCTGCAGCAGTCTGTCCTCCTCCAGGATCTCTAGGGTTGGCCATCTTGGGAAAATGTGGCCAAGAGGACCCCCCTTACAGCAAGAGTAGGGGAATTTCCCCAGTGCCTTCTCCAAATCCCCCCTCCCATTCACTAAAATACCACCAACAGCTTAATCTGATTCAAAGTCAGCTGGCATTCATCTGTATCCCCCTCACCCAGGCCGTGCCTGAAAATAGGCAGAATTTGTCTAGTACACTTACCCGGTCAACAAAAACTAAATAAATAAATAAATATATACTGTTTCTTCTGCCACCAGATCAAGGCGCAAGCAGTTCTACACCATCCAACAGCAGTTGTGAGATCTTCATGTGGCACTCTTGCTCCTTTTTCCGGCGTGCCTCTGCATGTCTTACAGTGGTAAGATATTTCAGTTCACAGAACTGAAGGAAGCAGGAGTGTGGATCGCTAAGCAGGTGACCAAGTTTAATCTGTAGGGACACAGGGAGAACTTGGACAATGATGCATGCAGATGAGTGACACACAAAGCACTGATTTCTTTTTCCCTTGAGTAATTGGGGGCACACTTCTGCATTGCCTATGATTTGGAACAGGAATTGATGGGACTTTATAATATTGTACTTTTTACATGCTTGTATTCTGCTATGAAAAATACGAGTCTCACACTGCCCTTCAGAACTTAAGCACAAGGTGAATTAACATGGCCAATGCCACAAGGCTAGCAGCCAGTTAGTGTGGTAGTTTGAAACTGTTTTCGGTTGTAATATTTGTGCATGCTGTACTTGTCATAGCTAGCATTCACAGAGAATCCTTAAATCAGTCCAGATAATTTGTACTCCATCATAAGGCATCAGTGGAGCATTCACCTCCACTAGTTATATGGTACTATTACAGTTTAGAGTTTTAGGTTATAAATAATGCTAAGAGTTATACAGATATGACGTTTATGATTATGCTCATGACTATGTTTGAAGAAGTGAGGGAGCACTAGACACCAGGAAAACTACAGCATGATAACAGCATGGGGGTTTGGGAGGGCACAGCCACTGTGCCCAGTTAAGGGCAGGATTTCAGCAGCATTAAACAGCTCTACTATGACAGCTGTTTAGCGCTGCCAACACTGTTGTATATACCGCTGTGCCCTTTTTGCATCAGGGAGCCCTTATTTGCATAGGCACAGCAGTACATTCTGCACAATATGGCCCCCGGCACTGACCCCTGGTGTTATTCATGGTTAGCATGGTGTTAACCTGGTTAGTGCCATGCTACCTGTTTGAATATGGGAGACAAAGCCTTTAATAATGTTCTTTCCTGAACTTACCTCCTTGCCTGAAGCACAGAAGATGCTGAAGTCAGTATAAATCTCATACCCTCTGCTGGGCTGTACTTGACATGTCATTCCCTGAGGAGCCTCATTGGTGGTAAAAAACAGCTGAGCTTTTCCCAGCAGATCCTGACCTAGGCCTTTAGAAGAGAAGAAGGAGAAACATGGAGATAATTGTTTAGCTCAGTACAATACTGTCAATTTTGGTGACTTCATCTTTACAATTTAGGGATATCACTCTGTCCTCTTAGACAGTTTGATTTTATGCAAATCTTAATTGTCCTCAGGAGTAACAAGAGATACACAGTGCACAGAGGCTTGCAAGAATGACTAAGAGATTTTTTTTTTTTTATAAACAAGTAATAATAATTTACATGAGCATGATTAAACCTGCTGAGCTTGGGGCACCTAGATTATGACTTACCTTGACAGACACCAAGACAGCATATGACTAGGATTTATGCTAGGAAGATTAGGGACAGTAGAAGACCGAGGTCCATTCAAAACTGTTCCCCCACTTTTCAGTGGTAGTAATGCTTGATTTCCCCCTTATCCGTAAATTGATCCAGTTTTTTTTTTTTATATATATATATTTGCAATAGTAATTTCATTGTTTGGCAAGGCGTTCCAAATTCCTCTTTGAGTGAAAAATAATTTCCTTTTGATAGTACTGAATTTCCTCTTACTCAGCTGTTTATGTCCTCTGATATCAAATGTCTTTTGTTACATGGGCAAAAAAATCCAGTGATCCAATTGGTCAATAGCTGCCCAGACCTGTGCGGTAATTGACCAATAACTGCATGGATCTGGAAAGTGCCTTGCAAATCTTAGAACTACACTGCTTCAGAATTCTCAGTAACTGTGATCAGTGGGAGTGGGGGGGGGGGATCAACTAACAAGATGAGTGACTTCCTTGTCAGGCAATCTGACTTTTTGATGGGGCAAACCCTGCTGTTTGGTGTGAAAACCGATTTACCTACAATAAACATTTGTTTATTCTTAATTTAAAAATTGATGTAGTCTTCTGTGTTTTTAAAAAAAATGATTTTGGTGTCATTTTATAAATGCAAAAACACACTTCAGGGCCTACGGTTATTGGGTAATTATCACACACACCCAGCCCGTGACTGAAGGGCACTTGGGTAACCTGTCTTGCATCTAACCCTCAGAGCAGGGTGGCATGCAGTAATAACCGAGTAACTGCACACCCCGTTGTATGTTATTGTCTACTTTCATTTCAAATTTAAGATCAGCAGTATGGTTTTGGTTATTCAGAATATTAAACAACAACAGATCACCTCTTATCCTTCTTCTGTGCAGGCTATGTAATCCTACAGTTGCATCATAGCTCAAGGATACTGTATTTGTTTGTTTATTTATTTTTCACCGGTGGCCAGGAACAGCTCACTGAGCTGAGACAGCTTGCTTCCAGGTATGTCCCGAGGGGCGAGTTGCATGAACCAGTTTTACTGAAGGGGGAAAACACTGGAGAAAATCCTCTACTTTTATGATGCTTGCCATGGGATCTTTAACTTCCACCTGGATAGTTGCCAGGGATGGGCAGAAGGGACTTCAGGTTAATGCCTCATCTGAAGGGCAGCACATCAACTGTGAGCACACTGCCTGCACCTTTTTTTTTGTGTCAAATAAATGTTTGATGTTTTCCACAGTGTATCTTTGTGGATTTAGCACATCACCAGTGCAGCACCCTGCCAGCCTGGTGGTGCAGCAGTAGTGCTACACATCACTGGTGACCCGGGTTCAAGAATGAGCCCGGATCTACAGGGGCCACCAGGTTAGAAAGATCAAGCATCCTACAGGATGCTCTACTTCTCCAGGGAGGGTGGGGTGACCACAGGTGGCAGTGTGGTTGGAGGTCCGAGGGTGGGTAGGACTCCATAGATGTCAGAGTGTCGCCATGCTCAGTGTGAGCACATGTACTGTGGACATCAGTGCATGTCAGACTGCCTCTGGGGGTAGAATAAAATGACAGTGGCCCTAGTCCCCATGGATGAAAGATCCCAGTACATCTGGGGCTGCACTCCACCAATTGGATGCGTGCCTCCTGATGTGGCACAGTATGTTTTGGGGGTAAATCCCCCACCCTGACCCCACCTAGGGGATATTCTGAGGCAGCATAAAGGAGGCAGTGCTCCAGTATGGTAGGGGTCTGCCGTGGAATACATCATGGAGTATGGAAGGCATCTGGGTCTAGAGATGTGAAGGAGCACAAAGAAAGACTTAAAAAATTAGTGCTGCAACCCACTAGTACTACACTGCAGTGTCAGTATTGGGTAGTATTCCAAGTTCCTGGTGTGGACTTAGAACCCATGACCTTTTCTATCTTTCAGGTTCTAGAACCCCTGACCATTTCAATGTTACAGGTTCTAGAACCCCTGACCTTTTCAATGTTACCGGTTCTAAAACCCATGGCCTTTTCAATGTTACAGGTTCTAGAACCTATGGCCTTTTTTTTTTTTTGTTAATCATTTTTCTCTCTTGGCCCCTGGTCTGCCTACCTGTGTCGCGTCCTGGCATCCCCTCAGGTCCTCCGGCTGCCATCTCTAGGGATCCCCGACTCCCGTTCAGTTCCCACAGCTAGTACCCCCATGGCTTACCCCCCGCGGCGGGGTGGTGGCGGGCCCCCCTGCACCCTCCGCCGAGACCCGATCCAGTGTGTCGCTGCATACCCTCGGAGCCATTGCTCCCACTGGAGACAGCCATCATGCCACCACAACCAGTGCCACTTTCCCATTTTCCCCCCATGGCATGTGAGGTGTGCAATGACGCCAAGGGACAGGCGCGTGCATGCTACTGCACGCACAACTTCCCGGCATCAGTCCCAGCACGTCCCTCCCTGACTGCCTGCACTACTGCATCGCACCCAGCCACCACTAGAGGCCACCAGAGCACCGGTGACAGCACCCCCCTCTCCCTGGGGAAGGAGAGCAGTCCATTGGACGCTCTATCCTTCACCCTCCCCGCTGATGCCCGCCGACCCTGGCTTGTTCCCGAACCCGGGTTGCCAACACAGCGCGAGGTTTGGCATCCAGCGTCTCAACCCTCAGTTCCACTGGGCCAGCCCCATGGCCTTTTCAATGTTGCACGTCCTAAAACCCATAACCTCTTCAGTGTTACAGATTCTAGAACCCATGGACTTTTCAATGTTGCATGTTCTAAAACCCGTGACCTTTTCAATGTTGCATGTTCTAAAACCCATGACCTTTTCAATGTTACAAGTTCTAAAACCCATAACCTCTTCAGTGTTACAGATTCTAGAACCCATGGCCTTTTCAATGTTGCATGTTCTAAAACCCGTGACCTTTTCAATGTTACAAGTTCTAAAACCCATGTCCTTTTCAATGTTACAGATTCTAGAACCCATGGCCTTTTCAATGTTACATGTTCAGACTCAGAGGTGAGCATGTTACCTATTGAGTCACTAATACTTAACCATGAGATAATTTGAAAACAGGCACACATAAAATCTACTCATTGGGATATATTATGAGGCTCTTGCCAGTTTATTATCAAATTGTCTAGGGTCAGAAGCTGGCTAAGGTTTATCCATTACTTTTCAGTGTCCCTTAGGTTGTTGTAGTACTTCCTCTTCTGTTTTCATGCTGTCTGCATCCTTTAGTAGCTATTATTATCTTCCGACGCTTTTGCAGGTGAAGATTTGGTACTACTTGTGGGGTGGACCGAAATGTTTGCAATGTGATTAAGGTCATGAAATGTATGAAAAGTAAGCTGAAAACTACACAGCTACTAATTAAATAATGTATCGTAATACAAAAATTTTGAAAAAGTTCAGAAATATGTTTTATTATTTGTTTTAAAACCGTAATGTAATTTTATGTACCAATATAAAAAAATTGTATCAATACAGTCTAATGATACAAAAAATAGTATTGACACTGTATTTGCCATTTTCTTGGCTGTGTCACAACTAAAAAGCATGTATTAATAATATTCTGAAATAGCAGATTCAAACAGTATCAATACACATAGCATAGTATCGACATATAAAAACAGTATCAGTACACATAGCATAGTATCGACATATAAAAACAGTATCAATACACATAGCATAGTATCGACATATAAAAACAGTATCAGTACACATAGCATAGTATCAACATATAAAAAAGTATCAACTAAGCTCATTCTTAACAGCTTGACTCTAAGGTTTCATAAAAAAAAAAATTCTAGCTCCAATGGTTCCAAAGTTAGACTTTTTAAAAGATGAGTTCTTTCAAATGGGATCACTTTGGAACCATTATAGCTAGAAATGTCATTTTTTTTAAATAATAGCCCTTGTTAGTAAGTGGTGGCTTTAAAGAGCCACTGACGCCTCAAAGAAAACTTTAAAAAAAACATAATAATTATTACAATTCTGTTTGCATTTCATTTATATTTTATATATTTCTCCTTCCCATAATTTATTACTAAAGAAATGTGTATGACTATATGATTGTTGTCCGTTACAGTTCATTTTGAATTCATCTGCCTCTATAGCCTACTCCCTGCTTCAAGTTATAAACCTCTGCTGTGACATCACAATCTGTTGCCATGGGAGTAACTGTGATGTCACAAGCCATGCTCTATGACTTCAGGTAGGGCAAAAGCAGCAGGAGTAGATGAACTCTTCAGAAACAAAGATCCTGATTTTATGCAAATTACCTCACTACTTAAATAATGGAGAGGAGGAACACAGAACTAATGGGAAATACAAGACGGACAGTGCCTAAACCTGAACATGTCACCAGTTCTTTAATGTAGGTGAATAGTTGCATTAACATATATAAATTAAAGTTCTCAAATCCCCCAAAGCCTTCTATAGAGAGTGCCCCATGCTTTTCCTGGTTACCTCGAGTACTGTGTAAAGTTCTGGAGGCTCCATCTCTGAAAGGACATAGACAGGGTGGAGGTGGTAGAAAGGAGGGCAACCAAAATGGTACAGGGCCTGCATCAGAAGCCCTATGAAGAAGACTTAAGGATTTATATATGTACTCTCTAGAAACAGGAGAGAATGGGGGGATATGATTGAGACATTCAAATACCTTACAGCAATTAAACAAGGTACAGGAAGGGAGCATTTTCCAAAGAGAAAGATGCTCAAGGACAAGGGGTCACAATATGAAGCTTGGGGGGGCTCAGAGGAAACATGAGGAAGTACTTCTTTATGGAGAGGGTGGTGGACACTTGGAACAGACTCCCAGCGGAAGTGGTGGGGTCTAGAATGGTCACAGGACCTGAGAATGCAGGAACAGACAAAAGGGAATCTTAGATGCAAAAGGGGAGTATAAGCTGAAGTCCAAATTGGATCTCCAGTGGCACTACAGATACAGAATTTAGGGCAGACTAGGTGGGCCAAGTGGTCCTTATTTGCCGACAACTTCTATGTTTCAATGTTTCTGTCTTAGACATCACAAAACATCTGGTGGTAGGGGCAGGCCAAGCAGACTGGGCTGGCCCTTGTCTTGGGCCAGTTTCTGATCCCTTCCCTCTCTGGACAGGACTGCAAACAAAATCAGGATTCATACCTGGACTGACTCACATAGAGTCAAGGTGCGTAAGAGTGGGTTTCAAAAAGCTCACAATGTTATAAGCAGTAATATTAGAACATTCATATGAGCTGACTCTTCTCCAAAGATGTAGTAAATAGTTTAAAAATCAGAAGCAACAAAAAACTCACCTACGGAAACTTCCAGCTTATACATCTTATTACTCTGCAGCACAAAGGGCTTGAACGTAACTGTTTGTGATGATATACCTATCAAACAATGTAATTCAAACAGAATTACCAAAGTAGCTTGTATAATTGATACAATTTCCCAGAGAAGCAAAATAATCACAAAGGCTGCCAATGAGCTTCTACATGTTAATGCTCAGATTCAGGCCGTTCAGTGCATTTAGGTTTCCTACATAATCCTGGCAAGCAGTGCTGCGGTACATCCAGGTTTATTGAGGCACACAACACGCTATACACAACCATTACCCAACAAGTCATGTGATGAGGCCAAATCTACAAATGTTGGGAGCAGTACTGTCATACACTCTATATGGTTTCACTGGCAAGTCATATCTGCTTTCTACAGCTAGTACAGAACATGGCAGCTTGACTTTTGACATGTGCTAAATCCAGGATAACAGAATATATAATGTATGTGCTGTATCAACTGCACTGAAAGCTTTTATGGAAGAACATCAACCTTCAGGGTATTGGGGATTGACATACAAAGCCCTGAACAGACTGTATCTCTTTCACCACTGTGACCATTTGTGCTCCAATGTCCTACCACAATTCTTACTTTTGGTTTAGGCAGTGGCGCTACTGGCAGTCTCAGGATCTAAACCAAGAATAGTCAGATTAATGGTAGCGCCCCCTGTTTTTTGGAATATGATACCATATATTTGTATACAGCTTCCACAGTAGAAATCATTCAGAAATGGCTAAAAGCAATTGTTTCTATAGACAGTGTTGCAGTAAGGTTTCAAGTAATTTTTATTTATCAGTTTTAATTGTCATTCATTGTTTTATGAAGCTGTTACTTGTACACTGTGAGGCACCGCACAAGATAAATATCCCTTAGCCCTATGTGTGACCAATACAGTTCAAATACATTTGGATTACTCATCTGAACAGTCATGATTCAGAGAAATTGAAATTTATTAAAAGATAGATAGATAGATAGATAGATAGATAGATAGATAGATAGACAGACAGACAAGACAGACAGACTAGCAAAATAGTTGGAAGAGCGGCAACGGGAGTTTAATGCAAAGAAATGCAAGATCATGTACATAGGGAAGAGAAACCCTGAAGCCCACCTATAGGCTGGGAGGGGAGTTGCTGGCAGTCACAAGGGAAGAAAGAGACTTGGATGTCATCATCACTGATGACCTGAAATCATCCAAGCAGACCACTAAAGCAGTAGGGAAGGCTAGAGGGATGTTGGAGTATATTAGTAGGGGTATCACAAGTTGGAAGAGGGAGGTAATAATCCCACTTTACAAGACACTAGTTAGGCTCCATCTGGAGTACTGCATGCAGTACTGGAGGCCACACCTTCACAAGGACATTAACCAAATTGAGGGAGTCCAGAGAAGGGCCACCAAAATAGTGGAGGGACTGCATCAGAAAACATATGAGGACAGATTAATGAAGCTCAATATGTATACCCTAGAGCAAAGGAGGGAGGGAGGTGATATGATTGAAACATTCAAATACCTTAAGAGCATTAACAAGGGGAACGAGTCTAACATGTTTCAATATAAGAAAAATAGTAGGAGAAGAAGACACAGCATGAGATCAGAGGGAGTCCAATTAAGGGGTAATGTGAGGAAGTTCTTTTTCACAGAAAGGGTTGTGGATGCATGGAACGGCCTACCTCAGGAAGGGGTGGATATGAATATAGTGCAGGGCTTCAGACAGGCATAGGATAGGCATAAGGGAGCAATACAGATGAGAATGAATAGATAGGCCATTGACGAGAAAAGTCCTGTGGTACATTCATAAGGTGGAAAAAGAAATGGGCAGACTGGATGGGCCTTGAGGTCCTTATCTACCGTCAACTTCTATGTTTCTATAGCTAGATAAAGCAGAATCAAAACAACTGATGGGGGGCTGATGTTGATGGTACTTTTTGGTAATCACAAAGTCTTATTTTATGCTTTGGCCTTTCTGACCTACTGAAAATAATATATTTCTGAAGACTTCTGCATTTACCTGATGTAGTGTATAACTGAAATATTTCATTTTTGATTGCCTGTGTGTCCCAGACCAGAATATTTGATGGTTTCTCCACATTAGGGGTAATGTCTTGGTCAATCAGGCCATCTCCACTGTTGCTGCCACTGTTACTGCCAGATCCAGAATTTGTTCCACCAGCTGTGCTTCCGTCTGTTGATCCACTCCCTAAACAATACAGAACAGGGGGAAATGAACAATATGGTGCTGAGGGGACAATTGCCCAGAACATGAAAGACAGAAGATGGTTAAGTGGCAGAGTGCCTGCAAAGCACTTGAACCTCAGATACTCAGGTTACAGTTAAGTTGGTTGAGTGGTACTATTTCCACTAATCGCTCCTAAAACATTCAGTTATATACTGCAACACAAGGGGGAGTCAATGAACTGCACAGCATGTCTGTGTAGTGTATGCGTACTGCAAAAAAACAAAAATGCATTGACGTTCTGCAGCGGAAATGAATATTACAGTGCAAATTAAGGTCCCCATAGCAATAATAAGGTATTATCATATCTCTATTGGAATACATAAGCACATACATATAAAATACATATATCTTCGAGGAAGAAAAACATTGACTTTGTCTATTGAGTGCTTCTCTCCCACATCCCACTTGCTTAGTGCCCCCCCAACAACCCTTTTTCTTCAAAGTACTGCAGACAACTGCCAGATCACATATACAGTAACTATATAGAAAAGATGTTCAGTGGACACATGGCTTGGGAAACCTGCCCCTGTATGCCTAGGAGGAAACTGAATCACTTTGCCTTAGGTTACCAGAGGTTTCTGTCACTGGTACTTTCCCTCTCCACAGTTCCTGAGTCCATAACAAGTACTGGTATCACTTCACTTGTAACAAAGTCTGTATGTGTTTCACATGATATTCAGTGTTGCAGCTTCCTGGATGGCAGGGTTAAAGAAAATGGACCTTCATTTGGGGAAATTTCAGTAGATCTGATACCGATGCGGAAGCATAATCTGCCTTTGTCTGCTTCAGATCAAATGAGTCTGAATGCATGTGCCCTATTTTAAATGGGGCATCTGCCATTTGAGACACAGTTTGTATTTTGTGGCAGCTTGTATCTTATTTTTGGACTTTCTGTATGCAACTTTGTCCATGCAGCAGACACTGGTAGCTCATGTAATGAATGGTCTACCAGAGCAGATGCAAGTCCTTTTTTGAAAATAGGGTGAATCCACTCCAGAAATGCAGCCACTAGTCTCTTTTTTTTTGTCTAGTGTTGCCTTTCTACTAACAGCATGTTTCTTTTTTTTTCCTTTTGTCTCCCTTGACCTATCAACTGAGACTGCCTTTGGTTGCTACCAGTACCATCTAGCTGTCCTTTGAGCTCTTCCTTGCCAGTCCTCAAGGCAAATGCATCTCACTGCTTTGTTGCCTCCTTGATTTGCCCCCCTGAGGTGGGATACTGCCTTCTTCTCCTTGGCAGCTTCCCCTCTGAGATACAGTCACCCATGGCAGAGGTCCTCCTGAGCCTTCCCAGTGGGTCCAGAGATGGGAATTTGAATGGAAACGTGGGCCAGCACAACATCATCTGCCCAACTGGTGGCTATTTTCCCCCTTTTGTATCCCACCCTCCAAGAGTTTGCCATACACCTTCAGGTGCTGGTGTGCCTGATGCAGTATAGCGCAGTGGTCTAAGGCTCTGAGCTGCAAATCTGGTGATATCCAGCAGACCAGACCTGGGTTTGAATCCCACAGCTTCCACATACTGTGTGACCCTGAGCAAGTCACAACTTCCCTGTGCTCCAAGGTTGCACCTGTAAAAAGCTTTCAGCTTAGTGTGCTACTTCTGGTTAAACAACTAAAAAAAAAAAAATAATAATAATAACGTGTGCAGTGGGATACATATCCCTCACTCCCCAGAGCAGAGTATTCTGTGAGATGCTCCATCCTCCACCCCCAGTTGGCTGACCAATGAACCACTCTTGGGGTGCGAATACGGGTTGCTGGCATCTTGGGAAGCAGCCCTGCCGCTGTGCTGATTGGTGAACACAAGTGGTATGTTCCAATGTAAAAAATATACTCAACGTCAGCATACCTCTCAACCTTTCTTCACCAAAATGTGTGACACGATGTGTGACAAATGAGCAAAATGTGTGACATATCGTCTAACATGGCACTGGAAGATCAGAACACTATAGCTATCAGTGCACTAATGTTCATAATGTTTTTGTATAACTGGGCATAATAGATTATTATGAATTTCTGCTTTAAAGTCTTAGTGGGGAATGTGGAATATCACATTCCCCATGATGGACAAAGGGTTTCTGAGAGGTAAAATGAGTGATGTACCTCATAATGTGTGACAGTTGAGAGGTATGAACGTCAGAGTTTCCACTATAAGAAAGAAAGGGTCCACGAGGTGCTCCAGGTAACCAAATTACCTGATAGCTCACTAGAAGAAGTGGTTACTCTAGCCTCTGGCATAGCGGAGCACAAGAGCTGGATGGCAGGGTACCTATATGAAGTGTCCGTATTGCTACTATGGAGGTACTGTAAAAATGTCACATGCAATGTTTGTAGAATTAAAGTGCCATTTATTATTTTAGTGTTCAAAGATTTTTATTATGTTACACGAAGTTTTATGTACACAACATGCTTTCTTGGGGGTAAACAGCCCATTTGAATTTTTTTATAGAGTTGTTTACAGAAACCAGCTGAAATACAAGAGCCCTCCTCATGAGATGGCTCATCCCCCATCTGTAGTAATAGTGAGCATAAGAAACAGCATCAGTGAAAAGTAAAACACAGTACTCTTTGACAATTGTTGAACTGTATCTTTAATAGACAACACTGAATGTCTCCTTACTTGTAAATACTCTTTTAAAATTGTTCTTATAAAGTTGTACCGTATATCTTTTAACTGAGACTGTGGCTTCTATTACACTATGTGTGTTCCGAGCCATGGCTTTAATTAGAGGATGGCTTCAACTGGAGTCTGGCTTTTATTCAAACAGCTGCCCCCCTTGAGTAGTAATATATTAGCTGTTTTCAGTTAACATAATAATAATAATAATAATAATAATAATAAAGCTGATCCTTTAAATTTCCTTCTAGCGAGCTGAGCGTTGAGTGCAGCCAGTCAGACTGAGAAAGAGAGAGATGAGAGTTGAGCCCAATTGGGTAGAGCGAGAGAGAGAGAGACAGACAAGAGTGAAGTGCAGTCAGATGGAGAGAGAGTGAACAGGTTGGTTGGGTGAGATGAGAGCATGCAGAGAGTACAAGCTGTTCCTGTTCTTTAGTCAGGATATTTCAGTATTTTAACTGTGTGACCAGTGAGAAAGGAAGAAGTGGAGGAGGATCGGTCACAGCAGAGAGTGGAGCAAACAAGTAGAGAGACTGAGTATGAAAGAAAGCAAGGAGGAATGATGAATGAGAAATTAATTCTGTGGGGCAACTAACAGTGCATACATATTGTAGGCAGGAAATGTTACTGTCATAGCCCAGATGCCCGACCATGTGGCAAGAAACAAGTCAACCCCAGGGTGGAGGGTCAGAGTCGTAGCTGATTGTTTCTGGAGGGCACAGGTTTACTCCTACCCACCCCAAGTGCATAACTTCCTTTATAGCAGGGGTTCTGACATCACTTCCCCATAATTGATAACAACATACATCAGTTCTTATCCTTAAAGACACAGCACACCGAATAGGGGTAGACACACTCACAAGCTTGCACACACTAAAACAAGAACAAACAAACAAAAAAAAAAGAAAAACATCTGAAAGAAGAAGGGAGACAGACATGTGGGGAGTGGTGCAATGCACTGACTGTGGAGCAGCAGTCTTCCAGGAGACATTCTGGAGACTGTGTTACTGCCCTATTTGCAGTCACCTCTCTGGTCTGAGGAAGGAGGTTGCTCGACTCCATGCGGACCTGGCAGGGATTCAGGAAACCTGCTCCCCCACCCAGGCCACCACCACTACCTCAGAGGTTGCCAAGAAAGAGGAGTAGTTTGACCATGGTGGGCTCAGGGAGGGTGAAGGTACTGGAACAGAGGCGCATCCCTCCCTCCAGTTGTGCCTCTCCAGAATTCATTCACCACTCTGGCACAGCATGGTTCCTCTATGGAGGCACCTGCAGTGGAGACCAAGGAGGATGCTGGGAACCTCCACAATGGAGACCCACAGGAGGGTGGCACAGGACCCCACAGGAGAAGGAAACAACTCCTAGTAGAAGACTCAGTTTGGGGGGTAGAACTGAAAGAGGGAGGGGAAAGAGAGATTGGGTGCCTGCCCAGCGTCATGGCTTGGAGGGACAGGAAATGAATCCTCAGGATCATGGGAGCAGCTGCAAGGGGGAGTGAGCTGGATGTCATTATCCACCTAGGAACAAATGACCTGACAGAGAATGGGATCAGAGCAGCGCAACAGAAGTTTGTGGAGTTGGGAAGGGGTCTTAGACAAGTGGCACACACGGTAACTTTCTCGGAAGTGCTACCTGTCTATGGCATGGATGAGGCTAGGGTACTCTGCACCATGGGATTCAATGACTGGTTGAAAAACTGGTGCAGAGCTCAGGGATTTGGCTTCATTGGGGACTGGGGCTCCACCTGGAGGGATGCAGGCCTATACTGGCACGATGGTTTGCATCTGTCTAGGAGGGAACCAGGATCCTAGGTGATAGGTTTAAATGCTTCATTGGCAAGCATTTAAACTAGCCAGGGGGGAGGCACTGAAAAGGAGAAGGGAAGTCCTAGCCCCCCCCCATAATCAGGGTAGTTAGTGAGGTAAACACCAAGATAGGGCAGTCAATAGGGAGAAGGGCAGGGGTAAATGGAGAAAAAGACAAAGGCAGTAAGGACAGAGATGGGGCAAAAAGAAATAAGGCCATAAAAAATGGAGGGTAATGAGTAACAATGCCCATTGTCTAGGTAAAAAGCTCCCCAAAATGGTGGCTTTGGTGGAAGAGGGATACTTCGATATTGTAGTAGTTACAGAAATATGGTACACAGAGAACCATGACTGGGATGTTAACATACCAGGGTACACAATCCACAGGAGGGACAGGGAGGGTAGAAGAGGAGGAAGAGTAGCTCTCTATGTAAGGGAAGGGATCAAAGCAACAAAACTAAAGGGTAAACAGGGAGAACAGGAGGCACTGTGGGTCACCCTGGAGACTGGAAATGGCACCACAATCCACACAGGGTTTGTATATAGACCCCATCTCAGAGGAAGGAAATGGACAAGGAAATGATAGAAGGCATCCTTAGGATGGCAGAGAAAGAGGAGATATTGCTGATGGGGCACCTGAATATGCTAGATATTAACTGAAGCACCTTTGCTGCAGCCACTTCCAAGAGCAGGGCCATTCTCAATGCCCTACAGGGGGCATGCCTCAGACAGATAGTTTTGGAACCCACTTAGGAGGTAGCAATCTTAGACTTGGTACTCTCAAATGGCGACAGAGAGAGGATCTCAGATCTAAAAGTGGGTAGCCATCTGGGAACAAGCAACCACCAAACAGTGTGGTTCACAATAAACTTAGCTGTAGAGTCAAGCCATACAAAAGTGAAGGTACTGAACTCATGAGGGCTGATTTTGTCAAAATGTGAGAGTGCCTCAGAAAAGCACTAGCAAACAGGCAAGAAGGTGGGATGGAGCAACAATCAGGAAACATTAAAACTGTCATCACAGAGCCAACAAGCCTTTGCGTGAAGCAAATAAACAAATCAAAACAAAAGAAACAAGCATTTGTCAATGCCGAATGTTGTCTCGCTGGCATTGGCATTGGTAGTGCCGGAGTTAGAGACGCATAATAGGAATGGCAGTGAAGTATTAAAATAACGCCAACCCCACCTCCACCCTGTAGAGACTGGGTCGTCAGCTATAACGCTCATGCCATTTCACCTCACCCTACCCTGTAGACACTGACAAGTGTTGTGGTGTGCTTTGGGGTCTTTGGGCATTATACTTACCCCATTCCATAAGGAAATACGCTGAGGTGGGTGCAGTATAGGAGAATGAGGTGAACTTTGTGGCCAAACAGTGCAAGGCACACCACAGTGTCTGTCACTGGCTGCAGGGTGGGGGTGGAATGGCATGAGCATTACAGCCGATGATCCCAAGTCACACCCCTGATGCCTATCAGTCTCTACAGGGTGGGGTGCTACAGTTGGAAACCCTAACACCGTAGGCATGTATTGGTACTTTCACTCCAAATTTTCAACATAGGCTTTTTGTGAGCCCACTTCATGAAAAGCAGCACCATCAGTTTGTTAGCTGAAAGGTGGTTTTGCACAGTGGCTATGCCATTTGGTGGCACAGGGATGAAAACACATTTTGGGCAGGATGTGGAAAATGAGAACTGTATTGTTCATGAGGAGATGTAAAAAAGTGGCAAAGTTGAAAATCTGGAGTGAAAACATGAAAAACTCGTGAAAGTATGAGCATGCATAGAAACTGTGCAACACACGTCCATAACCCAATTATTTTGGGGATTTTTTAACATCTTTAACATAGACATTTTGGGACCTCCCCTCATGAACAGTGGCAGTGTGATCCTGTTAATGTGTCCGAAATGTTGATTTCGCACAGTGACCCTGCCATTGTGCACCACAGGTGTGAAAACACATTTAGGGCAGGATTTGAAAAATGACTGCTGTACTGTTCATAAGAAGGTGTAAAAAATGCCAGTGTTGAAAATCTGGCGTGAAAATAGTGCAAATTTGCAAAGTTACAAGTGTGCGTGGAAACTGCACAACGCATGCTTGTAACAGTCATTTTATGGAATTTTGTCACCGAATTTTCAACACAGGCATTTTAGGACTTCTGCTCATGAACAGTGTTACCGTCATTTCCCGAAACTGTCCAGAAAACTGATTTCACGCAGCAACCATGCTATTCTGTGCCGGACGTTCGAAAACATATTTCGGCCAGGATATGTAAAATGACAGCTGTACTGTTCATAAGGAGGTGTGGAAAAATGCCAATTTTGAAAATCTGGAGTGAAAATATTACAAATTCACAAAGTTACGAGCGTACTTGGAAACTGCGCAACACACGCTCGTAAAACAGTCATTTTGGGGATTTTTCCACCAAATTTGCAACATATTGCAACAAATTTGTAGGCTTTTTGAGAGCCTGCCTCATGAACACTGGCACTGTCTTTTCGTTAATCTGTCACGTAAGGTGATTCCGCGCAGTGACCGCAAAATCACCTTTCGGGGCCGATTAACGCCATGACAGTGACAGAATTCATGAGGAGGGGTCCCAAAAACCCCATGTTTAAAATTTGCTGCCAAAATTCCAAAAAATGCCTGAGATATGCATCAAAGTTGAAAAAAACTCTATTTATTCCATTATACAGCTTACCGGCATTTCCTTAGTTCGCGGTCAGCTTTGAAGAGTGCAGACGTGTTCCTGGTCCACCGAAGATCATCATGCCAGACTCCAGAGGTAAGTATGGGGTGAAGGGGGTGTGGGGAGGCAGGGTGCGCAGTGGGTGGGCGCGGGTTGTGGGAGGGCGGCAGGAGACCGCGAGGGACCTGTTTTCTTTTGATAGGGTAAAAAAAAAAAAACATTGCAGAACCTTTTTTTTTTTTTTAACAAGGGGCATGTGGCACACTGTGGTGGGCTTCCAGCATGCCAACTGACTTTTTTGGGGGCAGCTGTAGCTGATGGGGATTAGGCACCCGATCGGCACACAACAAAGGGGAAGTTACATTATGCCGACAGAATTGGGCATCTCTGTTGGCACACAACAAAAGCGGGGGGGGGTTACATAATGCCGATGGGGAGTGGGCTCCCCCTTCAGCAACATCACTCAGGCACTGAAGCCGATGGAGATTGGGGCCCCCGTCGGCAAAGAAAAACTGCTGAGGGGGCATGCATGATGCTGAGGGGGATTGGGCACCCCCTCGGCATATATTGTAAATGGGAGCGGGGTTATTATGTCGATGGAGAGTCAGCTCCCCATCGGCATTCTGACAGGAGGCGGCGGCAGTGTTGTGTGCACGTCAGAAGCCGTGTTGTGGTCATGCTGCATGAAAGCTCTGCTCTCACTGCAGCAGACCTTTTGTTAGATCTGGTGGCCACATTCCAAATTGCTGATGCCAACCTGCATGGGGAATTAAGGGATGCCTACTGATGCATGCCCTGCATTCGCCTAACAGTGACCGCACCTCCAAATCTGCTACTACAACAATATGTTGGCTGCGCATGCACGAGCCAACATAAAAAACACTATGGTTCTCAAAAGAAGTGGCGGTTAGGGAGAAAAAGATAGCATTCAGGAAGTATAAGGAAACACAGAAGGAGCAGCACAGAGACCTGTACCAGTGAGAGCAGAAGGAAGTGGGGAAGGCAGTCAGAATAGCAAAGGTCCAAAACCGAGGAAAAGATAGCCAACTCGGTTAAGAAGAGGGATAAAACCTTTTATAGGTACAGTAGGGAGTGAAGAAAGATAAGGCAGGGATACTGAGTCTGAATAAAGAGGAAGGTGGTAACACCACTGAATACCCTTTTTAATAAATCATGGGAGGTTGGTGTAGTACCTGAGGACTGGAGGAGGACAGATGTGATTCCTTTTCACAAAAGTGGGAGAAAAACAGAGGCAGAAAACTACAGACCTGTCAGTTTGACCTCAGTGGTAGGGAAAATGATGGAATCACTTCTGAAGGAAAGAATTGTTGAGTTCCTAGAAGCCAGTGGGGCACAGGACCCAAGGCATCATGGTTTCACAGCAGTAAGGTCATGTCAGACAAACCTAAAAGATTTGTTTGACTAGGTGACCAAAGTAGTAGACCAGAGAGGGGCTGTGGACATGGCCTACCTAGACTTTAGCAAGGCATTTGACACAGTCCCACACAAAAGATTAATAAATTATCCAGCCTGGGTGTGGGTCCCAGGGTGGTAGCCTGGGTAAAACACTGGTTGGACAACAGGAAACAGAGGGTAATAGTAAATGGAGTCCACAGTGAAGAAAGAGGGCTTACTAGTGGGGTACTGTAGAGTTCAGTACTGGGGACGGTCTTTTTATGTTCGCTTGCACGCATGCGCAAGGAACGTTTTGGGAGAGTAGCACACTTTGGAGGTGTGCTTCTCCCGTGCAATCCAGTGCTCCGTTGAGCAGGCGTGGCGGTCCTGCACCAATGGGTGTGGGAGCTCTGTATTACAGCGGTGGTCTTCTGTTTCAAAGAAAACCATCGCTGTCATACCGAGCACCGCGTCACGCTACCCCCCCTCGCATTACGCATTCCCCCCGCGTCACGCCGCCTCCCCCAAAGCTTTGGTGCCATGCTGGGAGTCCACCCCAGCATGGCAAACGTGACTTGCCGAGCAGGGTGCCCAATCCCGTTGGCTCCACGGCCCCACCAAGCCATCCTTCTGCCACACTGAGGAGCCCACCCAGCGTAGCAAACGTCCATTTTGTTGCCGATAGGTTGCCCAATCCCTCGTCGGCTCCTCGCCCCCCCCGTGTACTTTGCTGACGGGGGTGCCCAATCCCCATTGGCTCCTCGCCCCCAGCCATCTTCTGCCATGCTGGGAGCCCACCCCAGCATGGCAAGCGTCCACGTAGTCCTTTTTTTGTAAACCTGTAAAGAAAAAGCGACCACGTAGTCTCCCAGTCCCCTCCCACAACCCGCACCCACCCACTGCGCACAGCCTCCCACACCCCTCACCCCATACCTACTCTGGAGCTCAGCGCGATGATCTTGGGGACCGGGAACAGGTCTGCACTCTTCAAAGCCGACCGAACTGAGGAAATGCCGGTAAGCTGTATAATGGGCTAGATAGAGGAGTTCCAACTTTGTGCATATCTCAGGCATTTTTTGGAATTTTACCAAATTTTCAACATGGGGTTTTGGACACCTTCTCATGAATGACGTCACTGTCATGGCGTTATTCGAGCCGAAGGGTGATTTCCAGCAAGTCACTGGCAAAAATCCCCTTTCGAGCCTGAATAACGCACATGACATCATTCATGAGAAGAGTACCAAAAACCCCATTTAAAATTTGGTGCAAAAATTCCAAAAAAATGACTGTTTTACAGGCGGCGTTGCACAGTTCCTACGTACAGCATACCGTAGGTTTCATGAATTTCTAAATATTTACTCCAGATTTTCAACATTTCCATTTTACCACGCCTTCTTATGAGTAGTACAGCTGTCATTTTTCACATCTCACCCAAAACATGTTTCCCCCATGTAGCGCACAATGGCGCAGTCGCTGTGTGAACTCAGTGTATGGGACACATTAAGAAAATCACAGTGTCACTGTTCATGAGCAGAGATCTTAAAATGGCTATGTTGAAAATTTGGTGAACAAATTCCTAAAAATAACTGTTTTACGAGCGTGCATTGTGCAGTTCCTAAGCACGCTCGTAAGTTTGTGAATTTTCAATATTTTCACTCCAGATTTTCAACATTGCCGTTTTACCACACCTCCTTATGAGCAGTACAGCTGTCATTTTTCACATCCTGCCCAAAACATGTTTCCTCCCATGTAGTGCACAATGGCGCAGTCGGTGTGCAAAATCAATGTATGGCACACAGTAAGACAATCACAGTGACACTGTTCATTAGCAGAGGTTTTAAAATGCCAATGTTGACAATTTGGTGAAAAAATTCCTGACAGTGACTCTTTTACGAGTGTGCATTGCACAGTTCCCATGCACGCTCGTAGGTTTGCGAATTTTCAATATTTCCACTCCAGATTTTCAACATTGTCATTTTACCACACTTCCTTATGAGCAGTACTGCTGTCATTTTTCACATTCTGCCCAAAACGTGTTTCCACCTATGTAGCGCACAATGGGGATAACAAAAAGGTCATGCTGAAAATTTATTGTGCAAATGCCAGCAATTGCACAGGGCATTAGGGTAAAGCACCATAAATGCCAAACACCACTGCAAATACCTGCAAGCGAACATTTGGCATTGACAAATGCTTGTTTAATGTCTTTATAAGTGACATTGCAGAAGGACTGGAAGGAAAAGTATGTCTCTTTGCAGATGACACAAAGATCTGAGAAGGGACTTGGCAAGGTTGGAGGAATGGTCAAATGTATGGCAGCTTAGATTCAATGCAAAGAAGTGCAAAGTAATGCACCTGGGAAACAAAAACTCAGGGGAAATGTACACAATGGGGGCGAGATACTGACAACAACAAAACTGGAAAGGGACCTGGCGGTAGTCATATCAGATGACCTAAAGATGGGCCAGCAATGTGAGAAGGCAGTAAGGAGGGCTGGGTGGATACTGGGATGCATAGGGAGAGGCTTCACCAGTAGAAAACAGGAAGTTGCTGTCCCTCTGTACAGACAGTTGGTAAGACCACATCTGGAGTACTGTGTACAGTTCTGGAGACCCCCATCTCCGCAAAGACATAAACAGGGTGGAGGCTGTCCAGAGGAGGGCAACCAAAATGGTGCAGGGTCTGCACCAGAAGACATATGAAGAAAGACTAAAGGAGCTGAAGATGTATAGCCTCGAAGAAAGGAGGGAGGACAAAATGGTGCAGGGTCTGCACCAGAAGATATACAAAGAAAGACTAAAGGAGCTTGATATGTATACCCTCAAGGAAAGGAGGGAGAGGAGGGACATGATAGAAACTTTCAAGTACATCAAGGGAATCAACAAAGTCCAAGAGGGTAGCATCTTTCAGAAAGAGAAATGTGCAAGAACAAGGGGGCACAATTTGAAGCTATGGGGGACGACTCAGAGGTAATGTGAGGAAGTATTTCTTCACAGAGAGGGTTGTAGATGCATGGAACAGCCTTCCTGAGGAGGTCGTAGAGTCAAAAACAGTTGGGGAATTCAAGAATGCATGGGACAGACATAAGGTCATTCTAGTGGGGGGTAGGAGGAAGTAGGCTGTTTGGTTAACTAGGATCTGCAGCTTATTCATTAGGTAGGGAAATGGGCAGAGTAGGTGGGTCAAGCGGTCCTTCTCTGCCATCAGATTCTATGTTTCTATGTAACCCTAATACAAGACACGGCTTCACTTGGGGGAAGGCTTCTATTACAACAACCAAAACAGAATTGTGGCCTCTGTTGGAGGGTGGCTTATATTAGAGGGCCACTTTAATTAGAACATAGACAGTATATGTCACTGTGGTTTGAAATCACAAAAGGAGCAGAACCAAACTGCACAAAAACACATATTCTGGATTTTAGAATGGCAGACTTTGGAAAAATGGGGACATGATTGAAAGAGGCACTAATGGGAATGGGGAGGAACTCAGGGGTGGAGGAACAGTGGGCAATATTTAAAACAGGGATTACAAGAGCAACAGAATTATGCATTAAGCAGGTTAGCAAGGGGAAAAGGAAGAGGAGTCCATTATGGTTTTCTAAGGAGGTAGCGGAGAAAGTGAAAGCCAAAAAGATTGCATTCAGGCAATATGAAAAGACTCAGGCAGAAGGGGATAGGGAGCAGTACCAAGAGAAGCAAAGGGAGGCAGGGAGGTCAGTAAGGGAAGAAAAAGCTCAGACAGAAGAGTGCATTGCAAAATCAGTGGGTAGAGGGGAAAAAACTTACATAAGTGAAAAAAGAATGGCATAGAGAGGGATAGTGAGACTGAAGGGGGAGGACAGGGGCAGCATGGAAGATGACAACAGTAAAGCTGATGTACTGAACTGATATTTCTGCTCAGTCTTTACTGAGGATGAGGAGAGTAATGGGCCTGAAGGGAGTACAAGGGATGGGAATGGCACAGAAATGGATACAAGTTCCTTTACATGGAAAAGGGTCCTAAAGGAACTGGAAGGAATAAGAGTTGATAAAGCAATGGGGCTAGATGGTGTGCACCCCAGGGTCCTAAAGGAACTAACAGAGGTGGTGGCTGAACCTCTAGCAATCCTGTTTAGCCGATCACTGGAAACAGGGGAGGTACCCAAAGACTAGAGGACAGCAGTTGTAGTCACCTTATACAAAAGTGGGAACAAAGAGGAAGTGGGGAACTACAGACCAGTCAGTCTGACCTCAGTAGTGGGGAAGATCATGGAAGCACTACTGAAGGAGAGATTGGTGGAACATCTGGTTGCCAATGGGCTATAGGACCCAAGACAGCATGGTTTTACTGGGGGGAAGGTCACGCTAGACCAACCTCATTGAATTTTTTGACTGGGTGACAAGGGAGGTAGATCGGGGTGGGCAGTGGATGTGGCCTATCTGGACTTCAGCAAGGCCTTTGACACTGTGCCACATAGAAAGCTATTAAACAAACTGGGGACTATGCAAGTGGGCAGGACAGTAGTGCGGTGGGTGGGTAATTGGCTGGGTGGCAGGACACAAAGGGTGGTGGTAGACGGCTGTCACTCCACTGAGGGAAGAGTGACCACTGGGGTGCCACAGGGATCAGTGCTGGGACCGGTGCCATTCAGCGTCTTCATCAGTGACATTGGGCAGGACCTAGAAGGTGGAATTTCCCTGTTCGCTGATGACACAAAGCTCTGTAACAGAGTGGACATGCCAGAGGGTGCAGACAGAATGAGGAGGGACCTGCAGAAGCTTGAAGAATGGTCAAGGTTTTGGCAGTTGAAATTCAATGCAGAGAAATGCAAGATAATGCATATGGGGCAAAAAACCCTGGAGCAGCATATCAGTTAGGGGGTGAGGATATAGCATGCACCAAGCAGGAAAGGGATCTTGGGGTTATCATCTCTTATGACCTCAAGGTAGGGAAACTGTGACAGGGCAGCAGGTAAAGCAAATAGGATGCTGGGATGCATAGGCAGTGGCATCTCCAGCAGGAAAAGGGAGGTCATAATTCCACTATACAAGACACTAGTGAGGCCTCAAGTGGAGTACAGTGTACAGTTCTGGAGACCTTACCTATGTAAGGACATAGACAGGATGGAGACGGTTCAGAGGAGGGCAACAAAGATGGTACAGGGATTGCATCAGAAGTCCTATGAGGACCGACTGAATGACTTGAATATGTAGTCTCTGAAGGTGAGGAGGGAGAGAGGGGATATGATAGAGACATACAAGTACCTTACAGGGAGGAACAGGATGCAGGAGTACACTATTTTCCAGTGAAAAAGATGTTCCAGGATTAGAGGCCATGGGATGATGTTGAACAGAGGGTCATTCAGAGGAAATGTTAGGAAGAATTTATTCACAGAAAGGGTGGTGGACAAGTGGAACACCCTGCCAGAGGAAGTGATGGGGGCTGAAACAATCACGGGATTCAAGAATGCATGGGATAGACATAAGGGAATCCTGCAGGTCAGGGGTAAGGGGCAACAGGCTTCTAGAAAAACACAAAGGGAACTTACAAGCTCAAATGGGCAGACTAGGTGGGCCATAGGCCCTTATCTGTCGACAGTGTCTATGTATCTATGTAAACTTGTAAGACAAACAATACATTTATATTTGACACTTATTTATTTGTACTCTGTCAAAACTGTTCTAATCATTGCACAGTAAAACTGGAACATCATCTGAGAACAGTTTCATTTCTGTAAGGCCACAGATAAGTAGCTTCATACAGAAGTACAATAATCCTTCTATTGCTATGGAGTTAAGCAAAAATGTCCTCAGTGTTGTCCTCGACCAAATCCTGGGAGCAGTTTTATGTAAAGAGAAGGACTGCCAGGCTACTAAGTCTAGCCATTTTATTTCGATGTTATGTTTTGCCCATCCTTAGTTTACTGAAAGCGCATTCACTTCTTGCAGATGTGACAGGTAGAGTAAGTACAGTGGTGAGCAGATGATACGGTGCAAGGACAAGCAGATAATACTGCTCAAAAAAGGGTGTCTTTGTAAGGCATCACATAATGACTCGGGGCATGTATCGTGTGTACTGTGTATCTTCCTCAGGGTTCCTTTCCAGCAGCCTCTTTGCAGGACACAACTGAGCTGACAGACCTCTTACATGAGTGTCAATTACATTTTCCTCCTTCAAGAAATTCTGCATCCCTGGTGTTAATGATGCAACTGCTGTTAAGATTTAACAGTCGAGAGAATCAAATTAGCTGTTCAGATTTCCAGTGATCCTGTCAAGAGTACGCAAGAAGATTTTTTTCTAAAATATTCCATGTTTTGCATAGCATCACGTTGGCCTGTAGTTGTCACTGTGATATAGTCTTGATGATGTCAGACAGGTCTTCCTCTCTGAATATGAGCTCTCTCTGTGGGCTTCAAATAATCCTCCTGTATGCTTGCTACCAATTCTACATCACATGGTAGCTGTAAATCAGAAGTTTGCAAAACATTATTACAGCACCAGTCTTTAGCAGGATCATCTCAAGCAGAACAAGCTTTGTGATAAATGTTCCACTTATATCAGTTAGCAGGGATATTTTTTTGCTGAACTGTGCACACAGCATTGCCTCCCTCCTCCTCATGATGATGCAGTGTCTCCATAATAGCTGGCAAGGTCTTCTGCATACTGTTGCATTTGATTTATTGGTAGATCCAGCTTGTATCAGACAGATGTTTAAGCTCCACTGGCACATTTTCCGACATAATTTCTCGCTGCATGTCAGTGCAGTAGGCATGGACAGCTGACCTACTAATATGATTGTATAAAGAATGTAACAATGAAAAGAACATGGCTGCCTTCTCAGTGTTTTTGGCACAGTCCACCCTTGCATGTTTCAGCAGGTGATTGTAGTAAGGGATTTATTTATTTGTACATCACAATACCTTTGAGCTATGTGCTCATTTCATTTGCAAAGGTTGTACATCAAATGTTGTAACAAACAGACTGTATGCAGGCAATAAAATGAACATTTGTAATTACGTTCATTACATTGTTACAGGCAGCTCAGGTGAGCATATGTCAGGACAAAACAACTGTTGCAAACATCTGTACAAAACAAGGTTTGACAACACAGTACATTAGAAAATATACCATATGGTTAGGTAGGAGGAGGAGGGGATGGTAGAAGACGGAGGCAAGGTGGGAGGGAGCTGAGGAGGTGGGAGGGGGATAGGTAGAGCAGGATGGGTAAGGCTGAGGTTAGGAGTAAGGCTATGGTTAGGGGTTAAGATAGACATCTGCACATGGATTCTTGAGTGAGCTCCTTCTCTTGAGCAGTGACATTTTAAGTAGCTCAGAGATGGAGGTAGGGAGGTTATTTAGCCAGTGCGCAGCTCGGCAGGCAAAAGCTTGTTGGCCCTGGTTGGTTCTACATTTGAGGACTATCAATGCATGCCTTACCATGCACCTAGTGATATACTGATTACGAACTGCTTATGAATGTAGATATCTTAACTTCTTCACAAAAGTTGACCTGAACGCTTGTCCACTTATAACACTTGCACTATTATAACACTAGGCATGCAGGTATCAATATTGGTGTTGATATCTGTAAGGGTCAGCAAGATTGTTTTGGTGAGGGATGTTGCATCCCAACCTTGGCATTTCCCATCATGTGCATAAAGTGCTCAGTCTTAGAAATGCCCATTGCTGCATCCACTTGCATTGAGAATGACCCTGAGCTGTCACTTCTTCTGTAATACGCTGCCACACAAGCCATCCCATAATAATAAGGAGCTGGCTTTGAATGCTGGGCTGTGTTTAGTTTGCATTTCATGGAACTGAAAACTTTATTTTTAGTATGTCATCATGCATTGCTATCAGATTAAGAATTCTGAAAAATTATTCCCCTGTATGAACCATGTTCATCTCCTCTGTCAAAATATTTGCAATGCACTGTGTAGCGGTTAACCTCAATGTATCTGACATTGTTTCTATCTAATACCTGTTTTCCTTCACAAGTTTGCTGTTATCTTCATTGATGAGGTTTTGTACAGTCCACCTTTCTTTTATTCTGATTATTTATACACATATTAAAAGAATGACCGTAGAATTTTGGTAAGGCCAGAAATTAAGACTTAAGAATCACCAGTGCAATTCCTGGAATTTCAAGTCTTGAAAATGGATTTGCATTACTTTAATCACTGTAAATCAGTGGCCATGTTCATGTGACTCTGAGTTGCTATACAGAAAATATACAGAGTGTAACAGGGAGGGATGGTGATGGCTGCGGTGCCACAGCACCCCCTGCGGTTCACCAATGGAGCCTGCTCCCTCTGTAAGACATCACTGAGGACAGCTGAGACTGCCAGAAGGCTGCAACCATGCCACAAGAGGAGGAAGGATGGGGGGAAAACTAGGGAAAAAAATATCATGTGCCACCTATATGACAGCGTGGGTTCCAGTACTCCTCTGGGTTCTAGTGCCTGCCTACACTACAGCCTGGTCCATACAGTGAACTGCAGCGGGGGAAATATGGCCTTCGCCCCAGTGCCCCTGCCACAGAGGGGAAGCCATAGAGGATGTCGGAGTAAGGGACACTGATCGACAGGCCTGAATAGGGTATACCCCTGTGATGAACATGACTGGGGAGTGAAAACTCAATGACAAAAAAAAAAAAGAGCTCTTCATAGGATTAGAACCCAGGTATGGGGTCCTAGTGTCGGAGCACTACCGGTCAGCTAAAGGAGAAATTGCCATGAGCTAGAGTCTGTAGAAACATTGCTCATACCACTGGTTTACAGCAGTAAATGATTCTCAGATCTCTGTTCCTATGCCCTTATTCATAACTGGTTGAACTGTTAATTAAGCAATAAAGCATTACAGGGTGTGTGTTATTGTTGGATAATTGCACACTTAGGGAAGTGCTATTATTGTTCAGTTACGCACACCCTAGAAATCGCTTCCCTGATTTTTTTATTTTAAGACTTAGTAGTAAGGTTCACAAAGTTAAGCATTTCTAACCTGTGCTGTTGTGCTGGGATAACAGCACAGTCATGTGACTGGATTCCACCAATGACAGTACAATATTTCTCTTACCCATTTTATGACAGACATCAGCTTACCCTGACCATTGACTCCCTGACCCCCCAAGAAGATGGGAGCTTGTGTTTTTATTGCTAAAGTAAAGCCAACATGCAAGAAACTGTAATGGACTTTACCTGATGGTCTGCCTCCAGAAGGCGTACCTTCTTGAATGTTGTAATGGTTATCTAAACCTGTTGTGACACAAAGTAACAGCAACATATGAATATATCAATCACTTGCCATCCTAGTACTTCTCAGTTCCAGATCCTCGTGACAGTTAAACAGAAGCAGACAGTGAAGCTTTCCATGCAGGTTTCAGCTCAACTGATGTCACCAGGTTCAGAAACTGATTTAAGTAATTAAAAAAAGAATAGTAGACAGGAAAACGGCTGCATTAACAAGGAACCCTAAATAAGGAAGACAATGACTATTTCCAAACAAACACATAAGCCAGTACACTAGGGTATGAAACAAACTTCGTACAGGCCCACATTTCCAACTGTATTTAAAAATGTCAAATGCAAGGTTTACGTGGCCTTTAATTACAATGAAGATACTTACAAGATCTTGACAGAACAACCTTTATAAGAACAGTTTTCAAATCCCAATTAATTTATATTTAAACCAGTGTTATTTTGCCCTAATATAAGACCATATTTCCTGGATATGCAAACATCATTCTGTGGATGAATATTTTAAATTTTTTGTGACCTGCGAGGCTAGAGTGAATTAAACAATAAAATAATCTTGTGAGGGAACATGTATAAAATGGACAGGAAAAATCCAATAATCTGATTGACTAATATGTGTGAGAAATTTCCATGACCATACAGTTGCAACTAGTCTCAACAGCATAAATTTCATTGCAACTTGTATAGTATACCTACATCACTATTCCTGAGACGTCTTGCATGCCAGTGACACCCTGTGGTCAAACATGAAACTGCATACTTTTGAGGATCCTTTTTTTAAATATAACATTTTACATTTGCTGTTATTTTTAAATTAAAATTGGGTCACTTTTTTGTTTGTTTTGTTTTCAAATTAAGTCACTTTATAAGCAAAATAGCAAACTCCAGGTTGTGCAGTGGTTGATGGACCATACACTCTTCTCTGGGTATTTAAAGGCACTCAGATTCATCTCATTCCTCACAAATATGGGTATTCTCCCTAACAATCGTACATCTTGCTGTGTGTTCTTGCTTACATAAATAAACACATTTTGGAAAGACAGGAGGCCTTTGGCCAATCAAGTTCTTTATCCTGGCAACATGAATTAAAATGTTTGAAAGATCACTGTTACAGTTTTGAATGGGCTACTAAGAAATAATAGTAGGGGCATGGTTGCATTCTGTGTTAAACAGTAATACTCAACAGGGTGTGATATATCATGAGATGTCATCAAACCTTGGATGCCATGTGAGGCACGAGGCAATACCACCCGTGTAGTGATGACATCTCATGATACACTGTACCATGTACCACACCCTGCTGTGTGTTACCGTGATTATAACAACTGGAGAGCATTTTCTCCCATTGGGAAACCAGGTTATAATTCACCGTTATAACCTCTGGGTTATAACGGCAAACATGCACCAGGTTTCCCCTCGCTCCATGCATATGCCTGCCGCCGCTCTCCCCTTACACAGCACCAAACACTTGGCTACCTCTATCGCTCGGCGGTAAGTAAATAAAAAAAAAAAAATTTGCCTCTCAGCAGTTGACTTTTCCTCCTTGATTAACCATGCCATGCCATGTCAGATAAACTTTAAAAAAAAAAGTTTCAGCAGCTGCTCGGATGCAGACTGCGGACAGTGCTTACTCTAGACCGGACTGCGGCTGTTTTATTTTATATAATTGCTGTGTCAAAAAAACACTCTCCAGCAATTATATAAAATAAAACACGGGGTGGTGTGTTTTTAACGAGATTTTACACACACCATCGGGTGTTGGATGCTTAACAAGCATCCAACACCTCGGGTGTGTGTACGATCTTGTTAAACACACCACCACATGTATTATTTTATATATAATGAAAGAGCAGCATTTTCTCCCATAGGAAAACTGGGTTATACAAACATACGAAAACTGCCAGCCAAAAAAGGCCTTAGTGATCTATCACGCCTGCTCAATTGTGCAGTTCAGTCTGCCTCCCTCACATGCACACACATTTGAATAAGTGCTTAATGTGCTGAAGTTTAGAGTGTATGTCAATTTGAATGTGTTGATGCTGAATATATGTATTTGAGTCAAGCCTGTAAAAGCACCATGTGGGCCAGTACTTTCCTCACCCTGTTATCAAATTTTAAAATAAAAAATAAAATTAGATGTGGGGTACCCTCAGATCTACATAGAGTTCCACTCTCCTCACCAGCCGCTGCTCTTTCTTTTCATGTTTCTAAGACATTCTATGCCATCAATGACACCATTCCATGCTATTCATCTGAATGGCCAGGAATGGTGTTACTGATGTCATCGAATGTTCAGGCAGTATGAAAAGAGAGAACAGCAACTGCTGAGGTTGGAGAGATTCAGGCTACTTACAATGGTAATAACATTTAATTATTATCATTTTTTTTATTTACATCTTTCCTCTCACCTCAGACATCCCCCCATCTGCTGGAACCCACAGCCCCATCATCCCAACATCCACCGGGACTTGCTGCTGGCCAGTACCCCCAGAGCTTGCCCCTGGAGGAGTGCAGCATGAAATGACACCATGACACATGACCTGCAGTCCCAGTTGCCCTTCTCCCAGCTTACTGCCAGGGGCCAGACATGCATTGGGCTCTGCGATCCTCCTCCTCCTCTGGAGGAGAGGTAGCCCTCAGGCGCTTGATCCTCCTCCTCCCCGCCAGCCCGAGCTCACTACCAAACTCAGGTCACCAGCACCGCTATTGCTGCACTGGCGGGCCAGCCAGTTAGATTATTATTTTAACAAAAAAGGTCAAAACATATCAGAATATTGGACAGATACTAAAAGAAAAACAGGAGGGCATCTAGGGGTATAAAAAGGGTTTTCTATCTCCTTTAAGTTAGGCCCATCCTTAATAAGTTACTGTGTGGATGCTCATTTATACCTTTAGGAGAAAAGAAAATCTAGGCTGTGAGTGTAGTTCATACTGATAGCCATACCTGAACCAGTGGAGTTATCGGTGCTGTTCGAAGAGCTGACTCCACCTTGCCCTCCTCCCATCATTGTGCCACTACTAGTGCTAGAATTGGTTGTCCCATTAGAGGATGGAACTGAGAATAAAAAGCTGAATTCAGTTTAAAGAAGCTCAACATTACAACATACACTATACATAAGATATGTCAATATATGATATCTGTTTGTGTATTAGCAATGGAAACTTAGCAAATGACCAAACAAATTAAACAGAACTAAAACATTTCCCGTGATTTCAGAGGAAAGCAAGGAGGAACCAGAATATACACTGTTCAGTAGTCTAGCTTTGCTTAAACAGTCAGTTTCACTGCTCAACCAAGCCGGTCATGCCAGTAAATAGGGGAGATACATGCCACCCCTTAACAAGATATGAATCAGTCCCAATCTACAGAATACCCGTTCCTGCTGTAAGTTACACTAGATAAATGTATACCCATTTTAAATGTCTGTACCCTACCAGATTGCTATGCTTGAATGAAATCTCTGTTTTCAAACACCTCAGATGGTGGCACAGTTCAAAAAATGATGCAGAATTAGATTAGCGCACACACACACACACACACACACACACATATACACACACACACACTCACCAGATAAGTACCTGGTTATCAAGTCGGGGTAGGTCTAGCCTGTCAGTAAGTGCAGCACTTACTGCAACAACCACATCCCTCAGTCCGTAGTCATAAGTTAGGTTGTGTGGGTACTTGCAGTGCTCATGACCTTACTTACCAACAAGCCACCAGAGACAATGGATTTTTTCCCCACAGATTTCTAGCCCTCCCTCTCCCACTCTTTACTATCATAGCAACCATGGGAGTGGGGGCTAAAGATCTGGCTTATCATGCCAGGAGGCTTAAACAAGCACATATCACAAAACCAGCTCCCATCCCTGGGCTTGAGTAGTCTGGGCAGAGCTTCAGGATCAAAGTGGTGTCTTACAGGGCAGCTCTGAGATGAAAAACCACAACTCCAAACAGGTAGTGTCACTCAGGTTTCCTGTAAATAATCCAAGATAGGCAAAAGTGTTCCAAAATGGTTATTTTATTGTAGCAGGGAGAACCAGCAACAACAAAGACTCCCTCCTGACCACCCAGCACTTCGACTCCTCGCGAGTCTTCCTCAGGGGTGTGGCCAGGGTAGGGGAACATCACAAATGTCATTCCTGTTTTTTATATACTTCCAAAAGTGCATAAGGACAGGAATAACCCACCAGGAAGACCCACTGTTTCGGGTG
The DNA here is from genome assembly GCA_016271365.2 of Neoceratodus forsteri. NCBI lineage: Eukaryota > Metazoa > Chordata > Ceratodontiformes > Ceratodontidae > Neoceratodus > Neoceratodus forsteri. The sequence continues at coordinate 660,213,174 of CM057456.1, read as the reverse complement.
TAGGCAGTTTAACACAGAACTTGGGAAAATGTGTTGATTTTTTTTCCCTCCAGTTTAGTGTTTTAAATTTGGAATCTTATATAAGGGACACTGAGGACTTGCTGGACAAGTTGAAATATATTGACTGGAGTGAGGATTTGGCATGGCTGGGTATATATGTTGACTCTCTATATATACATCTATACAGCATAACCAAGGTCTGTCAGCAGTACAATATTTTCTGGACAGATTGTCATCGGATGAAGTAGTACCTACAGATTTTGTGGTACAAACCCTTGATTTTATTTTAAGGCATAACTATTTTAAGTTTGAGAATCAGCTTTATTTGCAGAAATGTGGTACTGCCATGGGTGCGGCCATGGCACCCAGCTATGCAAATTTGTTTTTGGGACACTGGGAGCACACCATTATACTAAACCCAGTTTTTAATCCATACTGTGCACATATAAAACATTGGCTTAGCTTTATTGATGGTGTATCTGGTAGGGTGACACTGGAAAAATCCCAGAGTTTATACAGTGGCTTAATAACAATGATTTAAATCTCAGGTTTACTTTTGAGACCAACAAGGAAACATTAAACCTCTTGGATTTCATTCTTACAGTCAGTGATGATAATAAAGTTATCAATACACTAGGCTATCATAAACCCACAGCCACTAATTCAGTTTTGCATACCCATAGTGCAGATCCCCAAAATCTCAAGATTCTATCCCATATAGCCAGCTATTAAGGATCAGGAGAAACTGTAGATCTGATGCCTCATTCAATCAGCAAGCAGATGAACTCATTTGTAGGTTTATGGCAAGAGGGTATAATTCTGGATTATTGAAAAAACTCAAAAATAAAGTGAACACCCTTGATTGGGAAACACTCATCACAGAGAAACAAACAAAACCTACAACAGCAGCCCTGCACATTCGTAACAGAGTTTAATCATAAAGCAGAGAAAATAGACAACATAATTCATCGTAACTGGCACATTCTGCATACTGATGAGGAAGAAGGTACAGCAGTGGAGGCCTGCCAACGTGTCTCCTTCAGTAGAGCTAAGAATCTAAAAGATTTTTTGGTACATAGCAGATTTCAACCATTACTTAGAGAAAATAGAACTGCCTGGTTACCTCAAAAATCATCTGGATTTTTTAAATGCTCCAGATGTAATATTTGTAAATACAGTGTGCCAGGTTAATTCTCTCAGCATCCAAAGGACAGTAACACCAGAGTTGACATTAAACAACTCATTACTTGTGACACTAGTTATGTAGTGTATGCACTGTGGTGTAGTTGCAGTCTGATAGGTGTAGGGAAAACAGTTTGCCCTTTAAAACAAAGGATTCAGGAACACATCAGGTCTATTCTGAACCAGAAATAGGATGTGCCAGTGGGGATTCATTTTACGTTACATTATTCTTCTAGACCAGAAGATGTCAAATTTATGGGTTTAGAATGGGTACCGTCCCTAGCACGAGGGGACAGACCAAATTTACTATTAGAAAAAGAGAATATGTGAACCTATAAACTGGACTGTGTTAGACCTCATGGATTAAATGAAAGGTGGGATTTGAAATTTGAAATGAAAAGTGAAATGTTGTTTGTTAATTTTTTACCACTGCAGATCTGTGTAATCTCTCTCTCTCTCTCTCACTCTCTCCTTTTCCTCTTTGAGGAATTCCTCATTCTGGAGTCTAAATAAACCAAATGTGGAAGCTATGATATATGAGATTAAGTCTGAGACATCTGGTTCTCTCCTCTTCAAGTAAAATGTAAATAAAATTGACCTGAATGGATGAGTGCTATTGGCAGCCTCCAAAGTAAAGAAAATTTATAAGAATTTGAATACATTTGCTCATTGATTTAAGAAGAGGGGTTATTACATGGATTATTTACTCTTGTTAAATAGAATCAATATGGAAAATCTCTTAAATATGTTTTCACATAAAAATATAAAAAATTACAAGAAATGTCTATATAAAAATGATTTTCTTTAAAAAGTTCTATATATATAAATAATGCATTTATAATAAGGTTGTATGTTTAAGTAAATAAGTAACTGCTCATATATTTTTTTACTATGTTGTTTCACAACCCCCCTCCATCACACATCCTTGTCCACACAGGTAAGATTTTGGTTGGGATTGAATGGAAACTTGTCTTGGCATGAATTATTAATGAGCTTGTGTATTTAATGTGTGATGTTCCCCTAACCTGACCACACCCCTGAGGAAGACTCGCGAGGAGTCAAAGCGTCAGGTGGTCAGGAGGAAGTCCTTGTTGTTGCTGGTTCTCCTTGCTACAATAAAATAACCATTTTGGAACACTTTTGCCTATCTTGGATTATTCGTAGGAAACCCGAGTGGCACTGCCTGTTTGGAGTTGTGCTTAAAGTCTAATGGTCTGGCTGCTCATTGTGGAGAGCACCTATCTGTGTCATTGTCAGTCACAGCATTTACTTTTGGAGTCTTCTCTGAGACAAAAGCACTGTCCACTAGGAAAGTCCATGATTCTCTACACCTAGTGAAAGGTGGATGCAGCAGTGCTTGAAGGAATCCTGACCCAGGCCTGCCAGAGCAGGCAGGAGCAGATCCAAGCAGCAGTGGTGGTCCGAGGCCCACACTACACACACCCATCAGGCCAGGCAGCAGTAGAGGGAGAGGAGGAACAGGGAGCAAATGATAGTGACAGCAGTTTTGGGAGTGGCGATCTGGTCCTTCTAGAGCCAGCAGCAAAATACCAAGTTCATGGAGCACTCACCCGGATCACAGGGCACCTTGCGGAAGTAAGTGCATCATTCATGTTGCTGTAACAAACAGCACATATATTCAACAGACAAGATCTAAAGGTTTGAAATTAACTTTTATTTTGCAAGAGTCTCCCAAATTTATACACAGGAACTCTGACCCCTATTCATTTATTACCTTATTAAGGCAGTCACTACGCTGGCAGGCCTTTTACCTGGCAAAATCGGTAGATGCGGCTTATGACATCTTTCATGAAATTATTACAGGAGCTCTAGATAATCTTGCTCCACTAAGTAAGTCCCATAATAGGGTGAAATCCTGCTGCTGGTTTAATCCAGAGCTAAAGATTGCCTTACAAAAAAGAGATGCACTTTGGAAAATGGCATGGAAATCTAAGCTCCCGGCTGACTGGACATTGTTTAGGAAGGAGAGGAATCTCTGCACCAAGGTGGTCAGAGAGTCTAAAGCCACTTTTTAATCGCAGGGAACTCGATGCATCCTCAAAATGCCCCAATAAATTCTGGAAAACCCTAAAAGAATTAGAAGGTTACACTCCTGGAAACACACTACCCGCTTAAATCCTAGTTGGTGGTGCCTCCATCTCTGACAAGATCTCAATAATCATTTTGCCACTGCAGGACTAGCCTTTGACACCTCTCCTGCAAATAATCTGTGATCCCAACTTGGTGTTCAGGATCAAAGAATTCCAGTATCTAACTCCTCATTCTCCATGCAACCAGTCTCGCTGAAGGAGGTTGAAGACCTCCTGTTAACAGCTGGATGTCAAGAAAAAGCGCTGTAGCTGACTTTTAGACCCCTACTACCTAAAAATAGGTTCTCAAGGTCCTGGTTGTCCCACTTACACACCTCTTTAACCTATATCACTCTCTCCCAGGCTGCCGTACACCACTATGGACGCATAGCTCATGTAATTCCCCTGTTTAAATCCGAAGACCCTGCAGACCTTAATAACTACAGGCCCATCTCCTTACTTCCGATCCTATCCAAACTCCTGGAAAAGGTTGTGAGTAACCAGCTCAAGAAATATCTAGAATCTGAAAATCTGATTAACCCCCTGCAATCCAGTTTTAGGGCACAACATAGCACTGTCACTGCTCTCACAAAAGTGACCAATGACTGGTTACGTGGACTGGATGCTAAAAACCTTGTATGCGCAGTATTTTTGGACCTAAGCAAGGCCTTTGATACTGTGGACCACAACCTACTTCTTATATCACTCAGGAGCATTGGCCTGGATCACCACTTCCCAAAGTGGTTCGCTAATTACCTTACAGGCCGGTACCAGCAGGTCAAGGCAGAAGGGGAATTTTCTCCTTTAAAACCTCTATTGAGAGGAGTACCCCAGGGTTCCATATCGGGTCCTCTTCTATTGACAATATACATTAATAGAATCAATGTCAATATCAAAACTGCCGACATTCACCTCTTTGCAGATAACACAGTGCTCTACGCTGAAGGACCATCTCCCACTGCTGCTTGCGATGTTCTGCAGAGTGAGCTTAACCTCCTGCAATTACAGCTGTTTAATCAGAAACTATTACTAAATGCCAAAAAGACCAAAGCAATGATAGTCTCACCTTGTGCATACAATGCCACGTCCATAACATCCCCTCAGATCACTACGCTACTGGGAGAACCGTTGGAATTCATGGCTAAGTTCAAATACCTAGGTGTCTGGATTGACCATAGGTTATCCTTTAACGACCACACAGAAGAGTTGCTAAAAAAGCTCAGGCAGAGACTAGGTCTTTTTTACAGGATAAACCAGTTCCTGACAGGAGAGGTCAAAATGAGTCTGGTTCACTCCACCATCATTTCCCTTCTTGACTGGCGAGGACTTTGTAACAATAGGGACTGACCTGGCCAAGTGCCTCAAACTCTGATACCCTTTACCAAAGAGCCTTAAAGATTTAGGACTGGAAGGAAAGTATGTCTCTTTGCAGATGACACAAAGATCTGCAACAGAGTTGATGCACAAGGTGGAGTGGAAAGGATGAGAAGGGACTTGGCAAGGTTAGAGGAATGGTCAAATGTATGGCAGCTTAGATTCAATGCTAAGAAGTGCAAGGTAATGCACCTGGGAAACAAAAACCCAGGGGAAGAGTACACAATGGGGGGTGAGATACTAACAACAACAAAAATGGAAAGGGACCTGGGGGTAGTCATATCAGATGACCTAAAGGTGGGAAAGCAATGTGAGAGGGCAGCAAGGAGGGCTGGGGGGATACTTAGATGCATAGGAAGAGGCATCACCAGTAGAAAACAGGAAGTTATTATTCCTCTGTACAGACAGCTAGTGAGACCCCATCTGGAGTACTCGGTGCAGTTCTGGAGACCCAATCTCCACAAAGACATAGACAGGATGGAGGCTGTCCAGAGGGAGGGAGCAACTAAAATGGTGCAGGTCTCCGGAAGACATATGAAGAGAGACTTAAGGAGCTTAATATGTATAGCCTCGAGGAAAGGAGGAGAGAGGGAGACATGATAGAAACTTTCAAGTACCTCAAGGGAATCAACAAAGTCCAAGAGGGTAGCATCTTTCAAAAAAAGAGGTGTGCAAGAACAAGGGCGCACAATTTGAAGATAGAAGGGGGGCGGCTCAGAGGTAATTTAAGGAAGTATTTTTTCACAGAGAGGGTTGTGGATGTATGGAACGGCCTTCCAGAGGAGGTTGTGGAGTCAAAAACAGTGGTGTAATTCAAGCATGCATGGGACAGTCATAAGGCAATTCTAGGGGGTGGGGGTAGGAAGAAGTAGGCTGCTGGTTAACTAGGACCTGCAGCTTATCCATCAGGTAGGGAAATGGGCAGACTGGGTGGGCCAAGCGGTCCTTATCTGCCGTCAAATTCTATGTTTCTATGTTTCTATCACAGGTCTCCCCTACTCGACTCATCATTGTTCCTTATACACAGCAGTGGGATGGTCATCTTTTAAATTTAGATGGCAGAGAAATTCAGCCATATGGACGTTCAGCGCTATCTCCAGTAAGTTGCCCCAATATATTTCAGATTGCCCGCCTTGTTGTACAGTTGGCAAGTACTCATTAAGAAGCGTCGCCTTTATTTCACTGCTTGTCCCCAAGGTGAGATCTCGATTTGGTAGGGCCTCAATAAGTCATATGCTCCCCTTGCTATGGAATCAGATACAAAAATCCTTGAAATTAGTTCACCCTTTGTCGGTTGCTGCCTTTAAAAACAAGCTATGCCTTCTGTTTCAAGGAATCCTGCAATTGTTATCATTAAACCAGTCTTGTTCCCATCTTGGAAAGCTGGGTAAAATGCTGGTTATTCGCTGCTCTTTTTCTCACCCACACCTCTAGCACTTACCAGTCTCATTATCTCGTTAGTTTTGATCTTCATTCAATGTGGCTTACAATATGGGTTTAGAACCAAAGCTTACTCCATAACTTTAGTACTATCCCCCCAACCCGGTTACCCATCAGGTAGATACTCGGAAAATATGCTCCTCTGAACCAGCTCTCTAAGTCCTCAATTTCCTCTCCCTACAGTACCTCCCCTAGATCATGCTCTAAAATTGCCCTAATGCCCAGCTCTTCATAGACTTCTATATCACTTCAATTACTGGCGCTTCCTCCCCATACCCCTTTATTGCCCTATCTTCTTCCACCGCTCATCACCACATCATACGGTACTGTATTTACCAGCGTCCTCCCTCTGCTGGTAGCTTTGGGCTTGAATTCCTTTATTTGAGCACAGTTATCTTACCAGCTCATTGACTGTGGGAAATCTATATAATGTACGTATAATGGCTAGCCCTCCTGATTGCATCATTTAATCTAGTATGGACCAAGGAAATGTCTATATATACTGTAAATACTATGTCTAGTCCTGATTATACCATTTAATCTGCTGTTGACCAATGAAATATGTATACACTGTAAGTAACGTGTCTAGGCCTACTGATGGGATCATCTAGTCTCTGTAATTATATGCTATTTTACCTCTTGACTTTTGTTCAATGTAAGTGTGACTATGTTTTGTCCAGGTCCATCTTGAAAATAAGCGTTGCTCAATGATGTTCACCTGGTAAAATAAAGATTTGATTGATTGATTGATTGACCCACTTGCCCCAGCACTTTTCTCCCAATGAGCTTTGTCAGAGAGCTGGATTTAGAGGACCAGAAGGCCCCCAACTGTTTTAAAGGTACAGGGATTGAGAGAGGGCTCTTTTTTGTGTGTTTTTTGTTTCCTCTTTCATTTATGGTTGCTAAAAGCAGCTGCCAGCCATACAGAAAAGGGGTCTGTATTTAAAATCAAAACAGCAAACTCAAACCAAACTTGTCTGACTTTTTTAGATTTTATATGTAAAGTTTAAAAAGTCAAACTGAGATATCTGCACAGCATTACAACTGGCCATGTATAACCAAGATCTGTCAGTCAAGTGTGTGGGTTTAAATGGCATTTCATAGTTTTACCATTCAAGTAAAAATGTTACTCAGTAGTTCTAACAAACAAAAAAAAGATAGGTTGGTGTGTGTAACACAGAATTTGATAGAAACATAGACAATGATGGCAGAAAAAGACCAGCGGTCCATCCAGTCTGCCCAAGTTCCCTATAATCCCAGCAACCTACTGTTCCTCAAGGGTACTAAACCTCCTAGGCCCCATCCTCTCTCTCTATTCTCTTCCTTGATCCTGTTGCCCACTGTAACCACTATTCCCTTCATTATGTCCCAGCCCTGCCCACCACTTCAGCCCACAGACTGTTCCAAGGTTCCAACACCCTTTCTGTAAAGTAATACTTCCTCACATCTTTCCTGAACCTACCTCCTGTTAATTTCCATTCATGTCCATGTGACCCTAAATTGGTATTCAGGCTAAATGGTTCCCCGAAGTTCATTTTGTTAATTCCTTTAAGGAACTTGAAGGTCTATATCATATCTCCCCTCTCCCTTCTGGTCTCTAGTGAGTACATATTTAATGCCTTGAGGTGCTTCTCATAGGCTTTGCCCTGCTGGCCTTGAATCATTTTTGTTACTCTGTGCCGGACTGTCTCCAACCTATCCTTATCCTTTCTGAGGTGAAGACTCCAGAACTAGGTGCAGTACTCTAGGTGAGGCGCAGTACTCTAGGTGAGGCCTCACCAGGGAACTGTAGAGGGGAAGTATTACCTCCTTTCTTCTGCTATCAGTACCCCTGATACATCCCAGCATCCTGTTAGCCTTGCTATATGCCTTGTTGCACTGACTCAATTGCTTAAGTCAGTTGCTAATGATAACTCCCGGATCCTGTTCCTCAGCTGTATTGCTAAGTCTCTCTCCTCCCATTCGGTACTCTGTCTTAGAAACATAGAAACATAGAAGTTGATGGCAGATAAGGACCGCAAGACCCATCCAGTCTGCCCATTTCTTTTTCTACCTTATAAATGTGCCATCGGCCTTTGCTCTGTCAGTGGCCTATCTATTCATACTCATCTGTATTTCTCCCTTATGCCTATCCCATGCCTGTTTGAAGCCCTGCACTGTATTCATAGCCACCACTTCCTGAGGTAGGCCGTTCCAATCATCCACCACGCTTTCTGTGAAAAAGAACTTCCTCACATTACCCCTTAATCGGCATCCCTCTAATGTCATGCTGTGTCCTCTTATCCTGCTATTTTTCTTATATTGAAACATGTTAGACTCTTTCACCCTGTTAATGTCCTTAAGGTGTTTGAATGTTTTGATCATACCACCTCTCTCCCTCCTTTGCTCTAGGGTATACATATTGAGCTCCGTTAATCTGTCCTCATATGTTTTCTGATGCAGTCCCCGCACCATTTTGGTTGCCCTTCTCTGGACTGCCTCAATTTGGTTAATGTCCTTGTGAAGGTGTGGCCTCCAGTACTACATGCAGTACTCCAGAGGAAGCCTAACCAGTGTCTTGTAAAGAGGAATTATTACCTCCCTCTTACGACTTACAATGCCCCTACTAATACACCCTAACATCCCCCTAGCCTTACCTACTGCTTTAGAGTTCTGCTTGGATGATTTCAGGTCATTGGTGATGATGATGATGCCCAAGTCTCTTTCTTCCTTTGTGACTGCCAGCAACTCCCCTCCCAGCCTACAGGTGGCTTCAGGGTTTCTCTTCCCTATGTGCATGATCTTGCACTTCTTTGGATTAAATCCCAGTTGCCACTCTTCTGACCATTTTGCCAGTTTATCCAGATCTCTTCTCATTCTGCCCACCCCATCTGGATCATCTACTCTGTTGCAGATCTTGGTGTCATCTGCAAACAGACAAGCCTTACCCTCTAGTCCATCTGCAATGTCACTAATGAAGATAATGAAGAGGACTGGCCCCAGGACTGATCCCTGAGGTACCCCACTTGTGACTTGCATCTCTTCTGACTGTATACCATTTACCACCACTCTCTGTTTTCTGCCTGTCAACCAGTATGCCACCCAGTTGACCAACTTCTGACCCACCCCAAGCCTACCCAGCTTAGTTATCAATCTTCTATGTGGAACAGTGTCAAAAGCTTTGCTGAAGTCAAGGTAGGCAACATCAGCTGCTCCCCCTTGGGCCACCACACTGGTTACCCAGTCAAAGAAATCTATGAGATTAGTTTGACAGGACCTTCCTTTTGTAAACCCATGCTGTCTTGGATCCTGTGCCCCTATGGATTCCAGGTATTGCACTATCCTTTCCTTAAGAGTGCCTCCATAATCTTGCCCACTACTGAGGTAAGATTGACTGGTCTGTAGTTCCTGCCTCCTCCCTGCTACCACTCTTGTGGAGTGGGATCACGTGACCTTCTCCAGTCTTCTGGGACCTCTCCTGTGCTCTGAGACTCACTAAACAGTTCTGCTAATGGCTCTGCTAGTTCTACCCTTAGCTCCTTTAGTACCCTGGGATGTATGCCATCAGGTCCCATTGCCTTGTCCACCCTGAGCTTAGCGAGCTCTTGTAGGACCCTTTCTTTTATGATGGGAGTAGTGCTCACCTCCATCCCCCCTGTGTCCATGGTGCTGAGCTGTGGGCCCTGCCCTACCTTCTCTTCAGTAAATACTGAGCAAAAGTATCTATTTAGGATAGATGCTTTTACAGAGTCCTCCTCCTCACATGCCCCCTTTTCTCCTTTGAGCTTAGCAATACCCCCTCTGGACTTTCTCCTTTCACTAATGCATCTATAGAAAGTCTTGTCACCTTCTTTTACTGTTTGTGCTAGTGTTTCCTCAGTTTGGGACTTTGCCTTCCTTACTGCCTTCCCTGCTTCCATTAGGGCAGTTTGGTATGCCTCCCTATCTTCATTCCGCTGTGTTTCCTTATATTTCCTGAAGGCCAGCCTTTTGGCTCTGACCTTTTCTGCTACTGCATTTGAGAACCAAAGTGGTTTCCTTCTTCTTTTGCACTTCCTTTTCTCTCTAACACAATGGGATGTTGCTTCAAGTATTGCATCCTTAATGCTTGCCCACTTTGCCTGTATTCCCTCACCTGTGTTTCTTTTTGCCAGGGCTAACTTAACTCTGTTGCCCATCTTATCAAAGTCAGCTCCTCTGAAGTCCCACATTTTTGCCTTGGAATGGGATGATTTAGTTGTAGTGGCCAAACTGAACCATACCATGTGATGGTCACTGGTCTCCAGGTAACCTTCTACCTGGAGATCTGTGATCCCTTCCCTGTTAGTCAGTACTAGATCTAGGATAGCCCTGTCTCTTGTGGGTTGTTATACCAGTTGTTTGAGGCCCTCCCCCTGCAGGAAATCCACCATGTGTCTAGTTCTGGCAGATGTTCCTGCTGGTATTGACCAATCTGTATCCAGCATGTTGAAGTCTCCCATTATCAGAACCTCCCTTTGCTGTCATGTTTTGTATATCTTCTAACAGTAATGTGTCTATGTTCTCCCCTGGTCTGGGGGCCTGTAGACACCCCAGTTCTACGGCTGTCCCATTTCCTGTTTCCAGGGTGACCTACAGTTCTTCTGGCTCCTTATGTGTATTCTGAATTTCTGCAGCTTTGATATTTCATTGACATTCAGGGCCACTCCACCCCCTTTTGCCTCGGTCTCTTCTGAACAGTACATAGCCAGGTACTGAAGTCTCCCAAGTGTGGTTACTGGTAAACCACATCTCACTAATTGCTACTATGTCCAGTTTAGCCTCTGACATTATTGCCTGCAGGTCTGGGATCTTATTTCCCAGGCTGTGAGCATTTGTGTACATGATTTTCCATTGGCCAGATTTCGGTGTGTTAGTTGTTGGGTGAGGTCTGGCATTTCTCCTGAGCGTAGCATGGGGAGATGGACCTTTTTTCTTACCTGGCGATGAAAATGAACTGCAAACATGCTGAATCCCTGTTTCACCACTAGCTGAGGGGGGAGGGGTGTTCTTCCCATTTGACATATGTGGTGCTGCACCCCTCTCCCCATTTGCTAGTTTAAATATTCTGCAAAGACATCAAACTTCTGCCCCAATGCACTGACTCCCTCCTTAGTTAGATGCAGTCCATCAAATTTAAAGAACTTTTGCTCTCAAAACTGTTGCCAGTTCCCTACAAATCTGTGTGCTTTTTCCTGGCACCAGCCCTTGAGACACATGTTTAGCTCCCCTATCTCCCCTTCTCCGACCTTCTGTCCATCTGCCCCCTCTCCCAGACTGGCAGGGTCTCAGAGAAGGAGATGCCGGACAAAATGGATGATAGTTTGTCACCCAGCCTGGTCAGGTGTTCCTTGGTCTCCACAACTGACCTGCTGGCGAGATCATTAGTCCCTATGTGTACCAGGATGTCAGTGTTTTCTCCTGCTTCCCGAACAATTTTAGCAATGCAGTCAATGTCTCTCCACACTGATGTACCTGGGAGACATCTGACCATTACCCCTGGCTGGAGATAGGTATCAACTCCCCGAATCATGGAGTCTCCTATGATCAGAAGTTTTTTGGATTTCCTTTTTGCATTTTTTGTTTTGGTTCCTGATTTGGGCAAGATTTGTTGTCTTGGGGTTCTTTTTCCCTAGATGCATTACCTTGCACTTCCTAGCACTGAATTTTAACTGCCAGACCTTTGACCACCCTTCTAGCTTTTGTAGGTCTCTCTGCACTTCCCTTATTCCCTCATCATTATCCACCCTCCACATAGTTTTGTATCATCTGTGAAGAGACACAACCTGCCCTGCATTCCTTCTCCAATGTCACTAATGAACATACTGTTATCCATGGACCAGAACCCCTGATGGTGCTCCCACCTCATGGACGGCAAGTTATGTATGCACATGTACTAATCTTAGGGCAAAGACACTTAGCATATAAGCATAAGTGTCAGGATCTGTGTTCCACTATGTTTCACTATATTTTGCTGATCTATATTAGCCATGAGGAATGCTTTTTGCTCTGTTTTGCTGTATCTCCATAAGTAAGGCAACAGTGCCACCTTTAGTAATTGTGCATCATTACAACTGACCTTGGGGATGAGTACCTCCATTGTACTGTTATCTGCTTAGTAATGTAACTTTTTACACTAGTTAGGACAGTTGCTCAGACCACCTGTTTTTGTCAATTATATTCATTTTACGTATCTTTCTTAGCCGTTGCTATAATAATTATCAGGATATAAGACCCCTTGTAGCACGTAGCTCTCAGAGAGAGACTGTCTGCTTTTACCTAGGTAAGGAAACCTGCTTCTCCAAGTGTTTACACTGTACTGGTAATAAGTCTGTATTATCTATCTGTGATAAATTTAATATCTTACTTCGAGAGGGCTCTTGCAGTAGGTAATTACATATAGGACTGACGTTGGCAGGTGGCAGGACCCCACGGAAAAATTTCTAGCTAGCAGTCTCTGGCGAGGGACCGCCCCCACATCAGGTGACCAGTGTCAGGAGACGTCGGTATAAAGGGGTGGTCCCTCATGCCCTCCTTCCAGTTCTTTCCCGTTGTTAGCTTATGCCAGCGCCTCGCAGAAATGTTCCCTGCTCGTCAGGCTCCTTCGTCGGTAGTTTTACTGAGATTTTTCAATTTTTTCCTCAGCCATCGTCAGGAACCCATTGGTGTATGTCGCTGTTTCTCCATAAGTAAGGCAATAGTGCCACCTTTAGTAATTGTGTATCATTACAACTGACCTTGGGGATGAGTACCTCCATTGTACCGTTATCTGCTTAGTAATGTAACTTTTTACACTAGTTAGGACTGTTGCTCAGACCACCTGTTTTTGTCCAATTATATTCATTTTATGTCTCTTCCTTAGCCATTGCTATAGTAATTATTTGGGTATAAGACCCCTTATAGCACGTAGCTCTCAGAGAGAGACTGTGCTTTTACCTAGGTAAGCAAACCTGCTTCTCTCAGTGTTTACACTGTACTAGTAATGAGTCTGTGTTATATGTCTGTAAGAAATTCCATTTATTACATGTGTACCACTTGTCTGTAGTCTCTTTTTTGTTGTGCAGTTCTACCAAGAACCTGACAAAGGGAATTTGTTGCCCTTACAATACCCACCCTCTGTGTGTGATGTTTTTATAAACCTCTTGAACTTTGCTCTGGGGGTTTATGCAGCATCCCGCAGCTCAGCTTTACTGTATATAAAATTCCGGCTGCACACAACAACCCATGTATTATTCTCTATATAAACTGATCTTGATAGAACCAGACTGAAACACTAATACACATTTACCCTTGATACTGACCTTAGATTACCATTGGGTTTGTATCAAGACAGCCTCAGCAGAATTGGAAATGGACATGTAGCTCTGGGCTTGATTGCTATAACAGTGGGAATATTATATCTGAACTGACATACCACACTACAGCAGATTTAATAGATCATGACCCGCTTTCAACAAATGGTTTGTCCTTTTAAATTTATTTCCTGTTTGGGTGCATCATGACCCAAACCATTCCCATCTTGTGGTGGCAGGCTTCAAGTCCTGAGCTAAGGTAAATAACTATGGCACACTGATGTGCCCTGAATAGATGGAACGTGTGTCTGTGGTTGGTTGTTCTCAGACTTTGCAGACTGTTTGTGAAGCCATTTGGTACTTTATGGTTCTGCTTAATGCTTAGCCAGCCTTAATGTCTTTGTAGTGATTTGCATGTATTACCCATGATGCATTGCATCATGGAATTATTTGTAATTGTGTAGTAATGTTGATGTACATAAGGCTCAAACAGGCTTGTCCAAGGCAGAGTCAGAAAGTCACATGAAAGAGTCTGGGGACTCCAAAAAGTGGCCATGGTCCACAGTATCAAGTGCAGCACATGAATGCAGAAAAAAAAGAATTGCTTAAAAAAAAAAAAGTACCTTTTAATGTACACACTGCATCTTAAAGCCTGGTACAGACCAGCTGGTTAGATATTGGTTGTAAGCTGATCCGCCAGTGTAGTGGTAGTGTTACCGCTTTCAGTGCCAGCGACCTGGGTGTGGGAGCAAGCCTGAGCCATCAGAAGTTGACCGGGGGAGAAGGATTGAGCATCCCATAGCATTCCATCCTCCGCTGAGGGGGGAGGGTAGTTAGCTACTCCATGCTACTGCCACCTGGGTGATCTCAGGTGGTACAGCAAGCTGGAGCTGCAATTGGAGGGAAGATTCCTCTTGATGGCAGAATGAGCACACTAGGGTACTCAACCCACTGCTGTACATGCCCATGAGGCATCCATGTGATCAGACACCCTCTATGCCAGAAAAGACAGCAAGACAAAACAGGATGATGTGGCAACCCTTCACAGGTCCCACACTGCCTACTGGGCACCCTGCACCCAACCAAGCATGGACATCCAGAAGTGCTTGGTGACCCCCCAATGGCCCCACCAAAGGGGTAAGCTATAGAGCAATGGAGGTAAAAGAGTCAAGTCCCAGAGATGGGCATGATGAGTCTAGGGGGTTCATCTGAGGAAGGGGTCTGGCAGGGTTGCAAGCGGCAAAACGAGAAAGTAAAATACCGATATTGGTGGTTGAGGACTGCAGGAAGATACACATGGGAATAATTTAAGAGCAGTTAATACCACAGGAGAACTTGTAAAAATATACTATTTGGACACAGTTTAGCTCATCCTTGTGCCAGACAGTTGGTAAATAATTTTTTTTCAAATACGACCACAAGGAGCTCATCCCCAATGGCACTGTGGTGCCATGAAATCTACCACAACAAAGATGGCCACTGGGAGCCCATCCACTGGCAACTCCAGGTCCCACAGAGCCCCCCCAACTCCCCATCCAGAAGTTCAAAATCACCCTCCTCTCACCTCCTCAGCCAGCCGCCATCCGAATGAGATAATCAGAATCAGGTTTATAACTAGATGAAATGTGTCTGTTTCTTTATTGTTCCATTATAATGAAACACACACATTTTGCCTACTTCACAATTGCAGTCTAGCGTATCTTATTCAGTTAGATGCTGGTCAAGGAGGTGCAAGTAGGCATCATTGCAATCTGCTGTCGGGAGGGGGAAAGGTTTGGAAAGAGGGGTAACACTGGACACCAGGGACCACAGACTTGAAGCAGAGTGAATGGTGAGGTGCCACTGGACGCCAAGTAATTATATATGTTTTGGGGTAGGATGAAGGGTGTCCCTCTGGACCCCAATGACTGCTGCCTTGGGGTGGGGCTAAAGAGGGGTACTACTGGATGCCAGGGACTGATGCTTTGGGGCAGGTCAAAAAGGAGGGGTTCTACTGGATGCCAGTGACTAATGCATTAGGGCAGGATGAGGTAGGGGTACCACTGGACAACAGGGACTATAGCTTTGATCCAGGGTGAGGGTGGTACTACTGGATACTAGAGAATAATGTTGTGGGTCAGGGTGAGGGAGGGGGTATCACTGGACACCAGGGACTATAGCTTTTATCTGGGGTGTGGGTGGTACTACTGGATGTGATGTGGGCAGCCAGTTCTGAGTGCTGTATCAATTTTTTTAATATAAAATGTATTACTGACTGTTGCTGCTGAAAAATCTGGTGCTCTTAGAATGACCTCACTCATCCCCCCCCCCCAAAGTTTCAGCTGAGAGATGAAAGCCATGAGAAAAATGCTGAAAACAGCATGTGAGAACACTCACACAGTTTTAGATACTAGATGTTACATGGAAGGCCTTAATCAAGGACCTCCTGTTTTTTCTGAGTTAATTACAGCTGTAGTTGTTAAGATGGAAGATCATATCCATTTTATGACGTTGGAGGAAAAACCCAGCTTGTGACACAGGAGTGTGAAAATCATAAAGATGCTTTCATGTCCTAGAAGGAGGAAGCTTATTATGAGATCAACGAAGTGTCATTTGAAGGACATGAGTTATGCTGTGGTTGCAAAATGTAATGCTTTAAAAAGGCATCTTGTTTTTTTTTTTATTAGATATCTTTTTGTATATAATCTGACAGAGGAGGAGCTAGAGGATCTCACACCAAAATGGGTTGGCAAATACAGTTTTCTTTAAGGAATAATTCTGTTTTACTTAGACACACTTTTATCTAGACTCTGACAAGGAAAGATCTGTGAGCACAGTAAACAGGTATTTAGAGAGAAAGAGTCAAATCTAAGTACTATAAGTAGGAATTTGCACTGTTTAAACCTTGTTCTTTTAAAAATATTTGTATGTCTTGTGATATGAGAGTTCTGTATTTTGTGTTTCACATATTTTTATCTATTTTTAGTAAAATTCTTTTTAAAGCATACTTGGTCTGTCTTTGACTTCTTATTATTTGTAAGAAAAGTATACAGTATATGGTTATAGCAGACAGGAGGCATACGCTTGAATGGTGATACCAAACTGGAAAGAGAAACGTTTTAAATCTGAGGTCTTTATTAAAGTTTTTAAGGGTTCATCTCTGTATACCTGGTTAGGTGCCCGTAGGCAAAGATATCTGGCCCCCCCAAAGACAGAAATATCTGAGCCTGTACATTGGGTATGCTAGCAAGAGGTTAACAGTTTGAATCCCTCCAAGACTTGACACCAAAGGCTGATCCGAACTCACAAAACAGACAAGAGGGTTACCTTGTTCTGTTAAACTGTTCACAAGACTGCGCTCAGAGGTTGGCACTTTGGGAGGAGAGGGCCTGACCTGCTGAGTTGGTTTGTGACACTGGATACTAGAGAATAATGTTGTGGGGCAGGGTGAGGGAGGGGGTATCACTGGACACCTGGGATTGATGTTTTGAGACAGGGTGGGGGGGGTACCACTGGCTGTCAGGGACTATAACCTTGGGCCAAGGTGAGAGGAGATGGGGTACCACTGGACGCCAGGGAATGATGATTTAGTGTAGCATGAGTGGGAAGGTACCACTGGACACCAGGGGCTATTGCCTTGGTCCAGGGTAAGGGAGGTAGGGTACCACTGGATGCAAGGGAATGATAACTGATGTACTGTAGGATGAGGCAGATGGTACTACTGGATGTCAGGGACCAATGATATGAGGCATAGTGAGGGATTGGGGGTACCACTACAGATCAGTAAGAGATGGTTTGGGGCAGGGTGAGTGAAGGGGTATAAAAACAAATGAAAGTAGTGCACAAACTATGAGTTGCACGTAAAAATAAAATACAAGGCTCCAGTGTCACTGCCAGCAACCCCCTTGGGAGTCATAGTGGAGCCTTAAGTTTGCAATAAATCATCCCTCTAGCACTGTAGTGCAGTGTCTGTTTTGGGTCTGCACTCAAGTCCCCTGTGTAGAGTGTAAATCCCATGACCTTGCAGTAAGCAGAACTAGTAAGATAAGTCAACCAGAGCCAGGATCTGTGACAAGTTAAAGGCCTTTGCAGACCTTTGCAAACATAATGTCATCAATATTCTTCCACAGTCTTCTTTATCATCTGTGGAAGAACGGGAATGCTGGAGACAAGATGATACCACGAGAAACATTCTGGGGAAACATATTTGGGTGAAGCAGGGATCAAACTATAGGTGAGCAGGAACCCACCACAGGACATGCATTTCTAGAGAATTTATTTATTTATTTATTTAAGAGTTTAACCAGGCAGGCATACTGAGCGACTTGTTGCTCGTTTCCAGATGCGACCTGGGGGAAAACAATGGGGAGCATATTGACAAAACAGACACACATATTAATGTACAGATTGAGAGGCACAAATAAGAAAGACTATACATGGTGGTAGCTAAGGTAACTATACAGCTTAGAAGAAAATATGCAGGCATGGAGACATTGAAAAGAAGGCATTTCATTGTGCAAGTAGACTTAAGTTTTAAAAGAAAGTGATGATTTGTAGCCTCTTCTTAGGAAGGGGTACATATCCCACTAGGTGAGGTGTTTGAGGCCCAGTAGACCTTGAGGGCCTCTAAGGTGTGGGTCAGTTGCAGGCGCAGACAGTGAGAAAGTGTTCATGGAGGCGGGGAGTTGAGGTGACTGTAGTTAGTGATATGGCGGATATCTGTTGGTAGGTCATTCCAGAGTTTAGGCATTCGGTAACTAAGTGCAGCCTGACCCATAGTGGTGCGCATGCATGGGATATGGAAGTGCCTATTATCTGAGTGTCGCAATGAGTAGGCCACCCTGGGTTGAGCAGTTAAGGTGGACAACAGGTAGGGTGGGAGGGTATGGGACCAGAATTTAGCAGCGACTCGTGAGCAATGAATTTGTCTGCGGGCTGAGAGTGAGGGAAAGGCAAGAGAACTATAGAGGTCACAGTGGTGTGTGAGTTTAGGACATTCCAGTATGAAGCAGCAGAAGGAGTGAAAGAGTGTGTCCAGGCTGGACAGAGTGGAGGGTGGGGCGGTGCCATAGACTACGTCCCCGTAATCAAAGATTGGAAGTATCATTTTGCACTAGTTCGCTTGACCGGGGTAGGCAGGCAGCCTTTGTTGCGATAGAGGGCCCCCAGTTTAGGAAGCAATTTTTTATGAAGAGAGTCTATGTGAATTGAGTAGTCTAGATACTGGTCGAGCCAGACACCGAGGTAGCGGAACGAGATGCAGGAATCTATGGGGGTAAGATCCAAGGTTAGGAAAGGAGGGGCGGATGGGGAGTCGGGAGAGGCGAGGTTGCGAATTAATGCACACCCTGGGTGAATTGGAAGGCACAAGTAAGGAATTGGAAGGCTAGTAAGCAAAGCCAAGATTGGAGGAATGGTCAGAAGTATGGCAGCTAGGATTCAATGCAAAGAAGTGCAAAATAATGCACCTGGGAAACAAGAACCCAGGGGAAGAATACACAATTGGGGTGGGGGGGGAGGTAGTAACAACAACAAAAAAGGAAGGGGATCTGGGGGTAATCATATCAGATGACCTTAAGGTTTGCAAGCAATGTGAGAAGGCAGTAGGGAGGGCTGGGGGTATACTGAGATGCATAGGGAGAGGCATCAGCAGCAGAAAACAGGAAGTTCTTATCCTCTGTACAGACAGTTGGTGAGACCCCATCTGGAATACTGTGTCCAGTTCTGGAGACCCCATCTCCAAGGACATAGACAGGATAGAGGCAGTCCAGAGGAGGGCAACTAAAATGGTGCAGGGTCTGCAAGAGCCATGAGGAGAGACTAAAGGAGCTTAATATGTATACCCTGTGAAAAGAAGGGAGAGGGGGACATGATAGAAACTTTAAGTACCTCAGTGGAATCAACAAAGTCCAAGAGAGTAGCATCTTTCAGAAAAAGAGATGCAAGAACAAGGGACACAATTTAAAGATGGGGGCAGTTCAGGGCAATGTCAGGAAGTATTATTTCACAGAGAGGGTAGTGGATCCATGGAACAGCCTTCCTGAGGAGGTTGTGGGGTCTAAAACTGTGGTAGAATTCAAGAATACATGGGACAGACATAATGCAATTCTTGTGGGGGGTAGGAAGAAATAGGCTGTTGGTTAACTAGGATCTGCAGCCTATCCTGTAGGTAGGGAAACGGGCAGACTAGATGGGCCAAGCAGTCCTTATCTGACGTCAAAGTCTATGTTTCTATGTTTCTAAGAGGAAAAAGAGGCCGCTGTGGTTCTCTAAGTGGCTGGGAGGGTAAGGGCCAAAAAGTTAGCATTCAGGAGGTATAAGATAACACAGAAACAGAATGATAGGGAGCTGTGTCTGGAGAAACAGAGGGAGACAGGGAAATCAGTTAAGAGCACAACGGCGCAAACTGAGGAGAAAATAGCCCAGAAAGTAAAGAAAGGGGGCAAGACATTTTTTAGGTATGTAAGCAAAAAGAGAAAGCCCAGGGGAAGGGATTGTAAGACTAAGAAGTGAAGGGGGAGATTGTGTGGAGGGGGACCAAGAAGAAGCAGACGTCTTGAACAAATACTTCTGTTCAGTGTTCAAAAAGAAAGAGGAAGGAGAAGAGCCACAGAAAAGTGACAGTAGCATTGAAGGAAGGGAGTTGGACACTAGTCCATTTACAGAGGAGAGAGTCCTGAAGGAACTCACAAATCTGAAAGTGGACAAGGCAATGGGGCCAGACGG
Organism: Neoceratodus forsteri; assembly: GCA_016271365.2. Taxonomy (NCBI): domain Eukaryota; kingdom Metazoa; phylum Chordata; order Ceratodontiformes; family Ceratodontidae; genus Neoceratodus; species Neoceratodus forsteri. The sequence goes on along the minus strand of CM057456.1, from coordinate 660,193,094 downwards.
GGTCTGTCCAAGGACACTGAGGGAACTCAGGAAGGTGCTGGCTGCACCTCGGACAGTCCTGTTCAACCACTCACCAGAGACAGGAGATGTTCTGGGGGATGGGAGGAGGGCAGCCATAGTCTCACTTCACAAGAGTAGTAGTAGTAGGGAGGAAGCTGGCAACTATAGGTCAGTCAGCCTGACTTCGGTGGTGGGAAAATTATTGGAATCACTGCTGAAGGAAAGGATAGTGGAGTATCTTGAATCCAGTGGCTTACAGGACACAAGACCACATGGATTCACTGAGGGGAGGGCTTGTCAAACAAATCTAATAGATTTCTTCGTCTGAGTGACCAGGGAATTGGATCAGGGAGGGGCAGTGGATGTGGCGTACCTGGATTTTAGCAAAGCCTTCGACACCATCCCACATAGGAGATTAGTAAGCAAGTGGGGTAGCCTTGAAGTGGGATCAAAGGTGGTAAACTGAGTACAAAATTGGCTAAGGGATAGGAGACAGAGAGTGGTGGTAAACAGAGTTCATTCCAAGGAAGGGAGGCTGACCAGTGGGGTACTTCAGGGATCTGTACTGGGACCGGTCCTATTTAATGTCTTTATTAGCGACATTACAGGCTGGAGAAAAAGGTCTGCCTGTTCACCAATGACACTAAAATCTGCAACAATGTAGACACTCCAGTTGGATGGTAAACATGAGAGGGGATCTGAAAAGTTTAGAGGAGTGGTCAAGGGTATGGCAACTGGGCTTCAGTGCAAAAAAGTGCAAAATCTTGTACTTGGGGCACAGAAACCCAGCGGAGGAGTACAAAATGGGAGGATAAGTATTGACGACCACCAAACAGGAACCAGACCTGCGAGTTATCTATGACCTAATGGTGGCTAGGCAGTGCGACAAGGCAGTCAGGAGAGCTAGTGGGATGCTGAGGTGCATAGGGAGGGGGATCACCAGCCGAAAGAGGGAGGTGGTGTTACCCCTGTATAGGTCACCAGTGAGACCTTACCTGGAGTACTGTGTCCAATTCTGGAGACCTCATCTCTGGAAGGACATAGAGTGGAGGTGGTCCAGAGGAGGGCAACCAAAATGGTGCAGGGTCTGCATCAAAAGCCCTATGATGAAAGACTGAAGGACCTTATGGAGGAATGGGGGGGTATGACAGAAACTTTCAAATACCTCACAGGTATAAATAAGGTTCGAAAAAGAAGCATCTTTCAGAAAAAACGATGCTCATGGACAAGGGATCATCCTGCTATGAAGCTGCACGGGGTAGACTCAGGGGAGATGTGAGGAAGTACTTCTTCATGGAGAGGGTGGTGGATGATTGGAACAGCCTCCCAGAGGAGGTGGTGGGGGCAAAAACTGTAACGGGATTCAAGAAACCATGGGATAGGCATAAGGGAACCTTAGTGATAAGAAAAGGGAAGGATAAGCCAGAGATCAAGTAGGGTCTGCAGTGATACAGTAGGTAGGGGAAAAATGGGCAGACCAGGTGGGCCAAGCAGTCCTTATCTGTTGTCAAAGTCTGTTTCTATGAGGCCAATGGCCAAGTGACTTTCATCACTCCCCCGAAGTGCGTTAATTCTCAAGAAACTCATGCCCTTGAGTGGGTTACTGTGCTTGTAAAATGGAAAAATACTTTTTTTTTAATGGAAAATGGCTTTATTTTCCTTTAGTTCAGTTGTTGCTAGGTAAACTGAGTTTGGTAACAAAGGCCATGTGCCTTCAGATTAACCTGGAAATGGCATTTATTTTGAAGACACCTATGCCCTGTTGTGGATTTTTATGTTTAAAAAAAGTGGGGAAAAAACTGTTACTGTAATGGCAAAATATTTTTTTCCTTTTAGATAGGTTGCTTCTAGGTAGATTAAGGCAGGTTTGTTACGAACTGTGCAGTTTCTAGGTAAAAAATCAACAGTCAGGCACTGTGTTTTAACCAATGAGATCAGTTTGTTATACCCCATATAATGGAAAACACTTGTACACCATATCTCTGTTTAATGCACATCCCTTTGAATACATAACCCCATGTATCCCCCCCAATGAATACTTAACCTTGATTTTTCCACTCTGGTTGTAAACCTCTGTCTTTTAGTACATTATATACACACCTGTCCCATGTCCATGACAGGAAAAACAATTCAGGTTACTAAACCTTTCATTACAGCTCAGTGTATGAAATGTATAAGCGTTTGGTAAGTATAATATAAATGTTAGGAAAAGAAGAGAAGGGATACCCAATTCAGGTTGAATGATTGTTCCAGATAAGCCTGAAGAGCCTGATACACCTCCGGAATAAGAACTTTGACCTGAGAAAGGAAAATATTTATTTATTAGCAGTATGACAGTGAAAAGGGGCATGTTGTCTAACTGAGACATACAGTGTTAGCCATTGCTATCCATTGCGACATTGTTAGTTATAGCGAACCATGAGGCGATAATGCCCTCGTTGGAGCTATGCTAAGTAATGCATAGAACGTGAAATTAATAAATGGTAGCAGCTTTTGTATCCTGATATCACTAAAGATAGTGACAGCCACCACTGTAGTCATTAACAACTCTAATTCTTCTTCAATGTCTATCAGAATCATATACCCCAGTACTGTCTGTACATTGTTCTCTAACTAGGAGACTATTTCTCTGTTTTCTTATTTCTTATCTTTCACAGCTTTTGCAGATTAAGCAAGATTACAGGGTTACTAAAAAAGATAATGAGATGTGTGGTAACTCTAATTAGGCACAATCAGATAATATCCAAAATCGTTCAGATATTGATGATATGATGTAAAGGGATACCAAGCATGTCTGTTTTGTGAAAAATATTAAAAGGTTTAAAATAAAAACTGTGGGGCTGCCCGATTGCCCAGTGGAAGCCCATGACACTTCCATGCTGGCGACCCAAGCCTGGGGAGAAAACTGGAGAGACGACGATTGGGCAGGCAGACTGCCAGGCAGCACTGTTGATGACAGCATGTCCCAGCCGGGGTGGGGTGGGGTGGGGAGGGGCCATGTTCTGCTGGTGGGCTGGGGAACTTGCTCTCCCAGCTGAGACACCTGCACACAGCTGAAGCATGACCACCCCCCTTCCCACACAAGGGCTTGCATACTGCTTGGAGTTGTGGAAGAAAAAGAACAGGAGGCTAACTGACTAGCTGTGTAGCACAATGACCAGGCCCTTGCAGGCCCCACATCATTGTACAGGCACCGACTTGCATCAGATTCTTACCTCCGGAGGGTAAGGGCAACCCAGATGGGCCCCATCATGGGGGAGTGAGGAAGCTATGAGGGATGGAGGATGGCGCAAGTTCCTGGGGAAGATGAGTGATGGCGATGGGTGGCCTGGCCAGATAGGGGCAGACCAGTGAGCAGGAGAACAAACGTACAATGAAAAAATGAATAAATAAATCCATCACTGTAGAAGTGTCAATAAAATGTGATTGAAAAAGTTATAAATTTAAAACTGAAAAAAGCACTCAGTTTTAGAAAACTTATAGTACTTTGTGTGAAACAAATTTACTTCAGATATATGTCTGACAAAATGTGGTTTTAGAAGAAAATTATTTGCAAATATGTAGTAACAGTTTTATAATAAATATCAATAGAATTATAAAATATTGTTAAAATTGGAGAAAAAAATCACCCCGTGCAGAAAAAAAGATATCAATAAATACATGTCAATGTTAATGTCACTATTTATGGTTAGGATTCCATAAGCTTCAGAAGATCAAAATAGATGACTATTAAAGTACAACACAGTTTTTCTAGCTTTTATTCACTTTATCCCCACAAGGTCATAGTTTCTCCTTTTGCCACTGACCTAGCCCCATTTGGACACTGTACAAGATGCTCCACTAATACTTCAGCTTTTGCTGCCCCATAATGCCTCCGTGGCCCCCCTTCTACAGCTGGGCTGTCACCTGAGCATCAGGATCCTGCATGGGGGAGCAGGAACTTCTGGAACCATTAGCTGGTCATGGGAAATGGGGAGTCATATGGTTTCTTCCTGTGTACAGCCAAGTGGGATATTTTTTGCCATACCAGACTTTATCCACCTCCAAGCACATCCAAAACTAACACGCTCTAACCTTTGTATTGCTCACAAAACGTAATTCACATTTCTGCTGAGGGGTGCTACTGGTGTGTGGTATAAAACAGACAAAACCAAAAAGCCAGTGCACTGGGTTTGTGTTTTTTATTCACCTCCAGCTGCTTAGACTATCCTCAGCCATGCCAGCCTCCAGCTGGACTGTAGGACAGTACGAGGTCAAGTAAGGCATCTAAGCCTGCTTCTACGTCCACATCACCAGGTGCTGATACAGTGAGCCTTACAAATTCTAGCAGGTGCTTGGTGTCCCAGACATGATGACGGTGCATGCCCAGGGAGCCCAGTAAGCCATGGAGCACAGTAATACCATTCTCATGGTCACCTTGGACCCCTGGCACCTTTCCCCGTCCATCCCTTGACCTCGCGCTGCAGCTTTCCATGGTACTGTGAGGAGCTGAGGTGGTTGAAGACTAAGGAATGGAAGCTGGAGCATTCTTTTTTTTTCATTTATATTTTATTGCATTTTCTGTAAAAAATACACTTCATTGTATACATCCTAGAAACGGTTTAAATAACAAAATGCTGAGTTATTTAAAGTAGGATTAATATAGTAAACCAAAGAAACACATTTCTTGTCAGTACCTCTTTGGGTGAAAAACCCAGTTAATATAATGCATATAACCAGTCACAATGGAACCAAAGTACTCCCAGGGCATGAGATCAGTCCCATATAAAGTTCAACCATAGTCCCGAACAGAAAAGGTTCCAGCTTTCCATCCTAGTCAGCTTAATGATCTGCTATTCATCTGCAGATAGGCACAAATTAGACTTCCCTTATGGTGCCTGGGAACTGCTGGTTCCAACCACAGCATACAGGTTTTCAGAGACAGTAGTACAATATAACACTTGAATAACATTTAACTACAAACAGATACAAGAAACAACCCAGCCCTGTAATAAAAAGTACAAAGGAAAGGTAGTAGGCACATGTAATGGCTTTTTTTCTGGTTACTCACCAGTAGTGCAGGTAAAGAAAAAAAAACTTCTTAGCCTGCAGTCTGTGCTTTAGTGACCACAACAGACAAAGTGCATAAGAGATGCACCTCCAGCCACATGGACACACCCACGCTCCGAAGTATAGGGCCTCCATGCTTCTAGCTAGAAAGCACATTGCTTACTCGAGTGCATATAGCACCAGCAGCACAGAACATCGCTGCCATTTTGTAACTGTGCTGTGCACTAATTTTAAACTTCAGCATGTGCTATGCCTTATAATAGAGAGGCTTTCAGAAAGTAAATGTCAAATCAAAATACAGTATGTGCAATGTACAGCTTCGATAGTCACCCCCCATAAACATAACCCAACATTGGAGAAGATCCACGTGACAGAATATCATAAACAGAAAAATAAGTTTGTTTTATATTGTTATGTGAGTCTCTAGTCTGTACACATAGTTAGATGAGATAATAACTCTCATTAGTTCCCACAATGTTTATGCGACTGGGGAAACCAAAACAGCACTTACTGCTCTCTTTCTGATTAAAAAACAGAAGAATGCTTCATATTTTAAGAGTACTCCTCTGCAGATTATTCCCATTCACCATCTTTGGGGCCACTGTAGAAATGAATTTGTCAATGAGTACCCTGGTGGCCTTTGGATCCGTAAGAGTACTGTTTTTTTGTTTTTTTTTAAAGCAAATGGAAGGCGCACCAGGAAACCTGTGCAACAACCAGTTCCAACCTCATGCAGTTTGAGTGCCACTCCTACAAACGCCCTCCACCTCTGTCTGGTGGTGAAGGAATAATCAGGAAAAAAGATAATTCTGTTATCCACACTGACGGAAATTGATCCTTAGTTGGACTCAGTATCTGTTCTCGTCTCTGCTGACAATGTTACCATTAGGATTGTGCGAGACCCATCTCCCCCCACTTGGACCCTCCAGGGGTTGTTATGATATGCCTTTTGCACAGGCACCACATGACCAATTCCTGTCACTTCTGACAACAAGTGTTCCGAATATTTAGCCAGGTCATCTCCCTCTACTCCCTCAGGGAGACCTAGAATGCGAACACTGGATGATCGAACTGTATTCTCTAATTGTTCAATTCTGTTTTTAAGTACTGATTGTTCCTTTACAGTGGTAGCCACCAATGCCAAAGCTTTGGTGGAAGCTTTTTCATAGTTGACCACTTTAGTTACTATTCCATCTATTTTACATCTATCGCCACTAGTTTCCCCACACGTTGATCCATCTTCTGGTCCAACATTTTAATTGACCTGGTTAGGTCCTTCACTGCCCAGTGTAGGGAGTCGAGCATAGTGGGAGTCTCAGCTGCTAGTCCCAATGCTGTTTTTGGTGGGTCTGGTGGTTGAGATAGCTCTGTAACTAAAGAATCACTTTTAGAAGCATTTCTCGGATGACCCATAGTCAATTTTGATGTTTTGTTCCTTGTCAAGTTCTCTCTAAGTCTGTGGTCAGAGCGTCGGCAATTTTAGTTAAAATCTTTTTAGTAGACACATTTTCCTCCATCTGTGCAGGAGCTCTCAGAGGAGCACGCTCTCAGCTTGGCTGTTGACTCCACTCCCCAGAAATGGGAGCATTCTTGGTGGCAGCCCCATTCCATGGAGGATATATTGACTCTAAGAACTCACTATGGTGAATATCAGAGGGCAGTCATCCTGAAAAAGACAGAGTTCCTGTCAAGGATGATTGCTGCAAGTAAAAATCAACCAGTTCAACTTTTTCATACTGTGAACAGACCGATTAATCCTCCCTATCTGCAATCAGATCAAGCTTTTTCGGTAGATAAGTGCCAAGAGTTTACTCATTTTTTATTGACAAGATGTCATCCTCTCGGATGGGAATCACCTCATGTGACCTGTCATGGGCTGACAATGTCTGGGAGGGGGCAACGTTGATTTGCCATCCTGGGCTAAGGTTTTTCAGGATGTAGCAGAGGAGGTGGTCTGGGATATCTTTGGTTTATACCCTACTCAGAGTATACTAGATCCTGGGCTAAGGTTTTTCAGGATGTAGCAAAGGAGGTGGTCTGGGAGATCTTCGGTTTATGCCCTACTTCGAGTATACTAGATCCTGGGCCTACTTGGCTGCTTATTGGGAGCCTTGAATCCCTTGGGCCAGTGTATACCAAGACTGCTGGGTTTTCCTTGAGGGAAGATGTTTTTCCATCAACCCTGAAAAGTATGGCAGTGAAGCCTCTCCTGAAGAAATCTTCTTTGGACCCCAGCAGTCTAGTAAATTACAGGTCTGTCTTGAACCTTCCATTTCTGGGGAGGGTGATCGAGAAGGTAGCTGTGGCACAGCTCGAGGCTCACCTGGAACACTTTAACATCTATGGGCCTCTGCATTTGGGATTTGGGCCTCTTTTCAATATTGAAACTGCACTGGTCATAGTGCTTCATGATCTCATTGTGGTGTGAGACCAGGGACTTGGTTCCACCTTGGTACTTTTGGATCTTTTGTCAACATTTGACACAGTGGACCACGGTGTATTGATGGACTGCCTAAGGAACTATAAAGAACTATGTTGGAGGCAGTATAGCGCAGTGGTTTAAGGCTCTGAGCTGCAAACCTGGAGACCTGGGTTTGAATCCCACAGCCCCCACTTGCATATTGTGTGTTCCTGAGCAAGTCACTTAACTTCCCTGTGCTCCCAGGTTGCACCTGTAAACAAGCTTTCAGCTTAGTGTGTGTCTCCTGGTAAAACAAAGGTAAAACCTCACTGGCACTGTTTTGTGCCGGTTTAAGTCATTCATTAAACAGAGGTCGCAGCAGGTGGCTTTAGGTAATTTCATCTCTGGAGCAACTGGGGTCACCTGTGGGGTTCCACAAGGTTTGACCTTGGCATCTGTGTTCTGCTTACAAAATATCCTGCACCACCCACTGTTGAAATAAGGCACCACAGGCAGAAAGAGCATATAAGCATATATTAGCATATTAACAGGAGGTTGTAGAGTAGCTGCCAGTTTTCTATGAGGGGCTGACATGATAGGCACTAGGCATTTGTTTTTACTCTTCACAATAAAGTTGCTAATATATGCTTATATGCTATTCTTGCCTTTGGTGCCTTATTTCCGCTTATGACAGTGGGTGGTGCAGGATTTTTTGTAAGCAGCTGATTCTCTTTACTTACTGCACACCCAGCAGTGGGGCAGCCTTGTTTATTGTGTATGCTTTGCTTGTGTGTTGTTTGCCTTTTATATGCTACCATTGGGTGAGATCATCAGGCAGCATGGGGTTGATTTCTACTGCTATGCAGATAATACTTAGCTCTATCTGTTTTGCACTCCTGATGGATCAAATGTAGTTTTGGTGCTGGGACAGTGACAACAAGAAATCAATGACTGGATGACCTCCATCTGGTTGCATCTCATTCCAGGTAAGACAGAAGTTATGACTGTCGATCCAGGCTGGCGTGGGTCAGTAATGACGAGTAGTGACCTTCTTTTATCATCTGTGAACAGTCAGACACTTTGAGCTGTGTGATGTGGTGAAGGATCTAGGCATCATTTTGGATTGCAAGCTGATACTTGAACAGCAAGTGTCAGTGGTAGTCCAGAACAGCTTTTACTATCTTTGTTATTTTGTGCGGATCAATCCACATCTAGCGCCAGCTGACTTGGAGATGACAGTCCCCACCTTTGTCACCTCCAGACTGGATTATTGAAATGTGCTCTTTACTTAGGATTTTCTGGAGGTTTAATGCCTCAACTGCAGCTGGTCCAGAGCACTGCGGCCTGACTGATGGCAGGAACTTCTCAGAGGAACCACATGACACTGGTGTTGTGCAGTCTACACTGCCTACCAGTTCGGTGGCATATCACCTTGAAGACAGGCTTGCTAACATTTAGGGACCTGAATGGTTTGGGCCCAAGCTACCTGAAAGATCTCATGATGTCCTACATACCTACTTGCTCCGTTCCACAGAGGTGGGCCTGCTCCAGGTTCCTGTCTTAGCAATCTGGGGACATGGCTTTTGGGGTTTCTGCCCCTTTACTCTAGAACTCCCTTCCGGAGGCCATACAATCTACCTGAACTGTGGTGGCCTTCAAAAAACCAGTTCAAAACCTATTTATTTGCACAGGCCTACCCAGACTAGTCTACTATAATTGCTTAGCTGTTTATTTATTTTCTTACATTTAAATATTTTGTTGAGTCATTTTATGCTGCTTTATGCTGTAAGGTGCCATGAGTCATCTGGTTAGGGCACCAAGCAAATAAAATTTCCCTTGCCTTGTGTCAATCACTGCCGTCTTACTGGACTCTGAATGCGCTGTCTCTGCAGTGTTCCCATGACTCATCCAACCCAGGACAGAAGTGTCCTGCATGGAAGTTCAGTGCACTACTACCCCAGCAACACTGAGCCAGGATAACATGGATCCTTCATCGATCACGTTTAGGTGGTTGGTTCGTGATATTGCTAGCATTTACAAATTAGGTAATCAGTAACATGGAGCAGGAACAGGATTGATAACATTAACTTTAAACAAAATGTCAAGTGGAAAAAGAAGAAAGCAAAAATATTCTTGAGGGTCTAGTGTTGTCTCGATTTTAGATCCAGGTATTTACAGCAGTTGTGCTGGAAGGTAACTGCAACCTTGCATAATGTCTAAAAATATATATAGTACTTTGTATTCTTGGAAGCAGTCATGGGGTTCATTTTGATGAAAGCATTCCTAGCATAGTGACTAAGTCTTTAGGGCAAGGGAACGTGCACGGTGTCCCTCCAATAAGTAAAACTAGAGTACTTTGCTGAGTGCACAACAAATTTTATGATGAGAAAAGTCAGGAAATAAAAGCCAAACCTTGAAATACACCATAAAACTGTGTTCCTTCTCATTTAGTCTTATATAGTCTTTGCAAGAATAAAATGAGAGAGATACAGTAGCAGCTGTAACACAAACTCATTTGTTGACTGCTATGCTTTATAAGGTGTTTCTGGACATTTTGGTTGTGATAACAGATTATGCTAAGGGTGCTGAATCAGTTCTGAATGGCTACATGTGATCACCTTGGCCACCTTGGACTGTCTTGCACTGCAAGCAGAAAAAGGAAAAAACATTAGGGTTTTGGGTCTCCGGAGTCTTGGTGAATCAGTGATGGGGTCTTCCTTAGGGTTGTCAACCCTAATGGTTCCCTTCCCTCCAGCCCGTAGCCTGTAGTCCAAAGTACAAGGAACCGCTCCAAGCCAGTGCCTCATTGTGATACACTCTTCAAAGATAAGGTAATTATGTCTTGCCACATGTTGCCAACACAGTTTGTCGTAGTTTTCTTCACAGAGATCATGTGTGATGTTGTTTGCTCAGGGAACGGGGTGTGCATTAAGGTTGAGAACCCCAAAAAAGACCCCACCACTGATTCACCAGGACTCCGGAGACATAAAACCCTAATGTTTTTTCCTTTTGCTGCCTGGGAGGTGGGGTGGGGAGTTAGGGTTGGAAACCCCAATGCCACATTTCCCCACTGTTGTGGCATTAAGTTACCCTAACTGGTGCATTAACAATATTTTCTGCAAAGAATTTCCTTTCTTTTTGAGATATGGGAACAGTATACTCATTCACACAGGTCCCAAACACAGTAAACGAAAAATAAATTGTGAATCATTTGATATGATGATTTGCCATGATCAGTTGTAACCCACTGTTATTTACTGCCTCGGTCCACTTTTGCATGAGGTGACGTTCACTTTTTATTTTTATTTATTTTTATTTTATTTTATTTTGACAGCAGTTTGGAAAACCTTTGAGCCATAGGCTCATTTACAAAGGTACCTTGTCACAGTAAGACAAAAGAAAATACACAGCATAACAGTAACTTAAGACAGCAATAAGTACATAGATACAAACAAGCTGGTACAGGTAGGATTGATGCAAACAATAACAGAGTTAGGTTGTCACTAACCAGCTTAGTAGTAAGCTTTGTCATAAGTATTGAGTACGGCTTTGACTAGTGGCAATTACAGTTTCGGGTGTTAAAAAGGTGGTTCCGTAAGGACGTTTTGTAGCATGATATAGTTAGAGCTTCGGAGATGGAGGGGGGCAGTGTGTTGAACCAAGAGGGGGCCCTAAAGCTGAAAGCTCTTTGGCCGTGAAGCGGTCCTAGCTCTAGGGATAGTAAGAGAGGTTTTCCCAGAGGTCTGAGTATGAACTAGTGGAACAGAGCGGCGGATAGTGGTGGTCAGTCCTGGTGGGGATAGCCCAAGGAGGGTCTTTTAGTAAGGGTACAGGTCAGATATTTGAGGCGCTCATCAAGATCAAGTACCAGCACTTTAGAGTATAGTAGACAGGTGCGTGTTAGCCTAGGCGCCCCAGTAATTAACCTGCAGGCCTTATTCAGAATAGTGCGAATTTTATGGAGCGCGGTCTGATCAGCAGCACTATACACCAGCAGTCCATAGTCCACTAGGGACAGGATGGAGGAGGTGACTGCAAGTCGAAGAGCCTCAGTGGAGAGGCAGTGTTTATACCGATGTAAGATGCCCAGTCGGATATTAGTGGCAGTGGCTAGGGCAGCGATGTGTCCATGGAAGGAGAGAGAAGGGTCAAAATGGACCCCTAGGTATTTATAGAAGCAAACTTGTTCGAGTGGGAAGGAGGACCCAGAGTGAATGAGGAGTTTGAAGTTGCAGGACTTGTTTTGAGGATGAGTGAAGAACATGGTTTTTGTTTTTTTAAGATTTATCACCAGTCTATGTTCCTTGAACCAGACCTCGGCTTCGGCGAAGGACTTCTGCAGTGAGTCCTGGAGGGCAATAGGGTTACAACTTGAGGCAAAGATGACCGCATCATCAGCGTACAATAGTATGTTCCCAGAGCAGGAGCGTGGAAGGGTGTTAAGGTAAAGGGAGAAGAGTAAGGGGCCCAGAATGGAGCCCTGGGGAACCCCAGAAAAGATGGGACAGATGTCTGAGTAGGTCCCATTAATTTTTACACGCTGTGAGCGGTCAGACAGATAACTGGTGCACCAGGAGACAGGCCCAGCAGCAAAACCGGAGAGGCTAAGGGCATCAAGAAGGAGGTGGTGGGAGACAGTGTCGAAAGCTTTAGAGAGGTCTATGAAAACAGCACCAGCCAGAGAACCAATGTCTAAGGAGGAGTGGAGAAAGTTGGAGAACTCTAGGAGGGCTGTGCTGGTACTGTAGCCCGCTCGGAAACCATGCTGCTCAGGACAGAGGACGTTGTAGGTGGTGAGGTAGTCAGAGATTTGAGAGGCCACCACCTTTTCCAAGGCCTTGGAGAGAGAAGAGAGAATGGAGATTGGCCGATAGTTTCCAGCCACAGACCTATCACCACCTTTAAAGATAGGGGTGACAGGGGCGACTTTCCAGGCAGTTGGTACCTTCCCCAGGCAGAGAGAGTGGTTGATGAGGCTTGTGATCGGGGTAAGGACTGTGCCTAAGACCAGCCTAAGGATACACGGATCCAGGGAGTCCCTGCCCATACTGTTACTCTTGAGGGCAATGACAAGGTGCAGCCTAAGTTCTTGGGCAGAAACACGGCGGAGGAGAAAATAAGGGCGAGAAAGATTTACATCAGGCGCTTGGGGAGGAGGATCAAAAAAATTAGTAAGGAGGATAGGGCTAAGGTCAGTGAATGAGGTGTTGAGGTGGTTGGCTATAAGGGCTGGGTCTGAGGAGATCAAGCCATTAATGTTGATCTGGGAGGGTGGGGGGTGTGCACTCCATTTAATTGTTTAATGTTATCCCAGAAGGTTCTGGGGTTCCCCATGAGGCAGTGGCGAGGACGATGGTGCTCAGACTTGGCCTTTCTGATGGCCAAGTGCACTTGTTTGGTGGCAACATATAACTGCCTGTCACTGGGCCGACCAGTCTCAATGGCACGGTGCCATAAGTTGTCCCTATGTTTGAGTTGATGGATCAAAGCTGGGGTTAGCCAGGGCATTCTGCCTTTTAGAGCAGCGGGTCGACATTGGGGCAAAGATATCACAGGCATTATTAAAAGTCTGGGTAAAGAAGGAAAGGGCTGTGTCAATGTCAGGAGTTGCCTGAATAGGAGACCAGTCAATTTGGGACAGAAGTTCCTTAAGTTTTATCAGTCCACCAGGTATTAGGCGCCGCCGGCATGTGGACTGTGCTATGGGTTTGGGGACTGAGGATGACCAGTGGAATAGAATGGGGGAGTGATCGCTGAGAGAGTCTGGGAGGACTTGTACATTGCGGATCCGATTAGGGCGATTGGTGAGTACCACATCAAGCAGGGTACTGGAGCCTCACTTGGGGTTAGTCCTAGTAGGGTGAGTAACCAGTTGCGTTAAGTCTATTGCAGAAAAGGAGTCACGGGTAGAGGAGGAGGAGGGGCTGAGCCAGTTGACGTTTAAGTCACCCACTAGAATTTGGCCAGCGAAAGGGGAAAGTGAGGAAAGGTATTCTGTAAGAGAGGCAATGGCCTGTGTTTGGTCCCTGGGGGGCACGTATGCAGTAGTCAGATAAAGGGGTCCCTTTAAAGGGTCAGGGGTTAGTTTCAGCGTAAGAGCCTGGGCCCTGGAGTCAAGGATGGGAGCAGGCAGGGCCAGTACCGGGAGAGATTCCTTGACATAAATAGTGCAGCCGACACCCCATCTCCCAGCACGGTCAGACCGGAAGAGGGTGAAACCGGGAAGGGAGACTAGGGAGTCTGGGGAGGATTTCGACAGCCAAGTCTCAACCAGAGAGATGACATCAGGGTTAATCGATGTGACCAGGCATTGTAGTGAGTCGAACTTTTTTAGGAGGCTACAGATATTCATGGAGATCATGTATAGGCCTGCGGTGCCAGTAGGGGAGCTCCTGGGAACCGGGCCAGGGTTTGGATGAATGTTCCCTGACAGGAGTAGTAGCATGACTAACACCCTGGCCGGGAGATGGCGAAAGGTTTTCCTACGATTGACATGAGAGGGGGGGAGTTTAAGAGAGTAGGAGGTGGGCAGGGTGGTACAGGAAGGGAAAGCAAGAATAAGAAGACACCCAAATGTGCCTGAAGCGAGGAGGAAGCTGGGGGGAGGACAGGGAGGACTAAGACACACAGAGGTCCCAAGGGGCATGAGAGCAAGCTCAGGAGCATGGGGAGGGAGGGGTGCCAGGGCACAGTGCGGAGTAACAGATGGGTAAGTGGGCAAGTGCACTGCTAGTGGAGATAGGCACAGGCAGAGCATGAGGCAGGGCCAGTACATTGTGGTGGGCATGATCCAGGGGAAGTAGTACTGTACAGGTAGGAGTAGGATGTGGCAAGGGAGCATAGGTTCCTCTAGTGGCCAGCAGGTATAACCTGCAAATGGGAAAGTAGGGAGATAGGTTCTGGGCAACAGGACGTGATGTCACGGGGTGGATCATAGTGATCGCCGCCCTGGGTGGATGGGTGGTTGGGGTGGAGCGGGGCAGATGGCCAGCGCGTCGTGCAGGCTACACCCCGCAGGCGTCCAGACAGAGAGAAGAGGTTCTCTTTACCACTAAAGTAATCAGGCTGAATTTTGGCTTCCTCAGCTCCTCAGGTGAGCAGCTTGTGTTGTCCTGAGTGCCTGCCGCGGTCGGCAGTGATCTTGGGGGGGGGGCTGGCCTATGTAGTGGAGAAAACAAAGCCTCTCATTACTATGCAGCGGGAGAAATATTGCGACTCACACATAGGAGCTCTACTCTACACAAACATGGCTATTCCAATATGGGGTCACAATAGGACCCAGCTATCCTAATACCTTCAGTTACAAAGCACAGTTTGATCCCAATACCACAATTTAAACAAGACTGCTATGTATCAGAGGCTTAGCGTATCTGGCTATAAGGTGTAATCAGCGAGGCTACTCGAGGGCACCCAGTGTTTCCCTAGCTTTACACATCAGCATCAGTTGCACAAAAAACAAGCCCACCCAGCAGTGAACAGGGGAACAAAGTTCATAATACAAAATGTTCAGCAGGTAGCACCCCACTGCAGGCGTCCAGATGGAGAGAAGAGGTTCTCTTTACCTCGAAAGTAATCAGATTGAATTTCGGCTTCCTCAGCTACTCAGGTGAGCAGCTTGTGTTGTCCCGAGTCCCAAGTGCCTGCCACAGTTGGCAGTGAGCTTGGGGGCAGCCTCGAAAGTAATCAGGCTGAATTTTGGCTTCCTCAGCTCCTCAGGTGAGCAGCTTGTGTTGTCCCGAGTCCAGAGTGCCTGCCGTGGTCGGCAGTGAGCTTGGGGGGGGGGGACCGGCCTCGAAAGTAATCAGGCTGAATTTCGGCCTCCTCAGCTCCTCAGGTGAGCAGCTTGTGTTGTCCCGAGTCCCGAGTGAATTTTTCTGAGGAACTGGGATGCCCACATTCCCCGTAAATAAATCAATAAACAACAAATGTACAAAATGATTTAAGAAGGCAAGTTAAGTGTGTGTGTATTTTTTTTTTGAGGGGGGTCAAGTGTCAGTTATTAGCACGAGTTCACTATTTTGTTTCACAATAATGCAAGGGATGAAACTCTGCTGCAGACAAACTAATAAATCAGGAGGTAACTAAAAAAGCCAGTTGCCTTGCAATAAATTATCAGGCAACAAACACTGTTAGTTGTCAGCTGAGTAAAACCATTTATTATGTTTGCTTGCATGCATGCACAAGAAACATGTTGTGGCAGCTTAGGAGAGAAGCAGATTGTGGAGGTGCGGCACTGTTGCGGCCAATGCCGCCACTGCTTTGGTGGGCTGGGTTGTGTGTCACCAATGCCAGCACACACTGGCAGTGACACTAGTTTGCAAGCGTGCCACCAACTTGAAATGATTTGGCCACCGCAATCAAGGAGAACCCCGTCATTACAGCGTCAGCCTCTCGCTCCCTTCTAAATAGTTTGCATGCACACGAGAAGCTGATGCTGTGAGGCAGGGAGGTCCCTGATTGCTGCTGCAAATGCTCGCATTGGAAGAATGTGGTGGTTTAGAGCAGTGGTTTTCAACCGGGGGTCCGCGAGCGCATGCCAGGGAGTCCGTGGAACAGTCTGGAAAATCAAAGGCAAATCAAAGGCAAAGCATGGTACCGTTTAAATGTCATTGTCATGGAATTTTAACTGTGAGCAAACTGGAATTAGTTTTGATTGTAACACTAGCAGCACAACATTAACAGTTATTCACTTGCTGAATTTCTCTCTCTGTCTCCCCACTACATGCTGCTCACTTTCAGCTCCCGATTTGCAGCTTGTTCCTGTGTCTAATAATCTGTTACTCACTTGCCTGACTCGCTACAATTGAAGGGAATGTCACTCCACTTCGTGCTTTCCTCTTTCTCACTGCTTGTTCCTGATAGGATTAAGCCAATTGAATGACTCCCCACTACGTCCTGCCCGCTTTCTGCTCCTTGCCACACAATTTGCGATTACATCCTATTACTGATCAGGTTTAGTTAGATCAGTTTTTTTTTCTGGTAACCATTTGCCTGACTAGATTTGCTGCTGTTTTTGACAGAAGAGAACACTTGGGTTTCAGAGCAAGATACAGCAGTCTAGAACTACAGATATTTTACTGATAAAATCGCTTCTATCTCTGCAGGAGTTAGTACCTATTTGGATTAAGCAAACAGATACTTTATTAGAAGAAGGGGGTCTCCTTTAAGTTAAAAAAAAAGAAGAAGAAAGTCACTTTGTATTTCTCTGAGGAAGGGGGCTGTATCAGCTTAAGTTACTGAGTCACAGCAGAGGGTGAATCTAATTGGGGGTGTGGCTTAGCAGCTTAGTAATACAAAAGCAGCTGTCTCCAATTACAGCTTCCTGCTGTTTTTGACAGAAGAGAACACTTTGGTTTCAGAGCAAGATACAGCAGTCTAGAACTACAGATTTTTCAATAATTGCCCTCCTTCCCGCCCACCCAAAGCCGGTTCTACTTTTATAGCCACTGGATTTGACTGACAACAGAAACTTCCTGTTTGGCAGTAGGAAGGGAAGGATCACTGAGACACATTAGTTTCATCAACCTTGAAGGAACCTAAAAAAATAACTCTCCCGAGCTGCTGGAGGTCTGAATCCAAGCACGGAAGAAGGAGACTACTGAAGACTACAGAAAGTTCCTGTCCCAGAACAGGAAGGGCAAGAGTTGTAAGGGCACATAGGCAGTAGGAAAGTAAGTGTAAAAATACAGAGAGGGAGGAGACAGTAAGCATACAAAGCAACAGAAGAGGGGACACAAAATAAGTCAAGATGGGAGTGGTGCAGTGCAATGGCTGTGGAGCAGCAGTGTTCCGGGAGACATTCTGGAGGCTGCAATGCTGCCCTGTTTGCAGGCACCTCTCTCATCTGAGGGAGGAGGTTGTCTGTCTCCAAGCTGACCGGCTAGGATTCGTGAAACCTCTTCCCCCACCCAGGGACCACCAGGGCCATCACCGTTACCTCAGAGGTTGCCAAGAAAGAGGAGTGGTTGGACCAAGGTGGGCTCAGGGAGGGAGGGGGTGGTGGAACTGATGTGCATACCTCCAGCTGTACCTCTCCACAATTCATATGCTGTTCTGGCAAAGAGTGGTTCCTCTATGGAGCACCTGCAGTGGAGACCAAGGAAGATGCTGGGAACCTCCACAAAGGAGACCCACAGGAGGGTGGCACGAGACCCCACAGGGGAAGGAAACAACTCCTGGTGGGGGACTCGATCATTAGGGGGGTAGAAATGGGGGATGAAGGGGATAGGGAGGTAAGGTGCCTGCCTGGTGCCACTGCTCGGAGGGACAGGAAGCGAATCCTCAGGATCACGGGAGCAGCTGCATGAGGGAGGGAGCTGGATGTCATTGTCCACCTAGGGACAAATGACCTGGCTGTTAATGGGATCAGAGCCGTGCAAGAGGAGTTTGTGGATTTGGGGAGGCGCCTTAGACAAGTAGCATGTACGGTAACCTTCTCGGAGGTGCTGCCTGTCTATGGCAAGGATGATGCTAGGGTATTCCGCACCATGGGACTCAATGAATGGTTGAAAAACTGGTGTGGAGCTCAGGGTTTTGGCTTCACTGGGGACTGGGGAGCCACCTGGAGGGATGCAGGCTTATACTGGCACGATGGTCTGCATCTGTCCAGGGGGGAACCAGGACCCTAGGTGACAGGTTTAAATGCTTCACTGGCAAGCATTTAAACTAGCCAAGGGGGGAGGCACTGAAAAGGAGTAAGGAAATCCCAGCCTCCCCCCACAAAACACAGTAGTTAGAGAGGTAAACAACAAGGTAGAGAAGTCAGTAGGGAGCAGGACAGGGATAAATGCAGAAAAGGGCAGGTATGGGGCTAAAAGGGGTAAGGCCATAAAAAATACATGGAAGGTGATGAGTACCAATGCCCACAGTCTGTGCAACAAGCTCCCTGAACTAGTGGCCTCGATGGAAGAGGGATGCCTGGATATTGTGGCAGTCACTGAAACATGGTACACAGAGAACCATGACTGGGATGTCAACATACCAGGATACACAGTCTACAGGAGGGACAGGGTGGGTAAAAGAGTAGGAGGAGCAGCTCTCTATATAAGGAAAGGGATTAAAGCAACAGAACTAAAGAGTAAACAGGAAGTTGATGAGTCACTATGGGTCACCCTGGAGACAGGAAATGGCACCACAATCTGCATGGGGGCTGTGTACAGACCTCCATTTCAAGGGGAGGAAATGGACAAGGAAATGATAGAAGGCATCCTTAAAATGGCAGAAAAAAGGGAGATATTGTTGATGGGGTACCTGAATATGCCAGATGTAAACTGGAATACCTTTGCTGCAGGCACATCCAAGAGTAGAGTCATTCTTGATGCCCTACAGGGGGCATGCCTCAGACAGCTAGTGTTGGAACCCACTCAGGAGGGAGTAATCTTAGACTTGGTACTCTCAAATGGGGAAGGAGAAAAGATCTCAGATGTAGAAGTGGGTAGCCATCTGGGAACAAGTGACCACCAAACAGTGTGGTTCACAATAAACACAGCCATTGAATCAAGCCATACAAAAACAAGAGTATTGGACTTTAGGAAGGTTGACTTTGGGAAAATGAGAGAGTGCCTCAGAAAAGCACTAGCAAACGGGCAAGAAGAAGGGGTGGAGGAACAACGGGGAATAATCAAAACAGCCATCGCAGAGGCAACAAGCCTTTGTGTGAAGCAAATCAACAAAACAAAACGAAGGAAAAAAACACTATGGTTCTCAAAAGAGGTGGCAGGGATGGTTAAGGAGAAAAGGACAGCATTCAGGAAATGTAAGGAAACACAGAAGGAGCAGGAAAGAGAACTTTATTAGTTAAAGCAGAAGGAGGCAGGGAAGGCAGTCAGAACAGCAAAGGCACAAACCGAGGAAAAGATAGCCAACTCTGTTAAGAAGGGGGATAAAACCTTTTATAGTTACATTAGGGAGCGAAGAAAGACCAAGGGAGGGATACATAGACTTAATAAAGGGGAGGGAATGTGGGCAGAGGGTGACAGTGAAAAAGCAGGGACACTGAATGAATATTTCTGCTCAGTATTCACAGTGGAAGAGGAGGAGGAGGTACCTAAACCAAACAAGGGAGAAACACTGAATAGGGGGGTCGATACCAGTCCATTCACAGAAGAAAGGGTTTTGAAAGAACTCTTGAAACTGAGGGTGAACAAAGCAATGGAGCTTGATGGGATTCACCCAAGAATTCTAAAATAACTAAGGGTAGAACTAGTAACAGCACTGACTACTCTCTTTAGCAAATCATGGGAGGATGGGGTGGTACCTGAAGACTGGAGGAGGGCAAATGTGATTCCACTTCACAAAAGTGGGAGCAGGGCAGAGGCAGGAAACTACAGACCAGTTAGTTTGACTTAGTGGTAGGGAAAATGATGGAATCACTTCTGAAGGAAAGAATTGTTGAGTACCTAGAGGCCAGTGGGGAACAGGACCCAAGGCAGCATGGTTTCATAGCAGGAAAGTCATGTCAGATGAACCTAATATATTTCTTTGACTGGGTGACCAAAGTAGTAGACCAGGGAGGAGCTATGGATATGGCCTACCTAGATTTTAGCAAGGCATTTGACACAGTCTCACACAAACGATTAATATACAAGTTTGCCAGCCTGGGAGTGGGTCCCAAGGTGGTAGCCTGGATAAAAAACTGGCTGGACAACAGGACGCAAAGGGTAATAGTAAACAGAGTCCACAGTGAAGCAAGGAAGGTAACTAGCAGGGTACCACAGGGTTTGGTACTGGGACCGGTCCTCTTTAATGTCTTTATAAGTGACATTGGAGAGCACCTGGAAGGAAATGTATGTCTCTTTGTAGATGACACAAAGATCTGCAACAGGGTTGATACACAAGGTGGAGTGGAAAGAATGAAAAGGGACTTGGCAAGGTTGGAGGAATGGTCAAATATGTGGCAGCTCAGATTCAATGCAAAGAAGTGCAAGGTAATGCATCTGGGAAACAAAAACCCAGGGGAAGAGTACACAATGCGGGGTGAGTTAATAACAACAACAAAAATCGAAAGAGACCTAGGAGTAATTATATCAGATGACCTAAAAGTGGGCACGCAATGTGAGAAGGCAGTAAGGAGGGCTGGGGGGATACTGGGATGCATAGGGAGAGGCATCAACAGTAGAAAACATGAAGTTGTTATCCCTCTGTACAGACAGACAGTGAGACCCCATCTGGAGTACTGCGTGCAATTCTGGAGATCCCATCTCTGCAAAGATATAGACAGAGTGGAGGCTGTTCAGAGGAGGGCAACCAAATGGTGCAGGGTCTGCACCAGAAGACATATGAGGAGAGACTAAAGCAGCTTAATATGTATACCCTTGAGGAAAGGAGGGAGAGGGGACATGATAGAAACTTCAAGTATCTCAGGGAATTAACAAAGTACAAGAGGGTAGTATCTTTCAGAAGAAGAGATGTGCGAAACAAAGGGGCACAATTTGAAGACAGAGGGGGATGGCTCAGAGGTAATGTTACAAAGTATTTTTTCACAGAGAGGGTTGTGGATGCATGGAACAGCTTTCCTGAGGAGGTTGTGGAGTCAGGAACAGTGGGAGAATTCAAGAATGCATGGGACAGGCAAAAGGCAATTCTAGTGGGGGTAGGAGGAAGTAAGCTGTTGAGTAACTAGAATCTGCAGCTTATCCATCAGGTAGGGAAATGGACAGACTAGGTGGGCAAAGTGGTCCTTATCTGCTGTCAAATTCTATGTTTCTATGTTAGATTAAATAGAGTGAATGTCTCCATGCTGTTCGCTTTCTGCTCCTCGCGCCTGGTTCCTCTCACTACTCTTGCCTCTGTTCTGTGTTACAGCAGTGATTTCTGAAGGTGCTTAAATATATTTACATAGTGCAGTCATGGTAATACAATAATAAAGCAGATGATTTGCTGCTCAGCACAGTGCTAGTTATCACAGATAAGTCACCTTGACAATTGTCCACTACTGTTAGTTATCCCAGATAAGTCATGGTACCCCCCCAGCACCTAGCAGCTCATTAAAAAAGTAACATTACTTTTTTGTTTTCATTTGATAATTGTCAAATACTATTAAGTGCATTTTTTTCTTTTGACAATTGCAGAACAGAAGTCGTAATAAATATTAATGGACAGATTTATCAAGAAAAGACAAATTGATCATATGCAGCCTGAACCTTCTTCAACTTCAAAATATAGGCACTCAAAAAAGTTCAGGAAATATTTTTGTACTCTATTAAATGTAGCAGTATAACAAATGGATAAACAATTAACACGGTACAATCAATGCGTGATTTTAGTAGGGGGTCCCTGACAAGGCTGAAAGGTTGCCAAGGGGTCCCCAGACAAAGAAAGGTTGACAACCACTGGGATAGAGGATCACAAAGGCCCGACCTCCTCACCCCTTGGGCCCCATTGCCAGCAAGACAGAAGACCATCTGTTGCTCAGTCAGAACTTCAAGCCAACAAAAACACATATCTTCCTTAACCTGAGCCAGGCAGCAGTAGTCAGATCTCAGTCACGCGCGGCGCAGTGTCTGCCGACCGCCAAGGGGGTTGGGTCCCTTTGTTATGCATACAGCAACATCAGCACTGCTCAGCTGTGGACTTGGTTTGAGATGGGAGGGGGGCGGAGTAGGTAAAGCTGGAAACGGAGTAGTCAACCATCTCATCAGACTTATTGAGACAATTTTCCTCCTCCTCCTCGCCGCATGTCTGGAACCAGCCAGCAGTACAGTAGGTTGTAAGGGGGGGGCCTTACTGGAGGCTGGCTGCCATCGGTTGTTTCGTGCATCGTTGTCACAATGCTGTGGCTATTGTGTGATGTTACATGATTTGCCAGCGTGGCTACTACAAAACAGCTGTAGAACAGCGCCTCCATCTCGTTCTACTGTACACCGGACCAGGCGATCTAAAGATGGACCCACCACACGTGGAAAGTGAGTCTCAAGACGTTGAGTATGGGTATGGGCAGTGACGGAAGATAATTTTACAAGGTGGGCCTGACTGCAGGGGCTGTGGTGCTGGCAGATCTCCTCAGGTCCCCAGAAATGTCAGCAGTGAGTCACCTCACAGACAGAACAGAAGACCAGATGTGGTAAGAGAAAAGTATAAAAGTAATTTCAAATTGAAGGAGGAATGGCCGGCCCAGTGGCGCTGAGGGCGAGGCACTGGATGCCTGCGACGCGTCGGCGACCGGGTTCGGGAGCGAGCCCCGGGCCGTTGGAGGTCGGCAACGGGGGGCGGGAGGGTGGAGCTGGATGGAGCTGCCGATGGGTGAGCTCCCCACTCTGGGGAGGTGTAAGGGGCTTCCTCTGGCTGATGGCTGCCACCTGGTGGAGGCTGGGGACAGCATGGGCCAGGAGGAGCCCGGTGCTAGGCCTGGGGTGGGAGAAACGGGTCCATTACCGGGGCCGTGGGATGAATGCGTGCCTCCACACACATGCGTGCCCACTCCTGGGGCCCCGGGGTAAAAACAGAGGGAAAAAAAAGTGGTAGGATGGTGTCTGACTCCCTGCAGGCTCTGCTCCTGGGCCGGGCATAAGGTAAGCCCCGGCAATTCCGGGTGACGGGGCTGGGGGGGGGGGTTGGTCAGATGGGAGCTATCTGGGGTGGCAAAAAATGTTAAATGATAAAAAAAAAAAAAAAAAATTGATGGAGGAATTAATTAATTTTTGCTGCCCAATGGATGGACAGGCAGCAGTGGCAGGGCCAGCAGGGTCAGTGGCCATGCCGGCGGCGAACCCCCAAACTGTAGTGGTAATGGTAACTATTTCAAACAAGAAAATTAAATGGTGAGGGAATGCCAGCACTGCTAGTGAACACATAGTGAACTTGCTTGCCCAGGGCTACAGTGGACTGGTCGTGTGTCATGGATGGATTATGCAAATTTAAAAATGGACATGGGGGCTGTGTCCTTCTGTGATAAACCGCCTGGCTATGGCATACAAGCAGTTCTTCTATTAATCTGGCGACCAAGGACCACTCCACTGCTACCACCAGCAGCATGCACGAGCTTCTGGAGATCCGCCGACTACGATTTTTGTCATTTATTTCCAAAGGTTTAGCTTCACTTAGTCCAGGATATAAAACAAATAAGAGCTTAATAACAGTAGCAGGAGCTGGTTTGGGATGCACTGTGCATCACTGTGGAAGGGAAATACGGAGCTCAGAACAACAACATTTTTTATTTCAAAGGAGTTCCAAGTTCTAACAGGGAAATAAATGAGCAAATCCTCTTTTAGTATGGACTTGCATAAAAAAAAAAAAAAAAATAGAATCTGTTGGCAGATAAGGACCATACAGCCCACTAGTGGGCTTGTGTAGTTTCCAGACGTGTTTACTTTGGATTTTAAATGCTCTTCTATGCATGAATTGTCTAACCCACAGAGGTCTCCATTCACAAAAAGAAGGCTGCACTTCAGCACACTGAGTGCAAGAAAAATGTCTGCAATTTCTGAATTTGACATGATCCCTGTTCCTGTGCAGTAGTGGCATTCTCAAATGCGCTTTACAAATATTGACCCTACATTGCAGCATGTGTGATGTTGCAACTGTAAACTTAAAACTGCGACAAGTCGTTCATGTCACATAAGACTGTTCTTTAATAAACCTTTACTTATAGCCATAACTCCAAACTTGGCCCTCTCCAAGCAAACATGTTGGGAATCTTACAGAGGGAAGGGACCCAAGTTTAAATACTACTTGTATTTAGTGTAGTTTTGTAATAGTCTTGTGTGGAATGCAGACATGTGCCTACCTTACAGCCAATTTTTAAAGTGCATTTGAGAATGGCACTACTGCACAAGGACCAGTGGAGGGTAGATGTGTTTTTTTTTTGAGTGGAGACATCTGCAGGTTATAATTCTTGCATAGTGCATTAAAAATACAGATCAAACATGTCTGGAAAGTCACACAATTCTAAAAGGGGGATTCATTTTTCTTGTGGTAGAACTTGAACTGAAGTCCGAATGTTGTAGTTCTTCTCCTTGGTTACAGCTGATGTACGCTGCATTGGGCGTCTGTGGAGGACATTGGACCGGTTGTGTACTTTTCTGGAAACCCCACGCACACTACGGTGGAGATGTGATCATGCACCGGACATGCTCATGTTGCTTTCAGTTGCTTTAAATGAACCTTTACTTGCAGCCTAAAACAGAGATATGGATAATGAAACACTGAGCTTATCATTGCTAAATGCCTTTTGTGATTGTCATCACAATAAGAGAAAAAGTAGTGGTGTCATGTGGGTTGTGCTCGTAAATAAATGTGTTTGTTTTTAATATTGCAGTCTCATCAGCATCTCTGTGTTGGGCAGTCATTGGTGCCACAAGTAAAAGCAGATTTAAAGCAATGCTTTCAGTTTTTTATGGTTTCTGTTCTTATGTTTTGTAATAGTGATATTCTTTTTGTGGAGGTACTCTGCCCCCCACACCCCTCAGGTGCACTGATGAATTATGTTTTTTTTTTTTTTTTTTACCCGAGGGGTGTGGGGGTGGAGCACTCCCACAGAAAGGGTAATATCCCTGAATATTATAAAACATAAGAACTCTAACTTTGAGTGACAACAGAAAGCAACCTCGCAGAAACAAGCAGCAGGCAGCTATTATTTCTCCGACATCGCTTTTGTGCGGGGTGGGGTGGGGTGGGGTGGGGCGGACAGTACCGTAAGTAACCTATGCGCCACCACTCCACGTGCTCCACAATTGTCCTGAATTATATGCCTCATCTGTGCAGTGTCATGTTGTAACTGATCTTTTTACACTGTTTGTCAAAGGTTTTTTTGTGCTGGTGGGGGGGGGGGGTGCCTCTATGATCTCTAGCATGACCCTAAATTTCCTGCTGTCTCTCACCTCCCTGAACTTCCCCCCACCACCACCACCACCCACAAAGAGCTTGACTGCTTGAGACAGATATTACCATTCCTGGGTGGCGATGATTCACTTTTTGTTTTTATCTTTGAATTCCTTTCATTAGAAATGTCTGATATAGTTAATAATTACTGCATAGTGCTTATCCAGGCCTCAAGGCAGTTGATTGGGCTCTGGGGTGGAAGAGGGGGGGTAAACACTGTTTGCTACAGTGAAGCAATACATTAGCACTTTTAAACTGGTTATGAACATACAAATCTGTCAGTAGAAACAGACCTCCCGGTCTATCGAAGTCTGCTCGACTGTGCAGCTAGCCCCCTAGTTTGCAGCCACAGCAGGATGGTTAACAGTGCTGATTGACATTTTACTCTATCCCCTCCCCCCCATCAACACACACCAGGGTTTTATTTAACTCCAAAAATTGATTAGCGTTTTGTTCATAAAAGTGCTAAAACATTGTGAAAATGCATAGCACTTGCCTCACTGTGTTTAACAAACATAACACGTCTAGAAAACCTATGTAAATACTTCCTGTACAGTTAGCATTGTCCCCAGAAAAAAAAACTTCTAATCAATTATTTAAAACCCTGCGGACACAAAACTGAAATAAACAAACGTGATTATCACCACATTCTGGAAGTTGAACTGTGTGCTAGTAAATGGAAATGAAAGCTGTCTAATGTTTTGCAGTTAAATGGGGGAAATTGTTTAACCAGGAAAAGCACACTATGCCAAAGCTTGTTTACAGGTGCAACCTGGGAGCACAAGGAAGGGTTATACAGTATGCAAGTGGGGGCTGTGGGATTCCTTCCAACACAGGTTTGCAGCTCTGTTCCCTTAACCACTGTGCTATACTGCCTCCTTTTAAGAAGACACATTTTTGCCAGACTGCGGTGCACTGCAACTTCAATTATAAGACAGTTTATAAAATTACATGAGACATGCTTCCTAGGAGTGAAGACCAAAAGGTCTGGGGTGTTTAATTTTGTATTATCAGTTGCTTACAGAATATTCCTTATTTCTCTTCCCATTTTGAAAATACTTAAAGAAACTAGTTGTATGGAGAGGGGTACTGCTTTCGAGTATGCCAATATATTGGGGTGTTAGTTTGACATAGTAGTTTTAGTAACTGTTTCCCCAAGGGATTGCTAGAGGTTCCCAGGGTTCTATTAAAGACCTCTGTGTCCCAATCCTTAGCTTTAGCTGCCCCTACTGGAATTCTCTACCTCGTCGGATTAGAGAATGCCTGACAGTTTTAAATCTTTTCTGAAAACCCACCTTTTTGGCCTAGCATTTCCTGGATCTAAGTGTTGTCTGGCTTACTGTAATCTGTTATATGTGATCTATTTATCATTTTTATTTATTTATTTGGTAATTCAGATACAACCTTTGAGTATTCACTCTTTTACAAAGGTTCCATGTCAGGATGTCAAACAGCAGAGACATAACAAAAACTTGACAGTTAACACAAAACATAAGATTGCTATGTAATACAGAATATAGATAAATAATACATTTGAGTAACCTAGACAACTGAAATTAAACAGCGGGAGGATATTCCCAATTAGCAACGTACAGCATAGCTGCCCCAGAGGGGCCTGACAAGGTAGAGTATCGGAAAGGGTAGGAGAAAGAAAGGGGGAGAGGGGATGGCAGGTGGGGTCCAGGGTATGTAAAACAGGAGGAAAGCTCAGACAGACGAGGGAAGTATCTGGGTTGAGGATATGGACTCAGGTATGGGAGTCAGAGGTGTTTAAGAGCGGGTACCCAGGTTAAAGATATGGATTCAGGTAAGGCAGTCGCCGGCATTTGAGTTCAGCAGGTATTGCTTCAGTTCTCTTTTAAAGGACTGAACATTTGTTGTATTAAGAGCTGCAGCAGGGATCTCATTTAGCCATAGTGGAGCTCGGTACATAAAGGATCTTTGTCCTAGGGAAGCTCTACGAAATGGGATATCAAGCAGTGTTGTCACTGTTCTTCTTGTGTTGTATTTGGAGCTTGCTTCCTTTACCAGATCTGCAATGCAGGTAGGGGTTAGGGAGAGCATGGCCTTTCTCCCTAGCAGGCAAGTTTGGTATCTGATTCTGGATTTAAGCGGTAGTAAGTGGGCCAGACCATACAGGGTACAAGTGTGCGTGAAGCAGTCAGCAT
Organism: Neoceratodus forsteri; assembly: GCA_016271365.2. Taxonomy (NCBI): domain Eukaryota; kingdom Metazoa; phylum Chordata; order Ceratodontiformes; family Ceratodontidae; genus Neoceratodus; species Neoceratodus forsteri. Next base: position 660,165,659 of record CM057456.1, on the reverse strand, counting down.
TTAGCAATAGTCTGCAAGCCTTGTTAAGGGCAGTGGCAACTCTTTTGAGGGCCGTATCAGTGGCAGCGCCATAAACCACCAGCCCATAGTCGACCAGGGAGAGGACAGAGCTGGAGATTGAGAGTTGGAGGGCTTCAGCAGTTAAGCTTTTCTTGTGCCTAAACAGGATCCCTAATTTAGTGTTCACAGCTTTCACCACCATGTCAATGTGCTGAACATACGAGAGGGTATCATCCACAATGACACCCAGGTACTTGAAAAAGTGAACCTGTTCCAGTGGGGCAGTCAGGTGATTTGTGATTGTTAGTTATAGGCATCTCTTTTTTAGTTGGGAGCTAGAGAGGAGCATCATCTTGTTTTTTTTGTAGTTTAGTAGCAACCTTTGGGAATAGAACCAGGTCTCCAGTTGCTGGAAGGATAGTTGTAGCTCAGCCTGAAGGTGCTCTATGCGAGAGTGACAGCTAAGTAGGACAGCACCATCGGCGTATAGAATGACTTTGCTAGTGCAGGCATCAGGTAGATCATTCAGGAACATGCTGAACAGCAGTGGACCTAGGATGAACCCTTGAGGCACCCCTAGCGAGACTTCCTTGGATGCAACTATGGAGTGACCTATCTTGACCCTTTGAGAACAGGAGGTCAGGTAGTCCTGGAACCATAGAGCGGCATTTGGGGAAACACTAAGGGCATGCAATTGAGACAAGAGGAGTGGGTGGCAGACTGTGTCGACTGCCTTTGTTAGGTCAATGAAGATGGACCCAACCAGTTTTCCCTCATCCGATGCCTTATGGACATACTCAAAGAAATGCACCAGTGCAGTGTCCGTGCCGTGGAGTTTCCTAAAGCCGTGCTGCTGGGGACATTGCAGCTGGCATTTGTAAATATAGATAGTAAACTGGTCTGCCACAATCCCTTCCAGTGCTTTAGAGAGGGGGGAGAGGACAGAAATGGGCCTGTAGCTTGCAGTCAGTGACCTATCACCTCCCTTATGCACCGAGGTCACCAGTGCTTGTTTCCAAGGAGAAGGGAATTTGGCAAGCTGGAGAGATTTAATGAAAATCGTAGTGATGGGAACAATGACTTCATTGATTGCCAGCGCTAGCAGTTTCATGTCAATGTTGTCAGACCCCCTTCTGGTCTTCCCCAGGACCTTTTTAACATAACCCAGTGCTTCTTTGACAGTGACTCTCTTGAAGTAAAATTGAAAGTGCAAGTTGATGTCTGGTGGGTGCCTATTATCAGCTTTGATAGGCTTGAGGTATTCAGCTGGTAGAACAGAGCTAAGATCCGTGAAGGTGGAGTTGAACTCTTCGGCAATGGTGTGGGGGTCCATGGTATTTGTGCCATTAATGTTTAGCAGTGATGGCTGTGTTTTGTCGTCCTTTACTGTGAGTGCCTTTATATTATCCCAAAACTGCCTCCCATCACCCCAGGTTCTTTCCAATTGATCCTTGTAGAAATTAGCCTTAGCATTCCTGATGAGATGTGTGCATTTGTTTCTGGCTGCCCTGTATCTTTGAAGATCGCTGGACTTACCGGAGGCCCTGGCTTGATACCAAAGGTTGTCCCTTGCCCTCATGTGATCTAGAAGGTCACTTGTAATCCACCCATTGTTATGGCCACGTGTTTTTCTTTTTTTGAACAGAGCCAATCTGTTACAAACGTTATTAAAGTTATCAATAAAGTACTGGAGTGGTATGTCAAGGTCATGCAGTACCTTAAGGGGAGACCAGTCAATCTGAGAAAACGCCTCCTTGAAAGCTGAGAGCTGCCCTTTCCTGAGAATTCTGCTGTTCACAAAGACAGGTGGCGCTTTTTTGAATTTATTGGACCACAGACAGGTGATAGGGGAGTGATCACTTAGTGAATTCGGTAGTACCAAGACATCAGTAATCCTGTCAGGTGAGCTTGCAAGGAGCCAGTCCAGAAGCGTGTGCTTACCTGTCTTATAGTTCATTCTAGTAGGCTCCATGACTAATTGCATGAGGAGGGAACTGGCTATGGTATCCTTCTGATTGGTCGATTCATTACTGAACCAATTAATGTTGAAGTCCCCAGTCATGATGAGCTCACAGTTGTTGTTAGTGCCAGCCAAGGACCCTAGTAGTTTAATTAGACCATCTTTGGCCATTTTTGGTGGGAGGTAGACGCATGCAATGACCAGAGATTTTTTTATGTTTTATATTTTTTATTTTAAATTGTAATTCTGCCATTTTGTTTTTTTATGGTTTTATGATTTATTTATAATGCTTTGTTCTACAAGGAATAGGGGTTAAATAAAGTTTTGATTGAGCTGAATAAGGGATGCTGATTTATTGGACTGTGTTTGCTCTTTGCAATTTTGCCAGCAAAACAAACACTCTTCTGCTCTTTAACAAGTTGAGTTGTGCAATGTCTGAAACTCGAGACAGTTTATGCAGGTGTTTTTGTGGGGGGCAGTCAGTCTGGCCTGTAGTAAAAAAGACACTCCGGACATGCACCTTTAGAGGTGTTTTTGTGGGGGGCAGTCAGTCTGGCCTATAGTAAAAAAGGCACTCCGGACATGCACCTTTAGGCCATCAGATATCTGTATTGTCATAGGTGTTTTCTTTATTGCACTTTGCCCATGGCATCTTTGCTTTTCATAATAGTAATGATAGTAGGGGACTTCAACCTGCTGGGGGTGGAGTAGGACACACCTACCAGAAAGAGCAGAAGGGAGCAGGTAATGCTGGACACCTTCCAGGAAACCTTCTTAGTACAGTTGGTTAAGGAACAAACTAGGGAAAGGAACACCCTTGACCTTGTACTAATGAACAGGGAGTTTGTGAGGGATGTGAGGGTGGAGTGACCACTGGACAGTATGGTTCCAGTTACAGATGGCTAAAGAGAGGAAGACATCTGACACAAGGGTGCTGGATTTCAGGAATGCCAGCTTTAAGATGATGAGGGAAGTGGTACAGCGGTTCCTGTGCAAAATTCAACCGGATATGGACACACAGCAAAGGTGGGAACAGATAAAGACAGGGGATAGTGGAGGCAAGAGAAACTTGCAGTAGGGTCCAGACTAAGAAGGCTTGGGAGAAGAAACCCAGCTGGATATGTAAAGGGGTGCTAGACATGGTGAGAAGGTAAACATAGAAACATAGCAGTTTACGGCAGATAAGGACCGCAAGGCCCATCCAGTCGGTCCATTTTTTCTACTTTATCAATGTGCCATAGGTCTTTACTCTGTCAATGTCCTATCTATTCATACTTATCTGTATTGCTCCCTTGTGCCTATCCCATGCCCGTTTGAAGCCCTGCACTGTATTCATATCCATCACTTCCTGAGGTAGGCCGTTCCATGAATCCACCACCCTTTCTGTGAAAAAGAACTTCCTCACATTACCCCTTATTTGGCCTCCCTCTACTCTCAGCTGTGTCTACTTGTCCTGCTATTTTCTATATTAAAACATGTTAGACTCTTTTCACCTTGTTAATGCCCTTAAGATGTTTGAATGTTTCAATCATATCACCTCTCTCCCTACTTTGCTCTAGGGTATACATATTGAGCTCCATTAATCTGTCCTCATATGTTTTCTGATGCAGTCCCTGCACCATTTTGGTTGCCCTTCTCTGGACTCCCTCCATTTTTGTTAATGTCATTGTGCAGGTGCAGCCTCCACTACTGCACGCAGTACTCCAGATGAGGCTTAACCAGTGTCTTGTAAAGAGGGATTATTACCTCCCTCTTATGACTTGCAATACCCCTACTAATATACCCCAAATATCCCTCTAGCCTTACGTACTGCTTTAGTGGCCTGCTTGGATGATTTCAGATCATCTGTGATGATGATGCCCAAGTCTCTTTCTTCCCTTGTGATTGCTAGCAACTCCCCTCCCAACTTATAGGTGGCTTCAGGGTTTCTCTTCCCTACGTGCGTGATCTTGCACTTCTTTGCATTAAACCCCATTTGCCACTCTTCTGACCATTTTGCCAGTATATCCAGATCTCTTCTCATTCTGCCCACCCCATCTGGATCATCTACTCTGTTGCAGATCTTGGTGTCATCTGCAAACAGACAAACCTTACCCTCCAGTCCATCTGCAATGTGACTGATGAAGATATTCAAGTTCAAGTTTCAAGTTCAAGTTTATTGCAGGAAAACTCCATTGAGCAAGCTCATTCACAAGGAGGTCCTGTGACATAAACACTTAAAGTACAAACATAGATAGGTAATAACAGTATATACATGAAATGCACGTTACATGATACAGGCTGGGTATACATACAAGGGTACCACATAGGGTGACCGCAGGTGGTAAACATTAATATGAGACAGGGAAGTGACTTACAGGTTGCATACTGATAAATGAAACATGTTGACTGGTGTGTGCAATACATATATTTTGGCAGCTAGAACAAACAACAGATTACAACTGATATGGGGGGAGGAGTGATTTGATAGAGTAGCAGTGGAGCGTAAGCATAGATAAAACCAGGAGTAGAAGGGGAAGGGAAAGCAGTTAATATGACAAAGCAATTATACCTTACCAGTGGATAAATATGGCACACATGGGGAAGGAAGAGACTTAATGACAGTTATAGGTGTCTTTTATTTTGGCTGAACTTAGCGATTTGTAGAAGTTTATTGAAACTGTGCTAGTTAGTTTCAGTACGGTTTGTAATTGGTTCCAAATGGAGTGAAGGGCATATGCAATAGCACGTTTACCAAAGGAGGTCCGCGTCCTTGATATGTCAAGCATAATAAAGTCAGATTTTCTTATCGAGTATGCACTATGTGAGATACTAATAAGGGAAGAGAGACAGCTTGGCAATTTCTGCAGGAGCAGTTTAAGAGTCCATAGCCCAGCATGGAGCAGGCGTCTAGTAGTAAGGGATGTCCAACCAACAGCTGCATATAAGTCACAGTGGTGCGAACGGTAAGGGGAGTTGGTAATGAACCGTAACGCACGGTGATAAAGGATGTCCAGTTTACTTAGATTTGCAAGAGTGGTGGAGGAATAGATTACATCGCCATAGTCGAGTAGGGGGAGAAAAGTGGCCTGTGCAAGCTTGTTTCGAGTTTCAAGGGGGGAAAAGGAGCCTATTTCTGTAGAAGAAACCTAACCTTGCTTTTAACCTTCTAGAGACATCTTCGACGTGGTCATTGAAAGATAATTTATTGTCGATCCAGATACCCAGATATTTAAATTTGGTTACAACTTCCAGAGGCTCGTTTAGCGTGGTGACAATGAAGTCTTGGGCAAGGGTATTGGGGGGGCCTGTGACAGAACTGCAGGAGAATATCATCGTTTTAGTCTTCTTAGCATTGAGCAGAAGCTTTGCCTTTATTAGATTATGCTCAAGTTGTGCGAAGTCCGCTTGAAGCACTCCCTAGACTTCAGATAACGATGAGCCAGAAGTATACAACACAGTATCATCTGCAAAAAAGTGCAGATTGGACGTAGATATGTTAGCATCTAAGTCATTAATGTACAAAGAAAACAAGATAGGGCCTAAGATGGATCCTTGGGGGACTCCTCTTGCAACTGGCGAGGCAGCAGAAAAAAACCTTCCGCCTTTACTTTTTGGAATCTTCCAGTTAGGTAGCTAGAGAACCACTGGGTGGTATGGTATGTGGCACCCAACTTTGCAAGGCAATTGACTAATAGTTTGTGATCAACAGTATCAAAAGCTTTGCTGAGGTCCAAAAAGACTGCGCCAGTTACCTTCTTAACATCTATAGTAGAGACCCAATCATTGGTTACTTTTGCTAGTGCAGTGATTGTGCTATGATTAGCCCGGAAGCCGGATTGAGCTGGGTTAATGAGACAGAAGGTTTCCAAGTGATATTTTAACTGAATATGGATCAGTTTCTCGAGAACTTTAGAAAGGATAGGCAATATGGAGATAGGCCTGTAGTTGTTTACATCGCATGGGTCACCAGATTTAAATAGAGGGAGGATATGTGCTGATTTCCAGCAGGATGGCACAGTAGCAGATGTAATGGAAAGATTGAAGATGTGGAGATGGGGCAGTGAGATGGGCGTAGCCTGACCTTAGAAAAAGGGTTCCAAGCCATCGTCCCCTGCACTTTTTGGTGTCTAAGTTAAGAAGAGAATCTTCTACTTTTTATAAGTTATCTCACCGAGTTGGAAGGGCTGGGGCAGGACTAGATGTGGGGGTATGCTGGCTCACCGCAGCACCAGCATAAGGTGACGAGTCAAAAGCTAATCCAGCTGTGGCAAAGTGGGAGTTAAGTTCCTCCAGGATTAGGGACTTGTTTTCCACAATCTTGCCACTTGCAACTATCTTTGTTGGGACAGAGGGGGCCATGGGCCATCCTTCTATAGCTTTGATAGTCTTCCATATTTTATGAGAGGCACAGGATTATATTGAAGAGGACTGGCCCCAGGACTGATCCCTGAGGCACCCCACTTGTGACTTGCATCTCTTCTGACTGTATACCATTTACCATCACTCTGTTATTTGCCCGCCAACCAGTTTGCCACCCAGTTGCTCAACCTCTGACCCACGTCGAGCCTACCCAGCTTATTAATCAATCTTCTATGTGGAACAATATCGAAAGCTTTGCTGAAGTCAAGGTAGGCGACATCAACTGCTCCCACTTGATCCACCACCCTGGTTACCCAGTCAAAGAAATCTATGAGATCAGTTTGACAGGGCCTTCCTGTTGTAAACCCATGCTGCCTTGGATCCTGTGCTCCTATGGATTCCAGGTGTTGAACTATCCTTTCCTTAAGGAGTGCCTCCATAATCTTGCCCACTACTGAGGTAAGACAGACTGGTCTGTAGTTCCCTGCCTTCTCTCTGCTATCACTCTTGTGGCGTGGGACCACATGAGCCCTTCTCCAGTCTTCTGGGACCTCTCCTGTGCTCACAGACTCACTAAACAGTTCTGATAATGGCTCTGCTAGCTCCGCCCTTAGCTCCTTTAGTACCCTGGGATGTATGCCATCAAGTTCCATTGCCTTGTCCACCCTGAGCTTAGCGAGCTCTTGTAGGACCCTTTCTTTTGCAAAGGAACTAGTGCACACCTCCCCTCCTCCCTGTGTCCATGGTGCTGAGCTGTGGGACATGCTCTACCTTCTCCTCAGTAAATACTGAGCAGAAATATCTATTTAGGATAGATTCTTTTCCTTGGTACTCCTCCACACACTTCCCCTTATCCACTTTGATCTTGGCAATACCCCCTCTGGACTTTCTCCTTTCACTCATGTATCTATAGAAAGTCTTGTTCCCTTCTTTTACTGTTTGTGCTAGTGTTTCCTCGGTTTGGGCCTTTGCCTGCCTTACTGCCTTCCCTGCTTCCCTTAGGGATGTTTGATATACCTCCCTATCTTCATCTCGCTGCGTTCCTTTATATTTCCTGAAGGCCAGCCTTTTGGCTTTGACCCTTTCTGCTACTGTTTTTGAGAACCAAAGTGGTTTCCTCCTTCTTTTGCTCTTGTTTTTTTCTCTAACACAATGGGATGTTGCTTCAGGCATTGCATCCTCAATGCTTTCCCACTTTGCCTGTACCCCCCTCGCCTGAATTTCTTTTTGCCAGGGCTAGCTGAACTCTGTTGGCCATCTTATCAAAGTCAGCTCCTCTGAAATCCCATATTTTTGCCTTGGAATGGGATGATTTAGTTCTAGTGGCCAAACTGAACCACACATTGTGATGGTTACTAGCCCCCAGGTGGCCCTGTACCTGGAGATATATGATCCCTTCCCCATTAGTCAGTAGTAGATCTAGCATAGCCCTGTCTTTTGTGGGTTGTTCTACCAGTTGGTTGAGGCCCCCCACCAGCAGGGAATCCACTATGTATCTAGTTCTGGCGGATGTTCCTGCTGGTATTGACCAATTTGTATCTGGCATGTTGAAGTCTCCCATTATCAGAACCTCCCCTTTAGCGGTCATGTGTTCTATATCTTCTAACAGTAATGTGTCTATGTCCTCTCCTTGGTCTGGAGGTCTGTAGACAACGCCAGTTTGTATCACTGTCCCATTTCCTGTTTCCAGGGTGACCCACAGTTCTTCTGGCTCGTTATGTGTATTCTGAATTTCTGTAGCTTTGATATTTTAATTGACATAAAGAGCCATGCCGACCCCCCCTTTTTGGACCTCGGTCTCTTCTGAACAGTACATAGCCTGGTATTGAAATCTCCCAAGTGTGGTTACTGGTGAACCATGTCTTGCTAATGGCTACTATGTGCAGTTTAGCCTCTGTCATTGTTGCCTGCAGGTCTGGGATCTTGTTTCACAGACTGTGAGCATTTGTGTACATGATTTTCCATTGGCCAGATTTCAGTGTGTTAGTTGCTGGGCATCGCATGGGAAGCCAGATCTTTTTCCTTACCTGGTGATACACATGAACTACAAACATGTTGAACTCCTGTGTGATCACTGGCTGAAGGGGGAAGGGTGTTCTTTAAATTCAATGTATCAGGTGCTGCACCCCCTCCCCATTTGCTAGTTTAAATATTTTTTAGAGACGTCAGACTTCTGCCCCAATGCACTGCCTCCCTCCTTAGTCAGATGCAGTCCATCAAATTTAAATAACTTTTGCTCCCCAAACTGTTGCCAGTTCCCTACAAATCTGTGACCTTTTTCCTGACCAGCCCTTGAGCCACATGTTTAGCTCCCCTATCTCCCCTTCTCTGACCTTCCATCCAGCTGCCTCCCTCTCCCAGACCGGCAGGATCTAAAAGAAGGAGATGCCGGACGAAATGGATGACAATTTGTCTCCCAGCCTGTTCAGATGTTCCTTGGTCTCCACAACTGACCAGCTGGCGAGATTGTTAGTCCCTATGTGTACCAGGACGTCGATATTTTCTCCCGCTTCCTGCACGATTTTAGCAATGTGGTCAGTGTCTCTCCATGCTGATGTACCTGGGAGACATCTGACACTTACCCATGGCTGGAGGTAGGTATCAACTCCCCGAATCTTGGAGTCTCCTAGGATCAGAACTGTTTTGGATTTCCTTTTTGTTTTTTTTTTGTTTTGGTCCCTGTTTTGGGAGGGTTTTGTTGCGCTAGCTCCCGTGCTGCAGTGTCCTGCTCTGTAGTGTCTTCAAACAACATGAAGTCTTGCTGTATTCTGACTATTGCAGTTCGCTCCAGCACTTGAACTGCCCGAGAGAGAGAGAATGGTTAAAATTCTATGCAAGGCATAGAACGTTGAGCTCGAGCTCAGTTGAAAACTCTGTCTGCAGCACTTTGAAACCCAACCATCAGATTCTTTACTCCGCCTCGCTGAACAGTCGCTCTGGAGATTTTCTCCTTTGCTTGGTTCAAAAAGTTGGTTAAAGTTGTCGGTTAGTCTGAAATTATTCCACAATTAGTTCCGCTTTGTCGGTTCAGGAGTCTGTCTGCCGTACTGTAAGTACTTGGGTAATTCTTTTGTGGAAATTGTAAAAACTGTATTTTTTGGTTGGTTCGGCTGAACTGATCCTTTTGTAGATCTTCTGTGGAAAAATTTAGTGTGTGGTCCGTAACGGTTTTAAAAAAAACGTGATTTGAACGTTTTTTTCCAACACCCGTTACACGGTGAGAAACCAATAGGGGAGTCTTGCCTGGCGGTTGCTAAACAAAGGGTAAGTTTGTTAGGTTGGCCATGTCTGAGAAACCGAACAAGAAAAACGGGCCCACTGGGTTTCAACACTGCAGTGTGTGCCGGGAGGTCTTTGCTAAGGCCGATCCCCACACCACCTGTGTTTACTGTCTTTGGTTTGACCACCTCGATTCAGACTGCCAAATCTGCAAGAATTTCCCTAAATCTACCCTGGAAAAAAGATTAGGTAGACTTAGGGATAAGGAGGCCGAGAAATCCGCTGACCCGGAAGGCCAGTCTAGTTCGGTTCCCACAGAACCAGAAGGAGTGCCCTCTGACCAGGGCGATACTTCTTCGGGCAAGAGGAGAGCCGATCCTGAGGGATCAGTTCCTACGAATAGAAAGCGCAAAGATAAATCGTCCGGTTTGGATCCAGACTTTCATGTTCCAACTGCCGAAGAGATAGCCAGAGCGATTCGGATTGTTGAATCGCTTCGTCTGGTTCAGACCGATCCAGCGCTTTCTGGCAGGGGCTTGGTTCAGTCGGTTCCCCTGGTTCAAGATTATTCCCCTGAAGACTTTTACGAACTGGAGTTTGAAGAGGAGGGGGATTTTGAAGACGATGGTGATAATGAAGGTCTGGATGTGCCTGTGGAACCGTACATCTCTCCAGACAGACCTTCTGGTGTTTCCCCTCCTAGGCTTTCTGAGTCCCCTCCCCACTATCTGTTTTACAGAAAGGTGGCTGAAACCCTCCAGCTTCCCATGGAGGAGGCTGTGGAGGATCAGGAGGAGCCTGATTTTGTTGAGATGATGGACATCCCAGAGTCTAAAAGACTGTCTATTCCCCTCCATAAGTCCTTTGGGAAACAGACACAAGCAAATCTAAGGTCTCCTAACTCTGTACCTCCTGTTGACAGAAGAATAGACAAGAGGTACACCTTATCAGGCTCAGATACAGAGTTTTTCTATCAGCAATGCAGCCATGTTGGGGTAGTGCAGTCTGCAGCCTGTGGCAAGGCAAATATTCCCTTGGCTTCACACACCCCAGACAAAGACTCCAGGAAGATAGATGCCATGGCAAAGAAACAGTACATGGCATCATCTTTGGGACTCAGGCAGGCTAACTATATGGCCTACACGGCCCGGTACCAGAAGTCCAGGTGGGACACTGTACTGGCACTGGCTAAGCAGGCTTCCCCCCAGCTAGCCAAGGAGCAGGAGGAGGTGGCTGCTGATGGGATTGAGGCATCAAAGGTGCAATTTCATGCTGCTGTGGACTCCAATGATGTGTCATCAAGAGTCATGGCTACATCTGTGGCTCTTCGGAGGATGGCTTGGCTCAGATGTACTGGCCTTTCACAGGACACCCAGACTAAGGCCAAGGATTTCCCTGTAGTGGGTAATTCTCTGTTTGGGGAGCAGACAGAGAATTACATGAAGAAAATGGATGAGTACAGGACCACTTATAGGAGTGCCCAGGCCAAGGAGAGGCAGGCAACTCCTCAAAGGCAGCGAGCTATGGGCAGGGGCAAGCCTTTTCACGGGCCTTTTTACCAAGCACAGGCCTCTTCTCCCTTTTCTCAGAGGGGGGTTCTTTAGAGGGAGAGGCAGAAGGGGGATGAGCAGGGCTGCATCCACCCTCAGCCTAAGGCTCCTGCCAAGCAGACACCCTGATGTGTCAGCCCGGGTCCACTCCCCCATTCCGGTAGGTGGCAGGCTGGCTTACTTTGTCCAGGACTGGATGTCTGTTACCTCAGACAAGTGGGTCCTGGAGGTAGTAAGCCAGGGACTGGTTCTCAGTTTCAAAAATGTTCCGAAAATGAGACCCAGATCCTTTCCACTTGCAAATATATCAGAAACCCTTGCTCTATAGGCAGAGGTTGCCTCTCTACTGGCCTTAAGAGCCATAGAGAGTGTTCCTACCCCATACAGTGGCAAAGGTCTGTACTCCAGGTACTTCTTTACCCCAAAAAAGACAGGTGATTGACGACCCATCCTAGACTAGAGATACCTGAACAAACATCTTTTAAAGCCAAAATTCAAAATGGTAACTCTGGGAACAATTCTTCCCTCTCTAAGGCCAGGAGACTGGCCAGCCTCCCTGGACCTCAAGGATGCCTATTTTCACATTCTCATCAGGAGCTCCCACAGAAAGTACCTCAGGTTCGAATTGCCCTCAGGCCATTACCAGTACAGAGCAATGCCCTTTGGCCTAACTTCAGCCCCAAGGGTGTTCACAAAGTGCCTGGCAGTAGTGGTGGCCTTTTTAAGAAGAAAAAGGGTTTCAATCTTTCCATATCTGGATGATTGACTCATTGTGGGCCAGTCCCCAGACCAAGTCAAGTCAGATCTGCAGGTGACCCAACAAGTTCTCACTTCCCTGGTGTTCCTTCTCAATCTTCCCAAGTCAGCTCTCGAGCCTGTACAGCTTCGCACTTTTATAGGAGCAGAGCTGGATATGGTCAAGGCAAGAACTTTCCTTCCTCTGGAAAGGGCAACAGCCATTTCACAGCTGGCCTCTTCCTTCCTCCCTCTGGTCTCTCGACCAGCAAGACATTTTCTTCAGCTTTTGGGCCACATGGCAGCTTCCACAGCAGTGGTCCAAGGGGCCAGGTTTCAGATAAGGGACATTCAGTTCCATCTGAGGGCTTTTTGGTCCCAAAGGAAAGATCCTCTTACCAAACTAGTCCCGGTTACTCAGACCCTTATCCAGGCCCTTCAATGGTGGCAGCGTCTGGACAGTCTGAGGCAGGGAGTTCCATTTGTCACTCAGACTCACTCTGTGATCCCTACCACAGATGCTTCCCTATTGGGGTGGGGAGCCCATCTGGGGGCTCTCACAGCCCAGGGACTGTGGTCCCCTCAGGAATCCCTTCTTCATATCAACCTCCTGGAGCTCAGGGCAGTACTTCTGGCCCTGCAAGCTTTCTCTCAGTCAGTACAGAACAAGGTAGTTCAGGTCAGGACAGCCAACACCACCACTATGTGGTATAGCAACAAGCAGGGAGGCACCCGGTCTACGGCCTTGTGCAGGGAAGCCATGAATGAAAAGATGGTCCCTGGCTAATTCCCTACAGACCTCTCTGGTAGCAGTCCACCTCCCAGGAAAGGACAATGTGCTATCAGATGCACTGAGCAGGATTTCCCAGGGCCATCACGAATGGTCCCTGGACCCTCAGGTGTTGAAACTGATTTTTTCAAGATGGGGCACTCCAAAGATAGATCTCTTTGCAGCCCCAGACAATCACCAACTTCCTCTGTTTTGTTGCAGACCCCCAGTCTTGGGCTCAGTCCCTCTGGATGCTCTGATTTTGAACTGGGAAGGGAAATTTGTATATGCTTTCCCTTCCTTTCCTCTACTGTTCAAGGTTCTAGTCAAGGTGAGATCACAACCTTGCAAAGTGATTCTGATTGCTCCAGACTGGGCCAGTCAGCCTTGGTACCCCCTGTTGCTGTCTCTAGCAGTCCATCTTCCCCTGTCTCTTCCCAGGAATTACAACATGTTAACCTCCTCTCAGGGGAGGATTTGGTACCCCAATCTTCGGTCTCTCAATCTCAAGGCATGGCTCTTGAAGAGTTAAAGTATGCAGATTTGCATCTGTCCCAAGGGGTTCTGGACATTCTCAAAGCCTCTTGAAAGCCTGCCACCAGAAAAACTTACAACTCCAAATGGAAAAGATTCAGCATTTGGTGTTCCAAGAAGCATATATCCCCAGACACTGCTGAATTGTCTACAGTTCTGGATTACATGGTTCACCTTAATGGCCTAGGCCTCAGACCAGCTACTCTCAAAGTACATTTGTCAGCTGTTTCTGCTTTTCTGTCAGTGGGGAAGCCTTCCTCTCTGTCATCTCACCCTGTATTCTGTAAATTTTTCAAAGGATTGCTTCATACCAATCCCCCTTTTAGGGATCCTGCTCCTGCCTGGGATATGAATGTTTGCATTGCTCAGCTTATGCAACCCTCTTTTAAGCCTATGTCCTCAGCAGAGCTCAAGTACTTGACTGACTTAGTTACTACAGAGAATGTACAAAGGGTCACAGGTTTGACTCCCTCCAGTTGTTCCTCACTTATGGGGAAACAGGTAAGGGCAAACCTGCCACCAAGAGAACTATTGCCAGTTGGATTGTGTCCTGTATCCAATTCTGCTATGAGAAACTGGGAAAAATTCCACCCTCAGGCCTGAGGGCTCATTCCATAAGAGGTACAGCTGCATCTCTGGCTGCGGCCAGGGATATTCCTTTGTTAGAAATTTGCCAAGCAGCCACCTGGAAAACAGTTCATACCTTCACCAAGCATTACTCTCTGGATATCCAGGCTAGGAGTGATGCTAGGTTTGGCACAGCAGTACTTCAGAGCCTATTCCCAAAGTAGGTTCTGTCCCTCCTCCTTGAAGGTACTGCTTGGAAGTCTGCAATAGTCAGAATACAGCAAGACTTCATGTTGTTTGAAGAAAAAATTACTCACCTTAGTAATTATGTTTCTTCTAATGGAGTCTTGCTGTATTCTGACCTCCCTCCCTGCCTCCCCTCTCAGAACCTGTTTTGGGAAGTGGGTGGGCAGGTGCAGTGTTGCACCCCAGGGGTGTCTTCGGCCCACTTTCTGTTGTTTTGGGTGCTTTGTGTTGATTTGGTAATGAATTTGTATGCTTTATTACCTGGTTTTTGGTTTTTGGGTTTCCTGATTTGAATCTTTTAGGAATCTAAAACCTTTGTTGCCAGTTGGCTAGTAGAAATTTCACAATTTCCACATTATTAAAGTCAGTGAGTTTTAGCTCGTAAGAATCTGATGGCTGGGTTTCAAAGTGCTGCAGACAGAGTTTTCAACCGAGCTCGAGCTCAACGCTCTATGCCCTGCACAGAATTTTAACCCTTCTCTCTCTCTCCGGGGCAGTTCAAGTGCTGGAGCTAACTGCAATAGTCAGAATACAGCAAGACTCCATTAGAAGAAACATAATTACTAAGGTGAGTAATTTTTTCTTCTGCCCCTTTGTTTGATTTCAGAGATAGAGGCAGATTCTTGTTTGTAGTTTTTATATGGTTTGTGGAGATGATATGCTGGAGAGCACTGAGTGATGCGGTACCAGATTTGACCCTCCTAACCACCTGCCAACCTCCTGGACCAACTACCCTCTGCGGTCGAGGTGCTCCTGTTGGATGTTGGGGAAATGGTGGGTAGTTCTTATAATATATTTTTTCATGAATATGTGATTTGAGGCATGCAATCTCTGCCCGTGCTGCCTGGAGCTGAGCCCTTAGATCTTCAATGGTCTAGCATGTAGGACAGAGTCCTAAATCCTGTATAACTGCCCTTTAGAAAAGTGTCCCACAATACCTGCAGTTAATATCCATTCCAGATGAAATGCTGGGTTTATAACCTGGTCTGAGTAATTAGAAGGAGGAAAATGAGAGCAAAGGTTTGATTTTGTGTTTTGTTTGTTTCTGTATAACTTGTTATAACAAATTAAATTACTTGTGCCCCTGTAAGTGAGGTCACTGTGTAGATACCCCTCTGATCCTCCCCATCTTGCTTTGCTACAGGAAATGTCACAACAGTGCTACCCTATAAAAGGAGTGTAGCATGGGGGTGGTTGGGGATGATGGTGGGCAGCTGGGCCCCTCCCTTGCTGAAAAAGAACCACGGACGAAAGAAACAAGGAGGTAAGAAGGTAAGAGCAGAAACAATCAACCAACAACAAATGCAGTAGCCCTGAAAGCTTAGCCTAATGATACGTAAAACTGTAAAACCTGTAAAGCACCACCTGTAATAATTTCAGAGAAGATATACCCTGCAAAAGACACTTTGCTACAGAGAAAAATAAAGCAGTAACAGAAGATACACCTTGTAAAGAACAATTTGAATGAGATATTACAGCAGTAATCTTTAAGTACAGACCTGTAGGCACACTCTGTAATAATGCAGCAGAAAGTATGCCCTTCGACAGCAATTTGAATCAGTAATGTAAAGGGCAACTTACAAGAGATAAAGAAAATTGGGGAGGGAGGAGGATAGGGAGTAATACCCGAAAGAAGCGAAGGATGTGACCAGAGGGTAAGGGCAGCCAAGGCAGAACGGGAACTCAGGCTGGCACAGGGCATAAAAAAGGGGAGAAAGACTTCTTTAGGTACATCAGGAAGAAAAGAAGCTGCAAGGACAAAATTGTAAGAATTAAGAAGGACGGGGATGGGTGGAAAAAGGGGGTGAATGCAGAAGTGCTCAACGACTACTTCTGTTCAGTCTTTATGAAAGAAAGGAAGGGGCACTGCCCATAGTAGGAGGGAGGATAGAAAGAGATGGGGGGGTGATGGATGGAGAAATCACAGTGGAGAGGGTGCTGGAGGGGTTATGGGCATTGAGGTTAGACAAGGCCCCAGGACTATTTGGAGTACATCCGAGAGTGCTGAAGTAGCTGGCAGAGATCCTGGCAGGACCTTTGGCAGACTTATTTAATTCATCTCTAGACACAAGATGCATACTGCAGGACTGGAGACTGGCTCACATGGTTCCCCTCCACAAGAGTGGACCCAAGGATGAACCTGGGAATTATAGGCCAGTAAGTCTAACGTCCATAGGGGGAAAGCTAATGGAGACCATCCTAAAGGGTAGGCTAGTGGCCCTACTGGAGGTGAATGGGGTGCAAAACAGGAGGCAGCATGGCTTCATCAAGTGCAGGTCATGCCAGACCAACCTGGTGGAATACTATGACTGGGTGACTAGGCAAATTGACTGGGGCCATGCGGTGAATGCCCTTTACCTACACTTCAGTAAGGCCTTTGATTCAGTACCACATAGGAGACTTGGAATCAAGCTACAGGGTATGGGGCGGGAGCAAAACTGGTGTGGTGGGTGGAAAACTGGCTAAAAGATAGGCAGCAGAGGGTGGTGGTAGGTGGGGAATGCTCATCCCCACAGCCTGTGACAAGTGGTGTTCCACAGAGTTCAGTTTTGGGCCCAGTGCTGTTTGATGTATTTATTGCAGACATCTCGGAGTTCAGTAGCAGCAAAATCAGCCTATTTGTGTATGACACCAAGATGGGATGCCGTGGTTGATACAAAGACCCCGCTGTGATTGGTACCAAAGGACCCCTGTGACTTTGTAGCGGGGCCCCCACAGGGTCGGTACCAAGGCACCCCTGGACCCATTTCCAGGTGGGCCCTTTGCATCCCAGTCCGACCCTGCCCACAGCAGACATCTTCAAAAGTTTTTCATTCGCAAGCAAGAAGTTCGAGCCATAGCAGAAGTTGCAGCCCTATGAAAAACAAATCTTCAGCTGATACTTTGGAGCCTACGGCACCGGCAGCCAGCATGCAGCATCTCTCCCTTCTGAAACAATCAACTTATAATCCACCACACAAGACAGTCAGTGCAATTTGCCATTTGCGATTGCAACTAATAAATATATTACCTTGCAGTCTTGCTTAATGCTTGCAGTGACTCTGGGGAAAGAAGAATAAGACAGGCGTACTGAGGGAGGGATATGCTCTGCCTCTTGATCTGCAGACTGCAGTGCAGGGTTCAGATCAAAGCGAAAAACCGGAGAGTAGTTCGGAGTCTTCAGTTTCTTCTGGGGTCGCCGTCTGTGGCTCCCGCTGGAGGGTCTGCACCTGTAGTCTTCTCACTGCTGTCCACCACCGAGAGCACCAATAGTCCTAAATCTTCCTGCCAGAGTTCCCAGACAACAGGACTGTTCCTCTTTCATTCATGTGTCTCGTGACTCTGGTCTCTCCCAACATCCCTGACATCTAATTAAACTCCCTCACTCCCTCCCTCCCTCCCTCCCACTGCGTGCCACCTGCCCCTCCCTCCATTCCCCCGGTATCTAATTAAACCCTCCACTCCCTCCTGCCGCCCGCACCCTCCATTCCTCCAGGCATCTAATTACACCCTTCCTCCCTCTTATTGTGTGTTCTCTGCCCCACTCCCTCCATTGCCACCAGCATGTAATTAAGTCCTCCCACTCCCTCCATTCCCTCTGACATCTAATTAAACCCTCCCACTGCAAGCTGCCCATCCTGCTCCCTCTGCCCCCCCCCGGGATCTAATTAAACCCTCCCATTCCCTCCCACTGCATGCTGCCACCACTCCCTCCATTGCCAGCCACCACCAGAACATTTCAGATGTAACAGAATGGCCAAAGAGGGTTAAAGAAGTATTAATACCACAGCAAGAAACTTTGCTGCAAATACACTTCCTCAGAAATACAAAGTCCTCTGAAAAGTAAAGGAGGTTAAATATCTCCCTGTATTGCAGTCTTTGCTCATTCCCTGGAAATGAACAGGATCTCCCAGCAATAGTATTTATATTTCCTATTCCTAAAGAATGCAGCTTCTGCGCATGTTCGTGGCAGGCTTGGATGAGAAGCCAGACACTGGGACCGCAAGCAACAGTTGGATACGGCTGCTGATGATGCCGCTTCGAGGACATCTAAACACTAAATTGGCAAAATTTTGCACATTTAGTAAAAGAGAACCCATAAATCCTATTGGCGTGTATTTTTATTCGATCTGATAAAACTGTATAGCTAAAAGGTTTGTTGCATTTCCACTATTAAATGTATTAAAACATTTATAAAAGGTAAAGGTATCCATATATCTTGTACTATGATGATTTTTTTGTTTATTTCACTGGCATACAAATCTGAAATGGTTTATGTTTGCTTGCACGTGTGCGCAAGAAACTTCATGTGGCAGCTTAGGAGAAAAGTGGGTTGTGGAGGTGCGGCACTGTGGTGGCCAATACAGCCACTGCTTTTGTGGGCTTTGCCCCCTTTATCCAATGTGGTGGCACACTGCTGCTGACACTAGTTCAGCAAGCGTGCCATCAACTTGAAAGAAATTGGCTGCTGCAATGAGAGAACAACCCGTCACTGCAGGGCGGTGCCTTGCCTGGTGTAACATTTCATGAAAACATGGCAGCGCTGTCGCTGCCTATAGTCCCCATAAAAACCGACAGGGGTGCCCAATCCTCCTGTTGGCATGCCTGCCCCAGTTCATTTGCCAATGGGGAGCCCAAACCCCACGCATTATCTCCCCCCTCCATTTGTTGTTGTGCGAGAAGGGTTTTCGTCCCTCGACATCATGGAAAGCCCCGAACAGGCTTTCTTTGCTAACAGGGTTCCAATCCCATTAACTTAAGTCCACCCTCCTCAAAAATGCAGGAGGCACACTGGGAGCCCACTCCAGTGTGCTCAAAGCAAGCCTGCAAAAAAAAAAAAAAACCTTCCCGTGACGTCTTTTGCTTTTTTTTTTTCTCCCTGAAAGAAAGAAAACGGTCCCTCGCCAGTCAGGTCCCCTTCCCCAACCTGTACCCACCCTCTGCACAACCCACCCCTCCACACCACCCCTCCACTCCATACTTGCCTCTGGAGCCCGGTGTGACGATCTTCGGTAGACTGGGAACACGTCTGCGCTCTTCAAAGCCGACCGTAAAGTGAAGAAATGCTGGTAAGCTGTATAATGGCATAAATAATTTTTTCTCATGAAAACTGTTCATGAGGTGGGCTCCTAGAAAGCGTATGTTGCAAATTTGGTAAAACAATTCCAAAGAAATGACTGTTATGAGGGTGTGTTCCGCAGTTTATATGCACGCTCGTAACTTTGAGAATTTTTACAATTTTCACTCCAGATTTTCAACATTGCTATTTTTACATACCTCCTTATGAACAGTATAGCTGTCATTGTTCACATCCTGCCCGAAATGTGTTTTCGCACATCCAGCGCACAATGGCGCGGTCGCTGTGGGAAAGCAACGTTCGGGACAGATTAAGAAAATCACACTGACACTGTTCATGAGCAGATGTCCCAAAATGCCTATGTTGAAAATTTGGTGAAAGAATTCAAAAAAATGACTGTTACGATCGTGAATTGCGCAGTTTTCACACACGCTTGTAACTTTGAGAATTTTAATATGTTCACTCCAGATTTCCAATATTGCCATCTCTTCACACCTCCTTATGAATAGTGCAGCTGTCATTTTTCACATCCTGCCCAAACTGTGGTTTCGCATATCTGGTGCAGAATGGCCTGGTCATTGTGGGAAATCAACATTCGGGACAGAGTAACAAAATCACAGTGTCACAGTTCATGAGCAGAGGTCCCAATGTTTTCATCAGGCAGGGTCACAAAAAGGCCACGCTGAAAATTTGTAGTGCAAATACCAACAAACGCCCGGGGCGTTAGGGTTTCTAACCATAATGTCCCACCCTGTGCAGACTGACAAGCATCGGGGTGTGCCTTTGGATTGCCAGCTGTAATGCTCATGCCATTCCACCTCACCCTACAGCCAGTGACAGGCATCAATGTCTGCCTTGGACTCTTCAGCCCCACAGTTCACCCCATTCTCCTATACTGCACCCATTTCAGCAAACGTCCTTATGGAATGGGGTGACTGTAAAGCTGAACACACCATGGCACACCTCAACACTTTTTGGTGTCTGCAGAATAAGGTGAGGTGAAATGGCGTCAGCGTTATGGGTGATGACCCAAAGGCATACTCCAATGCCTGTCCATCTCTGCAGGGTGGAGGTGGGCATCTGTCTGACTCCTGCACTTCCAATGCTAATACCAGCAAGCAAACATTCAGCATTGACAAATGCTTGTTGAATTTGCAACACTACTTTTCCAGACATGTCTGTTTCTTTGTCACTTCATTGCAAACAAATGGTTTGCACTTATGGGCTGAAATTTTCAGGGTACAAATGGCTTGCCCCACAGATGTGTATTTTGCTGGTTTGCTGAGAAAATGTTCATCTGTTGCATAGTTATAAGATTTAGAAATTTTGTGATTTTCCCATAGGATAACATTGCAGTGGTCAGGGTACCTTTCAGAAGCTATACCTTGAAAACGCTTCAAGATTGTACTAAGCTGTTATGCATGTTTCCAGGCCTTGTTTACAGGTGCGGGGGAAATTTTTATGAATGAACCAACAATGACTGTGATACCGTGCCTTGCATTCATAATGTGACATCTGCACTGACTTGTGTACATGAAAATGAGGGCCACTTACAATATGCATGCATGGGAGCACATGGACATATAACATTATGGACTGATGGTACCGCAGGGCCCCAAGGGCCCTGTGGTCCCACAGGGAAGTGAGGGTTCATTATAATCTCTAAATTTATGCATACCTTTCAACTGTACCACATTACGAGGAACGTTCCTCATTTTACTTCACAAAAGCTCCCTGTTCCACATTGTGAGGACTTGTTCCACATTCAGTATTAACATTTTAATGTACAAATCTACAGTAAATGATGCAAAAAATATATTATTCAATTAATAACAGACTTTCTGAACATAAATTCAAACATTTTAACAGTGTTCTGAGCCTCCTAGGTAAAGATTTGATTAAGTGTTCCACATTTTGAGAGGCAATGTTCCACACTTGGGGGTCAAAAGGTTGAGAGGTATGAATTTATGGATAGATGGGAGTGCAGGGCCCTCTGGGCCCTTCATTCCCACATGCAAATGAGGGACAATTACAATATGCATGCATAGGAGCACAGGGTCTGCAGGGCCCTGTGCTCCCACATGCACATATGGATACAATTATGGACTTATGGGTGCGCACAGTAAAAATAAAGATACACTTACACTGTCTCACAAAGTGAGGAAATAAATTGCAAAAAACTGCATTAATGCTCTAGTTAGGGTCAAAGCCACAAAAGTAAGGAAATGTGGCATTCGGGTTTTTAAAGCTAATACCTCACACCAACCCTGCACACACTAACAGGTGTCATGGGGGTGACTTGGGGTCATCAGCCCAACACTTACCCCATTCCATAAGTAAATAAGCTGAGATGTGCACAGTACAGGAGAATGTGGTGAGTGTTAGGGCTGATGACCCCAAGGTATCCTCCCAATGCATGTTGGTGTGTGCAGGGTGGGTGTGGGGTTTTAGCTTTAAAAACCTTAATGCCACATTTCCCTACTTTTATGGCTTTGACCCTGACTAGGGCATCAATGCAGTTTTTTTGCAGTTTATATAAACATATATAACAATGCTTTCTCAAGTTCTTTGGGAAAGAGAACTGTGAAGTGAAGCTGTGCAGTTCTGGCACACAAAGGACTTGACAAGATGCTTTTATAAGCATTGGAGACACAGTTACTGTGCATATAAAAAAATGAAAAAATATGGTAAATGCTTCTTTTTTTTTTGGAAAAGGAACTTGCATATAAAATCAAAATGTTTTACTTTGTGGAAAATTAAAGAAGCCCGATGTGTAAACTGGATTTAGAACACCAGAATCTTGTGACTATTAGCATGAGACGCCCTCTTATGGTTACAGAACACAGCATGGCTTAGAACAGTCCAGATTAGCTAAAAATATGTCAGCTAAATCTATACAAGTATGCACATGCTTTCAGGCCTAGTGGTGCTGAGGCTTAAGGCGCTGCATGCCACAGTGACCTGTGTTCGGAAATAAGCACAGGTCACCAGGGGTCAGCCTTGGCAGGGAGATGACTGAGCATCTGAAGGACTGCTCTCCTCTCCCGGGGAGGGAGGAATGCTGGCTGTGCCAAATGACTGCCACCAGGTGGAGGCTTGGTGGTAGTCTGGGTCAGGAGCATCAGAAGTGCGTGGTGCATGGGACTCTGCAGTGTGCTCATGCCTCCACAGGTGCATGTTGATGTGAGCGCCCTAGCAAGGGAATCAGGAAGAAATGGAGGAGTTTTGTGCTTGTCCTTTCTGATGTACTGGCCTCTACTGGCAGCACAAATTTGGAGGCTGGTGAAATGCTTCTTAATGATTGACTATGGGCCATGCATCACAATGAATGAGATGGCACAGGCTATTCTGCCATTAGTAATGCAGGTAGTCACTCTCTTCCCAACACCATACCCCCACTAAGCCAAGGAACCTATAGACAAAAGTACCTACTTCCAACCAGGCAAGTCAGCAAAGAAATCTTCCAATTAGGCACCAACAGCAGGTGCACGTATGCCTCACAGGACACAACAGCCAAGTTAGAATGCAACGCAGTGATATTTAAGGGATAACAAACAAAGCCAGCTTGGAGAATGTTATTGCAATTACCAATCTACATTTTATGTATAATCATTTTTAGGACTGTATTTTAAGTTTTATGTTTGTAATTTTCACACTGTCCCTGGGATTCTGAGAGCTAGCATGGTTATTTCCAGGGAGTTTATGACTAGAGGGGCAACCAATCAGAATGTGCATTTCTCGCATGACTATTTAAATAGGCTTATAATTGTATTTTATCCAGTGAGACTCAACAGAACATTTAAAGTATACACAACTTAAAAAACAGCTATGCTCCCTAAATTAAGTATGTCCATTTAGATCCCACTAAACACTTAGATGGAAAAAAACATTAGTAGAAAGAACTAAATATGATTTTCCCCTACCTTGTCGCAAATCATCTCCTGTTCCTTCAGAAATATCTGGCAATGTTTCGTATACTAGTGGTTCATTATCTCCGCTGCTACTCATATTGCTGCTGCTTTGGTTACCAGGGAGTCCCTCGCTAACTGAAAGCAGAAATGTACTGGCATGTGAAATCCAAGAAGTAAGGGTTTATGTAATAGTCTTAGAGTAAACAGACATTCAAGTCAATGTCTTCCCAGTGTTTATTATATGGCAAACTGGGGAGCTTAAAACTGTCAAGTATATAAGGCTCTCTTCAATATTATAAGTACACTGTATTCTGTTAGATTTTGTCAAAAACGTTACATGTTTGTTTGGATATCTCATTAATAACAGATTGTGGAAAGGGAAAACAAAAACAAGGTACTGCCCCAGCATGTGGTCTAAAAGCAAAACAAAATGGTTATATTAAATGCACGCTGAAAATAGAGTTAAAAATTGATGTTTTGATCTTAGGTCTTCTTCAGGAAATATCTAAAAGAGAAAAAAAAGCAAAGTTAGTGTAGAGGGGAGGTAAAATAAGGGCTATATGTGTGGAGAAAGAAACAAGCATTTGTCAATGCCGAATGTTGCTTGCTTCTATGTGCTGTTTAGGTATTTGGAAGTCATTGGAGTGCAAATATTGAAAATTTGCGAACTTACGAGCGTACGTAGGAACTGCGCAATGCACGCTCGTAAAACAGTCATTTTAGGAATTTTTTCACCAAATTTTCAACATAGCCATTTTAAGACCTCTGCTCATCAACAGTGTCACTGTTGATTTTGTTACTATGTCCCATACATGCGTTTACACCGACTGCGCCATTAATGCGCTACATGGTAAAACCGTTTTGGGCAGGATGTGAAAAATGACAGCTGTACTGCTCATAAGGAGGTGTGGTAAAATGGCAATGTTGAAAATCTGGAGTGGAAATATTGAAAATTCGCAAACCTACGAGCGTGCGTGGGAACTGTGCAACGCACACTCGTAAAACAGTCATTTTTAGGAATTCTTTCACCAAATTTTAAAAATTCCCACTTTAAGATCTCTGCTCATGAACAGTGACACTGTGATTTTCTTAATGTGTCCCATACACTGAGTTAAGCACCGACTCTGCGCCATTGTCTGCGCTAC
The DNA here is from genome assembly GCA_016271365.2 of Neoceratodus forsteri. Taxonomy (NCBI): domain Eukaryota; kingdom Metazoa; phylum Chordata; order Ceratodontiformes; family Ceratodontidae; genus Neoceratodus; species Neoceratodus forsteri. The sequence goes on along the minus strand of CM057456.1, from coordinate 660,141,626 downwards.
ATGGCGAGACATGTTTTGGGCAGGATATGGAAAATGACAGCTGTACTGCTCATGAGGAGGTGGGTAAAATGGCAATGTTGAAAATCTGACTGAAAATATTGAAAATTGCTAAACTTACGAAAGGCAAGCGTAGGGAACAGTGCAACGCACACCGTGAAACAGTCATTTTAGGGAATTTTTCACCAAATTTTCAACACAGGCATTTTAAGACCTCTGCTCATGATCAGTGTCACTGTGATTTTCTTAATAGTGTCCCATACATTGAGTTCGCACACCGACTGCGCCATTATGTGCGCTACATGAAGCGAACGTGTTTTGGGCAGGATGTGAAAAATGACAGCTGTACTGCTCATGAGGAGGTGTGACAAAATGCCAATGTTGAAACTCTGGAGTGAAAATATTGAAAATTAAGAAACTTACGAGCCGCATGTAGAACCGCGCAACACACGCCAGAAACAGTCATTTTAGGAATTCTTTCACCAAATTTTCAACATAGCCATTTTAAGATCTCTGCTCATGAACAGTGTCACTGTGATTTTCTTAATTTGTCCCGTACATTGATTTGCGATACCGACTAAGCCATTCTGCGCTAGATGGGGAAACACATTTTAGGGTGAGATGTGAAAAATGACAGCTGTACTACTCATAAGAAGGTGTGGTAAAATGGCAATGTTGAAAATCTGGAGTGAAAATATTGAAATTTCAGCGAACTTACGAGCCTGCGTAGGAACTGCATAGCACACTAAGTAAAACAGTCATTGTTTGGAATTTTGGCACAAATTTTCAACATAGGGTTTTAGGACCCTTCTCATGAATGATTCACTGTCATGGCGGTATTCAGGCCCGAAGGATGATTTCGCAGTCACCCGCGTCACTGCATAAATCACCCTTCGGGCCCCAATAACGCCATGACAGTGAATCATTCATGAGAAGGGGTCCCAAACCCAAGTTGAAAATTTGGTGCAAAATTCCAAAAATGCCTGAGATATGCAACAAAGTTGAAACCCCCTCTGTAGCCCATTATACAGCTTACCGGCATTTCCTCAGTTTGCAGTCGGCTTTGAAGAGTGCAGGCGTGTTCCCGTCCACCAAAGATCGTCGCCGCTGGGTCCAGAGGTAAGTATGGGGTGGGGTGTGGGAGGCTGGGTGCGCAGTGGGTGGGTGCGGGTTGTGGGAGGGGTTTGGGAGGCGCGCTGCAGGACCGTTTCGGTTTTCAGGTATTTAAAAAAACAAAAAGCGACGTGGGACCCTTTGCCATGCTGGGGTGGGCTCCCAGCGTGGCGCGACGATGAGGCGTTCAGCCAGCGGGATTAGGCACCCCATCGGCCATAGATTGTTGCCCGCTGGGGTGGGCTCCCAAGCGTGGCAAAACGAGGCGTTCAGCCGATGGGGATTAGGCACCCCGTAGGCCATGGAATTTGTGGGCCAGAAGCGTTCAGCCGACGAGGACTGGGCACCCCGTCGGCAAAGACTGCTTGCCACGCTGGGAGTGAGCTCCCAGCGTGGCAACTACTACTGGGGGAGGGCGCGGCTCAGCCGGCGGGATTGAGGCACCCCTCGGCTATACAGTGCATGTGAGCGCCGCGCCCGGAGGGCGCTGGCGTGAGCAGCCTCTTATCCGGTGCTCACTGAAGCGTATCTCCCCCTTTCAACTTTATGCCACTGCATTTTGGAGCGTGTCATAGACAGCTCCAAAACGCATTGGCTTACAGAGGCCGCGCCTGCCAGCACACTGACTGAATTGGAGGAGGAGGTGACACACCTCCAAAATCTCCAATGATGGCACTATGTTTCTTGCACATGCGTGCAAGCAACATAAAAAGGGGGAGGTTCTGAGAGAAGAAGTGATAAATGGCAAGATAAAGAGAGAATCTGGAAAACAAAAAGGTGATGATGGGAATGGCAAGGCATAATAGCAGTGAATGAGCTACAGAAGTCCCCAGGAGGGGACTATTTAACAGGTCCTAGTAAGCAGGCTGAAAAGTGACAAATGTGGGGGAAGGAGACAGCGAGGAAAGGGTTATGTAGGCTAATACATGGGCTCATTGTATTGGGACTACATTTAGGATATTTACTTTTCTTTTTTAAAAAAATAAAGAAGCTGTATGACAATCAATGTACTTTTCATAATGTTTTATTTATTATAAAATGAGCAACAAGTGTTGTAATGTGATCACAGGACTAATAGTTTTCTGCAGACCACATGGTCTGCCTAAACCACATACTCCAAAAGCTGTTCACATGTAAGAAATCCCTACACTCCATAGAATTTGTAAAAACTGAGTATCAGACTTTTTCCCTTTGCACTTCCATCATCCAAATTAATCCTCTTGGCAGAACAAATAAATATGGTATCATTAAATAATACAAAAAAAACTGAAAAGTTGCATGAAAAGTGATACATATAAGAATACTGGCTGTATTAATTGTGCATGACTGCGTTTTTATTTCTACTAAATGTGTTTTCTGTTGCAAAGCCCCCCCTTCCCCTTCCAACGTCAAGTACAGCCTCCGGCTGATAAATTTGTAAATTTCCTGTCATGCCACTTATTTATCTTTGGTTTCCATAGCACGCACCCAGCTGCACAGTAAACCTCCCAAATCACTGGTTTCTTCAGTGCTCACTCCCAAATCACCGTTTCTGTTAATTTTCCCTCTTCGCTTGTTGCAGTCTCACTCGCAAGTGCCTCTCACAACTGGTAGTGCTAAAAGCAGCTGTGCTGGTTGCTGTAGCGATGTTCACAGCTGTCATCTCCTGAAATGGGCAGTTGATAACATGATCAAGGATCCCGACTGGCTTTCAAAAAGAGAGAAACATTACCTCTTAAGGTAGAAACTACAGTACATGTAGGCTTACTGTGTGAGGGATTTTTTTGGAAAAACATGGGTAAAGCTAGGATGATTTTCTGTGCAGCTGGTTGGGAGCTAATAAACATAAAAAACTGACATTGATTGACAGGTCATAGTGGGCTGTCAGTCATTGAGCGCATACTATATATAGTAGTCGCTCATTGATAGCTCAGTTGGCAGTCAGCCGTGGTGGAGTGAGGAGGGCTGTGCTGGTTGCTGGCACAATGATGGGATGAGAGGGGTGGCAGGGCACTGCCTGCAGGGGTGGGGGGTTCACTACCCCACCAGGGAGCATTACAAAGATGGTTTTGGGGGACATCAGGAATCAGGAAGGGGAGGTCCACTAGACTGCCAGGGAAAATTTTGAACAAGTGCTCTGGGACATTGGGGATGGTGGGTCTACCAGACTACCAGGAGATATAGTAACATATATCTCAGCGTCATCAGGGATCAGGGGGGTACACTAGACTACCAGGGAATATATTATCCTATTTCTCGGGGGGATTGGGGAGTCCCTACACCTAACAGGGGTGGTTCTTTCATTATTTGGGGACATCAGGGATTGGGGGGGCCCTACACTAACAGGGTGGTTCTTTTATTACTTTGGGGGGGACACTGGGGATCGGGGGGGGGCTTGTAGACTACCAGAGATGCAAGGTATACTATACTAACATACAGTGGCATCAGTCCTGGTGGTGCCCTACTGTCCCCAAACTTCCCACATGATGCTTCCAGTGCCTCTTCCTCACCTCACAGCCCACTGTTACACCCCCTCCCACTGGCGCAAGCCACACAGACCACCTCCTGGCTGGTCTAAGTGGTGCCCTTTGCTGCATCCACAGCAGGGCTGTGGAATCCCAAAAAAGGAGATGTTGCAGCATCACTGTGGCGCAAGCCCCCTTGCAACCTGGCACACCTGGTTGTTTGCCACAACCTTGGCGCAAGGGAGTTTTGGTGCGGGTGCATTAGATTTGAAGCAGGCCACCTTACAGAATCCTGTTTGATGCAAGTTGTGTCACAAGTCACCTCTTGTGTCAAACTCCTGTGATGCAATTACTTTGCATCAGTCTACCCATTTTGAAAATCGGTCCTATGTCTATAGAAGTATTACTTATCACAATTATGTAACCCACCACCTTAAGCCTAAGGATTCCCAGCTAGTTGACCCCCTGGTATAGACGTATATGGAAGAAAACAATATAAAAGGCCTGGAGCTCTCCTGGCCGTAACAAGGTACTCTTTGATTTTGATAAGACAGTTGCCTGATGAACCCTGCAACTATGCCTAGCCCAAAAGCATAGAGAGAGTTGCACCGATGAGCTTGATTCCAGGATTGTGGTCCTAAGGTAATCTAGCATGGTTACTTAACAGGCTTTGTTAGCCATGAATTTAGCAAGAGCATGAAGGAAAGTGCCATGTCTGTGCTTGCATGAAGCTACACGTATTTTGGCTCCATGATGAGTGATGCTGATGTCGAGTTTCATTAGGTTACACATTTATCACCAACTTCACTGGTGGAGACCGCTCACTAATGGATTTGCTTTGTGTAATATAAAATATGATGGGCGCCCTGATTTTAGGATGTAGCCAACTTAAGGAGCCCATTTAGAAAATCTGCATCTGGCCCTCACTCATGAACTTTGGAGACTGTTTTAGTTTTAAAGAGCCACCGATGCCTTGAGAAGAACTTTTGACTTTTAAAAACATAATATTTGGACACAAAGCAGCTTATATTTTTTACTGAGGTCATAAACGTGACAACAGGATAGCTGTTCCTTGAGAGTTTGCCAGCCTCTATTCCATCTTCCCAACTTGAGGTCATAATACTCTGCTTGTGACATCACTGTTATTCCCATGGCAACAAACTGTAATGTCACAACAGAGCATTATGAAATTAAGTTGGGAATAAGCTATAAAGTTAAAGGGACTCTAAGGGCTAAAGATCATGTTTTTGTAAGAATTTCTTTAGTAATAAATAATGGAGATGAGAAATCTATAAAAGACGGACAAAATACAAGCCGAGTTGTGTCTAAATATTATGTTTTCTGATGTTTTTCCAGTGGTGTCAACTGCTCTTTAAGTTATAGCACCTCTCTGTGACCGATCTCAGTTGGACTGTTTTACTGTACTAGCATTATTTTATTGTCAGGAATGCCTGGGGTGTTGCACTAAGGCTGCATTTTGCTATTTTTATCTGACTGAATCTCTGTGCCCATCACTGTTGAAGGCCAGCACCCCAATGGGTCACTGAGAGAGTTCAGATAGTGCCAATTAGCTGAAACAGTAAGTGTAAAATTCTGCACACATGCATGCGCACACACACATACATACACACAGTCATCTGGACACATAGAACCTCTACCCTTCTGCTGTGGTCATGAAAGAAGTGACATACTGTACCTGTTTGTTTTTACTCAACTTGTGGAAAGGTTTGATTGCATTCAATGGAAAACACTCGCTTAGCCAATATCTAGTGGACACATACTACTCCAATTTTGGGAAAACAAGCAAGTCATATGGCCTACACCCTCTAAAATACTTTATGTTTTATGGGATGTCCTCCAAATTTGTCACTTTGGAAATAATGTTTAGTACAATCGGGGACATTTCCTCAATTGTTCAAGGCTAGATGCAGAGTATCTTGAATTCTTAACCATCCTAAACTCAGTATAGTATGGATCCACTTTTGTCTATGCATTCAAATTATTCAGAGGTTCAACAAGTGACATGTACTATTCCTACTGCCACACATCCTGGTGGCAAGTCCCCTAGAGGACTAGCACTGGCACCACACAGTCTGGCCCCAGACCGCTCAAAGCAGCAGAAAGACTCCTCTGACACACCATCACAATTCCTCATGATACTATCATATCATCACCACCAACCATCTTATCATGCAGTCACACAGACAGTTATCACTTGGATTAGGGTCTTGCACACCAAAACAAATTCTCTAGCTGCCACTGGGACCTGCTCTTTTTGAAACTCTGGAAAAGTAGACACTTTTGTTTGCCTTCACCATGATGTACTCAGCAAAAGCATTCTCAGTCAAATCATTGTAGATAATCACTCCTACCAGCTTTGCTTGACAGATTTCTTGATTTAGAGCTACTGCTTTTTACTACAAAATGCCATATGCAATGAAAACATCACATTAAAAATGGAGAACATGCTTACCTGATGAATTAGAGGAAAAGACACTTCCAAGTATTAAGTCAGTTATAGACCTCTTTTTCTTGGGCAGCCTCCCACCTGACGGTCCCTCCTCTGGAAACAATGGCGGCATAAGAGGGAGGGTTGTTGTCGTCGTTATTATTGGTACCTTAGTACTAGTGACTGAGTAAGCTGATGTGGCAGTAGAGTTTACAGGTTGAGAAAGTGTTTGATGCACTCCCAGTCAGAGCAGTGCATCGTAAAGGTGGAGCTGTGGTTCTGATAGTGGAAGGGACTGTTGTGGAGGTGGTGGTGGTGCTGGTTGCGGAAGTGCTAGTTGTGGATATGGTACTGTGAATGGTGGTTATGGAAGTAGACTGAGGCATCTGCATTGTAGTAGTTGAGGATCCAGCAGGAGGTTGAACTATATCGATCAGACTAGATGAACCGCCAATATCCAGAACTGAACAAAATAAGTCTGGGAACGAGAAAGACAGACAATATATTTATCATAAAGAAATCTTTAATACATTCCCCTCCAGAAGAAGCGCTGGTTGTGTGACTAGGGATTTACATTTGTTGCCCCCTACTCCCACCTTTGGAATGTCCTTTCTGATTATACTAATAAAGAGGAGTCTTCAATCAGTTCCAAGAGATTTTGGGAACCCTGCAAGTTGATTTATTGTTGGAGATTATATTGCACAACACCTTAATCCAAGTAAAGGCACCTTTATATATATAAATACATTTTGTTTTCTGGAGGACAGGAACACTAGGACACAATACCTTTTACAGAAGTGACGCAGGAACACAGGTGCAACGCAACAGATATTACATGACATTTATTTATTTAAAATCTTGGTAACCAGGATAGGCACAGCCACACTGAGCCAAGGTTCATTTCCAGGTGCGACCCAGGTAAACACAACCACTGCATCACCTGAGTAAAGTTGAAATGTCAACAGATTTACAGAACATACAGAAGAGCATAAACTCAGGTAAAAGACATATGTACAGTTCCATCAAACTGGTATTCTTTAAACTTTGATTTGAAGCAAGCATGAGATTTTACTGATGTCTAGTGGCACAAGATGCAAAGGTCCTTTGACCCCCTGGAGGTCCTGACATGGGGCACATGTAACAAGTTATCATAAGAGGACCGTATACTCCACTTACTCATAGTAGGAACAAGGTGAACCTTGTGGCAGACTGGTTAACTATTTAACAGAATCCTATGGACTAAGAAGCATAAAACATAGTTTTGCTAAATGGAAAATAATAACAGAAAGCCTTAGATTGGGAATTACTGCAGAGGCTTGTCTTTCTTATTCCTCCCCCAAAAATAATTCTTCAGTGGAACTGTAAGAGAACCAAAGACAGTAGGTTTGAGTGAGTAATGAATAATAATTCCTAAACACCATGAATAATAGGATAATCACTGCTTGGGACTGAAAACCGAGTCATTTTCATTATTTAGCCTAACTCGAAAGATGAACTGGGTCACAGTACCAGCAACAGTTATCTCAGTCCTTTTTGGACTGTTACCACTGTGGCAAGTGTAAGATATGTGCCGATGTCACTGGCAGGTCAGAACATGTCATACACCCCAAGAATGGCCAAATTGTTCCCATCATCAGTTTTATCACTTGTGATACAGCAGATGTAATTATCCTAGTCAGTTGCACCTGTGGGTCTTTCTACACAAGAAACACAAAATGAAAACTTAAAATGAGAGTAGGGAAATACATCAGGGAAGTATAAAAATGGGGTAAGACCTATGCCACTGTAATTCGCATTTTGGAAGCAGGAGATTCAGGGGCAGCATAACTTTAGATGTCGGTAAATGTAGCTGGTACCTATTTCAGGGTGGGAGGTGGTTCTGATAAACTTCTCCTACAAAGGAAAAGCTATTGAATTGTCTTGACAGGTGGGTGATATTGGCCAAGATTTAAAGTAATACTACAGTCAAAATTTGCAAAAAACGTATGTTATACAGTATGTTTTGATTTGTGTGTTTAGTCATGGTGTGTCCTTCCCTTTGTCTGCTATTAAAAGTTTTTCTTAAATTTGCCTACTAGTTTTATGGCCTCTGGGGATCTCTATGTTAGACTGTTTAATTTTTCTTTTTTGTCCTACAATGCCTCCTGTCTCATGTGACAGTGATACAGCCAGGACCACTGATCCAGTGAGGGAAAGTACTGCAGCGGTAATCTGAAGATAGAAGCCTGATGTTCTGGGTGATGTTCTAACTGCAGTTCAATATTTTTGTTTTCTATATGTTTGTCTAGGTCTAGTCAGCAGGAGTAAATGGTTTGCTTTTAAAGCTTTTTTTTTTATTAAGCTACACCCAGCCATAAAAAAACACAAATCACCCTGTGTCATCAGCGCAATAATTAGTGAAGTCTCTAGTTGTTTTCTTACAGAATACCCACTCAATTAGACTTCAAGTGATTGCCAAAACATAAATGTAGCCTTCAGTGCCTACTGGACAAGGAAAGCGACTTAAAATCACAGCTGTACTGCTTAAACATTGACTGTAAACCAGTACTTGCTGAATCTATGGTCCTGGACGCATCATTGTTACTGTACATGGGACAGGAGGCATTGTAGGAAAAAAGAAGAGCAATAAACCATAGTAATATGGAGCTCTACCACCTCTAATAATAAATGACACAAGGCTTCCTTTCATATCCAAGCAAGTGCTCTATAATAACTTTAATATTTCAGACCAACGTAATTACAAAACAAACAAAGCAGACATCATAAGAGGGTAATTACGAGTGATGCATTTCGGATCTAATAGATCCTTTCTCAAAGGCTGTTAGTCTCTGATCTCCTTCCTCCTTATATCTGTCACTAATAATCACAATCAGGATTTAGATCAAGGCATAGCACCATTTCGGCCCTAGCCAAAGTAACTAACGACTGGCAGATTGCTATGGATAAGAAGAACAGTACCTGTGCTGTGTTCCTGGATTTGAGCAAAGCATTTGACACAGTGGATCATGAATCATTACTCTCCTCCCTTGGCTCACTAGGGTTGGATTCCCCTTCACTCAATTGGTTCAAGTGCTATCTATCAGATAGGTCACAACTGGTAAAAAATGGAAACTACCTATCCACCTTAAAACCACTGTTAAGAGGTGTACCGCAAGGCTCTATTCTTGGCCCCATCCTCTTTGCCATCTATATTAATAATATTGATGCTAACCTCACTCAATCCAACATCCATCTGTTTGCTGATGATACTGTATTATATGTTAGCAATCCTTCATTATCTAAAGCCTGTGAACTGCTACAATCTGAATTTTCCATCCTACAACACAACCTACTGGATAAAAACTACTTTAAATGCAAAAAAACAAAGCTATGTTCTTTACCTCAAAGAGTTGCTCTGCTACTACCCCACCATCCACCACCCTACAACTAACCACCTTACTTGGAGAGAAGCTGGAATTCGTTGATAACTTCAAATACCTTGGAGTCTGCATTGATAACAAGCTTGACTATTCTGTCCATATTGAGGAGCTACTGAAGAAACTGAGACAAAGGCTTGGTTTATTTTTTAGAATAAAGCACTACCTCAACAGAGACTCCAAAAAAAGATTAATCCAGGCTTCATTCCTATCCCTCGTTGACTATGCTGACTTTCTGTATGGACATTGTTCACTCCCTCTTAAATAAACTGACACCCTATACCACAGGTCCATCAGATTCATTACTGACCTTCCTTCAGCACCCATCATTGCTCCTTTATAAGGCAGTTAACTGGACATCACTACAACACAGAAGAAATAGGAATGCTGCAATTTGATATTCAAAGCCTTATCAGGCAAGCTACCTACCTATATCTCAGACTGTTTTACTCAAATTACTTCTAGGCCATACAACCTAAGGATCAGCAAAATTATCATTCTTAAGGTCCCCAATGTCTGCACCCAGTTTGGGAGGGCTGCTATCAGCTACTCACTAGCAATTGTTTGGAATTCACTCCAAAACCATGAAGCTAAATAACCTCCTACCCTTAATACCCTTCAAAGATTATTCACCACCCTATTCCCAGAACTCTGCAACAGCTTCCACAAGGCCTAAACCGGCCCTACCTACCCCCCTTTCTTTTTCGTGTTCCTATATGCTGATAAAACTCCCTGCTTCCAGTCCCAAGATTCACCCTCAAAATGCCTGCTGGTCCTATAATCTACATATTACCCCTGATGTGCCCATTGCCTTCTGTCTCACAGATTAAAAAGTTTTAATGTGCCGTGTACATATGTATATTGTTATATATTAGCACTTATGTCATTGTATTACTGTTTATGTTACCCCTGTCATTGTATAACTGTTTATGCTACCCTTGTCAATGTATTAACACTTGCACTCCTTGACCACTCAGGTCCATCTTGTAAATGAGCTATGCTCTATGATGTTAGCCTGATTAAATAAAGATTTTGATTGACTGATTGATTGAATAATGATGTATAATGACATAATTTAATAAAAACGTGCACATAAGACCAACAAACCAAAACATTTGTAACACCATCCTAATGAAAATAACAGAACAAACAAACCAATGAACAAGATACTTTGTTGTATATTTAAAAAAAAAACATTATAATATCTGTCTAATCATTCTCTATTATATTTTATGTTACCTAGAAACTTAGTTGAATATAAGAGGATCACAAGAAACTCCCATGACAATCTGAAGTTCATTATTGTAAGAAGTTCAATTTCATAAATAAATACATTGAGAAAAACAAGTTACTCACCTGTAACTGTAGTACTAGGAGTACATCCACACTTTAGCAGAATCCTTTCCCTTTATGAAGAGGCCAGAAGGTCTTCAAGCTGGCTTCTCCCACCCACCCATGTGGTATCCTCCTCAGCACTGTCCCATGACATCAGATCCTACATGCTGGAAGCAAAAACAGTGTTCCCCTTGCCAGGGGAGGTTGGGTGGGTTGCGTGGATGTACACCATATACCACTCCTAGAACTACACTTACAAATGAGTAGCTTGTTTTTCTGGGTCATGGATATGGTGTACCTATCCACACTTTAGCAGACTCTTAGCACTTCTCCCGGGAGGAGGGTGCAAGGTGCGCACCTCCTACTTAGGGAAGAGTGACTGGAGAACTGAGGCCCCAAAACCAGCATCCCGGCGTGACTCAAGGTCGATGTGGTAGTGGGAGAGGAAGGTGTGTGCTGACTTCCAGGCAGCAACCCGACAGATTTCCTGAATAGGGGCATCCCTAGAAGCAGCCACTGAGGCAGCGGTATGTCTGATGAAATGAGCCCTAAGCCCTACAGGAGACTTCCTACCAGCCAACCTATAGCAGAGGTTGATGCACGAGACTATCCACCTGCCAATTGTATGCTTAGCTGCTGTTCTACAAGGTGCCACTTCAGCGTAGGTGAGAAAGAGCTAGTGAACCTCTCCACAGACTCCAGCCATGCTTTCCTTATAATAAGCGAGCACACACCTCAGATCCAACGTATGGAGCCTGTGCTTGGCCTCTGAGGTTGGGTTGGTAAAGTATACCATGAGGTTAATCACCTGGTTAAGATGAAACTCTAAAACAACCTTCAGAAGGAACTACGGGTTGGGGCAGAGGACAACTGTGTCCTTGTGGAAGGCCAGGTAAGGAGACTCCGCTGAAAGCACCTGGAGCTCACTGATCCTTCTGGCAGATATGATAGCCACCAAGAAGGCGATCTTCCATGACAGGTGTGACATCTCACACCTATGCATTGGTTCGAATGGCTTGCCGATGAACATTGCTAATACCATTCAACAAGTCCCAAGATGGTGGTGGTTCATGCACCAGTGGAGACAACTGGTCCAGACCTTTGAAAATGCACCTGATCACCTTCTCCTGTGCCACTGTCAGCATACCAGCCTGCACCCAGTATGCAAAGATATCCGCCAGGTGTACCTTGAGGGTCATCGATCGGAGGCCCAGCTGAGCGAGGGGCCAGAGGTAGTTCATGATGCTCACCACCAGGCAGGACAAGGGGTTCAGCTCCTTGCCCTGGCATCAGACAAACAACTTTTTCCATTTGAAGGTGTAGCACCTGAGAGTCCACTCCTTCCGAGAGGCCTCAACAACGTGAAGGACCTCGTAGGAGAGACCCAAAGCCTGGAACGCTAGCCATTCAGGAACCAGGCTGTCAGGTGCAGGGATAGAAGGTCCAGATGGAGTGCCTTCCCCGGGAGCATGAAAGCCGGTCCGGGCAGAGAGGAAGACATTACAGAGACCTGCTGCTGAGGCTGCAGAGATTGGGGTACCAGTGCTGGCGTGGCCAGTCCAAAGTCACCAGGATCACCTGCACCATGTCCCTCACCCCGAACAGCACCCTGTAGATCAGGGGAAAAGGAGCAAAGGTGTACACGAGCCCTGAGGTCCAGGGCCTCGCCAAGGCATCCCCTGCAGTGTCCTGCACTGAGGGAGGCAGGCACATAACAGCCTCAACTTCACATTCTTCCTGGAGTCAAACAAGTCAACCAGGGGGGTGCCCCACTGGGCAAACAGATGGCTGACTACCTCCTGGTGAAGGGACGACTCATGTGACACCTTGCCCACCTGGATGAGTGCATCTGCCAGCTGATTGGACATACCGGCCACATGGATTGCCAGAAGGTCAGCTTCCAGGCTGTGAACTTGGGTCCAGATGTGGAGAGCCTTCCAACACAGAGAAAGGGAATGCATCCCACCTTGCATGTCAAGGTGGTACATGGTCATCGTGTTGTCTGTCTGGACATGGACGACCTGACCCCAAACATGTGGAGTGAACGCCATCAGTGCCAGATGCATTGCTCAAAGCTTCAGCAGGTTGATATGGCACCGGACCTCCTCAGGGTTCCAGAGCCCGTAGACTCAGTGGACCTCCAGATGGGCACACCAACCAAGTAGGGAGGCACAGGTCATTAGCGTGACCATCGGCCCTGGGTGGATGAAGGGGACTCTTTCCTGGAGATGTTCCGGGACTAGCCATCACTGGATGGCATCCCACTTCCGCTGGGTAACCGAGACTATCTCGTCGAGGTGATTGCAGTGCTGTGACCAATGGAGGGCAAGCTCCCACTGCAGGGAGAACATCCACCAGTGGGCCCAACAGACCACACTGGTGCAAGCCACCATAAGCCCCAGAAGGTGCAGGAAGTCCTAGGCAGGGCACAAATGCCCAGCCCAAAATTAGCGGTCAAAGGAAGAAAGGTCCTTTGCCTGGTTCACCGGCAGTCGGGCCGGAGCCCAGCAGGAGTCAAGCTCTGCCCCGATGAACTGAATCACCTGTGATGGAATGAGATCTGATTTGGTCTCATTGACCAGGTGGCCAAGACCCCAGCAGGTCCAGAGGGCCAGGTCCCTGGAATGCTCCACCTCCAATCTGGAGGAACCTGCAGTCATCCAGGTAGAGGTACACCTGGACTCCTCAGTGCTGTAGGAATGCTGCCACCACTGCAATGCACTTGGTGACCCTGGGTGAAAAGGAAAGACCAAACAGCATGGCCTGGAACTTGTACAGGATCCTGCCTGAGCTGAACCAGAGGAACCACCAGTGGGATATACAGATGGGGACATGGTAAAAGGCATCCTGCAGGTTCAGGGAGCAGAACCACATATCCTCCTCCAAGGACGGAATGATCTGTTCCAGACTGACCATGCATAACTTGCATGGCCAAAGATACTGGTTGAGGTTGTGCAGGTCCAGAATGGGGCACCAGCCCCCCCCCCCCCCCCATCAGCCTCTAAACAGAAAGTATCTGGAGATGGACCCCAGATCAGGCACAGTGTCCTGGACATGAATCACTGCCTCTTTCTGGAGGAGGAGGGAGATGTCCTTCCGAAGGGCGGACGACATGTCCAAGGGCACCATGTCTTCCTGTGGGGCATGGGCTCGGCTGGGCAGAGGAGTCTCGAGCTCTAGAGGCAGACTGTAGCCGACCACCTTGAGAACCAACCTGTCTGTAGTAATAGCGGACCAGGCAGAATTGAAGTGGTGGAGTCAACCCCCCATGGGAGGGCCCAGCGTTAGGCAGAACAGACAGTGGATAGGCAGCCCCCAACCCATCACTTCACAGGCCGTGAGGCAAAGGAGATGCTGGCCGAGGAAGCCTCTGGGCCTCTCCTGCTGGACTGTCTGGCGACCGAGCAAGGGAGGGTTTTGACAAGGGCCACCAGGCCTGCTGCTGTGCTGCTGCACTACCGGTGGTTTGTGGGTTGGACCACATGGGCAGAGGAGGGCTGAAACTGCAATGGCTTCTTTTTCTGCTTGGTCCCTTTCCCTTGCTGAGTGGAGGTGACAGAGTCCAGGGTCACGCTGGTCTTTTCAATCAGAGTGAGATGGCCATTTACCCCAGGCCTGAACAGGTTCATGCCCAGAAAGGGTGCATCTGCCAGCTTGTGCTGGGTATTGGCCGTAAAGGTCAAGATGCATAGCCAAGCCATGCAGCACATAGTCATTGCAGCGGCGACTGACCTGGTGCAAGAATCGCCAATGCCTAGGGCCATTTGGAGCTGCTGCTTGGCAACCATGTGGCCTTGATCCTGCACCAGCTTGACTGAAGTCTGCAGGTCAGCTGGGAGCTGATGGATAAACTGGTCTGGGGTATCCAACAAGCTATGGGCAGAGCTGGCCATTTGGAGGGCAGTGCTCACCTGCCGAAGGCCAAGAGAAGAAGATGCATAGACTTTCTTGGCTGCGTGGTCCTGCTTCTTAGACTCCCTGTCGGGAAGCTTATCCACATCACCGATGTTGGCTGAGTGACCACATACTTGCAGACCACATAGGCTGATGGAGCAGAGCAAGAAGTGGGATGCTGCCATAGCTCCAGAATGGGGCCTAGGATGTACTCCGCAACCGGAAATGTGACTCCAGAGGAGTCGTCCTTGTCAAGATCTCCATTAGGGGGTACTGAGCCTGCTTCTGGACTGGATCCAGCTGGGTCCCCATAGACTCAGAGATAAGGCAGAGCAAGGCCTCAAAGGAGGTAGGTCTTGGTCCACCAAAAGTTCATCCCCAGAGTCCTGGTCAAAACTGGGAGTCCAATGGCAGTGTATCGATGACGTCTCAGATTCCAAGGACTCCCTGAACACCAGGTGGGCCCTCGAATCCCTGATGACTCGGCATGTTTCATCAACATTAGACACTGTGACCAACAGCTGATGGGGTAACCCAATGGCCGGCCAAGTCAACTGAGAGGGGCCACATCCTTGGGCTGGAGGCTCCACCCAAATGGGTGCAAAAGCTGGCATCAGCTGAACTGGAGGTGTTGGCACGGGTTGGGGAAGTGGTATCCATGGCAGCACTAGAGGGGCTGGGGTGCTAACAGAGGCCTGTTGCCTGCACCCAGCAACAACTGCTGCCAGACAAACTCTCCTCATAGTGGCGCCACATCTTACAGTAGCCAATCCTCCTGAGAAAAGATGGAACAGGATGAACCTCGACAGCTGAGGACCAAGAGTGGGACCGACGATGTCGAGAACCGCTTGACCTTGAGCTATGGAACCGTGACCTGGATCTTGATCATCGGGGAGACTGATGGTGGGGAGAAGCTGGGGTTGGCAAAGCATGCTGAGGAAGCCCCAGCAGGTCCGGCTCCTGAAGAGAAGGGTTCAGATCAGCGTGCTGGTACAACCCTCCTTGATAGACAATGGGTAGGACTAGGGTCCTGGAGAGGGAATCCTCCCATTCATTCTGCGACAATGGGTCAACCTCCTTAAGAAAAATCTCAACTACCTGGTTGACTCACAACTCAGCAGACAGATCTGATGGGGATACTGTGGGGCCAGTAGCTGGGACAGAAGTGTTAGCTGAAGCTGTAAGCTCTACTACCATTGGGCTGGGAGAACCATGGGAACCCGAGGCTCAAGAGCGCTCGCAGTCCTATGATCAACAGCTGGACTTTTGTAACTTGGAGTCCTGCTTAAAAGATTTGGAGGCTTTAGACCCATGGGAAGGGCCCTCCCCTAGGGCTGGAAGGAACTGGCAAAGGTCCCAAAATGTCCCGGTGAACAAGGTGTCAATACCTACCGAAATTATGGTAGATGCAGACGATGCTCTTGCAGTGGCTTGAGACACAGATTCCTCAAGGGCGGCAATTTGATTAGCCCAGTCCGCCACAGCAGAGGATGAAGACATCAAATGACATGCTTCCTTGAAGCAAACTGGTCGGTCTCGTTTGTCTGGGCGTCCAAGCAGGAGACTAGTGTATTGATTCTCCAGGGTGGTGGGATGATGGGAATGACATAGGTCGCAAGCGTGTGGGTCACGGTCCATCCAGAGGCAGTAAATTCACGATATGTGTGGATCAGTGCACATCTTTCTTTGGCCGAAAGAGCACCGTTTGAAGTTGAGGCCTTACTTAGGATAATCAGATTCAAGTACTAAGGTGAAAAACAAGTGAAAGCTCGAAGCTGCAAAAAGTGAAAGTATATTAGGGCATATACCAAGTACGGAGATGCGATAGAGAGAACCTGCTGCTTCCAGCAGAAAAGAATATCTGATGTCATGAGGTGGTGCTGAGAAGGATACCACCCGAGTGGGTGGGAGGATCCAGCTTGAAGACTTTCTGGCCTCTTCTTTAAGGGAAAAGGATTCTGCCAAAGTGTGGATAAGCACAGCATATCCACGTACCTAGAATTACTGTTAAACTCTGTGCAGAAATATGCTGTGTAAAAAATCAGTTTGTTC
Organism: Neoceratodus forsteri; assembly: GCA_016271365.2. Taxonomy (NCBI): domain Eukaryota; kingdom Metazoa; phylum Chordata; order Ceratodontiformes; family Ceratodontidae; genus Neoceratodus; species Neoceratodus forsteri. The sequence continues at coordinate 660,124,926 of CM057456.1, read as the reverse complement.
TGTTATTTTTTGCCCACTTTTTGTGTTAGTGTTCTTAACTTTTTATTGTGAGCACCACCAACCCAGTGTGAACTTTTTTCTGTTTTGTAATATGAAGATCTCCAGAGGCTGTAAAACTAGTAGGATAGACCATAAAATTAGTAGGCAAATTGAGAAAAAACTAATAGCAAACAAAGGGAAGGACACACCAGGACTAAATACACTATCCAAACACTCTGTACAAAATATGTTTCTGCAAATATTAACTGTAGTACTCTAGCAGAATGTTGGACCAACACCTTTTCTTTTGTGAACTTGGCACTTTAAGAGTTTCATCATAAATGCTGATCCTTTCTGCTATATTCTTTCTGGATAATGTGAATAAGCATGCTAAAATACCGTAACTCTCCATTTTCAAAGATCTTGATGGCCAATCCCAGTGTTTAAGTGTATCTTGTTAATTGCTTTTAATATCTGTTGCAAATATTGTTTTATTACTATACAAAATTTTTGCCCTAGCACTTTGTATTAGTATTATAAGGCCCATGCTGACTACCAACCATTCATATCTAGGTGCCCATTAGCTACTGTGGCTATTGGATTAGCTGACAGCTCCCAAGTATTGGAACTCCCTTCCTAATGAATTGCAGGCACTGGTCTTACCCCACCCATTCAAACTTGAACCTCAGAGAAACCATGATAGGAAGGCCATTATGTAAATGCCATACCAAATGATGATATACTTCACCTAGAACATATGACTAATTCAATAACATATATATGCGCTTAATGCTGGACATCGGCGTCATCTACGGACAAAGTCCATGGAGCATTTGTCCACTTGTCCTATGTATGCACACCATATTTCCACTGTATTGCCATTTCTGTATTGTATACTTGAAGTTACTACTTCTGCACTATGATTGTAATGTAATTGTGTTTTGTTATGGATTTGCCATCTGATTAGCCCGGGTCGTGCCTGAAAATGGTCTCTGGGATCAGTGTACCCACCCAGTAAACAAACAAATAAACAAACAAACAAATAAATAAATTAATGTATCTTTAACAGCCCACTGTAAAAACTAATGCAAACAAGGGCCGGCATCCTTGAGAAAGCTTCCCCTTAGAAGTGAAATGTTAGCCCAGGGCCTCCATGATTACTGCTTTTCTGGCTGTTAAACAGAATTTGGCACCTTTTGAATAAAAAGAGTTTTAATCACAGACTTTTTGGGTGAGGGCCTACTTCACGTTTGGTTAGGAGGTTGCTCTTTTACCTTCAGTTATTTTGTCACCCTGAGTACCCCCAGGTTCTCACTCGAGGCTTTTTCCTTCAGCTAAATATGAAGTATTATTATCTATAGGGGATGTTGTAAACACCATTAATCACATGAAGCTTAGTGTTCTGAGTTGGTCACCTCATAAGTACAATACTACACAATGGGGTGGTGGTTGTCGTGCTAATGCACACTCAAATGGCAGTGAGGCATGAAGCACCTCAACACCTGGAAGTGCACTAACCCATGACAACCACTCCCAGTGTCTTATTGCACTTATAACAAGCATTTGTCAACGCGCTGAATGTTGTCTTGCTGGCATTGGCATTGGTAGTGCAGGAGTTAGAGAGATGCATAATAGGAATGGCAGTGAAGTACTGAACTGAAGCCAACCCCACCCCCACCCTGCAGAGACTGACAGGCATTGGGGTGTGTGTCTTTGGGTTGTCAGCCATAACGCTCACGCCATTTCACCTCACTCTACCCTGCAGACACCAACAAGTGTCACAGTGTGCCTTGGGGTCCTCGGGCCTTATGCTCATCACATTCCATAAGCAAATATGCTGAGATGGGTGAGGTATAGGAGAATGGGTGAACTTTGTGGCCGAAGAGTCCACGGCACACTTCAATGCCTGTCACTGTCTGCAGGGTGAGGATGGGGTGGAATGGCATAAGCATTACAGCAGACAATCCCAAGTCACACCCCTGATGCCTGTCAGTCTCTACAGTGTGCGGCACTATGGTTGGAAACCCCAATGCCCTGGGCGTTTGTTGGTATTTTCACTCCAAACTTTCAGCATGGGCTTTTTGTGACCCCACCTCATGAACAGTGGCACTATCAGTTTGTTAGCTGAAAGATGATTTTGCACATTGACTGCGCCATTTGGTGCCACAGGTGCGAACACATATTTCTGGCAGGATATGAAAAATGACAGCTGTACTGTTCATGAGGAGGTGCAAAAAAAATGGTAATGTTGAAAATCTGGAGAGAAAATATGAAAATTTGGTGAAGTCACGAGCATGCGTAGAAACTGCACAACGCACGCTCATAATGCAGTTATTTGGGGGATTTTGTTAACCACATTTTCAACATAGGCATCCTGGGTTCTCTGCTCATGAACAGTGGCACTATGATTTTGTTAATCTGTCCCGAACATTGATTTCCCACAGTGAGCACGCCATTGTGTGCCACATGTGCGAAAACACATTTTGGGCAGGATGTGAAAAATAACAGCTGTACTGTTCATAAGGAGGTGTGAAAAAATGGTAATGTTGAAAATCTGGAGTGAAAATATAAAAAATTGTCAAAGTTATGAGCGCGCGTGGAAACTGCGCAATGTATGCTCGTAACACAGTCATTTTTTGGAATTCTTTCACCAAATTTGCAACATAGGCTTTTTGTGACTGCACCTCATGAACAGTGGCATTGTCTTTTCATTAATCAGTCCCAAAAGGTGATTCCGTTTTCTTTTTTTCAGATACAGAAAAAAAATCATGAACATTGCAGGATCATTTTCTTTCTTTACAGGTGAAATAAAACAAGTGTTGGGCACACTGGGGTGGGCTCCCAGTGTGTCCCATGACTTCGGGGGGGATGTTGGCCACATTGGGGAGGGCTTCCAATGTGCCACACAATGAGCGTTGGTGGGAGGAACATGCTGACATGGTCAACTTTGTGTGAGCGGCGGCACACTGGGGTGGGCTCCCAGTGTAACACACAATGTGGGGGTAGGGGACATGCCAACATGGGGATTGCACCCCCGATGTCAGCTTTCTTTGGGGATTGTGTGGTGGCGGCTTCCTCCACCAACATGTTTATTGAAATGTTTCACCAGGAAAGGCACGTACGGGAGGCGTGTCATCTGTGCTGCTGCATGATGAGCTTGTCTCCAATTGCATCAGCACATTTCTTTCAAATTGGTGGCACTTTACATAATTCTTGTGTCAGCACTAGCATGCTGGCTAATTGGGGAATGAGGGACGCACCTACTAAAGCGTGCGCTGCATTCGCCAGCACTGACACACCTCTGCATTTCTCCTACTACCACAAGATGTTGCTTGCGTGCGCAAGACAACATAAAAATGGGTCCCCATGCAAAATGTTGGTTAATGGAGAAAAAAATGTTTTTTTTAAATGGATGAAGAAAAAAAATGATAAAACATGATAAAATGATAATCCCTATAGTGTTCTGTCAATGTTGTAAATCAACACTGTATACTATCTACTCTGAGGACTGAGAATAAATAGAATAAACATACTAAGGGTATACCTAAAAAAAAAAAAGAAGAAGAAGATTATCACCTTACAGCCCTACTGGGGGAAGAAGAATTAATTAGCCCAATGGAGACTGGTGGTGGACCTCAGTGGGCAGGGGTAGTCCTGCTCTCTGTGCCTTAGTACTCCTTTAAAACTCAAAACCCCAAACCAACGAAAACATCTCAACACTCCAACTGCTGCACTACAGTGCTAGTATTGGGTTGTAGCTGAACCTCTGGTACAAAACTAGAATTCAAGGTCTTCCAATGTTCCAGCACCAGAAGCGAGTGTGTAACCTACTGAGCCACAAATATTGCTAACTCGCCAAACCCAGACCATCATGCCAAGCTGCACTGCGTTCTGAGATTGCAACTTGTGTCATGGCTGGCCGGGGTTAAATGAACAGATTGGTATAGGTGCAGCTGAAGGGAAGGATGCAACAACATGGGGGTCACTTACTTTCAGCAGGTTTAGAATCAGTGCCATTGACAAGATTCAAAGTCCAGGAATAGGAGAGGGTGGCATTTTCCGGACAGTCCTCGCAAACAGCTTTGACTGAAAAAGCTTGGTTCCAGTTGACTGTATCCCCTTTGCAGTCAATGCAGAACACCCTCACTAATCTGAAAGAAAGACAGCATTATCCAAAGCTTTTTAAGGACAGTCCAGAGGGGGGATGGGCAGGTGGAGTCAGTCAGTACCTCAAACTGTAAAACTAATGAAGAAAATACAGCCTTCTGATTGGATGGATGCCATGTGATTACCCAAATAACCCCACAGGTTGAGATGGAGGGCAGGGGTGATGAGTACTGTTTTCTTAATATTAATTAAATTAAAAACAAATGTAAAGACACTTGCTGTGTTTTATTATGATGGCAAGGCATTCTGTGGATGGGATTCCTTTCAGTAATCTGTCACCAGTGTTACTCAGCGTCCCCTTGTGCTGTTTGTTATGCAATGAATGGTAACCCACACACCATCAAGGTCACTTTCAAAGAAGCAATAAACGAGATAAAGCAAATTATTTCTCACCCTTCTGCACAAAGATTAATCAGAGTCATTACCTATGCCATTGTAAGCTATCCTGTTTTGTAATTAAAGATTGTTTTATCTAATCTGAGTTATTTATTTGTGTAACCGAGTCTTTAGGGTGGAATTGACAGTTCCTGATAACTTTGGTACAGTTCAAGTTGGGGTGCCAAATTGGGGGTACCAAATGAGATGACTGGGTTAAGCAAATGAAATGCATTCTCAAATACACAGAAACACAATGAAACAACTACTCACTGAAGTAATGATGTTTATAACATGGGTTGCAAAAACACACAACCCAATTGGTGCAGTTGCTCTGTGTGGCCATGGATTATTGAATATGCTATTTAATCCACGGTTCCGTGGAGTGACTCTGGAGATCTGCCACCGGGTCTCGTTATCTGCAGGGGGACAGAAAGTTGAGCAGCAGCCACGTAAACTCCCGAGTCAGGGAGCGGGAGTGAGAAAGTTGTCCTGTGCCCTGTATGTCTGTCAATCTCTGTGTGAGTCTCTGTGTCACTAGTATTCCTTTGGTGCGGTGGGGTTGCTGGCAAGGTGAAACAGGACTTCAACTTACAGTGCTAGTGTCACAGCAACATGCATGACAGAGTGAGAGAGAGAGACAGAGGGAGGAGGACATGGAGAGCAAGGTGCCGCTGCACAGTAATGACAATGTTGACATCATACTGTCTCCTCTGTCCTCTCTTTCCCCTGCATGTACTCGCGCTGCCGAAATGGGAATGCCTGGTCCCTCGGCACTGCATTCTGTTTCTTGGGGCTCCTCCTGTAATCTCCTCTGGGCTGTCTGGTAGCCAGCTTCTCCCCTCCCTCCCACAGTTCCCATGATACACACTGTGCTGTCCATTGCCCTCACAGAAACTGAGAACTGTGGCAGCTTCCTACTATCCTTTCTTTCCCCTCGCTGTCTCAGTAGTTGTGTAAGCACAGCAGTGCAGCCGAGTCCTGGTCATTAATTAGTTCACTGGTGAGAGAGAGTGAGAGACAGTGACAGCTTTGTGCATTGGGTAGTGCCAGTACTGAACAGATGATCTTCTTGACAGTGTCCCAAGCAAGAGAGAGAGAGAGAGAGAGAGAGAGAGAGAGAGAGAAGACAGAGTGAGCTGCCAGAACAGAGAAAGACAAAAAGCAGGACAAGCAATATAACAAACATGAGAGACAGATAGAGTGAGACAGTTACAGCGACAGGGACATTTGTGTCTGTGTGTGTGTGTGTGTGTGTGATTGGCAGCTCAGAGCGCTCCAAGCTGCATTTGTGTGTGTGTGAGGGGGTGGGGGCAAAGTAAACAGCGTAGGAAGTGTAGAACACAATGTTATGTACAAGAAATGTCAGAAATCATCTGAGTAGTGTACGTCTTAACATTTCTATGTGCATAACAGCACTGACATCTGCATTATTTATTGGGGACTATTTAACAAGGGGGCTGGATACAGTAGCTTTCTATGTATTTAAACGAGAAAAAAACCCTTTGTGTGGGTTTCCCTTGTTTTGCACATAACCCATGTTATAAGTACAATAACCTACTCTAGGGTATGGTGTTATTGTGGATTAAGCGACACCACAGGTGCTATGAGGACACTCGGCCTGTGGCCTCGTGCCTCGCAATGTACCTGGGGTGTTAATTAATCCCCAATAACACCATACTCTGTCGTGAGTTATTGCTTACTTGTACTAGAGGGTGTGTTTGTGAGTAGTACAAATAGCAGCATGTCAGCCCTGAGGTGTTGCATCAGAGAAAGAAGTTTTAAATGTTTAAGTTCAGACTCTGCTGTGCAATCACATGACCCCTGACATTCCAATGGAAGATTTATGGCCAATGAGCAAAAGAGAACCGTGACCACTCAATTAATCTATGCTACAGTATGTACTGAGAAATGTAAATGCAATAGGAAATGAGAAATCGCACTACTGACATTATGAAAAATGCAAAGTTTCAAACTGTAAAATTCTCAAGTAAGACCACTAAAAAAATATTTCATTTGACTTGGCATGAAAGCCCATATTATTTAAGTTCTAGAAGGGGAGGTAGGAAGGGATTGTGTGACACACAAATACACCCTCAAGAAGAAGCATACTACAGTGAGTATTTTTTCTCTAGAAGAAACATAATACAGTACTTTTATCTCTAGAAGAAACATACTGCAGTGAGTATTTTTTTCTGTAGAAGAAACATACTACAGTGAGTAATATTTTCTCTAGAAGAAACACTACAGTAATTTTTTCTTTAGACAAAAGGTGCTACAGTGAGTACTTTTTCTCTAGAAGAAACATACTACAGTATTTTTTCTCTAGACGAAACATACTACAGCGAGTATTTTTTTCTCTAGAAAAAACATGCTAAAATGAGTACTTTTTTCTTCTAACAACAAGAGTGTATTTGTGATGCCATACAAATTTCAGACTCCAAGTATTACTTTAGAAGGCAAGGTCTAGAATCTATTTAGAACAAAGGTTCTGAAGGACAGACATACCAAAGCTGGCATCCCTTCTTGTCTAGATGCCCTGACAGTAGGAGAAGTGAATGTGCATACTGCAAACCACGTAACTGCCTTACACCGCTGTAGCAAATGTAGCTCCAGTGGAATATGCTACAACGTCAGCACAATTTTCTTGCACTGGAATCCTGGTTCACCCAAAATAAACAGCTACTCAACTACAAAAAGACACAGAGCATGCTCTTCAGCACCCCACAGAGCAAGATTTGAGGGTCCTCACTGCATATACTTAGTAGCGAAGGAGAAGTACTAGACCAAGTCAACACATTCAAGTACTTAGAGATCAGCTTGATGACACTTTACCTACACTGCCCATGCTGACCAACTGGTAAAGTCCACCAACATGAAGTTTGGCATCCTGTACAGACACCGCACCTCAATGACACCAGCTGCCCTGAAACTTGTTATGTGCAGTTCAGTTCTCTCATCTGTGGATTATGGTCTTGTCATATATGGGGCAGGCACAGACACAGCGCTTAAAAAGGTCAAAACCATCTTCAACAAGGCCTGCCGCCTGGTCCTGGGAGTACACAAAATGTCTCACTCTTGTGACCTATACAAGGAAACTGTCTGGCTCCCACTCTACCACAGACTCCAATACCAGGCCTGCCTCCTTGCAAAAAAGTCCCTGATGGGGTCCATGCCTAGGGCTACTTCAGCCCTCTTTGAGCCTGCACAACCATCTAAATGCACAAGGAGTGCCTCCAGGACTGTTTTAACTGTTTCCTTCAAACGAACCACCCTTGGCCAAAGATCCCTCTCCTACTGTGGGCCTAAATGATTCAATGATCTGCCTGCAGACCTTGCCAACTCCCCCAGACTTGGCTACTTTAAAAATGGGCTTCGATCTCTTCTTGTCAGCAAATCTGACTGGCAGTGTTTCTGTTAACCCATGGCCTCTGACAGCGGTTCTCATACCCGTCAAATGCTACCCTCTCTCACTCCCACCCTCCTGTTCCACAACTGCCTACTTCCCCCTCCCACCTCCCACTACCTACTACCTCCCCTTGACAAAGCCTCACCTTGGCTGCTAAAACATGCATTTCTGCAGACTGGGAGCACCCCGTCTGAACTGTAACATGATTGTTAAACACTGTACTGCACTTAATTAGTGCTGCATTAATAAGTTTCTCTGGAAGTGTGGTCCTATTTCTCCTTACTTCTTGTACCCTGCTTAATGTTATAACTGCACACTAATACCAATTGTTAGTTGATGTCTTTCTGTTCTGCAGTGTTTCATCACCTGTAAATGTCTTGTATTCCTTGTTGACTTGGAGCCTTTGTAAACGAGCCCCCAGCTCAAAGGTATTAATCCGAATTTTAAATAAATAAATAAATAAATATGCTCTTAACCCCTTTGCTGGCTCCTTGCCAGCCATACCATAGTAGAATTCAATATAAAAGACAATCCAGGGAGAAACTATCTCATGGCAGGTTTATCTTTTCCTACCCTGCCGCAAGTGATAAACCATTGTTTGTTTTCAGTTCTGGACTTTTCTGGTTTTTTTACTGTTGTTTTTTGTCAGAAACTCAGAGTCCTCCACACATCCAGGCTATAATTTTTCTCCTGTCCTACGCTGTAGAGAGGCTTTGGAAAAACACAATATTTTACATTGATTCATGTGAATTGAGGAAACCACTTTAGGTAACAATTTCACATGTGTTCTAAGCACCGTGTTATCTCTATAAGACACCACAAAATTTTTGTTTATTTATTTCTTGAAATGTTTTACCAGGAAGGCACACTGAGCGACAAGTCGCTCATCTCCTGGTGCGACCTGGGGGGAAGGGGTACATTAAGAATGAGACATTAAACATTCAAGTTATAAGTTCAACATTAACATACAGTTGTAAGGTAGATGCTTACAAACAGTGTTACAACAGTGTTGCATATGATAGGTAAAAACAGTGGACAATAATAAGTGCTGTGTTAATAAGTAACAAGTGCTTATGTGAAAGAAAAGGGGGAAAAGAGAGGCAGTGGCGAGGTGTGTGGGGAGGGGGAAAAATTCTGTCCCTGAAGACCACTTCAGGATGTGAGGATCCTGGACTGCACTGACCAGAGAAGGGGATAAGGAAGTATTTTCTTAGAGAGACCCTTTCAGGATGGTGGGCTGATGAGGGGCTGTGCAGACAGCTTCCAACTCATTGACCATTTGACCCTTCTTGCAAAAGTGTTAGTTACCAAAAAACAAATGTTTTCCAGGTTAAATATTTGAGCTCTTGTAAAACAAAGGAGGATTCACTAAAAATGTGAGCGAACCAGGTTTAACCCAGCGGCAGGAGCTGCTTGGAACCCAGCCACAAGCTGCAGGAGCTGCTCGGAACCCAGCGGCTCTTCTGCACTGACCCGCCTGCCTCTCGGCCTACAACCAGGCATCCTGCTCGGCACAAGTGACTCTCTCCTCCTGCAAGCCACAGGAGCTGCTCGGAACCCAGCGGCTGTTCTGCACTGACCCGCCTGCTTGTCGGCCTACAACCAGGCATCCTGCCCGGTACGGGTGACTGCCTCCTCCTGTAAGCCGCAGGAGCTGCTCAGAACCCAGCGGCTGTTCTGCACTGACCCGCCTGCCTCTCGGCCTACAACCAGGCATCCTGCCCGGTACGGGTGACTGCCTCCTCCTGCAAGCCGCAGGAGCTGCTCGGAACCCAGTGGCTGTTCTGCACTGACCCGCCTGTCTCTCAGCCTACAACCAGGCACACATTTTGAAGAGCAGCCCATAGCTACCAACAGGATTGAGCTTGGCACTTTTTGCCTTCCAGGCCATTTGGCTGCACTACTACTGCTGTTGAGGTCTGATTAGGCAGAATGCCAGTCCCACTTCTCTTATTGGCTCCTGACTCTACCCTTCCTGAGACCTCTTTTTTAATACAAGAGCTGCTAATGCTGAGTTTACCAGTACCAACTGTTAGTGGAACAGGATTGTTCATTTTTTCTAGCTTTTTTTTTTTTGTGATGTTTACTGCTTAGAATAGTTAATAACTGCAGTTTGTAGGTGTTACCTGCTTAGAGTATTTATGCTGTTTGCATCCTTCTTCTGCTAACCAACTATAGACACCTGCATTCTTTTTCCCCTGTCCTACTCTACATACCCTGACTGTGTCTGCTTTTCCATTTGCAAAGTATACTGCAAAGCCACTAGAGGGCAACAACTCTTGGAAGTTACATTCCTCTTCCCCCTGCTATCCCCTAAGCACTTCTTGTTCTGGGTCCTTCTTCCCTAAAGCAGATTATTACACCCTAACAAACCATAGTCCATCACCTTACCGCTGTGCCATAGAGACCACCTCACCAACCCCAGCCGCTATTAAATACGTATAGTTCCCTGCCCGTTTCTCAAGTCCTCCTCTACCCTCGGCTGCATACTGAACAACACAGACTATTTTAATATTGTTTTTCTTTTCTGTACCCTGGCCTGTTTCATCTTAAAGGCACACACTACTGTTATGGGTTTCAGTCTGCTCCCCTTGAACCGGAACTGGTATAGCAGCTCCCACTGCCGACTGCCCAGCCTCCAATTCCCCAACAGACTATCCTATCTTCTACCTATTGCACTTATCATACTCCTTACTGGGTTAGATAGCCATCCCTCCATCCACACACCCACCTCACCCCTTACCTTCCCTACCTATTACCACCGTCCACCCACCCTGTCAATGCCTGACAAGCATCCAGCCCCCCGCTTAACCTGCCACCTACACACGCACCCCCAACCCCACTACAAACTCATCTGCCTTACCTTTCCTGCCCTCCTCAACTTACCCATTCCCTGTGCTACTCTCTCTAAACATGTGCCTCACCTACGCTCAACCACCAAACGGCGGTCCCTCACTCTCCTCAGGGTCCTAGCCCTACTACTTCTCATTTCTGGAAATATTCACCCCAACCCAGGCCCCGCTGCTAACAGTCAACAGAAACTACACCAAGGGCTGTGCATAACTGCCATGAATATCTGCCGCCTTCCCAAAAAAACAGCATCTCTCCAAAGCTGGATAGCACAACATCAGCTGGATGTCCTTGCACTCACTGAAACATGGCTTTCAAAAAAAAAAAAGATTCATTCATCAGCCTCCTGGACTTCACTCTACACAGAGCCGACAGAGTGGGAAACCAGGGCAGTGGTTGTGCCTTCTATGTTCGAAACTCCCTACTGAACCAAGCTCTCCCGATCCCCTCACTAGACCAAGCCCAAGCCTTATCCATAAAACTTACCTTGGACCCGCTAGAGCTCCCCTAACCATCACAGTGGCATATGTTCCCCCATGCAACCAAGCTATGGCCATACAATCCCTCACAAACTATATTTCCAACCTCCCCCAAAAATGGAGCATATCCTGGTCGGTGATCTAAATATTAACTGGCTCGCCAAGTCAGCAGCTGCCATCAAGGATGCCTTTGCAGCGCTGGATCATACCCAGCTGGTCCACTAACCCACCAGGGTAAACACCGCAAACGGCTCCCAGACCCTACTGGACATACTACTAACTAACCGACCACATAGAATCTCTGACCTACTGGTACTCCCAGACTCTCTGAGTGACCACTCCCCTATCCACTACTCCTGGTCATGTCACCTGCCCAAACCCCAACCTAGTGTCTCCATCCACAGACGCTTACAACCAGGTGGCCTTCAAAAAATCAAACACTACCTGGCCCAGTGGGACTGGGCCCCTATAACCCAGGCCCCTAACATTGACCTAGCCCTTGATTACTTCACATGCTCTTTCAACAGAGCATGTGACATTTTTGTCCCCCTGACTAAATTGAAAACTGTAAAACATAATGTTCCTTGGATCATGCCCACATTACAGCAGCAACTAAAACAAAGGCATGACCTCTGGCACAGAGCTGTTGAATCTGGCTCCCAAGCAGACAGACTAGCATACAGAGCAGCACGCAGTACCTGGAGGTGCACCTGGGCCATACGCAAGGCCAAGGCTGAATACTATAAAGACACCCTGGCTTCCTCCTGGGGGAGTGCACGAAAGTTTTGGGACAACATTAAAGAGCTTAATGGCAAATTCCACCTTCCCCTGCCCTCCCAGCTCTGCATCAACAATGCCACCTCAACCGACCCACAGACTATCGCTAACTGCCTTAACTCAACCTTTTCCGATCTTAGTACAGTCCTCCCAAGTGACTTTTTTGACCCTTTCCGAGCTTCCTCTGAACCAAACCTCCAGTGCCCCCTTTCTACCTTACAGTCATTACAAAGCAGGAAGCAAAATCCTACTTCTCCAAAGCTCTCGGTGGCTCCAACTTTTGCAAAGACTCCTTTGACATGAAAATCCTCTACCAGGTTCTTGACACTGTTCTTTCCCCCCAACCGACCTCCTTAACTGCTCCCTATGCTTGGGACAGTTCCCTACAGCCTGGAAAACTGCAACAATTACCCCAATACTAAAAAGTGGAGACAGTACCAACCCCAACAACTATCGGCCCATATCCATCCTTCCCCCTCTCTCAAAAGCCCTTGAAAAAATCATTTCTGACCAGCTCATCAAGTATATGCGAGCCCACAATTTGTTATGCAGTGAGCAACATGGTTTTAGATCAGGTCATAGCACAACCACCGCCCTCATCGAATTCTCCAATTTCATTCACTCTGCCCTTGACCGTAAATATCTGGCCGGAGCCATCTTCGTGGACCTCTCTAAGGCCTCTGATATGGTCTCCCACCCCCTCCTCCTGGACGCACTTCACCACACTGGTCTATCACGTGGACCACTCTCTTGGTTTAATAGCCACCTTACCTCCAGATCCCAATGTGTTAAGATAAATGACACCCTATCTTCCACCCTGCCTGTCCGCTCGGGGGTCCCCCAGGGATCCATATTGGGTCCCCTACTCTTCAGTATCTACTTAAATGCACTACCCAAATCCTGCTCCGGTAACCTACTGCTATATGCTGATGATGCGGTTCTCTACACTGCATAACCCTGCCCTGACAACCTACAGTCCTCCCTCCAACACTCGTTCAACCAGATCAAAAGTTGGTTCACCAGTCACAGACCTGTGGTCAACATCAAAAAAACAAAAGCTATGCTATTTGTCCACCGGTAGAGCAAGGCCAAGGACACTGAACTAAAAATCCTCTCCCATGCTCACCTCCCTCTGGAACAAGTACTCACTTATAAATACCTTGGCCTTACCTTTGACACCTCTCTATCCTTCCATGCCCAGATTAACATCCTGACCTCAGCCATTAATACCCGCATCGGTCTCCTATACCGGCACAAAGACCGCCTGACACCAGAGGCTCTCAACTTGGCTGTCACCTCTTCTGTCCTCTCTCTCATTGACTATGGGCTCCCTATCTACTCTGCTGCGGACAACACCATCCTAAACAAAATTCACATAGCCATTAATAAAGTGTGCTGACTCCTTCTAGGCGCAGACAAACGCTCCCATACTTGCACCCTCTACGCTCTTACAAACATCTTCACCCTTGAGGAAAGACTACAATATCAATCCTGTCTCCTCACAAAAAAAATCCACCTAAGGTTAACTCCATTGGGGCTCTCAGCCTCACTACTCTCACGTTCCCGCATTGTGACCACTCATTCTGCCAATAAGCATCTGTGGACCGTGCCCAGGGTCAGAATCTCCCTTGCTCAGAGATCATTCCCCTATAGAGCTCCTGCCTGGTACAGTGAGCTCCCCCCAGCCATAACCTTCATTCCCAATCTAGGACACTTCAAGACCATCCTAAAAAAACACATTCTCTCCTTGCGCCAATGCCGGTGCACCTGCTAATCCTTCTAACTGACCTGCACAGAGCTGCACTATGGCCGCTCCTCATTGACATTACCACCAATGGTATAGGACTAAATGTATAGGACATCTCTGCTGCTGATCTCTGTCTCTGCTACATGACAATGCCCTAGAGGCTGCACCTACACTGTAACTATACCTCCTGTACTAATACTAATACCCTAGCTACTAAATGTATAGGTCAACAGCCACCCAGGCTACTATATGTAAATACTTCCTTAAAACTGTGTTGTCTCACTATTGTATAGATCGCTGTTACTACTATATGACAATGCCCCAGAGGCTGCACTTGTATTATGATTGTTCCACTGTAATAATATCAATACCCTAGCTACTACATGTATAGACTTTCAGACACCTTGGCTATTATATGTAATTACTTGAAATATGATGTCCCATTAATGTACTATCTCTGAATGTATGACTATGCTGACATGGAGCCTTTGTAAATGAGTCTATGACTCAAAGGGTTGTAATTCCCTATGACTGACTGAATAAATAATTCTAATGGTGGTCCGGTTCATTTAAAGGGGGATATAGGTGGTTTAGGCCTTTGGAAAAAAAAATGTATGAACACTGCATGAGCTCCAAAGAATATTTCCATCTGCAGATTTGAAAGCAGAAATACAGAGCTGACAAATGCACCTTTGGGGTGGAAAGTTTCAAGCCTCTTGGGTTTGTAAATGTACCCAGTAGTCCAAAACTACTGACATATGTACGTTGTCTGCAGTGACATGGTAAGAGTCACACCAAATACTGAATATTTCCCATTTTGAATTATAAGATTTCCGAATTGCTGCCTTTCTAGCCACTTTCAAAATTTCCAGGACTCGGTTTGAGAGAATTTTCTAACTCCTAAAAAAAAAAGGCACTCTCAAAAGATGGGATTTCAGGTCTGGATGACAGAATCAGCAGGTTATGTCTCAGTGGCATGTCTAACATTGGCAGCATCAGTGGGTACCAAGACTGCTTTGCCCAGTCTGATGCTATCGGAATCATTTTAGCAGCCTTCTGTCTCAATTCCAATAATACTTTGTGCATTAGTGGTAATGGGGGGAAGGGAGTGCATCCAGGAACCTGTCTCTCTAGGGGAGAGCTAGTGTATCCCATGGAACTGAGCCCACTGAGGTAGGCCTGCAACAGAATTGGGGTAGCTTTGTTTTCACATCAGGCAAACAGGTCTATCTGTGGTATGCCCTATCTCTGAAACATTGAGTTTAGAATCCTTTGGTTCAGAGACCACTCGTAAGTTACATGCCCCATCCTAAGTGAGTCTGCTAGTATTACACATTCTTTTTCTTTCTAGGAGTACTGCAGAGAGGTTTGCATTAATGCATTAAGCAAGGTTCCAGACCCCCCATTGACTCAGCGTTTTAATGACCTGGTGCCTTCCTATTTGTTAATATAATACTTGGTTTTTGTAATGTCTGTCTGTATCAGGTCTGCTTGACCCTGCAACAGGGAGAAGAAGAACTTCATGTGTAATCCCCCGCAAGGGTGGGCTTTATCTTGCAACCTCCCGCCTCTGCACCACCGCCAGTCCCGGTCCTTTACAGGATTCCTCCATGCTTCTGCCAGCTCCTGTGTGCCCAAGTCGGTTAGTGGAGCAGTAGGAGCAGTAGCTACTTAAAATCCGCCCATGCAGCAGTAAATGTAAAAGCTGCCATGCAGCTTGTTGCACTAATGTGTGAGCTGGCAGGTTAGCTGACTCTCTATGTGAGTGCTGCAGCGCTCAGATGTGAAAGCCACTCTGGCAGCTCCTGCCAGCTCTTTGTGTGTGTCCCTGCCCTTGTCGGCATGAATAATGATAGAGAGGATCCAGAGGTACTTAGGACAAATAAAATCAAATATTAAAAAAGAGTGCTCTTAAGTGCTGTGTATTTAAAGGGGTGCCTGTGTCTTTAAAAGTAGCCGAAGCAGCATTATGAATATTAATGAGCTTGCTTGGGGAGATAGTACTATGGATGTAGCGACCAAAAGGGGAAGCCCCTGTTAAGCCCCTCTCTGCCACTGGATGCAAGGACAGAGGAGATACTATCAAGTGCTGGGGCAGTTAATTATAAAAATTATATTGTTTGTTTGCACTAGGACACTACAGTTGGGAATGCTGTGTAAACTCAACTGTAGCTTTCATATTAGCCATCTTTGACCCTGCAGGCAGTCAATGGGAAAGCCAGGAGCCCTGGAGGGCTTTGCAAAGAGACTTATGGGAGAAGGCAAGGTCAATGTATTGGCACCAGAATAGTCAACCAATAGGGCATCAAGTAAGCCTCATGCATATTAATATTCAGACCGACAGATGGTTTTGACCAACGGGATGCTGCCCTGATTCCCTGAAACCCAGAGGACAGAGAGACTGTGCAGTTCAGTTTAGATGGAGCCCCTTATGAGGGAGGGAGGCTCTGGCTCTTGCTCTAGAGAGTGAGAAAAAGGCCTGCCTGGGAGTTTGCTCAGCAACCAGCCCAGTGGCCTGCATTGTCTGCAAATGTCTGTAAGGCGCTGCTTCAGAATGAGAAGTGTTGATCTACTGCTTAGAGGCATGACAGTGGTTAGTGAGGTTCCCAAGAGAGGGGAAGCCTACTGTGATCTTCGAGGGAAGGAGACCTGGCTGCCTGTGGGGCTTGAGGAGCCACTAGCCCAAGGGGTGCTCTGCGTTGCCCTGTGTTACCTTCCAAGGGCTGGAAGGAGTGTGCAGACAGAATGAAAGTGTAATTTGCTGACCACTGTTGAGGTCATCGGCTGGGAGTTTCCCAAGAAGAGAAACTGCCTGAGATGCCTGAGAAAGTATGGAGGCCTACTTGGAGGTTTGCACAGCCGAACAGCCAATAGAAGCCTGCCTGATGTTTCCTGTAGATGGAAAGTGAGGCAGGAAGATTAATTCTTCTGTTTAAGTTTGAACCTGCAAAGTGGAAAGATTTGTTCTTCTGTTGTGTCTGGGCTTCTGAAGTGGGAAGATTCGTTCTTCTGTTCAAGTCTGAGTACTAAAGTGAGAAGATTCACTCTTCTGTTCAAGCCAAGTCAGTAAAGTGAGAAGATGTGCTCCTCTCTTCTGCCAGAAGCCTGAATCTGTAATGTCTGAGTCTGAGAGACTGTTTCCTGCCAACATTCGGTGGGAGACCTAAAGACTATGTGCCAGTCGAGAAAGGGCCACTGCTGCCTGCTGGCAGTGTGGCTGAAGCATTTACAGCCAGATGTTCCTGAACTGCCATAAGGAGAGTGACTGCCATCAAGGGTCAGTCTGGGGAATCAGCCAGGTGGTGCCACCGCTAGGCATTACCTATGCATCTCCCCCTGAGGGTTCATGCCTGGATGTGGTGGTTGAGGCATCCTGGCCCAGGTCCCCAGCACTGGTCTGCTCCAAATCTGTGATGAAGAAAAAGGACAAGCTGCAAGCAAAGCTGAGAGGTGTCCAGCCTGCTTAAGCTGCAAGAAAATACAGCAAAGGTCACTCCACTACTCAAGGAGGGTGCAGAGACCAAAATTAATCAAATGCTCAGCAAAAACTTGGCACTCCTCAGCTATACAAATAAAGGCTTTTATTAATTTAAAAAGGCCGCTGCAACATGTGGACAAAACAAAATGAGCTGAACCCTGACCGGTTTCGAAACTTAGTACGTCATCAGGGGCATAAAGCTGCAAGAGCCTGTTGTAGATAAGGTCCAAGCTGCAAGAGCCTGTTGTAGATAAGGTCCAAGCTGCAAGAGCCTGTTGTAGATAAGGTCCAAGCTGCAAGAGCCTGCTGTAGATAAGGTCCAAGCTGCAAGAGCCTGCTGTAGATAATGTCCAAGCTGCAAGAGCCTGTTGTAGATAAGGTCCAAGCTGCAAGAGCCTGCTGCTTGTCTCAGCAATCCAAGCATCCAAGCTTTACTGATCTGACTATCCCAAGAGCTGTAGTCTAAAAGTTACCAGGGACTGCTCTTCAAACTGTGAGTAATTCAGGGCTTGCCCTCCAATTGCAACTGGGGAACTGTAAATAGCTGCCACCAAGGGTTTTGAATTTGGCCATTCAGCCCAAAGTTATCAAGTTTCAACACTGGTTATTGCAATGATCCAAAAGAGTTTAAATCTACTTTGTTTTAAAGTGCACCAGTGCCGACCACCCAGCTGCAATGCATCAGGTCTGCAAGTAGACCCTGGGTACCTAGATAGGACTCTTAGGGGTTAAACTGGTACCAGTTTGGGGGGGAAGTAGTAATGTTAGAACAAGTGGGCTAATACCTGTTTGATGTACATGCTGGTGGGAGGTGGGCAATGAGAATGTTTGGGTTTACAGATACATTATGAAATGGTGTTTGTATTAGTGCTAACTGAGGCTAATGCTAAAATGTTGTTTAATCTCTGCATCCATTTTCCTTTTCCTAATCTTTCCCCCTATGCAAATAAACTGGTTATCCTCTTTGCAAATGTCTCTTGAGCATATTATTAGCTTAAGTCAGTAATTGCAGGTTATTGAAAATGCAGTTTTAATTAATGGTAATCCATGTATGTGTGTGTGTGGGGGGGCATGGCTGGATTAACCTGTATGCAAATTACGCCATGGCGTAGGGCCCCGAGGTTCAGGAGGGCCCCCACTTTTAACTTATTTACAGTTACTCTTTAATTCCGGCTGTACTGGGCGACTGCCGATGGGCCGAATTGCCCAAAAAGCAGCCCCCTCCTTGCAGTCAGTCAGCCACCCCGACCCACTGAGTCAGCTTGGTGAGTGATGACCCCCCTCCGCAGCCACTCTGAGCAAGCAAGCCTCTCAGTTTCTCCGACAGCTGCTCCAGCTTCACCTCTGATCCACCCTGACCCCACCACACACAACCAATCATATCCATCAGAGGTCCTCTGGAGGTGTGGCTACTGGGGAGCAGGAATCAGTGCGTGCGTGTGCGTGGCATCAGAGCGTGTGGTCGGGCAGCGGCGAGGAGTACAGGAGGAGAACGAGAGAGAGAGCTGTGGCGGTCAGTCATCGGTGCCGTTGGTTGGTCTCGTCTATCAAAGAAGAAGAGTCTCTGTCTAAAGACACAAAAGTAGAGAGAGAGAGTCTGACCAGGCCACAGGGGGTCACCCAGAGTCAAATTCAACTTCAGTGCAGCGTCACATGCTGCTGGTGTTTTCAGTGTAGCCATTAGCTAGGGTCAGTCAGTGCTGCTGCTAGTTGGGCCTTTGGTCCTGCTGTGACTGTGAGGAGTCCTCCCATGCTGGACCACGCTGCAAGGCTGAATCATGTCACCGCCTGTGTGTGATCTTGAGGAAACAATCAAGAGGACAGACTGGACTAATCACATTCACATCAGTCAGGCCACACCAGGTATGTTGTGTTGACTAGTCATCTGTGAGCTGCAGTGTCCAAGCCATTTGTGCTGCAGAAATAACTAGTTTTATTGCATTGGAGAAACAAACTAAGCTGTGATTGCCTCTGGTCATGGTCTGTCTGTGAGTGTTCAGTAACCTGAGTAGTGTACTGATGAGTCTTTAATAAGATTTGAGTTTGGCACTGAGTGGACCATGGGCTGCTGATAAGTCACCTGAGGGGAACTAACTTGTGGGACTTGCTCTTGCTGGCACAGTTTTGGCTTGGTTTGATTTGAGTCATATACATTACTGGGAAGTTGCAGCAGGTTGCTTTAGGAAACTTAATCTCTGAAGTGACTGAAATCAACACCTGCAGGGTTCTTAAGGCTCAGTCTTTTTGGCACAACTCTGTTTAGCTGCTTTGGCATCAGTGACTTGGAGTAGGGACAAGGCTGTGGCAACTCAGCATTGGCAGCAAAGCAACTTTTAAGCTGACAACAAAACTATAAATGACAATGGAGATGGAGGAGAGGAGACAGTGGGAGAACAGACAGAACTGAGGACAAAGATAGCTGCACAGAGGGTGATTGTGGCAGATGCATTGCAGAGGCAAGGAGCTTGAGCATGTCTCAGGTTTGGAGCTCGAAAGAGTCTTGAGCAGGGAAATAATGGAAGGGAGCTGTGAGCCCCACAAACTGCTTCAATACATGCTTCGTTTTTGGTTTTGGCAGAGAATAGGTATTCAAGGAGGCATGTGCGGGGAGATCGTGGCAGCTACAATCCCCATTTTTATTAATTTATTTATGTGGAATTTGAATTTGATATCGGGGAAGGCAGGGCACACTAATTGAAGTCTAATGTCCAGGTGTGTCTCAGGAGAGGGAAGACAAGAGTATCCATAATTAATCATTCATAATTATTAATAACAAACATAGTTACAAGGCACAGTAGTGACAAGGGAAAAACAAGATGAGTTATAGGTAACTAAAAAGTGGAAATTTACAAAATGTTAATATTGTACTGATAAAATGTTTCTTTGTGCAGTAGTTGGTCATTCTGAATTGTGTTGTTTATAATCAAGGGCTTGTGACCTGTCAAGTCTTGTGGCATAACACATAGTACAGTCAGACCTGGTTAATCCATACACATTTGTGTTTGCCAATTTTGTTACGTAATACAAATCTACGTAGTAACCAGACAGTGATAATAAAGAGGTCAATAGCCCAACAAAAAATCTGTATGCAGTGTTTTTCATTCAGATAATCAGACATATGGATTAACAAGGCATGGATTAATCAAGTCTGACTGTATTATAAACCACACCCTGCTTGAGTACCCTGGTTGTTACCGCGTTTCCGGCCCAGCACTGCAGAAGAGTGGGATGTTGGCATTTAGGGGCCCACCGGGCCACAAAATATGACTTGGAGTAGGGCCCCCATATCCATTAATCTGGCCATGGGGGGGGTGACTGTGGGGGTAGGTGGGTAGGTACAGCATCCCAGGGGGTTGTACCAGACAAGTGTCTGA
Source organism: Neoceratodus forsteri (assembly GCA_016271365.2). NCBI lineage: Eukaryota > Metazoa > Chordata > Ceratodontiformes > Ceratodontidae > Neoceratodus > Neoceratodus forsteri. The sequence continues at coordinate 660,104,291 of CM057456.1, read as the reverse complement.
CCCACTTTATATTTTACTCTGGGTGGAGACACCACACTATTTATTTATCTCTTTGGGAAAGTACCCCCCTTTCCACCAGAACTAGTACCCATGCCCCTCAACCTGGTTTATGGCCACCCAGGCAGGGGTAGTAGTCTGCTAGTACACGGCACGTGGGTTACACATGGAAAGAAGCACTGCACTGAGTTCCAGCCCCATTATGAGCTCCTTTTATTCATGAGAGAACTAAGTTACATTCACAGTTCTCTCCAAATGTCCCTCATCCCAGTGGGGAGCACCTGTGGTCAGAACCCTTGTTGGTATGGACTAAAGGAAGAGCATACGCTCTCTGAGGTTTTTATGTCTTTCTGCCACCTCAGTACTTGTACTAACTTCCTTGACACTAGTACTTGCTGTTGCAGGGGTGCACTTCATTCACACTAGTGCCTTCTGAAGTGGCAATGGACAATCCTCCTCTGCAATCTGGCCCATGACACTACGACTGTGGTTGACGCCACATGGCCCATAAGGTTGGAGGAATGGTCAAAAGTATCACAACTTAGATTCAATGCAAAGGAATGCAAAGTAATGCACCTGTGAAACAAAAACCCAGGGGAAGAGTACACAATGGGGGGGTACTAACACCAACAAAAATGGAAAGGGACCTGGGCTAGTCATATCAGATGACTTAAAGGTAGGCAAGCAATGTGAGAAGGCAGTAAGGAGGGCTGGGGGATACTGAGTTGCATAGGGAGAGGCACCACCAGTAGAAAACAAGGAGTTGTTATCCCTCTGTACAGACAGTTGGTGAGAACCCATCTGGAGTACTGCGTGCAGTTCTGGAGACCCCATCTCTGCAAGGACATAGACAGGATGGAGGCAGTCCAGAGGAGGGCAACTAAAATGGTGCAGGGTTTGCACTAGAAGCCATACAAAGAAAGACTAAAGGAGCTTAATATGTATACCCTCGAGGAAAGGAGGGAGAAGGGGCACATGATAGAAAGTTTCAAGTACCTCAAGGGAATCAACAAAGTCCAAGAGGGTAGCATCTTTCAGAAAAAGAGATGTGCAAGAACAAGGGGACACAATTTGAAGATGGGGAGGCGATTCAGGGGCAACGTGAGGAAATATATTTTCATGGAGAGGGTGATGGACACATAGAACAGCCTTCATGAGAAGGTCGTGGGGTCAAAAACAGTGGGGGAATTCAAGAATGCATGGGACAGACATAAGGCAATTCTGGTGGAGTGGTAGGAAGAAGTAGGCTATTGGTTAACTAGGATCTGCAGTTTATCAAATAGGTAGGGAAATGGGCAGACTAGGTGGGCCAAGTGGTCCTCCTCTACTGCCAAAGTCTATGTTTCTATGTTTCAAAAATGCCTGTGTAGTCCTCATTTGAATATCTGGAATGTGCTAGCATTCTGAATCAGATTTCTGCCCTTTGCAGGGGGGAGGAAAGGTTTGCCCAGTTATGTGTTAAACTCCGAGCCAATGAACATAGTGGCAGAACTGTATTCTTCAGGGCCTGCTGGTAATGCTTATAGAACCTCAGGTAAGCTGCCTGCCTCCACAGCAGGGTGGGGACAGTGCACACCTTTGTAGCCATTAGGTTTATGGAACTTTTATCTGGAGGTGTTACTAAGAAATTACTTTTGCTTTCTCCCAAGGGAGTATAAATAAACTCTGAGTCTTCATTGTGTACCACATATCAGTTCTTAGTCTTCTTGTGTCTAGTTGTAGATTTGAAGGTATAGCAAGAATCTCTTTTGTGGCTTTCTGAAAAGCCTTTTGGATGGGTATTGAAACTTTTTGGTTGAGGTCAGACCCAGCACGCACATCAATTCTGCTTCCTCTATGTCCACTTCTGCCTCTATAAAATGTAGATTCTGCATGCCTGCCATTTTCCTCTTTTTCCTTAAATGCCACCCTGTGTGATATATTATTTATCCACACTCAAGCAGTTTGACCTTGGTCACATCACTCTTGGCTTATGCCACTCGTGAAGCAACCCACGGTCAACCTGGTCTTGTGTAGAAAAAATAATGTATTACACAGGTCCCCACTGCATATTCCCTATTGATACTGATACAGAGTGAGAGAGAAAGTAAGAGAGAGAGAGAGAGACTGAGCATTTCTTGGGGGGGGGGGCAGAATAGAGTCAGGTAGAAGTACTGTACATGTTATTGATTACAACTTTTCTACAAGTAGAAAAAAGATCTGCAAATCACCCGAAAATGGTTCAAAATGACCTTCAAAATGCACCAGAATCTAAGTAAAATGCTATAGCTTCTGAGTGCCTAGGCGCCCCTGGATCCCGCCTATTAGTTTAGTATCTCACATAAAAAAACAGGACTTTCATCATACTCCACCCCCCCCCATTAAAAATGCTAGCTAGGTCACTGCTGGTGATGAGGGAAGCCTGCGTTACTGTGCAGAGGCCATGACGGGGAGGTTCGCTCTCTAGCTCTTCTTTTACCTCCCTGTCCCCATTACTTATTCCCTGCTGCTACTGCCTTTTGTCACTGTCATGGCTGTGTCATTGTCTCCAGTAACCCCCCCTCCCCTTACCTGGCTGTTCTGAGTGTAAAGCAGTGCACATAGGCTGATTCATGAAGTGAAACATAATTGTGCAATTAGTACACTTATAGGAAATTATCATTTTCCCACGCTCATGCTAGTGCGTCTCAACAGGGGATTCATAAACAGGTGATAATGGGGTGTCTCTTTTGTGTAGGTGTTTTCTTTAAAAATACAGATTTTAAAGTTCTGTCAAGAGATGAGGTGAAAAACCTTTCCTTTGTAAGACACAAAATATAGCGTGACATGAAAAAAGGCATTTTGTTACTGTAAATAGTTACATAAAACACCATTTAAGAAAAAAACAGGAACATTATTAGCCCCCAAATTGCATATTCAATTCCTTTGTTATTACCGAAGTTACATGATGCAAGAAAAAGTCTGTTCATGCTGCATACACACTGCGAAAGTCACAGGGTTGCAATTTGTTGTGTCTAGAGTTATTTGATCCATTTTGAAATTAACTTTTCATTTTGATCTGCATCTGGAATAGACATTGACACTAGTCTGGCAGTTGCTGGTAGGTTTTTATATCTGCCCAGTAAATTTTTCTTTAAATGGTCTCTGACACTAGACCTGGTAGTGTGTTGTGCTATCATGTAGGACACTCGAGTCCTCGGTTACAGCTCGACTCCTTCCATCGGGCTGGTGAAGTCTCAGGGGTGGTGCAGAGGCAGCACACTTAGACTCCTGGGGGTAGGCTGCTTGGACCTCCCACAGGAACGGCCCCTCCAATTGAGACTGGAGTGGCAGTAACAAGGTGGGTAACCACATGACATCATCAGATAAGTGGGGTTGCATGATAGGAAAAATAAGAAAAGACCACTTGGCCTGGTGTTGTGGATGATGTCCATCATGTTCCCCCCCATTTTACTTGACCCTTTGATGCGGAACAGAGTACCCCTCCAGCAGGTGTTTCCTCCACTGGCGGCAGCAGGTGAGCAGTAGATCAGAATGCCAATGGTGTATGCCCAGGGGACCTGGTGGTGGACTATGTAGGCCAACAGAGTGAGTTGGGTGGACAGTAAAGCCTATGTGACCCAAAGTAGTGCAGTAACGGGGGCAGTAGGGTTAAAAAAATAGACTGCCCCATACCTCAGAGTTAACTTAAAGGAAACATAAAACATGTTATTTTACATTTTTAATGTATTTGCAAATTTGAGGATTTCTGCAGTCTGTTTAATAACCCCATTGTATTGTTTTGTGTGTTTGTTTTGAAATAGTTCAGTTTGTTTCCTTACATAGGGCCCCTTGTTAAATGCTGCATTTTTTCCTATCCAGTATATATAGTACATTTTTTACTCAGTGGTTTTGGTACCCAGTGACATTAGTTAAGTGGAAGCGAACATGAGAATCTTCTTTCTGGGCTTCTGCTCAGTTGATGTCACCATGATCCAAAACTGATAAGTAAAAAAAAAGCATTGAGCGGGGGAAAAAGGCAGGTGCAGAGGTGTAAGAAAACTCAAGAAGTGGTCAAGGGCACGGCAGCTGTGTTTCAATGCGCAAAAGTGCAAAATCATTTACCTAGGACATAAAAGCCCACAGGCACAGTACAAAATGGGAGAAGAGGCATTGACAGTCACCAAACAGGGATAGGATCTGGCAATAATCATATCTCATGATCTCAAGGTGGCAAGACAAGGCAGTAGGTAGGGCCAGTGGGATGCTGGGGTGCGTAGGGAAGGTTATCACCAGCAGAAGGAGGGAGGTGATGTTGCCACTGTATAAGACTTTCTTCAGGTACATAAACAAGAAGAGGAAGACAAGGGGTGGTATAGTGAAGATTAGGAGATGGTTGGGGGGGGAAGGGGGCTGTGCAGAGGAAGACCAGGAAAAAGGAAAAATGTTGAACAAATATTTTGGCTTGGTATTCTCAGTGGAAGTGGGGGACAGACTGACATGCATTAACAGGCACCGGGGAAAGGGGGCTGGACACAAGTCCATACATGGATGAGAGAGTTTGCCATGGGCTGGAGGCCCTAAAAGAAAACAAGGCGATGGGGCCAGACAGAATTCACCCAAGGGTACTTAAAGAACTGAGCATGTTGCTGGTCACTCCTCTGGCAACACCAGTTAGCACCTCATTGGAGATGAGGGTGGTTCCAGAGGAATGGAGGAGGGCCAGTGTGGTCCTTTTGTATAAGAGCGTCAGCAGGGTGGAGGCCAGACATTACAGATCAGTCAGTGTCACGTCAGTAGTGGGGAAGGTAATAGAGTCCCTGCTGAAGGAGAGCCTGACAGAGTACCTGGAGACATACAATATGGGCTGCAGGACCACGGGGAGCATGGCTTCACAGGGGGAAGGTCATGTCAAGCAAATCTCACAGATTTCTTTGACTGGGTAACTAGGGAAATGGATTAGGGTAGGGCAGTGAATGTGGCCTATCTGGACTTCAGTAAGGCCTTTGACACTGTACTGCACAGGAGGCTGATAAAGAAACTTAGCAGCTTGGAGGTGGGGAAGAAGGTGGTCTGCTGGGTATCAAATTTGTTGAAAGCTAGGAAGCAGAGGCTGGTGATAAATGGCAGCCACTCAGAGGATGGGAGAGTAACCAGTGGATTACCACAGGGATTGGTACTGGGTTCTGTGCTCTTCAATGTCAGGGGACACAAAAATCTGCAATAGGGTAGACACCCAGGAGGGGGTGGAGAGAACGCCTAGGGATCTGGAGAAACGAGAGGAGTGGACTAGGGCTGGTAAACAAATGTTTTTTGTGCGGTAACACTACCATGGTGGGCAGCCAGTCTTCACTTCTATTGTTGTCGCTCACTTTCTGTAGACTTTGCTGATGTAACAGGTTACCTGCTTCCCTTTTGGAACCCAGGCAAGTATCTCTGTACTAGGAAAAACATAGAGAATAGTGGATGGGCTACCATGCACAACTAGCCTATTGTGCCACAGAGGTTCTGACTACCTCAGACCTCGAGGCCGAAGCTAGAATGTCTTAGTCATTAGAACTTCCGGTGGTGCAATAGGCTGGTTGGGCATATGGTAGCCCATTCACTTGGTTTTATAGTGTATGGTTCACTTAAAAATATTTAAAACTCTTTTTTAGTAAAATAAAGAACTTTAGCTGCTTCGTTTCAGTCCGTGATGTAGGCTGGTTGCTAGGGTCCATGGTGAGGTTGTTAGGTAGCAGTCATCTGTGTGTGTGTGGCGTGGTCTTCTATTGGTTCAGAGTTTCACTAGGGAGTACTTAAAAAAAAAATATGGCACCCATTTCTCTCGCTAAGCGAGAAGTGTGTTAGCGATGTTATTTTTTTAATAAATTATGTGGTTGGTTATGTTGTCTTATCTGGTTGATCTGCCTGTTTCATGTTTGTTGGTGCGCTGCTCCCTCTGCTCATGTTGCCATTGCCGAAGACATTGCTTATCTGGTTGATCCTGCAGTTTGTGCTGGACAGTGAGTGTAGCGCCTGCACATAGATTGCTGGAACCTCTAGAGGTTCTCAAAATGTTGTTCTGCTGCAGCAGGGTACAGTGCATTCCATGACCTTTTGAACTGCAGCAGAAAACATTTTGTGAACCACTGATTTCCATGCAGAACAGGTGCTTACCATACACTATAATGCATTTATCCATTATTTGGCTCCAAAGAGTTAATAAATGAGTGATACAGAGGCAACACCACCTCCCCCCTCCTCCTTCTAGAGATCCCCCTCCTTGTGCATCCTAGCATCCAGCTTGCTTTGCCTACTGCCCTATCACCTTAAGATCATCAGATATAGAAACATAGAAGCTGTCAGCAGAAAATGACCTCCTGGCCCACCTAGTCTGCCCTAAAGTCCCTACCTACTGTTACCGTAGACCCTAATTAACCTTCAGCCTTACCTCCTCAGCCCTGTTACTAAGGTCCCCCTGTGTCTATCCCATGTATGTTTGAACCCTGTTACTGTTTCAGTACCCACCATCTCTGCTGGAAGGCTGCTCCAGGTGTCCACCACCCCCTCCATGAAGAAATATTTCCTCACATCCCCTCAGTCTCCCAACTTTCAGTTTCATATCATGTCCCCTTGTTCTTGAGCATCTTTCTATGAAATATGCCATCCTCCTGTACCTTACTGATACCCTTGAGGAATTTGAATGTTTCTATCATGTCTCCCCATTTTCTCCTTTCCTCCAGTGAGTACATATTTAATTCCCTGAGTCTTTACTCATAGGGCTTCTGATGCAGGCCGTGCACCATTTTGGTTGACCTTCTCTGTACCGCCTCCACCCAATCTATGTCTTTCCTGAGATGGGGCCTCCAGAACTGTACACAGTAGTCCAGGTGTGACCTCACCATTGATCTATACAGGGGTAGAACTACCTCCCTCTTTCTGCTGGTGATACCCCTCCCTATGCACCCCAGCATCCTACTAGCCTTTCCCACTGCCTTATCACCCCAAGTTCCCTCTCTTGCTTGGTAAAGAACAGTTATGTACTTACCGTAATAGTAGATCATCTAGAGAATCTCTTTCATCAGGCCACACCTGTGGAACTATAGCCACCAGGTGATAGGACCACACAGAAAACCTTTTTGCTTGCAGTCTACTAGGGGCTGCCCATGACGACGTCAGAGGTCGACGTCCCACTGTATAAATACATGGGCGGCCCTGCTTCCTCTTCAGTTCCCTGCCAGAGACCATACCCGTAAGACCTCCCTCTAAGAAACTAAAGAGAGAATTGAAGCTACCAGATACCTGGAGAGGCTGGAGCAACAGGTATTCCATACTGGAGAGAGAGAGAGACATGAGTGAAAAAGTGTTGAGTCTAAGGGGGACGGAGGGTGGGTCGGCATGGCCTGATGAATGAGATTCTCTTGAAGATCTACTGTTACAGTAAGTATGTAACTGTTCTATATTCTTCGAGGGTATCTCTTTCATCAGGCCATGCCTATTGAACAAGTCCCAAGCAGTACTGACAGAGAGACAGTGTGGGTGGCTAGAGGCTAGAAACCTAGGAAAGGAGGTTTGAAGCATAGCCAGATCGAAGCCTGCCCTTCTTCTAGAGGCAATGTCCAGATTGCAGTGCTTTGTGAAAGTGTGGACAGTACCCCAAGTTGCCGCAGCACAGATTTCTCCAGCTGAAACATTCCTGAAACAGGCAACAGAAGTGGCCATGTCTCTGGTAGAATGGCCATGAACAATCCTAGGAAGTTCCTTACGATACTTCCTGTAACAGAAAGTAATACAGTTGGCCAACCATTTGGAGAAGCACAGTTTTGAAACTGGAACACCCTCTTTCCCAGGGGCAAATAAAACAAAAAGCTGTGAAGAAAGAAGGAAAAAGGGGGATATGATAGAAACATTCAAGTACATAAAGGGTATTAATAAGGCATAGAAAGGTAGCATTTGTTGCAGAAAGACAGACTTGAGGACAAAGGGTCATGCTATGAAACTGAGGGGGGGGGCTCAGAAGGGATGTGAGGAAATACTTCTTCACAGAGAGGGTGGTGGAAGCCTGGAACGGCCTCCCAGTGGAGGTAGTAAGTGCCAAAAACAGTCACAGGATTCAACCATGCATGGGACAGATACAAGAGGACCTTGCAAGTAACACAAGGGGTGGGGGCAACTGGAGATCGTGAAGAGTCTGTGGTAGCACAGTAGGCAGGAAAAGTGGTCAGACTAGATGGGGCAAAGGGTCTTTATCTGCCAACAATTTCTATGTCTTTATGGGGACTTCCTGCAGTGAACATAATACCTGAGTATTCTATGCACATCTAGAGTATGGAGCAATGCTTCTCCTGGACTGGCATGCTCTGGAAAACAAACTGGAAGGTGGATGTTTTGATTTAAAGTAAACTCAGATACCACCTTTGGTATAAACTTAGGATTCGTATGCAAAGACACCCTGTCTTTGTGGAAAATCAAATAAGGAGACACACATAAGAGGCTGAAGCTTGGAAATCCTTTGAGCAGAATTAATAATAACCAAAAATAATGCTTTTCATGACAGAAAGCATAACTCGCAAATCATGGCTGGCTCAAAAGGAGTCAAAAACAGCCCAAGTAAGCTTCTCTAACACAAAATTCAAGTCCCAAGATGAAACTGGATTGTGGACGGGAGGCTTTAAGTGCAGAATGCCTCACAAAAACGTATGGTCCACATCCAATTGGGCCAGTGTACGACACTCAACAGGCACATGGAATGCTGATATAGCAGCTAGGTGCACATTAATAGATGCGTATTGAAGTCCTGCATCTGACAAGGACAGCAAATACTCCAGAATCTGATTCACTGGGCAAGTGAAGGGATCCAGGTGGTGGGAAGTGGCCCACAAAGCAAAACCCTTCCACTTCATGAAGCAAGTGGCCCTGTTGGAGGGCTTCCTAGCAGCCACTAGGACATCGGTCACTTTAGGGGACACTCCATATCTCGCGATGGCTATGTCTTCAGGAGCCAAGCAGGGAGATGGAGTGACTTGAGGTCTGGATGGAGCAGGGTTCTCTGTTCCTATGACAGCAAGCCCTTGCACATGGGCAGGAGTACTGGTGGTTCCACTGTTAACTACTGTAGCAATAGAAACCATATCTGATGAGACCAGAAGGGAGCCACAAGGATTAGAGTGGTTCCCTCCATTTGGAGCTTGATTAGAACCCTCTGAATCAGAGGAAAGGGAGGAAAGGCATAAAGGAACCTCCCCTTCCAAGAGAAGGACAACACGTCTCGCCAGAAAACTCCAGGCCCTGGATCAAGCAAGCAGAAAAGTGGCAGTTTTGTGTTGAGTGGGGACACAAAAAGGTCCAACTCTGGACACCCCCACCTGTTAAACAGGTCTTCTGCTACTGAGGTCAGCAGTTCCCACTCATGCATTCTGGACTGTGTCCTGATTAGCCTGCCTGCCAGATTTTGGGCACCTGGAACATGGATGTCCAACAGTTCTAGACCATGTTGTAGAGCCTAGTACCAGACTCTCATCACCTCCCTGCACAGGGAGTAAGAATGAGTGCCCCCTTGCTTGTTTATGTGGTACCACACTGATGTTGTCCATCTGCACCAGCAGAGGAACCGGGGACAGATGGTTCTGGAAGGCTTGCAAAGCATACAGAACAATCCTCATCTCTAGAATGTTTATGTGGAGGGTGGTCTCCACTTTGGTCCACGTTCCTTGTTTCTGGCGAGGGGTCAGATATGCCCCCCCCAGCCCAGCCCTGAAGCATCTGTGGTGAGAATCTGCTGAGGGAAGGGAATGAGGAAGGGAACCCCTTTTAGTAAGTTGTTGGGTTCCATCCACCACTGCAGCATCTTGCAAACAGAAGTTACTAGAACCTTCTGTTTCAGAACGTTGGTGCACTGATCCCACTGGACCCTTAAAGTCCACTTGGGGAGGCGGAACCTGCAGCCAACAGGATCACACATGCCTTAGACTGGCTCTCGAGCTACTGGTGAACTTGATAAAAAAAAATACTAATTAAAATTTACAACTGCTAAAATAGAATAGTAAATCTAAGAAGCCCTACCTGAGTGCTACGTGAACTGAACGTTTCAGCCTCCTTCATAATGCCATGACATCACCAGCTGGCAAGCTCTGGTGCTGGGAAAGGAAAACAGCAACAGCCGCAGGAGATGGAGCAACAGGACGGATTGGAAACTGCTACAGGAGAGGCCTCAGAACATCTCATGCAGCCCTCTAGAAGGCTATAAGGGATCTGGACAGAAAAGTCAATTCCTACAACTCTCGATGTACACAAACGGAAAGTAAAATTGAAGCCTTTGAGTTGTACATCTGAATTACAATGGACTCAGTGAATAAGACCTCCACTACTGTCATGGGTCTAGTCATCGAAAACAAGACCCTTCGTCTCTGTCTGGAATACCTTGAAAATACAGCATGGCAGACCCATGTAAGAATCTTAGGGGTTCCGGAGAGAATGGAGGGGTTGGAACCTGAAAGGTTTATTATACAGTTGTTCAAAAATCTTCTGGACATCGATTTAACCAGACTGATTTACAAAATATACAGAATCTCCCCGAGGCGGCAACCAAATACATCGGAACAGCCTCGTGCTCTACTTCTGGTAACCAGTGGATTAAATGTTCAGGACACATTATTGCAGAGAGCGAGGAATAAAGGACAGGTCTTGTTGGAAGATGGTACCCCAATACATTTGTTCCCAGATCTAAGTTACTCTACACAGCAGCGCAGGAAGGCATTCGATGTGGTTAGAAACCAACTCCATATTCTTGGAGTGTCACACACGCTGCAGATGCCGGCAAGACTCCGATTACAATAAGGGGGAAAAATGTATATTTTCATGGATCCGCAAGAGGCAGGTGAAAGAGAAGACATTATAAAGAAGGACTTCCTTGACCAACAAGAGCTACAGCATCCAGAGGGTGAGGACTGAAATTTATAAATGGCATTGACATATCTAGTTTTCTGACAAGTGTCAATTTCCTTAACTCCGGTCTCCTACCAAATTTGCGTTGGGGGTAAAATACAAGTACAGGAATATATTGTATAAAAATGTTGTTTAGTTATTTTAAGTATGACACAGAAGTGCCATTTAGATTGAAATGCGGGGCAAAAATTCACAAGATGGATGTCACCACGCGGTGGCATCACTGAGGCTTCATGCTCCAAATTGCACGCGTTTCTCTAGTGGCTTCTTCTGCCCAACCCCCCCCTGCAATACTATAAATGGAACCAGAGTAGTATTTCGAACTGAATACTTGAGCTGAAGCACTTAAAGAGTTCATCGCCTCCCTCTCCGCATTAGTCTATAGTTTGGGAAGGGGGCACTTTATGATGATATGAATAAGCACGGTTTGTTAATCCATTTTGCCTGTTCAAATGTTACATAAACCAATATGCACTCTAATAGAAGTAGCCACAGTTTTCAAGGTTTACTAGCAAATTCACTGTTGTGGCATACAGTCAGTTTTCAACACGTCTCATATGTTTGGAAAAATAATGTAATCTTCAGAAATGGAGTCACAAGTCACACTCAGTGACTATTACAGTGCATTTGCACTATGAACTCTATTTTCGGACATTTAGTAGTTGAATTTGTCCATGTTCTGCTGCAACAGGACTATGTATACCTTAATTATAGTTATTCATAAGAATATCTTGGACTCCCCAGATTTAATCTTGTAACACTAGATGAGGAGTCTATTGTTATCCTGTCATTGCATGAAGTCTATGTATTTCTGTACTCTGAACTAAGAGATGTACTCTGTATGTTCATTATAAAATGAATAAACAAAGTTAAAAAAAAAAAAAAGTCCATTGGAGGTCCCCATGTGCAGGCGTGCCAGTGGTACCATAGCAGTGGCTGCTGCCTTCAGGCCCAACTGTCTCAGGAATGTGCTGGCTGTGACGTACCTGCTCTGAGAAATCAGCTGGGCCTGAGTAATGAGGCATTCTACCCTGTCCTAGGGCAGGCAGGCTAGGGCTTGGACCATATCCATAATTGGTCTTATGTAGTACAGACGCTGGCAGGGGGCCAAGACCTACTTGGTCAGGTTGACAGTGATCCCTAAGGCATTGAACAGCTACTTGGTATGCGCTAGGGTTTGGGACAGATGCTTCTTGGACTCAGCTTTGAACAACCAGTTGTCTAAATAGGGAAAAATGTACAGTCTCTCTCTCCTGAGAGCTGCTGCCACAACTGCCAACCATTTGGTAAATACCCATGGTGCAAATGGAAAGCCAAAGGGAAATACCCTGAACTGGTAGTGCTCCCCCCTGGAACATAAATCTCAGGTACCTTCTGTGACGGAGGCAAATATTGATATTCAGGAAAGCATCCTGTATGTCCAGGGAGCAGATCCAGTCCCCTTGTTTCAGGAGTGGCAGAAGGCCTGCAGGGTGACTGAACTTCTTGTACTGGATGTAGAAGTCAGACTCCTCAGATCCAGAACGGGCCTCAAGTCTTTCTTGGATTTGGGTACGAGAAAGAAATAAGAGTAGAACCCCATGTTCCTTTGTTGCCAAGGAACTGGTTCAATGGCCCTTTTTTGTAGTAGTGTAAGTATTTTCTCAAGCAGCACTGGTACGCGATCTGGAGGATAAGTTGAGGGGTACAGGTGGTAGGTCTAGAGGTAATTCCAGGAGTTCCACAGCATGGTCCTGTTCTAATAGTTGCCGGACCCAAACATCTGTAGTGAGATCCCTCCACTGCTTCGGGTGGAGGGAGAAATGAGCCCCTACCACCACCTCCTGGTTCAGTACTGGGGGTCCAGCAAGGAGTCATGCTGAGGCAGGTCCAGCAGCTGGGGCCACACATCCTTCTCTAGGGGCTTTGGGCTGTGCACCTCTAGTGGAGGCTGGGGTTGGCAAAGCTGACCCTACTTTGCTTTTACCTGTTGTCTGGTCCCTGACCGGGGCTTATGAGAGGCTCTGCAAAAGGGGACACTCTGCCTACTTCTGGGTTGCATGTGTAACCCCTGGGCGGTGCTACCCCCGAGTATTACACCCCTGCCTACTACCCTGGACATAGGCTGAGGGGGTTGGGTTCGCTAACTCATAACATTTTTTAAAACCTTTGCGCAGTGCCTCCACTCAGGGTGCTTTACGTGGGTGAGATGGTGCTGGGTGTAGCCCTCTGAGCTGCTACACCACCCACGATGACCAGTTACCTTCCCCCAGACATGCCCCAATACACAGCTCCCCACATTTCAACACTTTGAATTTAAAGGCTCTCTCTAATAATATGCTCACACAGGATTTCAAACAACAACAAGATATTTATTTCGGAGGGAAATAAAGGAGCTAGGAAAGGGAAACAGGAGGAGTAGAGGATATCTTACCGTATTTACACATGTACAGAGATCATTTTGGAATTTGCTGGTGAACCCTCCAGCTGGGTGGCTACATATTAACAGGCAGACATAAATCACATTTTACCATTCGACTTAAGACATCCAGCTCCCTGACTTTCCAGCTGCTGATAAATCAGATGTTAAACATAATTATTAATATTATCCATACTGGTACCAGTCCCAGATACAGCAGAAACCCCGCAATATCATACCATACTGGTTAAACAGATACCACAGTCCAAGATGTTGCAGGCCTGATGGAGTTGCAGCTGGTTGAGGTGGCTGGCTATTAATTTGAGGGTGGGGGCAACTTGGAAACAGATTTTTGTAAAGCAGCAAATTACTATCTACATCCACAACAGGGATTGTCCTGCACTGTTGCAGACAAAGCAGGGATTGCCCTGCACTTGCAGACAAATCAGGGATTGCCCTGCACTCGCAGACTTATGAACATTCCAGAATAAACTATGTGGATCTTACATCCAGAACATTCAGCACAATATTTGAAAGTCCCATCCAATGCAATGAGAGTGATGCTTCTGTCAAGCATCCTAAATGCAGTTTAAACACAGTCACATCCAGTACTTTATACACCAAAAGGCATCCATCCAGGGAAAGTTGGCAACAACACTTTTATCAAGCATCCCATACTTTAGTCACAGGCAGTCACATCCAGTACATTCTATATACCAAGAACATTATCCACAAGCGGAGTCCTATCCAGCACGTCTAGACATTTAACACTTATACCAAGCACTCTTAGACGAAATTTTGTTCAGACACAGGTACATTCTCCTCAGGGTAACTTAGACATTAATATGCTCTAGGGCCTCCTGTCTCATGAAGTGGCAAGCATGTCTTGGCAGACAGCTCCACGATGGCAGGACTCTAACTCATAGCTACACATTTATATGATTCACTAAGCCCAGCATCTTGCCCCAGCATCTTGCTGCACCTGCAACTTAGCCATTTGGGCCACAGACAAGATGCATCCATTATTTGAACTAGGCAGTCTCTTATGGGGTTAGTAGCCCAGAGTGATGACTTCAATACTTCACACTTAACAGCACACATTTCTCAATGGGGCATGGAACCCCCAAGATTACTTGCTTAGCTTCTCCCTCGCACCTGGGAGTACGAGGGTACTCACTCAGGTCCTCCAAGGGTCTCATCCGCAATCAAAGGCATCCTGAAGACTTCTTCGGCTCTCTCACCGCTGAGGTACTTGGTCAGTGCTCTCACCACTGCATGATGTCATCTGGTCTGGTCAGCACTCTCACCGCTGCTGGACATCTGATTCTTTGGTCCACATCTTTCCCCGACGTGGGAGGGAAGGCTAGCCTCTGGAGTACAGTACTGTCAACCTCCAGACTAGCTGTTGCAGAAAGACCAATTATTGTAACTAGTTAACTGTTAACTAAAGAAAATAACAAATGCCCCCTGAAGACTGAAAGGGCTTGAATTAAGTGGCCTAGGCCTGATAGCATGGCTGGAGCCTGAGCCCCTCCCCCATGGGGGATTCCCAGCAGGCTGGAGCCTGCTCTGCTGCTCTATCTCTCTCAGCTCTGCATCTCTGAATCTCCCTCTGAATCTCCAGACAAACTGGCAACATTGTCTCTTTATAGAGCTCCTAGCTCAACTCCAGATTGGTGGCAGGGATGGGGTGACATGTCTCCAAGTTGCTGATGGACCTGTCAATCAGAACACTCGAGGCACAATTGGGTTGTGGAATTTGCGCCTAAAACAATATCCCTTTAAGCCCCGATAAGCACTTGGGTGCTTACCCATGAGATGCAGTGAATGTCCCACAAGTCCTGGCTTTCTATTGCTGCAATTCCAATTGTCTGTACTGCTGGCAATGGCTGCTTAACCCACTGTCCCTTATAGCAGATTAGATACAGTCCTGAATAATGTCCTGGTGCAGCCAGAAAGAAGTAATTATTTGTCTCAAATGCCCCACAGTTCTATAGCTAAAAGGCTGTACTTGCATTGGCTGCACAGATGAAAAACATGGCTCTTTTGCTTTTCCTATCGCTACTGCACTTATGCAAGCTCCCCTTGCAGCAGCTGACAGGCTGACACACAGAGTCCCAGATACTGGAATTGCCAGTAAAACAATACTCATTTTAACTTTAAACACTTTTCCCCACATGCACAGTATATTCTCAACAAGCAGCAACAGTTCCATTATTTAAAACATTTTAATTCTTTACTTTTCGGCTGGAGCTGAACATAGCTACCCTGGGGGCAGCCAGATACACTGTTATGCATTATTCAGATGACCGGGGCCCTGCACAGGCATACTCAAATGAGCCCCGGTCAGAACTCCTTTAATTCCCGTCTGAGCGGTCCCCCAGCAGGCTGTCTGTGGTCACCGGGTCCCAAATAGTTGGAAGGGATCCCAGGACCCACGGCACAGTCCCTGAGGCGACCGCAAAACAAGCAGCTCCACATCAAAGGCGCTTTGCGCGCCAATGCGACTTCCGCTGCCCTGGAGACAACGCTTTTGCAGCAGGAGCCCGCAGTCAGCAGTTTAAGCCACGAGGGGCTGGATTTTCATTTGACTGCAAGCTGGGGCACACATGAGGGCAAACAGGACCTGGGAAGCCAGAAAAATTAGAAGCCAAGTCAGGAGAAGCCCGAGAGACAGCAGGAGAAGGACAGAACAAAACGGGCTAAAGTAAACCCAGACTGGCATTTCTAGGAACCCCCATTTGCAAGGGGGTTACACATGTGGTAGAGGGAGTGGAATGATCTTAGAGTCCTCTCCAAGACCTGAAGGTTATTGAGGCTATCCTGCACATCTGCCCCAAACAGCTTCTATCCTCTGAATAGGGCATCAGAATGAATTGCTGAGTGTCAACAGCAAATCCTGACACCCTTAGCCAACCAGGCCTCCTGAGGCAGATGCCAGATGCAGTTGCTCTGGCTGAGGCATCTGAAATGTCACTGGTAGACCTTAGAAGGTGTTTGCCTATGTCAGCCCTGGTCTGAAGGGCCTTGAGCATCTTCTATTTCTGGGGACCCTCTGGAAGGTCCTGAACAGCAGCTTTAGCCTTTTTCCAGAGGGTATTCTGGTATTTGACTATATGGGCCTGGTAGTTTGCTATTCTAAGACCCAGTGTAGCAGAGGCAAAAGTTTTCTTTCCCATTAGGTCCAGTTTTCTTGACTCCTTATCTGGGGGAAGAG
This sequence comes from Neoceratodus forsteri, assembly GCA_016271365.2. Lineage (NCBI taxonomy): Eukaryota > Metazoa > Chordata > Ceratodontiformes > Ceratodontidae > Neoceratodus > Neoceratodus forsteri. The sequence goes on along the minus strand of CM057456.1, from coordinate 660,087,795 downwards.
TACTAAGATACTTAAGTACTTTAGACCTATCATGGGCTGCCTTTATCACCACTGAATCAGTCTCAAGTTGTCCTGAGAAAAAAGGCTTTTCTGAAGGGGCCTGGTATAGTTTGTCTGCCTTCCTGGGCATGAAACGGATCAAACTGGGTCTATGCCAGACTGCCAGTGCAGCCAGTAGAGGAGGGATTATGAGGGTGGAGATTCTGGAATTTCTAGGAACTCCCCTAAATTCCTCCTAGTAATATCCTCCTCCTCAGCATCGAACCCCATTGCAACCTGGAGCAGCCTCATCATCGAGAGGAAAAAGGGGTCTTCATGGAGGGGATCTGGGAGTATAGAGTGTAGAGTCCTCACTCTTGGAAGAGACAATAGAGCCAGACCTTGCCCATTCCATATCCTCCTCCTCCTCCTCTTCCTCATCTGGAGGAATGAGGTCAGGATTGTACTCCTGCTCCACATTGATGGACTCAGAAGGTGTCAGAGAGGGAAGTGAAGGTGTCAGCATCCTGGGGTGTACAGGGTGTTTCCGCCAAGCAGGCTTTGACGGGGGGGCTGATCCCTGTGGTCTCAGTGTCACCGGGCCTGGAGGAGGAGAAATAAAGTGCTGCATAATCTCCACAGAGAAGGTGAGCACTGTCAATGTCTCCGGTGGCCTGATTAGAAGCAGCACCTTGTGGTGTCAACGGTGGTTGCCGCAGCCCCAAATTCGACTGGTCGTCGCTCGTTGAGATAGGACTGGTGGAACTCACTGCCAGCTGACCTTGAGGGTTCTGAGGTCTGAGCGGCAGGGCTTGCTGCATTAATGAGGGTGAACCTGACATCAACAAGCCTTTGCTGGCCATAGTAAGTCCAGCGGAAGTATCTGCCAGAGCCCGTCTAGGGGGTGATGAGGTCTGGGTGGCAGGAGACAGCGACGCCAAAACTACTGACGGTGCAGCTGTGGTTGGCGCTGAAGGATGCGGTGACTGGGAGCACATCCGGGGGGTTTATCCTTTATCCATTCCCTCTCCCAGTGCCCATGCTTTACTTAGGACTTGTCCTGGGCTTTGGAGGACTGTGAGCCCGAGGAATGGGCTAGTGATGGGGCAGAGCTCTTTCCGTGGAGCTCTCTCTCCATTCTGGCTATCTGTTGGTCTAGGAATAAGGTTATCAGGGCCTTCTGACATCATCGCCGGGTAGCCTGGTTAAACTTTAGGCAAATCTTGCAGGTCTTAATGTCCTGACTTGGTCTGAGACAGCAAACACAGACATTGTGCTTATCACTGGAGTAGATTTTTCTACCACTCTTACAAAAGTGGAAGATTTTACTGTGTCTTTCATTCTCGACATACACAATTACATGCAATCACTTTAGGAAAAAGTTATAGCTAAAGGGTGAGAAAAATAATAAAAGTAAGAATTTGGTGGTTGACTGTAGTGACGATGTTCTCCATGGAGTCCATGTGAGTATGGTCGATGGTGGGAAATTGAGGAGGGAGAGGGGCTGCCCACATATTTATACAGTACAACGTCAATGTCTGATGTCATCGTGGGCTGCCCCTAGTAGACTACTAGCAATAAGTTTTCCAAGTGGTCCTAGCACCTGTCAGCTACTGTTCCATAGGTGTGGCCTGATGAAAGAGATATTCCCATAGAAGATCTGTAAGTACCTCCCCACCCATCTTATACACAATCCCCTGGTTACCTTGCCCCAGGTGCATGACTGCACTTTTTGGCATTGAAACCCAGCTGCCACTCCCAAGACCAAGGGAGAGAGGAAATATGATCGAGACCTTCATGTTCCTTAAAGGAATTAAGATAGTGAATTATGGGGAACTATTTAGCCTGAACACTAACTCGCGGTATCATGGACTTGAGTGGAAAATAACAGAAGGTAGGTTTGGAAGGGGTGTGAGGAAGTACTACTTTACAGAAAGGGTGGTGGAACAATGGAACAGTCTGTCAGCCAAGGTGGGGACAGAATGAAGAGTATAGTGGTTGCTCAGAGCGACAGAATCAAGAAAGAGAATGGAGGGGAGGACAGGGAGGGTTAGTGCCCTGGAGGAACAATACGTTCCAGGGCTTATAGGGAACTCGGGCAAACTGAATGGGCCACTGGTCTTTTTCTGCTATCACTGTCTACGGTTCTATGTTTCAAATTTTCAGCATAGTCTTTTTATGACCACTCTTTCTGAACATGATGGGTGCCATTTATAAAACAGTGGCCGAAAAGTTATTTCGTACCACAAGTGTGAAACACATTTTGGCCAGGATCTGCAAAATGACAGCTGTCACATTCATAAGGTGGTGTGAAAAAAATGGCTGTGTTTAAAATTTGGGGTCACAATACTGAAAATTACCAAGTTTATGAACTTGTGGTGAAAAATTTCAAGGTACATGAATAACTGTTTTTTTATATTTTTACCTCAGATTTTAAATATAGCCTTCTTATAAGCCCAGCTCATGAACAATGGTGAAAAAACTTTGAAATCCTGCCCAAAAGGTTATTTCATGCTACAAGTGCAAAAATACATTTTGGCCAGGATCTGAAAAATGACAGCTGTCACGTTCATTAAGCTGTGTGGAAAAATGGCTATATTGAAAATTTGGGATCAAAACATTGAAACTTGCTAAAGTTACGAGTTATGTAGAAAAATGTTAATGTACGCTCATAGCTTTGTTGTTTTCAAATGATTTATCTCAAATTTTCAACACAGCCTTCTTGTGACCCACCTCATGAAGAAGGGTGGAGGCAACTTTCAAATCCTGCCCAAAAGTTGATTTTGCACAGCAACTGCAAAATCACCTTTTGGGATGAACTGCCATTATTTCACCACCCTTGTTCATGAGGTGGGGTCCCAAAAAGGCCATGTTAAAAATCTGGGGAAAGAGTATTTAAAAATGACTAAATTACAGTATGTATTCAAAACCCATTGAAATACATTGAACTGTAGGATACCCGATTTTGCTCAGTTCCTGGTCCAGCATTGAAGAGTAAAGACATGTCTCCAGACTAGAGAGGAGTACAGCATTGAACCTCCAGTAGGTAAGTAAGTAAGAAGTGTGGGGGGGGGGTTGTGGGTTGGTGGGTGTTGAGTCGGAGGAGCAAGTGGATTAGGGTAACAGCGGCCATGGCAGGTAGTGGCAACAGACATTGTTGAATGGTTTTCTTTTTTACAGGGTGTATATGAAAAAAAAAAAAAGCCTATGAGGTACTGTTTTATTTATTTCAGGTACCGACACTAGGGACTGGGCACCGCAGTATCGGTGTTATGCTTGGTGGCACTGGGGGTGGTTGCCCCGGTCTCACACAGTGAAAACAAGTAGGGTGGGGGTCAGGGTCCTAGCCAGCACTGGGGACTGCACACCCCGGTGTCAGAAAATGAAGAAGGAAGGGGTAGGAGGGATTGTTTTTATGTTAGGGCGGAGGACTACAGCAGGCTGATCATGATACTGATCAGCTCTGCTTGCTGGGCGGCATTATGTAGATCAAAGAAAAGAGCCGTCCTACGATTCAGGAGGCTCTTTTCTTTTAACTACACAAAGTTTCCACCCAGCAAGACCAGAACAGTGTCATGATCAACCTGGCTGATGATTGGTCTGACACTGTCAAGCCCCTTGCAGACTGCCCTGCATTGGACTGACAGTGACACCTCTCAAAACCCACTATCATATCATTACGTTCACTTTACGCAAGCACAAGAGTGAATATAAGATACTTTTTGCACAGATTTGCAAATATGAGCCAGCCCCACACTTGGGTTTGGGGCTCTTAGCTCTGATTGTTCCTGTATAAATGTAACTTTTGCCAATTACTATACCTTAATTATTGTGTTATATATCCCCTGAATCTCAAGTATTACTATTCTATTTATCATTGTGACCCACTCCCTTGACTAATTTATATTACTAGAGGTTGGGGTGACTCGTTGGTGACCTGAGGAGTGAGGCACAAAGAAATGAAATGTTAAATCATTGAAAGGCTGTCTAGGCTGACATTGAAAGTTGATGGTTTTGTTTATTAATATGCACAGTCAGCTCATAATTGCATTGTAATAACTGGCTTGTGTGCTTGTGTTTTTTCCCATAGAAGGAGCAGGTTATAACGGTGAACATGCGCCACCTGCTCCTTCTCTCCCCTCGCGCTGTACCTCAGCGCACACTGTCACCTGTAAAAGCTGCAGCAAAACAGAGAGACAACTCCGTCATGAGTAGAAAGCGGGTGCTTGTAAAACGGCATTCTAATCTTCAGTAAAAGCAGTTTAACTTACACACCCCACTTAAGAAAACAAACTTACTATTTTCACCATCGAAACCAGGCGACTGTAAGTAAATCACACTGTTACCCATTAACCCCACATACCAACACACCCTGCAAACCCAAAATACCTTTCAAAAAATACAGATTTTCAAAAGAATCTACACTACCTCTTCATAGAGTTCCAACACACTCCCTAATACGTAGCTAACGTACTCTCTGTCATCTCCATAGGAACGGGATCCTTGACCTCATTACCATATTTCCATGGAAACATCGAGGAAAAATTAGCAAACCAAAAACTGGACTGAAAAATACTTTCTGTACAAAAAAAAATAGCTAAGTCCTCTAAACAAATTTAAAAAAAGGTTTAACAGTTGAACCAAACTTTTCTAGTTCTCTTGTTCATACTGCCTTGTTCCGGTTTCACTCAGACAAGTCTCACACAACTCTTTTTTTTTTTTGTGGCAAAAAAACACAAGTCAGCAATTACACATAACAATACATGGGGGTGAGTGAAAAATGAGAAATTATGTCCACCTTCAAGCGGATGTTTCACTCGGGTTTATGTAGCATCCCACACCTCGGGTGGGCATAATTTCTCAATATGCACTCTTCCCCATGCATTATTGTATATGTAATACATGGATGATCTAATTTCCCCACAGGAATCCAGTGCAAAAAATTCCTATAATACTATAATTGTGATGTTATCTTTACCATACTACCATTGTTGTTGCATCACAACCATACAATTATGAGACTGAACATTCAGGAAACCCCTTGTGTCTAGCCCGAGTCTGGTTCTACTTCAGCTACAACACCAAAATGGCAACAAAGAAAAAGTTTTCTATCCACAAGCCTTTGCTTTAGAAAAAAAAATTAGTTGCTGGGCTCCATGAGAATGCGACGTAAGACGCGTGAACATGAGTTGCGAGGTGAATGATCGAGACTTAATCAGAGATTTCCAAACAAGCTCAGATCCATATATTACAAAAAGTAACAAATAGATGTATGAAAACTTGTCAAAATACCATCCCGAGGTTCTGGTGACATGTTGCAAGCTCTTTCAAAAAAAGAGATGTGCAAGGCGGCTCACAGAGGAATGTGAGGAAGTATTTCTTCACATAGAGGATTGTAGATGCATGGAACGGCCTTCCTGAGGAGGTCGTAGAGTCAAAAACAGTGGGGGAATTCAAGAATGTATGGGACAGACATAAGGCAATTCTAGTGGGGGGGTGGGAGGAAGTAGGCTGTTGGTTAACTAGGATCTGCAGCTTATCCGTTAGATAGGGAAATGGGCACACTAGGTGGGCCAAGCGGTCCTTATCTGCCATCAAATTCTATGTTTCTGGGTTTCTATGAACTTTGTCCTTGAGGGTCTCAGATCACCAGAACCTCTCAATGGTAATATTGCCTCACAATGCATTCTTCCCTACCTATTATTCTATTTGCCCCAGCATACACTGGTTGTCACAGAAAAGACCCTAGGGCCTCGGATGAGGAGACCTCCATAATGGTATCCTGTTGGTAGACTTTTCTACAATTCCTTTTGCAGACAACAAACACAGTATTTCCACCATTTCTAGGGGCAGGTGCAGATGTGCAGCTTTACCAGCCTGTAGGTCTGTTGCCACTACCCTTGGCACCTAAACCGGAGTGTCTCAGGCCTGGGTGGACTCAGAGACTCCAGGGCTCTACTGACTGTGGCCACAGCCAGTAGGGCTTCCAGACTTCATGCCCCATCTGGTGTCCCAAGTCCAAAGATTTGCACAGTAGCTTCCAAACTGTGCCTTTATTAGTCCCTGGCCCCAGCCCTGCTTTTACATAGACTGGAGACCTGCCAAAACTAAAAGTATTTATATCTCAGTGGTTATACCCCAAAATAAAACCAGCCTTTTTCTACCCAGGTGGTGTCACCCCCACCTCTGCCTGGACACCAGGAGGCACAGACCACCTGAAACAGTGCTCCATACATTTCCCTTTGAAATATTTTACCAGAGCTACGGCTAAAGCTATTGGTGCATACTCATTGAACCATTCTGGGAATGTGACCTCGCTGGATCTTAAACCTCTTGGCTACCACCAGTTCCTTCTGGGCCTCACTGTGGTTTCCCCACCCAGGCTGAAATCCCAGCCCAGAGGTCCCTCAAAACAAGCCCCTCTAGAAGTCTCCTTCTCAGTCAGCAAACTGAAATATAAAACTGCTACTAGAAAACAGCTCCTTGCACTATTAACATTTAGCTTTTCCAGCTTAGAACTGCAGGTTTAGACTTGCTGCACTAGTACCTACTATGCACAAAGTGAAATGCTACGAAATCTTAATGTGCCACCAAAACTTCTGCTAACATGAATTAGGTGAGAGAAGTAAAAAAATACTGAACACTTTCCATTATAGACCTTGTGGAGTTATTTTATGTACCATTTCCACTTTAGAATAAAGACACGTAACTGTTTTACTGCAGTGACATTGTTGCATACCTGATGGAAAAAATAAATAATTGGAAACCTTACCGCTGAGACGAACTTGACACGATGTTCACAAACACTTGTGCAGCCGCCGAGTTCCGCTTGCCACTACCCACAGTCAATGTGAACACATACTGGTCAAAAGCACTGTTAAAGAGGGCAGCTTGCAGTGTGATAATGGGGGTGTTGCTGTCCAGGGGGCTGAGCACCCCTGAGCTAAAGCATGATGATGAAAGGCCACTCACTGCTGCACAACTAAAATAGAACCTGTTGGTGAAAAATAAACTGAGGTCATAAACAAACCTTCATCTCTCTTTTTTTTTTTTTTTTTTTTTTATCAAGTCATTATTTATCCTCTCCTTCACTGCGGAGCAGGTGGCAAGTCGTCCGGACCCACCGGCACCTGCACTCCTGGACCAGGTCTGGTCCACGACACGCTCTTCCCACACAAGCCCGGCACATGGAAACCCCTCCTCGGGGACCTGGAAACCTGGGACTTGGGGGGCGCACGTCTTATGTCCAGGGCTGCAGGGCACGGCCATCAGCCGCCACAATAGCCCTACAATTTTCCACCATGTTTTTTCCCCACGGAGCTGGTTATGCAATGGCATCAGTGCACTAACGTGCTGATGCCCGCCGCGCTCCCCCTTGACTGTGCACACCCTCGCAGTGCCCCTGACCTCTGCCAGGTGCCACTGCAGAGTGATGCAATGCCCCTACCCACCCCAGAGGAAGGAGAGCTCTCATGGGACGCTTAATCCTTCCTCTCCCCTGCTGAGCCCCGCCGACCTGGGTCCGTTCCCGAACCCTGGTCGCCAGCATGCCGCGAGGTGTGGCGTCCAGCGCCTCAACCCTCAGTGCCACCGGGCCGGCAAGCTGCAAGTATGCTTATCCATTCCCCCACCCTGGCAGCAATCTCAATCTCATCATCCCTCCCAGCCCCGCCCCAGTTCAAAACAGTAAACCATCATCCCCTTATTTCAAAGCACCCAGTTCCCCCTTCTGCCCCGATGCTACCCTTAAAATGATACGAGATTAAGTCAAGCTTAGGGCAACCCACACAGACCCTCCCACCACATCAGCTGTAACCTTCTTGAGTCCTTTCTACAAAGTCTCAGCACTGAAATCTAGCAAATATTTCTGTAGTAACCGCTGTTTTCAACCTAATCTGAATGATTTGCTCAGAAATCAGACAAACACATCTGAATCCTGCTGCCACTCTCTGACTGTGCATGCATGCCCCCTCTCCCCAAGGAGCACATTCTACAGCAGAGTGACCATCCTTTTGAACAAGAAATCACCCATGTGACCTGCTTTCTAGCATGGACTTCTCCTGTGAAATTTCACCACTGCATGATTACACAAAGTCCCAACTCATGCCCTTTGTGATGAAGACTAAGCAAAAAATGTGCATCTTTTTCTACTTTGCATGAAAACTCCATACGGTGTAGTGGATGGACTTGCTCATCTGTACTATAAATGCAAATACCATGAAAGTAGACCATGCAGAACTGTCAGGAGAAAGCGGAGCTCACCTTAGGGCTGCTCTGGGATCATCGGGATCATAGGATGCCGACCCATTCAGTGTTATCATGGAATCTGCCCTCTTGGCAAGGAACAGATTGGTTCCTCCTACAATCACGCTGACTGGTGGTGTAGGGATCACTACCATTGGCACGGTGTAATTACTGTAAACAATATTCCCGGCAATCTGAACCTGTGCCAAATCAGAAAGAGACATCTCATGAAACAGTTCTAAGCATGGAAAGGCTGTCTGATTTTTCTGACAAGCTATTTATTATATGAACCCCCTGTTTCCGCCCCCATAACCTGAAGCTGATGCAGAATGCTACAGTCTAGACGTTAGCAAAAACTAGTTGCACTGACTATATTAGAACAGTGCTGCACAAGCTGTGCTGGCTGCTGGTGAAATTATACAGCCTGATCTAAACAGAGTGATGCTGTGTGCTGTCTACAGTACATCTCTGAGCTCTTTGTGCCATACACCCCAGTCCCTCCCTTACATCCTCACGCAAAGGCCCTCTAGTCTAGTAGCACCACATTCTATGTTGAAACAAGCTTTAGACTGAGCTTTCTTAGTCTATCGGCTCCTCTGCTGAACTTACGTCCCGTGTAACATTCATTAAGCCCTTACTCTGCCTTTTTAAATTTATTTATTTAAAGGTTTTACCAGGAAGGCATGCAGAGCAGACTACTGCTTGATTCCAGTTGTGCCCTGGGGGTAGGGTGAGAGGGAGTATAGATATATTTTACATGTTCAGACACATGACAAGATAGACATACAAGATAAACATACACGGTAAAGTGCAGTTCTACAGGCAGTTGTACAAGGCATTTGACGGTAGGATATAGTTACAGGTTATATTACAGTGGCAAGGCATATGACAGGAAAAATAAAGGAGCAGTACATAGTAAGGGTTCACCCCTATTTCAGGTGGTCCTGATTACCTGGTCGTAAGCTCGCATGGGTGCATGAGCAGATGGGCTAGAAGTGTTTTTTTGAGAATTGAGATGCTGACTGGAGTAGGTGTGCCAGATATCATAGGGAAGTGAGTTCCAGAGTTTAGGCATGCGATATATGAATGCTGCCTGGCCTGTCGAGGTTGATATGAGTGGAATGGACAGTTGACGCGAGTTGTTTTTCCTCAGTGCATAGCCCCTGGAAGGCAGGGGCCGAGAGGACAGAGGTGAGATATGGAAGGAGGGACTGCATCCAGTATTTGGCTGTGAAACTGGTGCTATGGGAGTGACACTGGTCCTGCAATGAGGGGAGGTCTAAGTTGAGGTATAGGACACAGTGATGGGTGTTTGGAGTACAGTCAAGGGCAAAGCAACAGAAGGAATGGAAGAGGGGGTCCAGTCTGGCTAGAGTGGACTTAGGGATGGCACTATAGACTACATCCCCATAGTCAAAGATGGGGAGAATCATCATCTGCACAATGGCACGGAGAGCCGGCAGTGGCATGCAACCACGATTACAGTACAAAGCGCCTAGCTTGGGGCGAAGCTTTTTGTGGATGGCATCAATATGTGTGGATAAGTCTAGGTGTTGGTCAAGCCAGACCCCATGATATCTGCAGGAGGTGCAAGTCTCAAGAGTAGTCCCATCCAGGATGTGGAAGGAGGGGGTGGAGGGCTGCCTTGAAAGTCTCTTCCTTGTGCCGAAGGTCATAGAGACAGTTTTCCTGGCGTTGAGAAAGAGCTGATTTGAGTGAAATCAGCGTTGAACTGCATTGAAGTCCTGCTGGCGTCTGGTCACTATATCAGAGGTCGAGGGGCCAGATGTGTACAGTACTGTATCATCCGCATACATGTGAATGGATGTGTGAGGGTATACAGAGGGCAGGTCATTGAGGAAGATGGAGAACAGAAGTGGGCCAAGGACAGAGCCTTGCGGTACACCAGAGATAACAGGGAGGGAAGCAGAGGTGGCGTTGCCAATTCTGATGGATTGGGATCTGCCTATCAGGTAGGAATGAGACCAACTGGTGGCCATGCTTGAGAGCCCTGCGAGAAAGAGCTTAGATAGAAGAAGTGAGTGGGAAACAGTGTCGAAGGCTTTAGCCAGGTCGACAAAAATGGCAGAGGTAATATGGCCTCTATCCATACCAGTGAGGATGGAATCAGTGAGTCTTAGGAGAGAGGTGGTGGTGGAGTGGGACTTCCTAAAGCCAGACTGGAAAGGTGTGAAAAAAGAAGAGGAATGAAAACAGAAGGAGAGTTGTGAGAGGATTAGGTGTTCCTGGATTTTAGCCAAGAGAGGTAGGAGGGAAATCGGGTGGTAATTACCTGGAGCAGAGGGGTCTTCCTCTTTAGGAAGTGGGATGACTGTGGTGTGCTTCCACTCTTTGGGGATAGCGGCTAGAGAGAATGAGGGGTTATAGAGTGATGCCAGTGGGACAGCTATGGCTGGAGCCAACAAGTATAACAATTTGGAGTCCAGGCCAGTAGGGCATTTGCCCTTGACGGGATTAAGGGCAAGTAGGGCTTTGTGGACTTCAGCAGGGGAACTTAGATGGAAGGCAAAGGGTGTGCCAGCTGGGGGAACTTTGTTGGGGGGTGGTGTTGGAGAGTTGGGGTTGGGGAGTCCGGATTGAGGGAGACCAAAAGTGAAGAGGTGCATTCAGTAAAGAAGGAATTGAAGTGAGAGGTCACTTCAAGTGGGTTTGTAATCATGGAGCTGCCTACATTTCGAGCAGAGGTGGGGGGCTGAGAGGGGTGAAGAGAGATTAAACCACCTTCCAAAATTTTGATGGCTGGCTTAGGTAAGTGTTGAAAGTGTCACTGAAGTATTTAGCCTTTGAGCTATGATTTTGTCTAGTACAGTCATTACATAGGACACGATACTTTTGTTGGTGCACCGGAGAGCCAGAGACCTTGAAATTCTTCCAGGCCTCATCCCTGTCTGTGAAGAGGGTCATCATGTCCATAGAAATCCATGGCAGGTGGGCACCCCTCACCCAAGCTCGTTTGAGAGGGGCATTTGAGTTCTAGACAGCGGTGAATCTGGCCTTGAAAAACTCACAGGCGGAGTCGACAGAATTAGCCCTGGGGATAAAAGACCAATCTATGTTAGACAGATCATGTAGGAGAGATGCAAGGTTCAAGGATTTGAAGGATCTGGTAAGGATGGTTCAGGGGGGGGACTTAGGACAATGGATTTTCCTAACTGAGTAGATCATGTGATGGTCACTTAGGGAGTCCTGTAACAGTCCTGAGGTGAATACAAGATGTGGGTGCGAGGTAAGGGGCCAGTCCAGGAGAGAGCGGTTAGGTGAATTATGGTTAAGACGTGTGGGCTTGATGATAAGTTGAGACAGGTTTAATGCTGCCGCCTGATTCTGCAGCTTGGAACTACTACTTGAGAGACAGTTTTGGTTGAAATCACAGAGGATATGTAACTCACCCCCAGCGGCCAGTGTTGTAAGGGTGTTCAGGTGTTCCAAAATAGAGGGCATACTTGAGTCAGGAAAGCAGTAGGATCCAGCAATAAATATGGGGCAGGTGTGGGCGAGGGAGAGTTTAATGAATAAAGTGTTGATGGTGTGCGTGGGTCTGGGCAGTGGGACCTGTGTAAACTGAAGTGAGGAGTTAATTCCCTACAAAGCTCAGCAATAACCAGCATGACCTTTGGACTCTGAAAAGGAAACTGCTTGGAGGAGTTTGCTCTTCCAAAAGATGAAGTCCATCTCAAAACATATTCATTTATATAAACACATTGCACCAATAATTGAATAATTATATAATTAAAGTAATATGATCAAGAAGATGACTCACTGAGTCACCACCTTAATCTCACTTTAAAAAAAAAAGCTAAAATTTGTATAAAATTTAAACTGAGTGTAACTCCCTTGTGAGTTACTATGCCTTTAAGGCTCCCTTGCTTGCTTGTGCATCAAAGACGTTCACTGTCGCCACCAGAGCTGACACTGGCATGGCAACAGTTGGACTTGGAGTCACTAGAGCTACTGAGCGACTGCGTCGGATGTGAGTATGCACCTGTACAGGACTGACTTGAGGAGTGATATGATGTTTGAACTGCGTACTTTGTGTAAATGAAGACTTTGGTAAAGACTGCCTCTGGAACTACAAAACAACAGCCATGTTCAGCTACTGTTGACCTGCATTGCCATGGCAACATGGTCGAAGGGTAGGATGCCCACCAAACAGGCATGTTTTCCAACTCAGGGAGCAACAGAGGCTCATGGACTAGAGGTGGATTCGCTAATGCAGGTGCATTTGTAGCAGCCAATTGCCTGTCATATAACTGACCTCCAGGACTGTTTGTCCTGACTGATGGCCTGAATTGGCCAACTGGATTTGCTTTTGCCTCTGTGAAGAGCAGGAGTGGAGCTTCTCTCAAGGCAGATATGTGTAAGATCTCACTGGAGCCAGATTGCTGTCTGGAAGTGGATGAAATTCCACACTTCACGGCAAAAACTTTGCAATTCAGGTGAAGTCGAAGTTTCTCAGGTCTGGGGAAGCTTTACAAAGCTCTGCGAAGTGCAAATTTTCATCGCTTTGCGTGAACTTCACTGGCAAAGTTTTATTTCTTCACACCTCTATCCATCTTAAGTTGCTAGGACATAGATGATTTTCACTTGTTTTAATTGTATCTGTATAATATTAACATATTCACATTTAGCTTTTCTGTTCTTTTAAAATGTTTAAACTACAGAATATTTTTTGTAGATGTGTGCTCCCAGACTATCAGCTGATTTTAGAAGTTTCAATTTGTTTACATGTCATAGAGTTATCCTGAACTCTGGATCTAAAGGGTCTGAGGTTCTTGTTGTTCATGATTATTATCCTTCACTGTCTCCTAACTGTATACCACTGGTCCTGGTCGTTGCTGTTTTGCCCAGCTCTTCTACTGCTTATAAACGGAACTCTGTGAGATTACAGCAACAATGGAGTCCCTAACTGTATTACTGTTATTGTTTATTGCTGCTTGTTCTCTAAGTATTGAGGGGGCAGGGGGCAAGGTGATGTGTCCTTTCCTGAAGGACTTTGAAGTAGAAATGCCAAGCTGTGATACAGTAGCATGTTTTGATGTGAGGGGGCAAAACTCATTGTTAATGATTACCCTCCTCCTGAGGGTCAATAGCTCCCTCTCAACCTTATTAATTGCTATGGCCCAAATGCTTCAGCATAAGGTACTTTCTGGGGCAGGGAGGTATTTAAAAGAAGTCCTTCTCTTTACAAGGCAAGTTTTATGGGTGCCAGGTTCCTTTTTAGGGCCTATATCATGTTAAATTTACTTTTGTATGGGCATGGCTGGATTAACCTGTATGCAAATTACGCCATGGCGTAGGCCCCCAAGGTTCAGGAGGGCCCCCACTTTTAACTTATTTACAGTTACTTTCTTTGATTCCGGCTGTACTGGGCGGCCGCCGATGGGCCGAATTGCCCAAAAAGCAGCCCCCTCCTTGCAGTCAGTCAGCCACCCGACCCACTGAGTCAGCTTGGTGAGTGATGACCCCCATCCGCAGCCACTCTGAGCAAGCAAGCCTCTCAGTTTCTCCGACAGCTGCTCCAGCTTCACCTCTGATCCACCCTGACCCCACCACACACGGCCAATCATGTCCACCAGAGGTCCTCTGGAGGTGTGGCTACTGGGGAGCAGGAATCGGTGTGTGCATGTGCGTGGCATCAGAGCGTGTGGTTGGGTATCGGCGAGGAGTAGAGGAGGAGAACAAGAGAGAGAGCTGTGGCGGTCAGTCATCGGTGCCGTTGGTTGGTCTCGTCTATCAAAGAAGAAGAGTCTCTGTCTAAAGACACAAAAGTAGAGAGAGAGAGAGTCTGACCAGGCCACAGGGGGCCACCCAGAGTCAGATTCAACTTCAGTGCAGTGTCACATGCTGCTGCTGGTGTTTTCAGTGTAGCCATTAGCTAGGGTCAGTCAGTGCTGCTGCTAGTTGAGCCTTTGGTCCTGCTGTGACTGTGAGGAGTCCTCCCATGCTGGGCCATGCTGCAAGGCTGAGTCATGTCACCGCCGCCTGTGTGATCTTGAGGAAACAATCAAGAGGACAGACTGGACTAATCACATTTACATTCACATCAGTCAGGCCACACCAGGTATGTTGTGTTGACTAGTCCTCTGCGTGCTACAGTGTCCAAGCCATTTGTGCTGCAGAAATAACTAGTTTTATTACATTGGAGAAACAAACTAAGCTGTGGTTGCCTCTGGTCATGGTCTGCCTGTGAGTGTTCAGTAACCTGAGTAGTGTACTGATGAGTCTTTAATAAGATTTGAGTTTGGCACTGAGTGGACCATGGGTGCTAATAAGTCACCTGAGGGGAACTAACTTGTGGGACTTGCTCTTGCTGGCACAGTTTTGGCTTGGTTTGATTTGAGTCATATACATTACTGGGAAGTTGCAGCAGGTTGCTTTAGGAAACTTAATCTCTGAAGTGACTGAAATCAACACCTGCAGGGTTCTTAAGGCTCAGTCTTTTTGGCACAACTCTGTTTAGCTGCTTTGGCATCAGTGACTTGGAGTAGGGACAAGGCTGTGGCAACTCAGCATTGACAGCAAAGCAACTTTTAAGTTGACAACAAAACTATAAATGACAATGGAGATGGAGGAGAGGAGACAGTGGGAGAACAGACAGAACTGAGGACAAAGATAGCTGCACAGAGGGTGATTGTGGCAGATGCATTGCGGAGGCAAGGAGCTTGAGCATGTCTCAGGTTTGGAGCTCGAAAGAGTCTTGAGCAGGGAAATAATGGAAGGGAGCTGTGAGCCCCACAGACTGCTTCAATACATGCTTCGTTTTTTTGGTTTTGGCAGAGAATAGGTATTCAAGGAGGCATGTGCAGGGAGATCGTGGCAGCTACAATCCCCATTTTTATTAATTTATTTATGTGGAATTTGAATTTGATATCGGGGAAGGCAGGGCACACTAATTGAAGTCTAATGTCCAGGTGTGTCTCAGGAGAGGGAAGACAAGAGGATCCATAATTAATAATTCATAATTATTAATAACAAACATAGTTACAAGGCACAGTAGTGACAAGGGAAAAACAAGATGAGTTATAGGTAACTAAAAAGTGGAAATTTACAAAATGTTAATATTGTACTGATAAAATGTTTCTTTGTGCAGTAATTGGTCATTCTGAATTGTGTTGCTTATAATCAAGGGCTTGTGACCTGTCAAGTCTTGTGGCATAACACATAGTACAGTCAGACCTGGTTAATCCATACACATTTGTGTTGGCCAATTTTGTTACGTAACACAAATCTACGTAGTAACCAGACAGTGATAATAAGGAGGTCAATAGCCCAACAAACAATCTGTATGCAGTGTTTTTCATTCAGATAATCAGACATATGGATTAACAAGGCATGGATTAATCAAGTCTGACTGTATTATAAACCACACCCTGCTTGAGTACCCTGGTTGTTACCGCGTTTCCGGCCCGGCACTGCAGAAGAGTGGGATGTTGGCATTTAGGGGCCCACCGGGCCACAAAATATGACTTGGAGTAGGGCCCCCATATCCATTAATCTGGCCATGTGTATGGGGGATATTAACCCTAATCCTGGTCCCAATGATAGTTCCCTAAAAGATAGGAACAGTGCTCTGTTTATTCACTCAAATGTTAGAAGTACCCTCCTCAAAATGGATTTAATTAGAGACTTTGCAGTAAAGTGTGTCTCTGAATTTATGATTTTCACCAAAACCTGGTTAAGTAACAGACATGAAAATGCTGATTGCTGAGTCTAGGCTTGGAACAACTAATCTTGGACTCTGCCTACATAAATAATAATAACCCTGAGGACTCCTTCCTCATTGATTAGATCTTAACAAATTCCCCACACAACTATAAGGAGTTGGGTATGATGTCCGACTTATTCAGTGTCCATAATGTGGTGTACTGCATAAGACGTAGACACAGGGTAAGAGGTCTACCTAGATCTGTTAAATTTAGATCCTTTAATTTACCTGGCCTTCATCTCAGATATGGAAAACTTAAACTGGGGAAGATTACAGTTAAGCCCTGACGTTAATGTGGGGTGGTCATATTTTGTATCAGAAATTATGCCAATATTTAACAAACATCTTCCCCTAAAGACCAAAAAAATAAAAAAAAATGCTGCCCCACGGTATTCATCTCACTTATCGAAGTTAAAGAGGATGAAAAAAAAAGCATGGGAGAAGACTCGAGCCTCTAGGGCTCCGCAGGACTGGGAGTTTTACAGAAAATCTAGAAATATATATGCAGCTGGGGTAAGACAAGACGAGCAGGATTTTTATAAAGAGAAAACCCTGGACTCTGAAGGTGATCCCAAGAAATGTGGTCCATAATAAGGTACCTAAATGGTCTCATTAAAACTGATGCAAATGTTCAAATTTCTTTGGAGGAAGATTTTGAGTTGGGGGCCCCTCTAGCTGACAGATTCAACAATATTTTGTTGAATCCGGGAGTTTTCTGGTCAATCAGCACAAACTTTGCAAACTCTCTGGAACACAGGTGACTAAGGATGTATTCCCCTTTTTTCCTTTAACAAGACTAAAATGTATTAAGTACTCAAACGTCTACTGGAATTAAAAACTCTGGCCTGGATGGTCTGACTCCTCTTATGCTGTAATACTCTGCTCCCCACACAGCTGAGCCCCTGACTTATCTATTTAACTGGTCTCTCTCTCCTCTGGTACTATTCCTCAAGCTTGGAAGTTGGCCAGGGTTGTTCCAGGTTTTTTTTTTGGGGGTGGGGTAGCCCTAGCTGGCTGACAAACTGTCGCTCCATCTCACTACTCTCCCTGGTTTCTAAGTTATTGCAAAGATTGCTGTCAAAACAGTTGGTAACGTACTTGACCGATCACGGATTATTTGATGAGTTCCAGTCAGGATTTTGGAAGAATCACAGTACGGTGGTCTCTGTGTCAAGGGTCTTGGATGACATCAACAAAGCAATGGATTCTAGACAAATTACCAGGGCCATCTTTGTTGATCTCTCCAAGGCCTTCTACACAGTTGACCTCCAAATCCTGCTGGACAGACTAGCAGAGTTGGGTTTATATAGGGAGGCACTAAATTGGTTCTGCTGTTACCTAATTCGAAAGAGTCAGGCATCTGTGGTTAATGGAGTGCAGTCTTCCTCACTGACCATCCTGAGTGGAGTACCCCAACCATCAGTATTGGGCATGCTCCTTTTCCTGATCTATTTGAGAGCACTGGAAGGTAGCATGGGTGGCTCACTTTATCATCTCTACATGGATGATAATGGCAAGGCAAGGCAAAATGTATTTTAAAATGCCCAATCCCGGAGGCTCTGGGCGCTGTACAAACATTTAACACAGCTTCAGAAAATAGAATTATTTAAATACAAAATAATTAACAACCCAGCATAATACTACAACATATATAAAATTAATAATCAATCAGATCAATAAATAACCATTCAGTCAGAAAATGCCTGAGCAAATATGAGGGTCTTAAGGCGGGCCTTGAATACCTCTAGAGTAGAGGCCCCCTTAACCCCGAGGGGCAGTGAATTCTAAAGGACAGGAGTGGCGACACTAAAAGCCCTGTCACCAGCAGATTTCAGCCTCGTCCTTGGAATCACAAGGGGGTCTCCACAAGAAGAACAGAGGGGGCGATCAGAGAGAACAGGAACAAGAAGGTCAGACAGGTAACCAGGGCCCTGGCCATGTAGGGGCTTATTGGTGAGAAGACCCACCTTAAAGAGGATCCTCCACCTGACCGGCATCCAGTGCAGCTCATGCAGCACCGGTGTAATATGGAAGAATTTTAACTGCCCACTTAATAACTGGGCAGCTACATTCTGCATTAGCTGCAGCCTGCTGAAAGATCCTCCCACAACCCTGTGGTACAGCGCATTACAGTAGTCTAGCCTTGATGTAACTAAGGCATGCATCAAAGTGGAGAGGTCTGGAGGTGGAACAAGGGGCTTTATCTTGGCAACATTTCTAAAAATGGAAAAAAACAGAGAACAGGCAGTGGAGGATATCTGTGCCTCCATAGTTAAACTCCTATCCACAATGACACCAAGATTTTGCATCCTAGAGGAGGTCTTCAATGAAGCAGATCCTAGAACAAGTCCAGTCTCGAATTCAAAGGCCTTCCTATCATGCACTCTGTTCAACTCCACCACCAATACCTCCATCTTATCGGGGTTTAGTTGTAACCAGCTGGAGGCCATCCAGTTGTTAATCTCAGCAAGGCAGTCGTTTAGCACATCTACCGCGCTGGATGTTCTTGGGGCAAAGGAAAACTACAGCTGGGTATCATCAGCATAGCAATAAAAACCCAAGCCATACTTCCTAATGAGCCCTCCCAGGGGTAGCATGTACACTGCGAACAACATTGGGGCTAATAGCGATCCCTGAGGGACTCCGCAAGATAGGAGGCTAGAGGTGGAGGAAAATTCCCCATCACAGCCCATTGCCTTCTATTAGTTAGAAAGGTCTCAAACCAGCAGATGACGGTGCCAGTGAGTCCACGGAGATTCCTAAGGTGATCAAGCAACACACAATGGTCCACAGTGTCAAATGCTGAGGAGAGAGCAAGGAGAACAAGAATTGTCTTATCTCCTCGATCTGTCAACCTGAGGACATCATTCAGCACCCGAACAAGTGTGGTTTCTGTGCTATGCGTCACCCAAAATCCCAACTGGAAAGGTTCATATATCTCATGGGTCATGAGGTTCTCCTCCAAATGAAGTGCCACTACTTTCTCCACTACCTTCACCAAAAAGGAAAGATTAGAAATAGGGCAGTAATTTGCTGTGACCTCTGGGTCCAAAGATGGTTTCTTTAAGAGTGGTCTCATCAATGCCTCCTTCAAGGCGTCAGGGAAAACACCTTCAGATAAGGAACACTGGACAATCAGAGCAAACACCGGGCCAACAGCGTCGATGCATCTCATCAAGAAATGCGTCAGCATTGGATCCAGTTTGCAAAAGATATGCTTCAGATTGGCCGCCACCTTGATGACTTCACTTACCTCCACTGGTCTAAACTCCCACCAACCAGGCGGAGTGCTCTTAGAACACTTCAGGTGACCACTGCCAGCTATGAAATTGCTGACTGGAGAAACGCCCTGCCGGATACTGGACGCTCTGCCTGAGAAGAATAGAGGAAACTCTTCACATTCAGCATCAGAAAAAAACTTCTTCAGCTGTAGACAGGCAGAATGAAGTAGCCGGTCCACAGTCCGAAAAAGTGTAGCTGATCAGTTCTTCCCGGCATCAATCTCCCTGGACAGGAACACTGCCTTGTTATGATTGATTGCCCCCTGGTATGCATTATAATGCATACGCAGGGCCACTTTGTCCTCTTCCAGGCTGGACTTTCTCCAGCAGTGCTCTAACCTCTGACCCTTTCTTTTCATCTCCTTGAGAGCCCCATCAAACCATGGGGACCTCAGGAAGAAAGATTTGGGTCATACACGGACAGGTGCGAGAGAGTCAATGGTGTCAGATAACACCTTATTATAGGTGCCCACCCCAACACCAACACCTCTGACATATGCATCACTCACTCTATATAGATCGGCTGCCACCAAATAACCCTCCGGGGTCAATCCCTGCAAAGGGCAACAGCTCATCATCTCTGTAGGGGGAGGGCATCCGGTGGGAGCCCCAAACATGAACTGCACCATGCAGTGATCAGACCATGCCACCCCATCGATCCTGAGATTATCTATCTCAAGCCCCAGTGAGAACACCAAGTCCAACCTGTGGCCACCCTGGTGAGTTGCATCAGAAACAACTTGCGACAGGCCCAGCGATGACAGAGTCTGGAGGCAGTTATGGGTACTGTAGTTTACACTTCAAGTTCCTCAGTCTTGGAGGTTCAAGATAGTCTTCAGAGCAGTTTTGATGGTCTCCAGGCCTTCTTCAGCTCCCCAAAACTGAAGCTAAATGCCTCCAAGTCTAAACATATGCTTTTTGGGACACCTTTAAGAATTAAGGATTGTACTGTCTTAATAAAAGATAAAGACCGTATCCCATTGGAATTGGTTGATTCCTATAAATACTTGGGATTTTGGCTTGATTCTTTAGGCTTGGGAAACAATCACGTGGATAAACTGGTTGGGTAAGTGGGTACAAGGGCAGGGCTGTTATATAGGAACCAGTACTGTCTGGACCCTGAAACCACAAAAAATAGATCCAGGTACAGGTCCTTCAACTATTTGATCACACTGAAATTTTGTAAAACTATGTTTCAAGTGATAGACTACACAAACCTGAGGTCCTGTACAACCACCTTGCCAGACTATTTTTTAGACGCCCTCGGGACACACCACTGTGACCTTTATAAAAGGTTGGGGTGGATCTCCCTTCCTGACAGAAGAAGGCTATACAAACTACTATTAGCCTACAAGAGTGGGCTGGAACAAGTGCATGAGTACATAGATAATAGGCTGCCAGTCAGAGAACTTAATCCTTCATCAAGAAATTCTAATCTCCAGGAAATGGTGGTCCCAAGATCCAAAACTCATAGGTCTATATTCTTTTATAGCCAGTATGTTCCCACCCTCTGGAACTAACCTCCAGCCAAATTTTATACAGTGGGCCACACTCCTCCCTCAGCTAAAGTTATGCAACATGGTTTTTAGACTAAACAACTGCACAAGGGGGTTGCCACTGTAATGCACCTCCATCTGTTATGTGAATTGTACGTAAGATTATGTTGTTATCTGCTAACTGTATTTGTTTATGGTAACTGTTTGTTTATGCTTTCTTGGGTCACCAATGTCTATGAGCTGCGCTCAATGGTTATAACCCTAATAAAAATTAAATGAAGTGAAATGAAATGAAACTGACCCCTTCTTTTCCACTTAGGGTTTGCCTCCTTAATAAATCTGTGTTTACCGTTTGTATTTACTTGTCTGCTGCAATATGTTTAGAGTTAAGTGCATGCTCATTTGGGACTGTACTGTCATTGGATGCATCCAGCGGTGAGTTAACTACTGTGAGAAGGTGGGCAGGTACACTATCTCATAGTGTTCTACCACTGCTTCACCAGACGCTGTATAATCCTTCTCTGGGTAGAGACACCACACTACTTGCTTCCTAGCAATGGATACACCCCCACCCCAGACTTGTCAAGGTAGACTTAATGATGCCAGAAGCCACTGTGAAATCTACGGCAACCCAGTGGCAAGTAAGGTTGGATGGTGGATGAATGGATTAAAACCAGCATAGATAAATACTGTTTTGTGGCTAGAAAGAACAGTGGTGATACAAAAGTTAAAATGTTTTTTTCTGGAAAGACTTTGGCCCACTTCTTATTCACAAGTTGTGATACAACATGCTGCAGCTTTTCAAAAGAGTTTGACCTATTTACTAAGGGAGGAGTTGCCCCTGTAACTAAGTTGGAATGCAAATGAGGGTCATCAGTCACCAGACGTTAGCATGTGCAAGCTGGATTACCATTTGTGCAACATCCGTGATGGTCTGCATATGACATACAGTAGCTGTGCCATACACATTGTCCATAGCCATGGGGCTTACTCCTTAGTTGTCTACCAAAACCCCGACCCTCACCTTTTGGTCCACCTGTGAGGTGAAATTTCATCTCCTTCCAGTGTTTTTCTGCATATCCATCTTGTGATTCAGTGACCGCCCCCAACTGTGACCTGGTTACAGTCTCTGACAGCCAGTGGACATACACCTCCCTAGCCCCGGACACTCACATGTATCTTTCCAGTACGTTGGTCCCTTGCCAAGCACATTCCCTCACCATCTCAGATGCAGTGGGCATGAGATTCCAACACCTTACCACCTGCCGTAACAGTTCTAGGGCAGGTTGTAAAAAAATGATAGCCCGAAAAAACAAGAGTCACCATGCTTTGAGAATAGCCATTTGAATGATGATCCCTGCCACCTTCCCCTAGAAATCGCAAACTGAATAGCAAATGTGTAGGTGGCATCTGCCACCCCCTTTGAGCACAGCTAAGGGGGTTTCAGGCATGGGACTGGCACACAGGTGTTGATTGTGTACTTTTGCGCCAATCTCTAGTGACTGAGAATGGCCTTAATGGTTGGAGACCTTTGGATTATCACATATTTGTAGATTACTAGCAACATGATATTTTTTTTCTTTTTTCAAATATATTTGTTATTGAATACTATTAGTTAAATAAAAATAAAGTTGATATAACTGGAGACTTCTGAATTGTATATTTATAGATTATGGCAAAATAATATGTATTTTCTTTTTTGAATTTTAAGATATTTTTGTTACTGAATAGGATTATTCAAATAAAAATAATGCTAATATGGCTGGAGCTTTGGGGATATTGTATATTTGCAGGTTATTGCCAACATGGAATACATTTTCTTTTTTTTACTTTAAGATATATTTGTCTCTGAGTACTATTATTTAAAAAAAAATAAGCCTGAAATGCACCACTTTTATTACTGCTTCCCTACCCAGTTTCCCAGAGCCACACAATTCCACAGACAGTTTCTGTATGGAAAGCAATATAATATTACTTTTTCTACATAAAAGATCATTAAATAAAAAGTATTTTGCCACTGTACCCTTGCAATAGCAGTATAATTTCCATAATCCAGTGAGTAACTAGGAATAAGAATCGTCTGTTTCTTGGTATCTACAGAAGGCAGTTGCACTTGAGAACCACCAGAACGAACAAGGGTCCAGCTATAGAGAAGGCCTTGTGAGATGTTGCACTTAATTTCATCTTCAAAGGTAACTCCCAGTTGCATGGGTTGGTAACATCTCACCTGTAAATTGTTCATAAAGAAAAAACAAAATATTACTAGAACATGCAATAGCAAACAGATGTTTATTATTATAAAACCACAATGATTCGGACCTTGCAGTAATGGGCTACTCCCTCCAGGAATGACAAATAAAAAGAGGATGTTACTCTGCAGGAAGGCACAGAAATACAGGTTACTCACCTGTAACAGGAGTTCTAGGAGTGGTATATGTTGTTCATCCACACTGTCTGGCAGGTTTCTTGCTGCTTTAATTCTTGCTGGAAGGTCTTCAAGCTGGCTTCTCCCACCCACCAGGGTGGTAAAACCCTCGGCTCCACCCCATGACACCAGATCTAGCCCACTGGAAGCCAGGTTGCGCATCGAAGCCGGGGAGGTCGGGCGGGTTATGTGGATGAACAACATATATCACTCCTAGAACTCCTGTTACAGGTGAGTAACCTGTATTTCTAGCGACGTGGATGTGTTGTTCAATCCACACTGTCTGGCAGACTCCTAGCAGTTCTCCGGGAGGAGGGAGGCAAGGTGCGCACCCCCTATACTTACTTGGGGAATAAGGACTGGAGAACCAAGGTCCCAAAACCAGCATCCTGGCATGACTCTAGGTCAATGTGGTAATGGGAAATAAAGGTGTGTGCTGACTTCCAGATAGCAGCGCTGCAGATTTCCTGGATGGGGACGTCCCTAGAAGCAGCCACCGAAGCAGCGGTATGGCGGGTAGAATGAGCTGTTATCCCTTTGGGAGGCTCCATGCCCGCCAACCTATAGCAGAGATCTATGCAGGAGGTGACCCACCTGCTTATTGTCCGCTTGGCTGCAGGTTTGCTAGGTGTGGCTTCAGCGTAGGTGACAAACAGCTGGCGAACCTCTCCCCAAACTTCAGTCGTGTGCTCCTTATAATAAGCGACCGCTCTTCCAGAGTCCAAAGTATGAACCTATATTCAGCCTCCAAGGTGTGATTGGGGTAGAACACCGGCAGAGTCAACACCTGATTCAGGTGGAACTCCGACACCAGCTTTGGAAGGAACTTTGGGTGGGAGCGAAGGACAACCTTGTTCCTGTGGAAGACCAGATTAAAAGAATCAATGGAAAGTGCCTGGAGCTCTCCCATCCTTCTGGCTGACATTATAGCCACCAAGAAGGCGGTCTTCCATGACAGGTGGAAGATATCGCACCTGTGCATCGGTTTGAATGGCTTACCCATTTTGTAATAGGGAACACCTTCTGTTTTTGGAGCTGGAATATTTATCTGTATCCCCCCTTTTTATTCTGTTTTAATTTGCTCTTCAAGTCTGTTGCGCAACAGCATATTTTTGTTTTGTTTGGAAAACCCCCTTCCCCAATCTCTTTCCATCTGCAGGTTTCTCTCCTAAATCGTTATAAGCGTATTAGTAGGCTGGCCACCTGCATAGTACGCTTATTGAGGCAGAAACCTTTGTATAATAACAATTCTTTTATATTCTAGCTCCTGAAACTAAGCGCCCCCTTAACATACCCCTTTATTCATCCATATGGCTCGATGAGTAGTTTTTGACAACAGCGCGAGCTGTCCTGAAATATTAGTCAGTTGAACACCTCCTTTTAAAACGCTTTGTTAGCGTTTCAAACTGAACTCTGTTAGGTACAAAGCACCAGTCTAAATTTGTCTCTATGAATGCGGCTGAGCACCACGCCTTGGTAAGCTGTGTTGTCTGCCTTTAGGATAGGGCACTCGCGACCGTGCAAGAGGAAAACCGCAGCAGCGTCAGCAAAGATCGAGGCTCCAACTGTGCGAATGCGAGCAGGGGAGAGAGAGAGAGCGCACCACAGTTACTGTAATATTTTGAAAAGTACAGGCAGCCTGACTTTGTTAGCTGGATAGGAAAAAGCTTACCCCAGGCATGGTGCAATGCAGTGGTTCTCCCCATAACTGGTAGCGTGGCGCAATGCGGCGTTTCAGCTGAAAGCCGTTCCCCTCAGTTTGTACTACATTACATAGTGCAGTACAACACGATGGTTTTACCAAAAAGCTACCCCTTTCTTTTTTAGTTTCCCTTCTCTCAGCCCTGAAACATGCTAAAGTCGCACTTGGAGATACAAATTAAACACTCTTCCTTCAGTGTAATGGCTATATTATTTTAAGCTGGGTAACAAAAAGGTAGCCAAGTAAAATGCAGGAAACCACTGGAACAGAACATATATAAAATATAAAATACAATGGAGATGATATTTATTTTGTACAGGAATGCTTGCCTTATATTAGGGAATAGTATATTCCTGTTGGCTTCCTTGTTCCTTGCTGCTTCTGCCTCCTCTCCACACTAGGTATACCATCGTAAAAGCCGTCCGGCCTCATTCAGTTGTCATTTATGGTATACCTTGATGTGGGAGGAGCTAGAGTTTGCAGGAATAGGAAATATTAGTATAAAACCACATAAAATTCCTATTGTGGAACTATCGACATACTATTAGTTGGTCTATAAATGAATATAAATTGTACTGAAGTAAAAAGAAGTGTTATTAAATAAAGGTTATGTTACATAATGGTATGTGGGAGGGGCTCCAGGTCATATGACCCAGCCCCTAAAATAAAAAGAGTTCAGATTCTGAATACAGGCAGTCTTGAGTTGGTCTGTCTCCGAATCAACATCTCTCTAGCCCATACTAGAGCTACATCTGTAAACCTGCTCATTTGCTTTTTGGATATTTGTTTTGCCATATTAACTTCATTCTCTTTATATACTTTACTTGTTGTTATATAAATAAACATTGGACAAGAGAGGTCCAATTGCTGCAGCTTGAATTGGTGTCTGTGTCTTCAATTCCACCACCTCCATGCCCATGAACTTAGCCAATACAAGCAGTAGATCCCACGGAGGCGGAGGTTCTCGCACCGGAGGGGATATGTGATCAAGGCCCTTGAAAAAGCACCCAACCACCTTCTCCTGTGCCACCGACTGCTTGCCGGCCCGCGCCCGGTAAGCAGAACTGGCTGCCAGGTGCACCTTGAGGGTCACTGACCGAAGCCCTAGCTGAGAAAGGGACCACATGTAGTCCACAATACTAGCCAAGGGACAGGAAGAGGGGTCCAACCCCTTGTCCTGACACCAAATGGAGAATCTCTTCCATTTGAAAGCATAGCATTTTCTGGTAGACTCCTTACGGGATGCCTCAACAACATTGAGGACCTCGTCGGCAAGACCCAAGGCCTGGAACTCTAGCCGCTCAGGAACCAGGTCATTAGGTGCAGGGATTGAAGGTCCGGATGGAGAACCTTCCCCTTGTCTACCGAGATCAGGTCCGGGTGGGTTGGAAGTCGCCTCAGGAGCCTGGAGCTGAGGCTGAGGAGATCAGGGTACCAGAATTGGCGAGGCCAGTCTAGGGCTACCAGAATCACCTGCGCCTTGTCCATCTTCACCTTGAGAAGCACCTTGTGGATCAAGGGAAATGGAGGGAAGGCATAGAAGAGGCCTGGGGTCCACGACCTCGAGAAGGCATCCCCCTGCAGTGAGCCCTGCTGAGGGGGGTGGGCATGAAACAGCCTTGGCTTCGCATTCTCCATGGAGGCGAACAGGTCCACCTGAGGGTCGCACCAATGGGAGAACAGTTCTTGCACTACCTCCGGCAGGAGTGACCACTCATGAGATGCAGCGCCTGTCTGGCTGAGGGCATTGGCCAGACTGTTGGAGGCTCCTGCCACATGGATGGCTAGGAGATCTGCCTCTAGCCTGATCATGAGAGACCAAATGCGGAGAGTCTCCTTGCACAGAGGCCAGGAGTGCGTCCCACCCTGACGGTTGAAGTAGTACATGGTCGTGGTGTTGTCCGTCTGGACTTGAACCACCTGACCCTATACAAATGGAGCAAAGGCGGTGAGGGCTAGCCAAACCACCCAAAGCTCCAGCAGGTTGATGTGGCATCGAGACTCATGAGGGGACCAGAGGTCATGGGCCCGGAGATCCCCCAGATGGGCACCCCAACCCATCAGAGAGGCATGGGTCATTAGCGTGACAGTCGGCTCGGGGCAGACAAACAAGATACCCTCCTGCAGATGAGCTGGGATGAACCACCACTGCAGGCCGTCCCATATCTCCTGGGTCACTGTCACAGGCCAGTCCAGAGGACTGGAGCACTGCGACCACTGGCCGGCCAGCCCCTATTGCAAGAGGCACTTATGCCAGCAGGCCCAACAGACCATGCTGGTGCAGGCAGCCATGAGGCCCAGAAGGCGCAGGAACTCCCAGGCAGGGTGCAATTGCCCAACCAGAAATGATTGGACAAAGGAGGAAAGGACCTCGGCCCTGTCTGCTGGGAGCCATGCTCTGGCTCGAAGAGAGTCAAGCTCTGCCCCGCTGAACTGAATCACCTGCGATGGCACGAGTTCTGATTTGGCCTCTTTGCTGAGGAGGCCAATCTGAGAGCGGACCTGGAGGGCCAGATCCCTGGACCGCTCCAACCCAACCTGGAGGGGGCTGCAATCAGCCAGTCATCCAGGTAAGGGTACACCCGGACTCCTCAGTGCTGCAGGAATGCTGTCACCACTGCCTTGCATTTGGTGAAGACCCTGGGAGGTGGAGAGAGGCCGAAGGGCATGGCCCAGAACATGTAAAGAGATCCCTTTGCTCTGAAGCGGAGGAATCGCTGATGAGACAGAAGGATTGAGACATGAAAGAATGCATCCTGGAGATTCAGAGAGCAGAACCACATGCCTAGTTCCAAGGATGGAATGATCTGAGTCAGAGTAACCATCCTGAAGGTGTGCAGCCTTAGGAACTTGTTCAGGTTGAGAATTGGTTGTTGTGCAGGTCGAGAATGGGGCGCCAGCCCCCGTCCACTTTGGGATAAGGAAGTACCTGGACACAAACCCTGGATCTAGAGGAGGGTCCGCCACCTCGCTGATTACCTCCTTCTAGAGGAGCAGGGCAATGTCGGCTCAATGAGCTGACAGAGAGGCTGTGGAACCCGTTGCCCCCATGGGGCGACGGCTCAATAGGAAGGGGACTGCTTGAACTCCAGAGGCAGACCCCTGCCGACCACGTCTAGCATCCTGCAGTCCATGGTGATAGCGGACCAGGCGGAAAGGAAGTGGCGGAGCCATCCCCCCATGGGGGGAACCTGGGGAGGAGTGATGAGGCTGGGGGCAACACCCCTCAACCCATCACTGGGCAGGCTTGGAGGAAGGGCTGGCCGAGGGGCCTCCTGGACCCTTCCCTCCAGGCTTCCTACTGGAGGAAGCAGCAGACTTGGCCTTAGGGTGCCAAGTGTGAGCCTGCTGGCCTTGTTGCTGGTGTTACTGGGCTGGACGTGCCACAGGGAGAGGAAGGGTGAAAGGGCTTACGCTGCTGCTGGTGGCCTTTGTCCTTCTGGGCAGATGTGACCGAGTCCAAGGTGGCATTGGACTTCTCGATCCTCTGGAGATGGCCTTCCACCCCTGGCCTGAACAAGTCAGTGCCCAGGAAGGGAACATCTGCCAGCTTGTGCTGGGTGTCCGCCGTGAAGGTGGAGATCCGCAGCCAAGGTCTGTGGCGCATGGCTACTGCGGCTGCTACTGACCAGGCACAAGAGTCACCAATGACCAAAAAGTTTGGAGCTGTTGTTTAGCCACCTCTCTTCCCTGATCCCACACCTGCTTGACCGTCATCTGAAGGTCAGCCAGGAGATGAGGAATCACCTCATCTAGGGAACCCATAAGGGTGTGTGAGAAATGTGCCATCAGTACAGCCGAGCTAGCCTGGCGTAGGCCTAGGGAGGAAGCAGCATAAACCTTCTGCCCTGAGTAATCTAGCTTTTTGGATTCTTTATTGGGTGGTTTGTCCACATCCCTAGCATTTCAGGAACACTGGAAAACACTGTCAGTCACCAACCCCTCTGCAGAGGGGTGCTCCGAGAAACCGGAGAGTGAACCGGTGGGGACCACGTACTTGCGAGCCATCTTGGCTGAAGGCGTAGGACAAGGTGCAGGCCACTGACACAACTCCAGGGCTGGGCCAACAATGGCTTCGCCACAGGGAAGGCCTCTGTAGGGGAATCTCCTCGGTCCAGTATCTCAATGAGGGGATACCTGGCCCGTTTCTGAACGGGTTCGACCTGCATCCCAGTGGACTCTGAGATGAGTCGAAGTATACCCAAGAACGAGGATTGGCTCTTGTCCACCAACTGGCCCCCTGCAGATTCCAGGTCAATGGGCCTGGAGTATAGGAAAGAGTCATCGTCAGACTCCGAGGAGTCTGCAAACAGCTGCCGAGCGCCTTAGCCACCCTCCACCTGCTGAGGTCGATCAGGAGTGAGGGTGACTGACAACCTTTGGGGCAAGCCTTGACCTGATCGAGAATCCTTGGTCGGGGCCCCAGTCTTCGGTTGAGGAGGCGGTGGTTCCACCACAATGTGTGGAGCAGCCGGTTTCAGCCGAACAACCGGTGCCGGGGTCGGCTCCTTGATAACTACAAGGGGTTGCTTTGGTCATTCTGGTGACAGCCACGTAATTGCTGGAGAAGGTGACAAAGTCGGCTCGTTACCAGTCAACAAAAGTTGCTGCCATATCATGTCCTTGTAGCGCCGGCGTAATTTACGTTGGAGCCGATCCTCCAAAGAGGATGAGCGGCGATGCCACTTTCCGTGATGCCGAGACTGAGACCGCCAATGTCAGCGGGACCTACTCGACCTGGAAGAGGACCGAGATGAAGACCTTCAGGGTCGCCAAGGGTGGGTCAAAGAGGGGGTGGGGGAAACCCGCTCATCCCCTGGATCAGGGTCCTTTACTGGGGATTTCGGCACAGGAGGCATGGGCAAGTCCTTGGTTACCACCAGGGAAACCAGTGAAGAAGGGTTGTCGGCTTCTCCAGTCGACAAACCGTCCAATGGGTCGAGAAAAATCTCAACCGCGTCGATGGATGTCTCAGCCAGCTGACCTGATGGGGACACCATGAAGCCAGTGGCCTTAGCTGCAACCTCGACCGAAGTTGAGAGCCGATGGTCCGGAGAAGGGGATCTCTCCCGCTCCCACGAACGTTAATGGTGGGACTTACCTTTTGGTTCTTTTCTTGGACCACTGGATCGTCCCGATGGTCTTCCCTTGGTGGAGAGGGACTGGCAAAGCTCCTTAAAAGAAGCAGTGTAGGAGGAGCACAAGGAGAGCTGGATAAACGCCGCAGCCGAGGAGGAAGAAGAAGCGGCCTGGGCTGCCTCCTCCTCGAGGGCGACCAACTGCTCCAGCTGCTCCGCGGAGCCCACAGCCATGGATGCCACCCAACAGTCCTCCTTTGACTTCACCGGCAGGTACCATTTCTCGGCACGCCCAAGTTGCAGTCTGGCAGCGCAGTCCTCTAAAACCGAAGCTGAGAAGGACTTGCACAGATCGCAGGCCTGCAGATCGTGGGCAAGACCCAGGCAGTAAACGCACGTGGAGTGTGGATTGGTCTGGGACATCTTCTGCCCACAAGGGCACCGACGGAAGCAGGGAGTGGATTTGTCCATTGCAGCTGCGAGGGAAGATGAAGACTGTAGTCTAGCAAACTTTAAAATAATTTTCGGAAAACCTGAAGAGTTTGGATCCAGGCCTAAAATGCAGAGCACTAAGGAGGGAACCTGAGTTTCCAAGCGGTAAGGAAGATCTAGCGTCATGGGGCAGAGCCGAGGGTTTTACCACCCGGGTGGGTGGGAGGAGCCAGCTTGAAGACCTTCCAGTAAGAATTAAAGCGGCAAGGAACCTGCCAGACAGTGTGGATTGAACAACATCTCTACGTCCCTAGAATAGAGATGATTTGGGTACAACTGGAAACAGAAGGGGAAAACGATCAGGGTAATCTTGGTGTACAGACCACCCAACTAGAAAGAGGAAGGGGGCAGGGAATTAGGGAAGAGACAAGAAGGCATCAGCCTATAAGAAAGTGCTACAGATGGGATATCTGAATATGCCTGATGTGTACTGGGAAACCTCAACAGCCAGCAGTGCACGGAGTCAGGCACTGGTGGATGTGATGTACTATGGGGGTACTATGTTTGTCAGCTGTGGCTTTGTTTGTTGTATGTGATCCACAATAAACCAATGTTTACCTATCTGCATTTTGTACTGCCTGATTTAACGGACTTCTGCGGCTGCTGTTATTTGTGGTGAGTGCCTGTCATTTCTTTGTTCTAGTTCTGGATGTGATGCAAGACTGCTTTCATGTGCAGTTGGTCGGGGAACCAGCTAGAGAGGGGGCTGCCCTTGATCTGGCTGTGGCAAATTCTGAGATAGTAAAAGTAGTGGTGAGAACCACTGGGGCCCAGTGACCCCAGTACAGTGTGGATCATCATAACCACAGGAGCACATCACCCCAGTTCAAAAACTGTGGTCCTCGACTTCAGAAGGACAGTCTTTGACAAGATGGCGGAAATGTTACAGGAGAAGCCAGAAGGTAAAGAGGAAGTGAAAAAGGCAGAAGCAAATGAGACGATATAAAGAGGGGAATAAAGGAAATTAAGGCGTCATGCATGAGAGGTTGAAAAGAACAAAAAGCACAAGAAGCTGATTTGGTTTTCCAGAGGGGTGGGAGAGGCAGTAAGGGCAAAAAGGGCAGCATTCCAAAAAATACAAAGGGGGAACACAGGGTATAATGGAGAAATGACAATGGAAAGAGTTTTTGGCACCTCTAAGAACTCAATTTTTTCCTTGTAGGGTCTTTTTCCTCCAAAGTAAAGCCCATGGCAACCTGCATCATGGACTGAGAAGAGGGATCCTCTGGGGTGACCTTAGGGTGTTCGCCACGGAGTCCTCATTATTGGAAAATAAAGTGGAGCTGGTGCCAGGTAGATACTGGTTTGCAGCATATCCTTCCTCCTCCTCTTCGTAATCCTCCTCCAGTATGAGGTCTGGATTATACTCAACCTCGTTATCATCTCCCTCAATGATGGGAATAGAAGACCATGCAGCAACGCTGGCAGTCGTTGAGGAGGTCTCCTTTGCAGTGTGCTGGTTTGAGGCATCAACGTGGTCTGGGAAGTGGTAATTCCTGCCAATGTCAGAACAGGCTGCTCAGATAAGCCTGGTAGGAAGCATCTTATCATTTCTGAAAATGACACCAGCATTGCTTGTGTGCTGACAAAACCTGTATTAGGGGTCATGACTGGAGTTGATGGCAGGTGAAGACCCAGTAACGACTGCGATATACTATCTGCAATAGGCCTGGTACTGCCTAAGCCAAGTCCCGACCTTGGTAGCCGATCAACGAACGGGGGGGGGCTATTGTCACTCTCGCCGAGGCAGATGATGACAAGATAGAAGGGCTATCTGATGACGGCAACCTGGATCACGTCGGGGAGGATTTGTCTTTCTCCCTTTGCTTATGTTTGTGGCTTCCCGATGACTTTTCTTTCAATTTTGATGAGTGATATTCAGTCGACAGGGCAGGAGAGGCAGATCTTTCCTGCATTTGCTTCTCCATCGCTGCCAAAGTTTTCTTCAAAAGGTACTTTTCCAGCATTGTTTTCCGATGTTGCCTGGTAGCAGAGTTGAAGACCCGACAAATCTCATAAGCTTAATGTTGTGAGAGAGGCCTAAGTAGCTGACACACACCTTGTGTGTGTCATCCTTGTAAATATTTTCTCCGCACTGACAATTTATTTATTGAATTTTTGTTGACCCGGTAAGCCCACTGGGCCTAGAAGTCCATTTTTCAGGGGTGACCGGGGGTTGGAGGGGGGATACAGATGGTAAGCAACTGAAATTGAACCAGATTAAGCTGTTGGTGATATTTTTAGTGAATGGAGAAATTTGGCCAGGACACCGGGGAAATTCCCCTACTCTTTTCGATAAGTGCCATGGGATCTTTAGCATCCACCTGAACTACCACCAATCCAGGCAGCTGGGACCTCGGTTTAATGTCTCATCCAAAAGACGGCACCTCAGAAGGGCAGCACCCCCCCTCATACTGCACTACAGTGTCAGTATTGGAATATTAACCCAAGTGCCAGATGTGGGAACTGAATCCACAGCCCTCTGATATCCCGGCCTTAGAGGCGAGTGTGCTACCTACTGAGCCACAGTACCAGAATAACTTTGATGGTTCTTTCGGTGGCATACAGAAGTGTCGAAAATCACTAAATTAGTGATTATTTAAGGTTTGAAAAAATATAAATAAATTTTATAAAAATTATAAACAACAGCTAGCAGTCAACGTTTCCATGGCAGGTCCGACAAGTATGATCGATGGTGGGAAAAGAACTGAGGAGAGATGGGGCTTTCCACATTGATGTAGATGCTGGCATAGGACATCGTCGTGAGTGGCCCCTGGCTTGCACAAGTTTCCATATGGTCCTGGCGCTAACACGGGTATAGTTCCAAAGGCGTGACCTGATGAAACAGATATCCTCAAAGATTCTGTGTTTCTATAGATCATTTCCATTGTTGCATCAGAGCATATTTTTACAGTCATCAAAATCTATGAATAAATAATAACTGTAACTTGACATTCAGCACAATTTATTTCCTAAACTTTAATGTCAATGTCTCCCCCTTCCCATAAAAACTAGTGCCATCCACTTGATACTTTCCACTACTAATTTTGGACTGGGTGGAAAGTAGAAATGAATTCCTACAGCTAAGAAAGAGTTTACTGGCCAGTCTGTTGGGGCGGCGGTAGAGCTACGCCGAATGACGCTACTGACCTGGGTTTGAGAATGAGCCTGAATCATCGGGGCCTGCCCGGGGGAGGAAAGTCGAGTGTCCCTGTGGATGTTTCTTTCCTCTGGGGAGGAAGGGAGGGAGGCTAGCAGTTCCTCGCTGCTATAGCGACCCCTGGTCTACCACAGGGGAAGGTGCAGTGAGGACATCAGGAAGGCGAGGATGCCACCAACATTGATAAGCACACATTCAGCGTGCACACATCCTGACACCCTAGCATGTCACATCCTTGCTTGGAGGGGCAGACACAGATGAATAAACAGTCACTCATGCAGCATGACAGCTTGTTGCACTCACAGACCCTACACTTACCAAGGCCCTCTCCCGAGGACTGACTGAGAAATTCCCAAGGGACCTGGCACAGCCAAAGAGCATCAACATGGCGGTAAGCTATGGAGGTTACATAGTGAGGCAGGTCCTGGGAGAAAGGTGGGGTGCTGGGGTTGGGGTGCAGCTGAAGCCTGAGAGGGGGAAGGGCTGAGTGAGAGAAGGAGCACAAATAGAAAGTTAACAAGGGGGCTGTACATGTGATAGGATTTTAGACAGCCGACTGTATTTTGGATAATGTTGAGTAGATAGTATCCTACAAACTAGGATACCAACAGATACCTCCCATTTGGCCAGGTAGTTGCTGTGGTAGGATAATAGTACTATCTGACCATGGATCCTGCCCTCTAGGATCCAGTGCATGGATTCTACAAATGATGTGGATCCTGTGGATTCTAGCAACAGATCCAGCTCTGATCCCAATTATCTGACCTAGGATCCCTGGATATGACCTAGGATCCATCACTATCTGACCCAGACCCTAACTATCTGATGTAAGATCCCTGGATCTGACCTAGGATACCTAGACCCAACTAAGATCCATCGCTATCTGACCCAGGATACCTGGATATGACCTAGGATCCATCACTATCTGACCCCAGACCCTAACTATCTGACCTAGGATCCCTGGATCCTAACTAGGATCCATCTCTATCTGACCCCAGATCCTAATTATCTGACCTAGGATCCCTGGATATGACCTAGGATCCATCACTATCTGACCCCAGACCCTAACTATCTGACGTAGGATCCCTGGATCTGACCTAGGATACCTAGACCCAACTAAGATCCATCGCTATCTGACCCAGGATCCCTGGATATGACCTAGGATCCATCACTATCCGACCCCAGACCCTAACTATCTGACCTAGGATCCCTGGATCCTAACTAGGATCCATCTCTATCTGACCCCAGATCCTAATTATCTGACCTAGAATCCCTGGATATGACCTAGGATCCATCACTATCTGACCCCAGACCCCAACTATCTGACCTAGGATCCCTGGATATGACCTAGGATACCTGGATCCCAACTAAGATCCATCACTATCTGACCCCAGATCCTAACTATCTGACCTAGGATCCCAGGATCCTAAATAAGATCCATCACTATCTGACCTTGGATCCTACATCTGTCTGGTAGAATTTCTGGTAGGATACCAGCACTATCTGACAGATAGTGGTAGGATCCACAAAAGCACTATCTGAGTAATACTAATTTTGGATTCTCACAATATATCTGCTTGGCCTGTAAAATACTGTGGAATGCATTTGACTTCACCTTTTCATTAAATAACAATTATGAAATTTAGGTTCATAATGTGATGACATAAGTGTGAATCTTTTTATTAAAGTACATGACTGAGAGACTGATTGATTAAATTCTCCACTCTCCAAGTACAGAGCAAACAAATACAGTGTGCAAGTTTCCACTCACTGTTCTGATAATGTACATCAGTACCAACCAGAAGGGACCACATCTTTAAGGAACTCAGTCTCCATCCTCATTTAGTGTGGGGCATTCTTTGAAACATGTGGAGGCTCTGTGTTTGAATCACTAACCACAAGAAACAGTGGAGATGGCCAAACCCCTTTCATATATAGCGTAATCCCGGATTCAAACCCAGGGCTCCTGCAAAGAAAGGCTAACATTCTGCCTATTAAGTCATCCATTCGCTAATCTTGACCCTGTAATGTCTGCCTTCTCATAACACTGCTCAGTTCCATTATGGTTCAAGTTCTGGACTGCTTGAGCAGGCTTAGAAGCTGTGTACCAAGCTGTAACGTGTACAGTAACTGTCGTATCACAACTAGTCATTGAAGTTTGTTCAAATCCCGATTCCCCCCTTCCCTAGTTCCACAGAAGCCAGGCTATGCCAAACTACAGTATTACTCTCACTGTACCTGGAGTGTTGGTGGGCCCATGTGTTTAACTGGAGGAGGCTGACAGGGCTTGAGCAGGATGAAGATCTGTTTAGTCAGTGTTGCTGAGCTGACATTATTAAAGGCCTTGACTTCCACTGTAAATTCTCCTTCCCTGTAAAGATTTAGAATAATATATACACCTTGTTATGATATGCAAACATATTTAACATATACAGAGCAACTCTCATAACTTGTTCTAGGCTCTGTCTCTTGTGATCCCTTCTCAAGGGCGATACTATTTAAATCTCACTCAGAGTCATCATGCACCCCCAGCACAACGGTGACTGCATCCAGGTGCATGTCGTATAGCTGTCCGTTTGTTTAGAATTATTTACCAGGCTAGCCTCGTGAGATGGAGCATCTCAACTGCATAACCTACCTGTGTAATAACGCACGCCAGGGTTTGCAGTTATGCTGTATCATACTGAAAATTTCTCCCATCAATCAATCAGAATGCAAACTATATCCCTTGACTATTCTATTTAAGTGATGGAATATGAACAGTTTAAGTAGTAGCCAGTGTTATGTATTAAACCAGTTAGTGCCCCCCCCCGCCCATTCAAAAGCAGGGGTGTAGCCAGAAACGTTTGTTTTATACACGGTCTCCAAATGCTGCCCACCTATTTTGTACACATCCTCTCCAAATCCTGTCCCCATTAGAAACAAGTCTGTTGTCAGATGACTCTTCTAATCTCTAAAGAGGTTACACACATATCTATCTCCTAAACAATAGAAGTTTAAACAGAGACACTATTCAGTGGCCTACACTAACTCAAATACTCCAAATTTGAGTGCCAGTGGTGACAAAAAGGCATATGGTTTGGGACAGGTACTCAGGAAAACTGTAGACAAATGTGTACAGTGAGTATGCCTGCCTAACACCTTGCTCAAAAGGGTAATGCGGCACTAACCGGGTTACTGCCAGGCTAACCATAAACTGCACATGCACTCTGGGCAGGGCCATATTCAGAGGCCCCCAGAGCACCGCACTAACCTGGCAGTGCAACTGTGCAATCTATACTGCTTTGCCTATGGAAATGAGGGATCTGTCATGCATAAAGGGCACAGCAGTGTATTCAAGGGGTTTGGCAGCTCTAAACAGCCACCAGCATGGCACTGTTTACTGCCACAGAAACCGGTGGGGGTGGGGGGGGTCCACTAGACACAGGGAATGGATTTTACTATTACATCTGGGGTGATGGGGGAAGGGGACAGCTACATTCCAGGTAATGGGAATTGGCAGTATGGGTCTGTGTGCATGCAGATGGCCCCTTAGCACCAAGCACGCTCAATGAACTAATTAGCATGCTAGGGCTGAATATGACCCACAGGAGCCCTGGAGCTATCCCATTTTGGTCAGCACTATCTCGTGCTGGCTCCCCTGTGGGCCATATTCAGCCATGGGCTATGTCAGTGCAGCACATAGTCACGTTGCACTGCGCTGGCACGGCCCCATTTTCAGGCAGTTAATACGCTCTGTTACAGCATACTGTCTGAATATACTGTAGCTCAAAGCAAGCCATGCACTACGTGCCACTCAGTGCTACTGACTGCGCTGCTCTGTCGGCCATCTCTGAATATTGGGGTCACTATTCCATAATAGTGCCCCATAGGTAGACTCTCAGATATTGTAAATATTAATGCTGCATTTTTCTTCATACGTGATCCTCTACCTCTTCATCCCCAGGTCACATTGTAAACAAGATTATTTTGTATCTCTGTATGTTGACCCAGTGAAACCATTTCAAAAAATAAATAAATAAATACAAAATCTGTTTTAACATTTTTCTTTTTGTTTGTTCTTGTGGCATTGAGGCTTCAGGGTCATTAGCATGGAATATGTACTAGTTTCTGGGCAATCAGATTGCATGTTTCTAGATCATAGACTTATAAGTGCAATTATTGCTCCACTATTATTGTGTGATTCTGTAGCTGTGGAATTAGAAATAAACAGCTGTAGTCATTCAAAATCTGTTTTCAATTAGTTATTGTAAAATACTAAAATGTTGTTGATGGTTCTCTGGAATAACCTGTGTGGCAGGGGTCTTAAATGTACTGTATTTTGTTTTTAAAAAGTTTGATATTCTTTTATTTTGATATTCACTGCTCTCCTTCTTGGTGCTAGTCTCTGACAATATCTCACTTGCTATGGCAGTTAAACTGGGCAGAAATTCAATTCCTCCTTCTTATCTTACAGTGTTTTTTTAAAAGAGTTTCTTCTCATCCAGGTCTTCATTTTTGTATTAAACTTTCTGGAGTAGACAGACAAGAGATTCCCTCAATTTAACTAAAGGATTTGTTAGCACACTAGTGGTGCCACACACATTTGAAGCTGCAAGAGCCTAATCTAGCCAGAGTTTATATTGTAAGGGGTTCCTACTCACCTGTCATAGACATGATAATCCTTGCTGTCTCCAATTCTCATATTGCCATCCCCGAAGTTCCAGAAATATGTGACATTCGTGCCAGAATTTATCCTAAGCTCAAAAGTGACAGTGGAGAAAACCAGAGCAGAGGCAACGGCTACCAGTCGATTGGCAACTACCTTCCTCTGAATGATGATGGGGTAGATGTCAGACGTAAAGGAGCTGATCCGGTTGGAAGCGTTTACTATCACATTATACCTGGGAAATATGACACACCGACAGTTACTACTCTTGGCACCAACTGATGTTCAGATCAGCTAGTCCAGACTCAGCTTTCACATTTAGTTTGACATCTGATACAAAAGAAATATTGCAGAGAAAGTGCTATTCTAGTCCATTGCAATACTGATCTATCTGACATTGTTTGGTGCATTGACACTGGCCATGATGTTGTTGGCGCAGGTATAAGGGGAAGTTTCCACGTACAGTTTAAAAGAATAATGTCCCTGTGGTATCAGCGGTTTGTAGCACCATTTCTTGTGGATGGCCTAGGTGGCGCTGCAGAGCCAGCACTCCCAGATACCAATGGGTGAGAGTCCATGTACTACCTGAGCAACTCCTTTCGAGGGCTGGGGACATCATCCCATGCTGTGGGGGACTGCACAGTGTACTGCCCCTTCCCCCAGTCATACATGGCACTGAACAGGCTGCAGAGTTTAGAAGGTGGGGGACTGACAAACTAGAAAGAAAAAAAAGGCTCTTGATTAACTCATGCTGTCACAGAGCTTTCCCCACATCACTTGCTCCAGCATCCCACCCAAGCTCCTCCATGGTGATCCACAAAGTAGCCATTGCAGCTGAAGACAGGAACTGGCAAAGTCTCTCCAGCATCTGGGCTAGTTATGGGGGAGCTTTTCCCATGCAGTGTGACTCCCTGGGCATAACTGTGCAGAGTTGAGGGGTAGGAGCTGCGAGGTCAACAGTCAGGAGACATGAATGGCTGAAGTAAAGAGGACAAGAAGGAGGAACAATCAGCGAATAGGGGGTAAACACTGGATGGAATGCTCTCCCATCTCACCACAGAGCTGCGCAGTCCCACTTTTGTTTCAAGCAAGCACATCACAAGTTCCTAAGCAACTCGTGTCTGCACCTGCACCTGACTCTCAGCTATTGCTCTTTTCTCACCCTGCATGTTTTCTAACTCCTCCCTACCTAGTGTCTCCCCCCCAACCCCACCAATTTTCCACTGATTGGGTTATTACACTGAATTTCTCCTAAACTGTAGCAACCTGATCTTATTTCTCTCTTTTTAATCTCAAAGTATCATGTTTTGCACTTATGTCTTCCTGAACTGTATTGTTCAAAAGCTAATGTTATGTACACTGCATCGTTTACCACTGCCTGATTGTTCTGCTGTTGTACCATTGTTCTGTACACTGCATTGTTTACCACTGCCTGATTGTTCTGCTGTTGTACCATTGTTCTGTACACTGCATTGTTTATCACTGCCTGATTGTTCTGCTATTGTACCATTGTTCTGTACACTTCATTGTTTACCACTGCCTGATTATTCTGCTGTTGTACCATTGTTCTGTACACTGCATTGTTTACCACTGCCTGACTGTTCTGCTGTTGTACCATTGTTCTGTACACTGCATTGTTTACCACTGCCTGATTGTTCTGCTGTTGTACCATTGTTCTGTAATCTCTTGGGTCAAGAGGAGGTGCTTTCAGCGCCAAACCAGTCAGACTGTTTGTGTGTTTGGGAGCTGTTTTCACCTTGCATGGCGCCATTGCATTTTACTCTTTTTCACGCATATGTGAGTAAAATATAGATTACGCTATTGAAGTGTTGGTGCTGTGTCTTTTTTGCTGTTTGGATTGTACTTTCACACTGGCACAACATAAGCTGGAGCCGCTTTTTCTTTTGAAGCATCTCTTGGGTCATGCCTTATAATAGGCAATGTTTTGTCTACTGCACTTACCCGGTCAACAAAAACTAAATAAATAAAAATGAAAACATAGCAATAATAATAATCCTATTTAGCAAGAATGTTCAGAGAAAGCAAAATGGGACTCCTCCCATCAGTAACTGATTAAAAAAGAATATGCTTAAGGGGGCGGGGAGCAGAAGGCGAAGCTACTGAAATAATACATATAGAATACTACATGGGATGGTGTGTTTAACAAGATTTTACACCCCCTGAGGTGTTGGATGCTACATAAACCCCGCGAGCGAAACTCAAGGGGTTTATTTCAGCATCCAACACTGAGGGGGGGTGTGTATAAAATCTCAAATTAAACACACCACCCCATGTTTTATTTTATATAATTGCTGGAGAGTGTTTTCTCGCCACAGCAATTATATCAAATACATAGGTGTTCAGCAGCGGTCGTCTGGTTGGGATGAGGTGCAGTCTGCTCCAGGGGTTCCGCCGCCTGCGGCTGCTGAAAGCTTTCTTTTTTTTTTTTTTTTTAAATCGAGGTGCAATTGCTACAGTAAGAAATTGTGACAGTTTATGTCAGAGGGAGTTGTTTTTATTTACTTACGGCCGGCGCCTATGAGTGCAACTTGCCGCAAAGTACAACTGAGAAGTAAAAACTGAGATGGCACTGTGGACTCTGGATTTGAAGTACATGCACACAGTTTTCGTTAGTTTCATAATGCACAGTTTTTATGCTGTGGTACAGG
The DNA here is from genome assembly GCA_016271365.2 of Neoceratodus forsteri. Classification (NCBI taxonomy): domain Eukaryota; kingdom Metazoa; phylum Chordata; order Ceratodontiformes; family Ceratodontidae; genus Neoceratodus; species Neoceratodus forsteri. The sequence goes on along the minus strand of CM057456.1, from coordinate 660,046,895 downwards.
ACATACTGTAGTAGGTGCCATTCAATAGAAGGAAAATATGAATATGTAACCCTGCAAATTGCACACTTGTAACTACAGCTATGTTGCCTTCTGGTATTGCGATTATTGAGAAGGAATGTAAACAGCCATATTGTTCCTCAGAAAACTAAACTTATTGTATAGTATGATGCATTTCATAGAACTTTACACAGATGTTATATTGTACTATGAAGTTATCTGGGCCAAACGGACCTCTTCCTCAGGTAATTGTCAGGACATAGAAACATAGACTTTGGCGGCAGATAAGGACTGCTTGGCTCACCTAGTCTGCCCAATTCCTACCTATCAGATAAGCTGCAGTTTCCAGTTACCCAACACCATACTTCCTCCTACCCTCACTAAAATTGCCTTATGTCTGTCCCATGCATTCTTGAATTCCCCCACTGTTTTTGACCCAACAACCTCCCCAGAAAGGCAGTTCCATGCGTCCACCACCCTCTCTGTGAAAAAGTATTTCATCACGTTGCCCCTGAGCCGTTCTCCCTCTATTTTCAAATTATGCCCCTTTGTTCTTGTACATCTCTTTTTCATAAAGATGCTCCCATCTTGGACTTTGTTGATTTCCTTGAGGTACTTAAAAGTTTCTATCATGTCCCACCTCTCCCTCCTTTCCTCCAGGGTATACATATTAAGCTCCTTTAGTCTCTGTTCGTATGACTTCTGTTGTAGACCCTACTCCATTTTAGTTGCCCTTCTCTGGACTGCCTCCATCCTGTCTATGTCCTTGGGGAGATGGGGTCTCCAGAACTGTATGCAGTACTCCAGATGGGGTCTCACCAACTGTCTGTACAGAGGAATAACAACTTCCTGTTTTCTACTGGTGATGCCTCTCCCTATATATACCAGTATCCCCCAGCCCTCCTTACTGCCTTCTCACATTGCTTGCCTACCTTTAAGTTATCTGTTATGACTACCCCAGGTTCCTTTCCATTTGTGTTGTTTTTACTACCCCCCCCCAACTGTTTACTCTTCCGCTGGGTTTTTGTTTCCCAGGTGCATTACTTTGCACTTTTTTGCATTGAATCTAAGCTGCCATATTTCTGACCATTCCCCCAACCTTGCCAAGTCCCTTCTCATCCTTTGTACGCCTTCTTGTGTATCAACCCTGTTGCAGATCTTTGTGTCGTCTGCAAAGAGGCATACTTTTCCTTCTAGCCCCTCTGCAATGTCACCTATGAAGACATTAAAGAGGACAGGTCCCAATACTGAACCCTGTGGTATCCTACTAGTGACCCCCTTTCTTTCGGAGTGTACTCCATTTACTATTACCCTCTGGGTCCTGTTGTCCAGTGAGCTTGTTACCCAGGTTACCACCCTGTGACCCACCCCTAGGCTGGCTAACTTGTATATTAATCTTTTGAATGGGACTGTGTCAAATGCCTTGCTAAAGTCTATGTAGGCCATATCCACAGCCCCTCCCTGTTCTATTACTTTGGTTACCCAGGCAAAGAACCCTATTAGATTCATCTGACAAGACTTTCCTGCTGTGAATCCATGCTGCCTTGGGTCCAGTGCCCAGCTGGCCTCTAGGTACTCAACAATTCTTTCTTTCAGAAGTGATTCCATCATTTTTCCTACCACTGAGGTCAAGCTAACAGGTCTGTAGTTTCCTGCCTCTGCCTTGCTCCCACATTTGTGAAGAGGAATCACATCTGCCTTCCTCCAGTCCTCCAGTACACCTGATGAAGAGACATGTGTAGTCCTGAAATCTTCATCAAAGCTTTCTACGATATCTATATGGTATATGGCTAGCCCTTCTGCTGCATGGAACTTCATACAAGCTTAAATGTGGTTGCACCACAGTTCAAAGGTCATATAATGCTGTTGTACCACACTGTGGTACACTACAACAGAGAGAATACTGGCTGGGCTACTGTGTACAACCAGCCTGTGCTGCCACAGAGGGGTTCTGATTCCGTTTGACCTCGAGAGTGAAGCTCGAGATCCTCACGGAATCAGAACCCGAGGGTGGCAGCACAGGATGGTTAAAAGCAGAAACCAGTCAGTATTATATATAGTGTATGGACACCCCTCGTTCACAAATTAAGGCATAAAAACAAACATACTCATTTGCAGTTTTACATTTGGTTCGCTTATTTTGCTGTTCATCAATGAATTTTAAGTGCTCCTCAGCCACCTTGGAAAAAACTGCCGGTGCCATCCTGTCACAGTATTGACTGTCTGAATACTGAGATGTGCCCACGGCGGTTTTTCCAATACTGGAAGTGCTGTCTTGTGCATGCTGAAAAACAGCCAAGATACTGTTGTACCACAGTGTGATGTAACAGTATTCCATAAACTTTTAATTGTGGTATAACAACATTTTGACTGGGATGCAGTTCAATGTGGAACAAGGGGTCTCCATACACTATAAAGATTTAGATGACTGCCCCCCTCTTTTTCCACCTATCTTTTTTTTTTTTTTTTTTTTTTTTGCTGACCGGGCTCACCTTCAGGCCTTCTGCCAAGGAACTCCCCCATTCTCCACTCTGAACCCATCCCGGCGCCAGCTTCCTGATCCCATATTGCAGCCAGCCCAGGGTAGCCCGACGTAACCCATCGTCAGGGGGGTCCCTCCTTCTGGGGGGAAATTGCCTTTCCAGCATTCCTTTTCTCTGCCCTGGGTGCTGCTGAGCCCGCTCTCCGGGGGCTCCGTGGAGGGCGGGATCCAAGCAGACGTCATCCAGTCACTCGGACACCATTTTTTCTGTGTTTTTCCTGGCACCCCTTGACGTTGCGCCACATCTTGTAGTGCTCCCAGTCTCCCCCAGAGGCTGCTACAGAGTGAGGCATCACCCTAACCCACCCCAGGAGAGGAGAGCAGTCCTCCAGATGCTCAATCCTCTCCTGCCCCTACTGACCCCCAGCGATCTGAATCCATTCCCGAACCTGGGTCACCGGTGTGGTACGAGGTGTGGCGTCCAGGGCCTCAACCCTAGCGCCACCGGGCCGTCGATCTTTTTTTAATATTCTTTTGTTTGCCCCTATCCACAGACACACAGATGCACAGAACCCCCTCCCCAAACATAAAATCCTTTCTTTTTTATTATTTAAAAAAAAGAAACACCTGCACCTAGCTGCTGAAAACCTACCTGATGTCACATATGGTAGCTTTTCACCGGTACTATAAATCATTGTAAATGTGATTACTTTTTAAAATGAAAACTATGCAAACACCAAACCTGCATGTAACTGCTTCAGTTTTGATCCTTACTGATATAAACAGAAGCTCATGCACATGGGATTATCATTTAGCACGCGCAGCTGAGTCTTTTAAAAATGTAATTATATTTATGATTATTTACTAGCAAAACTATACTCTAAGTGACATCCAGTGGTGGTTTTCAACAGCTGGATGCAGGGTGCATTTCTGTCATTTAAAAAAAGTGTAAATCTTCTGAAAAGGCAATTTTTTTAAATTTATTTTTTAAAACCTTATACTATATGAAATAGTTCGTAGACAGCCATTTATGTAACAAGGGTTTGTTTCTGTCTTGGGGTTCTGATGACATCAGAGAGACACAATAGGTCTATGATGTCCTCAAAAACCCTTCATAGAAAAATAGCTGTTTGCACGTTTACTCATCCACTATTGTATATATTATTCCAAGGCACAGAATCACACTGTTTAACTAGTTTAGTAATTTAAGTTTTTTTGACTGTGTCTTTATTCCCTTGCTTGGCTTAACCTTACCCCACCATGCTACACCTCTAACCTGATGCAACATTGGCCAGGACTCCCACCCGTTTTAAAGAAGAATTGCAATGAACTTGAAAGCCATTTTCCTAGAAGAAACTTATTTTTATGTTTGCTTGCGCATGCACAAGAAACATGTTGTGGCAGCTTAGGAGAGAAGCGGGTTGTGGAGGTGTGGCACTGTTGCGGCCAATGCCGCCACTGCTTTTGTGGGCTGGGTTGTGTGTCACCAGTCATATAACGCCTGTGCTCCGTGGACTGCACTGGCTGCCAGTTTGCTGGTGAATCACCTTCAAGGTCGGTCTGCTGACCTATAAGGCCCTACACGATCAGGGACTTGCTTACCTGAAAGATCTCCTTTGTCCCTACTCTCCCCCCTGCTCTTTCCGATCCACTGATGAGGGATTGCTAGAGATTCCCAGGGTTCGTTTGAGAACTTCAGGGGCCAGATCTTTTAGTTTTATGGCCCCAACCCTGTGGAATTCTCTACTTCATCAGGTGCGAGACTGCCTGACTGTCCAAAGTTTTAAAGGAGCTTTAAAAACCTATCTCTTTAGCAAAGCTTATAATGATTTTTGAATATTGTTGTTTAGTTTAATTTTAATGTTGTTTTAACTATTCATTGTTTTATCTTGTATTGTACAGGTGCCTTGGTTTCAGAAAGGCGCCTTATATAAATAAAGATTGAATTGAATTGAAATTGAATGCCAGCGTACGCTGGCGTTGACACTAGTTTGCAAGCATGCCACCAACTTGAAACGATTTGGCCGCTGCAATCAGGCAGCGCCCCGTCATTACAGCGTCAGCCTCTCGCTCCCTTCTAAATAGTTTGCATGCAGATGAGAAGCTGATGTTGCGAGGCAGGGAGGTCCCTGATCGTTATTGCAAATGCTCACACTGGAGAAAAGTGGTGGGGTAGAGCAGTGGTTTTCAACCGGGGGTCCATGAGCGCATGCCAGGGGATCTGCGGAACAGTTTGGAAAATCAAAGGCAAAGCACGGTACAGTTTAAATGTCGTTGTGGTGGAATTTCAGCAGCGAGCAAACTGGAATTAGTTTTGCCTGTAACACTAGCAGCACAACATTAACAGTTATTCACTTGCTGAATGTTTCTCTCTCTCTCTCTCTCTTCACTACATGCTGCCCACTTTCAGCTCCCGATTTGCAGCTCATTCCTATTATTTTTTTTATTTAGTAATCATTTGCCTCACTTACTACAGTTGAAGGGAATGTCACTCCAGTCTATGCTTCCCTCTTTCTTGCTGCTCATTCCTGACAGCATTAAACTAATTTAATGACTCCCCACTACGTGCTGCCCGCTTTCTGCTCCTCGCCACACAATTTGCGATTACACCCAACTACTGATCAGGTTTAGTTAAATCAGTTTTTTTTGTCTGGCAATCATTTGCCTGACTAGATTAAATGGAGTGAATGACTCCGTGCGGCTCACTTTCTGCTCCTCGTGCCTGATTCCTCTCTCTCCTCTTGCCTCTGTTCTGTGTTACAGCAGCGATTTTTGAAGGTGCTTAAATATATTTACATAGTGCAGTCGTGGTAATACAAGAATAAAGCAAATGATTTGCTGTTCAGCACAGTGCTAGTTATCACAGATAAGTCACCTTGACAATTGTCCACTACTGTTAGTTATCCCAGAGAAGTCATGGTACCCCCCAGCACCTAGCAGCTCGTTAAAAAAGTGACATTACTTTTTTGTTTTCTTTTGGCAATTGTCAAATACTATTAAGTGCATTTTTTTCTTTTGACAATTGCAGAACAGTAGTTGTAATAAATATTAATGGACAGATTTATCAAGAAAAGACAAACTGATCATGTGCAGCCTGAACCTTCTTCAACTTCAGAATATAGGCGCTCAAAAAAGTTCAGGAAATATTGTTGTGCTCCATTAAGTGTAGTAGTATAACAAATGGACAAACAATTAACGCGATACAATCAATGTACGTTTTTGATAGGGGGTCCCTGACAAGGCTGACTGCCAAGGGCTCCCCAGACCAAAAAAGGTTGACAACCACTGGGGTAGAAGATCACAAAGACACGACCTCCCCAACCCTCGGGCCCCATCACCAGGAAGACAGAAGATCACCTGTTGCTCAGTCGTAACTTCAAGCCAACAAAAACACATACCTTCCTTAACCTGAGCCAGGCAGCAGTAGTCAGATCACAGTCATGCGTGGTGCAATGTCTGCTGACTGCCATGGGGGTTGGGTCCTTTTTATGCATACAACAACATCAGGTGCTGCTCAGCTGTAGACTTGGTTTAGGATGGGTGGGGGGCTGGGTAGTTACGCCGGAGGCGAAGTAGTCGACCATCTCATCAGACTGAGTGAGACAATTTTCCTCCTCCTCCTTCTCCTCTTCCTTGCATGTCTGGAACCAGTCAGCAGTACAGTAGGTTGTAAGGGGGGTGGGGCTAACTGGAGGCAGGCTGCCGTAGGTTGTTTTGTGCATCACTGTCACAACGCTGTCGCTCTTGCATGACACGACATGGTTCACCAACGTGGGTACTACAATATGGCTGTAGAACAGCGGCTCAATTTCTTTCTACTGTACACCAGACCAGATGGTCTAAAGGACCCACCACATGTGGAAAGTGAGTCTCAAGAGGTCGATTATGGATATGGGCAGTGACGGAAGATAATTTTACAAGGTGGGCCTGACCGCAGCGGCTGTGGCACTGGCAGATCTCCTCACATCCCCAGAAATGTTAGCAGTGAGTCACCTCACAGACAGAACAGAAGACCTGAAGTGGTAAGAGAAAAGTATAAAAGTAATTTCAAATTGAAGGAGGAATGGCCGGCCCGGTGGTGCTGAAGACCGAGGCACTGGATGCCTTACCTTGCGGCATGCCGGCGACCCGGGTTTACGAACGAGCCCAGTCTGTTGGAGGTCAGCAACGGGGGGGGAGGGTAGAGCTGGATGGAGCTGCCAATGGGCGAGCTCTCCACTCCGGGGAGATGTAAGGGGCTTCCTCTGGCTAATGGCTGCCACCTGGTGGAGGCTGGGGACAACACAGGCTAGGAGGAGCCTGGTGCTTGGCCTGGGGTGGGAGAAATGGGGCCATTACTGGGGTCATGGGACTAAAGCGTGCCTCCATACGCATGCGTGTCCACTCCTGGGGTCCTGGGGTAAAAACAAAGGGAAAAGCTGGTGGCAGGATGGTGACTGACTCCCTGCAGGCTCTGCTCCTGGGTCAGGCATATGGTAAGCCCTGGCAATTCTGGGTGATGGGGCTGGGGGGTGGTCGGTCAGATGGGAGCTGTCCGGAGGGATGGCAAAAAATGTTAAATGATAAAAAAAAAAAAAATTGAAGGAGGAATTAATTTGTTTTTGCTGTGCGATGGATGGACAGGCAGTAGGAGCAAGTGGGTCAGTGGCCAGGCCAGCGGCGAAACCCCAAACTGTAGTGGTAATGGTAACTATTTCAAACAAGAAAATGAAACGGGGAGGGAATGCCAGCACTGCTAGTGAACACATAGTAAACTTGCTTGCCCTGGGCTACAGTGGACTGGTCGTGTGTCATGGATGGATTATGCAAACTTAAAAATGGACGGTGGGGGCTGTGTCCTTCTGTGATAAACCGCCTGGCTATGGCACACAAGCAGTCGTTCTATTAATCTGGCGACCAAGGACCGCTCAACTGCCACCACCAGCACCATGCACGAGCTTCTGGAGATCCTCCGGTTATGATTTTTTTTTCATTTATTTCCAAAGGTTTAGCTTCACTTAGTCCAGGATATAAAACAAATAAGAGCTTAATAACAGTAGCAGGAGCTGGTTTGGGATGCATTCTGCATCACTGTGGAAGGGAAATAGGGAGCTCAGAACAACATATTTTTTTATTTCAAAGGAGTTCCAAGTTCCAACAGGGAAATAAATGAGCAAATCCTCATTTAGTTTGGACTTGCATTAAAAAAAAAAAAAAAAAAATAGAATCTGTTGGCAGATAAGGACCATACAGCCCACTAGTGGGCTTGTGTAGATTCCAGACGTGTTTACTTTGGATTTTAAATGCTCTTCTATGCATGAATTGTCTAACCCACAGAGGTCTCCATTCACAAAAAGAAGGATGCACTTCAGCACACTGAGTACAAGAAATATATCTGCAGTTTCTGAGTTTGACGTGATCCCTGTCCCTGTGCAGTAGTGGCATTCTCAAATGCGCTTTATAAATATTGACCCTACATTGCAGCATGTGTGATGTTGCAAATGTAAACTTAAAACTGCGAAAAGACGTTCATGTCACATAAGACTGTTCTTTAATGAGCTAGCCCGGTGGTGCTGAGGGTTGAGGCGCTGGACAACACACCTCGTGCCATGCCGGTGACCCAGGTTTGGGAATGAGCCTGGGACATCGGGGGTCGGCAGGGGAGGAAGGGAGGAAGAGAGTTGAGCATCTGAGGACAGCTCTCCTCTCCCGGGAGGGAGGGGGACACACGCTCGGTGCCTGACAGGCCTCTGGCGGAAGCCAGAGACATAGCAGACACATGAGCATACAGAGGGGTTGGAAAGTGGCGGACGTCAGTGGAGACGCCTTGACGTCAGGGCATAGCTGCTCCCCCAGAACATCGGAAAAACACCCGTGGCACTCCCTGGTAGATGGAGCTCCAGGTCCCGGTCCCCAATACTCCTACCTGCCCCGGTGACTGATGTCCTGATGAGACTCAGGAATTCGGAGTGCTTGCGCCCCCCTCGTCCCCAACTGGGGGTAAGCCAAGGATATGTGGATGATGGACCGCAATGGAATACAGGTAGGAGGTGGGGACTAGAATGGCCATAGGTGTCTCTCGAAGGGAGTGGAGTGCCACGGGAGGGGAGGAGTACAAACAGAAAAAAAGTAAAGACTGTTCTTTAATAAACCTTTACTTATAGCCATAAGTCCAAACTTGGCCCTCTCCAAGCAAGCATGTTGGGAATCTTACAGAGGGGAAGGGACCCAAGTTTAAATACTACTTGTATTTAGTGTAGTTTTGTAATAGTCTTGTGTGGAATGCAGGTATGTGCCTACTTTACAGCCAGTTTTTATAGTGCATTTGAGAATGGCACTACTGCACAAAGACCATTTCAAATTAAACAAACATCAGGATTTTACGTGCTGTAGTTGAGTGTAGATGTGTTTTTTTTCGAGTGGAGACATCTGCGGGTTATAATTCTTGCATGGTGCATTAAAAAAAGTCACACAATTCTAAAAGGGGGATTAATTTTTGTTGTGGTAGAACTTGAACTGAAGTCTGAATGTTGTAGTTCTTCTCCCTGGTTACAGCTGACGTACGCTGCATTGGGCGTCTGTGGAGGACGTTGGACCGGTTGTGTACTTTTCTGGAAACCCCACGCACACTACGGTGGAGATGTGATCATGCACCGGACATGCTCATGTTGCTTTCAGTTGCTTTAAATGAACCTTTACTTGCAGCCTAAAACAGAGATATGGATAATGAAACACTGAGCTTATCATTGCTAAATGCCTTTCTGTGATTGTCATCACAATAAGAGAAAAAAGTAGTGGTGTCATGTGGGTTGTGCTCGTAAATAAATGTGTTTGTTTTTAATATTGCAGTCTCATCAGTATCTCTGTGTTGGGCAGTCATTGGTGCCACAAGTAAAAGCAGATTTAAAGCAATGCTTTCAGTTTTTTATGGTTTCTCTTCTTATGTTTTATAATAGTGATATTCTTTTTGCGGCAGTACTCTGCCCCCCCACACCCCCCAGGTGCACTGATGAAGTTGTGGTTTTTTTTTTTTTACCCAGGGGGTGTGGGGGTGGAGCACTCCCACAGAAAGAGAAATATCCCTGAATATTACAAAACATAAGAACTCTAACTTTGAGTGACAACAGAATGCAACCTCGCACAGAAACAAGCAGCAGGCAGCTATTATCTATTTGACATCGCTTTTTGTGTCCGGGGGAGGGGGGGCATTACCATAAGTAACCTAATAAGTGCCACCAGTCCAACATCCTCCACAATTGCCCTGAATTGTATGCCGCATCTGTGCAGTGTCATGTTGTAAGTGATCTTTTGACACTGTTTGTTAAAGGTTTTTTTTGTGCTGGTAGGGGCACCTCCATGATCTTTAGCATGACCCTAAATTTCCTGCTGTCTCTCACCTCCCCTGAACTCCCCACCACCACCACACACAAAGAGCTTGACTGCTTGAGACAGATATTACCATTCCTGGGTGGCGATGATTCACTTTTTGTTTTTATCTTTGAATTCCTTTCATTAGAAATGTCTGATATAGTTAATAATTACTGCATAATGCTTATCCAGGCCTCAAGGCAGTTGATTGGGCTCTGGGGTGGAAGGGGGGGGGTAAACACTGTTTGCTACAGTGAAGCAATACATTAGCACTTTTAAACTGGTTACGAACATATGAATCTGTCAGTAGAAACAGACCTCCCGGTCTATCAAAGTCTGCTCGACTATGCAGCTAGCACCCTTAGTTTGCAGCCACAGCAGGATGGTTAACAGTGCTGATTGACATTTTACTCTATCCCCTCCCCCCCATCAGCACACACAAAACTGAAATAAACAAACGTGATTATCACCACATTCTGGAAGTTGAACTGTGTGCTAGTAAATGGAAATGAAAGCTGTCTAATGTTTTGCAGTTAAATGGGGGAAATTGTTTAACCAGGAAAAGCACACTATGCCAAAGCTTGTTTACAGGTGCAACCTGGGAGCACAAGGAAGGGTTATACAGTATGCAAGTGGGAGCTGTGGGATTCCTTCCAACACAGGTCTCCAGGTTTGCAGCTCTGTTCCCTTAACCACTGTGCCATACTGCCTCCTTTTAAGAAGACACATTTTTGCCTGATTGTGGTGCACTGCAGCTTCAATTATAAGACAGTTTATAAAATTACACGAGACATGCTTCCTAGGAATGAAGACCAAAAGGTCTGGGGTGTTTAATTTTGTATTATCAGTTGCTTACACAATATTCCTTATTTCTCTTCCCATTTTGCAAATACTTAAACTAGTTGTATGGAGAGGGGTACTGCTTTCGGCTGTGCCAATATAGTGGGGTGTTAGTTTGACATACTAGTTTTAGTAACTGTTACCCCAAGGGATTGCTAGAGGTTCCCAGGGTTCAGCTAAAGACCTTTGGGTCCCATTCCTTAGCGTTAGTTGCTCCTGCTGAAATTCTCTACCTCGTCGGATTAGTGTGTGCCTGATAGTTTAAAATCTGCTCTGAAAACCCATCTTTTTGGCCTAGCATTTCCTGGATCTAAATGTTGGCTGGCTTACTGTCATCTGTTATATGCGATCTATTTATAATTTTAAACTTGTAATTCTGCTGTTTTGTTTTTCTATGGCTTTATGATTTATTTATAATGTTTTGTTCTACAAGGAATAAGGGTTACATAAAGTTTTGATTGAATTGAGTTGAATAGGGGATGCTGATTTAGTGAACTGTGGTTGCTCTTTGCAATTTTGCCAGCAAAACAAAAACTCTTCTGCTCTTTAACAAGTTGAGTTGTGCAATGTCTGAAACTCGGGACAGTTTATGCAGGTGTTTTTGTGGGTTGCAGTCAGTCTGGCCTGTAGTACAAAACTCACTGCGGACATGCACCTTTAGAGGTGTTTTTGTGGGGGGCAGTCAGTCTGGCCTGTAGTAAAAAAGGCACTCCGGACATGCACCTTTAGAGGTGTTTTTGTGGGGGGCAGTCAGTCTGGCATGTAGTAAAAAAGGCACTCCGGACATGCACCTTTAGAGGTGTTTTTGTGGGGGGCAGTCAGTCTGGCCTGCAGTAAAAAATGCACTCCGGACATGCACCTTTAGAAGTGTTTTTGTGGGGGGCAGTCAGTCTGGCCTGTAGTTAAAAAGGTACTCCAGACATGCACCTTTAGAGGTGTTTTTGTGGGGGGCAGTCAGTCTGGCCTGTAGTAAAAAAGTCACTCCGGACATGCACCTTTAGAGGTGTTTTTGTGGGGGGACAGTCAGTCTGGCCTGCAGTAAAAAAGTCACTCCGGACATACACCTTTAGAGGTGTTTTTGTGGGGGGTAGTCAGTCTGGCCTGTAGTAAAAAAGGCACTCCGGACATGCACCTTTAGAGGTGATTTTGTGGGGGGGCAGTCAGTCTGTCCTGTAGTTAAAAAGGCACTCCGGACATGCACCTTTAGAGGTGTTTTTGTGGGGGCCAGTCAGTCTGTCCTGTAGTAAAAAAGGCACTCTGGACATGCACCTTTAGAGGTGTTTTTGTGGGGGTCAGTCAGTCTGGCCTACAGTAAAAAAAAGGCACTCCGGACATGCACCTTTAGAGGTGTTTTTGTGGGGGCAGTCAGTCTGGCCTGTAGTAAAAAAGGCACTCTGGACATGCACCTTTAGAGCTGTTTTTGTGGGGGCAGTCAGTCTGGCCTGTAGTAAAAAAGGCACTCTGGACATGCACCTTTAGAGTGTTTTTGTGGGTTGCAGTCAGTCTGGCCTGTAGTACAATACTCACTCCGGACATGCACCTTTAGAGGTGTTTTTGTGGGGGGCAGTCAGTCTGGCCTGTAGTAAAAAAGTCACTCTGGACATGCACCTTTAGAGGTGTTTTTGTGGGGGGCAGTCAGTCTGGCCTGCAGTAAAAAAGGCACTCCGGACATGAACCTTTAGAGGTGTTTTTGTGGGGGCAGTCAGTCTGGCCTGTAGTAAAAAAGTCACTCCGGACATGCACCTTTAGAAGTGTTTTTGTGGGGGGCAGCCAGTCTGGCCTGTAGTAAAAAAGGCACTCCGGACATGCACCTTTAGAGGTGTTTTTGTGGGGGGCAGTCAGTCTGGCCTGTAGTACAAAACTCACTCCGGACATGCACCTTTAGAGGTGTTTTTGTAAGGGGCAGTCAGTCTGGCCTATAGTACAAAACTCACTCTGGACATGCACCTTTAGAGGTGTTTTTGTGGGGGGCAGTCAGTCTGGCCTGTAGTACAAAAGTCACTCCGGACATGCACCTTTAGGCCATCAGATATCTGTACTGTCATAGGTGTTTCTTTATTACACTTTGCCCATGGCATCATTGCTTTTCGTAATAGTAATGACAGTAGGGGACTTGAACCTGCTGGGGGTGGAGTAGGACACCTACCAGAAAGAGCAGAAGGGAGCAGGTAATGCTGGACACCTTCCAGGAAAGCTTCTTAGTACAGTTGGTTAAGGAACAAACTAGGGAAAGGAACACCCTTGACCCTGTACTAATGAACAGGGAATGTGTGAGGGATGTGAGGGTGGAGGAACCACTAGGGGGAGTGACCACGGGACAGTATGGTTCCAGTTACAGATGGCTAAAAAGAGGAAGGCATCTGGCACAAGGGTGCTGGATTTCAGGAATGCCAGCTTTAAGATGATGAGGGAAGTGGCATAGCGCTTCCTGTGCAAAATTCAACCGGGTATGGACACATAGCAAAGGTGGGAACTGATAAGACAGGGGATAGTAGAGGCAACAGAAACTTGCAGTAGGGTCCAGACTAAGAAGGCTAGGGAGAAGAAACTCAGCTGGATAACTAAAGGGGGTGCTAGACATGGTGAGAAGTAAACATAGAAACATAGCAGTTGACGGCAGATAAGGACCTCAAGGCCCATCCAGTCTGCCCATTTTATTCTACTTTATGAATGTGCCATAGGCCTGTACTCTGTCAATGTCCCATCTATTCATACTTATCTGTATTGCTCCCTTGTGCCTATCCCATGCCTGTTTGAAGCCCTGCACTGTATTCATATCCACCACTTCCTGAGGTAGGCCGTTCCATGCATCCACCACCCTTTCTGTAAAAAATAACTTCCTCACATTACCCCTTATTCGGCCTCCCTCTAATCTCATACTGTTTCCACTTATCCTGCTATTTTTCTCATATTGAAACATGCTGGACTCTTTCACCTTGTTAATGTTCTTAAGATGTTTGAATGTTTCGATCATATCACCTCTCTCCCTCCTTTGCTCTAGGGTATACATATTGAGCTCCATTAATCTGTCCTCATAGGTTTTCTGATGCAGTCCCTGCACCATTTTGTTTGCCCTTCTCTGGACTGTCTCCATTTTATTAATGTCCTTGTGCAGGTGCGGCCTCCAGTACTGCACACAGTACTCCAGATGGGGCCTGACCAGTGTCTTATAAAGAGGGATTATTACCTCCCTCTTATGACTTGCAGTACCCCTACTAATACACCTCAACATCCCTCTAGCCTTGCCTAATGCTTTAGTGGTCTACTTGGATGATTTTAGATCATCTGTGATGATGATGCCCACATCTCTTTCTTCCCTTGTATTTGCCAGCAACTCCCCTCCCAACCTATAGGTTGCTTCAGAATTTCTCTTCCCTACTTGCATGATCTTGCTCTTCTTTGCATTAAACCCCATTTGCCACTCTTCTGACCATTTTGCCAGTTTATCCAGATATCTTCTCATTCTGCCTACCCCATCTGGATCATCTACTCTGTTGCAGATCTTGGTGTCATCTGCAAACAGACAAGCCTTACCCTCTAGTCCATCTGCAACGTGACTGATGAAGATATTGAAGAGGACTGGCCCCAGGACTGATCCCTGAGGTACCCCACTTGTGACTTGCATCTCTTCTGACTGTATACCATTTACCACCACTCTCTGTTTTCTGCCTGCTAACCAGTTTGCCACCCAGTCGACCAACCTCTGACCCACGTCGAGCCTACCCAGCTTATTAATCAACCTTCTATGTGCAACAGTATCGGAAGCTTTGCTGAAGTCAAGGTAGGTGACATTAACTGCTCCCCCTCGATTCACCATCCTGGTTACCCAGTCAAAGAACTCTATGAGATCAGTTTAACAGGACCTTCCTGTTGTAAACCCATGCTGTCTTGGATCCTGTGCTCCTATGGATTCCAGGTGTTGCACTATCCTTTCCTTAAGGAGTGCCTCCATAATCTTGCCCACTACTGAGGTAAGACTGACTGGTCTATAGTTCTCTGCCTCCTCCCTGCTACGACTCTTGTGGCGTGGGACCACATGAGACCTTCTCCAGTCTTCTGGGACCTCTCCTGTGCTCAGAGACTCACTAAATAGTCCTGATAATGGTTCTGCTAGTTCCACCCTTAGCTCCTTTAGTACCCTGGGATGTATGCCATCAGATTTCATTGCCTTGTCCACCCTGAGCTTAGCGAGCTCATGTAGGACCCTTTCTTTTGTGAACGGACTAGTGCACACCTCTCTCCCCCCTGTATCCATGGTGCTGAGCTGTGGGCCATGCCTTACCTTCTCCTCAATAAATACTGAGGAGAAATATTTATTTAGGATAGATGCTTTTCCTTGGTCCTCCTCCACACACTTCCCCTTATCCTCTTTGAGCTTGGCAATACCCTCTCTGGACTTTCTCCTTTCACTAATGTATCTATAGAAAGTCTTGTCCCCTTCTTTTACTGTTTGTGCTAGTGTTTCCTCAGTTTGTGCCTTTACCTGCCTTACTGCCTTCCCTGCTTCCCTTAGAGATGTTTGAGATACCTCCCTATCTTCGTCCTACTGCATTCCTTTATATTTCCTGAAGGCCAGCGTTTTGGCTCTGACTTTTTCTGCTACTGTTATTGATAACCAAAGTGGTTTCCTCCTTCTTTTGCTCTTGCTTTTTTCTCTAACACAATGAGATGTTGCTTCAGGTACTGCATCCTTAATGCTTGCCCACTTTGCCTGTACCCTCTTACCTGAATTTCTTCTTCCCGGGGCTCGCTGAACTCTGTTGGCCATCTTATCAAAGTCAGCTCTTCTGAAGTCCCATATTTTTGCCTTGGAATGGGATGATTTAGTTCTAGTGGTTAAACTGAACCATACCATGTGATGGTCACTGGCCCCCAGGTGATCCTCTACCTGGAGATCTGTGATCCTTTCCCCGTTAGTCAGTACTAGATCTAGGATAGCCCTGTCTTTTGTGGGTTGTTCTACCAATTGTTTGAGGCCCTCCCCCTGCAGGGAATCCACTATGTATATAGTTCTGGTGGACGTTCCTGCTGGTATTGACCAATCTGTATCTGGCATGTTGAAGTCTCCCATTATCAGAACCTCCCCTTTAGCTGTCATGTTTTGTATATCTTCTAACAGTAATGTGTCTATGTCCTCCCCCTGTCTGGAGGCCTGTAGACAACCCCAATTCGTATGGCTGTCCCATTTCCTGTTTCCAGGGTGACCCACAGTTCTTCTGGCTCATTATGTGTATTCTGAATTTCTGTAGCTTTGATATTTCCATTGACATAAAGGGCCACTCCCCACACCCCCTTTTTGCACCTCGGTCTCTTCTGAACAGTACATCACCGGGTACTGAATCCTCCCAAGTGTCGTTACTGGTGAACCATGTCTAGCTAATGGCTACTATGTCCAGATTTGCATCTGTCATTGTTGCCTGATGTCTTTCACGCTTTAAACTGGCCTGCTTTGGAACAGCATTTAGAGTGCCCTCACCTCCACCTGGCCTTTAAGCTTGTCAAGGGTCTCTCCCCTTCCCCTAGCCTATGTGACATCCTGATACTTAAATTATTGAGGGGAACTCTGTGTTCCTCCAGCAATAGCCTCTTGGAGGCACCCAAGGTGAGATCCAGTGTGGGCAAGAGATGCTTTGCCACCTCAGCACCTTCCTTCAGGAATTCCCAGCCCTCAACCCTTCAAGCTTGTTCCTTGCTTGGAGGATTCAAGAAAGGGCTCAAAGTTGTCCTGCTGGAGCATAGCCTATGCTCCTGTAATTGGTGACTCTAATTTTTTTGTTGAGTTATGTCATTACTGGGCATACTCTGTTGCTGCACTTCCTATGACTTGTGCCAATTTATAGCTTGTCTGCTTCTCATCCTACAACCAGTGATTTGTAATCTACCTAATTTGTTTGTTAGCCCTGTTACCAATGCACTGCCATTGGTGAATCTTGGTTCCCCGTGTTTATAATGTTTGTTATTAATAATTTGTTTTTTTTTTCCTTGTACAGCTTGCACCTCCATGTATTTTCTTCTCTACCTTTTTTCTTGACTCTGTAATGTTGGATTTATCTCTGTAATTAACTCTGGGTTTGCCCCTGAAAAAGGGACTCCTGAGACTCAGTGGGCGGTTAACTAACTAAGTGACTTACTAACGGATAAGGAGCAGGTGGTTGAAACCAAGCAAATGCCCTCAGCGGAGGACATTACTAAGATGTGACAGTTTTTCCAGGCCTTCCAGGCCATAGTAAATGCAATGGTATGGCTGCCCCCTCCTCAGCTTCAGGTTCCCCGCATCAGCCTGTTCTGGAGGAGGAGGAATACTATGAAGAGTAGGAGGATGAATCAATAAAGCCTAGTGTCTCACCAGAGAAGGAATTTAGCTCTCCCCTTAGGGTTAACGAGGATTATTTATCTTCAGAAGGAAGGCTGCGAAAGTGGGGAAGAATTAGTACTGCTGGTAAGGAAAGTGACATGCTAGCCACATGATGTAAGGTATAAGATGAATGTTTATGGGTATTACACTTATACAGAAACCAGTTAAATTATGGGGACTAATACCAAAACTCAGGAAAAATGCAAAAATATTTTTTTATAATTTTATTTTTTAAAATCGTCATGAAATTTTCCATGTCGATATTAAAAATGTATACTTGATATGCTTTATCATTATGGAAACAGTACATCAGAAACATTTATTTTACAAAAAAAAAAACAGTTATGCCGTAATGTAAATATGTATATGGATATAGCTAGAGAAAACTGCCCATTTTTAATATTGATAACATAATTACTACTGTTGCATAATATCGACACCATTTCTTAACAGCTGGACTCCAAGCTTTCATTAAAAAAAAATTATGTTTCTAGCCCCAACAGCTCCAGAATTAGACCTTTCAGAATATATGGGACCAGATTTTCAAAGGGCTGAGATGCTGCAAGCTCTAGTTGCGCTGAACATATGGCGGTTCCATGTGATAACGGTGATTGCAGAAAGATGATCGCCATTATGGCAAGTGTACATCGTCGAAAATCAAATTCGGCAATGCACACTCGCAGCATGGACAAAAACTGTGCCGAGACCTACAGGTCTCATTCTTAATAGCACTTCCCATGGGGGCTTTGTACACCACACTCTCAACTCTGCATGGATTCTCAACTTCTTAGGGGGTGCATGTCGGAAGGGGGTGGAAAATATAAATAAATTCATGCCACCTGCCAGAAAAAAAATAACACACTGCACTGGACCTGTACCCTGCGCCACCCAGCCGACCACCCTCCCATGACACCAGTGGTCCAGCTCGGCAACTGCCACCAAACCCCTCCATATACCATCCCTCCTGCCTCTCCCCCCACAGGTGCACACATGCGTGCGTATACCTGCTACTTCCCGTCACAGTTTTCACCACCCACCTATCCGTCGCTTCCCCCACCCGATAGCCATGAACACAGGCACCATAACCAGTCGCTGTTTTGTAGGGTCCAATTTGGTCGCTTTTTCACTGGATACCACATATTGCACATGTGGCTTGCAGCATTCTCCCGGCTAGTGAACAGGACTTTTGATCTCATGCGCCAATTGTCGCAAGTTAGACCAACTTTTTCTAGTCTAGCTTGTAGCAATCCCAGGTGTCCTTTTTACGAGGCTTGTGCTTAATATTTGGTGCAAGCTGCTGTAAATTGGGTAAATTGTTGTAACTGTGCCTGACCTACTAAAATCGGGTGTAGTTTGTAGGAAACGTGACAGTACAGCCGTACCACAAAAAGGGTTTGACGCAGGCCTTGACACAAGACCTGCATCACCCTTTGAAAATCCAGCCCATAGTCTTTAAAATGTAATAACTTTCTAACAGTTTGGGCTAGAGATTTCATTTTTTTAAATGAAAGTCTGGAATCTGCTACGTAGATATATCATTACTGTATCACTACAGTGACCATACATGATATAAAAAGACAAAATATTTCATATCAATATAAAAAAAACATAAAGTGGTTAACTGTACTTTTAAAGTCCTGTCACTTTTAACATATTATATTGACATGTATATGCATGTAGCAACACAAGAAAACTATATTAACTGTTCAAATCTTACAGCTTTCAAAATGTAGCTTCAAGCATTATAAATTTATATAAGATTATTTTTTGAAATGGTCAGAGGATACCAGTGGTTGTTCTAAGAATAAACACATTCTTTTCTAGTTCCTCATACTTCCTCCTTTGTAAAACAAATGGTGGATACCCTTAACATTAGGGTGTGCGAATAAACAGTATTTCCTGAATACCATGAATAAAGTACTATTTGTTCTTTGGATCTGAATAACAAATAATGGCACTATTCATGCCATTTCCTTGTTGGAAAATATTATTTTAAAAAATTGGAAAAGAAACAGCCTCCCACACTCCTTCCCTTTAAAGGGACACTGTCAACCTGTTTTTCATCATATTATTTCTAGTCAAAACCCCACATTTTATGATTGTTTATCCTCTCTAAAATTCACTGCTGTTGCTGTTTGTTTTGTCTGTCTCCTTGTTTAGTAGAACTGAAATGCATGGCACTGTACATTTATAAACAACCTTGTTTTGTTTACAGTCCTGGTTCTGTCCTTACTGCATACTTCCTGAGCATTAGAAACACACCCAAAACAGTGCAGTCACTCATAAGAAAGAAGCCTCCAAAACTCCAACTGCATCATGAAGGGCTAGACTGTTTTGTGGGTGTTCCGAAGTCCAGGAAAGATGCGTTTGGAGTTGCTCAAGGGATGTAAACAAACCTGTTTTGGTGTGATAACACCAGTATGTTGGGCAGTTTGTTTTTCACTTTTTTAAATAAAATAAGAGTCAGAATCAAACTACTAGCTACATCAGCAATCTTTACTGAATGTTGGCAGTCATAAAATATATTTTTTAAACCAGGGACACTTTGGTCCTGTCCAGACTAGAGCTTTGGTAATGTTACTGGTGCCCTGTAACGTTACCGCTTGCTCTAAAAACGGTTGCGTCCAGACCTGTAACGGTTTAAAAAGCGTTCTTTAAACCGTTTTTAAAACTACCAAAGAGCAGATCTTTAGTACGGTTGCTGAAACGTTACCTGTTTTTCTTCATTTTGAGGAGTAGTGCGGACGGGTGAACGAAGTATTTTCTGTAAAATGTATCCTCCAGTGGACTGTAACGCTTTTCAAAACGTTACAAGAAAATGGAGAAGGAACATTGATGTGGATGCAGAGTAACAGTTTAAAAACCGATTCAGCTGTTGAATGTGGACGCACTGAAATGGGCTGAATGGTAATGTTTTTTAAAAACGTTTTTATAGCTCATTGCTAGTCTGGACAGGGCCTTTGAGACTTACAGGGGTTGACAGTGTCCCTTTAAGCTACTCAATCCCCATCTCCCACACTCTGTTGGAATCCCAGTCCCACCCATCCCATCTTCTTCCCCCATCACCCCCACGTTCATATTTTTTTTTGTAATATAAAAAAACACTCCAGTGATGGGTGACTGACAGAGCCTGCTCACCTCTACCGCCCGAAGCAGTCTTTATTGCCACTCTGTTGTAAACTGAACATCTTCCCCCCAACCCTCCACCCTGACAGCACCTGCCATCCAACCCCCAGCACTCAATTCTTCTGCAAAGAACAATGTGATGAAGGAGGAGACCAACACAACCCACCCCCCTCCATGGCTATCCTTCTTCTACTGAATGACGATGAGTAGGAGGTGGAACTGATGAGCATCATAGGACTAACTCCAACAAGGATATTGTTAGTACCAATCCACAGATCTCTCAGGGAAAGTCACCTTCAAGATAATGTCTGCACCAAACAGTGCAGCTGGCATTGATAAAAAAATTGAAAAGAAGTATCAGGTAGATAGACAGGGGTTAGAGTACCTATATGCCCACCCTGGTCACGAGGGAGTGGTCCAGGCAGCAGCTTGTGAGAAGATACTAGAGTGCCTCCTGAGAAAAACTCCAGAAAACTTGACACTATGGCCAAAAGCATTTGTACTACTGCTTCCTTGCAGTTAAAGCAGCACACTGGCCTATACAACTCGGCACCAGAAGTCCCAGTGGAATGCAGTCCTGGAAACTGAGCAACAAAGTTGATGGTGAGGTGGCAGAGGATTTGGTAGCAACCGCAGAGTCAGCCCTCGATGCCACCAAATGCCAATTTCACATTGCTGTTGATGCCAATGACTCAGCTTCAAGAGTCCTGACCCATTCAGTGTCTTTAAGGATATTTGCCTGGCTAAGGACAATACTCCTCTCTCAGGCTTCCCAAGCAAAAGTCACTGATTTTCCCTTTGAGGGAAATTCACTATTTGCTGACAAAACTGAGGCATACCTGAAAAAGGTGGACGCCTAACAAAAAAAGAAAAGGCAACTACCTCCTACAGGCCCTATAGAAGGGAAGTCAGTGGCAGAAGCTACAATCCCCAAACCAAATGTGGTTAGGACTACAAGCCACAGCGAGGGTACTATAGGAGTAGAGGCAGAACGGGCCCATGGGGACTGCAGCACCAGCATATAAGTCACAGCTCAAATAAAACCCAGACAGTTTCGCCAAGGTCACCTGTCGGTAACTGCCAGTGGTGGGGAAGATTGACACACTACTTCCAGGAGTGGGAAAAAATCACCACATACAAGTGAGTCCTGAAAATAGTGTGTCACAGTTAGTTACTTTAATTTTAAAAATTCCCAAAGTTAGAGACTAAAAAGTTTCCTAGATCACTCTACAATGGGAAAAGTCCTGCTAGAGCTGGAGGTGAATACACTACTGCAAGCAAAGGTAGTAGAAAAGTTCCCTGTCTCACAGGGGAAAGGGCCTTTTCCCAAGATACTTCCTCACGAACAAATAGAATGTGGAGTGGTGACCCATTCGAGATTTGAGATACCTGAACAGGCACATCAAAAAGGGAACGTTCAGGATGATTACACTGGGCATAGTAATCCCATCCCTGCACTCATCAGCAGATTGGCTGGGCTCACTGGACCTAAAGGATGCCTACATCCACATTTCACAGAAAATTAGTTTTATTGCCATATTGGTCCTTGTGACAAAATATCCAGAAAAAGGTATCAAACTCATCTTTTTTTCTGGATCTTTTTTCCACATTTTAGTCAGACCCAGTGACAGAAAGTGTCTGAGGTTCAGGCCAGGGAACTGTAAGTACCAGTTCACATCCTCCCTTTTGGCCTCACCTCAGTACCAAGGTTGTTCACAAGGTGCTTAGCTGTAGTAGCAGTTCACCTGAGAAGACAAGGTGTAGTGGTGTTCCCTTACTTGGGTGACTAGCTAGTCTAATGAAAAAAGAAACAGAATGCAATGTTCTCCATCCAGCTGGAGAAAAGCACATTAGAACCTTCTAGGTTTCTTGATAAATCCGCAATGGTCTCGGACAGAACCAGTTTAGATTCTGGACTTAATTGGAGCAGAACTGGATACCTGCTGGGAAGGGCAATTCTTCCACAAAACAGCATAACCAACTTTATTTCCCTGTGCAAAGTCATTCATCCAGGGCCATCACAGGTCTGCAAGGAATTTCCTGCAGCTGCTAGGCAACATGGCATCAGCCATAGCCGTAGTGCCGTGGACTCACCTCCAGATGAGGGACATAGGCATCACCTAAGAAGGTACTGGTGCCAAAGATCACATCACTTGTCCTACTCAATGCCAGACACAAAAATCCTGGTGCAGGCACTGAAATGGTGGAAGAACCTCATGGTAAGTGGCATCTGGAGTTCACAGGAGACAATGGAGAACATAAACCTTCTAGAACTCAGAGCAGTGCTTCTGCCAATACAGTCCTTTTCATCCCAGTTAGAGGGTAAGTCAGTGCAGATTCGGGCAGACAACACAGCAGCTGTGTACTACATCAACAACGAGGGAACAAGATCCTTAAAACCTTGCACAGAAGACAACATTTCTGCTGTTCATCTGCCAGGCAAAGACAAATGTGCTGGCAGACTCTCTGTGCAGGATGGGTCAGAGCAATCACAAATGGGCTATGAACAAGCAAGTATTGGCATCAGTTTTCTGGAGGTGGGCACTCCAGAGATAGATCTGTTTACCTCATGGGGCAACAATCATCTCCCAAAGGTTTGTTGCAGATCCTCAATCAAGGGAACAGTTTCAGAGAATGCTCTTTCCCTGACATGGACAAGGAGGTTCCTGTATGCCTTTTCTCTATTCCCCCTTATACAGAGATACTCAGGAGGGAGCCAGCAACAATTATACTGATAGTCCCAGACTGGGCCAGGCAGACATGGTACTCAATACTGTCGACCCTGTCCTCCAAGGCTCCCATCACCCTGCCACTGAGACACAACCTGCTGGTCTTGTACTGGGGCAGAATAACTTTCCCAGACCTCAGATCTTTATGCCTGAGGGCATGGTTCTTGAGGAGTTAGAATTTTCTGTTTTGAATCTGTCACAAGATTTATTGGAAGTTCTGAGGGTTTCTAGGAAACCAACATGAAAGTCACATGCCTCTAAATAGAAAAGATTCTCAATCTGGTGAACTTCCTGCAGGAAAATCATTCCAGTATAAGCAGGACTGCCAACTGTTCTGGGCTACGTGATGCACTTACAGTCCCTCGGGCCTCGACACTGAAAGTACACCTGCAGCTGTCTCAACTTACACATCCACAGGCAAGGAAAAATACTTAGCCTCACAACCTATTTTCAAAAGGTTTTCAAAGGCTTTAACAACCTTCATCCTCCTCTGAAGGAACCAGATCCCACCCCAGGACCCAATATGCCTTACCTAGCTGATGGAGTTTCCCTTTGAGCCTATGGTTACTTCAGACTTCAAGTACAGCACTTGGAAAACAATTTTCATAGTAGCCATAACATCTGACAGAAGAGTGAGGTAGCTGCAAGCACTGTGTACAGATCTAACTACATAATATCCTATAAGAAAAGGCAGTCCTGATCAACAAATAAAAACATGTTTCCAGAGCTCTCTAGCACAGATGAGTAAAAGCTCCATTTTCCTGATGTGAAAAGGGCACTGAGCTACCATTTAGACAGGACAAAGTGTGCTAGGTCTACCAGTATACAACTCTTTCACTTATGGTGAGGTTGACAAAGGTAAACCAGCAGCCAGAAAGACTATTTCTCAGTGCATTGTTTCCTGTATCCAGTACTGTTATGAGAAACCTAGTAAGCAACCTCACTGAGGAGTGAGGGCACATTCCACTACTGGCACTTGTGCCTCTCTGCACCTCTGCTGCAAGGGGCGTCCCCCTTCAAGAGATTTGCAAAGCAACTACTGGGAAAACAGTCCGCACCTTCACAAAGCAGTACTGCTGGGCATACAGTCCAGGAGAGATGCCAGGTTTGGGGCTGTTGTCTTGCAGAACCTTCTTACTAAATTGATTCTAGACCGATCCTCCCAAGGTACAGTACTGCTAGTGAGTCTGCATTTTTGTATATACAATATTGTTAGATTACAGTTGGTAGAAGAAACAATTACTCACCACAGTAATTTTCTTTCTTTTATGGGATACTACAATAATCCATATAAACCCTGGCCCTGCCTCCAATTCTAGGTCCTGAAAAGAGGTTCCCACAAGAATCGGTCTGTTTTCCTCTGTGCTTGAGCATTACATATAGAATAATGCATGGGGTTGTGTGTTTAGTGAGTGTTTACACCCCGAGGTGTTGGATGCTACATAAACCCTGAGAGCAAAGCTTGAGGGATTTATTCAAGCATCCAACCCCAAGCGGTGTGTGTAAAAACTCGAGTAAAACACACCACCCCATGTTTTATTTTATATAATTGCTGGGGAGTGTTTTCTCACTACAGCAATTGTATAAAATAAACAGCCCCAGTCTAGTCCCAATGAAAGGCTGTCAGCGGTCTGCCACCTGCACGACCGGGCTGCTGCTAAACACTTTCGTTTTTTGTTTTTTTTTAAGATTTAATAGAGGAGTCAAACTGGACTACTGAGAGGCAAGTTGTTTTTTTGTTTGTTTTACATTTACTTACCGCCGAGTGATGGTGGCGGAGTAGAGTGTGGGCAAGTATTGGCGGGCTGTGTGAGCGGAGGCAGGTGCATGTGTGAAGCGAGGAAACCCAGTGTGTGTTCACCGTTATAATGTGTGGGTTATAATGGCAAATTATAACCTGGGTTTCCTATGGGAGAAAACGCACCCCAGTTATTATTTATTTATTTTGCAGTCTGACAGACTTTAAAATCACTGTAGTATTAAATAATCCTGTTTGCTATTTTTCATTGTTTTTTTTTTTATTTTAAACATTTAAAAATGTAGTTTATTTTATTTGCTAGATACTGGTAGTCACTGCTCCCCTGGCTTTTTGGAAACAAATCTGACATTTAGCCAGTAAGGGGAGTGTGACCACTGCAGAGTCTGAATAAGGTGCCAAATTCTCCAGTTACCATTTAGTTCCATTCTCTGGGGCACCACTCACTATAGGTGATGCACTTGTGTATGGCTTATTGTTGGATCCTTAAGGAGACATAGCAGGTGTTCTTCTTTACTAAATAACAATGCTACTTGTTTACCAAGGGTCAGATGGTATGGCTACAAATTAAAACCAACTTCAGTTGCAAAATGCTGCTGTGTGAGGCAGTGATGTTATTTGTCCCTTATTTGCAAAACCTCAACAAGATTTGATTTTACAAACATCTGGTGAGAGCGAGTCCATAGTTACCAGTAGTTGTCAGGCTACAAATCAAAACCAAGTAGTCCCTGTCCTTCCCGAGGTGGGGACTCCAGAACATGGCACAGTACTCCAGATGCAATCTCACCATGGATCTGTAGGGGGCAGTATCACCTCTTTCCTTCTGCTTGTGAATGCCTTACCTATGTACACCAGCATTCTGCTTGCCCTCCATATAGGTGTGTCTTGTTGCATTAGACTCAAGACTTCAGGTTGTTGCTGATAATTACTTATAGATCCCTTTCTTCAGTGGTTCCAACCACCCTCACTCCCCTTCTCAAATGTTACTTCTAGGGTAGGTTTCCTACCAATATGCATAGTCTTTACATTTTGTGGCACTGACTTTAAGTTGCTACACTTCAGACCACTTCTCCAGTCTTTCTTGATCCTTTTCATGTCCTATAGCCCCTCCTCATCTGCCCCTATAGTTTCTTTACCAATTGAACTCGTAATGCTCTGTTGTGACATCACCATCTGTTGCCAGTCCCCATTTATGACATCACAGTCTGTTGCTATGGGAATGAGTGTGATGTCAGGAGCAGAGTACTATGTCCTCAGGTGGGGAAAGCAACAGGAGCAGATGAACAGTTACGGACCTACAATCCTGTTTTTATGCAAATGACCTCTGCAATAAATAATGGGCAGCAGAAATACAGAACCAATGTGAAATACATGTTGAATTGTGTTTAAATGTTATGTTGTTCTACACTCTTTAAAAAGGAATGATCTCACAACCAGGTAAGGTAACAGTGACTGAAAACTGACACACAGGTATTACAACAGGTGACAGAAAGAGGCGGGCCATTTTATATTATGATTTGACAAATAATAGCCCTATAACCCATACACAGCTTTTTATGTCGTTGTCCCCAGCCTCCCTTCTTGTTGTGACTGCTGTCTCACTGGTACCCATAGTAACAACGATGGGTGGTTACTGGCTGCTGAAACACTGCAGGCTTGTCTACAACTGAGTCCCACCAGAACCAAGCATGCAGACTCAAAGGGGCAGTGGTTCAGTGGTGTCACATCACTCCAACATCCCCCCCCCCAAAGCGTAGCTGCTGCAAAAAGTAAGCTTTATCATCCTCCAGTGCTTTCAGACAAGAGGCCACCTTTAAAGACTCCCTCCCCTTCCCTCCCTATGGCAGCACCTGTTTGGCAGAGAGTATTTTGTTGTTCTAGTCCGTGAGGTTGTTCTTTCAGGGGGTTTGTCTCCAAAGTACCACACAAACTCCAGAGGATCTGCTTCAGCCGTCACAGCTTGGAAAACTATGTTAGTATCAGTTGGGTACACCATCTCTTCCGTAAAGATAGAAACCGCTGTGAAGAGAACAATAATACATGATCATAATGTTAATCGATGTGATTACGAATGGCCTCAGCTCTCCCACTTTAGGTGGGATGCCCCTTCTGTTTGTACACCCCAAAATGACACATAGCCCATGGGAGAGGAAAATGTATGGCACTAAGACTTGTTAGTTCATGGGCAGGATGCAGTAGAGGTTTCAGTCCTGAAGTATAGTCTTTAAAGAGCCCCTGACCCTGTTGTGACAACTTTGAAAAAATGTAATACTTGGACACAACTCAGTTTATATTTCATATTTTTTTCTATAATTCTCACTAATTTTTTTTATTCCTAAGGACATTTACATGTAAACAGGATCGCTGCCCTATCTGTTTTGGCTGCTTGCCTATACCTGACATCGCAGTTCTGTTTATGACATCACAGTCTATTGCTGTAGAGATTATTATGATGCCATAGACAGAGGATTATGATATCAGGTGCAGGCAAACAGAATGAACAGATAAAATCTAAGTGATAGTAATCCTCCTTCATACAACTGTGCTCAGTAATAAAGAAACAAGCATTTGTCAATGCTGAATGTTGATTGCGTTGGTGTGTTGAGCTCGCTCACTGTCCCTCTGTCACTCGTTCAGTCTGTGTCTCCCCATGCTGCAGGCTGCTCTTTTGTACTGGGCTCCTGCCTGCATTGGTACCTTGTTCTGCCTAGTAAGAAATTTGCAGCTGTCCCGACAGAGCTCCGTTGAGGTGGCTCACTCCCCCCCTCTCTCACTCAGTCATTCTGGTTCTCCTGGCCCTGCAGGCTGCCCTTTTGTACTGAGCTCCTGCCTCTGTTTGTGGCTTTTTCTGTCCACAACGAAATCTGCAGCAGTCCCGACACAGGTCTGTTGAGCCTGCTGACTCCCCCTCTCTCACTCGCTCATTCCGTTTCTGCTGGTGCCGAAGGCTGCCCTTTTTTATTGGGCTTCTGCCTGCGTTGCCGCCTTCGTCTGCCAACAAAGAAATTTGCAGCAGATACAATAGAGCTCAGTTGAGCTCGCTCACTCCCCCTCTCTCACTCGCTCATTCTGGTTTTCCCACCACTGAAGGCTGCCATTCTGTACAGGGCCCCTGTGTGCATTGCTGCCTTTTTCTGCCCACAAAAGATTCTGCAGCAGTCCCAACAGAGCTCCGTTGAGCTCACTCACTCCCCCTCCCTCACTCATTCATTCTGTGTCTCCTGCTGCTGCAGGCTGCCCTTCTTTTGTACTGGGCTCCTGCCTGCATTGGCAGCTTGTTCTGGCCAGAAACAAATCTGAAGCAGTCTAGACACAACTCCATTTAGCTCGCTCACTCCCCCTCTCTCACTCACTCATTCCGTTTCTGCCAGTGCTGCAAGCTGGCCTTTTGTACTGGGCTCCTGTCTACGTTGCCACATTTTCTGCTCACAAAGAAATCCACAGCAGTCACAATACAGCTCCGTTGAGCTCACTCACCACCACGCTGTCACTCACTCATTCTGTGTCTCTTGGCACTGCAGGCTGGGCTTGTGTATGGGGCTCCTGGCTGCGTTAGCACCTTTGTCTGTCCACAAAGAAATCTGCATCTGTCCTAACAGAGCTCCGCTGAGGTTGCTCAGTCTCTCTCTGTCACGCACTCATTCTGTTTGTCCTGGCGCTGCAAGCGGTCCTTTTGTACGGGGCTCCTGCCTGCAATGGCACCTTTTTCTGCCCAGAAAGAAATCCGCAGCAGTCCTGATATAGCTGTTGAGCTCACTCAGTCCCCCTGTCTCACTCACTCGTACTGTTTCTCCCACTGCTGCAGGCTGGCCTTTTCTACTGGGCCCCTGCCTGCTTGACGCCTTTTTCTGCCCACAAAGAAATCTGCAGCAGTCCTGACGGCACTCTGGTGAGTTCGCTCACTCCTCCTCCTCCTCCCTCACTAGCTCTCTCGTTCTGTTTCTCCCAGTGCTGCAGGCTGCCCTTTTGTACTGGGCTCTTGCGTTGGGGCCTTTTTCTGCCCACAAACAAATCCGCAGCAGTCCCGACAGAGCTCAGTTGAGCTCAGTCACTCCCCCCCCCCACTCGTTCGATCTTAATCTGTCCCAAACACTGATTTCCCACAGTGACCGTGCTATTCTCCGGCAGGAGTGCAAAAACATATTTTAGCCAGAATGTGAAAAATGAGAGTTGTACTGTTCATAAGGAGGTGTGAAAAACTGACACTGCTGAAAATATGGCATGAAAATACTACAAATTTGCAAAGTTACAAGGGTGCGTGGAAACAGTTCAACGCACGCTTGTAACACAATCATGTTGTGGAGTTTCGTCACCACATTTTCAACATCGGGCTTTTAGGACCTCTGCTCATGAACAGTGCCACTGTCATTTTCTTAATCTGTCCCGAACATTGATTTTCCGCAGCTACCGCGTTATTCTGTGCCACAACTGTGAAACCACATTTCAGTCAGGATGTGAAAAATGACAGCTGTACTGCTCATAAGGAGGTGTGAAAAATGCCACTGTTGAAAATCTGGCATGACAGTATTACAAATCTGCGAAGTTACAAGGGTGTGTGGAAAGTGTGCAATGCACACTTGTAACACAGTCATTTGATGGGCTAGCATCACCAAATTTTCAACATATGCATTTTAGGACCTCTGCTCATGAGCAGTATCACTGTCATTTTCTTAATCTGTCCCGGACAGTGATTTCCCACAGCGGCCGATCTATTCTGCACCAGAAGTGCGAAACCACAATACGGCCAGGATGGGAAAAATGACAGCTGCACTGTTCATAAGTAGGTGTGGGAAAATGGTAATGTTGAAAATCTGGAGTGAAAATATTATAAATTCGTGAAGGTACGCATGTGCGTCCAAGCTGCGCAACGCACACTCGTAAGACAGTCATTTTAAGGAGTATTGTTACCAAATTTTCAACATAGCCATTTCAGGACATCTACTCATGAACAGTGTTACTGTCATTTTCTTAATCTGTCCCGAACACTGATTTCCAACAGCTAATCGCACTATTCTGAGCAGCCGCAAGTGCGAAAAACACATTTCACCAGGATGTCAACCATGACAGCTGTACTGTTCACAGGAGTTGTGACAAAATGCCAATGTTGAAAATCTAGGCATGAAAATATTGCAAATTCGGTCGCTGTAACTGTGCAGCATGCGCGCGTAAAACGGTCATTTTGGATTTTTCTCACCTAATTTGCAATATAGGCTTCTTGAGAGCCCTCCATGTACATCATTGGCATGTCATTTCATTAATCGGCCCCAAAAGGTGATTCTGCGCAGTGACTGCAAAATCACCTTTCGGGGCCGATTAATGCCATGACAGTTCAAGAATTCATGAGGAGGGGTCCCAAAAACCCCATGTTGAAAATTTGGTGAAAAAATTTCCAAAAATGCCCAAGATATGTACTAAAGTTGAAAAAGCCCTATTTATTATATTATATAGCTTACCGGCATTTCCTCAGTTCATGGTCGGCTTTGAAGAGTGCACATGTTCCCGGTCCACTGAAGATCGTCGCGCCGAGCTCTGGAAGTGAGTATGGGGTGAGGGAGGTGGGGAGGCAGGGTGCGCAGTGGGTAGGTGCGGTGGGGGCCGGGAGAATACGAGGGACCGTTCCTTTACAGGTAAAAAAAAAAAAAAAAAGACTTTGTGGGACCGTTTTTATTTACAGGGCATGTGGCACACTGGGTGGGCTCCCAGCGTGCCACCGAGTCTTGCTTTGGGAGGGAGCAGCTGTAGCTGACGGGGATTGGGCATCCCCATCTGCAAACAACAAAGGGGGAATTCCTTTCTGCCAACGGGGACTGGGCACCCTGTCGATAGACAATGAAACGTGGGGGGGTGACATTATGCCGACGGGGAGTGGGCTCCCCTGTCAGCAGATTAACATGTTGGGGAGGGGGTAATATTGTTTGTGAACACAGCGGCAACCCGCCGCCATGTTCACAAACAATATCAGGCTCGCTAGCTCCCACCCTGCAATGACGGGTCGCTCCCTCATTGCAGCGGATGGCTGATGCTGCAATGAGGAGGCGGCCCCTGATTGCAGCGGCTGATTTGTCACAAATTGGTGCAAACATTCCAAACTTGTGTCACCAGCAGCCTGCAATGGCATTCGGGGAAGCGGGACAAGCCTTTGCAGGCTGTGGGGGCATTGGCCACAATAGTGCCGTGCCTCCACAGCCTGCTTCTGAGCAAGCTGCCGCAATATGTTTCTTGCGCTGAATGCAATCAACATAAAAAGGGAAATAATTATAGAAACTATGTGAACTATGAACTGAATTGTGTCTAAATCACACACTTTATTTCAAGTTTTTCTAATGGTGTCAGAAGCTCTTTAAAGCAATCTCTGTGTGTAATATGTATTATGAAATGGGTAGAAAGAAGCTAGCTTTTGACTAATCAAGAGGTACTTTTAGCCAGGCCATTATCGCAGCAGAACAACCAGGCTGAAAGTAGATCAGCAAAAATTTGTTTCAAAATACATCCAATTTACTAAAAAGGACCTACTTCATAATCGCAATAAGGCACTTCAGGGGGTGCGTTATTGTGGACTTATAGCACTTGGCTTTGCCTTATGCTTCAACCCATCCGAGGCAGGCTGTTATCCCATCATAATGCACCCTAGTCATGCCTTATTGCTTAATCAGAACAGACTTTCCCTTGCACCTGCCACCTTTGCCTGACAATTCCAAACAAACAGTATGATAATCTGAGAACTGCGAACAGTGAGTGTAGTAAAGCATGAAGCCCACGAAGTCTATGAATTTTGGTTTTATACCTGGAGGCACTGTATAGTTTAATACCTTTTATCAGACAAACATGTGTCTTTTACACAAGCATTCAGGGCCACTCACATCCCTTCATCAGGTACAACAGCATTCTGACATTCTGGCTTTACACCTCCCATTCTATTCCCACCCACTGCCCACGCATACATGTTTCACTCCCACTGCCAAACATTTAAGTGTAAAGGTTTAAAGTCTTGATTATGGGTGTAGGCGAAGGCTGCAGCTACCCACTGAACAGCGGTAACGAAAACCAACCTCAGTTGTGGTAAATGAACTATGTATGCTTATGATAAAATATCTACATAAGCAAACAATGCTGATTGGATCCAATTCTTTTTACAAGTAACTAACTAGCTAAACTCATTTTCTGTGAAGTAATGGAATATACTGTTGTTCGCAAAACGCACTGACTTTTCATGTGCCGATAACTACTTCAAGGTTTTGGGACAAGGGTGTCTTTTCACTGTGTACCTTTACTCAGAAAGGGAAGGGGAAACTTGTTTAACCAGGAAAGGCACATGAAGCCACAGCTTGTTTCCAGATGTGACGTGGGAGCACAAGGAAGTTAAATGGCTTGCTCAGGGTCACACAGTATGTAAGTAGGGGCTGTGGGTTTCAAACCCAGGTCTCCAGGTTTGCAGCTCAGTGCCCTAAACCCCAGCACTATACTGTCTCCTGAAATGGACTTTCATCATCGCTAAGAAGCTAGACAAACTTCTTGAGTTTTCAAAGGAGTTACTGAATGTCATTACCACTGAACAGTCTGTATAAAATTAGTAAATGCAATACTGCAAATGTTTTAAACTGCAACCTCTTGCCTTGGGGGCACGGTTAAAACAGAACTAGTAGTCTCTATCCATTTCTTCTGTTCATCGGTAAAATGAATAAATAAATAAATAAATAGATAAATACATACACGCATACATTAATTAATATATGGATAAAATAAATGGGTTTTCCATTTGTTGGGGGGATTTTGGGGTACAGCCCAGGAAACGAGGAAGGTTAAGTGCCTTGCTCAGGATATCACATTGTGAAAGTGTCAATTGTGGGATTCAAACCCAGATCTGCTGGGTCTCCAGGTTCACAGTTTGGTGCTCTAACTTCTAGGCTACACTGCCTCCCATCTTCTGAATGGCTATGCTGTGAAACATGGTTAATAATGTTTAAACTATATTATGTCTAATAAAATTAATCATGTGGCCGACATGCTTTCTGATTGATTGCTGTACCGGGTGTTAGTCCCTTAGAAATATTGGGTACATCTCAGAGTAGCACATCATGCATGTGTTAACTTTTTTTTAAATTGTTTTTTCCCCCTAACACGACTATACTTATAATAGCAATAATGCCCTCATGGCTAGCCATTTCTATAGGTTTAACACCCTTGCTGGGATTTATGGCCCTTGGTTGCACCTCAGTCCATCAACACCCCACAGCTACGCCGGCCCGGTGGTGCTGAGGGCTGAGGCTCTGGACACCACACCTCGCGCCACACCAGCAACCCGAGTTCGGGAGTGAGCTCGGGTGCCAGGGGGTTGGCAGGGGAGGGATTGCATTGAGTGCCCGGGGGGCTGCTCTCCTATCCCAGGAGGAGGGTATTGGGGAGTCCGGTGCTCTGGCAGCCCCTGGTGGAGATTGGGAAATGCCACAGAGAGCTGGGCTGCATGTATGGTGTGGCCGACGTAGGTGGGGTTGCCATGTGCCAGTGCGTTGGGGCATGCCCATGCAGGGGGTGGGGACAGTAGCACTGAACAAGGAAACAACCAGCTCATGGAGCACGCGGCAGCACCTGTCCCCCATGCCTACCACTGGGATCTCCTCAGCTAGCCTTCCAGTTCCTCCCATGGGGGCCTACCTGCAGTTGGAGTCTGTCTCGTAAGTGAGCCCAAAGAGGCGAAGGGCTACCCTCCCTGGGCGGGTGAAACCGGGGGTGCCAGCTGCAGAAGGGGGTTGGGAGAGAGGAGGCTCAATCCAAGGGATCCACTGGCGGGCAGGATAAAGGACTGGATGCCTGAGAGAAAGTCCCACGAGCCGTGACTGGAGCGAAAGAAATTAAAAAAAAAAAAAAGCATCTGGGGCGTTAATTTCTAGGAAATGCCTGGTTGTATGGGCATTATTCCTTAAGTGGTATTTGTTCCAGATTTGGATCTAGGCACAATCTGAGGTATAGCATGGAAGCATCTGGTTGATTAAGTTTGGGCAGTGAAGCACCATAGGAGCATTCTCTTGTGATCACAACATCAGAAAGCTAGCACATTGCTGTGTCTTGGGAAAGTAAGACCCCATACACAGACTGTTACTAAGTGTTCGCAACAACCACTCAGTAAGTGACCCTTAGTCTACTCCCCATGGAGCCATGCACAGTGGGGGTCGCAAACCTTTCATGCCTAGTTGTTCAAAACATTGCAACTATGCACAGAAGAGGCGGAAGTTGCTATAGAAATGGCCCCCAGGGCAATTCACAGAAGGTGGGACCCTCAAAATGATGGGATGCAGAGTATTGTGACACCCCCTGCCAGTACAACCATTACAGGTACAGTAGGAGGTAAGATGTCGCAAAAGAGCAGCCACCATCAGATGAGCTGACAAGGAACCAAGATCGCCACTTGATCTTAGACATAAATGGCTGTGGCAGGGATTGGGGGGTTCAACTGGATGTCCAGGATACACTGGAGGTGAGAGAGTGGGAGGGATGCCACTGGACCTCCAGGAATGCACAACAGAAGCAAGGAAAATGTTATTCACTGCCAGCCCAGAAGCAGGCCTAAAAGTGAGGATGGGGCCAGGGTGGTGGGGGGAACCTTCCAGTGGCAGCACCACTTGCCACATGTTCACAGCACAGCATAGTGCCACGTGACTGATGCTATGCAATAACCAAACATCCATGGCTGTCACAAGCCATCAAGTTAACGGGTGCAGACCCCTTTATTTGTTCTTGTTTATTTATCTTATTTAATTATTTGGTAAATAGGTAAGCCCACTGAGCACAAGGCGTGTTTGCCAGAGCATCTCAGGAGCACAGGAAGGTTAAGTGACTAGCCCAGTGTCACATAATATGCAAGTGGAGACTGTGGGAATCAAACCCAGGTGCAGTATGCAAGTAGAGTTTGTCGGAACTAATCTGAGGTCTGTTGGATGTACCCGGCTCGTTGTTCTAACTTCTAGGCTACACTGCCATTTTTCTCTACACAAACCCACTTTCTAAGAGTGATATACTCCAGGGATATGTCTGTGTATATTCTCTGGGGTTTGTCAAGGTACAATGACCAAACCTCTCCTCTCCTCTTGATGTGTGTATTGTAAATCAGATTATATACAGAATACATACCTTGCCATGTGTTATCCCTACATATACCATAGGTGAAAGCCATAATGCCAAAATATGAGGTGGTGAAACTGTAATTTTTCTGATTGTTTGCTTTTTCACTTTTACAACAATGTCCTTGTAAAGCTGCTAGTATCAACCATTTTTTGTAACTGGTTCTGACAGCAGGGATTGCCAACTTTTATGAACCTTTGTGGGTGCTGTATTTCAGGAGGTTTTATTTTGCCTATGGCCAGGTTCACTAGAAATCCTTTTTTTGCAGACTGCCTGCAAAACATTCAGGGTGCTTAAGTCAACATTGTGGGTGCTGCTTGAGCACCCATGGAGTCAGCACCTATGCCTGACAGTGCAGCAGAAACTGTGTAAGTCTCTGAAATGGGACCCATCGTTACTACTGAGCCTTTGATAAGATGATATTGCTCTGTTATTAGATCTCACCAGGATACTTACGCTGCATTCTGTAGAGGACTGCCACACTGGTGGAGGATTTAATTCTTCCCACGCGGTTCTCAGCATAAACTGTCACATTGTACAGTGCAGCAGTTAAAAATGTGTGGACTATAACAGGCCCTGAAATAAAAAAGGAGAGAAAAGTAAACAAAAAATCTATCTCCGCCATGCCTTACAAGCTAGTAACTTGGTGATGCTTACAGCTTATTTGACCCTTATATGTATCTGTTGAAGTTGATAACACTGCAAAAGAAAATTCTAAGGAGTTACAACTTTGACAAAGAATACCAAAAAATATGCTTCACAACCTGGTCAGTTTAAGGTTCCTCTTCTGTAATGATGTTTCAAACTGCAAGCAGAAATTCGAGCACTTGGAGAACCTGTGATTTTCAGAATTTCTGAAATATTCTGGATGTTGTGTCTTCTGTGGTGGTTGAGGGGGGATCTTGCCTCAGAACTTTAGACCAGGAAGGAAGTTTATAGCAGTAGAGCTGTGATTTTAAGTGTCTTTCCTTATCCAGTGAGCAGGTCTGGAGAACAGCACATGTAGTGCCCTTCCACAAAAGCGGTCCCAAGGATGATCCAGGGAATTACAGACCAGTCAGTCTGAACTCCATTGTGAGCAGGCTCATGGAGACCATACTAAAGGAAAGGTTGGTAGAATATCTAGAGGAGCATGGTCTCCAGGATGTGAGGCAGCACGGGTTCATGGGTGAGGGGGTCATGTCAAACGAATCTGATTGACTTCTTTGACTGTGTCACTAAGACAGTAGACAGGGGCCAAGCGGTACACATCCTCTATCTGGATTTTAGCAAGGCCTTTGACTCTGTGATCCACAAAAGGTTGATCAGGAAGTTGGTTGATCTTGGAGTTGGGGAAAAGATGGCCAGATGCGTGGAAAATTGGCTCAGGGACAGAACCTAGAGGGTGGTTGTGGGGGGAAGAGTTATTTGGCACCAGAGAGGTAACCAGTGGGGTCCCACAGGGGTTCTGGGGTCGGTGTTGTTCAGTGTCTTCATCAGTGACATTGGGGATGGCATTAAGGGCAAAATGTGCCTATTGGTAGATGACACCAAGCTCTGCGGGAGAGTGGACACAGCTGAAGGGATACAGCACCTACAGGAAGATCTGTAAAAGCTGGGGAGGTGGTCCAGGATCTGGCAGCTTGGCTTCAATGCCAAGAAATGCAAAGTAATGCATATTGGAGCCAAGAATCCCAAGACAGAGTACTACCTCGGTATAGTCCAAATATCTGCATCAGAGGAGGAGGAGAAGGACCTGGAAGTGATGATCACTAGTGACCTGAAGCACTCCATGCAGTGCAAGAAAGCCGCAGCAAAGGCAAACAAGATGCTGGGATGCATATCTAGGGGGATCAGTAGTAGGACAGAGGAGGTTATACTGCCCTTGTACAGGTCACTGGTAAGGTGGCATCTAGAGTATGGAGTTCAGTACTGGTGCCCACACCTCAGAAATGACATTAACCTGCTGGAGAAGGTCCAGAGGTGTGCTTCAAAGATGACAGCGGGTCAGCAGGGTAAGGCATACGAGGAGAGGTTGGGGGGCACTGAACATGTACTCCCTGGAAGACAGGAGAGAGAGAGGGGACATGATTGGAACCTTCAAGTACTTGAAAAGGATAGAGAAGGTTGATAAGGAGAGACTCTTTAATCTGAGTGGCAGCCATAACATGAGAGGGTACAGTCTTAAGCTGGTGGGTGGGAGGTTTAGGATGGAGGTCAGGAAGCACTTCTTCACAGAGGGGGTGGTGGACACTTGGAATGCGCTTCAGGAAGAGATCATCTCATTGAAGACAGTGGGCAGCTTTAAAAGAGGCTGGGACAGGCATAGGGGGAAGGTAAGGATCATGGGTAGAGAGGATGGGAGGAGCGAGCAGGGAGGGCAGGGACAGTAGCTCAAGCTGTGGACCCTGCAATATGAGCAGACTTGATGGATCAAATGGCCTTCTTCTGCTGGCTTCTTCATATGTAATAAGGGCTACATTTATAGCTTGGCAAACACCTGAGGGATGATTGAGTGGGTTACTTGATGACCTGAGGTGACTGGTATACTGTTTTATAGCTGTGTATAGTCTGATGAAACAAAAAGCTTTAAAAGCAAAACATGTACTCCTGCTGGTTAGACCTAGACACATACCTGGAAAACAAAAGGATGGTATTAGAAAGGGTTATTCGGCTAAGGCCAAAACCTCAGGCTTCTAACAGCAGGTTGCTGATGAAGCAGCTATGCTCACTGAATCAGTGGTCCTGAACACATTACAGTCACATGGGACAGAACGTATTATAGGAAAAAGAAAAGCAATAAAATATGCAAACATGAAGATTCCCAGGGACCATAAAACTAGTTGGCGAATTTAGGAAAAAACTCCTAACAGCAAATAAATGAAAGGAAACACTAGGCCTACACACAAAAATCAAAACACGATGCACAACATATGTTTCTGTAGTTATTGACTGTAGTTCTCCTTTAACATAATCTCAGTTGCCAGAGGTCACTTGGGCTGCTGGTACAGCTTATAAGAGCAAGCAAGAAATGAATATCCTAATCCTGTTTGTTAGCCCCCCAGCCCCAACACACACAGTATATACTGTACATTATCCAGTTCCTTGCTCTCTTGTTTTACACCCCGATGCTAGGGATTGCTCAAATTGTTAAAGCCCATGAAAAGCTATTTTAAATAAGGTATTGGGCTTCCTTGTAGATATCGAAAGTCCTGAGAAATGAATATCTATTATTCTGTAATTCAAAACAAGGCAGCAGCCATTTCATGTAATCTTAAAACAGAAAGTGATGTCACTGAGGGGCAAGCTGTAATTAACAACATACAGCTTGCCCCTCAGTGACATCACTTCCTGTTTTTAAGATTGCATGAAATGACTGTTGCTTTGATTTGATTTACAAATTATTTAGCTAGTCATATCTCAAGACTTGTGTCCCCTACAAGTAAACCCATTACCTCATCTGAAACATCATTTTATGGGCTTTCACAATTTGAGTGACCCCTGCAATGTTTGTTTATTTATTTATTTATTTATTTACTTATGGCATTTTGGTAACCGTGTGAGCCCGCTGTGACCAGAGGTCCCTTTTTCCTAGGCGACCCAGAGTTAGTTACATACAATAAATACAGGTACATAAGTTATAAGGAAGACGGGACAGATGCGAGTAGCACAATTGTATATATAATCGACAACACAGATTATGTACAGTTATACAAGAACATTTAGATAACATCAGTCTGGCTATAGAACAACAGTGAGACGACAGTGTTGGACAGACTAGAAAAATAAAAATCAGTTGCTAATAGTTCCCCTTTAAGCATGTGCATCATATTAGGATAAAAAATAGGTTATACAAAATCACACATGCCCCCACAATGCAAAGCATCATGGGCTGCATATGCAAATCACCACAGAATGTTACGCTGGTCCAACTTTAAGCAGAATTGCATGGTGCCGGAAGGCCTCTCACACAGTTTGCAAAGGGTGCTAACAGAAGACATAGAACGTGTTTACGTCCTACCAGGACTCATCAGTATACCTCATCTGTTTTGACACCCCAGTGGAATGGACCAACTACCCCTAAGACAGTGTGCCTGGGATATAGTGTGGTGAACCCATTAAAATAAAAACTATTTAAAAGACAAAGAACCTCTATGCGTAAACACTGAGGCAAGGGTTACCCCAAAGGGCATTTGGCTGGGAAGCCAAGTTTCAAGAAAATACAAAATCACACATGCCCCCACAATGCAAAGCATCATGGGCTGCATATGCAAATCACCACAGAATGTTATTTGGGGTAACCCTTGCCTCAGTGTTTACGCACAGAGGTTCTTTGTCTTTTAAATAGTTTTTTATTTTAATGGGTTCACCACAATATATCCCAGGCACACTGCCTTAGGGGTAGCTGGTCCATTCCACTGGGGTGTCAAACAGATGAGGCATACTGATGAGTCCTGGTAGGACTAAACACGTGTCTATGTCTTCTGTTAGCACCCTTTGCAAACTGTGTGAGAGGCCTTCGCACCATGCAATTCTGCTTAAAGTTGGACCAGCATAACATTCTGTGGTGATTTGCATATGCAGCCCATGATGCTTTGCATTGTGGGGGCAGTGTGATTTTGTATTTTCTTGAAACTTGGCTTCCCAGCCAAATGCCCTTTGGGTAACCCTTGCCTCAGTGTTTACGCACAGAGGTTCTTTGTCTTTTAAATAGTTTTTATTTTAATGGGTTCACCACAATATATCCAGGCACACTGCCTTAGGGGTAGCTGGTCCATTCCACTGGGGTGTCAAACAGATGAGGCATACTGATGAGTCCTGGTAGGACGAAACACGCGTCCATGTCTTCTGTTAGCACCTTTGCAACTGTGTAGAGCCTTTCGGCACCATGCAATTCTGCTTAAAGTTGGACCAGCATAACATTCTGTGGTGATTTGCATATGCAGCCCATGATGCTTTGCATTGTGGGGGCATGTGTGATTTTGTATTTTCTTGAAACTTGGCTTCCCAGCCAAATGCCCTTAGGGTAACCCTTGCCTCAGTGTTTACGCACAGAGGTTCTTTGTCTTTTAAATAGTTTTTTATTTTAATGGGTTCACCACAATATATCCCAGGCACACTGCCTTAGGGGTAGCTGGTCCATTCCACTGGGGTGTCAAACAGATGAGGCATACTGATGAGTCCTGGTAGGACGAAACACGTGTTTATGTCTTCTGTTAGCACCCTTTGCAAACTGTGTGAGAGGCCTTTCGGCACCATGCAATTCTGCTTAAAGTTGGACCAGCATAACATTCTGTGGTGATTTGCATATGCAGCCCATGATGCTTTGCATTGTGGGGGCATGTGTGATTTTGTATTTTCTTGAAACTTGGCTTCCCAGCCAAATGCCCTTTGGGGTAACCCTTGCCTCAGTGTTTACGCACAGAGGTTCTTTGTCTTCTAAAAAATAGGTTTCTGCATTTATGTTATATTAAGTTCAAACACAGTAAAACAATCACTTGACATCACCAGAAGGTAAAGAAAAGGGTGATGATGTAATTTCTTCTGTTTTTTTTTTTTTTTAGAGAGGTGCTTCACACATCAGATAACTTAGCTCCCAAAGTT
The DNA here is from genome assembly GCA_016271365.2 of Neoceratodus forsteri. Taxonomy (NCBI): domain Eukaryota; kingdom Metazoa; phylum Chordata; order Ceratodontiformes; family Ceratodontidae; genus Neoceratodus; species Neoceratodus forsteri. The sequence goes on along the minus strand of CM057456.1, from coordinate 660,006,564 downwards.
CATGAAGTGTAATTACAACACTGCATATAAGATCCAAAAAGGTTAAAAATATACAGGTCAACATATCAATCAAGGCAGGTACATGCAGTATTATAAAATGGGCAGGAAACAAACTGATCAACTGGGGTGCAGGATAAGTCTTTATCCATGAGTAAATCCTGCAACAACCTGCAGCAAAGGTACCAGTTATCCTCATTACTCATATTACAATCCTTCTTCATATGTCTTGGCATGCTCACATATAAAAAAACTTTTCAATGGTAGACATTTTTCTAATCACTAACTGTCTTCAGCTAGGCCTTACAAACTAATACACCCTTAAATTAAACAACAAATTAATAAATAAATAAATATTAAATGTTTTCCAGTCACCACTTCCTCCCCGTTATACACCTGCACAAGTTTAAAAATGATGTACCACTCATTTTCATGTCTGGTGTTCCTTTTACCATTAAAACTCCCTCCTATCCTTACTTGCTTACTTACCAAAGGCATTTCTACTGCTTATACAAATTGACCCTGGCTCCATTGTGTGGGGATAATCTCTGAGGCACTCCACATTCATGACATCATGGGTTGTGTACACCTGATAGGTTGCTTGATGCACACGTAATTTGAAACAAGTCCTTCTCCTTCTCTGAGGGTCAGCCTACCTCTGGTCAGTTCTAAATGTGCATCGGATGAAGGTTGCAGCACACCCTAAAGCTCCACAGTATCTCACACAAAGAAATATACTATGAAGGTAAGAGAAAATACCTTACAGGATACAGGAGAAATGAGAGTTATCAGAGACCTAGTAACATTTCACAATGCATGAAATAACTTTACTTGAAATAGTGCAGAATGCGTCTGTATGTACATCATATTTTTCAGGATGCTCAATGCCTTATTGTAGATATAATGAGCAAGAATCTCAGCTACCTGGACATCCCTGCTAACGGTTCCAGGAGCCTGAAAATATCTGTGGGTAATCTATTCTATTAACGCATTTAACAGGCTCAGTATCACAGGGCTAGCTAACTGGACACTCTTGCTAGCAGTCCCATGAGCTGTAATGCCCAAAATAGCAGAATAAATGTTGGATACTCACTGCTGTTCGTCCCTTCCAGAGACATCAGTAGTTGAAGAATAAGAAACCACTCGCTGGGCTCTATTGTGGCTTTACCCAGTTAGACTGCAACTGTTAAGCCCTGCCAGCGGTGACCACGTTGACCACCCATTTACCCTGCTCTAATAAGTGCCTGATATCCCCACTCTTGTGCTGAGCCTCTGTTGCCCTCTACACAGACAGCGTGTTTCATCCCGACTGCCCAGCAGTCCATATCCATGCTGAAGAGCGATCGCCAACTCCCCCCAATTTTTCTAGCTCTCAGTGATACCCCAGTACCTCTATGGACCAAAATGGAGTTTGAGGCCATGTTATTTTATGGCCCCAGGTCCATAGAGGTACATCTCCAGCTCGCCCGTGCTGCACTCTTCTCTTCCGGTTGGAAATCCCGTTTGGCATGGGAGCAGATCGCCCATTGGCTCCCTACACTCGCGGGATCTCAACCGCCATCTTTGTTGGGGTGGAGAGCCTAACTCTCACCATTGCAAGATACTGAGGTGCCCATTTTAAAAGTCTCCAGCCACTCGCATGCAAGTAGCGAGCATCTGAGCTACTGACATCACCAAGGCACAATAAAAAGCACAATCAGGATTGCTGTGTACTGCGTTCTATAAAACAATAAAGAAGGGTTTTTGGGCCATACTTAGTCTATATTTTAGAACCAGAAGTGATCGGCAGCCCCCTTCCACCCATATCTTACTCACAATTTAAAGAGGCAGTACATGGGCCATTACAGAGGCACCTTCTTAAAGGCACAGCAAATCATTTTGTGGACACAGTATTAAACAAGCACTCTTGATGTAAAACAGTCCAAGTAAAATACACAGGCATTTACATCATTGTCATTAATAAAAAGTTATGCCCATGCCACATATCTGATCTGCGCTATATTCTCTGCAGATCAAGATGCCCAAGAATAAAAGCTGCAGACAGTGTAATGTTCCCATTCCTCCCCATCAGCTGGGAAAACTATGTGCCTCATGCGTGGAGGATGGCACCACCGCCAATGATTTTGAGGCACCCCAGGAAGAATCCAGTGGGCTAGAGAATATACCTGCAGCCAAGAGCAAACATAATAAGGACCAAAATATGGACCCCAACTCAATAATAATGCAAAGCAATCACCTAATGCAGGCGCAACAAGAAGTGCTTGCTGCAGTGCTAGCAAAGCTCAACGAGCTATCAACACTGCACCCCGCCAACCCCCCATCCACAAAAAAGAGAGTCATTGGAACCAGAAACAGATCAGCTGGGGCAGGAAATTATGACATGCCCCCCAACAATAACGACACAGATCAGGTGTCGGATGAGGAGGGCGAGCTTGAAACAGAACCTCAGACCCTCACAGGCAAATGGTGTTTCCCTGACCAAATCTCTACACTGGTCAGAAATATAATGGTTACAATGGGATTCGATACTCCAGCACCAGCACCCACATCAAAGCTCATACCATCCCTTCAACCACAGTCAAAGCAAGCGGACTTCTTCCCCGTATGCGAAGCCATAGAAGAGCTGGTACTAAAGGAGTGGGGTTCCATGGAACCCGCATGCATACCACAGCGCAGATCTTGGGACAAAACGTACTCTTTGGAAGCGGACAAACTCACCCTATGGTGTACACCACCAACAACAGACCCCCAAATTGCATCCCTCAACAAGAAAAATGTTCTGCCCACAGAATCCACCTCAGGTCTTAAAGACCCCATAGATTGAAAGTTGGAAGACCTAATGAAAAAGAACACAGAATTAGCCGGCCTCAGAAAGAGAGCCACATCAACTGTAATTTACATCACGTGAGCACAACTCACATGGCTCCAAAAGGTTATCAAAATAGTGCCACCCAAAGCAGAACTAATTGACAATGCCATACTGTCCACCAAATACCTGGCAGACATGGCAGTCGACTCCTTAAAATCAGTGCCAGATCAGCAGTACTGACTAACAGAACACACTGGGCACTATGGATGAAGCTATGGGACGCAGATGGGGAATCCAAGGCCACTCTACAGAAACTGCCCTTCTAAGGAAGCCTACTGTTCGGAAAGGGACCATAAAACTACCTAAAAGGCAAAGAGGAGGGCAAAGTACTTTCCAATGACAATGCTAGGCATGCCTACCTACCCTCTAGGCACAGATTTTGCTCTCAGTCCTTTCGGGACAAGAGGAGAGGAAACACGAACTACAGAGGCTCAGGATACAGACAACATTACATCCCACCATACCAGGCTAACAAATTCTGTGGCAGGGCCTCAGCCCCAAGAGGTATAGGCAGCCACAACACAAAAAGACCCTACACCAGACAATGACTATCACTACTACAGGCGATCCCACCCACCTCCAGTTGGCACAAGGCTCCTGATGTTCACACAGACCTGGCAAAAATCCACCACAGACAAGTGGGTGCTACAGATAATAAGACAGGGATATGCCATATAAATCGAACACATACCAAAATCACAACTGACAAATGAAATCCCCCATATCTCCACACAAGGTAACGCCGCAACAAGTGACAAAGGTGAAACAGGACCTATGCAGAAACAGGGCCGTGGCCCCAGTACCAGCCAAGGAATAAGGACAGGGAATATACTCAATATTCTTCATGGTCCCAAAAAGCCAGGAGACCTCCACTCAGTGCTAGATCTAAAGTACCTAAACAAATTGGTGCGATACACTCTATTCAAAATGAAGCCAATCAGATCTATGCTGAGGGCAATCAGACCAAGAGATTTCCTCATGTCCATAGATTTAAAGGACACCTGTCCGCACAATCAGGCCAAGCCACTTCAAATACCTAAGATTCCACATACAGGGGGCCCATTATCAGTACCAAGTACTACCATTCAGCCTCGCCTCCGCACCCAGAGTATTCTCGAAGGTCACCATCGTGCTGGCCGCAAAACTAAGAGAACAAGGCATACACGTCATACCCTACCTGGACGACTGGCTAATCAGGACAAGATCACACCAACAGTCAGTAAGAGAGACACACGCAGTTGTGCACTGTCTACAATCACACAGCTGGGTAATAAACAAAGAAAAAAGCTGCCTGGCACCCAGTCAATCTATAGAGCATCTAGGCACAATCATCGATACAGAAGCAGACCTAGTATTCCCATCACACAACCAGGTGATGTCTATTGTGCATCTTACAAATCAGTTACAAAAATCAAAGAAACCTACATTACTTCTCATATCACAAGCATTGGGACTAATGTCATCCACTACAGACACCATCCCCTGGGTAAGGTGGCACATGAGACACCTCATGACATTCCTAATTCAACACGGCCCCACAAACGACATCGATCTATCAGCAAGGGTTACCCTACCACCCAGGGTAAAAGCAAATCTACCCTGGTGGACAAACATCCACAAGCTAACAAAGGGCATGACCCTAGACGCCAAACCAGAGGTAATATTAGAAACAGATGCAAGCATGCTGGGATGGGGGGCAGTCCTGGGAACATAGACCGCACAAGGTACATAGTCCCTGGCAGAGAAAAAACTATCCATAAACGTGCTAGAGATGAAAGCAGCCTTTCTCGCACTACTGCACTTCTCAAGACACATAAAGGGAAAGCACATCAGAATAAAGTCAGACAACTTGGGACACGGTGTCCTATATAAACAAACAAGGGGGAACAAAGAGCTGGCAATGATGGCAGAAGTCACAAAGCTAATACCATGGGCACAAAAGAACCTGAAGTCCATTACAGCAGTACATCTAGCAGGTACTTTGAACACCACAGCAGACTGGTTAAGCCATCAGCAAATACACCCGGGGGAATGCCATCTGCATCTTCTGGTTTTCAAACAAAGCAACAAGAGATGGAGACCAACAGAACAGGACCCCATGGCATCAAGCCAGAACAAACAATGCTAAAAACTCTGGTCCCGATACAAGGACAGCAGAGCAGTGGGGGCGGATGCCCTAACGGCCAATTGGAAATTCCACATAGCCTATATTTTCCCACCACTTCCACTGATCGCCCAAGTCCTGAGGAAGATACGCACGTCCAGATCCAGAGTGATCCTCATAGCTCCCCACTGGCCACTGAGAGTGTGGTTCATGACAAGCATATCCATGTCTCTCAACGACCCCTGAAGACTTCCACACAGACCAGATCTCCTCTCACAGGATCCAATATTGCATCCCAATCTGCAGCACCTACAACTCACAGCCAGGCTCCTGAAAGGGAGCGACTGCTAAGAGCAGGCTACCGTCCTATGGTTATCAAGACCATGGTCGTGCAAGACAGCCATCCACCAGCGCAACATATCAAAGGCAATGGAACATATTCGACAAATGGTACAACCACCACATCAACGCCCACACGTGCTCCATTCCACACATCCTCCTCTACACTTCAGGCTGTCACCAGCTTCCCTAAGGGTGCAAGTGGCGGCAATAGGGGCACCTAGAGGACAGGTGCAAGGCACTACACCAGAGGCACATCAGGACATCATTCGATTCCAGAAGGCAGCCACGAATATTAGACCACAACTCAAAGACATAATAGCACCATGGGATCTGAAACTGGTGCTGTAAGCTATGATGGGCATGCCCTTCGAGCCACTAGAAACAGCGCCACTGAAATGGATGCAACTAAAGACAATATTCCTGATGGCCATCGCATTGGCCAGAAGGGTGGAGGAACTTCAAACATTATCATGCAAACCACCTTACTTGACATTCAACAATCACAGAATATCCCTCAGAACGATACCTTCCTTCCAATCAAAAATAACATCTACATTCCATCTAAACCAGTCAATAGAGATTCCAGCTGAACTGCCCCCAGAGGACATCAGAGATCAGCCACAACTACAACTTCAAGGGATAAAAAGAATAATATTGATATACATGGCACGTACCCAAGACATCCGCAACACGGACAGACTGCTCATCGTACTTCAAGAAAAACAAAAAGACCTGCCAGCATCAAAATCAACCATTGCCACATACCTTAAGACAGCCATCAAGGAGGCATACAAGGTGAACAACACCACTGCACCAAAGGACATAAAAGCTCATTCCACAAGAGCAACAGCCACTTCATGGGTGGAGAAGAACATGGCCACGGCGGAGGAAATATGCGCAGCTACAACTTAGTCCTCAATACACACCTTCACTAGACACTACTGAATGGACGTGTCACAAGAGGACAAAACTAACTTTTTAAAGGCAGTACTAGCCATTGCAAAAACTATCACGGGGCAGAAAACACGTGTAACACACCCGAGCAAGCAAACACTGCTTTTTAATGACCCATGATGTCATGAATGTGGAGTGCTTCAGAGATTATCACCCACAATGGTAGTTTACTCACCTGGTAAAGGTTATTGTGGGGGTATAGATCTTTGAGGCACTCCACAGCCCACCCAAACAGACGTGTCAATTCATTAGAAGAAGTACTGCCTAGACTCTATTCTGTGATCACTGAGTTATTGCCTATTATCTAACCAGGTATCAGTCCAGAACCAAGACACCACTTAGCCACATGCATACATATATATAGAGAGATAGATAGATAGATAGATAGATAGATAGATAGATAGATAGATAGATAGATAGATAGATATACTAAGAATGACTAGTGCTAAAATAAATCAGTCGATGACTGGAACATCACTACTGAACTTGTCTTTAATGATACACTTTGAAATTAGGTACTAACAGTTTATGTTACAGAAACACAACTTTGGAATACATTGAACTGACCAGAGGTAGGCTGACCCTCAGAGAAGGGGAAGGACTTGTTTCAAATTACATGTGCATCAAGCAACCTATCAGTTGTACACAACCCATGATGTCATGAATGTGAGTGCCTCAGAGATCTATATCCCAATCGTCTTTACCAGGTGAGTAAACTACCATTAGAGAGGCCTTCAGTTTTGAGTGTTTGTTTATGGGGAAGGGAGTGAACATTCTGCCTGCAGATATATGCAGAATTTTAAATTCTTGTAATATATGGAAAACAATCATTTTATGTAGTCAGTATGGAAAAAGGCACAGTAAAAAGAAATGGTGGAGAAAGGAAGAAATAACACAAAGTGTGGGGAATGATGGAGAACACAGGTACATTTTATTTTATTTATTTATTACAGTTTAGGATTAACACCTTTGAGCCAATGGCTCATTTACAAAGGTTCCAAGTCAATACATATAGTAGGACAGACAAAACAGCAAGAGACAGTACATATGCAGGCAGAACAGTAACGTACTTGAGGTAACTAGATTTCAGACATGGGTTCCATAAACAATTGTGCTAAATTTTCAGTTTACACTTTAGTTACCAGTTGTCTAGAAATTTTCAACAAAATTTCACCATCAGTTTAAATATATAGAGACATGCCAAAGCAGTTGAGAAACCTGGAGGTAAATCTGTCCAGAAGCTGAGTGCACAGGTTGGCAGAGGAGTAGCAGGATCACGTGCTAGGGAGGGTAGGGCAATCTGGGTGAAGGTTAAGTGAGGTTGGGCTTGTGTGGCAGCCTGAGAGGGCTTTGTCCTTGGTGATGATGGTGAGGGTAATTAGGGAGGGGTTGGGGAGGGGAGAAAAATAGGAGGGATAGGGAGAAGAAGGTAGTTATGATGGGGTAGTATGCGGGATGGCATTCTAAGGTGGCGGGGGGATAAATGCGGGTGTGGGGTAGGTCAGGGAAGGCAGGGGTTAAGTGGGGGTATGGTAGGGAGGAGCAAATGAAGGCCAGTGGGAGGGAGAGTCACTGTGAGTAGAAGGACAGGGGGGAGTGGGGCATTAATTGTGATGGGGTTGTGCAAGGGGAATGGCATTCTAAGGTGAGCGGGGAATGGTATGGGTGTGGGGTGGGTTGGGGAGGCAGGGGTTAGATGAGGGGTGTGGTAGGGAGGAGCAAAGGAAGGGGCCAGGGGGTAAGGGGGGGAGGAGTAGGTCACTTGTAGTGAAGGACATGGGGGAGTAGGGGTCATTAATCAGCATATCCAGTGCTTGTTAAAGAACATTCTGAGAGCTCAAGGTGGCATGTATTGGGTTAGGTTTCGTTAGGGCACTTGCACATGCAGTTGAGAGCTAGGGGTGCTTGGAGACCTGTTTTGAAGTTGCTGATCTGTCTACATTCAGTGAGTTCTGATGGGAGGGCATTTACCCACATGTGCCCTCTGTAAGAGAGAGATCTCTGAGCTATTGAGGTCCACTTGAAAGGTACCATGAGACCACCCTTCAAAGAACTGCGTGTACAGGCGGTCAGTTGGATTGGCTTGAAAAGGCTAGAGGTGAATTCAGGAGCTAGCCCAGCTAGAGCTTTCTTTGCCAGAAGGCAGGCCTGGTATTGAGCCCTGAGTTGAAGGGGTAACCATCCAGTTGCTTTATAGAGATCACATGTGTGTCCAGCGGTCTGCTCCCAGGACCAGCCGGCATGCTCTATTGAGTAGGGTTTTTACCCTCTTGAGGGCTGTGTCAGTGCCGGCGCAGTAGATTATAAGGCCGTAGTCTACTGTAGTTAGTACAGTGCTGCTTGTGACCAGCTTTAGGGCCTCAGGAGGCATGTAGTGGTGGTGTCGATAGAGAACTCCTAGTTTAGTATTGGCAGTTTTGACAACATGGTCAACATGTGTGGTGAATGAGAGGGCATTATCCAGGTGTATCCCAAGATATTTAAAGGTTTCAACCTGTTCCAGTATGTCCCCTTTAGTGCTCGGTACCTACAGTTTCCCAAACTTCTTTCAGTTCTGAGGAACCGTGAATAGCATGCTCTTGGTTTTTTTAAAGTTGAGCAGCAGTTTATTATTAGAGAACCATGTCTCTAATCTGTGCAGATTTGCTTCCAGTTCATGAGTGATGGAGGGTAGATTTTTTCCAGTAACTGAGACGACCGCATCATCAGCATAAAGTATGATATGTGCTGTGCAAACCGAGGGCAGAGGGTTGATGAAGAGGTTGAAAAGGAGCAGTCCCAGTATTGAGCTCTGTGGGACTCCAAGACTCACCTCTTTAGGCTCAGAGAGGGTGCCTTTGATTCTAACATATTGAGTCCTACCTGTGAGGTAGCTTTTGAACCAAGTTACCATGTCTACTGACAGGCCTATAGAGAGGAGTCATTCCAGAAGGAAATGATGGTTGACGGTATCAAAGGCTTTTGTGAGGTCAATAAAAATAGACCCCACTGCCGAACCATCATCAAATGTGTTGTAAATTATGTTGGTGTAGTCAATCAGGGCAGTGATAGTGGAGTGGTCTTTCTGGAATCCGTGTTGTTGGGCACATAGTAGGTTGTATTTCCATAGGTAGTCCATGAGTTGGTCGGTTACAATACATTCGAGGGCTTTAGACAGGATAGAGAGAGAGAGAGAATGGAGATGGGCCTGTACTTAGACAGGTTTGTGGCATCCCCAGCTTTGAAGACAGGGGTGAGAAGCGCCCTTTTCCACTTGTCTGGAAAAACTCCAGACCATATTGAGGCATTGAAAATTTTAGTAAGCGGGTCCGTCAGCTCATTAACTATAAGTGCCACCAGCTTCATATCTACGAGGTCACTCCCCGTCCTTGTCTTCCCGAGTACCCGTCTGACATATTTAATGGTGTCTTTTTTAGTAAGCTGCTTGATGTAGAAGGGGGGGTATTGCCCAATGTTGCATGGGGCGGGGGGGATCAGGTCCAGATTTGGGGCAAGGGAGGTCAGATATTCACTAGGGAGTACTGAGCTTAGATCAGTGATAGCCAGGTTGAAAGCATTAGCTATGTCTGTGACAAACACACTCAGCAGGTCAGGCCCTCTGCTCCCACAGTGCCAACCTCCGAGCGCAGTAATGTGAATAGGTAACAGACAGGGTAACCCTCCTTTCTGCTTGTGGGTCCGAATCACCTTTGGTCTCAAGTTCTGGGAGGATTCAAACTGTGAACCTTATGCCAGTGTGCCCAAATGTACAGGCTCAGATAAAATTCTCTTTGGGGGATGCAATATATCTTTCGCCTAAGGGCACCTAACCAGGTATCCAAAATGAACCCTTAAAACTCTATAAAAGACCTTAGGTATATTCTTACCTTTTCCCGGTTTAGTAACATCATCAAGCTTTGAACAGTTTTTGTCAGTCTTAACCCTCTATACATCACATGCAAAAAGAACTTCGAAAGACACACCCAGGCAGTCTTTCAAAATAATATATTTACAAAAATGGATAAAAATATGTAAAATAGAAACACAGAACACTATATCAAAAAGCATACAATCACTTAAAAGAACAAGGTTAAAGTACAAAACATAAACTCCTACCACAAGACAATTAGACTTTTTCTATCTAATGTATTACCTCTTTATAGTGCTTAAGTTAGATCGAGATCTTGTTTCTTAAGAGTCCAAAAAAAATGTCACAAGTTCAAACACAGTATACAGTTTAAAACTCTGTGTTTCCACACCCCTTCTATGATTTCATCTAGCTCCTCCTTTTAGAATATAAAAAAATATACAAACAGGATGGCCTATCAGTAGGTATTTCAAATAAGGTGACATCAGCAAAAACTTATTTCCCAATATGACTCCTTAATTAACATCCCCTCTTTGATCTCAAGCAGTTCCTATTCCCAGGGCACATCAAAGGATTTTGTGACTTTTAGCACCATGGTGGTACAGTATAACATGTTTTTTCCTCTAAGACATCATAAAAGTTTATGATCCCTATATCCTGGGAGCTGGGTCAGTTCTAATTAAGTCTCTTTGGTCCTTTAATTACCTCCTGGTTTCAGGTTAATATATCCTGTAGCTTCTCTGACATGGGGGGCACCCATAAGCACAGGCTATATTTTTATATTACAAATAGCACAGAACAATCATAACCAGCTGGCCAAGCATCACAATGTCATCGAGTTCCTGGTGTCTTCCAGTGTCAGTGACTATTAGACCTGGTTGAGCCTTGGAGGGTTTCCCAGTGAGTGATTTGACTGCATCCCAAAACTCCTTTCCAAGACCTCAGCTTCTTTTTAGTCGGTTGTAGTGGAAGGTTGCCTTGGCCTGATGGATGAGTTTAGTGCATTTGTTTCTGGCAGCCTTATATGCAAGGAGATCAGCCAGTTTGAACATTGCTTTGGCCTCATGCCAGAGATTATCCCTTTCCCACATGAGCTCAAAGAGGGAACCTGTGAGCCATGGGTTTGTAGCCCCTTTGGTTTTTTTTTTGGTTTTGTAGGGGGCCAAAATGTCACAGGCCTTGTTAAACATTGTGATGAAAAAAATGAGCACTTGGTTGCCATCCTGGGCTTTGTCGAGTGGCGACCAGTCAAGGAGTTCCAAGTATTTCCTGAAGTAATCCAGCTGGCCAGGTCTCAGGGAAGGCTTTCACGAGACCAGGGGAGGTCTACTGGTGGGCTTATTTGACCATGTGCACATTCCCGGAGAGTCTGGAAGGACAGTGACCTCAGAGATGTGCTCTGGGCAGCTAACAAGAAGCCAGTCAATTGGAGTGCTTGTGCCTGTTTTGTAGTTAACTCTTGTAGCATGTGAGACCAGTTGTGTGAGGTAGAGACCAGATAACTGATCTCAAACTGCAAGGGTGTCATGGGACAGCCAGTTTGTGTCTAACTCGCCAACAATAATATGCTCCCAGTTGTGTTTTAACTGTTCCAGGTTGCTTAGGACCTGCTGGATGCCCATTTTATGGGTGCCAGGGGGTATGTACACAGTGGATAATAATAACACTTTGTGTTGCCAGCCCAGGGTTAGCTTTAGACTTAGGGTTTGTGCCTCCATGGTGTGAAAGCTACTAGGCAGTAGTTGGGCATTTAAACCACTTTTTAGGTAGACTAAGCAGCCTCCACCTCACTTCATTAATCTGTCCTGTTAGAATACAGTGTAGCCATCTAAGGTGATGGTAGCATCACTGACCTTAGGTGAGAGCCAGGTTTCAGTGAAAGCTATTATGTCTGGTTGAAGTAACTCCACCCATGCCTAGAACTGTGGTAGTTTGTTTAGGAGACTTTGAATGTTAAGTGAAACTATCTTGAGTTGACCCAGCCTCATAGATTTCTTTTCACATTTTGGCCATGGGTTCAGGTGGACATCTCCAGAGATAAGTAGCAGTATTAGTAGCAGCTTTCTGAGCATATGAGCCTAGTGTACCCAGCTTAGCCTTATTGTTTTTACACTGTGTGGCTTCTGAGCACTGGGTGCGGTCACAATGGTACGGCTACATAGTAAGGCAGCTAAAGAGATTCTGAGAGGAGCAAGGGATTTGTAGATATTGGGCAGGATTCTGTGATTGTGTGTCAGGTACGATTCAGTTCGGGTGCCTCTAGACTTAATCCCAGAAGGGAGAGTGTATCCAGGACAGGAGACAGGGGTAGTCTGGGGCCCGAATATTTTTAGGCCCATCTCCAGCACAAGACAAGAGATAAGGAAGGCTAACTGCACCAGTCTGTGTGGTTTTCATTTTAGGTGCTCCTAAATTGCTATGAGCCTATGTAGTCCAATCAACGATTTTCAGCACTAATAATCTGCTATATTTTTGAAGTGCACTAGTGTGGTACAGGATAGTTGTATTTGAGAAAAAACAGCAGTAAGAAAATAATAGGGAGAAATCCTCCAGCTCTATCCTCCAATGGTAGCAAGGTAGTTGGGGTAATTAAGAAGACGTGGGGAGGTGGTGGGTGGGCGGGATGAAAAATCAGCACTAGTCAAAAATCAGCACTAGTCAAATTCAGAAATTAGACAGCAGTGTTCAATTCATTAAACATTTCTTCACCGCTGCTAGATTCCAAGAGCTGTGCTTCCCCTAGTTCATTCAGACTGCACTGAATGCAGACTGCTCTGGAGTGCTCCAATAGGAAAAGCAGAACTAAGGAGGCACCAACAATTTGAATTGGAGTAAGAAAAGGACTCCGGCGTACCTTCCTGGTCAGGGAAATGCAGTGGGCGGCAGAGCCTTTTGATTTGGGGCACCAGCATAGTTCAAACCGCAGTTAGCGGTTCAGTTCTGAGGAGAGCAAGCCCGTTCAGGCAGGAGTCCCCTAAGAGAGAAAGACAAGAGGGGATTAAGTAAGGAGCTGTGAGGGTGGGTCAAGCTAGGAGCTGCATAGGAGACAGAAGGGGATTAGGTTAAGAGCTGCTGTGGGGGGTTCGTCTAGGGGAGACAAAATGAGTACAGACAGACCCAAAGCATTTAAAAAACTACTTGTAATTCTTAACAGCAGACAAATTTGAATCAAGGATTGGAGAAGATGTTCAGGACAAAGCTCTAACCTTTTCCATCACTACCATCACCAACCTGGAGAGATCAGCAATTGTCAAAAAATTTAGCGTTTTAATAATTATTGGATTGTTTGAAATACAAATGGGGCAATTAGTGTAATTGTTATACAAATTCAGTGCTACATGTGGTTTTCATTGGAGGACTGATTCTTTGAAGCAGATACAGCTCTATGTGCAAGACGGGGCTAGTTTATTTAAAAACTCTAAAAAATGGGTGAGGATATGTTCTTTGGTAGACAGATGTCTGGGTGGATACCATTATTAACTTATAGGCAGAGATGTCTGCTCTGCTCGGTGTAAACACTGGTAATGGCACACATGAATTCAGTGACATCTTTGTTTGTAGTAAAACCTGACTGGCTGAGCCTTGAAGTGTGGAAGAAAGTTTGTATTGTGTAGCATTAAATGTTGCTGCATTATACATAAATATAGCCCATGAGGCAGGAAATGCTACAGTGTATGACAGCCTGACTGACGAAAGGGTACTGTCATTGCAGTAGACAAAATGTGTTAACCAGCTTGCAGAAAAGGTCCTGAAATAAAATGCTTTCAAATGTTTAGGCTCCCACTGTCTTCAAGTGAAAGGCACAGCAATGCGGACATCATAGTACCCTCCAATTATGTGAATAATTATTTAGGTACATGAGATAAAAATGTGATTTGTGAACCTGGTGTTAAAAAATATTATCAATATTGATATATACAACAGGAGTCATGGCAAAATGCAGAAGACAGAAAAGATATCTTATCTAGTGACATCAGGAACAACAACATATTACTGTTGCCGTGATATGTATTTTTTATGGTTACTATCACAACAGTGGAATACAGAATTAATCCGAGAGCAGCTTTTACAGTGTTGATGGCATCACGATGCCTAGTGCAGCACTAAGCCAGCTGCTAAAAGCAAAGAAAAACAGCAACATCTTCAAACTGCAAATTTAAAAGCTATAACTTGTAGCTACTGTTGCATTTATAAATATACAATAGCATGACTCAAAATAGGTAATATAGCACCACTTGTAAGTGGGCAGGACTTTCATAATTCACTTGCGGCTCTGCTACACACGAGATATGGCCCTTCCCCCTCATACTTGAAGATAAATTACATATTCTGAGGCTGACCATTATATAGCCCCCACATATGCAAAAGATATATTGATAATATATATTTGATATGATGCGAAGTAAGGAACAGTTACTTGAATTTGTGGCATTCTTAGAAGAGAGTAATACCCACTTGAAATGTTTCTTAATGTTTGATAAGGAATTGGTCAACTCACTGGACATACAGATCAAAACAGATGGAAAGAATGGTTTATATACTGATCTGTATAGGAAGGAGACTAATTAGAACTCTTTATTGTATTTTTCTAGCTGCCATCACAGACACACTGTAAAAAAACAGTCCTGCAAGCCAGATTATTAGACTGAAACATAACTGTACTAGACAGGAGGATTTTAAAAGAAGGTCTCAAGGAATAGGTAACAGATTCAGAGCCAAAGGCTATTATGATCAAAAGAATATTAGAGAAAAATTGGGCTACTTTAAAATCTGACCCCACTTTAACACAGGTAGTGGGGGATGAGCACAGAATGGATTACAGGAGGGGAAATACTAATGGGTATGCTGTAGTAATCAGTCATCAACCTATTAGAGGTATTACAAAAGGTAAAACTTGGTTATCACCATTAACTAAAGGAAATCATAAGCATGGGCACTGTAAATTCTGTAAGGATTTGTTACAAGAGAATACCTTTGCCAATCCAGTGACAAAGAAACATTTTGAAGTAAGAGAATTTATGAACTACAACTCAGATCATGTTGCATATTTGTCAAGGTGTAGGTGCAAATGCATATATGTAGGAAAGACTACCCACAAGCTGATGGTACACCTTAGTGAACATTTAAGGGCTATACAAAAAGCAGACCCAGACAATGCATTAGCTATGTATGTCAAAACGAGGGGTAGAAATCACCACTTTAAATTTATACATCTCCAAAATGTAATTAAAAGCCATAGAGAAAGAGACTGGGATAACAAATTACCACAGAAAATGGCATTTTAGATTGATACACTTGGGGCTGCAAAACTAAGGGGCTTAACAACAGGTCTGAATCTTACTCGTTCTTGAAATTAGTGCTGATTTTATGTATTTGCCTGTTACAGAATAATTGGACTCATTGGAACTTATGTATGAAATGCTGTATGATCTCAATGAAACCTGATTGTGTGACAGTCCAGACTTTAACAGTGGCTGACACAGATGTGGTTGGAGTCGAACAATGAAATTCAGAAAAGGAATTCTTGTTTTAAAAACGAATGCTACTAATAATAATATACATGGACTACAAGTACTGTCACTTTGAAAATGAAGCACATTCAATTCAAATTTAATATGACTTTCATATTATGAATGTTTAGTTACAATATTTCAGATTGAAACTGTGATGGCATTTCAATAGCTAGCTAAATTGATAATGTTCTTCAACTAATGTTATTTATCTAAGTTTTATTATGCTGCTTTGCACGGTTTTAAAGGGTGTATTAGGGGCTATGCACAGTTTTATAAGAGTTCTATTTAAGCACTAGCACTTTAAGCATGTAACAGCATCCATTGGGTGTTACTGCATGCCTTTAGAAAGTGCGTGCACACATGAAACTTTGGTATACAGGTTCCATTTTTGTCCACCGCTGTAAATTGCTCATACTACTTTTGTTTAAAGGTGTGGTTGTTTGAAATAAAATATTTCTGGTACTTTAGCTAGTGCCTGAACTCCTGCACTGTTCTGGGTGTTTCAAGTTTTGATGTTCAGGTTTTTGCAGTTGGTTTCTGGGGTGACAGTTTAGTGTGAATCTACAGAAGATCTTGAATATAGAATCAGGCTTCTGAAATTGGAGCAGCACCATAGATTATGTCCCCATAGAATACAGAAGGTTATAACATCTTGACTATTATCTTGCAACCCTCTTCCCTCTCCCTATGACTCTGGCACTTCTTATCTGTTGTCTATTTTCTCTGACAAATGCCGCTGGCTGCCTTGTTACAATGCTACCCTTGAACTGTATTAATCTGTACTCTGTTTGCAATGTCCACATTGTTGTAATGCCTGTCTTGATGTTCCCCATAATTTGTATCTCTCTGATGTGGAACCTTTGTAAAAGAGCCATGGCTCAAAGGTATTTGTAATCCTAGACTTGATAAATAAATAAAATAAATAAACCGGCAGATGGAGACCAGTAATCCTCACAACAGCAGAGTGCACCTAGTTTGTGGTGTAGTTTATTCACCAGTTATGTGGATTAGGGTCAAGCCAGATTCTCAGGTAGTGAAATTCAGAGACCACTTATTTGGGGTATCTTTAAGTGACGAAACACTGAGATTGGAAGGGACCCTGCCACGTCGATTTCTGGCACCGAATAAAATTGCTATGGGTTTTTTGTCACTAAAAAAAAAAAAAAAAACAGCTTACTAGTCAGAAACCATCAATGAATTTTTGTGAGATTATGCTAAAGGCAAGATTCTAGGACTACGGGTAAGAGCAGAGATATGTACTCTAACCCCAGGACCACAGTGCTTTCCCTCAGTCATGTGACCTTTACTAAGTTATAGCTGGGTTTAATATAGCTTCATGAAATTTAATAAAGAAATTTATGGGGCACTACATATGTGCCAAATACTGTCCAAAGCATGTGAAAAGGTATATAATTTTTGTTGGAAATTCCCTTTTATTTTGGGTCATCATGGCATAGCTCAATGTTTATGCCCATATTTACAACCGGTAAAGGAGGACATGCAGTATTTTAATTAATTGATTTGACTACGCACTCTAGGAGAACCATTGTGTGCACAGTGCAGCATTAAAACCACAGTCAGATATGTGTATTTGAAGGATACAATAGACTAAACTAGTGTAACCACCACTGCAAACAGAGCTTATCTGGTGGACCCTTGAACATGCTCCAGTCCCAAGGAACCGATTCATGTGGAAGGGGGACCAGTAGCAGATGGCAGGACCTGGCAGGAGTTGTAGCTTGTTAGCATCTCCTGCATTATGTGGCTTGTGCAGTTCAGAGCGCATATGCAGTAAATACCTTTTTTTTTAATATAGGATATAACTGTTAGGGCTGGAAGTCCTGTTTACAAAGGTGAGCTGTTACAGTTTCACTGTTGCATAACTCGTGTAAGAGGTACAGATTGACATAAGGCTAAGCAATATCCGGTCAGTACACAAGGTAGAATAATACACAGAGTTGTAAACATTTGTGAGTACATGATTACACGTCTTATGGGAAAAAATGGCCATGCCTCAATTTAAAAGCAATCGTGTTTTGAGCAGTTCATACAAGGCAGTTATGAAAGCATGCAGTTTAGGGTTTTTCCTAATGTCGGGGGTTAGTTCAACAGCATAGTGAGATAATACTTTGAGGTCATCTTTCCAAAGGTGTTCTGAATTTTTGGGACACTGAGACCTCTGTTTTTGGTTTCTCTCAAGTTGTATCTGTAGGCCATTGTTTTTGGGTACTGGTCCACTAGTCTTTGAGTTTTCTCTTTGAAAGATTTGAATGCCATGATTGTTTTTGTCTCTGTACATTTAACATATCCCAGGTAAGTCTCTAAACATCATGCATTTGCTGGCTTTCAAAGGGACATAGCAACACGAAGGGTCAAGCTTATTGTAGGCCATGCCTAGCTTATTGAGCAAGAGATTGCCGGGGTCTCGGTAGACTTAGCTCCTGTATTCCAGTACTGGGAGAATAAACTGCTGTGCGATTTGTGCCTTGCCATCCTTTGGGATGAAGAAAGTTCTGCATCTCAATGCTCCTATTCTTGCATTCACTTTTTAACTATATTGTGTATGTGGATATTAAATTGAAGAGCATTATCCTGGGTATTTGTATTCATTAGCATCTGTCAGTTTAGAACCATTTGTGTGTTTCATTTCCAATAAATGCTTTCCCCTATTTTACCTTTATTTCTGGAACATATCAGTTTAGTGTTTTTTGAGCTGAGCACATTGGGCTGTTTGAACCATTTCTGCAGTGAATCTGAGTCCTTCTGGAGTTGTTATTCCACTTCTGTATGATTTCTTGCTCTGCAGATTAGTACAGTGTTGTCTGCATAACGTTTTATGTCTGAGTAAGCAGTGTGACTGGAAAGGTTGTATACTGTACGTATATTAGGAATAGCATAGGGACTAGGATGGATCCTTTTGGGATCACTCTGTGGAGGGTACCCCCCCAAAGACAGAATGTCCTAAACAGCTGTCTGTTGAGACCTTCCAGTTAGGTATGAGTTAACTGAGCTTAGTACTTCCCCTGAGATCCCTACTTGGGCCATTCTTTCTGTTAGGATTTTGTGATCTACAAGGTCAAATATCTGAGAGATCAACAAGCACCATGCCTGCGGAGTCTCCCACATCTAGACCACCAGCAACCAGGTCCACGAACTCCATGAGTGTGGCACCCATGGACCTTCCTGCTCTGAACCCTAACTGATGAGAAGTCAGAAGACCACATTTTTCCAAAAAATCATTGAGCTGGTTTGCACACAGGTCTTCAGAACAATTTTGAAATCACAGACAGTAGAGATATTGGTCAATAGTTTGTCAGGTTGTTTACTTGGTCTTCCTTGAAAATAGGTACAATCTGGGCACGCTTCCAAAAGTCTGAGAAGTTTATTTCAGTCAGGTTCCTATTGTACAGTTTTGTTAAAACTGTGGAGATACACTCTACAGATGTCTTCAGGAATTTTATTTCTATTTGATCCAGTCTATACTACTATTTTTGCATTTAGTTTAATTTCTTTGTGGACATCTCTGCTCTTGAGGATTCCAAAATGAAATGTTGCGGTTGTTGGTGAGTTCAGGTCTTTGGTTTTAGGGGTTGGCTACACTGTTCCTATATCTATTTCAGGGACTGGGAGTTGGATGTGCGGCAGTGTGCAAAAATACTTAATTAGGGTATCTGCTGTGTTTTTTTTTGGGGGGGGGCAGTTTTCTTCCACTGCTGTTGACAAAACTTGCATCAGATTTTTGAGCTCCTGACCCTTCAAGGCTCTTGATTAGATTCCAATATGATGAGGGGTTCATTGTGACAGTTATTTTATCCATGTAGTACTGTTTTTTGGCTTGTATAATTTGACTTTTACTATTATTCCTTAATTTCTTAAATAGCTCCCAGTCCTCAGATGTTAATATTCTGCTTGTTTTCCATCAAATTTCCTTTGACTCTTATTAGTTTCTGTATTGGGGCAAAAGATGTTTTCTAATTTTTTTATTTAAGAAGCATCTTGATTGAAAATAAAGAAAGAGGAAACTGTAACATCAACAACAGCTATGTTCACAGGGATCAGGTCTAGTCTGCGATATCAAAGATGGGCAGCTGCTGCTGATGGGACACATTTCTGATCACCACCACACTGCCACTGGAAGATTCCCCTTACCCTTGCTTCCTCCTCTAAAATTGTGACTTTGTGGCCAGTGTCTGTGGATGGCATAGATTGCACCTTCTTGCTGTTGATGACCCCTGACCCCTGGGACAGCCGATCAATTCCTGGGACAGCTAAACAGGGGGCAGGGGCATCACAGCAGGCTCCAGGGGGTTTCTTTGAGAAGGAAGAACTGTATTCTGGCACCCTTTCCCAAACCCATAGGGTGTTGCAGTTTTGGAGTGACAGCAGTGTGAGCAAGTGGGAGTTTGTTTCAGGCTGGGACTGTAAGAAAGGAACTGTGCTGGAGGCTTGTAGATTGTTTCAGGCTGGGACTGTAAGAAAGGAACTGTGCTGGAGGCGTGCAGATTGTTTCAGGCTGGGACTGTAAGAAAGGAACTGTGCTGGAGGCGTGCAGATTGTTTCAGGCTGGGACTGTAAGAAAGGAACTGTGCTGGAGGCTTGCAGATTGTTTCAGGCCGGGACTGTAAGAAAGGAACTGTGCTGGAGGCTTGCAGATTGTTTCAGGCCGGGACTGTAAGAAAGGAACTGTGCTGGAGGCTTGCAGATTGTTTCAGGCCGGGACTGTAAGAAAGGAACTGTGCTGGAGGCTTGCAGATTGTTTCAGGCCGGGACTGTAAGAAAGGAACTGTGGTGGAGGCTTGCAGCTTGTTTCAGGTTGGGACTGTAAGAAAGGAACTGTGCTGGAGGCTAGCAGATTGTTTCAGGCTGAGAATGTAAGAAAGGAACTATGCTGGAGTCTTGCAGCTTGTTTCAGGCTGGGACTGTAAGAAAGGAACTGTGCTGGAGGCTTGCAGCTTGTTTCAGGCTGGGACTGTAAGAAAGGAACTGTGCTGGAGGCTTGCAGATTGTTTCAGGCTGGGACTGTAAGAAAGGAACTGTGCTGGAGGCTTGCAGATTGTTTCAGGCTGGGACTGTAAGAAAGGAACTGTGCTGGAGGCTTGCAGATCTTTGTGGGACCCTGGTGGGACAGGAA
The DNA here is from genome assembly GCA_016271365.2 of Neoceratodus forsteri. NCBI lineage: Eukaryota > Metazoa > Chordata > Ceratodontiformes > Ceratodontidae > Neoceratodus > Neoceratodus forsteri. The sequence continues at coordinate 659,985,807 of CM057456.1, read as the reverse complement.
TTGCTTATTGTGCAAGAGATCAAGCTGTGCCACATTGGACCTTGGGCCTGGAGAATGAATGGTGAAGGAAGCTGCCGAGTTCACGAGGAGGAAGAGAGCAGCAAGTGCGTGCAAGGCAGCACAAGTGACAATCCTGAAGAGATAGCGCAGAGCAAAAGACTGAAATCTAGGGCTGCTGATCCAGGTCCCATAGCAACCACTGCAGCTAGATATCAGGCTGCCATTGGCTGAGGGCTTGGAAACTGAGATGTGTGGGTAGGCCCAGTGCCTCAGCAGGTCAAGAGAAGGAGAAGGAGAGGAAGGAGACATCTGCATCCAGTCCTGAACGCAGCCAAGAAGCCAACCCTTGAGAAAGGTAAAGTGAGTCTGAGAATGGAACCTGATTAAACCGAAGTACCGAGGGAGATCAGGGCACCAGCAGTCTACAGAGACAGAAGGAGCCATCTGGTTGGGGAACTGTGAGTACAATCAGGGCTCACCCTGCCACCAGATAAAAACTGTTTGATTGCAATCTGTTTGCAAGTTGACTATTGAGCTGTATTCTAAATACTTCACTTTCAAATATTTTAAAGTCATTTTAGGAATTACATGGCCTTTGTGGAAAACTGTTCATATCATTTTCAAATTTTATAAGTGCACCAGTGCTGGTCAACCCATAGCAACTACATTGGGCCTGCACTGATTCAGAAACTAAGGTGCCCAGGGACTGTGTGTTAGCCAGCTTCCATTAAGCTTAAGTGTAATTCCTGGTACCAGGCAGGAAGAAGGAAGTGGCCTCCAGTACAAGAAAGTCATCACATTCCCTGTATTATATTGTGATGTGAGGGCAGGCAAAGTATGGCTGTGCCTTGCTGGGCCTTGTTAGTGGCAGGCAAGGTATGGATAGTTGTGCTGCACCTTCAAAGGGCTTAACTAACTGCAGCCTGGGTAACAGGTGGTAGCTGCACCCTGCCTAGAAGGGCACTTAAACAGGGCCAGATACAGTTGGGGCCTGTTTTGACCATCCTCCCCTTGCAGGGGCCAGCAGTGTTAAAATAACACTGTGTTTTGCTGTTTAAGCTTGTCATCATTATTTACTGCAATCATACTGTGCATGCCGTTTGAGGGAAACTGTTGTGTTTGTGTGGGGCCTGCAGGAAGTATGGCCATAGTCAGGAGGTGGGCAAGTGCAACACCCCAGAAGGTTGTACTGATACAACATCTAACCCACTTTAATTGTTCATTGAGTGGAGGCACAGTGTGTTTCTTTTCCTGTGGCTATGAGCCACCCTCACTGCTGAGTGTGCAAGAACCCAGGAGTCAAAACTCATGACTAACATCTATGGTAGCTCAGTGGTAGAGTACGGTAGAGGCGCCTTAACTCCTACAGCAGTTGTAAGGGGGTCTGCCTTGCTGCGGTCTTACATTTATTTTAAGGTAATATTCACACTGACAAAGAGAATCTAGAATACTTTCCAGGCACCTCACAAGGTTCTGTGTAAGACACAAGCAGCTTCTGTGTCACCAACTGAAGGTTCTGTGGTCTCTGAATCAGCAAGCAGCTTTAGAAGTAATAGGGAGAACTACACTCCAGTCCATCTCTTTGCCTTAAAGGAAGGTTGAGCAGGAAGAAACAAGAAGGCAGAACAGGAAGTCAGCTTCCTTAGCAAGTCACTCAGGCCAGAGGGGTGATTACTTGAACAGTAGGGGTACACTACCAAGACCAACAGTTTGCTTAGCCCATATACTAACATAGGAATGTTGGTCTCCCCACTATTTTAGAGTTGATTTGTAGTGCATTTTAGAATTGCAAAAATCTGTTATGTGAATACAGACAACAATAATCTGACATATCATAAATAAACAGAAAGGAAAAAGAAACTAGATTAAGAACAGGCTAGGTGACTGATAGTGACTTTACATAGAAACTTAGAAACAGAATTTGACAGCTTGGATTGCCTGGCCCATCCAGGCTACCCATTCTCCCTACCTACCCTATTACCACAGACTGCACCCGATCTGCAGTTCTTTCTTCCTCCCTCCCCCCCCTTCCTTTCCACTATAATTCCCTCATGCTTATTCCATGCATTCTTGAACCCGCCACTGTTTTTGCCACCACCACCACCTCCACTGGAAAGCTGTTCCAAGAACCACCACTCTTTCTGTGAAAAAGTATTTCCTCACATCTCTTCTGAATCTACCCCGTCCCCCAGCTTCATACCTTGTTCTTGAGCATCTTTTCTTCTGAAAAATTCTTCCCTCCTGTGCTTTATTTACCTCCATGAGGCATTTAAAGGTCTCTATCACATCCCCCCTATTTTGTGCCTGGGTGTACATAGTGAGGTCCTTTAGTCTCTCCTTGTACGGCTTTTGATGCAGACCTTGCACCATTTTAGGTGGCCTCCTCCGGACCGCCTTCACTCTGTCTATGTCCTTCCAGAGATGTGGTCTCCAGAGCCAAACACAATACGCTAGGTGGGGTCTTACCAACGATCTATATGGGGGCAACACCATCTCCCTCTTTCTGCTGGTGATACCTCTCCCTATGCACCCCAGCATCCCACTAGCCCTCCCTACTATCTTGTTGTACTGCCTAACCACCTTTAGGTCATCTGATATGATTACCCCAAGGTCTCTTTCCTGCTTGGTGGTTGTCAATACCACTCCACTCATTTTGGACTCTGCCCCTCAGTTTCTGTGACCTAAGTGCATTATTTTGAACTTTCTCACATTGAAACCCAGCTGCTATACCCTTGATCACTCCTATAGTTTTCTCAGGTCTCTGCTCATCCTTTCCACCCCCCAACCCCCTCCCCCCGGATGTCCACCCTATTGCAGATTTTGGTGTCATCCACAAAAAGGCAGACCTTCCCTTCCAGCTCTTCTGCAATGTCTCTTACAAAGACATTAAAGAGGACCAGTCCCAGCACTGATCCCTGAGGCAACTCACTGGTCACCCTTTGTTCTTTGGCATGAACTCCATTTACCATCACCCACTGTCGCCTATCCTCTTACCAATTTCTTATCCAGTTTACCACCTTTGGATCCACTCCTAAGATACCCAGTTTGCTTACTAGTCTCCAATGTGGAATGGTGTTGAAAGCCTTACTAAATTCTAGGTAGGCCACATCCACTGCTCCACCCTGATCTAGTTTCTTGGTCACCAATTCAAAGAAATCTATCAGATTTGTTTGACATGACCTCTCCTCTGTGAAACCATGCTGTCTCAGGTCTTGTAACCCACTGGATTCAAGACATTCCACAATCCTTTCCTTCAGCAGTGATTCCATTAACTTTCCCACCACTGATGTCAGGCTAACTGGTCTATAATTGCCAGCCTCCTCCCTGCTACCACTTTGTGCAGAGTTGGAATTCATCCGCCCTCCTCCAGAACCACTCTTGTTTCCAGAGAGCTGTTAAATGGAACTGTGAGCGTTGTAGCCAGTATTTCCCTGAACTCCCTCAATACTCTTTGATGCACCCCATCTGGCCCCATTGCTTTTTCCACCTTCAGATTAGCAAGTCCCTGTAGGACTCTCACCTCCAAAAAAGGACTAGTGTCCACCTCCCTCCCTCCAAACCTTCAGTTACTTGGTGGCCCCTCCCCTTCCTCTGTGAACACTGAACAAAAGTATTTGTTCAGGATGTCTGCTTTTTCCTGGTCCCCCTTAGCACAGCACCCCCTTGCCTTTATAACCTTACAATCCCAGCCCCGGTCTTCCTCTTTTCACTTACATACTTAGAAAATGTCTTGTGCCCTTTCATTACCTCCTGGGCTATTCTCATTTCATTTTGCACCTTTGCCCCCCTTACTGCTTTCAATGCTTCCCTCTGTTTCCCCTGCTGTACTTCCCTATCCTCCTTCCTCTGCATCTCCTTATACCTTCTGAATGCCACCCCTTTCTGCCTTTACTTTTTCAGCCACCTTTCGAGAACCATAGTGGTCTCTTTTTCCTCTTGCTTTTGCTCGCTTATTTGGTGCAGAGATTTGTTGCCTGTACTGTGCTCCCTTTCATCTTCACACACTATTCCTCCTCCTCACCCAGGCCACACACCCCCGTCAGATCATCCCTGAGGCAATCACCCATCTTTATAAAATCTGCTTTCATGAAGTCCAGGACTCTCGCACTTGTGTGGGTCAATCCCTCAGCCATCCTTATATTGAACCACACCGTATGGTAAATACCAGAAATAAACTTGTACATTAAGGGCATCCAAGGATAGTATGCCAAACCATTTAGCAATAATAGCAATCATGATATTTATTTTTAGATGCCAGACATCTTACCTCTTAAACATTAAGCATATTTATGTAATTGTTTCTCATTTTATGCACTTATCTAATTAAATCAGAATGTAAAATCTTACAATATAATGTAAACAGAAGTCTTCATACCTGCATGGATATATGAAGTCTGATCCCCCAATTCCCAGTTGTAAGTGACATTGGTCCCTCTTGTCAGGGATGCATTAAAGAGAATGATTTCATTTTTATGAATTACGCTGGAATTCCTTGTCACAGACAAGCCTTCTGGGGCTATTTCTACAAAGTAGGGCCCAAGAACATCTGTTGCATTGTAGAACATATTGAAAGCAGTGACTCTGATGAAGCATACGCATTCTGAGAAACAAAGAAGAGACACGAGGGAGAAACAATAGCAAACATTTGCAGTAATAGAAAGGTGTGGTTATTTTTTGTATGTGTTGCATCGCCAGACAGTGTGCTATTTCCAGGCATCTTATCTGGAGCTTTTTTGCAAAGGAGAGAAATAGCCCTCTTGTGAGTTCTACAAGTTCCAGGAAAAACATTTTCTGGTATGATGTTTAATTAAAACCAGAATGGGATCAACATTTTTTTTTTCACTTTCCAAACTTTGTAGGGAAAGAGTGATCTGCTCACTTCAGAATCCAGTGTTTTCTGAGTTTAGTAGACTATGTGTATGCTTTTTGATAATGTAACAGCATTTGGGATGGTTTCAAACAGCAATTCAAAGCAGGGTGCAAAGCCCACCCTCCAAATCTCCTACCGGCAGTTTATATCTGACTTCTTAACAGTACCCCCCTCCAACCAGACGCTTTTATCATAGCTCCCCAGTGCTAGCCCCCTCCCTTTTTTTTTTTTAAAAGAGCTTCTTCTAGAGAGTCAGTCCTTTGCCAGAGTTTCCGGTCTCTGCTGTGGCGGGAGGTGGAAGCATTGCATGCACTTTCCATCCATGTGGGGGCACTCCCAACCACCTGCAGCAGTACAGTCAGTTACCGGGTTTGGGATCGGTGGGAGGGAGTGGGCGGAGAGAAAGAGTGGGAGGGAGACTAATTTAAAAAAAACATTCAGGATTGGACTGGTTGGGGGGTACAGGAGCACACAGAGGAAGAGAGTGAGAAGGAGGGTTTATAAAAAAGACAAAACCAGGATCAGTATGAGAGGGCACGTGCTGAGGAGTTTGGTTAAAACGGACCCAGGACCTGGCTGGTTGGAGGGAAGGAGTGCACAAAGGGAGAACATGGGAAGGATTAAAAAGTATAAACTATAACTGGATTGGGGGAGGAAACTATAACTGGACTGGGGAAGGAAGCCAACTGCCAAGCTGCCTGAACTGCTCCTCAGCTCCCATTTATGGAAGCGCTGACAATGGGTGCAGTGCTGTGCTCCACATACAGGTACTGTACTGCTGCCAACATGCTGCATACATGATCCCATGGCAGCTAGACTAATTGCCCCCAAAAGTTCATGCTGCAAAAAGGCTCTTCAGTTTCTTGTGCAAGTTGGGAGACCGCAGTTTTCAGTCTGTAATCCTGTCCCAAACCAAAAACCACTCCAAAACCTACAGTTCCCAAAGTAACTGGCTTGGTTTACAGTCATTCTGTTCTGCAAGGTGACAAAACCGTATATAGACAGTAAAAAATAAAAGGAAAAAATGATTTATTTATAGGTAAAACGTTTCAAACTGATGAACAGTTCTGCACCTAAAGAACTATTAATTAATTTGAAACATTGTACTTGTAAATTAGATCTTTGTTTTTTGCCTTATTGTTTGCATATGTTCTGATATAAGGCAAACCCCCTTGGCTACAAACCCTAATTTGTGGTATCAGTGCATCCCTCTGGGATCAAGTACCTTGGTGGGTATGTGGTTTGGAGCTGGACACCAACACAAACTAACAGGCTTGGTTATGGAGCCTTGATTTTGCTTTCTGGTGGCCTCATGGTTTTCCCTCCATAGCTCTGAGACTGGCAGTTATTCATCTAAGATCCTGTAGTCTACAGTTCTAAGCACTAGTCAGGAGCAGCAGTGCTTCACATGGTTTAAACACAGAGCACACTTTATACTTTACTTGCATTCAAACTATTGCTGTCATTACATTTTATGTTGTATTTCTTCTGACAAGGGAACACTGCTTTATCTATGCATTTTTTGTATACTTTCAATGTTCTCTTTACCAGTACTTTTATGTTTCATTTGAATGTTATTATTTTCGTCAATTGTTAAACAGTTTTTCAAAGGACAGTTTTTTAGCTTGTAAACTATCTGTGAGAAGGGAATGCTTGGTGCGATAATACTGCAGAAAAGTCAATCACTGGTTATAATAAAATGCTGCATATTCATCCTGTGTTAAACTACAGTCTCCACAAAATGCTGCCATGCTAGCTAGTCCAATTCTTCTCCTGGAGAATTCTAAAGCCTCCCTCCCACAAGATGTTTTGCATCACCCCTCTCATATCCCAGTTTTATCAGTCAGCACGTGGGAAGTTTGGGGGCATGCAGAGAATGACAAAGGTTGCACTACTCTTGCTTTCCCAGCAGAATGACCACTGCCACCAAGTCATATATGGCACAGCATAAAGAAATGTCAGGTGTGCATGAGTTTGTGTCTGTGTACATGTGTCTGTGTACATACGTGTCTCTGTGCATGTGTATCTGTGTACGTACATGCATGTCTGTGCTTGCATATGTCTCTTTGTACTGCATCTGGGACAAATGTCGCCTGTGCAAGACATTAGTTCTGACCAGTCCTTGTTTCCCTTCCCTGCCTCCCCATCCAGCATCTTCTCTGAATGCCGTTTTTGTTCAGCAAGTAATACAACAACTGAACAACACACACTGCTTTGTACAGCTAATGTGGATTATCTTTCTTTCCTGAAAGTGAACATGTAGAACACAAAGCGTCTTCTGTCTCCATAGTGCCCAAGTTAATTGTCTTCAAAATACATGGTGAGCGTTTTACTGCTGTATAAAATACAGCAATCTACATCCTTATAATAATACTCCAATTATGTTTTACTGGGATAATAAAAAGAATGAACAAAAAAAACAGAAGTTATCGATAGTACTGATGATTTTCTGTAGATCACTGTTTAGCTTCATAACATTAGGTGGGGTGTAAGAGTAAGAAGAATTCATCTTCTTTGTTTCAACCTTCCATGTTTTATAAAACATGGCCAAATGGCATTGCTAGATAATAGACCACTGTAGGGAAAACTTTTTTGTGTGTAATTACCTTTCGTAAACTGATGATGTCCAGAAGCAACGGTCCCAAAAAGGCCTGCTGATCCTTTTACTTCAAGGATTGGCGAACCGTCCCCAAAATCAAAATAAAAATCAACATCCTCCACAAAGGTATGAACACTGAAGCCCAGCACCTTAGTAACGTAAGTACCATCCACCCGTGGCTGAAGAGCAGCGTAGTTAATGCCGAATGGAAGGGCAGTGTTGATGTCAGAAATTGGCGCTTGGACACTGACCTGGCGTGGAAGCTGCTTGACAAAAGGACCACTGTCACTGTAGAGAGGACTGGAAACACTCACCGATATGGAGTAAGAGCCTTGCACTTCCGTGGCAATGCTTATAAAACTAAAAAATAAAATAAAAATTAGGTGTTTTATCTGAAACACATTTTCTCAGTGATGAAATCATAATCCCGTCTCAGTGGTGTAGCTAGGAAAATAACATTTTTAAGCCATAACCATTTGGTGTCTTTTTGGCGCTGCCCCCTCCCCAATTGTGATTTGCTACCCAGGATCCCTAGTACACTACACTTCGTACTTCAGGAACTGCACAATAAGAGTGAAAAATACTGCAGTCTTCAGTTTGATGCCTTTAAAATTAATAAAACTCAAACAGAGCACATCATTCAAATTAAAACACCAGCAGGGGTGGATATAGAAACTTAGAATTTAAAGGCAGAAGGAGCCTGAAGGTCCATCCATTAGGTCCTTACTATACAATGTCACTCCACCAACCTACTGCCCTGGTGGGCTGCATTCCCCCCCCCCATTCCCCCAACCCATGTTGTACTGCCTGGGGACTGTGAGTTCTCATGCCCTGATAGAAACACAGAAATATCAGACAGTAGGAGTAACTGAAATCAGTACCCTCTCCAATCAGCTTGTAAGCCATGCCTTACTTGGTGTATGCATTCCTACACCCATGTCCTCCTGTCAAGCTATGTCAAATTTCCTTTAGAAGGGCATATTTTGTTTTTATTTGAATAAAATAGCTGAAATGTTATGAAGTGCTTAACTTCCTTAGATCCCTGTTTCAACTTCATTTCTTCAGGAGTCGAGGAGTACTGGAGTATGTTGGAAATGGAATGTTTTCAAGCTGCCGCTGTTCTTCATGCTGGTCCCCTTCCTTCCGACGACCACAGTCACAGCTGCATCGCATAAGCTGGAACCATGTGCTGACACAGGGGTGGGCTCTGACATTGAATCCCAGTTTACAGTTACACAGTACTGTGCATACACACTGTAGCATAAGGCACTATACAAAGTACTGAACTACAGAGAAAGGAAATGATGGGACTGCGTGACAGAACAGGAGGGTTGCCAGCTGTGGCCAGGCTGCATGTTCCATGTTACGTGAAACCTTATTAAGTGGGTAGAAAATACACAATAACTTAAATAGTTAGAAGCAGTCCCCTGAGCGTGCATTAATTCACTGGAACCACCCAGTAAGTGATCGGACTATATTCCATGAGAGTGCCGATTTCATAAAAAATAGCAAACACAGTTTCAGGCAGAAGTCCAAACATTTGTCAGTCCCCACCCCACCCCCGAGAAAACAATGAACAGATATAAACAGGAAAAATGAATGATATCTCAATTCTAAAGGAGTGGGCTGACATATTCTCTTCTCTATATTCTTTGGAGCTCAGAGGGCCTACCCGGTCATCAAAATTAAATAAATAAATAAGTCATGAAGTGCCAAAAAAGAAATGACGAGAGTTGGCTACAGCCAGCAATGGCTACTCAGTGCTTTGGGTTATTATTAACTTAATGTTTAAGGTACTATTGTACTTGTAGTTTGCAGTAATATAATGCAACCTTACACCGAGCCGGCCCATCAGCACAGCAGTACTGCTCCCACCTGTGACATCAGTGACCCGCATTTGGGAACAAACATGAGTCATCAGGGGATGACAGGGAGAGGAGGATCAAGGGCAGCCAGCTCTGCTGTGATAATGCCACATGAGTGACCACAGATGCCAGCATAGCTGGAGTGGCTCGTGGGTGGGAGGACACTGGCGGGCGTTACACTGCGCATGCTCACATGCCTGGTGTGCCATTATGCCAACATCCTGAGGGAATGTGGCGCAACCAGGAAAAGCCCTGGTGACTGGATGAATGCTGACCTCACCCGAAAACCCTGCACATGGTTACTCAGGCCCTGCCTCCCAGAGCCAGATCCATGTGCAATGGGGGTATCAGGGCCCCCACCTACCCCACCAGAGTGGGAAGCTCTGAAGGAACACAGGATGACAGGCAAGTCCTGGGGGATGACAGGGTGATGGGGCTGGGGTAAGGGAGACCAAAATGGGGACCGACTGACAAGGAGAGAGAAAAAAAAGCAGTACAACCTTACACATAAAGGTAATATAAACGTAATCTCTAGCAGGCTATAACAGTAGTCTTGCATGCTGTGAACCCCTCCCACACACACACACACACACACACACACAACATACACAAAGTCAAACACAAAGCCTTTGGCTACAGACAGGGCCTAGTGATGTAAATTCTACAGCTGGCCTGCTTGCATACAATGTGCTCCCTTCCTGGTTTTGGTTCCTACAGGGACTGTGTCTGAGTGTGTGTGTGTGTGTGTGTGTAGGGGGTCATCCCTTCCTCTGTCTAGCCCCATGCCAGTGTCTTGGTCAACAGACAGGGTCCTAGAAACTACTACAGCAGGCCTCACTGAGCTAGCTCTGTGTGCACTCAAAGTCCTGTCTTCCCAGTGGTGGCTCCTGCCAGAACCGACTGCAGGCCTGCTGATAGTGTGTATGTGTGTGCGTACGTGTGCATGTGTGCACGCATGTGTATGTGTGAGTAAGGGGAAGGTTGGCTGCTCTATATGTGAGAAGGAGGCAGGTTGCTCTGTGTGTTTAGCTGTATGTGCTGTTATCCCTTCCTGTGTTGGGTCCCACTTGCATGACTTACCCTGACAACCAAGGCCTGGTTCTGGAAACTACCACAGTAGTCCTGGTAGCAGTGGCACTGCTGGGGACAAACAGCAGGTCTGCCACTAAGTAGTGATGTGATGGTGTGTGTATGTGTTTGCGTGTGTGGTGCATGATTTGGAGATGTGTATGCATGTGAGTCTGAAGGGGGTGGGAATTATCTATTTCCATGTCAGGTGCCTCTCTCCTCTATCTGTGTCACCTCCACCCCCCCCCCTTCGCTGATGAAGTTTTACCACATGGAATCTTTATCCAGTTTCATAACAAGGTTAACATAGTGACTGTCCAGCAGGTCCAGTGACACAGCGCTCACTACACTACTGGAGGCCAGTCAGCAACTCAGCCAAGACTGCCAGAAGGTGAGGGGTCACTGCCAGATGTCTGTCATGCATGTGTGCCAACACATACACACGCATATGACCGTATTATTACACACCAGCACTCTAAGGAGAAAACAAAAAATTGGAGGAGAATGTCAGGCTGTGTAAGTCGGCACTGACTGAAGACTCTTGCATGATTGACACGTTGGTCACACCACATATGGTACTGGGTAAGTGATGGATTACCTGTAAGTTCATGAAAAGGTAGGTGACAGGTTGGGGGGGTAACACTGGGCATGATTCATGGGGGGACAAACTCTCCAGGAAATAAAAGTAATGTCTGTTTATCACCTATAACCTTAATCAGTCTGCCTATTTGCCACTCCAGTCCCTGACACTGCATACCTCCTTTTCTGGTTCAAGACACTCCAGTTTGAAATCATCACTGCCTGCTGCCCGTACTTTCTCTGTGCCATCCACTCTGAGCTCAGTCTTTGTTGCTCTGGTAAGTGCATGCACCACAAAGCAAATTTGGTTCACTACAGCGTGCACTACAAGAAGTACCGCTACTTCGCATGGCGCTTTGTGTAGTGCACAGTGTAGTGAAGAACTCTGCCAGGCAAAGGTTGAGGGTGGCTACTTCCTGTAGTGCTTCACCTGATGAAGACTCCATGAAGTAGCACTTTGCCACTTCAGGGTGATTTCACTTTTGTTCTGTTACAAAAAAAAGATTCCCTTACCTCCATCCTCTTAATGTACCCCATACCACCCTTCATGCCCCCACTCACCCCTAACCTGCTTGAATATAACATAAACCCCCAGACTGGCAGAACCCACACCACTACCACCCTCCTTTCCCCCAGCAATGGCAGGAAAGAACCCTTATCCCCACCACCTTGGAAGAACCAGTCCCAACCTCCTTTCATTCCCCATCACCATGGCCAAATTAGACACCTCCTTCAACACACCCCCTGCAGCATTCATCCACCATATACCCCTCCATGCCACCCCAAGAAAGAGAATATCACCCAATCAGAGGGATAGCAACCAGCACAGCCCCTCCTTCCTCTCACCACCTCATCCAGCTGTCATCTGAAATGAATAGGAAGTACTGTGTACTTACAATAAGCAGCTTGGTACTGTGAGTATGTTCTACCTCCTGTCCACTCACTTGTAAAGGACGGGGACATTGGCATGTCAATTTTCTTTTACCAGGAAGGAAGGATGGGGAGTGGGATGGCCCCGAGTAATGCAAGCACTGACAAATACCTAGGTGCCTGGTAAAAGTAAACACACAAAAGCTATGTCCTTTCCTGATCTGAAATGATATCTGCTGTATGATGACTTCATGCAGGCCTAAGAAGCAGCAATTACAGTATGTGCCCAGAACTGTCCCACACAAAGATGTGGGCAGCTACAATACCCATTTTATTGCTTGAACGAGGGAATAACGTGCAGGACATCAAGACTGGAGAAGGGTGTAAAACTCACTTTAACTTTCGCCATATATCTGTACAGGAGATCGCCACTTGGATGATTTTCTCTCCCAGCGAACACTTATACTGTATGTAAGCAGAGCCATAACTGAATGGATTAATTATTACTCTGCTCTGTTATTGCTTCAGTAACTCTGTTAACGTCTCAAATCACATTCCTAATTACATCAAGTCCCAACCCATCCTCAGATCTTGAGGAGTGCAATAAATACAGCCACTGAACTGGGTTTGACCTTACAAGGGAGAAGATTCACAGTTCTTTTTAAATTTCATGAGGGTAATCATAAGGGTTCTGCCTCATAACAGAAACCAGTTGACAGTTTATGTAGGTATTTTCAGGGGTTAAATCAAGGACTTGGTTTGTTAATTAAAATGTTCCCTACTAGATAAAAGGGTACCAGACTATGTGTAGGCTTCACTTCCTTTCCTTTAGCTGCAAGTCTTTATGTGAAAGAAACAGACATCTACAGCATGTCAGGGTGACTAGGAAGCAGTAAACATTTAAAGGATCCCTGTATGCAGTGTTGTTGCCCTGTGAGAAGAATAAGAGCAAACTCCCTGTGGGGGATGGTACTGAGGGCTACACAAGGGAAGTAGGGGTAGCATTCCTCTTAATAAGCAAGGTATGCCCATACTCAAATCGGGTGCAGTCAACACCGTGTAGCAGAAGAAGTGGACAGGTTGGCCCCTGTGTCCCTTCTGTCATTACCATAATATTTTACTATGTAATAAAATCATTGTGCATGTGAGAGCACAGGACTACAGCCATCTCACTATAAGGTGTGTTTATCAAAACTCATCTAATTAGTATATCACAGCATTACCAGTCAGCATCCTTACCTGTCTGATGATGTATAGCTTTGGTAGAAGGAGGAAACCAGCCATTGGAATGACACATCCTTGCCAGACTGCACAGACACAGTTGCGTTGATGAAGTCTCCCAGCCTTATCAGATACGGTGTGTTCAGAGTCAGCTGGATGCCTGTGATGGGTTCCTCCACTGCTGCCTCCGCAGTCTGCATGAAAGTGCTGACAGCGTTAGAGACAACTGCACAGACATTATAGCCTGCAATGGTAGGATATGTGTGCTGGAATGAGAAGACAGAGCATCGCAGTGGTGAGGAGAGGCAGCCGGTTTTAGGAGAAAGTTGATGCGATGGACTAATAAGGCTGCCTCCATCTCCGTAGCTCAGTGAGACCATGTAATCCTGTTCTGGCTCCACTGTCAACATGATGCTCGTAGACTTGTTCAGAGGTGCCTGAGATGCAGTGAGAACCATTCCGGTGATAGGATATTGCACAGTGGTGGTCATGTTGGCCTTGATACAACTGACTTCATTTTCTGCTGTGACCGTTACAGTCAGAACTGCTGGTGAGGTGAGCTCCAAAGTCAACTGTAAGAGAAAAAGAAAGATAACTTATACTCACATTTTAAGTAGCTGGCTGACAGATACCAACTGCTGATACTGAATCCTGGTACAGAAATCGTGTTGCAAAATCCTCAGTGAAGGGGACCAAACCCAGTTTCTGTGCTTTGTCAAGAGACAAAGGGGGAGGCATGAATATAAGTGAGATTTCTTTCCTATAGGTAAAATCCCCTAGGACGAGGCTGAAAATAAACAACATTACCTAGCCTGTCTCTCTTGTCCCAGTCAACAAAAAAACTGACTAAAATAAATAAAACTATTCTGTGAGTCCTGAGCTGACCTGGAAAAGTCTAAGAATCACTGACTATAGTTGTGTGTACATTGTTGTTAAAAACTGATATGTAGTCCTAAGTGAAACAAGTGACAGTTTAGTGAGTCTAGCGAAAATAAAATTCTTGAAGAGGAAGTGTCACACGTTTCAAAACTTTCTGGCCCTATTTATGGGACAAAACAATCAGGTAGAGGGAAACTGGTACTTCTTGATCTACCTTGAACAGCTTATGCAGTTTTTTATGCAATTGTATGCCTTTAAGATTGTCCATCGTAAATAACAATTAGTCATCATCTCATTCTGAAGGCGGTCCTGCTTCTACTCGGTTCTACAGCAGCATTAGTCTTAGTATAGGGCTACGGGTTTGGTGTAGGTAACAAGGGTTTAGGTTCCTTACACACTGGAAGACATTGAAAGGCACGAGAAGCATATGCTGTGAACAGGTTTCATCGGAGTTCAGAAGAAGTATGGCGGTAGTACACAAGGTGGATAGGCTGGGAGAGGCTTTAAGCTAAGACAGGTAGGTATAGAACATCCATGCTTAAGGCAGGTATGGCGGTAAAAAGGTCAGCTGTAAGGGGTCCAAGCATGAAGGAAACACAGTCCTGACTGCATGAGGGCAAATGTCAGGAATGCTGCTAAAAAGATGACCTGGAGGGTGAACTTGTGGAGGCAAGCTATAATGCAGTAGAACTCACAGAGACATGGTGGAGTAAGGGAATAAACTAGGATACAGCAGAAGAAAGGTACAGTCCTTTTAGGTGGGACTGGGAGGTTCAGAGGGGTTGCTTTATATATCAAGGAAGGGATTGAAGCAAGTGAGGAAAGGCAGTGAGAAAGGATGAGAAGTTAGAACCCTACAGAATGCTTGTGGCTGGAATTCGGATCCATGGGGGGGGGGGGAAACAAAATTACAACTCTGGGAGTATGTTTTAGAATGCCAGGTAGTGTAGCACAGCAGGACTTGTAAATGGCAAATGCAACTTAGTCAAGAGTTATGGAGCCCTTAGTTCTCATGGGTGATTGTAGCCTACCTTACAACTACTGGGATGTGAAACCTGCTCAAGGCAAATCAGGGAGAGATTTATTTTCAGTCATGCAGGATTGTTCCCTTCTTCAGCTTGTCAGGCAAGGGACATAAGGAGATGGGGTTCTTGATCTGCCAAGCAGGGGAAAAGGGCCACTCCTGGGATGGCAGTTGCTCTCGGTACAATTAAATCAATAGTGAAAACAAAAACAAAAAAGAAATGAGCAGAAAGCGACCTTATCATCTGAACAAAGTCACCCACTGGCCAATGTTGTTAAAAATGCAGATGCAAGTATATTTTATATTTCTTGTCCAGGCAAACAGACCATCAGCAATACGAGGGCTCTAGGAGCCTAACCTCTTCATCTGCTGCTGGATAGTGGGGATGACATGGTCAGAGTGGTAAGGGTTGCAGAGATGGTGGGTAACAATGAGCAGAACAGGATTGAGTTTGAGGTGATGGGGGGGACATTTTATGGAAAAAAAGACCAGGATGCTAAATGTCAGCAGAGGAAATGCTGATAGTCTGAGGGAGATTGCTGTGACTACGCTGATGAATATGCCATGGAGTAGGAGTGCTAATGCCTGGTAGGAGGCCCACAAACAGTATATAATGAAGTCAGTAAATAGATGCATCTCCATAAGCAACAAGGACAGAGGACTTGACAAAAGCCTCTGTAGTTGTCCAAGAGACTTCATTCAATGTTAATGGGCAAAAAGATGGTATATGATGAGTGGAATGATTCTGGAGTCAGAGCAGAGAAAGTACAATATATGGCATTATAAAGAATTCAGGGCCATAACTGCAAAGGTCCAGGTAGGTCTTGAAGACAGGAGGTCAGGGGGCATAATAACCATTTGTCCAATACATAAAGAAAAAAAGAGAGTCATGGATATTGTAGGGCACCTGATTATTGGGAGTGAGAGGCAATGAGCAAGGCAGTGGGACTAGCATAAGCACGGAATAACTACTCTGTGTCCGTATTCAGCCAGGAAGTCAGGGGGCACTGCCAGCTAGGGGTGGAAGTTAAGAGAGGAGTATAGGTCAAACATAAGACAGTGCTGATAACACCAAGATTAGTAGATATGTATCTAGAGGATGTGAATCCAAGAAAATCCCATTGTCTGGAAGGTATACACCTGAGGAGTGGAGTTAAAAGGTGTTGAAGCAGGACCCCTTACTCATATCTTTCAGGACTCCTTATAGACAGGGACAGTACCAAATAACTGGAAATCAGTCAGTGCCATCCCTCTAATCAAGAAAAGACACAACTATATGAACATACATATGAACATATGAAAATGCCAGCAGATACAGGCCATGCAGTCTATCAAGTCTGCTCAAGTGCGCAGCTCTCATTCTAATCTACTGCAGCTGTCTCCCTACCCCATGCCCGTCCATCTGATTTATCACCCCATTCTCCCACTCCCCAGCTTCCCCCAGTTTTGACCTTATCTTTGACCCTGTCCCACCCCCTCTTAAGTACAGGTAACTACACACCTGTGGGCCTTAAAAGGGAACTGTCAGCTCTCCTGCAGTAATGCTGTGGGTCCTAGAGGTCCTGATTAAGCAAATCACAAATATATATATAAATATAGTGGCACAGTAGCTCTACTATAGTTAGGGGTGAGTAGTGTGTTCAGTGTTAAACCCCTACATTTGCACATTAATATCTTTGGCACCATTCAACAGAATGAGCTGAAATTTTGCATATGACGTCTAGGAGGCAAGGTCTTCATCTGTGGGAATTTTTGTGATACCAGCTTGTGTGGTGTCTGAGATCCACATGTCATTTTTCATAAATGTCTAACTTTTTTTCGATACTTAAAATTTTTATTTATTTTTTTGCTCTTGCCCACAGCCTACATAGAATGGAATTTTTTTCCCAAACTTGCAGGGAACATGTGTCGTGTCATGTCTGAAGGTAGTGCCTTTGATAGGTCTGGTGAAAAAGTATTAAATGGTTTCAGAGTGAGTGTGTATGTTTCTGGAGTATATAGAATTGGGTGAGCTTTAGAGTTGACAACCCCTAGGAAGACTCCACCCCGATTTGCTTTAGGGGTGGCATTGGGGTTTTAGGGTTGGAAACCCTAAAGCCACATTTCCCTACTTTTGTAGCTTTAGCCTGAATCCTAAATGTTGCATTAACACAGTTTTTTGTAAAGAATGTCTTTACTTTTTGAGATAGTATAATGGTATCCTTATTTGCTTGTGGGAATGCAGGGCCCTCTGGGCCCTGTGCTCCAAAGCTCCCATTCCTCCATAGATGTGTGTGTGTGTGTGTGTGTGTGTGTGTGTGTGTGTGTATATATATGTATGTTTATGTGGACCATTTGTAGAACAACACCAACCAAATTGTCAACATAGCCTTCTTGTTACACCACTTCATGAATCCGGTACTAAAAATTGTTAAATCCTCAGCAAAACACCATTTGCACCACTGCAGCATTATTCCACACCACAAATGCAAAAAGACACTTTGGCCAAGACATAAAAAATGACAGCTGTCACATTCATGACGTCGTGTAAAGAAATGGCTATGTCGAAAATTCAGGGTCAAAATATTGAAAATTACAAATGTTATGAGTGAGCGTAGTGAAATATCAACAGATGCGCACAACTTTGCCATTTTAATATAATTTTGACCTCAAATTTTCAACATACTCTTCTTATGACCCCACCTCATGAACAAGTATGGCAAAAATGTTTAAATCTGGCCCAAAAGGCAATTTCACCAACCGAATGCAAAATTGCCTTTTGGTCAGGACTTATGAAATGCCAACCATGTTTTTCATGAGGAGGGGTCTCAAAAAGGGTATGTTGAAAATTTGGTTGCAAAATCTTTAAAAATTATAATGTTATGCACCAAAGTTGAAAACACCATTGAAATACATTGAACCACATTTACCTTAGTTTCTCATATTGAAGGTCAGCGGTTCCAGCAGCAAGACGTGTCTTTGATCAGAAAGTGGATCTTGATACTGTTCAGGTGAAAGAGGATGTGTGTGGGGTGCTGAGTGGGAGGTGGGGTGGGGGAGTTTTGGATCACCAAGGGACCATTTTATTTCTAACAGGTATAAAAAAAGACATTGAGGTATCATTTTCTTTAATTCAGGGAGGACAACTATGGGAGGGTGAGTAGTGCCACTAGACACCAGGGAAAGAATTTCCAACAATGGAGATGGAGATCGGAGGGCAGGAGGTGCCACTAGACACCAGGGAAAGAATTTCCAACAATGGAGATGGAGATCGGAGGGCAGGAGGTGCCACTAGACACCAAGGAAAGAATTTCCAACAATGGAGATGGTGATCGGAGGGCAGGAGGTGCCACTAGACACCAGAAAAAGAATTTCCAACAACAGAGATAGTGATCGAAGGGCAGGGGTGCCACTAGACACCAGGGAAAAAATGATTTCACCATGGGGATGGCAATCGGAGTGTGGGGGTACCACTAGACACTAGGGAAAGTAACAAAAATGGAGATCGGGGGTGCCACTAGACACCAGGGACAATAGAAAGAA
Organism: Neoceratodus forsteri; assembly: GCA_016271365.2. Classification (NCBI taxonomy): domain Eukaryota; kingdom Metazoa; phylum Chordata; order Ceratodontiformes; family Ceratodontidae; genus Neoceratodus; species Neoceratodus forsteri. The sequence goes on along the minus strand of CM057456.1, from coordinate 659,967,310 downwards.
TTACAAGGATGGCCATCAGAGGGTGGGGGTGCCACTGGACACCAGGGATAATAACAGCAATGACGCAGATGGTGATTGGAGGACAGGGGGGGTGCCACTAGACACCAGGGAAACTAACAAGGGAGACAGGGATCAGATGGGGGAGTTGCCACTAGACACCAGGAAAACATGAAATAATTATGGAGACAGTGATCACAGGGTGGGGGGGGGGTACCATTAGACACCAGGGACAGCATTTTCACTTCATGAAAAATTATGTTTTTTCAAGGCTAGTGATGTGAAAAAGAATCCTTTTTCATATCATGAGTCAGGAAAAAAGATTTGTAATGTTAAAAAAAAACACTTGAAGGGTATTTCTGTAACAGTTAAGTGCAGAATACAGCTAAGGGGGTCCTAATAAGCAAGGTACATTTGTTGATAGCTATGGAGAAAGTAATTTTTCTGTGTTTCAAAATTTGAATGTGTAGTGAAAAACAGAAAACAAGATGGCGGCCAAATAAAAAAAGATTTTCCTCTCACGAAAAAGGATGATCTCAGAAATGAAAGAAGATTTGTTTTTCAATTTATGCAGCTATCTTAAGGTGGCTACTAAGCATGTTCAGAACCAATTTATAAACATTTTAAAATTAAATAACTTTGGAATGGATTAATATTTTTTCATCAAACCAGCAAAAGGCACATCTGTGGGTCAGTCTCTTTCTACCCTGAACATTTCAGAGCAAATTCCAAACCATATGGACGATACAGGTGTCAAAAGAAAAACCCATTACAACCAACGGGGAAAAAACTGGTGAAAATTAACTTTTTGTACTATCTGGATATTGGAATCCACAAATCTGACTGGGACAAAACTTGGCACATTCAGAGATCTGCCCCACGAGACCACGAATGCAAAATTTTGTGCAAATCGGTTGAACAGTTGCAAAGTCATTAAAGTGCAAAAATTGGAGTTTAACATTAAACTGCCTACTCAACTCTAAATATAGTGTGCACCACTATAATTCATAAGCCTATGTATGTAAATATCTGTACCTGTGCAGTGGCTGTGGAGCAGCAGTCTTCCAGGAGACGTTCTGGAGGATGCGGTGTTGTCCCATCTGCAGGCACCTCTCTGGGCTGAGGGAGGAGGTTGCTCATCTCCAGGCTGAGTTGGCCAGGATTTGTGGGGCCTCCTCTTCCATCCAGGGACCACCAGTGCCACTGCCGTTGCCTCAGAGGTTACCAAGAAAGAGGAGCGGTTGGACCACAGTGGGCTCAGGGAGGGTGAGGGTGGTGGAACAGAGGCGCATTCCTCCAGTTGTACCTCTCCACAATTCCTATGCCATTCTGGCAAAGTGTGGTTCCTCTATGGAGGCACCCACAGTGGAGACCAAGGAGGATGCTGGGAACCTCCACAAAGGAGACCCATAGGAGGGTGACAGGGGACCCCACAGGGGAAGGAAACAACTCCTGGTGGGGGACTGCATTGTTAGGAAGGTAGAATTGGGGGAGGAAGGGGAGAGGGAGGTAAAGTGCCTGCCTGGCGCCATGGCTTGGAGGGACAGGGAGCGAATCCTCAGGATTGCCGGAGCAGCTGCACAGGGGAGGGAGCTGGATGTCATTGTCCACCTAGGGACAAATGACCTGGCTAAGAAAGGGATTAGAGAAGTGCAGGAAGAGTTTGTGAATTGGGGAGGGGCCTTAGACAAGTAGCATGCACGGTAACCTTCTCGGAGGTGCTGCCCATCTATGGTGTAGGAGAGGCTAGGGTGTTCTGCACCATGGGATTCAATCAGTGGTTGAAAAAACTGGTGTGGAGCTCAGGGATTTGGCTTCACTGGGGACTGGGGGTCCACCTGGAGTGATGCAAGCCTATACTGGCATGATGGGCTACATCTGTCCAGGATCCTAGGTGATAGGTTTAAATGCTTCATTGGCAAGCATTTAAACTAGCCATGGGGGGGAGGCACTGGAAAACAGCAGGGAAATCCTAGCCCCCACCAAAAAAATCATGGTAGTAAGTGTGGTAAACACCAACATAGAGGTGTCGATAGGGAGAAGGGCAGGGGTAAACGGAGAAAGTGACAAAGGCAAGAAGGACAGGGATGGGGCAAAAAGGAGTAAGGCCATCAGGAAATGGAGGGTAATGAGTACCAATGCCCGTAGTCTGGGCAACAAGCTCCCTGAGCTGGTGGCCTTGATGAAAGAGGGATGCCTGGATATCGTAGCAGTCACAGAAACATGGTACACAGAGAACCATGACTGGGATGTTAACATACCAGGGTACATAACCTACAAGAGAGACAGGCAGGGGAGAAGAGGGGGAGGAGTAGCTCTCTATGTAAAGGAAGGGATAAAAGCAACTGAACAAAAGAGTAAACAGGGAGGATAGGAGGCACTGTGGGTCATATTGGAGACTGGAAAGGGCACCACAATCTGCACAGGGGTTGTGTACAGACCACCATGTTGGGGAGGGAATGGACAAGGATATGATAGAAGGCATTGTTAGAATGGCAGAGAAAGGGGAGATACTGTTGATGGGAGACCTGAATATGCCAGATGTTAACTGGAGCACATTTGCTGCAGCCACATCCAAGAGCAGGGCCATTTTTGATGCCCTACAGGTGGCAGGCCTCAGACAGCTAGTTTTGGAACCCACTCATGAGGGAGCAATCTTAGACCTCATACTCTCAAACAGGGGCAGTGAGAGGCTCTCAGATCTAGAAGTGGGTTGCCATCTGGGAACAAGTGACCATCAAACACTGTGGTTCACGTTAAACTCAGCTACAGAGTCAAGCCATACAAAAATGAGGGTACTGGACTTCAGGAGGGCTGACTTTGGCAAGATGGGAGAGTGCCTCAGAAAAGCACTAGCAAATAGGCTAGAAGGAGGTGTGGAGAAACAATGGGAATCATCAAAACTGCCATCACAGAGGCAACAAGCCTTTGTGTGAAGCAAATAAACAAATCAAAATGAAGAAAAAGCCACTATGGTTCTCAAAAGAGGTGGGTGAAAGTCAGGAAGAAAAGATAGCATTCCGAAGTATAAGAAAACACAGAAGGAGCAGGACAGAGAGCTGTACCAGTTAAGGCAGAAGGAAGCAGGGTGGGAAGTCAGAATAGCAAAGGCCCAAACTGAGGAAAAGATAGCCAACTCAGTTAAGAAGGGGGATAAAACCTTTTATAGGTACATCAGCGAGTGTAGAAAGACAAAGGGAGGGATAGTGAGGCTAAATAGAATGAATGGTGGGTGGGCAGAGGGGGACAGTGAAAAAGCAGGGATACTGAACGAATATTTCTGCTCAGTATTCACAAAAGAGGAGGGGGAAGTGCCTAATCCAATTAACAGAAGCACTCTTGATAGGGGGGTCGATCCCAGTCCTTTCACAGAAGAAAGGGTTCTGTAAGAACTCCTAAAACTGAAGGTGGACAAAGCAATGGAGCCTGATGGAATTCACCCCAGAATTCTAAAAGAATTAAGGGGGGAACTAGTGAAACCACTGGCTACTCTTTTTAATAAATCATGGGAGGATGGTGTGGTACCCGAGGACTGGAGGAAGGCAGATGTGATTCCCCTTCACAAAAGTGGGACCAAGACAGAGGCAGGAAACTACAGACCTGTCAGTCTGACCTCTGTGGTAGGGAAAGTGATGGAGTCACTTCTGAAGGAAAGAATAGTTGAGTACCTAGAGGCCAGTGGGGCACAGGACCCAAGGCAGCATGGGTTCACAGCGGGAAGGTCATGTCAGACGAATCTAATAGATTTCTTTGACTGGGTGACCAAAGTAGTAGACCAGGGAGGGCTGTGGACATGGCCTACCTAGAATTTAACAAGGCATTTGACACAGTCCCACAAAAGATTAATAGTCAAATTAACCAGCCTGGGAGTGGGTCCCAGGGTGGTAGCTAGGTAAAACATTGGCTGGACAACAGGACACAGAAGGTAATTGTAAATGGAGTCCACTCTGAAGAAAGAGGGTTACTAGTGGGTACCTGAGGAGTTCAGTATTGGGTCAGTCCTTTTTAATGTCTTCATAAGTGACAATGCAGAGGGACTGGAAGGAAAAGTATGCCTCTTTGCAGATGACACAAAGATCTGCAACAGGGTTGATACACAAGGAGGCGTGGAAAGGATGAGAAGGGACTTAGCAAGGTTGGAAGAATGGTCAGAAGTATGGCAGCTAGGATTCAATGCAAAGAAGTGCAAAATAATGCACCTGGGAAACAAGAACCCAGGGGAAGAATACACAATGGGGGGGAGTAGTAACAACAACAAAAAAGGAAAGGGACCTGGGGTGATCATATCAGATGACCTTAAGGTTAGCAAGCAATGTGAGAAGGCAGTAGGGAGGGCTGGGGGTACACTGGGATGCATAGGGAGAGGCATCAGCAGCAGAAAACAGGAAGTTGTTATTCCTCTATACAGACAGTTGGTGAGACCCCATCTGGAGTACTGTGTCCAGTTCTGGAGACCCCATCTCTGCAAGGACATAGACAGGATAGAGGCAGTCAGAGGAGGGCAACTAAAATGGTGCAGGGTCTGCAAAGAAGCCGTATGAGGAGAGACTAAAGGAGCTTAATATGTATACCCTTGAGGAAAGAAGGAGAGGTGGGACATGATAGAAACTTTTAAGTACCTCAGTGGAATCAACAAAGTCCAAGAGTAGCATCTTTCAGAAAAGAGATGTGCAAGAACAAGGGGACACAATTTAAAGATAGAGGGGCGGTTCAGGGCAATGTGAGGAAGTATTATTTCACAGAGAGGGTAGTGGATGCATGGAACAGCCTTCCTGAGGAAGTTGTGGGGTCTAAAACTGTGGGAAATTCAAGAATGCATGGGACAGACATAAGGCAATTCTTGTGGGGGGTAGGAAGAAATAGGCTGTTGGTTAACTAGGATCTACAGCCTATCCTGTAGGTAGGGAAATGGGCAGACTAGATGGGCCAAGCGGTCCTTATCTACCGTCAAAGTCTATGTTTCTTTGTTTACTGTGCCTGATGCACACTGTTTCCCCGATCCCAGGCTACTTTTCTGTTCTTTGTATTATCTTGTGTTTATTATTCACACTGTTGGTCCCTCCTGCATCATACCTGAAAATAGACATCCACTTGTCTAGTGTATCCTACCCAGTAAACAAAACCTAAATAAATAAATTATTGTTATCTAAGGTAGATCAGAGAGGCAATTCTTAACTCAGATCTCCAGCAAGCCCAAACTCAGATCTCTGGCCCAGAAAGGTTTGAGCTGCCATGAACAGTTCAAATCCAAAAAGAAACCCAACAGATGGTGATGCTTTTCCTCTACTGTAAAAAATGTATTTAAAAATGTTATTTAAAGCCGGCCCGGTGGCACTGAGGGTTGAGGCGCTAGACGCCACACCTCGCGCTACGCGGCGGCCGGGTTCGGGAGCGGACTCGGGCAGCCGGGAAGTCGAGTGGGGGAGGGAGGCTCGGCGTCCCAGCGGATGCTCTCCCTCCCTCGGGGTGGAGTAACCAGGCGCTCTCGTTCTGCATCCTTACAGCAGTGGAAGCTTACCGACGTGGAAGGGATGGGCGTCGCCCGCCGGGCGAGGAGGGGCGTCAGCGGCGCATGAGGGGCTGGCGTCGTCAGCACGTAGCCACTCGGGACATCGTCCCAAGTGCACGCAGCGTCCGGGGCGTGGGCGTAAGGGGAGAAAACCGGAAAAACACCTCCGGCTGCCCTAGATGAAGTCCGCCCTAAGTCTACCCGGACCACCTACAAGGACAGACCCCAATGTGCCAGGGAGAGGAGGAAGGGCACTCTAGGGGCAGATCCCTAAGGTGGGTGTCGGGGGACATGAGCGGATGGAAGGAGGGGGCACCGGGGGTAGGGAAGGAGGATAAAGATGAAAATAAAAAAAAAAATAAAAAAATGTTATTTAAATAAACCAGGGGCACACAATTGGGGATGAGTAAACCTTCTGTAGTTCGAAACAGAAATGGTTTGACTCTGATTCCAAACAACAACAAAAAAAGTTCAAAAGGTGGTTGTTTCCATACCTTTCTGAACCGCTAAGTTACATCTAATTTGCAAAGAGTTGGCATGCAAATTATATTTAAAGTAGGCAATTTGCATTTTAAACTGCCTCAGCCCTTTCCAGCTGGGTTGTTAAAATGATCCAAAATTTGAACCGACCTGTTCAGGGGTTGACTCTTTCACTCCATCCCTTTTCCCAATTAAGACAATATAACGAGCATAAAAGTTATTGCTGTAATATTCACTTCATTTATTTATTCATTCATTCATTCATATACAAAATGTGGAATTGTTCGCTGAAAATTTAAAAGCAGTACATACAAAAATATTCTAGAAAGAGAAAGTCTTATTGAGGACGTTGTTATTTTTTGCTTACAACATACCTTATTTGCACCAAAGACACTGTGACTTGTTCTTTCATCTGAGTAGAGCCATCGGTAAATGTAATTTGAACCACTGTCAGCTTTAACATTCCAGTTCACAACTGAAGAGGTAAGTTGACTATATTGGTGGTGGGAAGTATAAAGTTGACAAATATAACACAACATTAGTGCTGAGTTAATACTCCATAAATATATAGAACTTACAACTAGCAAGCTAGTGGAGCATTTAATATGTAGATATAGATATAGATGATATAGATATAGATATAGATGATGTAGATATAGATATCTATAGTTGTATAAAAGTAAATCAAGGGGCAGCCATTCAGAGCTCATTAGGCCCCCGAGATGTTAATATTTCACAAGTGTATGGGATTTTTCTATCAGATGCTTTATATATTACATAAAGATGAACACACAATAGATAGATTGTGTATAAGTTTTAGTATAGTTGTACTGTAGTAAGGAGGTTGTGAGACATGTTATTCGTGTTGTAATAAGGTGGCTGTTACACCTGTTAACAGAGTTGTAATAAGGTGTATAGTTTGTGTCTATACTGGTAATAGTTTGTGAAAAAGTTGTTTATTACATTGTAAAAAGTGGCCAGGGACAAAACCCTGAACAGGTGAAGACCTTCAAATACTTGGTGTCAGGGCTGAAGCTATGAATTTTGGGGCCCCAGACAAGTCACTTGAAATGGGCCCCCATTTCCAAAACCAGCTAATGCCAGGGATAATGCCAGCTCCTCAAGTGGGCCCCTTCTGAGCTCGGGGCCCCGGACAACTTCCCCACTTTTCCCCCATTACTGCGGCCCTGCTTGGTGTAACTCTGGATGACACCTTATCTTTTGCCTCCTATGTTGACAATCTAGTGGCCATAGTTAACAGAAGACTGGGTGCCCTTTATCATAACTGGAACAATCTCACTGGGGTGCTAGACCCCTTATTATAGCCAGCTCCATTCTGTCTCTTCTAGATTATGGTTTACCTGTCTACACAGCTGCCTGTGACACAGTGCTAAACAGAATAAAGCGGATCTGTAATGAGGTGTGCCGCTCTGTACTTGGTGCAGATAACCACACTCATAACTGTACGCTTTACTCACTCACTAACTGGCTACCTTTACATTGCAGAATAAAGCTACAGACCTGTTTGCTAGCCAAATGGGCACTCCTGTGCTAATACCCCCTGCTTTAACAAACTGTTTCTATACCGTCTCACACCAACACAACACCAGGAATATGGACAAGAATGCCCTTAAACCTCCTTTCTGGTGTATTCAGCTGGGCAAGCAATTATTTGTTGTCAGGGCTGCTAACTTGTTAAACAAACTGTCTGCTACTCCACTGAACCTCCCCAAGATTAATCAGAGTAAGAGACCTTTGTGGTCTGCCCCTGCAGTCCATTGCAACTGTAACTGTTAAAATGTTTTATTCGGTTTCTCTCTGCACATATCCTGTGACTTTTTTTACAACAATCTGTATGGATTTTTTTCAAAACTGTATGTACTTGATCAGCCTTAAATGGTTTGAGCCTAACTTGACTGCCTTGAACTGCTGATTGTGCTTGTAATGTTTTTTTCTGACTATGTATTTAATATGGAACCTTTGTAAATGAGCACCTGTGCTCAAAGGTATTCTCCAAAGTTTTCAATAAATAACTAAATAAATATATAAATAAATAAAAATAAATAATGAGCTGGTGTAGCTTTAATAGTAGTGTATATACTAGTTAATTACTATCAGATATCAGGACAGATCTGATGTTTTTCCCATGGGAAAAAATGTCCCATCCGTGTTATACAGTATATCTATTTATGAAATTGCAAGTGAAAATCCAGAAACGTCATTGGCCAAGACACGTCACCTTACTGTGCATCACATTTCTAGCAATGCACAATCATGTGCTCAACCTAAATTTCCTTTACAAAAAAAAAAAATAAGTCTACTAAGACTGTGACATATCAGTACACAGCAAGTGAAATTAAAATTAAAAAAAGGCCAGCAGATGCCATCTTTAAATTCTTTTACTTTACTACTGTGATATTAGCAAATACCTGGTTTCTCAATTACTGACATTTACAAATAAAACTATGTCACTCACAGTCGCTCACTATTCTTCTCGAGTCTCACAAGCTATTCTTTTTTTTTTGTATTATATTTTTATTAAGCTTTTTTGCAAGAAAACCAGCTCACAAAAGCAATAATGCACAGGTGAATCCATATAACAGATATTGATCAAAGACAGAGTAAAACATATTCCCAAACAGAGTCAGGAAACACCCCAAATAATACCATATAAGGAGAAGTACCCAATAATACTCTAAAACATAGCATAAACATGCAGCCCTGGGATAGTCCCAAGGGGAGTCTCCAACTGGCCAGCCCTAACAAACATAGCTAGCCAGCGTGCAGGCCAAACGGCCTACAGATCCCCATGTGTACATTAGCCCCAGATAATGAAACAGCCCCTGAAACATCAACATCATAATATAAGAGAACAGAGACACAAATCCTTGTATCACAGCATGAGACATTCTAACAGCCTATAAAAAAGTAAACAGTAGGCAAAATTAGGCTTATGTCCCACCCCCACCCTCAAATATGTGCTAAGCTGTGGAAAAGAACTGAGCACAGTAACATACATAAACAATGTAAGCTATCTGTTATACCTATAAGGCATTGCCAGGGAAAATAAGCAGGATACAAGGCAAAGGACACAAGCCCCTGCCCATTGTCCATATAGTCCATTAATCGCAAACCCCCAGCAAATAGTCCCATAATCCCATAGTCCTATAGTCCTGCAGAAGATAGAAACCAAACATAGGAAAAGTAATTAGTTACTGTAAAGTCCCAAACTCAGTTATCCATAGCATTCAAGAAGGGAGGCAATCCCAAAAAAATAAAATAAAGTACATTATAGATCTTCTCGGAAGTCTGCTGCGCTATGTTCTTGGCTGATCTCCTGTTTGATTATAGTGAGTACCTTTTCCATATCCTCTGGGGTATTGAACATATAGACTTTGCCCTTCCATGCTAACCTGAGGAGGGCTGGGCAGAGCAGTTGATGTGAGACCTTCAACTGGTGAAGTCAGCACTGCACCCTATTGAAAGATCTGAGCCACTGTAGGGTTTCATTCAAAAGACTGGGGAACACAAGAAGCTCAGCATCTCCATATTCAAGTCATCATCGTTTCCTCGCTGCCTCCAACACTCGATTTCTGTCTCCTACTCCTGAACAGACTACAACCAGGGTACAAGGTGTTGACTGCTCTATTGTTCCTCTGTGTGGGGAAAGACAATAGGCTTTCTCAAAGGATAAAGGTGAGTCCTCCTCTCCAAACCCCAGCAGGCTGGGCAAAACTGTTCTCATAAAGTACAAGGGATCATCCCGCTCTGCAGAGTCAGGTAGTCCCAGCACCCGCAAGTTCCTTTCGCAGACCTGATTCTCCACCATCTGTAGCCTCTGATGCAGCCATGTGCTATCCTTAATTAATTTAATAGATATGTCCATGGTTTTATTCAAGTTGGTTTCCAACTTGGAGAATTTCTGGTCCGCAGCATGCATTTTGACTTACAGGGCTACCACTCTGGGAGTCAACACATCAAAATTCTTATCTAGTTCCTGGACAGACTGTATTAACTGCATCAGAGTAGCGTTGACCGTGGCAAGTGATACCTCCCCTGAATCCACAGTGCTGAGATCCCTGCCGCACCACTCTGCGAAGGTCCAGTGTCTCGTTTACCTTTTGGGGTGAAAAAAAATCAGCAGAAGCAGCCGCACTACTCTTATTTTTTTCCATTTTGTCTTCCTTGCAGGATCAAATGGAGCAGGAGGGGAAAAAGACCAGGGAAAAGGTGCCAGAAAAGTAACTTTAAATTTAGACAAAGTTTCGTAGGAGCTCTGAACAAATGCTACCTCCCGCTAAGCTGCTCAGCAGTGCCGCCCTCTCACAAGCTATTCAATGTAAGTATGTTATAAAATTGTGCTATTGTGTTCTGTGGCCTCTACTTGCACTTGCCTGGTTTTTCTCTTACTTAAATCAGAGGACAGAGACAACAATAGTGAATGGACTTGAATCATCTCCACTTATTACCTTCAGAGGATCACCCCTGGGCTTGCTTCTTGGGCCGCTCTTCTTTTTGATTTATTTAAAAGGTGTGGAACACAGCATGGCTGATGCATTTATCATCTATATGCTGATGATGTGACAGTCTACCTCTCCAGCTCCTCGGCTTTGAGGTGCAAGACAGGCTTCAAAAGAGCTTTGATGAACTCCAGGCCTTTTTTGAGTCATCCAAGTTTAAGTTGAACTCTGCTATGATTAAGATGATAATATTTGAATTAGCAGTCAAAAGTAAACTCTGTATGGCGCTATCTGCCAGGGATGCTAATGGAACCTTATTGGAGTGTGTAGACATGTACAAGTACCTGGGCTTTGGGTTAGACCCTGCAGAGACTGGTAAAAAGCATTCGGGTAAATGAACTGGGCAGCTGGGTCAAAGACTCAGTCTTCTGTACAGGAACAGAGACTGCCTAGATCCTGGCACAGTTCAGACAACTGTCCAGGTCCCAATATTTCCCTTGACAGATTATGCCGACTTTCATATGATTATGCAACATGTGAGGCTCAGAAATTGGAGGTCCTGTACAATCACCTCACTTGGCTCATAGTTAGATGCCCCGGAGAAACCCACCACTGCGGCCTCTGTAGAAGGCTGGGCTGCATTTCCTGACTTAAAAGAAGGAGAGACTACACAAATCCTTTTTCTCCTACAAGAGTGTCCATGGGCTTGTGGGTGAATATCTGGGGCTAGAGTTACAGTTAGGAAAGCAAACCCTTCCTTGACAAAGTCACATCTTTGGGAATTGGTAGTCCCAAGAACAACAAGCATTTGTCAATGCCGAATGTTGTCTTGCTGGCATTGGCATTGGTAGTGCAGGAGTTAGAGAGAGATGCATAATAGGAATGGCAGTGAAGTACTGAACTGATACCAGCCCACCCCCACCCTGCAGAGACTGACAGGCATTGGGGTGTCCCTTTGGGTATTGGCCATAATGCTCATGCCATTTCTCCTCTCCTTATTCTGCAGACACCGACAAGTGGCGCGGTGTGCATTGGGGTCTTCGGGCTTTACGTTCACCCCATTCCATAAGGAAATACACTGAGATGGGTGCAGTATAGGACAGTGGGGTAAACTTTGGAGACAGAGCGTCCAAGGCACATCCTGATGATTGTCACTGGCTGCAGGGTGGGGGTGGGGGTGGAATGGCGTGAGCATTACGTCCGACAATCCCAAGTCACACCCCCTGACACCTGTCAGTCTCTACATATGGGCGTTCGGCACCAAATTTTCAACATAGGCATCTGCTCATGTACAGTGTCACTGTTATTTCCTCAAAGTGTCCCAAGAAGTGATTTCATACAGCGAGCACACTATTCTGTGCCAGAAGTGCGAAAACATATTTTGGGCAGGATATGTGAAATGATGGCTGTACTGTTCATCAAGAGGTGTGTAAAAATGGCAATGGTGAAAATCCAGAGTGAAAATATCACAAATGCTGCGGCCTAGTGAGCGTGCGTGCAATCTGCCAATGCACGCTCGTAATACAGTCATTTATGGAGTATCATCACCACATTTTCAACATAGGCATTTAAGAACTCTGCTCATGAACTGTGTCACTGTCATTTTCATAATCCGGCCCAAACACTGATTTCCCACAGCGACTCGCTATTATGCGCTTGAATGCGAAACACATTTCCGGGCAGGATGTGGAAATGACAGCTGATCTGTTCACAAGGAGGTGTCAGAAATGACAATGTTGAAAATACGGGTTGCAAATATGCGATCGCGTTGGTTACGAGCTCATGAGCAACTGCACAACGCACGCCAGAACAGGTATTTGTTGATTTTTTCCACCAAATTTAGAACATAGGCTTTCTGAGAGGCCACCTCATGAACACTGGCACTGTCATTTTGTTAATGGGTCCCAAAAGGTGATTTCGCACAGTGACTGTGAAATCACCTTTTGAGGTCGATTAACGCCATGACAGTGATAGAATTCATGAGGAGGGGCCCCAAAAACCCCATGTTGAAAATTTGGTGCCAAAATTCCAACAAATGCCTGAGATATGCAGCAAAGTTGAAAAACTCCTATTCATTTCATTATACAGCTTACCGGCATTTCCTCAGTTCGCAGTCAGCTTTGAAGAGTGCAGACGTGTTCCCGGTCCACCGAAGATCGTCGCGCGGACTCGGAGGTAAGTATGGGGTGAGAGGGTGTGGGGAGGCAGGAGTGCGCAGTGGGTGGGTGTGGGTGGGGGCAGGAGACTACAGAGACCTTTTTTGTTACAGGGAAGAAAAAGAATTAGTCAGGGGCGTGGCATGCTGGGGTGGGCTCCCAGCGTGCCACCTAACTGTTTTAGGGAGTGCTGCAGCGGCCAGGGATTGGGCACCTCGTTAGCAGAAAATGGGGTAGTGAATTTTGCCGGCGGGGATTGGGCACCCCGTCAGCACACAATGAAAAGAGCAGGGGCAAGAGCTGAGGGATTGGGCACCCCCTCGACATATAAGAAATCACGAGGATGGGTGGCTGATTTATGCTGACGAGGTGAGCTCCCCATCATACCACAATAAAAAGCAGGGAGCATGAAACCGGGGATTGGGCACCCCTCGGCATATAGGAAATGGGGAGGGCTGCTTGTGCGGTCACAGTAAGCCGCTGGGGATTGGGCACCCCGAAGTCGGTTATTGTGGCGAGCACGCAGGAAGCGGGTCCATCAGGCCTGACGAGCTTTGGTCGGATTACAGCGGACCTTTCCTTAGATGTGCTCACCACATTAGCATGCATGGGGCATGCAGGCTGATTGGGGAATGAGGGACGCGCCTACTGATGCGTGCCCTGCATTTGCCCAACAGCGGCCACGCCTCCAAATCTGCACTACCGCAAGATGTTGACTTGCGCGCAAGCGCGGCAAGCCAACATAAAAATGAAAAGGCCTTCCAATTTTTTTTTTGTCAGTTTGTACCTACCCACTGGAATCAACTCCCTGCTAGTTTCTGATTCCTGAATGTGAAGCCCCCTCCCTCTAGTTCACCTAAATGCGGGTTCATAAATTCAATCTCAAACAAAGCTAGAATGTTGTTGCAATGCACCTGAAGGATTTACTTGATGGATGCACTTAAATGTCTGATTACTTTCAAGTGTGTAATATGTGTCTAGTATTATAGATAGTTTATTTTGATAATTTTCTATAGCCAGAACATGGTTTTTGTATTTGTAATTTGTTATGCAGTAATTGAGTCACCACTGTGAATGAGCTTATGCACAATGGTTACAACCCGATATAAAAATGAAATGAAAATTCAATTTTGAAGAACAATGTTCTCACACTTCGGACACCATTTTATAAGTGTGATAAACCACTACAGGGTGTGCATTACAGGATTATAATTACTGGGTTTCATTTTTTTCTCTACAAAATCCATAACGTAATTTGCCATAATAAAGGAGTGTTTATTATGGCAAACACGCGACGGGTTTTGTTTCCACTGTGCATGCGCCACGCTACTGCCAGCTGCCACTCTTCCATGTTCCCCCAGCCAACCTAACCCCAGCGACCAGAGACCGCCACTCCATCTCGACAGTTAGCACATTTTTTTTAAAAATAAATGGCTGCACAAAAAAAAAAATTTTAATTGCCACCTACCAAAAGCGGGGGAAAAAATAAACACTCCCCCACACTTCCAGCAACTGCGTCCGACCACTGACACTGCCGAAACTCGGTCGGACCGCAGCTGCACCAGACATCTTGTCTTTATTTTATATAATTGCTGTGGAGAAAAAACAAAACCCAGCAATTATATAAAATATAATATGGGTCAGTGTGTGTAAACTTAAAGTTTACACACAACCTTGGGGTTAGATGCTATGCATAAACCCTTCGAGCTTTGCTCTCGGGGTTTATGTAGCATCTAACCCCTCGGGTGTGTGTAAACTTCTCATTACACACACCGACCCATACTTTATCCTATATTTAATGCACGCCCCAGGGGCATTGTAAGGCATGAAGCCAAAGGCACAAACCCTGTAATAGCTTATTACTTATACATACATATACATGCCAGTGTTTAACATTACAGCAGGGCTAGCATCTGCCTTCTATACTACTCAATGTTATGGAATGCCACTCTTGGGAAACCACATATTGTATAGCATAAAATCCTCCTTTCCATGGCTTGATGTAGCAAGAGCTCCAAATCCTCCCTGCTGTTCAAGTGTCAGTTTCAATGTAACTGTGGGGTAAGTAATAGTTTATTACGTGCAACAGAGGTAATTACAAAATATATAAAGCCATTGCACATAAAACAATGCCACAAAAACAAAGGTTATGCTTTTCTCCCTGCCTGAGTCTCCTCCCTCTTGCTCGCCCCTTTTCCATATTTCCACACTTATGGGGGATTCTCTGAGCATGGTGGATAAAGTACAGTTATGTAAAAACTTAACATAACAGTAGATCTTCGAGAGGAGCTCTTGCAGCAGGCTATTACAATTAGGACTATGCCTCAGGCACTAGGACCCATCGGAAACATTTAGCCAGCAGTCTCCAGCGGGGGCCGCCCCAACGTCGCCCAATGGTATATCAGTGGGCAATCCCTAGCCCCACCTCAGTTCACTCGCCAGAAACCCGTGAATAAGGCCTGGCAGGCGGACCAGGCGGAAGCTTGCCATAAAATGATGCAACACAGCTCACCAGGGGGAAGGAGGGAAGGCTTGAAAGCAGCACCTGCTGCAAAGAGCTCCTCTCAAAGATCTACTGTTACAGAAAGTTCTTAAACAACTGTACTATCTTACTTCGAGTGGGAGCTCTTGCAGCATGCTAGTACAATTAGGACTGAATCCCAAGCAGTCCCTCAAAAAGGAACAGGAACAGGAACTGGGAAGCAGCTGTAAGCACCAGTGCTAACAGGGCACATCAGGAAAGGAGGCCCTGGAGGACCATTAGGCCGAAGCCAGCCCTACGCCTAGAAGCAATGTCCATGCTGTAATGCTTAATGAAAGTATGCACTGAGCTCCAGGTAGCCACTGCAAAGATGTCTCCAATGGAGACATTTCACAAGGATGCGAATGAAGTAGCCACTCTCCTGGTAGAATGACCCTTGACTGAGCCCGGAAGGGTTTTGTTATACTTGTTGTAAGAGTAAACAATGCAGTTGACCAGCCATTTTGAGAAAGTTTGCTTTGACACCAGAGTGCCTTGGCATCGAGGCGCAAAGGCCACAAACAGCTGCTCTATCTTTCGGTGTGGAGCAGTGCATTTTAGATAATACCTCAGCATCCTGTGGACATCCAGGGTATGCAGGAGAACTTCTCCCCTATTTGAGTGGTCCGGGTAATATACCGGAAGATTGACATCCTGATTCAATGTCAGTTCAGAAACCACTCTGGGTAAAAACTTAGGATTGGTTCTTAGGGACACCCTGTCCCTATGAAAAATTAAATAAGGATCCTTACACATCTGGGTCTAGAGCTCGGAGACTCTCCGAACAGAAGCAACTGCAGCCAAAAATAACACTTTCCAAGAAAGAAAGTGAAGCTTGCAATCCAGGCTCAAAAGGGGAATGGAGAGCTTCTCCAGCACAAAGAGGAGATCCCAAGGGGGTACTGGATCTTGGATGGGAGGCTTAATATATAAAATGCCTTTCAAAAAAGTGCAGGACACGTCCAGTTGGGCAAGTGTCTTTCCCTCCATTGGTACATGGTATGCAGAAATTGCTGACAAATGTACCTTTATGGAGGAGTAGCTCAAACCTTGGTTTAAGAAGGAGAGGAGATACTGTAGTACCGAGTTCACTGGGCAGGTGAGAGGGTCCCAGTGACGAGGCGAAGGCCAAAGGCAGAAATGTTTCTACTTCATAGCATAAGTGGATCTAGTAGAGGGTTTGTCACTGCCACGAGAACATCTGCCACCTCCTGGAGACCCCAAACCTGGATTTGACTATGTCTGCAAGAGCTAGGCATGAAGACGCAGGGATTTGAGGTCCGGGTGGACCAATGTTCCCTGATCCTGGGATAGTAAGTGCTAGCTCAGCGGCAGCTGAAGTGGAGGTTCCACTGCCAGCTGCTGAAGTAGTGGGAACCAAATCTGTCGAGGCCAGAGTGGAGCGATGAGGATCATCTCTGCTCCTTCGGCCTGAAGTTTCAGAACCCTCTGAATTACCAGGTAGGGAGGGAAGGCATACAGAAAACTCCCTGTCCAACAGAGGGACAACGCGTCTGGACAAAAAACACCAGACGCAGGCTCTCACAAGCAGAAACTGGGCAGTTTGGCGTTGAGTGGAGATGCAAAGAAGTCCAACTCTGAGCAGCCCCACCTGTTGAACAGTTTATCTGCTACTGACTAGAGGAGCTCCCAAGCATGACCCTTGGACCGTGACCGGCTTAGGCTGTCAGGCAAGATGTTTTGGACGCCTGGAACATGAACAGCAGTGAGATCTATGCAGTGTTCCAGTGCCCAATACCAGACTCTCATCACCTCTTGGCATAGGGGATAGGAATGCATGCCTCCTTGCTTGTTGATGTAAAACACTACTGATGTGTTGTCTGTCTGAATGAGAAGAGAGTCTGGCGAAAGGTCTGTCTGAAATGCCCGCAAGGCATTCAGGACTGCACGCATCGCGTGAATGTTGAGATGGAGTTGTTGCTCGTCTGGAGACCATGTCCCCTGGGTTTGTCTCTCAGATGAGCACCCCAGCCAAGACAGGAGGCATCTGTCATTAGAATCTGTCTTGGGGGCTCATGCTGAAAGGGGACATCTCATGCCAGCTTGGAGGGGTCCAACCACCAAGAAAGAGTCCTTCTTATTGGGTCAGACATCCTGACTAGACTGTCTAGATCATCTGACCTCTGGTCCCACTGCACCCTGAGCATCCAGTGTGGGACCCTCATGTAGAGGCGAGCCAAGGGAACTGTGGGGATGGCCACTGCCATGTGCCCCAGAAGTCTGAGGAAGGTCCTGGTTGGGACCTGTGGGGCCACAGATACCGTCCGGGCTACAACCCATAGACAATCCCCCCCTGTCCTGTGGGAGGAAGGCCATGCCCTAAACTGTGTCGAGGACCATTCCTATGAAAAGGAATCACTAACTGGGCTCTGGGGAAGACTTTGGAAGATTCAAGGTGATCCCCAGCTCTCGGAAGAGAAAAAAGGTGTCTTCAAGAGTGCGCAGCAGTTGAGCTCTGGATGGCACTGCCAGAAGTCAATCTTCTAGGTAGGGGAAGACATAATGGCGCTGGAATCTGAGAGCCGCAGCCACCACTGCTAGGCTTGGTGAAGACTCGAGGAGCGGAGGAGAGGCCAAACAGTAAGGCCCGGAACTGAAAATGCCTCCCTTGGAAGTGGAACCTCAGAAACGTCCGCTGGAGCAGGAAGACCTTTATGTGCATACAGATGTCCTGCATATCCAGGAAGCAGAGCCAATCCCCCCCTGGTGAAAGAGGGGAGTGAGGCCTGGCAGAGTGACCACCCTGAACCTTTTGTACTCTATAAAAAGATTTAAGGAACTGAGGTCCAGGTTGGGATGAACATTCCTGGTCTTTTTTGGAACCATGAAAAAGTGGGAATAATAACTTCTTCCCTGTTGTCCCTGGGGAACCGACTCTATCGCCCATTTTTGCGAGAGGGTCTGTATCTCTCCTTCTATCAGAGGGATGTGTGAAGAAGAATAACATGAGGACTTTGGTGGTTCTTCTGGAGGAATCCGAGTGAACTCAAGAGTATGTCCTATTCTTATTAGGTCTAGAACCCGGAGGTCTGTCGTAACATTGCTCCATCCTTCTTGGTAGAGCGAGAAGCAACCCCCTACTGCCTCCCCCATTATCTCTGCCGGGGGGCGGTAGTGAGTCATTGGGTAGCTCTGGGAATCAGCAGAGAGGACTGGGAAGACTTGGGGCCTCTAGAGGTGGAGCTCCCAGAAGCTTGGGTTGTGGCTTTCCTCTTAAAGCCACCTCTCTGCGATAATTGGCCACAGTTATTCTGTCCTGAGGACTTGTGAAATGGCCGTTTGCGGAATGGCTTCTAGTCCCCCCTTATATATAGCTTTCGGATGAACCAGATAGACTTCCTGGAGTCTCGGAGGCGAGAGATGAGGTCCAGGATTCCAGACTGCAGATCCTGGGAAAATCCTGAAACTCTAAGCCAGGCATGGCGTCGAAGGCAAACACCAGAAGCCGCTGCCCTCGAGGCCATATCTGCAGTGTCGTACGAGGCCCTCAAGATGTGAGTGCCTACATCCAAACCCAATTTGAAAATCTCCAGAAGCTTGGTCTTTTATGTCGAGTCTGGCAAAGCTTGAGCCACTTCTAAGCCCGTCTCCCACATAGCAGTTTGGTACTGGACCATATGCGTGAGGAAGTTCAGAGAACTAATGGAACAGGTGGAGGCAAAATAGACTGCCCACCTGGTCCAAGTAACTGGACTCAACATCAGGAGGCTGGGAGCTGAGGTGTTTAGGCTTTTTGGATTTATCATGGTCAGCCATAATCACCATAGAGTCCACCTGAGGGTGTTCTGCCAGGAAGGACTCCTCCCTTGGGGCTCTACACAGCCTGTCCAATTTCTTAGGAAGTGCCAGTGTGGTAGAGGGATGCTTCCAAGTAATCCTAGTAAGGTCTTGGAAGGTATACACCAGAGGAGGGACCGCCAGAGGCTTCGGCTCTTTCTGCCTCAGGTATTTTGCCAACCTCCGGCATTCTGATCCAAGTCCTCTGTCTCCCATCCGTTAGAGGACTGGATGTGCCTCATGACGTCCATGAATGTGGGATCGTCAGGAGGGGAACTTGGGGTGACCTTCTCATCAGGGGACACTGGTCCTTCTCTGGAGATGGAATGGTCAGACCCAGAGGAACTGGGATGCGAACCATGGCCCTCTGAATAGTAGGAGGCAGACCTGGAATGGGTGTAAGATCTTATCCTTTCATAAGAGCGCCGCCTGCTGGTAGACCCACGTCGGCTACGAGACCGATAATGGCTGAGGGACTGGTGATGGCATAAGGACCAGCAACAGCTGCGGGACCGGCGATGGCTGACCAAGCACCTGGGATGGCTGTCAGACCAGCATTGGCTACAAGACCATCTTCTACTTGGAGAACAATGGTGACTGGAAGACAGGGAGCATTGCTGGTGCTGACGTTCCTTTTGATTAGTTCGGCCACAGGTATCCACCGGAGTGCGTGACAGCGACTTAAGCTTCGACTTAGAAGGAGAAGGATCAGGCACGGGGGCCGAAGGACTTTTGGCCTGGCCTTTATCCATATGTTCCTCCGGAGCCAGAGTCGGGTCCAGCCATGGTGGTAACATGACTTTTTTGACCTGGCCCCACCAAAATACAAAAAGCTCAGTGAGTTCCTCTTTATTAAACAGAGCTGCAACAGAACCCGCCGGTCGGATGGGTTTGTCCAGTGTGTGAGGAGATATAGGTGAGGATAGGAGGTCAGGGAGTTCCCTGGGAGATGAATCATCCCCTTGGCCCTCAGGAGTGGAGGCCCTATGGACCCGTGAACGGTCTGTGACCAGTGACGCCTTGGCCGACGTCTGTTCCATGTCCTTTGCTGTTGATGGTTTAGAGCCATCCAGTTTAGAAACCATCGTCGGCTTACGTTTGGATGACTGGGCCATTGAAGGGTGGTGAGCTGATGCTGGCTTAGAACCTGGCTTCCACTCCTTCTGATCTGAAGCCTTTCCCGGAGCCCCAGGAATGGCAGAGGTTGGGACCTTCTTTGGCGGGGCCGAGGCAGTCACAGAAGATGAACCTGAGGTCCTGACTCCCAAGGCGGAGGGGGTCACAAGGGCATGGCCTTCACCTTCGGGATATGGGGCACCGGTAGCGAGACCAGCCCCTGGCTACTGTTACCTGACGCCGGTGTCTTGGCAGGAACGGTAGTATCATGCCATCCTGTAGAGTGCTGCAAGTGGTGGGAATGGTCTGAACCGCCCAACCCAGAGGAGGATTTCTTGTGGGGTGACTGGGAGCATGAACGCCCCTGAGATCAGCTCCGGTCCTTGTCGCAGGTCTTATGGCGATCCACGTCCCATTTCTTCGCCTTATGTTTTGAGGACCAGAAGGAAGAAGGAGACTTCTCCGTGGGAGAGGGTTTCATCACGGCTACCTGCTGCTCAAGAAGATGGGTCTTTAAAGCCTTAAGGCGGCAAATTCTTTTCCTTCCTGTGAAGCTGCTATAGATCAGGAAGGCCTTGGTATTGTGATCCAGGCTGAGGCAGAGGACTCAGGCCTCGTGGGTATCCTTCACTGGGATCTGGCGGCCGAAGGTGCACTTAGTCCTCTTTTTTCTGGATGAGGAGACTGACGATGGTGAGGTCAACATGCAGTAGAGATTGAAGTTGAATTTGAAAAGCTGACTTTTCGAGAAAAAACAAGAAAAATGTGAAGATTTTCACTAGAAACCACTAGTAAATATTCTAAAGGCAACCGAAGAGCAAATGGAAGCGGGTCTGCAGCGGGAAAAGAACTGAGGTGGGGCTGGGGACTGCCCCCTGATATAGCACTGGGTGACATCGGGGTGGAGCCGATGTCGGGGGCAGACCCCACTGGAGACTGCTAGCTAAAGTTTTCTGATGAGTCCTAGTGCCTGCAGTATAGTCCTTATTGTAATAGCCTGCTGCGAGAGCGCCCACTTGAAGCAAGATCTATAAATATTTAGGTCTCCAATTAGATCGCAAGTTGGCTCTTACTACCCATGTTGAAAACCTCTGCAAGAAGCTCTGTGCTAGATTGGGTTTCTACTATAGAAACAAAGGCTGCTTTGCTGCTGAAGCTCAGAAGAGATTGCTGCATGCCACATTACTTCCCATCTTAGATTACGCTGACCTGCTATTCAGAGGTGGTACAGCTAGGTGCCTAGCTAAACTGGATCTGGATTTGATCTACCATAGGGCTCTCCCCAACAAGACTCAACATTCTACTGTATACACTTCTGAAGGATGGTCTTCTCTGTCAAAAAGATGCAGAAATCTCTCTCTGTGTGGCCATACAAGGCCTTATAAAATGTTCTCCCACCGTATATTATGGCTCCACAGAGTCACCAGTCCCTATGATCTGAGGAGAAACAACATCCTTTTCCTTGCGATACCTAGGTACCTTACCTAGTTTGGCAAAACTGCACTCAGCTGCCTCACCTCTACAATGTGGAAAAAGTGGCAAAATGCACTAAAATTCAGCTCCTTGATTGGTCATAATCTTTTAAAGCTCTCCTAGAGACCCAGTGTGTTGATGGTTGTAAGTGTATTTTGTTCTGACTTCAGTGCAGTTCACTGGGACCATCTGAGGGGTTTGAGTTGGCCTGAGCCCCTCTCTCTCTCTCACTCCCCACCAACAATTTGTACCTGAAGACCAGCTGAAGGAGAGGAATTTCCCACCTGTGAAAGTAGCGTGTTTTCAATTTTCTAACACCACTTCGTTCTGACTTCATTGTTTTCTTACCTTATTAACAAAATTGGAAGGACATTGTGAACATGTAAGGGAGGGCTATAACAAAGTAAAACAAACTCTGGCCAGAGCTGGTATGGCTGCCACCGAGGTCACAGTGGAACATGGTACTGTCTGATGTATCCAAGATGGCCACCGGAAGTCTCCACACATGCGCAATGACTTACGCATGAGCAGTAAGCTCTAGCTGCCATCTCGAACATGGCAGACTGTGACGTGTTCTGCCAGTGGACAAAGTAGTGCAGTGGACATGCAATGATTGCTGTTCACCTCCACTATTTATAAGTCCATTTGGTATCCAGCAAGCTCCCTTTTTCCACTGTGATCGCAACACTTCTACAGGGCTCCACCTACTGCAGCCATAAAAACTAACCTGTGGGAAGGCATTCTTTTTGTTGTGTAAGCAGGAACAGGATCTCCAGGTCAGGGGTCGGAGCACAGCTGGGTCACAGAACACAGACCAACAGGGGTTCAGCAAGAAGTCCTGCTAGGGGGAGGGCCTAACTACAGTGTAAATGTGGTCATTCATAATGTGTCCCATTCATGTTCATGTCCCAGAATGTGAGTAGAACAGAACAAGAGTGGAACAGTGAAGACACTGGCATCTTAGGTGTTGGCAGGCATCCCCAGGAGACAGCAAGCATGCAGGGAATTCTGCAAGTCCAGTAAGGTAAAGTAGACTACCTGCTTACTTGTTACAGTCACTGTTTACTGTTTAAATTGAGTACTGTATGCAGGTTAGAGGGGAAAATGGCTGTAGGGAAGAAAGAGAAAGTCCTACCTACAAAGGTTAAGTAAAGGGTAAACAAAAATCAACGGTAGTGTGGAAATAGAGGTAACACCCTTTCTAGGGTAGATGGATGAAGTGAGTAAAAGAAGATATATCCAAACACCCTCTCTAGGGTCAAGTGACCCTTCTGTGTCTCCCTTCCAGTTACCTCTGGTGTACCACAAAGCTCGGTCCTTGGCCCGCTCTTGTTCTCCATTTTTGTTAAAGACCTGCCCTCAGCCTGTCCTCACACATCCATTCACATGTATGCGGATGACACGGTGCTGTTTACCTCTGGATCCTCACCGGCTGAAGTGGCGACCAATCTCCAGCAGGACTTCAATGATGTTCAGCTCTGGTTTCACTCAAATCAGCTTTTACTCAATGCCAAGAAAACTGTCTCAATGACCTTTGGCACAAGGCGGAGGCTTTCTTGGCTTCTCCCACCCCTACCTTCCACACCCTGGATGGGACTCCACTGGAGGTCTGCACTTCCTTTAGATACCTCAGAGTCTAGCTTGACCAGCACCTCAACTTTTCTGTACATATTCATGCTATCCATAAAAAGCTACACCCTACGTTGGGTGCCCTATACCGCAACTGTGGATGCATCCCACTGCTGGCCTGCCATGCAATTGTGCAGAAAATGATCCTCCCTATTTTAGACTATGGAGATGTTGTCTACAGTGCCACTCTCAAGTCCACCCTAGCCAGACTGGACCCTTTTTTCCACTCCTTCTGTCACTTTGCCCTTGACTGCCCTCCCACAACTCACCACTGCGTCCTCTATCAGACCCTCAACCTCCCCTCACTCCATGCTTGGAGACAATCCCACTGCGCTAGGCTAACGGCTAAATTCTGGACCCAATCCTTGCCACCATACCTCTCCTCAGTTCTAACAGCTGCCCCCCCTCCCCCGGATACCCAGTCAGAAACTATGACTCACGCTTCTTGGCTGTCCATCACATGTCCACCACGGCAGGCCAGGCAGCTTTTAAGTATTGCATGCCTAAACTGTGGAACTCACTCCCCGTGGATGTTTGGCATGCCCCCCAACTCAGCACCTCTTCTCCCTCTTCAAATCTCATTTTGCCCCTGCCTGTGCATGTGACAAAAACCTGTTTTTACACTAAGCCTAGCATCCCCTTGTGTTAGCTACATATGCACAGTACTGTACTTGCATATGTTGGTGCCCCACACAACTACCTGCCACTGTAAATGTGTATGCCTACCCTAGCAGCTGCTGAGTCACTCATTTTACCCTGTAGCATATTAGTTATGTACATGTTCTCCATTCTCTGTAACTTCTCACTGTAATTATCCCTCTGCAATTATGTACTCTGTATTTATGTATTCTCCTCTTCCCTTGCCCCCAGGACACACATGGAATTGAGCAGTACTCTGCTCAGTATGCCTTCCTGGTAAAACATTTAAATAAATTAATAAATAAATAAGTTACAAAGGGGCAAGAAAAAATGGGACTGTAGAAGATCCCTATCTAGGGTAAGGGTTCGGACACACCAAAGGGTTAGGCAAAACACAGGAAGGTGAAGAGTACAGTGAAGCCAGAAGGGGGACAGGCATAAGAGTTGTATAAGGCCAAGAGAAAGGCAGGGAAGAAAGTAGGTAATATGTCATCAGGCATGGGAGTGGGGCATTGCAATGGGTGTGGGGCTGCACTCTTCAGAGACACATACTGGAGACTGAGTTGTTGCACCATATGCAGGCACCTCTCTGGGCTGAGAGCAGAGGTCGCTGGTCTCAGGGCCGAACTGGCATGAGTACAGGTCACTGTCTGCCTCACCCAGGGGCCTCCAAGATGGCTGATGCTCCCTCAAAGAATACCAGTAGAGGAAGAGCAGCTGGACCTTGGTGGGGTCCGGGTGGGTGGGGAGGAAAGAAGGAGAGCACCGCTCAGACCTTACCACTGTGCAATTGCTTGGGAGTCATTGTCTATCTTGGGACCAATGACATGGCAAGGGATGATGCAGGGGTAGTGCAGGATAGGTGTAGGGAGATGGAGAGGTGCCTGAAGCAGGTAGCACAGACGGTGGACTTCACTGTGGTACTACCTCTGTATGGCCAGGGGTAGAATAGGGAACTCTACACCAGGTCCTTCAATGAGTGGTTAAAGGCATGGTGCAGGGAGGAGGGTTCTGTCAACATTGGGGACAGGAGTTCCATCTGGGGGATGAAGGCCTGTGCAAAAAGGATGGCCTCCATCCATCCTGGAGGGGAACAGCAATGAGGAGGGCAACTAAAATGGTTCAGGGTCTGCACCGGAAGACATATGAAGAGAGACTTAAGGAGCTTAATATGTATAGGCTCGAGGAAAGAAGGGAGAGAGAGGGGACATGATAGAAACTTTCAAGTACCTCAAGGGAATCAACAAAGTCCAAGAGGGTAGCATCTTTCAAAAAAAGAGGTGTGCAAGAACAAGAGGGCACAATTTGAAGATAGGGGCGGCTCAGAGGTAATTTAAGGAAGTATTTTTTCACAGAGAGGGTTGTGGATGCATGGAACGGCCTTCCGGAGGAGGTTGTGGAGTCAAAATCAGTGGTGGAATTCAAGCATGCATGGAACAGTCATAAGGCAATTCTGGGGGGTGGGGGTAGGAAGAAGTAGGCGGCTGGTTAACTAGGATCTGCAGCTTATCCAGTAGGTAGGGAAATGGGCAGACTGGGTGGGCCAAGCGGTCCTTATCTGCTGTCAAATTCTATGTTTCTATGTTTATGGATGGAAGGTATAGATGCTACTTTGATGGGCATTTAAACTAGCCAAGGGGGGAGGCAGAGATTGCCCTTCCCCAGAGACTAGAGAAACAGTGAAGAAAAGCCAGGGGAAAAAAATGTGTGGGTTAGAGAGGAACAAGGAAAAGGAGGAGGGCAGGGTGGTGGGTCATAAACTGGAACTGAAGTTGGGAGACAGAGTATGGAGGGTAGTTAGAGAGATAGTGAAAAAGTGGAGGCTAGGACTGGGGAAATGGAAGAGGTGAGGGATGGAAGCAGGAAGGGGATAGGCTAGAGGAAGAGAGGGACAAAGGGAATGGAGAGCCATGTGTGCCAACACAAAGAGCCTAGGAAACAAAATTCCTGGCCATGATGCGATCATTGCAGAGGCAGACCTGGAGCTGGTGACCATAAGGGAGTCATGGTGCACCGACAACCACTGCTGGAAAGTGGCCATCCCAGGTTACACCATGTTCTGGAAGGACAGGTCAGGGGGGATAGCTGAGGGCTCTGTTTTATATGTGAGGAAGGTATTAAGGCTGCTGAGATATGGGAGCACCAAGGGGATAAGGAAGGCCTGGAGATACTATGGGTCAACCTAGAGATGTGTTGGTGGACTTTATTCACATGGGAGTGGTGTACAGAGCAGAAATACAGGGGGAGAAATTAGACAGGGCTCTGGGGGAAGCCCTTAGCAAAGTGGCAAGCAATGGGGAAGTACTGGTTTTGGGGGACTTTAATCTGCTGGATGTAGACTGTGGCATTCTGGTAACAGCTACAAGAAGAAGAAGAAGAAGGGCCATCATCGACTTCCTACAAGGGGCGTTTCTCAGGCAGCTGGTTACAGAACCCACCAGAGGCAGGGCAGTGCTGAACCTGGTATTTACAAGCAGGGACAACATTGCAGATGTCACAGTGGATAGTCTGCCGAGTACAAGTGATCACAGTACTGTGCAGTTTGGCATACGGATTGGGCAGAAGAAAAAACACACAAAGACGAGAGCCCTGGACTTCAGCAGGACATATCAGATTTTAAAGAAATGGGAAACTGCCTTGATAAATACCTCAAGGGGGGATGGTTGGGGGTGGAGACTCAGTGGAGCAGGATTAAGGAGGGAATAGCCTAGGCAACAGCATGCTGTCTGAAGGAAGTGAGAAAGGGAAGGAGGAGAAAGAGGCTGCTATGGTTCTGTAAGGACAGGGAGATGTATCTGGTAAAGCAAAGGGAAGCAGGAAGGAGGGTGAGGGAGCTAAAGCACAGACAGAGGAGAAGAGACACTAGCTAAGCATGTTAAAAAAGGGGGCAAGACCTTCAGGCATGTGAGTGAAAAGAGGAATACAAGGGATGGATAGTGAGACTCTGGAGGGCGGGGGAACGTGCAGAGGAAGATCAAGAGAAAGCTGAAGTTTTAAATGATTACTTCTCCTTGGTCTTCACAGTAGGGGAGGAGGGCTGGACCAGCATGTAGCAGCAAGTATCGGGGGGGGGGAATGAATACAAGTCCATTCTTGGTAGCAAAAGTCAGGAAGGGGTTAGAATCCCTAAAGGACAATAAGGCGATGGGGCCGGGAAGGATTCAAGCAAGGGTCCTAAAAGAAATGGGCATGGTGCTAGCAGTCCCTGTGGCAATGCTATGCAGCACCTTTTAGAGACGGGGTAGCTCCAGAGGACTGGAGGAGGGCAGATATGGTCCCTCTGCACAGAAGTGGCAACAGGGAGGAGGCTAGCAACTAGGGGACAGTCGGTATCATATCAGTGGTAAGGAAATTAATGGAGACCCTACTGAAGGAGAGGCTTATGGGCAGCATGACCACTGGCAGCACAGTTTCACAGGAGGGAGGTCATGCCAAACAAATCTTATAGATTTCTTTGCCTGGGTTACTAGGGAGGAGGATCAAGGGAGAGCAGTGTATGTGGCCTATCTGGACTTCAGTAAGGCTTTCAGCACTGTACCACACAGGAGGCTAGTTAAGAAACTAAGCAGCCTGTAACTGGGGGAGAAAGACATAAACTGGGCATCTGACCGGTTAAAGGATAGGAAGCAGAAGGTGGTGGTAAATGGCAGACACTCAGGGGATGGGAAAGTGACTAGTGGGGTGCCACAGGGATCAGTGCTGGGACCAGTCCTCTACAATGTCTTCATAAGTGACATTGCTGAGGAGCTGGAGGGGGAGGTGTGTCTCTTTGCAGATGGTAGAAAAATTTACATGCAAACATATGAAAAAGCCAGCAGAAAAGGGCCATTTGGTCTATCGAGTCTGCTCGGTAAAGGATGCAGGGTCCATGGCTTACACCAATGTCCCAACCCCCCCCCATGTCATTCCTTACTTCCCTGCTACCCCTCCACAGTCCCATTGGTTCCCTTTGTGCTTGTTCCAGGCCCTCTTAAAGGCCACCACCATCTTTATGGAGGCCACCTCTTCTGGCAGGGCATTCCATGTGCTCACCACCTTCTCTGTAAAAAAATGTTTCCTAACATCTCTCCTAAACCTCCCCCATCAACTTCAAGCTGCCCCCGCATGGTTCTGTTGTCACTCAATTTAAAAAGAACTTCTCTTTCCACTCTGTTAATCCCCTTCAAGTATTTGAAGGTTTCTGTCGTATCACCCTCTGTCTCTCTCCTCTCCTCTCCTCTCCTCCAGGGAGTGCATCCTTAGGTCTTCCAGCCTCTCCTAATAAGACCTATTCTGCAGACCCATGACCATCTTGGTTGCTCTCATTTGGACCCTCTCCAGTAAGCTGATGTCTTCCTTGTGGTAAGGATGCCAATACCTTACCCCATATTCTAAATGTGGTCTTACCATAGACCTGTACAAGGGCAAAATGTCCTCACTCCGCCGACTACTGAATCACCTGGCTATAGACCCCAACATCGTGTTTGTCTTTGCAGCTACCTTCTTGCACTGCATGGAGTGTTTCAGGTCTCTAGTAATCACCCTACCCAGATCCTTTTCTTCCTCTGAAGCAGCTACCTGGATACCCCCAGGTAATACTCCCTCCTAGTATTCCCAGCCCTGATGTGCATCACTTTGTATTTTTTGGCACTGAAGCCAAGTTGCCAGATTCCCGACCATCTCTCAAGTTTACCGAGGTCCTCCCACAGGTCCTGTATCCACTCTTATGTGTCCACCCTTCCACAGAGTATGCAACAAGGTAGACACTCAAGAAGGGGTGGAGAAAATGCAAATAGATCTGGGGCAACTAAAGGAGTGGTCTAGGGTGTGGGCTTCAATGCCAAAAAGTACAAGGTTATGTGCCTAGGGCAGGGAAACCCAGGAGCTGCTTACGAGATGGGTAGAGGTACTAACAGTCACCAACCAAGAAAGAGGCCTCAGGGTCAACATATCTGAGGATCTCAAGGTAGCTGATCAGTGTGACATGATAATGGGAAAGGCTAGTAGGATGCCCGGGGCACATTGGGAGAGGAATTTCTAACGGGAGGAGAGAGGTGGTGCCGCCATTGTATTGCTCACTGGTGAGGCCCCACCTGGAATACTGTGTCCAATTCTGGACAGATGCTGTACCTCCTCAGGGACACTGACAGAGTAGAGGCAGTACAGAGGAGAGCAACCAAAATGGTGAGGGGGTTGCATGAAAAGCCATATGAGAAAAACCTGAAGGAACTTAACAAGTACTCCATGGAGGAGAGGAGAGCAAGAGTATACATGACTGAAGGCACTAGAACATGGGGGCATGCAATGAAACTAAAGGGGGAGAAGTTTTGGAGAGATGTGAGGAAATAATTTTTCACAGAAAGGGTGGTGAACGACTTGAACAGCCTGCCAGAGGAGGTAGTGGGGGTAAAGATTATGAGGAGCTTCAAGTTTGTGTGGGATTGGCATGGGGCAAATTGGATAGAGTGGGGGCAAGGAGGGATGCTAGTGACCAAATAGGGTCAGAGACATCAGAATAGGCAGGGAAAAAGGGGCAGACTAGATGGGCCTACTGGCAGGAAATGGACACTGTACAGACTTGCACACCAGTTGCTTCCATGTGATTGTTATTGTATTGTATGGATCACTGGACTGTCAAGCACCTGTATGTACGTATGGTGCTGACATTAGTTACATGGCTGCTGTCACAAACCCAGTCCTGAGGGTCAGGTCCACTGAGCTCACAGTGCCCACCCCTAAGTGCAATCCATGACAGGGAGGGGGAAAATAGGGGATACCCTCTTTGTGTCTTTCTATAGTGCTCGCTGAATTCACAACTGAACACTCGCCACAAAGTCCCAGGGTCCCCTCTCTACTCTGGGGCAGCGTAAATATTATTCTTCAGCCTGGTAGCCAAATATGAACCCTTCCTGGTTGTTACACAAAGGGGGAAGATCCAGACATTACAACCTCTTCAGGGTAGCATTGTAACCCTAATTCTGCCTTTTCCCACAAGGCGTGCAATAACCTGGTTCAAATCCCCACAGACCCTTCCTTGAGCCTTCAGTATTCCCCCTATCTTTATTCAGACTTTCCCTTTTCAGACCCTTTGTTCGATTTGGTAGCTTATGATGGCACCCCTCAGTAATAACAGTTTAGTCACAGATTATTACTGAAACATCCCACAGTCACACATGCAATATAGAAATCTCACTCAGGCAGGTGTCTTAAACAAAATAAATGTCTTTACTAAATAATTAAATAATTATCATACATTACAACAAAAAGGTTTGATCAATTTGGTCACAGAATAACACAAATAAAAAGTGGACATGTACATACAAAAAAAAAAACCCGCCTTAAAACTGTTAGTTAAGTTCTACCTTAAGTTCGTAGTGGATTGAAGTCCAGGAAAAGTAAATGAAAGTTTCAGTTTCCTTTGATAGCAGTCTTGCTTCTTGTGTGTCAGGAGAAGAGTGTCCCTTGCAGAAGCGCAGCAAAATGAGAGACAGTCTCTGGTTTTCAAGCTCTTTATATAGTGTCAAAATCACTGGTCTGTCCTAACTTTTATTTTTTGGTCTCCCACCCCTCCTACCTAGGGCTGAGCCCCCTATGCCCAGGCATACCCCCTGGACAAGCGCTGCAGGTGGTGCGCACCCTCCCAAGGAACTTTGGTCTCTTGCCCTGGCTTACCACCCAGGGTGGGTTACAGGAGCAGGACCTACCCCCCAGGCATCGGTCTCAACAGGAGCAGCGGCAGAGGTGGGGGCCATCATGAATGGAGCTGGCATTTTTTTTTTAGTAGGCTGAATCCCTAGGGACGGGGATGTGCAATGACACCAGCGTCCACCCCACCCCCCTGTATGTGTGGCGCTGGCTGCAGTGGTACCCCCAGCCTCCACCAGAGGTCTGCAGTGTACCAGACACTCTTCCCCCCTCCCCCCGGAGGAGAGCAGTCCCTGGGACATTCAGTCCTTCTCCCCCCCCGACCGGCCCTCTGACTCCCGAGTCCGCCACCAAACCCGGGATGTTGGCATTGCAAGCAGACGCCTTGCCACTGTGCCGGCGGGCCAGCCAAGGTCTGTCCTAATTTTTAGGCTAGAAGATGTCACTCTTGTGCTTTCCCAACAACACTATTTTCTGGTTACCTTGTGATGTTATACTTCCCTGACAATTACGACACCTGTAAGAGAATTCGCAATAGTCTACCAGAATGGATATTTCTGTCCTTTCCTTTCATCTCATCACAGGCAATATACCATGACAGTTTCCTGGGACCAAAGCATCCTGCCTTTGAGGTGAAAAGGGGCCATCTCCTGAACATTTTATTTACCTTGGTTTCCCTCAGTTAGTTAACCAGGGAAATACCCTTTGGTAAGCTACCCCCAAGCCTTTGACAAGTAATTATCAGCTTCCTGGCATGCAAGCTGGTTCCTTTCAGGTCAGAGGAAGGTCAAACATTTTAAAAGAAATCCAGTCTCTCTCACTATCCTATGAGACCTTTCCTTAACACTAGCATTCTTGTGGCATGTATACATACACAAACTGTAACAGAATATAGCACCATTTATCTGTACATCTGACTGGCAGTGGCATAGCCTGCCACAGCAGCCACGCTGGGCTGCACATCAGGAGCTAGGTAGGGAGTCCTTGTAATTTAGCACTTTTACCACTTTCTCACTATTTTTTGTTTATTTTTATTTTCTATTTTGTTTGTGATTTACTGTATTTATTTTATTTTTGCTTGTTATTGGCATCTTCCTTTGTTTACTTTTTAGTAATAGTTAATGGTGAGGTTCAGGCGGGGAGTGTTAGTGAGGGATTTGAGTGAGGTAGTAATAGGAGTTCAGCTTTTTTAATTTTAGGAAGGGTTGTAGCTTTCACGGAGTGGTGTGCCTGGAGTTGCATCTACCAGGGCAGTAAGGAGCTGGAGCAGATCCCTAAGTTATTGGTGGTGCTGTTTCTGAAGATCTCAACTGGAGGGCCTTGGAGCATTGGCCAACGGAGCAGTGGAGACAGGGAGTTGGCCAGTTTGCTGTACGGTGGTACGGAGCGGCCAGAGGAGTGGAGGAGTTGAAGAGTTCTGACGGACTGCTTTGTCTGAATGCACTCTGAAGAATTGCCAGGTGAAAGAGGAGAGCTTCTCCATCTGTGGCCTGTAGCAGTGTTTGCCTGGAGTCAGGACCACCAGAAGAGGAAGGTTGGACTATGTGCTGAGCTGTGCAGATGATGTGACTGTTCGGGAGCTGAGGACTGGAACCGGGAGGTGAGCATGGGGCCGTGAGCAGGCCACTGGTGTTACTGGAACCAGGACTCCCTTGATGTGACTAAATCATGTTCCCTGTTTGAATATCTTCCTGACTTAGTTGGGAATGTGGAGTACTTTGAGTGTTTGGGGACCTAAGCTTGGAGGCTGCATGGGGCCGTGAGAGGGCCGTCAGTGTTACTGGGAATAGGGATGATCTTGATAGCTGCAATTTAGGGGGGGTGAGCGACCCCTGCTCTGCTGTGGCTTGAATTTTGCTCTGGATGCTGACATTCCCCTGTGGACTGACACTGGCGGGACTGGTCGGTGCTTATCTACTGCCTAGTGACTGTACACTGAGACTGGGGTAGAACACCTCTAAAGAGAGGAGAGGTCCATTCCTAATTTAGAGCTCTTTTGTGGGACTTTATAACTCTAAGTGAACTCTGGTGACTGCTCCTTGAACTTTGGACTCCCTTATTTATTATTGTTGCAAACATTGTTGAGTATTTATTAACTATAGTTTTAAGGGTGGGGGGGAGATTGTTTTTCTGGTGGGTTTATGTGTAGAGTTGAAGTGAGTGAGAAGAATGTGAGCTGCGGTGTGAGTGAGTGTGTGGTTGTGATAGTGAGTGGAAGGGTTTGTGCTGGGGTGGGTTGTATTTTAAATTGTGTGTTAATTCTGAGTAATAGATTTAGTGTAGAGACTCTGTAATGGGTGTTTTTTAGTGCAGTCCCCTTGGTTTTCTTATTCCTCTTCATTACCTAAGGCCTTGCACCTTTTTCATGACCCATCCCTGCTGGCCACAGTTTACCAATGTTGTAGGGAGTTGGGAATTGTAAGGGGGTCTGGGAGAGGAGGATTTAAAAAGGATGCTATTGGAGGGAGACCAGTTGGGGTTGTCCTCTTCAGGAGATGCTGTACAATGCCAGGACGATGGCAAACAAGACCGCCAAAATGATGGATCTCGTGGCGTCGGTTGACCTTGTATGTATTATGGAGACCTGCCTGGGGAACTAGTCTGGCCCAGTGCTAGAGGCATCAGTCCTGGATGGTTTTTCCATGGTTCACTGCCAGAGGAAGGATCGTGGGGGACCATTTGTTTCAGGTCAGAGCTGGGCCTGGTGGTGCACCCAGTGGGTGACACCTGGTCTTTTCAGTGCATGGCAGTGCGTGGGGGTCCCCGGATGGATTTTAGAGTGCTCCTTGTCTACCATCTGCCTGGTTGGGACAGGGATTTCCTATAGGAGCTTTATGGCTTTCACGCCGAGAGGGTGTCAGAATCACTGAAATGGCTTGTTCTTAGCGACTTCAACACCTGGGCAGATGATGATGGATTGTCCTGTGCCAGGGACTTCCTATCTATCATGGAGGCCCTTGACCTATCTATTGGAACCACAGCCAGGACCCATCGTTCTGGACATGCAAGCGACCTAGTTTTCTCCTTGAGGCTTGAGACTGACATCCTCGAGATTGATCTGGTCATTTGATCGGATCACTGCACTGTCAGGTTCAGCTTCAAAACTCCCCCTATTATCCCTTCCCCTGTGGAAATGGTTCAGTTCTGCCTTTTAAAAGGGTTACCACCAGAGGGACTGTTGCTGGAACTGGACATTTTGTCTGTGCTGGAGGCTCACGCAGAGGGTCTGGAGGAGTCCATGTTGGCCTATAATAGGGCTGTCAAGGGGGCCTTGGACCTTCTGGCACCGGTCCTTGTATGCCTGCAGGTTCTCCATCTTGGCTTGCCTTGGTTTGATGGTGAGCTGAGAGTGCTAAAAACCAGGGGGCGGAGGTTAGAGAGGCGTTGGAGAAAAACCAAGACCCAGGGGGGCAGACTGGTTCTGGTGGCTCATTTTGATGAGTATCAGAATGCAATCACCAGGAAAAAGGCGGCTTTTATTTCTAAGGTGATTGCAGTTGGGCAGAATTGACTGGCTCAGCTCTTTCAGGTTGTGGACAGGCTCTTACATCCGGCATGTCTGGAGCCTGTTAAAGCATTTTCAGCTCAAAAATGTGAGGCATTTGCTTGGTTCTTCTCAGAGATTTCTCTTGGCAGATTGTTACAAATTGGCAGGGTTGGGCCTCGGGGAGACAGTCCCATCCAGCCTCCCTAGGGGGAGTTCCAACTGATGATGATGACGGAGGTCTGTGGGGTGATCTCCAGACCAAAACCAACTTTCTGCAGCCTGGACCCAGGCTGCATGTGATTACTGTTGATTGCATTGAAGCTTTGGGCCTGGTTTTTGCCGAGGTTGCTGGGTGTTCCTTAGCTACGGTGGGTTTTCCTGAACCTCTTAAACAGGCTCTGGTGAAGCCCCTGTTGAAGAAATCATCTCTGGACACTGATGTCTTGACAAATTACCAACCTGTCTTGAATCTTCCCTTTTTTGAGAAGATTCTTGAGAAGGTGGTTGTGGAGCAGATTGAGAGTCACCTCACGGACTTCCAGATCTACGAGCCTCTCCAGTCCAGATTTAGGGCTATACACAGCACAGAGACTGCATTAGTACAGTGCTGAATGACCTAATAAGGGTGAGGGATAGGGAAGAGTGATCTGTTCTCATCCTCCTCAAACTCTCATCAGCATTTGACACTGTGGATCATGGGGTGTTGTTGGACAGACTGAGGGAGTATGTAGGACTCACTGGCAAGGTCATCAGCTGTTTTGAGTCCTTCGTCTGGAGCAGGTCCCAGAGGGTGGTCTGGGGGAATTAGTCCTCAAGCCCGATGGTCCTGTCCTGTGGAGTACCCCAAGGTTCTGTCCTCTCCCTCATGTTATTTGCAGTGTATGTGCTGCCCCAGGGTGAGGACATAAGGCAGTATGGGCTTATGTTTCATTGCTAAACTGATGATACCCAGCTCTACCTCTCTTTCACACTGGGAAGAACGGATGCAGCTGACATGCTAAATAAGTGCTTGTCTGAGACCTGGGCATGGATGTCCTTAAATTGGTTGGACCTCAACCCGGGGAAGACTGAAGTGTTTGTGGTTGATCCAGATCAGATGGGGGGAAGGGGAGTTGGGGGCCTCTGGGGAGGATCTAGGGCTTTTTATTGTCCCAGCCAAATTGCGGGCCTCCACTAAGGTGAAAAATGTGGGCATCCTTCTGGATGGCAAACTGATACTTGAGGCTCAGGTGTCAGCAGCCATCCAGAATGGATTTTACCTGCTCCGAAATGTCGCCCAAATAAGATCCCTTATCCCACTGGATGACTTGGCAACACTGACACGCATGTTTGTTACCTCGAGGCTCGACTACTGTAATGCGTTCTGCCTCGGGGTCATGGGGAGTGCGATGCGGCACCTGCAGCTGTTGCAGAATGCCACGGCCCAGCTATTGATGGATCGCTTGAAATCTTGTCATATTACTCCGGTGCGCGAACTGCACTGGCTGCTGGTGTGCTGGCACATCTCCTTCAAAAATAGGTCTATTGACTTACAAGGCCCTGCACAGACTGGGTCCGGGTTACCTAAGGGAGCTTCTGTGTACCTACACCCCTGGATGTTCTCTCCGGTCAGCGGGGGAGGGCCTCCTAGAGGTCCCCAAAGCAAGACTTAAGTCTTCAGGGGATCGGGCTTTCGAGGTGGCCACACCAATACTCTGGAATTCTCTGCCGGGGTACCTGGGAGAGGCCCCCTTCCTAGAAATATTTAAAAGGAAGCTTAAGTATTTTTTGTTCCTACGAGCCTTTGGGGATTAAGTCATGATTAAGCTATGATTAGGAGTTTTATGGTTCAGATTTATCAGGTATATTTGTATTTGTTAGAATGTTTAACATATCTGTTTATACTGGGTAGTTGCTTATACCGTTTTGCAACATGGCATAAATCTGCACACTGAAATATTGAATTTCTATTAGCCTAAATATAACAGGTGGTACTTCATCAACCATGGTCTAATTCCCAAGAAGACCATGGTTTATGATGTAGTACCTTGACGATCCACCATAGGCAAAAGCAGTATACAAGTAAAAACAGCATGCAAATATTTTGCTGTTTCTGCTTGCTCCAGCAATTCTTTCCTCAAGTGCAGTTCCTATGGCAGCCCAACAGACGGCTGTAAAACAGTGCTGTGCTGCTGGCATCGTTTCACAGCCATCGTAAAACAGCAGAATTCCCTGATGTTGCCACCCACCCACCCAATGGATCACCATTCACAAGTGAAGTCCAGAAGGAGAGCAATGCATAATTTTAATGTCAACTTTTGTGTGTGTGGAGTAGAGGGTATCACTACCTTGGTAAATACACATTATGGTAAAGATAAACCTGCACCTTCTATAACAGAAAGCAAAAATAACAAAGACAATGAGATAAACAAAGCAAGATCAAAGAAAGAGGTTACTTGTATGGGTGAAAAGAAAAATAAAGAAAGTGAGAAAAACCAAAGGAAATCAAAGAAAGAGACTAACAATACTAGTCAAAACAAGTATTTGAAACGCGAGATCAGTAAACATCATGTTGTTCTATCTTCTGCTGAGCTACATAATTTAGAGAGAAAAAAGTGAGGTTAATACTCAGAAAAATAGTACTTGGTCTATGAAAGTTTTTTCAGATTTGATCAATTCAGTACATTTGGAAAAAGAGTGCTGTGCTGCTAGCATTGTTTCACAGCCATCTATTGGTCTATCACGGAAACTACAGGAACAAAAAATGAAGCTCTACCCTAGCATACTCCCATCATGCAGTGCAATCCATATCTTGTAATACACACAGATGCAAATCAAAGAACCTAGCGTAGAAAGTTAACTGCAAATTTTTGAAAAGTTTTAAAATATGTTTTGATGTTAGAAAGCTTAAAGCTTGTAATGAAAGCTATTTTTGCAAAAGTTAAATAGCAGCCAAGATATTTCTAATAGGTGTGTTCAATTGTTTAGTACTGTGTGTACACCATGTTAAACAGCTCTGCATAAAACATTCCAAAACTAAATCAATCTGTTTGCATTTCTTCAAAGAATATTAGTCGTACAATCATTTCCTTGTCACAAGAGGATTAAGCCGCTTGAAAGGATGGGTGTACTGTGAAATTAATCCATGGCTGAGTTGTTACAGGCACTCTGCCTTCGGCCTCAGACTCCAACCCCAACCCCCAACCATGGATTAATTCCACAGTAGACCATCCTTTCGAGTGGCTTAATCCTTACATAAGTTGTTTGTTTTAATATTTTGTAAGGGTGCCCTGAGCCTTCAGGGAAGAGCACCTTAAAGAAATAAAATCTACTACTACTACTACGAATGTTCTCTTTTCACTTAAATATAACTGAGTTTAAAAAAAGATAGCCCTACCCATCCTTTTCTGCCAACAGAGTCTATGTTTTTATGCGATTAACCCCTGTGCTTCAACAGAATAAGAACTTAACGCTGCATATCTCTCGCGTGTTTAACCCCTTATCTACATTTTTGCCAGTAGAACTGTATTTCATAAATATACTCCTTAAATATAGAAACATAGAATTTGTCAGCAGAAAAGGAGTGCTTGGCCCACCCAGTCTGGACAGATGGTCTCTGCCTAGCTTGCCTCTGCAGACCTTAAAGAGCAGCTTTCTAGTAGCCACCTCCCCTAGCCCATTTGATGGTTTACCTTCCCAGAAGTAATCTCACGAAGTTTGGTATAAAAAGCCGTTTTCTGCAAAAAGATATATCCCTCGTAATGCTCAGCTGGCAAAAAAATACAGACTTCCCAGTAGACAAACATGCCCCATTAAGCCCTTCGCACCCCTGTTTGTGATGTCACAAAGCAGAAGGCTCTATCACCTTACCCAATGTTTTCTATGGGCGGTATTTTCAGATATATTTATATCCTTTGGTGCTAGGATTTTTATTCTATCAAAGCGATTGATTGACTAATTAGTGATCGATCACTTTGATACAATAAATCAGCACTAAAGGGATAAATATATCTGAAAATCAACCCCCATAAGAAAGCAATGGCACTTTATTACGAGCCTTCTGCTTGTGACATCACAAAAAGGCTGTATGGGCGTATATGGGGTGTGTTTGTCCTACCGGAAGTCTGTGTTTTTTGCCAGTTGAGCAATTTTAAAGCTTATGAGGGATACCTCTTTTTGTAGGAAATGGCTTTTAATGCCAAACTTTGTGAGATTACTTCTGGGAAGGTAAGCCATGAAATGGGTTGGGGGAGAGCAGAAACACAGATATTCGGAAGCTGCTCTTTAACTGGTGTCTGGAGACCCTCCTTCCTCCCTACCTATTTACAAATAATCCCCTATATCAAGCCCATGCATGCTTGAAACCCCTATTGTTTTTGCCTCTACCACTTCCACTGGCAGTC
This sequence comes from Neoceratodus forsteri, assembly GCA_016271365.2. Lineage (NCBI taxonomy): Eukaryota > Metazoa > Chordata > Ceratodontiformes > Ceratodontidae > Neoceratodus > Neoceratodus forsteri. The sequence goes on along the minus strand of CM057456.1, from coordinate 659,929,039 downwards.
TGTTCTAGGTGTCTACCATTCTCTCAGTGAAGTAGTAATTCCTCACATTTCTCTTAAACTGACCCTCCCCAAGCTTCATCCCATGTCCTGGTACTGCCCTGTGAGGTACCTGTAGATCTGTATCATGTTCCCCCTGGCTCTTCTGTCTCCCAGGGTGTACATGTTAGGATCCTTCAGTCTCTCCTTGTAGGGCTTTTAATGCAAACCCTGCACCATTTGAACTGCCTTTCTCTGGACTGCCTCCACCCTGCCTATGTCCTTTCTGATGTGAGCCTCCAAAAATGGACACAATACTCCAGGTGGAGTCTCACCAACAAGCAATATAGAGGCAACTCTACCTCTCTCCTCCTGCTGGAGTTACCTGTCCCTATGCACCCAAACATCCAGCTGCCCTACCTACTGCTTTGTCACACTGCCCGCCACCTTGAGGATATCGCAGATGATAACCCCAATGTTCTTTTCTTGCATAGTGACTGTCAGTGCCCCCCCCTTCCCCCACCACCATCCTACTCAGCTCTTGGGCTCCTATGCCCTAGCTGCATAATTTTGTACTTTTTAGCAATGAACTCCAACTGGCATGTTCTTGACAACTCTTCAAGTTTATCAAGATCTCTACGCATTCTCTCCACCCCCTTCTGAGTGTCCATCCTATTACAGATTTGGTGCCAGCCACAAAAAGGCATGCCTTCCCTTCCCGTTCTTCTGCAATGTCACTTATGAAGACACTGAAGAACACCGGTCCCAGTACTGAGCCCTGTGGCACCCCACTCATCACTGTCCCGTCACTAGAGTGAGTGCCATTAACCACGACCCTCTGTCACCTATCCATTAATCAGTTTCTAACCCAATTCATATTTTGGCTTGTACTCTTAGACTGCAGTTTATTAATCAGTTTCCTGTGCAGCACAGTCTATGTGTTTGCTATGATATCCAGTGTGTATAGTTTTCTTCACCTGTAATTTTTGGATTAGTATACACTAATTGCTTTACGTTTACTGTCAATTAAGTATTCTGTGTGTTTAGCACTTTGTATTCATTCTGTGTTTAGCATTCTGTATATCTTGTCATTGTTGCTGTGCTACACAGGACCTCCTTGCAAATGAACCTTGCTCAGTGTAGCTTTATCCCAGTAAAACAAATGAATACAAAATACAAAAAAAACTAACTACATCTTAAGCACCCTGCAGTTATAGTGTTCTTGCACAGTAAATGCAGTGTAGTTGCAGAAATCTTATGTATGTTGTTACCGTGTTACGGATAATTTTTTTTTACAAACCATGACACTGGCGACTTGCAAAGGAAAATATTATGTGTCTTTGAATGTAAAATGTCTGCTAATACTCATGGATATGGGTAAGAATCACTGTAAAATGTGACTTATGCTGTGGCCCAATGATCTGAAAATGTTGTGCATGTGCATGTATTCTGTGTTTATATTTTAGTTTTGGGGGATTATCGGACTTGTTAACAGTTATGGTAGTCCCACACGGCAATTGGTCTCATTATACCATAAGAGCTGGCATCCCAGTGCAGTACTAGTAAGATGCTGTACTGCCGGAGCATGCCATCTTTTAGATGAGGCATTAAACTTAGGTCTTGTCTGCCGTTTCTAGTGGCTGCTCAAGTGGATGTTAAAAATCACATAGCTTTCTCAAAAAGAGTAGGAAACTACCCTGGTGTCCTGGCCAAATTTACGCCATTTACTAAAATTACTATCAATAATTTAATGTGGTTCAGTTTCTGTTGGTTTACATCAGTACCACCTCACCGAGATGAGGCTAAAATAGGGAGGGAGGGAGGAGGAGGGAGGAAGGAAGGAAGGAAGGAAGGAAGGAAGGCAGGCAGGCAGGCAGGCAGGCATGATGACATCTGCTGGGATGCTGCCCAGCACTGGACTTACCTTGTGGAAAGACTAACTGTTTCAGGTCCACTGAGACTCAGATTGGCAAGTGGTTCTTGAATGACAATGAGCGAATGCAGGCTGTTATCGTCACAACCAAAAGCTGCACCAATACTGTAGACTCCTGCAGTTGTGTAAGTGTAGTTGACGCTAAAGCTAGAGTTAAAAAAATATATTATTTATTATTTACTTATTTAAAATACTTGATTAGGAGGGCACACTAAATTGTAAGCAGCTCAGCTCCAGGTGCAAGTCTGTGTGTGTGTGTGTGTGTGTGTGTGTGTGTGGGGGGAGGGGTCATGGGATAACTATCCAGAAACTGAGAAATGAATCTAATTGATGAACAAGATGGAATAATTGTTGCACACAAAGCCGACTGTGCATCGTGGTAGTCACAAAGTGTGAGCAGATAGGCACCATGTGCAACTGGGCATTTGAAGCTCTGTGCTCATGAAATATACCTGCCCTGTGGTGTATTCACCATGCCCCTTTACCCCACCGTATAAGGCGATAGAACACCCCATGCAGATACAATGCCAAAAGGGGACCTGTAAATGCTGTCAGACTCCCACAGATGACAGACAGTAGCAGCAGCAGCATCAGAGTGAATGAAGTACCAGCGTCGTGTTTCCCACTGCACTGGCACAGCCTGTAAACACTGTGCCCTTGGGCCATGGTCGTGGGTCAATGAAATGGGCATGGACTCTAAACTTCACCACAGAGGAGACTGCAGTACTGGACACAGAGGTCTGCCACCACTACCAGACACTGGGTTGTTCCAGTGCCCTCAAGAGGTAACCAGCTCATAAACAGCAGGTGTGGGAGGGATACAGAAAGCCATCAATGCTGCCACCATCAGCCCTGGACAATCACAGCCATAAAACATAAATAGTATGACACCCATGCCAGAGTAAAGAGGAAACTGTCCCTCTTGAGGCAAGCAATGATAGTCAAAGGTGGTAGTCCCGAAGAGGTACTAGAACTCAACACCACTGAGGAGATCATTGCCAACACCTTAGCCGGCAGAACATTGATGGTAAGGAGAACAGTGTATGCACCCTGAATAGTGATAAACAAAAAGCAATGACTGTCACACAGACTGCTTGCATACACTGTGCTAATGATATGCACATCACACACACACACACACACACACACACACACACACACTACATTATCAGTACAGGACACAGCGGAGGTGGATGAGCATAGCCAGGCTGGTGATCAGCTGGGCAATTCTGTGCAAGCAGAGCAGCACCTGGGCCAGAGGGAATGAGCGGCACAACTGCCAACAGGAGAATAATGGTCAACACAAGATGACACAGTAACACCTAACAACTATATTAACTGCATCCCCCTCTCCATCCCCAGTGCCAGTGAAACTCCTAGGCCAATAGAGCAGGATACATACACCAAGTGAACATCAGTTAGCAAGTATGGCATCTGAGATGCCAGTGTCCTCATTACAAACATGTCATGGTAGTTACAATGACACACCTAAGGAAAGAGGCTGCAGTAATACAGAGGACATGACATGATCACCCCTGGCATCAGACACCTCAACAGCACACAGAACATAAGTCTCACTGTGCATCTATCAACCCAATACAGAGCATACTATCAGCGTCGGCACCCCTTACACAGCTGGTCGACAGTGACCCACTAGAGTGATCTATGAGTTTGCACTAGCTCTGCATATCAGTGGCAGACAGGTGATGACAGTGAACTATCCTGAGCTGCGAGCACTGGAACAGCAGAGGCTGCGAACAGCACGTGGCATGCTCTATGAGGCATACCAGCTGCACACAGAGGTGGGTGACAAGCGTAGAGATGTTGTTAGTAGCATGGAATGACTGACAGATGTGATGGTGCACATTTTCAGTGTCCATATGCAATCAATAGTATAGTGCCTCAGAGTTGGGAGCCCTACAAAGAATTACTTAAGGGACCCTAGGGGATGGAGTGGGGGAGGGGGGCCCAGGAAACAAAAATAAGTGTCTGGTTTGGGCACTTTGCCCACTTTAGCATCTCCAGTACCACAGTATGTCCCTTGCCAGTACCCCTACAGCTGGTGTTCCCTCCCCTGCAGAGATTTAGCACAATAGACAGTTCCTCACCATGCCCAAGCCTGGGCTATGTTTTACAACCATTTTTCTTTTCCCTCATTTTTTTTCCTTCTTTCTTTTTTCTATGCTGCCTCTTTTATGGCCCCCCCACCTCAGCAGGCAGCACAAGGAGAGGCAAGTCATGCGCTGGGACGGCTGTCCCTGCCCAGCATGTGGGCTAGATTCAAATCTTGGAGCCACTGTGGCTCAAGCTCAAGGGTCAAGCATCAGAACTCTGAGCATTAGAAGAGATGCTTTTGCCAATCACTGATTTGTGCAGCAGGACTGGTGAGGGAGAAGGCACAGAGAGTGTTGAAGACCAGGGAAAATGCTCAACTCTGGTTGAGGTGGGTCCCATTGACTCTGACTGGTGCTTCCTCTCTGGTCAAGTTCATTGGTAGCAGCAGGTCGTTGGGTCAGTGCAGCAGTCCCGGAGTCAGTGGGAGTGAGTGCCAGCAGCAGCAAAGGCCCCAGTGTCAGGACCTCCTACCTCCAGCCCTCTTCAGTCAGCAGTGCCAGCTGACTCCTCCTCTACAGGACTTCAACCTAGGTCAGGGCTGAGTCAGTGGCAGCACCATTGGGCAGGTGCTGACTGCCAGAAGATCTCCTTTTTACAAAAACAATATTTAAAAAGCTCCGGACAGTGCAGAGGCAAGCAGCTGCGGCTCTGAGGGGCCAGCGATGCACCAGGTCCAGGGACTGCCCAGACAGCAGAGCTGTGAACCACAGGCCCCTAACTGAAGTTATTTAGCTTCCAGAGGGCATAGTAAGGGGCGGGGTAGCCCTATTAGGCAATCCAAAGCAGGTTCTTTTTTATTTTCTTTCTCTCAGCTAATTCAATTAATTGCACCAAGTGGCGCCTAGCAAAGTGGCCGAGGCCGTATAGGTGGGTTGGTACTCCCCACCTCAAAACTGCCCATAGTGGTGGCCACAGCCTTTTCCCCAGTTGTGGGCTTAGAACCTGCAGGGTCCTAGTGAGGCTGCCCATAGGGTGGGATGCACAGACCCTCTGGTAGCCAATTCAGTGGGATTGGGCATCAGGGTAACTGCAAAACAAACTGCCAATACTGTTTTTTACCCTCAAAACAAACTGGTAACAATGTGTGGTGCCCTGCATTGCAAAATGAACTGCCAATATTGTGTCTAGCCCTCAAAATGAACCGTTAATGCCCAGGCCCGGTGGCGCTGAGGGCTGAGGTGCTGGACACCTTACCTTGCGCTATGACGGCAACCTGGATTTGGGAATGACCCCGAGTCGTCGGGGAGCCAGCGTAGGCTCAAGACACCCAGATTACAAATCTCTGTGTGTGTTTAGTGTGACCCTGGTTGGTGGTCTGCCATGAATCTCAGAATCCACTACCACCACCACACAAGGTAGCGACAAAAATGGAGGTGGGACTGAGCAGCGCAGGGCAGCTCCACAATCCTGGGTAATTGCCCACCCCCCATAGTTCCGCTCCCACCAGGTGGAGGTCAGTGGGAAATGTGGGCGGGGGCGGCAATAACCAGGGGAGGTGAGGCGGAAGGGCTGAGCCAGTACCCGGCGTGTTCGTATGCCTCCACGCATGTGCACGTACATCTCTGCCGGGGTCCTGGGTAAGGGAAAAAATGGGGCCCAAAACCAAAAAATTACAAATAAAAAAAAATGTTTTAAATGAACTGTTAACCCTATGTGATGCCTGAATTGCAAAACGAACTGCCAATATTGTCTTTTGCCATCAGAACAAACTGTTAACCCTGTGTGGTGGCCTGAATGGCAACCTTTGTATTTATTATTTATATAAAATTTGATAACTGGGAAAGGTATTTAGAGTCAAGGCTCCTTTCCAGGTGCGACGAGAGGGGAGTGGGAGATTACAGTACACAGACATCTTGTAGTACATGGAACACAGAGGTTTGGCATTATCTGACATATCAAGTGTAAATACAGTTACAATAATTAGCATATATTACAAGTTTAAGTGCGACAGGCAGATTTATAGGGACAGGCGAAGGTGCACAACATAAATACAGTGGCGTAACAGTATATGATGTTCATGATGCAGCTGACTTTGCAAAAGGTGGTCTCCGTACAGTAAATGAGAGGGAGAGAGGATCAATTCGCTCCGTGCAACATGTTGGGGAGTGGAAGGGAGAGGTAGAGGGGGTTGGATGAACTACCAATGCTGTGTTTTGCCTTCAAAATGAACTGCTAACCCTGTGGAGTGCCTACTACAAACAAACTTGTGCTGTGCCCCAGTATGCAAAATAAACTGCCAGACTTGTGTTGTGCCCTATTTTGCAAACATACTGCTGAATTTGTGTTATGCCCCAACTACAAATCTGAACTGCCAAACCTATGTTGTGCCCCCATTGTAAAGCGAACTGCCAGACTTGTGCCATGTCCCCATTGCAAAGCGAACTGCCAGACTTGTGCCATGTCCCCATTGCAAAGCGAACTGCCAGACTTGTGCCATGTCCCCATTGCAAAGCGAACTGCCAGACTTGTGCCATGTCCCCATTGCAAAGCGAACTGCCAGACTTGTGCCATGTCCCCATTGCAAAGCGAACTGCCAGACTTGTGCCATGTCCCCATTGCAAAGCGAACTGCCAGACTTGTGCCATGTCCCCATTGCAAAGCAAACTGCCAGACTTGTGCCATGTCCCAATTGCAAAGCGAACTGCCAGACTTGCGCCATATCCCCACTGCAAAGCGAACTGCCAGACTGGTGCCATGTCCTCAGTGCAGAACGAATTGCCAGACTTGTGCCATGTCCCCATTACAAAGTGAACTGCCACACTTGTGCCATGTCCCCATTGCAAAGCGAACTGCCAGACTTGAGCCATGTCCTCACTGCAAAGCAAACTGCTAGACATTTGCCATGTCCCCATTATAAAGTGGACTGCCAAACCTGTGCTGTACTCTAACTGCAAAGGAACTGGTAAAACTTACCTTTTGGACTACAGTGTGGGTGGCTAACTCAGCAAGAGGTAGGGAAGAGTCAGGACAGGCCCCTTCAGCTAATCATCTTTGCTGCGTACCTACCCCATTACTGAAGTAAAGGAAGTCTAGGAGCCACCCTGGCTCAATAGTTAGGGACTCCAAAGTTAAGTGAGGTGGGATTTTTCTTGCTGCAGGAGTAATGAAAGCAGCAGGACTGGGGCAATGAAAGCTCAAGACACCCAGATTACAAATCTTTGTGTGTGCTCAGTATGAACCTGGTTGGTGGTCTGCCACATGAATCTCAGAATCCAACACTACCCACCACCACACAAGACAACGATACAACATGTATGTCAAAAAAAGATTGCAGTTTCCTAATACAGCAGTATAAGCAAATGGTGCAAACCTCACAAATGCTGATAGCACAGGCTGGGACACCACCCAGATCTTGGGCGTCCTGGGGGGGATTTACAAACAAGGACACTGCAATGGGGGCAACGTTTGCCCTCACATATGCAATTTTATATTTAGGCCTGTGGGAGCAGGATACTATTTATGATCAGACAATAAACCCATTTTATGGCCTTATTGATCTCTGGCAACGCTTTATTGATGATGTGTTGAAGGTGTGGCGGGGAAGTTCAGAACAACTGGAAGATTTTGTGAAATTCCTGGAGCAATCCAGTCAAAATCTTAGATTGACTGTACATCAGTCCAATGAAAGGATCCATTTTTTAGATCTGGATATACAGAAGGGCCCCAATGGGGAAGTGGTTACAGATCTACATCGTAAAGAAACTGATTGAAACAGCCTCCTGCTGTCCAGCAGTTGCCATCCCTGCCAAACCATCAACAACATCCCTAAATCACAGTTTGATAGGGTCAAACAAAATGGTTCGAGTTTTGAAACATGCGATGTGAGATGCACAGAGCTAAACCAGAGATTTATTGATAAGGGGTGTCACAGACGCACTCAGCAGGTCAGGCCCTCTGCTCCCACAGTGCCAACCTCAGAGTGCAATAATGTGAACAGATAACAGACAGGGTAACCCTCCTGTCACCTTTTGGGTCTGAATCACTTTTAGTTTCAAGTTCTGGGGGGGATTCAAACTGTGAACCTTATGCTAGCGTACCCAATGTACAGGCTCAGATACGTACCCTCTTTGGGGATTGCGGTGCAATCTTTCACCAGGGGCACCAAGCCAGACTTCCAAAATAAACCCTTAAAACCCTATAAAAGACCTTAGGTATATTCTGACCTTTTCCCAGTTTAGTAACACCATCAAGCTTTTGAACAGTTTTTGTCAGTCTTAACCCTCTATACGTCACATGCAAAAAAGAACTGGCAGACCCAGGCAGTCTTTCAAAATAAAGAGTACTTTACTAAAATATGATAAAAACATGAAAAATGTAAACACAGAACAATATATCAAAGAGCTCACAATCACATAAAAGAAAAACAAGGAAAACTACAAAACAAACTCCTACCACAATACAATCAGACTTTTTCTATCTAATGTATTACCTCTATACAGTGCTTAAGTTATATAAGAGATCTGTCTTTCTTGAGTTCCAAAATGATATGTCATATTCCCCAGTTACAAGGATACATTTCAACTCCATCTCCCCACCCCTTGGTGAGTCATCTAGCTCCTCCTTTTTAGAATGAAAAAAAAAAGACAAACAATGATTTCCTGTCAGGAGATATATTAAATAATGTGACATCAGGAAAACCTCCACTTCCTAAATATGACTCCTTGATTAAACATTTTCTCTTTAATCTTGTGTGGTTTCCTGTTCCCAAGGCAGATTCAAAGGGTTTTACAACTTTTTAACACCAGGTTGGTATAACATGTTCTTCCTCTTAAGACGTCATAAAAGTTTATTAGACTCATCCCCTGGAGACTCATAAAGTCACATTTCGTTTCCACTTCAAGGAGACTAGGCATTATCATAGAAAGGTAATAAAATGCCATTCTGAAGTAAGTCATAGAACATAGAAACATAGACTTTGACAGCAGATAAGGACCACTTGGCCCACCCAGTCTGCTCATTTCCCTACCTAGTGGATAAGCTGCAGATTCTAGTTAACCAACAGCCTACTTCCTGCAACCCCCAGTCAGTTATTTAATGGTTCCTGCTTCACTGAAACCTGTGGGGGGGGGGGTCACCCATGAGCACAGGCTGTCTTATGTGAGACAATCACCTACTATATTTTTATATTACAAATCTCATACAGCAATCATAACCAGCTGGCCAAGTATCACAGAGGGTACAGTATAACATATTTGGATAGGGTCCAACAACAGGTAGACCAGGTTCCAAGACAGGAGCTGTTGCAATACAGGGAGAGGCAGAACACGGTACAAAACAAGGTTCTGTTCATCACCAAATATGGTATAGACAGTGAGGAAGTTAGAAAGACCCTACAGAAACATCGGCACATTTTAGCAACTGAACCAGCCTTAAAGGGAGTGGTGGATGAACAACTACACATGGTATTGATATATAAGAAAGGGAAAAATCTGAAGGACTCTTTAGTCCACAGGTTTTTGTCCTATAGAAAGCCCAATTCTATGGGCTGGATTCCTACACCTAAGGGATGTTACCAATGTGGACAGTGTGTACAGTGTAAAGTAGTGTTTAAAACTAAAACCTTTTCCTCGGCCAACAATTCCCAGACTTTTGACAGACACTTTATTATTTGCAGCACTAACAATGTCATTTACCTGGCCACTTGCTTATGTGGGGCATTTTATGTTGGAATGACCAGTCGCCTCTTAAAAACCAGAACTTGTTGACATCTTAGTTCAGTGAGGGTTAAATATGGTAAGAGTGCCCTTAGTTTGCACTTACAAGGGGTGGGGAGTTGCCAGCACCATGGATTTTCCTTTACAGGAATTGATAATGAATTCATAGGGGCACGGGGTGGTAACGTTAATGCCATTTTGTCAGAGAAAGAATCTTTTTGGATATATACCCTAGGCGCACTTAGGACACCAGGCCTGAACTATGGTATTGATCTCACTGTGCATTTGCACAAATGAGATCATATGTGTCATTATTATATTGTCGAATTTATCTTAGTGTTTTTGTGGTGACCATACCTCTCAACTGTCACACATTACGAGGTACGTCACTCATTTTATATCTCAGAAACCCTCTGTCCCACACTAAGGTGACATCAGCCATTGACCACTGAGACTTTTACACAGAAATTAATAACATTATAAGATGCTATATTATCAGCAAGCATTATAAACATTAGTACACTTATTTTCATAGTGCCCTGAGCTTGCAGTGTCATGTTTGATGATGTGTTACACATTTTGTCCTGTTGTCACACATCTTGTCACACATTTGGGTGAAGATAGGTTGAGAGGTATGGTGGTGACTGTAGACTGAACATTAGTTTGGTCTCTGTTTAAGAAATAATGATGAGAAGATTTGAATGTGGTGTATATAGGAACATACAGTATATGTGCAGTTAGACATATATTTGGACTTGTGTGCATTCAAAAACAGCTTATGAAGCTCATGATTCTTTTTGAGCTCTGGTTATGGCTTTCAATAATTCTATCTGATTGTGCATACATGTTTTTTCCATGTTTAGAATGCAGCTTCATGTATTTACTGTTGATTGCTGTTTATCTTGATAGCTGTTTGGGATCATCCCTTTGAAAAGCCTACATAGGCGAAACCAGTCGGGAGTTTGTTTGCTGCTATCTGTGATGCTTGGACAGCTGGTTCTGATTAATCTAAGCTATTTGTAATATAAAAATGTGTTATTGCATGTCTCTCATGAGACATGCTGTTTCAGCTAAAAGATAAAAGCCAGGAGATAATTAAAGGCTAAAAGAGACCTAAATTAAGGATCTCCTGTTTATCTAGCTTAATTGTAGCTGCCAGCTGCTAGGCTGGAAAATCATAAACTTTTATGATGTTTAGAGGAAGAATACAGGTTATGTCACTGTGGTGCGAAGTCATAAAAGGTCCTTTGATGTCCCTGAGAGAGGAAACTGCTCATGGATGAAAGAAGATACTGGAAAAGACACACTAGCTCAAAGGGGTCATGAGGAAACTAGTTTTTGCTGATGTCACCTTCTGAATGATAAGACATCCGGTTTGTATAATTTTTAATAAACAGAGGAGGAGCTGGGTGACATCATGGAGAAGGCAAGCTCAAGACAGTTGTTTTAATTATGCTGTGACTGTCCTTTAGACACACACACACACACACACACGTTTGGACTCTGAAAACTAAAACATCTTTCAACACTGTGAAAATATAAGAATACATTAGCTAGGCAAGTCTAAGTGTATTATTGGTAGGAATTTGCACTTTTAACCTTATTCTTTTAAAAGATTGTATGGTTTTGTGATATATTGTTCTGTATTTACATTTTACATTTTTATCTATTTTTAAGTAAACATCTCATTTTAGAGATTACTTGGTGTGCCTTTGAAATTCTTTAGTTGATGAGTGAAGCATATATGGTTAAAGTGACCCTTGCATAGCTTAATGGTAACACCAAACTGTGAAAAGGTAAGAGTTTATTCTGAGGTCTTTCATAGTGTGTTTAAGGGTACATTTTGTACACCTGGTTAGGTGCCCATAGACGAAAGATATCTGGCATCTCCCGAAGAGCAGAATTATCTGAGCCTGAACATTGGATACGCTAGCAAGAGGTTCACAGTTTGAATCCCTCCAAGAACTTGAGACCAAAGGTTGATTCGAACCCACAAAACAGACAGGAGGGTTACCCTGTTCTGTTAACTGTTCACAATACTGCACTTGGAGGTTGGCACTGTGGGAGCAGAGTGCCTGACCGGCTGAGTGGGGTTCTGACACTATCTACTTTATCAGAATTGCACTAAATAAATTGTCATAAAAGTAAGTGCAAGTCTTTGTGCTGGCTTTTTTTCCTTTTGCTGTTTGGGATTATACATATCTATTTATGTTTAGGAAACAGTTAATGTCAGATTTGCACACATTTTTCTGCTATTACACACCTGTTAGTGTTTAGGGAGTAGCCATTGTTTAAAAGAATTATATATTATTACTATTATTATTTAGTATCCATGACCATAGATTTGGTCTAGAATTATTTGGTCCCAAGAATGGTTCTGAGCACATAACCTGATTAAGTAGTCTAAGATTCCAGACTATATATATATATATATATATATATATATATATATATATGTATTATTTTACCCATTTTTTTGCTCAGATTCCCCGTAGTCTGAATTTTGTGAGGGTTGTAAGTCCCTAGTATTGTTATTATTCCCTGTATTATATTCTTGTTTATTTTGTTTTATTTAATTTTTTCTATTTCACTAATTGGTATCATTTTTTTTATAAACTATGAGCTCTTAATGAGCAATGTTGATGTAAGAGATTTGGGGTGTATGTTGGATAGAATGTTGTTATTTTGCAAGTTTAAAACTATACTACACTTATGCATTGATGGCTTTTTGGCCTATTAGAATTTTGCACTGCCCCTTTAAGACTGTGCTTTAAATTGATTACCACTGCACCCGTGGGACACTTCCTGAAGAGGCTACTGCGAAACCGGTAGAGGTCAGTGAGGCTCTGCCTTGCCCTCCTGGCCTGTGCTATCAATGGTTTTCACCATTTGTTTATACTGCTGTATTAGTAAACTGCAATCTTTTTTTGACATACATTTTGCGTTATTGTCTTGTGCGGTACTTGGTAGTGCTGGATTCTGAGATTCATATAGTGTGTACTCCTTGAGCACACCCAGCTGTGGGGCGGCTTCTTGCAGAGTGCTGGTGGTCTGCCATGACATCCCTAGCGATACCCAGAGGATCTGGTGAAAAGAAATTTTTTTTTTTCTTTTATTGATCAGTGGTCTGCCATGACCTTTCTACGGATACAGAAATCTTAGAGTGCAGCCAGCCTGGCAGTCTGTTACATGCTTTCCCAGGCATTTGAATTTTTGAGTCTAGAATATGAGGAGCATCCTCTGGTGGTCTCCTGTGAAAATAAAGTTTTCTGGTTCCTCCAGAAGGCGCTTTCTTCAACCCCAGTTCCTGCCATCATATCCTACTATGATGGAACAGTGTTAGTGACATGTCGGGTGGGTGGGGGCATACTGTACTACATGCATGTATCTGATGGTGACAGTTCCAACAGTTTAGCAGGGCATCTGCATGGATCCGCCTGTACTGTTCCACCATGGCAGGGTACGGTGGCAGGGACAGAGTTTCACCACTCTGGTATATGTGGTGGCAGGTCCTTTGTCATGCCATCTGCCAGACCCCTTTATGGCACCTGCCTACTGAGGTGCGTTACCAACCTGCCATTGCTACTACAGCATCTGTAGCTGCAGTATGTCAGCACACAGAGGGCTGTGCATCAGGGACATGTCACGCTGCCTGGGGTACGTCCCTGTCCAACACGTCCACTGTATGCTGTGCAGCCATTACTGTCTTCCCATGTCAGGGACTTTTTAAGATCTGGGATAGATGGCAGGGCTAGTAGCACCAGGGGCCCAGGACAGGATCAGTACCTGCATACAATGGAGTGCCCTATCCATGGGTCTCTGGAACTGCACCGAGCACAGCTGCCAAGTGCCACCAGTGTACCATGCCACACCCTCCCGTGCACACACTGCCTACTAAGGTACCCCCGCAGACCCGTGGTCCCTCTACCAGCTGGCTCACAGGCTTCCTTCCCTCACACCTGGTACAGTTCTGACCTGCAGTGCAAGGACTGTTAGATCAGCTCATGGCTGCTCTGCCACAGCCCCGACTTGCAGAAATGGCAGGGCTTTCAAAATCCCAAATTAGGGGATGCTACAGCCCTGCTGTGGTGCAAGCCCCTTCTGCTTTGGTGCACCACCACTTTGGGTGCAAGGGTGGTGCAGGGCTGGTCTTCCGCATGGCCTCCCATTTTCGACACAGTCCACATTAGAAAATTGAGATTGCTACAACTTTTGACACAAGGTGCCACTTGCATCAATTCTGTTTGATGCAGACACCTTGCATCAAAATAGGGCTTCAAAAATCAAGCCCCATATATTTACCTCAGTGTGCTTAAGATTTACATAACTCGTGCATGCGAAAGTTCTCATCAGTTTGGGACCACATTGAACAGATGCCCGTTCTCTTGTCCTCAAAAACACGCAGAGGCCTTGGGCAGGTAGAACTTCGGACAAGCTACAAGGTAAGAAATTAAGGCTGAGTAAAATCACATTTTGATTGAAAAATAACAATAAACAAATAAAGCAAAATGGGCGGCCTAGATACAGTCAGCAAGCATACAGTTTTCGACAGGCACACTGATCCCGTAGGACTAAAAATAAATACTAAAAGCTGACAGTGCCTGTGATAGAGTGTATGTCCGTCACACTCCTTTCATCCATAAACCCCTTCACAATCCTGGAACACAGGCAACACAGGTTTTGACAGGGCTGTAGAGGGGTTTGTACCAAAGCCCTTTTGCTGTAAAGCTAGCCCTTTAAGAACTCAGTGCACTGCATGCCCTGCAGTATTTGTTGGCTATCCTTCACGGGAAGGGTTAACAAGTAACACCCACGCTCAGTAAAGGTAGAGGGTGAACGGGGAGGAGGGTTCAGTTTCTGTTATGGGGAGACAACCAGAGACTGAACAGCAAGGCCCTTTTTTCTAACTGAATATATGCTCTTAGTTTTTGTTGTATGTTATCGAAAATGAAGCAGTTTTTATTTAATTTAAACTGGTGCCCAAAGTGTTCTCTTTGTGAGTGTTCCCCAATAAGCTGTCCGGATCGCTACCCTGCCAAAGTGTCCCAGTGTAAAAGCAGAGTAGCGGAAAAAAGGCACCAGACAGGTTTCAAATAGGGAATTAGGAGGTTCACAAGAAAACCTTGCTGTTTGCATTCTCCAGCCTTGTGATTGGACAAGGACATCAAAGACAAAAGGAGGAGCAGTAGAGAAAGTGGGCAGAATTGGGGCGGAGATTTGGTATTCTGAAGCTGTGATAGGTGAAGGAGAGTTATACCTCCAAAGCCCTCTCACAGTTCAGACTGATACAAAATGTTTGTGTGCTTGCAAGAGAACATAAAATATTTAAATTCTGGTACTGTAGAACTGGAACATGTTATAAGTAAGTGAAAATGGAAGATGTCTGTAATCTTTTACAGTTAAAAAAAGGGAGGGTCAGAACTGAGGAAGGTCTAGTGGAGACTGAAGTGCTTAGGTGAAACCAGAGGATCCGCTCATCCTTGACTGCACAGGTGCTTAGTATATTTCACTGCTGTAATATCTGCAGTTTTTCTGCATTTGTATGCCACCAACTGTTAAATAAATTTGATGGAATTGCGGTGTATCTTCCTTATATGACAGAGTGCCGCCATGTTCTGGGTTCATGTCAACATAGTAGCAGCTATTCCTTTGCAGTAGGCACCGATCACAGTAATAGTGGCACATCGCTCCTGCTAGATGCATATCAGAGCTTTGCCTGACTTCATGGTACTGCTGCTCTAAGTTTGATACATTCAGTAATTATGCATAAGTGGTTTCCATGGTGCTTTGAAAGCAACTTTATGACCAAAACTTATAAATTTTGTAATAAAACAGACCAAACGTAAAATATTTACAAACCTGTTATTGACTTTAGCGGACGTTGAAAGGGTTGTTGCATTTCCATCACCAAAACTCAATACCAAAGTGACAATATCAGCTGAAATGTTCTACAAAAAAAGCAGCATTTGTTTAGTTAGCATACGATATATCATTTCTCAGGTCTCGTTCACCTTTGCAGCAAGAGGTACATCAACCATATCTACTTTCTCTTTCTTCTGGAACAGATGATAATTTTCACCATGGGCAGGGCTTGAGAAAACAAGACTCCTTACTCATGTGTGGCCACCAGACTGAGGAGGACCCCCACCATCTCCTAAAAGGACTAAATTTTCCGTTTTGTGACGCTTTGTTTAATCCATGTTGTAATAGCAGAGGTTAGCATCTTGCACAAGTGCAGCTTCTGCCACATGCGCATAATTTTCAGTTCACAACCTTTTTACCAATTAACAGCAGCTTGTGCAAATATATTGATTTGTGCAGATGCTATGCCTGTCAAATGCTGCCTGTGCACAGGATTTGCAAAACAAAGCATTTTTACCAATGTGGGGATTTGTGAATGAGTTGCACAAGGGGACTTAGACCCCCATATTCCAACAGTTAGCATTGCATTAACTAAGTTAGTGCCATGTTAACTGTGAACAATGTCATCGGATGGGGCAGGGGCCCTATTCAAAGGCACCTGATGCAGCACACTGACCCGATGGCACAGCCAAGCAGAATATACTGCATGCTGAATGCAACGGTATATTCAGTGGCTTCAGCAGCACAAAACAACCTATGTCACAGCACTGTTTAGTGCTGCCAAAATCCTGCCATTATCCCTGCACACAGTGCCCCCTACCCTACCCACCCGACCTGTTGGATGAAGCAATACCCTGGTGGTCTACTAGTTACTCCCCCAATCACCCATACTGTAGCTTCCTTGTGGTCTAGAGGTTTCCTCCCACTGATTGCCTGTATGCTAGTGATTGTATTATTCCCTAATGGTCTTGTGAACCTCCAAAGGACATCTGACCCCCTGACCCACCCGCCCAACACACTCCTCCCCGCACTCCCCAAACCCTGGTCACCTAAGCTGAGCTATGGCAGTAGTGAATGTGACTGGCACAGCCTCTTGGCTTACCACCTCAGCTGGCCACTGTCTAATTGTCAGTGAACAATCGCAAGTACTATACAAACAGCTGTTTCTATAGTACTCATGCACAAAAATAGGTGATTTGATGCCTTTTATTGGACCAACAGAGATTTACAGAATGTTCTTAAACTTTCAAACTTACATAGTTCTTCCTCAGAAAGAAATGGCAGTTTTCTTAAAAAGAACTCACTTTTAAGTGTCCAGAACAGTATTAGGAAAAAAATTTTTTACACATGAATGTAACAGATTAGGTGAGTAATTAGAAGAAAACAGAACCAAATAGAGATAAGAAAGCATCCTTGAAACTATAGTGGTGTCTAGGTCAAATGCCACAGACTGGAGTGTAATGTGTAGAAGGCATGTAAGTGATCTAATGTTAAATGTCTTACTGAAGAGAAATTGGAGACTGTGTGTGTGTGTGTGTGTGTGTGTGTGTGTGTGTGTGCCGCGTGCGTGCGTGCATGCAAAAAGCATTAGAAACAGCAGTTCTGCATATAGGAATCTAAATAAAATCACCATCCACCAGTTTAAAATGAAACCTATAAATGCCTATAGTTATGTAGAGTAGATAGAACCATTTCATATATAAGCATATTAGAAATATGTAAAACAGATATCTGTCCGTGTGCTGTACCCGAAACAGGAAAGTGCACTTTAAATAATGTAATGGGACGTGAAACTAATGTGCACAATTAAGTTCAAGTTTCAAGTTTATTGCAGAAAAAACTCCATTGAGCAAGCTCATTCACAAGGAGGTCCTGGGGAATGTTTACAAACAAGGGAAATTACATACATAAGATCTTGGTACAAACTAAAGATACATAGTGCTCAAAAAATGTAAACATAAAAGGAACAGATATAAAAGCATAACTCGCAGACATCTTTCGAGGTTAAAAGTATAAGGTACATGGTGTTCAAAAACATGAAAGGTACAGATTTGCAATCGTAACTTGCAGACGTCATTCAAGGTTAAAACATACAGACAAAGTAGCTAGGAAAAGAGCACCAGGAAGCATAAAGTGGTGGGGGAGTAGAAATTAGGTGCAAGGGGGAGGTGAGGGAGAGGAGGGGGAGGATGATGAAGCTGGGGGAAGGAGGATAGGAAAGGTTAGCTATCAAAAGTAAAGACAATGGTAAGGAGTGGAGAGAGGGTAAGGGAGAGGTAATTAAGGTAAAGAAATAGAAGGAGTTAGGTGGGAAGTGAGTTATAGATTCAAGAATGGGAGTAAGATAGGGGCTATAAACAGCTACAAGTATTTTTTTAGTTTAGTCACAACCAAGGATTTAAAGAGGTTGATGGAGACAATACTAGGCAGTTTCTCCACAGACTGGAGCTGGTTCCAGATAGTTGGAAATGTGTAGGAGATAGCACGTTTGACAAAGGAGGTGCGAGTGCTAGGTACATCTAAGAGGAGAAAGTCAGCCTTCCTGTGAGAATACAAATTTTGGGAGACATGAAAGAGGGATGTTAAGTAACTAGGCAATTTGTTCAGGAGGATTTTAAGAGTCAGGTGCCAGAGTGAAGCAATCGCCTAGTAGTGAATGACGTCCAACTGACAGCTGCATACACTTCACAATGGTGGATTCGAATAGGGGAATTAGTAATAAATTGTAGGGCACGATGGTAGAGGACATCCAATCTGTCCAGGTTTAAGGCAGATACATTCATGCCATCATCAACCGTATTCAAAAGAAAAATAAGCTTGACCGCAGTCATTCATCTCTGTTGTGTATTTTCGAAATGTCCTTTGAAAACCAGGACAGAGAGGTCAGAGATGGAGTGATTGGACTGAGAGAAATGTTGTCCCACTGTTTTTTCAGTCTTTTTCATTTTAATATCATGTCGGTACAAGTTTATTCAGGTTCAAAGGGGTTGTCCGGTCACCCCCACATAACTTGTTTGTGGACATTTCTTGCATTGAATGTAATAAACAACATTCTGAGATGCACGTGTATAATTCCTTTGTATCTTGAATTGTTTGTTTTGGGGAAGGTTAATAAAGTTTGAAGTAGAAATGTGCTCACATGTCTTACATTTAGAACGATTTCAGGGTCTTGTGCCACTTAGTGTTCTGTTGTTTTGATCATGTAAAAGTTTGCTCCTGAAAATCAGGTTGGAAAAATTAGGTGGTTGGTTGAAAGACAGTAGAAGTAATTCTTGAAAGATACATTTCAAGGTGTCATCCTCACTGAATATAGGTTGGAGATCCTTAATAATTTTATGTAGTGGCTCCAGATCAGGGTTGTATGTGACAACCAATGGTAACAGCTTGTTGGTGGTCTTGTCTTTATATTGTAGTAACTGATCTCTTAGTATACGTGTAGCACGTTCCACCGCTCTGTCAATTTCTCTAGAGGAATATCCCTGCCCAATAAATGTTTCTTTCAGTGTGACCAGGTGTTATCTCTGTCCTCCTCACTTGAACAAATACAGTGGTATTGAAGTGCCTAGCTGTACATTACAGATTTTTTAGTGTGCCGAGGGTGATTATTATTTTTATGTAACTACCTTTGTCTGTCTGCCAGTTTTCTGTAAAATACAGGTCTGCAAGGTACCTTTGATGGTAACTGTGGTGTCCAGGAAATTAACACTGATGTCAAAGTACTCCAGAGAAAGTTTAATGGATGGGTGGCGGTTGTTAATGTCCTGATGGAATTCTTTAAGTGTGTGGGTACCTTCTGTCCAAATTATAAATAAATCATCACTATAATTGAAATAAGCAAGTGGTTTCTGTGTACTGTATATTGTTTAAGGAAATCCTTCTTCAAATTTGCCATGAAAAGGTTGGCATACTATGCCAGTACTCATGATCACTCACTGGCAGTCAGATGGTGGCCTTCTGAGGTGGTGAGTGGAGGGCTGTGCTAGTCACCATCATATTGCTGCAGTTTGGCTTAGGTGACCAGGACGGGAGGGGGGGTATGGAGAGGAGGGTTCTCAGCTGACTTTCTGGAAGGAAGGGAGGGAGGGAGGTCAGATGGTCAGATGCTGTTGGGGGGGGGGTCGGGAGTCCACTATACTACCAGAGAATAATGTAATTGCCAAAGGACTGGTGATCAGGAGAAGGGGGAACCACTAGACCACCAGCCATATTACATTCAGCTATAGGACGGGCAATAAGTGGGCCAAGCGCTCATGCTACTGAGACTATAACTGGCATGCAAATGGGTCCTTAGCATCTTGCACGGCCCAATGGACTCATTAGCACGCTAAGGCTGAATATGGCCCACATGTGCCCTGTTGCTGTCCTGTTTGGGCCAAGTTATCTCCATCATGCTCCTGTGGGCCATCTTCAGTCTGGGACTGTGTTAGCACAGTGCGAAGTCACTACGCACTGTGCTGATACAGTCCTATATTTAGAAAGTGCACACCAGCCAGAGTGTGATACTTATCTAAATATTGACCCTGAGCTGGACATGCAGTAACTGCTACACAGTGCTCCTCTCAGCCCAGGGCATACAGCCAGCTCTGAATATGGGGACCTTAGTCACTGGGACTTGCCAGGCTTTGTGAAAATGGTGCACCTGGTATCAAATGCTGCATATCATTTCATAAACAGTTTCTTTTCAGCAATTAACATTTACAAGAGAATATGTTTCGTAACTTTCATTGGCCTTCCCCAGGTTTGCAGTTTCATTTTGTCAATAGATTCCTGAATTCCATATAAAAAACTTTCAGTAAGTTTTTCTGATTTCCTGCTTCACTTGTTAGAACTTCATAATGCTTACCATGACAACAGACTGTGATGTTATAAACATAACAGATTCAATGTAAGATCAGTGGAAAAGACTGACGGATTATTTAAACAAACTCTGGTCAGAGACAATATGGCTGCAAAACAATGAATTTGCAGCATAGTCTTCTTATTAGCCCACCTCATGAACCACATTGGTGAAAGTGTTCATATCCCTGCTGAAATGTGATTATGCACCACCAAAACCATCATTCCATGCCACAGGTGTGAAAACACATTTTGGCGAGGATTTGAAAAATGACTGCTGACACATTCATGAGGTGGTGTGAAAAAATGGCTATGTTGAAAATTTTGGGTCACAATATTTAAAATTACGGAAGTTATGAACACGTGTAGAAAAATGTCAGTGTATGCTCATAACTTTGTCATTTTCACATATTTCAACCCTGCATTTTCAACATACCCTTCTTATGACCCCACATCATGTGCAATGGTGGTAAAAATGTTCAAATCCCGTCCAAAAGGTGATTTCGCCAAGTGACCGTGAAATCGCCTTTTGGGCCTGATTTGCAAAATTCCACTGCCAATGTTCAAGAGATGGGGGTCTCAGAAAGGCCATGTTGAAAATTTGGGGTGGAAATATGCAAAAATGACAAAGTTATGCCTCAGTGTTCAAAACCCCACTGAAATACACTGAACTGCACTTTCCTTCGTTTCTCATATTGCAGTCGGTGGTTCCAGCAGCAAGACGTGTCTTCGATCGGAGAGTGGATCTTCACCCTGGAACCTGTTCAGGTTAGTGAGGGTGTGTGGGGAATGTGGGGTGGTGATTGCTGAGTGGGAGGTTGGGGTGGCAGAGGTCAGATCAGCGAGGGATCATTTTCTTTTTTACAGGTTTACAGAATAAAAACAGAGAGACGGTTTTCTTTATTACAGGTTACATTTTCTAAAGCAATATGGGGACAGCGATCAGGGGGATGCAACTAGGCACCAAGGAAATTATTATGGGGGGGCAGAAGCACCCCTATATTTAGAGTTGAGGAGGGGCTTCTATCTTAAACCTCAAATTTCAAACTTTAATATCTTCGCAACTGTTTGACAGATTTGCAAGAAATTTTGCATGTGTGGTCTCATGTGGTGGATCTCTTGACATGCCAAGTTTTGTTCCAGTCAGATGTGCAGATTCTGAGATGCAGATAGTTGTTCCAGTCAAATGTGCAGATTCTGAGATGCAAATAGCGTAAAAACATACACATTTACTGTTTTTAGCAGTTTTATTTATCATCACTTTGTGCCCAGATGGTTTAGAATTTTGGTCTGAAATTTTCAGGGTAGAAAGGGCTTTGCCCACAGATGAACCTTTTATCTTGTTTGGTGAAAAAATAGTAATCCATTCCAAAGTTATTCAATTTTAAAATTTCGGTTTCTGAGCATGCGTAATACCATCTTTTGGATAAATGTTTAGAACAAAAAAGAATTTGGTCCATAAGAACAAGGATCCTTTTCCATTTGGGGCTAATCCTTTTTCATTTAGAATTTGTTTGCCACCCTCTTGTTTTCTGTTTTCTCTGGTGACATCCTGTAGAGAGACCAAGACATATATCTTGCTCATCGGGACTCCATTAGGTAGATTCTGCAGTTAACGGTTAAAAAACTAACCCCCAAATGTGTTTTTTTTCTTTGTAAATCCTTTTTCGTCACTCACTTCTACTTTTTCCATCTGGGCCCTTGATACAGAAAAAGATTTTGATTGAACTTAAGTGTTTTTTCAGCTTTTTTCATATGGCCTTTTTCATTCAAATGAAAAAGGATCCCTTCAGAGGGAAAAATATTTTGGAATTCGTTTTTTTGCTAATCTTTTTTCATTTTAAGGAATCCTTTTTTGTTTCCTTTTTTTGTTTGATACGGAAAATTATTCCTGCAAACAAAAAATGGTTTTAGCATGGCGTCCACGTAATTTTCCCGATATGATGTAATTTATCCCTGGTGTCTAGTGGCACCCCCACCCTCTGATAGTCATCCCCATAATTTTGTTTATTTTTTCATTGTGTCTAGTGGCACCCCTCACCTCTGATCATTGTTCCCATAATTTTTTTAATTTTTCCCTGGTGTCCACTGGCACCCACCTGCCCTCTGATCACTGTCCCCATAAACATTTATTTATTCCTAGTGTCTCATGGCACCCCAACCTCCAATTGACATCCCCATCATTATTTATATTTATCCTTGGTGTCTAGTCGCACCCTTCACCTCTGATCATTGTTCCCATAATTTTTAAAATTTTTCCCTGGTGTTCACTGGCACCCACCCACCCTCTGATCACTGTCCCCATAAACATTGATATATTCCTAGTGTCTCATGGCACTCCAACCTCCGATTGACATCCCCATCATTATTTACATTTATCCCTGGTGTCTAGTGGCGCCCTCCACCGTCTGATCGCCATCCTTGTGGTTATCACATTTATCGCTGGTGTCTAGTGACACCCCCCCTCCAATCGCCAACCCCATCATTATAAAATTTACCCCTGGTGTCTAGTGGCATCCCTGACCCTCCGATCACTGTCCCTGTAAATATTTAATTTATCCCTGGTGTCTAGTGGCACCCCGCACCCTCTGATTGCCGTCCCCATAGTTATTAAATGCTTCACTAGTGTCTAGTGGCACTCCCCACCCTCTGATCTCCATCCCCATAAATGTATTTTATACTTGTGGTGGAATTACACAAATATGGCCTGAAAGGCAATTTCATAGTCACTGGGCAAAATCACCTATCAAACAGGAACTGGACATTTTCACCACCCTATTTCATGAGGTGGGGCCATAAGAAGGGTATGTTGAAAATTTGAGGTCAAAATATGTTAAAATGGCAAAGTTATGTGCATCAGGGGAAATGTAGCTACACTCACGTGTAACTTTCGTAATTTTAAATATTTTCACCCCAAAATTCAGCATAGCCATTTCTTTACACCACCTCATGAACATGACAGCTGTCATTTTTCTAATCTTGGCCAAAAAGTCTTTTCATGCCTCTGGCACGGAATGATGTTGTGGTGGCGCGGAATGACCTTTCGGTGGGGATTTGAACATTGTCAGTACCAGGTTCATGAGGTGAGGTAATAAGAAGGCTATGCTGACAATTTGGCTGCTGTTGTCCTACAAAAGGAAGCACAGGATCCTCTGGGCCATGTGCTTCCACATCAACATACATATACGCATCTATAGAGGGATGGGCACTCCCACAGGCAAATAAGGATACGATTACACTATCTGAAAAAGTATGGCTGCATTGACCCACAGGCAAATAAGGAAACAATTATACTAGTACACAAACTTTCCTATTGTACATAACTCTACACTGTTATTTAATATGTGTATGATGTTTTATTTTGTAGTAAAATCTATTGCACACCCCCCCCACCCCCGATGCATCTGAAATGAGCTATTTTTACTCAGCATGTCTTTCCTGGTTTAGCTCAGTATGTCTTTCCTGGTGAAACTTTTCAAATAAATAAATAAATCTCAAAAAGTAAGGACATTCTCTGCAAAAAAACTGTGTTGATGCAACATTTAGAGTTCAGGCTAAAGTGAAAGCAGTAGGGAAATGAGGTTTTAGGGTTTCCAATCCTAAAACCTCACCCACACACCTAAAACAAATCTGGGGTGCAGTATTCCTTTAGGTATGAATGTTTGTGTAGTATACAGAATGGGGTGAGCTTTAGGGTTGACAACCCCAAGGAACCCTGCACCACTGATTTGTTTTATGTGTGGGGTTGGGGTTTAGGGTTGGAAAGCCTACCACATTTCCCTACTTTTTTCACTTTGGCCTGAACCCTAAAGGTTGCATTAATGCAATTTTTTGCAAAGAATATATGGTGATCGGAGGGTGGGGGTGTCACTGGATAACAGGGAAACATTATGAAAATATGGGGATGGCAATCAGAGGGTGGGGGCACTACTAGACACCAAGAAACATTATGAAAACATGGGGATGGCGATGGGAGGACAGGGGAGTGCCACTAAACACCAGGGAAAGATTACATAGATAGGGAACAGTGATCAGAGGGCAGGGGGTTCTATTAGACACCAGGGAAACATTAGGGCAATATGGCACTGACTATCAGAGGGTGGGGGTGCCACTAGATAAAAGGGGAATCATTACAGGGTGGGGGTGCCACATAGCTCCGAACCCTAAAATTGAACCTGAAGTGAACACACAGCAGGAAAATAGTGATAGGGGAGTGAGGAGCAGCACTGTAGTAAATCAAGAGGACCGCATGTGCTTCAACTCCACTGTGGAAGGACACAGTCTAGGTATCCGGTCATGTGCTTCTGGAGTCCCCCCTCTCTACTGTGTAATAGCAATATGTTGCATACTTCTGTTATGCAGCCATAAACACTGATGAGTCCAAACCAGACATTTGGAAAACAATAACATTTTATAGCTACTGATCTAAGCATAATGATTTGTTTACACCTTTTTATTTTGGCAGAGCCCTGCCATTTAAACAACTTTGACATGCTTTCTTTTGATGCTGTTGGGGTTTATTATTATTTGCAACAATGTACTTAACTAGGTTACACAACTGAGAAACAGTGGCTCATGTACAACTGATTCACAGGTATTGTACTGTTTTAGTTTTTTTTTTTTGTTACTACGCTTTATGGTGCCAGTCCTCCGGTGGCTCAGCCCCCACTCTCCTGGACCCACACTACCTCTCAAGGACTTACCTGGAACGATGATCCACCTTAGCTTATCCCCTCTGGGTAGGGCTGCTGAGTAGGCATGGCTCCCGTGGAAGACTATTCATGGTTCCCAGCAAAGGAATCCTCCAGGAGTCCTTCCTAGCTTACCCCCCTAGGGTGGGGCCACAGGACCAGGCTATACCAACAGAGACTGCACGCTCGGTCACCAGCCAGGCATCACGAAGGGCGGTGTGGAGCTGAAGAAGCAGGGTGTCATGCATGGAGCTGGCAGCAGTTTTTCGGAGTAAAGCTCTCCAGGAGGCGTGGTGTGAAATGACATAATGCGTGAGTGCGCAGATATCTGGCAATGCCTCCCTGACAGCTGTATCCCCCCACCACCACCAGCCTCCACCAGGAGTCAGTCAATCACTCACCGGTCGCTCCTTATCCTCTCACCCTCCAGCCCTCTGATGCCTCAGATGCATTCCCAAACCTGGGGCATCAGCATCCCAAGCAGAAACCCAACCGCTGCCCTGGCAGGCCGGCTACTTAACTGTTTTAGTAATGTTTTCCTAGTGTATTTTCCCAAAGTATGGAAACTGCAGATATTTTACCTGTAATGTTCTAATGTTCTATCTGTAGGGAAAGAATCCACATTTCTAATACTCTGCTTATTAAAAAGTAAGACTTTTAATTTGAGGCATCTTTAATGCAAAGCAACAATGCTGCAAAAACAATTTGCATGTTAAACAATTGGTATGTTTTGCCCTTTGAAAATGAAAAAGTTTCCTGATTTCTTTTTGTTGTTGTTGAATTTTGGAAACGTGAAATAGTAATTTATACCAAATTTCAATCATGAAATAAACTGGTTACTCACCTGCACCCATAGTTCTAGGAGTGGCACACAGTTCACATCCATACATTGGCAGTTCCAATGGAAGTGCTGACTCAACAGAATGTCTTTAAGCTAAGATCCTCCCACCACCAGGTGAGTAACCTATTTTCTAGGGGCATGGACATAGTTCACTCTCCATACAATGGCAGACTTCCAGCAGTTCTCCGGGGCAAGGTGTGCTCTCCTACTTGGCAAATAGAAATTTGAGAACGGAGGTCCCAAATGGTGCATCCTCATGAGACTCAAGATCGAAGCTGAAATGGGAGATGAAGGTATGTGCCAACTTTTGGGTGGCAGCCCTGCAGATCTCCTGGATAGGAATGTCCCTGGAAGCAGCCACCGAGGCAGCAGTATGTCTGGTGGAATAAGTCCTAAGCCCTACAGATGGCTCCATACCAACCAACCTATAGAGAGGTTGATGCCAGATGTTATCCACTTGCCAATCATCCACTTTGCTGCCAGTCTACCAGGTGTGGCTTCAGCACATGTTACAAACAGCTAGCAAATCTCACCCCGAACTCCAGCCATGTGCTCAACATAGTAAGAGAGCAGCTGCCACAGGTCCACAATATGGAGCCTGCAGTCAGCCTCTGAAGATGGGCTTGTTAAATATATCGAAAGTTTCACCACCTGGTTAACATGGAACTCTGATACAACCTTTTCGGAGGTACATGGGGTGGGGGGCAAAGCATGACTTTGTCCCTGTGCAAGACCAGATATGGAAACTCCACCGAGAATGCCTGGAGTGCACTTATCCTTCTGGCTGACGTGATGGCCACCAAGAAGGCCATCTTCCATGACAGTTGTGACATCTCACACCTGTACATAGGCTCAAATGGCTTGCCCATGAGCATAGCCAGCACCAGCAGTAGGTCCTATGGTGGTGGTGGTTTCACGCACCAGAGTGGACAGGCAGTCCAGACCCTTGAAAAAGCACCCAACCACCTTCTCCTGGGCCACTGTTAACATACCAGCCCTTGCCCCATATGGAGAGATGACTGCCAGGAGCATCCTGAGGGTTGTCTTTCGTACCCCCAGCTGGAGAGGGACCAGAGGTACTCGACGGGGCAGGCAAGGGGATCAAGCTCCTTATCCAGACATCAAATGGAAAATCTTTTCCATTGTAAGGCGTAGCACTGGGGAGGTGACTCTTTCCAGGAGGCCTCTACAATGTGGAGCACATATTCTAAAAGACCTAAAGCCTGGAACTCTAGCCGCTCAGAAATCTGGCTGTGAGGGGCAGGGACTGAAGGTCTGAGTGCAGGACCTTCCCCTGTTGTTTGGTCAGCAGGTTCAGGCAAAGATGCAACTGCCACAGAGGCCTGCTGCTGAGGCTGTGGAGATCAAGGCACCAGAACTGCTGTGACCATTCCAGAGCTGAGAGGATCATCCATGCCTTGTCCTTCTGGATCTTGACCACCACCTGGTGGATCGGGGGAAAGGAAGAAAATGCATACACAAGACCTGGGGTTCAGGGCCTTGCAAAGGCATCCCACATCAGTGTCCTGGGCTGTGGGGGGTGGGCACAAAACAGCCTCAGTTTTGCATTCTCCCAGAAGGTAAACAGGTCCACCAGAGGTGTGCCCCACAGGGAGAACAGGTGATTTACCAGCTCCTGATGCAAGGACCACTTGTGCAACATCTCTCCTACCTGGCTAAGAACATCTGCCAGCTGACTGTCCACTCTGGTAACATGAATCTCCAGGAGACCTGCACCCAGGCTGCACATGAGAATCCAGGTATGGAGGGTCTCCTGACACAAGGGAAGGGAGTGCATGTTGCCCTACCTGTTCAGGTAGAATATGGTCATGGCATTGTCTGTTTGGACTTGCATGACCTGACCCCTGACCAAAGAAGCAAATTTGTCAGAGCTAGTTGCACTGCACGAACCTCTAGCATGTTGATTTGGTGATAGGACTCCCTGGATGATCAGAACCTGTGGGCCCCCAAGTGAGCTCCCCACCCACCAGAGATGCGTCTGTCTTGAGAGTGATGGTCAATTCTTGGCAGACAAACAGGACTTCTTCCTCCAAATGTTCTGGGACCAGCCACCATTGGATGGCATCCCACATCAGCTGGGTCACTGTGACAGACTGGTCCAAATGTCCTAGGTGCTGGGACTATTGATGACTCAATTCCCACTGCAGGTGCCACATCTGCCAGCAGGCCCAGTGGAACATGCAAGTGCAGGATGCCATGTAACCCAGCAGCCACAGGAAGTAGTAGGCAGGGGCGCAAGTACCCAACCTGAAATGATCAGGCAAAGGAGGTAAGAGCTAGGGCCTGATTTGCAGAGAGGCAGACCTTTGCCTGAAGGGAGTCTAGCTGTGTCCCGATAAAGTGAATCACCTGTGAGGGGATTCATTCGGACTTGGCCAGGTTGATGAAGAGGCCCAAGTCTTTGCAGCTCTGGAGTACCAGATCCCTGGACCATTCCATAGCCTCCTTGGACGGCCCAACAATCAGACTATCACCTCAGTAGGGGTATACCCTGATGCCCTTGTGCCGCAGGGAGGCTGCCACCACTGCCATGCACTTGGTGAAGACACTGGGCGTGGATGATATGCCAAAAGGCAACTGATATAGAATGCCTTCTGTGAGGAACCAGAAGTATTGCCAGTGAGACGGATGGACTGGGATGTGGAAGAACATGTCCTTGAGGTCCAGGGTGCAGAACCACATGCCCTGCTCCAGGGATGGTATAATCTGTGTCAGAGTGACCATCTGGAACCTGTGCTTGCATAAGAACTGATTAAGACTGAGCAGATCCAGTATGAGGCGCCCCTTGTCTGTTTTAGGACCAGGAAGTACCTGGACATGTACCCCTGGCTTAGCAGGGTGTCTGGGACATGGGCTATAGCCCCTTTCACAAGGAGCTGAGCAACATCCTCCCTGAGGGTGGACAGCATGTCCTGCAACACAGAGGGCTCCTTTAGAGCATGGGATTGGTAAGGTGGGAGAG
Source organism: Neoceratodus forsteri (assembly GCA_016271365.2). NCBI lineage: Eukaryota > Metazoa > Chordata > Ceratodontiformes > Ceratodontidae > Neoceratodus > Neoceratodus forsteri. The sequence goes on along the minus strand of CM057456.1, from coordinate 659,900,148 downwards.
TCTCGAAATCTAGAGGCAACCCTCTGCCAACACCTTGAGAACCCACTTGTCTGTAGTCATGATGGACCAGTGTGGCCAGAAGTTCTGCCAGCCCCCCACAGGCAGCAGGGTCAGGGACTGGACAGGTGGGTGGTTGCTACCCCCGACCCCTCACTGGGTAACTCTGGAGAGGCCATCAGCTGCTGGAGCCAGAGGGGCATCACTTACCCTACCCCCGTCTTCTGGGCCCCTGGCCAGAGAACTTGGCCTTGGGGTGCTAAGCTTATATTGCTCCTGTTGGGGCAGCTGCTGCTGAGGCTGCTGTGGCTAAAAGGACAGAAACTGAAAGGCTTTCTTTTTGAGTTTCTGAGCCTGTGGGTCCTTCTGGGATGAAACCACAGAGTCCAGGGTGGCACTGGACTTTTCAACCCTTGTGAGATGTCCTTCCACCCTTGGGCCAAAGAGGTTGATGCCCAAGAAGGGGACATTGATTAGCTTCTGCCGAGTGTCCGTCATGAAGGTGGACAGCCTCAGCCAGGCCCTGTGATGCATCATGACATTTGCTGCCATGGCATAGGTGCAGGAGTCACCCATATCCAAGGCCATCTGGAGCTGGTGTTTAGCCAGCACTTGACCCTGGTCTCTGACCAACTTCACCGGCAGCTGCTTATCAGCAGGCAGGTGAGAAAGAACTTCTCAAGGACTCCCAGCAGGGAGTGCCCACAGCTGGCCATCATCATGGCATAGCTCACAGTGTAGTCCTTCCTGGCCATATGGTCAAGCTTTTTTGACTCCTTGTTGCAGGGCTTGTCCATGTCCCTGTGGTCTCTGAACATCTCGAGGATGTCTGTGAAAGGGTACTTAGTCATTTTCTGAACAGGCTCCAGTGGGACAGACATGGACTCTGAAATTAGTTTGGATAGAGCCCCAAATGACACCAGCCCATGGTTGGTAGTCAACTCCTTGGCCTATCCACAGTCAAAGGTATGCATCCCCGACAACTGCATAGATGAGCCATCTGAGTCATCTAAGGACTCCTGAGAAATGTTCATCCACTGTTTGCTACTGTGGATTGCCCTAGAGTCATCCATCTGAGTGATGTCCACTGACAGCCAGGCTGGCAAGTCGGCCACAGCACAGGAATCCTTGGTTGGGGCTCCTACCAAAGGCTGTGGTGGAAGAGGCTCCACCTGCAAGGATGGAGAGACAAGTACGGGGTCAAATGTCTTTGGTGGACCAGCATGGGCTTGACTGGTGCTGGCCCGTCAACCATAGGGGTCAGGAGTAGCGCCCTACCCTGCCCCACCATGGTCCATTGCTGCCAGAGGACTTCGACATAGCACCAACGCATGTGATGGTTGAGCCTCTCGTCTGAAGATGAGAAGTTCCAGGAACATCAATGCTGACACCTCCCAGTTGAGTGAGACTGAAAGTGTGACGGTGCCTTGACCTACATCTCGACCTCAACCATCGACCCAAGGGCCAACACCAAGGTGAAGCCACCGGGGTGCAATATAAGTAACATGCACTATCTTCAGTGGAGACTGAGGAGCCGGTTGTGGACACCAACTGGTCCATGTCCCCCCGGGTGAGGACTATGAACACCACTGTCTTTGAGACTGACCCCTCATTGACCTCCTCCAATGCAACTGGTTGACGGGGTCAAGAAAAATCTCAACCACCTGATCGGCTGGTGTTGAGGTCAGTAAGCCTGATGGGGCACCATGGAGCTTACGACCTGGCCATCAACCAAAGAAGGCTCAACCAAAGTCAAGTGCTCAACATGTGTTGAACAGTTGGGGTAGTCGAGGGAGAGGGAGGAGCATGTTCTCTCCTGATACCATAACTATCGTTGCTTGTGTTTGTAGGGTTTTATTTAACTCTAAAAATTGATTAGCGTTTTGCTCATAAAAGTTCTAAAACATTGTGAAAATGCATAGCACTTGCCTCACTGTGTTTAACAAACATAACACTGCTAGAAAACCTATATGAATGCTTTCTGTACAGTTAGTATTGTCCCAAGAAAAAAACTGCTAATCAATTATTTAAAACCCTGGTTTGTTACCATGGTGGACAGGGCTCTCTCTGAAGGCCTGGAGGGCCCAACACATCTCCTGGAATTCACCGGTAAAGGAAGCTCTGATGCTGGCCCCTGCTGGGAGCAGCGCCGGAGCTGACAAGGTGCCAGCCGGAGCATTGGCCACCACCTCTTCATGGTTGCAGGCTGGGCCACTGACCCTGCTGCAGCAGAAACTTTCTAATGGCCTTTTGGCTGTAGTTTCAGGCCCCAGTTGACTAGCTGAGCATAAGCCAGGCTGTGCGATCCTCCAACGAAGAAAAGAGCATCATTTGGCACAGGCCGCAGCCTGAGACATCATGTGCAGCCCCCAGACAGTACAGGCAAAACACGTGTGAGTCCATCCATGACATCTTCTGTTGGCATGTGATGCAAAACTTGAAGCCAGCACTTCCTCGTGTTCTGTCTTCTGTTACTGAGGCAGGAGCAGAACCGAGAAAATACGCTTAACCAAAGAAACTCTGTGAAAAACTAATAGTCACCAATGGCACACTTTAGGTCCTACAATGCGCAGAGCTGCAAAAGTGGAGACTAAACTCTTCCAGCGGAAGAGAAGATCTGACATCACAGGTGGAGCCGGAGGATATAGTTCCAGGTGGTGGGAGGAGCTTAGCTTAAAGACATTCTGACAAATCAGCACTTCCAGTGGAACTGCCATTATGTGAATAGTGAACTCTGTCCATGCCCTTAGAGCCAAATGTTGCCAAAGCCCTAAATGTAGGTACTGGGAGCAGTTGTACCATTTTATTTATGGTGCAGCACAACATTTGGGGCTATTATTTTTTCCCAGCCATTGTTCCCGTGGTACCCGCAGGCATGCCCCAGCCACCATAGGTTTACCATGGCAACAACCTCTCTCCAGCTAAGAGGCTGGACTAGTGGCTTCCTTCACAGCAAGTCCCACTGCTGCTCATCAACTGGATTTTGTGACACAAATTTTCCAAAAATGGCATAATTTTGTTGCAAAATGGATGCAGCTCAAGAAAACAGGGCAAGCAGACACTGGCGAGTGAATACCGACCCAGGTGGATCACGCAATTACATCTGCGTCTTACCACTATAAACATCCAGACTCATATCTAGTAATTAGAACTGAGCCTCTCCCCTTTCCATTACTGAAGCCTGACACATGCAGAGGGGCTCTTCTAGTGCAGTGTCTCACACTTCGGGGCGGGCACATCACAGACATCTTTATTTTTCATATACAATGATGTGCCACAGATTTTGTACTTGTTACCAGACAAATCGTTATTCTGATGTCACTCTGTTGTAAGACTTCACAAACTTGCAGCATGCATTTAGAACCTATGGGGAGTGGGTTTAATTGTAAATGCATGACTGTGTCCAGAAATTCTCTGTCCATTTCACCCTGCCCAGGCATGGCCTTGTAAGCAGTAATCATATCCCCCCTCCATCTCCTATATTCGCAGGATTCTAGGAATATAGCTCTAAGCCTGCTAACGTTCCCTGAGATCCCAGTCTGTTCACAGAGCTTATCATGAGTCTCCACACACTCAAACAAAGAATATGCATTACCTTGATGGTAAAAAGGACAGGCTGTTGGGCTGCGGCATTAGCAGCATGGCTCAGCCTGGGGCCCGCTGCTAGTTCCGACACATTCAAGAGAAGAGGAGCAGAAGCACTGAATGCCAGGTTGGTGACTGTGAGAGCAATCACTTGAGACTTAGCCCGAGTGCACCTGTATGTGAACAAAGGACTGCCAGAGACAACTGACTGGTTATTCGGAAGAGTCCAGTTGTACATATATGTTTTGTTTTTCCACAGGAATCCTAAAAAAAAAAAAAGAAAGAAAATGATTTTTGTAGGTCATAAAACTACAAAATACTGTGCACTAAATTATTTAGTCAGGTTGATCAGGACAATTTAAATGCAGAATACTATATTATGATCATAGCATCTATCTTTAAAAACATAGAAGCACGGACGATGATGACAGAAAAAGGCAGATGGTCCACCCAGTCTGCCCATATTATCCTATCATACCCCAGGATCTACAGTCTCTGTGGGGCCTTCACTTACACTATTCCCCCTTTTGTTATCTGAGTTTCCACCCCCCAACTTCTTGCTAAATAGCAAATATCCCCTTATTTCTATCGCAGCCATGTTTGAAGCCATTTATGGTTTTGTCACCCACCTCTGCAGGTGGGCCATGACATGGATCACCCACTTATTCCGTAAAGTAATACTTCCTCACATCCTTTTAAAACTTTCCGTCCATTAACATGCACTCGTGAGCTCTTGTCCTATCTTCTCAGTTCCTGGTAACTAATTCTTCACAGTCCACCTTGTTAATCCCTTTCAGGAACTTGAAGGTCTCTATCATATCCCCCCTTTCTTCTTCTGGTTTCAAGTGAAGACATATTCAGTGCCTTTAGCCAGTCCTCATAGGATCTGCCCTCGTGGCCCTGAATAATCTTGGTCAGAGTACGTTGTACCTTCTCCAACTTGTCTCGGTCCTTAGTTAGGTGGGGACTCCAGAACTGAGCACAGTATTCCAGGTGTGGCCTCACCAGTGACATATACTATGGTAACAGTACCTCCTGCCTCTACTGTCGAACCCTGTACTGATGCACCCCAGGATCCCGTCTACCCTGCTGAAAGCCTTGTTATATTGACTAGTTTGTTTAAGGGAGTCACTCATGATGACTCCTAGGTCTCTTTCCTCTGATGGTGCATCCCGCGTACCCCCTCTCAATACTCTGTTAGGGTTTTTTTGTTGCCTAAGTGCATACCTTTGCACTTTCCAGCACTGCATTTCAGTAGCCAGACTCTGGATGTCTCTCTGCAACTCTCTTATTCCCTCCATGTTGTCAACCCTACCACAGAGTTTAGTGTCATATGTGAATAGGTACAACCTGCCCTAGAATCCCTCTTCCAAGTTGCTGATGAACATATTCAGGAGGACTGGGCCTAGAACTGATCCCTATGGTACTCTACTAGTACCCTGTCTTTCCTCTGATCTGACCCCATTCACCACAACTCTCTGCTACCTCCCCTCCAACCAACTCCCTACCCACTGTACAGTTTCTTTAGCTTTTTCCTGATCCCACATCTTCTTCAGCAGCCGCTGATGTGGCATTGAATGCCTTGCTGAAGTCAAAGTAGAGTAAATTTACAGCATGGCTGTTATCAACTACCTTGGTTACCCACTCAAAGAACACTATCAGGTTGGTCTGACAAGACTTCCCTGTCAAGTCTGCGCTGCTTACTATCCTGAAGTCTGTTTTTCTCCAGGTATTCCATTAAATCTTCTTTGGCTAGTGCGTCAATCAGTTTTCCTACCATTGCGGTAAGGCTGACAGGTCTATAGTTTTCCAGCTGCTCCTTGTCTCCTCCCTTGTGCAGCGAAACCACTTCCGCCACCCACCAGTCTCTGAGAACCACCCCTTGCTGCACAGTTATTGAATAGCCCATCAGCTTGCGCATAAGCCGACTCGGGTATAAACTGACCCCACCCAGTTGCTGTGTGTAAAGTTAAGAAACACTAATGACCCGCGTATAAGCCAACGCCAAGTTTATTAATTTTTTTTGCATATCAACAAATAAATAGAGTACATTTGTGAGACACCAAGTTTATTTATTTTTTATTTTGTTTTGCATCTCACCAAATAAATATGTTACATTTGCTAGTCACCAAGTGCTATTATACTTGCTGTGCTATGAATTAAATCAGTCCTCATTACAGTCGATGAGCCAGCTCTACGGACTCTGACTCAGAGAAGCCCAAAACAGCTTCGTTCTCTGCCATGGCATTCAAACAGAAGAACAAGGAAAGATCAAACAAGTAATATAACATCAAATATTACATGAAAGAGAGTGAAATAACATGTATAAGTAAACTAAAACTAAATCCCCTCCCTCCCTATCACTGTCTAAATCCGATCAGTGTCTTTAGTTTAGTGCCATTAGCCATGCAAGAAAGCACAGCAGTGAAGTGTGTTTTTTCATGACCTGAGGTTTTACTCAATACTGACTTACTACCAGAGGGGTTCACAGTGCGGTTGCAGGGGAGGTCAAAATTCATAGGGGTCTCGTCCATGTTACCGATTTGTGACAGCTCGTAGCCATGCAGCTTTCTCATTTTGATAGTGTACTGAAGAAAGCTGTCCACCTTTGCTTCCAGATCAGAGGGGAATTTTGGGGAAATTTTTGTTCCTCATCTCTCTCCTATATCTTCCCCCCTTCAATCTAAGACCATGTCTCTCATGTCCCTCCCCCTTCCCCTCCTCAACTTAAAGACCCCTTCTGTACCTGTCTTGTTTATCCCCTTCAAGTATTTAATGGTCTCGATCATATCCCCCAAATCCCTCCTCTCCTCCAGGGTGTACATATTTAACTCACTCAGTCTGTCCTTGTAGAGTCTGTCCTCCAATCCCTGGATCATCTTTGTTGCCCTGCGCTGTACCCCCTCCAATAATCTCATATCCTTCTTCAGAAACAGACACCAGTACTGCACGCAGTACTCCAAGTGAGGCCTGACTGAACAGGGGCAGGATCACCTCCCCACTTCTGGGTGAGATTCCTCTCGCAATACACCCCAGCATCCTGTTGGCTTTACCTGCTGCCTTCCTGCACTGAGCTGAGTTATTCATATTCCCTGTTATAACCACCCCTAGATCTTTCTCCTCCTCCTCCTCCTCCTCTGTGATAGCAAACTGAACCCCTCACAAGTGGTAGCTCCTCCCTGGGTTCTTTGTTCCAAAGTGCAGAACCTTGCACTTCTTCACATTAAAACCCAACTGCCATGTTTCTGACCACTCCTCCAGTTTAGTCAAGTCATTCTGTAGCCCCTGCCACCCTACTATGCCGTCCACCACTGCCCCATCTTGGTATCATCAGCAAACAAACTGATCTTACTACTGATGCCATGTGAGATATCTGCTATGAATATCCCAAAGAGCACTGGGCCCAGTACCAAGCCCTGTGGAACCCCACCTGTAACAGCCCTTGGGGATGAGAGTCCCACCACCACCACCCCCATTGCTGCCTCCCCTGCAGCCAGTTCACGATCCAGTTTACCATCTTTGTCCCCACCCCCACATTGTCCAACTTTCCCCCCAGCCTCCAATGAGGCACAGAATTGAAGGCCTTGCTGAAATCCAAATACAGGACATCCACTGCATGGCCCTTATCCAGTTCCCTCATTACTCAGTCGTAATACTCAACTAAGCTGGTCTGGCAGGATCTTCCTGAGACGAACCCATGTTGTTGACCATCCTGGAGTCCATTGTCCTCCAAAAAGGTCACCAGCCTCTCTTTCAGGATTGTCTCCATTAGTTTTCCTACAATGGATGTGAGGCTTACGTGTCTGTAATTGCCTGGTTCATCCTTTGGACCACTTTTGTGGAGGGGCACCATGTGAGCCATCCTCCAATCTTGTGGTACACATCCTGTGTCCAGGGAAGTATTGAACAGGTCCACCAGCGGCCTCACCAAGACCTATGCCACCTCTTTCAGCACCCTGGGATGAATGCTGTCTGGTCCCGGTGCCTTATCCACCCTCAGTGCCTTCAGACCCTTCAGCACCCTGCCATCTGTAATTACCTCATCTGTCATCCACTCCCCCCCCGCCCACCTTCCTCATCCCCTGAGGTAGCTGCCTGCCCTTCTTCTTCGTGAACACAGAACAGAAGTACTCATTTAGTGCTTCTGCCTGCTCCTCCCCTTTCTCCACTCACCCACCCTCCTTCCTAATCCTCACTACCTGGTCCTTGCAGCTCCTTCTCTCCCGATGAACCTGAAGAAGTCTTTTCCCCTGCCCTTGATGCCCTAAGCAACTCTCAGCTCTCTGGAAGCCCTAGGCTGCCCTGACTAGTTTGGTTACCTCCTGACTTCTTCAAATACATTTCCTGTCCCCCGATTTCTTGAACCTCCTAAATGCTGCTTTTTTGCCCTCACTCCATCCAAGACCTCTCAATTTAACCAACTTGGCTCCTTAGCCCTTCCCTTCTTGCTCTGTGTCTTGGTGCATGACCCAGTAGCCTCCATCAGCCCTAATTTGATAATTTCCCATTTTTGGCTTGCATCCAAGCATGGATTAATTCCTGCCAAATGCATTTCCAAACTTTCCCCCATCTTGCCAAAGTCATCATGTCTGAAGTCAACCACTCTGGTTCCTTTACCGGCAGCTTCCTTGCCCATGCTGAGCATGAACCACACCAAGTGGTGGTCACTCCCAGCTAGTGGGTCCTCAAACCCCCAGCTCCCTTACAGTCTCCCCATTAAACAGTACTAGGTCCAGAGTTTCATCCAACCGAGTCAGCTCAATAACCATCTGTGTCAGGAAGCTGTCCTGAAATGCTGTATAATCTTGTCTGATGTAATTTTGTATGTATTTTGATTGACCGTGGGTCGTACCTGTAAAAGGGATTATATCCCAGTGTGCTTACCCGTATACAAATAAAAATCAAATCAAATCAGAGGACTTGCTCCCTTGCATTTGAGGTGGCTGGGGTGCTCCAATCCAGTCCTGGTAGATTGAAGTCCACCGCGATCACAGTGATCCCCTTCCCACAGACCCTCCTAATCTGCTCCGCTATCTCCCTGTCCAAGTCCTCTGCTTGAGCTGGTGGCCTGTACACCAGTCCCATCTTCAGTGTCCTACTTTTTGAATCTTGGAATTGCATCCATATTGCCTCAGTTCTAGCCTTCTCCCCCTCTTCCCTTGCACACCTTATCCCCTCCCTTACATAAATCGACACTCCTCCCCCTTTCCCCTTGCCCTGGCCCTATCCTTTCTGTATATCCTGTACCCTGGGATCATCAGATCCCAATCTTGGTATTGGGTTGCGCAAGTCTCCGTGATGGCTAGCAATGTCCACCATTCCCACTGCCAAGAGAGCCTGTAACTCAGCTGATTTGTTCCACAGGCTTCTTGCATTTAGGGAGACGACCCTCCAACTTGTTCCCTTCCTTAACTCTTTTCTCCCCATCCTTAAACCCCCATGACTCTACCCTAGCACCATCCCTGCTAGCTTGGGGGTAGGCTCGACTCGCCCTCCTCCGGGTGGCCCTGCATACTCCTGCTGCACACTTGCCTCCCCCACACCTAGTTTAAATCCACCTTAGTTGCTGTGTATTCCCCCAGTCTCTGTTTAACCCCCATCCCACCTTACTCAGATGTAATCTGTCCTCTGTGAATAGGTCACTGTTGTCTCAGATGTTACCCCAGCCTCCCACTAGCCCATACCCTTTGGTTCGACACCATTCTCCCAGCCAAGAGTTGAACTTCCCTATCCTTATTTCCCTCGCTGTGCTTGCCCTGGGTACTTGGAGCACTTCTGAGAAGGCCACTGATCTCCCTGCCTCCTCACACAACTTCCCCAGTTCCTTGAACCTCTCCCTTACCAACTCGACTGTATTACCCCCCCCAAGTCATTTGTACCCAAGTGCACCACTACATGCGGTTTCTCCCTTACTCTCCTTAAACACTTGAGAATAGACTGTCCTTCCCTACCCGCTGGCATTCCAAGTACTGATTCCACCCATATTTGACTAAGCTGCTCCCCTTTACTTCCCCATCTGACCTCTTTTAGGACTGAGTCTCCCAGCACTAAGACCCCTTCCCCTTCTCACATGCTATGCTCCCTACCCCTGCTTGCTGATTTGTCTCTTCTGCTATGCCCCCATCCTCTACCCTAGTCCTGCCCCTTCCCCTATGACCCTCCCCACCTGCCAATCCTCTCCCAGCATCGTCACCCTCCTTCTCTTCCTTGCTGGGCCCATTCTTCCCTTCTGCCTCCTCTGCCTTATCCCCCTTACCCTCCCCTTTACCCCATTCCTTTCCCTTAATACCCATACCCCTGTCCCCCTCTTCTGCCTGACTGTTGCCCCTTGGGCCTTCACTAACCTCTTTTACTCCTGCCCCCTCCTGGAGAGCCCCTCCCCTAATCCACCACTGAAGCCAGCACGGTGAGCCTATTACCTGACCCTGGACTTCTACTGCTCGTTTCTCCCCTTGTACTATCCCAAGGTTTCCCTTACTGCTTCTCAAAGTTTTTGCCCTGTTCCCTATCCTCTTTTTTTCCACTGGTTCTGCACTCCTGGATCCCCAAGGAGGTGACCCTCCTGTTCCATTGATCTCCCTCATTCCCCCAAGCCTCACGAACTCCCTTCCTAGTCATTGTACCTCTGCCTCCAGACCACTCAGCCTGTGACAAAAATAGCCACCCCACAACCATTGCAACTCACTATTCTTCCCCATCCTGGTTTGTCTGCAGTCCCCCCTGCCCCCGGTACCAGTCCCCTGCCCCCTGCCACCAACCCGTCCCCTGCAGCCCTATTCTCCCCCCTACTGCCTTCACTAGTATGCAATATTGCTGTTCTTCTAGTCCCCGCACCTGTGCTCAGTTACCTCAGACCTGTTACATAACACAGAAATTACCTGAAACTGTTATAAAACCCAGAACCTTCCTGAAGTTTAGCAACAAACTAACCCCCAAAGCAGGACCTCAGCAACTAAAGGCAGGTGGAAGAGAACACAGCAATTTGAACTCAAGTTACCTGAAATCTGTTACATAGCACAGAAATTACCTGAAATTGTTATAAAACCCAGAACCTTCCTGAAGTTAAGCAGCAAAATAGCCCTCAAAGTAGAACTTCAGCAACTGAATAATATAGTGATGAAAGTGGTAGACAAGAAGTACAGGAACTCAGATATTGTAAAATATGAAAAGCAGAATGAAGATCCTCCAGCTGAAGGATAACTGTTTCATAAGACAGATCTATCTGTATGGTACTAGTAGATCCAATATATCAAGGGAAATTACATTTTTGTATAAGTCAGATTTTGTCATGGAAACCCCTGATTTCAAATCAGAGGCTCAGAAATTATCATTATTTTACTGCTGTAAGAATTTCAGTTCCAGTATCAGTGGGAAGAAGTACCGGAACTCCGTTTCTGCTGCAAAAAAGGTCCAGGAACTGAGTTCCTGTGCACTCCTGTTCACTTTCATCATGGAATATAATAGAATTAGGTTCTAAATAGTGACTTTTCATACACGCTATATCCCAAAGTGTTCTACATGGCACAACAATTCTGTGCTGGTAATGCAAAGAATGTATAATAGAACATTTCCAGTGTGAAACTTGGATGACAAGGAATTAAAAAAAAGTCTGTGTCTCTCTCACAGCTAACTCATGATCCTATGACCAGCCCAGCAATCAGGGAATAAAAAAACATCTGATCCCCTTCTCTAACTACCTGATAAGTCTAATGCCCAACCCAAACCTTCAGGGAATAAAACAAATCCCCCGACAACAACCTGACAGAACCAGTGTCCAACCTCACCCAAAAACTAAATCTGTCCCCCACCCCTCAACTACCTAAATGGTCTGATACCCAACCTGGCACATCAGGGACTAACTCCCTCCCCCAACAACCTGACAGCTCTGGTGCCCAACCCCATCTGCAAGGGAATTAAAAAAAATCTGTCTATCTCTCCCCACGACTATCTTACCTGTTCGGTGCCTAACCTGCCTATTTGGAAATAAAAAAACTGTCCCTCTCCCTCCAACTACCTGATGGGTCCCGTGCCCAACCTAGCCCATGTATTAAGCCTAATGAATGACTGGAAGAGCAGTAGCAAAGAGGAGAGTGCAAGTTAAATAGGTAGGGCAGCAAAACACTGCTCTCTCCATCCGCAGCCACTCAGGTCACAGTGAGGGGTTCAAACACTGCAAGGGGTGCTTGGGGCTGCTTCTGCACTGTTGCTGCTGCCAGCCGGTTCAGCCATCTCCAGCTCCTCCAGCCTACTGCACACCAGTGTGCCGTGTCTGTGATCCTGGTTCCACTACCCCACTCCACCTCTCTCACTCTTTTCTTCTCTCAGTACTCAATCTCAGCTCTGCACATAGGGATCACACTGCCATGCACGCTCCAATCCAACCTGCTACACAGCAGAACTGTCCACTGCCAAACCTGGCCAGTCAGGGAATTTAGAAAATCTGTCCCCCTACAGCAAACTACCTGATGAGTCCAGTGCCCACCCAGCTCATCAAGGAATTACAAAAATCTGTCCCCCTACAGCAAACTACCCGATGAGTCCAGTGCCCACCCGTCTCATCAAGGAATTACAAAAATCTGTCCCCCTAGAGCAAACTACTTGATGAGTCCAGTGCCCCACCCGGCTCATCAAGGAATTACAAAAATCTGTCCCCCTACAGCAAACTACCTGATGAGTCCAGTGCCCCACCCGGCTCATCAAGGAATTACAAAAATCTGTCCCCAACAGCAACCTACCTGATGAATCCAGTGCCCCACTTGGCTCATCAAGGAATTACAAAAATCTGTCCCCCTACAGCAAACTACCTAATGAGTCCAGTACCCCACCTGGCTCATCAAGGAATTACAAAAATCTGTCCCCCTACAGCAAACTACCTGATGAGTCCAGTACCCCACCCGGCTCATCAAGGAATTACAAAAATCTCTCCCCCTACAGCAAACTACCTGATGAGTCCAGTGCCCACCCGGCTCATCAAGGAATTACAAAAATCTGTCCCCCTACAGCAAACTACCTGATGAATCCAGTGCCCCGCTTGGCTCATCAAGGAATTACAAAAATCTGTCCCCAACAGCAAACTACCTGATGAATCCAGTGCCCCACTTGGCTCATCAAGGAATTACAAAAATCTGTCCCCCTACAGCAAACTACCTAATGAGTCCAGTACCCCACCCGACTATCAAGGAATTACAAAATCTGTCCCCTAGAGCAAACTACCTGATGAGTCCAGTACCCCACCCGGCTCATCAAGGAATTACAAAAATCTGTCCCCCTAGAGCAAACTACCTGATGAGTCCAGTACCCCACCCGGCTCATCAAGGAATTACAAAAATCTGTCCCCCTACAGCAAACTACCTGATGAGTCCAGTGCCCCACCCGGCTCATCAAGGAATTACAAAAATCTGTCCCCCTACAGCAAACTACCTGATGAATCCAGTGCCCACCCAGCTCATCAGGCAATTAAGAAAATCTGCCCCCCCTCCCCTAACTACCCAACAGGTCCACTGCCCAACATGATCTGTTAGTGATGAAAATAAACTGCCCCTTCTCCTCCACCCACCTACCTGATGAGACAATGACCAAACCATGACTATCAAGGAACAAAAGAAAAAAAAAACTCCTCTCTACAACATAACGAATCTCAAGCTCTATTCCTCCCTCTGCTGCCTGAAAGGTCTGACACCCAACCTGGCCCATCAGGAAATAAAAAATATCTGGCCCTCACCTCCAACTGCCTGACAGTTCTCATTAAATCCACAAAATCCAAATGAGCGCAAACAGTGCAGGGACGATGCAACCAGAGGACAGGCTGGTCTTACAAATTATAAACGAAACCCATAACAGTCGCACTCAGCTGGAATTGTACAAAAAGAAGGAGGTATATAGCAGCAACAGTTCTTTACTTATGATATTTCTGTAATTCAAGACTACGTTACAAGACTGATGCTTTGCTTTTTATAGTGAGATTTCAAGTACATTTCATTCGCAACTTATTCAAGGATATTACAGATTCAGTCATTACAGAGGTAGTCGTTAACGTGCATGCAGTGCATTACTACAAACAGTCCTTAGTGCAAGAGATAGCAGCAAATATTAATAGTACATCAGGTCAGTTCGTAATCAAAAACAGTGGTACAATGATGCTTGCAAATCATAGCAGACTCAATAATGTGAATCCCACAAGTACAGAGAGAAACAGCGTGGTGGCAAGGAAACCCCCCACGCTTTGCCCCACAAGGGCTTCCTCAGGAGGACTTAACCCAGTGCGTATAGTGAAGGGAGCATTACTAAAAAGCAGTACCGTTGTGTCAAAGCCATCTCTGTGGGTATTGTATAACAAAAAAATCTATAAAACTGACATTAGATGTGGTCTTCATACAACTATAATTATAAAAGTGAGACTGGTGAGACAGTATGGCCTGCTACAAAAATAAACAATGATAACATGAAAAAACAAGACCAGCTTGTTGGCACCAGCCAAATCTTGTTTTCAAGGTTGTATGAGTTCCATATTTGCAGTTTTCAGTGGCTTTCACTCTATTTTTAACTCCCCATTTCAGCCATATCCTATTACAATGCAAGAAAAACTGGCAGCACAAGTGTTATACTGCCAAAAGTAATACCACATGCTTACAGTACATGCATTTAAATTCATCCAGAATGGAGTTTCATGAGGTTCCTGACTGTCTCTTCTGCCTCATTCATAACCCTGAGACTATGTAAGCAATAATACATGAGAGGGCGTGTGGTTATTGGGTAATTATTGCACGCCCCCACATTCTGTGGGTTGGAGGCATGCGTCGTTAGCCAAGTGCCCTTCAACCACAGGGTGGGGTGGGGAAGTGCGGTAATTACTCAATAACCACAAGCCCTGAGGTGTGTTATTGCATTTATAAAATGACACCAAAAAAATTAAAACACACAAGACTAACTAAATCTTCAAATTATGAATGAAGAAATCTTCATCACTGGTAAATCGGTTCTGACACCAAACAGCTGGGTTTGCCCCATCAAAGAGGTCAAATTGGCTGGCAGGTAAGTCACTCATGACGTTAGCTGAACCTTATTTGTTTTCCCAGTTGTCACAGGTACTGAGAATTCTGAAGTAGTGCAGTTGCAAAATTTATGAGGCACTTTCTAGACCCGTGTGATTATTGGTTAGTTACTGTACCTGTGTGTTTATTGGTCAATTACCACATGGGTTCAGAAAGCTATTAACCAGTCAGATCACTGGATTTTTCTTGCTCATTTTATAATTACATTTTAGCACTGCAGTAAAGCAAGTCATCTTATAAGCACCACATGTTGTTGCGCAAGTGTTTCCCCAACAACGGCGCACAACTGGAAATAGGCAGTGCTAAAATGCAAATAGCCTTGTTGCCAAATGTATGTAGTATCACAACTGTTCCGCCATACTCAGATGTTGAGGATGTGTGCATGTTTTTCCTCATCTCTCCCAAAGAAACACTCCACTAGGGAGTGATCCTTTTTCCTGCAGCATGCATGATCTTGGGAACCTCATCTCAATGCATGAA
The DNA here is from genome assembly GCA_016271365.2 of Neoceratodus forsteri. Classification (NCBI taxonomy): domain Eukaryota; kingdom Metazoa; phylum Chordata; order Ceratodontiformes; family Ceratodontidae; genus Neoceratodus; species Neoceratodus forsteri. Next base: position 659,885,035 of record CM057456.1, on the reverse strand, counting down.
TGCTAGTGTTTTATTTTTCACAACTGCTAAACAATGCCCCCATTCACAAAGCAAGTGGTCAACCCACTCGACCACTACCTCTAATAAGCTGAACTAACACAGGCAATGATATTTGTTGCTGGTCATTAAAAACAGAAGCTTCTTGTCAGTTTCTACTCACCGTTTACTTTTGCTATAAGCACGAGGTCTTCTCCGACCACTGGTTGTTGCAGCATTTCCACAGTAACCATGTAAATGTCTCTGACCACAACTGCCTCTGATGATGTATTGCCCTGGGACACCTGATTCATGGCCCTCACCAAAATCTCTAGTGGGCCAGTCTGATTAAAGTTGGAGACCACAGTCAATGAGTCTCCAACCGTGTAATCACTGGTGTGGAAAGCCTGGGTCCCATTGAAGAACACCTCCACGCTTACGTTAGTTCCTGAAGTTACTGTGATACTCATATCAATAAAATGGTCCACTGTTATAATTTGGGGTTGGCTGATGAGAACACCCCCAATGGGGTCCTGAACAATAAATTCGGTACTGCCTAGAGCATCACTGACATTATTCATTGCCATCATATTAACTTGGTGCATTCCAGACTTCATGAATATGTATGTGGCCAGTGATGATTTACCCACTGTGATAACCGCAATAGGAGCAGGATTCCACACAAAGCTGATGTTCGTTCCTGTAACCACGGTGGCATTCACTGAAACTGTGGTACCACTCTCTATGTACCGTGGGTTTGGGCTTGAGACTTCAGCACCAGTTATAGCATCCTGGGTCTCAATCACAGTGCTAAATGTGGCATTGCTGATTGGGTTAGAACACATTACAGTGAGTACACAAAAGCCAGGGGTACTAAATCTGTATACAAGAATCCAGTCAGAAGTGTCTTTAGATAGGATAACACTATTGTCCTTTGTAATGGTCCAGTGGCACTGGGATCCAGTTTTGTCAGATGGACTATGAACAGCAAGGGACGTATTGGCGCCTGTCTGGACTGTCTTCTCCCAGAAGAGCGATGGAAAAATACTTCTTATAGGCTCATACACTTGCACTGACTCAGGGAGAGATGCTTTCTCTCTTTCTAACTCATATAGAACAGTAATGAATATGTTGAAGATGCCAACCGTGCCATAAGAATGGAAAACTTGGCTGTGTAGCAGGCACTTTTGTACTCCATAGCTTTCTGTAAGATGGAGGTGATTGAGGGTTTCGAGATCTGGTGCCTGGCCACCTAACTTGTGAGCGTGGGTGGCGTTTGGTCCAAATGAGGCCCTGAGCAGCAAGAGCTGTCGAACAGTGGTAAAAAGCTCCAACTCCAGAGTCAGATTCTGACCTACAGCAGCAATGTAACCACTTCTGGACTCAAAGGTCAGGTTAGAAAGGACTTTCTGCACCACAACCTAATAAAAGAACAAAATAATTAGGTAGCAATGTGGAAGTTTCAGTTTCAGAAGTTCATCTCTAGGTTAAGAAAACAAACAGATTTGGCAAACGTCTGACTCAAGGCTGACATAGGAAACAAGCCACTGCAGAACGGAGCTCTTATTCATGCAAAATCCTGGGAAACACCAACTTTAGGTATCAGGTTAAGCATCCAGCCATCAAGAAGACCCAGGTTCACTTTAAGACTCAGGTTTCTAATCCTGGGATGGAAAGGAGTTTGGTTTTGCTCAGTGCTATACTGCAAAGTGCTTTATGACAGACATGATCGATTGCAGTAGCCATATAGTGCACAAAGTTAAAAAGCATGATTTTGAGATATTAAATTGAAAGCACAGGGAAATTAGGACAGAAAGAAATTGGCATTTACACCGTGCCCTTTCATACATGCCTGTAATTATCCCAAAATAATTTACAATCCATGAACAGTTCTGTCATCCATTAAAGAGGGGATATCGCTAACCTTTACAATAACAGTACATTAAAAACAAGGACCAGCAGATCCCCAAAAAGTATCGCACCAACATTTAGATTTATATGTTGCTTCATTTAGAAGTTCAGGCGAGGGAAATAGAACACCCAGATGGGGGGAGGGGTGACTCCGATCAGACTGCTATGAAATTGGAAAATGCCTCACAATCACAGATCAACAGACATCATTGAGCCGGAGTAAGAGAGTAGGGCCCACTCACCAGGGATATCATACATCCTATGATAGCAAATTGGGTCATGCAGGACTGCAAATCTAGAACTGTTTGATGAGTTCTTGTGTTTTTTCATTTTGCAGTTCAGTACTTAAAAAGGTATAGTAGTTAACAAATGGAATAATAGCTCACCTTGGATGCATGGCTATCACAAACTGGCCGAACATACTTGTATAACATTATCATATAACTCCAGAAGCCCTATCATAAGGCACTGCCAGAAAATTGATGCATGAAGAAATATCTGGGCTAATGTAACCACAGCCTGTGGACGTAATTATTTTCTTTTAATTAGGAATGTCTCAGTATTAATGCTGGTCCAGTGCCTCTTGGCACAAATGTATTTCCAACTAATTTTACAGGTCCTGTGATATAAACCAATGTACTCACCACATTGATGGTTTTCTGAGTCCAGTTATACATATTGGATACATTCACATGCACTTGGAAAACTCCTTCACTTGCAAATATGTGATTCTAAAGAAAAAATAAGCAGTTGTTAGAATCTTAAACCAAAGTCTTTAAAGTAAGGTTGCCCCAACGGCATAGTGGTGAAGGCACTCACCTTCCATTTGTGGGGCCTGCAGTTTGATTCCCAGGCCCTGCTCCAAATCGGGAGCAGCAGGACAAGAAGGGGCAGTCTGACAAATGCTTGCTCATCTCCAGGGAAGGTGTTTTGTAGTCTTATTGGTGGACAGCCTGATGGATCCCCACTCATCTCCATGGAGGGCTACCTGTAGTCCTTGTGGAATGGCTGACCTCTGTGACCTAGTAAGATGGAGAACCATTCTGTGCAGAACCTGACTTAGTTACACCTCCAGTATCCACATTGGGGTTCTCGAGGGAGCCCACTGTTGTGAAGGTGCTGAGATGCCACAACTGGCCCCGCCCTTGATGTTCTCTCCCATTTACAGTGCATTGGGGATAAACCCGCTGTAGTAACAGGCACCGCTGCTGAACCATTTGATCAGTCTTCTTCACCTAGTCTGCACCATTCAAAACACTGTGGTGTGATAATGGCAGAAGAGAGGGCAGACTAGCATGGGCTCAATGCAGTGGTATTCCATCACACTTGGTCAGACAGTGAACCCTCACATAACCCCAACTGCACAACTGGACATGAGTGGACTGACAAGATCCCTTACAAGGCAGGTAAGCTGTGAAGGAGTAAGGTGGAGGTGTGAAGGGGATGGGGTAGTACAAAAAAGTAAAAGCACCCAGCTGGGGCCACCTGCTAACTCATCAGTTCCAGAAAACTGGTTCTGGGAGCAGACCAGGGCCCTGTCCACACTATGCCTCTGTAACGTTACAGAGTGCCCAAACTGTTACCAAAATGGTTTGTGTTTACACCTGTAACGTTACAGAAGGCATTTTTGTAATTGTTGTTGAAACCACATATGAGGTGGTTTCAACAACAGTTATGAAACCGGTTACGCCTCGGTAACGTTACCGGGCAAAGTGTGGATGTGTGGTAATGGTCTCCATGCGGGGCCCATAGCACAGTGTGAGCTGCATCCTGGGAACGGGTGCCGCCGTAACGGTCGCCCGGCACCTCTAGTGTGGACCGGCGGTACCGGTCCCATAACGGACACCGCCACAATGTGGACACACTGCACCGCTCCCCGGCCATAACGGATTGCATCCGTTACCGGGCCGGAGTGGTATAGTGTGGACAGGGCCTCAAGGTCACAAGGAATGTGTGGCCAAGCTGGAGATAATTCTGCTGATGGTAATGCTCCTCAGCCTGGGGAGTGGATGGCGCTACTTCTGACACTGCAGCATTCTCTTTGGTGGGCCTGACTTCTGACCAGGGACACTGCTTTGGCATCTGAGGTCACTAGATGGTTATGGGTGCCATTTAGTGGCTAGAGGGTGGAAGGAGAGCAAGAGAAAATGAGAAAGAATCCCCCCACCGAGGCAGTTAGGGTGATGGCCTTGAAAATCCTCAGGCCCCACATCATCGAACCAGCCACCAAAAAGGTTGGCATAGGCTACTGATTGATGAGGCTAGGGAGTTGTTCTGGCCTGAGAAGGTTGACAAGATTCAGTGGAGGGAGGGGAGAAAATGTATATGAAAAAATTCCAGTGTGGTGGCACTGGCAGAGTGTATTGTGCTTCCATGAAGGAGACATAGGTTTGCAACATGGCCCAAGTCCCGCACCCTGGGCTGTTGAAGCCTAAGGCATGCTGCACAGGCAGTGTGTTCAGGCTTAAGGAGGCAGGGCTGAATCAGGCCCACTCCTGTAGCACCACCTGTGGATAGAGGAAGACCTTGACATTGTGATTGACCACAGAGTGTCAATCCCACCACCACCTCCATGACAGTACAGCATGGGATGGCAGAATGATGCGAATGCATCAAAATAAGACGGTGGAACTTAAGGGGGGAGAAAAAAAACACCATGGCTGCTGAATAATGGCCAGCCCCTGCCTGCCACATTACTGAGCCCTCTTCCCCTGCCCTAGTATGTAACATGTATGTTTTCAAGGCCATTAAGAGCTGGCAGTTTTGGCCCTGCTATGGGGGAGGGGGAGAGAGGGTAACAGTCTGGATTGGCTGTGTGGAGACACAGAGCAGTGCTCTGACAGGCAACAGATGGGGAAACAGTGGCCTTACAGAGGAGTAGAGCAAACAGAGGTTGGTATAAATAGTGAATTTAAAAGCCAAATTTGTGTCCAATACTGGTTCGTCTCTCTCCCGCCCTGTCTCCCCTCTTCTATTAGCATCCCCCCTCCTCCCACTCCCTCAGATCTCAGGACACACGTACCCTAGCCATCCCACACAATTCAACTTCAGCTGGCCAATCAGCTTTCTCGTAACATTTCCCTAAACTCTGAAACCAACTGCTTTTTCAAATTAGACACTCCTCCAGCCCCCACTCCCTCTCTTCCTCCCTATATAACTTCTTCTCTCCTAACTGCTCCTGCTCCTAATTTGTTCTACCCTCCTCTCCACCTCCTGCCCCCCTCGATCCATTTAACTTTGGCTTGGCCTCTGACCTCTCCACCACCTCCTCCTGACTGCATATTTACCTACTGACCGTGTATCCTTTATATGCTAGCACTTCATCTCCAGCACTTACTCCAATTGTAATCAATGTATATTTTATGTCTTGTTCCCTTGTCAGTGTACTCATATCCTAAATTGTTTGTATAATCTTATACTGTAATTATTGTTCTGCTCTGTAATGCACTGTACTGTGTTTGTTCCTCCTGTCCCCTAATCCCCCCAGGATGCACCGGTAGACAAGCAATTGTATTTTGCTCAGTGTGCCTTTCCTGGTGAAACATTTCAATAAATAAATAAATAAAATCAGTTGCAAAGGTAATACAATTTGTAGAGCGTGTGGCTGGCCCAACAGCCTAATGGAAGGTGCATCTGTCTTTTAAATATGGCAGACATGGGCTCATGGCCTGAGCCTGGAATCCCTAACCAGGTTTGGAAGGGTTATAGCCAAGGCTCCTGGAATTCTGCGGTTCTGCAGTTGCAGAATTTGCATCATGCCGCAGAATATATATAGTGCCACAGAATTCATTGTTTTTGGTGAATTTTCATATAAATATATTGTTTTTCCATAGTGTCAGGCTTTCTTTCCTAGCTCGTTTATCCTGAAGCCCCTCCTCTATGCTCAGCATATGATATAATTGATGACATCACATCATATTTATCCAATAACAGGACTGCATTCTGCCAGAGAAATGAATAAATCATGCTGCAGAAATCAGAAAATGCTGCCGCAGAAGTCAAGGAGCCCTGCCGCAGAAATCAGAAAATTATGCCACAGAATACCAGGGGTCCTGGTTATAGCACTTGTTGCATGACTGGGTCATGTGAGAAGAACACTTCATACCTTTCCCTAACATGTGATGTGTCTTTGTGACAAGCCCGGTACAACCTTGTTTTCTTTTCACTGTATCTATTTGTTACTATAATCTGACAGCATCTTTGCATGATATTTGTGACTGTAATGTGATTTTATCTTTGTACTGTATCTAGTTGTCACTACAATCTGATTGTATCTTTGTACTCTAGCTAGTGTTTACTTAAGCAATAAGGCACAACAGGGTGTGGTATATCATGGGATATCGTCATGCCTTGAGGGGTTGGGCACGAGAAGTGACGATATCCCATGATATACCACACTCTGGAGTGACTTATTGATATTATGAACAGAGTTTGAAGTTTTATAAATAAAAAAAATAAAACAAACAGGTTTTAAAATGTTTTATGAATGAGTTTTTGGGTGGTGTAGGAGTACATTTTGAAAATAGTTCTCAGAGAGTAAAGAGCAAAGTGGCTGGAGGTGCCGGAACTTTTTTGAAGCCGTGATGATGTAGCCCGATATCATCATGGCTTCAAAGAGCTCTCAGCCAATCAGATTCCTCTATTTATGATCCTCGGTTCATAATAAAATTTATAAAATGGCAGGGTAAAATTATGTAATCTGATTGGCTCTTATTTATGTGTAAAATATGGTTTACACATGGGTAAAAAAAGGACTGCTTGGCAGTGAAGAATCTGCAACACAGATCAATGGGCATTTGGAACATAGGCATTTCAGTTAGCCCTCTACTGACAGAGCTGATCGTCCACCACAAACATGGCTGCTACCTTTACACTGTAAAAAAATTTCAACTGGGCCCTAAAAATAAAACTACCTTAAATAAAAAAATAAAACAAATGAATTAAATGCTGTTTCCCTGATTATCACACTCTCCTTACGTTCATAAACAAATTAGAAACAATAAGTATTGTTTATAGTTTTCACTACAACTGTTCCTTTGCTGACAGTCAGAAATCCCCCTTCTGTCTAATTGCTTATCAGGGAACTCTCATCTTCTTGCCCTGACAGTGAGATAACTGAGTCTGTGGCTGTAACATAGAGAATAAAGTATGGGGTGGTGTGTGTAATGAGATTTTACACACACCCGAGGAGTTGGATGGCATATAAACCCCGAGGGTGAAGCTCGAGGGGTTTATCCAGGCATCCAACCCTGAGGGTGTGTGTAAAATTCGAGTTTACACACACCACTCCATATTTAATTTTTTATAATTGCTGGGTTAGGCTTTTTCGCCACAGCCAATTATATAAAATAAACGGTCTGGTGCGGCTGCGGTCTGGATGATGTTTAGCCGAGTCCTCGGTCGCTTAGCAGCAGTTTACTTTTTCTTGTTTTGTTGTCCCCTTTATGGTGTGATTTTTATTAGAAGTTTTTTTTTTTTAATAGTTACTTACCGCCTAGAGATAGTGGTGGTGGTGCGGTTTCGATCAACTAAGAAATCTGGTGGCGAGCAGTGAAAGCTTGGAAGAGCTGTAGGTTGGGCATGCGCATAGCAAGGGAAACCGTGCGAGTGTTTGCCGTTATAACTGCTCTTTTATAATGGCAAATTATGCCACGGTTTCCCTATGGGAAAAAGCCTAACCCAGTTATTATAAAGGCCTTTGTTGTCTCTGTGTATAGTGTGTTGGGAGAGAAACATTCTGCCAGTGGAACTGAGCAGAATTTTGAATCCATATATTCCACGGTAAACATTCCATATCTTGAATGTGCAGAACAACAGGGAAAAAAAAAACAGGAAGAAGAAAGCAGGCAATAATACAATGACATCATCAATGACATCACTTGCAGTGTGTGGAAGGATTATTTTATCACAAATGCACAAAGTAAATCTATTTTTCTACATATAAACATGCTTCTTCCAGTAGTCAAAAGTAAAAAAAAAAAAAAGGAGTCAATTTTAGTAAGGGCATGCAGACTAGGTTGTAAACATACCTTTACAGCACAGCCAGCAGCTGAAGTCACTCGGCTGTTGGCCTCGTGCCTTACTACGCCCCTAGCCATGCTGTAAAATATGGCTTACACACACCCCTTTGTGCCTTATTGCTTACATGTCTGCATCTTTGCACAGGATCTACTTGTTGCTGTAATTTAATTGCCTCTGTGTACTGTATCTGTTTTTTACTATAGGTTGCTCTGTACTGTACTCTGACTCTTTGTACTGTATCTGTTACTGTAATTTGATTGTATTGATGCACTGTATCTATCTCTCACTGTAATTTGATTGCATCTTTCCACTGTATCTGTTTGTTAATTTAATACATTTGTATCTTTGCATTATAACTATTGTTTCACTATGATGTTTGTGTCTTTTCACCGTATCTATTTGTTACTGTAATTTTGATTGTTTCTGTACTGTATCTGTCACTGTAATTTGATTGCATTTGTGCACTGTATTCATTTGTCACTGTAATTTGATTGCATTTTTGCACTGTATCTATTTGTTGCTATAATACATTTGTATATTTGCACTGTATCTGTCACTGTAATCTGATTGTCTCTGTACTGTATCTGTCATTGTAATTTGATTGTTTCTGTGCATTGAATACATCTGACACTGTAATTAGACTGTGTCTTTGCACTGTATCTGTTGTTGTAATACATTTGTATCTTTGTACTGTATCTATTTTTCACTATATGTTTGTATCTTTTCACTGTATCTATTTGTTACTGTAATTTGATTGTATCTGTGCAATATATCTGTCACTGCAATTTGACTGTCTTTGCATTGTATCTATCATTGCTGTAATACATTTGTATCTGTGCACTGTATCTATATTTCACTATATGTTTGCATCTTTTCACATATCTATTTGTTACTGTAATTTGATTGTCTCTTTGTATTGTATTTGTCCCTGTTATTTGACTATATCGGTGTACTGTATCAATTTGTCACTGTAATTTGGTTGTCTTTGTATTGTATTTATTTGTTGCTGTACTATGTTTGTATCTTTGCACCGTATCGATTTGTTACTCAACTGGTATGTTTGCTATGTATCTATCTGTTACTGTAATTTGATTTCTCTTTGCACTGTATGTTACTGCAATTTAATTATCTTTGTACTTTATCTGTTACTGTAATTTGACTGTCTTTGTACTTTACTGTAATTTGATTGTATCTTTCTTTGCACTGTAAATTCTACTATAATTTGATTGTACTGTATCTATTTGTTACTGTAGTTTGTGTTTTTGTACTGTATCTGTCACTGAAATTTGATTGTCTCTTTGTACTGTACTTATTTGTCACTATAATTTGATTGCCTGTACTGTATCTAGTTGTTACTTTGAGAGAGAAAGAGAGAGAGAGAGAGTGTGTGTGTGTGTGTGTGTGTGTGTGTGTGTGTTTTCATCTCCCTTGGGCCTTCATGAAAACAAGATGCTCGCTCTACAGGAAGATACCATCAGGCAGGAAAAGCTGAGTTCTGTATTGTTATATTGAGTTTGTTTGTAATATGTGGTACATTCTGCTGTGGGGGCTGTGTGTGTGGGATTCAGGAGGGGGGGAGCACCAGGGGATGGGCTGAGGACCAAGACCAGGCTGAAGAAGGGATGTCAGTGACTGAATTCCAGTGCTATAGGTGGTCTGAGTGGATTACTTGACTACAGCCAGCCAGTAGGGTGGCTGTAGTTCCTATTAAATACCCAGAGATCCAAGCAGCCCCTCTTGTAGGCAACCCTGAAGCACAAATGCCAAGAAACAGGAGAGCTGCACTAAGTGGTATCTGGGGGCCTCGGCAGAATGTCTGCAGGTGGACTTCAGGCCACAGGTCATGTTGCTCAAAGAAGTGTAGGTAAGTGTGAAAGGAGGTGGGGAGGCACCAGAGGGCAGACTGAGGAATGGAGGTTGGCTGCCAAATTCTGATGCTATTGGCAGTTCTAGCAGACCACTTGACTATAGCTAGCCAACAGGGTGGCTGTAATTTCTATAAAATACCCAGCGGTCCAAGCAACCCCAAAGTGTAAGTGCCAAGAAGCAGGAGTGTCCAACTGGTGTCTGGGGGCATTGGCAGAACGTCCACAGGGAGGACCCCAGGTCACAGACCACACTGTTAAAGAAGGGTAGGTAAGTGTAAAAGGAGGGCAGAAAACACTGTGCAGGGTTGGAAGGGGTTGCAGATTGCTGGGGTTGCAGCTGATCCCTATTTGGGTCATCTTTTAAATATATAACTTATTAAGGGTGCGCCAGAGAGGGCAGCTGGCTCCCATCTGGGAACAGCCCACAAAGGTTACACAGGCAAGGGAATGCAGCTGGTCCTTGTCTAGGATCATCTTACATTTGTACTGAGGTTCAAGGAAGCATAAGGAAGAAAGCATATCTAAGTACAATAATAAGGAAGGGCTAACAAAGTTAATAATGTGGAGAGGCGGCATGCAGTGGGGGCAAGGTGAAGGAGGTAGAGTGGTGAAGTACAGGGTGTGTGGGGCGGCAGTGTTTCTGGTAACTTTCTGGGAGGTGGGGGGATGTCTGTTTTATCATCATATTAGGCAGATGAGGGCAGATGTTTGGCAGCTGAGGCACAAGACAGGTGTATTTGAAGTGGGGACGATTTGTAGGGTAACAATGTGAGGGGCACTGGGACCACAGGGTTTGGAGGCAGGTAAGGGGGAGTGGGTAAGAGTGGAACCAAGGCAGGGAGGGGGACCTAGCTAGGGGGGTAAAAGGGAACAGGAGACGAGGAAAGGCCCCATGGTCCCCCCTTTCCCAACAGGAGAGAAGGCCAGGAAGGGGAGTGGATAATAGTAAGAGGGAAAAGTAAGGCAGGAAGGAGAGGGGTCCTGTGGGAGCATCTTCGGGAATGCCAGTGAAGAACAGATTCCTTCCATTGGACTGGGGGGACACAGTGCCGGTAAAGAAAGGGCCAGAGAGAGGGAAAGGGTTTGAGGAGTTGGGGGAGGGGAGTCAAGATAAGAAGGGAGAAAGGGTAAGAATATGTAAGTAAGTAATTAAGTAAAATATTTTTATATGGCTCCCACACCCGGAAGCTCTGGGTGCTTTATAGGTAATTAAAACCAGGGTTAAACAGTTAACATATAAAATATGTAAATACATAATAAATTAATAAATAAATCAGTCATATTAAAATCAGCAAAAACTTTCTGAAAATGATAAGTCTTCAGGACCCTTTTAAATGCCTCCACCGATGGGCCTCCCTCAAAGATTTTGGCAGCGAATTCCAGAGGGCTGGGCTGGCCACCTAGAATGAGCAATCTCCTGAGGTTTATAGCCTGGCCCTGGGAACCACTAGGAGGACCTCAGTGGAGGAGCGGAGGGAACATACCAGGGTGGCAGGTGTAAGAAAATCCGACCGGTAGCCAGGGCCCAAGTCATATAGGGCCTTATAGGTGAGCAAGCCCACCTTGAAGACGATCCTCCACCTGACAGGTAGCCAGTTCAGATCACACAGGGCCAAGGTTACATGCCATGATAAGACCTAGGCACTAGCAGCAGCAGGCAGAGGTTCCCTCCATTGACTCCAAAGTACAGAGTGTTACAGTTGTCCATCCTGGATGTCACAAAGGCATGCACCGGTGAGGGCAGGTCTTCTGGCGGAATCAAGGGTTTAATCTTACCAATGTTCCTAAACCACTTCGGACAACAGACAACACCTGGGCATTAAGTGTCAACCTGTCATCAAGGATGACGCCCAGATTTCTCACCTTGAGGGATGTCAAGTCAAGTCATATTTATTTAAAAAGACGCCCAATCCCAAAGGCTCTGGGCGCCGCATAATAAAAAGGAGAAATAGAAACATTTATAGCATTTCATGCCATATAAATACATAGAAGAATAGAACACATATACATAGTCAAAATCAAACCCCAATGCCATTAACGGGGTAGATCCCAGGACCAAAACTGTTACTGCCCCTGAGGCACTCCCCTCACACCAGTAACCGGGCTTAATCACCAGCACCTCTGTCTTTTTGGAGTTCAGCCTCAGCCAGTTAGAGAGTTAGAGGACATCCAATCCTGGATTTCGGCCACGCATTTATTCAGCACTTCAACTGTGCCATTCGTTCCAGGGGCAAATGGCATATACAGCTGGGCATCAACTGCACAGCAGTGAAAATTCAGACTATAATGTCTAATGAGCTTACCCAGAGGCAGCATCTACACCGCAAACAACATCGGCGAAAGGATCGAGCCTTGAGAAACTTCACATGACAGGGACTTTGAGGAGGAGGAGAAATTCCTCATCACCACTCGTTGCCTCCTGTCCGAGAGATAGGACTCAAACAACTGGATGACAGTTCCAGTGAGTCCACAATACACTCTAAGGTGATCCAAAAGCAAGATGAGGTCCACGGTGTCAAACACTGGTGAGAGATCGAGGAGGACGAGAATTGACTGTTCCCCTCTATCCCTCACCCTGAGGAGATTGTTTTGCACCTGAACCTATGCCATCTCTGTGCTATGCCTAGCTCTAAATCTGGACTGGAATGGATCATTGATGTCAAAGGCCGCAAGGTGTGCCTTGAGCTGCAGAACCACCACTTTCTCAACAACTTTACTTAAAATGGGATGTTGGAGATAGGTCTATAATTCACCAGGACTTCAGGATCAAGCGATGGTTTCTTCAGAAGGGGAACTACCAATGCCTCCTTCAAAGCATCGGGGAAGAGCCCCTCTGAGAGTGAACACTGGACTATCCCGGGGAACACTGGACCAGTGGCCTCGGTACATCCCACTAGAAGATGAGTTAGGCCAGGGTCCAGTTCACAAAAGGTGGGTCACAGCTTCAAAATCACTTCAACGACCTCAGCCACCTCCACCAGCAGACACTCCCCCCTACAGACAATAGGAGTACTCCTGATCCAGCCAGGCCCACCAATGTGAGTTCAGGTGAGAGGTGGAGGGTAGATTTTACAGGGAAGGAGGGTGGTGGGCATGGGAGAACAACGGGATAGGCAGGAGAAGGGGCAGAAGGGGAGGGAAAGGGCCAGATCGGGAAACAGAAGGAGAGATAGGGGATGTGCCAGTGGGAGGAAAGGTTTAGGAGAGGGGAACGGGATAGCTGGTGTAGAGGGTCAGGAGGGAGTGCAGGAGGGATAGGAGGGAAAGGTGGAGGTGGATGGGACTAGACAGTAGTATGGAAAGAAGGGAAGAAGGGCCCAGGATGAGGGGATAGGGTGGAGATTGTTGGGGGATTCAATTGTGAGTGGGATGAGATGGGGGAAGGGCCAAATGTAGAAGGACAGAATGCATGCCAAGAATGATGGCAGGGAGTGTGGGACCTCTAGTAGCACAGTACGTGGGACAGGGAGGAGGAAAACCTCACATTATAAGGCTCCTGAGCATGAATGACCTTGCAGGGTGAGAGGTGGGGTAATGCATGAGAGGTTCAAGGAGCTGGGGAGAATCTGCAGGATAGAAGGGAAGTCAGTAGCTTCTTGGAGGTGCTTCCAGTCCCGAGGGCTAGTACGGCAAGGAAGTTAATGATTGCTAAATAGAACAAAGGGCTTAGTGAGTTGTGAGTTGGAAGGATATGGGTGCACTGGTGGTTGGGAGGAGACATTGGATAACAAGGACCTGTATATACCAGACAGTTACACTTAAGTAGAAAGGGCACAAGGGTCCTGAAGGGAAAGCCAGTGGACTTTATGATTAAAAAGCTAAATTGAAACTGATGGCAGGGGGAGACAGCAGGGTGAGTAGCACCTTTGGTCACCTGGTGAAGAATGCCAATAGACCTCCCCCAAGCAAGACAACAGAAGGAGGGGAGGGATGGGAGAGGTGAGGGAAGAAGAGAGGGACCAAGGGAAGAGGGGGATAGAATGAGACTGGTCAGGAACAATGGGGGGGGAGGTCCAAAGTCATGGTGGTGGAAGGTGGGATCTCTAAATGCCAGAGGTCTGGGGAACAGAATAGCAGAACTACAGTCACTGTTGGCTGAGGGAGAGGTGGACATTGCGGCCATCACAGAGACTTGGGCCAGCACAAAACCATGACTAGGATCTAGCAGTTGCCGGGTATGAAATGTACAGAAAGGATAGAGGGATGGGAATTGGGGAGTGGCACTGTAAGTGAAGGAGGGGATAATCTGCATCAGAGAAGAAGATACGGAGGGCAATCCTAAAGCTTTGTGGGTACAGATCCAATTCATGAAAGGCAGGAAGCTAAGAATAGAGGTGGTCTATAGGTTGCTTTCCAGGATGAGCAACTGGATAGGGTATTGTGGTCCCAGATCATAGACATGTCCAGTAAGGGGAAGGTAGTAATAAATCTGGGGAACTTCAGTCTACCTGGGGTGGACTGGAAAATCCCTGCTACCTCCTACACTAGTGAATAGGTACTGCTGGATGCTTTCCAGAGTGCCTTCCTGATTCAAGGTGTCATGGAGCCAAGTAGGGAGAAGGCTGTCCTGGATCTGATCCTGTCCAACTGTGCACATGTTCAGGATGTGATGTGGATGCCCCGCTAGCAGGATGTGATCACCACACAGTGTGGCTTCACCTGGACGTGGGCAGAGGGATGGTCAGGACCAAAATGAGGGTATTGAAGGGCTGACTTTGGCAGGATGGGAGAAATTCTGCAATGACACCTTGAAGGGATCAGAGAAGGGTTGGACATAGAATAGAAATGGGCCATAATAAAGAAGGGATTGATGGAGGCCACTAGTGGGTGTGCCAAAATCAAAAGTAAGAAAGCTAAGGCCAAAAAACCCAGCTGGTTCGGCAAGGATGTGGCAAAAGCAGTAGGGGACAAGTGGGCAGCCTTTAGGAAGTACAGAAGGAGGAGGAGGAGGATAGGGTGGACTACGCTAAGTCGCGGAGGTGAGCAGGATGGTAAGGGAGGCAAAGACCATGTGGAGAGGTACAGCTGCTCTCGGGGCCAAAGGAGCAAGAAAAGGCCTGGGGTATAAGGGAGAAAAGAAGCATTAGGGATGAGATTGTAAGGCTAAACAAGCATTTGTCAATGTCGAACGTTTGATGCCTGCTAAACAATTTTTTTGTTTATAATGTTTTGACCCCAACTTTTGAAAAGACTTGTTTTAGGATTCGCCTTATAGGCATGACATGTACCATTTACAGTATATTGGTCAAAATGTCATTTCTCACCAGAGATCCGAAAACACAACTCGTGCAGGATTTCAAAAATGACATATGTCATGTTTATGAGGTAATGTGCAAAAATTGCTATGTTGAAAATTTGGGGTCAAAATACTGAAAATTACCATAGTTATGAGCCTGCATTCATAAATTCTAGCATAGGCTCATAACTGTGTTGATTTTAACATTTTTGCTCCAGATTTTCAACACAGCCTTCTTATGACCCCACCTCATGAACAAGTGCAGAAAAAATGTTCAACTCCTGCCTGAAAATTGATTTTGTGCAGCGACTGTGAAACCACCTTTTGGGATTTGATAACACATTTTGGCCAGGATTTAAAAAATGACAGCTGTCACATTCATGAGGTGCTGTGAACAAATGGCTATGTTGACAATTTGGGGTCAAAATATTGAAAATTACCAAAGTTATGAGCCTGTGTTTGCAAACGTCAATGTAGGCTCAAAACTTTGTTGTTTTTTAATATTTTTACACCAAATTTTCAACACAGCCTTCTTATGACCCCACCTCATGAACGATAATGGAGAACATTTTCAACTCCTGTCCAAAAGGTGATTTCACGCAGTGACTGTGAAATCACCTTTCAGGACAGATTTGTCTATTGTTACTTTTATTGTTTATGAGGTGGTGTCCCAAAAAAGGTATGTTGGAAATTTGAGACAAAAATGGCCAAGTTATGCTACTAAGTTCAAAACCCCATTGAAATACATTGAACTGCATACCTGATTGGTCTGGCGTTGAAGAGTGAAGACGTGTTTGTGGTCCAGAGAGGATTATGGGGTTGGACACCCCTGGTGAGTGAGGGCTTTGGGGGTAGGGAGGTGGGTGCTGAGAGGAGGGTCGGTGGGGGAAATAATAGCGTAACAGACATCGATGGATGTTTTCTTTTTATGGGGTTAAAAAAAAACATTGATGGACAGATTCCATTCTGACACTGTGATTGGGCATCCCAGTGTTGGGCTTCTTTGAGAAAGGTGGTGGGTGACCTGCAGGGGAGGGGAGTGTCAAGAGAAGTGGTAGCAGGGTGGGCCTCGCTATGCTTAAATTAAAAATAAAGATGGGAAGGCCAGGTGAGCCACATGGAGGCGACAGGTAGAAAGTAGCAGTAGTGATGGTGGGCACCCGCTCCATATATATATATATATATATATATATATATATATATATAGACACACATATATAAAGATGGGCAAGGGTGGGTGGGCGGATGAGCCACCTGAAGGGAGTCAGAAAAAAAAAAGAAAAGCATTTGAACTAGGGAACAGTGGTCCTCGAGGGACTGACATGCTGCTGGCATTGACAGCAGATCAGCTGCTTGTTGACCGTCCAGCTTCATGTAAATCAAAGGACTGAAGCCCTCTGACTGGTGCAGCTTTAGGTTCTTTGAAATACATGAAGTTTCAGCCCACCAAGCAGCGAGTGATGTCAAGATCACAGTGCGTGGTCACTGGTGTACACTGCCAAGCCCATGCTATCTTCAACTGCAATGGGCTCGGCAGTGACATGCCCCCGCAATCTGCTTTCACCAAAGCAAAAAAGTTGGTGCACAGGTGTGCATCAAATGTAAAAAGGAGGGTAGATTGGGCAGAGAGGAGTGAAGATAAGGGGGAGGTGTTTCACAGGTCCCTCTCTTCAGTCTTTACTCAAAGAAGGATGGACCAGTAACACAAGAGTGGGGGTGAGGACTGGGGGTCACAGATGGTGAAATTCAAGCAGAGTACTTAAGGGCCTAAGGCCCCTAAAGGTGGACAAATCACTAAGGCCAGATGGCATGCACCCGAGGGTCCTTTAACACCTCTCTGGAGTCTGAAAACGTGCACCAGGACTGGCGACCAGTGCATATGGTGCTTCTCTAAAAGAGGGGGCTGAGGGACAAACCAGGGAACTACAGACCAGTCAGCCTGAGCTCAGTACTGGGTAAGCTGATGGAGACCATTCTGAAAGAGACCCATCAGCTTTCTGAAGAAAAATGGGCTCCAGGATGAGAGGCAGCATGGGTCTGTGTCAGAGAGGTCCTGCCAAATTAACCTAACTGAATTCTTCGATTGGGTCACTAAGACAGTGGACACAAAGGCCAGGTGGTTGATATCTTCTATATGGACTTTTAGCAAGGCCTTCAATTCAGTGCCAAGCAGGAGACTGATCAGGTAGCTAGAAGACCTGGGGGTTGGGGTCAAGCTCATGAGACGGATCAGAAGCTGGTTGCAGGATAGAAACCATGGGTAGTAGTTAAGGGAGAATTCTCTGAAGTGAGGCCTGTGACCAGTGGAATCCCACATAGCACAGTGCTTGGCCTGATGTTGTTTAACATCTTCATAACTGACATCATGGATGGGATCAAGGGTAAAATCTGCCTGTTCACTGATGACATCAAGCTCAGTGGAAGGATGGACACGGAGGAGGGAATACAGGAATTCAGGAGGACCTGGTTAGGGTAGAAAAGTGGTCTACCATTTAGCAGCTGGAGTTTAGTGCTAAAAAGTGCAAAGTTATGCACGTGGGGACAAAGAATCTGGGGACCAAATACTAGTTGGATGGAGTGCAGTCAGCCTCGTCAGAAGAAGAAAAGAACCTGTGAGTAATTATCGCAAGTGACCTTGAAACACTCTGCGCACTGCAAAAGAGCAGCAGCCAAACTAAATCAGATGCAGGGCTGCAAAGCCTGGGGAATTACTACCAAGAAGGTTCAGGTCATTCTGCCACTGTACAGGTCACTGGTAAGCTCACACCCAGAGTAAAGGATGCAGTTTTGGTGCACATATCTTAAGAAGGATATCAACTAGCTGGAGATGGCCAGAGAAGGGACAACCAAGATTATCCAGGGCCAGCAGGGCAACACCTATGAGGAGAGGCTCAGGGGACCCAACATGTACTCTCTTGAGGACAGAAGGGAGAGGGGAGACATTACTGAGACCTTCAGGTACCTTAAGGTTGTTAACAGAGTGAGCACTGAGGGCTTCATCAGCCTTAGTGGCAACAAGGCCACTTAGGGGAACAACCTAAACTTGGTGGGTGGAAGGTTCATGAAGGAGACAAGGAGTCACTTTTTCACCAAGAGGGTGGTGGCCAAGTGGATTGAGCTGCCAGAGGAGCTAGTAGCCCTAAAAACGGTGGACAGCATCAAGAGGGATTGAGAAAGGGTGAGAGGAAAAATTGCAGGTAGAAGGAGAGAGTTGTAGAGAGAGATGGGGGAGTGAGGGAGGTCAAAAGGTAAATGAGGGGAGGCGGGGCAGTTCCCTTTGTAAATGCACAGGAAGCTGCAAAATTGAGTAGACTAGACAGATCATTAGGCCTTTATCTGCAGACATGCTCTCATGAAGCTATTCTGGTGAGAAAAATATTTATGTTTTGAATCTTCAGAAAAATCAGAAAAGGGGACATTTTTGAGATTCCAGAGAGACAGTGAAGTTCATCATTTGAATTATGTATGCTTTATTCATTTTTTTATTTCATGATTGCTGTCAGAGAAACGCACATTGAGACGAAGCTCGTTTCCAGGTTCATCCCAGAGCAAAGGGAGGTTAAGTGATTTGCTCAGGGTCACACAGTACGCATGTGGTGTTTGTGGATTTCAAGCCCAGGCCATCATTGTCCCTTGTACTTACGTATTTCCAGCACTGAGCAGAAGTGTTCTCAAATACCAATCTAGACAGCACAGCCCCATTCCATTCCATTGTACATCAGTATCTGTTAGTTCAAAGTACCTGCATCATGATATGATTTACCTATTTTACTCAGACAGTTCCTGTGTGCTACAGCAGTTAACATGGCTCTTTCGCCTGGAGGCAGTATAGTGCAGTGGTTTAGGGCTCTGAGCTGCAAACCTGGAGACCTGGGTTTGAATCTCACAGCCCACACTTGTATACTGGGTGACCCTGAGCAAGTCACTTAACTTCCTTGTGCTCCCAGTTCACACCTGGAAACAAGATTTGGCTTAATGTGCCTTTCCTGGTTAAACCATTTCCCTTTTCATCCTTCAGTAGGATTTTACAGTAAAATCAACACTCAAAGAAAATAACTGCATAACATTCTGACAGTATACCATCCAGCCTACCTGTCAAGTTTCAGAGAGTTCAAAATTCTGCAGTTCGTCTCAGCTTGATAGCAAAAATGTGACCCATCACACCCATCCTATAGGATTTCCATGGGCTACCAATCCAGCAATGCATCCAGTGTATGGCTGCACTGCTCCTCACCTACAAATCCCTGCATGGTGTTACTCCTCCTTGCCTAATGTGCTTACGCCCTCTGTCTCCCCCTTTGCTCTGACTTTAGCACCCTGCTGTCCATTCCATGCCACTAATCTGATATCTTTTGGTGACAGAGTCTTCTTTTCCTTTCCACCACCCTGTGGACAACTTTAGTGGAACAATGACTCCTACACTACATTTAGATCCTCTTTTCAGGAGTTAGGCCCAGATGTTAAAGTTCTGGACGTAGAACTTGTAGCAGTTGCTCTGCCGCAGCTGCATCACTGAAAATGTGCCAAAAGGTTTGCATGCACGATTCAAACATTTTGACATATTAACAACCTTTTGATCACTTTACGGCAGAAAAATGGCCCATGTTCAATTTCTTTGATGCATGAGCCATTTTGGATGCACAACCTGCAGCCCTTGCATGAAATTAAATTACGTCTTATGTGGTCTAACAGCCACGTGGCAAGTAGTGAAAATGCTACAAAATCAAGCCACAGTTCTGTGAAAATCCAGCCCTCACTCTTTTCTTTCACCTTCAGCTGCCTGTCTGCTCTACTTTCCTCACAGGATGCTGTAGAGTCCTATGCTCATTCAGTTTGTAAAGTGTTTAGGATGCAGTCAATAAATAAAATGTGTTGGGCACTATTACTCTACTAAGGATCATAAAGTGCCAGCCCGGTGGTGCAGAGGGTTGAGGCACTGGATGCCACACCTTGTGCCACGCTGGCGACCTAGGTTTGGGAGCGAGCCTGGGTCACCAGAGGTCGGCGGGGGGGAAGGAGAGGATGTGGGTAGGCTGCCGGCGGGCAGCTCTCCACCTCGGGAGGGAGATCTTCAGCTCCTCGGAGTTGGCCACCCCATGGTGGAGGCCGGAGTGGCGGTGTCGCTCTGAGGATTGACACCGCAGGCCAAGGGAGGGTAGATGAGACCCGGCACTGGAGCTGTGGTGTGCATGTGCACCTCCATGTGCATGCACCACTGCTTCTGGGGGTCTCGGGCTAGAGCATTCACACAGGGAGTAAATGGAGGAAAAATGGGGGCCACCAGGATGAAGCCTCTGGGCCTGGCTCAGGGGATCTACTGGGGTGTGCAGTGGCACCACAAGACCCTGAAAGACTGAAAAAAGGAAAAAGGATCATGAAGTACAAATGGAAGCCCGGCCCAGTGGTGTGGAGGGCTGAGCTCACCTCTCGCCACACTGGCAACCTGGGTTCAGGAATGAACCTGGGTCACCTGTGGGTTGGCCGGGGGGGGGAGGAGCTATCTCTCTGGGGAGGGAGGGCAGCCTGCTCTGCCACAGCATCGCCACCTAGGTGACCATGGGTGGCAATGCGGATAGAAGCAGCAGTTTGGGAGGGGGATGCTCCCAGATAGACAATGTTAGTATGTCCGGTGACATACACACATCAAGTCATCATCTCTGCAGAGCATTGGAGGGTCAGGGAAGAAAAGCCAACACCATCGGCTTCAAAGCAAGATGAAGCCCACAGCACCTCACAGAACCCACACTACCTACTGGGCACAGAACCCACTGCACCAAGCATAGATATCCAGAGGTGGCTTGGGGAACCCCCGATGGCTGCACCACAGGGGGTAAGCAGTGGAGGAACAGGTGGGTCCTGAGGATAAGTTCCAGAGATGGCAGATGATGGGGTCAGAGGGTCGTAGGGGCATCAGGGTCCAGCCTAGTAAGAGGGGAAAATAACTAAATAAATAAATAATTGAATTGATAAATAAATAAATAAGACACAAATGGACCTGTAGTTTCTTCTCATCCTTCTGCATTACTTACCACGGTGCTGGCGAGGCTGTCAGGATGTGGAGTCTGCATGCAATGGGACACGTTCTCATCTGTAAAGTGCCACAGAAATTGTAGATCTGCACCCATGGCCACAAAAGCAGTGAAGCTGTAGTTTACTCCTAAAAAGACTTTCTCCAGGGGCATGGTCTTGTCAGTTTCAAAAGGAATGCAGGATGGAATCTGATCTGCAGACTGCACAGCCTTCACTTCCAGCCCTGTTGGTGCCGGCACTACAACTGGAACGTTTATGATGCGCTGTTCGCTTGAAACTAGGTTGCTCAGAAGTGCAGCTGTGAAAATGACATGTTATTTTACTGAGAGATATTCCTCAGAACAGAGAACCACTGTAATAGCAATGATTTCAGGTACATCCAGGGAAAGTCTGAATAATTAGTTAAGTAGAGCACTCAAACTGCTTGGGTGCCCTCGCTGATTCCAGGGTGTATACTGGTTAGTGAAAACAAGGCATTTGGAGTCTAAATTCTTATTCTGGATTCATATGAGGTTAGCACTAACATTTCTTTCTGCAAGACAGTGTTTTACCATTTGGCATTTGTGGGAATGTGCAGGCTTTTCTTTTGTATTTAAAAAAGGACATGAAAGGAAAAATGGGATTAAGCAGTTTAGTAGTATATTCCAGGTACTCACAACAGCATCAGCTCCGTAATGGGGGAAGAAGGCTCACACTCCACTTGGGGTGCAAGATAAAAGTCAATTTTATTCCATAATCCAGAGACAAAACCTCTCACCCCTCAACCTGGGACATCAAACATTTTCATACCAATGTTTGGTGTCCAGGGTGGAGGGGTGAGAGGTTTTATCTCTGGATTATGGAATAAAAGTTGCTTTTAATCTATGCTACAACTGGAGTGTGAGCCTTTTCACCCCGCAACGTGAGCTGATGCTATTGTAAGCACCTGGTTCTTTTTTTGCATTCAGCACCATAGCTTAACTGTGGCCGCCTGCAACAGAGTCTTCATATAGTCCAGTATATATTTAAGGCCAGTATTCATCATCACCATAACATTTCTGTTTGACATGTATCAAAACATACAAACTGCAGTTTACACTGTAATTCCAAAGATGGCTGTTTATATAATTTTGTAAGCCTACTTCCTATCTGGCAGAAAGGAAGTACAGTTTGACTCATAGTGAAGATGCTTCACTATGTAAATCTGCAGGTTGGTGTACGAAATGGGGTTAAGCATTAGGGGATTTACAAGTAACAGGCAGGACTGGCAGGCTGTATGAATCAATGGGCTTTTTCTGCCATCACATTCTGTGTTTCTGTGGTTTCAATTATCTAGCCGATTATCTGAAACACGCACTGAATTCACATCACACTGATTCTGTTCTGAAGTCTTTGCTCAAAACACATGTTGGCAGCATCTGGTGAATAATGTGTGCTTAGGGAATGACTACATATTTTGAAGGGCTTATGTCTTGTTATTTGAAAACAGCCTACTGTATGTGGAGTTGGCAGACCTGTTTAGAACTAATAATAGGATGTTTCAGTAATCTGCTTATGAGGATACCTGTCTGAATTCGTGGGGTCTATGGTTAGAGTGATGTGTGGCAGTCATTATAAATCATGACATTATTCACAGCCAATCAGAATTGACTACTGTATTTCTAACCACTTCAGGTACTATTGTAACCATAAAAGGGTCTATCACACGAACAGTTCTAGAATTTTCAAGTTCTAACATCAGTTAGCACAGTCTATTTCCCACACAGGGGTTCTCTTATTTTCTGTACAGTAAAAAATGTGGATTTCAAATTCACACACAATTGTCTAAAAATAAAAGTCTTTAAAATGATTTATAATATGTTCATATGTACAGTTACGGCATCTCTTATCAGCATGACTCAGTTGGTAGCATATCCGCCTCTGGACCAGAAAGTCGTGGGTTCTCATCCTACACCGGGATTGAACTTGCACCTAAAACACTGGCATCTGAGTATAGTATTGGGGTGGTACTGTACTGCTGGGGTGTGCTGTCCTTCGGATGAGACGTTAAAACGAGGTCCCTTCTACCCATCCTGGTGCTGTCCTGGTGGGTGTTCAGATGGAAGTAAAAGAACCCAGGGCACTCTTCGTAAAGGGTAGGGGGACATTCCCGGTGTCCTGACCAACCTTCCCCTTCCCAAAAAATGGTTCATACAATTGTCCAGGCTGTGTGTAGGTGCTGATGTGTGATATGGCTGCCACTACACATTCAGTCACTTCACTAACAGTCTAGCATTGCTTGTAAAGCACTTTGGGATATATTGTGTATGAAAAGTGCTATATAAATGCTGATTCTTCTTCTTATAGGAGTGTCTCCTCAAGTCCTCTGTCTGCCAGAATCCCTCAGCTTCACATCTCAGTTCTCTCATTCAAACAAGAATGCACTCTTATAATCCCAAGGACACACTAACTGTACATATAAACATAGAAACCAGACTGGGAGCCAGGGAGAGAGTCAGTCCTGGGAAACTATAACAATAGCACAAGAGTTTTTGATTGGTTCGTCTATTCTTCTACTGCATCCTTTCTAAAGGTGGAAGTTAAGACAAATAGAAACATTCTAAAAAAATTAAACTTTTTGAAACACGATACACCACCACCATTATACAGCTAGCATCGTCATTATACACAAAGGCACTTCTTACATTTCTAGTTTTCTGCAGTATATACTATATCATAAAAACATCAGCAAGGTGATGTATATGGTATATCATTAAAACTAATGACATGGCCTCCCCCACCTCCATGATAGAAAAGTCATGACATAACCTCCCCCACCTCCACGAGAAAAGGGCTCTGAACCCAGAGAACCAAGCTGAATAAATTACTGATAGCCTGCTAAGGCATTTTTATGTTTGCTTGCACACATGTGCAAGAAACATAGTGCCACCATATGAGAATTCATAGGTGTGCCTCCCCCACTTCCAATGCCCTGCTGCCTTTTGCAAGCACGGCCGCACCCCACCAATGAATGTCAGAGCTGTCTATGACAGCCCTTCAAATGCAGTGGTACAGTCGAGCAAAAAACTGCTGCAATCAGCGGTGGTGTGTGCAGCACTCATGACACACGTTGGCAGTATGCAAAAAGCTACACGCCGGGACTGCACTGATAGACAGCCTGCCTCCCCCGCAACAAGTAGCATGCTCATGCACCCTGGCCACACACACACACACTCTGTATGGCCGACAGGTGCCCTACTGGGTTGGCTCCGCTGCGCCTCCCCCAACAGAGTTCCAGGTGCCACGCTGGAGCCCACTCCAGTGTGGCAACAGTCCGTAGTCAGCCGGGGTGCCCAACTCTGCTGCTCCACTGCCCTCCCAAACAGCCTTCCAGCTGCCATGCTGGGAGCCCACCCCAGGGTGGCAAAAGTCCTGCATCGTCTTTAAAGAAAAATGCCCTGTAAGAAAAAACGGTCCCTCTCTGACTGTCTTGACCCCCCACCTGCGCCCACCCTCTGTGCACCCTGCCTCCCCACAACCCCACCTCACCCCATACTTACCTCCGGAGTCTGGCGCAATGATCTTTGGTGGACCGGGAACATGTCTGCACTCTTCAAAGCCGACCGCGAACTGAGGAAATGCCGATAAGCTGTATAATGGAATAAATAGGGGGTTTCAACTTTGATGCATATCTCAGGCATTCTAGAATTTGTTCACCAAATTTTCAACATAGGATTCTTAGGACCCCACCTCATGAATTCTGGCACTGTTATTTTATTATTCGGTCCCGAAGGTGATTTCGTGTCACTGCATGGAACCACCTTTCGGATTGATTTATGAAATGACAGTGTCACAGTTCATGAGATAGGCCCCAAAACCCTGTGTTGAAAATTTGGTGAAAAATTCCCAAATGACTGTTTTACAAGCGTGTTACATTTCCTACACACACAATAGTTCGCAAATATTTAGTGTATTCTTCACCCAGATTTTCAACATTGCCATTTTACCACAACTCCTTATGAGTGGTACAGCTGTCATTTTTCACATCTTGCCCAAAATGTACTTCTGCACATGTAGCACACAATGGCGCAGTCAGTGTGAGAAATCAATGTTCGGGACAGATTAAGAAAATCACAGTGACACTGTTCATGAGCAGAGGTCTTAAAATGGCTACGTAAAAAATTTGGTGACAAAAGTCCATAAAATGACTGTTACGAGCGAGCATTGCGCAGTTTCCATGCACCCTCGTAAGTTCATGAATTTGTAATATTTTCAGTACAGATTTTCACCACTGGCATTTTTCCACATTTCTTTATGAACAGTACAGCTGTCATTTTTCACATCCTGTTCGAAATGTGTTTTCACACCTGTAGTGCCAAATGGCATAGTTGCTGTGCAAAATCAGCTTTCGGCTAACTAATTGATATTGCCACTGTTCATAAGGTGGGGGTCACAAAAACCCATGTTGAAAATTTGGAGTGAAAATACCAACGAACACCTGAGACGTTAGGGTTTCCAACCATAATGCCCCATCCTGTGGA
Organism: Neoceratodus forsteri; assembly: GCA_016271365.2. Taxonomy (NCBI): domain Eukaryota; kingdom Metazoa; phylum Chordata; order Ceratodontiformes; family Ceratodontidae; genus Neoceratodus; species Neoceratodus forsteri. The sequence continues at coordinate 659,859,494 of CM057456.1, read as the reverse complement.
GACTGACAGGCATCAGGGGTGTGACTTGGGATTGTCGCCTGTAATGCTCATACCATTCGACCCCCACCCACACCCACACCCTGCAGCCAGTGAGAGGCATTGAGGTGTGCCTTGGACTCTTTGGCCCCAAAGTTCACTGCATTCTCCTATACTGCACCCATCTCACCATATTTCCTGATGGAATGGGGTGAACATAAGTGCCAAAGACCCCAAGGCACACCATGACACTTGTTGGTGTCTGCAGGGTAGGGCGTGGTGAAATGGCGTGGCCGTTATGCCTGACGACTCAAAGGCACACCCCAATGCCTGTCACTCTCTGCAGGGTGGTGGCGGGGTTGGCTTCAGTTCAATACTTCACTGCCATTCCTAGTATGCAGCTCTGTAACTCCTACACTACCAATGCCAATGCCAGCAAGATAACATTCGGCATTGACAAATGCTTGCTAAAACTGATGTAAGTAAAAACCAACCCTAAAACTTCTGGAGCAAGCACCTGTGAGGCAGGGATGTCTGCTGTACTGCCTTTTATTTTAACTTAGCTGTATAGAAACGTTTATGTCTAAGCAACATTTGTATCTGAGGTGCTTACCACTCCTCTGCCACAAAGTAACAACCTGGGGTTAGTGGGCTGAACATCCAACAGGAGATGAAAAAATGACTCGAGACTCAGCTCCCTGCATACTGATTCAATGGCAGGACCTCACTACTAAGGCACTTACTTATGACATAGCTTCCGGATTTACTGTATGTCCATTCCAGAGAAAGCGTAAAATATCCATTATCCTGAACAACAGTCTCATGAATGTTCTGATTGTCACCAGTCCAGTTTATCAGGAGATTAACAGTGGAAAAATTGGCTCGAGTGAGATTCTGGATTCCTGAAAAATCAGCACACGAATGGAAAAATCACTTTAACTGATTTAACATGGAAACATAGACTTTGTCAGCAGTCAGCAGTAAAGGACCGCTTGGCCTTTTTACTATCTTGTTAAACAGATTTACTGTGCTCCTTTTCCCATGTATGGTCTGAAGTTGTCGTTCACCACCATTAAACTCTATGCCTGTCTCCCCCCCCAACCCCCGATTGAACTGTTTTGTTATAGAAATGGTAACACTGATTCTAAAGAAATCTGCTGCAGAATGGCTGAGAAAATCCATGGCATTCACCAGATAGCTGAGACAGTGGCTGCTGTATATGAGAAAAGGCAATCAGTACAAAGCAGTGTCACTTCACATGATATAAACTTGCAGGCACAGGTATTAGTCATATGGCTGTATCCTGGTTTAGGAATTATTTATCAGGTCATCAACAGCAATTAAAAAGGGAAGATTTCCCATTCTCTTGCACTCACATATTAGTTCCACAATAGTCTAAATTAGGGCCTCCCTTGTTCATGATCTACACTAACGACCTTGGGACAAATACTGAGAATGCAAACTTACACTGTTATGTAGATGATACTGTATTGTATGTTGCTAGACCCACATTAACTGCTACTGTGAAAGACCTCCAGGATGCTTTTAACACATAGCAGCTCAATCTGTGTACCTATAAACTTCTTTCAATGCATCCAAAATGAAGTTTATGGTGTTTGCCTCCCCCCCCCCATACACACACAGTAAATAGCCTCTGGCAGAATTGGACTGGTCCACTAGGATACCTGGAAATTTCCAGATGGTTCCCCCTCTGCTGGGTACCTGGCCACCTTCTAAACTCTCAAAATCTTTGTATTTATCATCTCTTTTTTTCTAATTCATTGGGATATCTGGGGCACTGTTTCACACTGTAGTGGAATACTGAGATGAATGAGTCACCTTGGGTCCTTCACTACTGATTTTCTAAGTGGACCCCTGTATTCAATTTCCAGATGGAGCCCCATACTCCAGTCCGACCCAGCATTACGACCATGTTGGGAGACAAGCCGGAGCTTGTGGACTTCTTTAAATTCCTTGGTCTTTGACTCAGTAGTAAGCTAACCTTTCATAAACACATCAACAGTCTCTGAAAGATGCTCTGTCCCAGACTAGGCTTCTGTTTTACAAATACATTCTGTCTCTCTGCGGGGCCCAAAAAAAAGAATTGTGCAAGTTACATTCCTGCCACTGCTCATTATGGTGATCTAATCTACAGAAGTGGAACTGCTATGCTCCTAGCCAAACAGGATGCTCTTTACCACCGAGCACTTCAGTTTATAACTGGTTTACCACCTAAGACCCATTTTTGTACCCTCTATAGAGCTGTTGGATGGCCAACACTGACTACAAGGAGGTTGAGAAACCTGTATATCCATACATACAAGGCCCTTAAAAACATTCTGCTTCAGTACCTCACAGCCCTTCTAAAAAGACCTACACGGCTGTACAACCTAAAGAGAAATAATGTTGTTCACCTTGATGTCCCTAGGCGTTCATTTCACTTTGACAAAATGGCTTGTGGCTGGGTAGCTCCTGCTTCCTGGAACAAGTTACAAGAAACTCTTAAACTTAGCTCACTAATTAGCCACAACTGTTTCAAGGTGCTCCTAGAAAGTCACTGTTCAGAGAAGTGTGCTGTATCTAAAAAGTTTCTGTTCTCAAAAGGCAGGGTAGGGTAAGAGAGATGGGATCCTTCGAGTGGCAGGGAGTGCGCATACAGCTATACCAGGACTTCTCCCAGGAATTCTCCAATAGAAGGAGAGCATATGGTGGGGTTAAACGGCGATTTTATAAGTTAAACATCCCAACCTCTTTATGATATCCAACTCTACTCTGGATACAATACCAAGGGGAGTATATTACTGTTAAAAGCCCTGCAGCTGCAGGAAAACTTTCTAAGGGACTATCAACAGAGGCACGAGCCCTAAAACCTGGCCACCCGTCACCCTCGAGGCATTTCGCCCTCCAAAAGGGAGGTGAACCATGAGACTTCAAAACTGGATCCACCACCAAGTCTGCTGGCCCCAGATAATGATCCACCCTGGCAATCTACTTCAAGAGGTCACCCCAGGAAGACGCCAACACCCACAGGCAAACCGATGGCATGGAGGGAGAAATCTAGAAGCCATCAATGGAGACTCCTACAATCAGATGCTAGCAGCTGCTCTCCCGGTGACACTTTGATCAAGCTCGGCAACAGATATGAGCCCCTGAAAGAACTTATGCCAGCATCTTTGGACCTTTCCCTGGTTCCCCAACAACCAAGCTCTGTCGCCGAAATGCTCAAACCTGACCATGAGGGATGGTCCCTGCTCCCAGGAGACTGGGCAGACTGTGCCCAGACCATAGGGGAAGATGCTGAAGAGAACTCTCTCAAACAATTGGAGGTCCTGCTAAATGCCTCTGAGTGCATTACTGCAGATTAAGGATCCGTATCCAGGTTTGCATGCACATTGCAGACTTTTGCTCTGGGAAGGGAATTAGAGGGCACTGTTGTATGTTATGCCTCTCTCTATCTCGGCTCTGCTTACAAGGGGCATGGAGACTAGGGCTTGTTCCTATAGGTGAAATAAATCTACTAGGCCACACCGGGGTTGGCTATCCACACCCCCCCATGTCTCCTCTATTACAGCTTGTAGCAGTTGCTGCCTTGTGCTGATATGAGGCATCAGTTTGTGCAAGTCTGGCTATGAGCTACAAGAGACTGACCTGTTCCCATTTTACTGTTACACTAGAGTTTGCTATATGGGGTGATTGCTTACTGTTAAGTTTTCCCTCAGCACAGCTCGAAGGGCCACCAGTTCTTTCCCCATTTGGGGGTAATATAGTTCCTATTGGAGTTACCCTGCTATTCTAATGCATGTATTTGATTCTGATCTCTCTCTTTTTTGGGTTTAACATAAAAGGTTATTAGATATGTGATGGGGAAGACTACTCCCCCTTCCTGGTGAGACGGTGAAAGGTATACTGTACCGATACCCTGCAGGAGGCTACTACAGCAGCCTTCCTCAGATGGTGCCCCCAGAGAGGGCTCTGGGAGCTTGGGGTGGCAGGTGCTGCCTGGCTCCATAATCAGACCCTTGTCTCCACTATCACTAGTGTTAGGCACGGTGGTGCCAAGACATCCACCCCATACCCCTGCACTGGTTTTATGTGACTGCTCTCACACACAGCACTAGCAAAGGCAGAGAGCTGCACCCACAAAGAGTGCCCTCCCACAAGAAAATGAGGGACAATATTTGCACACCTGCAGGTGGAATGGGAACCGACAGGCAGAACAAACAGAGAGTAATAGCAAATGGAGTCCACTCTGATGAAAGGGGGGTTACTAGTGGGGTACCACAGGGTTCAGTATTAGGACCAGTCCTCTTCAATGTCTTTATAAGCGACATTGCAGAGGGACTGGAAGGAAAAGTATGTCTCTTTGCAGATGACACAAGATCTGCAACAGAGTTGATGCACGAGGTGGGTGGAAAGGATGAAAAGGGACTTGGCAAGGTTAGAGGAATGGTCAAATGTATAGCAGCTTAGATTCAATGCTAAGAAGTGGTAATGCACCTGGGAAACAAAACCCAGGGAAGAGTACACAATGGGGTGAGATACTAACAACAACAAAATGGAAAGGACCTGGGGTAGTCATATCAGATGACCTAAAGGTGGGCAAGCAATGTGAGAAGGCAGCAATGAGGGCTGGGGGGATATTGGGATGCATAGTGAGAGGCATCACCAGTAGAAAACAGGAAGTTATTATCGCTCTGTACAGACAGCTGGTCAGACCCCATCTGAAGTACTGCGTGCAGTTCTGGAGACCCAGTCTTTGCAAAGACATAGACAGAATGGAAGCTGTCCAGAGGAGGGCAACTAAAATGGTGCAGGGTCTGCACCAGAAGACATATGAAGAGAGACTAAAGGAGCTTAATATGTATAGCCTCGAGGAAAGGAGGGAGAGGGGGGACATGATAGAAACTTTCAAGTACCTCAAGGGAATCAACAAAGTCCACGAGGGTAGCATCTTTCAAAAAAAGAGGTGTGCAAGAACAAGGGGGCACAATTTGAAGATAGAGGGGGGCAGCTCAGAGGTAATTTAAGGAAGTATTTTTTCACAGAGAGGGTTGTGGATGCGTGGAACGGCCTTCCGGAGGAGGTCGTGGAGTCAAAAACAGTGGTGGAATTCAAGCATGCATGGGACAGTCATAAGGCAACTCTAGGGAATGGGGGCAGGAAGAAGTAGGCTGCTGGTTAACTAGGATCTGCAGCTTATCCAGTAGTCAGGGAAATGGGCAGACTGGGTGGGCCAAGCGGTCCTTATCTGCCGTCAAATTCTATGTTTCTATGTTAAACACCTGGAAAACAGAGGGAGGGTATGAGAATGAGGGTATATTCGTCCTGGGGGGGTAATACTCAGTGGTTCGTTAAGACAGACTCCTTACCTGAAAGGGAGGGAGTCAGGGACATTAGCAGTTGGGATTATGATACCCCCTGCAGAAGCCAACACTCCAACTCAAATGTTACACTTTAGGGATGATTGATAGCTTGCAAGATGTGACTCTGATATCCTGAAATGTCAGGGGGCTCAACTCTCCGATTAAGCGGAGGAAGATTCTGGCTAGACTCCACAAACTTACATGCCGCATAGCATTTTTGCAAGAAAATAAACTAAGTCACTTAGAATCTAAGAAACTTACCAGAGAATGGGTAGGAATGAAATTCCACAGGAAAATCCAAGAGGGGGGTCTCCATACTACTTCACAAATGTTTCAAATGGGAGGTGAAGCACCAAGAGGCAGACAAAGAGGGACACTGGGTCATGGTTAAGCTGTCCACCCTGATGAGCCTGGTACTGCTTGTAAATATCTATGTTCTGAACAAAGAAGCACCAGAATTATTTAACGTGGTTTCCCAAAAAATGCTAAACCTGACAACGGACAATCCAGAGATCATTATGGGAGGAGACCATAACCTGGCCATGGACTTCCTACTTGATAGATCCAATGTCAGACAGGAACCCCACACCAACTCCCTCAAGGCACTCAAAGAGCTGCTTTCACTTCATAGCCTTACTGACACCTGGTGGCTGCAACACCCCTCTGATAGGGACTTTACCTATTTCTCCACAGCTAAAGCAATAGCCAGTAGACTAGACTACGGGTTCACTTCAGAAAACATGACCAACAGAGTCACTGATGCCCATATAGCCCCTCTCTACTTATCGGACCATGCCCTGGTGATGTTACATTGATCTGTAAGCCCAGTCTCCAAGGGGAAATCTAACTCCTGGCAGCTGGACCCACTACTACTGAGTGATGAAGACTTTAAATGCACGGTGAAGGATGAGACTAAAACATTCTTTTAGGTTAACTCACCAGGTTCCTTTTCTGCGGCGATGATCTGGGAGGCCTACAAGGCCACCCTCAGGGGCCAAATTATAAACTTTGCCACTTATCATAGGAAGCAAAAGGAGGAGGAGGTATTGCAGCTAGAGACGAGGCTAAAGCATGTGGAGGCCAAATACAAGTCCAACCAGGGGTGGCTAAAAAATAACTGTCTAGTGGCCAAACTGACCAGGCTCCGTATCAGGCTTAATACACTAGCCACCAGAAGTGCCAAACTACACATCAGGTGCACCCCACACAAGTATTGGTCTGAGGGAGAGAAAGTGGGAAAACTTCTTGCTTATAGACTGAAGCAAAGATGGGTGGAGAGGCACATTGCCGGGCTCCGGAACAATGGGGGTAAAATGGTGTACAACCCAAAAGATATAAATGACAGTATGGTTAGCTCTTCCCATAACCTATATACTTCCCACACTGATTGGGATGGGGACAAATTTCGCAGTTTCATGGATTATCTCCCACTGCCCTCCCTCTCCATAGCCCAACGATCAGCCCTGGACACTCCCCTTTCTGAGACAGAGCTTAGTAAAGCCATCCTCAGCATGGCTCCCCACAAAGCCTCAGGAAGTGACAGGTATCCAGCAGATTTTTACAAACTCGTACATCATGAGATATCCACCCCACTACTGGAGATGTTACAGGGTGCCCAATCTGTCGGAGAACTCCCCCCTTCCCTGAGAGAGGCAGTGATTATGATTCTCCCCAAAGAAGGCAAAGACCACACTCGACTTGGGAATTACCATCCAATCTCGTTAATCAATGTAGATGCCGAAATTCTGGCAAATGCCCTGGCTACTAGATTGGAAATGGTATTGCCAAACATCATTCACCTCTCCCAGGTTGGCTTTGTCAAATGGAGGCATAGCTCCGACCATGTATGGGCTCTGGTTACTCTGATGCAGGTGGCTGCGAAACTTCCCACTTCCGCTGCACTTCTAACGATAGATTTTGAAAAAGCCTTTGATTCAGTGGAGTGGGAGTTCCTGCATGGCGTCCTGCACCGGTTTAACATCAGGCCATAATTTTTCTCCTGGATTTGAACTCTGTACCAGCACCCAGTGGGTAAAGTGCTCACAAACCCCACCATATCCTCTCCCTTCCAGCTCCACGGGGGTACCAGACAGGGCTGCCCACTCTCCCCACTACTTTTTGTTCTGGCTATGGAACCTCTATCAGCAGCTCTATGCACTCACCCCAGAATAGATGGTATAAAGGTGAGAAACCAGGAGCATCATACTAAACTATACGCAGATGACTGTCTGATCCTGACTGATGACATTGAAGGGAGCTTACAACCCATCCTGGATACCCTTAATGCATTCGGGAAAATCTCTGACCTTTGTATTAATACAATGAAATCAGAGGTTCTCCCATTACATTCCTTTACTACAGCAGTCATGATCAGCTTGTGTGGCCTTAAATGGGCACACTCCAACGTTAAATACCTGGGGGTCACATTATCCCCGGACCTTGCTACTCTAGCAGACAAAAACTTTATGTCAATCTGGACCCAACTATCTAACAACATCCAAAGGTGGGAGCATTTGCATCTGTCCATGGCAGGGAAAATAGCAGCCATAAAGTTGACGTTCGCACCCAAAGTATACTACCTGGTTCCCCACCTTCCCATATTGATACCCAAACTGTGGGCACATGAGTTACATGCTTTGATGAGCCATTTCCTCTGGGGTCCCAAAAAGCCGCGTTATGATAGAGCCAAGCTGAGAACCTCGTGGACTAGAGGTGGCTGGAACTTACCAGACTTTAGTAGATACTCCCAAGCTTTTCTGATTGCTAAAATGTGCAAAGTGATGCAGAAAATGCCTCTCCCTCGCCCCGGCTTGGGTGAGTATAGAAAGGGCAGTCCTAAATAACACCTCACCATTTGCTTTTTGGGACACCCCCTCACGAGGCTGGCACAGATGTGGCTGACTATCCAGGCAAGTCACTGGGCCTGGCATGACCTGGGCAGGCTCTCACATGTATGCCTGAGCACTCGCCTTCACTCCCCACTTTGGAACAATCCGTATTTGACAACAGACCACAAACCCTTCCACCGGAAGATATGGAGTGATTGTCAGATAAATACCTTTCAAGACTTTGTCCTGGTAGACGATCAAACCTTTGTCCCGCATCAGCATCTGAGAGACAAGTACCATCTACCCAAGGCTTGCTTTTGGCAATACCTGCAGCTCTGAAGCCTCTATCTTGTGTGGTCCAAATCCTCCTGCAATTGCATGGGGCGCACAGCAAAACCAGGTCCCCTCAGAAATATACTTCGTCTATCCGTCTGGGTTAGACAAAAAAAAAGGGGCTGGCGGGCAAGATTCAGGGATGGGCCAGAGATAATGGCCAAAAAACAGATGGGAAACAATGCTGTGATCCCTGATTACTTCTAAGGAATGGAGTAACTGCTGGAAACTAGCTCATAAGGCCTGTGTTGATCAGAGAAGTCTGCTCATCAAAAACAAAGCTCTCCGTTTATGGCATAGAACCCCACTTCAGCTCCACAAGATGTGCCTCCTTCCCCATGACAAATGTTGGATATGCCAGACCCTAAAAGCATATCTCCTGCACATACTGGGGAAATGCGAACCCCTCCGATCAGTTTGGAACAATGTGATCCAATTTTGTTCCTCCACCCTGCACCATAATTTACCCGACACTCCCAGCTTCTGGTTCCTAGGTATAGTCCCAGATAATAGCTGAGTTAGCTCCATGCAGATGCTGTGGATCACCCAATCCTCAGTGGAAATCCTCAGACCTATTCTAAGGAAATGGAGAACCACTGACGTCTTAGTATTTCAAGCTTGGTTGACAGCAATGGAGTCTTTAGTCTCCAGTACACAACTCGCTCATTTTGCAAAGAATACCTATAAAGTCTTTTTGACGTTTTGGGCCCCCTATCTAACAAGCATAACCCTACCTGTCCAACCCTTATTGACACCAGACACCAAGAACTTACTGAAACCCCCCTGAAATCACTGATCGAACTATTTTGGAAATGTGTACTGCTTCGACTGCCAGGCCTAAACTGATGTTCCTCTACACCTGTATGAACCCACTTGTCTTATGCAAAGTATATCCATACTCATCTGCTTTATGTATGTTGTCTACAACTGAATTGTTGTACAACCTAGTCAATACTATATCATTTACACCTTAATAAAAAGACTAACCACAAAAGAAAGTGCATTCATGTTTACAAAGAGGCTATCAAGATGTGTTATAAACCCTCGTAAAGCAAACTAAAAAAAAAAAAATCACTCCTGAATTGTAATAACTCAAACATTTTATAAAAAGTCATGCAGAAGTACAGAGTTGCTCTTGAAATTATAATGCAAAAAAGATCAGTTGCAATCTTTTCAAAGAATATACTATTTGACTACCATGAGGACAGCTACAGTAGGTCTCATTTGTTACAAATAAAGTTCAGAGACTGCAATTACACCATGTACAAATGCTATATTGTTTGCCTCTTTTATTTGATGGCTTTACGAAAAATCTCGCAGACTTTTACAAACCAGCCAACGGAATCTTGGGTACATGCTGATGTCATTCAAGCAACAATGACATCATGTTCCTCCAGGTCCTGTCAGCTTAGTACACACTGTACATTAAAATAGTGAAATTGTAAATATCAGTCTTTGCTACCAGTTTTATGATGGGGTGTTTATTAATGGACTTGTACCACCAGAATAAAATGGTAAATATCTGGCAGGTTCCCTAGGTTGATCACCATACTCTTAAAATGTAAATATTGGTTTCTTGTGTTCTGTTCCAACCCGTAATGTAGCCAGTGTCACCACAGCTCCCTCCTTATTTATTCTGTTCAGATTCACTCCATTTGCTGAGGTATTTCTATTCCAGTTACTCTCCACAAATGTACAATGCTACAGAAATGTACACATCTCCCCTATCTCTCCCTTGTAATCATTCCAAAACATGCCCACACACCTAACTCTACCTTGCGCCACTGTTATAACCTATACCCCTTCCCCCACACACCTCCTGAAATGTATACTTACCACTACACCTGTCTTAAAATGTGTATCTCTTCACCTCTCAAAACATTCTGCCTGTGTCCCTAAATCTGCCTCCTCACCCTTCATAGCTGTACTCCTGCTCTGCACCCATTCCAATATTTGCATTAATTTCTCACACCCCTCCCAGAATTTTTATTTTAACCCAACCACAGCAATATCAGTGCCCTATTCTCGCTCACCCAAAATGTGTGCCCATCTGTGCATGTTCTAAATTTATACCATACATATCCATATACACCCATTTGCATTCCCTACACAGATGACTCTTGAAAGTTGTAACTCCTCCGCACAGCTTCCCAAACCTGCAAGCTTCAACAAGTTCGCATCTCTCACCCAACACAAAATCTATACCTCCTACCCCACACCCAGCCCACAAGTTAAGTCCCTGGAACCTTTTGAAGTTTAACACTTACCCCGCACTCTGCAAACCATTTACCCCAACTTTCACTTTCCCCAAGATTTCTATCCCTTCTTCTGTACCCTTTCCAAATTTAATTTTACAATCCACACACATTCACAAACTTTTTATCCAATTCCCTGAACACAGCACAGTTTTGGGATTGCCAAAAATCTGCATCCATTCTCCTGAAATCCTCACCTAATTTACATGCCTACCACTACATTCTTCCACAAATGAGTACCCTGTGCCCCGCACTACACCACAAATATGTACTGCACCTTTTACACACTGCTCCACAAGTCTACACCCAGCCCCTTGCACAGTTTAAGAACTGTGAGATGGTAGGGAAACAAAGTTTGAGAGGGATACTTATTTCAGCAGGGGTGCAAAAAATTGGGAGGGGTGCAGGAAGAAGTACAAATTTTCAGATGGGGAGCAGGTGCAAATACTACACAAAGCTGGTAGGTGCAGTAAAAGTACATGTTTTGGCAGTGCAGGGGTTTAAGTACAAATTGTGGGAGGAGTGTAGGGGTGTCATAGGAGCATAGGTCAGAAAGCACAGGCAAACCAACAGAAGTTATAAAACTCACCAGTAGTGCTTTATTATTATTCACCATGATAACAAATGTTCAGGATAGCTCTTTATACAGACAGCACCAACATAAAAATTCTACATTTGTTTCTTTTTAAAATTTCAATTTCTCTAAACAAAACATTGCTCTCTTTTTATGAGATGTCATTTCCTAGCAGTTTAATTCTGCATCCCAATTGTTGTAAGTTTCATCTCCTGTCTTTCACAAAATGTACCAGAACTTTAATCAATTTTTGTCCTGAGGCCAGCCTGAAGAGCACATCTACTGTAGTCTTTAACAGGTACAACAAAACAGAACATTCTATCCCAGGGTTGGTCTCCTGTAGATAGTCCTGTTAACAAGCTTTTGGAGATCAAAATACATCTCAAGGTCAACCTCCTATTTTACAGATTGTCACCTTTTTAAGAAACCCAAATAGCCTTCTGCAGTCATTTCAAACAAAATAACTATATACATATTTGCAAACCAAGGGATCCCACTTTCACATAAAGATTCAAATATTTTTTAACCACAGAGAGGCAAGGGAAGAAAGAATTGAAACAGCAAGTGATGGAAGGGACATAACAGGGGGAGACTGTGGGACCATCAGAGTGGCCAATTCCTAGCTGCCACAAGAAAATTTGATTGTGCAATCAGACAGACAAAAGACAGAATAGGAGAGGACAAAATAGATTCTTGCTTTTAATCCTCTCTGCGTAACAAATGGGACAGTGTCTTACCCAACCCTGTCACAAGGGGTACAAGTACAAATTTAGGGAGGGGTGTAGGTGTACAAGTACAATTTTTGGGAGTGGTGTTAAGGTACAAGTACATAAATTGGGAGGGGTTTGGGGTACAAGTACAGTGTATACAGTTTTATAGGGTGCAGGGTGCAAGTGCAAGTTTTGGGAGGGGTGTAGATGTACAAGTACAAATTTTGGAAGAGGTGTAGGGGCACAAGTACAAATTATGGAAGTGGTGTAGAGGTGCAAGTACCAAGGAGAGATGTAGTGGTACAAGCACTGTACAAATTTTGGGAGAAGGTATAGGAGCACAAGTGAAAATTTTAGGAGGTGTGTAGGGGTGCATGTACAAATTCTAGGTTTGCAGTGGTACAAGCACATATTTTGGGATGGGTTTACAGGTACAAGTTCAAATTTGGGAGGGGTGTAGGGGTACATTTTATTTATTTTTATTTATTTCAGTAGTTCTGAAAACACCTTTGAGCAAATGCTCTTTTACAAAGGTTCCACGTCTGTACAATAACATAAAATCAAGTTACAGGAATAGACAGAAAATACAACAAATGCTGTACAATCAGTACAGAGACAAATTGCATGACTCCTATAAATATTTCAACAATGCCAGGTGATTACAATATCAAATTAAGTAAAGGTGAAAATACATTCTGCTAGTAGAAGAAAAAAACAAAAAACAACCAGTTACTGACATCCATCAGGAGATGAGTGTTAAGGCAGCACAGTGCAGAAAAAGAGGTAGCAGACTGAAGGTCAGGCTTAGTCAAAGGTCCTAAAAGGGGGAATGAGCTCATAGCCATGCTAGTGGAGAGAAGGGCATGGGTCAAGGGAAGCTGGGGGGGGAATGAATGCTTGATACGAGTAGGACCACGAGCTAAGGGGAGAGGAAATGTGCAGGAGATGCAGGTACAGTATTGGAGGCACTAGTCAACAGGAACAACAGCGTAAGAGCAAAGAATGAGTTGGGGGGGGGAGGATCGAAATTTCAACTCAGCAAACTGATAGCACCCAAATTACCTACAATTACAGGCAGCTGCCTCAGAGAGATACATCTTCAGCTCGGCCTTGAAGGATGGTAGGAAGTCATTGTGGAATACATGCACAGGGATTTGATTTAGCCAGAGGGGAGCTCTGTAGGCAAAGGAGCGCTGACCTATTGTCGTCTTCATGAATGGGACAGCCAACAAGCACCTTGTCTTTCCTCTGGTCTGGTTGCTACAGCAAAATTCTGTGAGCATCTCCTTGAGGCTAGGGGTGGATTTTCCTAGTATAGCTTTCTTACTCAAGAGGCACATTTGATGTTTTATTCTATTTCTGAGGCTGACCCATCCAGTTTGCTCGTAGAGTGAGCAGGAGTGAGTTAGGTTGTCAGCTCCAAGGATGAGTCTGCAGGCCTTATTTAGGGCCATCGATACCTGCTTAAGTGCAGTGTCAGTTGCCACCCCCATACACTACCAAGCTATAGTCAATGACTGATAAGCTGGAGGAGGAAACAGACTAGCTCAGGGCAGCAGGCATATAATATTGTATGTGTCTGTACAGTACACCAAGTTTAGAGTTCACTACTTTTATGACTTGATCAATGTTTAGTTTAATTTAGTTTAGTTTATTGTTCTAGGAATTATTACCTTTGAGCCAATGGCTCTTTTACAAATGTTCCACGTCATCAATGTACAAACAAACAAGACGTTACATAGAATTGTCAGCAAATTATAAAAGTTTCAATAAGCCAGTATAATACAGTACATCACAGGAAAAAAAACAAAACATTGGAGGAATGGTCAAGGTGGGACGGGTAGGAGGAGATATGGGGAGGAGAGCAGACTTAGAGTAGTTAGAGGTACTCAGATGCCTTTGTCAAGAAAGGAGCAGAGGAGGAGGAGGAGGATGAAAAACAGTAAAAACAGCCATGAGGGAGGAATCATTAGTCAAGGCAGTCACAGGAACTAGAGGCTGAGAGGTGAGAGTAAAGCATAGATTTGAAAGCTCCTAGTTATGTGGAGGATGTAATGAGTGAGCTCAGGGCATTGTACCAGCTGGGGGCACGATAGGCAAAAGATCTTTGGCCCCTGTGTGGTCCAGCATCTGGGGACCTGGAAAGGCTGGTGTTCCAATCTTCTGGTGGGACGGATGCTGGTATTCGGGCAAAGTAGGTCTTGGATACACGGCGGAGTGCGGCCCAAGATGGATTTTTTTGCCATCAAGCATGTGAGGTATCTTATGCGATTTGAGAGTTGCAACCATCCTGTTTCAGTGTAGAGCTCACATGTGGGGTACAAACGAGAGTGTGTCATCAGTGGTGACCCCAAGGTACTTGAAAGACCGTACCTGTTCCAGGGGTACGTCCATGTTGTTCATGATGGACAAGACTGGGGATGATTTCTTGTGGTGGGGGGTGGAGATCAGCATTGTTTTAGTCTTCTCATAGTTAAGAATAAGTTTCTGTGTACTGAACCAGTTTTCCATGAGGGAGAAAGTGGATTGCAGCTCCTGTCACAAGTGATCCAGCTAGGCACTGCTGCTCATGATGACTGCATCATCTGCATATAGAATAGTTTTAGTTGTATATGTCTCCAGTAATTTGTTTAAAAACAGACTGAAAAGGAGGGGGCCCAGGATGGATCCCTGGGGAACCCTAAGTGCAATTTCCCTAGGGGAGGAGGTCATAGTTCCAATTTTTACACACTGGGATCTATGGGAAAGGTAGTCCTTGAACCAGTGGACTGCATCCGAGGAGATTCCCAAGTTCACCAGTTCCTGTAGCAGGATGGGGTGGTTGACAGTGTCAAAGGCTTTAGTGAGATCTATGAAGACAGATCCCACTAGTTTACTACCGTCCAGATCCTTGTGTACAAAGTTGGAGAATTCCACTAATGCCATGGTTGTACTATGGCACTTATGAAATCTGTGCTGCTGTGGGCACAGGAGGTCACATTTATGAAGGTGCTCGGATATCTGATCGGCACTATCCTCGCAAGGGCTTCTGATAGGGGGAGAGGATGGATATCGGTCTGTAATTGGCTGTACTGGTCCGATCTTCACTTTTTAGCACAGGGGTGACCATTGCAAGCTTCCATTTGGCTGGGAACTCAGCTAGAGAGAGCGATTTGTTAAAAAGTCTGGTGATAGGTACCAAGAGCTCTTTCAGTGCAGTTGCCACCAACTTCATATCCAGGTTATCACTGCCATGCCTTGTCTTACCTAACACTTTGAGTATGTAGGTTCTGGCTTCCTTAGGCGTGTTGCTTCTAAAGTAGAAATTAGAGTTGTTTAGGCTTACACTAGTGTTTGGTGAGGGTATTTCAGGTTGGCATCCACTAGCGTTCTGTACAGGTACATGACATGTACACATTTTGGGAAGGGTAAAGGTGTGTAGGTACACATTTGGGGAGCTGTACAGGGGTATAAGTTAGTAAAGGTAAAGTTAGTAATAAGGTTAGTAAACCCTCCTACCTCGTAGAGTCCTCAGATCTTCCTCCAAGCCACAGCTATCACTAGCTCTTCAGATTCGCATAGCTTGCTAACTCTTGCTGTAACCTCATTTTTATAATTTACCACTGAAAGGGAGGACACAGTTACACCATAGGAAATACCTAAAAGCCTTTCTCAAATGCCTAATACTACTGTTGTTACTTCTCTCAGGCAATATTCACCCCAACCCTGGACCTCCACAACTGGCGACAATGAAGTCCAACAGCTCTGCTGCTCTATCCTTAGCAAGTATAAATATCTGCAGCCTCCTTCCGAAACTCGATACCATCACTGCCTGGATCTCCCAACACAACCCGGATATACTATCGGTTGTTGAGACATGGCTATTCCCAAAGATCCCCGACTCTGCTATTGACACTCCTGATTACACAGTCTCTAGGCAAGACAGGCTGACTAAGAAAGGTGGGGGCTGCGCCCTCTACCTTAAAAACACAGTTGTGGATCATGTTCTGGCCCTACCTAGCACTGGAAATGACATTCAGAATCTAGCCATTAAGGTACTGCTTGACGCCCACAATAAGGCATTGACCATTGCATTAGTATATATCTCACCTAAGCTGACTAATCAAGGTCTTCCCTCCCTCCTCGACTGCATCAACTCCTGTGGGCGAAACACAGAAGTGATTCTGCTTGGTGACTTCAATGTCAACTGGCTGGCCTCCTGTGCAAACACCTGTAAGGACGCCTTGGCAGCTGCCAACCTGGCACAAATGGTACAGTCACCCACCAAGATAAACTACAGGATGGGGACATCCTCTCTCCTGGACTGGGTCCTCACTAATAGACCTGAACACATCACTAAGACTGAAGTACTCCTGGACACCATAAGTGACCATTCTCTAGTCATTTCTCTCTGGTCTAACAAATTCAGCAAACCCCCACCAAAATTCATTGTCAGTAGAATACTTCTACCTGGTCGATTAGGTTAGTTAAAAATGCACCTGTGACACTCGACTGGTCTCCAAATGATGATGCTCAGGACGTAGACTCACCCTAGAATACTTTATCACTACCTTTAATGCAGCGTGCGATGTTCATGCTCCGTACAAGAAATGAAAGATTAGGGAAGGGATCAATAAACCCATGGGTGATGCATGACCTCCTTGAACGGATGAAATTCTGTGACCAGCTATGGTACTGTGCTAAAGTGTCCAACACCATAGAAAATGCTAAGGCTACAAATCAGCGTGGAATGCCTGCAAAAGAGCTATCCACCAGGTGAAAGACTCCTATTATAGGAATGCCCGTGCAGACACCTGGAATGATGGAAGAAAGTTCTGGGACAACCTCTCTGAGGTAATTGGAAAAAGATCCAAAGTTTCACCTGCAATGCACAACATTGATAGAAGTATCACCCTGGATAAGGTAACCATTGCTAATGCCTTCAACACAACATTTTCTGACCTTAGTCATGTTCTCCCACCTAACTTCTTTGATCCTACACCAACAGTTACCCATCCCTCAGGCAGCCCAGCTACCACTGAAGGGTTAGTCAGGAAAGATCTACTCAAAGTACTCGGGAAGTCTAGGCATAGTGCTGACTCCCTTGATTTGAAACTCATCACCCTCACCTTTGATGAAGTTCTGCCGCCCCTTATGAAAATTCTCAACCTCTGTCTTATGCTCTCAGAATTCCCAAGCAAAAGGAAGTCTGCTGTGGTGACTCCTATCCACAAAAGTGGTGACAAGACTCTCACGAGCAACTACAGGCCTATATCCGTCCTACCTCCACTTTCCAAGGCTTTGGAAAGGATAGTTGCTGAACAACTCGAAGACTACCTGGAGAAATATAACCTCCAATGTTCCCAACAACACGGTTTTTGAAAAGGTCACAGCAACACCACTACACTACTAGACTTCACCTCCTTCATCCACCAGGTACTAGACCACAACCAAATGACCAGAACCACCTTTATTGATCTGACTAAAGCGCCTGATACAGTTAACCACTCCCTACTAACTAGACAACTATCACATCTTGGTCTTTCACCGGATGCCACTTGCTGGTTCCAAAGCTCCCTTAGTGCCCGCTCTCAGCAGGTCAGAATTGGAGACTATCTCAACCCCCCTCCCAGTCTGTTTGGGTGTACCACAAGATTCCATCCTTGGCCCCCTACTCTTCAGCTTCTTCATAAATGATCTCTGCCGCTTGCCATGATTGAATTCTACTCTATGCAGATGACGCAGTCATTTTCTCGAGCCACTCTGACCCCCATCACCTCCAGCAACAGCTACAGTGTAGTTTCTCAGAAATTTGAACCTGGTTCAGGTCATGTAGACTCATCCTAAACTACTCAAAAACCAAATCAATGCTGTTTCATGGTACTCACGACACAAACTCCAACAACTGCTAATCTACAGTAGTGGTGGCACTGTGGTGGAACAGGTAGACCAGTTCAAATACCTGGGAGTGACCCTCGACTCCACTCTTTCATACTCCACGCATATAAATAACCTTGCTAAAGCTGTGAATACCTGCATAGGGCTGCTATATAGGCATAGGCACTGTTTGACAGACGAAGCATTAAAACTTGCCATCCAGAGCTCAATCACCTCTTTAATTGACTATGGCCTCACAGTTTAATGATCAGCTACTGACACTGCCCTCTGGCATATAGCCATAGCCCAAAACAAGGCCTGCTGGCTCCTCACCACAGCCTCTAGACTCACACACACACATGTGATCTCTATGAACAGACTAACTGGCTACAGCTTCAATGCAGAATTAAGCATCAGACCTGCTTACTTGCAAAGAAGACAGCACTATGTCTCCTTCCACCAGGGGCTCAGCCTATACTTTCCCCTCAATGTGCCACCTGCCTTACCAGAAGTTCTGGAACACTATTCTTCACAGTTCCCCACTGCCGGACCACTCAAGGGCAGCGCTCCTACAAAGTTAGGGCCTCTAACTGGTTCAACACACTCCCAGTGAATATCACCAATGCACTGAATCTCAGCTCCTTTAAGCACAAACTACGACAGCACTTGGAGGCCAGTGCCCACTGTGACTGCTACACTTAAATTCCCTACTCACCCTCCTGGCCTCTCCATTACTTATGCACTCTCCCCAACCCCCACTCCCCTCCCTGTTAACTCTTTCCAATATCTCACATCAGCCATTTCAGCCTCCTCCCTTGCCCCCCCCAGATTTCACTCCTCCCTCTCTCCATGCCCTCTCACATCTTTGTCCCTCCCCTCACCTATTACCCCCTGCACCTCCTAGCTCTCATATTCTCTCTCTCTCTCTTTCTCCCCTAGCCCTCCTTAACTCCCTTCTAGTCCTCATTTTCTCTCCTTTCTCCTCCTTGCCCATCCTAATTCTTCTCTCCTTCCCCCACCCATCCTATTCTTGTCCATTGTCCATGACGTGGAACCTTTGTAAAACAGCACTGTTTGCTCAAAGATGCTATCCAAAATTTTCATAAACAAATAAATAATAATAAATAAAAAAATAAATACAGATTTGAAGAGGGGTGAAGATGTGTAAGTACAAATGTTGGGAGGTGTACAGGGGTACAAATACAAATTTTGGGAGGGGTGTAGAATTAGAAATACAAATTTTGGGAGGGGTGAAGGTGTGCAAGTACAAGTACAAATTTAGGGAGGTGTATGGGGCACAAGTACAAATTTTGGAAGGGGTGCAGTGTTACGAGTACAAATTGTAGGAGGAGTGTAGGGGTAAAAGAGCTGTACAAATGTTGGGAGGGGTGTAGGGGTACACGATAAATTTTGGGAGGGTGTAGGGTTACAGGCACACATTTTGGGAGGGGTGCAGGGGTACAAGTACAACTTGAGGGGGTGTAAGTTCAAATTTTAGAAGGGCTGCATGGGGGCAAGTGATAATTTTGGGAGGGGTGTAAGTAGAAATTTGAAGAGGAGTGCAAGTGGTGTACATTTGGGAGGCGTGCAGGGGTAAATGCAAAACATGGTGGTATGGGCTAAAGTACTAATTCTGAGAGGGAGTACCAAAGATGTGGTTCATATCTGGATGGGTGCAGGAGCAAAACTGCAAATTTCTAGAGAGAAGGGTAATGGTAAAAATAGTGTGAGTGCTGCAAAAGAAATACACATTTTGGGAAAGATAAATGTCTAATGTTGGCAGGACAGAATTACAAATTGGGAAGAATTGTAGGACAAAAGTAAATATTTTGGAATTGTTACAAGGTCAGTGGTACACATTTTGGGAGGAGGGGAACCCATTACAGAGAAAATGCATAATTACTGAGAGTGTAGTAGAACTTCAGCAATTGGGGTGAATCAAAACAGAACTGCATTTAGATTAGTTTGTCAGGAAAATGAAAGCATATTTTCATGTGTCCTGATGACGTTTGGGCACCCCTTCTCGTGTTTAATATTGTCCCCAAAGTTTTATCACATGTGAAAGTTACTAGATATTTATTATTGTATAGTATACGGTTGAGTATTAATGTGTATGGATTGCCATACACTCAGAAATGTCTCTGTAATACAGTTCAAAGGTCAAAAAAGTTGTACTATAGTAGCTACATCACAACTATAATTCAACAACGTTTATGGGTTTTTTTCTGTCCCCCACTTGTCCTTGGATCCATCCCAACCACCGCCACCCCCAAGCCCAGGCTTACCCCCCGGGCGGGTCCACCGGTGGGGTTCCCCCTCCCAATGGACACTGTAGGCAAGCCCCGGATTACCATCCCGGGTTGGGGCCATAGGAGTGGGCCCCCCAGGGGGGCAGGCTTTTTTTTTTTTTTTTTTTGCTGCTTGCTGCCCCGGGTGTGGGGACACACAATGACGTCCAGTGTCTGCCCTGCCCCCCTAATGTGCTGGCGTAGGTTTCAGCAGTACTCCCAGCCTCCACCAAGGGTCCATAAAGTGCCAGACACTCTTCCCCCCGGAGAAGGAAAGTAGTCCCCAGGATACTCGAACCTTCTTCCCCAGCCAGTACCTCCAACTCCTGGGTCCATTCCCAAACCCGGGTCGTTGGCGTCGCAGGCGGAAATCCAACCCCTGTGCCGGCAGGCTGGCCAACAACTTTTATGTTTTATGTTTGAGGGCTGTTTTGTGTTGCACACCAACTGCCAAACTTGGACTTTCAGAAACTGACAGCACTCGCTATACTGTGATGGCTGCACAATGTTTCCATAACTTGTCATAGACTAGCAAACTTTTATTGTGATCAGAAGAACCAGTCACTTGCTGAAGATTTGCTGTGATCACTTACAATGACTGCAGTAAGTTCAATGCGTGAGTGGGGGTTGCTCACAAGGCAGAGCAGAGACGTGGGGAAAGTTATGATCGGTTAAAAAAAAAAACGCTTTTTTATTTGTTCTTTGTATGTTGCTTGCAACCATATAATACATAGAGTAATAAATAATAATAATAATATTTATTTGTATCGTGCCTTTCTAAAACCAAGGCGCTTTAACAAACGATTCCAAATAAAAACAATATAATAAACACATATACAATAAATACTGATTCATAAAATCCAATAAAATAACAACAAGTCAAATACACTTGATACCACAGATGGGTCTTCAGGGCCTGTTTAAATTCCTCCATGGACGCGCACTCCTGGGTAGAGAATTCCAAATGGCTGGGACCACGTACATAAAAGCACGGGCCCCCAAGGATTTTTAAGAAACCCTTGGACTCTCTAGCAACCCCTTGTGTGCTGAGCGGAGCGATCATCTAGGGCAGTAAGGTACCAGGTGCTCTTTCAGGTAGTCCAGGCCAAGTCCATGTAGGGCTTTATAAGTCAGAAGTCCGACTTTAAAGGTGATCTGCCACTGTACTGGCAGCCAGTGCAGTTCACGCAGCACCGGGGAAATATGACAGGTACAAGGAGTACCCATCAATAACCGGGCCGCAGCATTCTGCACTAGCTGCAAGTGGCAGATATCAACCCCCTGGTAGCCTTAGATAAAGGGAGTTGCAATAATCAAGGCGCGAGGTCACAAAGGCATGGGCCAGTGTAGGCAGATCACCAGACAGAATAAGGTGCTTAATCCTGGAGATGTTCCTCAGATGGTAAAAGGAAGATTTGATGCCACACCTCGCACTGTGCCGGCAACCCGGGATTGGGAACAGACTCAGGTCAGCGGGGGTCGGTCGGGGGAGGGAAGGAGGATTAAGCATCCCAACGAATGCTCTTCTCCCTTGAGGAGGAATACCAGGGGTGCTACGTGTGCCTGATGTCCTGAGAGAACCGAAGGGTGCACTTGCTCTCGGGTTGGCGGCTCCATTCATCGGAGTCGGGTAGGGGGGACACTGTTAGGCACTTGGGAGTGACGTGCATCATCACTTCACCTCTCTGGACTTACATCCTCATGCTGGCATTCCAGGGGGTGAGGAAACAGGGGACACAGAAAACAGAAAAAACTCCCTCAGTGGTCCTAGATGACGGCTGCCCTGAGCCATTCAGACCACCACTAATTCTCGGGACAGAGCCCGATGTGCAGGAGATAGGAGAAGCACTCTAGGGGCAGATCCTGAGGTCAGGGGGCTAAGATGGGATGGATGGCCCGAAGGAGTGGACACCGAGGGCAGGCAGGAGAGGATAAAAAGAAAGTAAAAAAAAAAAAGGAAGATTTGATGACCGCTGACACCTGCGATCATAGTGTCAGCCCATTGTCAAAAATCACTACCAGATTTTGCACCTGTTCAGAAGTGGGGAGCTAGGAGCCACCAAGAAAAAGCCCTGAAGGCAAACCAACTCTCTTCCCCTCTATCTGGCGACCCAGATCCACAACCAACACCTCCATCTTCTTTGAGTTCTTCCTCAGCCAACTCGAATCCATCCAGTTCTGGATTTCAGTGAGGCAGTTGTTAAATATCGAGAGGGAGCTATCCTGGTCGAGTGCAAAAGACAGGTAGAGCTGGGTATCATCAGTATAGCAGTGAAACCTCAGCCCATACCTTCTTACAATGCCTCCGAGGGGCCGCATGTACACTGCATACAACATGGGGAACAACACCGAACCCTGAGGTACCCCACATAACAGAGAGACTGGGCCAGAGGAATTAATCCCAGGCACCACCCTCTGAGTTCTGCCAGTGAGGAAGGATCTAAACCACCTGAGGACTGTACTAAACAGGCCGCAGATGAACATCAGGTGTTTGAGAAGAACCCCATGGTCCACAGTGTCAAACACTGAAGAGAGAGATCAAGAAGAACCAAGATGGAATGGCTCTTCTGATCTCTCACCATCAGGAGATCATTGAGCACCTGAACCAGCGTAGTCTCGGTACTATGCCTCTTTCGAAAACCAGACTGGAATGGTTCATAGATGTCATGGATTGTCAAATGTTTCTCCAGCTGTATGGCCACTACTTTCTCAATCACCTTCCCCACAAAGGGAAGGTTAGAGATTGGTCTGTAGTTAGCATGGCAGTCTGGGTCCAAAGAAACTTTCTTCAAGACAGGCGTTGACACCGCCTCCTTTAGGGAGCTAGGAAACTCACCCATCTCCAAGGAGCACCAGACTGTCCGAGCTAGGAGCGGGACAATGGTATCCCAACAACCTTTAATCAGGGATGTTGGGTCCGGATCCAGACTACAGCATGTAGGGCTCATACCCTGGACAATCCGCATGATATCAATGAGCTCCGATCAGTCAAAGGAACTCCAGGAGAGCTTGGGGTTAGTGACCAAGTGCCGATCCATAGCTTCTCCCACAGAGGGTGCTGGTTGGAGTGCCGCCCTGATGTCGGCCACCTTAGCTACAAAGAAGTGAGCAAGCTCTTCCCACTCTACTTGTGAAAAAGCTTTTTGAACCTGCAGGCAGGCTGGGTTGCACAGTCTGTCTACAGTTCGAAAGAGCTGAGCTGGTTAGTTCTGAGCAGCTGCAATCTTTCCAGACAGGAACTCTGCCTTCTTATAGAAGATTGAGGAATGATAGACTTGGTAATGTTCCATCAATCTAAGATGGTCGGCATCAAGGGTGGATCTCCACCAGCAATGTTCTAATCTTCGTCCTTGTCGTCGCATCTCCCTCAAGGTCCTATCAAACCATGAAGACCGAGGGCGAAGGGGGAGAGGATGAACCTGGACAGGAGCAATGATCTCCAGAGCTGAGGAGATGGCCTTATTATAAGCCAACACCAAGGTTTCTGGGTCATCATTGCTCACTCCAGAAAACTCCGATAGGTCAAGCACTGCCGTCAGGCCCTCAGAGCTTACATCTTGCAAAGGACTCAAGCAATTCTGTGTTCCCACCTCAGGGATTTGATGATATCATAGAAACCTCTCGAAATTCACTCTCAAAGTCTATGATGTCATCAAATCCCCTTGTTGGAAACACAGCCTTGTTGTGCACAGTTCCCCATCTAGTATTCTCTATATAGTATATTTAATACTGTTTGAAGAGACAACTGAGTTTTGAGATTTCATAATCTGATGTACTGTATGTATACTAAGCTGCCAGGACCTTGAGGAAAATGATGTTATTCTTGCTTAAATGGCATCACCACCCACCCAAGATTTTGCCAGCTGATCTAAAAAAATTCTGAGGGTCTTTCTGTGAAACTATCAAATAAGAGAGGCAATAAAATAGCATTTATGCATAATTAATTGCAATTCCTGCAGTTTATTTGCAATAAATAAGGCCTGTTGTCATTTGCATTTGATCCTTAAAGGGTTGATGGACCCTTAGCACAGTGATCATAGTTCAGTGCTTCCTACAAACCTGTACATTACTGAACAATTTACTTAATGGCAAAAGAAGTCCTTTGCTGTGGCAACCATCACCTGTTCCATTGAGTGTCAGGTGACTACAGCCACACACACTATTTCAGTTCTTAATCTGGTGTAGATATCTAGCCAGACTAGGTAGATTTTCCCAAAAGAAAAAAAAAAAGGCTGAGGAGGTATTATTTCAATTTTTTTTTTCATTTTTAAAGGGATTAGATAAGGCCAATAAGGGAAACTTTATACTAAAGGGGAACAGCAGATATGGGTAATGTGAGAAAGCATTGTTTCATCTACAAAGTGGTAAAGCAATGGAACAAGCTCTGAAAGGAAGCTGGGCAAGAGGGGAGTGCTGAATAGTTTAAATTTATGTTGGATTAGTTATTTATGGAGATACCACTTCTGGGTACAGACTGCAATTCATTAGGGGAAGGGAGGGTCACATGGAGCATACATTATAGCATAATTGAGGCAGTATAGCGCAGTGGACTAAGGTTCTGAGCTGCAAATCTGGTGACATCCAGCAGACCAGACCTGGGTTTGAATCCCACAGCTTCCACGTGCATACTGTGTGACCCTGAGCAAGTTACTTAACCTCCTTGTGCTCCCAGGTCGCTCCTGTAAAAAAGCTTTCAGCTTAGTGTGCTATACCTGGTTAAACAAGTAAATAAATAAATAAATAAATAATTGTTATACCTTGCAAAAAAAAAGGCAGATCACACTGCCTCAACTTTCCAAAGGCCATTGATGGTTTAAGCAATAAGGCATGACAGAGTGTGGGTTATTGGGGAATTTTCCCCAAGCCAATGTGGTGTGTCAGGAGGCACAGCCCAGTGACTTAACCCACAAGACGGGAGTAATCCCCCCACTACCCATGTTTTGGAGTGCCTTATTGCAATTATACAATGGATACGTTTAAAATAAATTTTAAATGTAATCAGTTATGTTTTGTTTTACTTTTTATAATAAAATGCCCTTCCTCAGCCCTGGGATATTGCAGGATTTACCCACGGATGAAGATCTCAGCTGACCAATCAGGTTGCAGGATTTTTTATGCATATGGTTATAATTTGCCAAAGTCAGTAAAATCTACCTGTAGCACTTTAAACAATAACTACAACTAGTCATATAATATAACAAGTTCCAGCTGTCTGGATGGCACTTCATGAACACACTGGCCCCTTGGTCTTTGCCTGCTTAACATTTGCTGTATAATCCTTACCTACTGCCTGCTCCAACGGACTTGCCAAGTACCCCGACACCTCCAGTAGGAAAGGTTTTCCGGACTGCACTCGGTTAGCAATAAGATTCAGGCTGACATTCTGAATGTAGGGGCCTGCTGTTCTGTATGCTGCCAGGCTGTTTACTCCATCTCCATACCACAAGCAGACTGCTCCAGTGCACCTAAGTTGGGAGAATAATATACATGTACTTACTCATATTATGATACTGATTACCTAAGAGCTCCTGACATAAAGGGGGCACTTTTTAAAACATAAAAGTCTCTGCCTTACCTGCTCCTCCTACCCCCCTTTTAAGCTCTCTCAAACACTACTGAAAACCTATGCTACGCACCCTGTGTTAAGTTTGTTAGCTTCTGGTTTCAGGAGATGGGTCACCTGCAGGAATGCTTCCCCAGTTCCCATCCAATGGAGGTGATCCAGTATTTTCCACCTGTTTATAGGGGAAGGGATACCTCTGACATTCCAAGATACACATTTAAGGGATTTGATAGCCGTTATCTGTGTAGGTGTAAGAGCAGGGAGTGGCAACCTGACATTAAGTGTGTAATAGATCCAAAGTGTGCATTTACAGTTCCTTTTTTTAGCCTTTGGGTGTGATGTCAGCAGGGTGCGAGTACCACAAACTGTCTTCCCAAGCACCTTGCACTTGCACAGTACAGAGTGCAGCTGGGGAAGTCTCCTGCCAATTGGAATGGGTCAGCTCATCCTAGTGGATTGGAATTAAGGTGACTCTCTGTGGTGAATCACTCTGAACAGCTGATGTGGATCGTCAGCCAGTGACTGCCTCTGATCTGAGAGTGGAAGAGTGTTTCCCCAAGTCCTCCATGCCGGAATCTGTTTACCAGTGGATCTGAAAGCCTACAGCTCAGGAGTTGTCTGGGAACCTTGCTGCACGTGAAATCACAATTACCTTCACCTAATTAAGTTTTTGTTTGCTATCAGTACGAGATTCATGTTAACCTCTATCCCCCCCAAGTGGCTTGTCTTTTCCCATGCACCAAATTACTGGTGCCACATGACACCCTCCTAGAAAACCAACTGTCTCATAATTCTCTGTTGTGATCCCAGGAGCAAAACCTACTTTGTAGTCCCCAGGGGGGGGGGAAAGGAGGGGATTTATGATTGGAAGCTTGCAGTTTAAAATGAAAAGTTCAGTCTCCCTGTTTATGCAGCAGATGTGGTGACCTGCCGCAAGCATGTCACATCCGTGCAATTCATTTAAGTTATGTTAAGTTAACAGCCTTATATAAACTAGGGGTATTGACACAATAAAGACACAATAAACCAGACACCCATAATAATTATTTTCCCTTCTAATATTCCTTCCACCATGGATGTGAATTTACTAGGGACTGTGGCAGTATTTGCACCAATTGTGTTCAGGGGAGACTGGGTGGTGTATTTTACAGAAAAAGGAAACTGGGTTGGGGGTTTGAATAAACAGGTTCACGAAGGCTATGGCGGGAGTACAGGATCATCTGGGAGCCATGTAGAGAGCCACCAATTTAATTGACACAGTGTTAGTGTTTGAGGGGTGGTTGGCTCAACTGCCGCACATTCGTGCAGCTCAACCAGGCTTTCAAGAGGGGCATGGTGTAAGTGCCCTTCCCCAACCAGTCACAACCCTCCATCCCTGAACAGCCACTTCACAGTTTGGCGCCACTTTTGACAGCTTACCCTCATTTCCTGTGACAGCTGACAGTTTGGCCTGGCTGCATGACTCAGCGGATTCCTCCTCCAGTCCGTCTCTGGCAATTCAACCATCCATGGGCCATCTGGATTATGCGATATTAAACTTGAATGTCGGTGATGTCTTGTTCTCCCTCGACTGGTCAGCGTCTCAGAGACAGACATAAAAATTGCTAAAACCTCTAGCATTCCTAGGTGAGTGTTTTTGACTTGGCTTGACTAGGGATGCCACCTATTCAGCGCCAGTAAGGGGTTTTGGGAGGCCACAATATGTAGACTTTAAAGATATATGCTCAAGAACCAACACTTCGCTCTCCAAACCACCCTTGTAAATCCCCAGCTTAGAAAAGAACATAAAAGAAATAAGCAAGGGTACATCAGCAGAATGCAGCTTTGTTATGTATATAGTATTACCTACATCTGATTGAGTTATGTGACAGTGAAACTCGAGTACAAGAAGGAGAAACAAACAAGTCCAAAAAGATATAATACAATTAACTGATGGAGCTGGACGGCAGTTCCTATTGTCCACCTGAAAGCTTGCTTTCCAATCCTGTTTTAAGTGCTGTCTGTGTGTTGGGGGGGCCGGGGTTGAGCCCAATCTAGTGCAGCCTTGTCTAAATCACATTGCGAGCCTCATTCTGCTGGTTGAGTGACTTTGGCCATGTCAGCCCAAGAATGTGATTCAACCTTGCACAAATCCTCAGCTTCCAGGACAGCAAATTTATTGGTGGATATTGGGAGTAAGGGGGAATTGCCTGAGTCTCTGTCCTGACCAGCTGGTTTGGGAGCAGGCTCTCCCAGAGAGTCCGATCCATGCAATGAAAAGCCTGAGTACCTGCTATGCTCATATAATCACATGGGTGCGGTGTGCATATATTGTGGAACACGTGCAAACAACCGAGAGAAAGAAGTGACTCATCTGGGACATGAACTCAGGCCACCCAGAATACCATTCTGATTGCACGACTGGCTGCACCACCAAGGCAACTGAAAACTAGGCTGTCCCCGAGCACATTACTCTTTCTCCAAATGCACAACCCACTGGCTGCACAAATAATTACATTTATACAATCACATGAGTGTGGTGTGTATGTATTGTGGAACACATACAAACAATGGAGAGAAAGAAGTAAGTGCTTCAGCTAAGGTGCTTACTTCTTTCTTTCCATTGGTTGTATTTGTACCTGCTTTGCTCTCTAGGATGATGGTTGCTGTGTGCACCTAGGGATTTCATGTGGTCTCTCCCCCTCATTCCATTAAATCTTGTGGTTTACCAGTTCATGTCTTGTCTGTACTGGGGCTTGTGGGGGAAGGGGTATCTGTCTGTGAATGGCTGGCACTGGACCTTTAGAAGAAGGCATTTGTCTCCTAGGGCTGGGGGGTTTACAGTGGGACAGTTCTTATGGATGTACCTGGTAGCATCCTCTGGGGTCTCAAAGGTGTTTTCACCACCCTACTCCTCATAATTCTGAGTTTAGCCAGGTACTGCAGTTGATACTGTACTCCCAGCAACTAGAAGGCTCATCAAGCGGCTATAAATTCCTTTCTTTCTGCAGCCCTCTCAGAGGAGTAATCATTAAAAATCAGTATACGATGGTCTTTCCAGGAGAGTGGGCCCTTTTTCTCTGGCCAGTGCAAGAATCCTTTCCTTCTTGGAGAACCTCAGTAACTTTACCAGAAGGGGCGAAGGATGACCTCCAGTTTTTAGGAGGTGCACAAGGACCTGTGCACTCTTTTCATTTCCAGAGTTGGCCTCCAGTTGCACAGAAGAATTTCTGAGAGCTCCCATTGTAGAAATGCAACAGCATCTGACCTCTTCACCCCCTTCAGAAAGCCTAGACTTCTTTTATTGTTCCTGCGGTTCTGTTCTCTACATCCTTGGCCTGGTTCCACAGCAGCCCCACTATCTTCTTGAGCTCCAGGATTCTAGCCTCATATCTAGAGTTTTTTCATCTATGTAAGACAAGAAGATATCTGTGTCCCATAGCCGGTTGCTTAAACTCTGCACTTTTTCATGCAGGTCGACAACTGAAGATTTAAACTTAGAGATCCTGTTTGGAACTTGCTGCAACATCCTCTTGAGGACCATAGCATCACCTGCCAACACTGGAGTGACCGGACCTCCATGGCTGCCATCTCATCCAGTTGACAGTTCTTGTGACAGTTGACAGTCCAGCCTAGCTACACGACTTAGTGGATTCCTCATTTAGTCTGTCTCTGGAAAATCAGCCATCTATGGGCCATCTGGATTACATGATATCTAATTTGAACTTCGGGGCCACCTGGTCTTTCATAGCCTTGTTCTTCCTTGGTTGGCTGACATGTTAGCGACAGCCATAAAGTTGGTAAACCTCTAACATTCCTAGGTGAGGGGTTCGGACTTAGCTTCACTAGGGATGAAGCCTATTCAGCACCAGTAAAGTGTTTCAGAAGGCCATATTATGTACACATTAAAGAGATATGCTTGAGAACCAACTCTTCCCTCCCTGACCCACCGTTGCAAATCCCCAACTTAGAAAAGGATGTGATAGGAATACCCTGCTTCTGTCATCGAGCTGCCATCCTAAACATGCCACTCAAAATATTCCAAAGGGGCAATTTCTAAGATTAAAAAGAAATTGCAGTTACGAGACTGTGTTTGAGATAACAGCACAGGACCTGGAGACTAGATTCATAGAGAGAGGATACTCCAGGTCCTGTATTAGGAAAGCCTATCAGGAAGTGAAACCTATAGAAAGAGAGGCAGCTTTAAGATGCAAACAGCAGGAGAGGGCAAACAGAGAGGTTTTAAACTTTGCAACTTAATTTTCAACAGATGCTAATAAAGAAGTAGAGACTGTGAAACAGAATTGGAATATCTTGCAGGGGGATTCCCATCTCGCTAAATACCATAATAATTTTCCCAGGATCTCTTTTTAGACAGGCTGACAATTTAGGGGTTATTTTAGTCCACAGCAGACAGGCACCTGAAGAGAAAGCACTTGGTTACAACCAAGCATGGGATGTTTTAGGTGCTCGAGATGCATGTATTGCAAAAATATAGTCACATGTAAATCTTTTAAAGATCGACATATAGACAAGACTTATAAGATTAAACAACTCATCACGTGTGATGCCATTGGTGTAATATACAGAGCTGCGTGTACATGTGGGGCCTTCTATATAGGGAAGACCAAAATAAATTTTAGGTCCAGAGTAGGGGAACATTGCAGAGCCATCAAAAATAGAGACCTGAAATATGGTACAGCATACCACATAGCTCAGAATGAACAAAATGGTGATCATACTTTTTTCTTTTGGGGTATTGAAAAAGTATTCAAACATCCAAGGGGCGGTGACCACAATAACTGCATTTTAGAAAGGGAATGATTTTGGATGTTTACCTTGGTGGCATGTAAATACCCAGGTTTAAACAATAGATTTGATTTGACCCTACTTAAGGAAAAAGTGATGAAACCGTCATTGGAGTGGATCTGCACATATGTAAAATGAGTTTACAGACATAACTACTTTTAAGGTGTCAGTTTTTAATGTCATGTCTCTTTTTGTCATTTCAGAGTCACAGCATAGGTGTTCTCCTTAGAAAATATTAAAGAGAGAACCTTATATTTAAATTTTTAATGAAATGTATATGTTAAATGTTACGTGTTCTTTGTCTTATTTATGAGTTAGATCATTTTAACTCACTGTCACTTTAACACTTCTGTGTCTATATGTGATGATGTCAGTACGACATCGCAGATAATGTGTATACAAGGGTGTTTCATTTGTCTATCTGTATCCATTGAGAAAGGAACCTGTTTGTTCTGAAATGTGTCTGGAACTTTTTATTGTACTATGCACTTTGAATCAGTTCTGCACCTATTTGATATTCCTGTGAGCAGCTTTTATTGGTTATGGTGAGTGCTGGATTTTTGTATTTCTCCGCTTATTAACCAGACTTCACACATGCACAGATGTATAATTATATTAAAAAATATAAACATCAGGGTTTCTGTTCCCTATAAAGATAAACAATAACAGCAGTCAGAAAAACCTTAGCTATGAGAATATGGTTGCCAAACAAGGACTATATTACAGTTTTGAGAGGTCACCCACAAAATAAAAATAATCTCATTAAAATTGAAATAATTTTTAACATTCTAATATTTAAGGTATTATGTTTCAAAAACACCAAAGGTTAAGGACTGGTTTTTGAACATTGAAGGCAAAACCAGCAATGCACAGCCAGCATTACCTGTGAAGGCAGGTTCCAGATGCAGCTGCATGAGTGGACACACACAAAAGGAGTCGTATGCAGAACTAAATAAATCCTTACTGGCCTCCATGACATGTGCAGCACACTGCTGGACTATAGTTTTAGCACTGCCATCAGGTAGTTTATCCACCACAACAGATAAGTGTTTCCACAGGCTATTCTTATATTCAGTCACATAGGCTCAGTAATTGCCAATATGGTGGTGAGACAGAACTCCACTTGCCCATACTGTCCTGTTTTCTGGATTTTTTTTGTCAGAAGGCAAAGAGCTCATAAGATGGGGAGCCCCAGACCTGTCATGAGTGGCCATAGTGACCACTGACTCAGTTTCAGGCTGGGCGTATAAAACGTCTACGTAGAAGGGGACTGATCACTATGCTTGCTTATTGTTACCTATGCTACCTGTTATTGCACTATCCAACTGCTTCCTTACTGTATTACTATTTATTGTGCTTGTTTTGACCAATCCAGGTCCACCTTGTAAATGAGTCTTTCTCAATGGTGCTTCACCTGGCAAAATAAAGATGACTGATTGATTATATGCCCTGCAAGTGATAGCCGGTAATGTACTGAGCCTGTGCCAGGCAGCAGACATAGCAGAATCCTCCAAGACAGGGTCAAAGGGAGGAACGATCGTGGAAGGAGTAGTGGGGACCGTGACGCTTGGCCAGCTGGTTATGATTGTTCTATGATATTTGTATATAGAATGTGGTATGTGAGTGTCAGTGTGCCATGTCCCACCCCCCTCAGGTTTTAGTGGAAATAACAGGATATATTAACCTGAAACCAGGAGGTAATAAAAAAAAAAAAAAATAGAGAGACATAATTAAGGGTCTCCTGTTTCCCTGATTTAATTAGAGTTGACCCAGCTACCAGGATATAGGTCTCGTAAACTTTTATGACATCTTAGAGGAAGAAGGCATGTTATATCACTATGGTGCTAAAAAGTTATAAACTCCTTTGATCCTTGGAAAAGCAGGAAACCACACAGGATCAAAGGAAAGGCTTGATTAAAGAGTGTCATAATTTGGGAAATTCATTTTTGCTGAAGTCACAGTATTTAAAACATCTCCTGATAAGCCATCCTGTTTGGTATATTTTTTATATTCTAAAAGGAGGAGCTGGATGACATCATGGAAGGTGTGTGTGTGTGTGTGTGGAGACACAGTTTAATCTAAGACTTGTGACTGATCTTGGACACATTCCTTTTTGGACTCCTAAGAAACAAGATCTCAGATCTAACTAAGGCACTGGTAGAGATATACATTAGACAGAAAAAGTCTAACTGTATGTTGGTAGGAGTTTGTACTTTTCCTTGTTTTTCTTTTAAGAGATTGTATGCTTTGTGATATAGTGTTCTGTGTTTACATTTTACATATTTTTATCCATTTAAGTAAACCTTTTATTCCAAATACTGCCTGGGTCTTCCAAGTTCCTTTTTTTGCATGTGATGTATTGAGGGTTAAGATTTGACAAAACTGTTCAAAAGCTTGAATGGTGTTACCAAACTGAGAAACGGTAAGGATATACCTAAGGTCTTTTATAGAGTTTCAATGGTTCATTTTGGATACCTGGTTAGGTGCCCCTAGGCGAAAGATATCTGGTATCCACCGAAGAGCAGATTTTCTGAGCCTGTACATTTGGGTACGCTAGCATAAGGTTCACAGTTTGAATCCCCACAGCACTTGAGACTAAAGGTGATTCGGACCTACAAGCAGACCAGAGAGTTACCCGGTCTGTTACCTGTTCGCAATACTGTTCTCGGAGGTTGGTACTGTAGGAGCAGAGGGCCTGACCTACTGAGTGCGTTTGTGACAGGTACCTCGAGGAATTCATACAGATTCCTTTTAGTAGAGATCTCCTCCTCAGCAGAAAGCCTAGCTTGTCCTTCAAGAGGGATAGCAGAGCCTGAATTGAGGCATCCGCAGGAGAAGACCTGGGAGTATATACCAGACGGTCTTCACTGCAGGAGGATAAGGCGGAACTAGAGTCAAACCCATAAACAAGTTGCTCGTCCTCTTCCTACCTGGACTGTATTTATCCTCCTCACCCTCAGGCTCAGAAAGGCTGGATGTTCCATAGGGGCCAAAAGCTGCTGTGGCAGTGGAAAAGGTTGCACAGTGGCAGTGGCTGTGGCTGCAGACACAGAGGCACCCATATGGGAGATATGGTAAACGCTGTGCCATCAAAAAAGTAATTATTTAGTCAGAACAGTGGCATGGTGAGTTGAGGTGCAGGATGCTACACCACCAGTAACACTGGTAACCTAGGTTCAGAAGCAGATCAGGGCTGCTTGGGTGCCAGCTGGGAGAGGGAAGGATTGAGCATCCAATGACATTTCTCCTCCCTTGGGGTGTGGGTTGGGGTTCAGGGTCCTGGCACTTTGAGTGCCATCTAGTGGGGGATGGATGACAGCAATGGAAGGGACAGCAGAGTGGCAATGGCATCAGGGAGGGCGTTGACAGACACAGCACATCCATTTGCTTTGGGCATGAGCACATATGCACATCATCTCACACACATGACACCCTGAGGACAACTCACTCAGCATCCTCTTCAGGCCCCACACAACTCTATGAGGCAGGTCTCCCGTGTGGTTAACCTGTAAGTCCTGAAGACAGGTAAGTGATGGGGGCAGGTGGAAGCTGCTGGATTAGGAGAAGAAAATCAAGGTGGCAAACAAAAAAAGTAATTATCAGTGGCAGGGAAGGCAAGAATCTCTGAAATAGCTAGCACCAGCTGGTGAAGTCAACATAGCAAATGGTGACAGGAAAGCACCCATTTACAACATAGCAAATGGTGACAGGACAGCACCCATTTACAACATAGCAAATGGTGACAGGATAGCACCCATTTACAACATAGCAAATGGTGACAGGATAGCACCCATTTACAACATAGCAAATGGTGACAGGATAGCACCCATTTACAACATAGCAAATGGTGACAGGATAGCACCCATTTACAACACACTGGTGATAGGCTACATCCCACCAACAACCACCAAGCCAGAGCTTGCACCCAACCTTGGTGTCTGAACAACTGTTGAGCTAGTAACTAAGACCAACAAAGTGGTCTGAGACTTACCTTCACAGAGAGTCAGCAGTGATCTGGACCAGGATAGAGACTTTGTTTGCTATGATTGACGTAGACAGAGTAGAGAAGGTTCAGAGGAGGGCAACAAAGATGATACATAGATTGTATCACAAGTCCCATGAGAACAGGTTGAAGGAATTGAATATGTATTCCCTGGAGGAGAGGAGGGAGAGAGGGGATATGATAGAGACATACAAGTATCTTACAGGGAGGAACAGGGTGCAGGAATACACTATTATTAAGCTAAAAAGATGTTCCAGGACTAGAGGTCATGGGAAGAAGTTGGAGGGAGGACGATTCAGAGGAAGCATGAGGAAGAATTTCTTCACAGAATGGGTGGTGGACAAGTGGAACACCCTGCCAGAGGAAGTGGTGGGGGCTGAAACAATCACGGGATTTAAGAATGCATGGGATAGATATAAAGGAATTCTGGAGGTCAGGGTTAAGGGGCAATAGGCTTCTAGGAAAACATAAAGTGAACTTACAAGCTTAAATGGGCAGACTGGGTGGGCCGTAGGCCCTTATCTGCCGACACTGGCTATGTATCTATGTATGTATCTATGATGCTCTATCCAGGAAGACTTTTAAGATTTTTCCTTTGATGAATGGTGTTTTTTGGCATGCAGATGAAAATGTGGCCACCTGTCAAGGAGACTTTTGGGTGTCCACAGCAGATGATCTGGTAGAGTGAGCCAGAGCTGCCCAAGGCAGACACTGATGCTGTTTGTTTGGCAGTCTCCGTTTTCTGCAGGAAAGTTTCCAAAGACTTCCAATGGTGCCTTCTCATGGCCTGGTTGAAGCCATGCCAAATCATGCAGGATTTCACATCATGTAAAAAACCCACACAGCAAGCATGGGTAGTGTGAGGTTCATCTCTAAATATCTTCATGCTGCCCAGAGAGAGGTAAAGAAGCAGGGGCTTCATTAAGGTTGCCAATTTCAGCATACAGTAACAATATAAAGTAAAGAAAAAGAAAGTGTTGCTTCAGTGGCTGAAACTGAAGAAAGTGTCCTCCTCAATCTGACAACCAGTTGAGGAGGGAAGAAGAAAAAAGCTGAGGAGGATATGGCTACCCCCGTTATATAGGCAGCACCAATGTGAGTTGTCGCTGGTAGCCCCAGCTATAAAAAAAATTTCTCAGTGGTCTCGACACCAACGGATTCCAAAGGTGTTGCTCTATGGAAGAAGATTTCAAATCTTTTCTGTTTTCTAACTTTTGCAGAGCAAAAATAGCACCCTGAAATTCATAATTTCCACCTTTTTGATGCCCCCTCTGCCTTTATAACTACTGAACTGAATGTAGCCAAATTTGGAGCAGTTGGAAATTCTGCTATAAAGCGTTAGTATGCCAAAATGCAATCCTTAGGTCAAAAGATGGCTAAGCTACAAGCATATGCACTTCAAAATGAGGCTTAATGCCTTGACAGAATTGGGGGCATGACAGATGGCGCTTTACATCATTGCATGTCAAGACCCCATGGGGTCCTTTGCTCTAAAAAATGTGGCCATCATTATGACACCCCGCTCCTTCAGCCCCATTTGCCAGCCACAGCACTCCAATGGCGACCTACTCCCGTCGTCCGT
Organism: Neoceratodus forsteri; assembly: GCA_016271365.2. Classification (NCBI taxonomy): domain Eukaryota; kingdom Metazoa; phylum Chordata; order Ceratodontiformes; family Ceratodontidae; genus Neoceratodus; species Neoceratodus forsteri. The sequence goes on along the minus strand of CM057456.1, from coordinate 659,823,375 downwards.
TGGGTATGATCCGACTCCATGCCCTGCCCTGGGGGTTAAGTCAAGAAGGCAATGTCGGTAGGTGATCCTTGCCAGTTATCTTGTACCGGCATCGTGAGGGTTCACATCTGCACAATGAGCCCACCGTGGGGGGCAAGCAAGGTGGGATCATCGGAAGAGGTAAGTCCCGGGGGCGAGGTGGGGGACTGGGGAGAGTGGGGGCAGAGCGTCCGGTGGACCACACCCAAAGGCATAATAAATAACAAAAAATTTAAAAATGCCTACTCAGCTCTAACTATAGTGATGCTATTGTGCCACTACAAAATTCAACACATTAAAGAGCAACTTTCTTGCTCTATTTCAAAATCCCCCAAAGAAAGATAAAGTCTCATCTGGTGCACAGTCCAATTCATTATATTTTTTTCAGTAGCCCTATTTTGGAAGGGGCCGGGATTGTAATGTGGCTCCATGGAGTGAGCCCTGAAGATCCTTGCACTTCCTACGCCACTGCTTCAGCTCACAGTCCGTCCCCGATCCGCCTCGCTATATCATTTTTGACATCACTATTTGGAGAGTGCGGGGCGCACCTACATACTTGAATGGGGACTTATTTTAATGAGTTTAGTATTAGATTGTATTGAATTAATCATGGCCACCAATTAACTAAGAAGGACCTGTTAGTTAATCGGTGGCCATGATTAGTTCCAAATGGCAATCTGAAGTACTAAATTTTTTTTTTTAAATGTCCTCATTCAAGTATATGGCGCGTGCCCTCCCACTCTCCAAATAGTGATGTCAAAAAATGACGTAGCGCAGAGGCGGACCGCAGACTGAAGCAGCACTAGGAAGTGGAAGAGATCTTCATGGCTCAGCTCCATGGAGCCAAATTACAATCCCTTACCTTCTAAAATAGGGGCTAGTTGAAAAATTAATAAACTTGAATTAACAAAAATACATACGGGCTACTAAAAAAAAATATATAAAGAATTGGACTGTGTACCAGGTGAGGCTTTATCTTGCTTCTTTAAGCAGGGACCTCGTTAGTTGCTCTTTAAAGAGCTAGTGTACTGCCTAAAACTTTAATTAGTTTTTAAAAGCAGTCAACCATTACCTTTATATCTGAGGTACTTTTTATTTTCCCCTTGGTTAATTAGAAGATTGTTTCCCTGATATTAATAGGTATGATGTGTGGGACAGCACTCTGCCTGGTGGCTGACATATCTAGCTCGGCCCCCCCCCCAACACACACACACAGACACACACACACACACACACACGCACACACTACATCATCAGCATTGTGACCTCACTGCTCTTAGGAACACACATTCAATTTCTACCATGTTAGTCACCTGTGATGTCACTGTAAGTGAGATCACAATGCTGATGATGTAGTGGGGAAGGCAGGGACAGATCTGCCAGCTGTGAGGCTGAGAGCTAGTCCACACATCCAGTACAATATTAGCACACAGAATATTTTCTATTGAACAAAAAGAAACAGAAAAATACTTCAGAAATAAAAAAAAAAAAACACAACTGTCTACATCTTAAAATTTGTATTGTTTTACTGTCTGCCTGTTTTGGCTCCACTAGCTCTTTAAGGAACTGCAACTTAGTTGCAAAATAGTCTGATGATTCTATTTTGGGGACATTTTGCGAAACAACAGTGCAGTTCACAACTGGAACTAAACTTAAGGTCAAATCATACAGTATACCCACACAAAAGTACGTCATGGTCTGCACTTTCTAAATAGCTACAATATTTTCAATAGGGGAAAGAATGAGAGGTGAGTGAAGGGAACGTACCTGTTCACACATTCTCCAGCTCCAGATGTGAAGCTGCTAGTTCCGTTGCCAATATCAGTTTGGTTTGACCTGCTGGTATTCAGCATGGTGCCACTGCTGACTTCTGAAATGTTGAAGACCCCTGTGGAGGGCAGGGCAATAACAGACTCATTGGCGCAGTGGCAGCTTGTTTCATTCCACAGTATTGCTACACCATACCTAGAAAAACAAAGTTAGTAATATGTTAAAAAAAAATCACACACACAGAACAGATCTGCAATTATGGCTTCAGCTTCTTACTGCTCCTCAATGGTCGGGACCATTTCACTTGTGTGGTGTATCTTGAGAAAAGCATAGCGTAACCCTTCACCGGCAACCTACTGGTCTTTGGCTGCCCTGACGAGCGCACCCACAAGTGGGTGGCACCCTCGTTAGTCTTTGGGTGATGCCCCAAGATCCTCCCTGTCTAGGGGTTGTGCTTGACGGGAGGCCTTCGATACAACAAACATTTGTATTTAGTTCCTGGATCCCGACTTTGAAGATTGCCATCTTGAGACCCAAAAAATGACACTGGTGATGGTAGTGCAGCGCACACCCGAGTTTACTTATACTTCCGAAGTTCCTATATTTCACAGCTGGATCCAGAGCTGTAATATATGGCCTTGTCATTCTCCATAGGGATAGAAACATAGAAACATAGATTTTGACGGCAGATAAGGACCACTTGGCCCACCCAGTCTGCCCATTTCCCTACCTATTGGATAAGCTGCAGATCCTAGTTAACCAGCAGCCTACTTCTTCCTACCCCCGGCCCCTAGAATTGCCTTATGTCTGTCCCATGCATGCTTGAATTCCACCACTGTTTTGACTCCACAACCTCCTCCGGAAGTCCGCTCCATGCATCCACAACCTCTCTGTGAAAAAATACTTCCTTAAATTACCTCTGAGCTGCCCCCTTCTATCTTCAAATTAGCCCCCTTGTTCTTGCACACCTCTTTTTTGAAAGATGCTACCCTCTTGGACTTGTTGATTCCTTGAGATACTTGAAAGTTTCTATCATGTCCCCCTCTCCTCCTTTCCTCGAGGCTATACATATTCAGCTCCTTAAGTCTCTCTTCATATGTCTTCTGGTGCAGACCCTGCACCATTTTAGTTGCCCTCCTCTGGACAGCCTCCATCCTGTCTATGTCCTTATGGAGACTGGGTCTCCAGAACTGCACGCAGTACTCCAGATGGGGTCTCACCAACTGTCTGTACAGAGGGATAATAACTTCCTGTTTTCTACTGGTGATGCCTCTCCCTATGCATCCCAGTATCCCCCCAGCCCTCTTTGTTGCCCTCTCACATTGCTTGCCCACCTTTAGGTCATCTGATATGACTACCCCCAGGTCCCTTTCCATTTTTGTTGTTGTTAGTATCTCACCCCCCATTGTGTACTCTTCCCCTGGGTTTTTGTTTCCCAGGTGCATTACCTTGCACTTCTTAGTATTGAATCTAAGCTGCCATACATTTGACCATTCCTCTAACCTTGCCAAGTCCCTTCTCATCCTTTCCACCCCACCTTGTGCATCAACTCTGTTGCAGATCTTTGTGTCATCTGCAAAGAGACATACTTTTCCTTCCAGTCCCTCTGCAATGTCACTTATAAAGACATTATACTACGAGAACCCTATATGCAATAGCAGATGAGGAAACATGTATATACCAGATGTACAACATATGAGGGTAACTATGATCGCTCAGCTCCTCCACCTACAAAATATGATATTTTTGTTCCTGCCCTATCAATGTTGTATTTAAGTTTTTGAGGCCTGCTGTACTGTTAGCCATATTGTATGCACTGTTATTTATGCCTAGCTCGTATTTGCCCTACACAGACTATTGTCTCATTGTATTATAGCAACATTTAGCTTATGTGTTTTTGCATTGACCTACCCAGGTCCACCTTGCAAATGAGTCTGTCTCAATGGTGTTTCGCCTGGTAAACTAAAGATGTTTAATTGATTGACTGATTGATTGATGAGTGTGAACAGTTATACTCCCTCATCTACACACTTATTATGGAGGATCTCCGGGGGAAAGTAAGATGCATGGGCTCAAATATACGCGAACCCTATATGCAATAGCGGATGAGGAAACATGTGCAACAGAACTGTTGTGATTGCATCAAAGGATTCAGATGACATCACAGACCATGACAGCAAAGCTTGCATGGTCTGATGCTGCCAGAACCCTGAGATGTAATCACAATTCTGTTGTGTTTTCCCCCAGTCACTGTTTTTATAGTGTATGATGACAAAAGACATTTGTTTAAGCAAAATTAATTTTAAACTTTATTCAGCTAACATTTTGTAGCCTAAACTCTGAGGGAAAAAAAGATTTTAAAATCTTAAACTGTAACATAGTCAAAGACAGTACAGACAGTAAAACAGATAGGGAAAAACACAGTGTTGAAATGTAAACTGTTAAAATTTATGGAATGCTGCAGAATGCTGATGCGCTGTCAATTTGTGGAATGCAGGGGCGTTATGGAGCCTGAGCTAGAAGGTTGCTGTCTTTTACAGCCCTACAAATCACGCAGTATAGAAATGAATAAAAGTGCTGTTTTTAGGCATAATAACTGAGATACAACAGAAGATAGCTGCAGATTGGGTTGGGACTGGCACTTTTTTTAACCCGGGCTCTGTTGTCTGATAGATGCCCACCTGGCCTGGGGTATCAGCCAATCAGAGTCCTGGAATTTCTTAGCCCATTTTCTAACAGACAACAGAGCCCAGGTTAAAAAAAGTGCCAGTCCCAATCCACCTGATCACCAATATCATTGTGCTTATAGAGTGTTCATTATTAAAATGCCATCATTTATTTCCTCTCGCTTAGTGAAAGATACCACCCCTCCAACCCACTGAGTGCCAAGTGGCAGTGAAAATGGCAAAAGATCAAGCCATGTTGTTCTAATCTCGTTTTACAGCAAAAGCTTTTATTCCCCCCTTCCCCCGACTCACGGGCACAAGTGCAGTAATGGCAGTCGGCAAACGGCAAAGAAAATAGCAGGTACAGTAACAATTTAATATCTTTTAACATGCTAACATGCTATTTGCCAGCAGATTAGGCCTTACGGTCTATCGAGTCTGCTCGAATCTCAGATCCCTAGTTGGGTGCCGAGGCCCTCCCCCCCTTGTGTTCCAGAAACCCGTATCATCCATCCCCACCCCCCCCGGGACAGGCCATCATCTGATACATCCACTTTCTGTGTCTGTCCCACCCTCTCTTGAAGCCCTCCACTGTGGATCTCTGAACCAGCTCACCAGGCAGTGCATTCCAGGGTCCACCACCCTCTCAGTGAAAAACTCCTCCTTTCCCCTCACCCTTCCACCTTCCAACTTCAAACCATGCCTCTGGTGATACCTCCCTGCTTTAGTCTAAAGATCCTCCATGTTTACCCTATTTATTCCCTTGAGGTACTTGAAGACCTCAATCATGTCCCTCCTTTCTCTCCTCTCCTCCAATGAAAACAAGCAGAGCTCCTCTAGTCTGTCCTCATGCGTCAAATCCCCTAGATCTCGTATCATCTTAGTTGCCCTCCTCTGTACCCTCTCCAGGAGCTGTATGTCCCTCTTCAAGTGTGGTCTCCAGTACTGTACACAGTACTCAAGGTGTGGTCTAACCAGTCCATTGTACAGTGGCAGAATCACTTCCTTGCTCCTAGAAGTGATCCCCCCTTATGATGCATCCCAGCATCCTGTTTGCCTTGCTAGCCGCTCTCCTGCACTGCTCAGAGTTATTCTCTTTTAACATCACTTTGTTTTCGTATGTGCCACTGCCATTCCTCACACACCATTCCCTGCCCCTCACGATCAACAAGCTCTGAGTTGGGTGGCAGTTCTTTAAAACAAGTATTTGTCAATGCCGAATGTTGCTTGCTTGTATGTGCTGTTTAGGTATTTGGAAGTGACAGTTTCATGCCTTCCTCCCAAGACATCCACTGTGTCTTTCCGTTCAGTATTCACAGAAGAGTGGGAGGGGCAAGGGCCACAGCAGTACAGCAGTTGCCAAGGGGGTGAAGAGGTGGACAATAGTCCATTCAAAGGCAAAAGAGTCCTGCAGGAGCTCACTAAATTGAAGGTAGACAAAGCGATGGAACCAGATGGCATACGCCCAAGGATATTAACAGAACTGCGAAGGGAGATAGCAGCACCTCTGGCAGCCATGTTCACTGAGTCATTCAACATGAGTGAATTGGAGGAGGGCACATGTAGTCCCTCTACACAAGTCCGGCAGCAGGGAGGAGGCAGGGAACAATAGGCCATTCAGCCTCACCTCAGTAGTGGGAAGATCATGGAGACATTGCTTAAAGAAAGGATAGTGGGGCATCTAGATGCCATCGGAACCCAGGACCATAGACAACATGGATTCACAGCGGGGACATCATGTCAGATAAATCTGGTTGATTTATTTGACTGGGTGACAAAGGAAGTGAATCAGGGTGGGGCAGTGGACAACGCTCACCTTGATTTCAGCAAAGCCTTTGACATCATCCCATATAGGAGGCTAATAAACTAGCTGGGTAGGCTGGACATGGGGGAAAAGGGTGGTAAACTGGGTTAGAAACTAGCTAACAGACAGGAGGCAGAGAGTGGTGGTAAATGGTATGCAGTCTAGGGAGAGGGGGCAACCAGTGGGGTGCTGCAGGGATCGGTCCTGGGGCCAGTTCTGTTCAATGTCTTCATTAGTAATATTGCAGAACATCTGAAGGGAATTTTTTCACCAAATTTTCAACATAGCCATTTTAAGACCTCTGCTCATGAACAGCGTCACTGTGATTTTCTTAATTTATCCCATACATTGATTTCGCACACCGACTGCGCCATTGTGCGCTACATGGGCGGAAACATGTTTTGGGTGAGATGTGAAAAATGACAGCTGTACTACTCATAAGAAGGTGTGGTAAAATGGCAAATGTTGGAAAATCTGGAGTGAAAATATTGAAAATTCGCGAACTTACGAGCGTGCATAGGAACTGTACAACGCACGCTCGTAAAACAGTCATTTTTTGGAATTTTTTCACCAAATTTTCAACATAGTCATTTTAAGACCTTTGCTCATGAACAGTGTCACTTGATTTTCTTAATTTATCCCGTACATTGATTTCGCACACCGACTGCGCCATTGTGTGCTACATGGGCAGAAACACGTTTTGGATGAGATGTGAAAAATGACAGCTGTACTACTCATAAGAAGGTGTGATAAAATGGCAATGTTGGAAATCTGGAGTGAAAATATTGAAAATTCGCGACCTTACGAGCGTGCGTAGGAACTGCATAGCGCTGGCTAATCAAACAGTCATTTTAGGATTTTTTTCACCAAATTCAACATAGCCATTTTAAGACCTCTGCTCATGAACAGTGTCACTGATTTTCTTAATTTGTCCCGTACATTGATTTCGCACACCGATTGCGCCATTGTGCACTACATGGGCGGAAACACATTTGGGTGAGATGTGAAAAATGACAGCTGTACTACTATAAGAAGGTGTGGTAAAATGGCAATGTTGAAAATCTGGAGGAAATATTGAAATTTCAACTACGAAATGCCCGCGAGGAAATCCAATGCACGGCCACAGAAACAGTCATTTTATGAATTTTGGCACCAAATTTTCAACATAGCCATTTTAAGACCTCTGCTCATGAACAGTGTCACTGATTTTCTTAATTTGTCCCGTACATTGATTTTGCTACACCGACCGCGCCATTGTGCGCTACATGGTCGGAAACACATTTTGGGTGAGATGTGAAAATGACAGCTGTACTACTCATAAGAAGGTGGTAAAATGGCAATGTTGAAAATCTGGAGTGAAAATATTGAAATTTAGCGAACTTCGAGCCTGCGTAGGAACTGCATAGCATACGCTCGTCAAAACAGTCATTTTGAATTTTGGCGCAAATTTTCAACATGTGGTTTTTGGGACCCCTTCCTATGAATGATGTCACTGTCATGGTGTTATTCAGGCCCGAAGGGTGATTTTGCACAGTGACTGCGAAATCACCCTTCGGGCCTGAATAACGCCATGACAGTGACATCATTCATGAGAAGGGGTCCCAAAAACCCCATGTTGAAAATTTGGTGCAAAAATTCCAAAAAATGCCTGAGATATGCAATAAAGTTGAAACCCCTATCTAGCCCATTATACAGCTTACCGGCATTTCCTCAGTTCGCGGTCGGCTTTGAAGAGTGCAGACGTGTTCCCGGTCCACCGAAGATTGTCGCTACGAGTCCGGAGTGGTATGGGGTGAGGGGGGTGGGGAGGCTGGGTGCAGTGGGTGGATGCGGTTGTGGAGGGGGTTGGGAGACACGCCAGGGGACCGCTTTTGTTTTACAGGTATTTTTTTTTTAATTGACTACGTGACGCTTGCCACGCTTGGGTGGCCTCAGCATGGCACAAGGACGGGTAGGGTTTCAGCCGGCGGGGATTGGCACCCCGTCAGCCAAAGATAAACTTGCACGCTGGGTGGGCTCCCAGCGTGGCACCTACTGGGGGATGCAACTCAGCCGACGGGATTGGGCACCCCGCCGGCTATACAGCGCGCGGGAGCGGGCGCGACGCCCATGCGGTAGGTCTGTGGGGAGCTGCGTTGAGCAGCTGATATCCCATCGGTGCTCACTGAAGCGTAGCTCCCCCTTTCAACTGTATGCTACTGCATTTTGGAGCATGTCATAGACAGCTCCAGAATGCATTGGCTTACAGGGGCCGCGCCTGCCAGCACACTGACTGAATTGGAGGAGGAGGTGACACATCACCGAAATCTCCGATGATGGCACTATGTTTCTTGCACATGCGTCCAAGCAACATAAAAAGGTGGTTCCTCATAGCAAATTCACTGTTCAAATCTAAACTGAACTATAAATGCAACAGCAGCTGCCTCCCCGACCTCGCTCACTCTCCTGACCACACACAAATTGCAGACGGCATTAACATTTTCTGTCCACTTCCCCCAATGGGAACCGCATCAGTTGTGGATATAGTTTTATTAAAAATAGAAAAAAAAAAGAAAGGAAACAGGAACTGCTCTTATCAATCATGCCGACTGCACTCACACTCTCTCTCTCTTTCTGCCCTTCCCAATCTCCATGGTAACACTTGCCGTTCCTGTAAAAAACATACACACAAAAAATAAACTAATATGTATTGCCACTGGAGGTAGGGGGATCAACAAATCAAAACTGGAATGATTGCAATGAGAAGTGTGTGTGTGTGTGTGTGTGTGTAGGGGGGCGGCAAAAAGAAAGCTATTAAATTTTCAGCAGTCACCACTACAGAAGCAGTTTCAGCTGCACTCGAGCGGACTTGCTTCCTTCACAGTAATTTAACATTTCCCACTATTGGTCTGCTAATTTTCAATTAAAAACTGACATGGTAACAGTAAAAAAAAACACAACTCGCACGTCAGAGAAAGCAGTAGTGAAAGCAGTGTTTCGCCTGTGAGCTCCTGATGCTCTGCTCCCTTTCAACTCTGAGTGCACTCGTGCTCTTCCCATCACTATACTCTAGCAGGGGCAGCCAAAAAGAAGCCACAACAAATAGAAAATACTTACAGTAGCTTAACCACTGTGTGTGGGGGAGTAACCATGACAGCCAGGACCAAAAGCATCAACTAAAGAGGCTGCGCCGGGACATAACTCCCTAGCTCAGAAAAATCTGCACAATTGTATAGAATAGGTGGAGGAACTATTTTATTTCAAAACATAGTTTAAACTAATTTTTATAAACTTTTTTTGCTAAACTCATTTTGTTTTGCAGTGCCCATTTTCTAAGTGCAATAATACCCTCCAGGGTGGTTGGTATGGTGCTATACCAGACCTTCCAGGGGCTATAAGGCCCTCCTCTGCGCTGGGCCTCATTACACCCTGGCGGTCCGGTATAGCACAATACCGACCACCCTGTTGGGTATTATTGCTTACCTACAGCACTGCCCTGGTCTACTATTTTGGTTACCCAGTTGAAAAAGTCTATTAGATTAGTTTGGCATGGTCTACCTGTGGTTAAAGCCATGCTGTTTTGTGTCTAATGTGCTGCACCCCTCAAGAAAGGATATAATCCTCTTGTTGAGAAGGGTTTCCATTATTTTGCCTACAACTGAGGTGAGGCTTACTGGACGGTAGTTGCCTGCACTCTCCTTGCTCTCGCTTTTGTGGAGAGGGATGACTATGGCCTTTTTCCAATCCTGTGGGATCTCCCCAAGTTCAAGTGACAGGTTAAAAAGGTAAGCAGGGGAGCTGCTAGTTCCTCTCTTAGTTCTCTCAGTAACCTAGGGTGTAATTCGTCAGGCCCCATTGCCTTGTTTACCTTGAGTTTTTCCAGCTCCTTTAGTACTCTTTCCTTTGTAAAAGGTCCTGTATCAATTCCAGAGACTGGGAAGAGGGCAGACCGTGAATGTAGACTGACCTGCCGATGAGGTTTTGAAGTGAGGGATGAAGAAGGAGTGGGCATCAAAGTAGTGAAGGGAGTAGTAGGAATGGAGGAGGGAGTGGGGGGGGGGAGAAGAGAACAGAGGTAGGAAGGAAAGTGGGACAGAGAGTATTTAGCAAGAAAAGAAAAGCAGTGGAAGACAGAGTGGCCCGGGTGGGGGGGTTAAGGTGACATGGGTGTCAGTCTGGCAAGGGTGAAGGAGGGTATAACATGTTAGGAGAAGTACAAAACAAAAACCTAGCAGTGCAAATAATTCTACTGACCACAGACATAAATCTTCATTGATTTGACCAATGTTTTCTCAGTCTGGGTAACCATGAGCTACTACTGTCAAAGTTGCAGTTGTTGAGCCTTGATGATTCTCTCTGACCACTGGTTTAGAGGATACCTGTCTGGCAGAAAATAAAAGTTAAAACTAAGGGCAGTTTATGCCTCTCAGACATATAACAGATGGAGTTCCTCAAGGGTCGATACTGGGTTCTATGCTCTTCTCTCGATTTGTGAACGACATGCCTGGAAATAGTGGTGGAACTAAATTGCAACTGTATGTGATGATGTGGTGCAGTGAAGAAGCCACACAGACTTTATTTGGCTTAATTCCTGCCTTGGGTAGGATTTCAAACAGCTGAAAAAATGGTTCATGGAATAAATTGACACTAAACACCAAAATGCCTATATCAATGCTGTTTGGCACAAGAGATTCGGGTACTAACATAAAAAAAAAAAAAGCATTTGTCAATGCCGAACGTTCGCTTGCAGGTATTTGCAGTGGTGTTTGGCATGTATGGTGCTTTACCCTAATGCCCTGTGCGATTGCTGGTATTTGCACAATAAATTTTCAGCATGACCTTTTTGTTACCCCCATTGTGCGCTACATAGGTGGAAACACGTTTTGGGCAGGATGTGAAAAATGACAGCTGTACTGCTCATAAGGAAGTGTGGTAAAATGGCAATGTTGAAAATCTGGAGTGGAAATATTGAAAATTCGCAAACCTACGAGAGGCATGGAACTGTGCAATGCACGCTCGTAAAACAGTCATTGTTAGGAATTTTTTCACCAAATTGTCAACATTGGCATTTTAAGACCTCTGCTCGTGAACAGTGTCACTGTGATTGTCTTACTGTGTGCCATACATTGATTTTTGCACACCGACTGCCATTATTACCACTACATGGGGCGGAAACACGCTTTGGCAGGATGTGAAAAATGACAGCTGTACTGCTCATAAGGAGGTGTGGTAAAATGGCAATGTTGAAAATCTGGAGTGAAAATATTGAAATTGAACTTACGAAAGGCAAGGAACTGCACAACGACGTCAGAAACAGTTACTTTTAGGAATTTGTTCATTAAAATTTCAACATAGCCATTTTAAGATCTCTGCTCATGAACAGTGACACTGTGATTTTCTTAATGTGTCCCATACACTGAGTTCACACAGAGACTGTGCCATTGAGCGCTACATGGGTGGAAACACGTTTTGGGCAAGATGTGAAAAATGACAGCTGCACTGCTCATAAGGAGGTGTGGTAAAATGGCAATGTTGAAAATCTGGAGTGAAAATATTGAAAATTCGCAAACTTACGAGCATGCATAGGAACTGCGCAATGAACACTCATAAAACAGTCATTTTTAGGAATTTTGTCACCAAATTTTCAACACAGCCATTTTAAGACCTCTGCTCATGAACAGTGTCACTGTGATTTTCTTAATGTGTCCCATACATTGAGTTCGCACACCGACTGCGCCATTGTGCGCTACATGGGTGGAAACAAGTTTTGGGCAGGATGTGAAAATGACAGCTGTACTGCCTCATGAGGAGGTGTGGTAAAATGGCAATGTTGAAAATCTGGAGGAAAATATTGAAAATTTGTAAACTTACGAGCGGCATGAGAACTGTGCAACGAGACTCAGAAACAGTCATTTTAGGAATTTTTTCATCAAATTTTCAACACAGCCATTTTAAGACCTCTGCTCATGAACAGTGTCACTGTGATTTTCTTAATGTGTCCCATACATTGATTTTGTACACCGACTGCGCCATTGTGCGCTACATTGGTGGAAACACGTTTTGGGTGAGATGTGAAAAATGACAGCTGTACTGCTCATGAGAAGGTGTGGTAAAATGGCAATGTTGAAAATCTGGAGTGCAAATATTGAAAATTCGCAAACGTAAGAGCGTGCGTAGGAACTGCGCAACGCACGCTCGTCAAACAGTCATTTTTAGGAATTTTTTCACCAAATTTTCAACATAGCCATTTTAAGACCTCTGCTCATGAACAGTTCTCTGTGATTTTCTTAATGTGTCCCATACATTGATTTCGCACACCAACTGCGCCATTGTGCGCTACATGGGCGGAAACACGTTTTGGGTGAGATGTGAAAAATGACAGCTGTACTACTCATAAGGTGTGGTAAAATGGCAATGTTGAAAATCTGGAGTGAAAATATTGAAAATTCACGAACTTACGAGCCCGCGAGGAACTGCGCAACGACGCCAGAAATATTATTTTGATATTACAATTAACATGGAGTTTTAATCATCATTGATGTCATTGTCATGGCAAGATCTGCCGGAAGGGTGATTTCAGCAGTGACTGTGCAGTGACAGCAAATCACCCTTCAGGCCTGAATAACACCATGACAGTGACATCATTCACGAGAAGGGGTCCCAAAACCCCATGTTGAAAATTTTGCAAAATTCCAAAAATGCCTGAGATATGCACAGTTGAAACCCCTATCTAGCCCATTATACAGCTTACCGCATTTCCTCAGTTTGTGGTCGGCTTTGAAGAGTGCAGACGTGTTCCCGGTCCACTGAATATCGCTGCACCGAGCTCCGGAGGCAAGTATGGGGTGGGGTGGGGAGGCTGGGCGCAGGGTGGGTGCGGTTGATGGAGGGGGACTGGGAGACTACTGGGGACCGCTTCTTTACAGGTTTAAAAAAAAAAGGACTACGTGGGATGTTTGCCATGCTGGGTGGGCTCCAGCGTGGCAGAAGATGGCTGGGGCCGAGGAGCCGACGGAGATTGGGCACCCTGGCCGGCAAAAAACCGGAACGCTTACCACACTGGGGTGGGCCCTAGCGTGGCACCAAAGCTTTTGGGGCGCGGACGCTGGGGAGCCGTGACACGCAGGGGGCGGCGCGATGTAGAAGCAGGCGACAGCGGTGGTTTTGAAGCAAAGACCACCGCTGTCATACAGAGCTCCCGCACCCACTGGTGCAGGACCGCCACGCCTGCTCAAGGAAGCACTGGATTGAAAGGGAGAGGCACACCTCCAAAGTGTGCTAATCTCCCAAAACGTTCCTTGCGCATGCGTGCAAGCGAAAGTAAAAATGCTTAGGCTGCACACTGTTGCAGGTTCTCAGCTCAAAGTTGCAGGCTCACTGAAATATCTGGGGGTCCAACTGGACCAGGAGCTATGTTTCAGGCCCCATGTTGATTACCTGTCCAAAACCCTCAACCAAAACTTAGACTACTATATCGATTTAGGGCCTACCTCATGCAAGAAGCACAACTGGCCATCTCAAATACTGTCCTGCTTCCCTGCCTACTGTATGGTGTCCCAGTCCTGCACTCAGTTAGGGGTACTGAGCTAGGTAGCCTTAGGGTACTATATAATTAATTTTATTTTATTTATTTATTACCTTTGAGCCATGACTCTTTTACAAAGGTTCCACGTCGTTATTGTACAAACAAAGCAAAATTACATAGGAAAACAATCAAATTATGAAGCAGCATATTATTATTATTATTATAATTTGGTCAGTTTGCAGGCTGTGCTTCACATAGGGAGCATCACTGTGATGTTTTCTTCTCACTAAATTGGCCCTCCCTAGAAGGAAAGTTGGATTACCCTCGGTTGTGCTTTGAGCATCAAATAGTAAAAGGCCCCCCCACAAAAAGCTTGCATGATATTCTAAAGCCAAACCTCAGCGGAAACATCTCCATTCAGAACCTTCCCCTTGTCGACTGAGATCAGGTCCAGGCGGGCCGGAAGCCACCTCGGAAGCCTGTAGCTGAGGCTGAGGAGATCTGGGTACCAGAACTGGAGAGGCCAGTCTGGGGCTACCAGAATCACCTGCGCCTTGTCCCTCATCACCTTGAAAGCACCTTGTGGATCAAGAGAAATGGAGGGAAAGCATAAAAAAGGCCAGGGGTCCACGGCCTCGAGAAGGCATCCCCCTGCAGCGAGGGGTGGGTGTGAAACAACCTCAGCTTTGCAGTCTCCCTGGAGGCAAACAGGTCCACCTGAGGGGTGCCCCAATGGGAGAACAGGTCTTGTACTACCTCCGGCAGGAGAGACCACTCGTGAGATGCAGCACCTATCCGGCTGAGGGCATCGGCCAGAATGTTGGAGGCTCCTGCCACATGGATGGCTAGGAGATCCACCTCCAGGCTGATCACGAGAGACCAAATGCGGAGAGAGTTTCCTTGCACAGAGGCGAGGAGTGCATCCCGCCCTGACGGCTGAGATAGTACATCATCGTGGTGTTGTCCATCTGGATGTGAACCACCTGACCCCGTACAAACGGAGCGAAGGCAGTGAGGGCTAGTCGAACCATTTGAAGCTCCAGCAGGTTGATAAGGCATCGAGACTCCTGAGGAGACCTGAGGCCATGGGCCCCGAGATTCCCCAGATGGGCACCCGATCCCATCAGAGAGGCGTCGGTCATCAGAGTGACTGTTGGCTCAGGGCAGACAAACGGGATACCCTCCTGCAGATGAGCTGGGATGAGCCACCATTGCAGGCCGTCCCACATCTTCTGGGTCATGGTCACCGGTTGGTCCAAAGGACCGGAGCGCTGTGACCACTGGCGGGCCAGCCCCCATTGCAGGGGGCGCATATGCCAGTGGGCCCAGTAGACCGTGCTAGTGCAGGCCGCCATGAGGCCCAGAAGACGCAGGAAGTCCCGGGCAGGGCGCAATTGCCTAACTAAAAATGATTGGGCAAAGGAGGAATGGACCTTGGCCCTTTCTTCCGGGAGCTGGGCTCTGCCCTGATGAACTGAATCACCTGCGATGGCACAAGTTTCGATTTGGCCTCATTGATTGATTAGGAGGCCAATCTGAGAGCAGACCTGGAGGGCCAGATCCCTTGACCGCTCTGCCTCCAACCTGGAGGGGGTTGCAATCAGCCAGTCATCCAGGTAAGGGTACACCCGGACACCTCGGTGCCACAGGAATGCTGTCACCACTGCCATGCATTTGGTGAAGACCCTGGGAGCTGGAGAGAGGCCAAAGTGCATGGCCCGGAACTCGTATAGTGATCCCTCTGCTCTGAAGTGGTGGAATCGCTGATGAGATGGACAGATAGAGATGTGAAAAAACGTGTCCTGGAGATCCAGAGGGCAAAACTACACACCTGGTTTCAAGGATGGAATGATCATGATGAGAGTGACCATCCTGAAGGTGTGCAACCTTAGGAACTTGTTCAGGTCATGCAGATCGAGAATGGGGCGCCAGCCCCCCGTTCGCTTTGGGACAGGAAGTACCTGGACACAAACCCCGGGTTTGGAGGAGGGTCTGCCACCTCGCTGATTACCTCCTTCTGGAGGAGCAGAGCAATGTCGGCTCAATGAGCCAACAGAGAGGCTGCGGAACCCATAGCCCCCCATGGGGCGGCGGCTCGATGATTTTTATTTTATTTATTTATTTATGACTTTGATAACTGGGTAATGATGGGGAGGGGACTGCTCATATTCGAGAAGAGAACCCCTGCTGACCACTTCTAACACCTAACGGTCCATGGTGATAGCGGACCAGGCAGAAAGGAAGTGTCGGAGCCATCCCCCCAGGGGGGAAACCTGGGGAGGAGTGACGAGGTTGGGGGTGACACCCCTCAACCTGTCACTGGGCAGGCTTGGAGGAAGGGCTGGCCGAGGGACTGCCTGGACCTTAACCTCCAGGCTTCCTACTAGAGGAAGCAGCAGACTTGGCCTTAGGGCACCAAGTGTGAGCCTGCTGGTCCTGTTGCTGGTGCTGCTGGCCTGGACGTGCTGCAGGGGTGGAAGGGTGAAAGGGCTTACACTGCTGCTGGTGGCCTTTGTCCTTCGGAGCAGATGTGACCGACACCAAGGTGGCATTGGACTTCTTGATTCTCTGGAGATGGCCTTCCACCCCTGGCCAGAACAAGTCGGTGCCCAGGAAGGGAACGTCTGCCAGCTTGTGCTGGGTATCCGCCATGAAGGTGGAGATCCGCAGCCAAGTCCTGCGGCGCATGGCTACTGTGGCCACTACTGACCGGACACAAGAGTCATCAATATCCAAAGAAATTTGGAGCTGTTGTTTGGCCACCGCCCTTCCCTGATCACACACCTGCTGGATTGTCATCTGAAGATCAGCCGGGAGATGAGGAATCACCTCATCTAGGGAACCCATAAGGGCGTGTAAGAAATGTGCCATCAGTACGGCCGAGCTAGCCTGTCGAAGACTTAGGGAGGAAGCAGCATAAACCTTCCGCCCCGAGTAGTCCAGCTTTTTGGACTCCTTGTTGGGCAGTTTGTCCATGTTCCGAGCATTCCTGAAATGCCGGAAAATGTTATTGGTCACCAGCCCCTCTGCAGAGTGGTGCTCTGAAAAACCAGAGAGGGAACCGGTGGGTACTGCGTACTTGCGAGCCATCCTGGCTGAAGGCTCAGGACAGGATGCAGGCCACTGCTACAAATCCAGGGACAGGCCAACAATGGTTTCAGCCACAGGTAAGGCATCCATAGGGGAATCCTCTCAGTCCAGTATCTCCACGAGGGGAAACCTGGCCTGTTTCTGTACGGGTTCGAGATGCATCCCAGTGGACTCCGAGATGAGCAGAAGGATTCCCAAGAATGAGGATGGGCTCTCATCCACAGACTGACCCCCTGCAGATTCCAGGTCAAGGGGCCTAGAGTACAAGGAGGAGTTGTCAGACTCCAAGGAGTCTGTGAACAGCTGCCGAGCACCTGAGCCACCCTCCACCTGCCGAGGCCGATCGGGAGTGAGGGTGACCAACAACCTGTTGGGCAAGCCCCGACCCGACTGAGAATCCTCGGTCAGGGCCCCAGTCTTAGGCTGAGGAGGTGGTGGTTCCACCACAATGGGTAAAGCAGCCAGTTCTGGCTGAGCAACTGGTGCCAGGGTCGGCTCGTCAACTACAACGAGGGGTTGCTTCGGTCGTTCGGATGACAACCACTTAATGGCTGGAGAAGGCAACAGAGTTGGCTTATTACCAGCTAACAAGAGTTGTTGCTACATCATGTCCTCATTGCACCAACGCAACTTGCATCAGAGCCTATCTTCTGAAGAGGATGAGCAGCAATGCCGCTTTCCATGATGCCGGGACCGAGACCGCCAATATCAGCGGGATCTACCTGACATGGAAGAGGATTGAGACCTTCGGGGTCGCCGAGGTTGGGTCAAAGAGGGGGCAGAGGAAACCCGCTCATCCCTCAGTTCAGGGTCCTTAAACGGGAACTTCGGCACAGGAGGCATGGGCAAGTCCTTGGTCACCACCAGGGGAACTGGTGAAGAAGGGTTGTCAGCTTCTCCAGTCGACAACCCGTCCAACGGATCGAGAAAAATCTCGACCGCATCGATGGGTGTCTCGGCCGGCTGATCTGACGGGGACACCATGAAACCAGTGGCCTTAGCCGCAACCTCAACCAAAGTTGAGAGCCAACGGTCCGGGGAAGGGGATCTCTCCAACTCCCATGAACGTCGATTGTGGGACTTACCTTTCGGTTCCTTTTTCTTTGACCTACTCGAGTGTCCCGAGGGTCCTTCTCCCTTGGTGGAGAGGGACTGACAAAGCTCCTTGAAAGAAGCAGTGTTGGAGGAGCCCAAGGAGAGCGGGATAAACGCTGAGGCTGAGGAGGAAGAAGATGTGGCCTCAGCCGCCTCCTCCTCCTCGAGGGCGATCAACTGCTCCAGCTGCTCCACGGAGCCCGCAGCCATGGACACCGCCCAATGGGCCTCCTTTGACTTCACTGGTGGGTATCATTTCTTGGAGTGCCCCAGTTGGAGTCGGGCAGCGCGGTCTTCCAGAACCTAAGCCGTGAAGGATTTGCAGAGATCGCAGGCCTGCGGATCGTGAGCAAGACCCAGGTAATAGACGCACGTGGAATGCGGGTTGGTCCGGGACATTTTCTACCCGCAAGGGCAACGACGGAAGCTGGGAGTGGATTTATCCATCGCAGCCACAATGGAAGATGAAGACGTAAGTCTAGAGAATTTTAAAATTATTTTCGTAACTTCTGAATTAGGATCCAGGCCTACAACGCACAGCGCTAAGGAAGGAACCTGAGCTTCCAAGTGGTAAGGAAGATCTGGCGTCATGGGGCGGAGCCGAGGGTTTTATCACCGGGTGGGTGGGAGGAGCCAGCTTGAAGATCTTCCAGCAAGATTTAAAGTGGCAAGGAACCTGCCAGACAGTGTGGATTGAACAACATATCCACATCCCTAGAATTACAATTCCTTCAGATTTTGACTCCAGACAGCTCCTGTAGTCTTGCTCCATTTTAAGTCCCACCAGTACTGATTGGTCCAATTTGGCAGTCCTGGGCCAAAGTGGTGGGGATAAACAAAACAGTCCTTGCTACAAAGAAGGCAGCTTAGACAAACTACATTATTATTATCACGCTAAATGATTTTCAGCAAATAGTTACATCTTTCAACAGAGCTCCTTCTCAGATTACTTATGACTGCAATCCAGGCAGCTCTTAAAGAGACAGTACACAGAGGCTATACAGGCACTCTCTGGCAATCACATTTAAACTGCTAAAATGCAGG
This sequence comes from Neoceratodus forsteri, assembly GCA_016271365.2. Taxonomy (NCBI): domain Eukaryota; kingdom Metazoa; phylum Chordata; order Ceratodontiformes; family Ceratodontidae; genus Neoceratodus; species Neoceratodus forsteri. The sequence continues at coordinate 659,804,384 of CM057456.1, read as the reverse complement.
ACACCAGCCTGGCAGTGAGCATTCAGGTAAGATCAAGAAATACTTTTCAGGATCCACCATTTGTAAGGGGGTTATACCCTTCCCTGCCTGGAAAAAACTTGGTGTCCATGTCAAGTCTGTACCATCATGCATCAGTTAACATAAACTTATTACTTTACTATATATATATTCACTACACTTCATGATCCTATATTCATTCTGACACACATTGTGCATATTTCACACAGGTAAATTAAACATTACTATACTGACTCAGGTAATAACTTCTTGCACCTTAAGCAATGCAAGAGGGGGCCCTTCCCTATCAGCTAACTTGGGGCTACAGGGGGCAGGGGCACCATGGTAAGAGGGAAAGACAAGTAACCTGGAATTGGCTGTCAAGCTCAATTTGGGCAGTGAGCTTTGTGAAACATAAACACCTTTGTGCACCACATTGAGAGGCAAATCCACTGGCTTCCTGGGAGAATCATAACTGAGGCGTACTACTGGCTTGACAGCTCGGCCAGTCTTTCTGAGGGGGTCAACTACAGTCTCTGTGATTGCAGCACTGGTCTAGGGACTCTCGTCACTTGTGAGAGGTGCCTCTGCCTGGGTGGGAACGTCCAAACTTGGGGCACTGTCAGCTCCTTGCTCTGCAGGCTCTGTTTCCACAACACTTGACTCATTTTGCGAGGCCTCAGGCACAATCATGCTTTGAGGTACCTAAGGGGGGTGGTCAGCACTCTCATAGTGTTCTTCAAATTCTGGTATGTCACCAGAAAGACTCAAACCATCAGCCCCTCCTTCACGCAAATCATACAGTTCCACAATACACAGAGACTCAGCATCTTCAGACGTGATACTTTGCACTTCACTTTCTGGGAGCATTGGTTCTAAGGATGAAGCTGGGGGTAAGGCAGTCCAGAAGGCCCAAGCTTCATTCCCACAATTAGTCATAGGGTTACCTTGAAACAGCTGACTCAATTCATAGGAGGGGTAATAGGCATCGTCACATTCACTTTCATCCAAGGTGGACTGACAGTCACTATCATTCTGAACTTGCTGCGGGGGAAACCTTGAACTTGTAACCACTGGGATAGGTCGACTCTGTCTCTTTCTTGCAGCAGCATGAGTCACCAGCCCAGGGGAATCAATCTCTCAGGGTTCAGCCTCAGTTATGACTTGGCGGATAGGTAGCAACTGGTTACGGTGTATAGTCTTGCTTTGGAGTTACTCTCTGGGCACCCTGTACACGGGTAAATCATCCAACTTTCCAGCTACTACATGGGGGAGATGGTGCCACCAATCAGCAATTTTGTGTTTGCCGTGCAGTCCCAAATTGCATAACAACACACGGTCTCCAGATGGAAGCTCTTGAGCCTTTACTTTTTTATCACGCCTCTCTTTGTTGGCTAGATTTCTCTTTGCAGCCATTGTTTGGGCCAGTTGATATGCATGGTTCAATTGAGCTTTCAGTTTTTGTACATATTGCAGGTAGTTTTCGGTTTGGACCCCATCTGGAGAGACCCCAAAGCAGACATCAACTGGCAGCCAGGCCTCTCTCCCGAACATGAGGCGGTAGGGGGAGAACCCAGTAGCATCATTTTTTGTGCAATTGAATGCGTGTACCAAGGTGCTAATCTGCTGACTCCATTTATGATTGTCTTTTGGGTGGAGGGTGCCTAGCATGTCTAGCAGGGTGTGATTAAAGCGTTCTTGTTGCGGGTCCCCCGCGGGTGATAGGGGTGGTTCTTGACTTTTGCACCCCCCATAGAGAGTGCATTTCTTTGATTAGCTGACTGTCAAAGTCTCTGCCTTGATCAGAATGAATTCGATGGAGAACTCCATAGTGGACGAAGACATTTTCCACTAATACCTTGGCCACAATAGGCGCCTTTTGATCTTTGGTGGGAAAAGCTTGTGCATGCCATGTGAAATGATCTGTAACCACTAACACATTGCCAATGTTTCGCTGATCAGGCTCTAAACTCAAGAAGTCTATGCAGACTAGTTCCATTGGGGTGCTGGTATTAATGCTGACAAGGGGGGGAAGCCCTCTGAGGCAGCGCTTTTCTCTGCAGGCAGTGACTACAAGTCCTTACATGGCGCTCAACATCGGCCCCCATCTTGGGCCAGTAGAATCAAGATCATACCAGGTCAAGGGTTATGTCAATACCAAGGTGCTCCATGTGATTGTGGAGGGACCTCAGTACCAAATCTTTAAAGGCCATGGGCAGGACCAATTGTTGCTTGTCTACTTTGCCACTATGATCTACTGTATCTCTATACAACAACTGATTGAGCAACTTCAATTTGGGGCCTTCTTTAAACAATAAAGCAGTTTGTAAGTGAGTGGAACGTAGCTTAGACACATCTTTCCATGCACGCAGGGCATCAAGTGCTGGCTGAATCATAGGATCTTGGGATTGAGCCCACTGGATGCTGTCATTGTCCAATTGAGGTAGTGCACTAATATCTAGCAGAGAAGTGGCAATAAGCAGCTGGTATGCAGGTGTCATAAGGGCCCAAGCGATCTACTAAACAGTCCACTGTGTCTGCAGACATCTGTTCATCTCTATCAAACTTTTGGCACAATGCTCGAATGTCAGGTTCAGACAGCCTGACCCAATCACTCTTGGAAGTGGGCCTTCATGATAGGGTATCAGCATCAATATGGTTCAGGCCCGGTCTGTATTAGACAGCATAATCATAGGTTGATAATGCAGAAAGCCACTGGTGTGCAGTGGCGTCTAACTTAGCTGAAGTCTGTACATAGGTCAACGGGTTATTGTCAGTCTTCACCAATATCTTTGCCCCATAGAGGTATTCATGAAACTGGTCAACGATGGCCCATTTTAGCACAAAGAACTCCAAATTATTCACAGGGTAGTTTCGTTCGGACAGGGTCAAGCTCCTACTGGCAAAAGCTACTGGTCTCAGGCCATCCTCACGGCCTTGATACAGCACTGCTCCTAGACCCTGCAGACTAGCGTCCATACGCAGCACATAGGGTTTGGTGGGGTCAGCATAGGTGAGGATGGGGGCGTGGGTGAACTGGTATATGATCTCATGGAAGGCTGCTTCACAGTCGGGCATCCAGCTGGGCCTGAAGAGTTCACCTGGGTGGAAGTATACTTTTTCTGGTTCTTTAACGGACCCTTTTTTGTATTTACGATTGGTAGGAGGGTAATCCTGGGTAAGGTTCAAGAGTGGACTAATCACCTTGGAATAGTCTTTTATGAACCTGCGGTAGTAGCCACAGAACCCCAGGAAATGTTGTAGTTCTTTCAGATTATGGGGCTGGGGCCAAGTAGTCAGTGCTTCAACCTTACTGGGATCAGTCTCTATCCCTTTTGTAGATACTATGTGCCCCACATACTTCACGGAAGTTTGGAAAAACTGGCACTTGTCAATGGACAGCTTGAAGCCAAAGTCTTCCAGTCGGTCTAGGACTTTAAACAGTCAGTTCACATGCTCCTCTAAGGTGCCCCAAACACAATGACATCGTCCAAGTATATCAGGCATTCCAGCAAATTCATATTTCCCACCGCACGTTCCATCAGTCGCTGAAAGGTGCCCGATATCCGCTGTGGCATCCTCAGAAACTCGTAGAACCACAATGGACAGATGGAGTCTATTTTCTCACGGTGTTCCAGGGCCATCGGGATCTGGTAGTATCCGCTGCGAAGATCCAACACCGAGAACCATTTGCTCCCATTCAAGCAGTCCAGGGCATCTTGTGTACGAGGCACAGTGTATTGGTCTGGCATGGTCCGCTGGTTCAGGGTTCGATAATTTACACACATCCTCACAGACCCATTCTTCTCACGCACAACCACAATGGGAGAGGCGTATGGTCTCCTGGATTCTTGTATCAGGCCAGCAGCAAGCATTTCCTGCAGGTGTCTTCTCACATCATCTTATGTCTGCTAGGGCTAGGCGTCGGAACCGCGCTCGAAATGGCCGTTCATCATGCAGGCGTATGTGATGCTCCACACCCTGGACACATCCCACATCCCATTCCTTCAATGAAAACATTTGGTCTCTCTGGGCAAGTCTCTTGCTAATTCTAGCCTTCCATTCAGCTGGTAACGGGGAATCACCAAAGTCAAAAAAGTCTGGGGTCACTCTCTCCTTCTCACCAGGGCGCTTGTTGCTGGGCAATACTGCAGTGTCTGTGCAGTACACCATAGCTGGGGTGCACCCTCTGTTCACCCAGATCTCCTGATCTGACATATTGTGAATCTGGACTATCACTCGTCATGCATAGGCATGAGCAGGAAAGGAGCTGGACTTGACCAATAATCCTTCTGGCAATTTTCCATCACCTGGTGCATCCAACATCAGTATTTTGTTCTTGACATCTTTCCGGAGGTGGACTTCCCCTTGAATGGTACATTGGGCATTAGGGGCCAGTACCATTGAATCGGGATCCTTCTTCCACACAATCCCCACCGGTTCATCCTGGTCTACTTCCTCGGGTTTCTGTTTCAAATCATAGGCCCTCTTGATCAGAACCGGAATTCTCAGGGCCCTCCCAGTCCATCGCCCTTGTTTTTCGTGACAGAGTTGCGCCAGTCTCCCAAACATATGGGTGTTTGTCCCAATTAACAGGGCACCCCATCATACAGTCCGGTGTGGGGACACACTAGGGCCAGTGTCTCTACTTGCTCCTCTACGTCAGTGACAGCTGCAGGAAAAGACAACCAGAGGCAGGCATATCCTAGATATGGATAAGACTTGTCACTCAGCCCCCACACATGTAGGCCTTACAGGGGTTGTAAGGGCACATCATATAAGTGTTTGTCATACCAGTCCTGAAACACAGTAGTCACTTGAGAACCACTGTCAAGCACAGCCCAAGTAGGATTACCATTAACAGCCACATTAGTCACCATTGAAGGGGCCCACTATCTTGGACCAGTCTGGAGGAACAACAGCAGGGACCGTGGCAGACGATTTAGCCACAGAAGGGTTTGAGTTAGGATGGCCGAAGACTTTACTGCAGTCATTTTGTGCGCCCCTTGACCCCGGACTTGTTTTCTGAAGCTTTCCTTGAAGCTGGTTTATCACTTTCTCTAAGTCCTTCTGAGAGTAGCATTCCCTCTACATATGGCTATCCTTGCCGCAATTGTGACAAATGACACGCTCTTGGGGCATCCTTGGGGAAAACATAGCAGGGGATGCTGGATCATCGACGGGACATTGTGATCTGATTTCTTCAGGTAGTATACCATGTCTCAAAAGTTCCTTTAGGGTGGCAGTCAATTCCTTCAGCTCAGCCGAGAAGCCACCCCCAGTAGAGGATGCCTGACGGTGCACCCCCACCCCCATAACAGTCACGTTCTGAGAGGGGCCAGGGTCTCTGTCAGCAGGGGATACCTCAGCAAACGCACCTGGTTGTGCTTTTCTGACTTCCTTCAGCAACTCCTCCCTCCACCGTTTAGCCCACGGTGGGACACTCTTAGTGGTCTCCATTTCAGAAGGGCCTTCTGGTGCCATGATCACTTGGGCTGCACTCACTCCATAATTACAATCTCCCTCTTCACCTTCTACCTCCCGGAGTTCTCTTATCAAGTCACAGTAGTCAGGTGGGTTACCTCGCCTATTCTGGAGCCTTAACTGGATGATCTGCAGTTTAGAATGCTTGGCATGTTGCAGTATGTGCCCCAATCTCACACGTTCAAATCACTGGCGGCTACCCCACCTTTCCAGTAAGCCTCCTGCAGAGCTCTTTCTAGGCGAGTAACATATGCATACAAACTTTCCCTCTTCTATTGCTTGGTACCTTGGAATTTCCACATCAAATTCTCCCCTGACTCAATGCTCCCAAAATTGCTTCAAGTACAGATAGGTACTTCTGAGCAGATGCATCAGGGTTCGTGAACCTCAAAAATTTAATGGCTTCAAGGGCGGGGCCCCTCAAACTTTCTATGATTCTTTTCCGCTTCTCGTCCTTCGCACACTGCCATTCGGGTATCAAGGGGCATCATAGTCGATCCAGGTTTCCCACTCATCCTCCCCCTCTGGGGGGTGGGGAAGGTGCCCGACAAGATTCTCAGCCTTCGGTAGGAGTCGTGACTAATGGCGGGTACAGATAATGGGGCCAGCATTGGCACAGGCACAGAAGGTGGGGCAGGAACAGGTGCTTGAGTGGGAGGGGGTGTTGGGAAAAGAACACCCCCAGGTGGCAGGAACAGTTTCTTAAAGTCCTCTACAGTTTTCCCTTCCTCCAGCAACAACTTAGCAAATTTCTCATCAAAAGTCTAAGATAATGGTGGGAGCTCATCCTCCCCAGGGTCTGTACTGTCTTTTGTCATCACTCTCCAGGTGGCTGGGACCCCTTCTGAGGCAATAGTCTGTGGCACTTTAGAGCTGTCCACAAGGTCACTACACTCTACCAAGGCTATGAAAGTTTGGGTGATTAAATCAGCCTGTCGACCCATCACCACAGGGTTTTTTTAAACATTCAACTTTGGAGAGTGCTCCCTCTACAGTGTCCTTACTGGTACCCAGGGGAATATCCAGTATAAGCAGAGCATTTTGAGGGCGATCTACTGCCCAGTACACCACCCCACCAACTGGTGTACAGCCATTTCTACTGGGGTAGCCATTAATCTTTAACAATAATTCATGATTTTTGGCCACTAGAAAGCACAAAATCCCAGCAGTATGCCTCCAAGATGTAACCCCTAGGTAGCTCTATCCCAAGGGCTACTACCCCTGCCTACTTGGCTAGTAGCAGGTTAAGGGGCCTGAGATCTGAAATGGGTGCCTCCACCCGGAGGTCAGGGTTGGTAGTGGTTAAGCTAACCTGGGCACAGCCCTCCAGAACATTGTAGCCCCCCTCTTTCCTAACTGGTGGCCAGAACAATACACAATAATCACTTTCATAATACCCCTGAAACACCACACAAATACCCACACTGTTTGCACTTACCACCAGGGCTTTCCTCTGGCTCGACCGTGGGGACCCCCTGTAAAACAAGGTCATACACAGCAAATAACAGCAGTACAGTACTCTTGCATGAACTGGAACCACAGTCAGGGTAAATGCAAAAAAGAGTTAGATCTGATTTATTTAAGGGACTTAAACAAGGGAGGGGCGTAATCAGGTTAATTTGCTTAAAGGCTGTATCAATCAAACAGTTATGCATGCACTTCAGGGTCCATAAACAAACAGTCACACACTCTGGGTACCCAGATAGAGAATGGTGGGCTAACCAGGAACATTGCAGCTGGTTGGGGCCCTGTGATGGAAGAAAACAATGTGCACCCCCCACACTTAGTGTAATCCGGAGCCAGAGGGCTCAGTTTGTGAAAAGAAAACAACAAGACAATCAAATGACACACTTTTAGATTAGGCAGTTGTTGCAGGGAGCTACCCTGATGATTACTCATGATACCCAAGACTGGACACAGGATGGATGAACATTGAGACTGCAGGTGGTTGATCTGGAGTGCCAGAAGAAGCAGGGCCCACACAATTCGCTGAGGCATTATTACTGTTCAAGCTTGGAGCAGGAAGCTGATCCCCAGGCAGGTCTCTCGTCGGTGGCTTTCTCTGTGCAGCGGGTAGTCTGGCTGGGCCAGTGTGGCAAGGCCCAGGCTGAATGGAGACGAATTCAGATACAGTCCATTTTGGGCTGGATACAGCTTCCAGCAAGCAGAACACAGTTCACACAGTGGGGAACCAAATTATAACCTATTAACAACTCACAGCACATTTACATGTAAGGAAATTCTACTGTACCAGGCAAACCGCTCTCCGGTCACGATCACAGAGTCTCTGCACAAACCAGGGATTCAAAAGCAGCTGGAAATCCTGACAGGCTGATCGCATTCAGCTAAATCTTCGGTCTTCTTCAGGTTGATCCTGGTCACAACTCAGTGGCTTACTTCGTTCTCACAAACTCGGATTCAGTCCAAACTGATTCTCTTCTCCCTCTCAGGGGCAGCAGGCAGGCATGCAGGCCAAAACTCAGGCCTTTCCACAGAGACTGTCTTGACCTGCTGCTTCTTCAGCTCCCAGCTTAGATCTGACTCAAACTGCAGCAAGCCTGGGAATTTCCCCAAGATCCAAAAGGTTCGGCTGACTGATTCATCTGTCAGTCACAACAGGAGCTCCCCCTTCAGGTGCAAAAAGGCACCAAAAGCCCAAAACTACAATTCCTACAGATTTTGACTCCAGACAACTCCTGTAGTCTGGCTCCATTTTAGGTCCCACCAATACTGATTGGTCCAATTCGGCAGTCCTGGGCCAAAGTGGTGAGGATAAACAAAACAGTCCTTGCTACAAAGAAGGCAGGTTAGACAAACTGCATTATCATTATCACGCTAAATGATTTTCAGCAAATAGTTACATCTTTCAACAGAGCTCCCTCTCAAATTACTTATGACTGCAATCCAGGCAGCTCTTAAGGAGGCAGTACACAGAGGCTATACAGGCACTCTCTGGCAATCACATTTAAACTGCTAAAATGCAGGACACCAGCCTGGCAGTGAGCATTTAGGCAAGCTCGAGGAAGACTTTTCGTGAACCCCCATTTGTTGGGGGGTTACAAATTGATTGTGGAACTGTATTTCATTACTGTCTGCTGCAGTTAGTCTTTGCATTCTGAGCTACTAAAAACTGCAGGATGTACCAGAGCTTCTATAGCGAGCCTGGTGTTGTGGTGGGCCGAGAGTTGTGCTGCTGAGGGTTGTACTGCTGACATCACTATAGGGCAGAGTCAATTAAACAACACAAAAAAAAACATACTGACAAGGCATTTGGATTTTGGCATAATTCATTGCTAACAGGGTGTCTTGGGGAAGGGGGAACACAGTATGTACACTGAGTACTGGTAGTTTTCCCTTGTAACAGTGCTGCAACTGCACAGTGTGAGTCACTCATCTGCCCTATAGTGATGTCATCAGGAGTCAGCCACCCAGCAGCTGAACAGCAAAGGCAAGTTCAGCAGGGCTCCAAAACAAATACAAATTATGGAAGGCAGAGTAAACCTTGGCCAAAAACAACAAATGCACACACCCTTTCAGGTCTAGCACTGCATATAATGACTACAAGCTGTAACTTTTTAGACAGTCATGAAAGGTGCTCTTTTTAAATGTGTCAGGAGGTGGTTTTGGAATGCAGCATGTATCAAGGTATAGAATGTCAAGGTGCTGCACAGTTTTAAAATGTTGGGGGGGGGGACACTTAGTCTCGGAATGTGACAGGGACACACATCAAGGAATTTGGTGGGGACTGGCAGTTTTGGAATATAATGGGGATGCATGCTGCAGGAATGTGACATGGCACACCATTTTATTCTGAAATTTCTTGTCCCTGCCACATTCCAGAATTGTACTCACTCACCATATTTTAAAATTGTGCATCGCATCCCCACCACATTCCAACATTGTGTGTCCCAGCCACATTCTAAAATTATGCATCCCTGCCACATTCTGAAATTGCACATCCCTGCCACATTCTGCAATTGCAAATCCCCGCCAAATTCCAAAATTGCACATCTCCGCCACATTCCAAAGTTGTGTTTCAATGCCACATTCCAAAATTGTCACCGTTACATTATCAAATTGTACATAACCGCCACATTCTGAAGTTGTGCGTCACCACCATATTCCAAAACTGTGAGTCATTGCCACATTCTGAAATTGTGAGTCACCACCACATTCTGAAATTGTGTGTCACCACCACATTCCAAAATTGTGCATCACCACCATTTTCCAAAATTGTGCATCACCACCGCATTCCAAAACTGTGAGTCATCACCACATTCCAAAACTGTGTCAACACCACATTCCGAAATTGTGCATCGCCATCACATTCCAAAATCATGCATCACCACCACATTCCAAAATTGAGAGTCACTGCCACATTCCAAAACTGTGAGTTATCGCCATATTCCAAAATTGTGTGCCATCGCCACATTCGGAAACTGTGCGACACTGCCACATTCTGAAACTGTGTACCACCACCACATTCCGAAACTGTATGTCACTGCCACATTCCGAAACTGTGTCACTGCCACATTCTGAAACTGTGTCACTGCCACATTCTGAACCTGTGTACCACCACCACATTCTGAAACGGTGCACCACCACCCCATTACGAAAATGTGCATCAACCACCACATTCCAAAACTGTGCGCCACTGCCAGATTCTGAACCTGTACATCACCGCTACATTAAGCAGACCTTGCCGACTCCTCCAGACTTGGCCACTTTAAAAATGGGCTTCGATCTCTTCTTGCCAGCAAATCTGACTGCCAGTGTTTCTGTTAACCTATGGTCTCTGACAGACGTCCTCACTCCTGTCAAACACTACCCTCTCTCACTCTCACCCTTCTGTTCCACAACTGCCCACCCCTCCCACCTCCCACCACCTACTACCTCCCCTTGACAAAGTCTCACCTTAGCTGCTAAAACTGCATTTCTGCAGAATGGGAGTGCCCCGTCTGAACTGTAACATGATTGTTAAACACTGTACCACACTTAATTAGTGCTCAATTAATATGTTTCTCCGCAAGTGGGGTCCTGTTTCTCCTCACTTGTTGTACCCTGCTAAATGTTGTAACTGCACACTAATACTACTTGTTAGTTGATGTTCTTTCTGTTCTACAATGTTTCATCACCTGTAAATGTCTTGTATTCCTTGTTGACTTTGTAAACAAGCCCCCGGCTCAAAGGTATTAATCTGAATTTGAAATAAATAAATAAAAATAAATAAATAAATAAAGAACCTGAGCACCACCTCCACGTTCCAAAACTGTGCGCCACCACTACACTCCAAAACTGTGCGCCACCACTACATTCCAAAACTGTGCGCCACCACTACATTCCAAAAATGTGCATCACCACCACATTCCGAAACTGTGCGCCACCACCACATTCCGAAACTGTGCATCACCACTACATTCCAAAGCTGTGCATCACCACCATGTTCTGAAGCTGTGCATCACTGCCATAATCTGAACCTGTGTAACAATGACACATTCTGAAATTGTGCATCACTGCCACATTCCGAAACTGTGCAACACCACCACAGTCACAAACTGTGAGTCACCAACACATTCTGAACCTGTCACCACCACATTCTGAAACTGTGTTCACCACATTCTGAACCTGCGCACCACCACCACATTCTGAAACTGTGCATCACCAAAACAATCCAAAACTGGGCGCCACTACCAGATTCTGAACCTGTGCATCACCACTACATTATGAACCTGTGCATCACTGCCGCATTCTGAAACTGTGCATCACTGCCACAATCTGAAATTATGCGTCATTACCACATTCCGAAATTGTGCGGCATCACCACATTCTGAAATTGTGCGACACCACAGCATTCTGAAATTGTGCATTACTACTACATTCTGAAATTATGTGTCCCAGCTACTTTCTGAGATTGTGTCATTGTTGCATTCCACAATTGCAGCCTGGTAACATTTCAAAATCTCATCCCTGCAGTATTCAAAAAATTGCACACAACTTTGTCATTCTAAAGCCAAGTTTGCTGCTATATTCCAACTCCCCGTTGCATTCTGAAGTACTGTACCTTGCATCTACACATTATGGAAGTGCCTACTGTCTCATAATGTCGCACTTTTAATAGCATACAACATTATGGCTAAACGGCTACAACGTAGTCTGTAAGCGCTAATGGTGCAATACCGCGTATACTGCTATACGCGGTATTGTCTAGTAGCATTCCCAGGCAAAGGATATGACCTGCTGGGAGTGGTTCCTGCCAAGCAGCGCGTGGCTCACAGGACTGAACCACAGCAGCAGGAACCCAGGTGCTGTGTCTGGGATTGAGTTTGATTCCCGGTCCCAGAATCTTTTATTTTTTATTTCCTTGTGTGCTCCCCAAGTTGAACCCACCTAGAGTTGAGAATCTTTAGTGGGGGGGGATGGGGGTGCAGCCCCCAGTAACAGGGGGTGTGGGTGCGGAGCCCCCACAGAAAAAAGACTTATGCCTCATGGTAGAAATTGCGCTATATTGGCAGCGCAATTTTGCCATGCGGCATAATGTCTTGCGACATTATGACCCCGTGCCATGGAAGTGCATGTGCTGACTCACCCTGCGTCAGCTTTCCTTTTTCAGATGTTTACTACAACTGCAGTTTTAAATAACATAAGAGAAATAAGTCATATAAGGTAGCTTGCAGGGAGGACTAGGCTGCAAATTTAGGTTATGACATTATCAGTAGCTCTTCTCTGAAACTGGCTTTTTTGAACAGACAGGCAGTGAATTAAGGGTTACACAGTGTCTTGCAACTTATAAACGAAGAAACTTAGGGATCTAATTTTTGGCATGAGACTGATTGAGGATATGCTGATCCAAATTCTGAATTTAATGATGGCAGAATTTCACCCTGAGTCCCTCTTTAAGTAAAGCCTTTGGCACTGTTGATCACCACATATTATTACATAAACTATGAGGCTTAGGAACAGGTGATGTTGCTTGATTATGGTTCACAAACCAGCTTACTGGCAGACAACAGCAGGTAAAAGTTGGGGGCTCCTTTTTCTCCTGTATGACACTGTTAAAGGTAGTACCACAAGGGTCGATTTTAGGGCCCCTGTTATTCACGATTTACACAAACAATCTAAATAGAAATATTAACAAGCATTTGTCAATGCCGAACGTTCACTTGCAGGTATTTGCAGTGGTGTTTGGTACTGGTACTGGCTTCAGAGGAGAGAGAAGGCAGCAGTGAGAGCGGTGGGTGCCGCATGGTCGAAGCTACACCGTAAATAGTAGCAGGACTGATCCCTGAGGTACCCCTCTGGTCATTCCCCTCTCCCCAGATTGGATCCCATTGCCACTACCCTCTGCCTCTGTCTATCAGCCAGTTTCTAACCCAGTTTATCAGCTTGTGCCCTGTGGCCAGACTACCAATCTTGTTAATCAGCCTTTTATGTTGGGCGTTGTCAAAGGCTTTGCAGAAATCAAGGTAGGTGATGTCAACCATCCCTCCCTGATTGACTTCTTTAATGAGGCATTAGGGTTTCCAACCCTAACGCCCCACCCCCACCCTGCCCTGCAAAGACTGACAGGCGTTGGGGGTGTGCCTTTGGGTCATCAGCCGTAACACTCACGCCATTCCACCCCCATACCTTGGGATGTTCAGCCCTAACACTCACCCCATTCCATAAGGAAATAAGCTGGCATGGGCACAGTGTAGGAGAATGGGGTGAACGTTAGGGCCCAAGACCCCAGGCAAACCCCGATGCCTGTCACTGGCTGCAGGGTGGGGGTGAGGGTGGGGGTGGAATGGCATAAGCATTATGTCTGATGACCCCAAGTCACACCTCCGATGCCTGTCAGTCTCTACAGGGTGGGGTGTTACTGTAGAGTTGGACACCTTAACACCCTGGGTGTTTGTTGGTATTTTCACTCCAATTTTTCAACATGAGCATTTTGGGACCCCACCTCATGAACAGTGGCACTATCATTTCCTTACTCAATCTCAAAAGGTGATTTTGCGCAGCGACTGTGTTATTTGGCACCACAGATGCGAAAACACATTTTGGCTAGCATGTGGAAAATGGCAGCTATACTGTTCATGAAGTGGTGTGAAAAACTGGCAATGTTGAATATTTAGATTGAAAATATACAAATTTGCCAAAGTTACGCGCATGCGTAGCAAAATTTCAACAACTACACATAACTTGGGCATTTTTGGGTATTTTTGTATCAAATGTTCAACATGGTCTTTTTGGGACCCCACCTCATGAATGGTAACACTGTGATTTCGTTACTCCATCCCAAAAGTTGATTTTGCACAGCAACCGTGACATTCTGCACCACTGGTGCAAAAACACATTTCGGGCAGCATGTGAAAAAGGACAGCTGTACTGTTCATGAGGAGGTGTGAAAAAATGGCAATGTGGAAAATCTAGCGTGAAAGTATAAAAAATTGGCAAAGTTACGAGCGTGCATAGAAACTGTGCAACGCACGCTTGTAATGCGGTCATTTTTGGGATTTTTTTCACCAAATTTTCAACATGGGCTTTTTGGGACCTTCCCTCATCAACAGTGACACTGTCATTTCGTTACTCATCCCAAAAGGTGATTTCACGCAGTGACCGCAAAATCACCTTTTGGAACCGAGTAACAAAATGACAGTGTCATTGTTCATCAGGTGGGGTCCCAAAAAGGCTATGTTGAAAATTTTGGGAAAAAATTCCAAAAAAGGCTGAGATATCAACATAAGTTGAAACCCCCACTGACAGCCATTATATGGCGCTTACCTGGATTCTTTATTTCGTGGTTAGGCTCTGAAGAGTGCAGATGTGTCCTGGTCCAGAGAATATCGCAGCCGCCGACCTCCAGAGGTAAGTATGGGGTAAGGGGGTGCAGGAAGGTGGGTGCAAAGTGGAAGGGCCGGGATGGGGGAGGGGAGGCGACGAGGAACAGTTTTCTTTTTTTCAGATATTAAAAAAAAAAAAAACTTCAGGGAACTGTTTTCCAGTGAAACAAACATAGACTTTGATGGCAGATATGGACTGCTTGGCCCACCCAGTTGGGCTATTTCTAAAGGGGGGGGTACAGATATGGCAATACTGGGAGTGGGCTCTCCAATATCCCAGAATATTGGGGTGGGGCACAGCTATGGGGACAGGGGAGTGGGCTTCTCAGTGTCCCTCAGTGGCGGTGCTGTTTTTTTTTTTTTCTTATTGCCGACATGGGTATTGGGTACCCCGATGTCGGCTTTCAGCAAGATGCCTCACAAGTGTTATCTGTCGCCCCAACCCTCCCCAAACACATGCTATCGCATATACTATCTATTCCAAACACAGGTAGGCATGCCAATGGGATAACAGCTTTTACTACATACGGTGCAAGCACTTTATTAGAAGCCCAGATGTCCATTGTAGTTGTGATTTTCTGTGTGCAGACTTCAGCAACAAGGCAGCAAAACACAACGTGGATAGACAGTGGAATTTGGTCAGACCACATGGAGGAATTTCACCCTCCTGAAATTAATGAGTGAAGATGATGTGCATGTAAAACACCCCTTGCCCAACATTGGCATAATTGTTTAATCCCCGCCCCCCCGCGCACACCTCCACCATCTATGAAAACAATAACAAATCCCAAAAGATATGTGACAGTGCATACAGTCGCTATTAACATGAATATTGGCAGACAATTTTATTGTACTCCCATACAGGACAAGTATAAACAACTCTGCTAATCTCATAATGCAGCGTTTCGATTGGCACGGTGACACAGATGTTTTGATTTGATTGTAGTCAGAGTAAAGTACATCCTCCTTGCTATCTGATCCTGTAAAGTGGCTGCTCTCTTCATGATACTGCTGCTCGCCAGTTAAGGATTCGGACATTTCCATTACTGCGGTCGCAACACAGTCAGAAATTGGAGCCTCTGATGTCAGTGTAACTTGGCAAGCAACGCTGTCAGAATCAGAATGACAAGCGGACGATCATAGCGAGGGAAAAAAAACAAACTGCATAAATTATTAGAAAATTTTGTTTGACATCAGGCTGTTTATTTGACAACATTTAAGTGGACAGTGATGGCCACCAATTACATAGAAAACAAAAATGTTTAAAAGATGTTTCAATCTCCTTTAACAGAAAACAGCACCATAACTAGTGTTGAGGCAGGGAGGGCAGAGAAGCAAGCACTGGGGGAGGGGGGAGAGAAAGCCGCACCACGGCTAGTGTTGAAGCGGGGAGGTGAAAAACGAGCGCTGGGAGAGAATGCCGCACTGCAGCTAACATTGAAGCCTTGTGGGGGGGGGGAGGTCAGAGGAGCGAAGACAGGGAGAGAGAATACAGCAGCCATAACTCCAGCCATGCGCATTAGTGTGTACTCTAATGCACATGGCCAGAGTTTGGGCTACAGAAAGAAATGAAACACTCCCATTGGAGCGGTTCATTTCTTTTAACTAGAGAACACGCCACATCAGCAAAGCTGAACTTCTGTCATGACCATAGTGCCTTGTCATTGGTGTACACTGCCAAACCCATTGCAGTTTCAGCTGTAATTGGCTTGGCAGTGACACACCTCTCAAATGCCCTATTGTCCCAATATGATCATTGCGCGAGCACAAGTGAATGCAAAAAGGCTTTCATTCATCTCTTTGCTGACAACACCGCCTTATGTATCTCAAAGGTCATCCTACCAGAAGTAGTCTCCGATTTACAATCGGATCTTGATATATTACAAATAAACCTTAACCAGGACAAAGTACTACTAAATGCTAATAAAACCAAAGTCATCATCTTTTCACCAATCAACATGGCTCTGTCCACTACCCCTATCCCAAACATAAACTACCCTGCTAGGTGAAACACTTAAGGAAGTATATAATAATAACAACCTTATTTTTATGGCGCCTTTCAAGGTATCGAGGCACCTAACAAATTTTAAAATAACATATCACAATCAAAAATCATAAAAATATAAAACCAATAATCCCTTCTCACAGTTATTCCTTCACCAAAAACTTGGATCCACAAATAAGTTTTCAAAGCTTGTTTGAATCCCTCCACAGTCGTGCACTCCCATACCCGACGGGGTAGAGAATTCCAAAGGGTTGGGGCCACGTGCATAAATGGACAGGCCCCAGATGATTTTAAACACACCCTCGGAATCTCTAGCAACCCCTCGTTGGCTGAGCGGAGCAATCATCCGGGGCGGTAGTGAACCAGAAGCTCTTTCAGGTAATCCAGGCCCAGTTTGTGTTGGGCTTTAAAAGTCAGTAAACCGACTTTAAAGGGGATCCGCCACTGTACCGGCAGCCAGTGCAGTCCATGCATCACCGGCGTAATATGACAGGATCTAGACGTTCCTGTCAAAAGCCGGGCCGCAGCGTTCTGCACTAGCTGCAAGCGATGGATTTCTACCCAGATAGCCCTAGATAAAGGGAGTTGCAGTAGTCCAGGCACGAGGACACAAAGGCGAGAACCAGCGTTGGAAGATCACCGGATGGAACAAGGTGCTTAATCCTGGGGATGTTCCTCAGATGGTAAAAAGAGGATCTTTTTTTTGTTGATTTATTTATCCTCCTGTAGCCACCTCGCTGCATCCCAGCTGTCCTCTCGCATCCCTTTCAGCTGGGATTCGGCCACCGTCCATCTCGCTCAGAACTGATGGCACCCATATAGCCCCTGCGGCTTACCCCCCACAGCAGGGTGGCAGGGAGCCCCCTAACTCCCCACCCAGAACGGATCCAGCTTGGGTGCCAGTGTCCTGACAATCACTCGTGGACGGCCATCAAGCTGCAGGATTTGCCACTTTTTTTCTTGTTTGAGCTGTCCCCAGAGTTGGTTGGCGTGCAATGACACCAGTGGTTGGGAGCGTGCATGCGTCCATACGTGCCCCCATCCAGGCGTCTGCCCCGACTCCTCTCCTGAGTACGGCATGCGTCTCTGCTCCCCAGCCTCCGCCAGGGGGAAGTCGGGCACCGACCATCGTGAACCCCCCTCCCCAGAGAGGGAGAGCTGTCCTTTGGATGCTCAATCCCTCTCCTCCCCTGCCAGCCTCCGGCGACCCATGCTTGCTCCCGAACCCGGGTCGTTGGCATGGTGTGAGGTGCTGCGACCAGCGCTTCTGCCCTCAGTGCCACCGGGCTGGTGTAAAAAGAGGATTTCATGATGGCTGATCCCTGCGAATGCAGAGTCAGTCCCTCGTCAAAATTTACCCCCAGGTTCCGCACCCATTCAGAGGTCGGCAGTGAGATGCCCCCAAGGAAAAGCCCCGAGGGGAAGCCCACTCCCGGCCCCCCTATCCGGTGCGCTGGATCCACAACCAACACCTCAGTCTTTTCAGAGTTCAACTTTAGCCAACTGGAATCCATCCACTCCTGGATTTCTACGAGACAGCTATTAAAAGCTGAGAGAGCTCCATCCTGGTCAGGTGCAAAAGAAAGATAGAGCTGGGTATCATCAGCATAGCAGTGAAACCTCAGCCCATACCTTCTTAAAATGTCTCTGAGGAGCAGCATATACACTGCAGACAGCATGGGGAACAATACTGAGCCCTGAGGAACCCCCACAAGACAGAGAAACTGGGTCGGAGGAATAAATCCCGGGCATCACTCTCTGAGTTCTTCCAGTGAGGAAAGATGTAAACCACCTGAGGACTGTGTAAACATCTTAAAATATCTTGGCCTATGGTTAAACTGTAAATTGTCCTTCCTAACACACATTGAGGACCTATGTAAAAAGCTAAGTTAGCATTTTTCTTCGGAAATAAAAGTTGTCTACCGCAGTATGCTGGAAAGAGATTAATACACGTTACATTCCTTCCTCTAGTCTATTGGGTTCTGCAGATTTAATCTATGGGTGTTGCTCTTCATCTCATTTGCACAAATAGGAGTACTCTACCATAGGACCATTAGATTTATCACTGAACTGGCTTCAACAACACAACATTGTACCCTATATGAAACTGTGGATTGGACTTCTTTAAGAGGACTTAGACATGTATAGTGCTGGGCTTTCAAACTAATTATAAATAATGTGCCAAGTTATATCTCAGACCTATTCTCAAAGTGTCACAGTACTTATTCAGTATGGAAAAATAATTATGTACTCTACAGTACTCCCAAGGTCTCCACCCAGTTTGGTAAAATGGCAATAAGTAGTGGTATTCCAACAGCATGGAACACTCTACAGAAATCCCTTAAACGTACCGGCCTGATCAGCCACACTATAGTTAGATCACTGATTGACAGATTATGTAAAATACCATGTATGGGAAATGGTGCTGCCACATGATGGGGCCCACGAGTCGTGTATCCAATGACATTAACAAAAGTATGAATTATGTTATCCCTTACCTCAATTGTTTATATGTTAAATATTATATTAATTAGTCCGTTCTTCCCTATGATGATACTTATTTGTTGTCTTTTCTGATCTTTATACTGTCCCTATAGTGTGTTGTCATATATTGGAGTACAAGAACCAGGGGGCATGCTATGAAATTGGAAGGTGGCAGGTTAAAGGGAAATGTGAGGAAGTTGTTCTTCACAGAGAGGGTGGCAGACACATTGAATAGTCTGCTACAAGAGGTGGTGGAAGCGAGTACAGTCAAGGTATTTTAGACATGCCTGGGACAGCCATAAGGGTCTCATAGAGGTGGGAAAGAGTAGTGAAAAGCCATTGACCATGTAGGGTCAAAGGACGCAAACAAGCGTAGGGCTAACCGGCAGACTGGATGGGCCTGGCGGTCCTTATCTGCTGACAATTTCTAAGTTTCTGTGTATTCTCAGAGCTGTATTTACTATGTACAGTAACTACTGTATTGTATTCTTATTGTATATTGTCTTGTAAAAATTGTCTGTATGCTGTCCTACCCAGGACTTCCTTGGATTTTACCAGAGCCTTATCCTGGTAAAATCAATAAACTAAACAAAATAAACTAACACATGGGTCTCTGGGTTCTCAAGCCTGTCACTAAATCACACTGTCTCTAGTAAATATAATGCTTAAGTAAAGACTACAAAAACACTGTAAAAATGGCCTCGGCATAACACAGCATCTAACTGAAGTATTAATTCACAGAGTGTTGTAGTAGATGTTATAATAAACCTGATACCTTGTCAGAAACTAATGGCAGGCTGTACAGGAGCTGCGTGATCAGCTTTGATCTCCCTCAGTAAATTACACCGGGACCACTGCAATTTATTTCCATGAGTAAGCTCCCCTTTCATAGCTGGCTGGTTTGATACTCTGCCAACCCTTCTATTGTTGTTTAATTTGCTAATAAATCCACAAAGTGCAACTCATTATGCAAGATGGTTCAATCTATTTCAGTCAGGCAGTCAAAACTCTGGATCAAGAAAACTAGCCTGATTGCTAGGTAAAGATACAATGGGCTCTAGTCAGCAACTCTGCAGGTACCATTTATTGATCTAGTTTATTAAGAGGGCACCGGCAAATTTTATTAGGTTCACTTCAGCCCTTTCCTGCATTGTCTAATGTAAATGATAAAAAGTGGCAGAATACTAACCCCCTATGGAGGTTTCAAATGTAGCTTCAAATTATTTATTTATTTTTTTAACTGCAGTTTTGACTATAATGTGGCCCATGAGTGCCTTTTGACTCAATTCTACCCCCTTGGACACATAGAAACATAGAAGTTGATGGCAGGAGGAGACCGCTAGGTCCATCTAGTCTGCCCTTTTGTTGTAGACCTATTTTGATGCTCTAGTTGCCCGTTGTAGTCAAGGCCCCCCTTGTGTCTATTCCATGCATTCTTGAATCCCCCCACAGTGTTGACCCCCACAACCTCTTGGAGCAGGCTGTTCTAGGTGTCCGCCACTCTTTCTGTTAAGAAAAACTTCCTGGTGTTGGTAGAGAGTCTCCCTCCTTGCAGCCTGAGGTCATGCCCCCTGGTCTTGGAGCCCTTCTTGAAGTGAAAAAGTTCCTGTGCCAGTACCTTGTTAATGCCTTTTATGTACCCGAATGTTTCGATCATGTCCCCTCGCTCTCTTCTCTGCTCCAGGGAGTACATATTCAGTTCCCTAAGTCTTTCCTTGTAGGACATGTACTGCAGACCCTGACTCATTTTTGTCACCTTTCTCTGTACTGTTTCCACCAGGTCAATGTCCTTCCTGAGGTAAGGCCTCCAGAATAGGACTCCATATTCCAGGTGAGGCCTGACCAGCAATCTATATAGTGATAGTGCCACCTCTCTCCTCCTGCTCGTGATTCCCCTTCCAGTTGGGTAGGTTTACATGAGTGGCTGCATTCTTGAATGTCATCTGTCCAGTGAGAGCAGAACATCCACTTTTAGAGCTGACCACTCAAATCAACAGTCAAAAAATGATACTTTATTTAAAGGGGGACTGTCAGTGTTCAGAGTGAGTTTTCTGTCAACTTTAGTCAGTTGCTTCTGTTACCAGAATAAGCAAGGAAACTGCTCTGACTGCATTAAAATGTGACAGAATGTGGTCTGGTACCTTTTTGGCTTATTTTTCATCATTATGCTCGAGAGGAGCAGTCTGCCCAACTTGAGAGTCGCCAGAAGCATTTTGTTCTGGTGAACACGCATCTGTATTGGTACCGTCCCAATTACAAAACTCATGCACGAATGAGTTTACATTTTTGGGAGGTGACATGAGGTATGTCCACTGCTCAAAAGAATGTGCAATTCCAGGCAAGAAGATGCCCCCTTGAATGAAAATGAGCAGTGGACGTGCCCATAAAATAACTCTGAAAAAACAGAGCTGAGATTCTGAGCTTGCGCATTAGTGGCAATGTGCAATGCGCACGCTCAGAATCATAGCTATGTTTCTCAAGGTTATTGATAGGCTACACCCACTGCCCTCCCCTGGTCTATTTGCCTGGTCACCCAGTCAAATAAATCTAGCAGATTCATTTGGCATAACCTCCCCCGAACCTGTGCTACCTGCAGTCCTGCAGCCCATTGGCTTGTAGCTAATCAACTACTCTCTCTTTTAGTAGGATTTCCATTAGTTTTCCCATCACTGAAGTTAGGCTGAATGGCTTGTAGATGCTAGATTCCTCCCTGCTGAAAAAAACCAAAGTGACCACCAAAGATTTTGGCAGTGTCTGGAAGACGTAAATGATAAACAACAGTACCTTAGAAACTAGCACCTGTCTGAGGCATGGAATTCAGCTGAACCTCCCAAATACATTCAGTGTTCTTTTGCATGAAAATACTTAGGCTGCCCAAGCATTGCAGCAGCTGACCATTTGTCCGGGGGCCTCCTCCCCCCTGGCCTGGGCTAGGATAGGATACCGCCCTCCGGGAGTGGACAGCAGGCCCTGGGCACACCCTGAGGGGAGGTATCACTGTGCCCCGAAGGGGGGGGGTCTGGTGAGGAGGAGCGAGAGAGATATCTGGAATGCTTTCCAGGTTCCCTGCCTCTTTCTTCTCTGACCACTGGATCAACTAGAGGTGCCACTGCACTAGCAGAAGCCCCTACCTATTTCCTGAGGTAAGGCCTAAACTGAGGTTTTGAGGGGGGAGAGATTTCCTTGAGCAGTCATGGTGCAGGGCCATTGGTGACCTTGCCAGCTGGCAAGGAGGCACTGGTGGGTCATCCTGAGGTTTTTGTTCCCTGGGGCCTGAGAAGACTAGGCCAGTGGGTTGGGACCCTGAGGCACTGTGGGCTGGGAGCCAGGCTAGGCAGTGCCGGAGTTATCAGGGTGGGGTTGTGGTTCAGCCACCTCAGCGTTCGTCTGCCTTTCACTCCCCAGATCCCCAGAGCATCTTAGGCCTGCCTCCAATCCTTCCGGGGTATCTTCTTCAGCCGTCGTAGCTTTCCCATTCCTTAGTACTTCCATTTACTGTTAAAAAAAAAAAATGTTTATTATAGAAGCATGTGAAGGGTGGTCGTTACTGGGAGGCTTGGGGAGACAACATGGCCTGGTGGTGGTGGATCTGAGCGAATGTTCGGTGGCCTACTCCCCATCTTCCGCGAAGGACTGCTGGTCACGCTCAGCCAAGGTGACGGTGCGTCTAGAAGGCATCAGTCTTGTTTAACCTCCGTCTTCTCTCTCCAGCTCCCATAGTGGCATTTGGTTTCAGGGGCAGAGACAGATGTCCAGAGCAGGGTCTCAGACTGCCTGGTAGCCTTGAGCATTCCTCAGGCTGGTAACTTACGGGACTGGATTGGGGGGGGGCTTGAGATCTCGCGAGACGCAGTATTCTGGTGGAGCACTGGGAAGATCAGCAGCAGTCTACATGTCCTTCAGCCTGAAGTGGTAGGCACACGATTCTCTAGGGGTTCTGGGGGGGCTCGCTGGTCAGCCCAGCCTTACAGCAGCGGACTGGCAGTGGGGTCCGACAGGGTTTGGCTGAGTTCATGCAGAGGCCCTACCAACATGGCGGTGGCCATCAGGAGCCACCATGTTTGTTGAGGGAATTTGGAACACCCTCTATTACTCAATGGGTTGGCGGAGGCTGCTCTTTGTGGTCAGGTTTTCCTGCATTGGGCCTCCGTCCACTGTTCCTTCTGGCCATCTGGATGGCCACTATAGGTTACAAATAGAGAATGAGTAAATTTAGAGCTTGTTAGATGAGAGGTTCCCTAGCATCTGGAGATTGTGTGGTGCAGCAGGCTAGGCATATAACTATGGTGCCAGAGGGACAGGGTTTGACTCTGGAGTGTGGAAATAACTTTTGGAGGGCATTAAATGGTGCAGGATATGTTCCCTAGAGTTAGTGTATTGAACTGGGTATAGCTTCTGCATTCAGCAGCCCTGGGTTTATTCCCACAACCTCCATCGGTATTGGGGTGCCCCGACCGGGTCCCTTTGTCCTCTGCCCCCCGCACTTGGGCCTAGTGGGCCTTTGCTAGGCATGTAAAGAAAAAAAAAATGTTTTAGGGTGGAATGTAAGAGTACCCCCTCCCTTCTAAACTTGGGAGCATTATGCAGGGGTCAGAGTTGACTATATAGAAGCATGATGTTCAAGAAGTGGTGACGTGAATGATATCTAATGATGTGTGTGTGATGGGGGGAGCTTCAGTTGTCTTTGCAGGACATGGCCACTCAGAAGAGAAACCCGTCATCCCAGGCACTGGCAGTGGCCAAGGAGAAGCTGAGAGTACTATACAAGAAGAATAAAGTAGCATGGCTGGAGGCGTGCTTGGAAGGATTGGAGCGGCCATCGACCACACTGGCTCAAAAGAAGAGGGGAGGAGGAGGAAAATCATTACCACCATCAAAGGTGCTCCATCCTGAAGGTAAGACTCACTCTGACAGGTCACAGTTAGGGGCCAATCAGCTAATGCAAGTCCTGGGGGAGGTAAGGGTGACAATTCTGACAATGAGGCAGAAGGGCTGATCGAGGAAGGCCTGTTAGAGTTGAATGATGGTGACTCACCGACAGCATCCACCTCGTTGGATGACGAAGGGTCTAGTGGTACACAGCCAAGAGTAGAGATCAGCCTGTGGGCAGCAGCAGATGAGCGTCCGAAGCAGTTAGTTGGGGTGGTTGCGGATTTAGTGACCAAAATTAAGAACAAGATGGCCCCTGTGCCTTCAGGGGGGGACAGCATGGGTAAGGATGGGGTAGTACCAGACAAACTGGTACCCCCTCTGCCGAAGAACCTACATGCGGGGCTGGACACCCCAGTAACACCCATTTGACAGAGAAGGTGAGACAGCAAATTAGGAACCGGGAATATGTCAACCTATGCTCCCTCTTGAACAGCCCTGTGGAGCCTACGGTGGGCAAGAAGGAGAAGAGTGAGGGACAGGACTGTAAGAAGGTTAAGGTACCGCGGACTCATGACAATGGAATTGTGATGTTTCTAATTTATGCCACAGTCCTCTTGCAAGCAGATGAAAAGCAAGGGGTGGAGTGTTGAATTACATGCATCACATTACCTTGATGCATAAGAAAAAAGGGGGTATGGGTTGGCTAGAGTACGATGAGGAGTTTTGTCATCGATGGCAGGTTGACACAGCATTTAGTTGGGGTAAGACAGATATGCCCGTGATGGTTGATGTCATGCAAGGAGGGAGAGTACAGCAAACAGATAGTGACCTGCCCATCAAGGTGGTAGGTGATCTCACAGAAGAAGCGTGAGGGAGGGGGCCAGCAAGTATGTTATGCCTACAACCAAAGTACTTGCACACACCCCAGCTGTAGGTTTCAGCATGCATGGCCTGCGGGAGGCAACACCCCTTTCTCTAGTGCTTAGCAACGCGAGGAGGATGAGGGGCTGGATGTGTAGCACGGGGTAAGTTCCCCAGGCCATAGGGTGGGAAGCCTTCCCACTCCGGTCCAGATAAAAAGGATTAAGCCTCGGCTCGAGTAGTACCTGGACAGAGCAGCCACCGGCTTGTTAGAAAGCAGGTTCAGGGTTGACTTCAGGATTCCATACTTGGGCCCTCTTAGGGCATATGAGGTGAATAACTTGAAGTCAGCCAGGGATTTGTCCACAAGTCATCCAGGGAAAAACTGGAGAAGGAGAGGCAGCTGGAGTGGGTGAGCAGACCGTTTGCTGACCCCCTCTTGGATAACCTTTGGGTTTCACCTATTGTCTTAGTTCCTAAGAAGGTCCTGGGGGATTTCTTTATGATCAATCACTTGTTGTACCTGGAAGGGGACTTCGTGAATGATCATATTGATTCCATTCACACATTGGTGCACTATCAGTCCTTTGATCAGGCCATACAGATGGTGCAAGTGGCAGGGCCTGGAGCGCTCATGGTGAAAGCAGACACTGAGTCAACTTTCAAACTGCTTCTGGTACACCCTGATGACAGGGCCTTGTTAGGCATGAAGTTTGAGGGTGGCTATTACGTGGACAATTGCATGCCTATGGGATGTTTGGTGGCCTGCGCAGTCTTTGAACATTTCAGCACCTGTTGGCATTGGGTGACCACACAGGTGGCACAAAGTGAAGCCATTGTGCATTACCTTGATGACTTCTAGTTTGTGGGAGCAGCGGGCTTGCCAGCCTGCAAGGGGATCATATATGCCTTCAAGCGGGTGAGCAAAGACTTCGGGGTGCCTTTGGCGGCCAGTAAGTCGGAGCCTCCTGGGATGGTGCTCACTTTCTTGGGTATTGAAATTGATTCTGTTGATCGGCTGTGTCAGCTACCACAGGATAAATTAGACTTGGTGCAGAGCCTCCTGCACAAGTTAGAAAGGGCAAAAAAGATTACGCTGCAGGACCTGAAGCAGTTAGTGGGCCATCTCAACTTTGCATGCCGGGCTATACCAGTGGGTAGGACTTTTATGTGTAGGGTGGCTAGGAGGGGTCTTGGGTGTTCCAAGCCGCACCATAGGATAAGGGTGACAGAACAGTTCAAACAAGACATCCAGGTTTGGAGGATATTTCTTAATCATTTCAATGGGGTGGCCTTGTGGCATGCACCCTGGGGTGGACAGTCTATTGATCTTTTCACAGACGCAGCCAAATGCCAGGGAGTTGGAGCCTCGTTTCAGGGGGAATGGTGTGCAGGACAGTGATCAGCACAGTGGCTGGTGGCAGATTTGGGCAAGCAGATCATGCTGCTGCAGTTCTTTCCGTGGTTGAGGTGTTATGCATTTGGGGCCGGAGACTGAAGGACAGGGTGGTCCATTTTCGATCTGACAACATGGGAATGGTGCACACCATCAACCAGCAGCTGACCCGGATAGGCCCACTGGGAGAATTTTCATACTGAAATGCCTGCTATTTAACATTGATTTCAAGGCAGTACATGTACCAGGAGTTGACAATGGAATTGCCGATGCTTTATCTCATTTGCAGTGGCAGAGATTCAACGAGTTGCCACCAGCAGCAGACAAACAGCCACGGAGGTTCCCATCATTCCTGTGGGAGGTGGTGGCCGGGAGACTTGGAGATGTATAGGTAATTTCATCACGCCCAGAACTAAAGAGGCCTACTGCCGGGGGATGGAGCATTATATCGCCATGCAGGAAACTGCGGGGTGGCCAGATGTGTGGCCCATTCCAATAGACCAATTGTGCAGATACATTTTGGCAGGTAGGAAAGTGGGATGTCTGCCAGGGGTGATGGGGCTACATTTGGTGGGTTTGTCATGGTTGGTCAGGGCCACAAGTATGGCGGACAACACGAAGGCCCACGAAGTGCAGATGCTCTTGGAGGGTTGGCAGAGGACTACGATTTGGCCGCCAGATGACCGAAGACCCATTACCCTGGCAATTCTTAGCAGCTTCTGGGCAGTCCTGCCCATGGTTTGCTGGAATGAGTATGAAGCTTGGTTGTTTGAAACATTATTCATAGTGGCATTTTGTGGGGCCTTTCTGGTATCAGAGTTGATACAGCCCACTGGTAGTAAAGGGTTACTGGGGTTATTGGCACAGGATGTGGTCTCAGTGACGAGGAGGGTATACATTCAACTGTGAAAGTTGAAGACGGTGCAACGAGGGGCAGGGCGCTGGTATGAGCTGAGGCCACTGATGGGTTCTGGTTGGCAGGAAGCACAGATGATCCGCAACTATTGGGCATCCTGCCCTGAGATGGGGGAAGCATTCTTTCATCACCAGGCCAGTAGGTCAGCAAGTGCACATCAGGTATGGTTTATTTCGAAAAAGGCGCTCCAGTAAGTGGGGCTGAATGACCGAGAATATGGTACACATTCCTTCTGCACAGGAGCAGCAATGAACGCCAGGAGTTTGGGCTTGCAGGATACTGATATCCAGGCAGTGGGGAGATGGAAGTCAAAGGCATTCTTGCGCTATGTTTTCTTGTCTCTTGCAGGCTCCAGGGATAGCATTACCAGCGTATGGATAAGTGGACACTCCTTTGTTTGGTGGGCAGTGAAGAGAGCGGCCTATCAGCCAGGGGGCAGCAACCTGTCATTTCCACATCATGCACCCCCACATCAGGTGGCTGGGGGTTCAAGGTATGCATTGGGGGGGTTGCTTCTGCAACTTCGAGCTGAGGCTGGCAGGCAAAAGAGGCTGGATATCCTCCTGATTCACCTGGGTGGCAAGGACTTGGGGCACCGGGAGACTGTGAATCTGCTGCTGGCAATGAAGGAGGATGTGCTTGCCATAAAGGCTTGGTGGCCCCATACAGTTCTTATCTGGTCACATCTGGTGATGAGACAGCATTGGCCACATGCAAGGCAGGGGGGTGGCATTGAGCAAAGCTTGCATGAGGATTAACAGGGAGATGAGAATTTTCATGGAGTCCCTTGGGGGTGCAGTAGTGAGACATGACAAGATTTACAATACCCACCAAGGCCTGGCAGTGGGGAAGGCAGGGCAAGTGCAGGTGGAAAGTTTAGATTGCCTATTGGAGGATTTTAGGAGGATCTTAAGAGGTCACGCTTGAGCAAGTGGCTTGGGGGCTCAGACGTGGTCCAGCCTGTGGTGGCTCAGGAGGAGCGCAGGAGGAAGGTAGTGGAAATAAAGGGGACGAGACCAGTCCTCCCAAAGGTTTCTTTGCCCTTGGTCGGCATGAGAATGGTGGACCGCAAGACCTGGTCCCACATGGGGGCGGTCTTCGTCCAATCTTAGCAGTACATACTGCAAGGTAAGTTGCACTGGATGGGGGGGTGACCACCCGGACCTTGGCCATTTAACAATCCCTACCATCACTGAGAAACACTTCAGCATGCACCATAAGGGAATCCCAGGCTAGCAGAAGGTGTGGGTGCTGGAAGTATGGCGCATCCTCCCGGCAGCGCATGCTGCTTAATGTGGAATAGAATATTAATATTCCTGTGAGGTTAATAAAGAAGTTATAACAATAAAGAGCAATATTATTATTCAATTGGTAAATTGGTAAATAAAAGCGTGGCTGCGGCCATTTCCTCCAAGATCTGTGCGTGTGTGTGTGTGTGCCTTCTTTGGGAAAGGGGGAAATGGGAGGCTACCGGACAATACTTAGGCTGCTCAAGCATTGCAGCAGCTGACTATTTGTCTGGGGACCCCCTACCCCATGGCCCAGGCTAGGATAGGATACTACCCTCCAGGAGTGTACAGCAGGCCCTGGGCATTCCCCAAGGGGAAGTATCACTATGCCCTGAAAAGGGGAGGTCTCGGTGAGGAGGAGCGAGAGGGATATCTGGAATGCATTCCAGGTTCCCTGCCTCTTTCTCCTCCGACCCCTAGTCACCCACCCTCCCAGCCCTAGGAATAGGGGTTGGAGGCAGGTCAGTGAGGGTCCCTTTGACCCATTATGGGTGGCTGCAATAGGGGTTGGGGAGAGACTTTTCCCGGTTTACCCCTACTGGGGGTTTTCTGGGTTTTTTTGCCTCCTCCAAAGGGATGTTATGAATCAGACAAACAAACAAAAAATGATATAACACTGTTATCCATGGTCCAGCACCCCTGATGGTGCCCCCACCTCGCGGGCAGCAACTTATGTAGGTATATGTACTAACCTTAGGGCGAAGAGACTTATAATATAAGCATAAGTGTCAGGATCTGTGTTCCATTATGCTTCATTATGTTTTACTAATATATTTATTAGCCATGAGAGATGTTTTTTGCTCTATTCTCACTATATTTTCATATGTAAGGCAACAGTGCCATGTTTAGTAATTGAATGTTACTACAAATGACCTTGGAATATAGAGGTCCTATTGTATTGCATTATCTCTGCAAGCTATGCAACATTTCATACTAGTTAGGATAGCTACTCAGATCACTTGTTTTTGTCCAATTATATACATTTTATGTATCTTCCTTAGCCATTGCTATAGTAATTATCAGGGTATAAGACCCTTTGTAACATGTAGCTTCTCTGAGAAGAGAGACTGCATTGCCTAGGTAAGGAAAACTGGTGTTCTCCCAGTGTTTCACAGTGTAATGGTAGTAAGCCTGTATTACTGATCTGTAATAAATCGCATTTATTACATGAGTACCACCTGTCTGTTGTCTCTTCCTTTTGTGCCATTCCACCAAGAACCTGAGAGGGTGATTTATTACCTAAACAACAAAACTATAACATAAACAGATTGAAATAAAATACTAAAAGCTAAATATATAAAGTAATTCAAGAAATGTAGACATAATCTAACGTAGGCACAACTAAAGTTAGAAAAGGACTGTAGGTATTGGTATCTCAGGTTGTAAGACGACAGTAGAGTATATAGTTAACTCATTTGCCAATGGTAGAGTTCATATTAAGGTAGGAGTATGATATTAGCATAGAGGTAGCATTAGGGATAGTTGTTACTGACTGTCGCAGCCATGTGGCGGCTTGGGAGGAGTGCAGGAGGAAGGTAGTGGAAACAAAGGGATGAGACCAGTTCTCCGGAAGGTTTCTTTGCCCTTGGTCAGTGTGAGAATGATGGACTGCAAAACCTGGTCCCACATGGGGGGTCTTGGTCCAATCTCAGCAGTACGTACTGCAAGGTCAGTGGTGCCGGATTGGCGGGGCACCAGATGACTGAAAACCCAGACCTTGGCCATTTGACCATCCCTACCATCATTGAGAGATACTTTGGCATGCACCGTAAGGGAATCCCAGACTAGCAGGAGGTGCAGGTGCTGTAAGTATGGTGCATCCTCTCAGCAGTGCACACTGCTCAATGTGGAATAGAATATTAGTATTCCTGTGAAGTTAATAAAGAAGTTATAACAATGAAGAGCAACATTAATATACGATTGGTAAATAAACACTTGGCTGCAGCCATTTCCTCCAAGATCTGTGTTTGTGTCTTCTTTGGGAAACGGGGGAAATAGGGGGCTACCGGACAATGAGCTCAATGATCTCACCAGTAGGTTAATGCAAAAAGCTTGTATTTCATCCACAAAGTGCAACATAGGTTCATAGGTTCATAGAAGTGTACGAGCAATGAAGGCATATGTAAGGATGCCCATTGTATGCTCGCCACCCATATGTCCTATGGGTGGAAATCAAATTTTTTGTTTCCCATATGTTTATCCAATCTTTGCTTAAATGTATTTAAATTATCACTATTAACGACACTTACAGGTAAGTTATTCCACAAACCCACAACTCTCTGTGTGAAAAATAGACTCCTTCTAGTGGATATACATTTTCCCAATGAGTTTATAACATGACTCCTAGTTGATTTGGCGGAGCAGTAGTAAGTCAATTGTGGTTCTTAAATAATCATTTTTTAGGTTTGATATACCAATATTAAGTCACCCTTATTTGTCTGTATTTTACAGAAAATAGGTTAAGTTTTTACTCTATCTTAGTAACTATTACTATGTAAAGATGATACTTTTTAGTGAATTTCGCTGAACACCCTCAGCGAGTTTTAAACCCTTAAGAAGTTAGTGCACAAATTGAGAGCAGTATTCCAAGTGTGGACGTACCAGACTGGTGTATAGTGGCATAATAACCTTGGAGTCTCTACTTTTGATATTTCTTAAAATAGAGCCAATTATTTTATTACATTTTTTAACTTTAATTATATTATTTTTTTTGAAAGTTAAATTATCTGAGATTATGACACCCAAATCCTTTTCTTCCAAAATACTTTTTAGATAAACATTGTTTAAGGAATAATTGAAGGGGTGTAATTTTTGCCCAAATGTAAGACTTTACATTTGTCAACATTAAAAAACATACCATA
This sequence comes from Neoceratodus forsteri, assembly GCA_016271365.2. Classification (NCBI taxonomy): domain Eukaryota; kingdom Metazoa; phylum Chordata; order Ceratodontiformes; family Ceratodontidae; genus Neoceratodus; species Neoceratodus forsteri. The sequence continues at coordinate 659,773,397 of CM057456.1, read as the reverse complement.
AGCCTTTGCCCAGTTTGATAGGTTGTTTAAATGATTTTGTATGAAGCATTTATCATGAAAGGTGCTTACCAAACTACCCATTTTACAGTCATCAGCATATTTTGCGACCCATATCTTATTAGTAGTAGGCAGTGTAGAGACCATAATATTAAACAGTATCGGACCCAGGACGGAGCCCTGGGGAACGCCACTAGTCACCACACCCGTCGCAGACAGGTGACCCTTGACTGATACCTGTTGAGTTCTGTTTTCCAACCATGACTGTATCCAGTTTATAATATTAGGTTGCAACTTAATTTTGACCAATTCTTGTAGTAAGACTCTAATGATACTCTATCAAAGCCGGAAAAATCCAAAAATATTATATCTACCGAATACCCAAGTCCAAGGCAGCGCTTACTGGTTCAAAAAAATGTAGTAGGTTGGTCAAAACTGATCTTTCAGTCACAAAACCGTGTTGAAAGATATCTACTATTTTATTTCTTTCTAAATGATCTATAATATGGGCTTTAAGCAATCTTTCCATAATTTTGCCTCTGATGGAAGTCAGGCTTATGGGCCGATAATTGTTTGGGTCATGTCTGGATCCACCCTTATATATGGGTGTAACTATAGCCTCCCTCCAAGCCTGAACAACTTTACCTTCTCTGATTGATGAATTAAATGACATTGCTAGAGGACCAGAAATTGAATGACTAATTTTTTGTAAAAATCTGGGTGGAATACCATCAGGACCAGGAGAGCTGTTTGATTTTAAAGTTAATTTGTTTTGCAACCTCCATTTTGTAAAAACAGAAAACTAGAATTATTCTGAGAAGAGTATTTGCAGCTTCCTTAATTTCAAAAACTTTTAGAAATGTCTCATTTAGAATTGTAGCAGTAGTTGTTTCATCTAAAATAGGTATATCATTGATGTTAAAGGGTCCAATTGTATGATTTCTTTCTTTCGTGGAACCAATTAATTATAAAATTGTTTTTTTTTGTCTTTAACTTTAGTAACTAAGTTGAATTCAATTTTAGATTTAGATGATTTAATCATGTGTTTTAATTTTTGGACGCTAATTTTCCAGGAGACTTTTGAATTAATTTTTTATATTTTCTATATAGTTTTCTTTTTTGTAATTGTTTCTTAATTTTGAGGACCACCAAAGAGAGACACGTTTATTGTTGCAGTACTTCATTCTATAAGGAACCCAATTTGAGAGACAAATATTGATTTTGTTATTAATTAAATCCCAAATTTGTAATAAATTTAGGTTATTTAGTTCCGTCTCCCAATTCCATTTAGATAAAAAATCGTTTATCAGCAGTGCAAACAAATGCTCCCTCATTTTCAAAAATCACTAGTCACCTGACATGCTTTCTGAAAGGATGACCAGATGATTTAAGGCCATTTCTTAAATACACATCCCCCTTAAAGATACAGTACCATTAGTGAATAAAGTTTGACAGTGCACAACTAAACATCTTACCACTAATGTTAAAATAATTCACTACATATGTTTAAAATCATGCTGAAATAGCTGGCCCAGTGATGCTGAGGGCTGAGGCGCTGGATGCCACACTTTGTGCCATGCCAGCGACCCAGGGTTGAAAGCGATCTCGGGTGCTGGAGGGTCGGCTGGGTGGAGGAGGATCGAGCATCCCCAGGACTGCTGTCCTCCTCCTCCTCCTCCTCCTCCGGGGCAGGTGGGGAGGGAACACTGCGGTCGCACTGGCTCCTGGCAGTGGCTGGGGACAGCGCATGCCACGGACAAGATGTGGGTTGGTGCGGATGACGTTGGATGTGCAGTGTACAGATGCGCACATGATAGCATAATTGGCATCACTGCATGCTCACGCTGAGGGGGTAGGGGAGGTCACGTTGGGAAAAAATCCTGTGCGCGCACAATGACGGTTGCTCCACGGCGCAGCGCCAGATGCACCCCAGGTAGCTCCTCTGGTGTCTGCCCCCTGGCCTTCCACAGTTAGCAGGGTAAGTCCCCACCATGATGTGGCTTGTTGGGGAGGGGCAAGGCATGAGGTAAGAGCTCTGGTTGTGGCCGGGGTGGGGCCGACGATGCAGTTGGATGGGGAGGGGGGGACCATAGGTACAATCCCCCCAGCTGAGGAGTAATAAAAAAATAACTAAAAAAAAGATCAAATAAAATCATGCTGAACAGATAGTACACATCATTGTCATGTTAATAATGTAAGTGGCACTAGCTCAGAAGAGGGTTCAGACATGAGAGTGCACTAAGTTTCACCAAACATAAAACTTCACAGCAGTCTTGCTATAATTGCTGGGAGAAAAAATCTTTAATATACACAATCAAACCAAATATACAATCAGTCCACATTGAATCACACATTACTTTTTCCTTTTTAAGAAGGGCTTTATCTCAATTTTATCATTCAGCCCTGGACACTCCATTGCATTTAATGCATAAATCCAATATTGCTCCGTTGTTAACAACAGGTTATCATAGTCTCCACCCCCCCACACACACTTTTTGACAGAATTGATTTCTTAATCCCTGTGAAGACAAAGTCATGATCTGTTTTATTCCTTGATTTCAGAATGTGTGTATCTAGTGCATTGGCAGTGCCATCATTATCTATGGCCCTGACGTGTTCTCCAGTTCTGGTTTTAAACGTTCTCTTGATTTTCCCTATTTAAAATCTGCCACATTTATATTCGGCTAAATATACCAGTCCACAGGTACCGCAAGTCATGAAACTCCTGATCTCTGTATCTCTATCAGTGACCGGGTTCTTAAAAGTTTTTGTTTTCTTAACATTGTTGCAGTACAGTACTTACAGTTGCCACATCTGTTACTGGTATTGTTTCTGTGGGGTAGCCACATATGAGGATTCTCATCTGCAGGTTGTGTAGAATGTACAATATGATCTTTAATAAAAACAGTTTTTGGGCCTTCCAACCCCATGTTGTTCAATCCAGGATCCTGTTTCATCATGTGCCAATGCTTTTGTACAATGTCAGCTATTTGTGAAAAGAATTGTGGCCGCCTTAAACAACACATGCTGCCTAGTCCTCGGTGTCCCATTACTAACCCACACATGTGACCTCTTCTCACTAACAGGTTGGCTGAACCTTGAACATAGCATACAATGCAAATCTGTCTCCCTCATAAAAGAAAGCCTCCTTGGGTCTTACCTCCAGGCGTAGGCTCCATGCTTTACGTCAGTACCCTCTCATTCGACAAGGAGATCCTTAATATACAATAGAAAGTCCCTTTCCGCCGAACGACCCAAGGTCAACGGTCTTTTTTCTACCGTGCACCAAAGTGGTTTAATGCACTCCCAGCTGACCTCCTCACAGAGCCTAACCTTGGGCCCTTTAAGACAAAACCTCATTCCCACCTCACTAGCTCCATGACCTGCTCATGCTCCTTTGACAAAATATCCTCTGGAGTAGGCCACTAAATCTAACATCCAGCACTTTGGCCCACGCCTGCTTACCTAACCCATCCTCCACCTACACTCTACCCTCCCCTCTCTTGCATCCACCCTCCCCCAACCCCACTCCTCTGCTCCCATCGCTCTCACCTTACCAAACCCATCCTCCACCTACACTCTACCCTCCCCTCTTGTACCCACCCTCCTTCACCCCACCCTCTGCTCCCATCGCTTTCTCCCACTCACCTAAACCATCCTCCACCTACACTCTACCCTCCCTCTCTTGTATCCACCTCCTTCACCTCCACCCCTCTGCTCCCATCGCCTCACCTTACCTAACCCATCCTCCACCTACAGTCTACCCTCCCTCTTGTACCCACCCTCCTTCACCCCACCCCTCTGCTCCCATCGCCTCACCTCTACCTAAACCATCCTCCACCTACACTCTACCCTCCCTCTCTTGTACCCACCCTCCTTCACCCCACCCTCTGCTCCCATCGCTCTCACCTTACCTAACCCATCCTCCACCCACACTCTACCCTCCCTCTTGTACTCACCCTCCTTCACCCCACCCTCTGCTTCCATCACTCTCACCTTACCTAAACTATCCTCCACCCACCTCCCCCTCCCTCTTGCACCCACCCTCCTCCACCCCACCCCTGCTCTCATCGCTCTCACCTTATCTCAGACTTCCACTGTTTCTCCTTCCTGCACTAGCAATTCCTCCCCCCCCTTCCTCACACCCTCCTTTGCTGACAATGGGAATCTTACGTCCTCAGACTCCCTGCCAGGACCTACAGTGACAAAGGGCTCTGGTCCATCTGGCTTTCAGTCGTGAATTCCAGCCGCCTCCTTCTTTTCCCATCTCATCTCCAAGCTCTCTACTTTTAGTCATCTCATTATTGTTATCTCTCTACTTGAAATAAGTAACCTTTCTTGTCTGTACCTTGACTTGTCAACCCAAACATATGCCTACCTGACTGTGTGATTACAATGTGTTTTTAAAATCTGTACCTGACCTAACTTTGTACCATCTACTTGACTTAATGTAAACTGTTTGTACTAATTCACTAATGATGTGGAACCTTTGTAAATGAGCTTTAGTTAGCTCAACGGTTGTAATCCGAGACTTGAATAAATAAATAAAATTATATGACTGGCGTTAAAAGTGCTGACAAATGTTAGCTGTGGGTCTGTCTGAGTTTCTCTAACCTTTTCTTTTAACAGTGTTTCTCTGGGTATCTGGTTCACTGTACCCCTAGTCTCCTGGATTCATTTCTCATCATAACCTCTTCCTAGCAACCTCTCAGTTGGCTCATTCACTCTTCCTCTGTTTGTGTTCCTTGTTCTCTGCCACACAGGCTGTTTGGACACTTTGGATACTTTGCCGGAGCGTTTGGATTTGATAAAAACCCTGGACTGGATTGGGAGTCATATTGCACCAGTAGAAAAGGCGAAGACTTTGCACAGGTCTGACTTAGCCACGCTTGGATAGTGCAGGACTCTAAACAGGTTCAGCAAAAACGTTTCCTTTCTTTGTATGACAAAAAAGACAATTGCTTGACATGCTTTACTCTGCTGCTCATATGCTAAACTATGAAGAAAAATAAGTTTGTGTGTTTTACAGGTCGACAGTTACTCACTATGGGCCCTATGCATAAAATATTTTGGTGGCTATGTGCCGCGAAACTCAGGCACTTAGCCACCCCACAGCTGCCTGCACTCACTGCACCCACTCCACCCTATGCATGACAAGGTTATGTCCCCCCACGAGCCCGATGCCCCGGCCGGTCATGGAGCTCTGCGCATGGATGTGCTGGGGCCTGTGCAGGGTGGGGGCTTGCCAGCACTCCACGTAATGCACAGCAGGTGCAGGTGTTGTGGATGGGCTGGGCTATGCATCTGAAGAGGGCAGTCAGAATGTTACGCTGTCCTCCGGATGCCACCGTTGGTCTTGCGGGGAGAAGACGGGGTCATCGGACCCCCTATGGTGGACGCCGCAGCTGTCAGAGCACACTGGGTGGGCTGGGGTGGGTGACCAGTGATTGCCCCTCTGGCAGCCTGCCTGGCACTCTGCATGCCGGTACAATCATGGCGCCCTGTGGGCACAAGAGATCCATTGTGGGGGCAGGGCTGCATAAGAGATCTGGGCAGGGACCATTGTTTAGTGTATGTGATCACCACGCGGATCTCCCCCAGGTGCAGAGCTGTGCACCCCAATATGCGCCTCATGAGCGTCATTTTGTATATAGCCCCTATGTGCTGAAAGAAAAGTCATTATATATGGGCTATGACTTTCTACTGTTGAGTTTTTGCACTTTTGCCCCATTGCATTTTGTCAGTAATCATGTGCAGAAACATAAAAAAAGCAAACTTTTAAGTGAGTTTCCTGTCTATGAATTATGTGGTGCTTGCTTCCTCACCTTTGAGTTACTTATGTTTTCTACAAGGTTCGTTTTACACACCACGGCAGTGCACACAAAATATAAGTAACAACAGTTTTTAATGTGAGCCCCCCCAAACCCTAATTGCCTTTACAATTATTATTTTAAACATATATAGTGAATGGTATTAACATTGGTGGTAAGATGTTTAGTTGAGCACTGTCAAACTCAAATCACTAATGGTACCGTCACTTTAAGGGGATGTGTATTTCAGAAATGGCCTTGAATCACCTGGTCATCCTTTGAGAAAGCACAGGAAGTGTGAAACACGTCAGGTGACTGGTGATTTTTGAAACTGAGGGAACGTTTGTTTGCACTGTTATTGCACTTTGTGGATGAAATCAAAGCTTTCAGTATTATTAAGGAACCCACTGGTGAGCTCATTTTCATGTAAAAGAACACTGAATGTATTTGGGAAGTTCAACTGAATTCCATGCCTCGAACCGGTGCCGGTTTCCAAGGTACTGTTATTTTTCCCTGTTGCAGCTGTTATGCAGAGGAACCTCATCAGCCCTTCCCCAGTCCTGTTTCTAGCCAGCTGTTGAAAAAGGCTATCAGTGGAGCAGCTAGCACTTACCTGAGCTCTTCCAGTACCCTGGGGGGTATCTCATCTGGCCCCATGGCCTTACTTACCTTCAGGACTGCAAGTCCTTTCAGTAACTCTTTCCTCTGAAAATGCTCTTGTGTCCACCCCTTCCCCACCTCTGTTCTTAGGTGTTTCTGGTGGCCTATGCCCTCTACTGTGAAGACCAAACAAAAGTACTGTTTAAATTGTCAGCTTTTTCTTGGTCTCCTTCTGCACAGTCTCCCCCTTCCACCCTTCTTATCATCACTAAGACAGTGGGGACCAACCACAGCACAGCTGTAATGCAAGGTTACTGACTGTGTAGGAATCTATACAATTGCATCAATTGTATACCCGTAACCAGCTGCTTGCTTACCCCCATTTCTTGGAGGGTAGCTGAATCCATGCCACATAAACTGTTTCCTTGTTGTCCAGTAAATGTAGGGCTTTTATATCACAATAATATAACAAGTAAATTACTTAAGACGCATATCACTGTAAATCCCTTATCTGGCTAAGTGATTAGTAACCATATTAGCTCTGACCAGAATTTGTCTCCTTCACTGCCTTTGTCACATCCTGGGAGAACCACAGTGGCGTCCTTTTCCTCCTGCCTTTTCTTATCTCCTTCACACAGAAGCTTACTGCACTAATGATGCTTTCCCTTATTGTCTTTCACTGCGCCTTCAACTCTCCCTGGCTATCCCTCCCCTCGAGGATTTTCTGAGGCAGTCTCCCATTTCTTTGAAATCCACCCTCCTGAAAGCCAGGACCCTCCTCTTCCTGTGGTTCACTTCAGCCCTTTCCTGACACTGACCCACACCATATGGTGATCATTAGTACCAAGGCACCTTCCCACTATGAAGTTTAAAATGCTTTCTCTGTTTATGAGTACCAAGTCTAACACTGCTCTGCCCCATGTAGGTTCTTTTACAAGTCACCTGAGAAAAGCTCCCTGTAGGGAGCCTACGATGGCCCTGTTCTTTGCCAAAGCTGCAGGTGGTAGGTCCCACTCCACGTCCAGTAAACTGAAATCTCCAACTAACAGCATCTCCCGTTTCCCTGACAGCCCAATGAGGGACTCCGCTGGGGTCCTGTCCATCTCCTCCTCCTCCTCTTGTGCTGGCAGTCTGTAAACCTCACCATGATGTATTTGAAATTCAGTGGCTTTTATCCCCTCCCTTGTATATAATACCACCCTGTCTCCTTTCTTCCCAGCCCTGTCTCTTCTAAAAAATGTGTAGCCTGGCATAGCCATGTCCTAGTCATGGTGTACGGTGCACCACGGCCCTCTGTAATAGTCACGAGATCCAGCTCAGCCTCAACCACCGTAGCCTCCAGGTCACCGATTTTGTTTCTGAGGCTCCTGACATGAGCCAACAAGGCTCTTTACACCATCTTATCCCCCCTCCAACCAATTCCCTGCTATATCTGTTCCCTGTAATCAAACTGGGCATCCTAAGTTAGGTAAGCAGCTGAAGCTTGGAACTGAGCTGAACAGGGCTGCTTCAGCTCCCCCACGGTCGGCCGGCACCCAGCCAGCCACCGACCAAGACCAGGACACCCGCCTGCAGCTCCTTGGAAGCTGCCTGCCCTTGAACAGGGCTGCTTCAGCTCCCCCACGGTCGGCCAGCACCCAGCCAGCCACCGACCAAGACCAGGACACCCGCCTGCAGCTCCTTGGATGCTGCCTGCCCTTGAACAGGGTTGCTTCAGCTCCCCCACGGTTGACCGGCACCCAGCCAGCCACCGACCAAGACCAGGACACCCGCTTGCAGCCCTTGAAGGTACGGGCGCGAGCTAATCGGAACATGGTGCTTCCAGCAACCCACTCTGATTGGCCAGGACTTTCCTGCTATAGACACCTGGCACTTTGTTAGATTTTCGATAGAACTAAGCACATTTCAACGTGTAATAGAAGTTTTTCAACTGTATTAGCTGGATTGTAATTTCTACTACTGTTTTAAAGTGCTTACACCTCTTCTGTCTGACTGCTCTTCCTGCAGCGCCCCTCCCCCCCCCATCCAAGAACTCTGCCTTGGCACCGATAAGTCTAACCACCTTTTTTTCTTTTTTTTTTTTTTTTTTGTGGCTAGTTTTCCATTAGCAGGTTATACAGACCTGCCATTAGAGGGATTCTTGGTCTTCTACATAAATCACCGTACTCATTCGTGGGCAATATAGCCTGCATTATCATTCTGCTTCTATCCCGGTGCTGCTACAAGGGGTGGTTGTAGTTGAGGTTCCCCTAAGCTTCACTCAACAGGCTGACAACTTCCTTAAAACTGCCTGTGCGACAGCTCTGCAGCTGAAAACAGGAAGCCCTCAGTGTCTGCCATCCACCCTTCAGACTCAAGTCAGATAGACGCTGAGCACCCTATTATTACCTACGCTACGCTGTCATACCGATAGATACCGACAGAATCCTCTACAGAGAGCCAGCATGCCTGGGCACCTTTGATTGGTGTGGCATTGCCCTAGTGGGATTGTGATTGGTACGCCCGCTTGCCTGCTTTGCTCCGATTGGGGCACCTTCTCTATAGCCTGTTACAGTGTTCCCTTCTTAATTCTGACTTCTCAGCTCTCCTCTGACCTGAAATTTTCTCTCACCCCCACCCTCCCCAGGCCTCCTTTAAATACACTGATGATCCACCTCCTATATCATATACTGCTTCATTGGCCTAGTTTTAGACTGCTGCCAACCTATGATTGGTATCTGAGTGTGGCCAATAAGACTGCCCTGTGTGAATATCTCTTGAGCCCGCCACTAACTAAGCTGCTCCTGCTCTCCTTGTTCCCCTTTTTGCTGTATTTTCTCATCTAGGTTTTAAGTGAGTACCTAGGTGGGCAAATTACTTACCTAGAAAATATTGCACTAATATAAATCACGAGACCACTCAATCTGGGACCATGGCTCTCCTTATTGTGTTTTTATTGCTCCTAAGGTACAGAGTTCTCAGCAATACAGTACAACTCGAAGTACCTCAATGCAATTCAGTTCTCCAATGTACCTTATCAATATCTAATGTTATAACGGTCTACCGTGCAGACACTATGTCATTCTCCTCTCCCCTTTTAGCCTATTCCCCCAGGTTAGCCTACACCCCCTTGCTACTGTCCTCACCTATGTCTATTCAAGCACTTACATTGATCACGATAAACTGTCATTACAGTGGTGCCACCTCTTGCGCAGCACCATGTAGGTTACCACGAAGAAACAAAAAGCAGTCTCCATTCTTATAGGCTCCTTAAAGAAAGTTATACTTCTGCTTCTTCTCTGCTCAGAAATGTAGAGCTCAACCCTGCCCCCCCAACCCTTACCTCGCCCACGATTTTGCTTGAGGCCACAGGTCTCAAAATGATGATGGTCAACATTTCAAGCCTGCCTAAAAAACTTGTACAGCTACAAGCCTGGGCTGCACACGTTAACCCTGACCTTATCATAATTACTGAGTCGTGGTTAAAAAAGACGAACACTGATCAACAAATATCACTGCAGGGCTACAATTTATTTAGAGCAGATAGAGAGTCTAGAGGCGGGGGTGTGGTTATCTACGCCAAATCTAAGTACTCGGTCACCAATATTAGTGGCAAATCTCTAGCCAAGGAATTTGAGTTAGGTTCGCTGAGCCTTCATCTCCCTCCCGGAATGTATCACTATCCTAGGTGGCTATAGACCCCCGTCTGGTGGTGATGAAGTCCTTAATCTTTTGAAATCCATGTTCGTAGATGCAAAAACTGAAACAATATTTCTAGGAGATCTAAATATGGACTGGCTGTCACCTAAATCACACGGCCTCAAATCCCTTTGTGACGAGCTAGGTCTTGGGCAATTAGTCAGTGAACCCACTAGGAACAACACTCTAAATACTGCCAACAGTTCCATTCTAGATGTGGTACTAACCACCCATCCACACAAAATATCTCATTGGCAGTGTTTCCAAGCGACATGAGCGATCATGGAATTGTTGCTTGCATAAGATCTCAAATTAAGGCCGGCCGCAACCCATCTTTATAACAAAAAGATCCTTTCGCAAAGTCAGTGCAGTAAACTTCCTATCTGACCTGAGCATGATCAGATGGCAAGATCTCTACCTAGCCAAAGATGTCAACAAGGCAGCTTACATCCTTAATGACAAACTCACTACAATAATAAATAAGCATGCCCTTTCATCAAAGCAAAGTGCGGAACAATTCCAACCCCTGGTTCACCTCGGATCTCAAGGCAGCCCTTATAGCTCGAGATAAGCTCTAGGCTAAAGCTAGACACTCCAAAGAATCTTCAGATTGGCAGGCCTTTAGAACAGCCAGGAATAACTGTGTGAAAAAACTTCACTCTGCTAAAGCTAACTATTATATTTCTACTCTCAAACAAGCTAAAGGTAACCCTCATAAAATATGGAAGACTATCAAAGCTATAGAAGGACGGCCCATGGCCCCCTCTGTCCCAACAAAGATAGTTGCAAGTGGCAAGATTGTGGAAAACAAGTCCTAATCCTGGAGGAACTTAACTCCCACTTTGCCACAGCTGGATTAGCTTTGACTGTCACCTTATGCTGGTGCTGCGGTGAGCCAGCATACCCCTCCCCACATCTAGTCCTGCACCCAGCCCCTTCCAACTGCAGCGAGATAACTTATAAAGATAGAAGATTCTCTTCTTAACTTAGACACAAAAAAGTGCAGGGGCGATGGCTTGGAACCCTTTTTCCTAAGGCCAGGCTACGCCCATCTCACTGCCCCAATTCTCCACATCTTCAATCTTTCCATTACATCAGCTACTGTGCCGTCCAGCAGGAAATCAGCACATCCTCCCTCTATTTAAATCTGGTGACCAACTGCGATGTAAACAACTATAGGCCTATTCCATATTGCCTATCCTTTCTAAAGTTCTCGAAAACTGATCCATATTCAGTTAAAATCTCACTTGAAACCTTCTCTCATTAACCCAGCTCAATCCAGCTTCCGGGCTAATCATAGCACAATCACTGCACTAGCAAAAGTAACCAATGATTGGATCTCTGCTATAGATGCTAAGAAGGTAACTGGCGCAGTCTTTTGGACCTCAGCAAAGCTTTTGATACTGTTGATCACAAACTATTAGTCAATTGCCTTGCAAAGTTGGGTGCCACATACCATACCACCCAGTGGTTCTCTAGCTACCTAACTGGAAGATTTCAAAAAGTAAAGGTGGAAGGCTTTTTTTCTGCTGCCTTGCCAGTTGCAAGAGGAGTCCCCCAAGGATCCATCTTAGGCCCCATCTTGTTTTCTTTGTACATTAATGACTTAGGTGCTAATATATCTACATCCAATCTGCACTTTTTTGCGGATGATACTGTGTTGTATACTTCTGGCTCATCGTTATCTGAAGTCAAGGGAGTGCTTCAAGCGGACTTCGCACAACTTGAGCATAATCTAATAAAGGCAAAACTTCTGCTCAATGCTAAGAAGACTAAAGCGATGATATTCTCCTGCAGTGCTGTCACAGGCCCCCTCCAATACCCTTGCCCAAGACTTCATTGTCACCATGCTAAACGAGCCTCTGGAAGTTGTAACCAAATTTAAATATCTGGGTATCTGGATCGACAATAAATTATCTTTCAATGACCACGTTGAAGATGTCTCTAGAAGGTTAAAAGCAAGGTTAGGTTTCTTCTACAGAAATAGGCCCCTTTCCCCTTGAAACTCGAAACAAGCTTGTACAGGCCACTTTTCTCCCCTACTCGACTATGGCGATGTAATCTATTCCTCCACCACTCTTGCAAATCTAAGTAAACTGGACATCCTTTATCACCGTGCGTTACAGTTCATTACCAACTCCCCTTACCGTTCGCATCACTGTGACTTATATGCAGCTGTTGGTTGGACATCCCTTACTACTAGACGCCTGCTCCATTCTGGGCTATAGACTCTTAAACTGCTCCTGCAGAAATTGCCAAGCTATCTCTCTTCCCTTATTAGTATCTCACATAGTGCATACTCGTTAAGAAAATCTGACTTTATTATGCTTGACATACCGGAATGGGACCCTCCTTTAGTAAGCATGCTTGTGCATATGCCCTTCCCTCCATTTGGAACCAATTACAAACCGTACTGAAACTAACTAGCACAGTTTCAATAAACTTCTACAAATCGCTAAGTTCAGCCAAAATAAAAGACACCTGTAACTGTCATTAAGTCTCTTCCTTCCCCATGTGTGCCATATTTATCCACTGGTAAGGTATAATTGCTTTGTCATATTAACTGCTTTCCCTTCCCCTTCTACTCCTGGCTTTATCTATGCTTACGCTCCACTGCTACTCTATCAAATCACTCCTCCCCCCATATCAGTTGTAGTCTGCTGTTTGTTCTAGCTGCCAAAATATATATATTGCACACACCAGTCATCATGTTTCATTTATCAGTATGCAACCTGTAAGTCGCTTCCCTGTGTCATATTAATGTTTACCACCTGCGGTCACCCTATGTGGTACCCTTGTATGTATATCCAGCCTGTATCATGAAACGTGCATTTCATGTTTATACTGTTATTACCCATCTATGTTTGTACTTTGTGTTTATGTCACAGGACCTCCTTGTGAATGAGCTTGCTCAATGGAGTTTTCCTGCAATAAACTTGAACTTGAACTTGAAGCAGGAGCTCAGAGCATTCAGTTAAAGGGGAAACTCCCTCTAACTGAGAGATCAGGGCACTCATTTGCCTGTCATGCTTGACTCGTAGACCAGCACTAGATGACTGCATTATTCCTGAATGTTATTAATAACTTTTACCACTAGATGGCATTGCTTTGTACAGGCTTGCCTTTTTCTCATATACAGTACAACACCACTTCCATTCTTAACGGGAAAAGAATCTCATTTCCCTGTCTCCACTGTTGTGGCTGTCCCTCCTATTTAGACAAACATGTTTCAGGCACTTGCAGTAAATTAAACTGGGGACACTGAGTCTCAAAGGCAGCAGCTCTAGCCATGTCTCTAAAGCAAAATTCCTGCTAGCTGGGAGGTTAGAGTGTAATTTTCTTTATAGGTGCTATCCCACAGACTACCATTAGATGGCTGCATTGCTTTTTTTGGTTGCTATTCACAGCTTTCATCATGTAATGGCACTGCCTTGCACAGACTGCCTTTTCTCATACATAACACTATCCCCTTTTTTTAAGAGGAAAGCATCCTATCCTGGTCAACAATGGTATTTTGTTCTACTCTGATTGGAAAATCACATCTCTTGATTTATAGAAAGTGACAGAGTAGGGAGACACCTGATGGAGATAGATGTCCTGAGGTACAGTGAATGACAGAGAGGTAGAGCAGGGAGAGAACAGATGGGGTTAAGAGAGACCTCAAGTACACAGCATAAAAATCAACAAAGTCCAAGAGAGTAGCATCTTTCAGAAAAAGAGGTGTGTAAGAACAAGGGGGCATAATTTGAAGATAGAGGGGGGACAGCTCAGAGGTAATGTAAGGAAGTATTTTTCCCAGAGAGGGTTGTGGATGCATGGAACGGCCTTCCGGAGGAGGTTTGTGGAGTCAAAAACTGTGGTGGAATTCAAGAATGCATGGGACAGTCGTAAGGCAATTCTAGGGGGTGGTAGTAGGAAGAAGTAGGTTGTTGGTTAACTAGGATTTGCAGCTTATCCATTAGGTAGTGAAATGGGCAGACTGTATAGGCCAAGCAGTCCTTATCTGCCATCAAAGTCTATGTTCTATGTTTCTAAGAGAAGTGACAGACACAACAGTACCACCTGTTTTTTTTCCTTGTCTTTTGCATGTAACCACCCAGTCCCTTGGGGTTACTAGAATCCCATTAGTACTAGTGTTAGGTAGGTAGGAAAGGCTGCTACGCTGGATGCATGCATAGGTAAGGAGCTCACTTAGGGGCTTTTTACATAATGACATGATTCTTTACTCAGCTAGCCTGAGGGAAGGATGACTATGTCATTTAGAACTCTTGCAGCAACAGCATAACCATTTTTCTGAGTCAGCTGCTCCGGGGAAGTTTAGAATTTTTTTATTTTATTTTATTAAACTCTAGGATTACAAATACCTTTGAGCAGGAATTGCTCATTTACAAAGGTTCCATGTCAAAGGATGTAGGGTAACATACATACAAAGGTCATCAATGGTTACAGTCTTAAAAACACAAAGATGTCTAAGCATTTATTATACAGCCAAAAATGGAGAGAGAGACAACATAAGACAGCTTCAGACAAGTTTCAGGGTGAACAGTATATAGTTAGTATAGGGTAGGAGGGAGTCAGGAAGAAGTAGACAGGCTAAGGGGCCATTGTCGGCGGGTAGAGGTGGGTGGCAAAAGTACGAGGTGGATGGGCTGGAGGGCCCCATATCTGAAAGTGCAGTTAGAGAGGGAAGGGGGTGGGTGAGGCAGTGTGGTGTAGGGGGAGGGTAAGGAGTGAGAATGGAGGAAACTGGTGCCAAAAAAGTGGAGCTCTAAGGGAGGTTACAGGTCACCTTCGACCAGGATAAAATGAGGAGGCAGTTACTTATGAGAGGCAGTCACACTGAGTGGTAGAGGCGAGGAATAGTCAGAGTTGCCTTTTAAAGGGACCAAGCATCGCAGTTGTGTTTCTTTATTAAGGGTATTGTACCACTGAGGAGCCCTGTGCATGAAAGACCTCTGACCCATTGTGGTCCAGCATCTGGGGACCTGGAGGATTTGATATAGAGCATTGCGGGGAAGCTGGGTACTGCTGTCGGCAGTAAGGAGCTTTGCTACTCCTGATGGTATGAGCCCAAGGAAAACTTTTTTTGGTTAACAAGCAGGTCTGGTATTGTATTCTACTAAGGACTGGTAGCCATCCAGCTTGGGTGTACAGGTCACAGGTGTGTGTCAGGTGTGCGGCACTCGTTAGAAGCCTACAGGCCTTATGGACTGTCACCGATATCCTCCGGAGGGCAATAGGGGAAGCAGAGCCAGAATGTTGAGGTAGTCTGAGTTTGGAGGTTAGAGTGGCAGGAACTCTGCAAGCGGGGCTCTGTGTCAGACAACCCTGTGTTCCTCACCCTTGTTTAGATTACATCTCCAGCTCCCAGTGAAGTGGTGGAGACCTTTCTTCAGCAGGATTCCTTGCTGTTCACTCCAGGAGAAATAAAAGGGGCTGTTAGTTCAGTGGATCCAAGGGGCAATCCTCTGAAGATCCTTGGAGTTTACATCTGCCTTTGAAAAGGAGTTTGTGTGAGACATTTCCGACAAGCTACCATGAAAAGGGGTGCTTTCTAGTTGTTCCCATGCCTAAAGGAAGGGGCAACAAATAAGTGAGTACAGAATGAAAAGGGTGTCTTCGGGTTGCTTCCATGCCTAAAGGATGGAGCAATTTAACTGTGAGTACAAAATGGGAGACAAGTTCTCTAGTAGGAAGTTGTCTGGGGTGTGTGTGTGCCCAAAGATAAGGCTAGATCATACCTGTCAGGACTCCCTGTTCACATGAGTGTGGAAATCTGAAGTAAAGTTCTGAGTCTTCAGCATTTCAGTGGGGAATGAAGGCTTCTGTGGTGTAACCCTGACGGAATGGCAGAGTCTGTTGGTTGGGGCAAAGGGTGGGATGCACGTCATCTGGAGTCTACAAGGCAGGGCCAACTGATTTGCTGATGGGCGCCAGGTTACCATGAGTAAAGGCCATTGCTGAAGGATGAGGTGGGTGATCAAATTCATAGGAATACATCTATTGGAAAGAAGATGTTCTGAGTGCGTGGTAACAGTCCACAAGCATACACTCTTGGGAAATGGAAATGTTTCGAGTGTGCGGCACAGTCCATGAGCATACACCATGGGGAAGAGAAAAGAATTGTTTCTTTGGAGAACTGTACTGCCTAGCAAAGATATGTGGAAAGAAAATGTACTTGCTTGCCATGGCTGATGCTTGGGGGTCCACTGGTGCTTTAGTATAACATCTGTGAATAAAACCATACTGCACAATCCCAGCTGCTGCATTGGACAATCTAATCATTGCTTCTGTGTGGAACTGATGGGGCCTCTCAGCAGTTGGGCCTAGCATATGCCTAGCATCCTCTCCCCTGGACCTGGTTGTTTTTACAAAGGTTCATTTTTTGGTAATTGTACCTCCACCCCTTCCTTTAGACAATGAGCCTAGTATACATCCTAAAGCTAGGGATGGTACCAATCAGTATTTGCAAAAATAAATGGTATGCCATATGTGGGTACTAGTTCTGTTTTATGGGAGGGGGTGCCAACTAGCCAAAAGTGGCATGGGGGTTACATGCATTTTATAAATTTATAGCTTGCAGCTTTCATTTGGAATATTGAGTAAGGTTTATATAGGAGGCTGTGAGTGGAAACAGAACCTGGTGGCTCTGATGATATCGTTAAAAGGCAGTGAATCTGAGGGCTCAGGAAAATGGGTGACAGAGAAGGAAGTATTTTAGCACAACGCAAAGTAAATGTATTTATATCTGTATAAACAAATCATTGTTAGGGGCAGTGGTTTATACTATTTGAAAACTACTTATCTGTTGTTTTTTTTTTACTTTCTTTCTTTATCCCTCCTATCTCCTCTTGGTGCCCACTCCTTCCATCTGCTCATTTCCTCCATTCCACCTTCCATGGGATCTGCCCCTAGAGTCCCTCCTCTTCTTTCCCTTCTGCACAGTGGGGTCTGTCCATTCTTGGTGGTCTGGGATGGAACCGTAGCAGCTTTCATCCAGGGCTACTGAGAGGTGTTTTTCCATTTTCTCCCCTTAATCCCCTGCCCTCTGAGGCAACCAGAGCTTGGGACATACGTCCCGAGTGGTGGCGTGCGTCACGCACCATCCGATGTCTCCCCTTCCCGACTCAGGCGAACGGAGCCGCCTCCATCCCTTCCTGTTGCCAGTGCTTCCACTGGCTATGGAAGGGATGCAGAATGCATGTGCATTCTTGGTCACCCACCCCTGAGGGAGGACAGCATCTGTTGGGACGCTCGATCCTCCCTCTCCCCTGCCGACCCCCGGCCACCTGAGTCCGTTCCTGAACCCGGGTCACCGGCGTAGCGCGAGGTGTGGCATCCAGTGCCTCAACCCTCAGTGCCACTGGGCTGGCCTCATCTGTTTTAACATATAGGATTTTTTTGTTTGTTCATTTTGTTATTTCTTTTACCTCCTCGGCTGGGGGATGGTCCTATGGTTCCCCTCTTCAGGCGTCCTTTCTCGGCTGATGCCCCGGACCCAGTCAGAGCTTGAACCTTTTTCACCCTGCCCTCCCAGGTCACTTCACAGCAGGGATTTATCCCACACACTGTGGAGACCTGGAGGCCAGGGGCTGATGGGAACTAACTTAAGTGGGTCAGCCACGGCGCCGATGGTGTCTGCCGTCACTCATGTCAGAGGATTATTTTTTTGTCCCTTAGTCCCCTCATGGTGCGAGCATACAATGGCATCAAGGACACATCTGCACATGCGCTTACCCACAGTACGCCAGATGCTTGCTCGCACGAGCCCACACATTGATCCCCGAGCCTGCACTAGCCCCCGCCACCACCGGAAGCCAGTGGCTCAGCGATCCTCCCCACCCTCCCTCTCTGGAGGAGGAGAGCGGTCCTTGGGACGCTTGATCCTCCACCCCCCAGCTGAGGCCTGAGGTCACTCCTGACTCTGGGTCATCGGCATGGGAATAGGTAAGGTGCCAGAGTGTCAGCCCTCTACGCCACTGGGCCGGCCAAACACATGGGATTCTAATTTGCTTTTCAAGTGTTTTCAGCATTCCCAGTTATTGAATCAAACGGGTTTACAGATTCTGGTGACATGGATCTATTCTTTTCTGATTTATGTCCATTTTACTAGTTGCTACTGGCAAACCAAGGCTCTTATATCGGCGTATGTTCTATTCTGCAAGTGATCCTTCAACCAAAGTGTATTTAACCCTATTGCTGCCATTCATGTTTCAAAACTGGATTGGTTGGCAAATGATGTACAGTAATGTGTCAAGCCATGCGGCATATCCTGAAAAGAGTGTAGCATGAAATAGGCAGATAATCTGGGCAACACCATTCTTAAAGACTGCATCATAAAAGCAGTGCCCCTACTTGCGTTCCAAACCTACGCATTCCAAAGGAAAACACTGTGTTTAACTGGAAACTGAGTGCTATTCGATTACAGAATTAGCATTTTCTATAAACCCTCTTTGTTTGCACTCTGTTACCCCTGTCAGGGTCATTCCTTAGAGATGAGCAAGTGATTACGGGGGAAACATAAAGATGCACTATTGTTGTGGATCGACAGCACAGACCCAACCTAATCCTCGACAATCAGTTGTTTTCTCCCAGATTTATACTGTCCAAAGCCAAGGAAATCCTTTCCCACAAAGTAAGAGTTGTTATTTCAAGTAAAAAAAAAAATGTGAGCCTGTTTTACTGGTAGCTGCAACGGAGTTGAAGTGATACTAAGCCTGATCTCTTCCCCACCTACCTCTGTCAAAATCTGTTTCCATTCAACTGGGACAGCAAGGAGCAGAAAGGCCTGTACTATTGTATTACATAATTAGCCACATATTTAGGAAAGCACATTGTATTGGTATGGCAGGCAATGCTAATGTTGAAGCAAAACTATTTGCCTGGTGTATGGCTCCATCAAACACAATTAAATCTAATTTCCAAGAACTGGGGTGGAATGAGATAAGTGCCGAGAAGTATAAGAACACAAATAACATGGGTAGAGGGCTGCTAGGGGAGGCAGTCACATATACAGCCAAAATCCACAGAAGCTGATTTGCAGAGGTCTCTGAGAAAACATTACAACACAATACAATCTGTGTTCTAAAGTATCAGGTTTAGTAAACAGTTAACAAACTGAGGGGGATTACCTACGCAAGGACATAGACAGGGTAGAGAAGGTTCAGAGGAGGGCAACAAAGATGGTACATGGATTGCATCACAAGTCCTATGAGGACAGGTTGAAGGAACTGAATATGTACTCCCTGGAGGAGAGGAGGGAGAGAAGGGATATGATAGAGACATGCAAGTATCTTACAGGGAGGAACAGGGTGCAGGAATACACTATTTTTAAGCGAAAAAGATGTTCCGGGACTAGAGGGCATGGGATGAAGTTGGAGGGAGGGAGGACGATTCAGAGGAAACGTGAGGAAGAATTTTTTCACAGAACGGGTGGTGGACAATTGGAACACCCTGCCAGAGGAAGTGGTGGGGGCTGAAACAATCACGGGATTTAAAAATGCATGGTATAGACATAAAGGAATTCTGGAGGTCAGGGGTAAGGGGCAACAGACTTCTAGGAAAACATAAACTGAACTTACAAGCTCAAATGGGCAGACTGGGTGGGCCACAGGCCCTTATCTGCCAACACTATCTATGTATCTATGTATTATATGCAGGTGTCACTACACTATGCAGAACTATGCCATACACTAAGGTTTACATGTGGCTGACAGCGATCACAAAATGTACAGAGTTTATAGAAAACTTCAAAAGTTGGCTTCATTTTTTTTAAATTAGAAGAGCTTTATTGAGATTTTCAGGTACACTTACACTCCTCACTTTTTATGTTTACATTGCTATATATTTTTGAGTGGAAACCTGTTTAATGTTGTTTATATTGTCTTGATAACAACAGAGCCACACAAAGAAACAGGTGCTCAGTGACAAAGCAAACAGCAGAAGAGTATAGTCACGGCACAGCTATTTGCTAGTACACCAAAATATAAAGTTAAGCAAACGGGTACTTAACCATAAATGTCCTTTATATTTTCTTCAGTCACCACACCAGTGCATGATGCCTATTCAGGCCCTCACCCAGAGGATAGCAGCAAGAAACGACCTCTAACGTTTCAACCAAACATGGTCTTTGACACAGACAATTTATGATTGAAACGTTTGAGGTCGTTTCTTGCTTCTATCCTCTGGGTGAGGGCCTGAATAGGCATCACGCACTGATGTGGTGATTGAAGAAAATAAAAAGAACATTTATGGTTAAGTACCCGTTTGGTTAGCTTTATTTTTTGGTGTACTAG
Source organism: Neoceratodus forsteri (assembly GCA_016271365.2). Taxonomy (NCBI): domain Eukaryota; kingdom Metazoa; phylum Chordata; order Ceratodontiformes; family Ceratodontidae; genus Neoceratodus; species Neoceratodus forsteri. The sequence continues at coordinate 659,753,017 of CM057456.1, read as the reverse complement.
CAAATAGATGTGCTGTGACTGTACTCTTCTGCTATTTATATTGTCTTCACTTGTTTTAGGGTAAAACACTAATTGCAGTTGCTCGTGAATATCAGCTATTAAAAAACAAGCTTCTGTTGTCAGCTGGCATGTTGTTGAGTTTCAGTGATAACTGGGATCACAGTTTTTCTACATGAACAAGAATGTATAATATAAAATCACAGTAACTGTGATTCTGCTTATAAACTACAAGCAAACAGACGTGAGAAATGAATTCTGTTTCTAAACTTTCTTGAGTTACCTGGGAGCAAATCTGTGACATGCATCAACTAAATATTAACTCTGTAATGTAGCATGGTGTAGCACAGCATGGTGTTGACTATATGTAACTCCCTGTGTGTGTAGATAATGGATGGTGCAATAAAGAAAACTTTAAATATCAGGAGCCAGCAACGGTCTTCCTTGCACTCGAAAGCTGAGTGCATGTATGTATACACAGTATATATGTATGAATGCATGTACGTACTGTAGGCATGTATGTAATAAGACAGTGTGGTTATGCTACTGTAAGAGTTAGTAAGTAAAACTGTATTTGTTATACGCCCCTTCCCGGAGCCTCAGAGTGCTTGACAGGGTACATACAGACAGTACAACATAAAACACAATTCATAAATATTCCAAATTAACAAACATACATAAAACAGTTGTAATAGTATATAAATAAACATTAAAATTTTGAGTTGAAGGCAAGGGATAAAATATTTTTTTTTTGCTACAGGTCTTCTTGCTCCCCCACTGGCACCTCCACCTTGCTTCAGGCCCCTTGCCGGCTGCCCCATGTCTGGTCTGCTGCTCCCCTCACAATCCAGCCAGTGGGGATCTGCATGGTGCAGGATCTGGGAGTGCCAGGGGCTGTCATGATCAGCAGGGGAGAGACATGGATTTTTCTGTTTTCTCCTTCCCCCCTCACCTGGCGTCTGGCGCCAGTCATGTGTCCCCATGCATGGACCCTCGCATGCATCTAGTGACACCCTGTGGGGGAGACAAGCTTCCTTGGCCCACCACAGGGTTAACTACAGCAGCCGAGCCAGGAAATCACCCCTCCCTGGCTGGGACTGCTGCCACGTGGCAGTACTACCCCAGCCTCCCAGATACCCGATTTGACTCCTGAGTTCACTTCCAAGTTCGGATCATTGACATGTACCACTTTTGCTGGGCTGTGGTGCCCGAAAAGATGAGTTTTGAAACAAGATTTTAAAAGGGGAAGAGCGTCAGTGCAGAAAGGAGAGATGGGGGAGGAAGGGAAGCACCCCACTCTTACGATCATGAACAAACCATAGTTGTACTTGCTTAGAGCATGGATGATATAGTCAACGGTCATGGTCATGATTTGTCCATAACTGTAACCATGATTCTTCATGGACAACCATTGGTGATAAATGCATCAAAGACTGACCATGGTCAGTCTAGTTTAAGAATTATAGGTTGACCATGGTCATCTGTGGTTAGCCATAGTTGCTAATTTCAGAAGTTCCCTGCTTTATAAAAATTAGTTTCTACACAGTTCAAGTAATTTCATTTTTCCCAACAAGCATAACACTCTGTTAGTAATCTATTTTATGCATGCATACTTCTGAAAGAGCTTTGTTTTATGTAGTATTTACCTATTTAATACTGCTTCTATTGTTCCTTTTTTTGATGCAGTCTCTCGTATCTGATAAAATGGCTTAGTTTCTATTTATATGATCATACAATGAAACTCTTGTGGTGAGTTCAGAATTAATTTATTTGTATAAACCTTTATTTTTTCTTCATCAATTGCAACAGGTTTTAGTAGTGTGATTATTTCCATAAGTTAGAGTGTCAAATCTGGATTCTAAAATGCAGTTAAATTATACAATTGTGGTTGTTATCCCATGCTCTTATAATCATGGACAGACCATGATCAAACACAGATGAACCATGGTTTACTATGATCAGTTCATGGTTGACCATGGTGTGCCCAGAAGATTAAGAAAAGCTACTGGGAAAAGAAAAATGAATTCATGGAGATTCTCGAAGAATTCTATCCCTTACAGTACTGTGGGAATATTTATTTAGTTTTTGTTTACCGGGTAAATGCGCTAGCCATAGAGATGACTATTTTTAGGCACGACCTGGGAGAATTACAGAGCAACTACAGGGAGGTAACAAACAGTGACAAATACAGAAATGGTTCAAAACAGACAAGGGAACTTGCATCAGGGTTATATCATGAATAAGGTACTGTGTTTAGAATAGGTTACAGAAACAAGGTTATATTGTTTTTTTAGTTTGGTTCATACAGACATAGTAATTATAATTGGTTACAGTATTAATTTAATTAATTTAGTTTTGTTTACCAGTAAGTGCCATGCCAAAAATATGACTATTGCCAGGCACAACCCGAGAGGTTACAGTGAGGTGGGGTAAAACAGGGAGTACATATTGTGTACTGAGAGAGAAGCAAATACAGAGATAAACAAGAGTTCACTGGTACATGGGTGAATTACAGGATAGTTAAGAGTACATACGCAATACAAAGCTGAAATACAACACATCAAGCAAACAACAAATTGGTTTCAGAGCATAAAGCATAGCCACTTGAAATTTAAGTGCCTGGGAAGTGGAGATCAATATACAGCAGGGGGAGAGTGACAGCAGAGCAGCAGAAAACTGAACGCCATGTTCAGGGGGGTTTGAAGCAGGTACAGGAGATCTGGCTAAAGAGGAAGGAGCAATATTTGTTTTTGAATTGGCCATGACTGGGAGCTAGACAGACCTCAGGAGGTAGGGAGTTCCAGAGTTTGGCCACCGAATGCGAGAAAGCTAGGGCTCTTTTGTTAGATTTACATCTGGGTATAAGCAGCAGGGATTTATCAGATGATTGAAGACCATACGGGGAAGGCAGTGGAGTAAACAGGGAGGCAAGTAAGACAGGGATACCTGCTCTGAGAATATTGTCAGTTAAAGAGCCAAGGACCAGAGCACGAGCAGAAGTTGGGGGTAGCCAATTAAGATCAGCATAGAGCTGACTGTGGGGTTTTGACCAGGGGGAGGCAGAGGCATACCTGCAGATGCTGTTGTAGGCGGTATCCCACTTTCTAAGGAGTGAGAGGGATGCATAGAGGTAGGAGACTACCCTGTAGGATAGTGACGGGAGCAATATCCCATGGGCAATGGCTAATCTAGCTGACTGTGTAAGGACATAGCTTGTCTTATAGGCTACCCCAATTTTAGTGTTAACCATTTTACAGGTGGCTGTTATGTGCTTATCAAAATTGAGGTTTTCATCAAGGAGGACTCTAAGATTCCTGAAGGAGCATACTGATTCAAGGTCCATCCCACCTTGTCCAGATACCTTAAATAAGTTTCGACTGCGTTTTAATTTGACTGCAGTCCCAAACAACATGGTTTGCATTTACTAGCATTAAGGGTTAGCTTATGGTGGAAGAGCCAAGATTGAATATACATGAAAGCAGATGAGTGTTTGGTTTATATGGCCTACATTCTTATCACTACAGTATAAGACCCGGTCGTCCACATAAAGGATCGCGGAGCAATTAGGGATAACTGACGAGATCCTATTAATAAAAATAAAAAAAAAGAAGGGGGCCTAATATCGACCCCTGAGGGACACCTAGGTTAATTGGCATGGGACTGGACTCAGAGGAATTGAATCTAACCAGCTGGGTTCTGTTTGATATATAGCTATTAAACCAGGCCACTGAGTTACAAGAGAAGCTGAGGGCTAGGAGGCTGTCTAGTAGAAGAGGATGGTCGACAAGGTCAAATGCCTTAGAGAGGTCAACAGAGAGTGACCCTGTGAAATGGCCATTGTCCATTGCAGTAAGAGTGTCATTAGTTAGATGAAGCAAGGCTGTGGAAGTGCTATGACCTTTATGGAAACCATGCTGAATCAGTCAGAGGAGGTTATAGTTGGTCAGGAATTCAGTAACTTGGATAGATACTAATTTTTCCAAAATTTTGCATAATACAGATAATATGGCTATCGGTCGATAATTGGTCATGATCCTTTTATCACCTTTCTTTGGGACCGGGGCAACTTTGGCCACTTTCCAGATCACAGGGACATATCCCGTACAAAGCGAGAGGGTTAAAATTCTAGACAAAGGTTGGGCAATGAATGGTGCAGAGTTCAAGAAACCGAGAACTTCAGGTTTAGTTACCGACTTAAAGTAAAAAGGAGTGGGCAAAGCAGAGTAGGTGGGTGGAGTGGATATGGATGATGGCTGCGTGGGGAGGAATGCAAATGTGAAACTGGACAGGTCAGAGAATTGCTTATTAAATGCTCCGGCAAAGGTCCTAGGGTCATTACAGTGGACTCCATTTATGACCATATCATCTTCTAGGTGAGTTTTCTTTGCTCCTAGGAATGTTTTCACATGTGCCCAGAATTTTCTAGGGTCACCAGATGCTTCCCGCAGTAGCCCCTTGCAGTAAGAGCTTTTTGCAAGCCTGATCTGCTTTTTACAAACACTTCTCTGTACCCTGTATGTCTGGAAGTCAGTATTGAGGCCAGATATCCTGAAACGACTCCAGCTCTTATCCCTGCCATGCAACGCAACTAGGAGATTTTTGTGTAGCCACCTAGTAGGTTTTATTCGAACACGTCAGGTCATAAGGGGAGTATGTCTATTTTGGAGTGCTAGAAATTGATCTAGAAAATAGTCTAGAGCTGTTTGGACATCCAGGGACTGAGAAAGATAAGACCACTTAATTGGTGAAACTTCATATAGGAACTTAGCTTGATCTAGGTTGGCGCAGTTCCTGAAGGTGATATAGCATGGTGGCAGAGATTGGGAGCAGGAGTGTTGCCATATGCAAAAGATGGGGGAGTGCTCAGATATTGAGTCAGGAAGGATGCCTGCATCAACAGTTCTGTCAACCCTATTTGTTAATATCCAGTCCAATAGCGTGCCAGACGTTGCTTTATGGGAGATCCTTGCTGGCACAGATATGACTTGGTGTAGGTGATAGTTTTGGATTGCAGATAGTAGTGAGCCATGAGTTTGCCCAAGCCAATTTAGATTCATATCCCCAAGAATGAGTAGCTCACTGTTCCCTGCTATTTTTACTGCTTCCTCGAGCAAATTTGAGAAAGCAGACAGCCCACCATAGGGCGGACTGTAGGCAACAATTATGTGTAATTTCTTAGTGCCCAAAAGTAGGCGTGCATATATACATGTCCTCAATCTATATACGTTCAAACATACTCAGCACTCAAAGAGCTACAGCAACTTTCTTTAAGGACAGCCAAATAGAACCAAAATGTTTCATGAATAAACATTTTCTATTAATAAACCATAGATTTTTGGAATATGGCCACAATGTGTGAATATTTTGAGGAGCATTTGTTTTACTTTGAAAAACAAAAAAGAAATGTTATGCAGTTGTCATTTACTGCTACGTCTGAAAATAGAGATGGCATAAATTAAAAAATGAGGCTAAATAGAAACAAAATAACCAAAAAGAGTGGTATCTTTTAATCTGATCCTCACACTTAGCATTGATGCCTTTAAGATCTCTTCAAATTTTCTGCACCCCCTGTAAAGGTTTTAAGTCAAGTGGCCCATCTTAAAATTAGGCCAGTTTGCTAACAAAAACTATGTATAGTTTTATCAGTGTGCTAAATACAGTGGTTATACTTTAACCAGGATGCAGTCTATCATATAATCTTAAACAGGGTACAAAATAAATTACATTTGAGCAGGCCCCTTGAGAGGAATTCTGGGCACCAGGAAAAGTTCAGACTCTGGGACCCCTATGCAGCTGCATACAGTAGCATGCCAGGTGGCCTGGGCCTCTCTTAGGTGCTGGGCCTCGGGAATTATCCCCTCTCAAGGGCCCTGCATTTGAGTAATACAATGAAAAACTAAACCAAGAAAACCATTATCAGCCATGGACACTGAAAACCACACTCAGATCAATGACAACTACGGCCACTGCCTGAAATAGTTTAAAATGTTAATTAAATGTACCAGATCAAAAATGGATTTAGTTCCCTTGTTTAGTGTCTGGTGTTAGTGGCGCCCCCTCTCTATGATCGCCAGCCCGTAGGAAAAAAATAAAACCTCCCTGGTGCTGGTGGTCCCCTCCTCCTTCTGATCACCAACCTGTAGGAAAAAATAAAAAACTCCCTGGTGCTACTGGTCCTCGAATTCTCCAATCGCCAGTCAGAGTGAAACAAAAACTGGTGCTGCTGGTCCTCGACTCCCCAGTCGCCAGTCATAGTGAAAAATAAAAAAACTCCCAGGTGCTACTGGTCCCCGACTCCCTCCAATCGCCAGTTGTAGTGAAAAAATAAAAAACTCCCTGGTGCTGCTGGTCCCAGACTCCCTCCAATCGCCAGTCGTAGTGAAAAATTAAAAAAAACTCCCTGGTGCTGCTGGTCCCCGACTCCCTCCAATCGCCAGTCGTAGTGAAAAATAAAAAACTCCCTGGTGCTGCCGGTCCCCGACTCCCTCCAATCGCCAGTTGTAGTGAAAAATAAAAAAATCTCCCTGGTGCTGCTGGTCCCCTCTCTCTCCGATTGCCAGCCCATAGGAAAAAATAAAAACTCCCTGGTGCTAGATGTCCCCCCTCTGATTACCAGCCCACAGGGAAATTTGCAACCCCCACCCTGAGCACCGATCCACGGTACCAACAGATCACAAGTCTGTAATCCCTGGCATCTAGCTGCACCCCTTCCAATGTAGCACCAACCCCCCCCAGTCACCCTACCAGTATCCTTTGTGCTGTGGGTGTATATGCAGTGACTGCTGCAGGCCTCCTCACACCTCCTTGGCTGGCCGCCACATGTCCAGGCAAGGAGCACATGTCTTATTTATAGGACAGGATGAGATGCCTTGTCCTATAAATAAGATATTGTACCCTGCCTGGACATATGGTGGCTGGCCAAGGAGGTGTGAGGAGGGCTGCGAGATCCCCATATGCACACCCGGCACCCAGAATACCGGTAAGTTGACTGAGGGGGTGGGTGTTCAGTGCCATGGTGGGGGGGGGGTGCCTCTAAATGTCAGGGATTGCAGACTTGCAACCAGCGGTACTGTGGATCGTGCCCAGTGTGGGGGAAGCACTGGACACTGGGGAGAGTTGTAAGTTTTCCTGTGGGCTGAAGATTGGAGGGGGGGCACTAGCACAGGAGTTTTTATTTTCCCATGAGCTGGGCAATTGGGGGGACAACTAGCACCAGGGTGGTTTTATTTTTCCTATGGGCTGGTGATCGGGAGGGGGGGACTGCCTGCGCCAGGGATATCTACATGTATCTTGGACCAGGGAAGGGGGTGGTGCCGTGCTAACCTGCCTCTGGTACCCATGCAAATAGGCCAATTAGTATCTTTTTATATATTTGTTAATTAAAGTCTTGGATTACAATACCTTTGAGCAATAAATGCTTTTTACAAAGGTTCCACATCAGTATCAGTAGGACAGAAACAATCAGGTAAACAACTGAATGGTAAAACAAAAGTAAATATCAGAAAGACAAGGCAAGGCAATTTTATTTATAAGGTGCCCAATCCTGGAGGTTCTGAGTGCCAAACATAAATGAGGATATACAGCAGTGAATAAAAACATAATAAAACCTCATTAAAAACATAAACGGATTAAAATTCAGCAAAATAGAGGTTTCCAGAAGTCAGTTTTCAAGGGACTGGCCAAAGCTAAAGATGGTATCAGTCAAAGGCCAGGCTGAAGAGGTGGGCCTTTAGCCTCCCTTTAAACACCTCAATCGAGGGAGCCTCCTAGACTGTAGGTGGAAGCGAGTTTCACAGGGTTGGCCCAGAGACACTAAAAGCATGATCTCTCGAGGTCTTGAGCCGAACCCTGGGAACATCCAGGAGGCCGCTCGAGGAGGAGCAGAGGGAGCAAGCAGAGGACACCGGTGTCAGGAGCTCAGACAGGTAACCAAAAAAGCTATGGGATTAATACATCTAGATCAATCAACAGGAAGCAATATATGTTACAGGATATTTATTTATTTCATTTTTGTTGACCAGGTAAGTGCACTAGACAAATCCTGCCTATTTTCAGGCACAACCCGGGGGAGGGGGATACAGATGAATGTCAACTGACCTTGAGCCAGATTAAGCAGTTGGTGGTATTTTTAGTGAATGGGGAAAATTTGGCCAGTGCACCATAAATCAGGGCATATAACAGTAGGGTTAAAAGAGTGGGCAGCCAGGAAGGCCTTGTCAAAAAGCAGGGCGAGTAGGTGTTGGAGGTGAGGGGCAGGTGGAAGACAGAGAACAGGAGTGGGGAAGGAGAAAAGAAGAGGATAGAGGGAGACAAATAATTAGAAGGATAGAGGGAGACAAATAATTAGAAGAGGATAGAGGAAGACAAATAATTAGAGGAGACAAATAATTAGAAGAGGTACAGTAGTGTTGAGCCAGAAGAGGGGGAAGCCTATCAGGCCTTGTCAAAACCCGAGAGCATGAGTAAATATGGGGTGGAGGGGCAGGTGAGAGAGAGCAGCGTGGGGAAGAGACTTTCAGGAAAGGTGACATGGGATAAGAAGCAAGTTGGGGGAGGGAAGGTACTGAGAAGCAGGAGAGGAGCGCAGGAAGGTGCGAGTAAGAAGAGTAGCAAGGGAGAGGGGGTGGGGGGAGAAAGGCACTTGGGGTGGAATGAGATAAGTGCCGAGAAGTATAAGAACGTGGGTAGAGGGCTGCAAAGGGTGGCAGTCACATATACTGTTTGTTAGTATATGCTGCCAAAGTTTGCTTTTGAAAGAGCCAAGTTTTGATTCAGCAGTAATGTCCCTACTCAGGGAGTTGAGCCAGAGGGGGGCTCTATAAGCGAAGGACAGCTGACCTGGGTGGTGCAGTATCTAGGAACAGTAAAGGCCTGGGTTGCTGAGCTGCGAGTATGTTGCATGTTGAGACAAGGGCTAAGGAGCTTTTGGACCCCAGGGGGTAGTAATCCAAGGAGTGCCTTCTTGGTAAGTAGGCAGGTTTGGTACTCGACCCGGCCGAATAATTGAAGCCACCCGGTTTGAGCATACAGGTCACACATGTGTGTGAGGCAGGCAGCTCCAGTCAGGAATCTACATGCTTTATTAAGAGAAACTGTGATTCTGCAAAGGGATGAAGCAGTAGCAGAACCGTAAAAAACTATCCCATTATCAATGATAGAAATGTCGGAGCTGAAAATAGCCATTCTTAGCCTTTCAGGAGTCAGGCTACACTTGTGCCTGTAGAGTAGACCAATCCTTATGTTGACAGTTCGGGCTACGTAATCTATATGTTGGGAGTAGGTGAGTGAATTATCAATAGTGACCCCAAGATATTTAAATGAGTGGATTTGCTCAAGTGGGGTACCACTGCAGTTTGTGATAATTAAGGGTTTTGACTTATGCTTATTATGGACACTGTTGAAAAGCATCACTTTGGTCTTTTTATAATTTAGCACCAATTTTTGAGAGCTAAACCACTTTTCCACTTCTGAGAAACTGTTGAAGGTTATCCTGGAGTAATGTAAGGTGCGGGTTACTCGAGTAGATCACATCATTGTCTGCGTAGAGCAGAATCTGTATGTGACAGGCATGTGGGAAGTTATTCAAAAAGATGCTGAAAAGAAGAGGCCCCAGTATTGATCCTTGAGGCACTCCAGAGTGGACTGGCTTCCTTTCGGAGAGGACATTGGTTATCTTGGCCAGCTGCAAGCGGTCTTCTAAGTAGCTTTTAAACCAGTGGACCGCATAATTCGAGATCCCTACGTGTGACATTGCCTAAGTAGCAGTGAGTGGTTCACTGTATCAATGGCCTTTGTCAGGTCGATGAAGGCCGCTCCAACCACATGACCTTGGTCAAGTGAGTTATTTATGAACCCAGTAAATTTTAACAGTACAGTGGTAGTATGATGGCTCTTTCGAAAAAAACATGTTGCTGAGGACACTGAATATTGTTTTTATCCAGGTATTCCACAAGCTGATCCGTTATTATACACTCTAGTGCTTTCGATAGAGGAGGTAGAATGGAGATAGGCCTGTAATTGGTGTGTAGTGTCCTATCTCTGCTTTTGTGCATCGGGGTTACAAGGGCCTGTTTCCATTTTTAAGGGAATTGGTCAAGTCTTAGAGAAAGGTTCAGAATCTTGGTGAGAGGGGTAAGAATTTTCTCAAGGGCGAGGGCAATGAATTTGAGATCTAGATTGTCCCGAATGAATCTGGACTTTCCAAGTACGTTGCAAATGTACTTTCTCACCTTATGTTTAGTGACCTCTTTGAAGGGGGGGCCTGTAGCTGAGTGTCATTGACCGGGGATGTCACAAGCAGATACCATGAAGAAATCGGTGGGGGGACACTGCTGAGATCTGTAAAGGCATTGTTAAAGGTGTTGGCTATGGTCATTGAGTCCAGGGTCGGGGTGCCATCAGTGTTGAGCATGGAAAGTGCTCTCTTTGAGTCTTTACTTGTGGCATCCTTTATGTTGTTCCAAAAGTTTTTATTGTCTCCCCAGGAGTTGGATAGCACCTCCCTATAGTGCTGAGTTTTTGCAAGGCAGATGGCTCGGTTATAGTCATTTCTGGATTTTTTATATGCCTGTATATCTGCTTGCTTGCCTGTGGTTTTGGCCTGGTGCCAGAGGTGGTCCCTAGTATTCATAAGTCCTAACTGTTCAGGTGTTATTCAAGGATTGCTAACCCCCTTAACTTTCCTCTTTTTTAAGGGAGCGTGGATGTCAAAGGCGGCAATAAAGCGGTTGATGAAGAAGTTGAGCGCCTAGTCAGTATCATTTGAAGAGTCCAAAGGTGACCAGTCCTGGCATCAAAGGTGAGATCTGAGTTGCTCTAGGTGTCATGGAGTAAAGACCCTACTGAGACTAACCTTGGGTGAAGATTTGTTGTACTTACTGGACCAACAGCAAAGTATAGGGGAGTACGGTGACGTTAGTGATTCATTCCTGATGACTAGTTAGTACCCAGTCCAGTAGGGTACTTGACCCCATTCTATAGTTTACTCTAGTGGGGGGGGGGGTTACTAGCTGGGTAAGACGTACTGCGGAGATGGCATCCTTAATGTGTCCAATGTCCCGGGAGAGCCAGTTAGTATTGAAGGTTCCCAGTATTATGGTTTTATTGTTCTGGGGCGCACTCTGAATGTATTCCATGAAGTTATGAAAGCCAAATGTAGATTCCTTGGGTGGTATGTATACAGATTGTATGGTTAGTACTTTATTTTGGGCCCCAAGGAGTACCTTGATGACCAGTGCCTGGGGAATGTTTCCAAAGCTGGGCAGGTTTAGGGCGTGACCCTTATAGGTATCTTTTAAGTAAATAGCACAGCCACCACCTCTTTTAGTGAGGTGATCCTGCCTAAAAATAGAATAGCCAGGTAGGGCAATAGCAGAGTCTGGGATTGTGGGTGACAACCAGGTTTCAACTACAGAGAGAATATCTGGATTGTGTTTTGTCAACCATACCCTGAGGTTGTCCAATTTACTTAGAAGACTACATATGTTAACAGATGCAAGGGAGCGCATACAGGACATTTTTGTGCTGCAATGGTCCAAAGCTCGAGCAGGGCCAAGGTTAGGGTGCACATTTCTGGACAGGAGTAGAAGCAGCAGTATTAGTTTAGGTAGGAATGCCTTTAAGTGATTGAGGTACAGTCTCTGTTGTCTTTTCCAAGTAGAGGTATTGCTATTTTTATTGATTGTAGCAGTGAGATTATGAAGGGTCAGCAGGTAGGAGAGATAATTGATACAAGGTGTTAATCCTTCAGGAGGTGGCAACGGTGACCATAGTAAGGTTGCTGCCAAGTTTCCATTAGCAGGGTTTGAAGTCAATGTGCCAATGGCATAGTGCAGGTGGCCTGTGATTACATGGTTACTTTGGGGCAGATGCTTGACATCATGCAGGCCAATCTGGTGGGCCAGCATTAACAGCAAAGGTGGCTGAAGGTAAAGGAGCAAGGTAGCCATCGTTGTGACGTTCACTGAGAGTGAGAAAAGACTCCAGGTAAAAGCGGCCTCCAGAGAGAGTGCAGTAGTGTAGGAATTATATCCTTTAAAAAAGCCAGGGAGGATGCCATTGCGAAAGAGGGGTGTTCAAGAAACAAAAATGCCTAGGTGGAGAAAGCCATGCGAAGAGGCTCAGGGCTTGAGAGTGTGCGACAGAGACAACAGGGCAGAAGCTTGCATGCCCAATGGGCTCATTTGCATTGGACCCTTTGAAAATTGCAGACAGCACTCTGGCGCTATGCACTTTTGAGGCTCACTTCGACAGCCATGTCTGAGCAGCACTACTTGAATTAGCGTTGCAGTGACATGGCCCCATATTCAGCTGGATAATGCCAGTGCACTGTCCAACTGCACATAGTATCGTTGGGCCCCTGAGCAATTGCAAACTGCTGCGAAAAACTTTGTGCTCTGCTTTGTGCTTTTCTGAATATAGGGTCCTGGGTATTTTCATTTTTTTGTTCAGACTTGGAACTTTAAGTGTTGAATACACAGATAATGGGATATGGCAGCCTCGTTTGTGCTATACTGTGGGAAAATGTGTTGTACAAATTGCATCAAACTTCAGAGGAAAACATTGAAAACAAGCATTTGTCAATGCCGAATGTTGATTGCGTTGGTCTGTTGAGCTCACTCAGTGGCCCTCTGTCACTGGCTCAGTCTGTTTGTCCCGGTGCTGCAGGCTGCTGTTTTGTACTGGGCTGCTGCCTGCGGTGGCACCTTGTGCTGCCGATGAAGAAATCCACAGCTGTCCCGACAGAGCTCCGTTGAGGTCGCTCACTCCCCGTCTCACTCGCTCATTCTGCTTCTCCTGGCACTGCAGGCTGCCCTTTTGTACTGGGCTCCTGCCTCTGTTGGTGCCTTTTTCTGCCCACAAAGAAATCTGCAGCAGTCCCGATAAAGCTCCATTGAGCTTGCTCACTCCCTTTCTCTCACTCGCTCATTCCGTTTCTGCCAGCGCTTCAGGCTGCCCTTTTCTACTGTGCTCCTTCCTGCGTTGCTGCCTTCTTATGCCCACAAAGAAATTTGCAGCAGTTACAATACAGCTTTGTTGAGCTCGCTCATGCACTCATTCTGGTTTTCCTGCCACTGCTGGCTGCCCCTTTGTACTGGGCCCCTTCGTGCATTGCTGCCTTTTTCAGCACGCAAAGGAATCTGCGGCAGTCCCAACAGAGCTCCGTTGAGCTCACTGACTCCCCTTCCCTCACTCGCTCATTCTGTGTCTCCTGGCACTGCAGGCTGTCCTTTTGTACTGGGCTTCTGCCTGCATTGGCGGCTTTTTCTGGCCAGAAAGAAATCTGAAGCAATCCTGACACAGCTCCATTGACCTCTCTCACTCCCCCTCTGTCACTCATGCATTCCGTTTCTACCGGCGCTGCAAGCTGGCCTTTTGTACTGGACTCCTGCCTGCGTTGCTGCATTTTCTGCCCACAAAGAAATCCGCAGTAGTCACAATAGAGCTCCATTGAGCTTGCTCACTACCGCTCTGTCACTTGCTCGTTCTGTTTCTCTTGGAGCTGCAAACTGCGCTTTTGTATGGGGCTCCTGGCTGCATTGGCACCTTTCTTTGTCCACAAAGAAATCCGCAGCTGTCCCGATAGAGCTCTGTTGAGGTTGCTCAGTCTCCCTCTCTCATGCACTCATTCTGTTTGTCCTGGCGCTGCAAGCTGCTCTTTTGTATGGGGCTCCTGCCTGCATTGGTGCCTTTTTCTGCCCACAAAGAAATGCGCAGCAGTCCTGATAGAGCTCCATTGAGCTCACTAAGTCCCCCTGTCTCACTCGCTCATACTGTTTCTCCCACTGCTGCAGGCTGGCCTTTTGTACTGGGCCCCTACCTGCATTGACGCCTTTTTCTGCCCACAAAGAAATCCGCAGCAGTCCTGACAGCGCTTCGGTGAGTTCGCTCACTCCCCCTCCCTCACTCCCTCTCTCGTTCTGTTTCTCCCAGTGCTGCAGGCTGCCCTTTTGTACTGGGCTCTTGTGTTGGGGCCTTTGTCTGCCCACAAACAAATCTGCAGCAGTCCTGATAGAGCTCAGTTGATCTCGGTCACTTCCCCCTCTCACTCGGTCGATCTTAATCTGTCCCAAACACTGATTTCCCAGAGTGACCGTGCTATTCTCTGGCAGGAGTGCAAAAACATATTTTAGCCAGGATGTGAAAAATTACAGCTGTAGTGTTCATAAGGAGGTGTGAAAAAATGCCACTGTTGAAAATGTGGCGTGACAATATTACAAATTTGCGAAGTTACAAGGGTGCGTGGAAACAGTTCAACGTACACTTGTAACACAGTCATGTTATGGAGTTTTGTCACCAAATTTTCAACATAGGGATTTTAAGACCTCTGCTCATGAACAGTGTCACTGTCATTTTCTTAATTTGTCCCGAACACTGATTTCCCACAGTGACCACTTTATTGTGCGCCGGAACTGTGAAAACACATTTCAGTCAGGATGTGAAAAATGACAGCTGTACTGCTTATAAGCAGGTGTGAAAAAATGGTACTGTTGAAAATCTGGTGTGACAATATTACACATCTGCGAAGTTACAAGGGTGCGTGGAAAGTGCGCAACGCACACTTGTAACACAGTCAATTGATGGGCTATCATCACCAAATTTTCAACATAGGCATTTTAGGACCTCTGCTCATGAACAGTATCATTGTAATTTTCTTAATCTGTCCTGGATAGTGATTTCCCACAGCGACTGCTCTATTGAGCGCGATGCGAAAACACATTCGACCAGGATGGGAAAAATGACAGCTGTACTGCTCATAAGTAGGTCTGGGAAAATGGCAATGTTGAAATCTGGAGTGAAATATTATAAATTTCTTGATTACGGCGATGAGTGCCAACTTCGCAATGCCTTCGATAAAACAGTCATTTTGGATTTTTTACACCAAATTTGCAACATAGGCTTTTTGAAAGCCCACCTCATGAATACTGGCACTGTTGTTTTGTTAATCAGCCCCGAAGGGTGATTCTGCGCAGTGACCGCGAAACCACCTTTCGGGGCTGATTAACGCCATGACAGTTCAAGAATTCATGAGGAGGGGTCCCAAAAATCCCATGTTGAAAATTTGGTGAAACAATTCTCAAAAATGCCTGAGATATGCACTAAAGTTGAAAAAACCCTATTTATTACATTATACAGCTTCTCAGCATTTCCTCAGTTACGAGTCGGTTTTGAAGAGTGCAGGCGTGTTCCCGGTCCACGAAGATCATCACGCCGAGCTCGGGAGGTAAGTATGGGAGTGAGGGTGGGGAAGGCTGGAGTGCGCAGTGGGTGGAGTGCGGGTTGTGGGAGGGGGCAGGGAGACTACGAGGACCGTTTCCTTTTTCAGGTAAAAAAAAAAAAAAAAAAAATCGCAGGACCATTTTTAACTTTACAGGGGCATGTGGCATGCTGGGGTGGTCTCCCAGCGTGCCACGAGTCTGCTTTTGGGGGCAGCTGTAGCCGATGGGGATTGGGCACCCCATCGACCAAACAACAAAAGGGTGGGGTCCTTTCTGCCGGCGGGATTAGGCACCCTGTTGTCAAACAACGAGGGGGTCCTTTCTGCCGGCGAGGATTGGGCACCCGATGGCAGAACAATAAAACTGGGGTTACATTATGCCGATGGGGAGTGGAGGCTCCCCGTCGGCAAATAAACATAGTGGTGGGGGAGGTTAAATATTGTTTGTGAATACGGGGCAAGCGCCGCCATGTTCATAAACAATATCAGAGATCCTACATCCCGCCCTGCAATGATGGGTCGCTCCCTCATTGCAGCGGATGGCTGACGCTGCAATGATGAGGCGGCCCCTGATTGCAGTGGCTGATTTTTTAGAAGGTTGTGGCATGCTGACTGAACTACTGTCAGCAGCAGCGTGCCACGGCATTGGAGGACAGGGGACAAGCCTTTGCAGGCTGTGAGGGCCTTGGGCACAACAGTGCCGCACCTCCACAGCCTGCTTGTGGAGAAAGCTGCCGCAACATGTTTCTTGCGCATGCGCGCAATCAACATAAAAATTATTAAAACACAATTAATGTCCAGATCATCTAACATAAAGTGTGTGTATTTTGTGATATACTTTAAAAACTGCAGTGGATAGATTTTACATATATTGTTAGCTAGCACTGTTGTGAAACCTTGACTGAGGTAAGGGTATTTTAGAAGTCAGGTTTAAGTCGAGTATACTGGGCTAGTATAACCATCGTTGAGAAAGTGGATGCAGCTGACAACTACCTGATATTGTCAAAATTATTCCATGTCATGCAGAATCTAAATGAAAACCAGTTGACTTTAGCCAGTTCCTGTCTGCTTGTAATATGCCAATGCACTGTAAAAATACATAGCACTTCCTTTGACTCAGCTACTCAACTGCCCCTGTTCCCTCAGTGCTACCTCTCAGTCCTGGACGCTGGCCAAAGTTCTTCCACTCCACAAAGCAGGAGGCCCTTCCTCCCCTGGGGACTTCCAGCCAATCTCTGTCCTCCCTTCTCTGGCTAAATTGTCCGCAAGAGAACCTTGTATAGACCGGACTCTCCAATTTCCTCTCCCCTTTCCAGTCTGACTTCTGAAAGCATCACTCCACTGTCTCCTCCCTGTTATATGTATTTATGACTTTGATAACTGGGTAGGTGCACTGGTCCAGTGGATCATTTACAGGCACGACCCAAGCCACAAGGCACGAGGAAGAACATTACAGAGGAAATGACTTAAAAGATTACATCCGATATAGTACATAGCAAAATTACACATAAGTGACTACCATCATCAACATTGGTAACAAAAAAACTCCAGTCAGGAGTAAATAATAGTGACAATATAAACATCACAAGGCATTACCGGTAGACATAGATAAAGGGATGCAATATAATCAGGTAGACCTTTAGGAAAAAACCCACTTCATTAGAAGGTTCCCTTCAAGACCTAATATCCAATAAGAGCAGGAAGGACGAGGAGAAAATGTTGGCAGAAGAGGAAATGGAGTGGCAGGCGAGTGGAAGGGGTGTTAGCAAGCGGGACAGTTGCATCTGCCTTTGTCTGGAAGCCAGGATTTGAACTTAAGTTTGAAGTTTGATGAGTGTTGGAAGATCGCAAAGGGGCAGGTAGCCCATTCCACAGAGAGGAGGCCGCTATGGAGAGGGATTTCCCACCCATAGTGGTGGTGGTTCTAGGTACCTCAAGGATGGGAATAGCGGAGAAGCGAATGTTCCTAGTCGGGGTTCTAATGTTGAATAGGGTAGAGAGAGGAGATGTGTTGCCTCAACTAAGGGTAGCATCCAAGAAACAGCCAAGGGTATAGTCAAAGTGACCCAGTAAAGAAAGCCAACCAAGGGAGCAGTAGAGGTTGCAGTGGTGTGTAGAGTAAGGAGCTGATAGGGCAAAGTGGCAAGTGCTGTTGTAAGCTACGAGAGTCTAGTCAGAAGGGTGGCTGAGACTCATGAGTAGATTGGGGACCAATAATCAGAGATAGGGAGGAGATTACCCATGACGATAGCCAAGTGAGCCTCGTTGGTTAGGTAGGGCTTTAGAGGATAGATCGCATCCAGCTTCATATTAACGCTGCAGACTAAGTGGTCTATGTGGTCTTTGAAGGAGAGAGAGAGAGAGATGGGTCAAGCGTTACCCCCAGGTATTTGAAGGAAGAGACATTTTCAAGGGCAGAGCCATTGGCGGGGTGGATGAGGAGAGAAGAGTTGGTGTTGAGGATTCTGGCAAGGAACGGTTTTGACCCAAACAACATAGCCTTGGTTTTCTTAGAATTGACCAAGTGATTAGAAGAGAACCAGTTGTAAGCAGCACGGTAGTTCTGGGTGAGATTGGAGGAAATATAAGAGAGGGATTTGTCTCTATGGAAAATGACAAGGTCGTCCACGTAGAGCAGGGAGTTGCAAGTAAAGCTGTCAGTGGGGAGGGAGTTGACAAATAAAGAGAACAGCAGGGGGCCCAGGATGGAGCCCTGTGGAACTCCCGTGGTGACCGGCAGGGGAGAAGTGGTAGTATCAATGTGCACGGATTGGGAGTGTTCTGAGAGGTAGCTCTGAAACCAACCAGTGGTCTCGGCAGAGCAACCAAGCAAGGATAGTTTGGAGAGGAGGAGGGAGTGGTTAACCATATCAAAAGCCAAAAGCTTTAGATAGGTCAACAAAGATGGCACCCATGGCACATCCACGGTCCATGTTGGAGAGGATATGATCGGCAAAAAGAGCCAGAGCAGTTGATGTGCTGTGATGCTTATGGAAGCCATGCTGTTGGCTACATAAGAGGTTGTATTTAGCAATGTACTTGGATAGTTGTTGATGAACAACCCTCTCTAGCAGTTTACTTAGGTGGGGGAGAATAGATATAGGCCAGTAGTTGTCGGAAGAGTGGGGGTCACTGGATTTAAAGACAGGAACCACTCTAGCAGACTTCCAGGGGTCAGGCATGGTGGAGGTAGATAGTGCAAGATTAAAGATGAAGGTAAGAGGTTTCCTTATAAGAGGAGACATGTTTCAGAAAGACATTGGAGAGGCCATGGGAGCCAGGGCTTCCCCTGTTAGATAACCTCTTTAGAAGACTGGAGATGACCTTTGCAGAGATGGTTGTAAAGTAAAAAGGGTGTGAGTGGGGGACGTCACTATGGAGGGGATTAGAAGGCAGGATTGAAATACAGGTTCCCTGGGTCGAGGACACACAAGTGGTGGGGGGAGGCACAGGGAAAGGAGGAAGAGTATGAGGGGTGTGCGCCGACTCCGAGGTAAGTGGGATAGCTGGATGGAAGTTTGCAAAGAAAGGCCAACAGGTCAGAGAACTTGGTGTTAAATGCTTCGGCGACCACTGAGGGGTCAGTCAGGGGGCCAGAAGGGGAACTCAGATGAATGGAGGGGCTATATGGGTGGGGATTTAAGAGAGAGCTAATAGAGTCCCAGAATTTTTTAGGATTGTCCAGGTTCTCAAATCTGGAGCTGGTGGAAGTAATTCCATCTTAAGGATCTGGTCATGTGTTTACATCTCTTGCACAAGTGTCTGTACTCATTCCACAGGGCAGGGGAGGAGGTCCGTATCTAGGCAGTAACTAAGTCTATCTTCTCAGGGATGGATCGGGGCACATCTGTTAGCAAACAGTATATGTGACTGCCGGCCTTAGCAGCCTTCTGCTTATTTTATCATTGTAGTTATACCTTTTGGCACTTTTAACTCTTGGCACTTCATTTTGATCCTACCCTCGAGCCTTTTCCCCTCCACCCCTCAACGCTACTTCTTCTCTGCTCATGCATCTTCAGGTTCTTCCCTTGCTCCTCCTCACCTTCCCTCTTCCACCCTCCACACATTCTCTTATCTCATGCCACCTCTTTTGCAACTTCTTCCCTTCCTTCTCCCTATGTTTCTCTCTCTTACCTCTCTCCCACCCATATTACTCTCTCTCTCTCTCTCTCTCTCGGGGTTTCGACAAGGCCTGTTAGGCTGCTCCCTCTCCTAACTAAACACCACCTCTTCTCCTTATACTATTAATTTGTCTTCCTCCCTCTCACTTCACCAGCACTCCCCCTTCTCTCTGCATTCACCCCATTTCCCTCCTTCCACCTCCCCATCTTCTCATTTCTCTACCCCCATTATGTCCTTTGCAACTCCGCTCCTTCACTCTCCACCTCCTGTGCAACTCATCTCCTTCTCCCTCTTGTTTCTCCCATCCCCCACCTTACACCCCATTATTTTCTCTCCTAGATTTTGACAAGGCGTCCCAGGCTGCCCTCTCTTCTAACCCACTCTACTGTTATATTGAGCAACATTCAGTGCTATTATGATTGCTTTTGATGTATTAATTATTTTAAAGTATATTCTTGATATCTGCTATTTACTTATCTATTGTTTACCTTGTTTTGTTTTTGTACTACTGACATCGGACCTTTGTAAATGAGTTGTATTGCTCAAAGGTGTTGTAATCCAAGACTCAATAAATTTAAAGTTGTTTACATCATGGCTCCCATGTTCATCGATCTGACCAAGGCCTTCGACTTGGTGCATCACCCACTCCTCCTGGATAAGCCGAGTACTGCCAGCCTCTCAGCTCCCACTGTCAACTAGTTCTGTTCTTACCTCATGGGCAGTCTACACAGTTGATACAGGTTGGTAGTGCCCTGTCACCTCCACCTCCCTTTCAGGCAGGGGTAGCATAGGGCTCTATCCTGGGTCCCATTCTCTTCTTCATGTTCCTTAATGACTACCCCTCAGCCTGTGACAACTTGAATATTCCTATGTATGTAGACAACACAGTCATCTACACCTTGGGTCCTCCACTATGGCCATGGAAGGTCTGCTTCAACAAGACTTCCACAATATCCTGCGATGGTTCCAATTTAACCAGCTCCAGGTCAACACCAAAACACCAAAAAAACAGTGCTATTGCTCTTGGCACAAGCCAGAAACTGGCCAAACTCTGCCCATCTTTTCACCTGGATGGCACCCCTCTAGAAGTGGTTCAATCCTGCAAGTACTTTGGTGTGTGACTGGGCAGCAAGTCTAACTTCCCTGCCCACATTGTTTCCATCCATGCCAAGCTCTGCCCTGAACTTGGCACCTTGTATGCAATAATAACTATTCATCTCCACAGGTCCGCCAGGAGCGTTGTACCAAAATGATGCTCCTGGTCATCGACATGGTCTATGGCACCACTTCCCTGGCCAGACTGGACACCCTATGTACCTCCTTCTGCTGCTTAGATACCAACTCTTCATCTCATAACCATCACTGTTTATTGTACTTCTCCTTATCCATTCTCCCTTTACTCTTGCACTGCCAGCTCCACTGTTCCACCTTCATATCAAAATACTGGTTTGGGTCCTTCCACTCTTACCTTTCATCAGTCCTCTCCCTCATCCCCTCTACCTCCTGTTTCCTCCAGTCCAGGGACCCACACACCTTCACCATCTCTCATTCCCACTCCTCAGCTGGGCAATCAGCCTTTTCTTATCATCTTCTCTTTCTTTGGACCCAGCTCCTGTCATTCCTCCACTTCACTGCCTCCCTTGGCTCCCTAAGGTACCAGCTGAAACTCTTCCCCCTTCCCCATTCCTGTTTTCCCTCTCCCTGACTGTTTTCCTATGCAATTTGCCATCCTACCCCAGCAGAGGTGTGGCTAAAAGACCCAACTGTTGCTTCCTACCCGTCTGCTCATTTTGCACTTACTCCTGTATTAATCTTGTTCTCTGATTGCACTTTATTGTAACTATGAACTGCATCTGTGCCACGTATTTTGGATCCCCTACTCCTTTCCCATGAGTCACACCTGGAAATGAGCCTCAGCTCAGTGTGCCTTTCCCAGTCACCAGTTTTCAAATAAACAAATATTCCCATAAGAAATGCTCGCTTGGCTCAATTTCTTCCTTACCTTTTTTGAAGGCAATGTTTGGAACATGTCACAGGTTCCACTGTTTGCTTGCTTGAAGACTGGCATCCCACAACCCATGATTCCAGAGAGTCAGTCCTGTAACAGCCTAGATACCAGCTGGTTCCTGAAAGGGGGCAATATAATAAGAACTTGGGGGGACATCACACGAGGCAAAGTAAGAGCAATTCAGCAGTACAGGAAAATGTACATTTTATCTCCGGGCTGCCTACAGCAAGACGAGGTGGACAGGGTCCAGGCTTACAACAGCCTCTGTGGCACACCAGTCTAGCACTGATACAAATAATTTAGTAAAGCAGTGAGCATAGTCTGAGATGTATGTTCTGAACCTTGAGTGGTCTAATGGCAGATATGTGCAAGCAGTGTCATATTTCAGTAATTCATATCATAATGCCAGATCTATAAATGTTAGCAGTTGCACCTTTACAATGCATTCTTTCACCACGACTCCACAAATTAGCAGGTGTTCACCTCAAGCTGTGAGGTTCACTCATGAACCACTATGCCATAATTACTGGTTATATACTTTAATACACAGATTACTGACACTCTAAAACTCCCACATGATTCTCTAAGCAAAAGACATATCAAATGGCACCGATATCAAATATCATAAAAGCAAGGCTACATGCACACCCTTCTTATTTTAATAGTGCTGCATAGTTTTTAGAGATCACGTCACGTAGAAACAAGCATTTGTCAATGCCGAACGTTCGCTTGCAAGTATTTGCAGCGATTTGCTCTGGACATGGCTTAAAAAAATCAGTGACAAAGAAGTACAAGCATTTGTCAGTGCGTAATGTTGCTTGCTTCTATGTGCTGTTTAGGTATTTGGAACTCATTGGAGTGCAAATATTGAAAATTCGAACTTACGTAGCATGCGAGGAACTATCGAACGCGCTAAAACAGTCATTTTAGGAATTTTTCACCAAATTATCAACATAGCCATTTTAAGACCTCTGCTCATGAACAGTGTTACTGTGATTTTCTTAATGTCCCATACATTGAGTTCGCACCAACTCGCCATTATGGCTACATGGCGGAAACATGTTTTGGGCAGGATGTGAAAATCACAGCTGTACTGCTTATAAGAAGGTGTGGTAAAATGGCAATGTTGAAAATCTGGAGGAAATATTGAAAATTTAGAACCACGAGCATGCGAGGAACCGCGCAACGCACGCCAGAAACAGCGTCATTTGTAGGACTTTTTTCAAATTTTCAACATAGCCATTTTAAGATCTCTGCTCTGCGAACAGTGACACTGTGATTTTCTTAATGTGTCCCATACATTGTTTGCACACCGACTCGCGCCATTGTGCGCGTACTATGGGTGGAAACACGCTTTGGGCAGGATATGAAAATGACAGCTGCTGCTCATAAGAAGGTGTATAAAATAGCAATGTTGAAAAATATGGAGTAATAGTAAATTCACGAACTATGAGCCTGCATAGGAACTGCCATGCGCTCATAAAACCGTCAGTTTAGAATTTTCCACAATTTTAAAATAGGCTTTTTGAGAGCCCACCTTGACGAACGCTGGCACTGTCATTTTAGCTAATCGGGCCAAAAAGGTGATTTTGCGCAGTGATCATGAAATCACCTTCGCCGCTCGAATAACGCCATAGATAGTGACAGAATTCATGAGAAGGGTCCCAAAAACCCCTGTTGAAAATTTGGTGCAAAAATTCCAAAAAATGCCTGAGATATGCAACAAAGTTGAAAAAAACATCTAGCCCATTATACAGCTTACCGGCATTTCCTCAGTTCGCGGTCGGCTTTGAAGAGTGCAGACGTGTTCCCGGTCCAGCGATGATCATCGCGCCAGGCTCGGGTAAGTATGGGGTGAGGGGTGTGTGGAGGCAGGGTGTGCAGTGGGTGGTCGTGGGTTGTGGGAGGCGGGAGACTGCGTGGACCGCTTTTAATTTACAGGGGTTTTTGTACTTTGATGACGGGACATTTGCCATGCTAGGGTGGGCTCTAACGTGGCAGAAGGATGGCTGGGGGGGCGTGGAGCTGACAGGGATTGGGCACCCCGTCGACAGATGGCCTTGGGACATTTGCCACGCTGGGGTGGGCTCCCAGTATGGCAGCAAAGATGTGGGGGCGTGACGCGGTGCAAGCACACAGCGGTGGTTTTCTTTGAAGAGAAGACCACCGCTGTCATACACAGCACCGGTGCGGATTGGTGCAGGACCGCCACACCTGATCAAGGGAGCAGGGGATTGCTCAGGAGAGGCACACCTCCAAAGTGTCCCATTCTCCCAAGACGTTCCTTGCACATGCATACAAGCGAACGTAAAAACACACTTCAGGAAATTTAAAACGGTAACAGGACAGAGTCATTTTATTTTGATTGCACCTAAAAACTGCATGTACTGTCTTTATGTCCACTGTCTCCAGTGGCAGGCTGTTCCATAGCTTGTCTACCCTATGGGAGAAAAACTGTCTCCTAACAATATCCCTGAATTCACCACCCCACGCTTCAGGGTGTGTCCCTGCATACTGCTGCAGAACACTGGATTAAACATCTCTGACGGTTCTATTTTGCTATACCCTTGAGTTTGTGAAATACTGAGATTGTGTTACCTTTCAGTCTCCTTTATCAAATAATTTGTTTACAGCAGTAAATAAGTTTATAAAAAAAATCATAAAACAAGTTTGTAACATGCCACTAATGCTGCACTGTAACATGTAAGTAGCTATTGGGCGAAACTCATCAGGTGGTATGAGAGCAACCACGGTTTAATTTCCAAGTAGACCACGGTTGCTGTTGTAGTACCTTTTCAAACCACCTACCATAGTAGCAGTATTTCCCACGCAACCACCCGAATGGATAGTGACTAAATGGAGCCAAGCCATGTAGTTTTTCCCTTCAGTAATAAATATAATACCTGTTGTATTTCTTCTCCTAGAGTAACTTGTTTTGCTTAGTTAGGAAAAAAAATTAAAATTAGATCACAGAAGAAAGAAAAAGATAGTTTAGATAGAGAAGCCAAGACACCGAAATTGCAGCTCCAGAAACAGAGTGCTTGCAAATTTTGATGACGCAATCCACGTAATCAATCCCAGCATGCATCTGATCAGCTTACAGGAATGCAGCATTGAAATTTCTCGAGCGCTGCCAAAGCTACACTGTAAGTGATTTTAAAAATGTAAAATCATCATAAGATGTAGAAAATGTGGACTGTTTTTAAAGAACTGTTTATAAAACAGCACTGTTGACAACCACAATATTTCGAATGTTTGCACCTGGAAGTTGTGTACCTTTGAACGATCTCCAAACTAAACATTACAACTGCAAATGTTATAATCCTTGTCAGTGTTTTTATTGTGGGAAAACATTATACTGAAAATGCAGTATTGTTACAGTGGCGATCCTGTTACAAGAGCATTAAACCATTCGAAAGGTTGGGTCTACTGTGGAATTAATCCATGGTTGGGTGGCTGGAGGCACTCGGCCTTCAGCCCCGTGCACCAATCCCCCCAACCATGGATTAATTCCTAGACCGATCCTTCCTAATAGCTTAATGCTTACTGAGAAAAGATGATGAAACTGTATCCTCCCATTGTCCAAATCATTTGCCTTTAACGATCTAGACGTTTGGCTGGGCTAGAAAACTGTTGCTCCATGACAGGAAGTGAAGGTTCCATGCTCAGTGGGAAAATGTAAGCGCTTTTCACTCTGTGAAGGTGTTTTAAATACATATGTGCTGCTGGGGGATACAACAGGGTGTGCAGTGACGGGGATACCCATACACCCAGGGGCACAGTGAGGTCCAAAACCACAGGCAGGGAAAGCTTTATTCTTCAACACCTAAGTGAGACAGCCGTATATGGTTATAAGAGGTCGGGCTGCACAAGCTAATCCTTAGAGCCAACGTTTTATGATTTATAATATGTGTAAAGTGTAAAAAAAGTTTTTGTTACTCAAAAGACAAAGAGGTTCCCGATTTCAAATGTGAAACTTGCCACTTTTTCAAATGCTGCACGGGAGGCAATCTTATAGTTATAAGAGGTTCTCACACACATGCTCAGGTAAATCCTCAATGCTGATTGGGTGACTTGGGGCTGGCAGTATAGACTAGAGGTTGAAGTAATGAGCTCTGAATGAGCTTGGTACATCCAGCAGACCTGGGTTTGATTCCCACAACCTCCATTTGCATACTGTGTGACTCTGCACAAGTCACTTAACTTCCTCAATGCTCCCAGGCTGCTCTTGAAAATAGGCACCTGTGACTAGTAGGCCTTACCTGGTTACCAAAGACTAAAATGAAATACCAAAAAAAATGTTGATCTATATTATTATATGGATTTGTTGTAGCCCCTCAGATCGACAAAGCACTCCGCCTGGTTGCGGGGAGTTTAAACCAGTGGAGGTGGCTGATGTCATTGAGGTGATCTCAAAACTGAAGCACACATATTGTGAACTGGACCCAGCGTGGACGCGTTTCTTAGTGGGATGTGTTGACGCTGTTGGGCCAGTGTTCGCCTTGATTGTCCGGTGTTCCTTATTGGAGGGGGTTGTCCTAGATGCCTTGAAGGAGGCACTGGTGAGTCCCCTCCTGAAGAAGTCATCACTGGACCCTGACATCAAGGCGAATTATCGACCAGTCTCCAACCTTCCATTTTTAGGAAAGGTGGTGGAGAAGATTGTGGCGCGTCAGTTGGGTGATCACCTCATGGTGTTTGATATCTATGAACCGCTCCAGTCAGGGTTTTGTGCAGGACATTCAACAGAAACCACATTAGTTCGGGTGCAAAATGACCTCCTCAGGGAGAGAGATTGAGGAGAGGGGACAATTCTCATTCTACTCGATCTCTCCTCAGCTTTTGACATGGTGGACCATCGGGTGTTGCTGGACTGTCTGAGGGACTTCTATGGACTTACTGGCACTGTCTTTCGCTGGTTTGAGTCCTTTTTGACAAACAGAAGGCAGAGGGTGGTGATGGAGAATTTTTCATCTTTTAGCCTTCTGTCTTGTGGGGTACGTCAGGGTTCAGTGTTGTTTCTGATGTTGTTCGCCATGTATATGCTACCCCTGGGAGAGATCATTAGGAAGTACAGCTTGGGATTTCATTGTTATGCCGATGATACCCAGCTGTACTTATCCTTTGCCCCTGGAACATCTAATGCGGTGGATGTATTAAACAACTGCCTAGCAGAGATCAATGACTGGATGGCCTCCAGCTGGCTGCGACTGAACCCCGATAAGACGGAGGTACTGGTGGTGGAGTCGAACAGGAGGCGGGTGGGGTTGCCCCCTGGGGCAGACTCTGGACTTGTTCTAGGGTCAGTCCCATTGAAGGCTTCCTCTAAGGTGCATAATCTTGGCATGATATTTGACAGCGGTATGACAATGGAATATCAGGTGTCTGCCGTTGTTAAAGGAAGCTTTTTTCATCTGAGAAATATCGCCAGGATTAGGCACCTGATTCCACCCCTGGACCTCCCCACCTTGGTACATGCATTTGTCACATCCAGGTTAGACTACTGTAATGCGCTCTACCTCGGGGTCTCTGGAGGCACACTCAGTCGACTGCAGCTAGTGCAGAATGTGGCTGCCAGGTTGTTGACAGGTCAGTTGAAATACTGCCATGTCACCCCGGTGCTGCGTGAACTGCACTGACTGCTAGTTTGATGGAGGATGTTCTTCAAGGTGGGCTTGCTCACCTATAAGGCCCTACATGGATTGGGCCCTTGTTACCTGGCTGACCTTCTGACACCTGCTGCCTCGGTTCGACCCCTCCGGTCCTCCTCGAGGGGCCTCCTGATGATTCCTAGGACAAGATTAAAAACTGCAGGCGATCGTGCTTTCAGTGTTGCCGGCCCTGTCTTATGGAATTTGCTCCCGTTCTTGGTGAGGGAGGCCCAGTCAGTAGAGGTCTTTAAGACCCGCCTGAAGTTCTATTTATTTATTCAGGCTTTCTCAGACACTGTTTGGCAAAAGGGTTATTAGTCCTTTTTAAAGTTTGAGGGTTTTATATATTTATGGGAGTTGTATGAGGATATAGTTTTGTATGTATAAATTGAGTTGTGTTTTTTGTATGGCACCCAGAGCCTCTGGGATTGGGCGCCAGAAAAATAAAATTTGCCTTGCCTTGCCGTTTGCTAGAGAAAACAAAAACAACATCAAGTGTATCGAGGGAGGCGTGACAGTCTGTGTCAGGGTTCTAGTGACTTTGAACCCCCCCTCCCAGTTTTGCTCTCGTGGTTTACAAATCCACCTGAATGCCTGACAACTACCGATTGCCAGCCCAGATGTTTCTCTTTATTGTGCTCTTGCCGATTGTAAGGCATACTGGAATACTTTCAATGCAGGCACACTATACAAACTGTCAACATATTGCTGTCTAATATGGTGCAGTATCATTAACTGAAAATTTAGTTCCCGAAGAAGCACAAGGTCATTCTTTCTTAATTCTCTTCATCTTTGTGTATATTCATTTCATTTCCCTGTTCTCTTTTTTCCTTTTCATGATGTTCTAAATATATGTTTTTTTTGTTTTTTTTAAGTTTCATATTTTTCTTTGGCGCTTTTCCTGCAAGCCCCCCACCCCCACTCCCACACCTTAGTTTACTTCTTCAACTTTTCCTGTGAAATATTTGGTCATATAAAAAGTGTTCCTAGTTGCTATCCCAGTACAAAACATACCCTGCCACCACCATTTCTGATTCCATCAGTGTCAGATCCAGATCCAGCGCATTTTAGGGCTTCTGTGAAGACTGATTAAAATCTCTGTCCACAGACATGAGTGCTGCTCTTTGAGAGTCTTTCCATATTTTATTTATTTATTTAAAAATCTTGGAATTACAACCTTGGGGCTGGCAGTATAGCCTAGAGCAGGGTTTCTCAAATGGTGAGGCCAGCCTCCCTGGGGAGGCCCCAACCTGTTCCAGGGGAGGCTCAAGCAAACCTTAAAATGTACTATATTTAAATGTCAAGTTTTGGTTGCTTTGTGTGAAAGAATGCAGCAAACTGAAAGTGAATAATGGCATATGAATTTATGTACAAAATGGTTACCAGGAAAACACACTCAACAAACACTTGTTTCCTGGTATGACATGGGGGAAAGCTGAATGGAGGAAATATAATTCTTGGAAACTATGCAAAACAAAATGCAAAATAATACAAATGAATAGGATCAAGATAACAATTAACCCATTATACTGGCTGCAGAAAAGCACAAATACAAAGGCTAAGCAGAGATACTAAGAGCAAGGCCAGGAGGGAGCAAAATGGTCCCTGAGAAGACGTTTAAGAGCAGGGTAAAACTGACAAAGAAAACAGTCTGACTCATGCAGGTATTGCAACAAGGGGTAAATAGGGCCAAAACTCAGAAGTGTGGAGCGAGTTGGCTGACCTGGAGAGGGGGGTTATAGAGAGGGAGAATAATAGCGTCAATAAAATTAGAATAAACTCAACTACTCAAATGCACTTCATTGTATTCTTCCTGTAATGTGCAAAGTACGATAGTTGTTCTAACTATGGGGAGGCCCAAAATTATTTCTATATTAGGGGGAGGCTCAAGATCTTTTCCAAGGCTTGGGGGGAGGCTCACTATGGCAAAGTGTGAGAACTCCTGGCCTAGAGGTTGAAGTAATGAGCTCTGAATGAGCATATCACATTGCAGAATTCCTGAAAGTGACATATGCAGCTGCTAAGGTTGAACACAGAGTCAATTTGCTGTTAACTGGTCATCTTAGCGGTCTACTAAGGAAGGTGTTTATTAGAAAAAGCATCACAGTGATGCTGAATGCAAACTGCAGACACCAAGGCCAGCTCCTGCAGATTTTACAGGGATAGTATAAAAGGCTGTCAAACATCCCTGTGAGAACCACCTGTTGTGAGAGATTCTGCACAAGCAGTTCCCTCACAGACTGCAGGAAGTGGAACGGACAGAGGCACTGCTGGCAGGAGAGGTGAAAACTCCAGATGACAAACTTGTACACAGCTTCATTCTTGTCTATGGCAGTGTTTAACGATGTCACACGTCAGTCATTCAGAGTCTTTGACTTCGCATAACAAGAGACAGTGAAAAGGTATCCCGCAGCTTTTCTGTAAGGATCTTGTTAACATCCCCCACTTCTGTTCCAGGGAATTAACAAAAGCCAGTAAATAAGAACATTCTTATATTTTCTCCTAAAAATGTATTTCTGACCATGTAACACCAGCTCAATCCCATTATGCTAGTCTTGGCATGGAAATCCTATACATTGAAATGTACAGTATTTGCACTAGAAATTTTAAGAGCGAGTACTGTATGATGCTGAAGAGGAAATGCTAATGTTTAGGATTTATGTAAGGCACACCATTCAATCTGTCAACATTAAAATTTGTAGCTCTGGTCTTTAAAATGTGAGCAAATAGCTAGAATGTGTAGCATATTTTTTTTTTTTATTTAAGAGTATCAAGAAAAAAATGAATATCATATGTTTATTGCTAGAGAATGTTTGTAAAAAGTTAATTTTTTTCATGTTTTGAATATCTAAAATAGTTCCAGCATTATGTTGACCATCAGAATCTCTTTGAGGAGCAAGGGTAAATTCAAGTGGAAAATGTGCTGTGCTTAGCATAGTGCAGAGCAGGGTCAGACTCAGTTAGAGGGGGCCCCCTCTAGAAAGCAGATACATTGGCCCACCTGGAGAACATATAGGGATGGGCCCAGGGTGACGTACTCATAGCAATATTCCACTCAGATAAGATATACAGTACTAGCTCTGTGGCTGCATTTTACATTTACTTGCAATGGCCAAAATACCCCATTTAATTAGAAAATAGATGATAAATTTAAAGAGTTTCAGAGTCTGGAAGGTGGCCAGATACCCTACAGAGGAGGGCCCACCTAGTTTTGCGCTTGGGTGCAACTGATCTTTCTTTTTTGTTCTGCATGACAAACTCTTTTATATCTGCCGAAGTTGCAGGTTAACAATCTCTGAGGTGAATCTCAAACTAACTGAGCTTTAAACCATGACTTGGCTTTTAATATGTCATCCCTCGAGCAGCATAAAATGGAATATGGGATAAGACATCAATCCTCCTCCTCCCCCAGTCACTCTGGTCAGTCATGGAGCAACTATGTCCACCAGAACTGATCAATCATTTACTAGCTGACCGCGTAATTCAAGTCTCGACAAGTCACTCCACCTGTGAAGTAAACACTATGAAAGACAGTCTGTGCTAAAAGGATTTTCTTGGCATGTGCTGTGACTGTATATTTATTAATGGATGTCAAATCCACTAGTTTTTTAGTCTCCATGCCTGTGTGGGGTCCATGATTTAAGAGGCAGCATGTCCAATGCAAAGCTATGACAGGGTGTAGAAGCACAAAGGTCATGCTATGCTGGGGGAGGGCTAGACCACCAGATAAAAAACACTAGGACACGGTGGCCATATGTGGATGTGGGTGCAGGTGTGGGGTCCATTTGACTACCAGGAACTTATAAACATGGGTGGCCTGAGGGGGTGACGCACTTCTGGACAGGCTGCCTAGTTGCTGCGTGACAAGGTCACATCCTGACATTACGCTGTGCTGCGACTTGGTCACAGGTGCATGCCGGAGTGTTAGCAGGTACAGACTGGTCTACACCTATTAACATCAGGGCTTGCAATTTGCATTGCACCTCTGTCACATCTACCCCCCCTTGCAACATGTGCATCCTTTTGGGTATAGCACTGCCGGGTGGCCGCACAACATTGCATCCATAAAGAGCCCATTTTATCTGCTTCCAAGAGACTGAGAATCAGACCTCAGATTTCCTTTTTTTCCCATACCCATTCCCAGCTCCACCATCTGCTTCCAAACCTTGCACATGAATCCATCTTGAAGCCAGTAGGATGGGTTAGGGGCTACTCTATAATGGACTCTAAAGTTACTGCTGGCTCGGGATGTGCTTTATTATTTATCATTTTTTACCAGGAAAGGCACACTAAGCTATTACAGCTTGTTTCCAGGTGCATTCTAGGAGATGGGTTGCACTGACCTATTTAATTGACAGGGAGAATGTTGGCCATGACATCGGGGCAACTTCCCTGCTATTCTCCAATACATGTCATGGGATATTTAACCTTTGTTTTTGTTTTTTTCACGTGGCTCCTTCTTCCAGGCATGGACGGTTCTGGCCACCTGCTCTGCTTGCCACTTCCCAACCCCAGACTTACCCCTCGGGTGGGGCTGCTGAGCGGGTGCCCCCTCCCCAAGGTACTTGGTCATCTGCCCCTGGCTTACCCCCCCCAGTGGACTTTGATCTGTAGCGGGAGTGGTGGTGGAGCCGGGTGCTGTCATTAGTGGCTGACATTTTTTGGTTTATTTTTTTCCTTTTGGGGGTGGGAACGTGCAATGACACCAGTGTCCGCTTCCCCATCGTGTGGTGCCTGCTGTAATGGTACCCCCAGCCTCTGCCAGAGGTCCACACTGTGCTGGACACTCTTCCACCTCCTCCCTAGAGAAGGAGAGCAGTCTTTGGGACACTCAATCCTTCCCCCCCCAGCCAGCCCACCAACTCCTGAGTCCATCCCCGAATCCGGGATGTCGGCGCCGCAAGTAGACACCTTGCCGCTGCACTGGCGGGCCAGCTGGGATCTTTTACTTCAACCTGGAGAAAGATCAGAGATGGGCAAAGGGACCTGAGTTTAATGTCTCACTTGAAAGACGGCACTTCACCAGTGTAGCACCCCTTTTGTACTGCACTACAGTGTCAGTTATGGGTACTACTCTATGTACTAGATGTGGGTCTAGAACCCACAGCCTTCTCATCTGCCGGCCCCAGAGCTGAGCATGCTACCTTCTGAGCTATTGACACTACTAGAGGTACAATTTGCAACATTCCTTCAGAGATGAAGTGTATCACTAGCTTGTGTTCAAGCTGGCACTGGGTCTAGCTACGCAGAAGAATATGGACAGAAAAGGACTTCGAGTCCCTCATGTCTGCCTTGATGCCCTACTTGATTTACTCTGCTTTTCTAGCAGGGGCAACCTTGCTTGCCCCAATCAAACTCTGGACCAGCTAGTAGCATATCACCTTGGTCACAAGGGGAATTCTCCCCCTCACAATAAGTTGGAACTCGAGCCTCCTAGTTTCTTGGCTACACTATTAGATCCATAAAATAAGATCAATTTTCAGAACCAGTCTGTCAGTGCAGTAGCAGGCCTGCTGTTCATGACATTGGCGACCAGAGTTCAAATGGGCAGACTGGGTGGGCCAAGCGGTCCTTATCTGCCGTCAAATTCTATGTTTCTATGTTTCTAAATCCTGTGTCTGGAGATTTGGAGGGCTGGTTGAGGGGGGTGGAGGGGAGCGTCCCGCAGGATGTTCTCCTCCTCGGGGGACAGAGGGGAAAGTGACTTGCTGCTCTACTGCAACCTATGTGACCCTAGGGGGTGATGCAGCTGAGAGTTTGCACACTGCACTGTGGGAGGTGGGTGCATGTTTGGTGCAACAGGCGTGCTGGCAGCTGGTGATACAAACACATTCTCGGGGCCGGGGGGCCCATAAGAGAAGGCCATTATGGGCAGCTGACATCATCCCATATCCACTCACATCCATCTTGGGCTCCTGCCTGCTTCGGTGATGGCCCCAAGGCATCACCACTGTGCGCGGTTGGATTGCTTGAGGGAAGCTGTTGTGGAGCAAAAGGCAGGAACCCACCTTGGGGTGGGGGGG
Organism: Neoceratodus forsteri; assembly: GCA_016271365.2. NCBI lineage: Eukaryota > Metazoa > Chordata > Ceratodontiformes > Ceratodontidae > Neoceratodus > Neoceratodus forsteri. The sequence goes on along the minus strand of CM057456.1, from coordinate 659,719,999 downwards.
GTAATCTGGTGTAGCAAGGGAGTGGTGTGTCATTGATACCCAAGAACCCAAAGGAACAGGCCAGGTGGACCTCAGTGGACAGGTAGGTAACACTGGCAGAGACAGAGGAAGGTCCTGGTCAGGGGGCCGGGGAGGTAAAAAGAACTGGAAACAAAGATAATTTTTCAGCTGGTTTTATTTCATCTATCATAGTTTTACAGATCTGCTGTGTTTAGGGAAACACATCTTCCCCACTACTATAATAATCTACTTACCTCTCGCCCATCTTCCTACTCTCTCAGAAGTCATGACACCTGCACCTTCTTCCTCCTTTCACCCTAAACCCCAATCGATCACATCTCTGGTGTCACATTTATTGTTCAGGAGTTTGGAGGGGGGGGGGGGCCTGCAACACAGAGGATGGACTCCCAGTGTCAAAAGAATTGCCTGCCTACAGCAAGTTCAAAGTAGTGTTCAAGGCACCAAGGATGGCCTCCTAGAGCAGCTTTTAACAATGGGAAGGGGCACCTAACTGGCACCTGGGATGGGCTCTTGATGCTACATTTTAACAATGAGGAGGGGACACTTAACTAGCACCTGGAATGAGCTCTAGATTCTGTTTGAAACAATAGGGGCACCTAACTGGCACCTGGGATGGGCTCTCAATGCTGTTTTTAACAGTGGAGTGGGGCATTTAACTAGCACCTGGGATCAGCTCGAAATGCTATTTTTAACAAAAGGGAGGGACACTTAAATGGCACCAGGAATAGGTTCTATGTCATAACGGCAACTGCCAAAAGTCGATCGCCATTACGGCGAAGTCACAGTGCCAAAAATCAGTGTTGGCGCTGTGACTCCCCAGCGCACAGCAAAATGGTGCCGGGGACTTACAATCTTAACATTTTATGCAGGGGGTCTGTGCTGCTCACACCCCCCTACTTAAGGATTCTCAACTCCAGAGGGGTGCAAAACATAAAAAAAATAAATAAATTTCGGGCCAGGCACAACAAAAACGTACCTGCATCCAGACCCAAACCCAGCATCCTGTCCACCCAAGCCACAAACCCACCCACCACGCCAAGGGGCCAGCTCAACAGCCCACCATGGCATCACTCCTCAAAACCCCCTCCCACCCCTCACTGAACATGCTCACTCCCCCCCCACGTGTATGTGTAACGACATCCTGTCGTTACATGCGTGAATCCACCCCCATCTGGTCACCCTACCTCTTCGGTAGCCCCCATGACATGCGCTGTGACTGAGTCACCATTCTGTGGTTCGCTCAATCACAGTCGCGCATGTCACGGGCTACCATAGGTTCTTGATGTTGCTTTTAACAAAGGGTGGGGGACACTTAACTGGCACCTGGGATGGGCTTTTGATGCTACATTTTTAACAATGGGGCAGAGCACTTAACTGGCACCTGGGATGGGCTCTCAATACTGTTTTTAGCAATGATTTTGTGGTCACTGTGCGGAATCACCTTTTGGGACCAATTAATGAAACAACAGTGCCATTGTTCATGAGGTAGGGTCCAAAAACCCTTCTTGCAAATTTGGTGAAAAAAAAATCCAAAAAATGACTGCGTTGTGAGCATCCGTTGCACAGTTTCTACGTACGTGTGTGACTTCATCAATTTTTAAGACTTTCACTCCAAATTTCCAACACTGCAATTTTTTCATACTCCCTTATGAACAGTACAGCTGTCATTTTTTGCATCCTTCCCAAAATGTGTTTTTGCACCTGTGGCATGGAATGGCGCAGTCACTGTGCGAAATCAACTTTTGGGACAGATTAACAAAATCACAGTGTTATTGTTCATGAGGGGAAGTCCCAAAAAGGCCACGTTGAAAAGTTCATGAAAACATTCCAAAAAATGACTGTGTTACGAGTGTGCGTTACACACTTTCTACACACACTCGTAACTTTGCCAGTTTTTCATATTTTCACTCCAGATTTTCAACATTGCCATTTTTTCACACCTCCTCATGAACAGTAGAGCTGTCATTTTTCACATCCTGCCTGAAATGTGTTCTCACCTGTGGTGCCAAATGGCACACTCAGTGTGCGAAATCACCTTTTGGGATTAAGTAACGGAATGATACTGCCACTGTTCATGAGGTGAGGTCCCAAAAAGACCATGTTGAAAATCTGGAGTAAAAATACCAACAAACGCCTGGGGCATTAGGTTTTTCAACCGTAATGCCCACCCTGTACAGACTGGCAGGCGTGGGGGGTGACTTGGGGTTGTCGGCCATAAAGCTCACACCATTCCACCCCCAACCAGCAGCCACTGACAGGCATTGAGGTGTGTGTTGGGGTCTTTGGCCTTAACATTCTCCCCATTCTCCTATACTGCACCCATCCTAGTTTATTTCCTTATGGAACGGGGTGAGCATAAGGGCCGAACACCTCAAGGCACACTGACATCTGTCGGTGTCTGCAGGGTGGGGTGAGGTGGAATGGCATGAGTGTTATGGCCAGCGACCCAAAGGCACACCAACAATGCCTGTCAGTCTCTGCAAGGTGGGGGTAGTTGTTGGTGTTACTTCAATACTTCACTGCCATTCCTATCATGCATCTCTCTAACTCCTGTACTACGAATGCCAATAACAGCAAGCAAACATTCGGCATTGACAAATGCTTGTTCATTCTAGTTTGGATTGCTCCTTATCTCCTGACTTATGGAGTACCTCTTAGACCCATTGTGGGTTCGCTTTAGCATTTTGTTTGCATCTGAAATAATGACACGAGCATTCCTTTTAATATGGCCACCTCCATATCTCCATCATTATGCTCAGCTGTGTCTTTGAACACTCATTTATCCCATAAAGTTGGGGCGCAGTGACTGCTGCATGCTAGTTCATTTTAGTCATAAGAAATATGACGTGGGTGTTCAAAAACTGCCGAGATTACTGATGGACATGCAAGGAAAGCTATATTTTAAAACACTGCAATATTTCAAAACTAAACAAAAAGTGCTAAAGCTGACTCAAAATGGTGAGAAAAGGTATCTTACAAGACAGGGGATAAGAGGCAATCTAAAAAAAAAATAAAAGGGTATCGATCAGCTCTGTACTTTAGCATGTGCTTTCACAAATAGGATGTTTCAGCTGTTACAATTTACTAGAGAAAACATTTTTTTTTTCATTTCCAGTGTTCCTTTACAAAATTTATAGCACATCCTGGTAGTCCATCTAAAAGATCTGTATAGAAAACATTTGCCTTTCCATGTTAACCTCACAGTAATTTTGTATATGGCATCATAGTGCTCACCATGACAACAGATTGTAATGTCACAAACAGCAATTGTATGATGAGCAGGGGAGAGTCAGATACATTTTGAAAGACTCTGTGAAATAATTGCTGCATTATGTACAATATTTAGTAGACCAACATCAGGGGAAAGTTAAAAAATATATGAAAAAAACAAGAAGTTAAAGCATATTTGGTATAAATGTAGTGATTTTAAATTTCAAAGTTTTTTATTATAATAGAGTCACACTTTAACTGTTAATATGCCTTGCTTTTTTAACTAGCCCGTCTCTTGAGTGTAGCATACTGGGGCAATGCGTAATGTCATACCATCATACAGCATAATAGACAGCTACAGAGAACATTGGAAGAACATTTAACTAAATACACTCTGTTCACACAGCTGCAAACCAAAAAAGGAAACAGCTACACTGTTGAGCAAATCTTATTTCTGATCCGTAGAACTAACCACTCCATCATTAACATGTAAAGCTGATCACATCACACCAAAACTTATCTGAAGAAACAGCTTACACAAGTTTCAACAACTTACCATTCATTACGCAGGTTACTGAAAGCAGCGATGTGGCCATCCAAATGCAAAGATGGGCAAGTGACAGTGAAAACAGTCTCATTGTTAAGGTTGGGAGGTCTTGTCAGGAGGTTATATTATCCATGATTTGTTGTGTCCCTTCTGGTTCAGCTGGAAACCAGAAATGGAGCTTTTACCTGCAGGTTGAGTATTTGCCACTGTCACCCAATCTTGAAGTGAAAGTGGGAGGGATCTGATGCTTCTCACTGCACCTGTTAACAGCAGAAAGGGACATGTCTTCCTGGGTCCTAGTGCCTACTAGCTTCATACACAGACAGTCCACTCTCTAGGAACTACTGCCAGGTTTTTGGCATTGTAGTCACAGGGATGAGTATGGCTACTTTGGCAGCTTAGTTTACAAAGGAGTTAGCCCAAAACATTACTTATGGAAATAGGAACAGAATGGCTGGAATAGCTCACCACCTTCAGGGCAGAAAGAAATATCTCTAGAACAGTCTGGGGCATGTGTCCCATGTGTAGTTTACATTTTGCACTTTACTTGGGGAAGTTTCAATTTGCATTTAGCGCTATTTATTAGAGAACTGTTATTCTTCCTCCCAACACAGGCACAGTCATTTCACAATTTTTTCTTAACCTGAAACTGAACATACCTCTTAATTATCTGATACACAAATGAGGGACAAGGCTTGCAAAAACATCAGGGATAACTGACAAAAATTGGGGACACCTCTGGCCAATGGTCTTTTTTCCTAAAATCATAATTAAAAAATTGCATTATAACAGCCAGCCCGGTGGTGCTGAGAGTTGAGGCGCTGGACACCACACCTCGCATCACACCGGCAACCTGGGTTCAGGAACAAGCCCAGGTCATCGTGGATCGGCAGGGGAGAGAGAGAGAGAGGACTGAGCGTCCAGATGACTGCTCTCTTCTCTCTGGGGCGGGTTTCGGGGCCTGCTCGGCTGCCTAGTGGCTCCTGGTGGAGACTGGGGGTGCTACAGGCAAGCCAGCCATACGTAAGAGGGAAGGGAGTGAGGCAGACGTCAGCAGGGCAGCCATGCACGGACGTCATTGTATATCGCACTCCCTGAGGCAACCACCAAGGAAAGAAAAATCCCTTCCTAGATTGTGGAGATGATGGGGGCTCCAGAGGCAGAATGCACATCCCAACGCTGGCCCATTTCCTCAGGTGATCCCCTGGCCAACCCGTCAAACCAGGTAGTCTCGCTCTAATTTCAGTTAGGCCACTAGGGGAGAGCAGGCCCAGCCCAGAGGGTGATCGGTGGCACTAGGGTCTGCCTGGTCGATAGGGGAGTTCACTGAGTCTAGGGTTCAGGCAGGGAGTAGCAGTCCTAGCCGCGTAAGCACCCCAGAAGGATGCCTGGCTTAAGGGAGAGTATAAACAGAGTAAAAAACAAAACAAACAATTATATTATAAAAACGGGTCACAAAAATCCTGTAACCTCATTGGTTAAAATATGTTACATGACCATGAGTAACTCTCGCAACAACTGGTAAAGATCCCACTTATCAGATGTTTACTGTACTTTCTTTGAACCTAATTTTTTATTTTTTATACAAATTAATTTTATCATTGCAATTATGCATTCAGGATGTATGTAGTAGTGAAATTTACCCACTTCTTATGTGGCTAAAGTCCTTCAGCTGCACCTCACGACACACAACAGAAGGCATGGGTAAATCCCACAACAACACATGCCCTGTTATGCATTATTGCTTAAATATAAATTTGGGAAGCTATCATAATAAGGGTCTTTATGACAAAACCTTTTCTGAAGGAGTTAAACTGTGCACTTTATCGTTTGATGTTATATTGGACTTCAGATCCTTTTATTATTATTATTTATTTATTTAAACTATCTTTATTCTCTTTACACCCCCAGGCATCCTTCAGGAGTGCCCAGTCGGAGCCCTACCCTACTCCCAACCTGAACCCCCGCATCTTCACGATCTCTCTACTCCCCGTACGACCCCAGGCAGACCTGACCCCTGGTACCATCTCCGGGGCTGATTCCGCCTCTCCTCAGTGGCTACCTCCTAAGTGTGAGAGGCCTACCTGCAAGTTGTCGGGTCGAGCCTGAGAGAGATCCTGGGCACGTCCGGGCTGGTATTGGGATGTGGGAGGGTCCACTGAGGCCACAGTCATCTCCCAGCGGTATATAGAGGCCTTTGGTCTTGGTATTATTATTATTTTTTTGGGCTAGACTTTTTCTCCCTGGGTCCCGCCAGCCACCTCTGACATTTCCCCCTCTCACTATCCCGAGGATCAGGACCTGTGGGGAGCAACTCAACCCACCAACACAGATCCAGCTCGGGAGGTGTCCTCTCGGGGCAGCTTGCAGGGGGAACCATCGTCATTCTGCATGGTGGGACCATTTTTTACGATTTTCTTTTTTTTTTTTGCAGCAAGGAGCGTGCAATGCTGCCAGCAACGCACCACACATGCGTCTGCATGCCGTGAATCAGGCGATTGCTCCACCTCCACCCCCACATTATGGGACCTAGCTTGTCGGTCCCCAGCCACCGCTAGGGGTCAGACAAGTACCAGGCCATGTCCCCACCCTCCCCCAGGAGAAGAGAGCTGTCCTTCAGAAGCCCAATCCTCTCCCACCCCAGCCAACCCCCGGTGACCTGCTCGCACCACAAACATGGGTCACTGGTGTGGCAGGAGGTAAGGCATCGCTGCCTCAGCCCTCCATGCCACTGGGACGGCTTTTTTTTATTATTTTAATGACAGCAACATCCATTTTAGGAGGGACAGTGAAAATGTTTGAGGCATAAATTGGGCAGATTCCTAAATACAGGGGTACTTAAGAGGTATTTATTTGCTTTTAATCTAGCTAAAATGCAGTGCCACTGGAAATGTGATGCCTTTCTCATTTAGGTGGCTCAACTATTCTCTGCTTTCATTTTCAAAATAAACAGATCAGCTTCTTGAGGTGGTTGTTAATAAGAGTGTAGTAAATTCAGCGCATTCAGGTGGGCAAGTTCTGGGGAGCGGGCACCAAAAAGGCGAATACTCAGAAAGGCCACCGACAGATGAAGAGCGAAAAGAGCCGCAGCCCCACTAAGGGTGAAGTAACAGTGGCCAGTAACATGCAGGTGAGTGCCAGGTGGCTGAGGCCCGGGAAGGTGAGGGCGCAGCTGGCGAACCCCAGCAAGGCACCGGTGCCCTCACAGTAAAACAGGTCCTGTTACAGTGGGAGGCGAGCAGGAATAATGGCTGCATAGACAGACAGATGGCACTAACAGGGGGAGAGTGAACAGGACAGGGTGATGGATCCGCACAGAGCCCCCCCCACTGCAACAGGAAACAACATGCAGCCAACACACATGGACTGTGGTGGCACAGCTGCACACCTACCTGCAAGGACCTGGAGACTTCCTGGGGCCCCATGGGACAGTGAGCCACCGGCAACGAGCACCACTTGATGGGCATGACAGTTTCTGGTGCTGGCCACAAGCAACACCTACTGCCCATGGGGCAACCCAGGAGAGGGCCTGAGCAGACGCAAGCAGCAGTGGGCGTGACAGGCGTGCACAGTGTGGAGTGCAGGCGGAACTCACAGGGACATGAGGGAGGGCCAGGGTTGTGTGCCCTTCTGGCACTGTGTATGGTGGTGGTGCTGTGGCCAGCTTTATGTGCGCCTGCGGGGCATATCCTCCCCTTTGCCAGTTCACCCAGCAGCCATGCGGTGTCACCCACAGCATGGGCGCCCGCGGTGGTTTTGCATTTCCTGGATTAGCTCATTTGACCCATGCTCTTTGTGCGTGCACACACCACTGCCCGCTGCCCCCACATCGCAATTTCTACCACACGGTGGTGCTGTTGCATCTATTTCTGGGTGCCCTTTATCCCTGTCACCCTCAGTGTGTGCTCCCTTATGCAGTCACCCTTTTGGGACTCGCTATTACGGCGGCACTCATATCACATAAAACTGCTTCTTGAGAACTACTGAGCCTTGGGAGGTATGTTTTTTGGAAATGGGGGGCAGAGATCTCAGTAGTTGTTGAGAAATTACTTCCCAATTCAAGCAGATTTGATAGACCGATGTGCCCTACTGGCAGTTTTCGTATGTTCATATCATGTAAATGTGACTTATTAACTTTAATATAAAACAAAGGTAGACATGCATGGAAATGCGCAGCAATAGTAAAAATGAAGCCACCCACCCTGAACCACTACCATCTCTGTCTTAACTACTCCCCTTAGCTAGCAATTCAATTTGTCTATTACCCCCTCTGTGAATAAATATTTCCTCGCATCACTCCAGAACATACTCCCCGGCCAGTTTGTAGCCATTCCCCGATAGTGCAGGTGCCTTCCTTGTGTCAGAACAGTTGCTGACAGTCCACCTTGTTGATCCCCTTGAGATACTTACATTTTTCTATCATACTGCTCTCAAGTGGCCTCAAGTGAGTACACGTTCAGCCTGCTCCACCTTTTCTCGTAGGACTGTCACTGCATACCATGTAGCCTATTGGTGGCCCTCCTTTGTACTGTTTCCAGGTGACCTCTGTCTCTCTTTAGATGAGGACCCCAAACCTGCACACAGTTCTCTAGGTGTGGCCTAAGCAGGGTTCTGTAGAGGCACAGGATCACCTCCTGACTCCTACTGGCGAAGCCCGTGCCAATGCAGCTCAGCATTCTGTTTACCTTAGCATATGCAGTACCATACTGGGCCGATGCCTTGAGATTGTTACAAACGTACTCCTTAGGCCCCTTTCCGCCATTGCTTTGTCCACTCTGACACCTCCCAACCAACACTCCATTTATTTTCACAATAAGCTTAATTACCATAGATTTGTACACTTTACCAACTGAGCTATTTTATTTATTTACTTTCCCAATTATTTTACCTGGTGAGACACACCAAGCTGAAAGCTTGTTTGCAGGTGCTACCTTGGAGCACGAGAAAGTTAAGTGACTTGCTCAGGGTCACACAGCTGGGCCCTACGCTTCACTTAAGACTCCAGCATATTACCTTATTAAATGTTTAATTCAGACGTGATGTGTTTACTTAATAAGCTATTGTACCTGACCCTGGATTCAAACATTGCAGCGTTTTTTTGGTTTTGTTTTTGTAGTTTCCATGAAAATGTAAGCCTTCTGTCTTTGAGAGAGGCTTATGCTCCCTTTAGAGACCCTCCTCCCATTTATTCCCCCCAGAGTTTAGGAATTTATTGGTGCTCGGGGAGCATAATTCCTGCTAGTTGCCATGAGGTGGAAGCAGAGAGCAGGGTTTCAGGGATAGGAGGAACAGGAAGTTTGGGGAGCCGGCTCAAAGAGTGGAAGGAGAGGTAGGCAAGGAAGGAGCTTAGCAGTCCAGGTTTGGGCCTGTTAAGGGGGGGGGACACCCCCAAGTGAGTAGTCAGAGTTGGTGGGTGCAGCAACATGGCTTTGGAAAGGGAATGGGTGCTCCGAGAGAGGATGGCCAGATAGCCGGACAGCATTGTTTGGGAGTTGGGGTTTTCCGAGGCGAGTCTGAAGTGAGGCCTGGTAGGAGGGAGAAGGAAGGGCCCTAAGGAGGAACCCTAGTGATCCCGTGTAGGTGTCGGCCTAGCAGGGCTGAGGCAGTCATGGGAGGGCTCCCACAGGGGAAGGGCCAGTGGTAATGGTCCCCTCCCACACACGGTGTGGCAGGGTGGCCCAGGTGGTTTAGGGGACACAGGAGAGCTTCCACTCAGTAAAGGACCTGCTTGGAGGGACAGGTCCTGGGGCACCAATCAATCAAGGGTCAGGCGGGCCTCAGGTCTTTGGACAGGCCTTGGAGGGTTGCTCCTGACTGGATGCTTATAGCAAGCTCAGGAGTTGGATGGTGGGATGCAGTTAAGGCTTGGGGACCATCCAGTTTGCCATCTTAGAGGGGCACTTCAGGAACAGGATGCCAAGGGTACCAGTGGAGGACTTGAGCTGCTCGGACTGCCTGGGTTGTGTCAGGGCCCTAAATCCTTCATGCGGCAGGGCAACTCAAGGTGTGGCAGTGGGCAGTGGACTGCAGCCTGGGTACCCTGTGGGTCAGCCATACCCATGTCTGGGGCAGGTCCCGGGGCCTCTCTTTATGAGCAGGGCTTTACGCCCATATTGGCTGCAGCTTCATGGTAGGAAAAGGATATGGAGGGTGGCACAAAGGGAAGTGTTTACAGGTGAATCAAGGCTCCCACGGTCAATCAGGGACTGGTCAGAGGGAGAAAATTCCTGGAATCCCTGAAGGATTTGGTGTTTTGGTCCAGGGACCAGGTGGGAGAAGCTGCTTGCTCCTCCATGTGGATTGAAGGCATGGCCTGACCAGGGAAATGGAAAAGTAAAAGCAAAAGTTAGGGTGGCTTACCAGCGCCAGAGAGATCTGGGGCCTATACCTCTTTGAAGAGAAGAAGTTCCAGTTTGAGTAAAACACCTGAGTTTCAAGGGGGGAAAATATAGCCTTGCAGTAACTGTGTATAAGATCTTTCTTCTTCTTTGGAGTTGCCAGCAACTGTAGCATATGTAAAAAGTTCTAGCCCCATGGAGCTGATATGCATTTTAACGTACAAAGGAGGTGCCCTTGTGGCCCTGCGATCATTTGGGCACAGGTGTAAATAAAGCACTTATTTGGGGAAGAAAAAGTAGGTGGTGAGTTTGTGTGGAACAATAGGGGGAAATTAAACATAAATCCTCAGTTTTTAATCAGTCCATGAGTTTGCATTTCCAGGAGGTCGCCTGTTCCAGAAGCTTGCACCTGCTGGGGGCTCAGGGCTGAGGGAAGCCGTGGCTGCAGTTCATCGTGGAGTGCCTGGTTCCAAAGAAGGGGGGTTCCTGGAGTGTTTCCTGCAATATTTGGAGTGGAGACCTGGGGTTTCAGAGGTTAAGAAGCCATTAAGAGGCAAGATAAGCTATTTTTCTTGCCTTTCTTGCTGTGCAGTTTAGGAAGTGTGTCTGTGCTGTGGGTCCCCTCCCCCGGTTAATCAGTGATTTCAATAATCCCCTAGATGTTCGGGGAAGGGGTGGCTACAAAAATATTCAAGCTAAATCAATCATTACAAAGAATATTGGCATGTGTATCACAAATAAAAGTAAACATAGTTCCCCCTATGTTTAAAGATTTTTCTAAAGTCAGCAGTTCTTTAATTGCTTACCAATTTATATTGGTAGGCTATCAATAAGAATGGGTCTCTGCCTGTTGAAACTGGTCCTTTAGCTGATATTTAATGAGGCGATAAAGGCCATGTACTTCCGTCTTTGGTTTTACATGGGGGTGTGGTGGGGATGTCTCTAAGTGTCTAGGTGTCTAAAGTACTTTCCATAACAACCAGTGCCGAAATTCAAGCACTTTAACTGTTTGAAGTGACAACCTGGTGCAGTTGTCTGGTATTCAGTATTTTTATTTTGAACATTTTTGTTTATGAAGCACTGGATGTTTGAATCTCTGTCACTCCAGTGTTATGTCATATGGTACATTCAGGACTAAAACACACTGAACAACTCAGAAAGAACTTAACAACCAGCTCTGATGCTCTCTTGCTTTTTGGTAAATTATGTCTTACAGCCCAATTTACGTAGGTTCAGCGGCCCACAAAAAAAGATGCATAAACCCATATGGAACCATGCTTAGTATATGTTCTAGGCACAATGGGGGTCTATTCATGACTGTGGGCAAAGTCTACATGCTGAATATCCATGATGTATAAGCAACCCTAAGTTGTTTAGACATGCATTGGGGGTCCCACAGACTCCCATGGCATTCACAGAAGGGACATGTGTCCCTTCCACACCAGATCCTCCACCTGTCCATGCAGCAACATAAGCTGAAGGACCAGGGAATGGCCAGGGGACATTTCCACACTCTGCACCATTTATTTATGTATGTATGTATGTATGTATCTCAGATTAAACCTTTGAGAACAGGCTCATTACATAGGTTCCACGTCAAGGTCAAACAACAAGAACCATGACATCAAATTACAGTTAAGCATTTACAAAGACGTTACAGGGCGATGAGACCAAGTACATAACACTGTACTTACTACTAAAGGACAAAAAACACAGGGAAAAGAGAATGGGAGTATGACAGAGGGAGAGGAAAGTGCAGGGGAGGTGGCAGCAGAGAGGTCAACTACAGAGGATAGTGCATGAATCAGCCCAGGCTGTGGGCCTCGTCAAAAGAGATGTATAGGTTACTTAGGGTGCCAGGCATTGGGGGGGGTTAGCAGTGACCAATACTAAGAGGCAGGTACTGACTACCAAGGGAGCCAGACGCCGGGCTGGAGCAGGACCAATTCACAAAAAATGCCACCAACAGCTTAATCTGATTCAATTTCAGTTGGTTACCTTCTGCATCCCAAGTCGCCCCTGAAAAAGGGACTTCGAGGCCCAGTGGGCTTACTAGGTCAACAACATTAAATAAATAAATAAATTATAGGCTAGCAGGGGCAAAGAGCTTACAACCTCACTTAAGACTGAGTTGGGCCTCACAAGTGTACCAGTAGAAGAGTCCGAATCCTTTGAGTGTACTCTGGTGGCAGGTGTGGGTTGTAGTATAGCTCTAGTCTACCATCCACCCGGGGGATGAAAAGCTATTCCTACAGGAAGTAGCATATTTCATCATCGACATGGTGTTGGAGTCGCCTAGATTGATAGTACTGGGTGACTTCAATGCCTGGGTCGACGACGAACTCTCACCTTTTGGACAGCACTTCCTCCAGTTGATTACATCTCTGGGCCTCACACAGATTGTTACCTCTGCCACCCATAAGCATGGTCACTCCTTGGATTTGGTTTTCCTCCTGGGGACTGAGGCCTCAGATTTGGGGGTGAAACCTTTCGGTTGGTCCAATCACTATATTGTGAGGTTTAACTTTTGCGCCCCCCCCCTTCGTAGGCCTGCCCCTGTGGAGATGGGCAGTTACCACCCTTTACGGGATGTGACCCCTGAAGGCCTAGCAGCGGTGATTGACCTCTCGGAGTTTCCTGTGGCCAGCTCGAGTCCAGAGTCCTTGGTCTCAGCCTATAATAAGGCCATGTCCACAGCCCTGGACTTGATTGCTCCTGTCCGTGTTCGTCCTCTCCCACTTCACCCTCGGACCCCTTGGTTTGATGGGTCTTTGAGGGAGTTACGGCAACTAGGACGAAGGTTAGAGCGGTGCTGGCAGAAATCCGCACTGTAGGCCAACTGCCTTAGATTGGTAGAACACTTATCTGGCCTACCAATCAGCACTCTCCCGTAAAAAGGCAGAATTGCTGCCGGGGAGATTGCTGCTGCTCAGAATCGACCAGCTCAGCTCTTCCGAACCAAGGACAGGTTGCACAACCCAACCTGTCTGCAGCTCCGAAGAGCTTTTTTGCAAATGGAGTGCGATGAGCTTGCTCGATTATTTGCAAATAAGGTGGCCGACATCAGGTCAGAGATCCTCCTGACTCGCTCTGTAGGGGATGCTGTTGGTCGGCGCTCGGACACTACACCTCATGTTTCTTGGAGTACCTTTGACCTGCCGGAGTTCGCTGATGTCATGTGGATTGTCCAGGGTATGCATCCTTCGTGCTGTAATTTGGATCTGGGCCCAACTTCCCAGATCATGGGTTGTTGTGACATTATCGGCCTGGTCCTGGCTCAGATAGTCCGGTGCTCCTTGGATTCGGGTGAGTTCCCAAGCTCCCTGAAGGAGGCGGTGGTAACACCCCTCTTGAAGAAAGCTTTTTTGGACCTGGATGCCCTAGCAAACTACAGACCAATCTTGAACTTTCCCTTTATGGAGAAGGTTATTGAGAAAGTAGTGGCGATACAGCTGGAGAACCACTTGACCATCCATGATATCTACGAACCTCTCCAGTCCGGTTTTCAAGAGGCATAGTATCAAGACTGTGCTGGTTCGGGTGCTCAATGATCCCCTGATGGCGAGAGATTGGAGAAACCATTCCATTCTAGTGCTCCTTGATCTCTCCTCAGCCTTTGACACTGTGGACCATGGGGTGCTGCTTGAGTGCCTGAGGTTCTTCTGTGGCCTGACAAGTACAGTGCTCAAGTGGTTCACATCTTTCCTCACTGGCAGAACGCAGAGAGTTGTGTCAGGAATTTTTTCTTCAGACTCACTCCCTCTGTCATGTGGGGTTCCTCAGGGCTCTGTGCTGTCCCCCATGTTGTTTGCAGTGTCTGTGCTGCCCTCGGAGACATTGTAAGATGGTATGGGCTGAGGTTTCACTGCTATGCTGATGATACCCAGCTCTACCTGTCTTTTGCTCCCGACCAGGATAGTGCTGTCTCGGTGTTTAACAACTGCCTCGCTGAAATCCAGGGTTGGATGAATTCGAGCTGGCTAAAGTTGAACTTGGAAAAGACTGAGGTGATGGTTGTGGACCCGGGTTGCAGGATATAGGGGCTGAGGGCTGGTCAACCTTCTGGACTTTATCTGGGGGGGGGCTCCCAGATTCTCACCTCTGAACAGGTGCGTGACCTGGAGGAGGTGCTTGATGACGGGCTGACCCTACGATCTCAGGTGTCGGCAGTTGTCAAGTCTGCCTTTTATCATCTTAGGAACATCGCCAGGATCAAGCACCTTGTTCCGTCTGGGGATCTGCCTATGCTGGTCCATGCCTTTGTGACACTGGACCTTGACTACTGCAACTCCCTATTCTTAGAGCTCCCTGGGGTTGATATCTGCCGCCTGCAGCTAGTGCAGAACACTGCAGCACGATTGTTGACGGGGATTTCCCATTCCTCACACATTACCTCGGTGCTGCGTGATCTGCACTGGCTGACGATTCAGTGGCAGATCACCGTTAAAGTTGGTTTACTGACTTATAAAGTCCTACATAGACTTGGTCCTGATTACTTGAAAGAGCTTCTTGTTCCCTACTGAACTGTGCAACAGCTCCGTTTGGCTGACGAGGGGTTGCTGGAGATTCCAAGGGTGACTTTGAAATCTCCTGGGGCCCATGCATTTATGTTTGCGGCCCCTACCCTCTGGAATTCTCTACCCCATCAGCTTCAGGAGTGCACAACTGTGGGGGGATTTAAACAGGCATTTAAAACCTTTCTGTGGCGTCGGGCCTTTCAATGATGTATAGCTGTATGGACCTGTTATTTTATTTATTACTGTATTTGTTTTATGCAATTATGTTTTAATCTTTGTACAGTGCCTTGATATTTCGAAAGGCGCTTAAAAAAGAAAGTTTATTATTATTATTACAATGTGACTAGGTGAGAGGAGGGACAGGGTTGGGGGGGAAGGAGGTAGAAGGAGGAGGAGGAGCATAGGATGGTTCAGGAAGGGCTAGGAAAGAGTAGAGAGGAGCAGAGTGCTGGGGGAGGGGGGCACAAGCTATGAGAGCAGGGACCCTATCATAGCCATAGCACGCCCCACAGGTAACACACCCACTGGCTGCGGTGGGACAGCTGACCCCCTCACCACCATGCCACCCCAGCATTCCAGTCAGGCAGCTGGGCTAGGGGCAGCCATTGGGGGCACGCGCCCAAAATATATTTTATTTCAATATGCATGTGTCCCACCATACCTTGCCTCACGTGGCACAGGGGATCCACTCTGTCCCCAGGAAGGGCTTCCCTTTGGTTGTCTAACTGTGTCCACCAGTCTGCCCCCTGCATACCAAAGTGCAAGGGGGCAAGGCCACAAACAGGCAGCCTACGAGGACTAGCGGTAGTGAATGCCACACCCTATGTGTCTATCTGTGGGTGCGGATGTGTGCAGGCTGGGTATGTACCTATCAGGAGTACCCAGCCCACATTAGTGCACAGGCTCTGTAGTGCGATCCATGACAGTGGGTGTAAATGACGTGTGCAAGGGGGTGCAGAGAGGCATTTAGTGAGTAGGGAGCATTGCTATGTCTGTGTGTAATAAATTGCAGTGAGTTTATTTCAGTTTGTGCTGGTTCTTTTTAGATCCTGTATGACTATTGCATTGCTAGCTGCACCTGAAAACCTGAACAGTAAGCACACAGTGTTCATGGAGGAATTTTGTGAGTAGGGGCCAGCTCCACAGAAACATGTTAACTCCCACAGAATTCCCCTTGATGCCACCATATAAGAAGGTGTATGTGCCTTGCCAACTTACACTGCTATGACCACTGTAGATTGCCCACTCATGCATGGCACTGACTGGAACAGCAATGGAACAGGAGTGTCTATGGGACCAGAAGTGTTCTGTTCAGCCACAGACTGCCAGCCGGACTGTCATGTGGAATGTCTGAGCACAACTACAATAAGGCTACAAAGAACCCTGGCATGGCAAATCTAATACAGCATAATGGGCACCAGTCCCAAGCTGCATGTTAGTGCGGCCATAGGTGCCGGAACAAGGGGGACTACTAGGGCCATGGCCCTACCACTTTCATAAATGGCCCTAGCAGTTCTTGCAATCATGTTAATGTATTTAATAAGGGAGAATTTACCCCTTACATCCTTGGCCCTACCACTTTTCAAACTGTTCCGGCACCAGTGAGAGTGGCCACAGTGGTGTTCAATAATGACAGTACGGAGGGTGCTGGGACATTCCACCTGCCAGTACATGTTTCACCAGAATAGCACTGTCCACAGTCTGGTGTTCACCTGGCTATGGATGTCACCCAGACATGCAGGGCAGGAGTATGACCTGTGCTGCATCAGTGGCTTTGCTTGTGACTGTGGTGTACAGTGCACCAGGCGACTTTTGGTCCACACACAGCTGTGGTTGTTATTTATTTATTTGCTTTTGGTAACCGGGTGGGTGCACTAGGCACAAGAATGCCTATTTTCAGGCACAACACGGGAGGATACAAGTTGAAATACATGAGTATACATGTGACGCAGCACATGAGATATGTAACACAAGTGAGGGAGGGAGATCACATACAATCAACTTTAGGGTTAGGAGAAACGTTGTTGAGCATGATTCAGTCAGTACAGTTTGGACAGTCAGAGAAACAATAATGTAGAGAAAAAAAATGTGTGAGAAAAACAGGCATTGCAAAAGGAAAGTATATACAACATGCAGTAAGTGCCATTATGTAACCATTGGATTAGGAGAGTAGAAACAGGGAGGAAGCAGGAGGGGGAGAGTGGTGTGAAGCAGAGGAAGAGGGTAAGGGATGAGAAAAAACTTGTAAGGGGGGTTATACGAGAGGTGGAGAAAGGTGTCAGAGGAATAGTTTCCTAGGGGGCATGGAGGGAAGGGAGAAAGATGGTCTAAGGTGGATGAAAGCAAGTGCAGGGGTTAGTAGCAAGTAGATGATCATGGTGAAGTTTCTTGCAGCTAGCATGGGTGGGAGCTTGACGTATAGTTCGAGGTATGGAGTTCCAGTACTTTGGAGCCGTGTATGAGAAGGCACATGCACCCATATTCGTTTTGCATCTAGGGATATGGAGGGTGGTTTGGTCAGTAGATTGGAGCCCATAGGAGAGGGGTTGTGAGTGAAGCAGAGAGGAGAGGGATTGGAGAAGGCCTGATCTGGGAATACCATCAATTAGAGAGCTATAGAACTGGAGTTGATGGGCAGAGGGGCAGGGCTGTGGCTGCCTTGACACATTCACACTACTGATCTTTTTGACCTCCCCATACAAATGAACAGAGATCAACAGGTACACGCAGCATGTATGCCCCATACAACAGAACAGGAGAAACCAGTGGTATCCCCCAACACAGAATCACAGATGGGACTAACAGTATAGCCCTGCATAGGTGACATACTGCATTAGATATACCACTGGGCACAAGATGTAACAAAAAATGATTTCTTGGATGAGTGGGACAAGTGTAAAGTGGGGTACAGATCAACAGGAAACGTGACAGAACAGGGATGGTGTGGGGCAACAAAAGACAGGGTCCATCCTCCTTTCTGGATGCTGCCACCTGCACCTATAGGCCCATGGTCCACACCTGCCAACTGCTGTTGACGCATGCCACAAGCTACTGTACCCTGATGTCACTGTACAGATTATGCTGAAATGAGGTACAAGCTGTACAGGCAAACTCATAGAGTGACTGACGACTTCTCCCACCTGGTTAACCAGGTCACAGTATGCCTGTGGGAGGGATGTGCCATTTGCCATGAAGTTCTGGTGATGCCCAACAACAGCTTGGCCCTTCATTGGCATCTCATGGAGCCGCACCAGCAGCCCTCTATTCACACCCTGTGAAAACAAAACATGGGTGTGTGTTGCGGTCTATCCAGCACAACCTGCAGAGCTATATGTAGTATACATACAGTGAGTACACAACACTGTAAACGCTATGTACAGTACAGAACATACAACTGCAGTACTGGTGTAAGCCAGAGCTGTACACCCAGCCATCTGCACCCCTGTGTGACAAGATGACGTGTTCAGGATGTTTGGGAACTGTGGTGGACCACCTACTGCCATCTTTCAATCACACATGGGCACCAGAACTCTGCCACATTTGGTGCATCACAGTCATGGAGTCAATGACTGTGTACTGTTACCTAGCAGCCATTTGCACGAGGTCATTATGTAGCGGGTGCTTATATCCCCATGTCCACTCCTGTCATTGTATCAGGTGTTCATCTGCATCAGTGACAGTAGACATTAGGACCATGGCACATACCTTTAATGTAACTGATCTCAAAAATCCCTATGCCATCTATTCCTACTAAATTTAAAGATAACTTAAATCAAAATATTTCAATAGAAGAAAGTGCCATTGCAGAATTACCAGGCAATAAATCGCCAGGCCCAGATGGCATTGTAACAGAATTCCATAAAGTTTTTAAACAACTTAGCCTGATTCTACAAAGTCTATTTAACTCTTTTAATACAACCCAAACCATTCCAAAATCATTTCAGGAAACTATAATCCATGTTTTTCTAAAGAAAGATAAGGACCCACTGAGCTGCGCATCATACCACCACATCTCCCTGTTAAAAGTAGATTATAATATCTTCACAAAATATCTAAAAGACTTTAAACAGCCCACCGGCGTAGTGGAAAGATTCACCGCTGCGATGTTTGCATGTCTGTGATTACCTACCTCCCCTATTTCATCTGATGTTATGGGTGCATCCATCATACTTTGCTCTTCTTCTGTCAAGCTGAGAAGTGCTACCTGGCTTAAGAAATCTTGGATTCCATCTTTTATTGCCTGTCCAATATTATGTTTTTTTTTTTTTTTTCAACTTTCTTTCCCTCCGGTTGCGGCGCCCTGGATCATCTCTCAGGCAACCTAGTCCTTTCCTGCCCAGCCTGAAGCCTCCCCAATCTGTACCTCCTCTCTCCTCCCCCTTCCCGAAGCCAATACCCCCAGTTTAACCCGCCCAGGGTGGGTCGCCCTCTCCTCTTGGGCATGCTTACGAGTCAGACTCTGGCTCGGGTAGGGCTGGGGAACAGAGGACCTGGAAGGTCAGTTGGGGAATGCCCGGTGTAGGACATGGTGGACCGGTGCCGTTGCCTACCCATAGCGCCATTGTTTTCCGTGTTCTTGCGAGCTTCACCCACTCCCTCTCTGCATGTTACACAACGACGCACTGGCGCACGGCAACCCTGCCGGCGTCGACCACGCTGATTTTGTGCCTGTCTGGCTGCTGTAGTGCCTCCGGTCTCCACCGGGGGTCACCAGCACACCGAGACAACCCTCCGATGCTACCCGGGGAAGAGAGCATCACACGGGCACTCATTCTCAACCCTTCCCCAGCCAACCCCCGGCAACCCAAGTATGCTCCCGAACCCGGATCGCCGGCGTGGTGCAAAGTGTGGCGTCCAGTGCCTCAACCCTCAGCGCCACCAGGCCGGCTCTAATATTATGTTGTTGATAAAGAGATTTGTAATAAAGGTGGAAAGAGGACGTGACCTCTTTTGGGGTGGTGGCTGCTGGTCATCCCTCCCTTGTACTATGAACCCTTTTTACATAACGGTCTGCTTGTGCTTTTCCTAGGCAGAAAGCCAGCAGGCAGCCTGCCCTGTTACTGCGTTCAAAATATTTTTGATTTGGATATCTTAAATTACCTTCTGTCTTAATCCTTAGGCTGCCAACAGAATTAGAACATAATAGAATTCTGGACTGATATATCAGTCCACAGCACAGCAAGGGTTAACATCAATCATCGCTTGCAAGTCTTGGCATACCAGTTTTGGTAGGAAAGACCACCAGATCACCTGATTGTTTATTTTTCCCTTCTTACTCACTGAGTCTAGCTTCAGGCTTGGCTTGCCTTTCTGTTTTATTGCCATTTGACGTGAGATGTGAAACAAAATAATGAAATAGAAGGAAAGTCTATTTTTATAGTTCTGTGAATTTGGCAGTCCCCTGTTTGACTTGTAAGCGAGGTGTTGAGCAGCTGGAACATTATGGTATGTTTGCCTTGCAGCCACATTATTTTGTCTGTGTTCTCATGGGGGAGTGGGGGGAACAGGAGCCAGGAAAATCAATTTAAGTGTGAATGACATGGTGGTGGGCTGTAATTATGATCAAGTGCAATCGGGGTGGGGGGGTATGAGTTGGTCCCAAACTCTGCAGCCGTATGAACAGAGTGACAGGTGGATGGGTTTGGGGAAGGTTGCTGAGGCTGGTGAGGTTGACTAGACCTTCTTCCCATGCTGTTGTGCTGATACAAGGTCCTCAGCCAATGAAGTTTCTAGATTTTCTTGACCCATTTCATAATGTGCATGGTCCAATTATGACGCAGGTGGTCTTGTTGTACACCATGTTGAGGTTCCTGTTACAAGTGAAGGTGCTGCAGGTGTGATATTAATGGTGTACATTCCAGGCATCGAGTTGTCCTTTGTGTAGTGTGTACCATGTTTGGGCCTTCTCAGAGTTACTGCAGGCCTTCAGATTGGGTAGTGTCGAGCCCTGTAATCCGCATGTGAAAATGCCAATCTTATGCTGTGGATAGGCGTCTGCAATGAAAAGTGTGTATGTCTGGGAATGTCTACATCTACTTGTATGCAGGTAGAAAATGTGGATGTCTCCATACTTCCCTTCTGCACAGTTCATAAAGTGTTCTGTGGATATAGTTCAGGCCAACTTCTGTGACCTTAGCATGTTACATGGCCATGTAAGCCTCCCAAAGCTTTGTGGGTTGGACCGTTGACTGGGTCGGGTACATTTATGAAATAGTGCCTTGTTGCTAGGTAGAATATGGTTCTATAAGCCACCGCGCTAACGCATGCACACACACACACACACACACGCTCATTCTTTTTTGAATGAGGTTTCTTATCGAGGTTTTTTTTGTGTGTATGACACGCCTCTCCTTTCTGTTTTTTTTTTTATTTTATTTTTAGCGCTGGCTAGGGGAGAGAGAGAACCATGGTTCCAGCAGAGATGATCGACTAGTAGAGCAAATGAATGAGATCTGGGAAATCGAGCGAGGGAGGCCTGACAGAGAGGCAGCGTCAGCATCAGCACGGTTTATTACCGTGAGCACTGCCAATGCTGCAGCTCAGTCGGAAGATGAGATGTGTTTTTTTTTTTTTTTACTTGCGAATTTGAGAAGGGATGGCATGGGAATGAGCTGCTGTGATGGAATCGGGACTAAGCGGTCAAAGTGATGGAGCTGGGAGGGAATGAGCAGTCAGACTAGAACAGATCAAGTGTTTAACTTCATAAAAAGAGGTACTGTGCAGGACAAAGTGATGTAACAAGTTTTATTTTTTAATCTGTGTCTTGTTTCTGTAGGGAGCTGTAGGTTTTTCAGGCAGATTTTTAGAAACAAGATGGCAGCTACAATGAAGGTTTCAGAAAAGAAAAAAATGTAGTGATTTCTTGTTTTTGCATTGGTTGACAGGAACAGTGACAGCTGGAACTTTACCCATGGATCATGCTGGGGTTTACCCATGGGTAAAGATCCCCAGCTGACCAATCAGGCTACAGGATTTTCGGACCCCATTGTATAAAATATTATTGATCGATCTTGATCAATAATATATCAATACTGCCACTGAGACCACTCTCATGGGCTGACAGCATAGCTTAGAGGTTAGAGTTACGAACTGTGAATGAGCTTTGTACATCCAGCAGACCTGGGTTTGATTCCTACAACCTCCACTTGCATACTGTGTGACTCTGAGTAAGTCACTTAACCTCCCAAGTGCTCCCAGGTCATACCTGAAAACAGGCATGTGTGCTTAGTGGGCCTTACCTGGTTACCAAAGAATAAAAAAAGAGAGCATGGTCTCATTTACATCTTTAGGGTATCTGCTCACCTTCGGTTTGTGGTTTTCATACCCTAAGAATGCGTGGGAGAGCACTATTACAACAGTAAGAGTGGTCTCCGGCAGTATTAACAGACATAACCGGATTGGGGGGAGAGAGGAATCAAACCACTCCCAATGGTACTCATCTCCTGTGTGGGGATGTGCTCTGGCAATAAGGGTTTGGAACTCGCTGCCAACTAGCACTCACTCCTCCCCCTCGCACCAGAGCTTTAAAGCCTCCCTTTGGGGTTTTCTCAAAATGGTTGCCACTTGTCTCTGCACCAGACAAACCCTCTCTGCCTAAGATGCCCCAACAAACTGAGTTGCTACCAAAGCATAATGACTTGGGCAGAGCATATCTATGCTCATACTCCTCCTGCTCTCATAGTATCTATGAAAATGGACCTTTCAAGCCCACCGGCTAACAGGGTGAGCACTAGAACTGTGCACTTCTTTCTCTCGTACTTGCCCACTCTATTCCTCCTATGGCTCCCTCTTATACCAACTGCTAACCTCACAACTTACTGCCTGGAGTGTTGAACTCACACTGCACTTCTTCCTACTGACTGCAATGTCTAATACTGTACTGTAATCCCTGTTTATGGTATTATTGTCTAAAGGTGTCGCTGTGTTCTGATTACTTTATATTAACTCTTCACTACTATTTGCCTGATGAAATCTGATGCTTGTAAAGTCCCAGATGTGCTAACTCTGTGTAAGTAAACCTCCACTTCTATTTGCCTCATGTTCATGTATGTACCAAGTTTTGTACCTTGTAATCTGCCGGGTCGCACCTGAAAATAGGCACTTGGCTGTCTAGTGTGCTTACCCGGTTAACAAAAGCAAATAAATAAATAAGCGTTGTTCTTCACACATGGGGGTTGAGCCACTGCTACAACTCTAGGATCATCCTTCCTTGCCAAGCACAAACAATGCTCTTCCTGAATTGCTAAAACAAGATTTGGAGGGTGTTAAAAAATCCTGTGACCACCATGTTAGCATTTCCTGTCAGCTTTATTAATCGAAGGATGTTGCCATCTGCATCCTGTTGCTCAGTTAGCACGCTCTCAAAGAGCTCAGTCTTAACCTGCGTCTACAGCATGTAATACGATCCCTTTCTAATAAAGTAATTTGCTTTCTTTAAGTACTGCAGATAAAGCATAATAAATTATCCGGGTCAGGCATTATAGGTCATTATCTTTGGTTACGATATAGTTATCTTCTAGTGGCAAGATGCTTCCATGTTAAACCCAATATTTGCACCTTAATATTGCAGCCATCCTTAGGTGGAATAACTTGAAATACTGTATGGAATGTGTTCTTTAACCCAAGTTCTCTGTATTTTGAAAATTTGTTAAAGATCAGATCAGCAGTTTAAAACTTGTGGAAGGTGGAAAATGGGAAAAATATGTTTTTTACAGGTTTTTTTGCCAACAAATATGAAAAAATGTCAAAGCTGATACCTGAAACTTTCAGATTTAAGAGTGTCACTTTGCTAATTAGTTAATTTGACAAATGTGTGGATTTTAAATAATTAGCAGAATTATTTTCCAGTTTTGCACAGACACTATTCAGTTTTTCATGAATTTTTTTACAAGGTATTTTTTACTACAACAGAGTGCCTGTTTTCATGAGAGAAGACTGCTGTTTTTGTCAAATGTGATGAAAACAGCACACCCTGGCACGGAAATGGAGTTCTGCATGTGCAGGTAGGCACCATGTGGTTAAACCATGGAGTAGATTTTTTTGTCTGCCGGGTACTGATCACTCCCCTCCCTGCCAAAGCCAATCTGTGCACTTTATGTACATTGCCAGAGGGAGATTCCCCCGGAAATGACGCACAGACACATTCTTAATGGGTGCTCGACTGGCAATGAATTTATTAATAATTCACATCAATTAATTTTTCTTAGTCACCCACCAACAGTTTCCACATATTTACAATCATTTACAAACTTCAGCCATTTCACATGTTGGCAAATTTCAAGTCCAATTTTTATAGTCTGTACCTCCAAATAATGTAACTTGTCTCAAATTGTCTCAGATTCTTCGTCTTCTCGGGGTCCGGATGCATGAAAGGCCGGACACCCCTCTACTTTTTAGCCCACTGCTGTACCCTACTTGAGTCCTGGTGCTGAACCAAAACCCGACCCCCCATTTTGTTTCACTCTTCTTCTCCCTCATCATTTAGTCTGCTACCTTCACGTTTGGGTGCCTGACCCTGACCCGTGCTTGTTCCTCACCCCTCTTTCTCCCCCCAATCTTAGCTCCCCTAACCCTTCCACTAGCCCATCTCCAGTTTATGTGATGTAACGATGAGTTCCCCACTTTCTCCCCATTCTTCAATACTGTCACCTACTGCAACACATAAGATGACAAGCCCACTGTGGACAGGTGTACCCCATCTGGCCTGTAAGAACCAGGATTAGTAAATGAAATATTGTTATATGCTATGTATTCCTCCCCCAACCTTAGCTATCCATGCTGCTACCCACCTGTTTATTCTCTTCCTAGCCCTTTCAACCCCTTTAATGTCCCTAGCATGACGCCAAACCATCCTGGATACTATCTCTGACCATGCTATCCCCACCTGCGGCCACCATTGCTTGATTACCCCTAAATCTCTCTCAATCTCTTTGCACAATGCCCCCCATGGCCGATCTCCCAAATCGTTCCCCCCAAATGTATTACTAGCAAATCTGGTTGTGGCCATTTTAGCTTCTGTTCCTCCAAGGTCGGAATGATTTGTGCCCATCTCATGCCCCGGACCCCTTTCCAATGTAGTCTAACTTTGTCCAGGTCCTGCCCTAGCTGCTTTCCTCCTGGGTGAATGGCAACCCACTTCTCTGCCCAATAAATGTATGAGTGCCCAATGATCCACACCCGCCTGGTCCTTCCCTGACCTGTTGGCGATAAAACAACATAACAATTTCCTCACATATCTCTTGTAACAGTTTGATTTCTATCTCCCCACCTTTTTAACCACTTCCTCTGATCCCCCTTTCACTGCCAAATCAGATGGAGCACCAATTTGGAATGAGTGGGATGAATAGCTCTTTGGGTTTTCCTCCAAATGTGCCATGCCCCTTTTCAAAACCCCAGTTACCTGGTAGCACGTAACTGGCTTACCATCCTTTTGCATGAAAAACTGTCTTCCACCTTTCAGCCTAATCTCCTTATACTCCTATAGTGAATCTACTGGGCATACCTTTCCCCACTCTTGTTTTTCCAGTATAGTTTCAGCCCCTGTTCCCTGCTGGTCCGCCTTTAATCATCTCAACCAAATAGCTACCCTCTTTAAGTCCCAGTGTAGTTCTTCACCACACAAGCCCCCTTGTCTGTCTTTTCTGCTGCCCGCCACCACTTCATTTACCCTGAAAGCACCTTTTGTGATGACTGTAAAAATGGCTTTAAAGAGAAAGGCCTCAAATTCTGAGATACAAATCTGACCCAAGACCTCTAATAACTCCAGGAGTTTTCCCCCTGCTACTGGTTTCCTAGTATCCCCTGCCCCCCTTTTATCCTCTGCCATCCCATCAACATAGGCATACCACCTTAAATTTGTTAGGTTCCGCCCAACCTCTCACGCTGCAAGCCCACCTTATCCCTGCTAGCTGTACCCCCACTGTCCCACTTGCCATCCTCGCTTCCCATTTCTGTACCATGTATTTTGCTATCTGGTCTTATGAAACTGGCTCACTTACCTTGAACCCTTCCCGCTCGCGGAACTCCTGGAATGCTCCCCACACCCCTTTGTACACCCTTAGTGTGTTCACAGACCAGGAGCCCCTAAATAGCAGCTGAGCTCTTTCCAGCCAATTTCCCACACTTGTTCTATTACCTGTGTTCTTTGTGCAGCCGCTTGTCGTGCCACAGACCTGAACCTGTCCAACTGCAAATGGGAAAGGCTGTCAGCAATGTCATTATTAACCCTCTTGATATGTTTAGCTTTAAATGACAGGTTCAACCTCAGCCCCCACAATACCAGCTGTTGTAACACCCTATTTGCCAATTCAGAGTATCCTCCCTGCCTGTTAATAACCTCCACTACCGCTTTATTATCGTACCAAAAATGGCCGGCCCAGTGGTGCAGAGGGCTGAGGCCTGGCGCATTACCTCGAACCACACCGGTGACCCATGTTCGGGAATGAGAACGGGCCACTGGGGGTTGGCCAGGGAGGAGAAGGATTAAGCGCCCGATGGCTGCTCTCCTTCTCTGGGGTGGGAGATCTGCAAGCCTCATTGCTTTACTGCCACCTTGGGGAACTCGGGTGGAAGGTGCAGTAAAGAGGTAGCAGCACTGTGCTTGGGTGGACATCAGCCGAGGACTGGAGCAGAAGGCACGTCTCAGCGTGCCTTTGATTCCTTGCCCTCCTAGCACACTGATGCCCAAGAGGGCAGTAAGAAAACCACGGAGGAAAAATTGCTAGTATTGGTGCTGGTAGATGGGCTTCAGGAGCCGGCGATCAGGGGAATCCACGGACCGAGTGGCAAGGTGCACACTCCATCACAGGTCTGGAGGAGTCAGAGGGGAGACTCCTCCGCCCTGACCAGGGGGTCATCCAGACATCAAGGTTCACTTGAGTGGGGCACCTATATGTGCCGACGGCCCTTGGAGGAGCTCCGACGCAGGGTACCATAGGAGCCCTGAAGAGTGGGGCTAATGCAGGCAACAGGTAGGAGGATAAACACAGAGATAAAAAAAAAAAAAAGATCCTCCTATTCCTCAATTGCTCCCCCCAGGTCAGAACTGCCACCCATATTGGAAAAATCTCTAAGAGTGTGATATCCTTCAGTAATTCCATCTCCCTCCATGCCTCTGACCATACCTCAGCAATCCACATCCCCTTAAAATATGCCCCCATTCCAACTGACCGTGATGCGTCCGTGTACAGTTCCAGGTTATTATTCCCCAGCCACGCGTCCTGCCAGAAAGTTACCTCGTTGTTTAACCTTCTAAGAACTGGTGCCATACCTCCAAATCCTGCCGTACTCCATTTGTTATGTTTACCCAATGATGTGGCAGCTTCGCCCTTCCTGTTGCTCTGGCTAGCCTCCTGGTGAAAACCATCCCTGGGGCCACTGCCCTACAAGCAAAATTCAAGTGACCCAGAAGCTGCTACACCTGCCCCAGTGGAACTCTCCTCCTACTCCTGACTTCATTCAATAGATCCCTCAGTCTTGCTACCTTCTCTTGCGGCAACCTAAACACCTGCATCTCTGTATCCACCGCGATCCCCAAAAATTCCAACTTCCTTGCTGGCCCTTCCATCTTACCCTCCACTAATGGCACCCCCAAAATCTCACACATATTTTTAAAATCCCTGAGCATCTTCTTTGCCGCATTCTGGCTATTCCCTATCGATAGGAAATTGCCCAGATAGTGTACTACTGCCTTATGGTCGTATTTCTCACCTAACACCCACTGCATTCCTGTACTAAACACTTCAAACTTAGCACGTGCTGTTGAACAGCCCATGGGCATTGCATTATCAAAATAGAAGTACCCTTGGAAGAAAAATCCCAACAGGTCCCAGCTTTCCTGTCTAAGCAGTAGCAGTCGAAAGGCTGACTCAGTGTTGGTCTTTGCTAACCATGCCCCATCCATTGTTCTTATCAGCTCCTCCGCCTGCTCCATCATTGCATATGACACTGCACTACACTCCCTGGGAATGTGATCATTCACCGATGATCCCTCTGGATATGACAGATGATGAATTAGCCTATACTCTCCATGTTGCTTCTTTGGTACTATCCCCAATGGCGAAACCCTGAAAATGGAGAAGGGCGGATTTAAAAATGGCGTCTCTGTCCTTCCTGCATCCAACTCTTTTCATATTTTCTTGTTAACAGTGTATTCTTTACCTTTTATAGACCCCACATTTTTGGCTCTCATACTCTTCCTAATCCTCAGGTACACCAAGCTGAAACCTCTTTCAAAGTCTTCTTTTTTTTTTTTTTTATTACAACTAGGATTACAAGTACCTTTGAGCCAGGCTTTTTTACAAAGGTTCTGCGTCAGAGAACAAATACAATACAAGTTACAGAAATGGGAACAAAACAATAAATGGGTCAGCATATTAGGTTACAATGGTAGATCAATACAATAGCTAGAATAAGTAGAATGTACACATGGGAACACAAGTAACAGAGGGATAAGTAGGAGGGAAGGTGGAAGATGAAGATAAACGTGAGAAGCGAAGTTGGAGAGGGCAGGAATTGCAGCCAAAAGGCATAGTCATCAATTGGGAGCAGGCTGAAACTAGTCAACAAAAGGGAAAGATCATTGAGGGCTCAGAAGAGGCGGGGGGTGAGGGAGAGTCAGGAGTGGTGAAAGAAAGAAGAAATAAAAGTAACATAGAGAAAAGGAGGGGGTGGAGATGTGGTAGATGATAGTTGGAGGGAACAAAAACGAGAGGGCTGAGGAGATTATAGGTAGCATTCACAGGAGCTAGAGTTAGTAAGGTGGAGGTGGAGTTTATGTTTGAATGAGCCAAGGGTGGTAGTGGAGGAGATGTCAGGATTGAGCGCATTTAACCAGCTAGGCGCTCTGAAGGCAAAGGATCTTTGGCCCTGAGAGGTGCGATGGCAGGGAACCTGAAGGAGCTGGTATTCAGAGCCCCTGGTGTTATGTGACTTTAGTCTAGAACTAAGCAGTGCTTGGACTCCCGGCGGAGTGAGGCCCATGGTTACTTTCTTTGCCATAATGCAGGTTTGCTATTTTATGCAATTTGAAAGTTGAAGCCAGCCAGATCAGGCATACAGGTGACATGTATGAGTGAGATGATGAGCACCAGAGATGAGCCTGCAAGCCTTGTTAAGCGATGTTGAAATTTGTCTCAGGGCAGTGGCAGAGGCAGAGCCATAGATTATAAGACCGTAATCAATGATGGAGACCACCGAGCTTTGGATGGCAATCTTCAGTGCTTCTGCAGTAAGGTATTGTCTATGTCGGTAAAGTAGGCCTAGGCGCATATTTGCTGATTTGGCAACATTGTCTACGTGTGCCCCATAGGAGAGATTTGAGTCCAGGGATAACCCTAGGTATCTGAACGACTGCACTTGCTCAAGGGTGTTGCCATTGCTGGTGGAGATAGCTAGCGGGTGAGATCTATGCATGTTTTGAAAGCTGTCAAAGAGCATTACTTTGTTTTTTTTTTATGATTGAAGACAAGCTTATGATGAATAAACCAGTTTTCCACTGTGGCAAAGCCTTGTTGAAGATTGGTCTGCAGGAGCACAGGGTCCTTGTGGGAGGAGAAGATAACAGCATTATCAGCATAGAGGATAATCTGTTCAGTGCAAGATTTCGGGAGCGTGTTAAGAAAAAGGCTGAAGAGTAATGGATCCAGGAAGGATCCCTGAGGGACTCCAGATCGGACCAGTCTGAGGTCCGAGAGTGTCCCAGCAATTTTGACTCATTGAGGTCTGTTTTGCAGATAGCTGTTGAACCATGAGACAGTGTCAGGAGAGAGTTCTAAATGCTGGAGTTGTTGGATCAGCAGACGATGGTGGACTGTGTCGAAGGCCTTGGTAAGATCTGCAAATACTGCCCCAGTTAAGTGACCCATATCTAATGTGCCGTGCAGTGCTCCAGTGAACTCCAGTAATGCAGAAGAGGTGCGATGACCTTTTCTGAAGCCATGTTGTTGTGGGCATAAGAGATTGTGTTTGTCGAGGTAGTCCGTGAGTTGGTTGGATTCCATGCGTTCGAGTGCCTTGGAGAGAGGTGGTAGTATCGAAATCGGTCGATAGTTCACATGGCAGGTGTTATCGCCACTTTTGTGGACTGGAGTAACTGTAGCCGCCTTTCATTTGTCAGGGAACTGACCAGTGCTAAGGGAGAGATTGAAAATGTGTGTTAATGGGACTAGGACCTCATCCATAGTGAGAGTTAGGAGTTTTAGATCCAGTAAGTCTCCACTTAATCTTGACTTTGAAATTGCTTTGGTGATGTGTGTTCGGGCATCGTGCAGGTTAATTTCTTTGAAGTAGAAGGGTGGGTGAGTGGTAGGAGGATCATCGGGGATAGCGTGGGTAGTGTCAAGGAAAAAATCTGGGGGAAGGACACTGCTGAGAACAGTGAATGCATCACTGAAGGTGTTCGCAATGACCAGAGGATCCAAGGTGATGGCCTCATCAACCTTTAGCATGGTTGGGGAGGATTTCGTTTGTTTCCCTGTAACTTCTTTGATATTCTTCCAGAAATCCAATCCCTTTCCCCAGGAGTTTGAGAGAGCTTCTTTGTAGTAGCCATTTTTCAGTAGCCGTATGGATTTAGTGCAGTTATTGCGGGCACATTTGTAGTTCTGTATGTCATGCTGGGTGCCAGACTCTGTAGCCAGGGCCCAAAGGTGGTCCTGAGCCTTTAGCTGGGCAAGTAGCTCTCCAGTTAACCATGGGTTGCAGAGTGCTTTGACTTTTCATTTTTTAAGCGGGGTGTAGGTGTCACAGGTCACGTTGAAGGAGGAGATAAAGAGGTCAAGAACTGTGTTAACATCTATTGAGAGGAAAATGGGAGACCAATCAAACCAACTGAGGTAGGATTTAAGGCGTCTTAGATGACTACGTGGGAGCACTCTGCTAGTGATGACTTTGGGTGGGGGCTTATGGAATTTATTTGACCATTCACATATAATGGGTGAGTGGTTGCTTAGTGAGTCAGGAAGGACAGAGGTGCTGGCGATATGAGAGGGGTGACTAGTAAGGACCCAGTCCAGTAAGGTACTAGTGCCTGTTTTATAGTTCTTTCTGGTGGTGGAGAGAACTATTTGTGAGAGGTTTGCTGATGATATGGCATCCCGAGATATAGCAGAATCTGATGAGAGTCAATTAATATTGAAATCACCTAGTGTAATTGTCTCCATACCTACTGGTTGGGATTTGATGAAGTCTGGAACAGTTGTGAGGCTCTTCCTTTGGTCTTTGGGGGGGGGGGGATGTAGACTGTGATTACTGTGAGGGTTTTGTTGTGTGCTCCTAAAAGTAGCTTAATATGTAAGATCTGAGCAGTGGAGTCATGGAGAGGAGTAGAGATGGGGCAACCTATGAGATAGTCTTTGGTGTAGACTGCACAGCCTCCACCTCTTTTGGACACGCGGTCCAGTCTGTAGATGTTATATCCTGGCAGTGCAATCGCTGAGTCTGAGATTTTTGGTGACAGCCATGTTTCAACAATTGCTAGAATATCAGATCTGTGCTGGATTACAAAGACTTGAATGGCGTCAAGCTTAGTGATCAGGCTACAGATGATAATAGTGACGATGGTCAGGCCCCCAGTAGATTTTGTACAGCCAGCATTGGTGGTAGTAGAAGGGCCTGGGTTAGGGTGCACATCTCCTGAAATCAGAATGAGAAGGAAGAGGATCTTCAGGGCGCACAGACGGAGTTTCTTGCAGGTGAGTTTACGTATTAGTGGTTTGTTATTACTGGTCTGGCGTCGCAGGTGCTTGCCCCAGAGCAACATCATATTTAATGAGGGATATAGGAGTGACCATTGCCTGTATCTGTGGGAGATGTGGTGCAGCCAATTAAAGGTGTCAGATGTGCTTGAGGGAGAGTGGTGCTCACAGTGCAAGGTACCTAGGTGGTGATATTTGGTGTCTAGCTGGTAGATGGGGAGAGGGTGGCAGGCTCCGGGAGGTAGGAAAGGTGAAGTAGTGAGGCGAGGATAGTAAGAGAAAACAGCGAATTGATGGAGGTAGACATGATTAGAGAGAGATTTCAAGTGTGGCTGTGCAAGGCCCAGAATGTGAGAGCAAGTGCTGAAAAGACAGGGGAGGGGGAGGTATAGAGGAGAAAAGAGGGCAGAGTCAGGATGACTGCAACCTAGAAGGGACGAATGGGACAGAGGCAGGGAGGGAACAGAGAGGGGAGAGGTGGAGCTAGGGTCTATTTAAGAAAGACAGGAGGTGGGGGAGGGGGGGTCGGTGAAAATTTAGGCAGCAGACAGATAAGCTCTAGGGGACTGTGCCAAGCAGTTCAAATCTCCAGGAGCTGAAGCCAGTCAGGGAGAGATGGAGTGCTGAATCTGACTAATTTCAGACACCATCTACCAACTGGGTTCACAGCTAGCAAGCTGGACTGGAGCTGCTTTCCTGAAGCGTACCTGGAATCTTGCTCTTGAGGGCAGGCTGGGGTGCACCTTGTGGCTGGCTGCGCTCAGCACCAAACCACTGGTGCAGAAGATGGAATCCCCACAGCGAATCTGTCAACATCCTACATGCCAACGCATCCGGGTGCCCCTTTAACCACTCCCTGACCACCCCAGCCATGACTGGTGTGCTAGCCAACCAAAAATTCCCATCCTCCCCTCTTGTTCCCCTCTCACTGATTCCCGTTGCCACCTGCACAAAAACCTGCTCTCCCTTGGAACCCCCTTCCTCTCCCATTTTGAAATGAACCCCCCTTGCCCCCCAAGTGATCCTTGAAAAGTCTGCCCCCCATCATTTTGTGTGCTTGATCTATCACCCATTGCTCTACAACGTGATACTGGATGCTCCCCTGCACACTTTGAGCATACATGTCAAAATTTAGGCAGCAGACAGATGAGCTCCAGGGGACCGTGCCAAGCAGTTCAAATCTCCAGGAGCTGAAGCCAGTGAGGGAGAGACAGAGTGCTGAATCTGACTATAATTTCAGGCACCATCCACCAACTGGGTTCACAGCTAGCAAGCTGGACTGGAGCTGCTTTCCTGAAGCGTACCTGGAATCTTGCTTTTGAGGGCAGGCTGGGGTGCACCTTGTGGCTGGCTGCGCTCAGCACCAGACCACTGGTGCAGAAGATGGAATCCCCCCAAGGAATCTGTCAACATCCTACATGCCAACGCATCCGGGTGCCCCTTTAACCACTCCCTGACCACCCCAGCCATGACTGGTGTGCTAGCCAACCAAAAATTCCCATCCTCCCCTCTTGTTCCCATCTCACTGATTTCCGATGCCACGTGCACAAAAACCTGCTCTCCCTTGGAACCCCCTTCCTCTCCCAATTTGAAATGAAACCCCCTTGCCCCCCAAATGACCCTTAAAAGGGCTGCCCTCCATCATTTTCTGTGCTTGATCTATCACCCATTGCTCTACAGCGTGATACTGGATGCTGCCCTGCACACTTTGAGCATACATGTCTAAACTTACACTCAGTCCACATGCATGACGCCTTATTGTATCCCCAAGTCTTTACTGGTTGATTGCCTCCCCTTGCCTAAACCCTTCCCTTGGGCCCCCCCCATGCCTGATAATGTCCTCACCCATAGCTCCGTGTGAGTGGAGTCCAACCTCACCAGCAGACAGATGAGCTCCAGGGGACTGTGCCAAGCAGTTCAAATCTCCAGGAGCTGAAGCCAGTCAGGGAGAGACAGAGTGCTGAATCAGCCTATAATTTCAGGCACCATCCACCAACTGGGTTCATGGGTAGCAAGTTGGACTGGAACTGCTTTGCCTCCCCCTTGCCTAAAACCCTCTCCTGGGCCTCCCATGCCTCCCCCTTGCCTAAACCCCGCCCCTGGACCCCCCCATGCCTGATAATATCCTCACCCATGGCTCCACGTGAGTGAAGTCCAACCTCACCAGCAGAAAGATGGGCTCCAGGGGACTGTGCCAAGCAGTTCAAATCTCCAGGAGCTGAAGCCAGTCTGGGAGAGACGGAGTGCTGAATCTGCCTATAATCTCAGGCACCATCCACCAACTGGGTTCACAGCTAGCAAGCTGGACTGGAGCTGCTTTCCTGAAGCATACCTGGAATCTTGCTCTTCAGGGCAGGCTGGGGTGCACCCTGTTGCTGGCTATGCTCAGCACCAGACCACTGGTGCAGAAGATGGCGTCCCCCTCAGGGAATCTATCAACATCCTACCTGCCAACGCATCTGGGTACCACTTTAACCACTCCCTGACCAGCCCAGCCTTGACTGGTGTGCTAGCCAATGAAAAACTCCCATCCTCCCTCTTGTTCCCCTCTCACTGATTCCCGTTGCCACCTGCACAAAAACCTGCTCTGCCTTGGAACCCCCTTCCTTTCTCATTTTGAAATGAACCCCCCCTTGCCCCTCAAATGACCATTGAAAGGGCTGCCCTCCATCATTTTCTGTGCTTGATCTATCGCCCATTGCTCTACAATGTGATACTGGATGCTGCCCTGCACACTAAGCATACATGTCTAAACTTACAATTGGTCTATGTGCATGACGCCT
This sequence comes from Neoceratodus forsteri, assembly GCA_016271365.2. NCBI lineage: Eukaryota > Metazoa > Chordata > Ceratodontiformes > Ceratodontidae > Neoceratodus > Neoceratodus forsteri. Next base: position 659,685,889 of record CM057456.1, on the reverse strand, counting down.
TATTGTATTCACAAGTCTTTACTGGTTGATTGCCTCCCCCTTGCCTAAACCCCTCCCCCGGCCCCCCATGCCTGATAATGTCCTCACCCATAGCTCCGCATGAGTGGAGTCCAACCTCACCAGCAGACAGATGAGCTCCATGGGACTGTGCCAAGCAGTTCAAATCTCCAGGAACTGAAACCAGTCAGGGAGAGACGGAATGCTGAATCTGCCTATAATTTCAGGCACTATCCACCAACTGGGTTCATGGGTAGCAAGCCGGACTGGAGCTGCTTTGCCTCCTCCTTGCCTAAAACCCTCTCTTTGGCCCCCCATGCCTCCCCCTTGCCTAAACCCCTCCCCTGAGCCCCCCCATGCCTGATAATGTCCTCACCCATAGCTCCGCGTGAGTGGAGTCCCACCACAGGTCTCCCCTGGCTGCCATCCTCTGCCCGAAAGCTTTGTCGTATTTCAACCAGCCAAAACCTAACGTTGCCTTATATGCATCCTTTACAATAGCTGAGCAAGTAAGTAGCAGAATGGCTAACTACGTCTTTTTTTCCAGCAGGATGGTGCTGAATGTGGTGAAACCCACTTACCATGTATCTGTATTCTTTCCTTTGTATGTGGTTTCTTCTACCTTTTTGCCCACTATCACTAAGGCCACTGCCATCTCAGATTTTCCCCACCATTTCTTTCTGTTCACACCTCTTTGCCGTCTCCTTGTCTACCAATGAAAACATTTCCACATACTCCCCTTCCATATCTTTTCCTTAATGGCTTGGGATACATGGTCCCCCAACGTCATGCCTGGTACTCCATCGTTGCCCATGCTGATATTCTTGCTACCTCCCCTACCTCCGTTGCTCCTTTTAGCTCCTTGAATGCCTTCTCCATCTTTTTCAGACCCTTGTCTCCCATATCACCTAGCATGCCTGCCAAGTACTCCATCAAATCACCTTCTGGGCACTGCTCATCCCTTTCCTTACCATTCCTCCCTTCCTCATCCTCCTGTTCCACAACCGACTCTTGTTTTGTCACTTCTTGTGGAGGCTTCATTCCTGATGGAATCTTCCCGGATCCACCTGCCGGTGTTTTCCTCTTCCCCGTGGCTTCCTCCACCTCCTTCCACTTTGCCGCTTCTTGCAGTTCGTTCACCTTATCCATCAGCCCTTTTGCCAGTGCCTTTTTAGCCCTTGCCTGTGCTGCCTCTTCCTCCGCCTCCTTCTTCTTCGCCATCTCCAGCATCTCATTCACCTTCAGCATAATCTCCGCCGCCTGCTCCATCATCTTTGCGCTTATAAGCTTTCTGTTGGCTGCCATCCTGTTGATAAATAACTTGTGGGAAGAACAGAAAGACAGCCTGGTTAACCTCTTTTTTTTTTTTTTTACACCACCTAAATTGCTCCATCACTGATAACAGCCTTTTGCCCATGAATCTTGCCATAATTAACTTACGCTCTTGTGCTTTCTGGAATGCCAACTCCCCGCCCAGGTCTTCGTCCAATCTAGGTCATCCTGTCCCATTTTGGCATATGATTAAACATTTATATTTTTTTTTTTTTATTCCCTTCCAGTTCCTCGTGCGCCTGATCCTCAAGTGCAATCCTCCTTTTGGTTGCTTGCCATCCATCTTGTCTCCATAGCATGGAGCATAGACAGAGTCCCTTCTTTTCCCATATTGCTTGGCTTCTTATAACAGTAACACAGCTTCATCCACAATTATCAGAATCCACAGCTGTATCAGTGGTGCAATCCCCCGTTAGGTACTCCGCATATCCCCCACAATGTGCCCGGTGTACAAATTAAAAAGGGTATTACCTCTATGTAGGTGAATCAGTTGTTCCATGTTCCTCAAAATGCCCTGTGCCAGGCCTTGCTCAAATCCAGGAGTCTGGAGAATGCACAGCTATAGGGGAAACAGCGCTCTCTAATTCCTATTTTTATAAGAAGAGGGGCTGTCACTCTCAGATTGCAGGAGGGGCTTAAAGGTTCATTAAAGCTCACTGTCTATTCTCAGAGTATTTTAAAGTCCACAAAGTCTTTTTATGATGTTAAATGAAGATTTATTATACAACTACTTAACCTGTTTATGTTGAGTGGTCACCCTGAGCTATTTTGATAATGTAGAGCTAGAAAAATATATGTATAGAGTAAGGGCCTGGTCAGGTGACCCAGCTAGGGACTATATATACACCTCTTGGAGGTGAGGTTAGTCCGATTAGCCTTGGAAGTGAGACAGGGAGGTTTACAGTAAGGGAGACTGTGAGAGTGAAGTAAAGTAAATACAGAAGTAAGTAGACCCTAGCTATTCTGCAGTCTTTGACTGTATATTGGAAACTGCAAGAAACTGAGGGAAAAAGTGGTCATTGACATTGCATCTTACTTTTCTTTATTTTTGATTATTTTTGGTTTTCTGGTTTCTGTAAATAAATGTCACATTCCTGTGTGTTTTTAATCTTGAAATGTTGCCTCGTCTGAATTATTTCCCACCCTCTGTGACTCCTGGCCTAGAACACATTTTAAGCCAAAAACTACCAAAATAGCACTGCCTGCGTTCCCCGTACATGCACCCTGCAGACAGGTGCAACTGCGTATGCATGGACTCGACATAACCCCGAGACATGCTACTCCTGGCATGTTAGTGGCCTAGCTGGGGCCCTACTCCTGCAAGACAGCTGTGTCATAAACACCAAGAACAAACAGCCAGCCAAATACCTGGAAAACGCATCTGGTTCCCTGACTGCTGCGATGCTTAACCCTGGATCCACAAAACAGACTGATTACTCTGGTAAGGTACAGCTTGATTTCCATTTATGCAACTGCTGATCCCTTTTTTGTATCTCCCTTGGACCAACAACTTGGGATGGCATGTGAAGCCTGCTTGCGTTGGCTGGCTCCCACACATTCCAGCATCCTGTTCCCCCTGCTGCACACACCTGTACCTCCGTGAACTATGGCCCCCTCAGGGCCGACCCGCTCCTACCTCCCCAGCTGCCACCCGTTGTGCTACCTGCCTGTAATTTGTGGGGCCTCCGCTACGCCCATTCGAAATACCTGAGCACAACTTCAGACCTCTCACCTGCAGTGCCTGCCGACCAACAAACTACCCTACTGAGATTACCAAATTCTGGAGCCCGCTTATGCTGGCTAACTCACAACATCCCAGCATACGGTACAGGAATTTTGGCCCACTTCGGGGCCAACCAGCTTGTTCTCTTCCTGGCTGCCACCCGACACACTGCCCCTGTAATTGTCAGGCCTCTGCTACGCCAAGATCAACATACCCATACCCAGATAACAGGCCTCCCCAAGCGGCCCACCAGCCCCGCAAACACCAATACAGCAACGATCAGAGCCACAGGTACTGAAACCCTCTTTAATGAAGTTTCTTATTCCTTTAAGCTATACGCTGCTGTTCATCTTTTATTTTGCAACAGTATTTTAACTCTGTATTGTTTTAACTCTTACCATGCTGGCCCCTCGGACCCCTCTTGGCCAGACGACACGAGGCCTACACACTTTACATAGCCCATTTTGTTTCTTTTTTTTTTTTCCACTTCCTATCCTGTGTTCCCACCAATTAAGACCTGCTCTTTCCACACCGATTTTAACATCTTACCAAGATAACTCGCACTCCCCCATTTTCGTCTCTAGGCCCGCTCATCACCATCCAACTACCTATCTTACCTGCCATAATCCTCCAAACCTTGCCAGTCGAATGTGCTGAGCTCCTGCAGAATCAGATCTCAGCAAAGAAAGGGTGACTTTCAGCTGTCCCAGCCCTCTTATACCCCTTGAGCCCCCCAGCTCCTCCCCCACCCAATCCTCTGCTTCTGCTCCTACCTTGTTATTTTACTCACAGGTGACCTCATAATCCCAACCCCCTCCTCCCCTCCTATACCTGTGCCTGTCTACCCCCCCAATCCAGTCCTACCCACTACACCCTTCCCAGAGGAATCTCCCTGACGATTTAGGTTGTCCTTTAAGGGCAACCACATTTGCCAGGTCAGCTGGGGAGTCCATTCTTGTCACCGGCACCAATCAAAAGCCCCTCTCACTGGCAGTCAGGAGATCATCAATGCTGCCAGTAGAGGTTGGTATTTTCTGTCATCCTGCACCCCCTCCCAAAGCTACTCTGCGTCTAAGTCCTTTAAACTACCGGAAGTCAAGAGCCCATCTACCGCCATCACTGATTTGTGTTCCTACTCCCCCCACCCCCCAAAAAAAGTAATTCTGCGTGGTAAAAATTACCAGCAGTAAAGAGCTCATCCAAACTGCTGGTGGTCTCTTCCTTCCTCCCCACCTGAACCTGCTCCCCCATGCCCAACCCGTAAGCATAATAACCTCACCAAGCTCTGGCACCCCCTCAGTAATCAGCCAAAAAAGGTAACACAGCTCCCTAAGTGGGTGACTGGCATAGCCCTTCTCAGTTTCTTTCATTATACAGTTCCTGACTTATGTAGAGGAAGGGTAGCGCCGGTTGCCCACTGAGGGACCCACTTTACCTTTTAGGGGTGGTGACTGGGGAGAGAAGAGTGGATGCTAGAGGGTGGTAGGATTGAGGATGTCATTTATTTTTACCGAGTTGGGGGAAGGATGGGAGTTACATTTTTTTCTCATTAAGCTTTTTCATATTCCTGGTTCTGCTGATGGCACTCCACTAGCCCCATCACCAACCTTTTCACAGACTTACCGGTTATCCACCGCTTATACAGGACAATATTGTTGTGGGTGGCCTGCCATGTCAGCCGTGTGAGAGCCTCAAGAGGGTTACCGGCATGGCCAAACCAGGCGGTTTCCTCCAGCCTCCTGATTTTTCTTCTCAGGGTGCTGGCGTGCAATTGCACACATGCTTGCCTTGCATCCCACGTCAACCCTACCCCCTTTTGTGCTCATAGGTGGTCTCCACAAGATGGCAGGCAAGCTGTGGGAGCAGTAAGCCCCCTCCTCAAGAAAGGAGAGCAGCAAGTTAGCCAAACTTTATTTGTTAGCGCCCTTTCCTTGAGGCTCAGGGTGCTGTACAGAATGAAGACAGCATAACATTAAAAGCAGTATACATAACCACTTACATCTGATAAAACAAACATAAAAACATAGTCCATGTGATGTAGAGTAGTCAAGTAATCAGCAGACGATGCAGGTGGTCTCATTTACTAAGCTCCAAAAGTACTGTCCAAAAGGCGGTACTAGGGACACTCAATCATTCCTACCCCGGCTGGCCCTTGATGGTCTGTCAGTGTTGGAAGCAATAGCACTACCACTGAGCCAATGGACTAGCACCTAGTTACATTTTTTTAAAGGTTTTTTTTACTTGAAATTGATTGCTATTTTTACAGATGTACAGCACATTCATATATCAATCAGTGCTTACAGTGGAACTCACAGTAGTTGGAAGACAGTAAATGACAGTTCTACAGTGTATAGAAATGTCTAGCGGTATGCTGGTCATCATTCTCCCCTTACTACTTGTAGTTCCACTGTATCAGACATACATATCTACCATCAAGCTCGGTAGTGCCTCGCAGGAGCCATTCAACAAACGGTAACATATTATCTATTAAGGATGTCATCACAGCCTCCATGCCCGTCTACATAAGGAACTTGCCTTTTCCGATCTCTCCTCGGGGATCACATCCTCTCTGTAGAACATGATATGCAACAGCCTATGCATTCCATTTGTTTTTACATCTTTGGAAATGCATTCTGTAATTTAGCTATTCATTTTTCCATCTGGTAAATATCTAAGATGATGTTTTCCCACTGTGCTGTGGATGGTGGGACCTGTAAATATAAATGGGAATTTTTTTGTGTGCTGCTGTCAGCAAAATATTTAACAGATAAATATGAATTTTATTTTTTAATATGGGGAAGGTAAAGTAGCAGCAGCACTGCTTAAGGGTGCAGTTTCCTATAGCCCTGAATTTAGAGTTAACATCTTTTTCCACTTGTGACCAAACAGGGAGCAGGACCTGGCAAGACCAAAATACGTGAGTATGGGTTGCTACCACCTGACCACATTCTCTTCAGCATTCTAACGTATTCTGTGGCTTGAATTTAGCTGTAATATTGGGGGGGGGGGGCCTAAAATATTGAACTGCAGTGTTCCAACTGTACCAGCACCATGTATAGGCGCCAGTTAATTTGTGTTGTGTATACCTGACCCTAGAGCAGTCCTGATCAGTAAGTTCAATGGACAATTCAGCCTCACAATGGTTGACAAGGTTCAAAAAAGGCTTAAAGAGCAGAAGAGGCTGATCACCTATTATTAGCTCCTATATTTTATGAATAATAATCTAGTACACCACCCTCCCTGACAAATGTGTCTATGTTATTTCTGAGTGGAACTTTGTTTCTACTAACGAGGATATATTCTGGGAGGTTATTACACATGTTCAGTAAAATAACATTTTCTCTTATTTGTTCGGAACCTTGTTTGATTAATTTGCAATGGATGTCTCCTCGTGTTTGTTTTACTATCTTCATAAGTCTAGCTCATTTAATAAATATGCGTCCTGTACTGTATCATACATTTATTTATTTATTTGCTTTTGTTAACTGGGTAAGCACACTAGACAGCCAAGTGCCTCTTTTTCCCCAGTTTTCTAAGGTCTATAGATTTAGATTATGTAATATTTCTATGTATGACATATCTTTATGTCCCACCATGGTTTTAGTAACTTTCCACTGTACTTTTTCAATACTGGTTATGTTGGTTTTCTCATATGTGCACCATATTTGGCTACCATACTCCAGTAGTAGTCTTACATACGAGTGATACAGAGGCACAATTACTTCAGCTTTTCTACTGGATATGTTTCTTTTCATAGCACCCACCACCCTATTAACCATAGATATTGCTACTGTACAATGATTATTAGGGTTAAATGCACTGTTAAAAGTAATTCCTAGGTAATTTTTGGTCCCTATAACTTTGAGAACATTGTTACATAATACATACTGGTGGGATATTGACTTCTTACCCAAATGAATAAAACCGTACTTATCGAAGTTGAAACGCATGTCCCATTTGTATGCCCATTTAGTTATTTCATCTACGTCTGTTTGAATACTGTTTATATTATCCTATGTGTCACTTGGACCACCAAGTTTGGTGTCATCAATGTATTTTATAAACCAGTTTGTGACATTTGTATTTATGTCTGCAATGAAAATCTTATTATATTTGCTGGTATCTGTATTTACCACTGTCGGTTATTCAGAGCATGATGGCATGTTGATATGAAATGAGCTGGCATGAGTCCTTTAACTACTCCTAATGAGTGTGAAAATCTTACAGTCCACTAATTGCCCAAGCTTTTTCCTAGATAGGGTGTAGCTGTAAGAATCTATAACAATAATTTCTCTCTAATCCAGATTCCCTCTGTAACTGTTTGAATGGTGTGAAAATACCATCATCATAAAACTGAAAGATAAGCACTAGATCTAACTGTACCCATCTGGCATATCTATGATCCAGTCATGCTGGTACAGTAAATATGTCAGATCATAGTCAGGGATATGCTGCCACTGTGCCCCCTTTTTATTAACCTTGTGGTTCAGCACGTTCTGCAGCACAGTACATGTCAGGGGTTTGAGCATGGTAGGTCCACATTTTGAAATAGTACTTTATCTACATCTACGAGGTTACACTGGGCTTCAGTCTCCACCCAGCGAGCATTGTATGATTGTTTCCCATGGCAAAACATGTTATAGCTGAGAAGCTGTGAGTATAACTGCAAATTTGGTAAAGCTAGGGCCTCCCTGTGAAGGGGTTGTGGGATAACAGAAAGACCAGATGCAGAATTTCAGGTTCAACACACAATCTCCGTGTGATGTTTATTTAAAATACAGTAGATAACCTTCAGCAATGACAAAGCCCTTCTTCAATATATCAGTTTGCAGCAACAGACTATGCATGTCCTTCCTCTGCATTTAATCAGCACCTAAGGACCCACTGATCTAACTTTTCAGTTGAGATTCAGCTTCCACTATGTGGGCCTTGTTTCCTTGGGTGATGGGGGCTCAAATAAAACAAAAAAACAAAACAAGCTAAAGACAGAAAACCTCAGTGCAAAAGCCCTGAAGCAAGGGTTACCCCAAAGGGCATTGGCAATAAAGCCAAGTTTCAAAGAAACACAACATATCACATACCCAAATAATGCAAAGTATCATGGGATGTATATGCAAATCACCATGAAATGTCAGTTTGGCTCAGTTTATAGCAGGAATGCATGGTACCAAGAGGGCTCTCAAACAATCTGCAATTTACATGCATTTAACAACACAACAGGGTTTTTCTGAAATCTCTGCCCTGGTAACTTAATTTCTATAATACAGTCACCTAGTACTTTTTACCTTCATCAAAAACACCTAGTGCCAAGGTATTTTCAACATTTACAGGTTTCATACACATAAGTTATATACATCAAGGTATTTTACGACATAGTGCCATTGCATACTAAATCCAACAATGAGGAACACAGCCAGTCTAGGGGATTGGAGGAGAGTTGCGTCAGAGTACTCTTGTTCATCCCATTTGACCAAATTGCTGGAGTTTGCATGATCGCTGGAGTTTGTATGATGGTGGAGCAAATCGGAGATGTCTGACTGCTGCCAGTGTTGGAGCTGACTTTTTCTGTTGGTTGTTTTCTGTCTGGAGTCCTGCTGTATCGTTACATAAAAGCCCCACCAGTGTGCTGAGTTAGCCGGGATTAAGAGACTGGATTTTGGTACCTGAAGATTACTTCAGCCATTGGCCCTGGTTTTGTGTTACGGTGTGGTGAAGGAAGGAAGGAAGGAAGGAAAAGGGAAGGAGGAGGAGAGGTTCAGCCAGCCCGGCCAGCCTAGTGGTGGGTGCAAGGGGGTAGCTGTTTTCCCCTGGAGGGTTGGTGCTCACAGGGCTTCCAAGGGCTGTGGGGGTTGTCTGGCTGAGACTGAGCTTTCCCCGGTGATCCAGGTGGAGGGGCAGTTGCTTATATCAGGACCTGCACTGGGTTGGTTTGGGTTTTGGCCCTATTTGAACCAGAAGGACTTTCATCTACACCACCTTCACAAATTTGACTAACTCGAACTGTGGCTGACCGGTTTGAAGTCTCATCTGGCTTCTATTTTACATTTGTTAAAACGGTCTATCCAAGTTTAGGAGTCTCTTTTAACTATTTGGGGAATTAGTGAGAGGGCCTCTTTTTTTTGGAGAACTCGCTCTGTATGATTGGGATCCACCTATGGAAAAGGTTTATCCCATTGGACTAACTTTAATGAATTGGAAGTGGTGAGAGTCCTCCTCTTCATCTGCAACTTTTCCTGAGAACTGTGTTATTGGCTAACTTGCCTTTCTGTGACTAATTTTAATGAATAGGAGGTGTGAGAGCCCTCCTTTTCACTTATAAATCATTTTTGGGAACTGTGTTACTGGCTAACTTGCCTTTCTGTGATTTTAACTTTAGTATCAAAATTGAACCTTATTTTAATTTGCCATTTCATTGGGTCTTTAGTGATATAATATTAACATTATGGGTACAGTATTGTGTTAATATAAATTGTAGAGACCAAAAAGGAAAATAGTAATGCACAGCTTTTATGTAGTAGAAATTTTAATGTTTTTTTATGAAATTGAGTAGTGAAAGTGCCCTGTTTTCATAAAGACTGTTTGAAGTAATATATATTGTACACCAACTGAAGTGAGAGTTTGGTTGAGGGGGCACTCTTTTCTGGGGAGGTGAGAGCTCCCAGAAGCTACTGTTGGTGTTTGTGCGTGTTTTGGGTGTGTGAAGATGTGTTGGGGAGCTGCTCGGACGGTCAGGCATTATTCCCCTTCCCGGCTTAAGGACCTCTGCCCTTTTAGATGTCCCTCACTATTCCCGGAGGTATATAGATGGTGTAGGGTTCTGGGGATTGTGAGGAGGAGGAGGAAGAGGAGGGCGGTGGCAGGGCCTGGAGGGGGAATGGAAAGGAGTGGATGGATTGGGATAGGGGGGACGAGAAGACGCCCTGGGGTGAAAAGCGTTCAGGAGAGGGGTCCTCCCTGCCTGATTCCCATGCCCAAGGGCTCTGCCTGTGGCAGGCAGGTGGCTCGGTCTTCACCGGCAACTTATCCTACTTGGACGGTGTTATGTAATGCCAGATCCAATAAAAACAAGACTGCTATAATAGCTGATCTTGTAGGATTATTGGACCTGGCATGCATCACCGAGACCAGGCTGGATGATAATGCTGGCCCTGATTTGGCTTCAGCTGTCCCAGCCGGGTACTTGGTGATACACCATCCGAGGTTGGATCGTAGGGGTTGGGGAGTGGCAATCTGTTTTAGGATGGAACTGAACCTGATGGGGGTACCAGTAGGAATTACTAACTCCTTTGAATGTATCCTGGGTGAGGGTGTAGGATGCAGGATTCTTCTCATTTACCGTCCACCAGGTAATGGGAATGTTTTTCTGCGGGAAGTCGCAGACTTCACTGTCGACATGACATTGGGATCCTCCAGATGGCTGATCCTGGGGGATTTCAATGCCTGGGTCGACAATGAACTCTCGCAGTTTGGTTATGACTTCCTCCAGCTGATGAATTCCCTGGGCTTCACACATCTTATTTCCTCCTTGACGATATAGATGGTCATTCATTGGACTTGGTATTCCTCCTGGGGATGGAGATATCTGACTTGGTGGTGGAGCCAGTCGAATGGTCTGACCATCACACCATTGGGTTCAGCTTCTTGGCCCCCCTGGTAGGTCGACCTCTATGGAAATGGTGAAGTACTGCCCATTGAGGGGTGTTACTCCAGAGGGCCTGATGACGGTACTGGATCTATCAAGCTTGCCGAGTGAATGCATGGATCCAGGGGACCTGGTTCTTGCCTATAACGAGGCAGTAGAAGGGGCCCTGGATTCCATTGCTCCTGTTCATGTTTGACCCCTCACCCTTTGCCCCAAGTCTCCCTAGTTTGATGAGACTGTGAAGGAGCTGAGGAGAGTGGGAAGAAGGCTTGAGAGATGCTAGCGGAAATTGGGTCTGGAGTGTGACAGGCTTAGTTTGATGGACCATTATCGAGTCTATCAATCAGCAATTACCCGTAAGAAGGCAGAATTCCTGTCCAGGGAAATTGTTGCTGCGCAGAATCGACCAGCCCAGCTCTTTCGGACCATGGACAGATTATGCAGTCCAATCTGTCTTCAGCCCGAGACTGCCTTTTCACAGGAACAGTGTGAGGAGTTTGCTCGATTCTTCATGGATAAGGTTGCCACAATCAGGTCCGGTCTCCTCCTAACTCTCTCAAACAGGAGTTGTAGTGGTCGGCAGGAGATGTCGGACACCCAGTTTATGTGGTCTGACTTCGACCGGCCCACAATCAATGACATAGTGATGATCGTCCAGTCGCAGTGACCGACCAACTGTAGTTTGGATCCGGGCCCCACTCGCCTTTTAGTAGGATGTGTGGATAAAATCGGCCCGGTCCTCACTAAGATAGTCTGGTTGTCATTGGAGAAGGGGATCTTTCCTGATCCCTTGAAGGAAGCCGTGATTCAGCCCCTTCTTAAAAAGCCCTCCTTAGTCCTGGACTGTCTAGCTAACTACAGGCCTGTCTCTAACCTGCCTTTTGTAGGTAAAGTTATTGAGAAGGTGGTTGCGCAGCAGCTGGACAGTCATTTGACCAGCCACAATGTCTATGATTCTCTCCAGTCTGGATTTAGGAAGAGACATAGTACCGAGACGGCCCTTGTTCGGGTACTAAATGACCTCCTAATAGCAAGAGATTGAAAGACCCGTTCCATCTTGGTCCTTTTTGATCTCTCTGTGGCATTTGATACCGTTGACCATGGAGTGCTGTTGGGGCACCTGCGGTTTATCTGTGGACTTTTGGGAATGGTCCTCAGTTGGTTTCGATCATTCCTTCAGGGTAGGACTCAGAAGGTTGTGTCTGGGATTTCTTCCTCGGCATCATTCCCCCTATCCTCTGGGGTGCCGCAAGGCTCCATCTTGGCACCCATATTGTTTGCGGTATATATGCTGCCATTGGGAGTGATTATTAGGTGGTACGGCTTGAGTTTTCACTGCTATGCAGATGATATTCAGCTGTACATGTCCTGTGTGCCCGACCAGGGTGATGTTGTATCGGTCTTTAACAACTGTCTCACCGAGATCCAAGACTGGATGACTGAGAGCTGGTTGCGGTTAAACCCTGATAAAACTGAGGTGTTGGTTGTGGATGCAGGTTGTCGGGGGCGGGTTTGCCGATGGGGTCACCTTCCGGTCTTTGGCTTGGAGGGACCCAGTTAGCTACCTCAGACCGGGTGCAGAACCTGGGCATTATATTTGATGAATGCCTGAGTCTTAAACATCAGGTGTCGGCTGTTGTCAAAACCTCTTTTTATCATCTGAGGAACATAGCCCGGGTGAAGCATCTGGTTCCTGCTGACGACCTTCCAACATTGGTCCACGCCTTCGTTACCTCTCGCCTGGACTACTGCAACGCCCTGTACTTAGGGCTACCGGGATGGATATTCGCCACTTGCAGTTAGTGCAGAACGTGGCGGCCAGGCTTTTGACTGGTACGTCTAGGACCAGTCATATAACGCCTGTCCTCCATGGACTGCACTGGCTGCCTGTACAGTGGCAGATTACCTTCAAGGTCGGTTTGCTGACCTATAAGGTCCTACACGATCAGGGACCTAGCTATCTGCAAGATCTTCTGCGTCCCTACTGTCCCTCCCATCCACTCCGATCCACCGATGAGGGATTGCTTGAGATTCCCAGGGTATATTTAAAGACATCAGGGGCCAGATCATTTAGTTTTATGGCCCCAACCCTGTGGCATTCTCTACCTCATTGGGTGCGAAATTGCCTGACTGTCCAAAGTTTTAAATTAGCTTTAAAAACACATTTATTTAGTTTGGCCTATTCTGACTTCTAAGTATATTTTAATGATTAGTTTTAGGCTGTTGTTTTAACTTATGTATTTGTTTTATCTATTGTAAAAGCACCTTGGCTTTGGAAAGGTGCTTTAAAAAAAATAAAGCTGATTGATTGTTTTACATTAGCTCAGAGGTCACAACAATAACCTCCCTGTATGAGGACCTGAAAGGGAAAAGGAATATTAAAGAGGACACTATAGCATAGTCAAGGAAGGGGGTGCCCATAGATGGCCAACCTTATGGACTAGAAATTGTAAAGGATAGATTAGGCTAAGAAATAGAAGAACTGCTGCAACAGATTTAAGAAAAGGTCAGTCTTCGAGAGTGACAGGAGCTCCCTGTCACATATCCCCACCTTAAGAGGGAAGCAGTTATTGCAGACAGCTTACCACCTTCCTGTCCCAGGAAAGGATGGAGCTTCCACCCATCCATCCATCTTCAGAAGCTCTGTCTCATGGTCCCTATTAACAATAAGCATTCCATCATAAACATAGCGGATACCATCATTCTTTAACCGGAGGCATTAACACATTTCTCAACAAAGACTGATGGTACCTTCCCTGCATTATCTCCTTTTAGGGAAAGTACGTCATATTTCATTGACATCAATTCCTGCACCATATCTAGACATGAAATCAGCATTTACATGTTTTGTCCCTGCCCTGTGGGACACAGTAAATCGATAAGGCTGAAGAGCTAAGAACCACTGCATTATATGGGGATTTTTTTCTTTCATTTGGTGCAACCAGCAGAGGGAGTTGTGATCAGTTACAATCTTAAATTCAGCCCCCACAAGTAATATTTCAGAGACTCAATAGCCCACTTTATAACTAAGCATTCTTTCTCTATGGCAGCATATCTTCTCTCCCTCTCATGAAGCTTCCTGCTGATATACATAATCGGATGTTCTTCCCCATCTATTTTCTGAGATAAGACTGCCCCAATACCATTCTCTGATGCATCGGTTTGAACCACAAACACTTGGTTAAAGTCAGGGCTTTTCACTATAGGAGCTGTACATAGAATGGCATTGATATTCCTAAATGCCTCATCACAAATAGGGGTCCACTGAACCTTATTTGGGCACCTCTTGTTAGTGAGATCAAAGGACTAGCAATGACTGAGAAATTAGGAATAAATCTCCAGTAATAACCAGCCAAGCCTAGGAAAGATCTCACATGCTTTTTTGTGGTAGGTATTGCACTGTTTGCTGCTGCTGTAACCTTCTCTACCTCAGGTTTCACTTGTCCGTTGCCTAAAATGAACCCTAGGTATCGTATCTCGGTCTTTGCTAGGGCACATTTAGCAGGGTTAATGGTACTCCTGATTCCTCTATTGCTTGCAATATCTGGGACAAGTGTCTAACAAGGGTTTTCCAGTCAGGACTGAATATGACCACATTGTTCAAATAAGCTGCACAGTACTCAGTGTGTGGTCTTATTACGTGGTCCATAAAATGCTGAAAAGTGGCTGGAGCCCCATGTAATGGCATTGTGACAAACTGGTGTAAACCAATAGGGGTACTAAATGTGGTTCTATCTTGTGAATCAGTGACAAGGGGATTTGCCAATATCCCTTAATAAGGTCAAGGGTGGAGATATACTGCGCATTGCCTAGCCTGTCAATGATGTAATCTATTCGGGGCATTGGGTAGCCATCGAATAGTGCCACATAGTTAAGCTTCATAAAATCTAGGCATAGACGTAGCCCACCCTCTTTCTTGTCCACTATGACCATGGGTGAAGACCATGCACTCTTTGAAGGCACAATTTTGCCTAACTGCTCCATTTTTTTGACTTCCTGAACCACCTCATCCCTTAGCCTCATCGGCAATCTGTAGGACTTTTGGTGTATGGGCTTGTCTTGTGTGGCAGTTATGGTGTGCATAATTCCTTTGGCCCTTCCCGGGACATTTGTGAATACGGGCTCAAATTCTTGCAATACCCTGTGCACATCTTTTTGTTGCGGAGGCTCCTATTCAGGGTTTATCTGGATCTCCCCCAACTGTCCTGACTGCTCTAGCCTTTTATAGGCAACCTCCAACTCTGACTCCCTAACTTCAGGATGGATATAAAGAAAAGGTTTAGGATTCTCACACCATTTCCTAAGGAGGTTCACATGGTAAATTTTCTGGGCAGATGTTCTTCCGGGCAGCTAAGCTCATAGTTCACTGCTCCTGTTTGCCTCAAAATGGTGAAGGGGCCCTGCCATTTCATGAGTAGTTTGTTCTCTGTGGAGGGAAGGAGTAACAGCACTTTGACCCCTGACTGAAATGTTTTAGTCTTGAAACCCTGGTTGTATCTTTCTTTCTGCAAGTCTTGCTTCTGTTCTAAGCTCTGGTGTGCTAAGTTGATATACCTCACCATGCATCTGTGTAACTGAGTCATGTACTCTACGACATTAAGATGTCCCACCTCCTTCCCTTCTTCCCAGTGTTCTTTAACAACATCCAGTGATCCCCTTGAGTTCCTCCCGTATAATAATGAAACAGGAGAGAAACTAGTGGATGCCTGAGGGATTTCTTTGTAAACGAAAAGTAAATAGGGGAGGTACCTATCCCAATCTTTGCCTTCTTCTTTTACATACTTCCTCAACATTCTCTTTAATGTCATAATAAACCTCTCTACAAGGCCATCAGTCTGTGGGTGGTATGGGGAAGTATGCACTGCTACAACGCCCTGCAGACATCACAATTCTTTTAGCAGGTGTGCATTAAAATTACTCCCCTGATCAATAAATATTTCCTCAGGGATTCCCATATGGCTAAATACCTTTGCTAGCTCCTCTGCTATCCTTGGGGTGGTGACAGTTCTCATGGGGATAGCTTCTGGGTAGTGGGTAGCACAATCACATATGACCAGTACAAATCTGTTACCCTTGTAGCTCTTTTCCAGGGGGCCCACTACATCCATGGCTATCCTGTCAAAGGGGTTAGTCACAGTGGGGATGGAATGTAGTGGTACTCTATCCCTTTTTCCTGCCTGAGCTACCTTCTGATACTCAGCACATGCTTTACAATACTCAGCTATGTTCTCGTGGATAGAGGGTCAATAAAACCTGGGTAACATCCTATTCAGGGTGCTGTCTCTGTCTGCACAGCCTGCTAAAGGGATGTCATGTGTCAGATACATGATTTGGGAGCAGAATTTTTTTCTGGAACCATTAGTTGGTCTACTACCTCTCCAGTTCTGGGGTTAGTGTATTCTCTATACTGCATTTCATTTTACAACAAACTGAGGGGCACCTTTTTCCACTCCCTTCCCCACCTGTGAAAAAAGGGTTAAGTGAAGGGTCTTTTTGCTCATGTTGCATATCACTTTAATAGTATGTCCCAAGTCTGGCTGTACACCAGCATGAGTATTAATCCAGTCCTTCTTTAGCTTCCTCTTCTCTGCTTTAGTTTTACGGTCCTTGCCAGGATCCTCAAAAACATCATCATCAAATGGGAACACAGCTGTTAAATGTCCCTGCTTCACTTGAGCTCTGGTGGTTACAGCAACTACAGCAGAGTCCTGGGTGGCATGACGATGTATAAATGAAGCAAAGTCTGGGTGGTCACGCCCGATAACAACTGGCACAGGTAGGTGAGGTACCAATCCTATTTCTACCTCATGTGTCTTTTCTTGAACAATCATTTGTATGGTGGCTGTAGGGTGGCAATGGGCATTACCGTGCACACAGATGACTGCTATATTCAGTCCTTTATTATTCCCAGTAACCAGATCTGCTCGCACAAGAGTCTGGCGGCTCCCTTACTCAATCAGTCCCATCATCTGCTGTGATCCAGTCTGCACAGTAGCCATAAAGTGACTCCAGTTCGCTAAGGCTACTTGAGCTGTCTCTTTATATTAGGACAGTTGCTTACATAATGTCCCTTCTTTTGGCACCCATGGCATACAATCTCTGCTACTGTAATTCACCCCCTCTCTCTGTTCTCCAGTCTTGTTTCACTGGGGCTGGATTTGACAGTTTATAAGTAAAAGGGTTCCTTACCAGATTGCTGGTGGTTGCAGGTGCTGATGTCTCTTGGAACCCTCTGGATCTGGATGGTCGGGCTGCCAGAAAGTCTTCCACCAATGTGATGGTTTTATCAATGGAATCAGGTTTATGCTCCCAAAGTTGTACATCCTGGGGTAAAACTTTAATAAACTGTTCAATAATCACACCTCCAGAAGTTGGTCATTGGTCTTGTTATCTGGCTGCAACCATTTGTAGCAGAGCTCCTTGAGATGAGCAGAAGTCTCTGGGGTGGGGGGGGTATCCAGTGACTGCATTTTAAGAAACCTAAACCTCTGACGATAGGTTTCAGTGTTTATGTCATAACGCCTAAGGATCTTCTGCTTCATACAGTCATAGTCCTCTGCCTCTCAGGAGTCCATGTGGCTATAAATTAACTGAGCACTGCTTGTCAGGGGCAGTGCCAGTTGAACAACTCACTGTTCCTTTGAGCATGCACATGTTTGAGCGATCCTTTACAATGTTGTGAAGTAGGCTTCAATGTCATCACTGTCTGAAAGTTTACACAGTTTAATGTCTTTTGCGCTACTGGCTCTTTCTGTTTGCCCTGCATTGATGGCATGCAAGACCCTCATGGTATCCGCCCATATGACATTTTGACTTCTCCACTCAATGTCTCTTTCTGTCTGCTCAATGTCTCTATCTCTCTGCTCAGTGTCTCAATCTCTTTCTATCTGCACCTATTTTATGCAGAGACATTTCAACAACTCCCCTATGTCTTCAGGTGGAGCGTCTTCAAGAGGAGGCAGTTCCCTCAATTCTTCCTCATCCTCTTGCATCTCTTCTTCATCTTCAGGCTTGGTCTTCCTCCAAGCTCCCAGGTCCAGTCCAGGAAGCAGCTTCTCTCCCAGTCTGTCAGCCATGGTTCTGGTCAGAACTCTATGGACTTTCTTCTCTGGGTTCTCCTCTGGCAGCTTCTGGTGCATCAGTCCACCTGGGATATCTGGGTGGTATCCATCACAAAATGTCCCTCCTCGGCCAATCCAGATGCTTCTAGCAAGTCACCCCACTGCTAACACCAAGTATGAGGAGGAGCTGTGGGATAACAGACAGACCAGATGCAGAACTTCAGGTTCAACACACAATCTCTGTGTGATGTTTATTTAAAATACAGAAAATAACCTTCAGAAATGGCATATCTCTTCTTCAATACATCAGTTTGCAGCAACAGACTATGCATGTCCTTCCTCTCCACTTAGCACCTACTGACCCACTGATCTAACTTTTCAGGTTCACCTATGTGGATCTTGTTGTTTGGGTGGTGGCGGCTCAAATGAAACAAACAAACAACAAAAAAAAACAAGCTAAAGACAAAGAATCTCAGTGCAGAAGCATTGAATCAAGGTTACCCCAAAGGGCACTGGCAATAAAGCCAAGTTTCAAAGAAACACAACATCACACATATGGTCATACCCCAATAACGCATAGCATCATGGGATGTATTTGCAAATCACCATAAAATTTCAGACTGGCTCAGTTTACAGCAGAAATTCATGGTGCCAAGAGGGCTCTCAAACAATCTGCAATTTACATGCATTTAACAACACAACAGGGTTTTTTCTGATATCTCTACCCTGGTAACTTAACTTCTACAATACAGTCAACTAGTACTATTTACCTTTATCAAAAACACCTGGCACCATGGTATTTTCAACATTTACAGGTTTCATACACATAAGTTATATACATCAAGGTATTTTATGACATAGTGCCATTGCATACCAAATCCAACAATGAGGAACACAGCCTGTTTTACATCAGCTCAGAGGTCACAACAATAACCTCCCTGTACAAGGACCTGAGAGGGAAAAGGAATATCAAAGAGGACACTATAGCATAGTCAAGGGGAGGGGGCGCCCATAGGTGGCCAACCTTATGGACTAGAAACTGTAAAGGATAGATTAGGCTAAGAAACAGAAGAACTGTTGCCACAGGTTTAAGAAAGGTCGGTCCTTAAGAGTGGCAGGCTCTCCCTGTCACGCCCCAACCCTTTGATTTTGTGAGCCATTTTTAAAGTGTTTGCTTTATTTTGCCAGGACACAGGACAACTCAGCTGAGATTTCACACTGTGCTTTCACTATGCTCCTGCTGTATCCATTTCCTCAGCTGTATGGAATGAAGCACTAGGAGGTTAAGTGCCTTACCGAAGGTCAGAGTGTGTATTTGGCTGTAGCAGAGTTAGAATCCATGATCTTCAAATTTACAACCTGCTGCTATAACCTGTAGACCACAGGGTCTCATAACTGCTGATGTGGAGCTGACTGGATAGCAGAAGCAGCACTTGAGAGATCAGTCAGTGCACAGCAGTCCAGTAAGGAATAAATGTACTGTTGATGTATATTTTAATTAGCAAAATGGAGTGTTTGGGGGAGGGTGGATGGCTAGGATAGATGACAGTGGTTGTCGTGGTTGGGGGGGTGGTTGGGGAGACTGTGTGTCTGGTGCATGGAGGGTGCCCAGAGGTGTGGATATAGATTGTAAGTGTGTCCACTGCTGGGGAGGGTCAGTATGGGATCTGTCTGTGAGTTCATACGATTAGCAGTGGGGACAGGGTCTGGGATCTACAGTAAGAAATAGTCTTGTTCTAGTGTGAGGGAACCCAAGCACAAATGACACTATACTGTAGTTCTGAGGCTGTGTGTGGAACCAATTTTGTGAATGGCTAGCAAAACAGACTATGGGGAGGAGAATGGGGAAAGAACAGGGAGGGTTAGTAGCTGGAGGAACAATAGGTTCCAGGGAAAGTTCCAGGAATTATAGGGAATATGTGCAGACTAGATGGACCTCTGGTCCAGGGTGGGACAAATCAGTTTGTGAGCTGGTGGTCAGTTTGGCCACCATCTTTCAAAATCTCATAGCCAAACCAATATTTGTAGTAACCATGCTTTTTACGGGCTCAGCAATCACTTTGTACGCAAGTTGCCATGTTGGCTAATAACTTTCAAAATCTGGTAGCCAAACCTGTTTTTTAAGTAGCCATTGGCCACCTGGATGCTCTGTTTGTCCCACCATGCTCTGGTCTTTTTCTGTCATCATGGATATGTTTCTATGTTTCTATAGGTACAGGCCAGCAACACTGGGACATCGCACCACTTAAGTCCCCACGTATTGCACTGAAAAGGCTACCCCATACAGGTCCACTCCATTCCAGTGAGGGCTTCAAATTAAAGGAAAAAAACAAACTGTGAATAAAAGCCACCAGATTTACCACATACAGGCCCTTCTTCTTTAAAGAATGATAGGTATGGTGCCTTGAAAAAGCACTCATTTTGGGTACCACTGCCCTTTCTGTTATTTTATTTATAATATAGTTTTTATCCTTTTCCAAGCTATGCTGGAGAACAACTGCCTGTTTTTAGTTAGCGTGGCTTTTTTGAATTTTTACTGGAGTTTGAATTACTTGCTGTGGCTCCTGAGGCACATTTTGAGTGCTACCTATTTGTTCTATGATCTAATAGGGAGCCTGGGGATCTGTATCAGCTACAGGTACATCACTAGTCACAGGTTCTGTTCTGCGTTCTTCCAGTTGCTCCGCCTGTGGCTGGGGTGAACAGTTGCCTCAGTCAAGGAGAGTGGGGCATGGGAGATGTGTGGGTGGCACGAGTTTGAGGTATTCCCATTTTTCCTTGGGTCCTTCTTCTGTGCCATGTTCACATACATCTCTTGTTCAGCATGGTCCAAATTATGTGAGGCACATCTGCAGTGCACGTACGGTAAAAACCCAGCTGAAAAGATGATGATTCTATAATGAGGTATCATACATTATCATTATCAATTGTGTTCAAATATCATGTTCAAACTTCAAGAAGCATCACAGTGATCATAATAAATAATGATTAAACATGAATATTAAATGGCTGTCAATCACAAAACATGATGTTATGGAAATGGTGATTGTGATTAATGTTGCTCTCATATCATCGTGATTTTTCAAGAGTACCCATGGCTAAGATTACTGTAATAAATAAAAAAAATCAATTTATCTTTTTTTCTATACTTTTGGAATTTATTTTGTCTTCTATTCAGACATATTTATTGGAATTATCAGTTATGATACATGTTCTATACAAACACACTGCCTTCAATTATACTTACTTTGACACCTCACTTCTTATTTGTGTTATTAATGGGAAAACTTGATATCTGTTTAAAACTGTATATACTGTATATATTGCTAATGCATATAATTTCTGTAACTTTATGTTTGATGTACGTATGTACTGGGACCCCACGGAAAATGAGCTCCGGCTCAACTGGGTTATCCTTTTCTGAAAATATCAGCATGAAATTTTACTACTACTACTTTAAGGCTCAAACTGATTTACATAGCTCCATTCAGTGGTTCCTTTTATGGTTGTGGTGAGTACCTACAGGTACCTTGTTTGTGCTCAGAACCTCTAACAATATGCAAACTAATACTGTCAAGGTAAAATTCTATTAAAACTAGACATTACAATTGTTTTTTTTTCATAAACTGTACTTCTGTAATATGCATATGAGCTATGCAAATGTAATACTACACCTAACATTGCATGTACTCTTTCTAAAGAGATTAAAATTTGACTTCACATTATTTCTATTGTAACTAATTTGCTTTTGTTGATATTTAACACATATTCTCATAACAGTCACAGCTAAAACTTTAAGTATTACTCACATGATTTACAAACCTACAATACAGAACTAATATAATCATCAATAATCATGAATGATCGTCACTTGATCATCCACAGATCATCAGCAACCATCATGCTGATTTAAGTTAACAAAAATAATCAATGATCATCAGTTGGTGATTTGAAAGTTCATCTTTGATGATTAAATCATGAACTAGATGAAGATCTTAGATCACGATCTCCCTTGATGATCCTATGGTAACATCTAATGATTCACAGTGATCATTCATGACTGACCTTCAAAAACATGACTGATGATTTACCTACTTGACTGGACATGCCCTGTTTCCTCAAAAAAAAACAACTGCATCACATTTCATTTCTGCAATGCTGAGACAAGTGTACAATCTTGGAAAAAGGGCTGTACTTCACCCTCTCATGTGCGCTGTTGAGGTGACCCCCTGATCCACAATGGTAGTAGGCCTTTGGTTGCCCTTGATAAAACACAACACCTTGATCACTACCCAAGCAGAAGCAATTAGGCAGATGTTGCAAACCTGGTTCTGAATGGTATTATCATACTCAGATTCTCCACCCCCCTTCCCCAGTCCAAATATTCTCCGAATCAAGAACTGGTTCAGGGCTCCCCAGAACTAAACATTTTTGACTTAGCCAATACATCTACAACATTCACCCCCTCATTCTTAAACAGCACTGCGATAGTTCTGAAAGCTGGTTTAGTCAGAGAAATAATAAAAAATGTGGTCCTTAAGGGGGATGACTTAAGTTCATGGAATTTTGCCCAGAAACGCTACAGGCCTGCAGATGTTTTGAAGCTTACATCAAAAAAAGAACTGTCCAGAGGATGGATAAGGGCATAAAGTTCAGAAGCAAAGCACATACTTTAAGTAGACTTTGACTTTGATGGCAGAAAAGGACCACTTGGCCCACCCAGTCTGCCCATTTCCTTACCTACTGGATAAGCTGCAGATTCTAGTTAACCAACAGCCTGCTTCCTGCAGCCCCGCACTATAATTGCTTTGTGTCTGTCCCAAGCATGTTTGAATTCCCCCAGTTTTAGACCCAACGACCTCCTCAGGAAGGCTGTTCCATGTATCCACCACTCTCTCCGTGAAAAAGAATTTCCTCACATTACCCCTGAGCCGTCCCCCCTCTATCTTTAAACTGTGCCCCTGTCTTACACATCTCTTTTTCTGAAAGATGCTACCCTCCTGGACTTTGTTGATTCCCTTGAGGTACTTGAACGTTTCTATCATGTCCCCCCTGTCCCTCCTTTCATCAAGGGTATACATATTAAGCTCTCTCAGTCTCTCTTCATATGGTTTCTGATGTAGACCCTGCACCATTTTAGTTGCCCTCCTTTGGACTGCTTCCATCCTGTCTATGTCCTTGCGTGATGAGGGTCTCAAACTGCACACAGTACTCAGATGGGGTCTCACCAACTGTTTGTATAGAGGGATAATCACTTCCTTTTCTACTTGTGATGCCCTTCCTATGCATCCCAGTATCCCCTGGCTCTCCTTACTGACTTCTCACATTGCTTACCCACCTTTAGGTCATCTGATATGACTACTCCAGGTCCCTTTCCATTTTGTTGTTGTTAGTACCTCCCTGCTATTTGTACTCTTCTCCTGGGTTTTGTTTCCCAGGTGCATTACTTGCACTTCTTTGCATTGAATCTAAGTTGCCATATGTCTGACCATTCCTCCAACCTTGCCAGTCCCTTCTCATCTTTTCTACCCCTCTTCTGTATCAACTTGTTACAGATCTTTGTGTCATCTGCAAAGAGGAATACCTTTCCCTCCAGACCCTCTGCAATGTCACTTATAAAGATGTTAAAGAGGATTGGACCCAGTACTGAGTCCTGAGGTACTCCACTAGTAACCCCCCCTTTCTTCGGAATGTGTTCCATTCACTATTACCTTCTGTGTCCTGTTGTGCAGCCAGTTTGCTACCCAGGCTACCACCCTGGGACCCACTCCTAGGCTGGCTAACTTGATTATTAATCTTTAGTGCGGACTGTGTCAAATGCCTTGCTAAAGTCTAGGTCGGCCATATCCACAGCCCCTCCCTGGTCTATTACTTTGTCACCCTGTCAAAGAAATCAATTAGATTAGTCTGACATGACCTTCCTGCTGTAAATCCATGTTGCTTTGGGTCCTGTGCCCGCTGGCTCTAGGTGCTCAACAATTCTTTCTTTCAGAAGTGATTTCATCATTTTCCCTACCACTGAGGTCAAACTTACAGGTCTGTAGTTTCCTGCTTCTGCCTTGCTCCCACTTTTGTAAAGGGAATCACATCTGCCCTCCTCCAGTCCTCAGGTACCACCCCATCCTGCCATGATTTGTTAAAAGTGTGGTCAGTGGTGTCACTAGGTCCCCTTAGTTCTTTTAGGATTCTGGGGTGAATCCTGCCAGGCCCCATTGCTTTGTCCACCTTGAGTTTTAGGAGTTCTTTCAGGACTCTTTCTTCTGTGAATGGACTGGTATCAACCCCCTACCCAGAGTGCTTCTATTGTCTGGTTTAGGTAACTGCTCCTCATCTTCTTTTGTGAATACTGAGCAAAGTATTCATTCAGTATCTCTGCCTTTTCACTGTCTCCCTCTGCCCACCTCCCTCTCCTTTATTAATCTTCACTATCCCTCCCTTAACCTTTCTATGCTCCCTAATGTACCTATAAAAGGTTTTATCCCCCTTTTTGACTGAGTTGGCTAATTTTTCCTCGATTTGTGCCTTTGCCATTCTGACTGCCTTTCCTACTTCTTTCTGCTTTAATTGATACAGTTCCCTGTCGTGCTCCCTCTGTGATTCCTTATACTTTTTGAATGCAGCCTTTTTCTCCTTAACCTTCCCTGCCACCTCTTTTGAGAACCATAGTGGTTTTTTATTCCGCTTTGTTTTCTTTATTTGTTTTACACAAAGACTTGTTGCCTCTATGATGGCAGTTTTGATTTTTCTCCATTGTTCTTCCACCCCTCCTATCTGGCCATTTGCTAGTGCATTCTTCAGGTGTTCACCAATTTTGCCAAAGTCAGCCCTTCTAAAGTCCAGTATCCTTGTTTTTGTATGGCTTATCTCCATGGTTGTGCTCATTGTGAAGCACACTGTGCAGTGGTCACTTGTTCCCAGATGTCTACTGACTTCTAAATTTGTGATCCTCTCTCCATTTGAGAGTACCAGGTCTAGTATTGCTCCCTTCCGAGTGGGTTCCAGCACTAGCTGTCTAAGGTCTGCCCCCTGCAGGGCATCGAGAATGACCTTGCTCTTGGATGTGACACCTGTGATGTAAGCAGGCCTTTTCAATGCAGGCAGACTGCTATGTCTGATTCCAATACACAAAACCTTTCAGTGAAACCAGGGCTAAAAAATTAACTTCTCAGCCAGCAGGACACTTAAAATGTTACAAAAATATCCTTCAAAATGCTAGGTCTCAACCCCCGCACTCAAGCAAATTCAGTTGTATCTCACTCTGGTTATAAAATTACTACCCTTTTAAAGGAATCTGCAATTCTCTGCTTAATGCCAATAAGGAAAAATACAAATAAAACTTTTTGTAGAAAGTGTATCTCCCTTCTTACCCAGTGCTCTGCAGTATTATGCCTTAATCAGGTTTCCAGGTCCTAAATGGAGTTGCAGTTTGTTCTTTGCAGTAAGTTTGAGCTTCCAACAGACACTTTAAAGTCAGTGTGTAATATTTGTACAATATAGACTCTGGCAGGTGGCTCCTCTAACTCTCCTCTGTATTTCATCCTTACAGCATTTCATTTTGCTTGTTCCAGGGATGGCCTGAAGAAATCTGAATATCTTTCATTCCATTGGGAATTATTGGCCCAAGAAGATGAGTTCCAGTGAGTGTTTGAATGTGCAAATGTCGGCAGAATGGACAATGTAGTGGGATCTGGCCTCAGGGATGAAGAAGGAATAGGTTTAGGCCAGTGTTGGTGGTGGTGGTGAGGGAACACGTCCTCCTTTGTATTTCTAATCTTGGGGCCATTTGCCATTCCTGGTTCTGACATATTTCCATAAGTTGTTTCATTTCTTTGTTCCAAATCCACAGGAGACTCCAAAGGGTTTTCAGAGGGGGTTGCAGGGTTTATAGCGACATCAGGCACCCGATTAGTAACAGTGTCTGCAGGGGTATTTATCAAATCATTCTGCTGATCTGTATTTTGGTCAGTCTGGCTCTCAGAGATAGTAACCTGAGGGGGATGAACCACCAAAATGGCCCCTTTGCTCCCTAGAGCACGTCTAAATAATACCTGTACATAATTCTGTGAAAAAGAAAAGCTCCTCGGTATTTTAGTATTTTGGGGAAAAAACAAACTTGTACCTGCAGTTTCAAGGACCGGAGAACCAGTGGAGGAGCAGCCTTGTGCTAAATATAATGCCTGAGCAGATTTTGAGGGTTGGGAGGCCATCTGGATACCGGGAGAGTCAGCCACCATTTATAAAGTGAAACTGGACTTGGAGCTTAAGATCCTAGTGGGAGCCATTCAAAGCCTTCTGAGTCCCAACCCAAATTGTCTTATTTTTTCTTCCACCCACTTTAATAAGAGCGACATCCACACCACTGAGTGTACAGAGCTAAGGACTGCAGCTCTTACCTCATCATGTGCTGTAATTTCTGCATCCTCTCCCTTGCTGACACAAAAGAAAAGAACAGCTGCTCAGCTGTTCAGGCTGACAGCTGTCTTGAGGCTTGACAGAGGAAGATTTGGGGCATACAGCTGGCCTTGCAGGGGTGGTAGATTGAGCCGCTGAAGTGAGTCCTTGTGTGCACACAGCAACAGGTTCTGAACCCTGCAGTACATTATTGCTTTAAGATGGTGACAGGCAGTGCAGTTGCTGTACCAACCTCAATTTATTGGTCTCTGTCAAACATCTTTCCTCCTCTTCTCCAATGTGTTTACGCAGAGAAGCCCATTTCTTGTCAAGTTCTTCATCCAGATGGTGCTCTTCCAGAGTTGCTATCTGCACTTTGGATGTCGTTACAACAACCTGTCCCAGGCTAGGGACTGCACCCTCAGATATACCTTGTGGAGCAACAGTTTCAGTAGGATAGACTGCAGTAGTAGCAGCAGCTACAGGCTCAGAGGTACCTCCAGAGATACCTTTCTTCTCTGTTCACCTTCTACAGCAATGGCAGGGTAATCTCCTGGCACCACCCCAGATGTCTCCTTACAGGTAACCATCACAGTATTACAATAAGAATCGCCAATAGTTTGTAAAGGAGCTTTCTGAATATCCTGAGTGGGGAAGGAAGCAGTCTCATCCACCCAGGGTGCCATTACATCCTCCTTTCCAGACTCCTCCATGCTCGAGTAGGGAAACTGAAGAGTAAGGGTGTTCCGTCTGTGTCACGGCAAACATTCCCTTGTCAATGAAACAGGTCCAAGTACCCCGCTGCCCCGACACACCTGGAAACAAGCTACCACAGTTTAGTGTGTTTTTCCAAGTCAAAAATTACAAATAAATAACTATACTGCGATGTGAAATTATTGGTATTAGTATCCTTTCCAATTTTCTAGCCACTTACAGTATACTGTATAAGTTTGCTTTCTTAATCCACCTAAAAATAAGCCTTCTCTTAAATTAATGACCAATGAAACTTGCTGTTTAACAGACCATTGATTTATGAAACCTGGCTTTAGATGTCCAGAAGGATTTGTGATTAGAGATAAAAATAATCAGTAGTATTAGTTTTACGGATGCTTTCTGCACTACAATTATAGGTCCCTCATCAGGAGGCATCAGTCTTTCCAATTAACTTTCTCTAAATGCAATCCATGACATGGTGTTCTCAATCTGCACACCATGTATCAAGGATGGTTACTAGAGTACAGCCCTCATAGTAGGATTAAAAACATTCCTACTGTAACAGCAAGGATTCCACTTAATGCAAAAAGGCTGCCTCTGAGCGGATCACAGGCGCACTGACATTTATGGAAGGATCAGAGCACATAAATTCCTGCTCGACTTTGAGCAGAGAAGAGTAGAGGAGAATAAGCAGGTTTATTTGCCATCAGGTAATATAAATCAAAAGGTAATAATTTAAAGGAACATTTGGCAAATTGCTATCTCATGAACTCATCTGTATTGCAATGGACTAGAAAACTTTGCGCAATGATTTAATCACCATGAAAGTGGATGGAGGCAAGACTGAAAACATTCAATAAGTGTTTTGAACTGTGATAATAGTGATAGCAGACCAGCCTCCATTACATTTAAAACAGTTTTGATGTGAATGCAGGGAGGAAACCAAAGGACTGTGGTTTTTCCTCTTTTGTTGAGTTTTATACTAACAGTGTATGTATTATTGCTAGTGTTGCACCTTTGCCATGGAAAAATTTGGAGAACGTTATGGTACTGTCATGGTCAAAATAACAAAATCAAAGAAATCATAGCAAATATCAAGAGAGTCATGGATCCATTGTACAGTAAACAAATTACCTCTGTTTTGATATATTTTTGTAGCAGCACATCAGCAATGATATAATTGAATTGTACATATTGCCATACAATTAATTTTGCTGTATATCTTGCCTGGCTCATTCTCACTATATATACTACATATTTTTTTATTCCTGTACCATTCCCCCAGGTCACATCTGGAAATGAGCTTTGTCTTAGAGTGCCTTCCCCTGAGCCTTGGCTCGATGTACCTTTTCCTGGTTACAATTTTCAGTCAATGACTAAATGACTATATACATGTTTTGGAATGACATTGTTAGGCTGGCCCAGTGGCTGGAGGCAATGCATTGTGCCGTCATCTCAGAGAACAGGGTTCATACACAAGCTCCAGATTCCCACACTGGGGCTGACTAGGGAGCAAGCGTTTTGCTGTGGTGAGGCACAGAATTATGGGTCTGTAATTTGCAAACACCAATATGTATGGTATTTTCATGGAAAATTCTACCCATCATGGTATTGTCATGGAAAATGTAAACAAAATCACAGAGTTGTCACGGAAAATGACAAAAATCCTGTCATTTTCATAAAAATGGAAAAAATCATATAATACATGACTTGCACAACTTGTCTGACAAAAATACAGCCCTAATTACTGCCAGCTGCAAACACAATGGGTCCCATTCTCAGTCACAAGGGAATGGCACATAATTGCCATAAAAAAGCACTTACAGTAGTCCATAGTTTATTGTAATATGTGGATACATCAAAATTATACCATACTAAAGCATACAAAAAATACCAGTAATACCACTGTTCAGAAGTGATAATACTATCATTTCTGCACCATAATACTATATTTCAGAGCCTGTAATACTATCGGTGCTCTGAACATCATAGTATTATCACAGAAACAGAACAGTGCAAGTGCAAGAATGGCTCGTGCAGAGTGGGAGCCGGCTGTCACTGTAACCATCATGGGCAGTAAAAGCTGACTTGCCGTTCACTGAAAACCAACAGAACTTACCTGCAGCCACATATAGTAAATGGCAAACTGCTAAAGGTCCATCTCCTTCTCATTCTGGTTCCTGACCTTCGGACGACTAGATCGCTCACTCCATCAGAGTGTTAGCATAGAGATGCCACCATTTTTCTGATCTAATTACTCAAAACAAAAAACACAGGAAGTACCAATAAAAACACATGCTGGGTGCTTTAGAGGTGTCTTGATGGTCTGGCATCCATAGCAATGCCTGCCAAGCAGCTCGACTTAAAGAGACTTGCATAGACACTGCACCACCCTGGCAGCCTTCCACATTTCTACAGAACACTGAAAACTCCCTGGATTGATATATTATAAAATAACAGACAGAGGACTGTGATTGCTTGGCTATAATCCCATCTCAAGGTTCTGGGGACATGGGAACCTCTCGATGGTAGTATAGCCTTGTAATGCACAGTCCCCTAGCTGTTATTCTATTTATAATGCAAGCATGTGCAAAACAGGATTAGTGCCAGATGTAATATGCTAAAAAGTACCTAGGTGTTTTTTAACATTTTGTATCTGGCACTAATAAAGTTTTGCACATGCTTGTGTTATAATAAACTATGGAGTAAGTGCTTTTATTATGGAGGTTGCGAGTGCCCAATTCTATGGCTTTAAGCTGATTTGTATCGTGAGCAACCCTCCCCACTGTGTTTTCCTTTCTTGTTAAGTAATGGCACCACATAATCGTTGTTGCATGATTTAGTGCCAGACTCTTGCCTGCAACCCCCCGAGCTATGCTCAAAGTAGGTTGCACACCTCTTATGCACCAGTGCACGGTGAAGTGCACTTTTGCCCAGGAGGGGCAGGGTCACCATACAAATGGGAACGGTAACCCTATGATGCCCCCTACCCTCAGATCTTTTTAGGGCAGGTAGTAGGGGCACTAGAACTCTGTGCCCAGTGCGCAAAGATGTCAGGAGACTGAAACTGTTGGGTGTGGAATGCAAAAAAACAAAAACAATGCACAATGGGAAACAAGGCTAAGGGAGGGTCACTGGAATACTAGGGACTGTTGTTTGGCTGGAGCTAGGGAAGCAGGGCACACAGGACCACCACAGAGCCATTGATGGACAGAGTGACAAACTTTGGTGTTGAGCCCAAAAGTGGTGTGAAAAGTCATATCAGATGGGTGTGGAAACAAATGTTGGTGGTGGTGATGATCATGTATACTGAACCTGTGAATGATACTACACTATGAGCATTCACACGAGCTGATAATGTGTGGCGCTACTGTGCAGAAACTCTGTTTGCAAATAGAAACAGCTGGAATGCCTTATTTGTATTTCTAAATCAAGGATGGAAATGAGAAAGGAAAAGTGTGGCCTACTGGGATACGAACCTCAGATCTCTGGTATGCCATTCCAGCGCTCTAACCATTAAGCTACAGGCTCACTGATCAAAGCGTCTGAGGAATTTCCTTACAGCCACACACACATTCCTTTCTCTAGTGTTGCACAATTATGCAACTAGGAACCAATGTTAGAAATACCACTTTCCTCTCAGTGCAGTTTAACCCCTGCAAGGTATACATATACAGTAGGCCACACTTTTCCTTTCTCATTTCCATCCTTGATTTAAAAATATGTATACCTTGCAGGGGTTAAACTGCACTGAAAGAAAGTGGTATTTCTAACATTGGTTCCTAGTTGCATAATTGCGCAACACTAGAGAAAGGAATGTGTGTGTATGATGAAAATTCTCAGACGCTTTGATCAGTGAGCCTGTAGCTTAATGGTTTGAGCGCTTGAACAGCATACCAGAGATCTGAGGTTCAATCCCAGTAGGCCACACTTTTCCTTTCTCATTTCCATCCTTGATTTAAAATATGTATACCTTGCAGGGGTTAAACTGCACTGAGAGAAAGTGGTATTTCTAACATTGGTTCCTAGTTGCATAATTAGAAACACTAGAGAAAGGAATGTGTGTGTGGCTGTAAGGAAATTCCTCAGACGCTTTGATCAGTGAGCCTGTAGCTTAATGGTTAGAGCGCTGGAACGGCATACCAGAGATCTGAGGTTCGAATCCCAGTAGGCCACACTTTTTCTTTCTCATTTCCATCCTTGATTTAAAAATATGTATACCTTGCAGGGGTTAAACTGCACTGAGAGAAAGTGGTACTTCTTATTTGTATTTCAGCATTTACACCGGGGCTCTGCCCACCTAGCACAAACATAATTTTCTCAGAATAGCAATTCTATAGGGCGGAGCATGCCCAGTTTTGCAGGCACAAAAGAAGTGGAACTGACAACAGAACCCAGTCTGTAATGCGAAACCTTTACAGAAAGGTGGTAGATTTATTCAATGTAAAAGTCGATGCAGTAGCTTTAGTTGGGTCATGACAACAATGTTATAGAATGGCAGTATAAAGCTTTAGTAGTAGTTCTCACACCTTGTCATAGTGAGCCACCACTAAGATATAGAACAAATCTTGAACCTACTCAAAAGGAAATTGTGGAAAAAGTTACTCTAGAATGCTGAGGTTTTTTTGCAAAAGTAGTGTGGGTTCATCATAATCTCCAATACTCCCCAAAAGTATTATTGTTTCATGCAGCATGTACTGATCCAAATAAATTGTTGAATATATTGCCACTTGTATATGCTTTAACACAAAGTGGTGTTCTCAAAATGAACAGTAAATGGGCCGGCCCAGTGGTTTGGAGGGATGAGACACTGGTATCTTATCTTCTGCCACACTGGCAACCTGGGTTCAGTAATGGACACAGGTCACTTGGAGGTCAGCTGGGTGAGGGAGGATTGGGCATCCAAAGGACCGCTCTCCTCTCTCAGGGAGGGGGGTCACCGGAACCCGCTGCAGCACTGCTATCTGGAAATGTTTCAGTGGCAGTGCAGGTCTGGGCATGTCAGGAGGCAGGACCATGGCTAAATATGTTAGGACATCTCTACAGAGGTGGAGCTCGCCCACCACACCCGCTGCACAGTCTGGGCCCTAGGGGAAACTTAACCAAGGTGGGAAAAAAACCTTGGCCACAGGATTAAGTCCGGTCCCTTGCAGGTCCTGCATGGACATGTACACAAGGTCATTTTTCAGAAACTTGACAAAAGTGTTTGACCTTGTGGACCACACTGTTTTTAAGTCTAAACTATCTTCCCTTTGCATTTCTTCTATTGCGATAAAATGATTTTACAGTTATCCTGGTGATATCCTGGCAGATGTCCTGGTGACTCTGTTGATGGAACTATTCAATTCCTCCCTCCAATCAGGATGGGTCCCTTTGGATTGGAGATTGGCACATGTAGTGCCCCTCCACAAGAACGGACCTTGGGATGATCTGAGGAACTACAGACCGGTCAGCCTGACATCCATAGTGGGAAAAATGATGGAGGCCATCTTGAAAGAATGGATGGCGGAGTTACTGGAGGTAAATGGTTTTCAGCATGAAAACCAACATGGGTTTGTCCAGGGGAAACTTTGTCAAAGAAACCTGTTCGAATTCTTCGACTGGGTGATTAGGTCCCTGGATAGTGGAAAGCAAATTGATGTTCTATACCTGAACTTCAGCAAGGCTTTCGATTCGGTCCCACATAGTAGGCTAATTTGGAAATTAAAGGGACTGCGGGTGGGAGATAAGTTGGTGGGGTGGGTAGCTAATCGGCTTGAGAATAGACAACAGAGGGTGGTGGCAAGAGGTGAAGTCTTGACATCCAGAAAGGTCATCAGCGAGGTCCCACAAGGCTCAGTCTTGGGCTCTATCCTTTTTAATGTGTATGTTTCAGACATTGGGAAGGGGATAGGTAGTAAAATGAGCTTATTCACTAATTATACCAAACTGGGAGTGGTGGTAGATAGTGAGGAGGGAAGGAAGACATTACAGGCGACCTGCAGAAACTAGAACACTGGACCCACACGTGGCATCTGGGGTTCAATGCACATAAATGCAGTGTTCTGCATCTCGGTAGTAGGAACCTTGAGTATATCTACCACTTGGGGGGGATGCAGCTGGCTGTAACAACAATGGCAAAGGACCTGGGGGTGATAACTGATGCTAAAGGGAGCCACTCAGAGCAATACAGGAGGGCAGCAGCCAAGGCAAATAAAATGCTTGGGTGTATAGCCATAGAAACATTGAATTTGACGGCAGATAAGGACCGCTTGGCCCACCCAGTCTGCCCATTTCCCTACCTGATGGATAAGCTGCAGATCCTAGTTAACCAGCAGCCTACTTCTTCCTACCCACACCCCCTAGAATTGCCTTATGACTGTCCCATGCATGCTTGAATTCCATCACTGTTTGTGACTCCACAACCTCCTCTGGAAGGCCGTTCCATACATCCACCACCCTCTCTGTGAAAAAATACTTCCTTAAATTACCTCTGAGCCGCCCCCCTTCTATCTTCAAATTGTGCCCCCTTGTTCTTGCACACCTCTTTTTTTGAAAGATGCTACCCTCTTGGACTTTGTTGATTCCCTTGAGGTACTTGAAAGTTTCTATCATGTCCCCCTCTTCCTCCTTTCCTCGAGGCTATACATATTCAGCTCCTTAAGTCTCTCTTCATATGTCTTCTGGTGCAGACCCTGCACCATTTTAGTTGCCTCCTCTGACAGCTTCCATCCTGTCTATGTCTTTGCAGAGATTGGGTCTCCAGAACTGCACTAGTACTCAGATGGGGTCTCACTAGCTGTCTGTACAGAGGGATAATAACTTCCTGTTTTCACTGGTGATGCCTCCTATGCATCCCAGTATTCCCCAGCCTCCTTGCTGCCCTCTCACATTGCTTGCCCACCTTAGGTCATCTGATATGACTACCCCCAGGTCCCTTTCCATTTTTGTTGTTAGTATCTCACCCCCCATTGTGTACTCTTCCCCTTGGTTTTTGTTTCCCAGGTGCATTACCTTGCACTTCCTAGCATTGAATCTAAGCTGCCATACATTTGACCATTCCTCTAACCTTGCCAAGTCCCTTCTCATCCTTTCCACCCCACCCTGTGCATCAACTCTGTTGCAGATCTTTGTGTCATCTGCAAAGAGACATACTTTTCCTTTCAGTCCCTCTGCAATGTCACTTATAAAGACATTGAAGAGGACTGGTCCTAATACTGAACCCTGCGGTACCCACTACTAATCCCCCTTTTTCAGAGTGGACCCATTTACTATTACTCTGTGTCCTATTCTCCAGCCAATCCTTTACCCAGGCTGTCATCTTGGGACCCACTCCAGGCTGGCTAACTTGTATATTAATCTTTGTGTGGGACTGTGTCAAATGCCTTGCAAAGTCTAGGTAGGCCATGTCCACAGCCCCTCCCTGATCAACTACTTTGGTCACCCAGTCAAAGAAATCTATCAGATTTGTCTGGCATGACCTTCCCGCTGTGAATCCATGCTGCCTTGGGTCCTGTGCCCCTCTGGCCTCTAGATATTTAACAATTCTTTCCTTCAGAAGTGATTCCATCATTTTCCCTACCACTGAGGTTAAACTAAAAGGTCTGTAGTTTCCTGCTTCTGCCTTGCTCCCACTTTTGTGAAGGGGAATCACATCTGCCCTCCTCCAGTCCTCGGGTACCACCCCATCCTCCCATGATTTGTTAAAGAGGGTAGTCAGTGGTGTCACTAGTTCTACCCTTAGTTCTTTTAGAATTCTGGGATGAATCCCATCAGGTCCCATTGCTTTGTCCACCTTCAGTTTTAAGAGTTTTCAGAACCCTTTCTTCTGTAAATGGGCTGGTATCAACTCTGTATCCAGAGTGTTTCTACTGTTTGTTTTAGGTACCTCCTCTTCCTTTGTAAATACTGAGCAAAATATTTGTTTAGTATCTCTGCCTTTCACAGTCACCCTCTGCCCACCCTCCCTCCCTTTATTAAGCCTCACTATCCCTCCTTGGTCTTCCTTTGCTCCCTGATGTACCTATAAAAGGTTTTATCCCCTTCTTAACTGAGTTGGCTGTCTTTCCTCAGTTTGAGCCTTTGCTGATCTGACTGCCTTCCCAGCTTCCTTTGCTTTAACTGATATAGTTCTCTGTCCTGTTCCTTCTGTGATTCCTTGTACTTCCCGAATGCTTTCTTTTCTCTTGAACCTTCACTGCCACTTCCTTTGAGAACCATAGTGGTTTCACCTGCTTCGCTTTTGTTTATTTGCTTTACACAAAGGCTTGATACCTCTGTGATGGCAGTTTTTATTATTCCTCATTGTTCTTCCACCCTTCCTTCCTGCCCATTTGCTAGTGCATTCCTTAGCACTCACCTATTTTGACAAAGTCAGCCCTCCTAAATCCAGTACCTTTGTCTTTGTATGGCTTGACTCTATTGCTGTGTTTATTGTGAACCATACTGTTCGATGGTCGCTAGTTCCCAGATGGCTACCCACTTCTACATCTGTGATCCTCTCTTCATCTCCATTTGAGAGAACCAGGTCTAAGATTGCTCCCTCTCAAGTGGGCTCCAATACTAGTTGTCTAAGGTATGCCCCCTGTAGGGCATCTAGAATAACCCCACTCTTAGAAGTGGCTGCTGCAACTGCACTCCAGTTAACATCTGGCATAACATCCAGGAGGAAGGAGGTTATACCTCCCCTGTACACCTCACTAATGAGGCCGCATCTGGAGTACTGTGGGCAGTTCTGGCAACCACAACTAAAAAAGGACATCACACTGCTGGAGAGGGTACAATGAAGGGCAACGAGGATGATTAGTGATCTGGAGGGTTTGTTATATGAGGATAGACTCAGAGAGCTGAACATGTACTCCCTGGAGGACAGGAGGGATAGGGGGATATGAAAGAGACCTTCAAATACCCAAAAGGGCTCAACAGAGGTAACAGGGAGTGTTTACTCAAGCTGAGGGTGGAGGGGACTACAAGAGGCCATAGTCTAAAGTTAGCAGGGGGGGAGGTTCAAGGGAGAAGCGAGGGGTCACAATTTCACAGAGAGATTGGTGGCACCCTGGAATACTCTGCCAGATGATCTGATAAAAATGGGAACTGTGGGGGGTTTCAAGAAGGGATGGGACAGGCACAGGGGCACGGTATGGAGGGGCCAAGGAAGGTCTCCGAGAATAGCACAGGGAGGGGGGTAGAGCAGCCGAGGTGCATTACCAGTGAGCTGCGTCGGGCAGACAAGATAGACTATTAGACCAAATTTGCTGGCAACTATGTATGTATGTAAAGTGAAGCCCTGTGACAGGGGTGAGTACAGCCCTGTCCCAGTTGTTATGGAGAAAGAGTTTAAATGCAAGGATCTGTTCTATTCTCTCCTTTTCTATCTCTTCTCTGTCTGGTTGCACAACCAAATTTTCTCGTGAGACCTAGAACTTGATCACCCAGACGGTCTTGCAATTCTCTGCCTCTCGCTTCTCTCTACCCTCACTTGCTGTTTTGTCTTTTCTTCCTCCTTGCACATCTGCTAGTATAAAAATATATGTGAATCATTTTGTGGAAACGTAATTGATATTGGGATCCCTTAGCTTAAAACTGTATATAGTTACACTGTTGAAATGATTGCAAAGCTAAAACTGTATATAGTTATA
This sequence comes from Neoceratodus forsteri, assembly GCA_016271365.2. Lineage (NCBI taxonomy): Eukaryota > Metazoa > Chordata > Ceratodontiformes > Ceratodontidae > Neoceratodus > Neoceratodus forsteri. The sequence goes on along the minus strand of CM057456.1, from coordinate 659,649,412 downwards.
CTGTTGCAATGACTGCAGAGTTATTTGGAACTCAAGGGGTTAACCTGAGATGCAATTTGTAAGCCTTTTGCACAGGATGTAAACAGGAGGTCAGTTCTGGGTTGCAATGTTCTTTTTGCTGTACCTGCTGAAATTGACAAGAACATTAGAAACTTACAAGAACGCTGTGTAAGAAGCATGCTATCTTAACGAGCTCCTGCACAGACTTATAAAAAAGAGCAGCAATGTTTTGCAAAAGGGAGAGACAGAGATTGGAAATTGAGAACAGAAACTCAGAACGACTGTTTTTCTGTTTGTATTGCCATTGTTAATGGTTATTCTGAAAAAAAATTTTATTTTACTGTTATTAATAATAAAACTCTTGTTGCTAATTTTACAACTGCTCCGGTTTTCCTGTGCTTCCTGACCTGTGCCTTGACAACAGATGGTGTCAACCTAAGTTTCCCCGGAGACTCCCGGCCACTGGATGATATCAGAAGAGGAGACTGAGGATCTGCCATCAAATGGCAGTCAGAAAGAGGCTGAGAATGCCTTATCCTAGGAGAAGGATGTTGGAACCAGAATCTACCTCCAGCGGGGATGGTGGGAGGGAAAGTATCTACTGCAAGAGCTGTTCTCGAAGATCTACTGTTACGGTAAGTTCTTACATAACTGTACTATCTTACTTTGAGAAACAGCTCTTGCAGCAGGTTACACCATTAGGACTGATTCCCAAGCAATAATGGAAATCCCACACCATTGGGAGGAGGGAAGGTTGAAATCCATAATGGAACCTAAGCCTAGGACAGAAGTCCTTGAAGGACAACTAGACCAAAACCTGCTCTTCGCTTCGATGCAATATCCAGGCTATAATGCCTGACGAAAGTGTGCACAAGCTCCAATGACTCCATGACTTGTCATAATTTGTCTGTGACCAACTCACCCTGGTGGCGTCTTAACTATAAAGTTGTAAGTTGTATTATTACTTACTACTCCCTTGGATAATGTTACTACTCCTATATGTTGTTATACTATCATGATGTATTTGCATTTTTCTCTGTACAATTCTGTATCCCTATGTTGTATTCTCCCGGGTCATTCCTGAAAATAGGCATAATACTTGTCTAGTGTACTTACCCGGTCAACAAAAGCTAAATAAAGTGGGATTTACACTGTGCATATTCTAAGCCAGGAGTTTTGTGCGTGGGTACTAGACCTGGTAGCAGGGAGGCATAGAAAAAAGGTATGAATTCTGCAGCAGCAAGCCCCAAATTGGTTTCCAGGAGAATGGTAGCCAAACTAGCAGAGACAGAAGTCCAAGCTGAGACTGTACAGCTAGCACCAGTTATAGAAAAAGAAACTACAGTTATGTAAGAACTTACCGTAACAACAGATCTTCGAGAACAGCTCTTGCAGCAGGTTACACCATTAGGACTGAAGCCAGCAGGCATCAGGACCCCACGAAAATTTTCTAGCTAGCAGTATTCAACGGGGACCACCTCCGAAGTCAGTCCTGCCCCCGACGTCGGTCCCGCCCCCGGCGTCCCAGGTGTAGTACATCAGGAGGCGGTCCCCCAGAATCCCCAGTTCTCTCGCCGGAGACTCCCGGCTGCTGGATGATATCAGAAGAGGAGACTGAGGATCCGCCATCAAATGGTAGTCAGAAAGAGGCTGAGAATGCCTTATCCTAGGAGAAGGATGTTGGAACCAGAATCTACCTCCAGCGGGGATGGTGGGAGGGAAAGTACCTACTGCAAGAGCTGTTCTCGAAGATCTACTGTTACGGTAAGTTCTTATGTAACTGTACTATCTTACTTCCAAAAGCAGCTCTTGCAGCAGGTTACACCATTAGGACTGATTCCCAAGCAATAATGGAAATCCCACAACACTGGGAGGAGGGAAGGTAGAAATCCATAATGGAACCTAAACCTAGGACAGAAGTCCTTGGAAGGACTGCTAGACCAAAACCTGCTCTTTGCCTCGATGCAATATCCAGGCTATAATGCCTGATGAAAGTGTGCACAAGCTCCAAGTAGCTGCAGCACAGATGGCCGAGGTGGACACTCTTAAGGGCCGAAAAGGAGGTAGCCATCCCCTTTGTGGAATGACCCTTAACCGCGTCCGGTAAGGGTTTGTTACGCTTCTGGTAACAGAACGTGATACACTGAATGAGCCACCTGGAGAGCGACTGTTAGGAAACAGGAGCTCCCACCATCCTGTGGGCAAAGGAGACAAAAAGCTGGTCCGATTTTCAGTGGTGTTTGGTTCTGGTCAGGTAGTATCTGAGACATCTATGCACATCTAAAGTGTGCAACAAGGCTTCTCCTCGATTAGAGTACTTAGGGGAAATACACTGGTAGATTGATGTCCTGATTAAGGGTGAGAGCTGAGACCACCTTAGGCAGAAATTTTGGATTAGTCCATAGGGATACTCTGTCTTGGTGAAAAAACAAATAAGGTTCTTTGCACATAAGTGCATGAAGTTCAGAAATTCTTCTGGCCGAGGTGATGGCAACTAAAAGTAACGTCTTCCAAGTAAGAAGACGTAGCTCGCAATCCGCGGCTGGTTCAAAGGGTGGCAGCGTAAGCTGCTCCAGGACAAAGGGTAGATTCCATGGTGGAATCGGATCCTTAATCGGGGGCCTAATGTGGAGGACACGCCTCAGGAAGGCTCGTGTTGTGTCTAACTGAGCTATAGTGCATTGGCCTATAGAAACGTGATAGACTGAGACGGCACGGAGGTGAACCTTAATTCGAGGAGCAAGTCAAGCCTGTCTGGAAAATGGACAGTAGGTAGTCCAGGACCAACTTCTCTGGACAATCCAAAGGTGAAAACCCGCGTGCCTGAACCCATAAACAAAACCTGAGCCACTTCATGGCATAGGTCACGTGGGTAGCCGGTTTCCTAGCAGCAGCGAGAATGTCTGCTACCTCTTGCGAGACCCCGTGTCACATCATGGCTATGTCTCTAGAAGCCAAGCGTGTAGGTTCAGGGAACGTAGGTCTGGATGGACCAAGGAACCCGCCTCCTGAGACAGCAAGTGGGAGTTGATTGGCAGCAGCATTGGAGGTTCCCGGGACAACTGATGTAAAAGAGGGAACCAGATCTGCCTGGGCCAAAACGGCGCTATAAGTACCAATGTCGCTTGCTCTCTGCGAAGTTTCAGAAGAACCCTCTGGATCAACAGAAAGGGGGGGGGGAAGCATAGAGGAATCTGCCCACCTAGGAGAGGGACAACGTGTCTCACCAGAAAACACCAGGCCCTGGATCTAGCGAGCAAAAATTGGGCAGTTTTGCATTGGATGGGGACGCGAAAAGGTCTAGCTTTGGAGTACCCCATCAGTGAAACAGATCCTCTGCAACCTTCTGAAGTAGTTCCCACTCGTGGACTCTGGCCTGAAAGTGGCTCAGGCCATCTGCGATGACGTTGTTCATGCCTGGAATATGAACGGCAATGAGGTTTGCGCCGTGTTGCAAAACCCAATCCCACACCCTCATGGCCTCCCTGAAAAGCAGGTAGGAATGAGTGCCTCCCTGTTTGTTGAGGTAATACATCACCGCGGAATTGTCTGTTTGTAACAGAAGTGTACCCAGTGGGATCTCCAACTGGAAGGCCTGCAGGGCGTAAAGAACTGCCCTAATTTCCAGGATATTTATGTGGAGATGAGTCTCTTGATCTGTCCACAGGCCCTGAGACCGGACACCATCGAGGTGTGCTCCCCAGCCGAGCCCTGAGGCATCCGTGGAGAGTGTCACAGTCGGAGACGGCACAATGAAGGGGAATCCTGCCGAAAGATTCCTCGAATCTAGCCACCATTGCCAATCTCGGATTATGGCCTTCGTGATCCAGATTGGGTGCAGCAGATGGTCTTGCTTTTGATCCCATTGGACCCTTAACATCCACTGGGTTACCTGCATGTGGAGACGGGCTAGCGGGACTGTTGCAATGGCCACAGCCATGTGTCTGAGCAGGCAAAGGACCAGTCTGGCAGGAACGGTCTTCTTTGCCGAAATGTCCCTGATGAGGGATCTGATGTGTTCCGCTCTGTCCGAGGGGAGAAAAGCTTTCCCTCGGACGGTGTCCAGAACTGCACCTATGAACTGCAGAGTCTGAGACGGAACCAGGCGTGACTTCTCGTGATTGATGATGATGCCCAATGTTTCGAACAAAGACTGAGTACAGTGAATGGCGGACATCAGGGCCTCCCGGGAGGGCGCCGTGAGAAGCCAGTCATCCAGGTAGGGGAACACGTAGTGGCCTTGTCTCCTCAGAGATGCCACTAATACCGCCATGCACTTCATAAACACCCGAGGTGCCAATGACAGCCCGAAGGGAAGGGCCCGGAACTGATAATGGCGACCCTGAAACTCGAAGTGTAGAAACTTCCTGTGCGCTTGAGCAATGGGGATGTGCAGATAAGCGTCCTGCATGTCCAGGGATGCTAGAAAGGTGTCCCACTTGTGCATGGGAATCAGACCTGGGAGGGTCACCATGCGGAAGCGTTTGTACAGGACCGATTCGTTGAGGTCGCTGAGGTCCAGTATCGGACGGAAGTCCCCTATTTTCTTTGGAACCAGAAAGAAGTGAGAATAATATCCTAGACCTCTCTGGTTCCGTGGTACGTGCTCTATAGCTTCTTTTCCCAGAAGCGTGAGCACCTCCTGCTGTATGAGCAGGGCATGCTGACCCAAGTAACAGGAGAGAAGGGGAGGTCTTGCTGGTGGGTGGTCAAGAAACTCTATGAAATGGCCTTTCTTGACCAATTGAAGAACCCACCGGTCGGCGGTGATCGAGTGCCACCCTGAAAAGTGGCGAGCGATGTGACCCCGACCTTTTGCGCCCAGTGATCCAGAGGAAGGGGCAGGGGCCGGGAAGGAGTCATGCTGTGGCAGCACTGGTCCCTGCGGGCTGGGCTGGTTTCGAGTAATGTAGGCATCCGCCTAGGGACGACTTCACCTGGGCTTTATGCTGAAAAGTGCCCCTATGTTGCTGGCCAAAACGTGGCTGCTGCCTTTGTTGCCGGCTGCGAAAACGGCTCTGGTTCCTGCAAAAGGAACCTGGCCTGGATCTGTACATGGCCTGTACAGACCAGACTGCCTTCCCAGCATCCTGCAGTTTGGTGATGACCCTCTCCGAGGGTTCACCAAAGAGTACTTCGCCGTTATACGGGACATCAAGAATGTTCTTCTGTACATCCGGGATGAAGCTGGAAACATGGAGCCAAGAGTGTCTCCAGAGACAAACGCCTGAAGCTGCAGCTCTGGCAGATGAGTCCGCAGAATCGTATACGGCTCGAAGCACTTGGGTACCCACATCTGACCCTGTGCGGAGAAAATTGAGGAGCTCCGCCTTCTGATCGCCATCTGGAAGCTTATCGACCAGGTCCTGGCCCTGTTCCCACAGGGCGTTCTGAAACTGTACCATGTGGGTGAGGTAGTTCAGAGACCTGATGGCACATATAGCAGCCGTGTACGTGCATCTCCCCAGGCATACAGTTGCTTGAATTCCTGGTCCGGAGGCTGTATGCTCATATGTTGTGGTTTTTGAGACTGGTTATGCCAGGCCGTGATGACCAGGGAGTCTGCCAGAGGTTGTTGGGCCAAGTACTGGTCCTCTCTCGGGGCCTTGTACAGGTGGTCAGCCTTCTTCGGCACTGCGGGAGTGGAGTGCGGACGCTTCCACGCAGCCTTGGTGACATCCACAAAAGTGTCTACCAAGGGTGGTACTACCACAGGCTTTGGGTCTTTCTGCCGAAGATAGCGGGCAAGGTGTTGTCGTTCGGGTTCAAGGTCTTCAGCATCCCACCCCATGTTGTCCTGGATGTGCCTCATTATCTCAGCGAAAGAGGGATCATCCAGAGGAGACCTGGGGAGGTCATGTGGGTCAGGAGAGGAGATGCTGAGCGGAGAAGGAGATCTGGAGTAGTCCAAGGTGTCCGATCTGGAGTCCTCCCCTGACTGGGTGTACCGATGCCGTCTGGGTCACTTGGGGCTGGGAGACCCTGATGGAGATCTTGAGGGAGGCCTTCTCCTGTCTTTGGATCAGCTCCTAGAAGGTGGAGTCTGCTCCTTAGGGGTTGGTGGTCATCCTGCTGGCCCCTTTGGTGGAGGAGGGGGCGTAGGAGGTGAAGGAGTAGGAGGAGGAGATTTAACAAGGACCACATCCTTACGGATGGTGCCCCACCAGAAAGTAAAGAGTTCCTTTACTTCCTCAATATTCATGCCCGAGGATGGGCCTGGCACCGGTGGTCTGTCGCCGGGGTCGGGCGTCGGGTCCTCTGGTGTCTTCGGGTTCGGGGAAGGTTCCCACGGGAGCCCAGCATCCTCAGTGTCGCCTGCCTGGTCTTAGGGCAGTGTAGCATCCTCCTCAGTCGAGTCCCTGTGACCGGCGTCCACCAGTGACGGGGGGGGCAGTCTTCCGCTCTGGAGAATGCGATGCCGATGTCAGTCTCCTGGCCAACACCTTCAGATCCAGTGAACGCCCAGCCAGTGACTGATGTCTGGCTGGTGTCCTGAGTTCCTGTGAGTGCCTGGCCAACTTTGAATGCTTAGCCGACGTCAGATGCTTGGTCAACGTCAGGTCCGACGACCGTTTCAGGGATGTCAGGTCCTTGGTCTTTCTGGAAGTTGGATCAGGACCTCTGGGAGGTTGGGAGACCAATCTAGGGTCGGTGTCCCGATGTCGGGTAGAAGAAGAAGATTTATGGTGCTCGGAAGACTTGGAAGAGGCCTTGGATGGAGTGGAAGAAGCCGAGGGCCACGAAGTCTTAATAGGCTGGAGTGTAGAAGCCTGGACCTTGACCTGGAAGGGCCTAAGACCGAGCCCTGGAGGGAGAGCGGTCCGATCTAGTGGAGCCTGAGCTGTGGGAGTCCGAGGCCCGGTTCAGGGATCTGGACCTTACTTTCTCCCAGTGCTTGTCCTGGTGTTTATGGGCCTTCGAGGAAGAATCTCCCATGGAGGAAGGTTCTTGGAACTACAGACCGGTCAGTCTTACCTCAGTAGTGGGCAAGATTATGGAGGCACTCCTTAAGGACAGGATAGTGCAACACCTGGAATCCATAGGGGCACAGGATCCAAGACAGCATGGGTTTACAAAAGGAAGGTCCTGTCAAACTAATCTCATAGATTTCTTTGACTGGGTAACCAGAGTGGTGGACCAAGGGGGAGCAGTTGATGTCGCCTACCTTGACTTCAGCAAAGCTTTGACACTGTTCCACATAGAAGATTGATAAATAAGCTAGGTAGGCTCGGGGTGGGTCGAAGTTGGTCAACTGGGTGGCAAACTGGTTGACGGGCAGAAAACAGAGAGTGGTGGTAAATGGTATACAGTCAGAAGAGATGCAAGTCACAAGTGGGGTACTCAGGATCAGTCCTGGGGCCAGTCCTATTCAACATCTTCATTAGTGACCTCAGATGGACTAGAGGGTAAGGCTTGTCTGTTTGCAGATGACACCAAGATCTGCAACAGAGTAGATGATCCAGATGGGGTAGGCAGAATGAGAAGAGATCTGGATAAACTAGCAGAATGGTCAGAAGAGTGGCAACTGGGATTTAATGCAAAGAAGTGCAAAATCATGCACATAGGAAGAGAAACCCTGAAGCCACTTATAGGCTGGGAGGAGTTGCTAGCAGTCACAAAGGAAGAAAGAGACTTGGGCATCATCATCACTGATGACCTGAAATCATCCAAGCAGACCTCTAAAGCAGTAGGTAAGGCTGGGGGTGTTAGGGGTATTAGTAGGGGCATCACAAGTCGTAAGAGGGAGGTAATAATCCTCTGTACAAGACATTGGTTAGGCCCCATCTGGAGTACGCAGTATTGGAGGCCACACCTTCAAAAGGACATTAACCAAATTGAGGCAGTCCAGAGAAGGGCAACCAAAATGGTGCAGGGACTGCATCAGAAGACATATGAGGACAGATTAACGGAGCTCAATATGAATACCCTTGAGCAAAGGAGGGAGAGAGGTGATATGATCGAGGCATTCAAACACCTTAAGGGCATAAACAAGGTGAAAGAGTCTAACATGTTTAAATATAAGAAAAATAGCAGGACAAGAGGACACAGCATGAGATTAGAGGAGGCCGATTAAGAGGGAATGTGAGGAAATTCTTTTTCACAGAAAGGGTGGTAGATGCATGGAATGGCTTACCACAAGAAGTGGTGGCTATGAATACAGTGCAGGGCTTCAAACAGGCATGGGATAGGCATAAGGGAGCAATACAAATGACTATGAATAGATAGGTCACTGACAGAGCAAAGGCCAATGGCACATTTATAAGGTAGAAAAAGAAATGGGCAGACTGGATGGGCCTTGCGGTCCTTATCTGCCGTCAACTTCTATGTTTCTATGTTTCTATCCTTTTCAATTTTTCAAGAAGAAATGCCTGAAGTGCCTTCTGATGGCAGATCCTGGTGCAGCTATTGAACCCTTGGCAAAAAAGGTGCAGACCTTGGTATCGTGGTACGGGCCTAGGCACCGCACGCTGTAGGAGTGAGAATCCTTGAAAAGGATCTGTTTTCCACAGGTACACTTAGAAAGGTGACCCTCAAGCGATGGAGTTGGAGAGGACAGAAGTTCTGTAGTCGTCGTATGCTAGGTAGAGACCGAGAAGCTGATGCTGGCGAGTCAACAGTGGGAAAAGAACTGGGGATTCTGGGGGACCGCCTCCTTATGTACTACGCCTGATGTTGGGGACGGGACTGATGTCGGGAGGCGGTCCCCGCTGAATACTGCTAGTTGGAAAATTTCCGTGGGGTCCTGGCACCTGCCAGCTTCAGTCCTAATGGTGTAACCTGCTGCAAGAGCTGTTTCTCAAAGTAAGATCAGGCAGTGACAGAACTTGAAAGCCTGACTGCCTTTTTCAAATGGTGGGCTATACAACAAAAAGAGACAGAGAAGCAGAGGGAAAAAGAGATTCAAGGTTTAGAAGCACAGAGAAAAGAAGAAATGCAACAATTCAAACAACAGAGAAGAGATGCAACGACAGGAGCAGCAAAGAAGAGAAGAGATGCAGCGATGGATGGATGCCTTGCAAGTTATCAAAGCTGGAGGATCTGGTGCAGGTCCAGTACAGCAGCAACTTAAAATACATTAAACTTACAAAGTTGTGTCCATCGGATGATATCGAAGCATACTGGACAACTTTTGAAAGAGTTGCTGCAACCTGACAGTGGCCAAAGCAGCAATGGGCAATCAGACTGGTACCTTACTTGACAGGGAAATCCCAACTTGCCTACAGCAATATGGACACTGCACAGTCAGAAAACTATGACCTGGTGAAAAGTGAAATCCTGAAAAGGAATGACATCTCAGGAGAGATCTACAGGCAGAGATTTCAGTCTCTGAAGTACATCTCAGTTGACAATCCTCGAGAAACCTTCACCTGACTCAAAGAACTCCTGATAAAATGGCTCCAACCAGAGGGCAAAACAGTCCCACAGATCATCAACACACTTGCAGTGGTGCAATTCATCAACATCCTGCCTACAGATGTACAGCTTTGGGTAAAAGAACACTGACCAGAAAGTGGGGAAAAGGTTGTTTCTTTGGCTGAAGACTACCAAATGGCCAGACAGATACCACAGCAGCGAGGAAACAGCCAAGCACTGGTAAGACATTATTTTTTCCCATTTAAACTCCAGGTCTGATAACAACTCTGGTGGGGGTAACAAATCTGCACCCAAAGATGTTATTTGCTATAACTGTAATAAGCCAAGTCATACTGCAAGACATTGCCGTAGTAAGAAGAGTGACACTGGAGCAGATTTATCCTTAGCAAATTGGGGCAATTACTAACAGATGTGAAGGTGGGAGATAAGACTGTGAAGGGACTTAAAGATTCAGGAAGCAGAAAGACCCTAGTACATACTGAAGTGCTGAGAAAACAATGTCCAAAAGGACCAGGTACTGCTATCATCTACATCCACAGACACTTGATACTGTCCCACCAGCCAAGTGACTCTTGACTAATAATGGGGTGTGTCGCACCAAATGAAAGTGGGGGTAGTACCTAAGTTACATGTTCCTGTGATTATTGGAAATGACTTTCCAGGATTTACTGAGTTAATAAAAGATGAAGTAAATACTGATGTTTCAGCAGCTGTGGTGACAAGAACTCAGGTAAAGAAAACCTCAGATGGTGGGGACTCTTTTCCTTTCGCTGATTTTTATTCAGACTTGTTTGAGCACAGCTCCAAGATTCAGAAGTCCAGGAAAAAAAGACATCACCTGAAGAATCAGTGGCAACAAAGAACTGATGGACATAAGTGGTTAACATATGAAAATGCTGAAACTAAACTGATAACTGATTGTGATTTTCTTTCAGAGCAAGCCAATGATGATTCTCTCCAGGGTTATTTTAAGCAGCTCGGGGTGAAATCAAAACAGGGTGAACCTATGTTTAAAAAACGTAATGGGCTACTGTACAGAGTTTGGGTTAAACCTCAGATACAGGACCAGATGGAACAATTGGTTATACCACAAAATTATAGATCTGAGTTGTTACAGATAGCACATGATAGTCCTAAGGCTGGTCACTCAGGGAGGGATTGCGCCCTTGCCAGATTGCTGTACAGATTTTATTGGCCTGGAATTCATGAAGATGTTGCTACCTATTTCAGTTCTTGTGCTGAGTGTCAGAAAGTAGCCCCAGTGGCTAAAAAAGATAAGGTGCCCCTACCCTTGTTAGATATGCATTTTGAGAGAATTGCAATGGATGTAGTTGGCCCCTTAGACAAAAGTAAAAAGGGAAATTGATTAATTTTGGTAGTATGTGACTATGCTACTCGATACCCAGAGGCAGTTCCAATGAGTACTGTCACAGCCCCAGAAGTGGCAGCAGAGCTTGCCAAAATTTGCAGCAGAGTGGGCATACCAAAAGAGATTATTACTGATCAGGGTAGTAATTTTGGGGCTGCATTATTAAAGGAGCTATACCGACTACTAGGCATCACTGCCATAAGAACCTCCCCTTATCGCCCTCAGACAGTCAGTCTTGTTGAGTGTTTTAATCAAGCCCTAAAATGCATGTTAAAAAGGTTTGTAAAAGGGGAAGGGAAAGACTGGTACCAATACTTACCTTACCTGCTTTTTGGTTACAGAGAAGTGCCACAAGCATCAACAGGTTTTTCACCATTTGAAATGCTGCATGGTAGACAACCTAGAGGGCCACTAGATGTAATAAAAGAAACATGGGAAGAAAACTCCCATCAAAAACAATCTATTACATCTTATATGTGTGCCCTGAGAAAGTAGCTGGCAAAATATGTTGAAATCACCAAAGTAATCAGGGAAAGGCCCAAAACCAACAGAAGGTTTATTATGATGGGGTAAAAGAAAACGTTTTTGAGCCAGGTGAAAAGGTCTTGCTACTGTTACCCACTACAAAAAATAAACTGTTAATGAAGTGGCAAGGGCCTTATAAAGTGTTTAGACATACTGGCACAGTTAACTATGAGATTGAGACCCCTGATAGAAAAAATCCTACTGAGATGTACCATGCTAACCTCCTCGAGAAATGGGTTGAAAACACACCAAAAGCTGTTATACTAGTTTTACCAGAAACTGATAAAGAAGATATTGATAAAGCTTATGACAGACTGGAACAAATGGGGTGGCCCCCGACATATTTAGTGACCATAATCTAGTTTTTTGTATAAGGGGGAAAATAAAATAAATGGTCCACCGAGGCTGCAATATTTTAGATCTTTTAAAAATGTTGATTACTTAGCATTTGCTGCTGATGTGATGGGGTAGCGTGGGATCACCTGCCATTGATTCCGGACCTTAATTTGGCATGGAAATTTTTTCAGGATAAATTACGGGAAGTTTGCAACAGGCATATGCCAATCAAGGTAAGGAAGGTAAAAGGTAATTCTGCATCTTGGTGTACCTCAAAGTTACTGAGATTAAAATGAAACAAAAATAGGTTATGGATTAAAGCCCAGCAATCAGGGCTTCTGGGAGATTGGCAATTATATAGACAAACTAGAAATCTCCATGTTAGTGAAGTGAGAGAGGCTAAAAATTCTTACTATAAAAATAAGACCTCTGAGTCCCTTGGTAAGCCTAGGAGGTTCTGGAATTTAATCCATGAGTCAAATGGCCATAACAAATCTACAGAAAATATTAACTTGGCTAAGGAGGAAGTTTTTAACAATGGGTCCTCTCTTCCAAATAGATTTAACAAATATTTTTGTTGAAATGTGAAAGTTTTTTTGAGATTCCCCTAAGCCCTTACAAAACCCAGGAGAATTAGACCATGGTTTGCTGTCTCAGTTTTCCTTTAAAGTAATGTTTTAGATTTACTCTTGGGGTTAAGTTTGGGAAGCAGTTGTGGCCTAGGTGGCCTAACCTCTACCATGTTAAGATATGCGGCTACACAGATTGCTGATCCACTTACATATTTGTTTAATTATTCCACAGAGATGGGTTATGTGCCTGGGGGATGGAAGGCGGCCAGGGTGGTCACCCTTTTTAAAGGGAGTGACCCGGGATGCCTATCAAGTTTTGGACCTATTTCTCGTTTACCATTGATTAGTAAGATCTTGGAAAAGGTATTGGCTGGGCAGCTGATGAGTCATCTGGAAGACAACAGGCTGTTAGATCAGTATCAATCGGGTCTTTGAAAGGACCATGGGACAGTTGCGGCTGAGTCGAGGGTCTTGGATGAGGTGGACTTAGCGAGTGACTCCCAGTATCTCACTGGGAGCATCTTGGTTGACCTCTCCAAGGCCTCTGACATGGTCGATCATCAGTTGTTGTTACATGGCATTAATGAGGTTGGGTTGAGTGTGAAAACGCTAGAATGGTTTTGTTCATATTTAACAAACAGATGGCAGGTACACGCAGTGAATGATAGTGACTCAAACCTGTTGCCTGTCTGTAGAGAAGTTCCTCAGGGCTCAGTCATGGCCCCTTTATTATTTTTGGTTTATTTAAAGGACATTAGTAGGCATGTAGGGGAGGCTCGCTATTATCTGTTTGCGGATGACACCATTATTTACTTTTCTAATAAATCTCTTGTGTGCATACAAACTAGCTTGCAGGCTAGTTCTGCAATGTTGCAAAATTGTTTCTCAAATTTTAAACTAAAACTTAGCACATCAAAAACAAAATGCATTTTGTTTGGTCCTCCTCATACAATTAAGGTGACTCCAGCTCTAGTTATAGTGGATGATGCTGGAACTGCCTTGGAATGCATTAACTGCTACAAATACTTGAGGTACTGGCTGGACAAGTCTGAATCAGGCAATACCCATGTAGAAAAGTTAATAGCTCAGGTGAATACGAGGGTAGGATTTGTGTATGGAATAAAAATTACCTTAATCCTGAAACCTTAACTCTTATTAAAATTCACATTTTTCCTTTATTTGATTATGGCGACACTCTTTATGGTAAAGCAACACGGGATACACTATCTAAGCTGGATGTGCTACTAAATAGATTAGCTAGGTTGGTGCTCAAATGCCCAAAATTGACACATCATTGTGATATGTATAACCAGCTAGGTTGGATTTCCTTAAATAACAGGCACAAATTGCATAAGTCACTTTACGCATACAAATGTGGGACTGGTTCTTTGCCTACTTTTTTACGTGATCGCTTGAATTTTAGGCAAACTGACCCCTTCCTATGTAATTCCCATTTAAGAGAAACGGTAGTCCCACCCTCAAAGTCAAAACGGGTTCAATCATGCTTTAGCCATTTTGTCCCACTATACCGGAATAAACGTCCACGTATTTTTAGAAAATGTTATTGTAACCCAGCATCAATTACCTTTGTGAAGATGAAGCACTTGTTGTCCCTGTGGTTATTATTAATTGTTGTATTAGTTGAATGTAAATTATTGTAACTGGTATGTATTAATGTTTAAGGTCACCACTACGAATTAGTTTTTAACTCAATGGTTTAAACCTTTATAAACAACAAACTGTTACTGCTGATGTTGTAAAGGTGAATGTTTCCTTAACCTCCAAACTGCAGAAATGTGTAACCTGCTAAAGACATTCAGCAGCACTTTTACCACAGTACCAGGCCGAGCTAAAGGGGTTGAGCTCGTAATAGTAACAAGGAATGCTCGCCCTATTAGACAAAAGACATACAGATTACCAGAGCAAGTTAAGAGCTGACGTGCTTAAGGAAATACGAAAAATGAAAGAACTGAATATCATAGAAGAGCAAGTGCTTGGTCATCACCAGTGGTGATTGTAAACAAAAAAGAAGGGGGTGTAAGAATCTGCCTTGATTTTAGAAAACTTAATCAAGTGTCAGAATTTGACAGTTATCCTATGCCCAGAATAGATGATTTGGTGGACAGACTGGGGAGTGCCAAGTATATCAGTACCCTCGATCTCACCAAGGGTTACTGGCAAATCCCCCTAGCTAAAGAATCCAGAGACAAAACTGCTTTTGCCACTCCTAAAGGATTCTGTCAGTTCACCACAATGCTGTTTGGTTTACATGGCGCACCCGCTACATTCCAGCAGTACAGGAATGTAATTTTATCCTCTCACACTGGTTATTGTGCTTCATACTTGGATGATGTTGTGGTGTACAGTCCAGACTGGAAAAGTCACCTGGAACACCTACAGGCAGTTATCCAATCGATCAAAAAGGTAGGTCTGACAACTAATCCTACCAAGTGTACATTGGGCATGCAGGAAACCAGATGTTTGGGCTATGATCTGGGAAATGGAGAAGTCAAGCCAGAGGTTTCCAAGATAGCAGCTGTAGCTAACAGCCCTGTCCCCAAAATCAAGAAACATGTCAAGTCATTTTTAGGCTGGCTGGTTATTATCGGAGATTTGTTCCGACTTTTGCTGAGTTAGCTACTTCCCTCACAGAACTCACAAAAAAACAGTTCCCGAATAATGTGAAATGGACCCCCGAGTGTGATGAAGCTTTTTGGGCCATTAAGGCTGAATCATGTTCAGCCCATTTTAAGAAGCTCATACTTTGAGAAATAATTTTTGTTACAGACAGATGCATTCGGAGCTAGGCCTAGGTGCAATCTTGAGTCAGCATATAGATGGAAAAGAACATCCTATTCTGTACATAAGTAGGAAGCTGCACGACAGAGAGAAAAGGTACTCCACCATTGAAAAGGAATGCCTTGTGGCAAAGTGGGCCATGGAGTCCCTTAAGTTTTACTTACTGGGAGCTGACCTTGTACTTGTAACAGAGCACAATCCTCTCTGCTGACTTAACCAAATGAAGGATAAAAATTCCAGAATCACACGGTGGTACCTGGCACTGCAGCCATTTAAATTTAAGTGATGCACAAATCTGGGAAAACAGAATATCAATGCTGATTGTCTGTCTAGATATGGATCTGGAACTGAAAATTCTGAAGGCTGAAAAAACAAATGTGTGAGTTTAAACTTCACTATTTGCTGTACTGTTGTTATGGAAAAAAGGATACTGCATATGCACAGAACTTTAAAGGTTACTGCCGAGGACAATGAATTTGTGTTCCTTAGAAATCGTGCTTTCAGCTGACAAAACATTTTTGCAGCTTCTAGAATTAGTGCACGTGCCTTGGCACCACATCTGCTAATTAACGTGTAACACCATCTTAATAAAAGTGTTCCAAATCAGTCTATAGCTGGCTAGTACTGTTGCTATTACTGTGCGTTCCTTCTTGGCTGCGTTCTTAGCTGATTTGCAAAAATGTCTTTGCTGTCCTGGTTGAAGGCTAAGCCTGAGAAGCCCGAAAGCCCAGCAAAGTGCAGTTACCCGCTTGATGATGCTGAAATTGATCCTGACAGTCTAGTGCAGACATCTGGTGTTGCTGCATGAGTTGCTTCAGCAGTAGCCCAGAACTGTCATGTGCCCCTTCCCCTGTCTGCCAAGAGGAGACGTCTGGAAACCTAACAGCAGTATTCTCCAGAGACACATTTCGAATATGGCAGGTATGCGGCTGATAATGGTGTGATGGCCACTGTGCATTTGTATAAGTCCAAAACCAAAAATAACATAAATGAGAGCACAATTAGGAGTTCAAGAAAGGCTACCTGGACAGTCTAAAAACCACACCAAAACCTGCACACCTTACTGCCGAGTTGCCCAGAAAGCCCAAAGGTAGACCAATGTTACTAGTGACAGATGTCACTGAACAGCTCAAGAAAATTGTGTGTACTCTGAGGGTGCTGTTGTTAATGCACCTGCGTTCTAACCGTTTCCCAGGGAATCGTTAAAACAAGTGCCCTGAAACTACTGAAAGAAAATGGTGGAACAATAGAACTGACGAGGAAATGGGCTTGGAAATTCCTAATTCAGATGGGGTACAGTAAGAGAAAAGGCACAAAAACTGCTAGAAAAACCCCATCCGATTTCCTCAACTTGAAGGCTTCATTTCTAAGCCGTATTGATACACGTGTGGCCCAGGAGCTCATCCCCCCAGAACTTTTAATAAACATTGACGAAACAGGTGTCAGCATGATACCAGTGTCCGAGTGGACCATGGCAGCCACTGGTTCTCATCAAGTTTCGATAGCTGGGCTAGGGTACAAGCGGCAAATATCGATGCTACTGGGGTGCACACTAACCGGTGATTTTCTTCACCCTCAGGTGATATACAAGGGGAAGACGATGGCATGGTACCCTGCCCATACATTTCCACCTAGTTGGTCCATTACACACTCTACCAACCACTGGGTCAATGAGCTTACGATGTTAGAGTACATCAAAGATGTCATAATCCCATACTTCCCTGCAATGAAAAAAAAAACCTGGATTTACCAAGTGAACAAAAAGCTCTGCTGCGGATGGATTTGTTCAGAGCCCACACCACTAGCTCTATTTTAAATCTTTTAGAGGAGGCTAGCATCATTTCTATCTTCATACCTGCCTCCTGCACTGATCAATTGCAGCCCCTTGATATTAGCCTGAATAAACTGTTTAAAGCAAGGCATTTGACACAGTCCCACACAAAAGATTAATATACAAGTTAGCCAGCCTGGGAGTGGGTCCCAAGATGATAGCCTGGGTAAAGAATTGGCTGGAGAATAGGACACAGAGAGTAATAGTAAATGGAGTCCACTCTGAAGAAAGGGGGGTTACTAGTGGGGTACCGCAGGGTTCAGTATTAGGACCGGTCCTCTTCAATGTCTTTATAAGCGACATTGCAGAGGGACTGGAAGGAAAAGTATGTCTCTTTGCAGATGACACAAAGATCTGCAACACAGTTGATGCAAGTTGGGGTGGAAAGGATGAGAAGGACTTGGCAGGTTAGATGAATGGTCAAATGTATGGCAGCTTAGATTCAATGCTAAGAAGTGCAAGGTAATGCACCTGGGAAACAAAAACCCAGGGGAAGAGTACACAATGGGGGGTGAGATACTAACAACAACAAAAATGGAAAGGGACCTGGGGGTAATCATATCAGATGACCTAAAGGTGGGCAAGCAATGTGAGAGGGCAGCAAGGAGGGCTGGGGGGATACTGGGATGCATAGGGAGAGGCATCACCAGTAGAAAACAGGAGTTATTATCCCTCTGTACAGACAGCTGGTGAGACCCCATCTGGAGTACTGAGTGCAGTTCTGAGACGCAATCTCCGCAAAGACATAGACAGGATGGAAGTTGTCCAGAGGAGGGCAACTAAAATGGTGCAGGGTCTGCACCGGAAGACATATGAAGAGAGACTTAAGGAGCTTAATATGTATAGCCTCAAGGAAAGGGGGGGGGGGACATGATGGAAACTTTCAAGTACCTCAAGGGAATCAACAAAGTCCAAGAGGGTAGCATCTTTCAAAAAAAGAGGTGTGCAAGAACAAGGGGGCACAATCTGAAGATGGGAGGGACGGCTCAGAGGTAATTTAAGGAAGTATTTTTTCACAGAGAGGGTTGTGGATGCATGGAACGGCCTTCCGGAGGAGGTTGTGGAGTCAAAAAGAGTGGTGGAATTCAAGCATGCATGGGACAGTCATAAGGCAATTCTAGGGAGTGGGGGTAGGAAGAAGTAGGCTGCTGGTTAACTAGGATCTGCAGCTTATCCATTAGGTAGTGAAATAGGCAGACTGGGTGGGCCAAGCGGTCCTTATCTGCCATCAAATTCTATGTTTCTAAGACAGCCTGCAGCAATGCTTTATGAACTGGTATGCCGGGCTGGTGGCAGAGACTGTTTCCAAAGGGAGTCAGGAGTTTAAAATAGACTTAAACAACACCATCTGAAAGAAAGACACTCAACATGGTTAGAGCAGAGTTTTGTCAAATTGTGCGGATGGAGGGATGACTGCATTAGAGGTTTTGCTGAGGCTGGCATTCTAGATGTGCACACCAACTGTTTAGTGTGGGTAAGTACCATATAAACTGTATAAAACATCACAAATCCATCTTTTTTGTGTTGTTATGTACTGCACCTGTTGTCAGGTGTCTATAACATTGCCCACCTTTTGTAGGATGAAAGAACAGCAACAGGAGCATCAGGAGTATCGGGGTGAGCATGACATCAGACACCGACAAGGAGGACCACGCAGTCAGGAATGCGTAAGCCCCGGGGCTGCTGACAAATCTGATGAGTCCGAAGAGTCCGATTGAAAGGGTTACTTGGACTATTGCTTGGATATTGACATTTCATTTCAGGTCTTGTGTTTTTTGCACCAATAAAGTTTTTTTGGGCATCACACACAATGTCGTCAATTCATTACTTTTTGACTCGCCGCTCCACTCCTCGAATGCAACTCATGGCGTGCTGTTCAACCTGACCGACCTGGAGGACAAGGTACTGGCATAAAGGTTACTGAAATTATTGTTATAGTTACTGTTATAGTAATGAGTCCAAGAGAGTACTACACAGTAGTTACAGTATTTTTTTAAATGCAACCGTATTCCAAACTCATGTCTCATAATATTCTCTGGCCCTTAATGTTCGCTGATCACTCAGAATAGTGAATATAGTGAAAATAAAGGGTCACCAAATATTTTGTCCTCTACAGTATATGCTTGTGTTAGATAATAATTACTACAAAGTTTTGGAAACCTGTTTTTGTAAAACAGGTTCCCTCTTGGGGGGGGGGGAGTATGTGACAGGGTTGAGTACGGCCCTGTCCCAGTTATGGAGAAAGAGTTTAAATGCAAGGATTTGTTCTATTTTCTTCTTTTCTGTCTCTTCTCTGGTTGCGAAACCAAATTTTCTCAGGAGACCTAGGACTTGATCACCCCGACAGTCTTGCAATTTTCTGCCTCTCGCTATCTCTCTACCCTCACTTGTTCTGTCTTTTCTTCCCCTTGCATATCTGCTAGTATAAAAATATATGTGAATCATTTTGTGGAAATGTAATTGATACTGGGATCGCTTTGTTTAAAACTGTATATAGTTATACTGTTGCAATAATTGCAAAGCTATTTGGAACTCAAGGGGTTAACCTGAGATGCAATTTTTAAGCCTTTTGTGGAGGATGTAAACAAGAGGTCAGTTCTGGGTCACAATGTTCTTTTTGCTGCAGCTGCTGAAATTGACAAGAACATTGGAAACTTACAATAATGCTGTGTGAGAAGCATGCTATCTTCTTAATGAGCGCCTGCACAGACTTATAAAAAAGCTGCAATGTTTTGCAAAAGGGAGACACAGAGAGCCATAGACAGAGACTGAGATTAGAAATTGAGAAGAAAAACTCAGGACGACTTTTTCTATGTTTCTACTGCCATTGTAAATAGTTATTCTGAACAATTTTATTTTTTTATTTTACTGTTGTTAATAATAAAACTCTTGTTCTGAATTTTACAACTGCTCCTGGTTTTCCTATGCTTCCTGACTTGTACCTCAACAAGCCCACCAGGCTAAAGCGCAGTGTCACAGGTTTACTGCATGACAAAAGGGATTAACTCCCATTGAAACTGCATTGTTTACTGCAGTAACTCTACTGCAGAATTCTCCAGCACTGTGCTTCACCCTGGTGGGCTTTACTGTATGTATGTATAAGCAGCAGTTTGTTAAGGTCAACCAGTCTAAATCTGAGCTAACCAGTAATAATACTGGGGTCCTACAGGGCTCATTTTGGGGCCATTTTTACTGTCTTTATTAATATCTCCAAGGCCCCATCCCCCTACTTTATACAAATGAAATGGTACTTTAATACTACTGTAGTTCCATTTGTCATTTTGCTTTGCCTGTTATCTAACACACCACTGTGCTCTTTACTCTAATTTAGGATGACTGTCTCCATCCCCATGGTGAATTTACGCTCAAGGTCGTACTGTTGATAAGATTATATCTAAACCTGCTGCCCTGTTAACATATGTTGATAGGCCTACCCACTAAGATCCAGTAATCTCTTACTTCTGACTCTTCCTAAATTATCTACTAATTCAGGTGAGAAAGCTTTTGCCTCCTTTGCCCCAAACTTCATGAACTCCATTCCACTCAGGTTAGGCTCTTTCAATCCCACCTGTGCTTCAGAAAAGAGAGCTTCATAAGTTCCTCTGATAAATGTTCTTGTGCTTAATGCACTTGAATAGTATTTGTAATCTTTACCTATCTGCCACATCAAACTGTAGCCACGTTTGTTGCAGCTGAGTTTGCAATTTTCTGCCTGCTTGCTATAATGTTGCTGTAGCTATCTCCCGTTGCCTTTCTTAACCCTCTAAATTTTTGCCTATAGGCATTAGGAGTTAACTCAAATACTTTAGCAAGGCATGTTTCACCTTACCATAGTCCATGCAGTCCTCATTAACCATTCTGGCAAAAGTCTTCTATAAACAGTGGCAATAGGTGATTCACTCAAAATGCCCTGCCCAATTGAAATTGCCCACTGATTCTCTTGAAAGATATTAATCAATCAATATCTTTATTTAACCAGGTGAACATCATTGAGCAAGCTCATTTTTGAGATGGACCTTGAAAGGAGAGGTTAACAATACATACAAAGGAATACTCACATCATAATTGGGTAAACAATATATACAAAATGAATTCACACTTACACAGTATTTACACAGAGCAGTAATTATACACAGGAGGTTTATAATACACATGAAATAGAGTATTAAAAAGAGCCATTAAGCTAAGACCATGAAGAGTATGCAGCTAAAAAGCATAGCAACTGTAGTACATTATATACAGGTTAAACCTATGCAGCTATAATTACAGCGTGTATTTGAAGATCCTCCTCCTCCTGATATCTGGGAAACATTTTAGAATTAATTTTGGCTTCCTGGGTTGAACCCCTCATGCCATTACTCACAGTTCGTGGTGTCATCCTGTGGTGCAAAACATCCATCTAGCTCTCTCTTGCTCAAGCTCCTTCAATTGGATCTCATACTGGCATTTTCTTTCTTGCTCCTCTCTCTCTTCCTGGTGCTGCCTTTTTCACTTGTGCTGGTACTGCTTTTCTTGCTCTTCAGCAGATCGGTATCTACCCTTTTCCTCTTAATTTGTGCCTTTGCCTTAACTAGGGTGAGCTCCAGCTCCAAGATTTGCACCCTTTCTGCTTGTGCAGCTGTCCTAGTCAAAGGCTCTCACTCATCTGCCTTCTCCCTAGCCTCCATCTCACAATTTTGGCTAGCAGTGACCACATTTGCACCATTCCTCTGGTCACTTTTTTAAAGGATGTCTATGAATTCTACCCATGTTTGGCCATTCACATAGCCCAGTTCTCTCCGTCTGCAGATTTGGCAGTCTGCATTTCTCATATTGCCCAGAAATAATGACTTTTACCTAGCTACTCTTGCTTAACAAAATAAACCTGGTAGAGTATACAGTCCCCTTTTGTATATCTTGTTCTGCAACTGGACAATCTTTATACTGCCCAAATCTTGCCTCTAGTTTGTAACAGACTGGTTTCTCTTAGACTTAGCATGTACACTGTTACCAGCTTTTTCAAACTCTTCATATGCTTGCCAGGGTACTTCAGTAGCTGCCACCACTCAGTACAGATACTCCTTCAAGGTATCTCGGGGGGGGGGGATCCCACCAGAGCCATTGCCCACACAGTACAGTGTTCCTTGCCAAAGAGCAAATGACTCATCCCTCTCTGTGACAATGGAGAACACCTTGCTGTAGAAACAAAAAGGGGCTGGCCCGCCGGCACAGCAGTTTGATTTTCACTTGCGACACTGACAGCATAGGTTTAGGAACAGATCTGTGAGTTGGAGGGCTGGCCAGAAGGAAGGAAGGAAGCTTGAGCATACAGTGACTGCTTGCCTTGGGAGTAAGAGGCTCAGCGTTTGCTGGCCACTGGCAGAGGCTGGAGGCACAGCAACACGGCGGTTTTCTTGTGGGAGGGAGCATGGCAGACATTGGCTTCAGCCTTGATGTCACATGACACCAAGAAAAATGGAAAAATTACCCTAGCTTCTCCAGCTGATGGCTGCTCCTCCTCCCACCATGCTGGTCTCCAGAGAACACCTCGTCCTGTCTCCTGTGTGTGCCTGCCTCGGGGGCACCATATCCCAAATTCTACTCCCTTCTCCCCGGGAAGAGGCCCTTCCAGTAGGGTTAGTTCCAGACTCCCCGGGGTGTAGGGCACATGGGACCATGACCAACCGAGGGAAGTCAGCAGAGGCAAGATGGTGGGCAGAGGGAGCTAAGCATGCCCAGAGAGGCAGGGTTGGGTCCAGTGGGAGCAAAAGAAAAAAAAAAATAGTAAACGTAGCCTTCTCCTTGGTTACAACCCAGTTACCTGTACCTTAAGGGAGCCAGTCACAGAAACATGAAGTACATGAAAGACAGCATTTTAATACTTCAGGATATTTACATATATAATACATGATACTACATAAAGACTATGGGGAACAGTACTTCTACAGAGATAAAAAGAAAATAATTAGACCAGTAGAGAGAGAAAAAAAAAAAAAGCAGGAAAAAATCTTACTACAGTTCCTAATTTTCCCAAAGTAGAAAGCTTACCACACAGAGCATCTTGGTGAATCAGGTTAACTGCTCGATATCCTGAAACCTAACTGACTTGTCTCTCACAAAACTCAGGATAACAAGGGTTCCGAAAACCAATCTCCGCCCACCTTCAGTACACATGTCCTATGGCTTCATTTCCAGACCAGTTCTTTGTGCCTTGGGAACTGGTTCCTCTTGGGAAACTGGTCTGATTTGTACTTCTGGGATTTGCGTATTCCAGAGGACATCTCCTTTGTTTCACCTCTTGTCTCTCACAGCAGGAGTGACTACTTCAGGCATTAGCTAGGGCCCTGCATGTAACTTTTTTTGGCTTTGAAGCATGAAAGGGATATTTTTGCTTTCAGCTCTCCTACTAACTGGCCAGGGAGTCCTGTAGTACAGGACAGAGAGATTGTAATCACTCTTCCGAGTCATCGCCTCTGAGGCCGGGAGATCAGAGGGCTGTGGGTTCAGTTCCCACATCAGGCACTTGGGTTAATATCCCAGTACTGACACTGTAGTGCAGCATGAGAGGGGTGCTGCACTTCTGAGGTGCCGGCTTTCAGATGAGACGTTAAACCGATGTCCCATCTGCTTGAATTGGTGGTAGTTCAGGTGGATGTTAAAGATCCCATGGCACTTATCGAAAAGAGTAGGGGAATTTCCCCGGTGTCCTGGCCAAATTTCCCTCATTCATGAAAAAGTACCACAAACAGCTTGATCTGGTTCAAGGTCAGTTGGAATTCATCTGTATCCCCCTCCCCCGGGTCATGCCTGAAAATAGGCAGGATTTGTCTAGTGCACTTACCCGGTCAACAAAAACGAAATAAAATAAAATAAATCTGGCATGCCTCTGGCAACTAAGTTTATCTCATTCCCCCTCACAGATCCATTCAAATATATCAGTACAGCTAGAAGGGGGAGAAACTACGGTACAAAATTATATGGCAAACTGTTACACTGTACTGCTGAGATTACTCTTGTCACAATTATTTCTTTGTTACCTTTGCCACTATCCACTATGTAAAATGGTAAAACCTGTTTTGATGTTTGTAATTCTCCCCTGTTGAGCCTGAAAATAGGTATTTTATTGTATAGTGCACGTAGCTGGTAAACAATAACTAAATAAATATCTTCTGAGATCTAAAAACATGCAGTGTTTACTAGATTTTATTTAGTGATTCACAGCAAATTAATATAATTCCTAAAGCAAAATATTGTCAGTATCAAGATATAAAATAATGAAGCCTGCTCAAGAACAGGTTACTCACCTGTAACAGTAGTTCTAGGAGTGGTATATGATGTTCATCCACAGTTTGGCATGTCCTTTCCTCTTTAAATCTTGCTGGAAGTCTTCAAGCTGGCTCCTCCCACCCACCCGGGTGGTATAAACCTCAGCTCTGCCCCATGACGCCAGATCTTAGCCCACTGGAAGCCAGGTTGTGCGCCTAAAGCCGTGGAGGTCAGGTGGGAGCATGTGGATGAACAATATATACCACTCCTAGAACTACTGTTACAGGTGAGTAACCTGTTCTTCTAGGAGCGTGGATATGTTGTTCATCCACACTGTTTGGCAGACTCCAAGCAGTTCTCCGGGAGGAGGGAGGCAAGTCGCACACTGCCTACTTGGAAAATAGATTGGAGAACCGAGGCCCCAAAACCAGCATCCTGGCGTGACTCAAGGTCGATGTGGTAGTGGGGTAATGAAGGTGTTTGCTGACTTCCAGGTAGCAGCCCGACAGATTTCCTGGATAGGGATGTCTCTGGAAGCGGCCACTGATGAAGCAGTATGGCGGGTAGATTGAGGTTCCTTGCCCGCCAACTCATAGCACAGACCTATGCATGATGTAATCCATCTTGCAATGGTTCGTTTGGCTGCAGGTCTGCCAGAAGCAACTTCAGCGTACGTGACAAACAGCTGGCGAACCTCTCTACGAATTTCCACCGTTCGCTCCTTATAATAGGAGAGAGCACGTCTCAGGTCCAAAGTATGGAGCCTGTACTCTGAGTCCGATGTGTAGTTAGGGTAGTATACCGGCAGTCAATACCTGGTTAAGGTGAAACTCTGATACCACCTTCGGAAGGAATTTCGGATGGGGGCGCAGGACAACTTTGTCCCTGTGAAAGACCAGATAAGGAGAGTCCACCAACAGCACCTGGAGCTTCCCTGTCCTTCTGGATGACGTGATAGCCACCAGGAAGACCAACTTCCATGACAAGTGTGAGAGTGCACACTTGTGCATAGGTTTGAATGACTTTCCCATGAGCTTCGCCAAAACCAGCAACAGATCCCATGGAGGTGGAGGTTCACACACCGGAGAGGATATGTGATCCAGGCCTTTGAAGAAGTGCCCGACAACTGTCTCCTGTGCCAATGTCGGTGGACTGGCCCGCGCCTGGTAAGCAGAAATGGCTGCCATGTGCACCCTAAGGGTCGCTGACCGCAGACCCCCTTTGGAGACAGACCAAAGGTAGTCGAGAATGTTAGCCACAGAGCAGGATAAGAGGTCCAGACTCTTACCCTGACACCAAATGGAAAATCTCTTCTGTTTGAAGGCATAACATTTCCTGGTGGATTCCTTACGAGATGCCTTCACCACGGTGTAGACATCCTCGGAAATACCCAGAGCCTGGAACTCTAGCCACTCAGGTACCAGGCTGTGAGATGGAGGGATTGAAGGTCCGGATGGAATACCTTCTCCTGGTTCAGTGATAGCAGGTCTGGTCGTGTACAAAGCCGCTCCGGGGGCCTGCAGCTGAGGCTGAGGAGATCTGGATACCAGAACTGGCGTGGCCAATCTGAGGCTACTAGGATCACCTTTGCCTTGTCGCTCCTCACCTTGAGAAGCACCTTGTGGATCAAAAGAAATGGAGGGAAGGCATAGAGGAGGCCTGGGGTCCACAGCCTCGAGAAGGCATCCCCCTGCAGCGAGCCCTGCTGAGGGGGGGCCGGCATGGTACAACCTCAACTTGTTGTTTTCCCTTGAGGCAAACAGGTCCACCAACGGTTTGCCCCAATGGAAGAACAGACTTTAAGCTACCTCTGGATGGAGAGACCACTTGTGGGATGTCTGGCCTATGCGGCTGAGAGTATCTGCCAGCTGGTTCGAGACTCCTGCCACATGAATGGCTAGAAGATCCACCTCCAGCCGACTTATGAGGGTCCAGATGCGGAGCGCCTCCTTGCACAGCAGACGGGAGTGCATGCCGCCCTGTTTGTTGAGGTAGTACATAGTCGTGGTATTGTCCGTCTGGACTTGAACCACTTGACCCCGGAGCTGAGGAGTGAAAGCTGACAATGCCAGTCTGACTGCTCCGAGCTCCAACAGGTTGATGTGGCATCAGGACTCCTTGGGGGTTCAGAACCCATGGGCCCTGTTGTCCCCCATGTGGACTCCCCAGCCCATGAGAGAGGCATTGGTCGTGAGGACAACCGTCAGCTCGGGCGGACAAACGGGATCCCTTCCTGCAACCATTCTGGGGCAGTCCACCATTGGAACGCATCCCACATCTTCTGGGTTACAGTGATCAGCAGGTCGAAATGACCGTGGCGCTGAGTCCACTGGGCGGCCAGCTCCCATTAGAGGGGGCGCATGTGCCACCTGGCCCAACAGACCACTGAGGTGCATGCCGCCATGTAACCCAGAAGGCGCAGAAAGTCCCGGCAGGGCGCAAGTGCCCAACCAGAAATGATCGGGCAAAGGAGGAGAGAACCTCCGCCCTGTCTGTCGGGAGCCGAGCTCTGGCTTGACAAGAGTCGAGCTCTGCCCCGCTGAAGCCCATCACCTGAGCAGGCACGAGTTCTGACTTGGCCTCGTTGATTAGGAGGCAGAGTTGAGAGCAGATTTGGAGAGCCAGATCCCTGGACCTCTCCACCTCCTGAAGGGAGGATCCTGCCAAGAGCCAGTCGCTGAGATAAGGGTAGATTCGTACTCCTCGATGCCGAAGATGGGCTTCCACCACTGCAATGCACTTGATGAAGACCCGAGGGGCCGATAACAGGCCGAACGGCATGGCTCGGAACTCATACAGGGTCTCTTCAACCCTGAAGTGGAGGAACCGTTGATGGGACGGATGGATTGGGACGTGAAAGAATGCGTCCTGTAGATCCAGTGAACAGAACCACATGTTTTGCTCCAGTGATGGTATGATCTGGTTCACAGTTACCATCCGGAAGGTGTGGAACCTGAGATATTGATTCAGGTTGTGGAGATCTAGGATGGGGCGCCAACCCCTCCATCCGCTTGGGCACCAGGAAGTACCTGGACACGAAGCCTTGCAGAGGAGCTGAGCTATGTCGTCTCGAAGAGCTGAGTGCAAGCTGAGATCCTTTCCTCCCAAGGGGTGCGGGCTCGGCTGGGAGGGTACTGCTCGAATTCTAGAGGCAGTCCCTGACTGACCACTTCGAGAACCCACCTGTCCGAAGTGATATCGGACCAGGCGGAATGAAAGTGGCGGACCCGGCCCCCCACAGGAGGACCCAGAGCTGGCATGATGGGTGTAGGGGCGGCAACCCCCAACCCATCACTTAGCAGGCTTAGAAGAGGAGGCTCCTGGACCTATGCCTCGGCCTCCTTTACGGGGCTGTTGAGGACCCTGCTTGGGCCGTGGGCACCAAGCTTGAGCCTGCTGCTGGTCTCCTTGATAGGAGTGCTGCCTGACCGCACAGGAAGAATGCCGAAATGGCTTCTTGTTTCTTTTCTGCTGATTCTTGCCTGAAGAACCTTTTACAGAGGTAGCATCCAAGGTGGCACTGGACTGCTCGATATGCTGAAGGTGACCGTCCACTCCTGGACCGAACAGGTCGGTGCCAAGGAAAGGAACATCAGCTAACTTGTGCTGGGTATCCGCCGGGAAGGAGGATAGCCTCAGCCAGGCCCTGCAGCGAGTGGCCACTGCGGCTGCTAAAGAGCGGGCACAAGAATCCCCGATGTCTAGGGCCATCTGGAGCTGCTGTTTTGCAACAGCACGGCCCTGATCACGGACTTGCTTGACCGTGGTCTGCATGTCTGCCGAGAGATGAGGGAGGACTTCATCTAATGATCCAAGGAGGGCATGAAAGAAGTGTGCCATAATGACAGCCGAACTGGCCTGATGAAGGCCTAAGGAAGAGATCGCATAGACCTTGCAGGCAGAGTGGTGCATATTTTTGGACTCCTTGTCCGGGGGTCGGTCTGTGTCGGCCAAGCTACCAGTATGTCTAAACACAGAAGTGGTCACCAGGCTCTTGGCTGAAGGGTGTTCTGTGAATCCCGGCAGGGACCTCATGGGCACCGCATACTTGTGGGCCATGCAGGCAGACGGTGCTGGGCAGGAAGCTGGGCGCTGCCAGAGCTCAAGGGCCGGGCCAGAGATGGCTGCGGCCACTGGAAAGGCCTCCATCGAGGTATCCCTCCTTTTTAGGATGTCCATAAGGGGGTACTCTGCCTTTTCTGGCTAGACTCCAGGGCCATTCTGGTGGATTCAGAGATCAGGCAGAGAATGCCTTGAAAGAAGGAAGGACCCTCCTCTAAACCCGCCATGGAGGACTCATCATCCCCAGGATGGGAGTGCAGTCCTGTGACATCAGAGTCCAAGGAGTCGTGGTACAACGGTCTCCCATCTATGTCCCCTTCGATCCACCAGGGGCAGTCAGGGGTAACCATGATGGACAGATGCCGGGGAAGCCCGGTGT
Organism: Neoceratodus forsteri; assembly: GCA_016271365.2. Classification (NCBI taxonomy): domain Eukaryota; kingdom Metazoa; phylum Chordata; order Ceratodontiformes; family Ceratodontidae; genus Neoceratodus; species Neoceratodus forsteri. Next base: position 659,620,919 of record CM057456.1, on the reverse strand, counting down.
CTGTACGGTCCTCTTTTGAAGGAGCCTCTCCCTGAGGCTGCTTAGGCGGTGGTTCCACCAGAATTGGTGGAGAGATCAAGATGGGCCGAGCCGAGATATGGGCCGGCCCCGCAGGCGGGGGAACCAAAGGCTTTGGTTATGGAGGGGTCAGCGTCGGCCCAGGAGGCGGTAGCCAAGTGATGGCCGAGTTGGACGGCACAGCCAGCTTCTGCCCGGTCAAAATCAGCTGTTGCCACATAAGATCCTCATTGTGGAGTTTCCGTTGAAGCCTCTCCTCGTCCGAGGAGGATGAGGATCTGCGGCGATGCCTCTTTTTAGAGTGCTTATGACTCTTTTCAGTTGTTCAACCAAGGGGGCTCTGGACCTCGATCGAGATCGGGCTGGCCAACCCAGTTGATCGGGAGACACCGGGGTTGGTGAAAACAGAGGGTCCGGAACCATTTCCTCTATGGCGACACCAGCAGGCTGGGTCTCCTCATCGGGAAAGACAAGGACCAGAGTCCTTTCCAAAGAATCGTTGACTGGAGTCTGCAAAATAGGGTCAATTAGATCTAGAGAAATCTCAACCTTGTTGGCCACTTCCTTGATCTCTTGGCCAGACGGAAGATCTGTGAAGCTGGCGGCCGAGGATGCGATCTTGACCGAGGTCGAGACTGCGTGTTCCTGGGACTTGGACCTTTCGAGGTCCCAAGAACATCTCCATTTGGATGGAGACTTCGGGTCCTGCTCCCTCTTCCGAGAGCAGGAGTAATGTGAGCACAAGGGTGCTTCACCCCTGGTGGGGAGAGACTGGCACAACTCCTTGAAGGAGCCCGAAAAGGTGGAACCGAGGTTCAGAGGAACAAAAAAGCTCCGATTGGCCGAAGCTTGAGCTGCTTCCGCCTTCATTTGCTCCAACTGCTAGGCGGATCCCACAGCTGCAGAAAGTGCCCACCTCACCTCCTTCGATTTCACCGGCGGGTTCCTTTTCTCTGGTCTGCCCAATTTGAGGCACGCCAAGCAGTCATCCAGGATGTTGGGATGGAAGGCCAGGCAGAACGTGCAGGTGGAGGTGTTATGTCCGACACCTAGGCAGTAGACTCACGTTAGGTGGGGATCGGTGCACGACATCTTCTGGCCGAAGGAGCACCAGTAAAAACTGGGAGCAGGTTTATCCTCCATGTCCGATGCGCTACTATTGGAATCGTTGAGCGAGTTTTAAGGTAAGATGCGGTATTTGAATCCAGGGCCTACGAATTGCTGTGAAACACAAGGGAACCTGTACCTTCCAGTGGAAAGGAAGATCTGGCATCATGGGGTGGAGCCGAGGTTTATACCACCCGGGTGGGTGGGAGGAGCCAGCTTGAAGACTTCCAGCAAGATTTAAAGAGGAAAGGGACATGCCAAACAGTGTGGATGAACAACATATCCATGCTCCTAGAACAACTATTTACAGTGCTCCCTCTGTTACTGCATCTGCCTTCTTTGGTGCATGAAACAAAAAAAAAAAAACAGATAACTAGGGTGCATAATCATGTTCTAGTGAAAATGACGGTTTATTTTGTTTAAAAATCTTTTTTTCTTAACTTGCACTGTAGGTGTACACATTTTAAAATTTCACTTTAAAAGCATCAAATCCTACCCATACCTTTTCACTATATTGGACAGTAAGTAGTCTGTAATGCATGGCACCCGTGTTTTATTCTGGCTGTAATGTTGTCTGTTTCAAGGTACAGAACTGGAACTGTTTAAATATAATTCACTTATTTTATCAGCTTGTCTTCAGGCATGCTAGTCACTTTTCTGACAGCCTTAGCATGTAAGTATGAGGTAGGTAGGTAGATTATCAAGTGATAGATCACTGTCACCATGCTCCTACAAATACACACTCAATTTTATAATCAGCAAGACCATCAGGAATCCTCCTCAGATGTGTAAATTCAGGGCAATGCAAAATCCTCCTCAGATCGAGTGGAGGGTGTATGCTGAAGGAAGGAGTACCTGGTCGTTTGTAATGCAATTTGCACTGAATAAAATAAAGCACTGATTTTCTACAACTAAGGTTGGTCTCCTAATTTTATTATAACTGTGGACTGTAGACGCGTGGACCAAAAAGGTGTGATCTAAAACAAACAAAAAAAAAAACTGCGGCTGTTATGCAGGTGCTGGCAACTTTACTCTCAGTTCCATGTGACATTTCTGCAACTGCACTGCTTCCCAGGTGTAGCCCCTCAACCCCATACACTACGCAAATTCAGGACAATGCAAAATCCTCCTCAGATCAATGGATTCAGGCTCATCAAAAATCCTCCTCAGTTGTGTAAATTCAAGACAATGCAAAACCCTCCTTAGATTAGTGGATTCTGGATCATCAAAAATCCTCCTCAGATGTGTAAATTCAGGACAATCCAAAATCTTCCTCAGGTCAGTGGATTCAGGATAATCAAGAATGCCCCTCAGATGTGTGGATTCAGTACCATACAGAATCCTTCTCAGATCTGTGGATTCAGGATAATCTAAAATCCTCCTCAGATGTGTGGATACAGGCCCATCCAAAATCATCTGTGGATTCAGGACTACAAAATATCCTCCTTAGATGTGTGGATTCAGGACCATTCGAAATATTCCTTAGATACGTGAATCAAAATCCATTCAGGATGCAAATATGCATACAAGGACAAATTTACCCTACCACTCAAAATAAAGTACTGTACAATAGCTAAGGCTCCACTTAGGTGAATGGGACTATTTACACCTTTACTCCCACCTACATTTTCAGTGTTTGTGGCAGAAAATATTTTCTGAGTCTGCTTCAATACAGATGTTAAGTGCTTATGTGTATGAATGGATGAGCAGATGATTCTGAAACCAAACAAAGTTAGTCAGATGAAAGTAGTCACACAGAATACCTCCGCACCTCACACTGTTTGCTATAGCCAAACCCAAGTCTGCACGCGCAACTGTCCATGTGTTTGAGTGTCTTTTCCCTTGAAAATGTTCAGAAATTTTAATCAAAAACTCAATACATTGCACAAAAATGTGGATTTCTTGCACAGAATGGAGAAAATTACATATCTTACAGTAAAATTGCAGGTGTAGTTTTCTAGTGACCCTGCTCAAAAACAAGGAAAAAAATTATTGGGCCTCAACATGGAAAAATGCCATGCAATAGTTTCCTCCACATACCAGGAATCAAGTGAAACTCCTTGAAGTATATGGCTTGGTCTAGTCACCTAGTGTTAATTACAATCATTTTCCCCATCTCTTCACACAAACACAAACGCTCTTAATTTAAGTGACTGCTACAATACATGGTCAGGCTTGGCTGAGCTTCCTTGGAACCTACTGGGGCCTATGAGGCTGGCCTCAGCATTTTAAAAACAGGGCTCTTTAGGAAGGATTACTTTTTTTTTGGGGGGGGGGAGGCATAAATAGTGGTTTGTTCAAATACTTGTTACGCAAAAATTTGCAAGACTTGAACATTTGCAATTTCATATTTCTTTCCATGACCCCAAGGACATTTATGTGATGATTCATGCACGTATACTAGAGTCTCTAACTTAAAGGTGTAGGTGTGCATTTCAAAAATTAAGGTATCACAGCTGGGATTGCCGAGGTGATTTTTTTAATAATTTATACATTTTTACAATGAGGTTTCCTTGTATAGTGTGGTACCATTTTGCACTGTGCATGTGTGGAACAATCATAATGTTCTGACCTTTATGATGAATCACTAACAGTGAACCAAACACCGTTTTAAACTTTCTGTTTATGCTCCTACACCAGTCCTCGGACCCACCTTCTGGTCCTCCAGCACACACCTTGGCATCATTTCCCAGGGCTTACCTTCCTCTAGTGGTACCCTTGTGACTTTACTCCAATCATGGGGCCTTCAAGATGGTCCTGGGCATTCTCAGCTACTCGCCAAGGAGGCTACCTGCATTTACAGGTGTAGATCCTGCAGGTGGGGCATGGTTTGTCATGATAGTTCATGCTTTTTTTTTTCCTTCCCTGTTTACTCCAAGCCCTTGAGGATGCCACTGCTCAAGGTCATCACAATGAATGTGTGCAGTATGTGCATGCATGCACGTAGATGTCAGCAGCATCCTCTTCTACTGTCTCAAGGTCCCAACTGCACCTCCACCCTGTCATCACCTATGGGGTGGTTTCATAGAGGGACTATTTGCCTTTCCTCTACTATGGGTGCATCCTCTGGGGCACTCAATCTCCACCCCCCCAAAAAAAAAAGTCAGTGATGCAAGCAGTAGCCCGAATGCTGGTAGCATTGAGTCAGCTAATGTAGCACCTTCAATGTTTCAAAATAATGTGTGCAGCATGAAAAAAACATGTACTGCAGTTGAACTTAGAAGTCATTTATGTGAAGTATGCAACTGTGCCATTTTTTCAGGTGGACTTAAGTTTTTTACCTGAGAAATTGCACATGTAATAGAGTCAGAGGCTTGGTGCCATGTGGGATGGGCCTGTTGGTTTGTAAATGGTGTACAGGGCCACTAACAAAGCGTGCTAGAGTAGTGAATATATATATTATACAGGCAAGATACTGCCTGGATATTAGGGTTGCATAAGCACTTCTATGTTAAACCCAGATTTTTGCACCATAATAACTTTGCCCTCGTTCGACAGATTAACATGAAATTTGGAAACCACAGACTCTGTGCCAGGATCTCTTCATCCTTGCAGATCAGTTCAGGGGAGGCAAAGTTACAGAGATCCAAACAAATGCAAAAGTCTTTTTTTTGAAAATTTTAAGACTTTTTTTGCCACCCGATAACTTAAAAAATAGGAGCCTCTGAAACCTGAAACCTTCAGGTTTGCTATAGGTTAGTCCAAGGTGCAAGGTGTGCGCTTTTGTGGTTTTTAGGTTTCTCAGTTAAGTAGTTTTTAAAATCTTTAATAAAACTGTTCAGTTTCTGAGCATGCACAGTTCAAAAATGAACATTCTATTCATAACTTTTGCGAAAGCAGCAGTTTGCACTATACAACACAGCTGTTTTTAATTGACAGCTGTGTCATATAGTGCAACCCCTGCTGCTGTCACCACTTGTAGGTTAGGGATGGGGCTCTCATTGTAGCCCCCACCATCCTGACTATGCTGTGCCTTCAATGGTATATGCACACCGGGGGCCCCAATCCCCAGTGGCAGTATGTGTATTTATTAATTTTCCATGTCGATGCACACTGTCCCCCGCAGCCTGTTGTTTTTTGTATTTCCCCCCCTCCAGCAGAGTGGGAGACTGGGGAGCCCACTCCCAGTGTCCCGAAAGAAAAAATTACTCACCTTAGTAATGTTGTTTCTTCTAATGGAGTCTTGCTATATTATGACATATGCAGTGAGTCACAGCCTTCGAACTGCTCCGGAGGTGAAAGAGTTAACTTTCCATGCCAGGCATGGAATGCAGAGCTCAAGCTCGGTTGAAACTCTGTCTGTTCTTCAAACTCAAACCGTCAGATCTTTACGAGCTAAAACTCACTGAGGTCCTGTGCGGAAGCTGTAAACCTACACTAGCCAACTGGCTACTAAACATAAAAACACATTTTTTGGTCCCAAAACAAAGACTCAAGTCAGGAGACCCCAAAAAAATAAAACACAACACCAAATCACCCCAAAGAAAGAGGGTGAAAAAAACAAGGTGGCATCTACTAAGTGCCAACACTGCACTGCCCAGCCACATCCCAAAAACAGAGGTTCTGAGAGGGGCAGGGAGGTCATAATATAGCAAGACTCCATTAGAAGAAACATTACTAAGGTGAGTAATTTTTCTTCAAACAACATGAAGTCTTGCTATATTATGACATATGCAGACTACACAGCAGTACCTCCATGGAGAAGGGACAGAACCTACTTAGAAATAGGCTCTGAAGCACAGCTGTGATAAACCGAGCATCACTCCTAGCCTGGATGTCCAGGGAGTAATGCTTGGTAAAAGTGTGAACTGTTTTCCAGGTAGCTGCTTGACATATCTCTAGAATAGGATGTCCCTGGCAGCAGCCAGGGAAGCAGCTGTACCTCTGGCAGAGTGAGCCCTCAGGCCTGAGGGAGGAACCTTACCCAGCTTTTCATAACAGAATTGGATGCAAGAGACAATCCACCTAGCAATGGATCTTTTAGTGACAGGTTTCCCCTTTACCAACCTCACCATAAGTGAGGAACAGTTGGGGGAATCAAATCTGTGATCCTTGGTACGCTCTACGTAGTAACTAAGGGCTCTCTTTACATCTAAGCTGTGCAGCCTCCTCTCGCCAGAGGAGGAATGGTCAGTGAAGTACACTGGAAGAGATATAGATTAAGATGGAAATCTGAAACCACCTTAGGTAAGAACTTCCTGTTAGTCCTGAGGACCACCTTATCTCTATGAAAGGAGATAAAGTCAGGCTCCACTGACAAAGCTTGTAATTCACTTATGCATCTGGCAGAAGTGATGGCTACCAGAAACACAGTCCTCCAAGTCAAGAACTTCAGCTCTGCTGAAGACAAAGGCTCAAAGGGGGGTTGCATAAGCTGAGCAATGCAAACATTAAGATCCCAGGCAGGGGCAGGGTCCCTGAATGGAGGGTTGGTGTGAAGCAATCCCTTAAAAAACTTGGACAATACAGGATGAGCTGAAAGAGAAGAGGGTTTACCTGTTGAAATAAAAGCAGACACAGCTGCCAAATGTACTTTTAGGGTAGCTGGTCTCAGCCCCAAGGTATTTAAATGAACCACATAATCCAGGACTGTGGGTAAATCAGTAGATTCTGGGGAAATATGCTTCCCAGAGCACCATATGGAAAACCTCTTCCATTTGGAATTATAGGTAGCCCTGGTGGAAGGCTTTCTAGAAGCCTTTAGTATATCCATTACACCTTGGGAGAGGTGTAGATCAGCAAACTCTAACTCTTCAAGAGCCAGGCCTTGAGATTGAGAGATTTGAGGTTCGGGTACCAAACCCTCCCCTGAGCACAGGTTAACAGATTGTGATTCCTGGGAAGACACAGGGGAAGATGGACTGCTAAGGACAGTAGGAGTGGATACCAGGGTTGTCTGGCCCAATCTGGAGCAATCAGGATCATCTTGCAGGATTGAGATCTGATTTTGACTAACACTTTGAGCAGGAGAGGGAAGGGGGAGAAAGCATAGAGAAACTTCCCTTCCCAATTGAGAACTAAGGCATCCAGAGGGACAGAGCCCAACACTGGGGGCCTGCAGCAAAAAAGGGGAAGTTGGTGATTGTCTGGGGCTACAAAAAGATCTATCTGCGGGGTGCCCCATCTGGCAAATATCACCTCCAGGACCAGGGGGTCCAGTGACCATTCGTGTTGGCTCTGGGAAATCCTGCTGAGAGCATCTTCTAGGACATTGTCCTTGCCTGGGAGGTGAACTGCTGTAAGGGAGGTGTTCAGGGAGTAAGCCAGAGACCATAACTTCATTGCTTCGGTGCACAAGGCCGTAGACCAAGTGCCCCCTTGCTTGTTGATGTACCACATTGTGGTGGTGTTGTCTGTTCTGACTTGTACAACTTTGTTCTGAACAGATTTGGAAAAAACTTGAAGTGCTAGAAAAACTGCTCTGAGTTCCAACAGATTGATGTGGAGCAGAGATTCCTGAGGGGACCACAATCCCTGGGTAGTGAGGTCGCCCATGTGAGCTCCCCACCCCAAGAAGGATGCATCTGTAGTAAGGATTAAGGAGTGAGACTGAGTGACAAAGGGAACCCCTTGTCTCAAATTGCTCTGATCCTGCCACCACTGTAGTTCCTGGATCAGGGTTCGAGTTACTGGGATCAATTTGGTTAGAGGGTCTTTCCTTTGAGACCAAAAGGCTCTCAAATGGAACTGAATGTCCCTCATCTGAAATCTTGCTCCCTGCACTACTGCTGTAGAAGCAGCCATGTGCCCCAGGAGCTGTAGAAAATGCCTTGCTGGTCAAGAGACCTGCAGGGTGAAGGAGGAGGCCAGAGAGACCAGGGTCCTTGCCCTGTCCAAAGGAAGGAAGGCTCTGGCTTCCTCTGTGTTCAGCTCTGCGCCTATGAAGGTGAGGAGCTGGACAGGTTCTAGAACTGACTTTGAAAGATTCAGAAGGAAACCTAGAGAGGTGAGCAGTTGCCGAGTTATCTGTAGATGTAACTTGACTTGGTCTGGAGACTGGCCTACTATGAGCCAGTCGTCCAGGTAAGGGAAGATGGCAATTTTTTGCCTTTTTAGGGAAGCAACTGCTACTGCCAGACATTTTGTGAATACCCTTGAGCAGAGGTGAGGCCAAAGGGCATTGCTCTGAACTGGTAATGGCCTGAGGGCAGCTCGAACCTGAGGTACTTTCGATGGGAGCTTCTGATGAGAATATGGAAGTAGGCATCCTTGAGGTCCAGGGACGCTAGCCAGTCCCCTGGCCTTAGAGAGGGTAGAATAATTCCCAGAGTCACCATTTTGAATTCTGGTTTTAAAAGGTGCTTGTTTAAATATCTGAGATCCAGGATGGGCCGCCATTCTCCTGTCTTTTTGGGGTAAGGAAGTACCTGGAGTACAACCCTTGCTCCTGGTGTACTGGTGGAACCCTTTCCACAGCTCTGAGAGCCAGGAGGAAGAGACCTCTGCCTCTAAGGCAAGTGCCTCTGGTGGATTTGCAGGTGAAGGATCTGGTTCTCATCTTTGAAATTTTTGAAGCTGAGAACCAGTCCCTGGCTTACTACTTCCAGGACCCACTTGTCTGATGTCAGAGACTTCCAGTCCTGGACAAAGTAAGCCAGCCTGCCACCTACAGGTAACTGAGAATTGGCCCTGGCAACCCCATCAGGGTGCCTGCTTGGCAGGGGCTTTGGGCTGAGGGGTGGAAGCAGGCCTGTTTGTACCCCGTCTGCCTCTCCCTCTAAAGAACCCCCTCTGGGCATAGGCAGAAGAAGGCCTGGACTTGGTAAAAGGCCTGTGAAAAGGTCTGCCCTGCCCTGGAAAGCTGCCTTTGAGGGTGGCCTGCCTTTCCTTGGCCTGTGCACTTCTATGGGTGGTCCTATACTCGTCCGTTTCTTCATGTAATTCTCTGTCTGCTCCCCAAACAGAATTACCCTAACAAGGAAAATCCATGGCCTTAGTCTGGGTATCCTGTGACAGGCTAGTACATCTGAGCCAAGCTATTCTGAGCGTATTGCGCACAAATGTAGCCATGACTTGATGACACATCAGAGTCCACTGCAGCATGGAATTGCACCTTGATGCCTCAATACCATCAGCAGCCACCTGCTCCAGCTCCTTGGCAAGCTGGCCAGGGACCTGTTTTGCTAGAGCCATAACAGTATCCCATCTGGATTTTGATATCTAGCAACATAAGCCATATAATTTGCCTGTCTGAGTCCCAAGGATGCTGCCATGTACTGTTTCTTTGCCATGGCATCAATCCTCCTGGAGTCCTTGTCAGGGGAGTGTGAAGCCAAGGGAATATTTGCCTTGTCGCAGGCTGCAGTCTGCACTACCCCAACATGGCTGCATTGTTGTGTAAGGAACTCCGTAACCGAGCCTGACAATGTGTACTTCTTGTCCATTCTCTTATCGACAGGAGGTATAGCGTGAGGAGTTTTTAAAATTTTTACTGTCTGTTTCCAGAAGGATTTATGCAAAGGAATAGACAGCCTCCTTGACTCTGGGATATCCATCATTTCCACATAGTCAGGCTCCTCTTGATCATCCAAAGCTTCCTCCATAGGGAGCTGGAGGGTTTCAGCCACTTTCTTATAAAACATAAAATGAGAAGGGGACTCAGAAAGCCTGGGAGGAGATACTCCTGAAGGTCTGTCTGGGGAGATGTCTGGGTCAATGGGCACATCCAGACTTTCAAATCCAAATTCACTCTCCTCTTCCCCCTCTTCCGGTTCATAATATTCCTCTACCTCATAGTCTTGAACCGGTGGAACCGGCCGCTTACCTGATGGTGCCAGTTCGGTTGGAACCGGGGAAAGCAACTGGACAATTTTAATCGCTTTAGCTATTTCTTCAGCGGTTGGAGAGGAACGTTTTGGCTCCACACCAGCTGATTTCCTAGTCCTTTTTGCTGGGACTGACTCCTCGGAGTCGGATCTCCTTTTGCCCGAGGAAGTCTTGCCCTGGTCAGAGGGCACTCCCTCCGGTTCGGTTGAAACTGAGCCGGGCTGGCCATCCGGTTCAGCAGACTTTTTGGCCTCCCTTTCCCTGAGCCTACCAACTCTCTTTTCCAGGGTAGCTGCAGGAAAATTTTTACAAATCTGGCAGTCTGCATTGAGGTGGTCAAACCCCAGACAATAAACACAGGTGGTGTGGGGGTCAGCCTTGGCAAAGGCTTCCCCACAGACACTGCAGTGTTGAAACCCAGTGGGCCCAGTTTTTCTTTTGGGTTTCTCAGACACAGTGCCAGTCCTAACCAAACTTACCCATTTATGGCAATCCACCAGGTAAGACCCCCTTATCGGTTCCCAACCGTGTCACAGGTTGTGGAAAAAAACGTAATAAAATCCGTTTTTTTTAGAACCGATAAGAACCGGTAACCACACTCTAAATGACAGATTAATATATTTTAAACAACCTGATCGGTACAAACCCAACCGATAACCGTTTACAAGTTCCACACAGAATAGAAATGAATGTAAAACCTATCTAGTACTCACAAATACCACAGACAGAGTCTGAACCGACCGGTTGCGGTTTTAATTTCGGTCGAAAACCGAGAAAACAATACTTAACCGACAAAATGAACGAGCAGAAGGAGAAATTCGGAGCGACTGTTCAGTGAGGCAGAGTAAAGAATCTGACAGTTTGAGTTTGAAGAACAACAGACAGAGTTTCAACCGAGCTCGAGCTCTGCGTTCCATGCCTGGCATGGAAAGTTAACTCTTTCACCTCCGGAGCAGTTCGAAGGTTGGGACTCACTGCATATGTCATAATGTAGCAAGACTTCATGTTGTTTGAATAGATTAATATTATCTGTATACCTGCAAAAAAGAAAACCATCCCCCCGTCTTTGTTTTAGTTTTCTTGAACCTGAAATAAAGAAAACGGTCCCTCGTCCTTACCGCTCTTCCCCTTCCTCATTCCTGACCCTCCCACTGAGTGCCCACTTCCCTTACCCTATACTTACCTCCAGAGGTGGTATGCTGACATCTTCTGTGGACCAGAACACGTCTGCACTCTTCAAAGCCCAACCGCAAACTAAAGAATAACGCTAACTGGTGTGGAGCTGGTTGCACTATAAGACACTGTCGTCATTTAACAAAGGGCAGCTGTGTTGTATAGTGTAACCCTTATTGCTGCATAATTTATTTGCTGTTCACAGCTAAGTACCATACAATACAACTGTCTTTAATAAACAACTGTGTCATATAATACTTGCACTATATGACACAGCTGTCATTTATTAAAGACAGCTGTGTCGTATAGTGCAGGCTGGTGCTGTCTGTGGTTGGCACAGTAGGTCAGAGACGGGGTTACTGTCATTGTAGCCCACCAGCCTGACTGTGGCTGAATTGGTCATCTGCACACCAGGGCCCCAATCCCTGGTGGCACTGTATTTACTCTTTTATTAATTTATTATTCTTTACAATTTCCTTTGTTTATATGATTGGACACCGGGATCCCCACCTCCCGGTGCCAGATGCCCCCTGACCCCAGGACCCTTGTTTTAGTCAAATTGCAGACACCAGGGTGCCCAATCCCCATGTCAGCATGTACAACCCCCCCCCACACTTGGGAGCCCACCCCCAGTGTCCTAAAATAGTTGTATGTCTTGACTTTGTACTCAAAAGAAAAATAGAACGTCCAGCTATCTTTTTTTTTTACCAAAAAAAGTACTCACCGCCATCCCTCCCCATCCCTCCCTCCCACTTAGCACCCGACCCATATTTCCCTCCAGAGGCTGGCCGATGCCATCTTCTGTGGACTGGGACATGTCTGCATTCTTCAAAGCCCAACCGAGGAATAAAGCTGACTGCTGTGGAGCTGGTTGCACTACATGGCACAGCTGCTAGAGTGTAGTTAATAATACCGATTTTGGTAGGCATCAGAGCTGAATTAGATTGGTTTCTTTATTTTTAAACAAAAATACCGTGTTGTGCGTGTGATTTGATTCTGGTTTCAAAAGTGAGAGCTTACAGAAACTGTTCTTCGCCATTCAAAAGAGATCACAGTTGGAGCAACGTGAGAGGAACACCGTCAATTGTTCCTCATTATGCCAGTTGTGAAGCCAGCTGACTAATGCATTAAACTGTCAGCATTGGACGTTTCCTTGTGTCACCGTATCCCTGCGGTTGCTATGAACTGTGTGGCGCAGGGAGTTTTTATCTGCAGCTCAGTAATACAGTTTTGGGTTGCCCAGTTTCAAAGGCAGTTTTTATCTATGCAAGGATAAAACTGGTATTTTGTTTTTTGTCTTGGTCTTCTGAATTATGTTTCTCTGTTCAGGTTCTGTTTATCTTCTGTGTCAGCAAGACATGTTCAGTACACTGGACAGATTTTTTTTTCCATTTAGAATTATGTCCAGATTTTTTGTTTGGGGGGGGTCACAGGCAGCTTAGAAGCTAGACAGGTCTCTTTTCTCAATCATCATTGCAATACCTTGCCCGTATTCTTGTGTGACTCCCAACATGAGCAGCTTGCCACACTAAATCTGATCACCATGCTGCCAGCCGATAGCGACACTGAAAGGGACTGGGGCTACCACCCCCACCCTTCAGCATCTTGTTTTAATAGCACTGCCGACACTAGGGTGCCTAATCCCCATTTCTGCAAGTACAAACCCTCCCCCCCCCACAGCAGTATGGACACTGGGAAGCAAAACCCCCAGTGTCCCGAAATACTTACAAGTCTTGACCTTGTCCTGAAAACAAAAAAATGTCCAGTGATGTGTTTTTTTTTTTAACCTGAAAAAAAAAAAAAAAAAAGAAAATGGTCCCTCCTCATCGCCACCGTCCCCCACCCTCCCACTAAGCACCCCTACCCCACCTTACTCCATACTTACCTCTGGAGGTTGACTGATGCCATCTTCTGTGGACCGGGACACATCTTCACTCTTCAAAGCCAAACTGCAAACTGAAGAATAAATGTAAGTGCCGTATAATGTATTTCAATGGCATTTTAACTTATGCTGATGTCTTTGCCATTTTTTTTGAATTTTTTTCACCAAATTTTCAACATGGGCTTTTTGAGACCCCACCTCATGAACAGTGTCATTTTGTTAATTGGGCCCGAAAGGTGACTTCACAGTCCCTCCGTGGAATCACCTTTTGGGACAAAGTAACAAACTGACAATGCAGTATTCATGAGGTGGTGTCCCAAAAAGCCCATATTGAAAATTTGATGACAAAATTCCAAAAAATGGCCATGTTACGAGCATGCATAAAAAATTTTATACGTAGGCTCGTAACTTTGATAAATTACAATATTTTGACTCCAGATTTTCAACAAAGCAATTTTTCACACCACCTCATGAACAATATTGCTATTATTTTTCACATCCTGTCCAAAACGTGTTTTTTGCACCTGTGGAGTGGAATATTGTTTCAGCATGGATTTTAACATTTTTACCTGCAGGGTTTATGAGGTGGTGTCATAAGAAGAATATTTTGAAAGTTTGGGATCAAAATACTAAAATAAATTTACTAAGTAAGATTGTTTGCCGGGACATCCATTGCACTTCTGGGGAACACGCTGCCTTACCATGCCACTGAGCTGAGTTCATTGAGCCGGTTTACTGGGACAAGGCTGATGGGGAAGGTACTGCAGCATGCAGAACCAGTCACGGCCTGGGTAGGGACCCTGTGGTGGGTAAGGGGACCTCACCCACAAGGTATCGAAATGTGCGTTGGGGTCTGCTGGGCCCATGCACTGCATCAGGACTGTCTCCAATATTGTATTTTGTTCAATTTGCACAGGTCCTGAAGGGACCTGAGCAAATGATGATACAATTCCAGGACTGTCTCCAATACTGTATTTATCTCATGAGGATACAGTTCCACTATCACAAAAAGAAGGAAAATGAGTTGCAAAAAACTACGTTAATGCAGACATTAGGAATGTAAAATCGGAAAGCGTACAAAGATGGGAAATGAAAAAACATTAGGTATTTGGGTCTCCGGGGTACTGGCGAATCAGTGGTGGGGCCTTACTTGGGGTTGTCAACTCTAATGCCCATCCCTACCCTGTATCAGATCAGGTCAAATGTGACGTCTTTACGCAGAGCCCGTAGCTCTGACAGATTATGTTGGCCATACTGTATCACTATGAGGCACTGTGTTGGTGCTGTATCTTGTGCTTCGGACAGGAGGCTATGGGCTGGGGAGGAGGGGGGTGGGCATTAGGGATGACAACCCCAAGTAAGACCCCACTACTGATTTGCCAATACTCCAAAGACCCAAATCCCTAATGTTTTTCATGTCCTGTCTTTATGCACTTTGCATTTTTACAACCCTAATGTCTGCATTAACGTAGATTTTTGCAACTTATATATATATATATTATGCTGGCATGGTAGTGCCAGTATAGTTGGGATGAAAGGCAACTTCTATGCTAAACTGTGAATATCTGAATGCTAACTTTCAAACCGTTCAATGTATTCACATGGAATCTGGCATACATATTGTCTATGTGTAGGTCTCTTAACCTGCCAAATTGGTCATGGCGCCTTTTGGTGGCTATATGTCGAAAACGGTTTGAGATACGGATTTTTTGATAAACAAAGCTCAGTATACCTTACTACACATATGTGGAGGTAGCCAGGCTACAAATACAACTGGGAAGGAATTGTTTTCCAAAGTTTCTAATGGTTCCTGAGACACTGCAACTTTTGCAGCACAAGGGTTATCTGGAATGACTCTAGGCATGTGCTATGTCTCTATACTTATGGGTACATGGGAGCGCAGGACCCTACACATTTGGATCCCATTATGAAATAATGGGAGAGCAGGGCCGGCCTTGCATTCCCACATGGAGATGTGATGATATTAAAGTTATCAGTACCCTTCTGGAGGGCCCTGCACTCCCACAACCACATAGGAGTAACATTTTTTCAAAAAGAAGAGAAATTCATTGCAAGAAACCTCGTTAAACCATCAGGGTTGTCATTACAGTGACAAAAGTTTGGAAATTCGATGTTAGGGTTACAAACCCTACCCCTGCCCACTCTCCACACAGCAACAGGCTTTGGGGTGTGCCTTGGGGTCATCAGGCCTCTCACCCCCACTGTCCTATACTGTACCACTCAGCTTCCTTACAAATGGAATGGGATGAGAGTTAGGGCCAACAGCCCCAAAGGCACACCCTGGCCTGCTGATGTGTGGGGATTAGGGGGTGGGGGCAGGGTTAGTAACACTACTCATTAATCGATAAAGTTTGAAGTTTTGCAATGAATATGGATATATATATATATATATATATATATATTAGGTTGCCACCTTTGGATGAGGCAAAACCGGATCCTAAGCTCTGCCCCTAGCCCCACTCCTTTTCATGACTCATCATGCATTGCTCCTCCTAGAAAGCTGTTTGTTACATCAATAAACGACAACGCTTAAAGCAGTAGTTCAACAAAAATGTTAAGATATTGTGCTGTACCTGTTCAAGTTACTTTCCTAGGTTCTTCCTAGTTATTTATTTACTTATGTATTTAATTTATTTATTGATATTGGTTTACCAGATAAACATACAGAGATAAAATGAATCTTATTTGCAGATATGATCTGGAGGAGACAAGGAAAATACTGTAAATAGCATACAACAGTATACATGGTATGTAATAATACATAAAAAAATGGTTTCCTATAACATGTACTCTACTATCTTTTTCTGGTTCCATTTCCTTTTCATGTCCACAGTACTATTTCAAAGCCAAAGAGGTGACCATACTTTTTTCTTGAGGAAAAAAAAAAATAAAACATTTAAAAATGCCTAAATTCTGTTACAAATGAAAATGTTTACCAGCAAATGAAAAGTGGAAGACGACTGGCTCTGTTATTGAAAAGGTGGGGGCAGCTTTGCTGCTATGCCACTTCTAAATGCAGCGGTAAAGATTAGGTTAAGTAAGTGTTAATGGCCATACTTTACACCTGCCAGATTGACTGCTTTCACAAATAAAAGGCTATATTGACAACAGAACTTGTTTCTACCCTGGATATGTTGCTGAAGCAATGAATGAGATGACAAAATCTGTTTCAAAAGTATGTGAGCACTCAAAATGGCTCAAAAACCTGACCAGCACAAAGCAAAACCTGATAGGGATCCTGAAAACCTGATCACCAGGTAAAAAACCTGACAGGTGGCAATATATATATATATATATATATATATATATATACACATATACACACACACACACACACATATATATATATATATATATACACACACATATATATATATATACATACATACATACATACACACATATATATATATATTATGGTAGCTGGTAGCTACCATAGTTAGGTTGAGTAGCACTTTTAAGGTTAAAGGGTGAAACTTTGCACCTTAATAACTTTGCCACCGTTCAACAGATTTGCCTGAAATTTGGTATGCACAGTTGGGCGTGGTAGATCTTGGCATCTGCCAACTTTTGTACTGGTTGGATATACGGCTGCAGAGTTATTAAGCGACATCCGAATGGGCAATTATGTTTTTTTGCGAATTCTTTGCTCACGCCCACAGGTCACACAGTTTGCGAGACTGGTCCGAAAACTTTAGGGAACGTGCGGCTGGGGTCCCCCAAGTGCCTTTTGAAGATTTTGTGAAAAAATATTAAACGGTTCAAAAGTTATTCAAAAAACAAGTTCCCATTATAAGTCAATGGGAAAAGTTAATAAAAAGTTCGAAAGTGTCGCAAATGCATTTTTTAGTGTCGCAAATATGCCATTTTGTTTTCAGTAACTGATCAGAAAAATGCTTGGCATTTAAAATTGGGACCTTCTAGGGACACAATTCTTTCTGTGTTCACCTAGTCGGACCCTGAGGATGCTAGCCATGTCTCTATTTTGGGGTTAAACACCCCAGAAATATATTTTAATTTCTGGAAACAGTAGTGTCACACCGGCGACACTTTTGCAAATTTTTCAAAGGTGTAGTGCCTACTTTTGCAGACTATGGCCAAAATGACAGGAGTTCTTTGCCACTCTGCTGCAAAGAACGGTTTGGTCTTTGGGATCAAATTTGAGGAAGGCAGCCAACACCTCACAGATGTGCCTTTTGGTGGTTTGCTGACAAAATATTACCACGGATGTCAAGTTCACGGTACTCAAATTTGGCTTTTCCATAGACTAACATGGTGGCGCTATGGCTCTTTTTCGGGCTCGTGATCTCGGAAACGGTGTGAGATATGGAATTTTCTTGCAAAAACCTAGCCAGGAAACTCATGAATCATGTGAAATTTAAATATTTTTTCTATGTTGCACAGTTCCTGAGATATAAGCAATTTAGTATTCCAACAGCTCATTTTCTGCTCCGAGGCCCATTATTGTGCATACATTCTTTGTACACACTGTGTTTCTCTATGCAGCTGTTGGGCAAACACAGGGTGTGTGCTTCTGTTACTGTAACAGTTAGCATTTCCACTTGCGTTTCTGTACCCGTTTGCGTTACCGTTCCAGTGTACGCCTCTGTGTGCATTACCCTCTGCGTTCTCGCTTGCGGTTGTGTTACTGTTACCATTTGCATTTCCACTACTGTTTCTCTTTGCGTTTCGGGCACCCCTTTCATTTGTGTTTGCATTTCTCTTTCGCTTTGTGTCTTCGTTGCTGTTACTGTTACCATTTGCGTTTCCAATTGCGTTACTGTGCCCGTGCACATTACGGTTTGCGTTTCTGTATGCGCTTCCATTTGCTTTTGCATTTGTTTCCTTTGGCGTTATTGTTGCTGTTACCGTTACCATTTGCGTTTAGAACTGCGGCAACGTGACCGTGCGCGTTACGGTTTACGTTTCTGTACGTGCTTCCATTCCCGTTTCCTTTGGCGTTATTGTTTATGCTAACTTTACCATGTGCATTTACAACTGTCATACCGTGACTGTGCGCGTCACGGTTTGTGTTTCCCTACGCGGTTGCATCTCCCTTTTGTGTCACTGTTCGGCTTGGCATCACTTTGCATTTGCATTTCTATTAAAGTTTGCTTTACCATTTACGTTTCTGTCACCATGTGCACAACCATTAGCGCTTGCGTTCCCCTTGCACTTACCGTTACTATGTCAGAAAACATCACGAAATGTGAAACAATGTGGGGCATGGACCATCATAACGTAGAACACATAATCAAACATGGAGATTTATGCTCAGAACATGGTGGAAACCTGCGCCTTGACTGTTTTATAGATTCATTTTGTTGTAGTGTCTTAAGATTATGAATTTTTGCCTTAAAGTTTGAGTTTGCAGCACCTTTTCTGTGTGGGATAAAGTGGGACACAGCAATTTTAAAGGGTAAAATGAGGGGTGTCCCTCACAATCTGGGACAGTTGAGAGGCTATGAAGCAGACACTCACTGTGAGCATTACAAAGGATGTTTTTAACAATAAATGGGTGCCATGGGTAGTGCTTAATGAGACACTTGGCCAGCTGGTTCTGACTGCTCTATGATTTTTTTAATAAAAAAAAAATGTACTGTGTGATTGTCTGTCATGAGACATCCTGTGCTCCTGGGACCCCCAAGGTTTCAGTTGAAATGACAGGATATGTTAAACAGCAGATCTCTGTAATGTGATTAACTTGCAAGCTACATTTTATGACCGTGTTTATGATCTGTGTTGCTTTGAAGACAGGAACTAAAATATCCATTTTATACATCTTCAGAGGGAGGAAGAAAGTACAGTTACGTAAGAATTTACCGTAACAGTAGATCTTCGAGAGAGGCTCTTGCAGTAGGTAATTACATATAGGACTGACGCCGGCCGGCGACAGGACCCCACGGAAAAATTTCTAGCTAGCAGTCCCTGGCGAGGGACTGCCCCCACGTCAGGTGACCGGCGTCATATGACGTCAGTATAAAGGGGCCGTCCCGGACGCCTGCCTTCCAGTTCTTTTCCGCCACAGGCCGAAAAAAGCCGGACAAGAGAGAAGCGGATATTTTCCTGAATGGAAAAGGAGCTGAAAAAGCCTAGGGGGGATGGAGGGCGGGAAGGTATTACCTACTGCAAGAGCCTCTCTCGAAGATCTACTGTTACGGTAAGGTCTTACGTAACTGTACTATCTTACATCGAGAGGGCTCTTGTAGTAGGTAATTACATATAGGACAGAATCCCAAGCAGTCTGGAACAAGGTAGGCACCGGGAGGAGGAAAACTACTCCAAAAAGAAACTTTAGCCATGCAAGCCTCAAGACAGGAGGCCTTGCAAAACAGCTAGCCCGAAGCCTGCTCTACGGCGAGAGGCAATGTCCAAACTGTAGTGTTTCGTAAAGGTGTGGACGGAAGTCCAGGTGGCAGCAGCGCAGATGTCTGCTGCGGAAACATTCTTGAAACAAGCCGCCGAGGCCGCTACTCCTCTCGTGGAGTGGCCTCTGACTTGACCCCGGAAGGGTCTTGTTATACTTGTCATAACAGAAAGTGATGCAATGAGCCAACCACTTACACAGGCATTGCTTGGAAACAGCATTGCCTTCCCTTTTGTGAGCAAAAGAGACAAACAACTGTTCAGTTTTTCTGAGATCCTTGGTGCTGTTAGTGTAGTATCTCAGAATCCGGTGAACATCTATAGTATGGAGTAAGTACTCCCCCTGGTTAGAGTGCTGCATAAAGAAGGCAGGTAGCTCTATGGACTGATTCAAGGTAGACTCTGCTACTACTTTAGGTAGAAACTTAGGATTTGTGCGAAGAGCAACTCGTTCTTTGTGAAAAATCAAGTAGGAATTTTGCACATCAGGGCCTGAAGCTTGGAAATTCTCCGAGCCTAGGTAATGGCCACCAAGAAGAGCGTCTTCCAGGAAAGAAATTTCAAATCCATAGAAGCTGCAGGTTCGAAGGGAGGAAGAGTAAGTTTCTCGAGGACAAAATTCAGGTCCCAAGGGGGAGCAGGAGTACGAATGGGGGGCCTCAGATGGAGGACCCCTCTGAGAAAGGTCTTGGGAGACCTCCAGTTGAGCGATAGCTTTACCTGCGAAGGGAACATGGTAGGCTGAGATAGCCGCCATGTGAACCTTCAAGGATGAATGGTTAAGACCCAGATCGAATAAATGACGCAGGTACTCCAGCAGAACAGCCACTGAACAGGAGAAAGGCTCCACATTCTTAGAGGCTGCCCAAATAGAGAATCTCTTCCATTTCATGGCATAAGTGGACCTGGTGGATGGCTTCTAGCCTCCACCAAAATTCCGCCACTTTTGGAGAGACTCCAAAACGAGACTGGGCTAGGTCTGCAGGAGCCATGCATGGAGTTGAAGGGATTTGAGTCCTGGATGAACCAGGGTCCCCTGATCCTGGGTCAGCAACCCCCGAGATAGAGGAAGAGTAAGAGGAGGATCCTCTGAATATTGTTGTAGAAGAGAGAACCAGATTTGCCTGGGCCAGAAAGGAGCGATCAGAATCATTCTCGCCCCTTCTGTGGCTAGTTTCTGAAATACTCGTGGAATCAGAGGAACTGGGGAAAAGCATAGACGAATCTGTCCTTCCAGTCTAGAGACAGAGCGTCGTTCCAGAAAGCACCTAGCTCTGGAACGAGCGAGCAAAAGGTGGGAAGTTTGGCGTTTTGGGGGGGAAGCGAACAGGTCCACCTGTGGAGTCCCCCAAAGCTGAAAGATGTCGTCTAGTACCCCTTGATCCAGTTCCCACTCGTGAGCTAGGGCAGAGGAGCGGCTGAGCTTGTCTGCCAGAGTGTTGTCGACTCCTGGGATGTGAATCGCCGTTAGGTGAAGGTCGTGCTGTGTCGCCCAATCCCAAACCCTCATTGCCTCCCTGCAAAGAGGGTAGGACCGAGTTCCTCCCTGTTTGTTGATATACCACACTACGCACATGTTGTCCGTCTGAATGGCTAGGTGGCCGGGAAGAATGTATTGGTGAAGGGCTTGGAGAGCGTACAATACAGCCCGAAGCTCTAACACATTGATGTGGAGAGCTTGTTCCAATTTGGACCAGGAGCCCTGGGTCTGATGAGGTCCTAAATGGGCTCCCCAACCTTCGCCTGACGCGTCTATAGTCAGAGTCTGGGAGGGGGGAGGATGAAAGAAGGGGACACCCCGAAACAGGTTCTCTCGGACCATCCACCATTGCAAGTCTCATACCATCGGCGATGAGATCAGGACTAATTGATCTAGGTTGTCCGTGAGTTGATTCCATTGAGAGCGAAGAGTCCACTGAGAGATCCTCATGTGGAGTCGAGCTCAGGGGATCGTCGGGATGGTGGTCGCCATAAGCCCCAGAAGATGGAGGACCGATCTCACGAGATTCTCCTGCATTCCAATAGCAGGGAAATCTGGGATTGAAGAGAGGCTGCCCTGTCCGGAGGCAGGAAAGCCTTGCTGACAGTCATATCGAGGATGGCCCCGATGAACTGTAGTCTCTGGGAAGGATCCAGATGAGACTTGGAATGGTTGATGGTAATACCCAGGCAGGTAAACGCCTGCTGGGTAAGGGAGAGAAAACGCAGGAGTTCCTCCCTGGATGGGGCCGCCAGGAGCCAGTCGTCCAGGTAAGGGAACACCTGAACACCCATTGTACGCAGGTGGGCCGCTACCATAGACAGGCATTTGGTAAATACTCGGGGGGCCGAGGATAGACCAAAAAGGAGCGCCCTGAATTGGTAGTGGTCCCCCTGAAAAGCAAAGCGAAGATACTTGCGGTGAGAAAGGCGAATGGGGATGTGCAGATAGGCATCCTGCATATCCAGGGCACAAAGCCATTGACCCGGCCGAAGGAGGGGCAGAAGGCTCTGCAGAGAGAGCATCCTGAACCTTTTGTATTCGACATAAAGATTCAGGGACCTGAGATCTAGAATTGGTCTGAGATCTCCCGTCTTCTTCGGGACCAGGAAGAAATGGGAATAGTAACCCATTCCCTGAGAATGAAGGGGGACGGGTTCTATCGCTTGCTTCGAAAGAAGAGCCAAGATTTCTTCCCGGACTAAAGGAAGGTGTTCCCTTGAATAGGTCGACTTCAGAGATGGGTGGTGGGGTGGTTTGTGAAGAAACTCTATGGAGTGCCCTTCTGCTATGAGCTGGAGCACCCAAGAATCCGGGGTTATCCTCTCCCATCCCGGAAGGTGGAGGGAGAACCTCCCTCCTACTAGTTCCTCTGGAAAGTCCAGAGGTGGTGGGAGAGGAAAGGAGTCAGGTGGTGTGGGGCAGCGTCGCAGCGGAAGCACCCGCTGCTTTTTTGGGCGGGGGGGGCTTGGCGGCTGCAGGGGCCCGACGTTTGGTGGCCCGCCTTCCCTGTGGTTTCGCTTTTGGCCGAATCTGTCTGCGAAAGGGACGGCACTGCTGTTGATGGGGATGGTACATGGAATCCATGGATTTCAGAGCCGTCCCGTTCTCCTGCAAATTAGTGATGATGTCCTTGACATCACCCCCGAAAAGCACTGACCCCCGAAAAGGTGCTTCCTGAATAGCGGACTGCACCTCCGGGACCAAACCTGACACTCGGAGCCAGGCATGACGCCGTAGTCCCATGGCGAAAGCGGAGCTCCGTCCGGCAGTGTCCACTGCATCGTATGTCGTCCGCAAAATGTGGTGACTGGCCAAACCAGCAGAACGGACGAGGTCGAGTAACTCCTGTTTGACCTTGGAGTCAGGCAATGACTTCAGCTTGATTCCACCTGGTAAGGATAGCCTTTTCAGTAATCCCCTGCGTGGGCGACATAATTCAGGGGTTCGACTCCTGGTGTGGAAGAGGCGAATCTTCTTCCATACTGGTCCAGAAGGCGCAGACTCCTTATCCGGAGGAGATGAGCTCAGATGCTTTGATGTGCCGACTCGCCATGAGCGGCGCTTAATCACGACTGAGTCGGCACGCAGGGTGAGTCCTAGATAATTCACACCTCGAGCCTGGTATAGCCTGTCAGACTTCCTGGGAAGTGGACTAACGGCCGACGGTTGTTTCCAATCGTGGAAACAAGGTGGGCATGAGGCTCTATCCAGGGTGGCACTAGGGTTGGAGCTGTCATGGGCAGGTTCCAGATGCTCAGCGAGTTTAACCCGCTGAGGGTCTGGTTCCAGGAGAGCGCCACTGGTGAACTTGCTGGATTTTTCTAAGCAACTCGTGGAAGGAAGGGTCCTCCGGAGGAGACCTCGGAGGAGTCCTCGGCCAGGGCTTAGATGGAGAGCGGGTCATGCCTCTCTCGAAGCATCCGTCGGAAGAGTCCGAGGAGTCCGAGAGGGAAGAAGAAGAAGAAGAAGAAGAAGAAAAAGACTCCCTGACTCGACTAGGGGGAGGAACGGGTTCCTTGGGTGGTACCCGGGAACGCGTGTCCTGCCCCTCTCGGGATCCAGAGGGAACAGCCCTGAGTCTGGAGGTGGTGAGGGAGTACCGGACGTATCGGGAGCCGGTGGTGGCACCGTCAGAGCATGTTTCACCTCCTTGGTGAGTTGGAGCTTTGCCTCGTCCACCAAGAGGTCAGAGTTCCCGCAGATCCACCGCGCCATGGGGGCGGTGGAGGAGGAGGGGAAAGGCATACCGGTTGTACCCGTAAGGCGAGTATCCAAACCCGTTGCGAAACCCGTGTCGGGTATTGTATGCTGGGTACCGCGTGTCGGTAGTATCGCTTCAGGTACTGCGGTGCTGCATACCGCGTCCCGGTATGACGGCGCCAAATAGGAGCTGCCGGAGCAGATTGCCTGGTGGGCGGCTCACGTGGTGGTCCACATTAAGGGGCCCGAGGGTGAGGACCCGACGGAAGGGGGTATCCCTGCTGGCGCCGGAGGGACCGTGTTGGCGGTGTTGGCGTCGTGGGGACTGGCGCGAGCCGCATCCAGGGGTCCGACGCCAGATCCGGTTCCATCGGAGGAGGGTCTGACAGAGGAGGAAGATCCCCGCATCGTCCGGGATGGAGAGGAGAAATCCTGGGTCAGGCTGGGGTGACTCGGCTCCCTGACGGCAGCGAAGGCTGTGGGGAACCGTTACGACGGACGGGGGGTCCGCTGCCGTTCCATCGCCGGGCGCGACGCCCGGAGGAGCCAACGCTGAGTGCTTAGGGCAAGCTTTCCGGGCGGCGCTGAGGAGCCGACATCCGCTTACGGGATCCCTCACCGAGGCGGGCCGAGGGGAGGATCGTCCGTCCGGGGAGAGGTCGCGCCACCCTGAAGGGTCGGGCGCCTTATCGACCTCTTCCATGCGGACATCGGAGGAGCCGACATCCGACTTAGTGGAGTCGCCCACACCAGTAGGCCGAAGCCTGCTGCCAAACCGGGACGGAGGCTTTCGCCGAGGAGGCTCGCAAGGCCCGAGCACAGCCAGATCGGGACGATGCTCCTCCAAAACCTTGAGGCTGCCATCGAACGGTCCCCGGGGACGTTATCCGGCCGATCTCCGCGGCGGAGACGAGTAGAGGAGGACTCTCCGGTGCCTCTCCTTGTCCTTCTTTCCAATGTCCTCGGGGAAGTGGACGCTTGCCTCAACTTTTTCAACTCTTTCTCCATCGAAGACATCTTTTCTTGAGGAGATGGGCTTCCAGGGTCTGTTGGCCGCTTACGGTAGCCGCTGCTTGCAGTTGAGGCAATGCTGGCACTTGTCGATCGGGTGATCGGGCCTAGGCAAAAGAGGCGCTGGGAATAGCTGTCCTCGTGTAGGGTTGACGCCGACGAGTCGCGACTTGCTTTTGTGCTCGAGGGTGTAGGGACGCATATACACCGACGATATACCGACGCTGGAACAAAAGAATAACTATTTTTCTGCAAAAAACGACGAAGGCAAGGCTGACGAAGCACCCAACTTTACTATGCAGGCACTGCACCTGCTAACGGGCGGAAAGAACTGGAAGGCAGGCCCGGGACCGCTTCTTTATACCGACATCGTAGGATGCCGGTCACCTGACGTCGGGGCGGTCCCTCGCCAGGGACTGCTAGATAGAAATTTTTCCGTGGGGTCCTGCCACCGGTCGGCATCAGTCCTATATGTAATTAGCTACTGCAAGAGCCCTCTCGAAGTAAAATCAGTTAATTTCAACAGGTGTTAAAAAAGCTATATTGCACCTAAGTGAGATATAGCAGAGTTAGACATAAAAGCCCTGTGATGTCTTTGAAAAGCAGGAAACCACACTAGATCAAAGGAACTGGGAAATCAAAGACTTAATGAAGACGTCATATTGGGAAATTACTTTTTGCTGATGACACCTTATTTAATATACCTTCCGATTAGGGCATCCTGTTTGTATAATTTTTTTATTCTAAAAGGAGGAGCTGGATGGCATCATAGAAGTGGTGGAAACACAGCATTTAAACTGTATTCTGTATTTCCACTGAGACATTTTCTTGTGGGCTCTTAGAAAACAACATCTACTTTAACCACTGTTTAGAAGGTAATACATTAGGAAAGTCTAATTGTATTGTGGTAGAAGTTTATGTTTGTACTTTTTCCTTGTTTTCTTTTAAGTGATTCTATGCTTTGTGATATATCGTTTTGTGTTTACATTTTACCTATTTTTATCCATTTTCTAAGTAAACCTCTTATTTTAAAGAGACTGCCTGGTGTGCCTTTGAAATTCTTTTTTTTGCATGTGAAGTATAGATGGGTAAAGTTGACAACTGTGCATCAGCTTAATGGTGTTACTGAACTGGAAAAAGGTAAGAAATACCCAAGGTCTTTCAAAGAGTTTTAAGGGTTCATTTTGGATACCTGGTTAGGTGCCCTTGGTGAAAGATATCTGGCATTCCCCAAAGAGCAGGTTATCTGAGCCTGTACATTTGGGTACGCTAGCATAAGGTTCACAGTGCAAATCTCCCCAGAACTTGAGATCAAAGGTGATTCGGACCCAAAACAGACAGGAGGGTTACCCTGTTCTGTTACCTGTCCACAATACTGCGCTCAGAGGTTGGCACTGTGGGAGCAGAGGGCCTGAATTGCTGAGTGGGTTTGTGACACTTACTATCCCAAGGGTAAATTATTTTGTCCCTTCCCATGCTGGAGGTACAAATGGCACAGCAAGAGAATTAAAATGTTTTAATTATCTTTATGGAGTAGATTTTTTTTAGTTCTGAAACAGACATGTAGGAACTAGAAACCGATTCATAACCACAGCATACACATTTTGTACTGGAAGATAAATTGCAATAAAAAAAATTTGTGAAAATAAAGCTTAATGGACTCACTATCCTTGAATATTGTGCTGGCAGTATAGCCTAGAGGTTAGAGTAAGGAGCTTGATACACCCAGCTGACCTTGGTTTGATTCCTACAACCTCCACTTGCATACTGTGCGACTCTGAGCAAGTCACTTAACCTTCACAATGCTTCCAGGTTGCCCCTGAAAACAGGTACTTGTGCCTAGTGGACCACACCTGGTTACCAAAAGATGAAAACAAAATGGTTTGCTTTGTTATTTATTTTCACACAGTATCACAACAGTAATGTATGCTACATGGAAGGAATTTCCCAGTAGTATGCAAGTGATAAAATTAATGACACCCTTTAATACATTTTCAAAGACAAAAAATACGATCATTAAAATTATTTTACACTAACTGTTCGGTTTAAAGTCAGCTGGAGACAGGGACTTTGTGATGGTTGCCCCTGTTCTTTGGATGCACTACCTGTTAAAATGGGCAGGGGCTGGCAGTATAGCCCACAGGTTAGAATAACAAACTGTGAATGAGCTTGGTCCATCCAGCAGACCTGGGTTTGATTCCCACAACCTCCACTTACATACTTTATGCTGAGCAAGTCACTTGACTTCTCTTTTGCTTCTAGTTTGCCCCAGATAACAACCTTGTGCCTAGTGGGCCTTACCCAGTTACCAAAATGATTAAAATGAAAAACAAAATTCACCTGTCTGCAACTATTACTATTATCAAAGCCAGAATTAAAAATATATATTTCATCAGGCTTTTGGGTTTTTATAAGGCACTAATGATATTATTTGATTGTATTATATTCCAAATTTCTTCCCTAGCACTTTATTTTTTCGTGGCTGCATGCTGTATATGTTGCCTGCATTCTCCCCTCTCCACTGCACCCATGGCGCTCTGTGCATTTGGCAGATCATGTAAAAAGTACAGTTGCATAAGAACTTACCATAACAGTAGATCTTAGAGAGAGGCTCTTGCAGTAGGTAATTACATATAGGACTGACGTCGGCAGGCGGCAGGACCCCACAGAAAAATTTCTAGCTAGCAGTCCCTGGCGGGGACCGCCCCCACATCAGGTGACCGGCGTCATACGACGTCGGTATAAAGGGGCGGTCCCAGACGCCCTTCCAGTTCTTGCCCGCCACAGGCCCGGAGGAGAGAGAAGCGGATATTTCCCTCAATGGAAAAGGAGCTTAAAAAGCCTAGGGGGATGGAGGGTGGGAAAGTATTACCTACTGCAAGAGCCTCTCTCGAAGATCTACTGTTACGGTAAGTTCTTACGTAACTGTACTATCTTACTTCGAGAGGGCTCTTGCAGTAGGTAATTACATATAGGACAGAATCCCAAGCAGTCTGGAACAAATGGAAAGGCACCGGGAGGAGGAACTACTCCAAGAAGTAGCAAACAAACTTGCAAACCTCAAGACAGGAGGCCTTGCAAGACCGCTAACCCGAAGCCTGCTCTACGGCGAGAAGGAATGTCCAAACTGTAATGTTTAGTAAATGTATGGATGGAAGTCCAAGTGGCGGCAGCACAGATGTCTGCCGCAGACACATTCTTGAAACAAGCCACAGAGGCTGCTACTCCTCGAGTAGAGTGGCCTCCGACTTGACCCGGAAGGGTCTTCTTGTACTTGTCATAACAGAAAGTGATGCAATGAGCCAACCACTTTGATAGGCATTGCTTGGAGACAGCATTGCCTTCCCTTTTGTGAGCAAAAGAGACGAACAACTGATTAGTCTTTCTGAGATCCTTCGTCCTATCGGTGTAGTATCTCAGAATCCTGTGGACATCCACGGTATGGAGCAAGTATTCTCCTTGATTCCAGTACTGCGTGAAAAAGGCAGGTAATTCAATAGACTGATTTAACGTAGACTCCGCTACCACTTTTGGGAGGAACTTAGGATTCGTGCGAAGAGCTACTCTTTCTTTGTGAAAAATCAGATAAAGGATTTTACACATAAGGGCCTGGAGCTCAGAAATTCTGCGAGCCGAAGTAATGGCCACCAAGCAGAGCGTCTTCCACGATAAGAACTTCAAGTCTGTGGAAGCCGCAGGCTCAAAGGGAGGAAGGGTAAGTTTCTCAAGAACAAAGTTCAAATCCCAAAGGGGAGCAGGAGTCCGAACAGGGGGCCTCAGATGGAGGACCCCCTCTGAGAAAAGTCTTGGATACCTCCAGTTGGGCAAAAGCCTTATCAGAGAAAGGGACATGGTAGGCTGAAATAGCCACCATATGGACTTTCAAAGAGGAGTGACTGAGACCCAAGTCGAAAAGATGGAGCAGGTAATCAAGCAGAACGGCTACAGGACAGGAGAAGGGCTCCACGTTCCTGGATGTAGCCCAAATGGAAAATCTCTTCCATTTCATGGTGTAGGTGGACCTAGTGGAGGGTTTTCTAGCCTCCAACAGAATCTCGGCCACCTTAGGAGAGATGCCAAAGCGAGACTGGGCTAGGTCTGCAGGAGCCATGCAGTTGAAGAGACTTGAGTCCCGGATGGACCAGGGTCCCCTGATCCTGGGTCAGCAAGCCTTGAGATTACGGAAGAGGAAGAGGAGGAACCTGTGAGTATTGTTGTAGAAGAGAGAACCAGATCTGCCTGGGCCAGAAAGGAGCGATCAGAATCATTCTCGCTCCTTCCAAAGCGAGTTTCTGCAACACACGAAGGACCAGAGGAATTGGGGGAAAAGCATAGACGAATCTGTCCTTCTAGTTTAGAGACAGAGCGTCGCTCCAGAAAGTGCCTCACTCTGGAGCGAGCGAGCAAAAGGTTGGAAGCTTTGCGTTTTGGGAGGAGGTGAACAGGTCTATCTGTGGAGTCCCCCAAATCTGGAAGATGCTTCTTAGAACTTTTTGATCTAGTTCCCACTCGTGTGGTAGAGCCGAAGAACGACTTAGCTTGTCTGCCAGAACATTGTCGACTCCCGGAACATGGATTGCCGTGAGGTGAAGGTTGTGAAGAGTTGCCCATTCCCAAACCCTCATCGCTTCCCTGCATAGCGGGTAGAACTGAGTCTCGCCCTGCTTGTTGATATACCACACCACGCACATGTTGTCTGTTTGGACAGCTAGGTGACCGGGAAGGATGTATTGGTGAAGGGCCTGGAGAGCATAAAGCACTGCTTGAAGCTCGAGCACATTGATGTGGAGAAGTAACTCCAATTTTGACCATAAGCCTTGGGTTCGGTGAGGACCCAGATGGTCTCCCCAACCTTCGCCTGAAGCGTCCGTGGTCAGAGTCTGAGCGGGGGGAGGATGAAAAAAGGGGACCCCCCGGAATAGGTTCTCTCGAACCATCCACCATTGCAAGTCTCTTATCATCGGCGAGAAGATCAGTACCAGATGATTTAGGTCGTCTACCAGTTGATCCCACTGAGAGCGGAGAGTCCACTGAGAGATCCTCATGTGGAAGCGCGCGCGCGGAACCGTCGGGATGGCAGCCACCATAAGCCCCAGGAGACGGAGCACCAACCTCGCCGGAACCTTCCTGTGTTCCGATAGGAGGGAAATCTGGGACTGGAGGGAGGCTCCCCTGTCCAGAGGCAGGAAGACCCTGCACATTGTCGTGTCGAGGATTGCCCCGATGAACTGGAGCCTCTGTGAAGGATCCAGGTGAGACTTGGAATGGTTGATGGTGATACCCAGGCCAGTGAAAACCTGCTGGGTGAGGGAGAGAAAATGCAGGAGTTCCTCCCTAAACGGGGCCGCCAGGAGCCAGTCGTCCAGGTAGGAAAAAACCTGAACTCTCAGAGTACGCAGGTGGGCCGCTACCACCGCCAGGCATTTGGTAAAAACTCGGGGAGCCGAGGAAAGACCAAAAGGGAGTGCCCGGAATTGGTAGTGGTCCCCCTGGAACGCAAACCTGAGGTACTTTCGGTGCGAAGGGTGAATGGGGATGTGCAGGTACGCATCCTGCATATCCAGTGCACAAAGTCATTGGCCTGGCCGAAGCAAGGGGCAAGAGGGTTTGAAGGGAGAGCATCCTGAACCTCTTGTATTCCACATAGAGGTTCAGGGAGCTGAGATCGAGAATGGGTCTGAGATCTCCCGTCTTCTTTGGTACAAGGAAGAAATAGGAATAGTAACCCGTCCCGTGAAGGTGAGGGGGGACGGGCTCTATGGCCTGCTTCGTGAGGAGAGCAGAAATTTCTTCCTTGACCAAAGGAAGAAGGTCCCTTGAGTAAGAGGAGTTCAGAGGGTGACGTGAGGTTTCAGAAATCCTATGGAGTGCCCTCTGCTATGATCTGAAGCACCCATGAACTGATGTTATCCTCTCCCAACCCGGAAGGTGGAGGGAGAATCTCCTCCCACCGGTTCCTCTGGGACGCTCTGGAGGCGGTGGGAGAGGGAAGGAGTCAGGTGGTGTGAGGCAGCACCGCAGCTGGGGCACCACGCTGCTTTTTGGGCGGTGGGGCCTGGCAGCTGTGGAGGGCCGACGCTTGGTGGCCCGCCTTCCTGAGGTTCGCTGAGGCCGGCTGTGTTCGCGAAAGGACGCCGCATGGGGGGATGGGGATGGTACATTGAATCAACAGATTTAAGGGCCGGCCCCTTCTCCTGCAACACCACCGAAAAGCACAGAACCTCTGAAAGGTGCTTCTTGGATTGCTGACTGCACCTCTGGGACCAGACCTGACACACGGAGACATGCGTGACGCCGAAGACTTACGGTGAACGCAGAGCTCCGTCCCGCGGTGTCTACTGCGTCGTAGGTCGTCCTCAGAATGTGACGACTGGCCGAACGAGCAGAATGGACCAGGTCGGCTAACTCCTGCTTGACTTGGGAGTCAGGTAAGGAGTCAATCTTGGATTCCGCCTGGGTAAGGACAGCCTTCTGGTAATCCCCCGTATGTGCTACATAATTTAGGGCCCTACTCCCCAGTGTGGAAGAAGCATAAATCTTCCTTCCATACTGATCCAGAAGGTGAGATTCCTTATCCGGGGGAAGACAAGCTCAAATGTTTCGCGTGTGCTGACCGGCCGTCAGCGGTGCTACTCACAACCGAGTCTGCACGGAGGTGAGAGTCTAAAAAGTCTATACCCTCTGGAGCCTGGTATAGCCTGTTGACTTCCAGGAAGTAAGAAGCTGACGGTTGTTTCCAAATAGTGGAAACAAGGTGTGAGGCTCGATCCAGGGTGGCACTAGAGTAGGGGCCATAAGGGGCAAGTCCAGATGTTCGGCAAGTTTAACTCGCTGAGGATCCGCCTAAAGAACGCCACTGATGGATCTTCCTGAGCAACTCAAGGAAGGATCTGAGGAGACCGGAGGAGTCTCCCGCCGGGCTTGGACGGAGAGCGAGGCTTGTCGTCTTTCTCGGAACAACCATCGGAGGATTCCGAGAAGTCCGAGAGAGAAGAGGAAGAAGCAGAGTAAGACTTCCTAGCTCGTCTAGGGGGAGGAACGGGTTTCTTAGGGGGGGATCCCTGGACGCATGTCCTGCCCCTCTCTGGATCCCGAGGGCAGAGCCCGGGAATCCGGAGGCAGAGAGGGAGTGTGCCGTCTGGGGCGTACGGGGGCCGGAGGTGGCACCGTCGCCGTAAGACGACTGTCGACTTCCTTGGTGAGCTGAGCCTTGGCCTCAGCCCACCAGGAGGCCCGAGTCTCCTGGAGATCCACCGCGCCTAGGGGGCAGTGGAGGAGGAGGAGGGAGATAGCTGTACGGATGAAATCCGTAAGGGGAGTATCCGTAACCTGGCTGCGGGAGTTCCGGAGCTGGGTATTGCGGCGTCGGGTACTGCGGTGTCGGTGGAGTTGGCGCCGGGTACTGCGGCGCAGGATACTGAGGACCCGGGTAAGCCGGCATCGGATAAGACGGCGGATACCCAGGTACCGGAGGAGCTGCCGAAGCAGACGGCCCAGTAGGGAACTCCACGGGCAGATCGACCGTGATAGGCCCGTGGGGTGGAGGGCCCGATGGGAGAGGAATATCCCCCACCGCGCCGGAGGGTCCCGCATCGAACCGCGCCGGGCATCCGAGGAGCCGCATCAGATCCGGGCTAGAAAGGGGATCAGACAGCGGACCAGCATCCCGAGCCCTCGCCTGGGACGGAGGGGAAAAGTCCCGGGTCAGGCAGGGGACTCGGCCCCGGACGGCAGTAAAGGCTGCGGGAACCTGGGACGACAGGACGGAGCAGGGTCTGCCATAGGCCCAGGCCCGCGATGTCGGAGGAGCCGACTGGCGACTTGCGGGCTGAGTCCCGGCGGATGCCAGAGGAGCCGGCGTCCACTCGGGGGTCCCTCGCCAGAGGCGGGCTGAGGATGGGAAGAGGCCTGGTCCGAGGGGACGATGTGTGCGCCGCCCGAGGGTCGGGCGCCTTAGCGGTTTTCTCCCGCGGACGCCAGAGGAGCCGACGTCCGCTTATGGGAGGCACCGACCAGTAGGCCGCAGGAAGCTCGCGGCGGTATTGCAGGTGGCTGAAGCCTCCTTGCCCGAGGCACCCGGGCGGCTCGAACGCTGACCCGACAGACGGGCCGATGCTCCTCCAAAGCCTTGGAGGCTGCCATCGCTTATCTCCGAGGGGACATTACCTTGCCGCTGCCCGACGGAGTCGCTGGAGGAGGAGGCCTCTCCTGGTGCCTTCCCTCGTCCTGCTTCTTGTGTCCTTCAGGGAGGTCGACGCCTGCTGAAGTTTCTTCAACTCCTTCTCCATTGGCGGACATCTTCTTTTGAGGAGATGGCTTCTAGAGACTGCTGGCGTCTGCGGGTGGCCGTGTTGAAATGTAGGCAGTGTGGACACTTGTCGACCGCGTGGTCAGGGCCTAAACAGAAAAGACAGAAGGAGTGACCGTCTTTGTGAGGCAGTTGGGCGCCGCACGAGTCGCACTTATTTTTTGAAGGGGACGACATATACCGGTGTTCACCTGATGAAGAAAATACAAAATACTGATACTTTTTGGAAAAACCGACGAAGCAACAAGACTGAGCGTTATGAACTTCACCACGAGGCGCTGCACGAGCTGACGGCAGGAAAGAACTGGAAGGCGGGCGTCTGGGACCACCCCTTTATACCGACGTCGTATGACGCCGGTCACCTGACGTGGGGGGCGGTCCCCGCCAGGGACTGCTAGCTAGAAATTTTTCCGTGGGGTCCTGCCACCTGCCGACGTCAGTCCTATATGTAATTACCTACTGCAAGAGCCCTCTCGAAGTAAGATCTAATATTAGTCTACAGTGGGATACATATGGTAGCTACAAACAAACTGTGAACATAAATGTTACTCAGGCCAAACAAAAACTACAGGCAGCAATGGAAAGCAAAGCAATGCACTGAAACAAGTAAATATGAGGCAGTTGTGATTGACTGAAATTTGACAGAGTGAAGACTTCCAGCTGGGATACAGTGCTTTGCTTTACAAAAAAAAACAAAAAAAAACAAGCATTTGTCAATGCCGAATGTTGCTTGCCTGTATGTGCTGTGTAGGTATTTGGAAGTCAGTGGAGTGCAAATATTGAAAATGTGCAAACTTACAAGCGTGCGTAGGAACTGTGCAACTGATCAGAAACAGTAATTTTTAGGAAGTTTGTCACCAAATTTTCAACATAGCCATTTAAGACCTCTGCTCATGAACAGTGTCACTGTGATTTTCTTAATGTGTCCCATACAGTGATTTCAAGACACTGACTGTGCCATTGAGCGTTACATGGGCGGAAACACGCTTTTAAGTAGATGTGAAAAATGACAGCTGTACTGCTCATAAGGAGGTGTGGTAAAATGACAATGTTGAAAATCCGAGGGAAAATATTGAAAATTCACAAACTTATGAGCGCATGTGAGGAACTGCACAATGGAGGTTGTAAAACAGTCATTTTTAGGATTTTTCACCATCGTATAGACTGCGCTATTGTGCGCTACATGGGTGGAAACACGCTTGGCTAGTGAAACATGACAGCTGTACTGCCCATGGTGTGGTTAAATGACAGGTTTAAAATCTGGAGAAAATATTGAAATTGCGAACTTATGAGCGTAAAGTAGAATTTTTAACGACACAGAAACAGTCATTTTAGATGTGCCTAATCACCATGGAGAGACCACCCAGATCGAGGTGGTGTTTCACATCGGTGGCTGGGGGTGTTCTGCAGTGACTGCAAAATCACCCTTCTGGCTCGGCCATTTTAGAGTGAGAGTATCATGAGAAGGGGTCCCAAAAACCCCATGTTGAAAATTTGGTGCAAAAATTTCAAAAAATGCCTGAGATATGCAGCAAAGTTGAAAAAACCCTATTTATTACATTATACAGCTTTTACTCAGTTTGCGGTCGGCTTTGAAGAGTGCAGACGGTTCCGGTCCACCAAGATCGCTGCATCGGAGTCTGGAGGTAAGCATGGGGTGGTGGGTGTGGAGAGGCGGGTGGGGGTGTGGAGAGGCAGGTGCACAGTGAGTGGGCGAGAGACAGCGAAAATCGCTTTTGTGTTTCAGGTTTTTTTTTCAAAAAGGATGATGACGCTGACGCTTTGCCACGCTGGGTGGGCTCCCAGCATGGCACAAGGACGGCTGATTGGGGCGGGTGGAGCCGATGGGGGATTAGGCATCCCCATCGGCGATAGCATCTGCTGTCATGTTGGGGTGGGCTCCAGTGTGGCACCCTGTACTCTCTGGGAGACAGAGGAGCCGACGGGGATTGGGCACTCCTGTCGGCTATATGATGTGTAGCCACGCTGGGGTGGGCACCCAGCGTGGCATGTGGAACTCTGGGGAGCAGTCACAGCCAGACGGGGGATTGGGCACCCCGGCTGCCATACAGTGTGTGCGTGGGGGGGCGAGCACGCAGTGTGTGTGTGTGTGTGTGTGTGTAGGGGGACCGCGCATGAGCAGGCGATATCGCTGCTCACTGAAGCGTAGCTCCCCCTTTCAACTGTACTCCACTACATTTTCGACTGCTGTCATAGACAGCTCCAACAGCCACTGGAGAACTGCGGCCGCACCTGCAAACACACTGACTGAATTGGAAAAGGGCCGCCACACCTCCGAAAACTCGGATGATGGCACTATGTTTCTTGCACATGCATGCAAGCAACATAAAAACTGTTCCAGATAGGCTCATCTGTGTTCTTATGAAAAGAAAATGCTCTTCTGAATTATGCCTACACCTATGTGCTGCTTTCAACTTTATTCTGTGTTGTCACTGATCTTTACTACATGAAGCCAGGGGCACTAACATTTGTACCAACTGTACCGCTCTATAGCAAGGAATTAGTTTGCAGAACAACATAAACAACATTACCCAACAAGAAAAACCAGCTTAGCTGCTGCTTTGTTAAATGCCAAAGCAAGGAGTCAAGCTTGCTTCCATTAGTAAAAGATATCGCCTTAAATTACATTATAATAAAAAGAGTGAATGCTTAATCTGTCTACTCCTGTTATTCCTGTTGGGGCTGTAATTTACTGTACGGACAAACATACAAATGGAGGATTTAGAGCACTGATCTGTAACCTTATGGTGCCCTTGGTTCAAACATTGAAAATGAAAACGAGTCTTTCAGCATGTCAGTACTGTATGGCAATAAGGTTTTTAACTGAAAATCAGTGGAAGGCAAAGCTCTGTGTTGGTGGGAGCAATGGCTCCATTTTATTACGTTCGCTTGTGCAAAGAACGTCTTGCTACCAGAAACTGCATTTCAGAGGAGTGTCACTGCCGAGCCAATTGCAGCTAAAACTTACAGGGGCTTAGCAGTGCAGCCCAATCACCAGACACTCTGCTGATGACACAACTCGGAGCTTGCTGGGCAGAAACTGTGTGTACTTGAAATGAATCAGCAGCTCCTACCAGACAGCGGCTGTCTCCTTTCATTTACATAACGCTGCCTAGCAAACAGCCGAATAGAGTTGACAAGCCATTTTTTTTGTTTCGTGCTGCACAGAGACAGAATGACATAAAATCAAGGACAGTCAGGAGGTATGGGTGTGTGAGTTCTTATGCCAGGGCGTCTCTGGGGATCTCATTACCTGTCCACCACAGCCACTTCTCCTCTCCTCCTGCCCCATAGGCTTGGACTCCTGCTTGTCACCGTTCACGCCCTCAGTGTCCGAGATGATGGGGGTGTCTGTGGGGGTGCTGCTCTCTCTTCTCTCCTTACTCCTGCAGTCGGGGTGGCTCAGACTGACCCCCAGCACTGGGGATGCCCAGCACATAGTCCTCCTGGCATTTCAGCCCAAGGAGGGTCAGTAGCTGGTCCATTTCCCAGTTCACGATGAGCAGGTGGCCCTGGCCAGGAGGTTGGCCCCTGCAGATGCGCGCCACCACCTGCTGGTGACTTGTTCTCCACATTTTCGATGTTCACCTCCAGCAGCCAGTCCCTGGCACGCGGCCCTGAGCACTTGGCCAGCGAGTTCTCCTCCACCAACTGGATGAACTGGCCCATCTTGTCGTGCAGATGGAAGCTGTAGCTGTTGTGACCTTCTCCAGGACACACAGCCGGGGCACCATATCCGTGCCGCTACCCGACATCTTGACACTGTGCATAGCACCACAGAAATGGGGAGAAACTGCCAAGAAGTGCATGAAAGCACAGTCCAATGGGTCACGAGCCACACAATTTGTAGCAACAGAGAATGGCATGAGCCAGCACAGTCACACTCTCCGGCCCAAACATCTGCTCCCAGGAGAGGTCTCGCGTATGCCCGCATTACAGGTGGTTCAGGTGTACCAAGCTCACGGATAGCCACAGCTGGCAGCAGCATCACAGGTAGTACAGTGATCAGCACTCTGCTAACTACTGCACACTCCAGGGATTTCAATCTGAACCCACCCACAATCAACTGGAGGACTTTTTTTTATGAAAGAGGGCTGGCTACACTTGGACGGACGCCGGCTCCTACCAACCAAGGGGGTCCCACCCAGCTGGAGTAGCGAAACCAATCGCATCTGCAGTAGGCGGGGTTATGCTGTCAGAATCAGGTGGGTGCAGCAGCTGGCAGCACACAAGTTATTTTATTAATGGTGCATTTTCTGCAAGCTTCCAGCAGTTTTAATTAATTTCAGACCACCAGACAGCATTAAAGTCTGAGTGCATCTCAAGTTGGAGGTCAAAACCTCTCACCATGGCATGCTTTTTATGTCAATTTCCTGGTGCTATCCAAGTCCTACTGATGTGCTGCTGATTACTTGGTTTACTATTGTGTACTGATGCAGGTTCTTCCTGCTGCGTTAATGGAGGACTAAGGGCCAGTGTAATTACTTGAAAAAAATATCTGACAAATTGATAAAAATAAATATCAAATAACCATACAGGCTAACCCCAAGTAGCCTAACCAGCATATATCATACTAGGTATGCTGCTTAGGCAAGTCCCACTCCCTAGAGTGCCACTATTGCCCAGCCTTGTATGTACTGGTTGCTTTGTTTCCCCTACACAGTGTCCATTTTGCACTGAATTAGGTAATCAACATTGTCTGAGTTAGATATGTAGGCTTCATCTCTCTCCTCTCCTCTTTAGATGATGGTCTGGTTGCATTTGTATGCAACCACCCTTCACTTCTCGGTTTATTAACTGACCTGCAATGTGCTCTTGATGGGAGAGGCACAATCCAGGGTACTTCCATGTCCAGAGGCATTTGTTGGCATGCAGGGCTACCAAATCTACAAGGATTCCTGTATTTTACAGGAAAATGGAGCCATTTACAGGAAAGTGTTCTCATACATTTGCACTGGTTATACAGGAATACAGAGCAATCTGGCTTCCATAAGAAAAATTTATCACAGATCTCCCGGTAGAAGGTCACCTGGGGGCCAGTGACCATCACATGGTATGGTACAATTTGGCCACTAGAACTAAATCATCCCATTCCAAGGCACAAATATGGGACTTTAAAGGAGTTGACTTTGATAACATGGCCAACAGAGTTAAGCTAGCCCTGGCAAAAAGAAATGCAGGTGAGGTCGATGGACTGCATCTGACTAAGGAGGGAGTCAGTGCATTGGGGCAGAAGTTTGACGTCTTTGCAGAATATTTAAACTAGCAAATGGGGACAGGGGTGCAGCACCCGATACATCAAATAGGAAAAACACCCCTCCCTCCTTAGCTAGTGGTCAAACAGGAGTTTAGCATGTTTGTAGTTCATTTGCATCACCAGGTAAGGAAAAAGGTCCGGCTCCCCATACGACGCACAGGGGAAACGCCAGACCTCGCCCAACAACTAACACACCGAAATCTGGCCAATGGAAAATCATGTACACAAATGCTCACAGTCTGGGAAACAAGATCACAGACCTGCAGGCAATAATGACAGAGGCTAAACTGGACACAGCAGTCATTAGCGAGACATGGTTTACCAGTAACCACACTTGGGAGACTTCAGTACCTGGCTATGTACTGTTCAGAAGAGACTGAGGTGCAAAAAGGTGGGGTTGAGTGGCCCTCTATGTCAATGAAATTATCAAAGCTACAGCAATTCAGAATACACATAAGGAGCCAGAACAACTGTGGGTCACCCTGGAAACAGGAAATGGGACAGCCATACAAACTGGGGTCATCTACAGACCAGGGGGAGGACATATACACATTACTGTTAGAAGATATAGAAAACATGACAGCTAAAGGGGAGGTTCTGATAATGGGAGACTTCAACATGCCAGCTAGAGATTGGTCCAATACCAGCAGGAACATCTGCCAGAACTAGACTCCATGGATTTCGTGCAGGGGGAGGGCCTCAAACAACTGGTACAACAACCCACAAGAGACAGGGCTATCCTAGATCTAGTACTGACTAACAGGGAAAGGATCGCAGATCTCCAGGTAGAAGGTCACCTGGGGGCCAGTGACCATCATATGGTATGGTTCAATTTGGCCACTAGAACTAAATCATCCCACTCCAAGGCAAAAATATGGGACTTCAGAGGAGCTGACTCAGAGTTAAGCTAGCCCTGGCAAAAAGAAATACAGGTGAGGGGGTACAGGCAAAGTGGGCAAGCATTAAGGATGCAATACTTGAAGCAACATCCCAATGTGTTAGAGAGAAAAGGAAGTGCAAAAGAAGAAGGAAACCAGTTTGGTTCTCAAAAACAGTAGCAGAAAAGGTCAGAGCCAAAATACTGGCCTTCAGGAAATGCAAGGGAACACAGCGGGATGAAGATAGAGAAGCATACCAAACTTCCTTAAGGGAAGCAGGGAAGGCAGTAAGGTAGGCAAAGGCCCAAACCAAGGAAACACTGGCACAAACAGTAAAAGACAGTAAAAGAAGGGGACAAGGCTTTCTACAGATACACTAATGAAAGGAGAAAGTCCAGAGGGGGATATTGCTAAGATCAAAGGGGATAAGGTGTAGTGTGTGGAGGAGGACCAAGGAAAAGCAGGCAAAGGCCCAAACCAAGGAAACACTAGCATGAACAGTAAAAGAAGGTGACAAGACTTTCTATAGCTACATTAGTGAAAGGAGAAAGTCCTGAGGCGGTATCACCTATACTAAATAAATACTTCTGCTCAGTATTTAGTGAAGAGAAGGTAGGGCAGAGCAGGGGAGAGGCAGGGAACTACAGACCAGTCAGTCTTACCTCAGTCTGGGCAAGATTATGGAGGCTACGAAAGGATAGTGCAACACCTGAAATCCATAGGCGCATAGGATCCAAGACAGCATGGGTTTACAACAGGAAGGTCCTGTCAAACTAATCTCATAGATTTCTTTGACTGGGTAACCAAAGTAGTGGACCAAGGGGA
This sequence comes from Neoceratodus forsteri, assembly GCA_016271365.2. Lineage (NCBI taxonomy): Eukaryota > Metazoa > Chordata > Ceratodontiformes > Ceratodontidae > Neoceratodus > Neoceratodus forsteri. The sequence continues at coordinate 659,581,103 of CM057456.1, read as the reverse complement.
AGCAATTTATGTTGCCTACCTTGACTTCAGCAAAGCTTTAGATACTGTTCCACACAGAAGATTGATTAATAAGCTGGGTAAGCTCGAGGTGGGTCAGAAGTTGGCCAACTGGGTGGCAAACTGGTTGGCGGGCAGAAAACAGAGAGTGGTGGTAAACGGTATATAGTCAGAAGAGATGCAAGTCACAAGTGGGGTACCTCAGGGATCAGTCTTGGGGCCAGTCCTCTTCAATATCTTCATCAGTGACATTGCAGATGGACTGAGGGTAGGTTTGTCTGTTTGCAGATGACACTAAGATCTGCAACAGAGTAGATGATCCACATGGGGTGGGCAGAATGAAAAGAGATCAGGAGTAACACACTAAGCTGAAAGCTTGTTTACAGGTGCGACCTGGGAGCACAGGGAAGTTAAGTGACTTGCTCAAGGTCACACAGTATGCAAGTGGAGGCTGTGGGATTCAAACCCAGGTCTCCAGATTTGCAGCTCAGAGCCTTAAACCACTGCACTATACTGTCTCCCAATACTGCGCTATACTGCCTCCCAATAAACCCTGAAGCCACCAGTAGGCTGGTAGGGGAGTTGCTGGCAGTCACAAGGGAAGAGAGAGACTTGGGCATCATCATCATCACATATGACCTGAAATCATCCAAGCAGACCACTAAAGCAGTAGGTAAGGCTAGGGGGGATGTTGGGGGTGTATTAGTAGGGGTATCACAAGACGCAGGTAACAATCCCTCTTTACAAGACCGTGGTTAGGCCCCATCTGTTGTACCGCGTGCAGTTATGGAGGCCACACCTTCTCAAGGACATTAACCAAATTGAGGCAGTCCAGAGAAGGGCAACCAAAATGGTGCAGGGACTGCATCAGAAAACATATGAGGACAGATTAACGGAGCTCAATATGTATACCTTAGAGCAAAGGAGGGAGAGAGAGGTGATATGATTGAAACATTCAAACATCTTAAGGGCATTAACGAGGTGAGAGTCTAACATGTTTCAATATAAGAAAAAATAGCAGGACAAGAGGACACAGCATGAGATTAGAGGGAGACCAATTAAGGGGTAATGTGAGGAAGTTCTTTTTCACAGAAAGGGTGGTGGCTGCATGGAACGGCCTACCTCAGGAAGTGATTGATTTGAATACAGTGCAGGGCTTCAAACAGGCATGGGATAGGCATAAGGGAGCAATACAGATGAGTATGGATAGGCAATTGACAGAGTAAAAGCCAATGGCACATTCATAAGGTAGAAAAAAATGGGCAGACTGGATGGGCCTTGCGATCCTTATTTGCCGTCAACTTCTATGTTTTTGTTTCTATGTAATGTATACGAAAATTACCATGGAGTTACAGGTAAAAAGTCAAATCAATCTGGGAGCCCCTTGCAAGAAGCACAGAACCGGTCACCTTAAATTCTCTATTGGAGTGCGGCAACAGGACACTTCTCCTAAGTGGACAAAGAAAGGTCTTGGGCTACAGAGTTCCAGACATTTGATTCTTTACTCAATGGAATATGGGTCAAATTCATATGGTACACTGCAATTTCATGTGGAGGTCCATTGACCCCAACTAAATCATCCTCTTCACAGGGAACTATGGAAATCACTTCTCCTATTACCTAGCTGCTGGGTCCAAGGTCACCACTGCAAGTAGGAAGCAACCAATACCTTTCTCCCAGACACTTTCTGTCCTTGGTTACTTCCAGCTCATTCAGCTTACATAGGACGTCCTTACCAAGACAGTTTCTCTTGATCTGCACCAGTGATCCCATTACCCACATTCCATGCATAAGGTTCAGCACAGCATGCCCGCAAGGTGTACGAAATTATGGGTGGCAGGAACCAATACTGGGTCCAAAGTGGGATTTTGTTCATTCAGTACCTTAGTGCCCAGTGTAGCCTGAGGAACCAGGGCTGTGCATCAGCATCAGGTTCACAATATTGCAACAAAAGGTATGCCAATCTCCCCCCCATAAGAGAAGAGTGGAAACAACACACCCAGCAGGCATGCAATGCCAGACAGCATGCCGGGGGGTGGGCAGAGCCTCAAGTGGGGCACGAGAAAGGCACATGTAGTGGGGGATTTAAATGTTAGGGCACAGGGAGGGATGTGGGTCTCACTCACAAAGGTAAAGAGGTGGTCTGCTGTTTCTCTGGAGCGACAGCAGACAGACTTATAGTCAGGGTGGTGGAACTCACAAGAGAGGGGAAGGGCAGATCTAATTGTGCATTTGGGCATGAATGATCTGAGCAGGCAAAGCCCGGAACAGGTGAAGTGAGACTTCTGCGCTCTGGGGTAGGCAGCAAAGGAGAGAGCAAGGGCAGTAATCATTTTCAGGGTGCTACCGTGGCCATGCCTAGAACAGAGGGAACAATTCCATGTGTTCCAATTAAGTGCATTGCTAAAGGGTTGGTGCTGAGAGCAGGGATTTCAGTTCCTCAGGGACTGGGGCCTGACCTGGTGGGATTGGAGGTTGTTCAAAAGGTACAGTTTGCATCCCGATGAGGAGGGTACTGGAAGAATAGTGGGCACAGCGTATAACTATTTTAAACTATTGAGGGTCAGAGTGGCAAGGTACATACAAGATGTCACAAATAAGTGGGCCCTTGCCAGCCTCTTCACCCCAAACACAGCAAAATTAAACATACCCCAGATAAAGAAAAAGTGAGGGGACAGGGATAAATGTTGGAAGATGTTGTGCACCAATGCAAGGAATCTTGGCAACAAGATGTCATTACATCACAGAAACAGAAATTGACAGCGGATAAGGCCCACCCAGTCTACCCATTTTTCCTTTCTGCAGCAAAAACCACAGACCTTACTTGATCTCTGGCTTTGTTCTCTTAGTCTAGGCAGCACTGACCTGGTGGGCGGTCACAGAAGGGCAGACTCAAAACCATGAATGGGATATGACCATATCTGAAGAAGGGTGAGTGACGAGAACAGTGCGGCATCCCAGTGTGTGTGTAAGCTACTGGTTCCAAAAACACTAATGGACACAGAAGTCCCCCCCATCTACCTCATCATCCCCCTTTGTCTTTTCCATAGCTGGAAATGTAGGATATTCATCATCCATAAATGGGGAAAAAAGAGCTTTGGGAAAAGGGGCAGGTAATTTAAAAAAAAAAAAAGTGAGCATCTCTACATTTTGGGTCGAAAGTCATGTTCTCCTAACAGTAGTGCCTGCAGTACTGAAAATTCTGAGTACGTACTTGCAGGTGGGCAACTGAGGTGTTCCACAGCTACCTGTGTCAAAGAAGGCCAGATGGAGGCAGCTTCTCATCCAGATAATCCTGCACCATTTTGTTTGCTGGCATCTGTCACCACTGTGCCAGAAAGTGACTTGCCCTGCTTTTTACATTCGCTTGTGCTTGGAAAGTCTTGCTACAAGGAACGGCATTTCAGAGGTGTGTCACTGCAGAGCCAGTTGCAGCTAAAACTCCCAGGGTCTCAACAGGGCAGTCCAATGACTAGACACTCTGCTGATGATACTACTCGGAGCTTGTTGGGTGGAAACTTTATGTACTGGAAGCAAATCAGCCGCTCCTATCAGACAGCAGTTGTCTCCTTTCATTTACATAACGCCACCCAGCAAACAGCTGAATGGAGTTGCCAAACCGTTTTTTTGTTTCCCACAGCATGGAGACAGAGTGACAGACTACAGGAACTGTTTCTGTTTGCCGTCCTCCACTCCTGTGGCGAGACTCCCAGAGCTGTCATGTTTGTGCCCCGCACTAGAGAGAGACAGGGCAAAACAGTTTCCGTGGGTGAACTGGTCCATCAGCAAAGTGTACACTGCCCAAGTGCACTGTGAGCCTTCCAAGCTACTTTATCTGCTGTAGCTTCTCAAGAGTGCCACTCACCAGTACCATGGGAAGAGAGGTGCGGGAGAGGCAACCGCCCCGGGTGCAGGCCTCCGGTTGGGGCGAACACAAAGTCCCTCTCTCCCACACTTACATTATCTTCTGCCTGACTGCCTGCCACTGTTGCATCCTGCGGCTGTGCTCTGCGAATATACAGTCCCAGACTGCCGCTGACAGTGACTCCAAATAGTATTGTCTGGGCTGGCACTCCCCCCTCCCCCGTCTGCTTGTAGCTATGGTTACTTAATACTTCATGATTTCCCAGCCTGCCAGGTATGCTGCCACCAAGACGCACAGCACGCAGCACTTACTGAGACTCAGTGGTTGGTTTCCAGATAATTGCGCAACAGATTCTTACTGGCCAAGTTGGCCAATTCAAAAAAGGCTGTGTGCATTTCCCCTTCTTGCTTTCCACCTTTCCGAATCAAACAAGACTCAGTTTGCCTCTGCTTGCCAGCCCAGACTTGCCACATTAGTGCCCACTCACTGCCCACTTGCCCAGGGCCAGAGAGAATTGCTTCTGCATTCTGCGTGGTGCTTTTGCTGCCACCTTGCCTGCCTTGCTGCTGGAGCTCGTGCTGGTGTGCTGCACTGCTGCTGCTTGCTCTTGTGCCCGTCTCGCCTCTCTCATCACAGTAAGTTTTTTATATATATTTCAAAAAAATGAATTAAATTGTGACAGAGTCTGCCGAGGGGGGTTTCGGAGTGATGGAAGCGGAGGGTCCAGGCCGGCCGGGTCAATCGTAGCATGGGACTTGGAGTGTGTTCACCTTTCCCAGTTCTACCTTATTACAGAGTGGTAGACCAAGACCAAGCCTATTAAAAAATAAGTTTTAAGTGCACTGCTCAGACACAGTCAGTGTATGTGTTTATCATTATACTGATCGTGAACTGTTAAGGCCATGAATACTACCAGCTTGTCTGATAGTCTCACTGAGCACAGTGTTATGAGAATCTGCATGCTGCTACTATGTTTGTAATATTTACTGTATATAACAATGCATTTGTTCTATATACTTCATGCATATCTCCGATAGTGTGCAATAAAAATCATCAAACAATAAACTGAGCTGCACTGTCTGCTATAGTGGTACCCTCATCTCACTCACAGTAATACAAAAAACAATTATTCCTGCTCATGGTGCAGATGGTGGTCCTCCAGTTCTAAAGGGAGGCACAAAATGTGTGGCTTGCTCCAGGTGCGAAAATGCCTTTCTACAGCACTGCCACTCACCACTGGCACACAAACATCCTCACCAGCTCTTTGCATATAAAACAAAGGTGGGGGAGAGAGAGAGCGCGCGTGTGTGGAGAGACCAACAGAGAGAGCACAGCTCGGGGAAGCGATCAGGATGGGCTTCGCTCTGCATTATCAGTACCAAATACCTGTAAGCAAACGTTCCGCATTGACAAATGCTTTAGTCGGCGTCAGTGGTTCAGCATGTTGCCCACTTGCCTCGTGAGACTGGAAAATCAAAAGGTTGGGTGTTCTAGCCACACACATTAGGATCTTGGAATAAAACCCAATACTGACACTGTAGTGCAGCACAAGGAAAATGCTGTACTCCTGAGGCGGTGTCTCTTGGATGAGATGAGGTCCTGACTGCCTATTCTGGTGGTTGTTCGGGTGAACGCTAAAGATCCACAAGCACGGCACTGTACAAGGTAATGAGCACCACGGGCTAGTGCCAGCCCGATAGGACTGCTTTTTTTTCTGTGTGATCTGGAATCTGAAATGGTGTTCTGAACTTTAAACACCGCTTACAGACTGAGAACATTAAAAAGTATGAAATGGGGCATACAACAGTATGCAAACATTTCTTTTTTGTTCAACAAAACTGGGAGTTCAACAGGGGATGTGAGGCACTGCAATGTTTAAAAAAAAGTTGGTGTTTTCTTTAAAAATGTTTTAATTACACTTCAGTCACATTTCAACTTATTTTAGTTTATACATTATTTACACAACACATTTAATGTTTTATATTTTAAATAAATGTTCATTAAATGAATGCCAGAAACCTTAATTGCATCAAAGTTCAGCAGTATCTTTCCATTTCGCTTTACAAAAACTAAATAAAAATAAATGCAATTTCTGCAATGAGGTTGCAGTTTTAACTCAGAAAGGCAGTCTGTAACATTCTTCACTATATACCATGTACTCTAGTTTGCTGAAGAAAATTCTGTAACACGGCATGTCGAGTTGTTTCAAGGATTTGCCTGGGTCGTTCAAGCCAGCGCTGGAATGAAGTACTGCAGAGAAACATCTTCATGAAGCAGAATGAAGTAGACCACTCTTTTGCTTACAATGTCTGCGAACACAACAGATATCAATTGTAAACACGTAATTCCGTGTTCATACTCGTGAAATGTTCAACTACAAAGTAAATATGGGAAAGTCACAAACATCTTCTAGTCTATTAAATTAGAATGGGAAATTCCAACAGTATGGTGAGGAAAAATACCAACATTAACCCTAAGATTTTACCCACAGTGCACAAGTGAGAGAATTATTTGTATATCGTGTTCCCCACTCCCCAAATTTAAGTTTGTTTTTTATAACAGAACAATAACTTCAAAGTTGAAAACTCCTCCGCAGGCACACCAAGCAGGGTAATGCAGAAAATGTTCAAGTGAAACACTGGGGGGAATTTATAGCACCTGAATTTTGTTAAAACTTTCTGTGCTTGTAAAGGCTGCATGGCCAGTTGATAAAACTGAACATTCCCCTACCTCACGCCATGAAAGTATAAATCAGATCTCACAAACCAGCAATGTGTACATTTGGAAATCCACATTAATAAATGAAACTGGAAGTACCCCCCCGCCCCCACCGGTAAAGAAAGTATTTTTTATGTGACGAGGGTCGATGCTCATGTATCAGTGGATCGGTCCTTGACCAATCATGATTTGAACTTTCACAGTGCCTCAGTTTCATTTTTGAAGCAGTTACTAACCTATAAGGAGCACCATTATAGAGGCCACCTATGCTGGCCCAATTACTCTATATTTTCTTAACCATTATCACGTAGGCTGAGCTAGTCACTTTGAATCAATTTCACCACAGTTTGGGTCAGTCGAGGAAGCAGGGGGCCTTTTTCTTCATTTTAGCTCCTCTTAGTTGTGTGGCCTGTGACGCTCTGCCCTCTGCTTATGGTTACTGCACAATATTTGTATTACAAATCAATGGTCTGTGCAAGAAATTGTCTCACACAAGTTAGCAGCTTGGCCTTTAACTTTCGAGGTGTCAGTGGCTGAAATCACAGGATGTTATTAAACTGACCAGAGGAACCATTAAGACTTCCTTCCAGAGGGCCAGTTTATGGCCCTCAGCACCTGCTGCTGCCTTTGATGTTGGAAACTAAATATGAATTTTATGACGTAGCAGGATGAAAAGTTATTTGGCTGGTTCCTCTCATTTTTAGCACATAGCCTAGAAGTAGTGACAGAGTGTGGGATTGCTAACCTCAAAGAGAAATGTTTGATTAAAAAGGAAAGGACTTTTTGTTGAGGTTCACATTTATTTTAAAATACATCCTTGTAGATTGTTTAAGAATCAACTCTAAGGGAGGGTCTAACTGACCTCACAGGAGGGGAGATGCTTCCTAAAATTATCCAGTATCTGGGAAATATGTGACATATGATGCTTGGATTCTGAAAAGAGACAGTTCTCTGACTTGGAAAGCACTTAGAAAGGTAACAGTTAAAGAAGAATTAAGTGTTTGTGGTAGGAGTTTGTATTCTGTAACTTCCTTTTTATTTGTAGATGACTGTGAGATTTGTGATATAATTTGTTCTGTATTTTACTTCACCTGCTTTACCATTTTTTCTAGTAAACAACCTTTTCTTTGAAATACTGAATGTGTCTTCCTTTTGCATGTGATGCTGAACCCAGGGGTTAAATCAGACAGCTGTTAAAAAGCTTGATTGTGTAACTGAGCTTGCTTAAAAGGTAAGAAATACCTAGGTCTCTTATACAGTTGTAAGGGTTCATTTTGGAAACCTAGCTTGGTGCCCCTTGGCAAAGGATTGTACCGCATCCCCTGAAGAGGGTACATATCCGAGCCTGTAATTGGGTAGGCTAGCATAAGGTGCACAGTTTGAATCCCTCCAGAACTCTAATCTAACAGGTGATTCGGACCCAAACAGACAGGAGGGTTACCTGTTCATATTACTGCACTCTGAGGTTGGCACTGTGGGAACAGAGGACCTGACCTGTGGAGTGCATTTGTGACATGGCCATCCACAAAATACTAGTTATGAAGATACTGTAGATGGCACATGAGTGTAAGGGAGGTGGAGCCTCAGACTTGCTGAGTACTGCATGCACAATAGATAGAAAATAATGCATGGGCAACCATACATAGCAAGGTCTTCTTTCCATCGATGGGCTGAGGTGACACTATATGAACCAAGATGTCGTCACGGCACAGGTCAGAAAGCATAGGAAAACCAAGAGCAGTTGTAGAATTCGCCAAAGAGCAGTTGTAGAATTCACCAAAAATCATTTATCTACACTAGCAGTATCATAAAATAAACTTGTTCAGTATAACTGTGTACAAAGACAAAATAAAATAAAGTTTTCTTTCAGTCTCTGTGTTCCTTTCTCTCCAAATCTTTCTTGCAGTTGCAGCTTAGCTCTTTTATGTCTTTTCAACCCCCACTCTCTTGACAAACATCCTGTCCTTGTCAATATTCTGTTCTTGTAAGTTTCAGGAGCTGCTAGAACACAGTGTACTTCTTGAGACCCCTACAGCTTTTGCAAAGGCTCAACATTTGCACTCACATAACCCCTGGAGTTTTCATTTAGCTTTTTATAATCATCTCAAATTAGAACTACATACATTTCAACAGTAAAACTATACATTTTCTAAACAAAAGTGATCCCGTTATCAGTGACATTTCCATACAATGATTTGCATATATTTTTATATTAGCAGATATGCAAGGGAGGAAAAACACAAGAGAAAACAGAGACAGTGACAGGCAAAGTATTTCGAGATTGTCGGGGGTGATCAAATCTTAAGTCGCACAGGAAAATTGGGTTGCGCAACCAGACAGAGAAGAAACAGAAAAGGAAAGATCCTTGCATTTAAACACTTTCTCCATATCAAATGGGACAGGGTCCTATTCCACCCTGTCATATACACCCATTCAAGAGGAACCCAGTTTTATTAAACAGGGTTCCAAAACTTTTTATTCTCTACTAACATGTGCTGCTTTCAGACATTAAGCACATGTCCATTATCAGTTTTTTTTTTTTTTTTTTTTAACAGTACAGTTCGAACTCATACATTTGTTTTCAACCTTCAGAACTCTCAATTCCTGATCCATATCTTGACAGAAAATCAGTATTGCTATTCTCTTTACCAGATTTGTGTATCGCACTGAATTTAAATGGCTACAGTGCTAGGCACCACCATGTGATTCTGGAATTTTTATCTTTCATCTGGTTAAGCCAACAGACAGGATTGTGATCTGTTACAATAACAAAATCAGTTCCTTGCAAATAAAACTTAAGGGACTCCATGGCCCACTTTGCTGCTAAACATTCCTTTTTCTCTCTGTCATGCAACTTCCTACTTATGTACAGTATAGGATGTTCTGTCCCATCTACGTTTTGACTCAGGACAGCACCTAGGCCTACCTTGGATGCATCTGTTTGTAACAAAAATGGTTTCTCAAAGTCTGGGCTTTTTAAAACAGGGGCTGAACATAATGCAGCCCTAATGGCTTGAAAAGCTTCATCACACTCTGGGGTCCATTTCACATTATTTGGGTACCGTTTTTTTCCCCCCGTGAGTTCAGTAAGGGGAATAGCTAACTCAGCAAAGTTGGGAACAAATCTCTGATAATAACCAGCCAGCCTTAAAAATGACCGGACACGTTTCTTTGTTTTAGGGACAGGGCTGTTGGCTACAGCTTCTATTTTAGAAATCTCTGGCTTAACTTCTCCATTTCCCAACACATAGCCCAAATATCTGGTTTCCCGCATGCCCAATGTACATTTGGTAGGATTAATAGTCAGACCTGCATTTTTGATAGTCTGGATAACTGCTCATAGGTGTTCCAGGTGGCTTTTCCAGTCTGGACTGTACACCACGATATCATCCAGGTATGCAGTACAATAACTTGTGTGAGGGGATAAAATGACATCCATGTACCGTTGGAATGTACATGGCGCACCATGTAAACCAAATGGCATGGTGGTGAACTGACAGAATCATATGGGGTGACAAATGCAGTTTTATCTCTGGATTCTTTAGCTAAATGTATTTGCCAGTAACTCTTGGTGAGGTCGAGGGTACTGATATACTTTGCACTTCCCAGTCTGTCCACCAAATCATCTATTCTGGGAATAGGATAACTGTCAAATTCTGACACTTGATTAAGTTGCCTAAAATCAAGGCAGATTCTAACTCTCCCTTCTTTTTTGTTTACAATTACCATGGGAAATGACCAAGCACTCCTCGACTCCTCTATGATAACCAATTCTTTCATTTTTTGTATTTCCTTAACCACATCAGTTCTTAACCACTCTGGTAACAAGCAAGTCTTTTGCCTAACAGGATAAGCATTCCTTGCCACTATTATGCACTCAACCTCTTTTGCTCGGCCTGGTACTGTGGTAAAAGTACTGTTAAATAAATGTCTTTAAGCACATTATGAATGTCTGCAGTTTGTTCTGAGGTTAAGGAAACATTCACCTTTACAGCATCCGCATTTACAGTTTGTTCCAGTCTATCATAAACTACATCAATATCTTCCTTATCAGTTTCTGGTAAAACTAGCAATGCAGCTTTTGGCAATTTTTCAACCCATTTCTTGAGGAGGTTAGCATGGTATATCTTAGTAGGATTTTTCCTGTCAGGGGTCTCAATCTCATACTTAACAGTGCCAGTACATCTAAGAAACTTACATGGCCCTTGTCAATTCATTAACAGTTTATTTTCTGTTATGGGTAACAGTAGCAAAACCTTTTCACCTGGCTTGAAAACATTTTCTTTTACCCCATGGTCATAATATACCTTCTGCTGATTTTGGGCCTCTTCCTGATTACTATGGGCAATTTCAACATATTTTGCCAGCTTCTTTCTTAGGGCACACATATAAGATGTTATAGATTGTTTCTGAGTGGTGTTATCTTCCCACGTTTCTTTCATCACATCCAGTGGCCCACTTGGCTGCCTACCATACAGCATTTCAAATGGTGAAAACCCTGTCGATGCCTGTGGCACTTCTCTGTAGGCAAAAAGTAGGTAAGGCAAGTATTGGTCTCAGTCTTTCCCTTCCTCTTTTACAAACCTTTTTAACATGCATTTTAGGGTTTGGTTAAAACACTCAACAAGACTGTGAGGGTGATGGGGGAGGTTCTTATGGCAGAGATACCTAGCAGTCTGTATAGCTCCTTAAGTAATGCCACACCAAAATTACTACCCTGATCAGTAAATACAGGTTACTCACCTGTAACAGGAGTTCTAGGAATGGTATATGTTGTTCATCCACACTCATTGGCAGGTATCCTTGCCGCTTTAAATCTTGCCGGAAGGTCTTCAAGCTTGCTCCTCCCACCCACCCGGATGGTATAACTCTCGGCTCCGCCCCATGACGCCAGATCTGGCCCGCTGGAAGCTCAGGTTGTGCGCCAAGCCAGGAGGTTATATTAGGATGAACAACATATACCATTCCTAGAACTCCTGTTACAGGTGAGTAACCTGTATTTCTAGGACATGGATATGTTGTTCATCCACACTCATTGGCAGACTCCTAGCAGTTCTCCGGGAGGAGGGAGGCAAGACGCACACCCCCAATACTTACTTGGGAAAGAGAGACTGGAGAACCGAGGCCCCAAAACCAGCATCCCGGGCGTGACTCAAGGTCGATGTGGTAATGGGTAATGAAGGTGTTTGCTGACTTCCAGGTAGCAGCCCTGCAGATTTCCTGGATAGGGACGTCCCTGGAAGCAGCCACTGCTCAGCAGTATGGCGGGTAGAATGAGCTCTTATCCTCTGGGAGGCTCCATGCCCGCCAACTTATAGCAGAGATCTATGCAGGAAGTGACCCACCTGCTTATCGTCCGCTTGGCTGCAGGTCTGCCAGATGCGGCTTCAGCGAGGTGACAAAACAGCTGGGCGAACCTCTCGATTTCAGCCGTGGCGCTCTTTGTAATAGGCGCAGCGCCTCTAGGGTCCAAAGTATGGAGCCTATATTCGCCTCCCGAGGTGTGATTGGGGTAGAACACCGCAGAGTCAACACCTGGTTAAGGTGAAACTCCGACACCACCTTCGGAAGGAATTTCGGTAGGGGCGCAGGACAACCTTGTCCCTGTGGAAGACCAGGTAAGGAGACTCGATGGAAAGCGCCTGGAGCTCTCCCATCCTTCTGGCTGACGTGATAGCCACCAAGAAGGCGGTCTTCCACGACAGGTGAGAGAGAGCACACCTGTGCATAGGTTCGAATGGCTTGCCCATGAGCTTTGCCAGTACCAGCAGTAGATCCCACGGAGGTGGGGGTTCCCGACTGAGGGAAATGTGATCAAGGCCTTTGAAAAAGCGCCAGACCACCTTCTCCTGCGCCACCGACTGCTTCCCAGCCCGCCTGCAAGCAGAGATGCGCCAGGTGCACCCTTAGGGTCGTCGACCTAAGCCCTTGATTAGAAAGGGACCATAAATAGTCCAAGATGCTTGCCAAGGAACAGGAGGAAGGGTCCAAGCCTCTCCTGACACCAAATGGAAAACCTTTCCATTTGAAGGCATAGCATTTTCTGGTCGACTCTACGGACGCCTAACTACATTGAGGACCTCGCCGGAAAGACCCAAGGCCTGGAACTCTAGCCCAGGAACCAGGCCAGGTGCAGGGATTGAAGGTCCGGATGGAACACCTTCCCTGATTGACTGAGAGCAGGTCCGGCGAGCTGGAAGCTGCCGTGAGTCCTGGAGCTGAGACTGAGGAGATCTGGTACCAGAACTGGCGAGGCCAGTCTGGGCTATCAGAATCACCTGCGCCTTGTCCCTCCTCGCCTTTGAGAAGCACCTTGTGGATCAAGGGAAATGGGGAAAGGCGAAAGAGGCCCGGGGTCCACTGCCTCGAGAAGGCATCCCCTGCAGCGAGCCCTGCTGAGGGGGCGGCATGGAACAGTCTCAGCTTCGCTCTCCTGAGGCGAACAGGTCCACCTGAGGTGTGCCCCAATGGGAGAACAGATGCTGTACTACCCCGGAGAGACCACTGTGGATGCAGCCCCATCCGGCTCAGGGCATCGGCCAGGGTGTTGGAGGCTCCTGCCACATGAATGGCTAGAGATCCGCCCAGGCTGCGCACGAGTGACCAAATGCGGAGAGCTTCCTTGCATAGAAGCATGGAGCGCGTTTAGATAGAACATGGTCGTGGTATTGTCCGTCTGGACTCGGACCATTTGACCCCGGAGGAACGGAGCAAAGGCGGTGAGAGCTAGGCGGACCGCTCGGAGCTCCAGCAGGTTGATGTGGCATCGGGACTCCCGCGGGGACCAGAGGCCATGAGCCCGGTGTTCCCCCAGATGGGCACCCCAACCCATCAGAGAGGCATCGGTCGATAGAGAGACCGTCGGCTCGGGGCGGACGAACGGGATGCCCTCCTGCAAATGATCTGGAACGGTCCACCACTGGAGAGCGTTCCACATCCCCTGAGTCACCGACACAAGCTGGTCCAAAGGATCGCAGCATTGTGACCACTGGCTGGCCAGTCCCCATTGAAGGGGACGCATGTTCCAGCGGGCCCAACGGACCACGCTGGTGCAGGCCGCCATGAGACCCAGGAGGCGAGGAAGTCCCGGTAGGCGAATTGCCCAACCAGAAATGATCGGGCAAAGGAGGAAAGAACCCCGCCCTGTCCGGCCGGGAGCCGCGCCTGGCTCGAGAGAGTCGAGCTGCGCCCGATGAATAGAATCACCTGCTTTGGCTCGAGTTCCGACTTGGCCTCGTGATAAGGAGGCCCAGTTGAGAGCAGACCTGGAGGCCAGATCTCTGGACCACTCCGCCTCCTTCCTGAGGGAGCTGCTATCAGCCAGTCGTCCAGGTAAGGGTACACCGGACCCCTCGGCACCGAGGGAATGCTGTCACCACTGCCATGCATTTGGTGAAGACCCTGGGAGCTGGAGACAAGTCAAGGGCATGGCTTGAACTCGAAAGGGATCCTTCCGCTCGAAGCTAAGGGAATCTCTGCAGACGGACGATAGGGACGGAAAAACGCTGGCCCTGCAAAGTCCAGAGAGCAGAACCAATATCGCTGCTCTCCAAGGATGGTATTATCTGAGCTAGAGTACCATCCTGAAGGTTCGAGACCTTAGGAACTTGTTTAGGTCGTAGGTCGAGAATGGGGCCAGCCCCCATCCGCTTCGAACCAGGAAGTACCTGGACACAAACCCTGGGTCTGAAGGAGGGTCCGCCACCTCTCTTATCACCTCCTTCTGGAGGAGAGAGCCGGTCGGCCGACGAGCGCCAGTGAGGCTGGGGACCTCAGGCCCGAGGGGCGACGGCTCTGAAGGGTGGTGCCTGCTCGATTCCAGAGGCAGGCTCTTCCACCACCTCCAAGACCCACCTGTCCGTGGTAACAGCGGACCAGGCGGAACGGAAGTGCTGAGCCGCCCTTCCACGGGGACCCAGGGAGGTGACGGGGATGGGGCGACACCCTCAGCCCGCCACTGGGCAGGCTTGAAGGAGGGACTGGCCGAGGGACCTCCTGGGCCTTTCCTCCCTGCCTCCTGTTAGAAGAAGCCGCGGCTTGGGTTTGGGATGCCGTCGAGCCTGCTGGCCCTGGACGTTGCTGGGCCGGGCGCTGGGGCACAGAAGGACTAAAGGGCTTAGGCTGTGGTTTGCGGCCTTTGTCCTTCTGAGTGGAAGAGACCGAGTCCAAGGTAGCATTGGACTCTCGATCCTCTGCAGGTGACCTTCCACCCCAGGGCCGAAGAGGTCAGTCCCCAAAAGGAACATCCGTCAACTTGTGCTGGGCATCCGCAAGGCAGGATATCCTCAGCTGCCCGCCGACGATAGCCACTGCGCCGCCACCGATCTGGCACATGAGTCCCCTATATCCAAAGCAGTCTGGAGCTGTTGTTTGGCCACTGTCCTGCCCTGGTCCCGCACCTGCTTAACCGTAGTCTGCAGATCGGGCGGAAGATGAGGGATGACCTCATCCAGGGAGCCCAACAGGGCATGAGAAAATGTGCCATGAGGACGGCCGAACTGGCCTGACGGAAGGCCGAGAGAGGATGCAGCGAGACTTCGCCCGACATAGTCCACTCTCGGACTCCTTGTCAGGAGGTTTGTCCACATCCCTGGCGCATGGCGCTAGGCCGGAAAACGCTGTTGGTAACCAACCCCTCAGCAGAGGGGTGTTCTCAAAACCTGACAAGGAACCGGAGGACCGCGATACTTTCCTGGCCATCCTGGTCAAGGCGCAGGGCAGGAAGCAGGGCGCTGCCAAAGATCCAGTGCCGGACCCACTATGGCCTCGGCCACCGAAAGGCCTCCGAGAATCCCCGTCCAGAATCTCCGTGAGGGGATACCTGGCCCGCTTGGAACGGGTTCGAGCTCCATCCCGTGGACTCGAGATGAGCCAAGCAGTCCTAGGAAGGACGACGGGCTATCGCCCATTGACTGACCTCCTGAAGACTCCAAGTCCAGTCGCTGGAGAAAAGGAGGAATCATCTTCGACCTCGAAGAGTCCTCAAGAGCTGCTTCTGGCCTGAGCCACCCTTCACCTGCCGAGGTCGGTCGGGAGTGAGGGTAACTGACAGTCGGGGAGGACCCCGGTCGATCGAGAATCCTTGGTCGGAGCCCCAATTGGTGGCTGTGGAGGCGGAGGTTCCACCGAATCGGTGGAGTAGCTGGTTTTGGCCGAACAACCGCCTGGGCATAGGCCCCGGATAAGTCGAGGGTTGTGTCGGCCGCCCGTGAACAGTTACTATGGCCGGAGAAGGCGACGGGTCGGCTATCCCGGCCAGGAGGAGCTGTTGCAACATAAGGTCCTCGTACCGTCGACGTAATTTACGCCGAAGCCTCCCCTCATCCGAGGAGAAGGACGAGGACGAGCGGCGACGCCGCTTACCGCGGTGCCGAGACCGAGACCGCCTATGACGGTGGGATCGGCTGGACCGCGAAGAGGTCCGAGACCGAGAGTCCCGGAATTTCCGAGGTCGGTGCGGGGAGGTGTCGGCCGGAACCGGCACTCCCTTCGGCTCGGATGGTCCATCCGAGGGCTCCGGAACCGGAGGCACAGGCGAGCCCACGGGATCCTCAACTCCTCCCGGGGGAACCGGGGAGAGGGGAATCTCGGCCGCTAAAGGCTACAGTCTGGCCCAACGGGTCGAAAAAATCTCGACTTCGCCGGTGGAGTCTCGGTCAACTGACCCGACGGGGACACCGTGAGGCCAGTGGTTTAAGCCGAGCGGTCGATCGAAGTCGACGGCTGCCGATTACTCGGGAAGAGGGACCTTCCCGCCTCCCAAGAGCGCCGACGGAGGGACTTACCCTGTCCTTCTTTTTGGACCCAGAATAAGGTCCAGTAGACATAGGCCCTTCTCCCTTAGTGGAGAGGACAGACAAAGCCCTTAAAAGAAGCCGGTAGGAAGAACCCAGAGAGAGCAGGATAATCGCGTCGAGGAAGATACGCCCATGCCGCCCTTCTTCGAGGGCGATCATCCGCCGAGCTGATCCGCCGAGCCCGCCGCGGACACCGCCAACCGGGCCTCCTTGGACTTCACCAGAGAAACGCTTCTCGGGACGGCCCAGTTGCAATCGGGCAGCACGGTCTTCGAGGACGTAGGCCGAGAAAGATGAGCACAGGTCGCAAGCCAGCGGGTCGTGCTCAAGGCCTAAGCAGTAGACACACGTGGAGTGTGGATCCGTCCGAGACATCTTCTGCTCCGCATGGGCATCTCCAAACTGAGTCGATTTGTCCATTGTGCGTTGCAGGGATCTAAGACCGAAGTCTTTTTCGCAAAATTTATTTTTAAATCCGTAAACGGAGAAATAGGAACTAGTCTCAAGCGCAGAGCGTTAAGGAGGAACCTGAGCTTCCAAGCGGTAAGGAAGATCTAAGGCCATATGGAGCCGAGTTATACCACCCGGGTGGGTGGGAGGAGCGAGCTTGAAGACCTTCCGGCAAGATTTAAAGCGGCAAGGATACCTGCCAATGAGTGTGGATGAACAACATATCCATGTCCCTAGAATGATTTCTTTAGGTATGCCCACTCTACTGAAAATTTTGGCAAGCTCTGCTGTAACTTTTGGGGCCATAACAGTAAGCACTGGAACTTCTACTGGGTATTGAGTAGCATAATCACATTCTACCAGGATAGATCTAGTACCCTTTTTACTTTTGTCTAAAGGACCAACCACATCCATTGCAATTCTCTCAAAAGGCACATCTATCAAGATTAGGAGCACCTTGTCTTTTCTAGTGACTGGGGCTACTTTTTGACACTGAACACAGGAATTACAACAGGCAGCAACATCTTCATGAATTCCAGGCCAGTAAAATCTATACAGCAATCTGGCATGGGTGCGATCCCCCCTGAGTGATCATCAAAATGGCTATCATGTGTTATTTGTAATAACTCCGTTTCTATACTTGTGGTAATAACCAATTGTTCTGTCTGTTCCTGTGTCTGAGGTTTAACCCAAACCTGTACAGTAAACTCATTACATTTTTTAAACATTGGTCCACCCTGTTTTGGTTTCACCCCCAGCTGCTTGAAATAACCCTGGAGAGAAACATCATTAGCTTGCTCTGAAAGAAAATCACAATCAGTTAATTTAGTTTCAGCATTTTCATATGTTGACCCTTCATGTCCATCAGTCATTTGCTGCCACAGTTTCTTCAGGCATCGTCTTTTCTTTCTTGGATATCCGGATCTTGAAGCTGTGCTCAGATGAGTCCAAATCAAAATCACTGAAAGGAAAAGTGTCCCCACCATCTGAAAGTTTCTTTGCTTGAGCTCTTGTCACCACAGCTGCTGAAACATCAGGACCGACTCCTCCTTTGATCAACTCAGTCACTTCCAATAATCACAGGTATAGGTAACTTAGGTACTACACCAACTTTCATTTGTTGCCACACATCCTTAACAGTCAGAGTCACTTGGGTGGTGGGATAGTATCAAGTGTCCCCGTGGATGCAGATGACACCAGTACCTGGTCCCTTTGCACAGTGTTTTCCCAGCACTTCAACGTGCACTACGGTCTGTCTGCTTCCCAAATCAACGAGTCCCTTCACAGTCTTATCCCCCACCTTCACATCTGTTAAGTACTTGCCCCAATTTGCCAAGGACAAATCTGCTCCAGTGCCACTCTCCTTACTACGACAGTTTCTTGCAAAATGGCTTGGCTTATTACAGTTATAGCAGATGTCTTTGGGCATAGATTTGTTACCCCCACCAGAGTTCTTATCAGGCTTGGAGTTTAAATGGGAAAAAAAAAAAAAAAAAAGAGTATCTTACCACTGCATGGCTATTACCTCACTGCTGTGGCATCTGTCTGGCCATTTGGTAGTCCTCAGCCAAAGAAACAGCCTTTTCCACACACTCTGGTCGGTGTTCCTTTATCCACAGCTGCACATCTGTAGGCAAGATGGTGATGAATTGCTCCATGGCAAATGTGTCGATCTGTGGGACTGTTTTGCTCTCTGGTTGGATCCATTTTATCAGGAGTTCTCCGAGTTGGGTGAAGGCTTCTCGAGGACTGTCGACCGAACTGTACCTTAGAGATCAAAATCTCTGCCTGTTTGTCTCTCTGGAGATGTCATACCTTTTCAGGATTTCACTTTTCACCAGGTCATTGTTTTCTGACTGTGCAGTGTCCATACTGCTGTAGACAAGTTGGGCTTTCCCTGTCAGGTAGGGTACCAGTCTGATTGGCCATTGTTACCTTCACTGGCAGGCTGTGGCAACTCTTTTAAAAGTTGTCAGGTATGCCTCAATATCATCTGAGGGACACAACTTTGTAAGTTTAATGGCTAAGTTGCTTGCATTTTGTTGCTCATCTGGGTCTCTGCCGGATCTTCTGCCTTTGATAGTTTGCAAGGCATCCAGCCATCACTGCTCCTGTTGCTGCATCTCTTTTTCTCTCTGCTTCTCAGTCTCTTTTTGTTGTATAGCCCACCATTTGAAAAAGTCCATCAGGCTTTTAGGTTCTGTCCCTGTCTGTTCTTTTTCCATAACTTGTGCTGGCTGTACACTACCAGACTGGACTTCTGTCTCTGCTAATTTGGCTGCCATTCTCCTGGTGACCACTCCTGGACTTGCTGCTGCAGAATCCATATCTTCCTCTGTGCTTCCCTGGTACTAGGTCCAGTACCTACGCACAAAACTCCTGTCTAGGGTATACACGGCATAAATCCCACTCCTGATACCATCTGTCATCAAGGCACAGGTCAGGAAGCATAGGAAAATCAGGAGCAGTTGTAGAATTCACCAACAATTATTTACACTAGCAGTATCATAAATAAACTTGTTCAGTATAACTATGTACAAAGGCAAAATAAAATAAAGTTTACTTTCAGTCTCTGTGTTCCTGTCTCTCCAAATCTTTCTTGTAGTTGCAACTTAGCTCTTTTATAAGTCTTTTCAACCCCCACTCTTGACAAACATCCTGTCATTTTAAATATTCAGTTTTTGTAAGTTTTAGGAGCTGCTAGAACACAGTGTGCTTTTTGAGGCCCCTACAGCTTTTGCAAAAGGCTCAGCATCTGCAGTCATGTAACCCCTGGAGTTTTCCATTAGCTTTTTACAATCATCTCAAATTGTAATTATACACATTCCAACAGTAATACTATATATTTTCTAAACAAAAGTGATCCCATTATCATACATTTCCATACAATGATTTGCATATATTTTTATAGTAGCAGATATGCAAGGGAGGAAAAACCGACAACAAGGGAAAACAGAGACAGAGAGAGGCAAAGAATTGCGAGATTGTCAGGGTGATCAAATCCGAGGTTTCACAGGAAAATTGGGTTGCGCAACCAGACAGAGAAGAGACAGAAAAGGAAAGATCCTTGCATTTAAACACTTTCTCCATAACAAAAGGGACACGGTCCCATTCCACCCTCTCCTACAAGAGCGAAGCTTGAGAGGTCCATCAAGTCTACTCAACCCCAAGATGGAAACATGAGCCGAGTTACCCATGTTTTTTTTTTTTTAATAGTACATGGTTTTACTGAATGTCAAAAGTGAAAATTTCAGTTTGCCCTGCAATGGTCCACTGTTGCCAGAGGAGTTCCAGTACAGGTGCATCCTGCAGAGAATGAGTGTACCTCGACTGCAACCTCAACTATTAACCAGCTGGCGGAAGGCAATTCTTGCGGCAGGTTGCTGTACAATATATACCTGCTCATGGTAAGCAACACAGGTGACAAAGAACTAGCCCCGGGTAGAGACTGATCCCACTGTGGACCGGATACGGACATCGACCATACCATGTCCTCCTGGGTGAGGACTGGGAGCACCAGGGTCTACGAGATCAAATCCTCTACCTCATCAGACAATGGGCTGACACACTTGAGAAAACTCTCAGCAGCCTGCTTGAACAAAGTCGAAGCTGACTGGCTCGACAGGGATCTTAAGAACCCTCGACCTACCTAACCTGCCTCCCAGCTGGGGGGACACTTGAGAGCCGTCCAGCGGTTGGGCAAGTCAACGGACCAGGAGGATCTCAATTTCTCCCAGCCCCACGACTATTTTAGAACCATGGGGGCCTGGGTTCTCTCCAAGGTCTAGAGGGTCAAACACATTTCACAGAATTCAATGCTGAGAACGAAGAGGTGCCTACCGCAGCAGCTATCACTTCTGCCTCAAGGGTCACAAGCTGCTCAGCTGTAGCCACGCCGTCTTGGGGCCCTTGAGGCAGTACTTTGGATCACGCTCTGAAGGCTGACCCAGCGAGAGCTGGAGTTTCCTGTCCTTGAAGAACTCCGGAAGCATGCTTCTGCACAGGCCACACCTGTCCACATTGTGTTGCCCACCCAGACAGTACATGCATGTGTTGTGCGGATCGGTAACGGACATCTTCTGCCGGCACCTAACGCAGAATCAGAAGGCTGATTTCCATTGGTCCATCACTGGTCTGGAGAGAGAATCAAGGGAACTGTGAAACAAGCACAGAAAAATATAAAAAACTTTGACTTTATTAATGTTCCCCTATGGTGCAGATTACCTAAGCGGAAACCATGAAGAAGGTGACCAGCTCTTCCACCGGAAAGAAAGATCTGATATCATGGGGTGGAGTCAGGGGATATACTGGCAGGCTGGTGGGAGGAGCTTAGCTTTAATATGTCCAGCCAATAACATTGTTCCAGTAGAACTGCCAGAGTGTGGATAAGTGAACCATATCCACGCCCCTAGAAATAGAGAACAGATGTCAGCAGGCTCAAGTCAGAAGACACGCATGTAAAGAGTGGAGTGCCGCAAGGATCAATCCTCAGACATGTCCTCTTCAACATGTTCATTTCTGACACTGGTGATGGAATATAGGGATAGCTGTGTCTCTTCGCAGATGGCACAAAGCTCTGCTGCAGAGTGGATAACCAAGACGGGGTGAAGGAGCTTAAGTAGGATCTGGATAAGTTGAAGAGGTGGTGGTCAAAGGTCTGGCAGCTAAAATTCAGCATGAAGAAGTGAATGGTTATGCACCTAGGTAATGGGAACCCAAGAAGAGATTACTGGTTGGGGGTGTCAGACTGACAGTCTCATCAGAAGAGACTTGGGAGTGATCACTAGCAACTTCCTCAAACAATCCAGTCAGTGTGACAGGGCCTACCGTAAGGTGGCTAGGATGCTGGGGTGCATAGGAAGAGTTAACAGAAGGAGGAAGGAGGTACTGCCCCTCTACAGGTCCTTTGTAAGGCCACACCTGGAGTACTGAGCACAGTTCTGGAACCCCCACCTGAGTAAGGATAAAAACAGACTGGAGACAGTCTGGAGGAGAATAAACAAACTGATTCAAGGTCAGCAAGGCAGATCTTACGACTCAGGGCCATGAACATGCACTTCATGGAGACTAGAAGGGAGCAGGGTGATACGACTGAGACAGTCAAATTCCTGAGGGCCATTAACAACATAAACTACAAGCAGCTATTCACTAGGACCCTCAACTCCATGACTAGAGGACATAACTGGTAGGAGGAAGATTCAGGAGAGATGTGAGGAAGTATTTCTTTACAGAATGGGTTGCTAAGCCTTGGAACAGCCTGCCAGTAGATGTGGTGGGGGAAAAGACAATGAGTGCGATCCAGCACAGATGTGATAGGGCAAAATATTTCACTGTTACAGACTCTAATGGACAGTAGGTCCAGGGTACAGGTAGTACAAAAAAATGGGCAAACTGGATGGACCCTTGTTATGGATGCAGTGGGTGGAGCCTGTAGCCATCTTGTGATGGCCTAAAAAATGATCGACCAGATCCAACCCAACAACAAAGTTGGAGTCACATCTGAATCACTCCGCAAGTTGGAGCACTCCACTTCACAGACTGGCATTTACTTCACCCCACCCCGTGCATGCACTATTTAATATTTCCATCATGTCAGGTAAAGCCCGCTGTGCCCAAGATGGCCGCTGGAGCTCAGTGCGCATGTGCAAGCAACAGCGCATGCACCAGCAGCCATCTTGGGCTAGGCAGACTGTTCTGCCATGAGCTCAATTTTGTACACACTGAGGGAGAGAGAGGGCGAGCTGACCCAGTATTCTTCATTGTGGCTCTCTCACTCACCTCTCTCCTGTCATGCAGCACTGTGGTGTGGAGTCTTAATCCCTTGGTTTAACTGGCTGCTTGGTTTTTGGACTTCCAAGCCTAAAAGGAGGGCGACCAGCCAGCTTTAAACTTTTATTTGTGAGCTCCTTTCATTTTGCAAACTCCACACAGCGTGCCACACTGAGAGTGAGCGACCTTTGTCAAGTTCTTCAAACCCAAAAGGGGTGGATAGCAAAAGGGAGAACTCTGCTACCAGCTCCAACACGAAGCAGCTACCTGAAAAAGAAATCACCCACTTTAGAAGATGCTCTGTTTCAGGAGTGCATCTCTTGCTTGCAAGCCGACTGGCTCATCTGGGCTTCTGAAAGCACAGCTACAGCCACGTCGGCTCTGGCTAGAACTTTTTTTTTTTTTTTATCTATCATCACATTCTGTGATTCTATGAATGGAGGAGATATCCTCAATGAAGATCCACACTAGTGCGCAACCTAAACAGCTCCCCTCACTCCACTAAGTTTATACCACAGATGTATTTAACGGTCTAAATTATTTCCACCCCTGACCCGGCTCTCCTGCTTTCTAATGAGATACTGAGGCTCTTCAACATTTAGTCCTATAGACTCCCCTGCTGCCCTGTATCATCTTGGTTGCCCTTCTTTCCATGTCCTCCATGCTGTCAGTGTCCCTCCAAAGTGATGGCTCCAGAACTGCACACAGTACTCAAGGCCAGAATGAACTTGAACACTGGTCTGCTACGTTCAGGCCATCCATGATAATAACCCACAGATCCAGTTCCTCTGAGGTACATGCCATGACCCCTCCCCAGCCTGTACTCTGTTCTGGTGGGATTCTGTCTCTGACGTGCATGACTGCACTTTCTGCCACTGAATCCCAGTTGCCAAGTTCTAGACCACTCTTCTTGCCTTTCCAGGTCCCTCCTCATGACCTCTACTCCCTCCACTGTGTCTTCTCCATTACAGATCTTGGTTTCATCTGATGCAGGACAACAATATGCTGCAGGTGATACCATGTATTTATTTATTTCAAAGCCTTTCCCAGGAAAGACATGCCGAGCTGGTAATGGGTCGTTTCTAGATGTGTCCTGGGGAGAGGAGGAAGGGGACCATTACTGAATTAACACAATTGTTTTGGAGACTAGCTTTCTAGAGTTATACTCTTCATCAGATCAGTGAAAGCAGAGCTGAATAACCCGTCAGATACAGAGGTTGGATGCAGATTCAAATGACACATGGTGTAGCTTGTTAAAATGTTAAAGCACCACTAAGTCAATTCACATTTGTAAAAAACATACATTAATAACTGCAGATTATACAATACATACAAACATACGAAGAAGCCAATCTGGTCCATCAAGTCTGCTCATATTGCAGGGTCCACAGCTTAAACTAATGTTCCAGCCCTCCCTACCTACTCCTCCCATCCTCCCTACCCGTGATCCTTACCTTCTCCCATGCCTATCCCAGCCTCTCTTAAAGCTGCCCACTGTCTTCAACGAGATTACCTCTTCCAGCAGCGCATTCCAAGTGTCCACCACCCTCTCTGTGAAGAAGTGCTTCCTTACCTCCCTCCTAAACCTCCCACCCTCCAGCTTAAGACTGTGTCCCCTTGTGTTATGGTTGCCACTCAGCTTAAAAAAAACTCTCCTTATCAAACTTATCTCTTTCAAAAACTTGAAGGTCCCATTCATGTCCCCTCTCTCTCCTGTCTTCCAGTGAGTACATGTTCAGTGTCCTCATACTCTCCTTGTATGCCTTACACTGCTGACCCTCTATTATCTTTGTAGCCCTCCTCTGGACCTTCTCCAGCAGACTCCTTTTTGAGGTGTGGGCACCAGTACTGAACTCCATACTCTAGATGTGGCCTCACCAGCGACCTGTACAAGGGCAGTATAACCTCCTCTCTCCTACTACTGATCCCCCTAGATGTGCATCCCAGCATCTTGTTTGCATTTGCTGCTGCTTTCTTGCACTGCAAGGAGTGCTTCAAGTTACTAGTGATCATCTTCTCTTCATCTGATGCAGATACCTAGACTCTACCCAAGTAGTACTCTGTCCTGGGATTCTTGGCTCCAGTATATATACACCTTTGCATTTCTTGGCATTGAAGCCAAGCTACCAGATCCTGGACCACCTCAGCAGCTTTTCCAAATCTTCCGGTAGGTCCTGTATCCCTTCAGCGATGTCCACTCTCCTGCAGAGCTTGATGTCATCCGTGAATAGGCACATTTTGCCCTTAATGCAATCCCCAATGTCACTAAAGACATTAAACAACACCGGCCGCAGAACCGAGCCTTGCAGGACCCCACTGGTTACCTCTCTGGTGCCAGATAACTCTCCCCCCGCAACCACCCTCTGGGTTCTGTCCCTCAGCCAGTTTTCCACCCGTCTGGCAATCTTTTCCCCAACCCAGAGATCCACCAACTTCCTGATCAACCTTTTGTGGGGCACAGAGTCAAAGGCCTTGCTGAAATCAAGATAGAGGATGTCTACCGCTTGGCCCCTGTCTACTGCCCTCTGATTGGTCAGTGGCCACCTTGAATAATGTTATTCGAGTACAACATAACTGTATCAAGGTCAGGCACACCTGACCGCACCAAAACAAAAATAAATGACTCTATCCTGTCCCACTATCCCCTGCCTGACGTTATCTTTCTCATAGCGATCAGTTGTCCGGCTGTCCTATTATAAAGAGCAGTATAT
This sequence comes from Neoceratodus forsteri, assembly GCA_016271365.2. Taxonomy (NCBI): domain Eukaryota; kingdom Metazoa; phylum Chordata; order Ceratodontiformes; family Ceratodontidae; genus Neoceratodus; species Neoceratodus forsteri. The sequence continues at coordinate 659,555,796 of CM057456.1, read as the reverse complement.
GGCCTTAAAAGTAGTTGATCAAAACCACATATTTTAAACTAGTAACTGATCACTAAATTTGCTTGCAGTCCACCATTTCACTGCGAGCTGCTTCTGATGAAAGACCGCCCCCCCATTTTCCCAGTCAAAATGCAAACTTCAATTAAAAAAAAACAAAACTCCCAGTACAACTGGTTTCATATACTGGCATTCTGGCCAGTAAAAATGCTTAAAGTCAATCGCTTCCTCTACTGTCTTTTCCGTAGTCACTGTGCAGCAGCCCGCCTGAACATCCCTCACATGCTGCACTTACCGAACGGCACTGCCCTGTTTCCGTTGGTCATTCTTCCAGCCACGTAGCGAGAAATGGAATCGGATGACGGGGAAGTAACCACAGAAATGTCCGGACTTTATGTGCGTTTGTTGTGGGGGGAAGGGGAAGAGATGCAAGCACCACAGAAATGAGCTCTAATAGTGGGCAGGCAGACAAGAGTCCATGGCAATATCTAACAGCACCACCTACTAGACAAACACAAAACAGGAAATTGCAGTTACGTAAGAACTTACCATAACAGTAGATCTTCGAGAGAGGTTCCTGCAGTAGGTCTTCACATATAGGACTGCGCCCCCTGGCGTCAGGTCTGCACAGCAAACTTGTAGATAGCAATCATCAGCGGGGACTGCCCCGACGTCCGACGACGTGATGTCAGCCCGACTATAAAAAGGGCGGTCCGTCGCCCGCTCTCCAGTTCTTTTCCAACGGAGACCTATAAAAAGGTAAGAATAAGACCGGAGTAAAAACTCCTCACACCCTGCTTCCACTCTAGTCCCGAAGGATGGAAAATAAGAATAAACATCCAAAAACCGGGGGAAGGAGAGTGGGAAACTAGACCTACTGCAGGAACCTCTCTGGAAGATCTACTGTTATGGTAGGTTCTTATGTAACTGCAGTATCTTACTTTGATAGGGTTCCTGCAGTAGGTCTTCACATATAGGACTGAATACCAAGCAGTCCCAGAGAAAAACAAAACATAGGTGCATCCGGGAAGAGGAGAAGTCGCCATGGGAAATCACGACAGGAGGTCTTGCAAGACCAAAGCCAGTTCTGCGCCGAGAGGCAATGTCCAGACTGTAATGCTTAGTGAAGGTGTGAACAGATGACCATGTGGCCGCTGCACAGATCTCTGCCGTGGACACATTCCTAAAAAAGGCAGTAGAGGTCGCCAACCTACGGGTGGAGTGGCCTTTAACTGCCCCCAAAAGGCTTGTAATTTGGAATCCCTTCTGGCCGAAGTAACTGCGACTAAAAATAAGGTCATCCAGGAATGGAAGCATAAGTTACAGGAAGAAGCTGGTTCAAACGGGGGTAAAGTCAGCTTCTTGAGCATGAAATTCAGGTTCCAGGGAGGACAAGGACTCCAGATCGGAGGCTTTAAATGAAGGATGCCTTTCAGAAAAGTTTTGGCAACCTCCAGGTGAGCCAAGGTTTTGTCCTCCACCAGAAGGTGGTAAGTCGACACCGCAGAAAGGTGGAACTTAATGGAGTAGCAGCTAAGGCCCACCTCAGACAGATGTGCGAGGTACTCTAGAACCTGGGAAGCCGAGCATGAAAATGGATCCCAGCGCCTTGCTTGGGCCCATATCGTGAATCTCTTCCACTTCATTGTGTAAGTAGATCTGGTGGAGGGTTTTCTAGCCTCCACTAGAATATGCGCAACCTGTGAAGATACCCCATAACGAGAAATCGCTATGTCCACAGGTGCCACGCATGAAGGTGGAGAAACTGAAGGCTCGGATGCACCAAGGTACCCAGCTCCTGAGTCAGAAGGTCATGGGAAATGGGCAAAAGAACCGGAGGTTCCAGTGCCAATTGTTGCAGCAGAGGATACCAAATTTGGCATGGCCAAAGAGGGGCAATAAGGATGGTGTGAGTTCCCTCCTGTTGAAGTTTCACCAAGACCTTCTGAATGAGAGGAAAGGGAGGAAAGACATACAGAAACCTCCCTGTCCACGAAAGAGAGCGCGTCTCACCAAAAAGCACAATGCCCGGGAACGAGCGAGCAGAAGACGGGTAGTTTTACATTGTATGGGGAGGCGAACAGATCCATCTCTGGCCGACCCCAGCGAAGAAAGATCTTCGACCACCTCTGACTAACTCCCACTCATGGGCCCCGGCCACTGATCAACTGAGACTGTCTGCCAGGACATTGCTTACACCCAGAACATGGACTGCTGTCAAGTAAAGGCTGTACTGACTTGCCCAGTACCACACCCTCATTGCTTCTCTGCAAAGAGGATATGAACAGGTTCCTCCCTGTTGAAGTTTCACCAAGATTCATACTAAGATTGTATTAGGAGCTAGGGAGCAATGAAGCTCATAATTGCTCCTATTTATTAATAATAATCAAAAGTTGGATGTGTTATGATAAATTTGCCCAATTGTTTCTTAAGTTATTTTGAAGTGCTAGTAATGACATCAATTGGAAGGGTATTCCAAATCTTCACAACATGTAATGTAAAGAAGTACTTCCTTGGTAAATGTTTATAATGTATTTGTTGAATCTGCAATGGGTGTCCTCTAAGATTATGGATGTCTTCTTTAAAATTAAAGATTTTCCAGTAAAAAAAGGGTCATTTACAATGTCATACATTAACAGAAGATCACCTCACAATCTTCTTGTATATAATGACATTAGATTAAGAGATTTTAGTCTATTCTCATATGACATATGTTTCAAGCCCTTTATCATTTTAGTAAATCTCCGTTGAATTTTTTCAGTTTTAATAATAGCTAGTCTTTTACAAGGACACCAAAACTGTGACATAAAATCTAAATGGGGGAGAACATATGCCCTATATAGTGGCATAAGTACCTCTTTTTCCTTTGATTTAATATTCCGTCTTATTGCCCAAATGACACTATTTGCCTTGTGTATTACTTCATTAATTTGAAGATTGGGAAGAAATTTATCAGTTACAGCACCTAGATCTTTTTCTATTTCTGAATCAAGAAGTTGTTTGTCATCTAACATATAGACATGTTTTGGATTATTTGCCCCAAAATGCAAGATCTTACATTTATCGTGATTTAATTTCATACCACATTTTGCAGTCCATAAGGAAATACTATCCAAGTCTTTTTGTATTATATTTATTTGCTCACTGTTTTCACATGGTCCTCCGATCTTGATATCATCTGCATATTTTATAATTTTAGAGAAACAAGTCTTAGAAATATCCATTATAAACAGATGGAAAAGACATGGACCTAAAACAGAGCCCTGAGGTACTCCGCTAGAAATGGATCCTAGATGTGAAAGTTGACCATTTATTAAGACTTGCTGTGACCTCATATTCAGCCAATTAGCTATCCATTGTATTAAAGAAGGATTGATATTTATGTGATACAGTTTTGTGGTTAATGCCCAATGTGGTAGTAGATCAAAAGCTTTACTTCAGTCCAGATATGCCACATCATAAGGAATTCTACAGCCTTGGCTAGAACTGACGTCTTCATAAAAGCACATCAGATTGCATAAACATCCTCTGCCAGATTTAAATCCATGCTGTTCCAAATCTATGTTTTGTGTACAAGAAGATAGCACATCTTTAATGAGACTCTAAGATTTTGCAGATTGACTATGTTAGACTAATGGGTCTGTAACTACTACTAAGATTTCTAGGACCCTTTTTTTGATAAATTGATATAACATACGTTTTTTTCCATAAGTTTGGTACATAATTTGTATTTAAACAGTGTTCATATAATAGTTGTAATGGTGATGAAAGTTCATCGGCCAATAAATATAGTAAGTGACCTGGGATATCATCTGGGGTTACATTAATTTTACCCTTTTGCATTCTGAGTTTAGTATGAACATCTAAGTTTGAAACTGTTATAGGTTACATAGATACATAGTGTCGGCAGATAAGGGCCTATGGCCCACTCAGTCTGCCCATTTGAGCCTGTAAGTTCAGTTTATGTTTTCCTAGAAATCTGTTGCCCCTTACCCCTGACCTCCAGAATTCCTTTATGTCTATTCCATGCATTCTTAAATCCTGTGATTGTTAAAGCCCCCATCACTTCCTCTGGCAGGGTGTTCCACTTGTCCACCACCCGTTCTGTGAACAAATTCTTCCTCACGTTTCCTCTGAATCGTCCTCCCTCCAACTTCATGTCATACCCTCTAGTCTTGGAACATCTTTTTCGCTTAAAAATAGTGTATTCCTGCACCCTGTTCCTCCCTGTAAGATACTTGTATGTCTCTATCATATCCCCTCTCTCCCTCCTCTCCTCCAGGGAGTACATGTTCAGTTCCTTCAACCTGTCCTCATAGGACTTGTGATGCAATTCATGTACCATCCATGTAGGGCTGCCTGTTAATGTATCAGTAGTGTTTTCTTTATGGTGTATCTGATACATATTGCAAAAATAATCATTTAAAACATTAGCCATATTCAAGGGATCATGAATTAACTTATCTAATATAAGTAGGCCAACTTGACAAGTTTGTTTCTTTAAAGAATTTATATATGCATGAAATGTTTTAGTATTACCTTTAGAAGCATTTGCTGCAAGTTTTAATTCCCATTTCTTTTTTGATTTTCTTAGACTGAGTACATTTTTCTTGAATACACAGATAAGAATTCCAATTTAATTTGGTTTTATTTTTTAAATATTTATTATAACACTGTTTTTTCTTTTTGATTAATTTGACAATGTCTTTTGTCATCCATTTTGTGTTTTTTTTAGTTATATTGTCCTTATATGTGTATGGTATAAATTTACCTCTTAAAACATATAATTTGTTACAGAAAATATTATAATATTTATCCTCATGATAGAATCCCAGTTCATACTACCTAACTCTTGTTTGATACTATCTATATCAGCATTATTATAAAGAAAAATTTTAGTATAATTGTGATGTTTTGTAGCTGTAATATTAATAGAAAAGGTAATAGAACAGTGATCACCGTTACCAATTGGTGAAAGTACCTTAATATCCCTCACTAAAAGCATATTACTATGAATTACCAGATCAAGACCTTCTGTATGAGAGGAAAGACGTACAGAAACCTCCCTGTCCACAAAAGAGACAGCGCGTCTCGCCAAAAAGCACCATGCCCGGGAACGAGCGAGCAGAAGACAGGTAGTTTTGCGTTGTATGGGGAGGGGAACAGATCTATCTCTGGCCGACCCCAGCGAAGAAAGAGATCTTCGACCACCTCTGACTAACTCCCACTCGTGGGCCCTGGCCACTGATCGACTGAGACTGTCCACCAGGATGTTGCTTATGCCCAGAACATGGACTGCTGTCAAGTAAAGGCTGTGCTGAATCGTCCAGTACCACACCCTCATTGCTTCTCTGCAAAGAGGATATGAACGGGTTCCTCCCTGTTTGTTTAGATACCGGACTGTGGGCATGTTGTCCGTCTGGACTAAAAGGAGATCCCGGAACCAGGAGCGACTGGAATGTCTGGAGCGCATAAAGAACCACCCTGGTCTCCAGAAGATTGATGTGGAGCATCAGCTCCTGGTCAGACCAAGACCCTTGTGTCTTGTGAGTCCCCAGATAGGCTCCCCAGCCCAGATCAGAGGCATCCGTGGTGAGAATTTGAGTTGGAACTGAAGGATGGAAATAAATTCCCTTCGATAGGTTTGAGAGATCCTGCCATCAGCGAAGATCTCTCTGAAGACTGTTGGAGATCACGACCTTTTGGTTCATGTCGTCCGTCCTCTGGTCCCATTGGACTCGAAGAGACCACTGGGTGACCCTCATGTGAAGCCTGGCCATGGGAACTGTTGAAATGGTGGCCGCCATCAGTCCCAAGAGACGGAGCACAGAGTGTGCTGGGATCCATCGGGCTTGGGCCACGGGAGTGGCCTGAGAAGCTAAGGTCTCGGCCCAATCCGATGGCAGAAAAGCCTAGCCATGAACTGTGTCTAGTACAGCTCCAGTGAACTGGAGTCTCTGAGATGATACTAGCTGGGACTTGGGAAAATTGACCGTTATGCCCAGGAAAGCAAACAAGTTCAGAGTGAAAGAGAGAGCCTCTTTCAGGCTGGTAGGAGAGGGTGCTGCAAGGAGCCAGTCATCCAGGCACAGGAAGAAATAAATACCCTGATGGCGTAAAAATGCCGCCACCACCGCTAGGCATTTGGTGAACACTCTGGGGGCCGAAGAGAGGCCAAATGGGAGTGCTCTCAATTGGAAATGCTTCTCCATAAAGACAAAACAGAGAAAGCGGTGGTGGGCCGGGAGGATAGAAATATGCAGGTAAGCATCCTGCATGTCCAGGGAGTACAGCCACGAATTTGGGTAGAGCAGGGGAAGGAGCCCCTGAAAAGTCAACATACGAAACTTCTTGTACATCGACGAAGATGTTTAGTGTGCCGAGGTCCAGGATCGGTCTCAGGTCACCCGTTTTCTTCGGTATTAGGAAGAAGTGAGAGTAGAATCACTTTCCTATTTGGTTTGTTGGGACGGGTTCTATGGCCCTCTTTAGAAGAAGTGCCTGAATTTCCTGAGAGACAATGGGGACCTGATCCCAAGGTCAGAAGGACCGTCCTGGTGGTTGAGGGTCTGGAATCTCACTGAATTCTATAGAGTGACCTCGCTGGATGAGCTGAAGCACCCAAGCTTCTGTGGTGAAGAACCTCCAACCGTTCAGGTGGAGGCCGAACCTCCCTCTGACCGGTTCCTCCTGTGTTACTGGAGGGAGCAGAAGGAAGGGAAAGGAGTCAGGACGCTGAGGGGAGGGAAGCTTTTGCCCCAGATATCTGTTTGGGAAATTTGGCCTGTGGGGTTTGAGCTCCAGATCCAGGGGCGCATTTCTTTGCTTGGCCTGGGATTTGTTCCACCTTCTTTGGTGGTGAAAACACTGCTTTTTCTGGCCAGTCTTGTATAAGGAACGGACATCCTGCAAGAAGTGTCCGCTCTCCTGTAGACCAGTAATGATATCTTCAGCATCACCGCCAAACAGGAAGGAACCCCTAAAAGGGGCGTCCAGGAGAGAGGACTGTACATCCTGTGCCAGTCCTGCTACACGAAGCCAGAAGAGGCGACGGAGACAGATCCCCGAGGCTGCCGCTCTAGCCACAGAGTCGCAAGTCACCCTTAGGGCATGACGGCACAAGGATTTCCCCATCCTAACTTTATCCAATAACTTCTTTCTCAGGGTTTCATCCTGAACCTCTTGGGAGGTCCCTTTCCAGATCCAAAAGAGAAGATTTTTGAAAGGCGACCATATGCGAGACGTAATTAAGGGAACGTATCGCACAAGAGGAAGAAGCGTAGATTTTACGCCCAAATTGGTCAAGCTGGCACGAGTCCTTATCAGGAGGCGAAGCGCTCCAGTGTTTGGGCTGGGCTAAACAGTCGTGAGCAGCAGTGATGACCATGGAATCAGCCTTGGGTGGGAGTTAAGCGAGATCCCTTCCGGGGGGTAATAGTTGGGGTCAGCTTTACACAAAACCGCTGGCATGGAGGACGGTTGCTGCCAAATTGTGGTAACAAGGTCCTCATGGGGTCCCATCCACGGGGGAATGGGGATAGGATCAGAAGTAGCCAGATTGAGGTGTTCCGCAAGGCGTTTTCTTTGCAGGTCCACCTCCTTGGTCGGCCAGCCGCCTGAATGGAGCGCAGCAAATCTCCGGAAGAGGGGTCCTCCAGTGGAGACTTGAGAGAGTCTTTAAGGGGAACCTCTACGGAAGACCTAGGGTCCGACGGATCCGTGTCGGACTCTATGTCAGAGGGCTCGGAACCGCTAGGAACAGAAGGGTCTGGTTCCGTGATGCCAACAGTTAAGGAGCCTGAAGTTCTGGTCCGAGAAGGCAGTGGAGAGGTGACCCTGGAAGTGGGTGCTTCTCCCACCGACTGTCTTACCTCTGACAGAATTTGCATTCTGGCATCCTTCCACCAAAGGGGAATGAATTTGCGGTCCGGTACTGCAGGTGGAGGAGGAGGGGGCTGGAAGCTTGAATGCCCTGGATACTGAGGGTACTGCCAGGACGAGTAATAGAAAGAGTACCCGGGATAACCCGGCGTGGGGTGCCCTGGGGTGGGATACCCTGGCATCGGATAGGATGGAATCGGGTGGCCCTCGTTGGTAGGCCCGCGACGAGGCATGCCGGCCCGCGCCTGATACTGAGTGGTTGATTTGAGGTCAGCCTGGAGGCGGAAGGAGGGTTCAGAGTCTGGGAACCCAGCCGAGAGGCCCGCTGGGGCAGTGCCGTAGTGCCTGCAGATGGCGCTGGATCCGGGAGCGCGCCCTAAGTACCAGAGGGTGGAGGCTCCATGGCATGGTCCCCAGCCAGCAGCGGACTCCTGTCTGGGGACAGCAAAAGGCCTGGCGAGGGGGGGGGGGCTCGAGGGGCCCCCGACGGCAGGTCCGAATGCGATACAACTAAGGCAAAAAGCAAAGGATCGGGTGGAGAGTCCCTTGGGTGAAGAACCCTAGGGGACGATGGTTTGACCTGTCCTTCACTCTGTCTGGTGTTGGGGGCCAAGCTGAAGCCCGACAGGAGAGTGAGCGGATTCGGGCAGACGTCGGAGGAGCCGGTGTCCAATACCGCAGATCCAGCCGAGCTGGAGACGGCTGGAAGGCCGCCGCTAGACTGATCGGCGGAGGCCGCATGCCCTTCGCTGGAGGCGAGGTGTGTTTTACCGGCAGGACAAGGTGAAGAGATTACAACCTCCAAAGAGGCTACCCCCAGCTGCCTGCTCACCTCGGCAGAAGGGGGAGAAGGGGCCTGGCCCAAAGAGGTGGGCAGGGCCGAAGAGTACTCACAGTTGCAGGCCTCTTGTGTGGCGACGGACTCTGGTCCCGGCGCTTCTCTTTGCTTTTCTTTTTTGGGGCCGGCGACGACGACCTTTCCCTCAGTTTTTGCAGCTCCTTTTCCATAGACGCCAAGCGTTGGGTCAGAAGATGGGCCTCGAGGGACCGTTTGTGCCTGGTTCTGCTCGCCTTGTTGAAGGCCTGGCAGATGGAACTCTCCTGGATGTCATGTTTAGAACCCAGGCAAAGGAGGCAGCGGGAATGGTCGTCTCCGTGCGGGATTTGAGCGCCGCACTTAGAGCACTTTTTCTTCTGTCTAGAAGACATCAAATTGAAGGAAAATTGTGAGAAATATTAATTAGAGGCAAATAAAACTACAACAAATACAACGCGGGCGTTGGATTGCTGTTCAAACATGAGCTGAACGTTACTGAGGCGATGGCAGGAAAGAACTGGAGAGTGGGCGCAGGACCGCCCCTTTTATAGTCGGGCTGACATCATGTCGCCGGATGTCGGGGGCAGTCCCCGCTGATGATTGCTATATACAAGTCTGCCGTGCGGACCTGACACCAGGGGGCGCAGTCCTATATGTGAAAACCTACTGCGGCAACCCTCTCGAAGTAAGATCTTTTTCCCCCCTTTTATCCTTCTACACACAGAACAAATGAACCAAAAACTATTCTAAAAATATGTATTTTTTTATTTACTTATTTTTTCTGTATAAACCAAGCCATTGTATAATAGCAATCATGCACTCCAGGGTGTGTGCTGTGCTGGGATAATGCCACTTCTTGGGTGCTGGACGTACTCGGCCCTCAGCCTCATGCCCAATCACCCTAGGCATGACTTTATCCTAGCACAACACACACCCTACTGTGCATTCTTGCCTAACTACCCCATTGTCATTTAAGAGTATCTGCTGCACAGACAGCTTCAGGTTCAAAGTGACAGTTCCATTTTGGTCAAAGGGTGGGGGTGAGGTGTTGATGTGATGGTACGAGGATGAAAGGAGACACATTTTGGTGTCATCTACAAATACAGTTTTCCTTTTTGCAACACCCTTATGAATATACTAAAGCCCTCTTGTGGCCATCTCCCCTGAGAATTATGTATTTTGTAGTACCGTCTGTGTTCTGTTCCTTAACCTGTTTCCCATTCTGTCTCACGCCCCTAGGCCTCTTAACTTCTGCAGTAACCTCCTGTGTGGCATTGTGTCGAAGGCCATACTGAAATCCAAGTAGGCCACTTTGACAGCTCACCCCGTCCACCTCCCTTGTCACCCAGTTAATTCCCTTATCACGCAAAGCTGCAATCCATTGGGGCCCATGGCCTTGTCAAGCCTTAGTGCCCTTAAACCATTTTAAAACCCTCTCTTCTAAAATAAATGTGTCACAAACCCACTCAGCAGGTCAGGCCCTCTACTCCCAAAGTGCCAACCTCTGAGCACGGTCTTGTGAACAGTGTGACAGACAAGGTAACCCTCTTGTATGTTTTGTGAGTTCGGATCAACCTTTGGTCTCAAGTTCTGGAGGGATTCAAACTGTTAACCTCTTGTTAGCATAACCAATGCACAGGCTTAAATATATCTGTCTTCAGGGGCCAGATATCTTTGCCTACGGGCACTCAACCAGGTATACAGAGATGAACCCTTTAAAACTTTAATAAAGACCTCAGATTTAAAATGCTTCTCCTTCCAGTTTGGCATCACCATTCAAGCTTATGTCTATTGTCTGCCGCTAACCATGTACTTTTCTTACAAATAAAAGAGAAAGAAGTCAAAGACAGACCAAGTAAGTTCTAAAAAATTTTTACTAAGAATAATTAAAAATATGTAAAACACAAAATACAGAACTCTTATATCAAAAGACATACAAATCTTTTAAAAAGAAACAAGGTTTAAACAGTGCGAATTCCTACTACAGTACTTAGTCTCTACTTGCTTAAGTGCTCACCGATCTTGCTTGGTCAGAGTCTAGGTAAAAATGTGTCTCTGTAAAACAGAATTATTCCTTAAACAACTGTAGTGACCAACCCCTTTTTGGTGAGGTTAGCTAGCTCCTCCTCTGTTAGATTATATTTAAAAATATAGCTAATAAAAAAACAGTAGTCTTTCCAAATTATCAATTTTGCAATCTTCAGCATGACTCATGTTTCAAATGGCATCTCTTTTGATTCATGCTGCATCCCCCTCACACAGGCTTCATATGAGCATTTACAACCTCGCACCCTATGTAATAACCTGGGGTTTCTCTTCAATGTCATAAACCTTTTTTTATGATTTCCCTCTTAACAAAGTTAACTTAAACAACTCTGTAATTAGCTCCTGGTCTGCCATGTAACACTGTATCTAAAAACTGAGTGTGTGTGATACACATGCAGTCAGCATTTCTCTTAGCTTGCATCTGTCAGCTGAAAACTGGGGGAGGTTAAGGTCACTCCTGGAGCATTAGATTTTTCAGCAGAGATAGTCATTAATACATTTTATATTAAAAAAATATTATACAGCACTCAGAACTGGCTGTCTACGTCACAATATGCAGTGTCCATTTTATCTGCCAGCATCCCCTTACTCATGTATGTTCCCCTCTAGTAATATTCCTCCATCAACTGTCAATACTGAGCAAAAGTATTTGTTCAGTATGTCTGCTGTTTACCTGTTGTCCTTCATCAATTCTGACTCACTACTTAGCTTCACTATCCCCTTTTATCATTTTCTCAGAGAAGCATCTAAAGAATATCTCGTCCCCTCCCTTACCCCCTCTGCAATACTTTTTTCTGTCTATGCATTTGCTCTCCTCACTACCTTGCCTGCCTCCTTCTGTTTCCAAAAGTAAACTTCCCTGTAGGTAAGGATACCCACAGCAGGGTGTCCTCCTATAGGGAGGTTTAGGCAAATGTATCATGGTCACCTGCCATACCAATGCCACCACCCTTCCTGCTACAGGAGGCACTTTTAGAGCAGGCTAGCCTGCTCACTCCTCCCCAGGTAAGTGTGGAGACACTGCACCCTGGATTCCACAGGCCCAAGGAGGAGGAGTCAAGATCGTGACTCATTCTCAAGTCTTCACATGGAAGTGTAAAACACTACCAACCTGCAGCACCTGGCTGAGTCAGTCACACTTGCTGAAAACTGTGGAAGGTTAGATGTATGATTCTAAGAGAGTCCTCATTAATAGTACAGGGTAAATCCAAATAATGATTAAAAAAAAAAGTCTTACTGCATATTGATTTGCTTGGATTTACTTGCTGTCCTGCAAGAAACTGCAACAGTTTTCTGATGTCCACTCTAGCTTCTGCCATGCTGTCTGGGTCTCTGTCCTGGGAAGAGCCTTGAGAGCCATCTTCATTAACTGTTAAACATGAGAATTAGAATTAGGGAGGATGAAATACATGATTATGCTTGACCTTCTTCAAGGATATCTAAATGGAGCCATAATACATTGGACAGTAAGGTGTTCGTGCCAGGACTTACAGAACTGTTTTGCAGGATGGGGCCGGCCAAGCTGGCATGCCTACTTGCATCTCGTAGGTGCAAGTGTCATATATATATATATATATATATAAATAGGGGATATGACATGGCCTGACCGGATATCATATTTATCTTACGAGGCCAATGACATCATGATATCTCACGAGTGGCGAAGCCACGAGTGAGATATCATGATGTCATTGGCCTCGAGAAGATAAATATGATATCTTCAGTCAGGCCATGTCATGTCTCTGTTTATACAATGTATGCTTTGGGCCCCACTCAGCAGCCCCCCAAATGGCCCTTTATACAATCCTTGACATAGAAATAATGGCTATTCCATCTCAACTGTGCATATCTGTTGTAACAGAACAGATGGCATGTTATTTAAAAAAAATGTGTGTGGTTGATCTTGCCACCTTAAAATTTAAAAAAAAAACATGTTATGGATTACCCAAACACAACTCTTCATACCCCCCCAGCCAATCCAACAGATTACATATATTAAATGTTTAAAAAAAATGTCTTTTCTTGGCACTATAAAGGTATTTAATAAATCATATCTGGTTGATCCTGCCTGTATGTTAAAAAAATACTTAGTAAAAAAACATATCTGGTTGATCCTGCGACTTCTGTTTATCTACCGCTATGTGGAATGTAGCGTGACCGAGCAGCTATCCCCAGAAGTGTAGCGTGGCCGGGCGCTATAAATATGAAAAGCTGAGGCACTGTCTGATTTTCAGAATGAGGGAGTCATCACTCCCACACTTAGAAAAGTGTTTTTTTCTTCTTATTTTAGCCCTATTTTCTTAAATGGAAGCTGCCGACAGTACTGAGAGGAGAGCAGGTGAGTCGGCGGCTTCAACTCCAGACAAAGTGCGAGACATGTGTTGCTGCTGGCAGCATGCGCCTGCTGATCTGGTCGGATGAACTGCCATCACTGGATACTCTCATACTGTCGACCAGCTCGTAAATGGGGCTGAAATGGAGAAAAAACACTTTTAAATAGTGTGCGTGATGACCACTATTCTGGTAGACAGTCTCCTTTCATGTTACTGGCTCTCGATACACTGAGGATAACTCTTCGATCATAACAAATAAACAAGAGTCATGAAGATCAACCAGATATTTACAAATCTAGTTGTGTAAAATATGAGCAGATTTAGAAATGCATGGGGTCCTGCTTGTAAGTAAAAGCGGGGGCGGGAGGAACTGCTCGTGTGGAAAAGATGATACAAAGTGAAAACGTTTCACTTTCAATGTGATGACGATAGGAACATGGAGATATCAATGATATCTTCACATGTGAAGATATCAATGTTATCTTCACGACCTGGCTGAGATAGCACATTTTATCCTGACATTTATACTAAAACATACATTGTATAAATATATATATATATATATATATATATATATATATATATATATATACCAGTTATTTTTCTCCTGTCAAGACAGAGAACATCACATCAGTGAAAGCTGTTTACTCACCACTGTTTCACTGGCACAAATCACTACTCCTTCAGGAATTTTGGTTTACTGGTATATGTCATGGCTGCAATAAGGCACATTCTCCCCATTGTCAGTATGGAAAGCCAACTGTGAGAATGCCCATCAGTTGTGTGGACAGTACAGTATGCTGTTTGGGTTTAGCCAGCAAAGTTAGAAACTGAGACACCTGACAGGATTTTAACCAAGCTACATGGGGATATAGCTGAAGAGCTTTGGAGAATTATGTAGTGAGAATGGACAAGGCTGCTGCAGTGCCCCTGAAGTTGCAGATTCCACTGGCGCTGCACAAAAAAAATGGATGGAAAAGAAGTGTGTTTCAAAGTCACCACATGAGATGGCCGACCGGTCAGTTTCTTCTCGGTGATCAGAGTCACCAGTCAGGGGAAAATTATCAGGGTACCTTGCAGAAAATATTGAAATATTGAAAATAGCACTCCTCTCTATTTATCCCCCCCCCCCACAGACCACGTTGGGACAAAACATTACTCCCTCTTTTTATTTTAGCAGCTAGAAAAACCATCACTCTTCGATGGATGACATCTACGTTAACTTCAACCGAAGACTGGTATAAAATAGTGAAAGAAATTTACTACTCCGAACATCTAGTAGCTAAACTACATGACTGGTTCTCACAATTTGAATTAAAATGGCGCAGGTGGGTACTCCATGCCTCAGAATCTGACCCGGAGTTTGTTCCATGATTGGAATGGCTATAATATATTTAGACTGAAATGATAAAGAACAATTCTTGACTCCCCCCATACACCCCCTCCCCCCCTTTCTCTTCCGTTCAATATCAGAGAAATCGGCCGCCTGCCTCTAGAAGGGTACTGGTGCCTGGGACGGATGGAGAGGAGGGGGAAGGAGAAAAATTAAAAAGTAGAATGAATATGCTGTACATAATCATTATCAGTAATGCTTATTACCTGTTCAAAATGTATTCTGTAATCATGCTAATCAATATCATATGTAAAAGACAATCCTAACTCACGAATCTGTTTCTTGTTCAATAATAAAAATGATAAAAAAAAAAAAATGAAGTCACCAGTCAGGTCGCTCATCATTGGCGAGCTGAAATGGCTCCTATAGAAACACAGAATGTGACGGCAGATAAGGACTGCTTGGCCCACCTAGTCTGCCCATTTTCCTACCTAACAGATAAGCTGCAGATCCTAGTTAACCAACAGCTTACTTCCTCCTACCCCCCACTAGGACTGCCTTATGTCTGTCCCATGCATTCTTGAATTCTCCCACTGTTCTTGACTCCACGACCTCCTCAGGGAGGCTGTTCCATGCATCCACAACCCTCTCTGTGAAAAAATACTTCCTCACATTACCTCTGAGCCATCCCCTCTATCTTCAAATTGTGCCCCTTGTTCTTGCACATCTCTTTTTCTGAAAGATGCTACCCTCTTGGACTTTGTTGATTCCCTTGAGGTACTTGAAAGTTTCTATCATGTCCCCTCTCTCCCTTCTTTCCTCAAGGGTATACATATTAAGCTCCTTTAGTCTTTCTTCATATGTCTTCCGGTGCAGACCCTGCACCATTTTGGTTGCCCTCCTCTGGACAGCCTCCACTCTGTCTATGTCTTTGCGGAGATGGGGTCTCCAGAACTGCACACAGTACTCCAGATGGGGTCTCACCAACTGTCTGTACAGAGGGATAACAACTTCCTGTTTTCTACTACTGATGCCTCTCCCTATGCATCCCAGTATCCCCCCAGCCTTCCTTACTGCCTTCTCACATTGCTTGCCCACCTTTAGGTCATCTGATATAATTACCCCCAGGTCCCTTTCCATTTTTACTGCTGTCAGTATCTCACCCCCCACTGTGTACTCTTCCCCTGGGTTTTTGTTTCCCAGGTGCATTATCTTGCACTTCTTTGCATTGAATCTGAGCTGCCATACATCTGACCATTCCTCCAACCTTGCCAAGTCCCTTCTCATCCTTTCCACTCCATCTTGTGTACCTACCCTGTTGCAGATCTTTGTGTCATGCCATGCCAGTGAATGATCCAGATCTCTGCCCTCACAATGGGAAGGTGACAGGCCTGGTAGCATTACTGCATGCTACACCAGTGACCAAGGTTTGGGAACAGACCTAGGTCCCTGGGGGCATGACTGGGGAAGAGAAAGGATTCAGTGTTACCAGGACAGCTCTCAGGGAGAGGGTTCTGCAGCTTCACTGCTTGACTGACACTCACTTTAGGCTGGGTGTGAACGCAGTTCTGAGCATCAGCACATAGGGGACCTCCCAACGTTCATAGACATACCAAGTGCACCTATATTACTGCACTATGAAGCTCAGAAGGGGAGAAAAAGCAGGAAGAAAACAGTCACTCGAACTTGATAACACTAGATCCTCAGAGGCCTGATACAACCGACGAGGCACCCCAGCAACTGGACCCTGCTTCTCTGGGGTCTGGACCCGCTTCAGCAACCCTATCATAAGGGGAAAGTCATGAAAAAAAAGGTGGAGCTTAAGCCCTGGGGAAGGTAGGTGAGCAGGGTGGGGGGTCCGGCTAAACAAGAGCTGAGCTGGCGCAAGGAGGAAAAAAGCTTTGTAGAAAAAAAACAAAAAACAGAATGTTAATTCCTGAGATTTCCTGGTACACCAGAGAAACAGACATGTTCAGCTCTACTAAGATAGAACATTGTCCTGCAAAGGCAGGTTCAGTTTCTGCTAGGATAGAACATCGTCCAGCAAAAGCTTGAATCTGATACCAAAAAAGTACTGTAGCCTCACACTTGCAGTTCTGGGACTGCATGGAAGAGCTGTGAGCTCAGTCTCATTGACGCCGGTACCAGTGGCAGCCCTGCTGTCAGACTGAAACATTGTAACTGTTCCAGTTGTACTTTCAGCAGAATTCTCAAATCTGACAGAGATTGCTGCTCTCTCCACCGCAGGTTGCTCCTCAGCTGCCTCAAGTACCGCAATCTGGATCTGCTGTGCCTCCTCAGGCCCCCATCCAAGGCCTGTGACTCTGAAGCTGCCTCTCCAAAAGGAGAAGAATGAAGAATACAATACAGATCTCCTGAAAAGGAGGATTGGGGAAACAGGACCCTGATCTTACAACTTCCAGCACTTCAGTACGCACAAGGCAAGTGGTGCATCAAAACAAAAAAAAATGACATACAAAACCAAAAGAGTTGAGCACACGCCAACCTCAATAACATGGGCACAGGTCTCCAAATTTAAAAAATACATTTATTCAGAACGCCAGCAACCTGACGTGTTTCGGATAAAATCAAATCCTTTATCATAAATTTATGTAAGACTCTGATCTTCCCCACCTCTAAGGCAATGAAGATACCCTACATCACTGTTCTCCAGAGGACCCCACCTTAACATAGAAGGAAAAATTACTCACCTTAGTAATGTTGTTTCTTCTAATGGAGTCTTGCTGTATTCTGACTATTGCAGTGATATCCCACCTTTGAACTGCCCCGGAGAGGAAAGAGTTAACTTTCCATGCAAGGCATGGAACGCTGAGCTCGAGCTCGGTTGAGACCCTGTCTGTTGTTGTTTAAACCCAAACCGCCAGATCTTTACGAGCTATACTCACTGGGTGTCCTGTGTGGAAACTGTAAACTTACACTAGCCAATTAGCTACTAAATATAATAAAAAGATTTTTTGGTGCCAAGGCAAAGACTCAAGTCAGGAAACCCAAAAAACAAAACAAAACACAACACATACACCCAAATTAAGAGGGTGAGAAAAAGGGGGCACCTCTAGGGTGCCAACACTGTTGCTGCCCACCCACATCCCAAACCCAGGTTCTGAGAGGGGGGCAGGGGAGGTCAGAATACAGCAGACTCCATTAGAAGAAACAACATTACTAAGGTGAGTAGTTTTTCTTCAAACAACATGAAGTCTTGCTGTATTCTGACTAATGCAGACTACCAAGCAGTACCTCCATGGAGAGGGACAGAACCTACTTAGAATAGGCTCTGAAGCACTGCTGTGCAAACCGAGCATCACTCCTAGCCTGGATATCCAGAGAGTAATGCTTGGTGAAAGTATGTACTGTTTTCCAGGTGGCTGCTTGACAAATCTCTAAGATAGGAATATCCCTGGCAGCAGCCAGGGAAGCAGCTGTACCTCTGGTAGAGTGAGCCCTCAGGCCTGAGGGTGGGATCCTACCTAATTTTTCATAGCAAAATTGAATACAAGAGATAATCCACTTGGCAATAGATCTCTTAATGGCAGGTTTTCCCTTACCAACCTCACCATAAGTGAGGAACAGTTGGAGGGAGTCAAACCTGTGACCCTTGGTGCACTCTATGTAGTAACTAAGGGCCCTTTTCACATCCAAGCTGTGCAGCCTCCTCTCCCCAGAGGAGGAATGGTCCGTGAAGAAAACAGGAAGCGACATAGACTGGTTAAGGTGGAAATCTGAAACCACCTTAGGCAAAAACTTCCTATTAGTCCTGAGGACCACCTTATCTCTATAGAAAGAGATAAAATCAGGCTCCACTGACAGGGCCTGTAACTCACTTATGTGTCTGGCAGAAGTAATGACTACCAAGAACACAGTTTTCCAAGTCAAGTACTTAAGCTCTGCTGAGGACAAAGGCTCAAAAGAGGGTTGCATAAGCTGAGCAATGCAAACATTAAGGTTCCAAGCAGGGGCAGGGTCCCTGAAGGGAGGATTGGTACGCAACAATCTCTTGGAAGAATTTACAGAAGACAGGATGAGCTGAAAGGGAAGAGTGCTTGCCTGCTGACAAGAAGGCAGAGACAGCTGCCAGATGCACTCTAAGTGTAGCTGGTCTGAGTCCCAAGCTATTGAGATGAACCACATAGTCAAGGACTGTAGGCAACCCAGCAGACTCTGGAGAAATATGCTTCCCAGAGCACCAAATAGTAAACCTTTTCCATTTTGAGTAGTAAGTCTTTCTGGTGGAAGGCTTTCGAGAAGCCTTTAAAATATCCAGAACACCTTGAGAGAGATGCAGATCAGCAAACTCTAACTCTTCAAGAGCCAGGCCTTGAGATTGAGAGATTTGAGATTCGGATACCAGACCCTCCCCTGAGAACATGTTAACAGGTTGTAATTCCTGGGAAGAGACAGGGGGAGGTGGACTGCTAAGGACAGCAAGAGAGGTACCAGGGCTGTCTGGCCCAGTCTGGAGCAATCAGAATCACTTTGCAGGGTTGAGACCTGATTTTGACTAGTACCTTGAACAGGAGAGGGAAGGGGGGGGAAGCATACAGGAACTTCCCTACCCAATTGAGAACTAGGGCATCCAGGGGGACTGAGCCCAACACTGGAGGCCTGCAGCAAAAAAGAGGAAGTTGGTGATTATCTGGGGCTGCAAAAAGATCTGTGGGGTGCCCCATCTGGAGAAGATCACCTTCAAAATCAGGAGATCTAGGGACCATTCGTGATGGCACTGAGACATCCTGCTGAGAGCATCTGCCAGGACATTGTCCTTCCCTGGGAGGTGCACTGCTATCAGAGAGGTATTCAAGGAATAGGCCAGAGACCACAACTTCATTGCCTCTGTGCACAACGCTGTAGACCGAGTGCCCCCTTGCTTGTTGATGTACCACATTGTGGTGGTATTGTCTGTCCTGATCTGAACTACTTTGTTCTGAACAGACTTGGAAAAAGCTTGAAGTGCTAGAAACACTGCTCTGAGTTCTAAGAGATTGATGTGAAGCAGAGATTCTTGAGGTAACCACAACCCTTGAGTGGTCAGATCCCCCAAGTGGGCTCCCCAGCCCAAGAGGGAGGCATCTGTGGTAAAGATTAGAGAATGAGACTGAGTGACAAAGGGAACTCCTTGCCTTAGGTTGTCCTGATCCTGCCACCATTGCAAAGCCTGGATCAGGGTTCGAGTCACTGGGATTAGTTTGGTCAGAGAATCCTTTCTCTGGGACCAGAAGGCTCTTAAGTGGAACTGAATGTCCCTCATCTGAAATCTTGCTCCTTGGACCACTGCTGTAGAGGCAGCCATGTGGCCCAGGAGCTGCAGAAAATGCCTTGCTGGTCGAGACACCTGGAGGGTGAATGAAGAGGCCAGTGTAACAAGGGTCCTTGCCCTGTCCAGGGGAAGGAAGGCTCTTGCCTTTATTGTATCCAGCTCTGCCCCTATGAAGGTGAGGAGCTGCACTGGTTCTAGAACTGACTTTGAAAGATTCAGAAGGAATCCTAGAGAAGTGAGCAGTTGCTGAGTTATCTGTAGGTGTGACTTGACTTGGTCTGGAGACTGACCTACTATGAGCCAGTCGTCCAGGTATGGAAAGATGGAGATCTTCTTTCTCCTTAGGAAAGCAACCACTACTGCCAGGCATTTTGTGAACACCCTTGGAGCTGAAGTTAGGCCAAAGGGCATTGCTCTGAATTGATAGTGGCCCGAGGGCAACTCGAACCTGAGGTACTTTCGGTGGGAGCTTCTGATGAGAATGTGGAAATAGGCATCCTTGAAGTCCAGGGAAACTAGCCAGTCTCCTGGCCTTAGAGAGGGCAGAATTATTCCCAGAGTCACTATTTTGAACTTTGGCTTTAAAAGGTGCTTAAGTATCTGAGATCCAGGATGAGCCGCCATTCTCCTGTCTTTTTGGGAGTTAGGAAGTACCTGGAGTACAATCCTTTTCCCTTGTGTAGGGATGGAACCCTTTCTATGGCTCTCAGAGCCAAGAGGGAAGAGACCTCTGCCTCTAGGGCAAGTGCCTCTGAAGGATTTGCAGGTGGAAAGGATCTGGTTCTCTCATCTTGAGAAATTTTTGAAGCTGAGAACCAGTCCCTGGCTTACTACTTCCAGGACCCATTTGTCTGATGTTAAAGACATCCAGTCCTGGACAAAGTAAGCCAGCCTGCCCCCTACAGATGGTGGAGAATCAGCCCGGGCAAACCCATCAGGGTGCATGTTTGGCAGGGGCTTTAGGCTGAGGGGCGGTAGCAGGCCTGCTTGTACCCCATCTGCCTTTCCCTCTGAAGAACCCCCTCTGGGCAAAGGTGGAAGAGGAGGCCTGGGCTTGGTAGAAAGGCGTATGAAAAGGCCTGCCCCTGCCCCTGGAATGCTGCCCCTGGGGAGTAGCTTGCCTTTCCTTGGCTTGAACACTCCTATAGGTGGTCCTGTATTCATCCATTTTCTTCATGTAGTTCTCTGTTTGCTCCCCAAACAGAGAATTACCAACAACAGGAAAATCCATGGCCTTAGTCTGGGTATCCTGAGACAGGCTAGTACATCTGAGCCAAGCCATCCTCACGAGACACAGATGTAGTCATGACTCTAGATGAAACATCATTGAGTCTACTGCAGCATGAAATTGCACCTTGGATGCCTCAATACCATCTGCAGCCACCTGCTCCAGCTCCTTGGCAAGCTGGCCGAGGACCTGTTTAGCTAGAGCCATTACAGTGTCCCATCTATACTTCTGGTATCTAGCTGTATAGGCCATATAATTAGCCTGCCTGAATCCCAAAGATGCTGCCATGTACTGTTTCTTTGCCATGGCATCAATCCTCCTGGAGTCCTTATCTGGGGGGTGTGAAGCCAAGGGTATATTTGCCTTATCACAGGCAGCAGCCTGCACTACCCCAACATGGCTGCATTGCTGGGAAAGGAATTCCGTATCTGAGCCTGAAAGAGTATACCTCTTGTCCATTCTCTTGTCCACAGGAGGTATAGAATTAGGAGTCTTTAAAATTTTTATTGTCTGTTTCCCAAAAGACTTATGGAGGGGAACAGACAGCCTCCTGGACTCTGGGATGTCCATCATCTTAACATAATCAGGCTCCTCCTGATCCTCTACTGCTTCCGCCATAGGAAACTGAAGAGTTTCAGCCACTTTTTTGTAAAACATAAAATGGGAAGGGGACTCAGAAAGCCTAGGAGGAGAAACCCTTGAAGGTCTGTCTGGGGAGATGTCCGGGTCAATGGGCACATCCAGACTTTCATAATCACCATCACTATCCTCATACTCTCCTTCCTCCTCTGGTTCATAGAAATCCTCTAAATTATAATCCGGAACCGGGGGGAACCGACCGAATTGAGCCCCTAACCGATGGTGCTGGTTCGGTCGGAACTGGGGTTAGCGATTGAACAATCCTTATCACTTTGGCTATTTCATCAGCGGTCGGAGAAAGAACTTGTGGATCCGAACCGGCAGACTTATCCCTTCTTTTTCTTTTAACCGGAACAGACTCCTCAGAGTCAGTTCTCCTTTTGCCCGAAGAAGTTTCGCCCTGGTCAGAGGACTCCTTCTGGTTCGGTTGGAACCCGAACAGCTGTCATCCGGTCAGCTGACTTTTTGGCCTCCTTTCCCTCAGCCTACCTACTCTCTTTCCAGGGTAGCTGAGGAAAATGTTACAAATCTGGCAGTCTGAATCGAGGTGGTCAAACCCCAGACAATAAACACAGGTGGTGTGGGGGTCAGCCTTAGCAAAGGCTTCCCCACACACTACTACAGTGTTGAAACCCAGTGGGCCCGGTTTTTCTCTTGGGTTTCTCAGACATGGCCAGTCCTAACCAAACTTACCCTTTTTTCGGCAATCCGCCAGGCAAGACACCCTTATCGGTTCCTGACCGTGTTACGGGTCGTGGAAAAAATGTAATGAAATCCGTTTTTTTTAGAACCGATAAGGACCGGTTACCACACTCTAAAAGTAGAACAAACTTTTTTAAAACAACCCTGATCGGTTCAAACCGAACCGATCCAACGTTAACAAGTTCCACACAGAGCAAACAACAATAAACCTATCTAGTACTCACGGTACCACAGACAGAGACTGAACAGACAGGTTAGATGGATAAATTCGGTTGAAACCGAGGGAAAAAAACAACACTTTAACCGACTAAATTGAACCGAGCAAAGGAGGAATCTCCGGAGCGACTGTTCAGTGAGGCGGAGTAAAGAATCTGGCGGTTTGGGTTTAAACAACAACAGACAGAGTCTCAACCGAGCTCGAGTTCAGCGTTCCATGCCTTGCATGGAAAGTTAATTCTTTCCTCTCTGGGGCAGTTCAAAGGTTGGATATCACTGCAATAGTCAGAATACAGCAAGACTTCATGTTGTTTGAAGTTGACAGCAGATAAGATCCGCTAGGCCCATCCAGTCTGGCCATTTACCCTACCTGTTGAATGTGCCAGCTGACTCTTAGTCATTAGCCTTGGCTAATCTTCCCCATCCCTATGGTTCCCTTGTGCCTATCCTCTTGTCAACCTCACCACTGTTGCTGCTATCTATGAGTTGGATAGTCTACTGTGGCTGCCTCTGTATTTCGTGGACAGTTCTCCAGATTTCTGAAACTGGCTGTTTGTTAATGCTATGCTGTTATCCTTTTACCCTGTTACACCGTTGTACTGTACTCTCCCGGGTCGTGCCTGAAAATACCCAGGATTTTTGCCTAGTGCACTTACCCGGTTACCAAAAGCAAATAAATATCCCATGCCCGTTTGAAGCCTTGCACTGTGCTCGTTCCCACCACCTCCTGGGGCAGGCTGTTCCATGCATCTACCACCCTCTATGTGAAAAAGAACTTTCTCACATTTTCCCTTAATCGGCCTCCTACTCTCATGTTATGTCCTCTTGTCCTACTATTCTTTTTATACTAGAAAATGTTTCTCCCTTTCACCTTATTAATGCCTTTGAGATATTTGAATGTTTCAATCATATTGCCCCTCTCCCTCCTTTGCTCTAGAGTATACATACTGGGATCTTTTAATCTGTCCTCATGTGCCATCTATTGCCATCCCTGCACCATTCTGGTTACCCTCCTCTGTACTGTCTCTATACTGTCGATGGCCTTGCACAGACCAGTATTCCAGAAGGGGCCTAACCAGCGTTTTGTAGAGTGGAATCATTACCTCCCTCTTATGGCTTGTGATTCCCCTAATACACTCCAACATCCCTATAGCCTTCCCTACTGCCATAGCGGTGCTTACCTGCTTGCAGACTCATCAGATCATCTGTGATGATGACACCCCCCCCCAAAAGATTCTTTCTTCCCTAGTGTTTGTCAGCAACCTCCACCCCCCCCCCAACCTATAGCTTGCTTCAGGGTTCCTCTTCCCACATGCATGGTCTTTTATTTCTTCACGTTAAACCTCAGTCGCCACTCTTCAGACCATTTCTCCAGTTTTTCCAGATCTTTCCTCATCCTGTTCACTCCCTCTGGAGTATCTGCCTTGTTGCAGTTCTTGATGTCATCTGCAAACAGGCAAACTTTTCCCTCTAGCCCATCTGCAATGTCACTGATGAAGACATTGAAGAGGACTGGCCCCTGGACTGATCCTTGATGCACTCCACTGATGAACTGCATCTTTTCTGACTTGGTGCCGTTGACCACCACTCTGCTTTCTGTCCCTTAACCAGTTCTCTGGCCTAGCCCAAGACTACTTAGCTTGTTTACCGGTCTTCTATGTGGAACAGTATAGAAGACTTTGCTGAAGTCAAGGTAGGTGACATCGACTGCAACCCCTTGATCCACCTCCTTGGTCACCCAGTCAAAGAAATCTATCAGATTAGTATGACAGGACCTTCCCGCTGTAAATCCATGCTGCCTTAGATCATGTGCTCCTATAGATTCCAGGTGGACCACAATCCTTTCCTTAATGAGTGTCTCCATAATCTTACCCACAACTGAGGTGAGACCGACCGGCCTGTAGTTCTCTGCTTCTTCCATGCTGCCACTCTTATGAAAAGGGATCACCCTTCTCCAGTCCTGTGGGACCACTCCTGTGCTCAGTGACTCACTAAACAGTTCTGCACTGGCTCTGCTAGTTCCTCCTTTAGTATCCTGGGATGTATGCCATCTGGCCCCATCGTTTTGTCCACCTTTAGCATAGTACGCTCTTCTAGGACCCTCTTTTGTAAAAGGACCAGTGTTCACCTCCCTCCGTGTATATGGTGTCAAGCTCTGGGCCCTGTCCCTCCCTTTCCTCTGTAAAGAGTGAGCAGAACTATCTATTTAGGATAGATGCCTTTCCTAGATCCTCCTCCACACACCACCAGGTGCTAATGAGGCAGAATCAGGAGACTTTCAATTTCCCACTGGAGGAAGAAGATTCATCAAGAATCTGTGTGATATTCTAGAGGTGGAAAGCATTTCCTGCATCATCACCCCTCATATCTGTACATATGCACCTGGCTAATTGCCAAGCTTATCTGACGAATTATCAGAATTTCACATGGACAGAATTGAGTCACATTGTCAGCAATATGCCTGACGAGCCTCTAAAATCAGAAGCCCTCCACTATGCACCTCAGAGCTCTGATACCAGTAAACAACTCCTGAAATCTGTTCATGGTTCTTCAGATGCTGCAGCCAGAGCAGTTGCCTCTGTTATTTGAGACCCCACTCCTCATTCTGGGTTGCAGCTTTTGCCCAGGACATCAGTCAGTCAATCGTGAATGCCCCTTTTAAAGGTACAAAGCTGTTTAGGCCTGAGGCTGAAGTCCTTCTCAATGAACTAGAGACCAAAAAAGGGAGCATTATTTAGTCCTCGATACTGAACCACCTCCCATCCCACCCCCCATGGCCGTGGCAGGGGCTCCTCTCATAGAGGCTCTCCCACCTACCCTCCTTGTGCCAAGGACAGGGAGAACTGCACCCCAGCAGCAGCAGTTCATGGATGCACCCTAAAAATACCCCAAGGGATGTAGAAAAGGGCACCGTCAGCACCCCCCTCTTTCCGACTCCATACCACCCTCCACCGGAACCATCAGGAAGGGTGGGGAGGATCTTTGTTCCTGCTCCAGTGGCAGACTGTAACCAAAGACTGATGCATCCAGGACATCATTCGTCATGTA
Organism: Neoceratodus forsteri; assembly: GCA_016271365.2. Taxonomy (NCBI): domain Eukaryota; kingdom Metazoa; phylum Chordata; order Ceratodontiformes; family Ceratodontidae; genus Neoceratodus; species Neoceratodus forsteri. The sequence goes on along the minus strand of CM057456.1, from coordinate 659,530,284 downwards.
TATGCCCTGGAATTACTGTCTGAGGCCCCAATGACACCACCAAAGCCCTGCCACTACTGATCCCCTCGAACACTTCACCATACTGAAGAAAGAAGTGCAGGCAAAGCTGCGCAAAAAAGCCAGTCAACTACTCCCCCTGTTGGGTAAAAAGCAGGGGTTTTACTCCAGGTACTTCTCAGTGCCCAAGAAAAATGGGGCTTCTGGCCTATGCAGGACCTCACAAAATGTTCTGCATACTGTCTCTGGGCTCCCTTCTCCCTCAACTGTCCGAAGGGATTTGCTCTATATTCTGGATATGCAGGATGCCTACCTGGGTGTAAACAGGAGGTGCCATAGGCTGTTCCAAATATTCTGCCTGAAAGGGCAACATTACAATTCTGGGTCTTGCCCTTTAGTTTGTCATTGATATCATGTGTTTTTACCAAATACTTTGCTGTGGTGGCTGCGACACTACACAAAGAAAAGTGCTTTGTCTTTCTATATCTGAAAGACTGACCCCTGAAGGGAACTTCAGCAGGAAGACTGGATTGCACTTTGTACCATACCACACAACTGCTGGACAGTCAGGGGTGCTCATAAATGGGAGGGAAGTCTGTTCTGGGTTCTTGACAAAGGCTCCTGTACACAGGGGTGGCCCTGGACATAGTCCTGGCGAAGGTCTTCCTCTCTGAGGACACGGTATCAGCCTGAGTGGCCCAAGTGGTCTTGGTGGGATGCTGCACCTATTTTCCAGCCTGTGTCATGCTCTGCGCGCCTGGGTCTCAAGCCAGCCTTTTATGTTAGTGATTCCCATGCTCAGCTACATGGAAGTTTTCTCCACTGGTTGCTGTCTGTGGTTCTACCCCAAGAGAGCCGTTCGACATGATGGAGGCCAACGTTGGACTTTTTTTGCATCCCCTATGCAACATAAACTGCTGTCATTTTGCCTACTTGCTCCAAGTGGTGTGAATTTTTTTAGCCAAAACCCTGCCCCGATGGCAAGGGAGTTTCTGTGACATTTCCTCTGCCTTTACTTCCAGCGTGTCAGACCAAGCTCAGGCAGGAACCAGTCAGTATGCTCCTGCAGGTGTCCTTATGGCCCAGGCCGACCTGATCTCTGCTGCTTAGGGAGCTGGTAGATGGGGCTCTGTTTCCACTGTCCATCCAGCAGGGGCCCTCTGCCCCAGAATGGCGCACTGCTGCATCTGCACCTCCAGTCCTTCCAGCCCGATGCCTGGCTCCTGAGGGCACAGAGGTCTCTCGGTCTGGAGTCTCAGCACAGGCCTTGGCTGTCTTGCTTGCTGCTAGGAAACCTTCCACCAGGCACATCTGCTCCTTGAAGTGGAAGTATTTTACTGTGGTGCCAAGTGCCATTCCAGGGCCCCTTCACACATGCTCGGTGTACAGGGTTTTGGACGGTCTCTGGACTCTCTTTCAGTCAGAAATGCAGTACTTCTTTATGACGATTCACCTGTCAGCAGTTTTGGCTGGCAATGTGAGAGGGTGATTCTGCACAGAGAGGATGGTGGAGACTTGGAACAGACTTCCAGAAGAGGTAGTGGGGGTTGAATCGGTGGGAGGGATTCAAGAGGGCGTGGGACAGACATATGGGGCGAGTAGTGGGGAAGGGTGGGGGCCAGCAGACGGGGGGGGGGGGCAAGAGTAAGGGGTGGAAATAGGGCAGACTGGATGGGCTGGTGTGGTCCTTTTCAAGCTTCTATGATTCTTCCCCTATCAGAGGTAAGGCTGTGGCACAATGGGTCCCTGAAAGGTCTGCTGTGTGTGGCCCCTTTGGTCTGCAAGCATGTTCCAGTTTGGTAACTGCACCATGTGCTCGAATTATCGGGAAAGCCCTTTTTGAGCCCACAGCTGACTGTGACTCAAATTATTTGTCCTGTAAAACTTTGTTCCTTGTGGCCATTACCTCTGCAAGCCACGTATCTGAACTACAGGCCCCAGTTCATTAACCCCTTTTTTCTGTTATTTCACAGGAATCATTCTTGCCTAAGGTGGTGTCTGATTTCATGCTAAATCAGCTCCCTGATTTACCTGTGTTATTTTCTTCTTCTCAGAACTTGAGTGAAGCACACTCTGTGGATGCCCACAGAATCCTTTGGTACTACCAGGACCATACCATGGACTGTGCCCAGTTCTCCAAACACTGCCTCTATAAATTGATCTTCTCCTTCATCTCGTTCTGCTAGAAGCAGGTAGAGCAGAGCCTGCCGGGTACCACAACAGGGCATGCCACACCCGGCCTGGTGGTCTCAGTTGCCTATTTTTGGTCTGTTCGGTCATTGACTTTTGCAGGCCTTCTACCTGGCACACAATACATACCTATTACTAAGTATTACAAGCTGGATCTGCTCTCCCCATATGCATTAACTCCCCACTGACAATGTAGAGCAATACAGAAATGAGGAATTCCTTCAAACTTACTGTAATTTCCTTTTCTGTTCCATTGTTGTCAATGGGGCCTCTCCCTGGAGCCTTCAGTGCCTATTGAAGAATATTGTCCAATATAACTAAGAAATTTGGATTTCAGTAAAATTAATTACTGAGAGTACAGTTGGATATCAAGGATTGCCTGTTAGCCTGTGACAGCTCTGTATTTTAATGGGCTGTTCAAGCCCTCAGAATCAAGGTTACAAAATTTGAGTATTGTTTGTGCTGCTGTTTTTCAGGTTAGTGCTCGACTTTTCCTCTACAGTTATCACTGCTGTTCTGTAACTGAATTTCCTTATGCAGAAGTGTTGTTCGTAGCAAGCCACCAAGGACAGAGGATCACTGACCTGATGCTCAAGGGACATGATGGAAGTGTCAGTAAGACGGTTTCAGAAGGGCCTTCAAATAAGGTATATGGCAGGATCTAACTTTGCTGTTTTACAAGGCCCACTCTCCTGAGGGACTAGTCTGCTGCTCTTTGCTGTCACTCTGATGGGGTTGTTATTTTCTTGGTAATCGTCCAATGTATTATGGCTCTATGGCAATTCTCTTAAAGTAGATAGTTTTGTTACTAGTAAATCTTTAAGAGGCTCTCCACAGAGATATAGTTTTTTCCATCTGTTGTTGCCCTGGTGTGGTGGATGGCTTCTTCCAGCTTCTTGGCACAGCACTGCATAGTAAATCTGTTATTTACCTCAGTGCCACCACTACCCGTGTAGTGGGCAGTGCTTTCTTCACTACCTTGGCCTCTCTGTGCATGACTGGTGGGGTCACCCTTGGCTGCACTGTCTCCAGCTTGTTCCATCTTTCCTGAGGTGAGGACTCCAGAACTGGGCACAGTACTCCAGGTGTGGCCTCACCAAAAATCTATAAAGGGGTGGTATTAGGGGGATACGTGATGGGCAGCTATGTGATAGCTGAAATATCAGCATGAGTGGCAACTGAGCTCAGGGTTATCACGAGTAGCGGAGTCACGAGTGATTTAACCCTGAGCTCAGTTGCCACAAGTGCTGATATTTAAGCTATCACACAGCTGCCCATCACGTATCCATTTTATACAACAGGAGTATGTTTTGTGCCTTTTTTTTGTTTGATGGAGTTATCACACTGTGATGATGTAATCAGAGTGTGATAACTGGAGTTGTCAGTCTGCAGTGAGAATACCTGTTTTTATCTAATAGGTTATCTGCTCACTCCTATTGTATAATACCTCTTTCCTTCTGCTATCAGTACCACTCCTGATACACCCCAGCATCCTATTTGCTTGGTTATAGGCTTTGCCGCACTGGCTTGATTCTTTGAGGGTATCACTGTGTCTCCCCAGTCCAATTCCTCAGCTGTAGTGCCAAGTCTTACCCCACCCATCCAGTACTCTGTCCTGGGGATCTTGTTCCCTGGATGCATCAACCATGTCTTTCTTGGCGCAGAATTTCAACTGCCAAACCTTAGATCATCCATCTAACCTTTGCAGGTCACTTTACATTTCCCAGATTCCCTCACTGCAATCCACCCTTCCACAGATCTTAATGTCATCTGCGATAACACACAACCTGACCCAGATTCCTTTTCAAATGTTGCTGATGAACATATTGAAGAGGACCGAGCCTAGAACCGATCCCTGTGGGACCCCACTCGTGACCTCCCTCTCTTCTTATTTGACCCCATTAACCACAACCTTCTTCTATACCCAGTTACCTACCCAACTTACTATGTCCCTAGCTGTACCCAGATCCTTCATCCTCTTCAGCAGGTATCTGTGAGGCACAGAGTCAAAAGCCTTGCAGAAGTCAAAGTAGAGTAAATCCGTGGAGTGGCCCCTATCCCATGCTCTTGTCACCCAGTCAAAGAAAACTATCAGGTTAGTGGGACAAGATCTCCCTGCCACCATGAACCCGTGCCGTTTACTATCGTGGAGGACTTCTGCTCACCAGGCAGTTCACGAGGTCATCTTCGACCAGTGACTCCATCAGCTTCCCTACAACACAGCTAAGACTGAAAGGCTTGTAGCTCCCTACTTGTTCCAGGCTCCCCACCCACACCCCTTATTGAGTGGTACACCATTCTCCAGTCTTTTGGATCTACCCCAGGCTGTAAAGAGCTACTGAACAGTCCTACCAGCGGTTCAGACAGTTCTGCTGCCAGCTTCCTGAGCAGCCTCAGATGCATGCCATCCAGTCTCGGGGGTCTTAGCTATCTTTAGGACTGCTAGCTCTTTCCGGAACCTTTCGCCTGTAAATACTGGCTGCCTCATCTCTGTGACCCCCTTTTCCAATCGCTCTGATGCCACTGCCTGATAAGGGCCCAACGTCTTCCCTGGACAGAAGCCTTTTGCATGCCCTACTCTTTCATCCTAACCCCGTCAAACAGCATAACTATTCCCCCTCCTTTCTTCCCTTTTTTCCGAATATTCCAGAAGAAATGTTTTTCTTGGCCCTTGATCCCCTCTGCAACAGGCAGCTGTGTCTGCTTTTGCCTCCCAAAACACCTTTTTTACCTCCCTATTTCTCAGTAAGTATTCTCCGCATTTTCCTCCTCCAATCTTCTTTGTACCTGGAGAAGGCTTTTTTTCTTGGCCCTCACCACTTCCCTGACCCTTGTTGACAATCATAATGGTCTCTTGAACTTGTTCCTTTTGGTTACCATTCTCATGCATAGCCCCACCTCTCTTCCACACCTCCTATGCTGTCTACCCCAACTAATTTGGCCCGTATCAACTCCCTCAGGCTGTTGAAATCTGCCCTTCTGAAATCAAGGACCACTGCTCTTGAATGGAGTTTTCCGGTCCCAAGGGCCAGTCTGAAACAAATGGAGCTGTGGTCGCTGTTCCCTAGTGGATCCACTACTCTCACAGCTCCTGCCACCTCTGAGTTGCTGAGCACCACATCGAGAATGTCCTTCTGCCTGCTGGGTTCCTTAACTAGCTGCACCAGCAGACAGTCCTGGAGTGTACCCAGCAAGGCTGGACTTCTGGTGCTCCTGGCCCCTGGAACATTACAATCTACGACCGGCAGGTTCAGATCACCCACTACCACTACCTCCCCCCTCTTTGCCATCCCCATTTCTAGTTCTTCTCTGAGCTCCCCATCGCTTTTTCCCTACTACCCTGGTGGTCTGTAGCTCACCCCCAAGCGCAGTTTCTTGCCTGAGGTCGCCGTAAGTTTCACCCATAGTGACTTTGTCTCCCCATTTCTACTCTTGATGCACCCATGTTCCACAACCTTGATGCCTTCCTCGATATAAAGGGCCATACCTCTCCCTCTACATTTTCCTCTATCCCTCCTGAACATTGAGTACCCAGGGACTGTCATGTCCCAGTTGTTGTTTTCTGAGGCCTATGTTTCTGTGATGGCCACAAGGTCCATCTCAGTGTTTGCCATCAATACCTGTAGCTCTCTGATTTTATTACTCATGCTCCTGGCATAGAGGTAGACCCCCTTCCAAAAACTCCTCAACCCTTATTGCTATTTGCCTGTCTTTCTTCCTTTTTTTTTCCTGGTCCTTTTAGCTTCTTGTTTTATACGGTACTTGCACTCTCTGTGTTCTCACTCCCTACTTCTAGCCCAGTTTGGACCTAAATTTTATTTTTACCTGCTGTGCTACTACAAGCCCCCAGATATGGGGAGCACTAGCAATGTTCCCTTTCCTCTCACCTGATACTGTGGTTTCCTGGTCCCAGGCTTCCCCGCAGTCAGTTTAACTGTCTGATATAGATGTCAAACTTCTGCCCAGCACACTGGCCCCTTCTCTTGTAAGATGTGTTCATCCCCCTTGAAAAGCCTCCTGTCCCAGAAGTTTTCTCAGTCCACCAAAAAGTGGTATCCCTTCTCCTGACACCATTCCTTAAGACACCGCTTAAGCTCTTCTGTCTCATCCTTCCACACAGGGAGGACCGCGGAGAAGGCCAGGGAGGCTGAGTGTGCCACCACTCTGTCTCCCAGTCTACGAAAATTCCACTTCACAGTCTCCACTGACTAGTTCGCCAGATGACTGGTACCCAGGTGTACCAGCACTCCCAGCTCTCCCTCCACCATCCTCCATATCCTGTCTAAATCCCAGGCGTCTGATGCACCAGGAAGGCACCCGACCATCCCCCTTCCCACCACCCTCAGCAGACACATAATCATTGAGTCCCTATCACTAAGACTCTCCTGAAAAGACTTGCTCCTGTTCGTCCCCTTGGGTGCCATCACACTGTTCCGCCCTTCATCTCTGGCTGACTCAGTGTCCCCTCCAACAGAGTCAGGTGCCTGAGCCTCCTCTAGGGGTGCAAAGCAGTTCACCATCTGGATGGTGTTGGGCTGGATAACATCCCTGTGGCTAACCCTGTGCTCCTTCCCCCTCCCCACCATCAGATTAGTGGGCTTTTGGGGGAGTAGAGGAGGGGCCTCCAGCCAAGCTGATGACTCAGCTGAGATGCTTCTACCCTTGCTGTCCCCAAGTGAGTGAACATGGAGCTCTGCCAAGGTCCTGCAGACTGAGCAGTGTATCCTCCTCCAGATCATATTCCTAGAGAAGAGTGCCCCACAGCTGACACAAATGACGGTCTCCCCTGTACCCCATCCCTATACAGATCTATGAAAAAGGCTATACCAAGCTGACTAGGATATGTAACTATCAATTTTACAGTTTACAACATAAAAGAGTTAACCTGGCTTAAATTATTAAGCAAAAAGCAGCAACTTCAGCAGCTTTGGTACAAAACAGATGACCTAATTTAACTAGTTGTGCACAAACAGGGTATAGCTGAAAAAAATCAACTTTATCATGAAAAGCAGATGACTAAAAACCAGACCACAAAACAGATGAGCCAATTAAACTAGACAACTATCAAAACTAATTATGCAATAATTATTAGACTAAAATAGCTGACAAAATAGGTGTGCTTACTCAGCTAGGGTGTAGCAGTAAGCAACAACTTTAGCCCAAAACAGATTACTAAATTAAGATGGTAGTGCTCACCCAGATAGGGTGTTGCAAGGACCTAGAATAAACAGAATCAGTGTTCCTTACATTTACAGTCTTACCAGTGGTGTTGAAACAGGAAGAGTTCCTGGCTGCCTCTTCTGGTAGACTCTCCCGATGTCCTTTGCATTCAGGACCGCTAGGAAGCAGGGGATTTAAAGATGGAGAAAATCAAGTTTCCCTGGTGCACTGATTGACTACTTGTGGCCATGGAGGGTGGGAGTGAATTTACAGCTCAGTGTCTGGCGTGCTTCCTTGGCTTTGTGGCGGTTGTGGGAGAGAGGAGAAGCGCTGCGAACTTGGCTTGTTCTTACATCTCTGCAGGCAGGTCCCGGTTGGCTTGTGAAGAAGGGCTCCATGAACCCCAGAAGCTGGGGGAAGTCCCAAACAGGGCAAATCGTACAGCCCTAAACAATCAGGCAAAGGAGGACCCTATGCACGGTCTGAGGGTAAGCGGGCCCTGCCTTGGAGACAGTACAAGTCCATTACAATTAACTGAATTTCCTGCTTCCAGCTTTGACATGGCCAGACTTACCATCAGGCCTAAATCGTGGAATGTCTTGACCACATTCCTGGAACGTTCCATATCTGCTGCAATGTTGTCCATGATAAGCCAGTCATCCAGGTATGGGAAGACTTCGATGCCCTAGCAGCGAAGAAACGCCACCACAATAGGTACATGGTGAACACCCTGGATGCCAGTGACAGGCCGAAGGATTTTTCACTGAACTACTATAGGGTACGGTCCACCTGAAGGCGGAGGAACTACTGATGAAATCAACAGATCAGAAATATGCATCCTGAAGGTTCAGAGAGAAGAATCACACTCCAGGCTCCAGGGATGGTATAATTTGGTTGTGGATGGTCATACAAAACTCGCCTACACATAAACTTGTTCTAGAGTCTCCTGTCATGAATGGGGCATTAGCCCCCTTTTCCTTTGATACTAAAACATAATGAGACATGAACTCCTGAACTGCCAGGTCTTCTGGGACAAGACCTACAGCACAGCGCTCTAGGTGATTTCGTTCTGCAGTGTGGGCAGAGTGTCCACAGACACTGCCGTCTCCAATGGTGGTCTGGGATTACATGGAGAGAATGACTTGAGTTCCAACCTCAAGACTTCCACGATCCACTTGTCAGACTTGATGGTGAACCACTGTGGCAGGAAGTGGGAAAGTTGACCCCCTACCAGAAGATGAAGCAGAGTTAGTGAGGACAGAGGGATGACATGGTTCAACCCATCTCTTTATCCTTGGAGGTGGCTCCAGAGGACTGGCCCCGAGAAGCACCACCATTTGGTATCCCATCAAAAGGGTGCCAGAACAAGGGTGCCGTAATGTGTGCGCACCTCAAGTGGGCATTCGGGATTTGTGGGCATGGTGCGGTGAGGGTGTTACTCTGCCTCCCTCTCCCCAATGTGCCCCGCCATGGAGGTGATTATATTAATGTCAGGGTGGGGGACCTCACAATACTTTTGATTGCGCCCTCTGTGTCTGTGGCGTGGTTGCCGGGCATTGTCATTACTTGCATTTTTTTGACTGCTCCCGGATTTCCCGTACAGCAATTCCTTGCGCCTATATATATATGTATGAACCACACCACTCCCTCCCCTTTTCATTGACTGCCAAGCTTACTTGAGGAAGGCTGGCTGGTACTGTTGGTACTGCTGCAGTCCAGGGCCACGGAAGGCATCCCAAAAGGGCACTGAAATTGAGCAAGGACCTGGTGTCGAGTCAGCAAACAAATGCAGTGCTGCAAAATGGTGAGCACTGCATGCTGAGACCAATGGCCCTGCACAATGTAGAAAACCACAATCAGGGAAAAGCCCTAGAAACAAACAGGCATGCAAACAATGGGGGTGGCAATGAGATTTCCCTTCGGACAGACCCCAGCCACTTTTAAGCCCCCAGTAGCTCAAATCACCCTGCAGAGCAGACAAATATACCTGAAACAAACAGACTCAGCCTGGAGAAAAAGACATAAAAAAACTCTTTACATACTGCACTAAACTTTTATAGCACCATGCTGCTACTAACCCAAATCTGCAGAGAAGGGGGGGAAACTCCACACGAATGAGCTGCTGTGGGATGGAGAGAGATGGGTCCTAACCTAAACGTCTAACCAGAAAACAAATCTTACTTACATGAAGCTCCAGGCTGGTACTGAAAGTTGACCTATTCAGAAGAAAAACACCAGGCAAGTGACCCTCCTTTGGGCACTGTAGGCAGTGATAATGAGAGTTACAGCTAACAGATCAGTCCATTCTAAAGCTTCAGCTTAACAGGCATGGGTTTCTAAATTCAAGGGGGCCTCCTGCCACCAGGAAGCCTCAACCTGCCAAAGAGTCACAGAAATCATCCTGAAAAAATGCAAACAGAATGTAGAAAGCTCTACTTATGCTGTTATCCCCTTAAGAGGTATAGCAAAACTAACTTCTGCATTTGGAATGCTCATGTCCCAGGGTTCTATGCTGAGGTCACAACATTGGGCTTTACCACTGTCCCAGTAGGGGAGCACATTACCCACATGTACCAAATACCTTTCCCAATAGATAAAACATGGAGCAATACAGAAATCTACTTGACTGCCCTACTGATTGGAGGTAGGAAGCAGGGGGGGGGGGGAGACAAAAAACAAGGGCTAAAGGAAGAAAAATTACCAACTTAGCATTCTGTTGTAGTTTTCATTTTCATTACAAGCACAGAAGAAAGTTTCACAAGACTAGTAAATGTTTCCATTTTTAGCAGTTGGAATAATTCTGATTCTTACCCCATGGAGGATTTCCAAGGTCCTTAAAATGAGTTGTAACAGACACCAGGTCCGTTTCAATTTTCAAATTCATTTCCCCACTTAGATTTGCTTCAATAACCTAGAAAGAATCAGTGCATATTAAATAAGATGGCATAGTTCCAGGGCTAGAAAGCTATACAGCCGATAAGAGCGCAAGGCTATGGCACTAGCTAGGAAACCTGCAAATAACACACAATACTAATGTTACAAACAAGAAACAAGATGAAATTCAAGGAATTCTTTTTTTTTTTACTTTATTTTTATTAGTTTTCATACTATGAAACATAGTAGTTAAACAACATGTCAAGACAACCAAGTTATGGCATTTAACACTTGGAGATTAAAATCTCCTTAATCATAGGTATATGTATCGTTAACATTTTGATACCACATGGGGGGTATTCAGTATTCAAACAACCTCCAAGTTTAAAATCCAAAAATGAAATGTTGCCTAATTAAGCCCATGCGCAGTATGACTTTTTGGTTTTGTGCTGTAAGTCTAAAGTCCGCAGGAATAAAGTCCAACCTCTGCACACCTACCAGAGGCTAATGGCGTCATACTATTTCCAAAAGAAATTTAACTCAGTAGTGTAATTGCAGCCAAGTATAAAGTCTAACATCTAAAACATTAAAAAACTTTATATAGCTCCACAAATCTCTCAGATAAACAAGCACTTAATACCAAACGGGAAAAGAAAACTGTTTAAGTCTCAGCATCATGTATAGGTAATATGCTAAGGGCTACTGAAACTACGAGTAGAGTTATACAGAAGGGATGATATATTCCAGATTCAGAAAAGTGAGTCTCACTCCAAGAAGTCAGTCCCCTTTATCCTCCCCTGAAGCCAGGTTTTCCTCCTCCTTGAACAAGCCAGAATTCTGCTGCCAGGGCTGCATACGAGAGGCCCACTTCCCAGCTTTGATCGGGTCAGAAAAAAGTCACACATTCCCGTAGAAAACTAAGCGCAGTCTCGCCGGGTAGATCATGGCGTGAGACCCCAAAGTTGCGCAGCTTCTGCTGCACTGCTTCAAACTTTTTGCACCTCAAGCGGGTGGCATAGCTAAGGTCCAGGAACAGGTATATCATTCGGTCATCTTGCGTTACAGTCCCTGCACATCTGGCCAGCCTCAGTATGGTGTCCCTTGTCCCCACACCATCAGTCACCACCAAAAGGGTTCGCGGGTTAGCTGGGTCTTCACGGTTACCTCGGGGAGTGATCCAATAGGATTTTTGGAGGGCGAAAGGTATTAATGGTTTCTTGGGGGGCTAATTTTTCTTGTAGCCATTCTTGTAGAAACATAATAGGATGATCGCCCTCGATACCTTCGGGTAAGCCCAGTATCCTTATGTGTGAAGACTGGGCTTGATTTTCTAATGCTTCCAGTCTAGCCTGAAAATGAGCGTTCTCCTTCACAAAGTTCGCAGTAGCTGCAGAAGCCGATTCCACTTGTCATTTTATATCCTCAGATTCAACCTTTAAGTTATCGATGGAGGTCTCTGCTAAGTTTACTCTGGTGCCATAAGAGTCCATCTTAGTGTTAAGATTGGAGACCACGGATATCAGTCTCTGTAACTTATTACCAATAGAAGATAGTGTCTCCTTGGTTTCACCAGCAGCTGAGGGCTGTACAAGAACGACTGCCTTCGTTGTCTGAGAAGGCCATGCCGTTTTTCCACCTGATCCTCCTCCTTTGGATTCCCCATTCTGGTACTCTTCAAAGTGCTCTTTCCAATTCTGGAAGAAATTTCACTTGAAGAGGGATCCAAAATACTTAAATTTTAAAAATTAGTAGCATAATTTGAGGAGCTGTTCCCACTTGCTGCACTCTGCTCGGGCTCCACAGTGCCCCCGAAATTCAAGGAATTCTGAAACTGGAATATGATAGAAGGTCCAGAGTAATGTCTCAAACTAGGAAATGCAGTTCACACTTTCTCCTGCCAGACTGTTCAGCTCTGCAGACCAGCCCAGGAAGTTGTACAAAAGCATCGCTAATGTGCCCAACTGGGAAGAATCTACTGACAAAGGCAAGAGTTACAAGGAATGTTTTAACTCATTGTCTCCTGGCAGATGCCTGTAGTCAGTAAAATACACTGGTTTGGTCTGAGGACACCTACAGAAGTCAGCTACTGACTTCCTGTGTGCCCGTGCAACATCTGGAGAAGTCACTTATATATTTTAATATATAATATAACAGAATATAAAATATATTTGACTGTACAGCACCGTTGGAAAGGTAATTTTGTGCTGAACCACTTTGCCACTGATCTTTTGTGTATAGCATGTATACTTCAGAAGTTATTCGCATTTGTTTATGGTATGGTGTGTATGGCTTATGTTGCCTATTTTAGTGAACATTTTTTTTTTTTTTTTTTATTTGCTGCTTCAACCAGCATAGAAAAAAAACAAAATTACATATTATTATTTGCATACCACCACTGGAAAGGTAATTGTGTGCTGAATAACTTTGCCTCTCATATTTTGCGTCTAGCACTTATGGCTCTTGCGCTATTAGGATTTGTTTGTGGCATGCTGACTATAGCTTGCTTTTGCTTAGAAAGGCCCAGGATTCACTGTTAACAGTATACAGGAGACAAGTGGTCTCCTAGAAGTCCTAGAATAAATAAATAATATAAGTGGTGCAACTTCAGAGAGCTCCCGTGGAGGCAATGAGTTAAGATAACTGAACTACTTAAACCCATGGCTTCCTACCTTAATGCAGCCGGAGTCTTAACTCAAGAAAATAATTTTTATTCCAGTCCCCTTTGGGAGGGAAGGGATTGTAAAGTGGCCTGAGATAATGGCCAGTCAATACCTTCCATTTCCCAGAGTGCCGCCACCGCACTCAGACTATTTATGACATCTAACCAGGGGCAGTACTCTGAAGAACTCAAAAACAGAGATTTCCTGGACACCCTGCAAGGTGCTGGACTCAATCAACTCATCACAGCCCCCACTAGGGAAAACGCAGTCCTAGACCTGGTGCTCACAAACAGTAGCAAGGTCAAGGAGGTGGAGGTGGGGTGCCACCTGGAGACAAGTGACCACAAATTGGTCTGGTTCAGGGTCAATACTAAGGAGGAAACAAATCATTCCAAGACACCAAAATCAAAAGGGGGGGGGACGTGGAAGTATGCTGGACTAACATAAGACAGGCAATAGCAGTGGTCACTGAAATATTTTCCACACTGGTCAGTAAGACAAAGAAAAGGAAAAATCTTCTCTGGTTCACAAGAGAGGTGGCAGCTGTGGTAAAAGCAAAGAGGCTAGCATTCAAAAAATACAAAGGCTCAAACAGTGAAAAGGACAGGGACGCTTACAAAAGCAGCTTGAGGGAGGCTTCTAGGGTGATCAGGGCGGCAAAGGCACAAACTGAGGTGGAAATTGCACAGGGGGTAAAAGGAGGTAAAAAACCTTCTTTAGGTACATAAGTGACAAAAGGAAAAAGGGGCGGAGGGGGGTTATTGTTAGACCAATAAGCAGTGAGGGGAAGAAGACAGAGAAGGCAGCAGTCTTAAATGAGTACTTTTGCTCTATCTTTACAAAGGAAGAGCCTAGAAATGGGCACACCACTAAAGGAGTTAATAACTGCACAAGGGGGGTAGACACACGCCCTTTCACAGTAGAGAGGGTAAGGACTGAAGTCAAACTAAAGAAAGATAAAGCCATGGGGCTGGATGGCATCCACCCATGCATAGTGAGAGAACTTAGGAATGAATTGACACCACCTCTAGCAGATCTTTTTAGCAGATCCCTGAGAGAGGGAACTGTTCCACAAGACTGGAGGGCAACAGTGGCTCCCATACATAAAGGAGGGAGCAGAGAGGTGGCGGGTAACTACTGCCCTGTCAGTCTCACCTCGGTGGTAGGCAAGATGATGGAAACCCTGTTAAAGAAAAGAATTTTAACTTTTCTGGAAGAGACTGGACAGCAGGCAACATGGCGGGAAGGTCTTGCCAGACTAATCTGATCAAGTTTTTCGACTTTGTTACCAAGATAGTGGACCGGTGGGGAGCCGCGGATGTTATCTACCTCGACTGTAGTAAAGCCTTCAAGTCTGTCCCACACAGAAGGCTACTAAATAAACTCAAACATACAGGAGTGGGATAGGAAGTGGTATCATGGGTTAGGAGCTGGCTCAGTCAGAGGAACCATTCAGTAATGATCAACGAGGCAGCATCAGGGGATAGGGGTGACCAGTGGGGTGCCACAGGGGTCCGTTGTAGGTCCTTTACTCTTCAATATTTTCACAAGTGACATCACTGAGGGGCTGGGCGGGAAGGTGAGTCTGTTTGCAGATGACACAAAGCTCTGCAACACAGTGGACACTGCTCAGGGAGTGGAACAAATTAAAAGTGACCTGTTCAAACTAGAAAAATGGTCCAACATGTGGCAGTTAAAATGTAACGCAAAAAAATGCAAAGTGGTGCATCTGGGCAGGAGCAACCCTGCTCAGGGAGTGCAACAAATGAAAAGCGCCCCGCTTAAGCTAGAAAAATGGTCCAACATGCGGCAGTTAAAATTTAATGCAAAAAAATGCAAAGTGATGCATCTGGGCAGGAGCAACCCAGGAATGGTCTACTATCTGGGAGGGGACCAGCTAATAGCCACCAAACAGGAGTGGGATCTTGGGGTCATCATCTCTGATGACTTAAAAGTGGACAGACAATGTGAAAAAGCAGCACAAAAAGTCATCAAAATGCTCGGATGCACAGGAAGAGGCATCACAAGTAGAGAGAGAGAAGTGATCATGCTACTATACAGGTCCCTGGTAAGGCCCCACCTTGAGTACCGCGTACAGTTCTGGAGGCCTTATCTCAGGAAGGACATGGCTCAACTAGAGATGGTAACAGAGGATGTCAACAAAAATGGTACAAGGGCTGCGTGAATTGTGATATGAAAGCAGATTATGACAACTCAACATGTACTCACTAGGGCTGCGCAGAGATTGGGTTGACATGATAGAGACATTCAAGTTCCTGAAGGGCATAAACAGAGTACCTACCCAGGAACTCTTTCTGATCAATAGCTCCACAAGGACAAGGGGTCATGAAATGAAATTAAGGGGAGGGAGGTTCCAGGGTAACATGAGTAAGTTCTTCTTTATGGAAAGAGTGGTGGCTCCATGGAACAGCCTACCTGCAGAAGTCACTGACTCCTTGGAGGCAGTAGAGCGCAGTAGGTTAAGGCTCTGAGCTGCAGATCAGGAGACCTGGGTTTCAGTCCCACACCTGCCTAGGTGCATACTGTGTGATCCTGAGCAAGTCACTTAAATTCCATGTGTTCCCAGGTCGCATCTGGAAAAAAGCTTCAGCTTAGTGTGCTACTCCTGGTTAAACAATGTTCGCCCCCCCCAAAAAAAAAAAAACAGTAGGGCAATTCAAATCTGCTTGGGATAGGCATAAGGGGATTGTCTCTAAGAAATTCTAAGGGGGGGTAGCACTCAGGGCAGACTAGATGGATCTTTGGTCCCCATCTGCTGTCACTTTCTAGGTTTCTATCTTACCGCAGTCTTGCACATACATTAATGGCACTGCTCGACAAACAAGGCTCTTCTTAATCACGTGGTGGTGTTAATGTGTATGCAAGGCTGTGCTAATATACAGAATGAAACACTTTCAAAAAGCCCAACTGGGTTCTATGAAGCGCGCCCCCGCGCTCTCCCTTGTTAGACATAACAAAATGTCCGAGGGCAGAGGCAGAGCTGGCACACCAGGAAGTGGAAGGGACCGGCTGGCCATCATCTCAGGTCAGTCTATGATCCCTTTCCTCCCAAAGGGGACTGGAATAAAAATGATTCTTTTTACATTAAATGAATTGGGCTCCACTGAGGTAGAGACAGTCATGGGTTTACAAAAAAACAGTTTTTCATTATACAATATTTTAGAACATTCCATTAAGGAATTAAGGCAAAGTATTTACCCTGTTCAACACATCTACAAATTATAGATACACTACAGTTACATGTGACAAGATTTTTATTTCTTGTGGATCCCACGTGAAATAACTGTTTCACAGCACGGATGTTTTTGAAGGAGAAAAGTTCTATAATGGCTAGCTTAGACCCAAAAGATGGGACACAATTCTTCAGAGGTTGCTCAAGGTAATCAATCTTCAGAAAAGCAAAGAGGGATTATTTGGGTGAGTTAGTTCTGTTGCCCCGCTCCTTAATGGAAGGTGCATTATGATTTTGTACATGCTCCACTATGCTATTATTTTTGCAATTTGGGGATCACTGCTATACACCCCAACATTTCTTTAGTTGAAGGGGACCTTGTCCCTGTGGCACCTCCAAGGGTGGAACTCTTCTCGCGATGGGTTCCTATGCCACATGACCAAGCCCAGCAGTACCACAAAAGGGCAGCAATCCCATCCTGGCGCAGAGAGACAGGTACAGTATGGCCACAAGTTTACATTGCATAAGCATTCAATCCATGTCCAAAACTAATCCTACACATATTTACATTTCCTGCTGAACCAGGAAATTTAAAAGGCTGTGTCTGTGGTTCAGTGGGGTAGCAGGCATGCCCTGGTCACTACGAGCGTTTTCAACAATGTTCCCCTCAAATTCAAATTTCCTTGCTCCACCATCCACTCCTCCTCTTCTGCTGGCTCTCTCTCTTCCTTATGAGAGATCACTGCTATACTCACCTCGGCACCCTTAGTCAAAGGATACAAGAATACCAAATCTCTGTTCATAACCCATCCTACATGTAATAAAGTTGACCGCTGAACCAGTGAACAAGTGCATAAAGGTTTGCGCACAACCACCATTCACATTATTGCTTGTGAATATAGCAAGACGTCTTGGAAAGGGATATTTAAGAGCAGATCTTCCTATGTAACATCAGGATTTAATCAGGGAGAATGCAGCAGGCTGTCTAACCCTGCACAATTTGTGTCACTAGTCAGGGATCCCTACCAAATTTGTTTAAATGACCCAGTTTAAAAAACTTTAAAACAATGAAAAACATATTATTAATTTTTATTCAAATGTTTTACTAGGATCTGGCCCAGTGGCATGCAGGGCTGAGGTGCTGTCGCCTTACCTCCTGCCACGTCGGTGACCCGTGTTCGGTAATTAGCACAGGTTGCCAGGGTTGGGGTTTGGGTGAGGGTTGAGCGGCCACCTGGCAGCTTTCCTCTACCACCATGTGGAGGTGTGATGGTAGTGTGGGCAACGGAGGGGCACTTGGCATTGGGCTGGGTGGAGGGATTGGGGCCATTCAGGCCAAGGTGACATGCGCACGTACGTCCTTGCACTGGGGTTCCAGGGCTGTAAGGCGAGAAAACTTCTGGAAAAATCCACCCGCAGTGATGAGGGACGACTGTTCCTCGCAGGTTCCGCACCAGTGGCCAGGCACCCACTCAAGTCCTGTGGCAGAGGACACTGTGGCAAGGTAAGTCCCGGAGGAGTCAGGTGATGGGATTGGGGGGGGGAGGGCAGTCTGATGTGGGTTGCTTCAGGGTGGCAGACAGAAAAAGGAAAATCTGGGGGGGGTTCAGAAGCCAAGGCCTAATGCTCTGTGAAACAGCTCATTTCCAAAGGTGTTCTGGGCAGATAGTACAGGGGAAAAAAGAGAATGAAAAAAAAAAAAAGAATAAATAAAGCCATAAATAAAAGTCAAAGCAAAAGTATATAAATTAATTAAAAGCAGACATAACAAAATAAAAGCATACATTAATTAGAATACGACAGGGATCCAATGTAAAAACAGGCACAACACAGTATCGCATGGATGAACAAGAAACTGTATTGGGCAGTGTAATTATTGCAGACAGTGATAGATGAAGATTGCAAAAAGGGGACAGAAGGAGTGAAGTACGTAATAAAAACAAATGGTCAAAAATAGCATGTTGGGGGGGGGGGGCGTGGCTAGCTGCCGACAGGACAGATTCTCCTTGTGCGGCTCCCAACTTCAGCAACTTTTATACTTTAAAACTACAATTTCTGGAGTATTTTTAAAAAGCTTTATAGCAAAAGCTGTCAGTATTTACCTTTGGGCTGCTCTGAGTGGAACTGGAGGCGGCTTTAACGATGGGATGAACCAAGCACAACCCACCTAAAGATTCGGGGAAAGGAAAAGGTCCTGTACCCTTAACAAGTGGAACCGCAGGCAGGGTTCCAGCTACCGGTACTCCTGGTGATCTGAAGACCACGGCCCATTCTATTTTGGAGGCAGTCCAACAATTAGACAAAAACGTAGAGAACTATAACATCCGTTTGTCTCACGTTGCAACTAAAATCACCACTTTCAAGACGGACCGTGTGGTAATCAAGGACACGGTCATAACGATGTCTGTTGTGGTGGATGGCATACCTAAAGTAAATAAACTCCTTCGTTCAAGGTAGGAATACCTTGAAAATGGGGCCAGAGCTTCTAACCTGCACTTCCTAGGCATACCACAGAGTCTGGAGGGTGCCGATCCAGTTGGATTCATGAAAGGTCTGGTTACTGACCTGTTTCAAGTGTTGTGTGATCAAGCTTGTTCTCCAGGCCTACCGAATTACACCCTGACACAAACCAAACAATCCAGACCTTCCCTGTACTTTCATGATCACAGTAACGGGGGTTCATGTCCGAAATTTACTGCTACGGAAAGCTAAATCTGCAGGTTCCCTACATCTACAGGATAGATCTACAATACAATGCTTCCCGAACCTAAGCTATACAACGAGGATGAGGCGTCAGGGTTTTGATGCAGTGCGAGCGGGCCTCAGGAAACTGGGCATCAACCACGCTCTACAACTGCCAGCATGATTAAAAATTTTATAAGCTGGGAAAACATTTCTCTACAATGACCCGGTGGATGCCGGATGCAAGCTGGAGGCTATACGCAAAGATTTTGTCGTTTCAGCACATGCTGAAGAATCTGAGGAAGAGAACTTGGACACCTGAATATTTGCAAGACACTTACTGTATACTACCACTTTGACCTCCTCTGGGAGTCGTTTACCATTTGTTGCTGGACAGTTCTAGTGCAAGCACTTGAAAAGTTTCTCTGGGCTCTGATAGTTGACACCTAAAGTTTAACAACTCTCAATGTTCGTCTTCAGTAGCATGTTTTTTAATATGATGCAAAGATGGAAGTTTGTGGCAATTCATGCTGTGACATACCTACTGCATATCTTACAAGCTTTATATTCTAGTTACCATCCAGTGGTGAAGTTAACTATAAAGTACTAGATAAATGTAGATTATATAATATTTCAGTCTGTGGTTTGAACTGAAGTTGCTATAATTTTCATTGTACTCGATTTATTAGCTAATGTTATGAAAAGGTTGGGAAATGTGTGGGAAGATGGTCCTCCTTAAATGCAAGGGTTTGCTTGTTTGCAGATTAGTTAAACATGGATCCCAGGGCTTTGTCATAGACAACTGGCCCAATTTAATAAGAGGGATTTGTATGTGGTAATACCAGTTTAGCTTTGGTAGTCCATGGTCATGCTGCATAGGCCTATACTGAAAGATATTTTATGGATCATTATTAGAGATGGTGAATATCCCCAAAGTGATGTTGCACTGAATGAAGGGCTCTGTATTTCTACCGTACCTGTATTTGATGACATCCTATGCCTGGAATCTAGAAATATAAACTTATGTTTTATGTTCCTTATAAAATATGAATAAAAATAAAGTTAAAAAAATAGCATGTGTGTGGGCAGCTAGGACTTACCATGCTCGGGAAGGGGTCAGGTGCGAGAAGAGATATTTGAAGTATGGGCAATGTGTACGGCTTTCAGGGAAGTGGGGAGGAAGCGGAGAGTACAGCGAGGGGGAGGCTAGACCATAGACAAAGGAGTCTGTATGAGAGGGCAGACGAATCTGCAATGGTCTTAGCCCTAGAAGACAGAAAGGGGTTGAGTCGGTACAGTGAAGGAAGAAGGGGAGTAAGACAGGAGAGGGTTAAGGTAACGAGAGAGTGAACCCAACTAGAACTTGGATGTAAGGGAGGCACAATGAAAGAAGCAAAAGTGAGTGAGTGAGAGAGAGCGAGAGAGAAGGAGAAAAAAGATGGGCGCAGACAGCGCAGTCAAGGGTAAAGTGACCAAAGAAATGGTACTGCGGGGTCCAGTCTGGAGAGGGTTGATTTTGAGTAAGTGCAGTATATCACAGCTCCATATTCAAAGGCTCGGAAGATCATTTTCACATTGATCTCATGGCAGGCTGGGTGAGGGTTTCAGGTTTTATTCTTATTCAGTGCACAAAGCTTGAGGAGTTTGCTGTGAATGGCATTAATATGGGCAGAAAAGTCAAGATGGCTGTCAAGCCAAGCATCTAGGTATTTAAAGAAAGAAACTTACTCTCAGATCCGAGTTCTAGCCAGACACTGCTTAAGGCCAAAGGGCATGCAGATGGTCCTTTTGGCAGTCAGGTAAAGGTAAATGGTGTGGGCCACTGTTGAAGTCACGCTGGAGCTACAAGGCCAAATCTGAGGCAGAATTGTGTACTGCGTTTCAAACTTCTACTATGTACTGTATACAATGTAGAGAACCTTACTATGCCTTTGTCTCACCATGCTACTTGCTGACCTGTCATAATGACATCCGGGTTGCTCCTGTAAAAAGGAAACACGTTTTCCTAGACAGCTCACCCAGTAAACAGATGAATAAATCACAGTCAGATGTGAAGAGAACAGTGCCATCTGTATATGTGTGGATGTACAAGGAGCCACAGGCCTTAAGTAGGTCATTAAGGAAGATCAACAGCAGAATAAGGCCAGGGACTGAGCCTTGCAGAACACCTGACATGATTCTGAGGCCCCCCCCACCACCACCACCACAGTCTGGGGCCTATCCCTCAGGTACGGTCCAAACCATTTGACTGTGAGGTTGGATAAACCAACACCCATAAACTTGTCTCAGGTGCTGCAGACAAAACACATCAAATAGTGAAAATGCTAAATGATCGAGCACTTGCTTGAAATCCTAAGGAACAGTTAAGTGTCTATCACACTGATACTGTCAACACACCAGCACCCAAACCACACATACAGCACAGTCCCAAGTCCAAGTCGTGAGAGCTGATGAACAGTAGACACACTGCTGCCCTGAATCCCAAGTCCAGGGGTCAACTAGTGTGTCCCTGGAGAGGGGTTATATTTCATTTTATGGAGTTAAAACCAAATGTCAGGGCCCCCCAATGACTCTCTCATAACATATCTGGGTTCCTGCTAGTCACCCTCTCCTCCTACCATACCATATTTCACCATTTAGAAGACACCCCCGAATAAACGCTGCAGTAAAAAAAATGTTATTAATAGAAGCTGCCCCCGATTTGTAGCTGTGGCTTCTAAAGGGAGTGGGAAGCAAAACATCCACCCTACAGGATATAGCTCTCTGCTGCAGAATCCTGTAGCCCCTTTGTTTTAAACTCCTTCCTGAAGTTTTAAATCCCCCACAAACCTACAGTAATCCCCCAATAGTGACCCCTGCTTCTTGCACCTCCTTGTCCTCAACAGGAAACAGCAGATGCTGTTACCTCCTTAGTGTGTTGCGCAAAGGAAGTCGGGGCAGCAGTGACTTTGGTCAGAGCTAAAACAGCATTGGGCGAAGCAGCGGTGAAGCGGGGGACAAAGCAGTGGGAAAAGAGCCAGCCAACAACCAATCAATCACATTCAGCAGCACACCCGTACTTCTTCCCATTCAAGCAAAGCAAGTAAGTGTGATTTTATCATTAGAAGAGCTCTGCCTGTAGCCCTTTTTGCAGAGACCACACTACGAGGACGGTTTTTGGCATGTTAATAATTAGAAGTCGCCCTTGTTTAGAAGCCACGGCTAAAAACAAAAGTTTGTAATAGAAGTCGCAGCTTCAAAACGGTGAAATACGGTACTTGTTAAATAATAGTGCTCTAGGGTTACCACCTATCCTGATTTTCACAGGACAGTCTTGATTTGGGCAGCTGTGTCCTGCAAAAAAACATGAAAAATACTACATGTCCTGATTTTATAGTAGAAAATATATTTTCTGAATTTCCACTAAATGTTGCAGAAAACTACAATACCTTAATTAGAACAACTTAAAATGATAAGAAAAAACGCAAGCTACTAGGAAACCATTGCACTTAGCCTTAATTCTGATTATATAGAAAAAACAAGTCTGTTGTATCGGTCGAGGTTACGTACTGTCCTACGAAAAATCATATTTCAGTAACAAATGTCCCACTTTGGGTTCCTGAAAAGGTGGTAACCCTATGCTCCTCCCTAACCCCACCCCCAAAAAAGGAAAGTAAGTTTTACAGCACCTTTCATACACAACTATATCCCAAAGTGCTTTACAAAGCAATGCACAGAATACTGCTAGTGCAGAGACTGCGGAAAAGAATATGATTTTGTTTTGTATAGTACATTTCGTACAAACTCTGTCCCAAAATACTTTACAATCCTGGTAAAGGGGGGCAGAGAAAGCTAGGCCACTCACCTGTAACCGTTGTTCTAAGAGCAGTATACAGTTCACATCCCCACTCTGGCAGTTCCACTGGAAATGCCAGTTCGGATATCTTTAAGCTAAGCTTCTCCCACCACCCAGGTAGTATATTCTCTGGCTCTGCCTTGTGATGTCAGATCTTTGCAAGCTGGAAGCAGGGATCTAGCTGCCACACTGCAAGTCTCTATCATAGGTCAAAGGTCTCTATCATATTCCCCCCATTCCAGGGTGTACATATTGAGGTCCTTTAGTCTCTCCTTGTAGGGCTTTAGATGCAGACTCTGCATCATTTTAGCTGCCATCTCTGGACCGCCTCCACTTTATGTCCTTCCGGAGGGAGATGTGGTCTCCGGAACTGAACACAGTACTCTAAGTGGGGTCTTACCAGCGATCTATACAGAGGCAACACCACTTCCCACTCTCTGCTGGCGATACCCCTTCCCTATGCACCGCAGTATCCCTTTAGCCCTCCCGAATAACCTGTTGTACAACCTGGCCACCTTTAGGTCATCTGATATGATTACCCCAGGTCTCTTTCCTGCTTGGTGGTCGTCAATACCACTCCACCCATTTTGTAGTACGCCTCTGGTTTTCTGTGCTCTAAGTGCATTATTCTGCACTTTTTTTGCACTGAAACCCAGCTGCCATACCCTTGTCCACTCAAGTTTTCTCAGATCTCTACTCATCCTTTCCAACCCCCCCCGCCGAGTGTCCACTCTACTGCAGATGTTGGTGTCATCCACAAAGAGGCAGACCTTCCTTTCTAGCTCCTCTGCATGTCACTTACAAAGACATTAAAGAAGACTTGTCACAGTACGGATCCCTGAGGAGCCTCGCTGGTCACCCTTCCTTCCTCTAAGTGAACTCTGTTTACCACTACCCTCTGTTGCCTATCCCCTAACCAATTTCTTATACAGTTTACCACCTTTGGACCCACTTGTAAGCTGCCCCGCTTGCTTACTGATCTATGTGGAACGGTGTCGAAAGCCTTACTGAAATCTAGGTAAACCATGTCCACTGCTCCACACCCTGAACTAAATGTTTTGTCACCCAGTTAAAGAAATCTATCAGATTTGTTTGCCTTGACTTTCCCCAGTGAACCCATGCTGCCTCGGGTCTTATAACCCATTGGATTCAAGATACTCCACGATCCCTTCCTTCAGCCATGATTCCATTAACTTTCCCACTACCGGTGCCAGGATGACTGGCCTGTAATTGCCAGCATCCTCCCCACTACCACTTTTGTGTAGTGGGACCACATCTGCTCTCTTCCAGTCCTCCAGAACTACTCCCATTTCCAGTGAGCTGTTAAACAGAACAGTCAGAGATGCAGCCAGTATTTCCCTGAGCTCCCTCAATACCCTTGGATATGACCCATTGCTTTGTTCACCTTCAGGACTCTCTCTCCTCCAAAAAAGGACTAGTGTCATCCTCCCTCCAAAACTTCTTTTACTTTTCTGTGGCTCCTCCCCTTCTCTTTCCTCTGTGAACACTTAACAAGTGTATTTGTTCAGGATGTCTGCCTTTTTCTCGTCTTCCTCTGCATAGTCTCCCCCCCTTTTCCCTTTTTATCCTTACAATTCCACCCCTGGTCTTCCTCTCTTCACTTACATACCTAAAAAATGTATTGTCCCCTTCTGTTACCTCCTAGGGTATTCTCTTTTCAGTTTGCATCTTTGTGCTCCTCACTGCTTTCGCGGCTTCCCTCTGTTTCCCCGCTATATCTCCCTATCCCCCTCCATCTGTGTCTCCTTACACCTTCTGAATGCTACCCTTTTAGCCATTACCTTTTTAGCCATCTCTTTTGAGAACCACAGACATCCCTTTTTCCTCTTGCTTTTGCTCACTTGTAAGATTGATGCAGAGGTCTGATGCTTTTACCATGCTCCCTTTTAGCTTTACCCACTGCTCCTCCACCCCCCTTCCCACCCAGGCCATCCCTCACTGCCAGGTCATCCCTGAGGCATTCACCCATCTTTATAAAATCTCCCCTCCTGAAATCCAGGACCTGTGCCCTTGTGTGGTTCGATTCCACAGCCATACTTATACTGAAACACACTGTATGGTGATCACAGTTGCCCAGGTGGCCTGCCACCTTGGTGTCTGCAATACTGTTCCTGTTAGTGAGCATCAGGTCCAGGATTGCCTCATCACAAGTGGGTTCATGTTACCTAAGGAACGCCCTCTGCAGAGAGACCAGGATGTCACTGTTTCTAGCTGAAGGGAGGCTCCAATCTACATCTGGCAGGCTGAAGTCCCCCACCAGCAGCACCTCCCCATTTTATGCCATCTTGCCAAAGGCTACCACCAGTACCGAAAATCATTCCTCCTGTGCTGGAGGTCTGCAGATTGCTCCAGTGCGAATAGTGGCTCCATTCCTGTCCCCAGTGTGACCCACAGTACCTCTGCCTCCCCCCATTCCCTGTATCGCCGTCACTGTCATGCCTTCCTTCACATAAATCACAGCACTCAGTCCTTTCTTTCCCATCCAGTCCTTCCTGAACAGAGAAAAGCTTGGTATGGTGATGTCCCAGTCTTGGTTTTTAGTGCACTATGACTCGATAATGGCCACAATATCCATGATGGCCTCTAGATCTGTAATTTTATTTCCTAGATTTCTAGCATTCTCACATATAGCCTTCCAGATTTTGTTTCCACTCTGCTTGTTGCCCCCCCCCTTTTACCCATCTGCCCTCCCTCCCCACTTTTTTTTTTATTGCTCCCGTTCCCTTCCCCCTTTATCTTTATCACCCTGCTTCCTTTGTTAATTTGCACCCTGAGGGATTGCGCTCCCCTCGCGGTCTCCTTACTCTCTAGTTCAGCCTGTAGTTGTGGTGGTGGGACTGTTTCTGTCTCCCCGATTCCTTCCCCCACCCAACTCGGCTAGTTTGAATGTTCATCGAAGTAACATTTAAACTGCTCACTGAGGACTGCAGTTCCCCTCCTGGATGGATGCAGGCCACCATCCGTGTACAGGCAGGTCCCTAGTCCCAGGGGTATCCAAACCCTTCCTCTCTCCACCATTCCTTCAGCCATGAGTTGAAGCTCCTGGTGCAGAGGAGGAAGAGCTGCGGTTAGAATCCTCTAACAAACCAGACCTAGAGGAGTAATGCCAGTGTCAACATCCCCTAGACTGGCGTCTGTGCCTATCTGAGGATCTGGAGGAAGAAATGAAAATTACGTACCTACCGTTATTCTTGATCTTCTCTTGTATCTGCACCAATCATTACTGCTGGGTGTAAGCGGGCGCACCTGTGCAGGAGCTTTTTTGGGGGGGTCGAGTGCTGATGGAGCCGCCGCTGAGGCCAACATATTGCGTGGCGCACAAGGGTTGACCATTAGGCACCATAGACTCCTCCTCCACCCCAGTTCTGTCCTACTGGAGAGGCAGAGAGGAAGAAAAAAGGGGGATAGAGAAAACCAAGGTGAGGCAAGAGAGCCGAGAGAAAGGAAAGGATATATAAACAGAAAAAGGAATAAGCCGACCAGAGGACAGAGGGACTGGACCCTTGGGTGGCAGCACAGGCAAAGGGAGAGAAAGAGAAAAAGAGAACGCTACAGCATATGTAGGGGAAGAAAGGGGGCCCTAAGCCATGCTGAGTTGGAAGACCACTGGCTTATTTTAGCCTCAAAAACCTGAAAGGTATGAAGACACAGGTGCAAGGATCCGGTCATCTTCAAGGATCACTTGATGGAGGTCCAGAACAAGAGAATTTGAAATAGTCTTGGAGAATATAAAACATGGCAGAGTCAGCTCCCCCCACCCCAAACCCACATTTGGGATGAAAGTCCTGGAACATGGACCTCTACAGCTTATCACCTGATGGCTTAGTCAAGGGGGAAAAACCCCTTAAACAGGAGAGGACTCTGCCCAGAATGACCTCTTAGGTAGAAGGTAAGCGAGAAAGAGAAAGGGGGAGGAAAATCCCTATGGGTTCTCCCATTAGATGTACAGACGCAGTCCCCACTTCAAGAAGATGAAGACAACAGAATATCCGTGTCAAGTTAAAGAGGACACCACAGTGCACCCTACTGAGAATCCCAGGGAGATCCTTCCGAGGCCAGGACAAAGACCCTACTCACCACCCTTCTAGGATGGGTGCTCTGTGACTTTTAGAGAAGGAAACAGAGGGCCCTGAGGAACCAGGAGAACTCTGCCTCCAACTGGCCTCGGGGGCGCGAGCAGGGTGTAAGTGGCGCCCAAGAGCTGAGACCCAAGAGGGGAAGGTGGGGGGGGAATCAGTAATGAATGGTGAAGATACAACAGAAGATCAAGAATTATGGTAGGTATGCAATTTTCATACCTTCTCCTTGTCAGTCGTTACCATTCATTACTGCTGGGTGTATACCAAGCCCCCCCCAGAGGGGACCTGGCACTGCCCTGAGGGAACAGATTCCCTCAGTCTCCTGTGGGGGAGACGCAAGAGGGGAGACACTATTGCCGTTCTAGGTCAATATGGCCTAAGGCCGGTCAGGCTGAGGAGACAGAAGACACCCCTGAAGATTCCTCCTTGCCCTGCGAGACAAAAGACAGGTCCCCCGGAAAGTGGAGGAAATCACCCTGCACTGGGAAATGGGTGACAGTCTCAACAGGCGAAGCCATGCCATCCATCTGATGCAGATCGTTGTCCCTCCCAGTCTGGAGGCCACTTCACTGGTGTCGTACGATGCCCTTGCTTGGTGTCTTGCAAGCTCCAGACCCTGAGCATAGAGAGCAATGGCTTGCCTAGATTCCTCTGAATCAGGCAATGATGCTAAAACCTGTGCCAGCATTGACCAAACGTGCCTGTTGTAGGCAGCGTGGTGAGCCTGATCTGAGCTGATGCAGAATAACACACAAGCTGAGGAGAAAACTCTTCTTCCCCAACGGTTGAACTCAGCGGAATCTGGATCCAGTGGTCGGTCATGTGCTGAGTGTTGAAGCCCAAAAGGAGTGTCTAAAGCTGTCAGCCCGAGGGTGGGTGAGGCAGAGAGCCAAGCGACTCCTGGGGAGCGCAATACCTCCTCCTGCAGTCCACTGGGGCTGGGGCTAAGGCAGTTGGCGACTGTCAGGTGCGGACAGACACTTCCTGGAAGGGAATAGGCCAGGAAGGCACCACTAGGTGGTTGGAACCGAATTCGCTCAGAAAAGAGCATGTCTCTCACTCAGAATTGCGTCTTACCACATGGGAGATGTGGAGCTACTGAACTAACCTCGAGAGGAACCACTGATATTCGGAGAAATCAGCACCGGAGGAAAGGTGGACAGAATGTTCCTCTTACTCAGATGAGGAAGTCGAGGAAGCAGAAGAGCGTGGATGTTCAGAGTCCTCCTGTGGCAGGGGAGACAGGCGAAAGACTTGCTCATCCATAGCTCTAACATACCTAGGGAAGGCTGCTGCAGTGCCCCTGAACGTCTCCCAAGTTAAAGGTCCCGTAGGGCCCATATGGCCTGGGAGATGGGGAGGTGTCTGCAGAGGGATTGGGGAAGGGCACCTCACTGAAAGTGCCCGGCCTCTGCCAGGGCTCTGAGACCCCGCAGTAGATCCCCCCCACGCGTGGGGATCTGGCGGTTAATTCAGTCAGTGGATGCTGTAAATGTGAAAACAGAATCTGGCTGTGCCCTGAGGGAGACACTCTCCTGTGGTGCAAAAGAGGTTGCATGGTTACAGAAGGGCAACCTTCAGCGCTGCCCACCAAGGGCGCCCCTGAAGTCTCAGAGGAGGAGGAGAAGCGGGGCTCAGCACTCCGGCTCCTCCCCACCCACCGCAGGGTAGTGGAAGAAGGCCTCTGCACCTCACCATGGCCTCTCAACCCCTCGGACTCTGAGGCCGACCTCTTCCTCAGACCCAGTGCCAAGGGTCCCTCAATCCCGCAGGCCCCCCCAAGGGAATCCATAGAAGAGGAGATCCCCGTCCCCACCAAGGAGGCCATAGCAGCAACAGAAATGGCAGCTGCCCTGGCCCACGCAGTCCAGACTGCCACACCAGTCCCCTCGAGACTGCTATCCACTGTAGCGCCAACACTGGCGCTGGCGTAGGGGGTCGCAGAGACCACAGACTCAGAGGAACCGAACACTGGGTCATCTGGTGCCACGTGCATGAGGACACACTGACTCCTCGGAGTCGGGCGCCAGTCCAGATTGGCCAGCAAGTCATCCGCCTCCGAAGAGACCACCACACATAGCGCCAGACTAATGAGCCCGGGAGCTCTCTTACCAGTGGAACATAGGGTCCACCGGTAGCGGGCCCAGCAGCCATGGGCCGCAACACCCCGAGAAGCCTGCACCTCAGAGGAGGCGACCGCCGTAGCAGTACCCCCAGTCCGACTCCGTGGGGAACAGAGATGATCCTCTGGCACCGTGAAAGAAGCCTCCTTGATGGCAAGACTGGAATCCAAAGAGATTTCCTCCTCACTGGGCCGTATAGACCCGGGAGGGGACCCTGAGGCAGGGTCAAGAGATCTAGCCATGGCATCCCTAGAATGACGCCGTCCTCTGAAAGTTGGCGGGGTCCTGCCGACTTCAAATGTGCGGATCTCAAGAACAAGGTCACCTATGGAGAAACAGGCATTGCAGTTGTCCATATCGTGGTTGGGACCCAGGTAACACAGGCAAACATCATGTCAGTCCGTCACGGAAAAATGCAGGCTACAGGGGCACAGATGCATGGGGGCATGGCCCGCTTTGGATTTTCTCTTAGCCCCCGAACCAGACATGAAGTGAAAACAATTCAACAAAATTCACAGAAAAGGACCCAGCGCCATCGGTAATAACAGTAAATGGAACGGGCTTACTGGTTTTCAAACAGCGTCAGGT
The DNA here is from genome assembly GCA_016271365.2 of Neoceratodus forsteri. Classification (NCBI taxonomy): domain Eukaryota; kingdom Metazoa; phylum Chordata; order Ceratodontiformes; family Ceratodontidae; genus Neoceratodus; species Neoceratodus forsteri. The sequence goes on along the minus strand of CM057456.1, from coordinate 659,500,882 downwards.
GAAACTCAGAACCAGGATGGAGAAGCAGTAACACGCCGTCGAAATTCATAGAAGGCCCAATGACGCAGCAAAACTCTGAAAACCCGTGCAGCAGGTGTGACCTCGATGGCAGGAGAAACAGAACTGGGGTGGCGGAGGAGTCTGCAGTGCCTAATGGTCAACCCTCATGTGCCCCGCAATACGCTGGCCTCATGGTCGGCGCCCGTCTCCCCCCCCAAAAAAAGCTCCCATACAAGTGCACGCCTCCAGTTTACACCCAACAGTAATGAATGGTGATGACTGACATGGGGACGATCAACTTCTCCTACCTATACGGTCTCAATGAACCCTGATCGAGCCTTCCGGCTGTGGGGTCTGTTCCCTAGGCTGGGGAGTTGGCTCCCTGGGTTTAAGAGAAGACCATGTTGAGGGGGCTTCTGAAGTAGGCACCATAAGCAGGTGGCAAAGAAGGCTTGAAGATCGCCTTTAATGATGTTCCACCAGGACACAAAGAGCTCCTTGACGTCCGAAAGTGGTATCCTGGGCTCAGGGGGAGCACCCGGCGTCGGGGGTCTCGACGGGATGGGCGTTGGTCCCTGGTGTGGCGCTGGCTCCTGTAGAATAAGAGTAGCTGGCGTTGGTTGCGCCAAAGTGTAGTGTGCTGGTTGGTCGGACGACGGTCCCTCTGGTGTTGGTTAAGACTCTGTATAGCTGTTAGCCAGCAACATACGAGGGTCTGGTAACACAGGCTGAGAGGTAACTGGAGGGGATGCCGGCGAAGAGACGGGTGAGTGCAGGCGCCGGTCCAGTGTTGTGGCCGGCACTGGCTTAGGCGAGGCCCAGTGAGGGGAGCTGAGCTCCAAGGAGGGAAGAGGAGTTGTCCTCCTGGGGGAGGCAAGCTCATGCCCCCAACGTTGGTCCAGGGAGTCAGCGCTAGAGGCTGTGGCTGACTTGGAAAACGTTTTGGCTGGGTGGCCGCCTGGCTGTTGGCCTGAAGTCTGGGAGGAGGGCCATAGCTTCAGGGGCTGAAAGGCAGAGGACTTAGCCCTGGACCCCTTAGAGCCTCCGCCCGACGTCAGTGCCAGAGCGGAAGGCTTGACCACAGGTAGCCCAGAGGAGGAGAGGGCAGCCTGGGGAGTGGAGTCCATCCTCCCATGGGAAGAGGACCCGGAGCACGACTTGTGTGGGGACTGGGAGTGGGAATCCTTGTCCTTCTCCTTATGGTGATGCTTCCCTGACGACTTCTTGTGGCAACCCGAGGAAGATAAAGATAAACCTTTCCCCTTGGTCTCCTTCCACATATCTGCAATTTATTTTTCTAGCAAAAAGGATTTGAGGGCTTCCTGGTGGTGAATCCTGGTCCTGTTGTTGAACTTCTAGCAATTCTGGCAGGCCCTGGAGTTGTGGTCTGGGCCCAGGCAGAATGGCCATCTTTCAACGGAATTTGCTTGCTGCAGACACACCTGGATTGGTGCCGTTCAATGGACGACAGAGAAGACGACATACAGAGTAAGGAAATAATCTAAATTTTTTTTTGGAAAATAAAATATCAAAGAAAAAAGCAGTCCACTTAAGCAGAAGGCGTCCGTGGAGGCGATGTGCGTGGGTCGACGGCAGGAAAAAAACTGAAGTGGGGCTGGGGACTGCCCCTTTTATACCACTGGGTGACGTTGGAGGTGGGCCAATGTCAGCAGGTGATCCCCCGCCATAGACTGCTAGCTAGATCTTTTCCATGGGGTCCTGACGCCTGCCGGCTTCAGTCCTTATGGTGTAACCTGCTGCAAGAGCTCCCCCTCGAAGTGAGAGCCACAGTTTCCACCATACAAAAAAAAGTGAATTTTTGTGTCAGCTTTTTACCCACGAAGTGAGCTGCTTCAGTGAACCTGTAACTGCCAGTCTCTGGATCACTGACGCTGCTCCCTTCGCGGTAATAAAGCTGCCATGAAAATTCAGTTTCCTTCCTCTCTTCCCTCAAGTGGCACACATCCTATATCCTGACCCTGTTCCTCGAAGTACAAAAGCTGTCATGAAAATTCACTTTAGTTTCTCACTCTCATGTGGCACACATCCTGCATCCTGATCCCGCTCCTACAAAAACTGAAGCCAAACCTGTACTCCCTTCTGTCCCACTTGCTTCACAATTGGCTCAGCCACCATCAGGAGACAAACCCTCAAATTGTTACACATTAAAATAAAAAATAATAAAATACAATTATTGTGACAGACAAACACACACACAGGTCGGAGACAAAATACAGTATTATGTGGCAGCACCATCTAGTGGGCAAAATAAAAACTGAGGACTTTTTTCCCTAAAGGTGTTCCTACACACACCAAAAATTAAAGCAAAACTAATTTTTTTTTTTATCTTTACAACCAAACCATTGTATAATACCAATAATGCACTCCAGGGTGTGGGTCGTGCTGGGATAAAAACAGGTTACTCACCTGTAACAGTAGTTCTAGGAGTGGCATATGTTGTTCATTCACACTCTTTGGCATGTCCCCTTCTGCTTTAAATCTCACTGCAAGTCTTCAAGCTGGCTCCTCCCACCCACCCACCCACCAGGGTGCTATATACATTGGCTCCGCCCCATGATGCCAGATCTTAGCCCGTGGAAGCCAGGTTGTGTCGTCCACAACGCGGAGTTCGGGTGGGTCCATGTGGATGAACAACATATACCACTCCTAGAACTACTGTTACAGGTGAGTTACCTGTTTTTCTAGGAGCATGGATAGGTTGTTCATCCACACTCTTTGGCAGACTCCTAGCAGTTCTCTGGGAGGAGGGAGGCAAGGCGCACACCCCCTACTTAGGGAACAGAGATTGGAGAACTGAGGCCCCAAAACCAGCGTGACTCGAGGTTGATGTGGTAATGGGTAATGAAGGTGTTTGCTGACTTCCGGATAGTAGCCCGGCAAATTTCCTGGATAGGGATGTCTCTGGAAGCAGCCACCAATGCAGCAGTATGGCGGGTAGAATGAGCTCTTATCTCTCTGGGAGGCTCCTTACCTGCCAACTCGTAGCACAGACCTATGCATGTCGTCATCTACCTTGCAATGGTTTGTTTTGCTGCAGGTCTGCCAGAAGTGGCTTCAGCGTAGGTGACTAACAGCTGGCGAACCTCTTCTAGAGTTTCTACCGTCCTCTCTTTATAGCAGGAGAGTGCATGTCCCAGGTTGAGAGTATGGAGCCTGTACTCGGCCTCTGAGGTGTAATTAGGGTAGTATACCAGCGGAGTGAAACTCTGACACCACCTTCCGAAGGAATTCCAGGTGGGGGCGTAGGACAACCTTGTCCCTGTGGAAGACCAGATAAGGGGAGTCCACCGAAAGCGCCTGGAGCTCCCCTGTCCTTCTGGCAGAAGTGATAGCTACCAGGAAGGCCGTCTTTCATGACAAGTGTGACAAGGCACACTTATGCATTGGTTTGAATGGCTTGCCCATGAGCTCTGTCAGTATGAGCTGTAGGTCCCATGGAGGTGGAGGTACATGCACCAGAGGGGATATGTGATCCAGGCCTTTGAAAAAGCACCGACCACTGTCTCCTGCGCCATCGTCAGCTGACCGCCCCGCACCCGGTAAGCAGAGATGGCTGTCAGGTGCACCCTAAGGGTCGATGACCAGAGACCCCCTTTGGAGAGAGACCAAAGGTAGTCAAGAACGTTAGCCACAGGACAGGACAGGGGGTCCAGACCCTTGCCCCGACACCAAATGGAAAACCTTTTCCATTTGAAGGCATAACATTTTCTAGTCGATTCCTTTCTGGATGCCTCCACCACAGTGTAAACATCTTCAGAAAGACCCAAAGCCTGGAACTCTAGCCGCTCAGGTACCAGGCTGTGAGGTTTAAGTTTGAAGGTCTGGATGGAATACCTTCCCCTGATTGAGTGATATCAGGTCTGGGCACGTGCAAAGCCGCTCTGGGGGCCCGCAGCTGAGGCTGAGATCATCTGGATACCAGAACTGGCGCGGCAAGTCTGGGGCTATCAGGATCACCTTTGCCTTGTCCCTCCTCACCTTGAGGATCAAGGGAAATGGAAGGAAGGCGTAGAGGAGGCCTGGGGTACATGGCCTCGAGAAGGCATCCCCCTGCAGCGAGCCCTGCTGAGGGGGGTGGGCATGAAACAGCTGCAGCTTGGTGTTTTCCCTTGAGGCAAACAGGCCCACCATCGGTTTGCCCCAACGGGAGAACAGGCTGTAAGCTACCTCTGGATGGAGAGACCACTCATGGGATGTCTGGCCTAAGCAGCTGAGAGCATCCCACCAGATGGTTCGAGGCTCCTGCCACATGGATGGCTAGGAGATCTGCCGCCAGTCAGCTCACAAGGGTCCAGATGTGGAGCACCTCCTTGCACAGCAGATGGGAGTGCATGCTGCCGTTTGTTGAGGTAGTACTTGGTCATGGTATTGTCCGTCTGGACCTGAACCACTTGACCCCAGAGCTGAGGAGCAAAAGCTGACAGTGCCAGTCTGACTGCACTGAGCTCCAACAGGTTGAAGTGCCATTGGGACGGCTCGAGGGTCCAGAGCCCGTGGGCCCTTTTGTCCCCCATGTGGGCTCCCCAGCCCATGACAGAGGCATCAATCGTGAGAACGACCATCGGCTCAGGGTGGACAAATGGGATCCCTTCCTGCAACCAGTCTGGGGTGGTCCACCACTGGAGCGCATCCCACATCTTCTGGGTTACAGTGATCAGCTGGTCAAAATGACTGTGGCACTAAGTCCACTGGGTGGCCAGCTCTCATTGGAGAGGGCACATGTGCAAACTGGCCCAATGGACCACTGAGATGCACACCGCCATGTAACCCAGAAGGTGCAGAAAGCCCCGGGTAGGGTGCAAGTGCCCAACCAGAAATGATTGGGCAAAGGAGGAAAGAACCTCTGCCCTGTCCGCCGGGAACCGAGCTCTGGCTTGACAAGAGTCGAGCTCTATCCTGATGAAGCCCATTACCTGGGAAGGCACGAGTTCCGACTTGGCCTTGTTGATGAGGAGGCCGAGTTGGGAGCAGGTCTGGAGGGCCAGGTCCCTGGACCTCTCCACCTCCTGTTGGGTGGAACCTGCTAGGAGCCAATCGTCGAGGTAAGGATAAATCCTGACCACCCCGGATGGGCCGCCACCACTGCAATTCATTTGGTGAAGACCCGTGGGGCCGATGACAGGCCGAATAGCATGGCTCAGAACTCGTACAGGGTCCCTTCGACCCTGAAGCAGAGGAACCGCTGATGGGACGGATGGATTGGGACGTAAAAACGCGTCCTGCAGATCCAGTGAACAGAATCACATGTTTCGCTCCAAAGATGGTATGATCTGGGACAGAGAGACCATCCGAAAAGCGCGTGACCTGAGATATTGATTCAGGTCATGCAGATCTTGAATGGGCGCCAGCCCCCCCCCCGTCCGCTTAGGCACCAGGAAGTACCTGGAAACAAAGCCTGGGTCTGCTGGAGGATCCGCCACTGGAGCTACTGCCTCCTTGAGGAGGAGCTGAGCGATGTCTCGGAGAGCCGACTGGGTCTGAGCAGATACTCTTTCCTCCCGAGGGGTGCGGGCTCGGCTTGGGGGGGGTGGGGGGTTACTGCTCTAATTCCAGAGGCAGTCCCCACCCAGCCACTTCGAGAACCCACCTGTCCAAAGCAACAACAGAGCAGGCGGAAAGGAAGTGGCAGAGCCGGCCCCCCACGGGAGGATCCAGAGCTGAGGTGACGGGAGAGGGGTTGACAGCCCCGGCCCATCACTGATCAGGCTTGGAGGAGGAGGCTCCAGGATCTGAACCTCGGCCTCCTTTACAGGCCTGTTCGGGCCTGGGCTGGGGCCGGGGGTGCCAAGCCTGTGCCTGCTGCTGTCCGCCTTGAAAGGAGGACTGCTAAGCCGCAGGGGAAGAGTGCCGAAAAGGCTGCTTCTTCTTCTTCTGCTGGTTCTTGCGTGAAGAACCCTTGGCAGAAGTGGCGTCCAAGGTGGCACTGGACTGCTCAATGTGCTGAAGGTGACCGGCCACTCCTGGGCCGAAAAAGTTGGTCCCTAGGAAGGGCACGTCAGCCAGTTTGTGCTTGGTATCCGCCGGAAAGGAGGACAGCCTCAGCCAAGCCCTGCAACAAGAGGCAACCGCGGCAGCCAACGAGCGGGCACAAGAATCCCCAATGTCCAGGGCCGTCTGAAGCTGCTGTTTGGCAACAGCTCGGCCCTGATCCCGGACAGCTGGAGTGTGGTCTGCATGTCCGTGGGGAGATCAATCAATCAATCAAGTCTTTATTTATCCAGGCGAACACCATTGAGCAAGCTCATTTACAAAGTGGACCTGCATCACACAAGGTTAAAGAGTACATTTGTGTACAGGCGAAAACAAATAGGTGTAGTTATATATAAGAAAGATACATATGGTGCAGAGTAAACAATATTAGGTAAAGGTTAGCATACATATTCATAGCATTCATACTCATGGCATATTCAGAGAGAAATGGAGGTAAGTAAAAAAAAAAAATGGAAGCTGCGTAATAAATCAATCACATTATCAAAACTTTTTTTTTTTTGCATACCTCAGACATAGAAGAATGGGCGGGAGGTAGAGGAAGTAAAACTGACGTGGGTGGGAATGGCACAGGGACAGTTTCACTACTAGGAGCGCTATGTTGACAGGCTGGGAGACATGGGAAAGGGACAATGTTGGGAGGGGTGAGTAAAGAAGCAGTACAAAGGAATAATTTTTGAGGATTGATGGAGGCTAGGATGAGATTTATGGTGAGGCAGAGGGAGGTAAGCAGAAGGCAACAACAAGCATACTAGGGGCGATGGAAGCAGTTGTATAATTCCGGAACAGTTTTGGCATACAAAGTCTTGGAACACAGCAAGACTAACAGGGGTGCTTAATTTCAATGATTTCTGTAACTTATTCCAGAGCGAAGGCAGCACAAAGCCTATGGCCGCTCTCCCAAATTGTGCACTGGCCCTCGGCACTTTCAAAGAAATCACAGAGTAGCTTCTCAAAATGTAGTTGCCTATCAAACTTAGAGGCAGACAATCAGCAATGTACTGCGGAAGTTTACTGGTGATAGCTCTGAATGTCCAGAGAGCCGCATTTCTATTACGCCTATGCTGAAGAGAGGTCCACCCCACAGCTGCATATAAGGAGCAATGATGGGTGGAGAGGGGAAGGCCAGTTATGAATCTTAGAGCTCTGTGATACAATACGTCCAATTTTCCAAGGTAGGAAGCAGTACACTGGCTATATAGTCAGCATAGTCAATTAAGGAGAGGAACGTGGACTAAACTAGCAGCCTGTTGGCATCTGGGGTCAGGAGGCGGTTTATCCTAAAGAAAAGACCAAGCATCTGCCTCAGTTTTTTCAGCAGATCCTCTATATGTTCAGCAAAGGAGAGTCTGTGGTCAAGTTAGACCCCCAAGTAGCTGAATTTCGTTACAAATTCCAGATTTTCTCCTAATAAAGTGGTGATGGGGGGGGTAGAGAACCAACAATAGTAGGGTACACCGTATGATTAGCTGGTGAGAATAGCACTGCTTTTGTTTCCTTGGCGTTAAGTAATAGTTTTTTGCTAAGGAGCTGGCTCTGCAACAGACTGAAGTCAATTTGCAAGTCTCCACAGTCAGCTTCAGGTGATGTACGGCTTATGTAAAGCACCGTATCATCTGCAAACAGGTGAATGTTTGCCTCTTTACTGCCGACATCTAAACTGTTAATATAAATAGTAAACAGTAATGTCCCCAAGATAGATCCCTGAGGAACACCTCTTTTTAGCGGTTTGAGTGGGGAAAGCTCCCCTTCAGCCTTGACCTGCCATTGCCTATCAGTAAGGTAATCATGAAACCAGCACAAGGAGGTCAGGTCCAGGCCTATCATTTTTAATGTAGAAAGAAGCAGGCAGTGGTCAACGGTGTCGAAGGCCTTGTTAAGGTCCAGGAAAACGGCACAGACAAATTTTTTGCTCTCTAAATCACACTGCCAATCATTTGTTACTTTTGCCAGAGCTGTAATAGTATTATGCTTAGCTCTGAAACCAGACTACTTAGGGTTTAGAAGACTCGCATTGTCTAGGAAAGTTCTCAGCTGAGCATTCATAATTTTTTCCAAGAGTTTTGACAGTATGGGGAGGAGAGAAATCGGCCTACAGTTATTTAGATCACAGGGGTCCCCTGATTTGAACAGAGGGATGACATGAGCAGTTTTCCATAGATGAGGGAGAGTCCCTTGTGATAAGGAAAGGTTGAATAGGTGTGTGATGGGTACAGCTAGGACATGGTATGCAATCTTTAAGAAGTAGGGGTCGAAAGAATCAGCACCAGCACTTTTCTTGGTATCCATCTGTAGGAGAAGATCTTCAACATCTTTAAAGGAGATAGGGTGAGAAGGAAAAGACTGCATTAGTGGTACTAGGTTCCAGAAGCTGTGCACTAATCTGAGAGTGTAACATGCATGCGGGTGAATTGTCAAATGAGAGACCTGCAGTGGCAAAGTGGTTACTGAAAGCCTGTAGGATCTCCTTTCTATCACTGATGATAACATTGTTGGAGGTAATTTTTGAGGGAAGCACATTTCCTGACATGTGACCAGTCAATTCTTTTATTGTGGACCAGAATTTGGTAGGGCATTTTGAGGCAGAGTCTAGCTCTGAGTGGTAGAAGTTGGCCTTGGCCTCTCTGACCAACTTAGTGCAGGAGTTTCTGGCCGTCCTGAAATGACACCAGTCTTCGGCTGTATGTGATTTGCAAGCTTTTTTCCAGAGATTATCTCTTTTTAATAATGCAGCCTTGAGATGTGGGAGGACTTCATCCAGTGACCCTAAAAGGGTGTGAGAGAAGTGTGCCATGACGACAGCCGAACTTGCCTGACAAAGGCCCAAGGAGGAAGCCGCATAGACCTCTCTGGCTGAAGGGTCCAAAAGCTTGGACTCATGATCCGAAGGTCAGTCAGTGTCGGCAGAACTGCCAGTACGCCTGAACACAGAGGCGGTCACCAGGCTCTCGGCCGATGGGTGCTCTGTGAACCGTGCAAGAGACCCCATGGGCACCGCATACTTGTGGGCCATGCGGTCAGACAGAGCTGGACAGGAGGCAGGACGCTGCCAGATTTCTAAGACCGGGCCGACAATAGCCTCAGCCACAGGAAAAGCCTCCATCGGTGTATCCCCTCTCTTAAGGATGTCCTTAAGAGGGTACTCCGCCTTTTTCTGGATGGGCTCCAGGGGCATCCCTGTAGATTCAGAGATAAGGCGAAGAATCACTTGGAAAGACGAGGGACCTTCCTCCGTCTCTAAGCCAATGGTCGATTCATCATCCCCTGGATGAGAATGCAAGCCAGAGACATCCGAATCCGAGGAATCCGGGTATAACAGTCAACCACCCAGGTCACCTTCGACTCGCCAAGGGCGGTCTGGGGTGACTGTGACCGACAAATGCCAGGGAAGCCCGGTGTCTGGTCTATCTTCCTTGTAAGGAGACCCTCCCACAGGCTGTTTGGGCGGTGGTTCCATTACAATCGGTGGAGAGACCATTTTGGGCTGAGCTGGTGGTTTTGCTGGCTCCGTGGGCTGAGGAACCGATTTAATCAGCTCCAAAGGAGTCGGCTTCGGCCTACGAGGCGAAAGCCAGGTGGCCGGTGTAGAAGCCGGAGTCAGCATGTGCCCGGTCGAAATTAGCCGCTGCCATATGAGGTCCTCGCAGCGCCGCCGGAGCCTCTCCTCATCCGAGGCGGACAAGGACGACCGATGGCGCTCTAGAGCATTTGTGGCTCTTCCTCAGCCTGACTGTCGAGGGAGTCAGAGACCTCGATCGAGATCGGACGGGCCAACTCAGTTGCTCAGGAGACACTGGCGGGACCGGTGACTTCCCGGAGTCAGGGACCAATTCATCGATAGGAGTCCTAGCAGGAGGGTCTTGTCATCTGGAAAGATCAAATTAGGGGTTCGATCGAGGGTTTTGGCGACCACAGTCTACGAAATTGGGTCGGTCAGATCGATCACAATTTCGACTTAGTCAATCGATAATTCGGGGCAAGGCCAAAAAGCCAGCGGCCGAAGAAGCGATCTCAACCGAGGTCGAGACTGCATGCTCCTGGGTTCGAGATCTCTCCCGCTCCGAAAAGCGTCTTCATCGAGACGAAGACAATCCTGGGACCTTCTCCCGTTTACGGGATCGAGAGGAGTGCGAGCCCGCAGGTGCCTCTTCCTTGGTCGGGAGAGACTGGCACAACTCTCGGAAGGAACCTGAGAAGGTGCAGCCCAGCTTGACCGGAACAAAGAAGTTCTGAGAAGTCTCTGCAGCACGAGCCACTTCCTCCTTGAATGCTTGCATGTGTTCCAACTGCTCAGAGAATCCCGCAGCCATGGAAACTGCCCACTGAGCCTCCTTGGATTTCACCGAAGAGTTCCTCTTCTCCGGCCTCCCCAATCTGAAGCATGCGAGACGTGGTCGACACCGAGGCAATAGACGCAAGTGGTGTGGGGATTGGTGCGCAACATTTTTTGGCTGAAAGGGCACTGACGAAATCCGGGGGAAGACTTGTCTTCCATCATCGAAGTAGCAAACTTGCTAACACAAAAAATGCGAATTTTCGGAATAACTGAAGGTTTGAAAGCCATGACCTACACGATGCGTGAGCATGAGGGAGGCAACCTGAATCTTCCAGCAGAAAGGAAGTTCTGGCATCATGGGGCGGAGCCGACAAGAATGTGGATGAACAACATATCCACGCTCATAGAACCTCACTTCTGGAGTGTTGGATGCACTTGGTGTGCGGCCTCGTGCCCAGCCACCCCAGACATGAGGTTATCCCAACATGACCCACACCCTGTCATGCATTATTGCTCAATCGTATCATATATAACATGTAGCTAATGTGTGTAATAGTAGATGTGTCTGTAAATGTTATTTGTTTCACATGCTTTTTAATACTGCATTCCTATCAATACATCCTGGCACCTAAGGCACACCAGTATACTTTATTTCTAAAGTTTCACCGGGAAAGACAAACTGAGTTGGTAACAGCTCATTTCCAGATGTGTCCTGGGGAGGGGGAAAGGGAAGGGAAGATAAATGAAGAACATTATGAACAATAATACAACAACGGGTGAATAAGCATCATAAATAATTGTGCAAACAAGACCAAGGACTATGAGTAGTAAAATGGGTGGCTTGGTAAGGGTGTGGTGGAGGAGGAAGCAGGCACAGAAGGTGAAGAAAGAGTTGAAAGCGGAGATAATAGAAAAGGGGTAGAAAAAGGAGTGTCATCCATCTTGAACTGAGTATTCCTGGTTATCAACATGTTAGGCAAGATAGAAAGAGTAGGGGAGGAGGCGTGATGTTATACATTAAAAACTCTCTTGGCTACATTTGAACTCTGATAAAAGGGAGTGACAGTAATACAGAATACTTGGTCATGAATATAGTACAAATTAATTTAGCTATAGCTGTTTATTCCCCCCCAGGACGAACTTAAAAAATACTGAAGGGGTAATAAACAAAATAGGTGATTGTGTTAACAATAAACACACAATACTACTGGGGGATTTAAACTGCGATTGGTCAAAATCTCAGGGAAAACTAAAGGAAAGTACTGTGGTACTTGGCTTAAAACAACTTATTAATTCTCCTACTCGTTTTACAAAAACATCTACATCAGGGTCTATCCTAGATCCAATATTTATTTTGCTGCACCTACAGGTAGAAGCTTTCGGCACTCTGCCTCCTCATTTTGGAGACCATAACCTTATTTGGTTAACTTTGGCTACTCCACAATTAGTATCTCCTGAAAATCATTTAAAACAAAATTGTTTCAGGGACATGAGAAGTTTTTCAGAATCTAAATTTTTGAAAAGTGTAAGAACTGAAAAATGGGACCGTTGTAGATTAATCCCTGACCTGGACTTGACTGTTGATTATTTTACCAGTACTTTCCAAAAAAAATGTGCGATTCCCATGCCCCTAAAGTAAAAGAGTGTAATAAATTACCTAGATTCCGATGGATAACATTACTAAAAAAAATTAGGATTAAAAAAAGGATTTAGGGACTTCCGGTGACGTCAGCGTCGTAATGGCTGCCTAGCCCTGTTGCTCCGCGCCCCAGCCGGTAATAAAAGTTTAAAACTGCCTATATAAGAATGTCATCGCCGGTCAAAAGTAAGAAGAATAGGTCTGGAAGACCTCAGCTCACTCAGGCGCAAAAATTGCGGGCGTTAGTCCGTGGGGATCTTGGGGATGCATCGGATTCCTCGGAGGCCCCATCCGATATACTCCAGACAGGCCCGCATGAGGAGGAATCTTTGTCTGGTCTAGCGGCCACGATTAAGCAAACGCCCTTACTGTCAATAAGATCGACCAGTCTCTGGCTGACCTTAGGGCGGACATAAGCAAGATTAATCACAAGACTGATCAACTGGAATTATGTGCTACTCAAATCTCTGATCAATCAGATCGCCAAGACTGCCTGATCATGTACTTACTAGCGCGGGACCGTGAGCTTACGCACCGCCTGGACGACTTGGAGGGTAGGAGCCGCAGGCAGAATCTCAGGATTTACGGGGTCCCAGAGGGTTCGGAGGATGGATACCCCAGTGTTATGGCTTTTCTCCAGAGTTTGCTGCGAGACCTGTTGGAGCTACCACCAGTGTTTTCTATGGAAATGGACCAGGCTCACAGATCGCTTGTCCCCAAGCCTAGTCAGATTCAAAACCCCTGTCGATTGTTGCCAAATTAACATCCTACAAAGTAAAAGAGGAGCTACTACAGAAGGCCTGGCAGAAGGGTCAATTGATTTACTCCGGCTCGCGTATTTCACTAGACAACGACCATACGACAACAGTTCAGGAATCCAGGAAAACCTTGTGGCCAGTGGTGAAACAGCTCCGGTCTAAAAATATCAAAGCGCAGATCCTATTCCCAGCAAGGCTTAAAGTTATCACCGAATCGGGCCCAAAAGTCTACCCAGATCTCCTCGCTGCCTCCTCATTCCTGAGTTCTCATGGGATTACCTCTCCCCCACTCATTAAAGAAAAGCTGGAGAAAGACTTACTTGCGTCGGCTTAGTCGATATCCCAAAAAGGAGCTGCAAAGCCTGGATCGGTGAAGAGGTCTGCACACACGAACTTACGAGCAGATGTAGCTGCCATGCTGAGAAAGTACGGTGATTCCACCAGGATAAATAAAAATGCTGCGCACCTGGCGGAGGACTTTCAGGGCTCATCCAAAAACGACGCGCACCCAGCAATAACAAACACTTGTCCACCAACCTGATGATCTTTCTGATGCAGAGTGGGTTTGCACTTCAGAAAGGATCCCTCTCTCTCTCATTCGCTCTCTCCTCCCAGCGATAATGCTTTTTCTATTGACCGGCCCTTAGGAGCCTTTTGGGACTGGACTGCTCTCTCCTCCTTCTGATTTTTCTGGGGGCTTTTCAACAGCGTTAAGTTATAGCTTGCAAGCATTTTCAGGAGAGACCCTCGAGGGGGTGAGCACGCAGGGAGGGGGGGCTGCTAGCACCCTCCTGCCGATGGGGGGGGGGTTGTTGTTGTGATCTGCAGCAGACAGAGGTCTGTACTGGGAGAGGTCCCTGGCTCCGGGGGGGCTTATACAGCAGGGTGGCCCTGGGGATTGCGGCGGGACCTTGTCTATGGGAACTTGGAGGTCCCAGCTCCTGTACACGAATTCCGATAGCATCCTGCTAGCATATGAGGGGTGTAGGGCAGGGAACATTCTGCCTCCGGAGGCCCCCTCCTGTGGAGCTCACCTGGGGGTGGGACAACACTCTCGGGGTGGCTCGTTGGTTCCTTTCCCTCCCCTTTTTTTTCCTCCCCTCCCATCAACAGCTTGGTTCTCTGCCTTTCTCCACTCTGCCCTGTCAAGGCTATCCCTCCCTAGTGGGCACCTGTAACTCCAAGTGGAATTATGACTCAGCAGAGGGTAAGCAGACCCAATCGCGCACAATGATTGCTTTAGGAACGGGTGGATTGCGGGGTGGGGCTGGGGGTGGGAAGGGACCTACTGGGGTGACCGTCTGAGTGGGTGAGCCGTCTCCTGCAACGAGCGCTCTTTTGAGGGGTGGAGGGACTTTGAACTACCTAAACTGATAGAACCCTTTGTTCAGGGGAAGGATGTGGGATGCTTTCTACCTGCTTCTTGCCCCTCTCTGGCTCTTGTCCTTGGAGCGCTTTGGGGGGTGGGGGGATGCCTGCACAGGAGTTCACAGTGGACGGATGGAACCCTCCCCGGGACTCTCTCCTCCCTAATCCAAATAAACGGATGGTTCCAGTGGGAGGCACGGGCACCCAGCGAGGGTCCCGTGCCCATATGCTGAATCCAATTGGCTCGTGACTCCTGGAGGGACCTATCCGCTGAGTGGCTGGGCTGCATGGCCTACCTCCTTATGGGACAACAGTGGAGGATGGGGCGGTCTCCTCCCCCCGTGCTACCCGTGTCGTCCCCGGACACCCAGTCCCAATGGCATTCCCTGGGATCGGCAGTTTATTACGTTCTATTAATATAAACAAATTAGGTTATTTCATTTTATAGATAATTTATTTGATCCGGTTGGGACTCTGCTCAGGGCAGAGCAGCTTGGATATATCTCCGCTGATAATAAGGCACACTCGATATAGGGTCTACACCCTAGAGCTGGTGGGTCTCTCCCTTAACAGCAGGAGAACCCCCTCCATACTGCATTGTGGCGGTTGCCTTGAGGCTGAGTTACCATCTACAGCTAACCTTGGAAGTTAAGTTTAGTTTTGGGAGAGGGGAGCGCCCGGAATTCTCTGGTTAGATTCAGATGTCTCCCCTCCCACTGTTATGGAATAGCCTGGTACTGGTCTGGGCATTGTATATAGTTAAGACACCTTTCAAATTTTTGCAAGATGCGTCACAAGCTTTTTCATCTTTCCTAATGCTCCCATCTGCACTTGAGCAGGGCGGGAGATGTATGCCTCCTGGGTTCCACCACCCCTCTGGAGTTCCCGAGGAACGCGGACGGAACTGGCTGAGCATTAGTTTCCTCAGGACCTGGGAATGTTGTATTAAACGGTGGGACACACGAGGCAATTTAAATTACTCCCTAGTTTATGCTGCTAAAACAATGCGATTAGGCCCACAAGAGTATATTTTGGGCTTTTGTTATGAGAATTTTTGGTCATTGAATATTATAGAGAAAATAAAGTTACAAGAGAAAATAGACAGTCACAGTTTGTTAGCAATGATAATAGAGATAAGAATGTTACCGTACGAGAATTTCAGGCTTAGTTCAGAAGTAGAGCGTATTGGAAGTGAGAATGGCACATAGCCACTTAAAAATATATTCACTGAATGTGAATGGTCTGAGCAGCCCGGTCAAGAGGCCTAGAATGACTACATTAGCTAAAAAGTCACATGCCGATATTGTATATTGGCAGGAGACCCATTTGACCTCCAGAGAACATGAGAAACTCCGGGGTAGGGGTTATTCGCAGGTCTTTGCCTCGGCTATGCCGAAGGGAAGAAAAAGGGGGGTTGCCATTCTGATTTCATCCCTTCTTCCATTCAGGAAAATACAGGAATGGGTAGACCCTGCCAGTAGATTAATTATAGTCCAGGGTATTTTAAATGAGCAGGAATTAACGCTGGCCAACATTTATCTCCCTCCGGCTTCAAACACCCCTACTATCCGCCAGTTGTTGGATAAAGTGGTGGAGAAGACTAAGAGGACCCTGATCCTGGCAGATGACTTCAACATTGCCCCGAATACTGCCTTAGACACTTCTAGAGCCCAGCCCAGTGTGCAACAGGCCTCACATAAATTCTTTAAGAGATTCACGGAGGGGATGGGATGGCTTGATACGTGGCGATCCCTACACCCCAGAGATAGGGGATACTCTTTTTATTCTGCAGTCCACGGGACATATACAAGAATCGACCACTGCTACACCCAGAGGGAACGGCTTGGCTCACTGGTTGAAGCCACAATGGGTCCCATAGCTCATTCGGATCATGCCCCACTCACTCAGTGGAATCTGGGACTTGAAAGGCGCAACACTGGGTAGAGATTTAACCCCGTACACTTAAAAAGTGAGCAATTTAAGGAGTTCCTCAGTGATGAAATTATACAGGACAACTCCTCCCAGAAGACCCCATCAACAATTCAGTGGGACACTCTAAAAGCAGTCCTAAGAGGTCACTTAATAAAATATTCAGCCGGGTTGGCAAAGGCAAGCAAAGAAAGGCAACTTCAGCTGGAACAGACCCTTCAGTTTCTTCAGCTTGCTCACCAACAAGGTGATGCCTCGGTTCTTCCCCAGATAAAGCGGACTAAGAATGAGCTGGATTCCCTATGCCTGCAGCAAACCGAGGTTGCCCTCGCGTATCTCTGCCAGAGATATGGCGAGATTGGCCCTCGTGGCTTCCCGGGTTACTATGTATCGGCCCGCCTAACACCGTAAGTTGTCCACTATTGCAATGATAAAGGATCCTGGGACAGGAGAATGTCATACTAAATTTAAAAACATATCTCAGGCCTTTTGTCAATACTATAAAGCCTTGTACACTCGGATCAGGAGACAGATTTGTCATCCCGAATCATTTTTATCAACCCTAAATTTACCAAGCACAACATGAACAGCAGGCTCTCTGGTGAAACCTATTTCACGGAGGAACTGTCGATGGTCATCACCAAGTCCAAAACCCAAAAGCCCCTTGGCCTATGGTTACGAGTGAGTTTTATAAATCCTCGACTCAGTCTATTAGTAAGCTGCTACTTGCAGCAGCATTAATGAGTCATTGCGGTGGATCCCTCCGCCAGTTGGGCATATGCCACAATCTCGGTCATCCTCAAACCAGGTAAGGACCCACTACAATGTAGCTCATATAGACCGATATCGGTTTTTAACTCGAATTACAAGTACTTTATGTCCATCCTGGCCCGACGACTGGACCGTGTACTACCGGAGCTGATTGACCCTGATCAGGCGGGGTTCGTGAGTTCAAGGTCCACTTCAGATAACACGCGTAGGGCTCTGTATCTGGTCCATGAGATGCAATCCCGGGATGACTCGTCTGTCCTTCTTAGCCTTGATGCTGAGAAGGCCTTTGACCGGGTGTCTTGGCCTTTTCTGTTCGCCACAATGGCTGCTATGTGCTTCCCGCAACCCTTATAGATACTCTTAGGAAAATCTATGCGACCCCGAAGGCTTGTGTCAAAACATCTGGCCACCACTCTGAATACTTCCCCCTTTTTAGGGGTACGCGTCAGGGCTGTCCATTATCACCAGGCCTTTTCGCTATATTCATTGAACCCTTGGCCCAGGCGATTAGAATGTCACCCGAGATTTCGGGGGTGACTGTGGAGGGCATGGAGCACCGGGTAGCCCTATACGCAGATGATGTTCTGCTGTTCCTTACTAAACCCGAGCTGTCTGTGCCTGCCATTTTCCGCCTCTTGGAGGAATTCGGGTCACATTCAGGTTATAAGCTGAATACCAGCAAGACCGATGCCCTCACCTTTCACTACGTCCCATCGGATGCAATTAAGACAAGGTACCCCTTTCGCTGGGGGCTTACCAAGCTAAAATATTTAGGAATCTACCTCTCACATCAAGTCGAAGACACCCTAAATAATAATTACCACCCCATTACATCCCAGATGAAACAGGACCTTGACAGATGGAACATTCTCCCACTGAATATGATGCAGCGTATAGAGGTGATCCCGGATGGTTACTCTTCCGAGGCTCCTCTATTTGTTCCAGAATGTGCCCCTCAATCTGCCGAATAGTCTCTTTAAGGCTTGGAACAGGGCCATAGTGAAATTTATCTGGGCGGGAAGACGCCCTAGAATTAAACTGGAGATGCTTCACCTCCCTAAAGCTCGGGGGGGCTTGGCACTCCCCAATCTGAAACTCTATTACTGGGCTACTCACCTCTCGTATATAATACAGCGCCTTGCGGGAGTAGCTCCAGCCAGATGGAGGGAAATTGAGGAGAGCATCCTCCCACCCCGAGAATACCAAAAAAGTGATATTCCATAAAACCCTACCCTCAATGACTAGGCCGGCATGGGGACCATGGATAGAGTACCAAGCACAGGTTTGGTGCACGATGAGAAAGGTCCTAAGGATCACTCCTTTTTTGGTCCTGCTTTGCCCAATAGATCTATTGGAGGACTTTTCCCCAGCCCTCTTAGATCATACCTTTCAGACTTGGAGGCACGCCCGCCTCCTTCAGCTCTTGCAACTGCAAATTGGCCCCCACTTTACAGTTTGGTGAAATTAGCCGTGATTTTCATCTACGGCGATCAGATTTTTTCCGATATTTACAACTCCGACACTATTTTGAATCCCTACCTCTCAATGTCCGTTCGCCTGAGGCACACCCCCCAAGTGATTCGAATACTCCAGCAAGTATTAAAATCCCGAGGACTCCCACACGCTGTTTCAGTGCTGTACAGGTCCCTTCTGGAGACAATGGGGGGAGACAACTCACGGCTAAGGGAAAAGTGGAATGAAGAGTTGGGTTCTCAAATCACACCCCAACAATGGGAGACTCTCTTCCATACGACATCAAGAATCACCTACTCTCACTCTTGGAGGTTGTTTTCTTGGCAACTACTGATAAGATTCTTCCGAACCCCAGTAATAACTCTCCTATTATGAAGTTAACCGATCTATGCGTGTTACGCTTATGTGGAGAGACCCCTAGCTCACCACTCTCATATTTTTTGGACCTGTCCAAAGCTGCAGCCTTTTCTGCAGAGTTTATTTGAGGAGTTAAAAGACCTCTTCGGGGTCGAACTACCTTATAGCGGCGATTTCTTCATCCTGCATTGCTTTCCCCCGGGCCTACTTGATCTTCACACCCAGTACCTATTAAATATTCTACTACTGGCAGCGAAGAAAGCTACCACTAAACGTTGGCTCACAGTTGAACCCCCTACCTTTTCGGGCTGGAGAGAGACAGTCCACCTTATCTATAAATCCGAAAAATAACACAACAAATGACCAGGCTGGGCTGGGTTGTTTGAAGTGGAGGAGATGGGTCATTTATACTATGGCCAGGGACCTCTCTTCATGCCTTAATGCAGCACCTGACTGGCTCCTCAGGCCATAGTTTGAGCCACCAGGCCTACTTGGACATACAAAAGCTCAGTAGAGGCGAGATGCAGGGGGCACTTACAGGCGAGGGAGGGCATTTGGAGGTGGGTAGGGGGGTGGAAAGATGATTCAAATTCAAAATAGCTAGTAGAACGATTCTGGGGGGGGGTAGTGGTGGGTCAGGACTGTTAAAACAAAAGAGTGTAATCCTATTTATAGG
The DNA here is from genome assembly GCA_016271365.2 of Neoceratodus forsteri. Classification (NCBI taxonomy): domain Eukaryota; kingdom Metazoa; phylum Chordata; order Ceratodontiformes; family Ceratodontidae; genus Neoceratodus; species Neoceratodus forsteri. The sequence goes on along the minus strand of CM057456.1, from coordinate 659,481,626 downwards.
CCTGTATCTTTGAATGTCTCACATAATGTCGGTAATGTGTATGATGGATTTTGACTGTCAAACTGTGTACGAATTGTAAAGCTTCTCTAATAAAAATGATATTTACAAAAAAAAAAAAAAAAAGGATTTGGAAAATAGCATCAACATCTAAATTGGATACAGACTGGGAATTATTTAAAACAAAAAGAAAAGAATGTAGAAAATTAACAAAAAGGGCAAAAATGAAATACTATAGAAATAAAATGGACCAAAATTTAGACTCCAAAAAATGTTGGACTATTGTAAAACATCTAACTGATCTTGGGGGGGTGGGGATGGTGGCCAAAAAGCTTTAAGGCTGCTTGCCTTCCTTTCACTTTCTGCACTGCATACCTCATGTCTCTCTGTGCTCCGCTTGCAGCAGCCCAAGGCTAGCTCTTGTTCAGAGACGGAGTTTTAGGGATGCAAATTAAAAACCCTTTTCAGGGCTGTCTACTAAGAGGGGGCTAGGTAAGGCTAATTTATGGGCTAGAAAACCCTATTTGAAAACACTTTTTAGGGCAATCAAGGCAGAAAGCAAGGAAGACTCTGTATTTAGAGATTAGTAGAAGAGCTTAAAAGAGCTGAGGCAACCACATAAAACCCCATTACAGCAGAAAGGCTCCAGAGACAGGAAATGTAGAGGCTGATTAAAAGCTCTTGTAAGGCTTAAGTGTGGGTGACTTTTCGTGTCCAGGCTATATAGTAATACAGGAGCAGAGAAAGCTGATCATCTAGTCTGGGCAGAGCAGAAGGGAGTTATTCAAGAGCCCTCGTCAGGCCTACTACTGAGTGGGGGGGGGGGGGCGCTTATCAGGGTACTGAACTATGGGCACACTTGTTATGTCCTTTTCGAGGCCATGTACCATGCCAGTGGGTAACATTTAATAGTCTTTTGAGGGTGCCTTACAATAGGCACCATCAGTTATTAAGCTCTTTTCAGGGCACAGTGCCACCCAGGGGGTGAACTAGTTATTAGCTTGTATTCAGAAACAGAAATGTAAAACAGGAAACAAAAATGGACAGGTACAAATTCAGTGGGACAGTCGAAATAAATACTGCACCTGTCCCGTGGACAACCATCCACAAAAAATTATTTCTAGCCCTGCGAGGAATCCTAAAATAAAAGAAAATGGAGGCAGACTTCACTCAGATAGTAAAGAAACCTAAAATTAAACAAATGGGGGATGTCAGCTTCACCCAGATAGTGAGGAAGCGTAAAATTAAACAAATGGGGGCACATAGGCTTCACGCAGATAGGGAGGAATCCTAAAATTCAGCAAATGGGGGCACACAGACTTCACCCAGATGGTGAGGAAGCCTAAAATTAAACAACAGGGGGATGTAGGCTTCGCCCAGATAAGGGAGAGGCATTAAAATAACATAACAAAAGGGGGACTACAGGCTTCACCCAGACAGGGTGGAAGCCTAACAATTTAACTAATGGGGGTTGGGGCTTCACCTTGAATAGGAGGAAACCTAGATTTAAAACAAAAGGGGGATGCAAAGTTAATTCAGACAGGGAGGGAGTCTAAACAATTAAAACAACTGAGGGGAACAGGATTGTACCCAGATAACTAAGTTGGGGGTGGCAGTACACAAAGTAAATGGCTTCTACTGTATAAGGGCAGCACAGGCAGGAGGCAGATTAACCTCTAGAAATGACCACCTCTATAAATTCCTATGGAAACCAAAAAAACACAGCAGATGGGAAAAACTATAACTAAGGCCCAATACAGTACACAGTATGTAACAAGCAACTGCAGGCACAGGTACACTTATGGTTTGCAGGGGGAAGTTGGGCAGTCTCGTGGTGTCTCCCTTTGGCGACGCCCTTAGAGAACTCAAAAGTCTTGCATGTCCATTCATGTTGGGATCACTTGTGGGACCGCTTGGGAGAAAAGGTGACGGTAAGTGCTAAAGTCCCGCCCTCGATAATGTGTAATGGTGCCCGACAGGCTTGCTGTGAAAGTCACTGGAGGGCTGGCTTGTTGCTGGGCGAGCCCTTGTGCAAAAGACTCTTGAACACTGGCAAGAAAAAATGGCTGCTGCATACCGGTTTAGCCAGAGTGGGCCAAATGGAGTCTTCTGGTCCAGGTAAACCCTACTGGGCTATCTGCTTACTGCTGTGGCTGGAAACAAGAGGAGGAGTTTAAAGAGGGCAAAAGTCCCACCCCCTTTAAAGTGTGCACTGGCACCTGACAGATTCGCTCTTAAAATCCAAGGAGGGCCTGCTGTTGTGCAAGCTGGTGAAGGGGGAGCCCTTGTACAAAAGGCTCTCGACCTCTGGCAGAGAAAGATGGCAGCTGCAAGCTGCTTAAGCCTCGACTGGGCCGAGTGGCATCTTCTGGTCCAGGCAATCCTTGACTGGGCTACTTGCTTGTAAATATTATTGAATCCTTTTTTTTCTTCCAAGTTATTGTGTACGCAAGTTTCAGTTGAGTACACCACTTTATAGTCACTTGCAATAATTATAAAACTAAATAAGCAATAAGACACTCCAGGGCACTGCTTGTCATGGCTTAGTGCGTGTGCAGGTGCATAGTAAGGCACAAGGCCCTTGTGCCAAGTGTCTTCAGCATCTGGAAGTGGATTAAGCTGTGTTATACAATGGCAAGGAAATTTCCTGTATTCTGATTGGTCAGTGGGTGCCTGAAATAGTGATCTTATTACACAATAACATCACTGTATGAATTTACTTGAGCATATGGAGCATTTCACTCAGCACTTTTTTTCTCTTCAAAAACACAAAAATCTACTGAAAACATTTTTAATGTTTTGTTTATTTTGTATAACATCGAGCCATTGTATAATTGCAATAAGGCACTCCAAGGTGTGTGTTATCGTATAATAACGTCACTCCTGGGGTGGTGGAAGCACTCGGCTTTGCCTCGTGCTTCAATCCACCCAGAAGTGATGTTAGTACACGATAACACACACCTTGTTGTGCCTTACTGCTTAAACAGCCTACACCCTGGAGTGTCTTATTGGGCTTATAAAATGGGTACTTACTCCTGTCTAGGTACAGCCCTATTCGCGTTGGTTTCCCTCCCACTATGGAAAATCTCACCCTCCTCATGGTATAGTTTACAGTTTCGGCATTAGAGAGGACCTGGAGTTGGAGCACAGCCCAAGCGCTGAATGCAGCACAAACAGAGTCCTCAGGACCTGCTACTGGCAGATGAAGATTCTGGGCTGGTTCCTGTCTGAGTGAGTGTTGGTCCTGTACGAGGGTGGAGGTTTAAAAAACTAAACAAATTGGTTGTGGGTGAGATGTGCTGTGAGGGGTGTGAGTGGAGGAACTGAGGAATGCAGATTTGTGCTATAACAGGAGTGAGCAATGGAAGGGGAGAGAAAATCCAGGAGATTAGGGGCCTTGTTAAACAAGGTAATAAAAAAAAAAAAGACATAAAAGGCTGAAAATGGGTTTCAATGAATTATTTAATATTAGGTGTGTCTGCATTGAGATGGTGTTGTGAGTTACTGAAATTGGTTTATGATTTAACTACTGGTAAGTGGCAGCTTATGTGTTTTTGTACCCTAGAAACATGGCTGCCAGAATTTTTTTTTTTTTTTTTAATATCTGGGAGGCATGGATATGTAGATGTGCTGCATCTTGGTTGCCACAAGGGTTCGAAGACCGTTGGTCGTCCACCGCATACGACAACAGGCTTGACAAATCTCCTACCCATTTTATAATAAAAATTAAAACATCTAAACAGTGCAACACGAAAGAGTAAAAATTAAAACAGAAAAATGTGCCTGCCCACAAAAGCTCACTTTAGGAAGCTGAGAAACAAGGAGCCACTGGGGCAGCAAGGAAGGTGACAGGGTGCTGGATCAGCTCCTTGCGGAGAGACTGACTGTGTGCTTTTAGAATTTGTTATAGTGCAGCTTAGCCAATCAGAACTCAATAGTAACAGCCACTGAAGGCTCCCATAAACTTAAGGTGATCTGCTTCTTACAAAGAAACTATTATGGTACTCACCTGCAGGAACTGAAATACAATATGCAGAAAGTCAGAATAGCCGCATTAACCACAAGGGCAAAGCACATTTCTAGTAAGTCTTTCTTGTAACAGGATAGCTCAAAACAAGGCACTGTGTTTTCAGAATAAGCTTACCGCAAAGTTGCTAAGGTTTTTCATTCTCTCCACAACGCTTTTCATAGTCTTCAATGGTGGCAAATAAATACTAACCTGCAAAACACAAAGCTGAAATTAATATTTGCACTACGCAAATAAATGCAGCTATTTCTAAAAAAAAAAAAAAAACATTAAGTGGGCAGAAATTAAAACTCACCCTCCCTTCAGAAAAGTGTTTTCAGGTTTGTCTGATTTGGCTCATAAGCCAAGACTAAAAACTGATGTCACAACTGGAGAAATTATCAATTTTAGCAAACGTCCCCATATTTTGAATCTGTTGCAAGAGAGACTCTCCCAAGCATTAGCATTTCTCTATTCTCACGCACCTCAGAAAGGACAAAGACAGGGTGGGGGCACTGCAAAAGACGGCAACAAAAATGGTGCAGGGGATGTGTCAGAAGCAATGGGCCCTGCCCGGTTACCAAAGAATTAAAGAAAAAAAATATTTCCCTATTTTCTGGATTCCACTCACCACGGTTGTTAATGTGCTTATACAGCCCAGTAGGGTGGGTGGGTGGAGTGCCGTCACCATCATGTCACCTATGATGTAAGGCTGTCCACAGCTGCCTGGAGCCTGAACATGCTGCCTGTGCAGCGTACCCCACGCTCCTCGGGATCAGGGTGGGTAGTCAGGTTTTGAAGACAGTTCTGAGTCTTCCATATGTTTTTTTTTTTTTTTTTTTTAGTTGTTTAACCAGGAGTAGCACACTGAGCTGAAAGCTTTTTTTTTTTTTTACAGGAGTGACCTGGGAGCACAGGGAAGTTAAGTGACTTGCTCAGCGTCACACAGTATGTAAGTGGAAGCTGTGTGACTCAAACCCAGGTCTGGTCTGCTGGATGTCACCAGATTTGCAGTTCAGAGTCTTAAACCACTGTGCTATACTGCCACATGTTAGTGCCATGTGCTGCTGCCAACAGCACTGATCTGGGCTTCTGTTAGACTTTCACATCTTCAGCCAGCATCTGAAGGTGGGTGTTGCAGTCAATGGTACAGAGCCTGCGAAAGGAGCCTCCCTCTGCTCAGCCTGAATGTTTTTTTACCAGTTGCTTTGACCCTTGTCGGACATTGGTACGCAAGGGACTTCATGGGGATTACAGCAAGCACATGATGGGGCAGAGTCCTCAGACCTGCATCCACCTACCCATCTTCTCTGCCTTAGTCATGCTTTCACCGATGGTCACTCACATGGCATCAAGGTGGCAGAGGCCGGAGGACAGTGCCTTCTAGGATGTTTGATCCTCCCCCAAAAGAGCCCCTAGTAGCCATGGCTCGTTCCCGGAAAACGAGTTGCTGGTGTCATGAGTGGTAACCCTGCTGCTGTGCTGTCATGCCTTCTGCCAGACTTTTAATCGGAGAGATGTCTGAACTTTCTCACTGGTGGTATTTCACTGTAGAGAGTTGCTACAAAAAGTCTTTCAAAGGAGAAACATAGAAACACAGAATTTGTCGGCAGAGAAGGACTGCTTGGCCCACCCAGTCTGTTCAGACAGTCCCTGCTTAATCTGTCTTCGCACAGCCTAACTAGTCTCTGGAGACCCTTCCTCGTCCCTGCCTGTTTACTAATATTCCCGTGTGAATCCCACGCATGCCTGAAGCCCCCTACTGTTTTCACCTCCAACATTTCCTCTAACAGCCCCCAAAGCTTCTTACAAGAAAGTTGAGTTCATGTCCTGAGACTGGGATCTTAATGATCCCAATGAAGGCAGAGTGTAACCCCAGAGAGTGCACAATACCTTTGGGTGGGTCAATGACGCCCTACTAAGACAAGGACTGGCCCCCCCCCACACACACACACACATCCTTGGGCATTAATGTGAACCACACAGACAGTCTGCTTCCCAATATCAGATCCCTCGCCCCCCAATCACCAGCTACTAGTCTCCCTTCTGGACCCAAACCAGCTGGAGGAATGTCCTACTGGGGGGCTCACAAATGGTAAGAGGGGGCAGGTATTATGTAGGAATGCGATCCCGGCAACAGTCGCAAGGGAGTATGGGGGGAGAGAGCCGTGTGGGTGTGAGGAAGAGAACTGAAGAAATAGAGTAGAAAACCAATTTAGGATGAACAGTCCTTGTGGAACTTCTCTTCAAACGGGGGAGGGAGGCTCAGGTCTCCTTCATTGGGAGACACAGCTCTTTGAGGCCTCAGTCGCATGAACTCCCCTTTTAGGTGCTTCTGGTCCCCAAGAACTGCAGCGGGAAACCAGGCAGCATTGCTATTTGAAGACTGTGGTTTAGCAGCCACTGGCGAGGGATGTATATAAAATAATATCAGATTTAGAAGTGGGTAGCCATCTGGGAACAAGTGACCACCCAACAGTGTGGTTCACCATATACTCAGCTACAGAGTCAAGCTATACAAAAGCAAGAGTATTGGACTTTAGGAGGGCTGACTTTGGGAAAATGAGAGAGTGCCTCAGAAAAACACTAGCAAACGGGCAAGAAATAGGGATGGAGGAACAGTGGGGAATAATCAAAACATTCATCACAGGGGCAACAAGCCTTTGCGTGAAGCAAATCAACAAAACAAAATGAAAGAAAAAAAACACTATGCTTCTCAAAAGATGTGGAAGGAAAGGTTAAGGAGAAAAGGATAGCATTCAGGAAATCTAAGGAAACATAGAAGGAGCAGGACAGAGAACTTTATCAGTTAAAGCAGAAGGAGGCAGGGAAGGCAGTCAGAATAGCAAAGGCACAAGCTGAGGAAAAGATAGCCAACTCTGTTAAGAAGGGGGATAAAACCTTTTATAGGTACATTAGGGAGTGAAGAAAGACCAAGTGAGGGATACAGAGACTTAATAAAGGGGAGGGAATGTGGGCAGAAGGTAACAGTGAAAAAGCAGGGATACTGAACGAATATTTATGCTCAATGCTCACAACGGAAGAGGAGGCGGAGAAACCTAAACCAAAAATGAGAAACACTGGATAGGGGGGTCGATACAAGTCCATTCACAGAAGAAAGGGTTTTGAAAGAACTCTTGAAACTAAGGGTGGACAAAGCAATGGGGCCTGATGGGATTCACCACACAATTCTAAAAGAACTAAGGGTAGAACTAGTAACACCACTGACTACTCTCTTTAACAAATCATGGGAGGATGGGGTGGTACCAGAGGAGGGCGGATGTGATTCCACTTCACAAAAGTGAGAGCAGGGCAGAGGCAGGAAACTACAGCCAGTTAGTTTGACCTCAGTAGTAGGGGAAATGATGGAACCACTTCTGAAGGAAAGAATTGTTGAGTACCTAGAGGCCAGTGAGGCACAGGACCCAAGGCAGCACGGTTTCACAGCAGGAAGATCATGTCAGACTAATCTAATAGATTGCTTTGACTGGGTGACCAAAGTAGTAGACCAGGGAGGGGCTGTGGACATGGCCCACCTAGATTTTAGCAAGGCATTTGACACAGTCTCACACAAAAGATTAATATACAAGTTAGCCAGCCTTGGAGTGGGTCCCAAGGTGGCAGCCTGGATAAAAAACTGGCTGGACAACAGGACACAAAGAGTTATAGTAAACAGAGTCCACAGTGAAGAAAGGAGGGCAACTAGCGGGGTACCACAGGGTTCGGTACTGGGACCGGTCCTCTTTAATGTCTTTATAAGTGACAATGGACAGCACCTGGAAGGAAAAGTATGTCTCTTTGCAGACGACACAAAGATCTGCAATGGGGTTGATACACAAGGTGGGGTGGAAAGGATGAAAAGGGACTTGGCAAGGTTGGAGGAATGGTCAGATATATGGCAGTTCAGATTTAATGCAAAGAAGTACAAGGTAATGCACATGGGAAAAAAAACCCAGGGTAGGAGTACACAATGGGGGGTGAGATAATAACAAAAATCAAAAGAGACCTAGGAGTAATTATATCAGATGACCTAAAGGTGGGCAAGCAATGTGAGAAGGCAGTCAGGAGGGCTGGGGATACTGGGATGCATAGGAGAAGGCATCAATGGTAGAAAACAGGAAGTTGTTATCCCTCTGTACAGACAGTTGGTGAGACCCCATCTGGAGTACTGTGTGCCATTCTGGAGACCCCATCTCCGCAAAGACAGAGTGGAGGCTGTTCAGAGGAGGGCAACCAAAATGGTGCAGGGTCTGCACCAGAAGCTATACGAAGAGAGACTAAAGCAGCTTAATATGTATACTCTTGAGGAAAGGAGGGAGAGGGGGGACATGATAGAAACTTTCAAGTATCTCAAGGGAATTAAAGTACAAGAGGGTAGCATCTTTCAGAAAAATAGCCATGTAAGAACAAGGGGGCACAATTTGAAGATAGAGGGGGGACAGCTCAGAGGTAATGTTATAAAGTATTTTTTTCACAGAGAGGGTTGTGGATGCATGGAACAGCCTTCCTGAGGAGGTTGTGGAGTTGGGAACAGTGGGATAATTCAAGAATGCATGGAACAGACATAAGGCAATTCTAATGGGGGGTAGAAGGAAGTAAGCTGTTGATTAACTAGAAACTGCAGCTTATCCATCAGGTAGGAAAATGGGCAGACTAGGTGGGCCAAGCGGTCCTTATCTGTCGTCAAAGTCTGTGTTTCTATGTTAATGAAGTATTAGCTCCCGTCCTGAAGAAAAGGCTCTCAATACTTCAATGCCCTGGTGACTATGAAGTGTTATCTGTGTTTAAAGGATTTTCTGGGCTCTCCAACTACAACGACCCACAACTGTACTGCACCACATTGCTGCGCATCAGGCCTGCAGCCTCACCTCAACTGTGTGTACACTCTTAAGGATTGCGGGAGCTCCCATTAGGAGTGTCATGGACAGTGGGAATACCTGAAGCAATAGGAGAGAGAGAATGTGGTATTGACTGTTGGGAGAGGTGGTTGAAATCTGTGTTACGGGTTGTTTCATTACTGTGTTCCTTTACTTTACCCATTCCTTCCCTAGAGGCTGTTCCCCTATAAAAGAAGGCCAAAATAAGGAGGTGACATAAGACTGCAGGCTGAGTGACTTAAACCCCACTAGAAGTTAGAAAAACCATAACAGCCCACACTCTAGAGTGGATTTTTGTGATTATACAATGGATCTCTGAAAGGAAAAAAAAAAAAACTGTTTATAATGTCAATGTTTTTGTTTAAGATTTATTTAAATATCCCTCCTCATTATGTAAAATAGTAGCTGCTGTCAACCCCCACCATGTCCCCCGTTCTTAAGTGCATATTGTGTTTGAGCTGGTTCCCCCCCCCAAAACACAAAACATTTAAATTAGTATTTTGTTTTCAAGAGCCAGCAGCAATGGAGAAAGAGTGCATTTCTAGCAGCTTCCTGGCACTTGGAGAGTAAGGAAAGGAAGAGAGAACGATGACATAAGAGACGTACCAGTGAGGCAGGTGAAAGGGTCTGCAGGCGATTTGTACTGCAGAGGCAACCAGGAGTGAAAACAGAAACTAATTCGATAAAGAACTGACCGAGAAGTAAAGTTGAGTAAAATGATGGGTAGAATGGTTGGGGGTTATAATGTATGCACAGAATCATGTGCTTCTGAGTGAGACACTGGAATTGGGCATCAGGAGTAAGGGCAAGTGGTTTGAACTTATATGTATACTGTGGGTGGGCGTTCGCATATAGACAGGAGCAAGCAGAAAGGCTGCTGTGTTAAGTTGCAAAATGTGTTGGGCTGGCCTGGTGGCGCTGAGGCGCAGGAGGCCACACCTCACGCCGTGCTGATGACCCGAGTTCGGGAGCGAGCTCGGGAGTCGGGGGTTGGCAGGGAAGGGAGACAGGCTGAGCGCCCACTGGGCTGCTCTCCTCTCTGGGTGGGAGGGTTAGGGATGCCCGGCACTCTGGCAACCCCCGGTGGAGACCGGAGGCACCATCGAGCCGCCAGGCTGTACGTAACAGCGTGGCTGATGCAGGCAGGGTTGCCATGCGCCTTGGTGTCAGACGTGTACCATGGGGGAGGGGGGGGAACTCAGGTTAACCAAGAAATACCCCTCCAGCCCTGGATAGGCGATGGCCCTGCCTGTGCCACTGCCACACGCCCAATGCTGGTTCCCCACCACTGCCCCCCACGGTCTCCCTGGGTTGTCCTCCCCCGACCTGGGGAACCGTACTGAACTTGAAAATGGCAGGGGAACACAGCCAGCGGTAGAGCAAACTGCTGAGTGCAGTGGCCTGAGAGCGTTCCAGGCTGGAGGGCTACAAAAAGAATTGGGGGGGAGGGGAGTTGCAAAATGTGTGTTGAAAGTGCATAACTGTGATAGTGTTCCTTAAATACAGGTTACTCACCTGTAACAGGCGTTCTAGGAATGGTATATGTTGTTCATCCACACTTACTGGCAGGTTCCTTGTTGCTTTAAATCTTGCCGGAAGGTCTTCAAGCTGGCTCCTCCCACCCACCCGGGTGGTAAAACTCTTGGCTCCACCCCATGACACCAGATCTAGCCCGCTGGAAGCCAGGTTGCGTGTCGAAGCCAGGGAGGTTGGGTGGGTTGTGTGGATGAACAACATATACCATTCCTAGAACTCCTGTTACAGGTGAGTAACCTGTACTTCTAGGGACATGGATATGTTGTTCAATCCACACTTACTGGCAGACTCCTAGCAGTTCTCCGGGAGGAGGGAGGCAAGGCGCGCAGCCCCTACTTGGGAAATAAGGACTGGAGAACCGAGGTCCCAAAACCAGCATCCCGGCGTGACTCAAGGTCAATGTGGTAGTGGGTAATGAAGGTGTGTGATGACTTCCAGGTAGCAGCCCTGCAGATTTCCTGGATAGGGATGTCCCTGGAAGCAGCCACCAATGCAGCGGTATGTCGGGTAGAATGAGCTCTTATCCCTCTGGGAGGCTCCATGCCCGCCAACCTGTAGCAGAGATCTATGCAGGAGGTGACCCACCTGCCTATCGTCCGCTTGGCTGCAGGTCTGCCAGGTGCGGCTTCAGCGTAGGTGACAAACAGCTGGGAACCTCTCCCCGAACTTCAGCTGTCCGCTCCTTATAATAAGAGAGCGCTCTTCTAGGGTCCAAAGTATGGAGCCTATATTTGGCCTCCGAGGTGTGACTGGGGTAGAACACCGGCAGAGTCAACACCTGGTTAAGGTGAAACTCCGACACCACCTTCGGAAGGAATTTAGGGGGGGGGGCAGGACAACCTTGTCCCTGTGGAAGACCAGATAAGGAGACTCGATGGAAAGCACCTGGAGCTCTCCCATCCTTCTGGCTGACGTGATAGCCACCAAGAATGCGGTCTTCCACAACAGGTAAGAAATATAACACCTGTGCATCGGTTCGAATGGCTTGCCCATGAGCTTAACCAGTACCAGCAGTAGGTCCCAGGGAGGTGGAGGTTCTCGCACCGGAGGATATGTGATCAAGGCCCAACTGACGCCCGACCACCTCCTCGCCACAGACTGCTTCCCAGCCAAGGTCCGTAAGCAGAGATGGCTGCCAGATGCACCTTAAGGTCAGCCGGTCGAAGCCCTAACTGAGAAAGGGACCACAGGTAGTCCAGAATGCTGGCCAAGGAACAGGAGGAAGGGTCCAACCCCTTATCCTGACACCAAATGGAGAATCTTTTCCATTTGAAGGCATAGCATTTTCTGGTCTACTCCTTACGGGATGCCTCAACAACATTGAGGACCTCGTCGGAAAGACCCAAGGCCTGGAACTCTAGCCGCTCAGGAACCAGGCCATCAAGTGCAGGGACTGAAGGTCCGGGTGGAGTACCTGCCCCTTGCTGACTGAGATCAGGTCAGGGCGGGCTGGGAGCCGCCTCAGGAGCCTGAAGCTGAGGCTGAGGAGATCTGGATACCAGAACTGGCGGGGCCAGTCTGGGGCTACCAGAATCACCTGCACCTTGTCCCTCTTCGCCTTGAGAAGCACCTTGTGGATCAAGTGAAATGGAGGGAAGGCAAAGAAGAGGCCTGGGGTCCATGGCCTCGAGAAGGCATCTCCCTGCATTGAGCCCTGATGAGGGGGGCTGGCATGAAACAGCCTCAGCTTCGCATTCTCCCTGGAGGCAAACAAGTCCACCTGAGATGTGCCCCAGTAGGAGAATAGATCTTGTACTACCTCCAGCAGGAGAGACCACTCGTGAGATGCAGCACCTATCCGGCTTAGGGCATCGGCCAGAGTGTTGGAGGCTCCTGCCACATGGATGGCTAGGAGATCCGCCTCCAGTCTGCTCACGAAAGACCAAGTGTGGAAAGCTTCCTTGCACAGAGGCAAGGAGCGCGTCCCCCCATGGCGGTTTAGATAGTACATGGTCGTGGTGTTGTCCGTCTGGGTCTGGACCACTTGACCCCGCATAAATGAAGCGAAGGCGGTGAGGGCTAGTCAGACCGCTCGAAGCTCCAGCAGGATGATGTGGCATCGAGACTCCTGAGAGGACCAGAGGCCATGTGCTCTGAGCTCCCCCAGATGGGCACCCCAACCCATCAAAGAGGCGTCGGTCGTTAGAGTGACAGTCGGCTCTGGGCGGACAAACGGGATACCCTCCTGCAGATGAGCTGGAATGATCCACCACTGGAGAGCGTTCCCCATCTCCTGGGTCACTATCACTGACTGGTCCAGAGGACCGGAGCGCTGTGACCATTGGCGAGCCAGCCCCCATTGCAGGAGTCGCATGTGCCAGCGGGCCCAACGGACCACGCTGGTGCAGGCCGCCATGAGGCCCAGGAGGCGCAGCAAGTCCCGGGCAGGGCGCAATTGCACAACCAGGAATGATTGGGCAAAGGAGGAAAGAACCTCGGCCCTGTCCGCCGGGAGCCGTGCTCTGACTCGAAGAGAGTTGAGCTCTGCCCCGATGAACTGAATCACCTGCATTGGCACGAGTTCCGATTTGGCCTCGTTGATGAGGAGGCCAATCTGAGAGCAGACCTGGAGGGCCAGATCCCTGGACCGCTCCACCTCCAGCCTGGAGGGGGCTGCAATCAGCCAGTCGTCCAGGTAAGGGTACACCAGGACCCTTCGGTGCCGCAGGAATGCTGTCACCACTGCCATGCATTTGGTGAAGCCCCTGGGAGCTGGAGAGAGGCCGAAGGGCATGGCCCGGAACTCGTAAAGGGATCCCTCCGCTCTGAAGCGGAGGAATCACTGGTGGGACGGACGGATTGAGACATGAAAGAACGCGTCCTGGAGGTCCAGAGAACAGAACCACACAGCTGGTTCCAAGGATGGAATGATCTGAGCCAGAGTGACCATCCTGAAGGTTCGAGACCTTATGAACTTGTTCAGTTCGTGAAGGTCTAGAATGGGGCACCAGCCCCCCGTCCATTTTGGGACCAGGAAGTACCTGGTCACAAACCCTGGGTCTGAAGAAGGATCCACCACCTCCCTGATCACCTCCTTTTGGAGGAGCAGGGCAATGTCAGCTCGACAAGCTGACAAACAGGCTGTGGACCCGATAGCCCCCCCGTGGGGCGACGGCTCAATAGGGTGGGAACTGCTCGAATTCCAGAGGCAGACCCTTTCCTACCACTTCCAGCACCCAGTGGTCCGTGATGATATCCGACCAGGCGGAAAGGAAGTGGCGGAGCCGTCCCCCCACAGGGGGAACCCAGGGAGAAGTGATGAGGTTGGGGGTGACACCCCTCAACCCGTCACTGGGCAGGCTTGGAGGAAGGATTGTCAGAGGAGCCTCCTGGACCTTTCCCTCCTGACTTCCTGCTGGAGGAAGCTGCAGGCTTGGCTTTGGGGTGCCAAATGCGAGTCTGCTGGCCCTGATGCTGGGCCGGACGTGCCGCAGGGGCTGAAGGCCGAAAGGGCTTATGCTGCTCCTGGCAGCCTTTGTCCTTCTGGGCAGACACGTGACAGAGTCCAAGGTGGCGTTGGACTTCTCGATTCTTTGCAGATGGCCCTCCACCCCGGGACCGAACAGGTCGGTACCCAAGAAGGGAACATCTGCCAGCTTGTACTCGGTATCCGCTGTAAAAGTGGAGATCCGCAGCCAAGCTCTGCGGCGCATGGCCACTGCAGCCGCTACTGACCGGGCACACGAGTCAGCGACGTCCAAGGATGTTTGGAGCTGCTGTTTATCCACCGCCCTTCCCTGATCCCGCACCTGCTTGACCGTCATCTGAAGGTCAGCCAGGAGATGAGGAATCACCTCATCCAGGGAGCCCAAAAGGGCGTGTGAAAAGTGTGCCATCAGAACGGCTGAGCTGGCCTGACGAAGGGCTACGGAGGAAGCAGCATAGATTTTCTGCCCGGAGTAGTCCAGTTTCTTGGACTCCTTATCAGGTGGCTTGTCCACATCCCGAGCATTCCCGGAACGCCGGAAAACGCTGTCAGTCACTAGACCCTCCGCGGAGGGGTGCTCCGAGAAACCGGAGAATGAACCGGTGGGAACAGCATACTTTCTAGCCATCCTGGCCAAAGGTGTTGGACAAGAAGCTGGCCGCTGCCATAGCTCCAGGGCCGGGCCAACAATGGCTCCGGCCACTGGGAAGGCCTCCGTGGGGGAATTCCCTCGGTCCAGTATCTCCGTGAGGGGATACTTGGCCCATTTTGAAACAGGTTCGAGCTTCATCCCAGTGGACTCTGAGATGAGCTGAAGCATTCCAAGGAACAAGCATGGGCTCTCGTCCACCGACTGACCCCCAGTGGACTCCTGGTCAAGCGGCCTGGAGAACAAGGAGTCGTCGTCAGACTCCGAAGAGTCTGCAAACAGCTGCCGAGCACCTAAGCCACCCTTCACCTACCGAGGTCGATCGGGAGTGAGGGTGACCGACAACCGATGGGGCAAGCCCTGACCCGACCGAGAATCCTTGGTCGGGGCCCCAGTTTTAGGTTGTGGAGGCGGGCATTCCACCACAATGGGTGGCGCAGCCGGTTTCGGCCGAACAACTGGTGCCGGCTTCGGCCCCTCCACTACAACGAGGGGTTGTTTCGGCTGCTCCGGTGACAGCCACTTAATGGCCGGGGAAGGTGACAGAGTCTGCTTATTCCCGGGCAAAAGTAGCTACTGCCACATTAGATGCTCGTAGCGCCGACGCAATTTGCGCCGAAGCTTATCCTCCG
Source organism: Neoceratodus forsteri (assembly GCA_016271365.2). NCBI lineage: Eukaryota > Metazoa > Chordata > Ceratodontiformes > Ceratodontidae > Neoceratodus > Neoceratodus forsteri. The sequence goes on along the minus strand of CM057456.1, from coordinate 659,466,502 downwards.
AAGAGGATGATGACGAGGATGAGCGGCGCCGCCGCTTTCCATGGTGCCGAGACCACCGAAGTCGGCGGGATCGGCTGGACCTGGAAGAGGTCTGAGACCGAGACCTTCGGTGTTTCTGAGGGTGGGACTGGGAGGGAGCGGGGGAAACCCGCTCCTCCCTCGGTTCAGGGACCTTAACCAGGGACTCCGGCACAGGAGGCACAGGCAAGTCCTCGGTTTCCACCGGGGGAACCGGTGAAGAAGGGTTGTCGGCTTCTCCAGTCGACAGCCTGTCCGAAGGGTCGAGAAAAATCTCGACTGTGTCGACGGGTGTCTCGGCCGGCTGACCCGGACAGGGACACCGTGAAGCCAGCGACCATAGCCGCAACCTCAACTGAAGTCGAGTGTCGACTATCCGGGGAAGGGGACCTCTCCCGCTCCCACGAATGTCGACGGTGGGACTTACCCTTGGAGTCCTTTTTGGACCGAGAGGAATGTCCCAAAGGCCCCTCTCCCTTGGTGGAGAGGGATTGACAAAGCTCCTTGACCGAAGCCGTGTAGGAGGAGCCCAAAGAGAGCGGGATAAATGCCGCGACCAAAGAAGATGATGATGCGGCCTGGGCCGCTTCCTCCTTGAGGGCGATCATCTGTTAGAGCTGTTCAGTCGGGCCCGCAGCCACGGACACCGCCCAACGGGCCTCCTTTGACTTGATCGGAGGATAACGTTTCTCAGGGCGCCCAAGTTGCAATCTGGCAGCGCGATCCTCTAAGACCGTGGCCGAAAAGGACTTGCACAAGTCGCAGGCCTGCGAATCGTACTCAAACCCAAGGCAGTAAACGCACGTGGAGTGCGGTTCGGTCCGGGACATCTTCTGCCCACAGGGGCACCAACGAAATCCGGAGTTGATTTGTCCATCACAGCCACGAGGGAAGAAAAAGACTGAAGTCTTGTAAATTTTAAAATTAGTTTCGGGTTAACCGAAGAGTTTGGATCCAGGCATAAAATGCAGAGCGCAAAGGAGGGAACCTGAGCTTCCAAGCGGTAAGGAAGATCTGGCGTCATGGGGCGGAGCCGAGAGTTTTACCAGCCGGGTGGGTGTGAGGAGCCAGCTTGAAGACCTTCTAGCAAGATTTAAAGCGGCAAAGAACCTGCCAGTAAGTGTGGATTGAACAACATATCCATGTCCCTAGAATATTTATTTTTATATGTTGCTGATTTTGTGGGCAGCTGCCAGTGTAAGTGGTTTAGTTTCTCGCAGTTGGCTTTAGCAGGGAAAAATGGTGACAGGGGGCTGATATATTGATACAATTTGTTGTGCTACTGCCACCCTGACTGACTCACACTTTTTGTGGGGGTTGTCATAAGATTTAACCATGCTCAAAAATGCCAGCTAGTCAATCAGAATGCCCAGTTCTCAGACCCACTGTACGATTTATTTTTGCACTGCTTCATCTTACCTGTTCCCCTCCAGAGGCTGTTCCCCTAATAAAACAGGGCGCGAAGTAAGGGGGTGCTGGGCACCAATTCACACCTGTACTATTGCAATTAGTGTCTGCTGCTTTAAAATGCCTGAAAGTCCTGGTCCCCCGAAGTTGTTATGACTCAGAGTGATGATGTTTCAGTATGTAAGTGTACAGGTTGGTGTGCTGGTGGTGGTATGCCCATACACACACACACTGGTTAAAATGGAAATGCTTAGGTGGGGGAACTTTCACCTCTAGATGTGTAGATGTGGAACTACTTCCATCTGCAGGCACTTAAACTGTCCTATAGTATTCAATGAATAAAGATGACGCAGGTGTATGAACAGTCATGCAATGCGACGAGGGGTGGGAATTGAATCTGCTCAATTTGAACTTAAATGGGCACTGTCAGTGTTTTGGTCCATTTTTTAGTTCACTTACCTTGGCTAGGTGATTGCACAGATGAAATGCTAAAGTCATCGCTTGTCTCTTTTGTTAATTTCCAAAGCTATATTTGTATTTATAAAACCAATAAAAAAAAAAAGTTTTAATAACCCAGTTGTCCTGTCTTTGTTCACACTTGGCGCCTGTGATGGAATGTGCCCAATCACGCACTTGCTTCCCAAGCTTGTGGGGGAAGAAGCCATGTTCCTAAAATGGGAATTGGCTCCGCTTCCTGTCTGTGTGTTTTTATTTTGGACCCAACACCTTTCTCAGACATCAGTTTGGTAAGCAGACAGAGTGCTGTACAGCTGACAGCACTGCAGAAACACTGACCATACATCCTTGGATACTGTCACGTGGTAACATGGAAAACAAATGCTTATTAGCTCTTTATGTTAAGTTAATCTGTTTTAGGTGTAATACAAATATCTTCAAAGTGCTCCTCTGTATTGCCCTCTTACTGTAAGGGGTGGGGTGGGACATGATCCTGCCTCCATCAAGCAGAGAGCTTGCATAACTGTGAACGCTGAGCCTAATCTTCCAAGGGACAAAGGAGGCCTCAACCTTCCAAACTTGAGCCAATATGCCCTGGCCTCCCAATTGAGAATGCTCCTGCGCTGGCTCACACCAGCGTACAAGGCTCACTGAAAGCTAATAGAACTGACCCTCAGTGACATATTTGACCTGATGGCATATCTCTTTGGAAATCCATCCAAGTGGTTGCTGCTTACCAAATTCTCCCAATACACGGCATAGCCTTTTCACCAATGGCTTCATGTATTAATGTAAATACTTATGTAACCCCCCCCCCCCTCCAATTTGGGGTTTACCTTAATGTCTTCCTGGGCTCCTTAAATGCCCACTGCCAGGCTGGTGTCCTGTCTCAGTGTGATTCTGGTTATTTGCGTGAGTGTGCCATGCTTAGCCTCCGCGTCTGTCTTTGAGAGACTAGCTAATCTGTGTGTAGAGAATGGTCCGAGCTGGGTCCAAGCGATTTAGGGCTTGCGACTGGCCACTCACCGCTCTGTTTTGCTCCACTCTGCAGTCAATACTTGTGCAGAGGGAGCCTATGTAGAAACTGTGCTTACTTACGGCTTACATGATGTTATATTTGAATTAGAGGAGTTTGTTTAACCTGCTTCCCTTGCAGCTTAAGCATTTGGAATGGGAGCCATCATGTTAGGTCCAGTAATTGGAGCAATAGGACTCTGGGAACCTAAAATGGATCCTAGCCCAAGTGTCTTGTGGGAAGGAAAATTGTAGTTTTTAGGTTGGCACCAAAACTAGCCTGGAGGGGGAGCCCCAACTGTGACCGACAGCTTCCCCAGCCAACCTGAATCCTGGAATACAAGGGAAATCCCCAGTGCTACATCAGACAGTGGATCAGCTGGAGTTGGAGGTTGAAGTGTGAACAGCTCGAGCATTCAAGCAACTGCTCCCTGAACAGAACGTAGGGAAATCGGCGGGAAGATGCCCACCTTGCCTCCCTGCCACCTCTCTCCTGCCTGGGGCTGCCTATCGCAAAAGTTGGACATGCTCCAATTTAAGTTTGGAACTGCCGCAGAATGAAGAAGATTACCAGCACCACTTGCGTTTTGTACCGAAGATTTGATCCTGTGAAGCGATCGGCCTAGCTTGTGTGCGAGACAAATTTTGGATCGAGAGGTCTGCTCAGTGAATCTACTGAACTAGCAAACCAGACTGTATCTGAACTGTACAAAGTTAGTGCCGAGCTATTTGAATGTGCTGAATGTGTTTCGAGGGTTGAGACTTACTTGCCCACGACCCAACTGGTTATGCCAGCTGGAGGCATCACCAGCAGGAAGCCAGACGAACTTTGCCAACTTGGTCATCCTGTCTGGGCTTTTTGCCAATCCGGCCCAGACCAACTGCCCTGCACCAGAGACCGTCGTCGGTGAGAGACCAGCTTTGGGAACCCAACCCCTGCACAACATCATCACGCAGGTTGCGGCCATCTGGAAGGAAAGGCAGTGAAAAGGAGGTGTGCTGTGTCGGCCCTGCTTCCCCATGCTCATCGGTGAACACCACAAGGTCTCTATATCACCTGCCCTTCTGCAGAAATCTGGTAGTGTGAGTACAATCAGGGTAGCTCCCTGCAACGAGTATTTAAATCATCTGTGGTACCACCTGAGTTCATTTGCTTTCTGAGTTCACAAGGGACTGAGCCAACCAGCTCGGATTACAAATAATCATCTTGTAATTGTGCATGCTAACTGCTTTTCTTTCCATCAAGGGCCTCAAAATCAGTTGCAACACCATCCACCCCCAGGCAATGCCTCTGGCTAGCCAGATATTCCACCCTAGGTACCCAGTGTTGTGTGACTGTTTATTTGGGACTAAAAAGTGTATGCCAAACCTGAATCAAATTAGACTGCCAATCATTTGCCTAGACTCACGCCCCCTTCCTTGTTCATGACCCCTAAATAAACCTGATTGTTTGTTTTCATGTTTAACCTGGCTAGTGTGCATATTACTAGTTGGCTTACTGTACTGAAAGTGTTCAGTTGTGCTGTTAACCTTATTTTACAAGGGGTCTCCATGGAAATTGCTTCAAGTCTAACCCTGGTGGTAAGTGTGAAGGGTGTGTGCATATTATCATTGTTTTATACTGACCGTGAATTTACTGCTATACCAGGTACTGGGCCACTAGGAGGGCTGGTGGGTGGTTATAGCTTCCTAGAGGGCTATAGCAGAACAGGTAGACGACCCCAATACCATTACTCTGGGTGGAGGCACCTACTGAATCCAGGCCCCTTAACCTGTGCTCAGACATACAGGCAGGGGTAGTAACCTTAGGGATAGCACCGCCTAGGGGTTACACTTATCTTCTACAGAAAAACTGTTTCTTACAGCACACTGATCAATGACACCGCTTATCCTCCAAATAGATTATACAAGGCGCTTGGCAAATGGCGCCACTACAACATTAAACACTTGTCAATTTATTTCTTAGCTTTTGTTGGTGGGACCCTCAGGATTATTTCTTTTTGTGTCATTGCAAACTTCTTATAATTTACCTTCAGAATTCCACAGACTCCAGCAACTTTAATCATATCTGTAGCCTCATGAGGATGCACTGGCCCTCATAGCAGAAAAAACATCCCCTTTGGTCTCGCTTATTCAATCATATCTCAGGGGCAACATCTTGGAGCACCTCATTAGTCAAATACATAAGGCTCTTAGGAATGCACCAACAGAATCTATGGAAGCAATAAGAATAAAATGGTCCCAGGAATTAAACTACAAGATTACCCCGTGCTTGGAATACATCTGCCCTCCTGGCCTATAAGATATCAGTGGCCACGTACTGGAAAGAATATGCATGGAAGAGCAGAGTTAAGATACCTCTGCACCCCAGCCACTGTGGCTAAATACTCTGGATCCACACTCGGGGAAATGCTGGTGAGGCTGCGGCTTTGCACCTGTGGACCTCAAGCATGTTTTGTGGTCTTGCAGGCTGCTTACACGGTAGTGGCAAGATGTTGTTAAAAATACCACAGCAATTTATGACTGTACTGACCTCCACACCTCGGCCTACAGTATATACTTGCAGCTAAGCCATCACAGGGTGTTACCTTAAATAAGGATACATACAAGCACATTACACTCCTTTTATTGGCAACCAAAAAGACCATAACCAGATGCACACAATTAAAATACCCACTCCAGAAACTTGGCACAGCCTCACCGTAGATGTCTTTACACTGGAGAGACTCTCAGGTTGCTCAACCGTACGGAGTCCTTTGAGATCAGGTGGTGTAAGTGGGTCATGTACCAACTTGAGCACCATTCCAATTTTGTACCTTAGTTGAGAATGTGCCTAGCAGTATAGCAATTGCGGGCAATCCCCTCTCCTCATGAATAAATACCACTCTGACTCATTTTCGAATCTTTATATCTATATCATTGAGAGAGATTGGGGAGAGGCCGAGTAGAAATAGGAGATAGGCAGGCAGGGCAGACCCCCTTCAGTTAGGCAGGTCAGCCAGTTTCAGTGATGAAGTGCCAGGCCTCTGGTTTCTGGGCTTCTGAAGGTGGGGGTAAGTAGCCACAGCTGCGGTCATTTTGGGGTACTGGGTCCCTGCGGTGGACAGCAATCTCAAATAGAGTAGGGTAGGCCCTGGGGGACCGTTATGGGACTCAGGTCAGTGGTTTAGCTCCCTGGCTGTCAGGGCTGCAGGAGTAGTGGCAGTGCTCCTGCAGAGGACAGGGTCTGGTGGCAGCAGCCTTCTCCTTTCAGTGGCAGGGTGGCCCAGGCGTAAGTGAAAGGGCTGAGGGAGCCTTTTTCAGATTTGGGGTCTGTTTGGAGAGACAGGCTCCGGGGCACCGGATGAATTTGGCCGGGCGGGCTCTCCAGGGTATGGAGGCCCTTTAGACCCCCCGTGCCAGTTAGCTCTTAGTCAGCACAGGTGGATTTGTGAGGGAGACTGTGTGGCTGACATAACTACCCCTGTTAAGGGGTGGCCTTGCAGTGGTAGCCAGAAGACCGAGAGGTTGCAGAGGTTCAGCCTGGGCCTGGGTGAGTGGTGCAGACAGAACAAGGACTATGGGCTTTCAGTATGGGCGAGAGATATGGTGGCAGCTACAGTATAAGCAGGCTGCACCATCCATGTCCCTTGGACTGTGAAAGGGAGCCAGGGAACAGGTTAGGAGAAGTTGCTCACTTCTGGGGGGCGAGGCGAGAAACAGACAGTGAAGAAGTGCCTCACTGGGTAAGGCAGGGCCCTTAACAGAATAATGTGAAGCTTTAAGGCAGGTAGTACTTACCGTGCCGGAGGGATCTTTAGTTTGGGAGCTTCACGGTCCAGGTTAATCATCAGAAGTCTTTGTCCCTGGTCACAAGAACTGCCGCAGATTTGTGCTGTAAGAAATCTTTCTCTGACTAGACACTGTTCCGCAAGTAGGCCGCTCTCCAAAGGGAGCTTGTTTAAAGTTAAGCCCCATGGAGCTGTATTTTATTTATAAGTAATGGTGACCCCTGAGCCCTACTAATCATTTGGGGCTCAGGCAAATAAAATTGACTGTTTGGGGAAAGAAATTTGGAGTCCCAATTTTTATTTGTGATTAAGGATGCTAATGAAATAATACTCAAGTTTTAAAACAACTATGAGTTTGCTTCCAGGGGTTCTTTTCATTAGAGAGTCTGCATTCCTCTCCCTTCCGGGCCATCATGCCAAAGCAAGGAGTAGGTCTGGAACAGCGACCCGCCCTTTCAGGGTTTCTGGGGGTGTTCGAGCCACTGCAGTCCAGAGAAGCCTTGGGTCCAGGTGATCTGAAGACATCCCAAGGTAGGCTGCATTTATTCCATAAATACCTGTCGAAAAGGTCTGGTGACATTTTTGTGCTGTGGGCCCCCTTCCCCCGAACAACAATACCCCTAGATGTTAAGGGGAAGGGGGGGTGCTACATATCAAAGCTACAATGCAGGTTGTCAATAAAAGTTATTTATTACATCCAAACCCAACCGCTTGATCTCAGCAGGCACTTCCCAATTCAAAATTGTGCTCCAGCAGCAGCTGGAACTCAAAAGGCAGTGGAACCGGGCGCTGTGGAGCCCAAGCAATATGGCCTCTGGGATCTGAAACTCCTAAGAACACTCTACTATAAAGTTGATTTTTACCTGTTGCAGCTGCAAGAACATTCCCCCGACTTACATTTTTTGGACTTCGGAACGTCATTGGATTAATAATGGGGAATCCCAAAAAGGACAAACACCAGGGAGATGGTGCAAAAACCAAAAGCTCTTCAGCTCAACCAGCAACGCGGTTGGTGCAAGGCCACATTCTCCTAGAGCCAGGTAGCGAAGGAGAGGAGAGGAGACCCTGCAGACGTTGAGGCATAAAATGGACAGGATGCTGGCATCCATGGCTGGACTGTCTGAACGCTTCGACACCTTAACAAACAGGGTCACTATTTTGGAGACAGATGCAGGAACTAAAAAAAACGGAGGTCTATGAGGCTAAAAAGCAATCAGAATCAGCATTGGGAACCGCAGCAACTTTAGTAAAGGAGAATGCGCATTTGCGGTCCTGGCTAAAGAATTTAGAAAATCTAGCTAGATTAGCCAACCTTCGGATTATTGGGATGCCGGAAAGGAGCGGCGGGGGATCACCTTACTCTTTTTTATTAAAGAATGGCTCGAACAAAATCTTGGTCAGCCTCTACAGGACAGGGTCTGGATTATTCAGAAGACCTACAGGGTGGCCTCCAGAGATAGGCCCAATGTTACTGATGCACCCAGGGCGACAGTCGCCGTGATGGACAATACGGGGACCAGAGACTTGATTCTATCTATGGCTAGACAAAAACGTACACTCTTACAAGATGGACAAAAGAGTCTCCCTTTTCCCCAACCTAAGCTACATGATCTGCCAGAAAAAGAAGCGCTTCGACGGTGTTCGGGCGATGCTCCGTGAAGCTGGTATCATGCAAAACATGCTGTTTCCAGCCAGACTCCAGCTGGTACATGAACAGAGTCTCTTCATTTTTTCAGATGTTTCAGAGGCCCTGAAATGGGCTCAAAAACATGCCCAGCCTTCCAGATGGAGACGAGAATCCTCTGAATCTGCATCAGAGAGCGAGGATGGAGCAGAGACATAATGAGAGACTCTGATTTTTGTAATAACAGTAACCTACGTTTAAGCTCCATATTTGTTTGGACATGTTTCTCTTTTTCTCGTTCTGGTTTGTGAACAACTGTAATTATTGGGAGCTTAAAGGCGACAGCTGGAGACCCTAAGGGATAAGAAGGGGGTCATTTGTTAATAATCTCCTATTTGGAGTAGATTTCTTGCAGAGCTAGTTTATTTTATTGCTGACTGCAATGTTAAGATCAATAATGTAGATATGGAACCACGTTGTATACGTGGACTTTCCACTTAGTTTCTAAACAAGATCCTATTCGTATAGTACCTTTTGGTACCTATCTAAAGGTTTAGCATGCAATTTTAATCCTTCCTTTGTGGGAAGAGGAACTCAGGAATTATTTTAATAGTAATATGTTGTTCAGCATGCAGCTCACGGGCTTAAAATGCTCCGCTTATTTTGGAACTTTAAAAGTCAGGATATAATGTTTTTCATCTGGGTTCCCCCAATGCTGCATCTTATAGATGTCAGGCAGAAAAGGTCAGAGCCAAAAGGCTGGCCTTCAGGAAATATAAGGGAACATAGCGGGATGAAGATAGGGAGGCATACCAAACTGCCCTAAGGGAAGCAGGTAAGGCAGTAAGGCAGGCAAAGTCCCAAACTGAGGAAACACTAGCACGAACAGTAAAAGAAGGTGACAACACTTTCTATAGATACATTAGTGAAAGGAGAAAGTCCAGAGGGGTATTGCTAAGCTTAATGGAGAAAGGGAGCATGTGAGGAGGAGGACCCTGTAAAGGCATCTATCCTAAATAGATACTTTTGCTCAGTATTTACTGAAGAGAAGGTAGGGCAGGGCCCACATCTCAACATCATGGACACAGGGGAGGAGGGTAAGCACTACTCCCTTCACAAAAGAAAAGGGTCCTACAAGAGCTGCTAAGCTCAGGGTGGATAAGGCAATGGGACCTGATGGCATACATCCCAGGGTACTTAAGGAGCTAAAGGAGGAACTAGCAGAGCCATTAGCAGAATTGTTTAGTGAGTCTCTGAGCACAGGAGAGGTCCCAGAAGACTGGAGAAGGGCTCATGTGATCCCGCTCCACAAGAGTGGTAGCAGGGAGGAGGCGGGGAACTACAGACGGTCAGTCTTACCTCAGTAGTGGGCAAGATTATGGAGGCACTCCTTAAGGAAAGGATAGTGCAACACCTGGAATCCATAGGGCACAGGATCCAAGACAGCATGGGTTTACAAAGGAAGGTCCTGTCAAACTAATCTCATAGATTTCTTTGACTGGGTAACCAGAGTGGTGGACCAAGGGAGCAGTTGATGTCGCCTACCTTGACTTCAGCAAAGCTTTTGACACTGTTCCACATAGAAGATTGATAAATAAGCTGGGTAGGCTCGGGGTGGGTCAGAAGTTGGTCAACTGGGTGGCAAACTGGTTGGCGGGCAGAAAACAGAGTGGTGGTAAATGGTATACAGTCAGAAGAGATGCAAGTCACAAGTGGGGTACCTCAGGGATCAGTCCTGGGGCCAGTCCTCTTCAACATCTTCATTAGTGACCTTGCAGATGGACTAGAGGGTAAGGCTTGTCTGTTTGCAGATGACACCAAGATCTGCAACAGAGTAGATGATCCAGATGGGGTGGGCAGAATGAGAAGAGATCTGGATAAACTAGCAGAATGGTCAGAAGAGTGGCAACTGGGATTTAATGCAAAGAAGTGCAAAATCATGCATATAGGGAGAAACCCTGAAGCCACCTATAGGCTGGGAGGAGAGTTGCTAGCAGTCACAAAGGAAGAAAGAGACTTGGGCATCATCATCACTGATGACCTAAAATCATCCAAACAGACCTCTAAAGCAGTAGGTAAGGCTAGGGGGTGTTGGGTGTGTATTAGTGGGGATATCACAAGTCGTGAGGGGTAATAATCCCTCTGTACAGAAGACACTGGTTAGGCCCATCTGGAGTACTGCGTGCAGTATTGGGCCACACCTTCACAAGGACATTAACCAAATTGAGGCAGTCCAGAGAAGGGCAACCGAAATGGTGCAGGGACTGCATCAGAAGACATATGAGGACAGATTAACGGAGCTCACTATGTATACCCTTGAGCAAAGAGAGAGAGAGGTGATATGATCGAGGCATTCAAACACCTTAAGGGCATAAACAAGGTGAAAGAGTCTAACATGTTTAAATATAAGAAAAATAGCAGGACAAGAGGACACAGCATGAGATTAGAGGAGGCGATTAAGGGGAATGTGAGGAAATTCTTTTTCACAGAAAGGGTGGTGGATGCATGGAATGGCTTACCACAAGAAGTGGTGGCTATGAATACAGTGCAGGGCTTCAAACAGGCATGGGATAGGCATAAGGGAGCAATACAAATGACTATGAATAGATAGGCCACTGACAGAGCAAAGGCCAATGGCACATTTATAAGATAGAAAAAGAAATGGGCAGACTGGATGGGCCTTGCGGTCCTTATCTGTCGTCAACTTCTATGTTTCTATGTTTCTATGTCAGTCGAATTACTTAATTGCTTGTCTTAAGAGGGGTGGCGCCCTCATGTGGTCATTACATATATCTTTATGCACTACATCAGGAAAAAACTGTGTGTTTACTATGAAACTAATAAATACAAAGTTTAAAGAAAAAAAAGCAGTGGAACGGTTTACAGGCTGGTGAACAAAAGAAAGGCAACGCGCAGTCACTCATAGTATGGTCATGCAGGTGCACACACTGTGGGCCATGTACACACTGGGCGTCATGGACAATCATCTGGTGGCTAATGCTTTTTCTCAACCTGAGAAAATGTTAAGTAAAAATTCATCATTTTATTAAATACTGAGCACAAGTTAGGGAAAAAGTTTGCACATTACCAGATTCAGATGCTATGAACTGTGGTCAAATAAAAAAAAAACTTAACACCTTGGGAGTTTAAGGTTGATTGTCCCTTTAAGCACACAGTATGCTGCTCTGACACCTTCATTCACCAGCTGTTGCTGACAAGCTAATTATGCCCAGATCAATTAATCTCTCTCCCTTCGGTCTCAACAAAGATAATCTGGTCTGTTTACCTTTTAAGGAGACTTCTAAAATCTATTCTATGCTTCACAACAGGTATCATTTAGGTCCTGTCCACACTGGAGTTCTTGTAACGTTACCGGCAGTCAGTAATATTACAAAAATGGCAAACACGGTTCACGTCCAAACTGTAGCACGATAAAACCGTGCTACATACTGCGTTCAAAAACTGTGCTCTAAATCTGATTGGAGAAGGTTTCGAGCACAGTTTCAAACCAAAACACTTGCCTTAAACCGTACATAGTAACAGAAATTGTCGGCAGATAAGGACAGTCTGGCCCATCTAGTCTGCCCATAAGCCCTTGTATTGGATTACTACTTCTGACCCACCTGCAGCTGTACCTCTATGGATCCCCTATGCCTGTCCCAAGCATGCTTGAATTCATCAGAAGTGCTTGCTCCCACCACCTCCTGAGGCAGACCATTCCATGCATCCACAACCCTTTCTGTGAAGAACTTCACCACATTCCCTCTTAACCTCCCACCTTCCAATTTCATGTTATGCCCCCTCGTTCCTGCGCTCCTCCTATTATGGAAAAGGTCTCCCCCCTGCACCTTGTTTATACCCTTTAGATACTTGAATGTTTCTATCATGTCTCCTCTTTCCCTCCCCTCTTCCAGCCAGTACATATTGAAGTCCCTTAATCAGTTTACCACCCTGTCCTCCATGCCCAGCCTATCCAGCTTATCAACCTCCTATGTGGGACGGTGTCAAAGGCCTTGCTGAAATCAAGTTAGGCGATGTTCACTGACCCACTCTGATTTACTTCGTCATCCAGTCATAGAAATCAACCAGATTTGTCTGACATGACCTCCCCGCTGTGAATCCATGTTGCCTAAGGTCCTGGGCTCTGACTGCTTCTAGATGACTCACAATCCTTTCTTTAAGTAATGTCTCCATGATCTTCCCCACTACTGAGGTCAGGCTAACCGGCTTATAGTTCCCCGCCTCCTCCCTGGTGCCAGATCTGTGTAGAGGTACTACATGTGCCCACCTCCAATCCTCTGGTACCACCCCTGTGTTGAATGACTCAGTGAACATGGCTGCCAGAGGCTCTGCTATCTCCCTTCACAGTTCTCTTAATATGCTTGGGTGCATGCCATCTGGTCCCATCGCTTTGTCCACCTTCAATTTAGTGAACTCCTGCAGGATTCTTTCCCCCCTGTGAATGGACTACTGTCCACCTCTTCAACCCCTTGGCAACTGCTGTGGCCCCTGCCCCCCCCCTTTTGTGAATACTGAACAGAAATATTTATTCAGTATTTCTGCCTTTTCCATGTCAACCACCTTGCATTCCACTCCCTCTCCCATGAGCCTAGCAACCCCCCATTATTTCGCCTCCTTTCGCTGATGTACCTGAAGAATGGCTTGCCCCCCTTTCTTAACTGACTGTGCTAACCCTTCCTCAGTCTGTGCCTTTGCTTTCCTCACTGCATTTCTTGCTTCCATAAGACACACTAGGTACTCCTCCCTGTCCTCCCCCCTTTGAGAGTCTCTTTATATTTCCTGAACCCTTTCCTTTTTGCCCCAACCTTTTCCACCACCTCCTCTCTTGAGAACGACAAGTGGCCATCTCCTTCTCTCTTGCCGTTGGATACCAATCTGATGCACTGGGTTGTTACTTCCAGCAAGACTTCCTTTAGACGCTCCCACTGTTCTTCCACTTCCCCTCTTGCCCCTGTTCTCTCCAGAGCTCTTTTGATACCCCTCCCCATTTCAGTGAAGTCAGCATTTTTGAAATCCAAAACCTTTGTCCTAGTATGACTTGAGTGGTATGGATGCAAACCGTACTGTAACACTGTTTAAGACAACTTCCGCCGACTTCTGTTACGAACATACGAAATTGCCAGCAGATACATGCCATTTGGTCTATCTAGTTTGCTCGATTGTGCAGCACTTCAGTCCAATAGACTGCAGCTGCCCCCCCCATGTGCCCTCCCCCACATCTCGCACCCCCTCCTGGTTTGTATCCTCCTCTTGAATCTGTCCCATAGGGTTACTAATGATTTGCCGAAATACCTGATGGATGAGTTGAGAATAAAACAAACAAAATCTGGACTGAGATCCTCACAGAACTTGGAATTTGAAGTACCAAATCATAGAACCAAGGCTGAAAGTGTTAGTATTGCATGCCTTGGTACAAAAGTGTGGAATAAACTACCCACTTATTGTAGACCCCAAAATATTGGAATTGGAAAAATATTAAATCATGGTATCACTTACAAGCTGCTTGTCTAAGAACTTGTTGTGTAGTTAAAGATTCAGGTGAGACAACATAGTAGTTGTGCTATTAATGTAGCCTAGGAGTAAGAACTTGGTGCACTGTGATCCCGAGATATAGTTGGGTTGTGTCCTTGAGTTGCTTATGTTCTCGTATTGTGTGGTTATATAAATAGGCTGTATTGTACTCTTTATCCTTTGTGTATTGCACTCTTTAAATGTTTTAAATGAATTGTGATGTGTAATATGGTTGTGCAATGTAGTATTATAATTAGGCAGCATTGTATTCTTGTTTATGTAAAATGTGTTCCTCAAATGTTTTAATTGAATTGTTATGTACATTTGTATTTGTAAAGTTAATTGACTCCTTCCTTTTTGTAACCAGCATGACTGTATGGTGCCCCTTGTAAATTAGCTTTTCGCTTAATGGGAAAAACCATGTTCATTCATGAAATGAATAAAAACCATTACTACTAATATTACATCCCCTCTTGAAGCCCCCAACACTCTGCAGCGATACGACTTCCTCTGGCAGAGTGTTCCACCCTGCCACCAACATTTCTGTGAAATAGTGCTTCCTCCATTCCCTCCTGAACCTGCCCCCTTCCTACTTCATAGAGTGTCCCCTGGTTTCACTTCCGCCCTTCAGATTGAACATACACCTGGTTGTCTACTCTGTTCAAACCCTTCAGGTACTTGAAGGTCTCAATCATATCCCCTCTCTCCTTTCTTTCCTCCAGGGTATACATATTGAGCTCTCTGTCTCTCCTCATATGGTCTGTCCCCCAACCCCAGGATGATTTTTGTTGCCCTGCACTGTACCCCCCCCCCGCCCCAGTAGTTTGATGTCCCTTTTCAAGTAGGGGCGCCAGAACTGCATGCAGTACTCTAGATGCAGTCTCACCAGGTACCTGTACAGGGGCAAGATGACCTCCCCTCCTAGAAGTAATCCCCCTTGCTATGCACCCTAGCATCCTGCTTGCCTTCCCTGCTGCCTTCCTGCACTGAGCAGAGTGGCTCATCTCCCTGGTTACCAGCACTCCCAGATCCTTCTCCTCCTTGGATTTTGTTAATGGCACACCCTCCAGCCAGTAATTGTGTCCTGGGTTCTTGCCTCCTACATGCATCACTTTGCACTTCTTGGCATTGAAACCAAGCTGCCAAGTGTGAGACCATTCCTCCAGTTTTGCCAAATCCTCCTGAAGTACTTTTGCCCCCCCCCCCATCTACCTCAGTACAAATCTTTGTGTCATCTGCGAAAAGACTAATCTTGCTCTTAATCCCTACTACAATGTCTGCTACGAAAATGTTAAACAGAACCAGTCCCAACACTGAGCCCTGTGGTACACCACTTGTTACTGCCCTGGGTTTAGATGCCCCCCCACTACTACGTTTTGCTGTCTACCCTGCAGCCAGTTCTTGACCCATCTGACCAGTTTCTTCCCTGCTCCCAGACCCTTCAACTTGCAGGTCAGCTTACCATGCTGCACCGAGTCAAAGGCCTTGCTGAAATCCAGGTAGGGGACATCCACTACATGTCCCCTGTCCAGTGCCCTCGTAACCCAGTAGTAAAAATCAACCAAGTTTGTCTGGCAGGATCTGCCTGAGACAAAATCGTGCTGCCTGCTATCTTGGAGGCTGTTATCCTCAAGAAATTGCACCAGCCTTTCCTTGAGGATTGTCTCCATCAGTTTTCCCACAACTGCAGTAAGGCTCATTGGTCTGTAGTTCCCTGGTTTGTCCTTGGGCCCACTCTTATGGAGAGGTACCACATGTACTTCCCTCCAGTCCCTGGGCATACACCCCAAGTTCAGAGAGGTACTGAACAGGTCTGTCAATGGCCATACCAGTACCTCTGCCAACTCTCTCAGCACCCTGGGGTGGACTCTGTCTGGGCCAGATGCCTTGTCCACCTTCAGGGACTTTAGGTCCTCCCTTACCCTTTCCACCATGATTTCCCCATTTGTGGTTGCTTCTCCCCCACCCTGTCCCACATCGGCCTTCTTCTCCGGTATGGGCCCATCCCTCTCCTTGGTGAAGACTGAGCACAAGTATTCATTAAGTACTTCTGCCTGCTCAGCCCACTTTTCTACCCACCCACTTCACCTCCTGATCCTAACAATTTGATCCTTGCTCTTCCTCTTTTCTCTGATATATCTGAAGAAATCCTTTTCTCCTCCTCCTTTGATCCCCATGCGATAACCTCCGTTTCCTAGTTGCCTTTGCTGCCCTTACCACTCTGCTCACTTTTCTGGATTTCTTCACATATTCTTCTTCGTCTTCTGCCCTGTTGGATCGCTTGTAGGTCCAAAATGCATTCCTCTTTTCCCTCACCTTCTCCACTCTCTCTCTACCCATCCAACTAGGTTTCATGGTCCTGGCTTTCTTGCTCTGACTCTTGACACAAGTTTTAGTGGCTTCAGCCAATCCTGCCTTGATGACTGCCCATTTTTGTTCTGTGTCCATTTCTGGGCAGATGCTTGCCATATGACTTTCCAGTATGTTTCCCGTCCTGCCAAAGTCCGCCCTTTTGAAGTACAGGACCCTAGTTTTTGTAGTGGCTATTTCCCTACCCAGGTTGACTGAAAACACTGTGCAGTGGTCACTGCTTGCCAAAGGTTCCTCCACCCTTACATCCCTGACCTGTTCCCCATCTTCCAGTACTAGGTCTGGTATATTCCCCTTCCTTGTTGGCTCCATTACCCTCCGGGTAAGGAAGCCATCCTGGAAGGCTTCCAGGAGGATCTGCTCCCTGGCGCAATTGGTTACTGTGATGCTCCAATTCACGCCTGGTAGATTAAAGTCCCCCACCACCACTGTGCTCCCTCTGCCACTATGCCTCCTTATCTGCACAACCAGCTCCCTATCAATGTCCTCCTTCTGCACCAGAGGTCTATAAACAACCCCCAGACAGATCTTGGTCCCTTTCTGGCTGTGTAGTTGCAGCCAAATTACTTCCGACCTGCCCTCCTCCCTATTACATCTGATCCCTTCCCTTACGTAAATGGCACCCCTCCAGAAAAGTTTGTACCCTGGGATGGTTAGGTCCCAGTCATGGTGCTTGGTTGCCCACATCTCAGTAATGGCAGCTATGTCCACCTCTCCCTCTGCCATCAATTCCTGCAACTCCGACAATTTGTTCCCCAGGCTCCTGCCATTTATGCTACCCAAAAGAAAAGGGGATAAGTTACTTACATCCCGACCTCACAGTGAGCTCCGGCATCCAGTGATGTAAATTTAATCCCAATCCATTTCTATGCCTGTTCACAAGTATCCTGGCATGCACTACGGTGCCTGGTATTGCCACAAGCATACCTGGGAACTCGGAACAGCAAGCAGTGTGTCGGATCGCAGTGTGGATGCACAGACAACCGTGCTCCAGTACAGAACACAAAACGTTATCAAAAACATTTTAAAAAGAGAGCAGCAGTGTGGACAAAGCCTTACTCACACAAGCTAGTCTGTACTTTTGCATGGGGGGTGGCAGAGAAGTAAAAATTACTTCCCATATCGTTGTCCTGATCTAGAATGACTGGCCCTTTACCTGGGAAGTAAATGGCTGAAGGTCTAGGAAGACTGCTCTTAGCTCCAGGAGGTTTATATGCTCCCTGGAATCTCGAGGCGACCACACTACGCTTATTGTTTGGTCACCCTGGTGTGCTCCCCAGCCTAGGAGGGAGGCATCTGTTGTCAAGATGACTGTGGGGAACTGCTGCTGAAAAAGCATTCCCTCCCTGAGGCTGCCTTCTTCCCTCCACCAGTCCAAAGCTCTTAAGAAAGACCGTCACCAGCACCAGTCTTGAAAGAAAATCTCACTTTTGGGACCAGTGGGCCCTTAAGTGGTACTCGAAGACTCTAATTTGAAATCTGGTCCCTGTTGCCAGAGTTGTGGTGAAGGCGATATGACCCAAGAGTTGAAGGAAGTGCCTTTGTGGTCTGGGCTGTCCCAGAACAAAGGACTTTGCCAGGCTTACAAGACTTTCCATCCTGTCGTAAGGCAGGAATGCCCTCCCCTGGAGGGCATCCAATTCTGCTCCTATGAATTCCAGGACTCAGACTGGTTCTCTCTGGGACTTCTGAGCATTTATGAGAAACTCCAGACCCTCCAAGGTGCTCTGAGTCAGGAGGAGGGAGGCCTTGGCTTGCTGGTATGACTTTCCTTTGACTAGCCAGTCATCCAGGTAGGGGAAGACCAGCACCCCATGCCTTCTGAGGTGTGCTGCCACCACGGCTAAGCACTTTGTGAATACCTTGGGGGCTGAGGAGAAACCAAAGGGGAGGGCTATGAACTGATAATGACTAGATGCCTGCCTGACGCTTAAGTATTTCCTGTGGCTGGACCTGACTGGAATGTGAAAATAAGCATCCTTCAGGTCCAAGGAACTCATCCAGTCCCCCTGCTGCAGAGATGGTATCACTGCAGCTAAGGTTATCATTTTGAACTTGTCCTTTTTCAGGTGCTTGTTTAGAAACCAGAGATCCAAAATGGGTCACCACTCCCCATTGTTTCTTTTGGGTGAGAAAATACCTTGAGTAAAGGCCCTTTCCCCACTGAGAGGGAAGAACTTTTTCTGCTGCTTTCGCCTACAGCAACTTTTTGACCTCCAACTCCAGCAGAAGGGTGGTTTGAAGTTTCTGCGAACCTGAAGCCTGGGGAATCTTTTGAACTGCAGTGTGAGCCCCTGGCTCACTACTTCCAGGATCCACTTGTCTGTGGTAATGTTTTTTCATTCCTGGAATAAGTAAGCCAGCCTTCCTCCCACTGGCAGTGGGTGGGCAATTTGGACCAACTCGTCAGGGGTTCTGCTTGGACTCAGCCTTCGGTGTTGGGGTTGGATCAGCCAGTCTGGGGGCTCTTCTGCCCCTGCCGTTGGAGAAACCTCTCATCTGAGAGAAGTCTCATAGGGCAGAAAGGCATGGGGAAAATAGCTTCCACTCCTACCTCCCCTTCCATAAGGACTATAGAAAGTGGAAGCCTTTTCCTTCTCAGTGTTGCTTTTGAAGGTGACTTTGTATTCTTTATGTATAATAGGATGCTACAGACCCCCACCAGCTGGACTACAGTTGTTAAAACATCCGAAAACATCCTGGGTTTGGCATCTTCAGAGTGTATCATACTAGGGGACTTCAACTTAGACTGGCTCTCCAGTGCATCCACCCCACTTAAAATGTTCTGATTCCCTTGGGTTGTCACAGCTAATAAAACGAATCTACTCGTTCTAACAAGCTCAACCCTAATAAAAGTACTCTCTTGGAT
The DNA here is from genome assembly GCA_016271365.2 of Neoceratodus forsteri. Lineage (NCBI taxonomy): Eukaryota > Metazoa > Chordata > Ceratodontiformes > Ceratodontidae > Neoceratodus > Neoceratodus forsteri. The sequence continues at coordinate 659,447,442 of CM057456.1, read as the reverse complement.
ATCATTTTAGTTAACAAACCCCATTTATTCTCCCATGCTGGCATCTTATTCTCTGATATTAGTGACCATTGTTTCATTGTGTGTGTAAGATCCACTCTTAAATCCACAACTGTACCAAAATTCTTCTTTAAAAGGCGCATACGCAACTTTGATCTCCATGGGTATATATCAGACCTAAGAGACTCCATGCGATGGCAAAACTTCTATCTAGCCAAGTCCCTGACTGTGGTTTATGATATTTTCTCAGAAATTGTGCTAGGGGCTCTCAACAAGTATGCTCCCATAGTAAAAGTATGTGTCAGAAACAAATCCTGTCGGTGGTTTACAGAAGACCTGAAAGATGCTTTGAGGAGTAGGGATGTACTCTGGAGAACTGCTAGGAAAACTAATTTAATAAATGACTGGAATTCTTTCTGGAGGGCGAGGAACCTCTGCACCAAAATGGTCAGAGAAGCCAAAGCTAATTTCTACCGCTCTCAGCTGGAGAGCTCCTCAAGAAATGCCTCCAAATTCTAGAGGACTATCAAAGACATTGAAGGTCACACCACTGTAAATTCCCTACCTACTAAATTATTGATCGACAATACTGTCATCTCCAACAGAACGTCTATCCTCGATGCTCTCAATAATCATTTTGCCACTGCAGGGCTAGCCTTTAACTCCTCTCCCGCGAATATCCTCCGCCAACAACTTATATTGGATACACAAGAAAAACCCATCCCCAGTCCATCCTTCTCTCTGCAGCCTACCTCCCTGAAAGAAGTCGAAGGTCTTCTCCTTCAGGTGGACACGAGGAAAAGTGCTGGGGCCGACCTCATTGACCCGTACTTCTTAAAGGTCAGCTACCGTGTCCTCGCAGTCCCAATTACTCATCTCTTCAACTTATCCTTGTCCCAGGGTGACCTACCACCCATTTGGAAAAATGCACTTGTGGTCCCTTTGTTTAAGTCAGGAGATCCTAGTGACCTCAATAACTACAGGCCAGTCTCTCTACTTCCAATCCTGTCAAGGATGCTGGAGAAAATAGTGAACTCCCAGCTTCGGAAGTACCTGGAATCAGAAAAATTGCTCAACCCATTACAATCCGGTTTTAGAGCACAGCACAGTACAATCTCTACTCTAGCCAAGGTGACAAACGACTGGCAGCTTGAATTAGACAAAAAAAAAAAAAAACTTTGCGCAGTTTTCTTGGGCCTAAGCAAGGCGTTCGATACCGCTGATTACAGACTGCTTCCGTCGTCCCTCCAGAACATTGGTTTGGATTCCCTATCCCTTAAATGGTTCTACAACTACCTCTCAGGACAACTTCAACAAGTAAAGGCAGAAGGGGAAGTTTCTCCACCAAAACCCCTATTGAGGGGTGTACCGCAAGGTTCCATTCTTACTCTTCACCATTTATATTAACAACGTAGATGCCCCCATCAAAGAAGCACAAATACACCTATTCACAGATGATACGGTACTCTATGCTAGTAGCCCCACACCTGAAGCGGCCTGTAAAGCCCTTCAAAATGAATTTAATCTGCTGCAACATCAGCTTATAAACCAGAAACTGCTCTTAAACGCAAAAAAAAAACAAAGCAATGTTCCTCTCGCCCCTTCAATATGCAATAAATCCTGCAATTGCTGGGACACTCCCGCAGATCACTACCATTCTAGGTGAGCAGTTGGACTACGTAGCAAAGTTCAAGTACCTGGGGGTCTGGTTAGACCATATACTTTCACAGATCACTTAGATTAGAACTGGCAAAGAAACTTAGACAAAGACTTGGTCTGTTCTTTAGGATTAATAATCTCCTCACAAGAGACGCTAAACTGAAACTGGTTCAAACTACCTTTCTTTCCCTATTGGATTACGCAGACTTTCTATATAGTCAGGGACCTGCAGGTAACCTAGCCAAACTCGATACGCTTTATCACAGAGCCATAAGATTTATCACGGGTCTTCCATACTCAGCCCACCACTGTGCATTGTACACGGCAGTGGGATGCTCCTCCATTGATTACAGACGGCAAAAAAATGCTGCGGTTTGGACATACAAAGCTATCTCAAATAAACTGCCCCAGTATATCTCTGTCTGTTTACCTTTGTGCACTCTGGGGAAGTATGCCCTGAGAAGCACCTCATATATCTACCTTTATGTTTACAAAGCAAAATCTCGCATTGGCAGAGCAGTAGTCAGCTTTGTGCCCCCTCAACTGTGGAACAAGCTGCAAAAAACTTTGAAATTAACTCACCCCATCAGCCTAGCAGCTTTTAAATCTCTATATCTACATCATAATAAGAAGTCCTGTGCCTGTCTACCCTAAATAGTGATTCCTATAAGTCCAAGCACACTCCAATTACTACTGTTAAAGACTGATCACATCTATAATCGACTCTTCCCCCTCCCCTTTTTCTACCCCGTATCTGTCCCTTCCACATTCCTTTGACCCTGGTTCCAACTCTACATTCTCCTTACCGTATCACTATATATCTTTTTATATTAGGTTTTATTTGTGTTCGGCGCATCTGATATGTATATTTCTTTACTTTTATGAAAAATTGTGTCCTACACAAAACTAGCTGTATCTTCTGTTCCAAACATATACTACTGTCAATACTACTTGCTGATACTTTGTATATACTGTATTATAGTATCTCACTTTATTTGTATTATTACTGTTTTCTTGTGTGTTGCATCCCATGTATATTGTCCCTTGTTCCTTGTTAACAAACCCAGGTCCACCTCAAAAATGAGCTTGCTCAACGATGGTCGCCTGGTTAAATAAAGACTTTGACTGATTGATTGATTCTTCCATCTTTTTCATGTATGCCTCTGTCTTGTCACCAAATAAAGTTATTCTCACAAGGGAAATCCATGGCCTTTGCCTGAGTGTCTTGGGACAAGTTAGTGGTCCTGAGCCAGGCAAATCTCCTTAAAGATATGGCATGGGCCAGGACCCTGGAAGCACTGTCACTGGTATCCACTGCCATATGGAATTGGTATTTGGTTGCACTGAGGGCAGATTTGGCAGTATCTGCCAAATCTTGTGCAAGATCCCCCGAAGCCTTATCACTCATGGCCAGTATAGAGTTCCAGAGAGCTTTCTAGTACTGGGTAGTATAAGCCATATAGGAAGCCTGCTTCAGCAGCAGGGAGGCAGAGGTCTACACAGCGGCTGAAGAACTGGTCTTTATTTTTTACATTTTTCATGATAAACTTTACGTCCTTGGACTTAAGTTACAGTTATAATTTTTAATGAACTATGATATTTATTTTATGATTGTTTTCTCTGGCTGATTTTTATTATTTCGGTTTGAATTTGAATATATTTCTTCTTTGTGAGGGTGGGTGATTGAGGGGTATTTATTGATTTTATGGTTTTTGAAATAGTTGATTATTGTATGTTTGGGTATGGGTACGGGCTAAATCTGTAGTTCGGGATTATTTGTTGGTATTTGTTTAGCGCAGCAAATATGTGTTGGGATGGCATAAGGACTGTCGGGTATTATTCCCCCTCCAGGCTCAGGGACCTCTGTCCTTTCTTCTATCCTCCCCTGTCACCAGAGGTGTATAGACGGTGTAGGGCTCTGGGGATTGCTAGGAAAAAGGGGAGGATGAGAGGTGGGCCTGGAGAGGGATTGGAAAGGAGTGGGCGGATAGGGATAGTGGGGACAAGGAGATGCCCTGGGGCGAAATGGATCCAGGAAAGGGGTCCTCCCTGGCTGGTTCCCATAGCCAAGGGTTCTGCTGGTAGTCAGCAGGTAGCACGGTCATCCTCGGATGCTCATCCTACTCGGGTGGTGTTATGCAATGCCAGGTCCATTAAAAAAAAAAAAACGCTATTATAGCGCATTTTGTTGGAACATCTGACCTGGTGTGCATCACCGAGACCTGGCTGGATGAAAATGCTGGCCCAGTTTTGGCTTCAGCAATCCCAGCCGGGTACTTGGTGATACACTGCCCTATGATGGATCGTAGGGGCGGGGGTGTTGCCATCTGTTTTAGATCAGAACTGGGCCTAGTGGAAGTACCAGTGGGAACTACCAACTCCTTTGACTGTATCATGGACGAGGGTGTGGGGTGCAGGATTCTTCTCGTTTACCGTCCACCAGGAGACGGGAATGTTTTCCTGCAGGAAGTCGCAGACTTCATTGTTGACCTGATGTTGGGATCCCCCAGATGGTTGGTTCTGAGGGATTTCAATGCCTGGGTCGACGATGAACTCTCGCAGCTTGGTCAAGACTTCTGCCAGTTACTGATTTCACTGAGCTTCACACAGGTTATTTCCTCCATGACCCATATTGGTAGTCATTCATTGGATTTGGTGTTCCTACTGGGGATGGAGATAACCGATTTGGTGGTGGAACCAGTCGGATGGTCTGACCATCATTCCATTGGGTTCAGTTTTGGGGCCACACCTAGTAGGCCAGCCCCTATGGAGATAGTCCGGTACCGCCCTTTGAAGGGTGTTTCCCCAGATGGCCTGATGGCGGTCCTGGACCTATCGGGTTTACCGAGTGATTGCATGGACCCAGGGGACTTGGTACTTGCCTATAATAAGGCGGTAGCAGGGGCCCTGGACTCCATTGCTTCTGCTCGTGTTCGTCCCCTCACTCTTCGCTCTAGGTCTCCTTGGTTTGATGAGACTCTAAGGGAGTTGAGGAGGGTTGGACGAAGATTAGCGAGGCGCTGGCGAAGATCGGGCTTGGATTGTGACAAACTTAGTTTGATGGACCATTATGTGGTTTATCAATCAGCAATCTCTCGTAAGAAGGCAGAATTCCTGCCCAGAGAGATTGCTGCTGCACAGAATAGACCAGCTCAGCTTTTCCAGACTGTGGACAGATTGTGCAATCCAATCTGTCTTCAGTCCAGAAGAGCCTTTTCTCAAGAATGGTGTGAGGAGTTTGCTCAATTCTTTTCAGATAAGGTTGCCACAATCAGGTCAGATGTCTGCTCGACCCTCCCTAGTGGGAGTTGTGATGGTCAACAGGAGATGTCAGACACCCGGTTTGTGTGGTCCGACTTCAGCCTTCCCACAATCAATGACATTGTGATGGTTATCAGATCATTGCGTCCGACCAACTGTGGTTTGGACCCGGGCCCTACACATCTCCTAGTGGGCTGTGTAGATAGAATCGGCCCGGTCCTGGCTGAGATAGTCTGGAGGTCTTTGGAGAGGGGGATTTTTCCAAATTCTCTGAAGGAGGCTATGGTTCAGCCCCTTCTTAAGAAGCCCTCCTTGGACCCGGACTGTCTGGCTAACTACAGACCTGTCTCTAACCTGCCCTTCGTGGGAAAGGTTATTGAGAAGGTGGTCGCGTCACAGTTGGATGATCATTTGACCAGCCACAATGTCTATGATTCCCTCCAGTCCCGGATTTAGGAAGAGACATAGTACCAAGACAGCTCCTGTCCAGGTACTAAATGACCTCCTAATAGCGAGAGATCGAAGGACTTGTTCCATCTTGGTCCTTCTTGATCTCTCTGCAGCATTTGACACCGTGGACCATGGTGTGCTACTGGAGCGCCTGCGGTTTATCTGTGGGCTGTCTGGTACAGTCATCAGTTGGTTTCGATCTTTCCTCGATGGTAGGACTCAGAGGGTGGTGTCTGGGATTTTTTCCTCAACATCATTCCCCCTATCCTGTGGGGTGCCGCAGGGCTCCATTTTGGCGCCCATGTTGTTTACGGTGTACATGCTGCCGTTGGGAGCGATTATTAGGCGGTACGGTTTGAGTTTTCACTGCTATGCAGATGATACTCAGCTGTACATGTCCTTTGTGCCTGGCCAAGATGCTGCCTTTTCAGTCCTTAACAACTGTCTGGCCGAAATCCAGGACTAGATGAATGCGAGTTGGCTGCGGCTGAATCCGGAAAAAACTGAGGTGTTGGTCGTGGACACAGGTCGCCGGAAGGCGGGTTTGTTGGCTGGATCTCCCTCGGGCTTATGGCTTGGGGGTGTTCAGCTAACTACCTCAGACCGGGCGCAGAATCTGGGCATTGTGTTTGATGACTGTTTGACACTTAAATCACAGGTGTCAGCAGTTGTCAAAGTCTCTTTTTACCACCTGAGGAACATCGCCTGAGTGAAGCACCTGGTTCCTCCTGACGATCTTCCTACTTTGGTCCACGCCTTCGTTACCTCCCGTCTTGACTACTGCAATGCCCTTTATCTTGGGCTACCGGGGGTTGATATTCACCACTTGCAGCTAGTGCAGAATGCGGCAGCCAGGCTATTGACTGGTTCCTCTAGATCCAGTCACATAACGCCTGTGCTCCGCGGACTGTACTGGCTGCCAATATGCTGGCGTATCACCTTCAAGATCGGTTTGCTGACCTATAAGGCCCTACACGATCAGGGACCTGGCTACCTGAAAGATCTCCTTCGTCCCTACTGTCCCTCCCGCTCTCTCAGATCCACTGACTAGGGATTGCTAGAGATTCCCAGGGTTCGTTGGAAGACTTCTGGGGCCAGATCTTTCAGTTTTATGGCCCCAATCCTGTGGAATTCTCTACCACGTCAGGTACGAGATTGCCCGACTGTCCAAACCTTTAAGGGGGCACTAAAAACCTATCTTTTTAAACATGCGTATAATGATTTTTATATGTTGTTAGGTCTGGATTAATTTTATTGTTTTAGTTATATTGTTTTTATTATGTTATGTACAGGCGCCTTGGTTCTGGAAAGGCACCTTTTACAAATAAAGTTTTGATTGATTGATGCACCTTTTTTCCCCCCCATACTGTCCAGCTTCCTGGAACCTTTGCCTTATTGCTGGCTGCAGCCTGAACTACCCCTTCATGGTCTGGGTGTGAGCAGAGGTACTAAGCATCATGTCTGTCTAGCTAGTTTTTCTTCTCAGTCTTTTTGTCAATGCCCAGAGTGGAAGAAGAGGTTTGCAATAACCTGCAGGTTGCTTTCTTGAGGTGTTTGGAGCAACCTCTTGGTTGGGGTTAACACCATCATATCCCAAAACTCCACCTTGTCCTCATCCTCCACAGTTTCCTCGGTGGAGCTGTCGAGGGTAGTCACCATTTGCCTGACGAAGGCATAGTGGGAAGAAAAATCCTCCTGATCCCGGGGAAGGGAACAGAACTCCTGCTCAGGGGAACCATTGGGCTCAACGGGTTCCCCTTCATCTTTCTCATTATCATAGTAAAACTCGTCTCCCTGGTCCTCAGGAACCAGGGGTGGGGCCGGAACTGCAGGAGGAACCGACATGCTAATTAATGATCCTATGCACTGGAAAGACTGGAAAAATTGCCCCTTTGTTGGAGGATTTTAAGAGAGACAGTAAGATCTATTTATTTAAAGCCTTTGGTCATACTCAGTGACCTCAGTTGTTCTGATGTCAGTTATTCATTTCTTTATTTAATTCTGTGAAATGTTGGGATTTTAACTATTTTTCGTATTCTTTGTGTAAGGTACCCTGAGCCCCTGATGAAGGGTGCTGTACAACAAACTACTATGACAACTATGTACACCAATGAGGTTAGAATGAAATCTTATCAATAGCAGCCATGATCACTACAATTGGTTCCTAAGGTTTATCATACTTCTGGTAACAGTACTGAATGCAGTTGCCTAACCATTTGGAAAGGCCCTGCTTAGAAACCGGTTTGCCCTTCGATCTAGGGGCGAAGGAGACAAACAGCTGGTCACAAGAGTGAAACTCCTTAATCCAGTGGGTACAACACCGGAGAATCTGATGTACATCCATCGTGTGAAGGAGTGCCTCACCTCTGTTAGAGGAGGATGGGTAACACACTGGTTCAGCGTGGCGCCCGACACCACCTTTGGGAGAAACCTCGGATGAGTTCTAAGGACCGCCCGGTCCCGATGGAAAATCAAGTAAGGCTCCCTACAGACTACAGCGTGAAGCTCCGAAATCCTTAGGGCTGAAGTGATGGCCACTAGAAAAAGCGCCTTCCAGGACAGGAAGCGCCAGTCACAGCTCATAGCCGGCTCGAAAGGAGGAAGGGTGAGCTTTTCCAGTACGAAGTTCAGGTCCCAAGGTGGAGTTGGGCTGCGGATGGGGGGTTTCAGATGGAGAATCCCTTTCAGAAAGGTTTTAGAGACATCCAACTGAGCCACGAAGTTTACCATCCACTAGCTCGTGGTACGCTGAGATAGCTGAAGTATGGACCTTTAAAGAAGAGTAGGACAGACCAGAGTCTGATAAGGAAAGGAGGTATTCCAAGACTTGTGGGGCTGAGCAAGAGAAGGGGTTCCAGCCCTTAGCGGTCGCTCAAATGGAAAACCGCTTCCACTTCATGGCGTAAATAGAATGGGTAGAAGGTTTTCTGGCCTCAATGATGACTTGAGCAACTTGAGAGGAAACCCCGAAATGGGATATTGTTATGTCTGCAGGAGCCATGCATGAAGATTCTGGGTCCTGAGCCCTGGATGAACTAGACAGCCTTGATCCTGAGTAAGGAGGTCGTGAGTCAGTGGAAGCAGAACTGGTGATTCCCTGGATAGCTGCGGCAGCAGTGGGAACCAGATCTGTCTTGGCCAGAGAGGGACAATGAGGATTATCTTTGCCCTCTCCGCTTGAAGCTTGAGAAGAACCCTCTGCAGAATGGGAAATGGAGGGAAAGCATACAAAAATTTCCCTGTCCGAGATAGAGACACTGCGTCGCTCCAAAAAGCACCTTGCTCTAGAGCGAGCGAGCAAAACTTGGGAAGTTTTGTGTTGGATGGGGAGGCGAAGAGATCGATTTCCGGATGCCCCCAACTTCGGAAGATGGATTCCGCCACTTCCTGATGCAGCTCCCATTCGTGAGCTAGGGTTCGAGATCTGCTGAGACTGTCCACCAGGACGCTTAAGACGCCCGGAACGTGCACAGCCACCAGGGCCAGATGGTGCTGGACTGCCCAGTTCCACACCCTGGTCGCCTCCCTGCACAGAGGAAACGATCAGGTTCCTCCTTGTTTGTTGACATACCAAACTACCGACATATTGTCCATTTGGATTAGCAGCGTTTCCTTTGGAAGGAGGGTCTGAAAGGCTGTAATGCATACAGGACCACCCTGAGCTCCAGAAAATTGATGTGGAGAGAAGTCTCCAAGCCGGACCAAAGTCCTTGGGCTTGATGTTCCCCCAGGTGAGCACCCCACCCCATATTCGAGGCATATGTGGTGAGGGTAGCTGCTGGCACAGGGTTTCGAAAAGGAAGACCCAAGGAAAGATTGCGAGAATCCATCCACCATTGCAAATCCTTCTGAGCCACTGAGGAGACCAGGACCGGATGGTCCAGGTCATCCAAAAGCTGATCCCACTGCACCCACAAGGACCACTGAGTAATTCTCATGTGGAGTCTTGCCAGGGGAACAGTCGTGATGGAGGCCACCATCAGGCCTAAAAGGCGATGGACTTCCTGGGCCAGGATGGTTCTGAAGGAGGCTACTTTGGAGGCCTGACTGATGAGGGTCTCCACCCTGTCTGGAGGGAGGAAGGCTCTGTACTAGACTGTATCCAAGACTGCCCCAATAAACTGCAGTCTCTGGGCAGGGATAAGGGATGACTTGGGAACGTTGACAGTGATCCCTAGCCTGCCAAAAAGGTCCAGGGTAAAGGACAGAGCCTCCAGCAAAGAATCCCTGGACGGGGCTGAAATCAACCAGTCGTCTAGGTAAGGGAATACCGCAATTCCCAGGCAGCGCAGAAACGCCGTGACCACTGCCAGGCACTTGGTAAAAACCTGTGGTGCCGAAGACAGGCCAAAGGGGAGCGCCCAGAACTGGAAGTGTTCCCCCTTGAAGCGGAATCGATGGAATTGGAGGTGGCTGGGGAAAATAGCAATGTGCAGGTAGGCATCCTGCATGTCCAGGGCGCAGAGCCAATGGTTCTCCATAAGGAGAGGAAGGAGGCCCATGAGCGTTAGAATTCAGAATTTCTTGCACTCGACAAACTGATTTAGCTGACTTAGGTCAAGTATGGGTCTGAAGTCCCCGGTCTTTTTCGAAACCAAGAAAAAGTGGGAGTAAAATCCCTTTCCCCTTTGCCCTGAGGGACGTGCTCGATCGCATTTTTCAGCAACAGCGAGTTTACCTCCTCGCGAACGAGAATGGCTTGGTCCCAAGAGTATGAGGACTTCTGAAGGGGCTTTCCTGGGGGGAAACTCCAGAAGCTCTATGGTGTGTCCTAAGGACACCAATTGCAGGACCCATTCGTCGGAGGTAATCGCCCTACACTCCTTCACGTGGAGGGCGAACCTCCCCCCCACCTGCTCCCCGTCGCAAGACTGAGGAGGCAGTGGAGTTGAGGAGTCCAGAAGTGGTGGGACGTTTAGGGGGAGGGCCTCCTGAACGTCTCTGGTTTTTGAAGGCAGATGGGGTGGCTGTACCCGTGGCCTTACGCTTGCCTTAGCGGCACGCCTGAGCGTTCTTCCTCTGCCTCCAGGTCCTTTTCCAAAAGGACTGCTGTTGTTGCTGAGAGCCTGAGCGGTACACAGACCTAACAGACCTAAGTGCAACTCCTTTGTCCTGTAGGTCTGTTATGATATCTTTGGTGTCCCCACCACAAAGAACTGAGCCTCTAAAAGGGGAGTCTTGAATTGTCGACTGGACCTCGTTGGCGAGGCCCGAAAGGCGAAGCCAGGAGTGCCGTCTAAGGGCAATGGCAGTTGCCGAGGCACGGGCCACAGAATCGACAGAATCGTAAGTGTCCAGCAGAGCATGCCTGCAAGAGATCTTGGAGAGGCAGAGATCCATGGCAAGTTCCTCCTTTAGAGGTGAAGGATCCATGGACTGGACCTTCGCCTTCAACCTGGCCATAGTCGCCTTTTGGCGGGACACCATATGGTCCACGTAACTGAAGGATCAAAGGGCGCACGTGGCCGAAGAGTAGACCTTTTTCCTGAACTGGACCATCTGCCTCAACTCCTTGTCCAGGGGGGTAGTACTCATGTGCTTTGGAGCAGAGGAACGATCATAAGCCGCCGAAATGAGTACACAGTCAGCCTTAGGATGAGACTTTAAGAAAGGGGCATCCTTCAGCATCCAGTAGAGTCTGTCCGACTGTTTGAGGACAGCCGGAATAGACTGAGGTATCTGCCAGATGGTCGTGGTGAGGTCTTGATGGGGGCCCATCCATGGGGGAGCTGGGATGGGAGACAGAGACTCCAAATCCAGGTGTTCCACGAGTCTCTGCCTCATCGGGTCCTGTTCCTCCAACTCCCAGTCGAAGTAGTCTCTCAAGGCCCTCAAGAGGTCCAAGAAGGAATGGTCCTCCGGAGGGGATTTCGGCGAGGCCTTACCTTTCGGTTCCTCGGGGTCCTCCAGGACCTCCTCCTCTGAAGAATCTTCTCTCCCGTCTGAGCTGTCATCATCCGCCTCCTCAACAGGACAACGTCTAAGATCCGGAAGGGAAATGTCCCGACGAGTCTTCCCCGAGATGTGGACAGTTGTAAGTGAGCTGCTCAGGGAATGGGACCTAGGAAGCTGCAGTTGTGGGAGTCTAGTTTCCAGGTCCGAAACCAGCTCCGACCTAGCCCCCTGCCACCAAGACTGTATTAGGGTCTTGAAATCCGGAACAACCGGAGGAGGGGGAGGTGGGGCCGGCTGAGGAGGAGGAGGAGTGACCGGTGGGGGATAATAACCCTGGGATCCCATGTAGTGGGAATAAGGGTTAAATCCCAGGTAGAACTGTCCCAAATGACTCCAATCGGGAGTGGAACCCCCCCCCCCGGGTAAGGATCCTCAAGATACCCATATGGGTAATGGGGGACAGTTCAGGGTCAGGTATAGAGCCCCGTCATCAGACCTGATGTCGGGGAACCCAAGTCGGACCCACCGTAGTATAAATCGGAGGAGGGTCCGACGTCTGGACTGCCCACGTCAAAGGGACCGACGTCGGCACCGGTGCTAGCCGATCCAGCACCGGAAAGGGATCCGGCATCAGAGGGGCCTGCATCGGAACCGGACGAAGGGGCTCTGACGTTGGAGCCAAAGGTATAGGCCGGACGGCCGGTCCCAGCTGAGGGACTGTCATCGGGATCGCCAGCATCGGATGAGGGGCTGGCAGCCCGCCGGCAGGCAGAGGAGGGGCCTCCACAGAAAGGCCAGCTGGCTGAGGAGGAGCCTCCTGCACCTGGACCCCAGCAGGGGAACGCGGAGAGGAGCCCACCATGTTGACAGAGTCGGTGGGGTCTCCGCTGCCCTCGACGGACGTGTCCGCTGGGGAATGCGAGGACACGGGCGAGGAAGGAGGAAGAGGGTCTTTCTCTATCTGGTCCCACCAGACGTCAGGTGAGGCGTCGTTAGGCCCAGACAGGGGAACCGAGCCTGTGCAGTCGTCGGAGACGGACGACTTAGCGGGTGGGGTCAGGCGGTCAGGGGTGGAAGCCCCGGCCGTCTAATCGGCCACCCCCAGCTGGGGGAGACGACTTACCGGCGCGGTCTCTGGAGGGGCTGACTTATCCGCCAAAGTTTTGTCCGACTAACCGTCTGGTTTCCTGGGCAGCAGCTGGGCCTTGCTCGTCGAGGGCCTGACATCGTCCCTGGAGTGAGCCCGTTCCCTAGACCTCCCCTTGTGTTTTTTAGAAGGAGAAGCTTTTTCAGACGAGTCCCTTAGCCAATCCATCTTTTTCTCTAGCGAAGCTAGGCGGGCTTTGAGCAGGTGGGCCTCCAAAGCCTGCTGTCTCCTCTTTTTCGTGGCCTGGTTGAAGGACTGGCACTCAGGGCAAGAGGAGACTGGATGGTCTGGGCCTAAGCAAATGACGCACTTCGGATGACCATCTGTGTGTGGGATCCATGTGCCACAAGATGAGCACTTCTTCTTAGGAGAAGACATCAATGAAGAACAGAATTCTGAGAAACAGAGCAGCGAGGGATAACCGACGCGATGAACTTTCATGACGATCGCAAATGGAAGTCTGCAGAGTGACTGACATGAGGCAACGGCAGGAAAGAACTGGAGGGCGGGCATGGGGACCGCCCACTATATACAGTCACGCTGACGGTCATGTGATGTCGGCTGGGCGGTCCCCCCTCAGGGATTGCTAGAAAAGTCAGCCGTGAGGCCCGACGCCAGGTGGCGCCAGTCCTATATGTGATGACCTACTGAAGGAACCCTCTCAAAGTAAGATCTCTTGATTTTTTGCAGGATGTACATTCCATGATCCCTTAAAAAGTTGTAGAGTTTGGGTTGCCTGAAAAATCCAATTACTGAAGTCAAGAATTAATAGTCTGATAGTTGCAAAGTCCAGAGCACACTGTGACAGGGTTGAATAGGGCCCTGTCCCAGTTGTTATGGAGAGTTTGAATGCAGGGATCTGTTCTGTTCTTTCCGATCTCTTGTATGTCTGGTTGCGCAACCAAATTTCCCTGTGGGACCTAGGATTTGATCACCCCAACAGTCTCGCAATTCTTTGCCCCTCGCTATCTCTCAGTCTTCCCTTGCGGTTTATCTTTTCCTCCCTTGCATATCTGCTGGTATAAAAATATATGCAAATCATTACGTGGAAATATAACTGATATTGGGATCCCTTCGTTTAAACATTATATAGTGTTAATTTTTGAAATGTGTATGATTATAGTTTAAGATGATTGCAAAATACTATTGGAAACTCAAGAGGGTACCAGAGTGCAATTTTTAAGCCTTTTGCAGAAGCTGTGGAAAAGGGCCTCAGTTCTGGGACAATGTGTTCCTACCAGCACTCGCCCAATACTTACAAGAACATTTTAGAAAAAAACAGGATGCTTGTTAAATAAGACAGAGCTGCAACTGCTTGAAAAAAGAAAGGACACAGAGATTGAAGAAAAACTCAGATGCATCTTCTGTTTATTCTGCCTTTGTAAATAGTTATACTGAACAAATTTATTTTTATGTTACTGCTAGTACAAATATACTTTTTTGTGAATTCAACAACTGTTCCTGGTTTTTTCCTATGCTTCCTGACCTGTGCCTCAACGACACACACCTGGGGCCCGGTAATATTTGCTGTCTACATGAATGCTTCTCCTCCCCACAAATTAGCAGCTTCCACTGTGACAGGTTTGAAGGCAAATTCATTCTTGTTAGGCTCTCTCATTTCGTCTTAGGCCAAGGATATACAGAGAATACACAATGTCCTGACTTAAAGGTCCCATGACAGCTTCAAAAGGGAGCTGTGCCTTCACCTATCTCTTGCTGAGCCCTGTACATGCTTTAATTCTCCTTGTAACATGGCAGTAATGGCAACACTGAAATCGAGGAATCTGGTTGATCAAAACACATCAGCTGACACACATCCAACCATGCATTAATTCCCTAGATATGCCCGGCTATCTTTCAAAGCAAGAAAATCAGGATCGCACCTCAGTGAAAGTCGCAATCCAACCTATAGGTGGCACTGTGTTAAGAATACTGTGCAAGAACATGCTGTGTTGTCCGGTGCTGCAATTGTGAAGCAGTGTAGCAACTCACTGAAGAGAGAGACACAGTAAGCATTATAGTAACAAATAAAGGTTGCATGTCAACGCCAAGCGCTTCTCATTTCTGGCTGATAGCGAATTATGCACGTTAGAAATTTTTTCCAGAATGCATTGCCGACATAAATGAATGTGAGGTAGGAACAGAACTGAAAAGAATGAAAGTGATCAGTACAAGTAGAAATTGTTCAAGTTGAATCATTATTTTATATGCGTTTTCCTACATAATCCAAACTTAGTAGTTGTAATAAATTGGTAGACACTACATTAATGCATGTGGCCTGTGCAATGTGCACGTTGGGAGTTATGAAAGGCACAGAAGTGAAGCATTTCTTCTAAGACATGAAGTTCTTTACTATACATGATTGTTGCGATTTCACTATTTTTCCATGAGAAACACCAGTATACAACAGTAATCCCATTGTATAATTCCATGTTACAAGTGCATTAATGACCTCGACAGGAGGTCTTTTCCCAGGAATTGATGCATGGTTGGGTGGTGGGAAGCCCGAGGCCAACCATGCATTAATTCGGGAAATAAACCTCCTGTCTCAGTCATTAATGCTTACCTAATTCCCTCTATCCTCCAGCTGCTCACTGTTCACCTCCCACCCCCAAGCTACTCACCCCTTGCCTTTACCTTGCTTAACTGCCTTATGAATTTTCAGTGTTGTTGACCAATTTCACCAATATTTTCTTAGCTGCTATATTAAATTATCTTATACTTTTTTTTATTTTCTCCTGAACTGTGCAGGTGATTCTACCCTGATCCTATATGCATATTGTTGGAGTATTATGTTTCTTGGCTTTATGTATTTCTAGTACTGACTGCTGTGACTGTACTGACCAACACTATATGTAATCCTCCTGTACCAATGTTATTGTACTTGTCTTTGATTGTTGTACTCTCCTGGGTCATGCCTGAAAATAGTCATTTCATGGCTAGTGAACCTACCTGGTTAACAAAAAATTAATAAATAAAATAGGCCATTTATCTTCATGACTGAGGTGGCAAGAATATAATTTACGAGTGGCAAGGCTACGACTGAGTTACAAAAGACCTGCTCCATCACAAGTGAAGATAAATTCTGTATTTTGGGCAAATTTGATTTACACAATTTCAGTTTACTAGTTATAGTTTTTAAATCAGCGTTTAGAAAGTTTAATTTTTTCAATTTCAACTGCTGGCATCAGTGCCGTACAGTGCTACTATGATATCATCACAGCTGTGAAAGCTGCCTTCTTATTAGTTTATTATTCTAATGTAATGTACCTAACCTTCAAGGTATTCATTTTAACATTAACAGATGTCTTGAGGTTACATACAAAGCTGTTACAGGTTATCTTCTCATTTTTTATCTCTCCAAATGTTGAACAAATGTATCTATTTTTATTATTTTATTTATTCTTTGTTAACCGGATATGGTCTAATATGCCCAAGTGCCTGTTTTCAGGGGCCACCCGGGAGGTTAAGTGACTTGCTCAGAGTCGCACAGTATGCAAGTGCAGGTTGGGGGAATTAAACCCAGGTCTGCTGGATGTACCAAGCTGATTCATAGCTCATTACTCTAACCTGTAGGCTATACTGCCCTTTTGCCATCAGGGCAAATTTATCAACACTGGTGTTGTATACATAAATAAGTAAACCTGAGCAAGAAGATATAAAACTAAAAAATGTCCCCATATAAGGATTTTTAGTCCTTACTACCCCCAAAAAAGATATGCACTGCATTCATTACGCATCAAGGATTTAAACATGCCTGACTTCGTTTTTCACAAAATACAAGGAAAAACATTAAATGGCCAACTGAGAAACATACTATATTGTCCATATTAACACACAAAAGCCTAGTAACCAAAGAGCAGATCAGCAGATAAATGTTCCGTACTTACATCAAAATCTGGCACACTGGGCTCTGTGAAGTCGCTCCAAAGTTTCCTGGGAATGACACCCACAGGAATGTCATGAGTGACAATGCGACTATTGCTGGACAAGGATGGCTTGAAAGAAAAGAAACACATGCTTAAATATTTTAAAGTATGATCTGACAATTAGAAGAACTCGAATCTCAAGTGCTATGGATCAATACACACAGTAACCTTTAGGTTGGCAGCATCTAGGATGCACTCATATTTTAGCAGTAAGACCTGTGTGTGTGTGCGTGTGGTAATATATCATCACACCTAGAGGTGCAGACATAAGGCAAACATGACAACACTACATCTGTAGCATCTCACTGAGATTATTAAAACAAGCATTTGTCAATGCCTAATGTTTGCTTGCTGGTATTAGCATTGGAAATGCAGGAGTTAGACAGATGCAGAATAGGAATGGCAGTGAAGTACTGAACTTCACGCCAACCCCACCCTGCAGAGAGGGACAGGCACCGGGATATGCGTTTGGGTCATTGCCCATAACATTCAAGCCATTTCACCTCACCCAATCCTGCAGACACTGACAAGTGTTGAGGTGTCTTGACTTTACAGTCACCCCATTCCATAAGGACATACGCTGAAATGGGTGCAGTATAGGAGAATGGGGTGAACTCTGGGGCGGAAGAGTCCAAGGCACACCTCAATGCCTGTCACTGGCTTCAGGGTGGGGGTGGGGTGGAATGGCGTGAACATTACAGCTGGCAATCCAAAGGCACACCCCTGATGCCTGTCAGTCTGTACAGGGTGGGACGTTATGGTTAGAAACCCTAATGCCCCAGGCGTTTGTTGGTATTTGCACTTCAAATTGTCAATATGGCCTTTTTGTGACCCCCCGCCTCATAAACATTGGCACTGTGATTTTGTTAATGTATCCTGAACTCTGAGTTCTCATAGCGACCGTGCCATTGTGCGCCAGATGTACGAACACACAGATCAGGCAGAATGTGAAGAATGACAGTTGTACCATTCATAGGGAGGTGTGAAGAGATGGCAATGTTGAAAATCTGTAGTGAAAATATTAAAAATGCTCGAACTTCCGAGCGTACGTGGAAACCGCGCAACACATGCAACGTAACACAGTCATTCAGTGGAATTATTTCACCAAATTTTCAACATAGGCATTTTAGCACCTCTGCTCATGAACAGTGTCACTGCGATTTTCTTAATCTGTCCCAAACACTGATTTCTCACAGCGACCGTGTTATTCTGCACCGTAAGTGCGAAAATACAGGTTACTCACCTGTAACAGGAGTTCTAGGAATGGTATATGTTGTTCAACCACACCGTCTGGCAGGTTCCTTGCCGCTTTAAATCTTGCTGGAAGGTCTTCAAGCTGGCTCCTCCCACCCACCCGGGTGGTAAAACTCTCGGCTCCGCCCCATGGCGCCAGATCTAGCCGCTGGAAGCCAGGTTGTGTGTCAAAGCCGGGAGGTCGAGTGGTCATGTGGATGAACAACTTATACCATTCCTAGAACTCCCAGTTACAGGTGAGTAACCTGTATTTCTAGGGACATGGATATGTTGTTCATCCACACTGTTTGGCAGACTCCTAGCAGTTCTCCGGGAGGAGGGAGGCAAGGCGCACATCCTCTACTTAGGGAATAAAGACTGGAGAACCGAGGCCCCAAAACCAGCATCCCGGCATGACTCAAGGTCGATGTGGTAGTGGGTGATGAAGGTGTGTGCTGACTTCCAGGTAGCAGCCCTGCAGATTTCCTGGATAGGGACATCCTGGAAGCAGCCACCGATGTGATATGGCGGGTGGGGCAAATGGCTCTATCCTCTGGGAGCTCCATGCCTACTAACCTATAGCAGAGATCTATGCAGGAGGTGACCCACCTGCCTATCGTCCGCTTGGCTGCAGGTCTGCCAGGTGAGGCTTCAGCATAGGTGACAAACAGCTTGCGAACCTCTCCCCGAACTTCAGCCATCCGCTCCTTGTAATAAGCGAGCACTCTTCTAGGGTCCAAAGTATGGAGCCCATATTCGGCCTCCGAGGTGTGATTGGGGTAGAACACCGGCAGAGTCAACACCTGGTTAAGGTGAAACTCCGACACCACCTTCGGAAGGAATTTCAGGTGGGGGCGCAGGACAACCTTGTCCCTGTGGAAGACCAGATAAGGAGACTCGATGGAAAGCGCCTGGAGCTCTCCCATCCTTCTGGCTGATGTGATAGCCACCAAGAAGGCGGTCTTCCACGACACGTGAGAGATGTCACACCTGTGCATCGGTTCGAATGGCTTGCCCATGAGCTTAGCCAATACCAGCAGTAGATCCCACGGAGGTGGAGGTTCTCGCACCGGAGGGGATATGTGATCAAGGCCTTTGAAAAAGCGCCCGACCACCTTCTCCTGCACCACCAACTGCTTCCCGGCCCACGCCCGGTAAGCAGAGATGGCTGCCAGGTGCACCTTAAGGGTCGTTGACCGAAGCCCTTGCTGAGAAAGGGACCACAGGTAGTCCAGAATGCTTGCCAAGGAACAGGAGGAAGGGTCCAGGCCCTTGCCCTGACACCAAATGGAGAATCTCTTCCATTTGAAGGCATAGCATTTTCTACTCGACTCCTTACAGGACGCCTCAATGACGCTGAGGACCTCGTCGGAAAGACCAAAGGCCTGGAACTCTAGCCGCTCAGGAACCAGGCCGTCAGATGCAGGGATTGAAGGTCCAGATGGAATACCTTCCCCTGATTGACTGAGATCAGGTCCGGGCGGGCTGGAAGCCGCCTCAGGAGCCTGGAGCTGAGACTGAGGAGATATGGATACCAGAACTGGCCAGGCCAGTCTGGGGCTACCAGAATCACCTGCGCCTTGTCCCTCCTCGCCTTGAGAAGCACCTAGTGGATCAAGGGAAATGGGGGAAAGGCGTAGAAGAGGCCCGGGGTCCACGGCCTCAGGAAGGCATCCCCTGCAGCGATCCCTGCTGGGGCGGGCATGAAACAGTCTCAGCACGCATTCTCCCTGGAGGCAAACAGATCCGCCTGAAGCGTGCCCCAGAGGCAGAAGAGATCTTGTACTACCTCCGGCAGGAGAGACCACTCGTGAGACGCAGCCCCTATCCGGCTTAGGGCATCAGCCAGCGTGTTGGAGGCTCCTGCCACGTGAATGGCGAGGAGATCCGCCTCCAGGCTGCGCACGAGAGACCAAATTCAGAGAGCTTCCCTGCACAGAGACATGGAGCGCGTCCCGCCCTGGCGGTTTAGGTAGTACATGGTAGTGGTATTGTCCGTCTGGACCTGAACCACTTGACCCCGTAGAAACAGAGCGAAGGCAGTGAGGGCTAGATGAACTGCTCGAAGCTCCAGCAGGTTGATATGGCATCGGGACTCCCGAGGGGACCAGAGGCTGTGTGCTCTGTGCTCCCCCAGATGGGCACCCCAACCCATCAGAGAGGCATCGGTTGATAGAGAGACCGTCGGCTCAGGGCGGACAAACGGGATGCCCTCCTGCAGATGTGCTGGAACGGTCCACCACTGGAGAGCGTTCCACATCCCCTGGGTCACTGTCACTAGCTGATCCAGCGGATCGAAGTGCTGTGACCATTGGCTGGCCAGTCCCCACTGAAGGGGATGCATGTACCAGCGGGCCCAATGGACCACGCTGGTGCAGGCTGCCATGAGGCCCAGGAGGTGCAGGAAGTCCCGGGCAGGGTGCGATTGCCCAACCTGAAATGACTGGGCAAAGGAGGAAAGAACCTCGGTCCTGTCCGCCGGGAGCCGTGCTCTGGCTCGTAGAAAGTCGAGCTCTGCCCTGATGAATTGTATCACCTACTTTGGCACGAGTTCCGACTTGGCCTCGTTGATGAGGAGGTCAACCTGAGAGCAAACCTGGAGGGCCAGATCTCTGGACCGCTCCACCTCTGCTCTGGAGGGGGCAGCAATCAGTCAGTCATCCAGGTAGGGGTAAACCCGGACCCTTCGGCGCCGCAGGAATGCTGTCACCGCTGCCATGCATTTGGTGAAGACCCTGGGAGCTATGGAAAGACCGAAGGGCATGGCCCGGAACTAGTAAAGGGATCCCTCCGCTCTGAAGCAAAGGAATCTCTGGTGGGACGGACAGATTGGGACGTGAAAGAACGCGTCCTGAAGGTCCAGAGAACAGAACCACATGCCTCGTTCCAAGGATGGGATTATCTGAGCCAGAGTGACCATCCTGAAGGTCTGAGACCTTAGGAACTTGTTCAGGTTGTGCAGGTCAAGAATGGGTCACCAGCCCCCCCCCCCCGTCTGTTTTGGGACCAGGAAGTACCTGGACACAAACCCCGGGTCTGGAGGAGGATCTGCCACCTTCCTGATCACTTCTTTTTCGAGGAGCAGGGCAATATCGGCTCAGCGGGCCGACAGAGGCTGCGGACCCCGTGGCCCCGACGGCTCGAAGGGTGGGGCCTGCTCGAACTCCAGAGGCAGGCCCCTTTCCACTCTCCAACACCCACCAGTCCGTGGTGATAGCGGACCAGGCGGAAAGGAAGAGGCGGAGCTGCCCCCCATGGGGGAGCCAGGGGAGTGACGAGGCTGGGCGACACCCCTCAACCCGTCACTGGGCAGGCTTGGAGGAGGGAATGGCTGAGGGACATCCTGGGCCTTTATCTCCCTGCTTCCTATTGGAGGAAGTAGCGGGCTTGGGTTTGGGATGCCAAGCGTGAGCCTGCTGGCCCTGGTGCTGTTGCGCCAGACGTGCCGCAGGCGCAGAAGTGCGAAAGGGCTTGTGCTGCTGCTGTCGGCTGCCTTTGTCCTTCTGGGCGGAGGTGACAGAGTCCAGAGTGGCACTAGACTTTTCGATCCGCTGGAGGTGACCTTCCACTCCAGGGCCCAAGAGGTCGGTCCCCAGGAAGGGGGCATCCATCAATTTGTGCTGGGTATCTGCCGTGAAGGTGGATATCCTCAGCCATGCTCTCTGTGCCACGGCCACTCTTGGCCATAACCCGATCTGGCACAGGAGTCTCCCATGTCCAGAGCCGTTTGGAGCTGCTTAGCCACTGCCCTACCCTGGTCCCGACTGCCGGACCGTGGTCTGCAGGGACGGCCGGAGATGAGGTCATCACCTCATCCAGGAGTCCATGGAGGCGTGGGAGAAGTGTGCCATCAACACGGCCGAGCTGGCCAGGCGGAGGCCAAGGAGGACGAGTGTACACCTTGCACCCGCGTAGTCCAGCTTTTGGACTCCTTGTCGGGGCTTGTCCACGCCCCTAGCATTCCCGGAATGCCGGAAAACGCCATTGGTGACCAACCCTCGCAGAGGAGTGTTCCAAACCCGGCAAAGAGCCGTGGGGACCGATACTTCCTGGCCAAGGCGCAGGGCAGGAAGCAGGCCGCTGCCAAAGCTCCAAGGCTGGGCCAACAATGGCTTCAGCCACTGGAAAGGCCTCCATGGGGGAATTCCCTTGGTCCAGTATCTCCGTCAGGGGATACTTGGCCCGTTTGGATACGGGCTCGAGCTGCATCCCGGTGGACTCCGAGATGAGCCAAAGCAAACCCATGAAGGACGATGGGCTTTCGTCCAACGACTGGCCCCCGGAGGACTCCAGGTTAACAGGCCTGGAGAACAGGGAGGAGGAGTCCGCGAAGAGCTGTCTGGGGCCTGAGCCACCCTCCACCTTCTGAGGACGGTCGGGAGTGAGGGTGGCCGACAACCTGTGGGGCAGGCCTTGACCCGACTGAGAGTCCTTGGTCGGCGTCCTCGATTTCGGTTGTGGAGGTGGAGGTTCCATCAGAATCGGTGGGGCAGCTGGTTTCAGCCAAACAACTGGACCAGGCTTGGGCACCTCGACTACAGCGAGAGGTTGTTTCGGCCGCTCGGGTGACAGCCACTTGATGGCTAGGGAAGTCGACGGCGTCGACATGTTCACGGACAGAAGTAACTGCTGCCACATCAGGTCCTCGTAGCGTCGACGCAATTTGCACTGAAGCCTCTCCTCTTCCGAGGAGGAAGACGAGGATGAGCGGTGGCGCCGCTTACCTCGGTGCCGAGACCGCCGATGTCGGCGGGATCGGCTGGACCGAGACGAAGTCCGAGACCGAGATCCTCAATGTTTCCGAGGACGGGTCTGGGAAGGAGCGGGGGACACCCGCTCTTCCATCGGCTCGGAAGCCTTAATCGGGGACTGCTGCACCGGGAGCGCAGGCAGATCCTTGGTCTCCACCGGGGGAACCGGTGAAGAAGGGTTGTCGGCCTCATCAGTCGACAGCCGGTCCGACGGGTCAAGAAAAATCTCGACTGTGTCGATGGGTGTCTCGGCTGGCTGGCCTAATGGGGATGCCGTGAAGCCAGCGGCCTTAGCCGCAACCTCGACTGAAGTAGACAGTCGGCTGTATGGGGAAGGAGACCTCTCCCGCTCCCACGAACACCGACGATGGGACTTACCCTTTGAGTCCTTCCTTTTGGACCAAGAGGAATGTCCCGATGGCCTCTCTCCCTTTGTGGAAAGGGATTGGCAAAGCTCCTTGAACGAAGCTGAATACGAGGTACCCAGAGAGAGCAGGATAAATGCCACAACCAAGGAAGAGGATGATGCTCCTCCTCGAGGGTGATCAGATGCTCGAGTTGCTCAGCCGAGCCAGCTGCCGCAGTAACCGCCCAACGGGCCTCCTTCGACTTAACCGGCAGGTGGCGCTTCTCGGGGCGCCCAAGCTGTAACCGGGCAGCGCGGTCCTCCAGGACGTTGGCCGAAAACGAACGGCATGACTCTCAGGCCTGCGGGTCGTGTTCTAGGCCGAGGCAGTAGACGCACGTGGCGTGCAGGTCCGTCCTGGACATCTTCTGCCCACAAGGGCACCGCCGAAATCCGGGAGTCGATTTGTCCATCGCAGCCATGAGGGAGAAAGATGACCGAAGCCTTGAAAATTTTAAAATGAGTTTCAGGCGAACCGAAGAATTAGGATCCACTCTATCACACAGAGCGTTAAGGAGGGAACCTGAGCTTCCAAGCGGTAAGGAAGATCTGGTGTCATGGGGCGGAGCCGAGAGTTTTACCACCCAGGTGGGTGGGAGGAGCCCGCTTGAAGACCTTCCGGCAAGATTTAAAGCGGCAAAGAACCTGCCAGACAATGTGGATGAACAACATATCCATGCCCCTAGAAACACATTTTGGCCAGGACGTGAAAAATGACACCTGTACTGTTCATAAGGAGGTCTTAAAAAAATGCTAATGTTGAAAATCTGGAGTGAAAATACTATAAATTTGCAAAGTTGTGAGGATGCATGGAAACTGCGCAATGCACGCACGTAACACAATCATTTTACGGACTTTCGTCACCAAATTTTTAACATACACATTTTAGGACCTCTGCTCATGAACAGTGTCACTGTGATTTTCTTAATCTGTCCAGAACACTGATTTCCCACAGCCACCGCGCTATTCTGTGCCGGAAGTGCGAAAACGCATTTTGGACAGGATGTGAAAAATGACAGCTGTACTGTTTATAGGAGGTGTGGAAAAATGCCAGTGTTGAAAATCTGGACTGAAAATATTACAAATTAAAAGTGACGAGTGTGCGTGAAAACTGAACATGACACGCTCATCAAAACAAGTCATTTTGGGATTTTTTCACCAAAATTTGCAACATAGGCTTTTTCAGAGCCCACCTCATGAACAGTGGCACTGTCATTTCGTTAATCTGTCCCGAAAGGTGATTCCGCGCAGTGACCGCGAAATCACCTTTCTGGACAGAATAACGCCATGACAGTGACTAAATTCATGAAGAGGGGTCCCAATAACCCTATGTTGAAAATTTGGTACCAAAAATCAAAAAAAGGCCGAGATATCCACATGAGTTGAAAAAACCCTATTTATGCCATTATACAGCTTATCGGCATTTCTTCAGTTTACGGTTGGCTTTGAAGAGTGCAGACATGTTCCCGGTCCATCAAAGATCGTTGTGCTGGGCTCTGGAGGTAAGTATGAGGTGGGGGTGTGTGCAGAGGGTGGGTGCGGGTTGGGGGCATGAGACACCGCGAGGGACCGTTTTCTTGGTTTCAAGGAGAACAAAAAAAAAAAAAACGTCAAGTGAAGGTTTTTGTTTTTCAGGCTTGCTTTGGTCACACTGAGGTGGGCTCCCAGTGTGTCACCTGCATTTTGGGGGAAGGGAGACTGGAGCAGATGAGGATTGGGTCCCCCGTTGGCAAAGAAAGACTGTTTTTTGGGGGAGGCATGATGCAGAGGGGGATTGGGCACCCCCTCAGCACACAACAAATGGGGGGAGAAATTATGCCGACGGGGAGTGGACTCCCCTGTCGGCAAATTAACTGGGTTGGGGGCATGCTGACAGGGGAATTGGCCACCCCCGTTGGCTTTCATGGGGCTCTGAGGTGGACGGCGATAGCCGGCGCCATGTTCATGAAACTGTTACACCAGGCAAGGTACCACCCTGCAATGATGGGTCGCTCACTCACTGCAGCGGAATCACTGACGCTGCAATGATAAGGTGGCCCCTGATTGTGGGCATCCAAATCGTTTCAAGTTGATGGCACTTCTGCAAAACCAGTGTCATCAGAACAGTGGGCCTACACTGGTTGAACACTGCTAGCCCACAAATACAGTGCCCCTGTTGACTGCCACAGTGCCACGCCTCCACAACCCGCTTCTCTCCTACGCTGCCACATAATGTTTCTTGCGCATGAGAGCAAGCAAACATAAAGAGTGTTGTTAAACTTTTTAATTTAACCTCGTGTAACACCACATGTGTGAGATGAAGTCACAGTTAAGTTTGCCTTTTGAACAATTCAACAGTGGTATACACATATGCCATTTTATAACTGTAAACAGGTCACCAAATTTTCATTTGGGTACTCTGATTAGAAGAGGAAATGTAAACTGTGGATCACTCTCTCATCAATCAAAGTGTAGTATCAACAGTACACGCAGTGTACAAATTACAAATCATTACATTATTTCTAGCCAATTAGAATAGTTTATTTTTAAACATTCCAGGTACTCGTACATTTATGAGTCTTCTCATGTCTTCGGTATGCAAAAGCTGCTAAGTTGTGCTTCAGGGCTCTCCCAAAGAACTCAAGAAGATGCTGTTAGAAGTTTAGAAAACACAGGAACTCTACATATGAACATATAATAAGGCTAGCTGAATGTCTGTACTCATCCATCTGTAGTGTTGTTTACTAGGACTTCCTTTACGTTTACTTTTTTGGTTTCCTTTTCCATGTCAGGGTATGGCTGGTTTATAAAAGCAATGACTTACTGGTGGATCTTGTGGTCAGTGAATGCACCTGTTAAGTTAAATGAGCAATCCATGACATAAAGAAAATTTAATAAAATATATTACTAAGTTGGGGGAGGGTGACTGATCATTAAGGCTTAGACTGTAAGCAGATTCCATGCTGATGTATTACGTAGTATATGGACTGTCACTTTTTCCAAAGCCCATAATACCATCAATAGGATGCCATGATCTGATAATACCATCGATTGGACGTCACCTCAACAGTATTACAACATTGAACATTCATGAACTTCCTGGTGCACAGCAAAAGTCCGCTTTTACAGTTAAAGCTCATATGTATTCAACACGCTGGAAACAACAGGTACTGTGCACATATTTTTGGGGTCATTCAGGAGGCTTTTACTTCACAAAGTCAGAATGAACAGGATGGTTAAACTCAGGTGTATGCCAAGCATCTTCTATAGCTGGACATGGGTTTAAAATGAATCCAGTGATTATGCTCAGCACCCTCAAACCACAGAGCTGAGACCAAGTTTTCCCTATCTAACAAAAAAACCTGCTGTTCAAATTAAATTGTTTCAAAAAACGAAAACCTCAGGTCTATTGGCAGTCTGAATATGGCTACAACTGTTGTCCTAGGCTCTTCCTAGCAGTTCAAAATACCATGTAGTATGATTCTTTTTTTGACACATTCAGATCCACGTATTAAACAAAAAAAACAAGAAGAAACCCCGTTTTCTCAGCTATAATTCCACTGAGAGGTTCTAGTGACATAAAAGAATCCCTTAAGCTTTATTCTTGTAGTTACGTGACCAGAACCTTTCTGGTTTTTTTTTTTTGTACCTTTCCCCTGCTCCTGGTCAGCCACTCCTTCAGGCCGCCTAGGTCTCTCGATGGCACCCCTGCCCTAATGCCAGCCACCTCCAACCCATACTGCAGCCCCCTGGGGTACTCCGGTGTGTCCCTTCACCGGAAGGATCCCCTCCTCCAAGGGAGACAGGCACCAGTGGAGATTGGCCAGCACACACTATATTTCGCCCCGGGTGCTGCTGAGGTGGTTCTTGGGCCGCATCGGGTGCTTGGCGGCAGTGGAGGCCAGTGATCGTCATCTGGCCGACCATGGAGCACTTTTTCCCGTTTGCTCCCCGGGGGCATGGTGTGCCACTAACGTCAAGGCATACGCTGACATTCACCACACCCTTCTTAGTCTTGGGATCCACTGTGTTGCCGTACTCCCAGCCTCTGCCAGAAGTCAGCAAGCGACAGGTCTGCAGTCCCCCACCCCGAGAGAAGGCAAGCAGTCTACAGGCACTCAAACCTTTACTCTTAGGCTGGCCCTCCAGCTCCCCGAGTCCGTTCTCGAACCTGGGTCGCTGGTGCCGCAAGCGGAAATCCAACCGCTGTGCCTACGGGCCGGCTCGACCAGAACCTTTCAATGGAATTATAGCCTTGTAATGCATGGTTTCTATCTATTATCCTATTTATGTCGAATACTTATGCAACTGTGAAGTACAGTGGTTATTAGAACACAGAGGGAGTCTGGTGAGGTCACAGAACAACAAGATTGAAGCTGGAGTGGTTTTTTTTTCTTCTTTTTTTATGTCATCAGAACCTGGTGGCATCCTAGCAATCTTGTATTTCAGTTACATAGGTTACTATTCTATATATAACCTGGGAAGCGTTTTCCCCCAAAAGGAAGCCCAGTTGCATTTTCCTCGCTCCACTCCATGTATGCCTACACTTCCTTCCGCACCCACACACTATACTTCAGCCTGACCGCGTTACTTGAACTAGTGCTACCTGCCATACTGTTTCCTATAGTTGCT
Source organism: Neoceratodus forsteri (assembly GCA_016271365.2). NCBI lineage: Eukaryota > Metazoa > Chordata > Ceratodontiformes > Ceratodontidae > Neoceratodus > Neoceratodus forsteri. The sequence continues at coordinate 659,420,103 of CM057456.1, read as the reverse complement.
GGGTAGTGTTTTAATGTGAGAAAACACTACCCAGAAAACACAGGTTACTCACCTGTAACAGTAGGTCTAGGAGTGGTATAGGTTATTCATCCACACTATTTCGCATGTCCTTTCCCTTTAAGGTTGCTGCTGGAAGGTCTAAAAGCTGGCTCCTCCCACCCACCCAGGTGGTATATCCCTCAGCTCCACCCCTTGACAACAGATCTTGTCCGCTGGAAGCAGTGGTTGTGCGTCGAAGCTGGGGATGCCGGGTGGGTCAGTGTGGACGAACATATACCACTCCTAAAAAGTACAGTTACATAAGATCTTACCGTAACAGTAGCTCTTGAAGGAATGTCTCTTGCAGTAAGTCATTACTTCTGGGAGTATCCAGCAGAGGTCGCTGTCACACGGCAGCTTCTTCTAGCAGTTTTCAGCACGGACCACCCACATGATATCACATCCTGCTTCCTATACAAGTGTGGGTGGTCCCTGGTATCCTTTGTTCAACCGCCAGATTCAGCTCGCAAAAAAGAGTGATCAGAGGTGAAACCGAGGATCCATGGAGCCCAGTCCTACTTCTATGGAGCATACAGAATTTGTCTCAGTCAGAGAAGGAGGGGGTAGGAAGGAGGGATTATACTTACTGTAAGAGACATTCCTTCAAAATCTACTGTTACGGTAAGATCTTGCGTAACTGTACTATCTTCTACGGAATGGTCTCTTGCAGTAAGTCATTACTTCAGGGAGATTTCCCCCAGCAGTTTGTCCAGAAGGGTGGACGATTATGATTACAGACCTTGTAGGACTGCATGGCCAAAGGCTGTACTATGTCTCGATGCCACATCCAGATTGTAGTGGCGAGTGAAAGTGTGGATCGTGGACCACGCGGCCGCATTACAGATTTCTGAAATGCAGGTACCCTTGAAACAGGTCGCAGTAGTGGTCATGGCTCTTGTAGAATGGGCTTGGATTGAACCGGAAAGAGCCTTATTGTACTTTTTGTAGCAAAATGAATTGCAGTTTGCTAGCATGAGGACAGAGTCCTTTTAGCAACAGGAAGTCCCTCTCTGCCAGAGGCGAAGGTGACAGACAACTGAGACGTCTTTCTGATGTCTTTAGTACGACTAGTGTAGCATCTTAAGATACAGTGAACATCCATTAGATGTAACAGATGCTCACCCTGATAGGAATGTTCTGGAAAAAATACCAGAAGTTCCATAAATTGATTTACGGTCTTTTCAGACACTACTTTCGGTAGAAAGAAAGGGTTAGTACGCAGTACAACCCAGTCTTTATGAAAAATCAAATAGGGTTCCCTACACATAAGGGCATGGCACTCGGAGATACACCGAGTGGAAATAGCAGCTACGAGGAATAATGTTTTCCAAGAAAGAAAACGAAGTTCACAAGTGGTTGCAGGCTCGAATGGTTCGAGAGTGAGCTTTTCTATAATGAAACTGAGATCACACGGAGGTGTGGGTCTTCGGATAGGAGACTTCAGATGAAGCATTCCTTTTAAAACCATTTTGGATAAGTGATGCTGATAGAGCAATCTACCATCCAGAGGTACATGACAAGCCTAAATGGCTGCTAAATGAACTTTGACGGAAGAATAGCCGAGTCCAGACTCAGATAAGGAAGCAAGGTAATTCAATACGGTCGTGAGTGGACACGAGTAAGGGTCTACGTTATTAGAGGCCGACCATATGGAAAACCTTTTCCATTTGGAGTTATTGGTTGCTGGTTTTCTAGAAGCCAACAGAATATTGGCAAGAGAAGAGGACACTTGTAATTTGTTTAGGAATGTGTCCTCAGGAGCCACGCATGAAGAAGATGTAGCATCTTGAGACTGGGATGTAGGAGGGACCCCTGATTTTGGGTCAGGAGGTCCGGCCTGGAAGGCAACAGCATGGGATCCTGCACTGATAATTGGTGGAGGAGAGGAAACCACTGTTGTCAAGGCAACAGAGGCGCTATTAGTATCATGGTGGCCAGCTTCAGTTGAAGTTTCAATCATGGATAATGGAGAAGTAACTGGGGAGGCTGTGATTGACTGGGGAGGCGAACAGGTCCAGCTGTGGTGTCCCCCAGAGCGAGAAGATGTCACGTAGGATATCCTCGTGAAATGTCCGTTCATGAACAGATGACTGACGACTCAGTTTGACCGCTGATTGAGCCGTTCTGGAAGATGGATGGCTGTCAGTGTCAGTCCTTGTTTGATTGCTGTCTGCCAGACTGCAATGGATTCTCTGCAAAAGGAGCACAAGTGTGTACCCCCTTGCTTGTTTAGGTATGAAACCACTGCAGTGTGTTGTCTGATTGCAGCAGCAACGGTCCTGGCTTGAGGTAGGGTAGGAACGCCCAAAGGGCAAGATGGACCACTCTCATTTCTAGGAGATTGATATGAGATAGAGTGGTCCATTGACTTTGGGTCTGATATGGACCCAGATGGGCACCCCATCCGTCTAGGGACGCATCCATGTCCACTGGACAGTTCTCATATGGAGACGGGCAAATGCTACCATGGGAACAGCAGTTGACATGTGACCCAGTATTTATCTGTCCGTTACTCTCGGCTGGGACTGTATGTATAAGGCCAGAGAGATTAGAGCATCCGGATGGGAGGGCGGAAGGAAAGCCCTCACCTGGACCGCGGCCAGACCAGCTGCAATATATTGTAGAGTCTGGGATGGTTACGGATTGGACTTTGGCCAATTGACTGTGATCCCTAAATCGTGGAACAGATTGAGGGTGATGGCCAGAGAGGATAGCAGAGTTTTCTTGGAGTCTGCTTTTATTAGCCACTCATCTAAGTATGGGAAGAAGTAGTGCCCTCCTCCCCTTAGGGCTACTGCTACCACTGCTAGGCATTTGGTAAAGACTCTCGAGCCGATGACAGACTAAATGGGAGAGCCCGAAACTGGTAGTTTTGGCCCAGCAGGTGGAAGCACAGAAATTTGTAATGGGCAGGGTGAATGGGGATATGAAGGTAAGCGTCCTTTATATCCAGGGCACACATTCAATCTCCTTGTTGTAGGAGCGGCATTACAAGTGGCAGCGTGACCATGCGGAAATGCTTGTACTGAATATACAGTTTCGGACGTCTCAGATCTAGAATGGGCCTGAGATCTCCAGTTCTTTTGGGTACAAGAAAGAAATGGGAAGAAAAACCTTTTGCATTGTTCCACAGCTGGCACTGGCACAATGGCTTGCTTGGCCAGGAGTGCTGAGAGTTCCTTTTGGAGGATAGGAATATGCTGTGGAGGGTAATCAATCACCAAAGGAGGGGATGGAGGGAGGAGGAAAGGAAATGAATTCCAGAGTGTGACCCATTTGGTTCAACTGAAGTACCCATTTGTCCGAAGTGATCGTCTGCCAAGCCTCTAGATGGAGAGCAAAATGACACCTGACTGCCTCCGAGGCCTGGGCAAAGAGGCTGAGGGAGAGGCAAGAGAGGTCACTAAGCAACGGGCTGGCCGGCTGCCGTGCCGGGGCAGGAACGGGAGCCAGGGGTGGTAGAGGGAGCACCTCTTGTAGGTTGGTTTCGTCCTCTGAATCCACCTCTTTTAAAGTTTTTTTTTTTTTTTTTTTTTTATATTTACCTCCTCTCCTGGAGTAGGAAGAAAAAACAAGTATGGTGGGTTGATTGGGGGTTATGACATAGCCCTTGAACCATACAATGGGTTCTTCCAGATGCTTGTAAATAATCTAAGAGAGTTTGTGTACCTGGCCCGAATAGTTTGGACCCATTAAAGGGTGCAATAGATATCTCATGTTGTACGTCAGGCATAAATCCTGATACGCAAAGCCAAGTATGGCAACGCAGAGCCACACTAGTGGCTGAAAATCGGGCAGGGGTATCCACAGCATCATAACCCAACCTGAGAAGGTGGCAGGAGATGGATTTGGAAGTTGGAACCCTGGCCATTAACTGGTCTTTCTCCGGGGAAGGAGGGAGCTTATTGACCGTTTCCATTATAGAGGTCCCAAAAGTACATTGGTATTTAACCATATGTCCCATATAATTTAGTACACGGACATTTATAGTGCCTGAGGAAAAACCCTTTTTCCCTAGGTAAATCAGTCTTTTGGGACTCTTTATCTGGGGGCAAGGAGCTCAAGTGTTTAGGTTTCTGAGACATAGAAACATAGAAGTTGACGGCAGATAAGGACCGCAAGGCCCATCCAGTCTGCCCATAAGACCCACCATGAGCAGCAGAAATGACCACCGAGTCAACCTCTGGCACAGTAGAGAGGAATGGGTGGCCCAAAGGAGACTGGTATAGTCGATTAGCCTTGCGAGGAACCACTGAAATATTAGAAATATTAGAGGAGCTCCTGTCGACAAGAAGGCATGTTCCTGGTGCTCCGTCGACGGGATAACCATAGACTTGGTGTCTTTCAACGAATATACAAGGCGAAGAAGGATTTATTGGGTTAACCCTCTAGCCAGCCATCGACGAGAGAGGAGCTCCTGTCGACAAGGATGCACGCTTTAAAACCCACCATCGAGAGAGGAGCTCCCATCGATGAGGAAGCATGATCCTGGTGCTCCGTCAATGGGATAACCATAGAAGTGGTGTCCGTCGACGAGCAGTGTGGGGCAAAGGAAGCAGGATTTATTGGGCTGACCTTCTCCTTAAATTGCCCAGAATGGAGAACCAGAAGCTGGGGGGAGCCCTTGGAACGGACTCCTGGGTTCGCTCATAGAAACATTTCTGCTCTGACATGAAAGATGAAGTTCAAGCAACCGTCGACAAGTTGCTTGAGAAGATTTCTTGTGTTGAAGAATCCAATTTCTCGTCGATGACTGCTACACAGAAGTTGAACTAGCTGCTGCACGAGCTGAAGACGGCAGGAAAATGAACAAAGGATACCAGGGACCACCAACACTTATATAGGAAGCAGGATGTGATGTCATGTGTGGGTGGTCCCTGCTGAAAATTGCTAGAAGGAGCTGCCGTGCGACAGCGACCTCTGCTGGATACTCCCAGAAGTAATGACTTACTGCAAGAGACCATTCCGTAGAAGATCTACTGTTACAGGTGAGTAACCTGTGTTTCTAGGGACGTGGATATGTTGTTCTACCCACAATATTTGGCAGACTCCTAGCAGTTCTCCGGGAGGAGGGAGGCAAGATGCACACCCCCAACTTAGGGAACAGAGACTGGAGAACTGAGGCCCCAAAACCAGCATCCCGGCATGATTCTAGGTCAATGTGGTAACGGGAAATGAAGGTGTTTGCCGACTTCCAGGTAGCAGCCCTGCAGATATCCTGGTTAGGGATGTCCCTAGAAGCAGCCACTGACGCAGCAGTATGGCAGGTGGAATAAGCCCTTAGCCCTACGAGAGGCTCCCTACCCACCAACCTACAGCAGAGATCAATGAAAGATGTCATCCATCGGCCAATCGTCCACTTGGCTGCAGGTCTGCCAGGTGTGGCTTCAGCGTAGGTGACAAAGAGCTGGTGAACCTCTCCCCGAACTCCTGCCATGCGCTCTTTATAATAAGAGAGCGCTCGTCTCAGGTCCAAAGTATGGAGCCTGTATTTGGCCGCAGAGGTGTGACTGGGATAATACACCAGCAGATTCATCACCTGGTTCAGGTGAAACTTCGACATAACCTTCGGAAGGAACCTCGGGTTAGGGCGCAGGACAACCTTGTCCCTGTGGAAGACCAGATCAGGAGATTTTTTTTTTTTTTTTTTAGTCTTTGGTAACTGGGTAAGGCCCACTAGGCACAAGTGCCTGTTTTCAGGAGTGACCTGGGAGCACTGGGTGGTTAAGTGACTTGCTCAAAGTCACACAGTATGCAAGTGGAGGTTGTAAGAATCAAACTCGGGTCTGGTCTGCTGGATGTACCAAGCTCGTTCACACCTCGTTCCTCTAACTTCTAGGCTATACTGCCAGACCAAAAATCAACAGATTCAACAGAGAGCACCTGGAGCTCCCCAATCCTTCAGGCTGACGTGATAGCCACCAGGAAGGCGGTCTTCCACGACAGGTAACATCTCACACCTGTGCATCGATTTGAATGGCTTGTCAATGAGCTTTGCCAGTACCAGTAGCAGATACCACAGTGGTGGTGGTTCATGCACCGGAGGGGAAATATGGTCGAGGCCTTTGAAGAAATGCCAGACCACCTTCTCCTGTGCCACCGTCTGCCGACCGGCCCGCGCCTGGTAAGTAGATATGCCTGCCAGGTGCACCTTAAGGGTCGTACACTAAAGACCCCCTTTGGAGGGAGCCCAAAGGTAGTCAAGAATGCTAGTCACTGGACAGGACAAAGGGTCTAGACCCTTGCCCTGACACCAAATGGAGAATCTCTTCCACGTAAAGGCACACCACTTCATAGTCGATTTCTTCCTGGGTGTCTCAACTATAGTGAGGACATCTTCGGAGAGACCAAAAGCCTGAAACTCAAGCCACTCAGGAACCAGGCTGTCAGGTGCAGGGATTGATTGAAAGTCCCAGGAGGAGGACCTTCTCCTGATTGACTGAGAGCAGATCCGGGCGTGCTGGAAGACGCCTCGGGAGCCTGTTGCGGAGACTGAGAGCGAGGGACCAAAACTGGTGGGGCCAGTCCGGTGCCACCAGGATCACCTGTGCCTTGTCCCTCCTGACCTTGAGGAGCACTTTGTGGATCAAGGGAAGTGGAGGGAAGGCATAGAAGAGGCCTGGGGTCCACGACCTTGAGAAGGCATCCCCCCTGCAACAAGCCCTGCTGAGGGGGGCGGGCATGGAACAGCCTCAGCTTTGTGTTCTCCCTGCAGGTGAACAGGTCCACCTGAGGGGTGTAACAGGTTCCAAAATTAGTTGCACTCATATAAAAGGATGTCCACACCAGGCGTATATAAATCTAACAATTACACGTCTGGTGTGGATATCCTTTTTATATGAGTGCAACTAATTTTGGAACCTGTTACAGCTTTACACAAGGTTTGGTAATCTTATAGCATGCACTGCCTTTCCATTTTGGCTCGCAGTGTTCTACTTGGAACTGTCCACATGAGGGGTGCCCCACTGGGAGAACAAGCTGTGTACTACCTCTAGATGGAGAGACCACTTGTGGGACACCTCGCCAGCATAGCTGAGGGTATCCGCCAGCTGATTTGAGGCTCCTACCACATGAATGGCTAGGTGATCTGCCTCCAGTCGGCTCATGAGGGCCCAGATGCGGAGAGCGTCCCTGCACAGAGGCCGGGAGTACATGCTGCCTTGTTTGTGGAACTAGTACATGGTTGTGGTACTGTTCGTCTGGACCCGAACCACTTGACCCTAAAGGAACGGAGTAAATGCAGTCAGTGCCAGCCAAACTGCTCAGAGCTCCGGAAGGCTGATGTGATATCGGGATTCCTCAGGGGTCCAGAGCACATGGACTCTGGGGTCCCCCATATGGGCACCCCAGCCTGTGAGAGAGGAGTCTGTCATCAGGATGACCATCGGCTCGCGGCAGACAAACGGGATACCTTCCTGCAGATGTTCTAGGACGGTCCACCATTGGAGAGCGTCCCACATCTTCTGGGTCACAGTGACCAGCTGGTCAAAATGACCTAGTTGCTGAGTCCACTGGCTAGCCATCTCCCACTGAAGGGGGCGCATATGCCACCGGGCCCATTGGACCACGTAGGTGCAGGCCACCATATAATCCAGAAGTTGCAGGAAGTCATGGGCAGGGCGCAAGTGCCCAAACAGAAATTATTCAGCAAAGGAGGAGAGAACCTCTGCCCTGTCCACCGGGAGCCTGACTCTGGCTCGGCAAGAGTTGAGCTCTGCCCCGATGAAGCAGATCACCTGCGAAGGCACAAGTTCTGACTTGGCCTCGCTGCCCAGGAGGCCAAGGTTGATGCAGATCTGGAGGGCCAGATCCCTGGGCCTCTCCACCTCTGATCTGGAAGGACCCGCGATGAGCCAATCATCCAGATATGGGTACACTCTGACCCCTCGCCACCAAAGATGGGCTGCCACCACTGCAATGCATTTTCTGAAGACCCTGGGGGCTGATGACAGGCCAAACTGCATGGCTTGGAACTCGTTTCGGGTTCCCTCTGCCCGGAAGCAGAGGAACCTTCGGTGGGACAGACGGATCGGGATGTGAAAGAACGTGTCCTGCAGATCCAGGGAGCAAAACCACATGTTCTGCTCGAGAGATGGTATGATCTGAGACAGAGTTACCATCCTGAAGGTGCAAGACCTGAGAAACTGGTTCAGGTCGTGCAGATCTAGAACAGGATGCCAGCCACCCCCGCCCGTTTCGGGACCGGAAATACCTGGAAATGAACCCTGGGTTGACAGGGGATCACGACTCTGACCGCTACCTCCTTGTGGAGGAGTTTGGCGATGTTGTCTCGGACAGCCGACTAAGTGTGCACGGATACCATCTCCTCCCATGGGCTTAGCTTGGTGGCTACTGCTCGAATTCCAGAGGCAACCCCTGGCTGACCACTTCCAAGACCCACCTGTCCTTTGTGACAGCGGACCAGGCGGAAAGGAAGTGGTGGAGCTGGACCCCCACAGGAGGAACCAGAGTGGGCGTGACAGGTATGGGGTTGGCAACAAGCATCCTGTCACTGTGCAGGCTTGGAGGAGGAAGGACTGGCTGAGGAGCCGCTGGGACCTTTCCCTCCGGGCTTACAGACCGCAGAAGCCACCGTCTTTGACTGAGGGTGCCAAGATTGAGCCTGCTGCTGCCCCAATTGAAACTGGGACTGCTTGGCTGCAGGGGTAGAAGGTTGAAAAGGCTTTCGCTTCTGTTTTTTCGGAACCTTGAGATTCCTTCTGGGTGGAAGCAACGGAGTCCAAGGTGGCACTGGACTTCTCGATGTGCTGAAGGTGATCGTCCACTCCAGGACCAAACAAATCGGTGCCCAAGAAGGGAATGTCCGCCAGTCTGTGCTGGGTGTCTGCCGTGAAGGTTGAGACCCTCAGCCAGGCCCTGCAGTGCATAGCAACTGCAGCCACCACCACACAAGCACAGGAATCCCCAATGTCCAGAGCCGTCTGGAGCTGCTGCTTGGCAAGAGCCCGACCCTGGTCACGGACATGCTTGACCATAGTCTAAAGGTCCACAGGAAGATGAGGAAGGACCGTATCCAGACAGCCCAGGAGGGCATGGGAAAAAATGTGCCATGATGACAGCCGAGCTCACCTGACAGACACCAAGCGAAGAGGCAGCATAGACCTTCCTGGCTGAGTGGTCCAGTTTCTTGGACTCTTTGTCTGGAGGTCTATTAGTGTCTCCTGAATTGACCGAGCACTGTAACACAAATTTGGTCACCAATCCCTCAGCCAAGGAGTACTCTGTGAACCCAGAAAGGGAGCCAATGGGAACTGCATACTTGCGGGCCATCTGGGCTGAGGGCAGGAGGCTGGTGCTGCCAAAACTCCAGAGCCAGGCCAACAATGGCTTCGGCCACTGGGAAAGCCTCTGCTGGAGAATCCCCTTTTTTCAGAATGTCTGTCAGGGGATATTCAGCTCATTTCTTAACAGGCTCTAAGGGCATCCCTGTGGATTTGGAGATGAGACAGAGAATGCCCATGAAGGATATGGGACTTTCGTCCTTCGATAGACCCCCAAGCGAACTGTCGGCGAATGGACGAGTATGCAAGTCGGAGTCCTCGGACTCCGGATAGATCGGCCAACCACCTGAGTCACTTCTGACCCACTGCGGACGGTCAGAAGTGAGGGTGACGGACAGCCTGTGCAGGAGGCCCTTAGCAGGCCAAGACTCCTTGGCAGGAGCCCCAGAGGGAGGCTGTTTAGGTGGCGGCTTCACCACGATCGGTGGAGAGGCCGGTTTTGGCCGAGCCAGGAGGGTCTTCCGCAGGTGGAGGGGCTCTGTCGACCGGCTCCAGAGGAGGTCAGCGTCAGCCTAGAGGGCGACAGCCATGTGATGGCCGGTGTGGAAGCCGGGGTCTACTGTGGACCAGCCAACACCAGCTGTTGCCACACGAGATCCCCGTTATGTCGATGCAACTTGCATCAAAGCCTCTCCTCATCCAAGGAGGATGAGGATGAATAGCGGCGGCGCCACTTTTTGGAATTCCCAGAATGGTGTTTGTGAGATTTCCTTGGCCTGTCGGTTGAGGGTGTCCAAGACCTAGACTTCAACCATCAGGGGTGTTCAGAAGGAGCCAGGGAGACCTGTGGCTCCTCCAGGTCAGGGACAGGGACCGTGAAGAGGTTCCCAGCAGGCTGAGACTCCTCCTCGGTAGGTCCAGTCAGGACTGGAGTCCTGAAAAAGGAATTGTCAGCCTCATCCAGTGACAACAGGTCAATGGAGTCTATGATAATTTTGGTCAGGTCGTCGTCCCGCATCCGAGTAGGCTGGCCTGACGGGGGCACCATGAAGCCAACTGGAGATTCCTTGGGATCGAGACCTCACTCGATCTCAAGAATAACGTCGACTAGATGTCTCCTCTGTCGACTCCTTGGAATCCTTTTTATGGGAGTGGGAGATATGTGACTCCGACGGGCCCTCCCCCTTGGTCAGAAGATACTGGCACAACTCTCTGAAGGAGCCTGAAAAGGTAGAGCCTAGTTTAAGTGGAACGAAGACTGAAACTGAAGAGGACTGATCGGTGGCCCAAGCTGCCTCCTCCTCGAAAGCCTTCATCTGCTCAAGTTGTTCAGCGGACCCCGCAGCCATGGACACCACCCAATGGGGTTCTTTAAATCTGACCGTCAGGTTCCATTTTTCCGGTCGGCCAAGCTGTAGCCGTGCGAGGCGATTGTCCAACACTGCCGGATGGAACGAGAGACAAAAATCACAGGCCTGGGTATCATTAGCATGGCCCAGGCAATAGATGCACGTGGTGTGCGGGACAGTGCAAAACATCTTCTGCCCTCAAGGGCAATGGTGGAACACGGGTGAGGACTTGTCCTCCATCGCGGTCATGATTGCAAAACGATGCAGTGAAACTCTAACGAGTTTAAGTTTTGGTAAGTAATCCGAAGGTTTAAGCGCCAGGGCCTACTCAACGTGGAAGCGATAAGGAAGGAACCTGAATCTTCCAGCAGGAAGGAAGAGCTGACTTTGAGGGCAGAGCCAAGGGATATACTCCCAGGATGGGTGAGTAGCCAGCTTTTAGACATTCCAGCAACAAACTTAAAGGGAAAGGACATGCCAAATAGTGTGGATAAAAACAACATATCCCCGTCCCTAGAATTTTTTTTTTTTTTTTTTAATCCCCGTCCCCTGGTCGGCCCTCCTTCCCGCCAGCAGTCCCAGCCAAGTCACCCCGACTTCCCTCAGACTTACCTCTCCCATAGTCCCCCACAGCCTGCCGTCTGTGACAGGGTGGCGAGGACTCCCTCGACCCACCAGGACAGTTTCCAAACTCTGGGAGGCACCGAAGTTGCCAAGTGCGAGGCCTGTGGATGCCAGCGGCCATCCTGCATGCCACAAGTCCTTTTCGGTTTTCTCCCTGGGAGACAGAGTGCGCTTGATGTCAAGGAGCATGCATCGACATCTGCTGCGTCTCCCCCACCTTCTAGGCTCGGTCTGCCTTTCCTATGACTTCCACCAGAGACCAGTCGAGCACTGAGCTCTACTCCCCCCTCCCCCGGAGGAGAAAGGTGGTCTCTCAGACGCTCAATCCTCCTACCCCGGCAAGTCCTCCAACACCTTGGGTTCACTTCCGAACCTGGGTAATCAGCAATACAAGCAGTAGCGCTACTGCTGCACCTGCAGGCTGGCTCCAGAAATGAGAAAAGAAAAAAACCAAAACACGAATTTTACACGCACATGTATGGGATATTTTACAAATCCCTCAAGCTTCGCTCTCGGGGTTTATGTCGCATCCCGCACCTCAGCTGTGTTAAAATTTTCATTATCACACCTCCCCAAGTATTATTTATATATATATATATATATATATATATATATATATATAAAATACAGAACCTGAGAACCTGACCATTCTGCAGTTTCTTTCAAATAGCGAAATGATTACCATCAAGCATTGTGCTGTGACAAATAATGGGCCACCTCGCAAAACAATGGCTTTTATCATTGGTGGAAGTTTAAAAAAAAAAAAAGAAAAGGTTACTCACTTGTAACCATAGTTCTAGGAGTGGTACACATTTACAGCCATCAGACGTCTTTTAGCCAAGGCCCTACTACCACCCGGGCAGTAGAACCCCCGGACTCCACCCTACTATGTCAGATCCTTCCATGCTGAAAGCAGGGATCTGTGTGCCACTTGCCAGGTGGGTTGTGTGGATGTGAAATATATACCACTCCTAGAAATACAGTTACAGGTGAGTAACTTTCAGTATTTTTCTAGGGGGTGTGGATACAGTTCAATCTCCACACTCTGGCAGACTCCTAGCAGTTCTCCAGGAGAAGAGGGAAAGGCACACAGCTCTATTTGGTGAACAGATATTGGAGAACCAAAGTCCCAAAGCAGCATCCTGATAAAACTCAAGGTTGATGCTGTGATGGGAAATGAAAGTGACAGCGTTGCATATTTCCTGGATAGGGACATCCATGGAAGCAGTCACCAAGGCAGCTGTAGGTCTTATGGAATGAGCTCTAAGCACCACAGTAGGCTTCCTACCAGTCGATCTATAGCAGAAGTCGATGTAAGATGTTATCCACCTGCCAATTGTCCGCTATGGTGTCAGTCTGACAGGTCTGGCTTCAGTGTATGTTACAAACAGCTGGGGAGCCTCACCCTGAGCTCCAGTTGCGTGCTCGTTAATAATACAGCCCCCTCCGCAGGTCCAAAGTACGGAGCCCGAAGTTGGCATCCACAGAAGAGTTAGCAAAATATACTAGTAAGTTAATCGCCTGGTTAATATGAAACTCGGATACTACCTTCAAGAGTAACTTTGGGTGAGGGTGGAGGATGACTCTGTCCTTGTGGAACACCAGATAAGGACACTCCTTTGAGAGCACCTGGAGCTCAGTGATCCTTCTGGCTGACGTGATGGCCACCAGAAAGGCCATCTTGCACCTGTGCATAGGCTCCACAATAGCTTAACCACAAGCATAGTCAGCACTAGCAGTAAGTCCCATGGTGGTGGTGGGTCACGTACCAAAAGGGAGAGGTGATCCAGGCATTTGAAAAAAGCACCCAACTACCTTCTCCTGTGCCACCGTCGGCTTACGAGCTCACGTACAGTAAACCGATATGGCTGCCAGGTGCCCTTTGAGGGTTGTCACTTGCAGTCCCAAATGAAAGAGGGACCAGTGGTATTCTAAGATGCTCGCCACTGGGCAGGCAAGGGGATCAAGCTCTGCGGTCCTTGAAGCAAATGGAGAACCTCTTACATTCAAATGCACAGCATCGGCAAGTCAATTCTTTGTATGAGGCTTACACAATGTGGAGCACGTCTTCTGACAGATCCAAGGTCTGGAACTCTAATCACTCAGGAACCAGGCTGAGAGGTGCAGAGACTGAAGGTCCAGGTGCAGGACTGTCTTTTGTTGTCTGGTCAGCAGATCCGGGCAAACAGGTAGCCGCTATGGAGGTCTGCTGCTGAGGCTGAGGAGATCCAGGTACCAGAACTGTCCGAGCCAGTCTGAAGCCATCAGGATCATCCACGCCTTGTCCTCCTGGGCCTTGACCACAACTTTGTGGATCAAGGAGAAGAGAGGGAAGGCGTACACAAGACCTGGGGTTGACAGCATCACAAAAGCATCCCTCCATTAGTGTCCTGGACTGTGGGGGGTGGACACAAAACAGCCTCAATCTGGCATTCTCCCAGGAGGTAAACAGGTCCACCAGAGGTGTGCCACACAGGCAGACCAGATGGCTCACTGCTTCCTTATTCAGGGACGACTTGAGTTACCACTCTCCTATCCATCTGAGTGTGTCTGCCAGCTGACTGTGAACTCCCGTGACATGGATTGCCAGGAGATCTGCACCCAGGCTGCACAGGAGGTTCCAGGTGTGGAGGGCCTCCTGATATAAAGGAAGGGAGTGTGTTCTGTCCTACCTGTTCAGGTAGAACATGGTCGTGGCATTGTCCATCTGGACCTAAATGACCTGATCCCAGACTACAGAAGCAAATTCCTTTAGAATGAGAAGCACCGAGTGGAGCTTTGGTAGGTCTATGTGGTGATGGAACTCCATGGGGGAAAAGAACCCTTGGGCTCTGTGGTCTCCCACATGTGCTCCCACTCACTAGAGATTTGTCAGTAGTAAGCGTGCCGGATGATTCTAAGCAGACAAATGTGATTCCTTCCTCCAGATGTTCTGGGATCAGCCACCACAGGATGGCATCCCACATCGTCTGGGTCACTGGGACAGGCTAATCCAAATGGCTTAGGTGCTGGAACAACTGATGGCCCAACTCCCACTGCAGGTGATGTATCTACCAGCAGTCCCAATGGACCAAGCTGATGCAGGACTCCATGCACCCCAGCAGCCTAGGGAAATCCCAAGCAGGGTAGGAGAACTCAACCTAAAATGATTAGGCAAAGGAAGTAAGATGCTGTGTCTGGTCCACATGGACTCTAGTTCTGATCCAATGAACTTGATCACCTGCAAGGGTACTAGCTCAGACTTGTATGGGTTGAACAGCAGGCCCAAGTCTTGACAGGTCTGGAGAGCCAGAACTCTGGATGGCCTCTTTGGACAGAACAGCCAACATCCAGTCATCCAGGTAGGGATACACTAAGACACCGCAGAGAGGCTGCCACCACTGCAGTGCACTTAGTGAAGAACCTGGGCGCTGAGGAGAGACCAAAGGGCATGACCTGGGACTGGCGCAGGACCCCTCCCGCATGGAACCGGAGGAACTGGTGGTGGAACAGATGGACTAGAATGTGGAAGAATGCATCCTGGTGATCTAGGAAGCAAAACCACATGTGCTCCATAGATGCAATAATCAGATTCAGGGTGACCATCTGGAACTTGTGCTTCTGGGTGAAATGGTTTAGATCATGCAGAATCAGTAAGGGGCACAAGCCCAAATCCACTGCAGAACCAGGAAGTACCTGGAGGTGTAGCCCTGATTGGCCAGGGCGTCTAGGACATGAGCTATGGCTACACTGGCGAGGAGCTGAGCTATGTCCTTGAAGGGTGGACAGCACGTCCTGCGACATCCTGGTCTTCAGAGGCATGTGGAATTTGTATGACGGGACAGTCTCAAAGTCTAGAGTCAGCCCTCTGCATACCACTTCTAGCACCCACTTGTCTCCTGTGATAATGGACCAATGTGGCAAGAAATGACTTGGCCACCCCTGACTGGGAGCGCAGGCAGGGACAGGATGGGTGGAGGAACAATACCCCCCAATCTGTCATTGTGCAGCTTTTTCAAGGCCACTAGCCACTGTGGCCAGAGGAGCACTACCACCAATGCCCCCACCTTTCTTAGGGCCCTGGTCCCCAAACTTGAGCTTGGGATGCCATGCCAGGTATTGCCATAGCTGGAGCTGCTGCCAGAGAGGCTGTGACTGGAAGGACCGATACTCACAGGCCTGTTTCTTAGGCTACTACTTCTCTGGTCCTTCTGGGATGATGCCACAGAGTCAGGGGTGGCACTGGACTTCTTAATATGGGTCATATGTCCTTTCACCCCAGGGCCAAAGAGGTCCGTGCCCAGGAAAGGGACATCAGACAGCTCATGCTGGGTGTCCACCATGAAGGTGGACAAACAGAACCAGGCCCTGCAGCACATGGAGACAGCTGCTGCTACGGCATGGGCACAAGAGTCTCCCATGTCCAAGGCCATAAGGAGCTGGTGTTTAGCCAGTGATTGATCTTGGTCTCTGATGATCTTCACTGCCGAATGCTGGTCAGCAGAGAGGATGGTATCAAAAAAATTTCATCACAGGATGGCTGAGATTAGCCATCATCATGGTATACCTCACCTGACAGAGACCCAAGGACACGGCAGCGCAGACCTTTTTGGCAGCGAGTTCACTCTTTCTGGACTCCTTGTCCGGAGGCTTAGCAACATTCTCCTGGCATTTAGACTTGCAGAAGGCCAAATAAGACACTAGCCCCTCAGCCGAGGGGTGGTCCGAGAACCTAGAAAGGGACCCAGTGGGGACTGTATACCTGAGGACCACGCGGGTTGAGGGTGCTGGGCAAGATGCTATAAGCTGCCAAACCTCCAGGGCCAGCCCCAATATGGTCTTAGCCATGGGGAAGACAACTCCTGGGGAATTGTCCCTGTCAAGAATGTCCATAAAGGGATATTTAGCTGCCCTCTTCTGGACTGGCTCTAGCGAGACAATCACAGACTCAAAAGTCAAATGGATGACCACCCTGAAGGACACCAGGCCATGCTCAGCGGACAATTCCTCAACCAAACCCCAGAGAAGAGTCCCAGAGGAGACCATGGACTTGAGGTCGGAATCATTCGAGGACTTCTCAAAAAAATGGCTCTCAACCGTTTCTCACAATGGACCACCACAGTAGCCTCTGCTTGGGTGATCTGGACCAACAAAGTCTAACAAGCTGGTGGCTGAATGGAACTCCTTAGTCAAAGCACTGACCTTTGACTACGGTGGTGGTGGCTCCACCCGGGGAGGTGGAGAAACAGTTGCAGGGAGCACCTGTGTAGAGTGAACGAGCAAAGGCATAACTGGTGGCTGCCAGATGACCTGGGGTCCAAGGGGTAGAGCCCTACCCTGCCCCACAAAAGGTCCACTGTTGCCAGAGGAGCTCCATGTAACACGGTGCATACTGCAGTGATGCCTTTCCTCGCTTGAGGAAAAAGAGAAGCGTCGACAGCAATGCCTCCCAATCGAGTAGGATTGAGAGTGGAAGCACCTCTATCGTGATCTCAACCAATCGGCACCAAGTTGGGCCTTCAGGATTGTTGTGGCTCACCATGTCTTGCCATACTGACCAGGACAGGCTACGAAGGCTTAACTGCCAGTGGAGGCCACTCCTGAGGCAAACTGGTTGGGGACACCGATGGTCTAAGTCCTCTTGAATGAGGACTGGGAGCACCAAGGTCTGCGAGACTGACTCACTGATCTCACTGCACAAGCAGTCAACAAGCACCAGGAAGATTTCCACAGCCTGCTTGACTGGAGTCGAGGTCAACAAGCTTGATAGTGGTACCGAGGAGTTCTCGACCAGAGTCAAGCAGTCAGGGGAGTTGAGGGATCCAGAAGACCCTGATCTCCCTCTCTCTCGGCCCTACGACCGATGCAAACAGCACTTGTCTTTCTTACCATAGTAGGCAGGGCTCTCCCTCCAAGGTCTGGTGGACCATGCAAATGTCTCTGAAGCTATCTGTGAATGACCCTTTGATGCTGGCCCCAGCCAGGAGAAGCGCCATGACCGAGGAGGTGCCTGCCACGGCAACTGCCACTTCCTCAGGGGTTGCAAGCTGGAGAGTAGGCCCAGGAGCCACCAAGGCCTTCTTGTGGTCCTTCGCATCCTGTTCTGAAGGCCATCCAAGGGTGAGCTGGTGCTTTCAGTTCTCAGTGGACTCCAGGAGCAGCAAAAGGCAAAGGCTGCACCTGACCATGTTGTGTTGCCTGCCCAGGCAGTACAGGTACGTGTCATGCGGGTCAGTGACCAACATCTTCTGTCGGCACCGGACGCAAAATTTGAAGCTCAGCCTGCGTTGCTCTGTCATCGATCACCGGAGTCAAAGGGGCCGATAAGTAAATGCAGAGAAAGTTCGAAAACGCTGTAATACAGGTTTGTCGATGGCACGCTTAATCCTAAGCAGTAGCCATGAAGAAAGTTACCTGTTCTTCCAGTGGAACGAAAGATCTGATGTCACGGGGAGAGTTGGGGGATATACCACCCAGGTGGTAGGAGGAGCTCAGCTTCAAGATGTCCGGTGAATCTGCACTTTTATTGGCACTGCTAGAGTGTTGATAATGAATTATATCCACGTCCCTAGAATAAATATTTTTCAATGAACACAGGAGTTGAGCTCTTGTTCTTTTGATACTTTAGACACTGGTCCACAAAAGTTCCTCCAACTACTTATATTAGTCCTAATAGGGTCCTCCGCTTCCTGGGACACCTTCCAACTTTAAACTGACATATCTGACCAAGACCTTCTCATGAATAAGCAGCAAGACAGTGAAACGTGGAGGTGGCCAGCCAGGGAAATAATACAAGGAACTACCATACTGGGATGGACGGTTGTCTCACTTTCTTTGTGCCTAGTGACATTGTTTCCATCCACTATACGAAACCCATCAGTGTATGCTGTGTCAGGCTTATAGCTTTATAGATGACTTTTCCCCCTAAAGATTATGCTGAAGAAGACCACAGTGGTGAAATATCATTTCTGCTTCCAAATGTCAATACTCTTTAGGAAGTTGCGAGTGTGCACTTATTTTTGCTGCCTCAGCAGGGCCACCTTTTTTCTGTGAAAATGAATAACAGAGTAAAAATGGAATTTGCCATTTTCACACACATCTTCTTTATATAAAAAAAACTCTGCACCACATCTGTAGCCACATAGCACCAACCTTACGTAAAACCCCCATTTTGCACCACTGTTTTTACTGTTCTACAATCAATTTTTGGAAAAATGGAAAGAAATGGATTTCAAGGTTTTATAAAAAGGAACGGCCCATTTTTGAAAATGAAACATCAGTGGCCCCATCTCAGTCATATCCAGAGCTGTTGTTTTTGTCAATAGCTCAGTATGTTGAATGGGGGATCTGGTCCTAGGGAAGGCAGAATCAAAGAAACGGACAGCAGAAGAATGTCAGTTGCTCACTTCTGCCTACCATTATCCCTGCCTTACCTGAGACTAAGCTCCCCAGTGGTCACTCGGATTCCCCTCCCCTCTTTACTAAACATACGGTATGTGTCTATTCTATTAAGCCTATCACAGATTCTGCACAGAGCACCTCACTGGGGGCAATCTGTTCAAGGCATAAAATGGAGGGGTTGCATCGAATTTGCTATCCAAAGAATGCTATCTGCTAATCAAGTGTTACCATGGTTAGCAGAGCGTTTCTAATTAACTGATCTGCAGCACCACATTACAAATTTCTGAATTGTGGCAATTCTCTGCAACTATAAATCCCAAACTATACTATTCTGGGACTATATCTTACAGCAAAAAATAAATGTTCAGAAAAATGTTACACAAACCTGGTTGGCTGCTAATCAAAATTGTATTGATTAGCAAAGACTACTAACCAAATGTCTAAAACTAATGTATGCCTTGCTGTTCCACCTCTCCACCACTCTCCCCATCAAGAAGTATTCACTGGTGTCCTTTATGAACCTGCTGCTTGCCAGCTTTTTCCACATTACCTCTAGTGTTTCCACACAAGATGAGCAGTGCACTGCTATCCACTTTATCCCCTGTATAAACCTGAATGTTTCTATCTTGTCTCCCTGCTCCCTCCTGGTTTCTAGCAAATACATCTTAAGGTCCATCAGTCTTTCCTCGTAAGACCTACCCTGCTGCACGAGTCATCCTGGTTGCCCTTCCTCTGGACCGACTTCAACTTACCCCTATACTTCTTTAGGCGTGGGTTTCAAAACTGCATGCAGTCTCACCAGGGATCTGAATAGGGACAGTATCACGTCCTTGGCCCTACTGCTGATCCCCTGGCCTATGCATCCAAACATTCTATTGGCCATGCCACACTGCCTTATGACAAGGAGCAGACCGTTTTAAGTTGTCAGATATAAAAAGGGGTTCTTTTCAGCTGTAGTATCTTCCTGTATAAGCCAGTACACAAAGTATATCAGTGTTTTTGATGTTCTTTTACTATTACATGACCCAAGTGTTTTGACATTTAACTGTGACTGGTGCAGTTTGTTTGCAGTTTCTGACTGTTCAGTTGAACTTGGCACAGTAAGTGGTTCGAGCTGCTACTGTTATTTTTCTCAGATATAACAGCCCCCAGATCTCGCTCTTCCTTCGGCTGCTCCACCCACACCTCCCCAATCCTGTTTTCCATTCTTGGGTTCCATGATCCTAAGTGTATGACTTTGCACTTCTTCGCACTGAATCACGTACGTGATGGCGCTCCATGACTGTCAGATGGTGGCTGGCCGAGGAGGTGAGAGAAAGGCTGTGCCTGCTGCCATTTTCATGGAGACCGGCATTTGGGCTGGGAAGGGGGGGGTCTTCAGAGAGTAGGTGGGAAGAGAATGTATGGCTGGGGGACCCACTAGATCACCAAGGAGAATACTGTACATTACATTAAATTACACCTGATGATCGGGGGTGGGGAGACCGGCTAGATCACTAGGGAAACTACATTAGATGAAACCAGGAGATGGGAGTGAGGGGCAGAACCACTAGACTACAGGGGAAATACAGGTTACTCACCTGTAACAGGAGTTCTAGGAATGGTATATGTTGTTCATCCACACTACTTGGCAGGTACCTTGCCGCTTTAAATCTTGCCGGAAGGTCTTCAAGCTGGCTCCTCCCACCCACCCGGGTGGTAAAACTCTCGGCTCCGCCCCATGACGCCATATCTAGCCCGTTGGAAGCCAGGTTGTGCATCGAAGCTGGGGAGGCCGGCTGGGTTGTGTGGATGAACAACACATACCATTTCTAGAACTCCTGTTACAGGTGAGTAACCTGTATTTCTAGGGACATGGATATGTTGTTCAATCCACACTTCTTGGCAGACTCCTCGCAGTTTTCCGGGAGGAGGGAGGCAAGGCGCACACCCCCTACTTAGGAAAGAAGGACTGGAGAACCGAGGTCCCAAAACCAGCATCCCGGCGTGATTCAAGGTCGATGTGGTAGTGGGTAATAAAGGTGTGTGCTGACTTCCAGGTAGCAGCCCTGCAGATTTCCTGGATAGGGACGTCCCTGGAAGCAACCACCGAAGCAGCAGTATGGCGGGTAGAATGAGCTCTTATCCCTCTGGGAGGCTCCATGCCCGCCAACCTATAGCAGAGATCTATGCAGGAGGTGACCCACCTGCCCATCGTCCGCTTGGCTGCTGTCTGCCAGGTGCGGCTTCAGCGTAGGTGACAAACAGCTGGCGAACTTCTCCCCGAACTTCAGCCGTCTGCTCCTTATAATAAGCGAGCGCTCTTCTAGGGTCCAGTGTATGGAGCCTATATTCGGCCTCCGAGGTATGACTGGGGTAGAACACTGGCAGAGTCAACACCTGATTAAGGTGAAACTCTGACACCACCTTCAGAAGGAATTTTGGTTGGGGGCGCAGGACAACCTTGTACCTGTGGACGACCAGATAAGGAGACTCGATGGAAAGCGCCTGGAGCTCTTCCATCCTTCTGGCTGACGTGATAGCCACCAAGAAGGCAGTCTTCCATGACAGGTGAGAGATGTCACACCTGTGCATCGGTTCGAATGGCTTGCCCATGAGCTTAGCCAATACCAGCAGTAGATCCACCGGAGGTGGAGGTTCTCGCACTGGAGGATATGTGATCCGAGCCTTTGAAAAATCGCCCGACCACCTTCTCCTGCGCTACCAACTGCTTCCTGGCCCGCGCCCGGTAAGCAGAGATGGCTGCCAGGTGCACCTTAAGGGTCGTCGACTGAAGCCCAAGCTGAGAAAGGGACCACAGGTAGTCCAGAATGCTTGCCAAGGAGCAGGAGGAAGGGTCCAGGCCCTTACCCTGACACCAAATGGAGAATCTCTTCCATTTAAAGGCGTAGCATGTTCTGGTTGACTCCTTACAGGAAGCCTCAACAACGTTGAGGACCTCGTCGGAAAGACCCAAGGTCTGGAACTCTAGCCGCTCAGGAACCAAGCCGTCAGGTGCAGGGATTGAAGGTCCAGATGGAATACCTTCCCCTGATTGACTGAGATCAGGTCTGAGCGGGCTGGAAGCTGCCTTGGGAGCCTGGAGCTGAGGCTGAGGAGATCTGGATACCAGAACTGGCGGGGCCAGTCTGGGGCTACCAGAATCACCTGCGCCTTGTCCCTCCTCGCCTTGAGAAGCACCTTGTGGATCAAGAGAAATGAGGGAAAGGCGTAAAAGAGGCCCAGGGTCCACGGCCACAAGAAGGCATCCCCCTGCAGCGATCCCTGCTGAGGGGGGCGGGCATGAAACAGTCTCAGCTTCGCATTCTCCCTGGAGGCAAACAGGTCCACCTGAGGCATGCCCCAGTGGGAGAAGAGATCGTGTACTACCTCCGGCAGGAGTGACCACTCGTGGGACGCAGCTCCTATCCAGCTTAGGGCATCGGCCAGAATGTTGGAGGCTCCTGCCACATGGATGGCAAGGAGATCTGCCTCCAGGCTGCGCACGAGGGACCAAATGCGGAGAGCTTCCCTGCACAGGAGCATGGAGCGCGTCCTGCCCTGGCGGTTCAGGTAGTACACGGTCGTGGTATTGTCCATCTGGACCTGGACCACTAGACCCCGTACAAACGGAGCGAAGGCGGTGAGGGCTAGAAGAACCGTTCGAAGCTCCAGCAGGTTGATGTGGCATTGGGACTCCTGGGAGAACCAGAGGCCGTGCGCTCTGTGCTCCCCCAGATGGGCACCCCAGCCCATCAGAGAGGCATCGGTCAATAGAGAGACTGTCAGCTCGAGGCGGACAAACGGGATGCCCTCCTGCAGATGAGCTGGAACGGTCCACCACTGGAGAGCGTTCCACATCTCCTGGGTCACAGTCACTGGCTGATCCAAAGGATTGGAGCACTGTGACCATTGGCTGGCCAGTCCCCACTGTAGGGGACGCATGTGCCAACAGGCCCAACGGACCACGTTGGGGCAGGCCACCATGAGGGCCAGGAGGCACAGGAAGTCCCGGGCAGGGCGCAATTGCCCAACCTGAAATGATTGGGCAAAGGAGGAAAGAACCTCGGCCCTGTCCGCCGGGAGCCGTACTCTGACTCACAGTGAGTTGAGCTCTGCCCGATGAATTGGATCACCTGCTTTGGCACGAGTTCCGACTTGACCTCATTGATAAGGAGGCCAACTTGAGAGCAAACCTGGAGGGCCAGATCCCTGGAACGCACGACCTCCATTCTGGAGGAGGCCGCAATCAGCCAATCATCCAGGCAGGGGTACACCCGGACCCTTCGGTGCCGCAGGGAATGCTGTCACCACTGCCATGCATATGGTGAAGACCCTGGGAGCTAGAGGAAGGCCGGGCGACATGGCCCGAATCAGAGGGCCCCTGTGCCCTGAAGCGGAGGAACGCTGTTGGACGGACGGATTGGGACATGGAAGTACGCATCCTGGAGGTCCAGAGAACAGAACCACACGTGTCGTTCCAAGGATGGAATGATCTGAGCCAGAGTGACCATCCTGAAGGTTCGAGACCTTAGGAACCTGTTCAGGTCGTGCAAGTCTAGAATGGGGCGCCAGCCCCCCATCCGTTTCGGGACCAGGAAATACCTGGACACAAACCCTGGGTCTGGTGGAGGATCCGCCACCTTCCAGATCACCTCCTTTTCGAGGAGCAGGGCAATGTCGACTCGATGAGCCAACAGAGAGGCTGCAGACCCCGTAGCCTCCCGTGGGGCGATGGCTCGGAAGGGCGGGGCCTGCTCGAACTCCAGAGGCAGACCATTTCCTTCCACCTCCAACACCCAGCGGTCCGTGGTGATAGCGGACCAAGCGGAAAAGGTAGCAAGCCATCCCCCATGGGAGACAGGGGAGCAATGAGGCTGGGGGCGACACCCCTCAACTCATCACTGGGCAGGCTTGGAGGAAGGACTGGCCGAGGGACCTCCTGGGCCTTTTCCTCCCTGCTTCCTGCTGAAGGAAGCTGCAGACTTGGCTTTGGGGTGCCAAGCCCGAGCCTGCCAGCCCTGATGTTGGTGTTGCTGGGCCGGACGTGCTGCAGGAGCAGAAGGTCGAAAGGACTTATGTTGCTGATGACGGCCCTTGTCCTTCTGAGTGGACGTGACAGAGTCCAAGGTGGCGTTGGACTTTTCAATCCTCTGGAGGTGGCCTTCCACTCCAGGGCCTAACAGGTCGGTCCCCAAGAAGGGGACGTCCGCCAATTTGTGCTGGGTATCCGCCGCAAAAGTGGATAACCTCAGCCAGGCTCTCGCGCATAGCCACCGCGGCCGCTACTGCCCGGGCACAGGAGTCTCCAATATCTAGAGCCGTTTGGAGCTGCTGTTTTGCCACTGCCCTTCCCTGATCCCACACCTGCTTGACCGTAGTCTGCAGGTCAGCCGGGAGATGAGGGATCACCTCATCCAGGGAGCCCAGGAGGGCGTGGTAGAAGTGCGCCATCAGTACAGCCGAACTGGCCTGACGGAGACCGAGGGAGGACGCAGCGAATACCTTGCGCCCGGCATAGTCCAGCTTTTTGGACTCCTTGTTGGGGGGCTTATCCACATCCCTAGCATTCCCGGAGCACCGGAAAACGCTATCGGTGACCAACCCCTCCGCAGAGAGGTGTTCCTAAAAACCAGACAAAGAGCCGTAGGGACTGCATACTTCCTGGCCATCCTGGCCGAAGGCGCAGGACAGGAAGCCGGCCTCTACCAGAGCTCCAAGGCTGGGCCAACAATGGCTTCAGCCACTGGAAAGGCCTCCATGGGAGAATCCCCTCTGTCCAGTATCTCCGTGAGGGGATACTTGGCCTGCTTGGATACGGGCTCGAGCTGCATCCCGGTGAACTCCGAGATGAGCCGAAGCAGACCCATGAACGATGATGGGCTCTTGTCCATCGACTGCCCCCCGGAGGACTCCAGGTCAAGGGGCCTGGAAAACAGGGAGGAGTCGTCGTCAGACTCCGAGGAGTATGCAAAGAGCTGCCTGGGGCCTGAGCCACCCTCCACCTGCCGAGGATGGTCGGGAGTGAGGGTGACCGACAACCGATGGGGCAGACCCTGACCTGACCAAGAATCCTTGGTCGGAGCCCCCGATTTTGGTTGTGGAGGCGGAAGTTCCACCACAATCGGTGGGGCAGCTGGTTTCGGTCGAACAGCCGGCCCAGGCTTGGGCACCTCAACCAACGTGAAGGGTTGTTTCGGCCTTTCGGGTGACAGCCACTTAATGGCCGGGGAAGGCAGACGGCATCGGCTTGTTCCTGGACAAAAGGAGCTGCTGCCACATTAAGACCTCGTAGAGTCGACGCAATTTGCGCTGAAGCCTCTCCTCTTCCGAGGAGGAAGACGAGGACAAGAGCGCCACTGCTTTCCTCGGTGCAGACTGAGACCGCAGGGGCGGTGGGATCGGCTGGACGAGGCGAGTCAGAGACCAATACCCTTGGGGTTTCCGAGGGTGGGTCTGAGGAGGCGGGTGAAACCCGCTCCTCCCTCGGTTCAGGAACCTTAACCGGGGACTCCGGCACAGAAGGCACAGGCAAATCCTCGGTTTCCACCGGGGAAACCGGTGAAGTAGGGTTGTCGGCTTCTCCAGTCGACAGCCCGTCTGACGGGTCGAGAAAAATCTCGACCGCGTTGATGGGTGTCTCAGCCGGCTGACCTGAAGGGGACACCGTGAAGCCAGCGGCTTTAGCTGCAACCTCGACCCAGTAGAGTGTCGACTATCCAGGAAGGGACCTCTCCGCTCCCCAAACGCCGACGGGGACTTACCCTTTGAGTCCTTATTTTTGACCGAGAGAGTAACCCCAATGGCCTCACCCTTCATGAGAGAGGGACTGGCAAGCCTCAACCGGTTGTGAGGAGGATCCCAAAGAGAATGGGATAAATGCCACGACTGAGGAAGATGAGGATGCGGCCTGGGCCGCCTCCTCCTCAAGGGCGATCATCTGCTCAAGTTGCTCAGCTGAGCCAGCTGCCACGGACACCGCCCAACGGGCCTCCTTGGACTTCACCGGCGGATAACATTTCTCGGGGCACCCAAGTTGAAGCCAGCAACGCGGTCTTCAAGGACGCCGACCGAAAAAGACCTGCACAACTCGCAGGCCTGTGGGTCGTGGTCGAGCCCGAGGCAGTAGACGCACATGGAGTGCGGATCCGTCCTGAACATCTTCTGCCCACATGGGCACCGCCGAAAACTGGGAGTCGACTTGTCCATCGCAGCCGCAAAGGAAGAATTTGACCGAAGTCTTGAAAACTTTAAAATTATTCGGGTGAACCAAAGAGTTAGGATCCAGTCTATACGCAGAGCGTTAAGGAGGGAACCTGAGCTTCCAAGCAGTAAGGAAGATCAGGCGTCATGGGGCAGAGCCAAGAGTTTTACCACCCGGGTGGGTGGGAGGAGCCAGCTTGAAGACCTTCCAGCAAGATTTAAAGCGGCAAGGTACCTGCCAAGAAGTGTGGATTGAACAACATATCCATGTCCCTAGAAATTACATTACATGAAACTGGGGTGCGGGGGAACACTAAACGAGCATGGAAACTACAGTACATGAATCTGGATGAATGAGGGGGGTGAGAGGAACCACTAGACACCAGTGAAGCTACATTACATGAAACAGGACAGCCGGCCCACCAAGTGCAGTGGTAGTGCTACCATTAATGACACATATTACCTGGGTTCGGAAGCAAGCCTGAGCGTCAGGAGACCAGCTGGGGGGAGGAAGGGTGAGCGTCCACATAGACTGCTCTCCTCCTCCGGGAGTAAGGTGAGGTGGGAGAGCTCCTGGCGCTTGCCTGACCCCTAGTTGATGCCAGGGGTCTGACAACTCCAACATTAGCCATTTCTGGAGGTGGGGCAGAAATCTGTGTGCATGCCCACTGATATCACTGCACGTCCCGCATCCTGGAGCAGAAAACTGAAAACCCTCCACCACGTGAGATATCATCCGCTGCTCGTTGCAGGCTCTGCACCACCGACTGGGCTCTCGCCTTGCTGACCAACTACCTGTACCCTGCAGAGGGTTTATGAGGAAACCCCTGGTAGTCCTTCCCATTTGAGAGGGTCATCCGATGAGAAGGTATGCAGGGCGTAGGTGAGTCCCAGGGCTGGCGGGTAACAGGGCTGGGTGGGCGGTTGGACTGATGGGGGCCAGTGGAGTTGTGGGAGGAAAAAGGCAAATAAAATAAAAAAATTAATAAATTAATAAAAACAAAAACTTTAACAGGGCAAATGAGTGTGGGGGAGAGCACTAGACCACCAGGGATCGCTTTTCACAGTGAAAGGGTCACTAAGGGACTGCTGCGCTCATGCAAATGAGCCCATAATGAGCATGCATACAGACCCTCAGCCCCCCTTGCATGCCCAATTAGTTAATTTACATGCTTGGGCTAAATATAACCCACAGAGGACCTGGTGCTATCCTGTTTTGGGCAGCGCTATTCCTGTGGGCCATACGTAGCCCTGGTTTGTGTCAGTGCAGCACAGATCCACGTAGTGCTGCACCACGAAATGTCGGTGAGCACCATCAGTCAATAGCTTGACAAGCGCTATCCATCTAAATATAGCTCAGTCAGTGAGCGCAAGCGCAGTGTAAACGATTGTGCTATGACTGCATCCTGCTCGGAATATAGGGCCCATGAACTCTGAGACAAATTTAAAAAAATGAAACGCCAAATATCACCAGTCTTCTGCTACAGATTTTAAATGCTGAACCCTTCCAGGTTTTCATAGCATATTCTCCGTTTTTGCAAGCTTTAATCACCAAGCATGTATAGAACTACTGATTCATAAATGCGCTTCAGGGGAAAAAAAAAATGACTCGTTAAAAATTCTAAGTAAAACTACAGTTCCATGATTAAATGTCAGTTTTCTCCCCACCTCCAGATAAATGTGAAACTGCAGGGTTCTGACTGCTCTGCCATCAGGAGATGTAAAATTAACCACTTGCAGGTTGAATTTCTTCCTTTGCTTGACCCCTGGGAGTATCTAGTGCTCAGTTACTGTACACAAGTTGCGCTTTTATTAGTAATGGAATGCACAGAAGGACATGCACGTATCAAGGCAAGACAGACCGCGACTCAGACTTAAGAGCTGTCATCACCCTGCACTCTGTGCTCTGCTTGGCCTTACCAGTTCCACAGCTACGGTGAGGCAGGGACAGTGCTTCTTTGTCAGTTTGATTTTCACAGCCTTGGCACTCTGTGCAGTTTTCAAAGCCCTGGAGAGGTTTTCAGGCGACAGCTCCAGATAGATTTCATTGTGCTCAGCCGACACTCCCTCCATCTGAAATTCATCAAAAAAGTTCCCCTAAACAAGGGGACCATTCATTATTACAGGTATTCATTGCTAGGTCTTACCGGAAAACAAACTCAAACCACTTTACAAACTTGGATGTGCTTTCGTTACGCCTTCTATTGTTGACACTGGGGATGACTATGCCATTTATTTCTATGTGCACTTCCAACAAAAATGAATCTAGATTGCCAGACAGATCAATTTTGGTGTGTTTCTTGCTTGTTACAAAGATTGCCAGCGAGAGTTCCCTACACTGTCATGGTTAATTGGGCTTACTACAAGTCATATTAAGTACCATTCAAGAACTTGCAGCCCCCCCACCCAAATCTTGCTTTAAAAATAAAGTTTGATTTTTTTTGGACTAAGTGGATTTCTGATGTGCATCTACAGTATAAACTGTTTATGGAAATCTCAGAAGGATGCAGGCAGTAACTGAACAGGTTAAATATCCAGATGTCTTCTGTCTAGTATTCCTATGTTAAGCCCACTGCACTATATTAAAGTGAACAGTCAGCATAAAGGGGCGCACACTGCAGTGTGAGGCTTGTCCCAGTGTGCACTCTGTATGCAAACATTATTTTGGTTTATCTACTGTTTACAGTATGTATCAGACTAATGCTGCTTAGATCTAAGCTGGCAGCATCTTCTGTTACTATCAATCCCAGAATCCTATGCAGCTGACATCAGCGCAGTAGGCAGTCACGGGAGATGCAGTAACCTGCAGTACACATTAGAGCTTTTCTAATCTCCAATCAGATGTTTTTCCGGGTCTGCTTTTCTCAAGTATAGTCCTTGTTACTGTACTTAGCCCAGGGAGGATGGCAGGACCAACAAAAAAAAGATAAGAGCTTATATATAAATCTCCCACTGCTGCCTACTGCTCTGATGTGAGCTGCAAAGGATTCTGGGATTTGTAGGAACAAAAGATGGTGGCCTAGAGCTTCATAAAAATTAGTCTAACACAATCTACTATACTACAGTAAACAATACGTAAACTAAAATGTTTCTGCACACAAAGTGCACACTGAGACCAGCACCAAACTGGAGTGCGAGGGACCACTGTGCTGACTGTTCCCCTTTAATATGATTTGCTGTGCACCTTTATTGCACTGTTATTATCACTGCAATGTACTGTGATTTACTATGCACCTTATGTATAGGTGTTCTCATTACAATGTTTGTTCCCCAGTTCCTCCACCCTAGGACACATCTACAAATGAGCTGTACCAGCTCGGGATGCCCTTCCTGGTTAAACTTTTGAAATTATAAGTGTGGTAAGATAACTTATAAAATTGGATGAGAAAATCCTGTAGTCAGTTTGGTAAACTCTGATCAGGTTTATTAAACAACCCACACATCTATCGTTTTCTGCTTTTTGTTCTTTAATTTTTTCTGATGAACCCATTTATAAGCACAATGCTTGCTACAAGGTTTGTGTGCTGGTGCTCATAACTCATTCCCAGGTGGCTAAACACAATCAACTTGGGCTACTGGTTACTACACATTAATAAATGGATGGGCAAAATCCGCAAATCTGATTGACTGAGACCACTTTCAGCTGGGATAACTTGGAAACATAGTCCCAGTCTAAAAGTAGGTCATGCCATCAGTAAAAAAAAAAAAAAAAAAAAAATGAACAAAACAAAATATTAAATCAATTTCTTAACTACAATAATACACTTATTTTTTTCTCCATTCACATTTTATGCTCCCAGAGCCCTGGCAGGCAGCTTCAGTCCTCCTCACGGGTGGACTCTCTCTCTGGTCCTGCCAGCTCCACAGCCGGTTTCCCTACGGATTACCCCATGGCGGGACCAAGAGGGAGGTGGCACGCTACACCCCCACCCCCACCCAGAGACCAATCCAGAAGCGGTGTCAGTCGGGAGCAGCGGCCATCATTGAGCACCGCCAGGATCATTTTCCTCCGCTTTCCTCCCATCCCCTCCCTACCGACGTCAGCATGTCGGGGCATGGCTCCCAACCCGTATCGCCCTTCAGCCACCGCCAGAGGGCAGTCAGCGAGCAGGACGACAAGTCTCTCTCCCCCCCAAGAGAGGAAAGCTGTCCTCTGGATGCTCAAGCCTCTCTCCCCCTGCCAACCCCGGCTCATTCCCGAACCCGGGTCGCCGGCATGATGCAAGGTGTAGCGACCAGCGCCTCAACCTCCAGTGCCACGGAACAGCTCAATAATACACTTTAAGGTGTGCATTTTCCTTCTCAGGTGGTTAAAGTCACTCAGCCTATGACCTCGTGCCTCCCAACACATCTGAGGCAGTACAATACAATATCCCTTGAAACTGCACCTTGTATTGTGCCCAAAACCTCCCTAATTGTTATTCCCAGCCCTTCAAGACTGCTGTCCGTTAGAGGTATATATTCAAGTGCAACACAGAGAACCAGTTTGGTCTAAATGTGTTTGTGCCTAAAGTATTGGAAAAACCTTTTTGTTTGGGTGATGTTGACATTTTCCTATTTTCGCTGATTTGCCTGTATAATGCCCAGACCAAGGGTACAACTGAGGCAGTATGGTTTCCAGCCTTTAAATGAGAAAGCATGCTGATGTTGGAATGGTGAGCAGACTTCTGTGAAGAGGGCTGGAATTATTTTTTTACTTTAGATGGCACTATAACAAATTAACTAAACCAAATAAAACAGAGACAATAATCTGCTCTCTCTACTTTCCGCTCACAAACAGTGACGCTACTTCTTTCTGTGCAGTTTAAAGAGCACCTTTCCTTGCTATTTTCACTCTTCAATTTTAACAAACAAGAGGCTCCTTTACCTGAATGGGAGTTCTTCCATACCAGTTTTAAAACATTATGATTTGCCCCTAAGGAAGGGAAGGGATCTTATTTTGCCCACGAGGGGGCTAGCCACTCGATCCCTTCCACTTCCTGACTTGCCGATCTGTCCCCGTGCTCCAACATTTTGTGATGTCACTACAAGACCAGCACAGGGACGTGCTCAATGTAATTCTATGGAGTGTCATTTTCAAGAGCTATTTTAGCATTTTTAATTAGACTTTTGGTACAAACTGAAGCCAGTGAATACTTGCTTACTTTTTTAATTTTACAAAATTGTCCACTGTAAAATAGCAATACTGCTCTCCAGGGTGTGTGTCATGCACAGATAATGTCACTTCTCGGGCACTGGACACTAACCAACCAAGGCGTGACGTTATCCAAGTATGATACACACCTTGTCAGGCATTATTGCTTAATTTTGAGGCTTTGCCTGCCCGCATGACAAAAAGGGTTCTAGTGCAGCTTACTCAGAAATTCTTAAGCCTGCACTAGTAACTGAGTACTACAGTAAATGCATCCTGTAAAAATTCTAAAAAGGAGCCACAGGACCGGAGCCAGCTATTACCGGCACAAGTCTAGCTGAACATATGGACTGTCCATGGTATAATAGAAAATAGTGGATGGGTATCCATGCACAATCAGCCTGTTGTACCACAGAGGGTTCTGATAACATCAGACCTTGGCAGTGAAGCTCGAGAGGTCCGATGGTATCAGAACCTCGGGGTGGCACAAAAGGCTGGTTGTGCACGAGAATGCTCATCCACTATTTTATATAGTGTATAGTGCCCCGGAAAATCACTTACACTTCTTTTTTTAGCAGTCTTTTACTTTTTGTGTGCGATGCGCTGTTCCGTGGTAAAGGCTGGTTTCTACGGTTGCCAAGTGGCTGCTAAGGAGGAGGCATGGCTACGTGTGCACCACAACTTCCTATTGGCTGGCAGGTACATTGGGAGAGTTTAAAAAAAAAAAAAAATTACGCTCGCTAAGCGAGATAGCTGTGGAGTAGGGGGTCATTTGTTTTATTAAAATTTTTTTTCTAAATCTAAATATCTGGTTGATCCTGCGTCTTGTAAGGCTCCGATGCGACTGATTCTACTGTCACCGGAGTGAGGCTCTGTCCGTTTCTGCCACTAAGGTAAGCGATGTGCGGTCTCTGTAGTGAGCGCATGGAACTGCTAGAGGTTTTCAAAATGTTGTTCTGCTGCAGTAGGGTATAATCACGTTCCATGACCTTTTGAACTGCAGCAGAACAACATTCTGAGAACCTCCGATTTCTATGCACAACAAGGGTCCACTATACACTATAAGTGGTACTGTAACTTTTCGAGTGCCCCACAGTGGCACACAGTTTCTTACACAGACTAGTGGGGTAAGAAGCAGGTAAATTTGGCCAAATCCTAAATTAGATAATCTGGCATTATCCATACACATATCGGTAGGAAACCTTGCACACTGCTGTTCACACCTTAGTGTCAATGGTTCCAATTTTAACTTACTGTACTAAGTGCACCTTGATACTGTGCCTCATTATTTAATAAAGCAGCAGCACCACTCCAGCACTGCTTCCAGGTGATCAGTGTCGCTCTAAGCCAAGAATGCCAGATGGGACAGGCGTACTCCAGCACTAGCCTACGCACCATTTTAATAAACACAGT
This sequence comes from Neoceratodus forsteri, assembly GCA_016271365.2. Classification (NCBI taxonomy): domain Eukaryota; kingdom Metazoa; phylum Chordata; order Ceratodontiformes; family Ceratodontidae; genus Neoceratodus; species Neoceratodus forsteri. The sequence continues at coordinate 659,387,743 of CM057456.1, read as the reverse complement.
CATTTATGCTCAGGATGGGATTGTGGGTGCACCACGTCTGCCCCCCCCCCACACCATATTATGGCAAAAATTAAAAACTACACTTTGCAAACATGTACTAATATCCCTCCACACACTACCAACCAGGGCATCTAGTGATTCCCTTGGTAAGCAAACATTTATCCAGGTTTACCTTGAAGGTGTGTACTGTCTTAAATTTCCAGTCTCCTCAAGTAGACTGTTCCATGAGTTTACCACCCTCTGGGACAGGAAGTGCTTCTAAACATTACTCTTACTATTAAAATTTACCCCTCTGAGCTTCAAGGTGTAACACCTTGGTGTCTTGCGTCTTTTGTCTGGTGTCCTTCTGGAGCACACCAGACAAAACATCCTCAGTTTGTTCAATCTGATACCTTTGACTAGACAGAGGACTGAGATCATGTTACCGCTCACCTCTCCCTCCCAGAAGAATATTCTAAAGACCTCTCCTCACAGCTCTGCTCCCCTGAAATTATGGATCATTGTGGTTGCCTTGCACTGCACCCTCTTGATACCTTATTGTCCGTTTTGTACTGAGGAGCACAGAACTGCACGCTGTGCTCCAGGCTGGGTCTGACTGGGGCCTTCTGAAGTGGCAGGATTACCTCCCCGGGCCTGACTGCTTATAATGCTTTGGCCCCTTTGTCTATTATGACCACCAGGTAATTTTTCTCCTCCACTGCAGCTCGAGGAGCCCCAAACAGTTTGTAGGTCCTACCTCTGATTTTCTCCCCAGAAGTAGCACCCTGTAACTGGCTTCACTATTATCATCTAAGACTCCAACAATGTGACCAATCAAGCAGCTCATTCAGGCCCTCCTGCAATTTGTCCCCATCCTCAAGGGGAGTGCACCACCCCTGTGAGCCTAGTGTCATCAGCGAACATCTTGGAGGAAGGGATGCATTACATTTAAAGAGCAGGTTTTTAGTTGCAATAATTCTCTTCCCTCCAAACATATACTGTAGCCTACCTGCTCAGAAACCGATCTGTATACAAGCTGTAATTTTTTGCAATCTGTATCTCAAGATATAACATTCATAAAAATCCTGTTTAGTGCAGGCAGCTGAAACACTCAAGACTTCCCGACTGGGAGACACGTCTCCAAGCTTGCATGTTTTGTGATGTCAGTACAGGACGAGCGCGGGGACGCACTCCATAGATTTTAACAAGGGCTATTTTTACAGGAGTTTTTAGATATGTTTGAGTGCCGATTTTGACAAAGGAAGGTCACCCCTCAACTAAGAAGGTCCTTCTTAGTTGAGCAGTGACCATCCCTTGTCAAACTCGACACTCAAAAGTATCTAAAAAGTCCTGTAAAAATTGCCCCTATTAAAGAATCTATGGAGCATGCTACGCTCATCCTGTACTGACATCACAAAATGTGCAGGCTGATGAAATGTCTCCCAGTCAAAATCGAGCATTCACCTGCCAGCACTAAACAGAGATTTTATGAGTGTTATAGCTGAGATACAGGTACAAAAACTACAGCTATACTGAATCGATTTCTGAACAGGCAAACACTATGATTGGAGGAAGAAAATGACAACTAAAACCCTGCTCTTTAAAAATGACAGTAACATTTTATTTATTAGAAAAGTCAGATTTACAACCTTTGAATCATGGACTCATTTACAAGGGCACCTCGTCGCGGTGGGGGGGTAGACAGAGTTACATAGGTTTGGTTACAACATTTACTGAATGTTTGGTGACTCTCATCCAGAACTGGGGGTCAGAGGTCAGGCAGCGGTGCAGGAATGGGGGCAGGCAGGCAGAGCTTCATTAAGTCGACACAAATACTTTTCCCGTTTTCCCCCCCGTCCCCAGCCGCAGCAGCACATAAGCGTGTGCGCATGGAGGTGCACTCACGCTACAAAACTATGGCCTCTCCTGTCCAGTTCGCTCATACTCTGGCACTGCCACCGGCCTCCACCAGGTGGCAGTGAAGGAGACAGAGCACCTCCCCATCCCAGGAAGGACAGCTGTCCATTGGATGCTCAGTCCTCTTCCCCCCCACCTCCGGCGCACTGAGCAGGTTCCCGAACAAGAAGAAACAAGTGCCTTTGTGCTGCATAGAATGAGCGGGTGCTATGGTAAATGTTGAAGACAAAACCACAATAAATAAGCACTCAGGTAAGCCAAAAAATAACCACGCAGAGATTCAAGGCATTTGAGCAGTAAGAGACCACAGCACACTGCCCCATGTTCCCGAACCCAAGTCACCGGCGTGGGAAACGGTAAGGCGAGCTAGGCACCTCAACCCGCTTCACTACTAAGCAGGCTTACTGAACATTTGTTTTTTAACAGTTTATTTGCCCAGACTAGCCCAGTTGAGATGTAACATCTTATTTTCACTGTGGTCCTGTTTCTACCCATTTCTGCAGCTGGATATTATTCAAGGTCACACGGTGAGCATTTGGATCTGGTGAGTCCCAAGTAGGAGCTCTAACCACTAGAATACATTGACTCACAAGGTCCCAATGGTCTAATTTCAAGGGGCTTACTTTGGAAAAAGATATCTGGCACTGAAATAAGTACTACAACCACTAGGCTATGCAAAACCGTGGGCCAGGCAGGGAATGCAGTGGCCCAACTAGAGTACTTGCCGAATTTCTTAATTCATACAAAACACTTTCATAAAGATATGGAAACCAGCAAGGCAAATTAGAGGAGAACTTCTGGCCCAATAGAAAATGTAATGCAAAACGTCTGTGGGCACTAACGGCTGAACTGCAGGTTGCAGCACAAAATCCAAAACAATATCCAAAATGCCAAAAATGTGTCTGCACTAAGCCCAAGTAAAGAAATCCAAGACACAGTGTCAGGTGAAAATGCTGGTGCCATTTATTGCTGACAGCCCTGAGAGACAAAATGTACCAGTTTCTGGCTGGCAGCAGTTTCAACCATGGAGATATTCTTTACTTTAAAACTAAACAGCTCTAAGCACTACAATCAGCATAATTGGAAAATGTACATTTACAGACATACAGGGCAACCCTGTTAGTTTTAGCAGCTCTGGTTGAAAATGGATCTTGGCAAACTACCGTTTGATTTAATCATACTGTGTACTTGTGCGCGTGTGCATGCACAGAAAGAAATTTTCAGTGCAGTATATATCCGAAAAAATGCAGAATTATATAAAAGACTGTTTGTCAAAAAAATGGTTCCAACTGCAACTAAAAAAACAGGTTACTCACCTGTCATAGAAGTTCTAGGAGTGGTATATGATGTTCATCCACACTTCAGGTAGTGTTTCTCTCCCTTCAAGGCTTGCCGGAACGTCTTCAAGCTGGCTCCTCCCACCCACCAGGGTGGTAACTCCCTCGGCACTGCCCCGTGACGTCAGATCTTACCCACTGGAAGCAAGGTCGGGTGGGTCAGTGTGTGGACGTACATCATATACCACTCCTAGAAATACTGTTGCAGGTGAGTAACCTGTTCTTTTAGTGACGTGGATATGATGTACAACTTCACACTTCTGGCAGACTCCTAGCAGTTCTCCTGGGAGGAGTGGGCAAGGTGCACCCCCCCCAACTCAGGAAACAGAGATTGTAGAACTGAGGCCCCCAAAACAGCATCCTGGCGTGACTCCCTGGCGTGACTCAAGGTCAATGTGGTAAGGGGAGATGGAAGGTGTGCGTCGACTTCCAGGTAGCAGCTCCGCAGATTTCCTGACTGAGGACGTCCCAGAAAGCAGCCACCGAAGCAGCGGTATGATGGGTGGAATGAGCCCTTAGCCCTACGGGAGGCTCCTGACCGCCAACTTATAGTAGAGGTCGATGCAGGATACAATCCACCTGTCACTCATCTGCTTAGCTGCTGGTCTGCCAGGTGCGGCTTCAGTGCAGGCGGCAAACAGCTGGCAAATCTCTCCCCGAACTCCAGCTGTGCACTCCTTATAATAGGCGAGCGCTTGCCACAGGTCCAAGGTATGGAGCCTGTGCTCAGCCTCTGAGGTGTGACTCACCAGGAGATGCATCACCTGGTGAAGGTGAAACTCAAGACACAACCTTCGGGAGGAACTTCGGGTTGGGGCGAAGGACAGCCTTGTCCCTGTGGAAGACCAGGTAAGGAGATTCCACTGAGAGCGCCTGGAGCTCACTAATCCTTCTGGCTGACGTGAAAGCCACCAGGAAGGCAGTCTTCCATAACAGGTGAGGCATTTCACACCTGTGCATTGGTTCGAATGGCTTGCCCATGAGCTTTCCAACAAAGCAACAAGTCCCAAGGTGGTGGTGGTTCACACTGAGGGAAATGTGGTCAAAGCCTTAAAAGCACATATCACTTTTCCTCTATGCTTACCTGACAGCATACCAGCCCACACTGTATGCAGAGATGGCTGCCAGGTCACCTATAAGGGTCGTCAACCAAAGGCTTGACAGAGACGGACCAAAGGTAGTTGAGAATGCTAGTCTCCGGGCAAAATAAGGGGTTGAGCTCTTTGCCCTGGCACCAAATGGAGAATCTCTACCATTTGACGGCATAGCATTTTCAGGTTGACTCCTGCCAAGAAGCCTCAACCACAGTGAGGATATCATCAGAGAGACACAAAGCCTGGAACTCTAGCTGTTCTGAAACCAGGCTGTCAGGTGCAGGGACTGAAGGTCTGGAAGGAGTACCTTCCCCTGAATGCACGAGAACAGGTCCGGGTGGAGAAGAAGACACCACGGGAGCCTGCTGCTGAGGCCAAGAAGATCGGGGTACCAGAACTGGCGGGGCCACTCCAGAGCAACCAGCATCACCTGTGCCTTGCCCCTCCTGGCTTTGATCAGCACTTTATGGATCAGCGTAAAGGGAGGGAAGGCACAGAGGAGGCCCAGGGTTCAGTGCCTCGAGAGGGCATCCCCCTGCAGTGTTCCCTGCTGAGGGGGGGCGGACACAATACAGGCTCAGCTTTGTGTTCTCCCTGGAGCAGAACAGATCCACCACTGAGGGTTTCCGCCAGCTAGTTGGAGATGCCGGCCACTTGGATGGCCAGGAGATCGACGTCCAGGCTGAGCTTGAATACCCAGATGCAAAGAGCTTCCCTGCATAGAGGAAGGGAGAGCGTCCTGCCCGGTTTGTTGAGGTAGTACATAATCGTGGTGTTGTCCATCTGGACCCGAACCCCCTGACCTTGAATGTTCAGAGCAAAGGCGGTCAGCGCCAGCTGAACTGCGTAAAGCACCAGCAGGTTGATACTGCATCGGGACTCCTCAGGGGTCCAGAGTCCTGGACTCTGTGGTCCCCCAGGTGGGCACTCAAGCCCATCAGGGAGGCATTGGTCATGATGGTGACCGTCAGCTCTGGGCGGACAAATGGGATCTCTTCCTGCAGATGTTCCAGGACTAACCACCACTGAAGGGCATCCCACATCAGCTGAGTCACAGTGACCGGCCGGTCGAAGTGGTCCTGGCGCCAAGACCATTGGCGGGTAAGAGCCCTTGCAGAGAGTGCATTCTCCACCAGGCCCAATTGACCACGCTGGTACATGCCACCATGTATCCCAGGAGGTACAGGAAGTCCTGAGCAGGGTTCAACTCCCCAACCTGAAATGATCGGGCAAAGGAGAAGAGAGCCTCTGCCTGGTCCGCCGGAAGCAGAGCCCTGGCTCTGCAAGAGACAAGCTCAGCCCTGTTTAAATGTATCATCCGCAAAGTTATGAGATTCTAACTTGGCCTCATTGACCAGGAGGCCAAGGGACAAACAGGTCTGGAGGGCCAGGTTCCTGGACCGCTCCACCTCCTCCCTGGAGGGACCGGCCATAAACCAGTTATTCAGACAGGGATATACCTTGACCCCTCAGCACACCTTAGGTAGGCTGTAACCACCGCAATGCATTTGCTGAAGACCCTGGGAGCCAAGGATAGGCCAAAGGGCATGGCCAGGAACTTGTAGAGGATCCCCTCAACATGGAACCAGAGGAACCGAAGGTGGGACGGATGGACTGCAACGTAGAAGAATGCATCCTGAAGACACAGAGAGAAAAAAAAAAAAACACATGTTCTGCTCCAGAGATGGTATGATCCAAGACAGAGTGACCATCCTAAAAGTTCACGGCCAAAGGAATTTGTTCAGGTCATGCAGATCTAAGATGGGCAACAGGAAGTACCTAGAGAGAAACCCTGTGTGTAGTGGAGGGTCCGAGAAAGGAGCCACTACCTCCTTCTGGAGCAGCTGAGCACTGTTTTTTTTTTTTCTCTCAATTCAACTTCTTTATTGGTTTTAAATTATAAACATAGTGGTATTCATAACAGGTATGATACACAGGTGCAAACAACCACTGGCGATATTATGGAAAGCTGATGAAAGAGAAAGGAAATCCCCCATCCCATTCCCCCGTGTGTACCAATACATATAGTACAATACTTGAAAGAAATATTTGGTACATAGAAACATCTTGAGATGGACCTGGGAAAATTAAATGTTAATAACCTCAGTGCAGATATAAGGCGTACAATTTGTCCCATTTTTTATCAAATGATGCCAGATTATTACTGGAGCCAGCAAGCAAGCGCTCTGTCCTGAAGTAGGCCGAGAGGTCATTTAGCCATTCATTACAGGAGATAGGTAATTGATCCAACCAGTGTTTAAGCACTAGTTTTTTTACCACCATGGAAATTAGTGCCATGTGATATTTCCGTTCTTTAATCCGGATAGTGGTGTAAATCCCTAGGATACAGATCTCCACAGTGAAGAAGTCCCCTAGACCAAGTATTGGGTCCAATTTGGATTGAATCGACAGCCACAAGAGGGCAATTTTAGCACAGTCCCAGAATATATGTACTAAATTTCCTTCACCTTTACCGCATCTGGAGCAATTAGAGTTGGGCAGGTGGCCAATTCTGGTTAATTTTACTTGTGTGTAATATAGGTTATGTAGTATATGGTATTGGGTAAGTCGCAGTTTATCTTGGGAAATGTATGTATATAAATCTTGCCAGACTTTTGACCATTCAGTGACTGTTCCTGGAAGGAGAGAGGACCAGATTTTGGAACCGGGTACAGGATCAGTGTGTCCAATGGAAAGGATATAGTTGTATAAGAGGGACAAGCAGTGTGGCTTGGAAGATAGATCATGGAAGCCTTCCAATATAGGTTGAAGCTTAGATTCTAGGGAAGCAGTACCAAATTCTTGTGCTATTAGGTGTCTCAACTGGAAGATCTTAAAATTATGAGAAGTATTTAGGCCAAATTTATGTCGGATTTCAGAAAAAGGAGAGAAGAGACGAGGAGGAGTAGAGATCTGTTACTTTAGCACTTTGTAGAGAAGGTAACCAAGTGTGCGTGAGGAGAGTGCCACCTACTTAATGTTGGGGTTGAAGATGAGAGGTTGTGTGAAGTCTTGACGAGGGGGAAATTTGTAAGAGGAGCAAAATTGAGAAAAAACTTTCAGGGAGGTCCCAATTACTGTGTCCCCGATTGGGTCCGGCAACTTCTTCAGGGGAATACAGTAAATGGCAGGGGAAAGCAAGTGGTATTGTTGTAAGATCTGAGTTTCTATTTGCTGCCAAACAGGAGAGGCTTCATCTATGGGATCCGTACACCATTTCCCCGAGCCTAGAGAAGTGGCTCGCCCAATAATAAAGAAGAAAATTAGGGAGGCGGAAACCCCCTGATGCTTTGGGGAGACTCAGTTTAATAAAGGATTTTCTGGGTTGTTTATGTAGCCATATAAAGCCAGAGATGAGAGAGTGTACCTTCTGGAGGAAAGATAGTGGGAGCCACATGTTCAGCATATGAAATGGATAATAAAGTCTAGGCAGGACATTAATTTTAATTATGTTTATGCATCCCCAAAGCTAATGGAAGAGATTCCCATCTTTGAAGATCAAGTTGAAGGACTGTCACTAGGTCATTGAGATTGAGTTTCTTGGTCCGAAGAGGATCCGTGGTTAGGCGAATGCTCAGATACTTAAGTGAATAAGGAGTCCATTTTAGGTCAAAAACCATTGAAATCAGCTTTGTGAGTGAAATGATTTAGGGGAAAGATTTCCGATTTGTTCAGATTAAGTTTATAATTGGATAGTGAGCTAAATTGGGATATTACCTCCACTACTTGTCTCAGGGATTTAGCAGAATTCTCTAAATGGAGGAGGATATCATCCGCATATGCAGAGAGGATGAGGTTGTGATTGAGTTTTGGAATTCCCTGTATTTGTGAAGACTATATGATATGACAAATCAAGGGTTCTAAATAAAGATTAAATAGAAAAGGTGAGGGGGGGTAATCCGGCCTTGTACCTGAGTAAAGGGGAAATCGAGAAGAGAATACCCCATTGCAACAGTTCTTTGCCGAAGGGGAGGAATATATGGCCTGAATCCACTGGATGAAGAGGGGAGGGAAGCCCATCTTACTTAAAGTCAGCCAAAGGAAGTCCCAGTCCACTCTGTCAAAGGCCTTCTCAGCATTCAATGAGATTAGGGCCATCGGGGTTTGAGATAATATTGTTGCATTGAAAATATGGGAAAGCTTTCAAAGGTGATCCGCGGAGGATCTACAGGGTACAAATCCCACCTGTTCTGGACTTAGATGATGAGACCGTACTTTACAAATACGTAAAGCTAGGATTTTAGTTAAGATCTTAATATCACAATTTAAGAGGGAGATCAGACAATAACTCTCTGGGAGCAGGTGGGACTTGTTGGGTTTTAATAGAAGAGATATGGTCGCTTCTAATAAAGTAGGATCCAAAGGTTTAGCTGAGAGCATATATTGGTATAGTTTAAGCAGATGTGGAGCCAGCTCCTTTGCAAAGGATTTGTAAAAATTAGTGGGGAAGCGGTCTGGGCCTGGAGCTTTATCAAGGGTTAAGTCTTTAATTGTTCCTATCACTTCTTCAAGGGTGATAGGAGACATAAAGGAAAGCTGGAGGTGTTCGGGTAAGGAGGGGAGAGTTAAGGAATCCAGATAAGAGTCTATCTATTGGGTAGGAGTGGGCGTGGCTCTTTCCCCATAGAGGGAACGATAAAAGTTCTCAAATATTAAAGCAATGTCTCTGGGATCGGTTTTCATAGTCCCATCTGGAGCCTGAAGGGAAGGTATAAGTCTTGAGCTTTCCAATTTGCGGAGTCTAAAAGCTAGGAGTTTGCCCGCTTTTTTTCCCTGATCTATGTACGTGGATTTAGTTTTTAAGAGTGCATATGCTGCTTTTTCTCTGAAGAGGTCTGCATATTTGTTCCTGAGATCTAAGAGCTCGGTTGTGAAGTTGGGGTTTGTTGAGGATGAGAAAGAAAGCTTGGCCGCTCTTATCTGAGTTAATAAGGATAAGGTTTCTTTTTCTCTAATTTTCTTTCTTCTGGTAGCTAATTTAATGAATTCCCCATGAATACAGCATTTGAGAGTACACCATAATAAATCATCTCTTTGAATCGTACCTATGTTAGTATCTATGAAGGTTTGAATGGAGGTACGAATTTCAGAGATGATAGTTTTGTCTTTTAAAAGTTGAGTATTTAGCCTCCGTGATCTATCTTTGGGACTGTCGGGAGAAGGAGATAGGGCCACCCGTACCAGCGAATGATCAGAGATTACTATAGGCTCGATGCCTGTTTGATGTAAACCGGTTAACAAAGGGATACTGATTAAGATATAATCCAATCTGGACCAGGATTGGTGCACATCAGAGTAAAAGGAGAACATCTGATGCGATGGGTTAAGTAAACGCCATGGATCACAAAGTCCTAGTGTATCCATCAAGTCCCGTAGGGCTCTTTGTGATGGGAGTATGGGGTCTTAAGGGTCCTATCTATATCCTGTGTGTGTGTGTGTGTGGGGGGGGGTATTCCAATCTCCTCCTAGAATTAAGGAGATGGGAAGACATGGTGCAATTTTGCTGGCAAGTTCCATAAAAAATGATGGATCGCCACCTGGTGGCCCATATACAGAGCCTAAAACTACTGTGGTGCCCAAGAGGGTACCTTTAACGAGAATATATCTGCCATGGGGATCAGTTACTGTGGAGTCGGCCTGGAATGGAATCGAAATTTTGATTAAAATGACTACCCCTTTACTTGATGAGGAAACCCCAGTGGTGAAGACTTGAGAAATCCCTAGTCTGTGTAACCAAATGGCCTCTCTAGTCAACAGATGCATTTCCTGTAGCGGGATTATGTCTGCATTAAGTATGGCACAATGTTTTAATACTTGATATCTCTTTGTAGATTCCCTGACTCCTCTGACATTCCAGGTCACTATTTTACATGTGTTAATAGCCATACCAAATAATAAACCACATAATTTTTCTAGAGGAAAAATCATTATGAAACCAGAAATAGTCTTCAGGCACACTCCAATCCTTCCCTCCTCCTCCCCTTCACTGAGCCCTTCAACAATATTAAGCTTGCAAACTGGTAATAACAGGGATGATTTAAGTGAAGGGGAAACCATTCCAAAGTACAGCAAGCAAATCGATAAGTTTGCCCCATCCCCCACCCCCCCAATTGCCCAGGAGCTATAGTTTCCACTCTCCAAAATGATGATATTTTTGAAGTACAGGACTAATCCAACAAGAGGAAACCGTAATAAGAATAAAGCAGTAGGCCCTCTGTCCCTCCCTTCATAACCCCAGCAACTATATATATTTGTCTCCCTTGAAAAAAGAAATGGTTAAAGTTCTTGACAAACAGGTCCCAGTGAGGGAGACTATCCCATAGAGCTCCTAGCCACAAATCCTAAAAAAATAGGACAGAGAAGATTGGTATGGTCTGGCGGTACTATACTAAGCAGAAAAACTGCAGCCAAAGATACCAGGACCATCAATGTCCCTTTGTAGGGAATGCGTAGGAGCTAAACACCCCCATAAACTAGTCTGTTATGCAGTTAGCCCTGAGCTATGCGGAGTCAAGGCACCCCACCCCTTCACCCCCACACCATCATCTGAATTATAAATCTTGTTAACACCACATTATTTTGATATGTTTAGGCACTCAACATATTCAGAACAAAGTAAACATTCTGGAGGTTCATAACGTGCCTAGGCAGATTAGAACCTGCTCCTCTTAACCCAAATATAAGTTTCCACCTAATACACAAGATTTTGTCCCTCCTGGGAGTATCTGAAGCCCTAGCGCATCAATAACCCTTGATTCAGGCTTCACCTCCCACATTATGAGGTTACATGAGATAAGGAGATAAGATCCCCTGCTCCCGAATTTCAGAAACTTCGGAAAACAACTAAGGAAGAAAAACCTCTTGACCAGCAACAACCGATTGCTAGAAAACAACTAAGAAATTAAGATTGGTATAGTACTTCAGTATTGGACTCCTGTCCTGTCGATGGGGTAAGGAAATTAGAGGGGGGAAAACTAAGAGTAGCCGGACCAATTTCAGTCCCAGGAGAAAAAAAATCTCCCCTACCCTCACCCGGATTAATCAATTCCTTCCCCAGAGAATGAAACTGTGCAGCAGGCTGCCTTCTGTGTTGGAAATCTAGCACGGCAACCTGTGAGATCAGGCCCATCCACAAATTAATCCCAGACCTGGATATCTGAAAAGTTTGGAGGCGGGTAGGTGAATCCTCATCTCTCATTAAATCTTGTGCATAGAGAGTAAATTCTCATACAGAACTAATTGCAGTCAGAGACTTCAGTCATTCTTGAACAGTTCTGGGAGCTTGAGCTTTATGTCAGCCATCCCTTGTGAAGGCAAGTCATAGGATATCCAGATACGGAGACCTGTAGTTTGGCAGGATATAGCATTTTAAAAAGAAATGCTTGCAGCAATGATTTTGGTAACAATGTCATGGAAGGCTGCTCGTTTCTGGCACGTTTCATATGGTAGAGCTTGAGTAATATGGAGCTTGGAGCCTTCCCACAATATTGTTTGGAGTTCTTTTACTTTATTTAGCATGTGTTGTCGCTCCAAATAGTTCAGGAATTTTAAAATTAGGGGTGTTGGGGGAGATCCGGGCTGGGGACGAAGCCGTAAAGATCGGTGAGCTCTTTCGATTTGATAGTTGCTCCCGAGTGGAGAAGGGCCCCCTATTTTCAGCAAAAGCTTCTAGACAAAGGCTATGACGTTGGGGTTCTCCTCAGTCTCTGGGAGACCCATTATCAGAATATTATTCCTCCTACTCCTACCTTCTAAATCTTCGTCTTTTTAACTGCAGTTTTTGTATTTGCTGCCGAAGCTGGGTTACTTCTAGGTCTACTTTATCTCTCCAGCATTCCAGTGAGGAGGATCTTGCTTCTGTAACCCCCCACTCTTTTATTTAAATCTGCCATATCATGTCTAATAGACACTCTCTGTAGAAATTTCAAGCAATGTTTCTCTGAAAGGCAACAGTTCCTGTAGAAACCGATCTTCAGTAAGTGGAACTGGTTGTATAGATGCTAGGCTTTTCGAGTTGGAGGCTCCCCCTCGAAGCCTGGCTTTTTTAGGCAGCTTTTCAGGCGAGGGAGGAGGCATATGTTAAAGCTGGGCCATCTTCATATCTGGATCCACTGCGGAAGAAATTCTCCCAATAGCGACGAAAGTTGCTGTGACATCTGATGCTGGAGATGCCCTCTCTTCGTAATTTGTATTATTGATGAGATTCCAGTAGAAATCTAGATGTAAAAGCCAATGATGTGAAGTTGGGGTTAGGTGTCCTGTGACCCTGCTGCCACTAGGTTGCCTGCATCACATGACCTTCTCAGCTGAACAATGTTTACCCGAAGGGCTGGGTTCAGCAAGGTGGGTAAGCCTTGAACTCTAGAGGCTGACCCTGACCAACCACCTCGAAGACTCACCTGTCCGTGGTGACAACGGACCAGGCGGAAAGGAAGTGGTGGAGCTGGTCCCCCACTTGAGGACCCAGGGGTGTCAGGACGGGCATGGGGGAGGCACCCCCCATCCTGTCACTGGGCAAGCTTGGAGGTAGAGGAGGGACCAGCTGAGACAGTGGGACCTTGTCCTCCTGGTTTCCGGACAACCGAAGCAACCAACTTCGGCTGAGGATGCCAAGCCTGGGCCTGCAGTCAAGCTGGGGGCCGGGAGGGCTTGGCCGTAGCAGCACAGAAGGGCTGAATGGGCTTCTTCCTTTGGACTTTAGAGCCCTTGGGATACCTCTGTACGGAGGTAACAGACCAGGGTGGCACCAGACTTCTCAATGTCAGGGAGGTGTCCTTCCACCCCCACCCTGAACAAGTCGGTGCCAAGGAAGGGGACATCCGCCAACTTGTGCTGAATATGTGCCATGAAGGTCAAGATCCTCAGCCAAGCCCTGCGGCGCATGGCCACTGCGCCAGCCACAGACCAGGAACAAGAGTCACCAATGCCCATGGCTGTCTGGAGTTGCTGCTTAGCCATCGCTCGACCCTGGTCCCGGATATCCTTGACTGTGGTCTGCAAGTCAGCTGGGAGCTGGAGAAGCACCTGAACAAGGGTGCCTAAGAGGGTATAAGCAAAGTGGGCAATTAAAAGGGCAGAACTCGCCTGCCGGAGGCTGATGAAAGAGGCCGCATAGACCTTCCTGACCATATGATCCGATTTTGTGGATTCCTTGTCAGCAGGCTTATCCATGTCCCTGACATTACCGGTACGCCAAAAGACAGAGTTGGCCATCAGAATGTCGGCCAAGGGGTGTTCTGAAAAACTCAACAGGAAACCGGTTTCAGAACAGGATCCATTTGAAGACCCATAGATTCGGAGATTAAGTGGAGCAGGCCCGTGAAAGAAGTGGGATCACGCTCTGTGGGTAAATCCTCTCACGACTCAGTATCCCCTGGACAGGAGTGAAGGGAAGAGCTCTCAAACTCCAAGGATTCGTCTAATAGCGTCGACTGCCAGAGTCCCTTGCTGACCTCCACGGGCCTGTGTCAGAAGTGACAGTGACCGACCGCTGATGGAGAAGCCTGGGAGCAGTACGGGCATCCTTAGGTGGAGGGCCCTCCTTCAGCTGCTTAGGTGGTGGCTCCCCCTTGATGGGCAGAGAGGCCACGGAAGGCTAAGGCTTTGGTGGTGGGGGCTGGGACCAGCTTAACCCTGGTAAACATGAGCTGATGCAACATGAGCTCCTCGTAGTGCCATCGCATTTTGCGGTGGGGCCTCTCCTCATCCAAGGAGGAAGAAGAGGAGTAGCAGCAACATCACTTATCCGAATGCAGAGAGCGAGAACGCAGATGCTGACATGAGCTGCTCAACTCAGGGCTTCAAGATTGGGACCACGACCTTCGGGGATGCCAACTACTGGTCTCGGAGGGAGTCGGCAAAAGCAGAGGATCCACCTGGATCATCTGAACCCGAGGGGTATGGAATGGATTAGCAGGCTGGTCCGACCCCCCCTGAGAGGCAACAGGCAGGACCGGGGTCCTAGAGAGAGAGGTAATGGCCTAATTTGGCAACAACACGTCAACCGGGTCGAGAAAAATCTTGACAGGCTGGTCGGCAGGCATCTGGACCAACTGGCCAGACAAGGAGACTGTGGAGCCAGTGGTCTGGGTCAAAGGATCGACCGCAGTCGAAACCACCAGAGAAGCGCGGGAATCCGAGGCCAGAGTGCTCACAATCCCAAGATAGATGGCAAGACTTCTTCTTAGTCTCAATCTTGGAAGATTTAGATTTTGTGCCCTTAGAAGTGCCCTGCCCAAAGGTGGGAAGAGACTGCCAGAAATCGCGAAATGCCCCTGAAAATGTGGCACCAAAAGTAGGCGGCACGGAGGCTGAGGCTGAAGAGGCATTCTCCATGGTCTGAGCCGCAGTCTCTTCAAAAGCCACCAGTTGTTCAGCAGACCCCGCAGCCACGGGGCATCCTTTGAATGAACAAGGAGATCCCGTTCATCTGGGTGCCCTAAAAGAAGCAGAGTGTGTTGGTCTTCTAATGTTGAAGGATGCAAAGTATGACAGAGGCCACATGTCTGGGAATTGTGTTTGTGGCCTAGGCAGTAGACGCACGTGGTGTGCGGGTCTGTCCGGGACAACTTCTGCCCACAATCGCACTTTTTAAATCCCAGTATCGACTTCGAGTCGTCCATTGTGGAGATCATAGAAATTGCCTGAAGATGAGAATATCATCATTTCACAAGGTTTTGAAAGCAAAGGGTCTACTCAGCATGGAGAGCAGTAAGGTCTTTCAGTGAAAAGGAAGATCTAACATCAAAGGACGGTGCCCAGGGAGTTACCACCCTGGTGGGTGGGAGGAGCCACCCTGAAGATATTCTGGCAAACTTTAAAGGGAAAGAAACACTGCCAGAAGTGTGGAATTGTACGTCATATCCACGTCCCTAGAAATAACTGTTTTATTTACCAGAGGCCTCCCTGTTTTAAATTTTAGTCAATTTGGTTCCTCAAACAAATAATATGAAGCACTCCCATTTTCCAGTCTACAGCCAATGTGGGATACCTGATCCTCCCACTGCCAGACAGGTGCAATGCTCCAGGTTCAAAATGCAAACTCCAAGCAGCAGCACACAGTAGGTGGCTCCCCAGCCACTGGACTACCAGGAGGGCTATGCCTTTTTATGGTTGCTTGGTTACATGCATAAAGTGAAAATACTGGAGGTGCCTGGTCAGTGTAGGGGGCTGTGGAGGTGTGTCCTGCATAAGCCAATGAATGCAGAAATGCAGGAGGCTGGCTACTCAAAATCCAATGTTGAGAAGGCTGATGATGTCAGTTGTCAGCTGCCTGATGAGCACAAACTGTGTGGTTCAAAGGATGCTGTCCCACCAATCACGCTGGTCTTCTGCCCATTAGCTAGCTAATAAACAGCATCAGAGTTTGAAGCTCAATATCAAGCCTGTGTGTGTGTGTGAGTTCAGACAGAAGGGCTTACAGTGCTTTTTCTTGGTTACAGACAGGAGCCCGGAGAACATCTCCTTGAGAGCACTAAACATAGTGCAGGGTGGGGGGAAGGGCTCAGTATACAGAGTGCAAATATAATAGCATAAAATACTCTGACAGCATGTCAATAATGAACAGAAAACACCAACAAATAGTTGATTTAAATTGCATATTGTTTCACACTGAAATATATACAGGTTACTCACCTGTAACAGGAGTTCTAGGAACGGTATATGTTGTTCATCCACACTTACTGGCAGGTTCCTTGCCGCTTTAAATCTTGCCAGATGGTCTTCAAGCTGGCTCCTCCCACCCACCCAGGTGGTAAAACTCTTGGCTTCGCCCCATGACGCCAGATTCAGCCCACTGAAGCCAGGCTCAGGCCGAAACTGGGAGGTCGGGTGGGTTGTGTGGATGAACAACATATACCATTCCTAGAACTCCTGTTACAGGTGAGTAACCTGTATTTCTAGGGACATGGATATGTTGTTCAATCCACACTTCTTGACAGACTCCTAGCAGTTCTCCGGGAGGAGGGAGGCAAGGCGCACACCCCCTATTTAAGAAACAAGGACTGGAGAACCGAGGTCCCAAAACCAGCATCCCGGCGTGACTCAAGGTTGATGTGGTAATGGGTAATGAAGGTGTGTGCTGACTTCCAGGTACCAGCCCTGCAGATTTCCTGGATAGAGACATCCCTGGAAGCATCCACCGAAGCAGCGGTATGGCAGGTAGAATGAGCTCTTATCCCTTTGGGAGGCTCCATGCCTGCCAACCTATAGCAGAGATCTATGCAGGAGGTGACCTACCTGCCTATCGTCCGCTTGGCTGCAGGTCTGCCAGTGCGGCGTCAGCAGAGGTGACAAACAGCTGGCAAACCTCTCCCCGAACTTCAGCCGTCCGCTCCTTATAAATAAGAGAGTGCCCTTCTAGGGTCCAAAGTATGGAGCCTATATTCGGCCTCCGAGGTGTGATTAGGGTAGAACACCGGCAGAGTCAACACCTGGTTAAGGTGAAACTCCGACACCACCTTCGGAAGGAATTTCGGGTTGGGGCGCAGGACATACTTGTCCCTGTGGAAGACCAGATAGGGAGACTCGATGGAAAGCGCCTGGAGCTCTCCAATCCTTCTGGCTGACGTGATAGCCACCAAGAAGGCGATCTTCCACGACAGGTGAGAGATGTCACACCTGTGCATCGGTTCGAATGGCTCGCCCATGAACTTAGCCAGTACCAGCAGTAGATCCCATAGAGGTGGAGGTTCTCGCACCGGAGGGGATATGTGATCAAGGCCTTTGAAAAAGTGCCCAACCACCTTCTCCTGAGCCACCAACTGCTTCCCGGCTCGCGCCCGGTAAGCAGAGATGGCGGCCAGGTGCACCTTAAAGGTCGTCGACCGAAGCCCTAGCTGAGAAAGGGACCACAGGTAGTCCAGAATGCTGGTCAAGGAACAGGAGGAAGGGTCCAACCCCTTATCCTGACACCAAATGGAGAATCTCTTCCATTTGAAGGCATAGCATTTTCTGGTCAACTCCATACGGGATGCCTCAACAACGTTGAGGACCTCGTCGGAAAGACCCAAGGCCTGGAACTCTAGCCGCTCAGAAACCAGGCCGTCAGGTGCAGGGATTGAAGGTCCGGGTGGAGTACCTTCCACTGGTTGACTGAGATCAGGTCCGGGCGGGCTGGAAGCTGCCTCGGGAGCCTGGAGCTGAGGCTGAGGAGATCTGGATACCAGAACTGGCGGGGCCAGTCTGGGGCTACCAGAATCACCTGCGCCTTGTCCCTCCTCGCGTTGAGAAGCACCTTGTGGATCAAGGGAAATGGGGGAAAGGCGTAGAATACCCCTGCAGTGAGTCCTGCTATGGGGGGCGGGCATGAAACAGCCTCAGCTTCGCATTCTCCCTTGAGGCAAACAGGTCCACCTGAGGTGTGCCCCAGTGGGAGAAGAGATCGTGCACTACCTCCGGCAGGAGTGACCACTCGTGAGATGCAGCCCCTATCCGGCTTAGGGCATCGGCCAGAGTGTTGGAGGCTCCTGCCACATGGATGGTTAGGAGATCTGCCTCCAGACTGCTCACAAAGGACCAACTGCAGAGAGCTTCCTTGCACTGGGGCAAGGAGCGCGTCTCGCCCTGACAGTTTAAGCAGTACATGGTCGTGGTATTGTCCATCTGGACCTGGACCATTTGACCCCGTACAAACAGAGCGAAGGCGGTGAGGGCTAGTTGGACCACTCGAAGCTCCAGCAGGTTGATGTGGCATCAGGACTCCCGAGGGGACCAGAGGCTGTGCGCTCTGTGCTCCCCCGGATGGGCACCCCAACCCATCAGAGAGGTGTCGGTCATTAGAGTGACTGTCGGCTCAGGGCGGACAAATGGGATGCCCTCCTGCAGATGAACTGGAACAATCCACCACTGGAGAGCATTCCACATCTCCTGGGTCACTGCCACTGGCTGGTCCAGAGGACCGGAGCGCTGTGACCATTGGCCGGCCAGTCCCCACTGAAGGGGAAGCATGTGCCAACGTGCCCAATGGACCACGCTGGTGCAGGCTGCCATGAGGCCCAGGAGGCGCAGGAAGTCCCGGGCAGGGCACAATTGCCCAACCAGAAATGATTGGGCAAAGGAGGAAAGAACCTCGGCCCTGTCCGCCGGGAGCCGTGCTCTGGCTCGAAGAGAGTCGAGCTCTACCCAGATGAACTGAATCACCTGCGTTGGCACGAGTTCCGATTTGGCCTCGTTGATGAGGAGACCAATCTGAAAGCACACCTGGAGGGCCAGATCCCTGGACTGCTCCAACTCCAGACTGGAGTGGGCTGCAATCAGCCAGTCATCCAGGTAAGGGTACACCCGGAACCTTCGGCGCTGCAGGAATGCTGTCACCACTGCCATGCATTCGGTGAAGACCCTGGGAGCTGGAAAGAGGATGAAGGGCATGGCCCGGAACTCGTAAAGGGAACCCTCTGCCCTGAAGCGGAGGAATCGCTGGTGGGACGGGCGGATTGGGACGTTAAAGAACGCGTCCTGGAGGTCCAGAGAGCAGAACTACATGCCTCGTTCCAAGGATGGAATGATCTGAGCCAGAGTGACCATCCTGAAGGTTCGAGACCTTAAGAACTTGTTCAGGTCATGTAGGTCTAGAATGGGGCGCCAGCACCCCCGTCCATTTTGGGACCAGGAAATACCTGGACACAAACCCTGGGTCTGGTGGAGGATCCGCCACCTCCCTGATCACCTCCTTTTGGAGAAGCAGGTCAATGTCGGCTCGATGAGCCGACAGAGAGGCTGTGGACCCCGTAGCCCCCCGGTGGCTCAATAGGGTGGGGCCTGCTCAAATTCCAGAGGCAGACCCTTTCCTACCACTTCCAGCATGCAGCAGTCCGTGGTGATAGCTGACCAGGTGGAAAGGAAGTGGCGGAGCCATCCCCCCACGGGGGGGGGGGCCCAGGGGGAGTGACAAGGCTGGGGCGACACCCCTCAACCCGTCACTGGGCAGGCTAGGAGGAAGGATGGGCCGAGGGACCCCCTGGGCCTTTTCCTCCCGGCTTCCTGCTGGAGGAAGCTGCAGGCTTGGCTTTGGGGTGCCAAGTGCGAGCCTGCTGGCCCTGATGCTGGTGTTGCTGGGCTGGACGTGCCGCTGGGGCAGAAGGCCAAAAGGGCTTACGCTGCTGCTGGCGGCCTTTGTCCTTCTGGGCAGACGTGACCGAGTCCAAGGTGGCACTGGACTTCTCGATCCTCTGCAAATGACCCTCCACCCCGGGACCGAACAAGTCGGTACCCAGGAAGGGTACGTCTGCCAGCTTGTGCTGGGTATCCACCGTGAAGGTGGAGATCCGCAGCCAAGCTCTGCAGCACATGGCCACTGCGGCCGCTACTGACCGGGCAGAAGAGACTCCAATGTCAAGAGCAGTTTGGAGCTGCTGCTTTGCCACCGCCCTTCCCTGATCCCGCACCTGCTTGACCGTAGTCTGGAGGTCAGCCGGGAGATAAGGAATCACCTCATCCAGGGAGCCCAAAAGGGCATGGGAAAAGTGTGCCATCAGTATGGCCGAGCTGGCTTGACGAAGGCCTAAGAAGGACGCAGCTCAGACATTTCGCCGGGCGTAATCCAGTTTCTTGGACTCTTTGTCGGGGAGGCTTGTCCACATCCCTAGCATTTCCGGAACGCCGGAAAACACTGTCGGTCACAAGCCCCTTCGCAGAGGGGTTGCTCCGAAAAACCGGAGAGTGAGCCAGTGGAGACCACATACTTCCTGGCCATCCTGGCCGAAGGAGCAGGACAAGAAGCCGGCCGCTGCCATAACTCCAGAGCTGGGCCAACAATGGCTTCAGCCACCAGAAAGGCCTCCGTGGGGGAATCCCCTCGGTCCATTATCTCCATGAGGGGATACTTGGCCCACTTTGACAGGGGTTCAAGCTTCATCCCAGTAGACTCTGAGATGAGCCGAAGCATTCCCATGAACGAGGATAGGCTCTCATCCACTGACTGTCCCCCAGTGGACTCCAGGTCGAGGGGCCTGGAGAACAGGGGAAGAGTCATCAGACTCGGAGAGTCTGCAAACAGCTGCCGAGGGCCTGAGCCACCCTCCACCTGCCGAGCCAATCGGGAGTGAGGGTGACCGACAACCGATGGGGTAGCCCCTGACCCGACTGAGAATCCTTGGTCGGAGCCCCAGTTTTAGGTTGTGGAGGCGGGGGTTCCACCACAATGGGTGGTGCAGCTGGTTTTGGCTGAACAACCGGCACCAGCTTCCGCTCCTCGATGACCACGAGGGGTTGTTTCAGCCATTCAGGTGACAGCCACTTAATGGCCGGGGAAGGCGACGGGGTCGGCTTGTTCCCGGTCAGAAGGAGCTGCTGCCACATCAAGTCCTTGTAGCGCCGACGCAATTTGCACCGGAGCCTATCCTCTGAGGAGGACGAAGACAAGGATGAGTGGCGCCGCCGCTTCCCTCGGTGCCGCGACCGCCGATGTTGGCAGGATCGGCTGGACCAAGAGGAGGTCCGAGACCGAGATGTTCGGTGTTTCCGAGGGTGGGTCTGGGAGGGAGCGGGGGAAACCCATTCCTCCCTCGGCTCGGGAACCTTGACCGGGGACTCCGGCACAGGAGGCACAGGCAAGTCCTCGGTTTCTATTGGGGGAACCGGTGAAGAAGGGTTGTCGGCTTCTCCAGTCGACAGCCCATCCAACGAGTCGAGAAAAATCTCAACTGCGTCGACGGGTGTCTCAGCCGGCTGACCTGACGGGGACACCGTGAAGCCAGCGGCCTTAGCCGCAACCTCGACCTAAGTCGAGCGTCGACTATCCGTGGAAGGAGACCTCTCCTGCTCCCACGAACGCTGACGATGGGACTTACCCTTCGAGTCCTTCTTCTTGGACTGAGAGGAATGTCCCGATGGACCCTCACCTTTTGTAGAGAGGGACTGACAAAGCTCCTTGAAAGAAGCCGTGTAAGAGGAGCCCAAGGAGAGTGGGATAAATGCCGCGACCTAGGAAGACGAAGATGCGGCCTGGGCCACCTCCTCCTCGAGGGCAGTCATCTGCTCAAGTTGCTCAGCCGAGCACGCCACCGCGGACACCGCCCAACAGGCCTCCTTCGACTTCACCGGAGGAATACGTCTCTCAGAGCGCCCAAGTTGAAGTCTGGCAGCACAGTCTTAGAGGACGGTGACCGAAAAAGACTTGCACAATTCGCAGGCCTGCGGATCGTGCTCAAGGCCAAGGCAGTAAACGCACGTGGAGTGCGGATCGGTCCGAGACATCTTCTGCCCGCAAGGGCACCGCTGAAATCCGGGAGTCGATTTGTCCATCGCAGCCGCAAAGGAAGAAACAGACCGAAGTCTAAAAAATTTAAGAATAAGTTTGTTTAACCGACGAGTTTGGATCCAGGCCTAAAACGTAGAGCGCTAAGGAGGGAACCTGAGCTTCCAAGCGGTAAGGAAGATCTGGCGTCATGGGGCGGAGCCGAGAGTTTTATCACCCGGGTGGGTGGGAGGAGCCAGCTTTAAGACCTTCCGGCAACATTTAAAGCAGCAAGGAACCTGCCAAGAAGTGTGGATTGAACAACATATCCATGTCCCTAGAACTATCTTTTTGTAATAATGCCCTGTTTATGACATTTATAATTATCTCCACAGAAACAGATTGTGATGTCAAACAGAACTGTGACTGCAGAAGTAGACAAGCAGACAGAGCAAACTGGGCAGAGATCCTGTTTTCATGCAAAAGTACTTAGTAATACAGAAATAAGGTTGCAATTACAGACAAAGTGTGAAATATAAGCTATATCATGTCTAAATATTATATTTTCAAAGTTGTCCCAACAACGTTAAGGGCTCTTTAAAGCTAGTATACTGCAATCAAACATTCAGCATTGACAAATGCACATTACTTGTATTCTGAGTCTCATCTTTTTCTCCCTCCTCTGATTATACACACACAGTATTGTGATGATGAAAGGGACATGGAGTCCTTCTTGTCTGCCCCTCCTGCCTCATAGTAACTACAGTATATCCAAGTTACCCTATTCATTCTGTAACCATCAATGACATTCGTCCTCAGTAATCTGCCTAGGTCTGCTCAGTTAGCCTAAAAAGTGCTAGTTTCCACAACCTGACTAAATATTCCACCTCATCCACCCTGTGTGAACTAAGTAATGCTTTCTAACGTTTCCTCTTATTCTCCTCCTCCCCATCCCCTCAATGTGAGGGCATGCCCTACGGTTCTTGCGCTTACCAGCTCAAACATGTGTGTATATTCCATCCAACCTATCCCCTGCAGCATACAGAAAACCTGATAGGAAAGGAAACAGGAAATTGTTTAACCAGGAAAGGCACACTAAGCCAAAACTTGTTTCCAGGTGCCACCTGGGAGCACAAGGAAGTTAAGTGACTTGATCAGGGTCACGCAGTATGCAAGTGGGGGTTGTGGGATTTAAACCCAGGTCTCCAGCTCAGTGCTCTCAACCACTATGCTATACTGCCTCAAGTCCTCTGTCAGCCTTCTCTTTTCTATGCTGCATAATTTGACTGTTCAATCTCTTACTGTAGTTCTTGCCACCTAAGCTGCTTATCAGCTTGGTGGCCCTGCAATGAACCTTTCCAATATCTTCAATGTCCTTTCTGCACTGCGCTGATCAGAATGGAACCCAGACTGTATTTCAGGTGTGAGTGAAACAAGGATTTGTACAGCAGGAGTGGATCACGTCCCATGATATGCTCCTTACTTCTGCTTCCTTATTGATTCCAACATTTTATGTGTTCTCTTAACTACAGCAGGGCACTGCCTGTCTGGCTACAACTTACTTTCTGCAGTTACCCAGAGACTCTTTCCCTTTGTTGTGTTGTCCACTGTTGCACTACATACGGTCTCATCCCCAAAGGTCGTGGTCCCAATCTTGAAGCCCTGAGTTGAGCAGCTCATGTCAGCATCTGCGTTCTCACTCTCTGCATTCGGATAATAACTCTAAGCCCCCATTTCTCAACCCACACCTTTAATGTGTGTATCCCCCTCCTCTGCTGTGCCTACTCTTCTTTCCAATTTTGTGTCATCAGCCACTAAATACCCTCCTCAAGGTCAAAGTAACAGACCCAGCACCAACCTGTGATGTACTCCAGTCAGCAGCACACATCTTCACTGTGAATAGTGACCATTCACCACCGCTCTCTGTTTCACACTAGTCACTCAATTTGTTATCCACCTCGTGTACACTTTGTGTACTGCATAATATACTACCTTCTCCATGAGTTTTCCATGTGGTACAGCGTCTTCTCTGCCCCATCAATATGCACCTCAATAGCTACTTCCTTGATGGCAATCTGGTTCTGATTTGGTAGGCTCTTTTCGTGAAATCATATTGAGTCCAGTCGAAAAGGTGTTCATTTTACGCCCCATGGTCATGCCAATGGGGCACTGTCTGAGTGGCCTGTCCCAGGTGTTTAGCTGGCTATGGGATTGTAAGATGCACTGTAAAAGGCCTGCAGGAGTGCACTCCCGTAAGGCGATCATGCATGCGTGAGCACTGCATCTGGTGCTTAGAGCACATGATGGGCACTGTGATGTCAGCTGAGCACTCCAAAGAAAGGGGGAAGACTTTTCCACAGTTTGTGACCAAGAGGTCACACTCCCACCCAAAGCAAATGCAGAGAGTAAGCTACAGAGCTAGCTGTGGTGTGCCCAGTCAAGTACCATGTCATGTGCCTTTCTGCCACTTGTGGTACAGACTTAAGAAGGGACTGCAGTACTGTTACTGTTTGCACATGCAGTTCACAGTGGTCAGACAACAAAGTCAGATGTGTTGTGCTGGTGCGCTCCTATACTTGGTACTACACTTGGGTTTAGACAGAAGGCGGCAAATGCCCATCGGGTCGGTCTCCTGCATTAGCAGGGCCATTTAATTCCATTTGTATTTAAACGGTATTGATACAATCTACTCTTAAAAGACCCCCAAGTATTCTGAGTCTACCACATCTTGTGGTAAATTATTCCAGATATAGGCTGCTCTATGCATGAAGAAACCCCTTCTGTTTCTCCTTGATAACCGAATCTTAATTTGTTTCATGTGGCTACTAAGGTTTATTTCTCTATTTGTGACCTTTAAGTCCATATCCTTCATTAATTCATCATTTACGATTTTATACATTGTTGGTTGGTAGGTCCCCCCTTATCCTCCTCTCCTCCAGCAAGTACAGTCCCAGTATATGTAGCCTATTCTCATAAGACTCGTTTGTGAAGTCTGCACCATCTTGGTTGCTCCACACCGTGTTCTCTCAAGTCTTTTGATGTCCCCTTGAGGTAGGGACTCCACAGGGGTGTACAGTAATCCAAGTGGGGCCTGATATATGTTTTATAGAGGGCCATTGCACATTCCCTACTTCTAGAAAGAAAGGCCCTGCAGATACATCACAGTAATATTTTTGTCTTATGGCTTATTTCATTACAGTGTCTACTGAAACTCAGATCTTTGTTTATTAAGATGCCCAGGTCTTTAGTATTTTTAACATTGCCGAGATTTTTTTTCTGTTTAATTTATATGTGCTGTTCCTGTTTTTCTTCCCCAGATTCATAGTGACACACTTTTCGGGACTGGAGGACATTCCATTATTTTCTAGATATTGTTCTATTTGTTTCAAGTCTCTTTGTAGTTGGCCAATGTGTGCGGTAGTGCTAACAGGTGTTCCAATTTTGCCGTAGTATGCAAATTTTTCACCCAGCTGGCTACACACTCGTGTACCTCGGTAATAAAGAATGTATACAGGGTTGGTCCCAGTACCGATCCCTGCGGGACACCACTGTCTACTCTTGCTGGACTTGATATCGACCCCTTATTGCTCACCCTCTGTGTCCTGTCCTTCAACCAACTGGATATTCAACTTACTATCTTATTATCAATTCTATTCCAAAGCAATTTCCGTATCAACATATTATGGAGTACCCTATCAAAAGCTTTCTTGAAGTCGAGTAAAATGATATATACCGGGTTATTTTGTTCTAATGCTCCACTAACTTTTTCAAAAAACGTAAGGGTGTTTGTAAGGCAGATCTTCCTCTTCAGAAGCCATGTTGTGTATTATCCATAATGTGTTTTGTTTGTAGGTCTTCCTCAAATCTTTTCTGTACCAGTTTTTCCACTATGTTACATGGAATTGCAATCAGACTTCTTGATCTGTAGACTGCGGATAATGCCGTTTGTCCCTTTTTATGGACTGGCACCACCGCAGTGTCTCTCCAATTTCTTGGCACCTCCCCAGTGTTAAATGATTTATTGAACAGAAAGGGTAGGGGGCCCACCAAGAACCTACTAGTCTCCTTTAACATCCTTGGATGCAGGCAGTCAGGTCCTGTTGTCTTGTTTACATTTATTTCGTTTAACAACTCCAATACTTCTGTTTCTGTTATGGGCCTAACATATGTTTCATTTGCGTTTCCCTCAGGGTCTCCTGTTGGTAAGCTATTGTCCCTGCTGCCATCATTGGGCTTATTGAAAACTGAAGTACTCACTGAAATGTTCTGCAATTTCTGTTTCCTCTGTTATTATTTGTGCACCATTTATTAGTGGTCCTACTGATCTATCCATTTTGTAGCTGACATATGCAAAAAAGGATTTGCCGATCTTACTTTGAGAGGACTCTTGCAGTAGGTACTAACCAACAGGACTAAGCTGGCAGGCGTCAGGACCACACAGAAAATCTCCTAGCTAGCAGTCCCTGGCGGGGACCGACCCCGGTGTCAGCTGACAGACATCAGCGTGCGACAGATAAAAGGGGGTGGTCCTGCGTCCGGTCCTCCAGTTCTTTCTTCCCTGTCAGGCTCCAACTCAGTTGCCTGGAATATCAGTGTTGCTAGCATCACGATTTGGATGAATATTATTCTTTTTTTCTCCCAAATCTTTAATTTCTTTGTTTCAGTCTCTGACATTAGCTGTGCAGGTCGTCCCCTACGCCTTCCGAGTGGCATAAAAACAAGTGTGATTCTTGCGAGTCCCAACTACTGCACAAGGATGGCCATTCCCTGTGCCTCTTTGCCTAGGCCCGGACCACCACGTGGAAGAGTGTGATCACTGCTGTAAATTCAACTCCGATACCAAAAAAAGAAGGCAGCGGGCCCTGGAAGCCCATATTTTGAAACAAAAGATGGCCTCCATGGAGGAGGAGAAGTTGAACAAATTCAGACAGATGTCAAACTCTCCCGAAGGGCACCATCAAAAGAAGAAGGACAAAGTGAAGCACAGGGACCGGGACACTCCCTCCGGCTGGGGTTGCGGTCATTACCGATTCTTCCCCTCTGGGAGTTTCCACTCTGACGGCCACCTTGGTGGTGTCCAGGCATGCGTCGCGACTCGCCAGCTGGACTCACGCAGCGGGTCCCGACTGGGGCCTCCGCGAAGGAGGCCTCCACCCCTGCCCCAGCTACTACTACACAGCCCAGCGGTGAGGGTGGGTCTGGCAAGTCAGGCTCCGGCTCTGCTGTTTCCTGCCCGGACAAGGCTGATAAGTCACACGTCTGCTCTGATGAGCGCCTGGCCAGCGTTCCCCTGTCGGGCCTTGACGCCTCACCCGACGTCCGGGGTTCGCCGCAGGGACCTTCTCAGCTGTTGCCGCTGAAGGCCCTCTGACCCTCCTCCTCTGGAGCCCTCCCTTTTCTCCGGGACAGGATCAGGGGTCACCCACTGTCAGGGATCCCTCCCCGACACCAGTGCCTCCGATGACGGATCCGTCACCGGTCACTCCGGCACCACCTTCTGGAAATCCTGTGCCCGGTGACCGGCCTTCCGGCCCTCCGCTCGGGCCTTTAGGAGGGGACCCAGCCCCCACTGGGCCATCCTTCCCAACCCCTCCGCTTGACACCTGGCCTGGTTGGCCCCTCCAGAGCCCTCCGCAGGATATCCAATGCCAGGCTATCCTACGCCAGGGTACCCGACGCCACAAACCTGACACCGCACTTCCCAATGCCGGCTTATTCCAGCCTGGGTTTTCCACCATCGGGTTATGGTTTCCCATACTTTTTGTACTCTGGTTACCCCCTGCCTTCTCCCCAGGTGGACCTTAAGGAGGTTTTGTCCACTTGGTGGGCCGAAGCCAGGTCCCAGATGATGTCAGAGCTGGACCGACGTCACCTGGTGCCAGTCCTGATGTTGGACCAGGGGAGTCAACCTCAAGGGTTTCCTTCTCCGGACCCTGGACCCACTCCAGGTCCACCTGTAGGCAAGCCTTTTAGGGAGTACACCCACCCTTCAGCTACCTCCAGGCCGGTGGACCTCCCTTTGCCCCGCAGGGATACTTCCAGTTCCTCAGAGTCTTCAGACGCTGACGATGGCTACCCCTCGGATCCAGATGGTGAGCCGCACACCCCTGAGGCTCCCAAACTGAAGGATTCCCCGAAGTCTCCTCTGGAGAATCCCTCCTTTCTGGAGTTGGACTTTTTCAGATCTGCTGCCCTTTGTTTTACTGAAACTTGGCTTGGTGAGCATATTCCTGACAGTGTATTACAACTGCCTGGCTTTCAGTTATTTCGAGCGGATCGTATTATGAAGCTTTCAGGGAAAACGAGGGGAGGAGGAATCTGTTTTTATATAAATGAAGGATGGTGTACAGATGTTACTATGTTAAAAAAATCATGTAGTCCTCACTTAGAGTCTATTTTTATTAATTGTAAACAGTTTTATTCACCGAGGGAGTTTTCTTCATTTATCTTGGTTGGTGTTTACATTCCACCTCAGGCCTGTGTTAATGAAGCTTTGCAACACCTGGCTGGTTGGATAATTGAAACGGAGCGCAAACACCCAGACTCTGCTTATTGTTTTAGGGATTTTAACAGAGCAAATCTTAGTCATGAATTACCAAGATACAGACAGCATATTAAGTGTCCTACCAGGGATAAAAGTATATTGGACCATTGTTACACCATTTTAAAGGATGCTTATCGCTCTGTTCCCCGTGCAGCATTGGGACTCTCTGATCATTGTTTGGTTCATCTTCTCCCGACCTATACGCAAAAATTAAAATCTGCAAAGCCTGTGGTCAAGACTGTGAAGAGATGGACCAATGAGGCAAAGCTGGAATTACAGGCTTGCTTTGACTGTACTGATTGGAGTGTTTTTGAGGCTGCAGCTACAGATTTGGACGATTTTACTGACATTGTGACATCGTACGTCAGTTTTTGTGAGGATATGTGTGTGCCAACTAAAACATTTTGTATGTATAGTAACAACAAGCCCTGGTTTACAGCAAAACTCAGGCAGCTTGCTGGGCCAAGGAGGAGGCCTATAGAAGTGGGATCGAATCCTGTATAACCAGGCCAGGAACACACTGACAAAGGAAATCAGAATAGCAAAAAGATGCTATACTGAAAAGCTGAAAAATAGGTTTTCAGCAAATGATCCTGTGTCGGTGTGGAGAGGCCTTCAGGATATTACTAAACTATAGAAGATCATCTCCCACACTGTAGAGAACCATCAATTGGCTGATGACCTGAATGCGTTTACTGTAGGTTTGATAAGTCTAATTCTACATCTCTTACCCTTTCTGATCATTTTACACAACAAATTATATCCTCTGTTACTTCTTTATCTTCTTCTGTTGATACTCCACCTGCACTTAGGGTTTGTGAAGAGGAGGTGATTCAGCTCTTTAGGAGACAGAAGATTAGGAAGGCACCAGATCCAGATGGTGTATCACCTTCCTGTTTGAAGGTCTGTGCTGATCAGCTGGCCCTGTTTTCACACAGATCTTCAACAGATCTCTGGAGCTGTGTGAAGTCCTCCTGTTTTAAGCGCCTACACTCATCCCGTGCCCAAGAAATCTTCTATCACGGGATTAAATGACTACAGGCCGGTCGCATTGACGTCTGTGGTCATGAAACTTTGAGCGACTGGTGTTGATCCACCTGAAGGACATTACAGGCCCTTGCTAGACCCCTGCAGTTTGCTTATCGGGCAAATAGATCAGTAGATGATGTAGTCAATATGGGACTGCATTACATCTTGAAACATCTTGATTTTTCAGGGACATATGCTAGGGTCCTGTTTGTGGACTTCAGTTCAGCTTCAACACCATTGTCCCAGAAGTTCTTTATTCTAAACTTACTCAGCTCACTGTACCAGCTCCACCTGTCATTGGATTGTAAATTTTTGACGGACAGGAGGCGCAGGTGAGGCTGGGGATGATTACATCCAGTACTCGGATAATTAGCACTGGCGCCCTCAGGGATGTGTTCTCTCCTCTGCTTTTTCTCTCTACAAATGACTGCACCTCAGAGACCGTCCTGTTAAACTCCTGAAGTTTGCAGATGATACAACGGTCATCGGCCTTATTAAGGACGGTGATGAGTCTGCATACAGACGGGAGGTTGAGCAGTTGACCCTTGGTGCAGTCAGAATAATCTGGAGTTGAATACTCTTAAAACTGTGGAGATGATAGTGGATTTTGGAGGAGTCCTCCAGTATTGCCTCCTCTTACTATATTTAACAGTATTGTGCCTGTTGTGGAAACCTTTAGGTTTCTGGATCTGATTTCCCAGGACCTGAAATGGGCGCCCAACATAGGCACAATTGTTAAAAAGGCTCAGCAGAGGATGTACTTCCTGCGTCAGCTCAGGAAGTTCAATCTGCCTCAGGAGTTGCTGATTCAGTTTTATTTTGCAATAATTCAGTCTATTCTATGTACATCTATTACTGTCTGGTTTGGCTGCTACAAACAGGACAGGAATAGACTACAACGGACAGTTAGGACTGCAGAAAAAATCATTGGTGCTGACCTGCCTCTATTGAGGATTTGTATATGTCCAGAGTTAGAAACGGCAGACAACATCATTGCAGATTTATCACATCCTGGACATAATTTGTTTCAACTTCTCCTTCTGGAAGGCGTTATAATCTTTATATGCAAAAACAACTAGATATATGAATAGTTTTTTCCACAGGCTATCACTTTGATGAACACTTGAGCCAGTTATACAGATGAACAAATTGTGAAATAATCTGTAACATTAAATGCTTACTGTAATTATAAAATGAAATTTTTAGGATGTATATATATGCTATATGTACTGTACATATTTTGTTGTACATATGTATATATTGTTAAATTCTATTTATTTTATGTATATAAGTATTAGCTAAATTATTGTATATTATTTTAGTTTTTTTGTATTTTGCATTATTGTATTATTGTTTTTATCGTTTTTTGTTGTTTTTATTGTATGTCTATTAAGCATATTGAGAGCAACAACTGGAGTTAAATTCCTTGTATGTGTACACATACTTGGCCAATAAAGTTGATTCCGATTCTGATTCTGGGTTACTCATAAAAATCCAGGCTGCATATGCCTGGAAATCAGTTGAACAGGACGTGCAATGCCAGAGGCTGGTGGAGCACATGGACCTGGCCAAGGCTCCTCCCACTCTTATCTCCCCTTGTTGGAGCCGCATGAGGATCTTGTAACCACTATCTGGAAACAACATCCTCCTTGGCCACTTTGGCTCGTAAGGCAGATAGACTGTATCAATCCCAGAGGGCAGGGACTTTTTAAGTCTTCAATCAAAGGCTGATTTAGTGGTGATCAGTGCTGTGCATGACAGGACCACCAATCCTAAGCATCTTGGCTCCACTCCTCCGAATAAAAAAGTCTAAGACTACGGATCAGTACGGTCTAAAGATTTTCTCTTCCTCCACCCTGGGGATGCGAGCCCTTAACTATATAGGCCACATGGGGGATTACCAGTAATCTATTTTAGGACAGATCTCCTCCAAAATAGACGCCCTTCCAGACTCGTCTATTAAACAGGAACTGGATGAGTTGGTTCGTTCAGCCAGATCCACATGCCACCACATGCTTAGTGCCACTTATAATACAGTGGATTCGGCAGGACAAAGCTTTGCCACTGGCCTTCGCAGGCACTCCTGGCTGCGTCTCAGGTCTGGCCCCCAAGGTCCAGTCAGCTATTATGGACACCCCTTTTAGAGGGTCGGTCCTGTTCAGCAGGGATATGAAAGATGTTATCACTGACTTACAGGATAAGGGGCAGGCCCTGAGGTCTGTACAATCTATGTACCACAAACCTCAAGGCCAGAAACGATCCTTTCACAGGCAGTTTAAATGGCAACATAGGCGCAGCCCTGTCAACATAAATGAGGGGCTGCCTCAGCAGCAAAAGCTCCTCCAGCCAATGTTCACAGAGTTGCAGGCACTTCTACTGCTGCCCCGCCCGCTACCTCCTAACTTGTTGCCTCTCCCTCTCTGTCTGGACGTCTCTCCAGCAAAGCCGGTAGGCGGTCGATTTTCTTGTCATCTTCGGGAATGGGAGAGGATAACGATGGACTCTTGGGTGCTCCAACTGATTGCTCAAGGGCACTTCATACAGTTCTCTCAGCCACCCCTTCACAGATCCCCTCCCAGCTCTTCTTACCCCCCAAACCATATTCCTTTGGTTCGGGAGAAGATGAATGCTCTCCTGCTGAAGGAAGCTCTCGAACCCGTCCCAACTCAGTTTTGCAGGACCGGCTATTATTCCCACTTTTTCTTGGTCCCCAAGAAGACTGGCGATTTGAGGCACATTTTGGACCTCAGCTCCCTCAATCTTACGGTGACTTACAAGAGGTTCAGAATGCTCTCTCTTCCGAGCCGTCTACCTCTTCTAAGAGCGGGTCAGTGGCTATGCGCCCTGGACATGCAGGACACTTACCTGCATATCCTGATCCACCCTGCCCATCGCAGGTTCCTCCGGTTCTGCTTCCAGGGGGCGCACTTTCAGTTCCTTCTGTTCGGCCTTTCCTCGGCACCCCGGGTGTTCACCAAGTGTTTACCAATAGTAGCAGCCTACCTGTGCACACAGAGGGTCCAGGTTTTCCCATACTTGAACTGACTGCGGCTCCCTCCCAGGAGAATCTGCACCACTCCCTTACCTTTACCCTAGAGACTTTCTCCAGGCTGGGTATGACAATCAATCTGGCCAAATCTCATTTGGTTCCCTCCCAACGCTTACAGCTTATTGGGGCAGTGTTGGATACCCAGCTGGGCAAAGCATTCCTTCCTTCAGACTGGATCGAGACCTTGCTTCTGCAAACTTGCTCTCTGATCTCCCAGAGACACGTCCCCACCAGGAAGGTCCTCCACCTCCTCGGTCTTATGGTGGCGGCCATTCCTACGGTCCCCCCAACCAGGCTGCATATGAGGATTTCCCAATGGACCCTCAAAGCCCAGTGGGACCAGGAAGAGGATGATCTGATTGAGAGGTCCTCATTTTTGACCCCATGATCAGGGATCTTCAATGGTGGTCATTCCCGGAGAACCTCTCCTGGGGGAATGCAGTTTTGCCCCGAGCTCCCTTCCCAGAACTGGACGACTGATGCCTCAGGAACCAGGTGGGGGGGCCCATCTCGGGTCCCTCCGGACTCTGAGGACCTGGTCACCAGAGGAGTCTCAGCTGCACATCAACGTGCTCGAGATGAGGGTGGTCCTGTACGCCATACAGGCCTTTCAATCCCTCATTCCTCCAGGCCTCCTGATGGGAGACTCAGACAACATGTGTGTGTCTGGTACCTCAACAAACGGGGGACTCATCCTACCCACTATGTCGGGAGGCCACGAGAGTCTGGGACAGAGCTGTTCAACTCAGCCTTCGCTTGACAGCGCTTTATGTACCAGGGGTTCAAAACTCCTTGGCGGATGCCTTCAGTCATTTCTCGGCAAGAGTTCATGAGTGGGAGTTAAAACAGGACATCGTAAATGCTCTGTTCTCCCGTTGGGGGAATGCCTCAGGTAGATCTGTTCGCATCTCCATCCAACGCCAAACTTCCTGCCTTCTGCTTGCTCGCTCCAGAGTGAGACTTTTTTGGCAGGATGCGCTGTCCCTGTCTTGGAGAGGCAGGTTCATTTATGCCTTCCCTTCAATTCCACTGATCCCAAGAGTTCTACACAAGCTCCGGGCAGAGAGCGCGCAAATGATTCTCATTGCCCCCTTTTGGCCGAGGTAAGTCTGGTTCTCTCTTCTGCAGCAGCTTTCAGAAGAGCCAGCTCTTCCCCTCCCATTTTCTCAGGATCTGTTGACCCAGAGCCAAGGGACCTTGGTGCACCCAGGGCTCAAGTCCCTTCATCTGCATGCTTGGCTCCTGCAGACTTAGCAGCTTCCCACTTTGGAGTTTCTCCAGAGGTAGCCCATATCCCGGTGGAGGCCAGAAAGCCTTCCACCAGGGTCCACTTATGCCATGAAGTGGAAGCGCTGTTCTATCTGGGCTAAATCCCAGTCTCTGGAACCCTTTTCTTGCCCTCTGGCCAGGATACTGGATTATCTCAAGTATCTGTTTGACCTGGGTCTCAGTTACTCCTCCCTGAAGGTTCACCTATCGGCCATCTCCGCCTATCATCTCCCTTTGGGAGACCAATCGGTGGCTCAACTTCAGGTCTCCAAGACTTTCCTCAAAGGAGTTCTCCATTTGAAGCCTCTCATATGCAGTCTGGCTCACCTGTGGGACCTTAACTTTATTCTGGACAAACTCACGCAGCCTCCTTTTGAGCCAGCAGCAGAGGCGGATGTGTGTTTTTTGTCCTGGAAGACCTTGTTCCTTGTGGCTATCACTGCCGCTCGGAGAATTTCCGAGCTCCAGGCGTTGATGTGCCACGTCCCCCATCTGATTTTTCACAGGACAGGGTAGCCATGAGGACTAATTCTAAGTTCCTTCCCAAGGTGGTGGCAAAATCCACTCAATCAATTGACTGAGCTCCTGGTGTTCTTCCCGGAATATTCTAACCGAGGAGAGCACCTCCTTCATAACCTAGACATGCACAGAATCTTGAGGTATTACACTAACCGAACTAAGGACCAGTGGAAAATGGACCAACTGTTCGTTTCCTTTGCTCCAAAGAAGGAGGATTACACCATTTCCAAACAGTGTCTCTCCAAATGGTTGGCCAACTGTATTACCTTCTGTTACAACAAATACAACAAACCCCTTCCAGGCCAGGTGAAGGCTCATTCTACTAGGGGGAATGATGGCTTCGGTCACATGCTTCAGAGGTGTCTCAGCTGCAGAGATTTGCGCTGCTGCTACTTGCATTTCCGTCCATGCCTTTACCAAACACTACAGATTGGATGTTGCCTCATGCTGCAGAGAGGGGTTTGGCCTGGTGGTCCTGCAGGGTATCTTGTCGTAAGACATTTCCTGCCAGGCCTTTAGTGGACAGTTTTTTCATGTCCTCCTCCATGGCTTCTTTGTTCAGAACTGCTTGGGACTCAGTCCTATTGGTTAGTACCTACTGCAAGAGCCCTCTCAAAGTAAGACAGTACAGTTATGTAAGAATGCATCGTAACAGTAGATCTTCAAGAGAGGCTCTTGTAGTAGGTACTGCTTTCCCTCCATCCATCCCCCTGAGTTTCTGCTCTCCTGTTTTTAGGGGCTTTTTGGCTTTCTCCTGTCACGTCCTTGGACCTCCAGTGGGAGAACTGGAGAATTGGGCGGCGGGACACGCCCTTTTGGCTGGGCAGGGCAGTCCCATGGGACTGCTAGCTAGAAGATTTTCTGTAGGGTCCTGACGCCTGCCGGCTTAGTCCCATCGGTTAGTACCTACTGCAAAAGCCTCTCTCGAAGATTTACTGTTATGGTAAGTTCTTACATAACTGTACTTTATCTTTAACATGAGCTGTCTTGAACTCTATTCTCTTCCTTTCTTTTTTGATCAACTGTTTGGTACGCCGGAGTTCTTTTTTGTACTTTTCAATATCATATGGGCTTCCTTCTTTTTTCATGGTAAAACACAGTCCTCTTCCTTTTTATTTCCAAATTATTTGTTTCATTATTTTGCAGTGAACCATAGTTTTTTCCCTTTTTGTCATACAGGTGTCTGTTGGGTGGGTATATATATATATATATATATATATGTTCTAATTCTAATATTTTATTTTTTATTCCTTCCCAGAATGCTTCCACCCTTGCAGCGTTTCCAGTTTATTCCCAATTCCATTTTCCTAATGCCTCGTTGACTGCTCTGAAGTCTGCTTTGTTGTAATGTTTTACTATTGTTTTACTGTACCACTAAATGTATTGATGTTATTGTGAATTTGAGTAGTGATACTACTGGGGTCATTGTTACCGAGCGGTTCAATGATGACTGTATTGGAGTTATCCTCAGTTTTATTTGTTATGATTAAATCCAAAATATTAGTTGCCCTAGTTAGTTCAGATACAAGCTGGTAAAGGCAGTTTTCATCTAAGAGGTCCATGAACAATTGTTCTGACTGATTTGATGTTGTACGATTTCCCCCAGTGAATACCTGTTAAATTGCAATAAATAAATTTCAGTCTTGGAATACCATATGAGCTGGAAGCTCTTTACATAGGTTCCATGTCGTGTACGATATAGAAAAAAAAACATAATTTGAGTAATGTGAACAGTTACACAGGGAGATAAAGTTAATACAGGATAAAATAAGATAAGGAAGAACAATAGCACATCAAGCAAAATATAAACAAGGTCATGAAGGGTTACTATGTACTTGTCAATCCAGAGCAAGGAGAGTAATAAGAAGAAAAACACTTGAAAGTTGGGTGCTCAGGGGAACAGGACCCCGATTGTCTTATAGGAGGAAAGCGTAATTGGGCACCAGATGGCCAAGGTGGCAAGAAGCATAGAGATGGGGGGGAGATAAGGAGGTGGGTTGAGTGGTGGTAGACTATGCAGATCAGGACATAGGACTAATGAAGGCAGTCACATCGGGAGTTCAGTACCATCTGATGCTTGAGGTTCAGTTTAAAGGCACCAAGCGTGGGCAGGTTAGCAATGTTATCATGTAGGGAGTTAAACCAGAGTGGTGCTCAGTAAGCAAAGGACGTTTGTCCTTGGGATGTTCTGCATTTGGGGGTTAAGAACTGGTGTGCAGAGTTACAAGTAGGACGTGGGTTAATTCATGGGACAAGGAGTTGTGTGACCCCGGGAGGCATGCAGCCAAGGCAGATTTTTTTTTAGCTAGGAGGCAGGTTTGGTATTTTAAATGGCTGCTAAGCGGCAGCCAGTTTGCACTGGCATAGAGATCACAGATATGTGTCAGCCAGGGCACACCTGTGGCGAAATGGCAGCCTCAGTTGAGCACAGTTTTTTAGGCACCGGAGAGTAGTGTCTGAGGAGGATCTGTATATGGCCAGACCATAGTCCACGAGACAGACAACAGAGTTGTGGACAGCTATGCTTAGGGCTTTGGGCGTCAGACTGATTTTATATCTATACAGTAGCCCAATGCGCAAATTAATAGCTTTGATGGTATTATCAATGTGGAAAGCGTAAGTAAGCATACTGTCTATTGTAATACCAAGCTATCTGAAGTGTTGGACTAGTTCCAGGGAGGACTCAGAGCTATTGGTTATGGAGAGGGGGTACTTTCAGTGTTTGTTGTGAGGGCTGGAAAACAGCAATGGTTTTAGTCTTTTTGTAGTCACTGAACCATTTTTCGGCACAGGAGATATTATCTTGCAGTTGGCGTTCAAGGGTGTGCTGATCTGGGCCATTGTGGAAGATTACAGCATCATCTGCAAAGAGGAGGATGCGGTTCTGACAGGCTTGGGAGAGGCTATTCAAAAACAAACTGAATAGTAGTGGGCCCAGAATTGACCCTTGAGGGGTGCCAAGAATTGACCCTTGAGGGACACCTGAGCGGACAGGTTTGCCATCTGAGAGGACAGTGTTTATCCTTACTTGTTGAGAGCGGTATTCTAGGTACAGTAACTGCGGAACCATGCGGTGGTATCCTGGGAGAGTCCAAGGGCAGTTAGTTGGTCAGAAAGAAGAGTGTAGTTTACCGTTTTGAAGGCTTTCATCAGATCAATATAACTAGCCCCCCACCAATTGTCCAAGGTCAAGATACTTGTGGATGGAGCCAGTGAACTCCACAAGTGCTGTAGTAGTGCTGTGCCCAGATCTAAAACTATGTTGCTCCTCGCAAAGCAGTTGGTATTTTTCCAAGTATTCTACAAGTTGGTCAGCCATGATACGCTCAAGGGCCTTTGAGAGGGGCGGTAGGATGGAAATAGGTCTATAATTCCCAGGCAGGGCCGGACCACCATTCTTGAACACTGGAGTAACTACTGCTGCTTTCCATCTTTGAGGGAATTTTGCATGCCGAAGTGAAAGGTTGAGGATATGTGTGAGAAGAGTTAGCGTTTCTTCCAACATGAGGGAGACCAGTTTAAAGTCAAGGGTGTCCCCACTATATCATCCTTTACCAAGCACTTTGCGAAGATATTTTCTGGCTTCCCCCAGGGTGATAGCCTTGAAATAAAAAGGGGGATGCTTGAAATGCTGTATGGGCTCATTAGAGCTGGTATGGGTGAAAACGCCGTAAGGGAGTACACCGCTGAGATCTGTAAAAGTGTGGTTGAGTGTGTTGGCTATGGACAAACGGTCAAGGATAGGGGTCCCGTCAATGCTGAGCATGGTGGGACGGATTTGGGCCCCTGACCAGTGACTTCTTTTAGGTTTGCCCAGAATTTTTTGCCATCACTCCAATTTGACACTAAGGCTGCTTTACAGTAGTTGTTTTTTGCTACTCAGATCGCCCTAGTGCAGCTGTTCCTTGCCCTTTTGTAGTTAAGAACATCAGCCGGTTTCCCTGTGACACTGGCTACACGCCAGAGATAGTCCCTGTTATGCATGCGCTCAATTATGTCACGGCTCAACCAGGGGTTGCAATAGCCTTTGATTTTATGCTTCCTGATTGGGGCACGTCTGTCGCAGACCAGGTTAAGGAGGAGGATGAAGCAGTCAAGCGCAGAGTCAACATCACTGGCCCCATAAACAGAAGACTAGTCTGTGTTACAGAGTTCTGCTTTCAACCGGCCATAGTGGCCCTGCTTTAGGACCCTATTTGTAACGGTTTTTGGCGGGGGTTTGGAGTACTTGTTAGACCAGCAGAAACAGACAGGGGAGTGGTCGCTGATATCATCTGGGAGAACTGTGACACTGGATATATGCTCAGGGCGGTTTGTGAGTACCCAGTCAAGCAGAGTGCTAGTACCTATCCTGTAGTTAGTCCTTGTGGGGGCATCGATGAGTTGCGTGAAGTGGGCAGCAAGGAGTGTGTCTTTGAAGCAGCTGGCTTCAGGTGCAAGCCAGTTGATATTAAAATCACCTAGGAGTATGACTTCTGTGGTGGGACTTAGGTTACCACGGCAGTCGATGACTGCTTGGAGGCCACTGTCAGAGTGCTTGGGAGGGTTGTATATTGATAGTAGGGTGATGGATTTGTTGTGAGCACCCAGGAGGATCTTTATGGCTAGGGTCTAGGTGTGCTGTCCTATGCTGGGTAGCTGCAATGTGAATCTGTGTGTTATCCCTGAGGTAGATGCTGCACACTCCCCCCTGTAGATAACCGATCTTGCATAAAGATCCTATAACTCCATTAATAGTATGTCTTTGCCTTCAATGCTTTCTGCTATGCTGGTTATTAAATTATGTTCCAGGATACTATTCATACAAGCCAGTGTAGTCTATTGTAATTTTTTACTATTGTTTTACCATCAAATGTATTGATATGATTGTGAATTTGAGTAGTGACCATATTGTGGTCACTGTTACCGAGCATTACAGTTAAAGTAACAACAGTGACCACAATATGGTCACTACCCAAATTCACAATATGGTCACTACCCAAATTCACAATACGGTCACTACTCAAATTCACAATAATGTCAATACGTATAGAGAGAAAATACAGGTTACTCACCTGTAACAGGAGTTCTAGGAATGGTATATGTTGTTCATCCACACTCATTGGCAGTATCCTTGCTGCTTTAAATCTTGCCGGAAGGTCTTCAAGCTTGCTCCTCCCACCCACCCGGGTGGTATAACTCTCGGCTCCGCCCCATGACGCCAGATCTGGCCCGCTGGAAGCTCAGGTTGTGCGTCGAAGCCGGGAGGTCGGGTGGTCGTGGATGAACAACTTATACCATTCCTAGAACTCCTGTTACAGGTGAGTAACCTGTATTTAGGGACATGGATATGTTGTTCATCCACACTCATTGGCAGACTCCTAGCAGTTCTCCGGGAGGAGGGAGGCAAGACGACACCCCATATACTTACTTGGGAAAGAGACTGAGAACCGAGGCCCCAAAACCAGCATCCCGGCGTGACTCAAGGTCGATGTGGTAGTGGGTAATGAAGGTGTTTGCTGACTTCCAGGTAGCAGCCCTGCAGATTTCCTGATAGGGACGCCCTGAAGCAGCCACTGCTGCAGCAGTATGGCGGGTAGAATGAGCCTTATCCTCTGGGAGGCCTCCATGCCCGCCAACTTATAGTAGAGATCTATGCAGGAGGTTACCACCTGCTTATCGTCCGCTTGGCTGCAGGTCTGCCAGATGCGTTTCAGCGTAGGTGACAAACAGCTGGCGTAACCTCTCCTCGAATTTCAGGCCGTATGCCCTTATAATAAGCGAGCGCCTTCTAGGGTCCAGAGTATGGAGCCATATTCGCCTCCGAGGTGTGATTGGGGTAGAACACCGCAGAGTCAACACCTGGTTAAGGTGAAACTCCACACCACCTTCGAAGGAATTTCGGTGGGGCGAGACAACCTTGTCCCTGTGGAAGACCAGGTAAGGAGACTCGATGGAAAGCGCCTGAGCTCTCCCATCCTCTGGCTGCTGATGATAGCCACCAAGAAGGCGGTCTTCCACGACAGGTGAGAGAGAGCACACTGTGCATAGGTTCGAATGGCTTGCCCATGAGCTTTGCCAGTACCAGCAGTAGATCCCACGGAGGTGGGGGTTCCCGCGACTGGAGGGAAATGTGATCAAGGCCTTGAAAAGCGCCAGACCACCTCTCCTGCGCTACACTAACTGCTTCCTGCCCGCGCCTGCAAGCAGAGATGCTGCCAGGTGCACCCTTAGGGTCGCCGACCTAAGCCCTTGACTAGAAAGGGACCATAAATAGTCCAAGATGCTTGCTAAGGAACAGGAGGAAGGGTCCAAGCCCTTGTTCTGACACCAAATGGAAAACCTTTCCATTTGAAGGCATAGCATTTTCGGTCGACTCCTACGGGACGCCTCAACTACATTGAGGACCTCGCCGGAAAGACCCAAGGCCTGGAACTCTAGCCGCCAGGAACCAGGCCGCCAGGTGGGGGATTGAAGGTCCGATGGAACACCTTCCCTGATTGACTGAGAGCAGGTCCGGCGAGCTGGAAGCTGCCGAGTCCTGGAGCTGAGACTGAGGAGATCTGGTACCAGAACTGGCGAGGCCAGTCTGGGGCTACTCAGAATCACCTGCGCCTTGTCCTCCTCGCCTTGAGAAGCACCTTGTGGATCAAGGGAAATGGGGAAAGGCGAAAGAGGCCCTGGGTCCATTGCCTGAGAAGGCATCCCCTGCAGCGTAGCTCCCGCTGAGGGGGCGGGCGGAACAGACTCAGCCTGCCTCCATGGAGGCAAACAGGTCCACCTGAGGTGTGCCCCAAAGGGAGAACAGATGCTGTACTACCGCAGGGAGAGAGACCACTGGGATGCAGCCCCGTCCGCCCAGGGCATCGGGCCAGGGTGTTGGAGGCTCCTGCCACGTGAATGGCTAGGAGATCCGCCTCCAGGCTGCGCACGAGTGACCAAATGCGAGAGCTTCGCATAGAAGCATGGAGCGCGCCCCGCCTGGGCGGTTCAGATAGTACATGGTCGTGGTATTGTCCGCCCGGACTCGGACCACTTGACCCTGAGGAACGGAGCAAAGGCGGTGAGAGCTAGGCGGACCGCCTGGAGCTCCAGCAGGTTGATGTGGCATCGGGACTCCATGGGACCAGAGGCCATGAGCCCGGTGTTCCCCAGATGGGCACCCCAACCCATCAGAGAGGCATCGGTCGATAGAGAGAGCCCAGCTCGGGCGGAGTAACGGGATGCCTCCTGCAAATGAACTGGAACGGTCCACCACTGGAGAGCTGCCCACATCCCCTGTGTCACCGCTACTAGCTGGTCCAAGGATCGCAGCTGCCAGACCACTGGCTGGCCAGTCCCCACCGAAGGGACGCATGTCCAGCGGGCCCAACGGACCACGCTGGTGCAGGCCGCCATGAGACCCAGGAGGCGCAGGAAGTCCCGGGCAGGATGAATTGCCCAAACCAGAAATGATCGGGCAAAGGAGGAAAGAACCTCGGCGCTTGTCCGCGGGAGCCGCGCCTGGCTCAGAGAGTCAAGCTGCGCCCGATGAATAGAATCACCTGCTTCGCTCGAGTTCACTCTTGTCTTGATAAGGAGGCCCAGTTGAGAGCAGACCTGAGGGCCAGATCTCTGACCACTCCGCCTCCTCCTGAGGAGCTGCTATCAGCCAGTCGCCCAGGTAAGGGTACACCCGACCCTCGGCGCCA
This sequence comes from Neoceratodus forsteri, assembly GCA_016271365.2. NCBI lineage: Eukaryota > Metazoa > Chordata > Ceratodontiformes > Ceratodontidae > Neoceratodus > Neoceratodus forsteri. Next base: position 659,346,163 of record CM057456.1, on the reverse strand, counting down.
TGAGGGATGCTGTCACCACTGCCATGCATTTGGTGAAGACCCTGGGAGCTGGAGACAAGCCAAGGGCATGGCTTGAATCTATGAGGGATCCCTCCGCTCGGAAGCGAAGGAATTCTCGTGAGACGGACGGATAGGACGTGAAAAACGCGTCCTGCAAGTCCACAGAGCAGAACACACGCCGCTCCAAGGATGGTATTATCTGAGCCAGAGTGACCATCCTGAAGGTTCGAGACCTTAGGAACTTGTTTAGGTCGTAGGTTTAGAATGGGGCGCCAGCCCCGTCTGCTTCGGGAACCAGGAAGTACCTGGACACAAACCCTTGGGTCTGAAGGAGGGTCCACCACCTCTCTACCACCTCCTTCTGGAGGAGGAGAGCGGCGTCGGCTCGACGAGCCGCCAGTGAGGCTGGGATCCCGCGTCCTCGAGGGGCGCCGGCCTGAAGGGGTGGTGCCTGCTCAATCCAGAGGCAGGCTCTTCCCACCACCTCCAAGACCCACCTGTCCGTGGTAACAGCGGACCAGGCGGAACGGAAGTGCCGAGCTGCCTCTCCACGGGGACCCAGGGGTAAGGTGACGGGATGGGGCGACACCCTCAGCCTGTCAACTGGGCAGGCTTGGAGGAGGGACCGCCGAGGGACCTCTGGGCCTTTTCCTCCCTGCCTCCTGTTAGAGGAAGCCGCGGTTTGGGTTTGGGATGCCGGTCGAGCCTGCTGGCCCTGGATGCTAGTTCACAAGGCACAAAGGCTAGAAGGACGAAGGGCTTAGGCTGTGGTTTGCGTGCCTGCCCTTCTGAGCGAAGAGACCGAGTCCAAGGTGGCATTGGACTCCCCGATCCTCTGCAGGTGACCTTCCACCCCAGGGTCAAGAGGTCAGTCCCAAAAAGGGAACATCCGCCAACTTGTGCTGGGTATCCGAAGTAAAGGTGGATATCCTCAGCCAAGCTCACGACGATAGCCACTGCGTCACACTCCATCTGGCACATGAGTCCCCATATCCAAAGCAGTCTGAGCTGCTGTTTGGCCACTGTTCTGCCCTGGTCCCGCACCTGCTTAACCGTAGTCTGCAGATCGGGCGGGAAGATGAGGGATGACCTCATCCAGGAGCCCAACAGGGTATGAGAAAATGTGCCATGAGGACGGCCGAACTGGCCTGGACGGCTGCCTAGAGAGGACGCAGCGTAGATTTCGCCAGACATAGTCCAATTTCTTGACTCCTTGTCAGGAGGTTTGTCCACATCCCTTGGCGCGCCGCGCAGGCGGAAAACGCTTGTCGGTAACCAACCCTCAGCAGAGGGTGTTCCGAAAAACCGGACAAGGAACCGGTAGGGACCGCATACTTCCTGGCCATCCTGGCCGAAGGCGAAGGGCAGGAAGCAGGGCGCTGCCAAAGTTCCAGTGGCGGACCCACTATGGCCTCGGCCACCGGAAAGGCCTCCGTCGGAGAATCCCCTCGGTCCAGAATCTCCGTGAGGGGATACCTGGCGTCTTGGAACGTGGTTCGAGCTCCATCCCGTAGACTCCGAGATGAGTCGAGACAGTCCTAGGAAGGACGACGGGCTATCGCTCCATTGACTGACCTTCCTGAAGACTCCAAGTCCAGTCGCTTGAGAAGAAGGAGGAATCATCTTGACTCCGAAGAGTCCTCAAGAGCTGCTTCTCTGGCCTGAGCCACCTTCACCTGCCGAGGTCGGTCGGAGTGAGGGTAACTGATACGATGGGTAAACTCACGACCGGCAGAATCTTGGTCGGAGCCCCACTGGTGGCTGTGGAGGGGGAGGTTCCACCGGAATCGGTGGAGCAGTTGGTTTTGGCCAACAACCGCCTGGTATAGGCCTCGACAAGTCGAGGGGTTGTGTCGGCTGCCCGTGACAGCGACTTAATGGCCGGGAAGGCGCCGAGTCGGTTTATTCCCGCGCCAGGAGAAGTTGTTGCAACATAAGGTCTCGACTGGCCGACGCTAACTCTACGCCGAAGCCTCCCCCGAGGAGGAGGACGAGGACGAGCGGCGACGCCGCTTACCGCTGGGTGAGACCGAGACCGCCTATGACGGTGGGAACGGCTGGACCGCGAAGAGGTCCGAGACCGAGACCGAGAGTCCCGGAATTTCCGGGGTCGGTGCAGGGAGGTGTCGGCCGGAACCGCACTCCCTTCGGCTCGGAAGGTCCATCCGAGGGCTCCGGAACCGGAGCACAGGCGAGCCCACGGGATCTCAACTCCTCCCGGGGAACCGGGAGAGGGAATTCGCTGCTAAAGGCGACAGCCCGTCCAATGAGATAGAAAAATCCTGACTTCATCGGTGGGAGTCTCGGTCAACTGACCTGTGGCGGGACACCCGTGAGGCCAGTCGGCGCGTCGACCCGTCGATGTGTCGACAGCTCCGGGAGAGGGACCTTCGCCTCCCAAGAGCGCCGACTGAGGGGACTTACCCCGTCCTCTTTTGGACCGAGAATAAGGTCCATGAGACGCAGGCCCTTCTCCTTTAGTGGAGAGGGACAGACAAAGCTCCTTAAAAGAAGCCGGTAGGAAGAACCCAGAGAGGCGGGATAAATGCCGCGGCCGAGGAAGATACGCCTGCCGCTCTCGAGGGCGACCCATCCGCCGAGCTGATCCGGCTAAAGCCTGTCATGGACACCGCCAACCGGGCCTCCTTGGACTTTCACCGAGGGAACGCTCGGACGGCCCAGTTGCAATCGGGCAGCATGGTCTTCGAGGACGAGGTTTAAGAAAGATGAGCACAGGTCGCAAGCCCGCGGGTCGTGCTCAAGGCCCAGGCAGTATACACACGTGAGTGAGGATCCGTCCCGAGACATCTTCTGCCCGCATGGGCATCTCCAAACCGAGTCGATTGTCCATCGCAGTCATGAGGGATAGAAGACTGAAGTCTTTTGCAAAATTTTATTTTAAACCGCAAACGGAGAAATAGGGAACTAGTCGCAAACGCAGAGCTGCTAAGGAGGGAAACCTGAGCTCAAGCGGTAAGGAAGATCTATGCCATGGGGGCGGAGCCGAGAGTTATACCACCCGGGTGGGTGGGAGGAGCAAGCTTGAAGACCTTCCGGCAAGATTTAAAGCGGCAAGGATACTGCCAATGAGTGTGGATGAACAACATATCCATGTCCCTAGAAACAATAGTAAAACAATTACAATAGTATGAACAGTATTCATACATGAAGCTATGGATTGGGGCACTTGGTTGGAGCCATATTCATTAACCTAAACAAGGCCTTCTACACTGTTAACCACTGCCTCCTCCATCAACAACTAGCATCTCTGGGCTTATCCTGAGTCCCTGCAATGATTCCAAAGTTACCATACAGACCATACTCTGTGAAAGTGAAAATACTAAGCACCACTTCTAACCACAGGTTGGTTTCCACTGGGATGCCCCAGGGCTCCATACTGGGACCACTTTTCTTCAGCATATTTCTTAATGAGCTCCCTAAGGCCTGCCCAGGCCAGGCTCTCCTATATGCTGATGATGCCGTGCTGTTCACAAGCCACCCCAACTCCACTATCCTGGAAGAACATATGCAAATCAGATTCACCACTGTTGAAATGTGGTTCCTACAACATAAGCTTCTTCTCAACTATAAGAAGACAGAGACCATGATCTTCACCACCCCTCAGAACAAACACATATCCTTCCAGCTGCAAATTCACAACAACAGACAAGAAGCTCTGTACACGGTTGGTCCACACCTTCAAATATCTGGGCGTCACCTGTGACTCCTCCCTCACCTATGTGCAGCACATCAACCTGATTACAAAAACGGTAAATTCCAGAATTGGTGTTCTGTATAAACAGAGAAACTGTCTTACAGAAGAAGCCCTCTTGCTCGCTGTGACAAGCTCCGTCCTGTCGGTTACAGACTACAGTCTAGTAGGCTATGGAGCTGCAACGGCACAACATAGAATTAAAATGGCCCTTAAAGCCTGTAGGCTTAACTTGGAGGCTAAATGGTTGGCACACACCTGCCAGCTATATGCCCGTACAGGGCTGCTTAACCTGGACTGTAGGGTACAATACCAGACCTGTCTACTTGCCAAAAAGTCCATCCTGGGCTTCCTCCGACCCAATAACTCAAACAGAAGAACTAAAAGTGATTGTTCTCACACTTTAACAATCCCCTTCCGACAAACCTCTCAGGGTCAGCGCTCCTTTGAGTACAGAGCCCCAAAATGGCTAAATTCTCTCAGCCCTGATCTGCAATCCTGTACCAAGATAGGCCTTTTTAAGGCAAACCTGAAGACTCATCTGATGTCTACCGATGCCAATTGTGACTGTGGCCTTTAACCCTGGCACAGCATTTCTAAAACTCTTAACCAAGGCCCACCCAATTTTGCCGCTTTCTCTGCTCTCTCCCCTCCCTCCTTTCCTTACCTCTATTCCTCCCTCTCCTCCTCCTTCTCCACCTCTGGCAATGCTATCCTGTCGAGCACGCCCGTCCATGACAATGCTTGAGAAAAGCAGCCCTTGACAAGTTTGCCTGATTAAGTTCTTAAATTGTAATTATGAACTCTGCCTGTCCATACTGTTCTAGAACCATGTTTTTATGCACCTGCTCATACTCTGTATATTTACCTGTTCAAATGTTTTAATCCTCTCTGCAATTATTGTATTGAGATCTCTATTTGTTTGTCTGAACATTTTTGCATTTATTCTATGTACTGTATGACGCGGAACCTCTGCAGATGAGCTTTCAGCTTAAAGGTTTTAATCCTAGTGTCAATAAGTAAATAAAACAGTGTCTGGTGGCCTGCAGCTTGCCCCTACAACTAAATTTCTATTTTGCTTATTGTTTATTTCCACCCACACCATTTCGCAATTTGCTGTTTCAGCTACTTTATTACAGGTTACATTTTGTTTGACATAAATGGCCACACCTCCACCCTTTCTATCTATCTACCCTGTCCTTTGAAAATAGTTGGTATCCTTCTATATTGTTATTCCAACAGGTGTCCTTTGACCACCAAGTTTCTGTTACTGCAGCTACATCAATCTGTTTTTCATGTAGTATGATCTCTAACTCAGTTTGTTCAGGATGTTTAAACTTCTAGCATTAACTAGCAGTATGTTTAAAAGTTTACTATTCAAGGCTGCTTTCTTTTCTTTTTTTAGTCTTTGTTTTCAGCCTTGGTGTTTGTCCCATTGTCCCCATCTTTACTGGTTTAAAGTCTGTGCATTTGTCAGTTCCCTTATACAGTTATGGAAAATGTTTCCCAGGGCTCGACTGCCCTTCATGCTGAGGTGCAGTCCAGCCCAACAGTACATCTCATCACTTCCCTGAAATTGTTCCCATGTTCTGATGCATTTCAGTCTTCTCTCCATGGACCATCTACACAGCCAGTTGTTTATCCATTTGATCTTGTCATTTCTATATCTACTGGATCTTGGTACTGGTAAAATCTCCAAGTAAACCAGTTCACAGCCAGTTTGTTTTAGTTTATTGTACAGTTCTTTATAATCCTTAACAACCTCCTCTTATTCCTTACCACCAATGTCATTTGTTCCCACATGTATTATCGCTGTCTGCCTATCTTCATGAGGTCTTATTATGTTTGGTATCATTTTATTCAGGTCATTTATTTGTGCTCCTCTGTAGCTGCATAATGTTATGTTTTCTTTGGCCCCTCTTTTGAAAATCTATCTGTATATTCAATAATGGAATCTTCTAGAATATATATTTGTGGTGGGTTATTTGCCGCAGTTTGTTGCCCAATGTCCATGTTTTCTGTAATTTGTGTGGTTTCCTCTTCGGTGTTGTGCGTTTCATTTTCCCTATCTTGTTGTTTGGACCTTTCTTTTGGTGCGTTACCCTTTTCTATGTTATCCCCATCGGCAGCATTTCATTTGCCGGTCGCATTTCAAGAGCGACGAACTTCAATTACTGAATAAAGGTAGCGTTTATTTTTGAAGCCTAGGGATTCTTACAATCTTTCAAGCCTTCCTGGTGTCCAGTGGGTCCCTCACCATGCTACCCTCTAACTCGACTAGTGCCACGGATCCAGAAATTCAATTGTGTAACAGGCAGTATTACTTTTCACAGAAAATATTCAGCAATCAACACAGCCCTTCTTTTACTTCCCTATTGGCCGCGGACAGTCAAATGCAAACCACAAAGCAGAAACAGAGGTTTGCATTAGTCAGTCGGCGGTCGACAGGGGATGTAACAGGAGGCCTGAGCCTGTGTCAGTCACTGAACATTTATTGAGAATGCTTTTTAACAATGATTTGGGAGGCTAGTCTATTTTCTCTCCCCACCCAGGTTGGGTGCTTACCTCCTTCTGTATTTTATTATAAGCTCCCCCACCTCCCGGCCTCCTTTTGCTGACGGCTGGCAACCGTGGGTGGTCTTCTCTCTCTACTCTCTTTTGTACTGAATTAGGGCTTCTTCATGGGGTGGGACCCTAATTGCTGCTCCTTTCACCTCCAAAGCTAGGAGGGTGGCCATATGGTTCCGCCTATTGTTAAGAGTTAAAATCCACTCGTCACTATCGGATGTGCAAGGCAGATATGTAGCAGAAGATGCCACAGTGACAGATAAAAGGTTAACTCTGGTGTCCTTATATGGACTGAATTATGATTGCCTTGATTTCTTTCACCACTTGGTTATCGCTCTCGCCCCCTACCCAGATAACATAATACTGTAACAGGCAGAGATTTCAACACCTACCGGGACCCGGTTCTAGACCACTCAGGCAGATGTATGCGCTCCCCGCCCCACAGTGTGGCAGCTGTGAGGTGCATGGCTTCTGAACATGCTATGTTGAAAGCGTAGTGGCACTGTCACCCGGATGACAGGGAATTTTCCTTTTTTCCCCATGCACATAATATATGTACACATGAGGCTTGACTATGTTCCAATATCTTCTAAATTAATTAGCAACCAACTGGAAGCCAACTATGGCCCCATATTGATTTTGGACCATGCATCTTTAACTGTTTCCATGCTGATTCGGATGGGGGGCCCTGATGCATCAATGGAGGTTGGACCCCACCTTGTTGGCTGACCCCCAGTACCTCACGCACACGTCCCAAAAACTGCTGGACCATGTGGTCATAAATAAAACTGAGAAGACCTCTGTAGCGAACGCGTGAGATGCCTTGAAGACCTATGCATGAGTTGAAACAATATCATATGCAGCCTATAGGAGGAAACAGGAGCTCAAAGAGGAGGCAGACCTGGAGCAAAGGATAGCAGAGTTAGAGGTAAAGATGGTGAGAGGGGGAAGGGAGGAGAGGAGGATCTTAGCACATTAAAAAGACTGAAAGGTACCTTAAATCACTTAGCCTCCCGAAGATTGGAAAGAAACTTAGTGGTGACTAACTTTTGCTCTTATTTGGGGGGGGAGACAGGGAAATGGCTGGCATGGCTACTTAAAAAGAAACAAGCCAATCGTGTAATATTTAAAATAGAAACAATAGAGGGATCTTCCACCTCAGACCAATGGGAGATAAATGCTGCCTCCAGGGGTTTCTATAAAACCCTGTATACCACACAAGCCCCAAAAGTTTTGTCCCCGGCAACTTTCTTGAATGATATCCTATTCAACATCTTCATTAGTGACCTCGCAGATGGACTAGAGGGTAAGGCTTGTCTGTTTGCAGATGACACCAAGATCTGCAACAGAGTAGATGATCCAGATGGGGTGGGCAGAATGAGAAGAGATCTGGATAAACTAGCAAAATGGTCAGAAGAGTGGCAACTGGGATTTAATGCAAAGAAGTGCAAAATCATGCACATAGGGAAGAGAATCCTGAAGCCACTTATAGGCTGGGAGGGAGTTGCTAAAGTCACAAAGGAAGAAAGAGACTTGGGCATCATCATCACTGATGACCTAAAATCATCCAAGCAGACCTCTAACAGTAGGTAAGGCTAGGGGGTGTTAGGGTGTATTAGTAGGGTATCGAAGTCGTAAGAGGAGGTAATAATCCCTCTGTACAAGACTTTGGTTAGGGCCCCATCTGGAGTACTGTGTGCAGTATTGGAGGCCACACCTTCACAAGGACATTAACCAAATTGAGGCAGTCCAGAGAAGGGCAACCAAATGGTGCAGGGATCTGTATCAGAAGACATATGAGGACAGATTAACGGACCTCAATATGTATACCCTTGAGCAAAGGAGGAGAGAGGTGATATGATCGAGACATTTAAACACCTTAAGGGCATAAACAAGGTGAAAGAGTCTAACATGTTTAAATATAAGAAAAATAGCAGGACAAGAGGACACAGCATGAGATTAGAGGAGGCCGATTATGGGGAATGTGAGGAAATTCTTTTTCACAGAAAGGGTGGTAGATGCATGGAATAGCTTACCACAAGAAGTGGTGGCTATGAATACAGTGCAGGGCTTCAAACAGGCATGGGATAGGCATAAGGGAGCAATACAAATGACTATGAATAGATAGGTCACTGACAGAGCAAAGGCCGATGGCACATTTATAAGGTAGAAAAAGAAATGGGCAGACTGGATGGGCCTTGCGGTCCTTATCTGCCATCAACTTCTATGTTTCTATAAAGACCAATGGGAGATAAATGCTGCCTCCAGGGGTTTCTATAAAACCCTGTATACCACACAAGCCCCAAAAGTTTTGTCCCCGGCAACTTTCTTGAATGATATCCCCCTCCCCAAACGAGATACATTCACAGGAAACAATTTGGAAAGACCTGTCACTGAGAGGGAGCTGCAGCAGGCTATCTGGTCCTCCAGAATGGGGAGAGCCCCAGGCATGGACGGGATTCCATCTGAATTCTAGAAGTCCTTTTCGAAAGGAAACCTTTAATGTTCGACATGGTCCGGGAGACCCTGGAGGAGGGTCGTCTACCCCCTCCAACAGCTGACTACGATTATAGCATTGCCCAAGCCCATGAAGGACCCAAAAAATGTGTCTCATACTGACCTATTTTGCTGCTTAATACAGATTACAAGGTCTTGGCTAAAATATTGGCATGCAGAATTGAAGGAGTACTCCTGGGTTTGGTGCACCAAGCACAAGGTGGCTTCATTGGAGGTTGACAGGCCAAACATAATTTGCGAAGAACATTAAACATCATGTATAGCTGGGCTAAGGGGGGCAGCGGCGGTAGCTGGGGCCTACTTGCATTAGATGCGAAAAAAGCTTTTGACCGCATAGAGTGGCCTTTTATGTTTGCAGTTCTCCAAAAATTTTATTTTGGCCCTAGCTTCTGTTTGTGGCTATCGACCCTGCATAGCTCCCCTAGGGCAAAGATCTTAACCAGTGACACCATGTCCTTCCCTCTTCACTTATCCTGGGGTACGACGCAGGAAGTTCCCAATCCCCACTATTATATGTGCTCACTATTGAGGCCCTGGCTGCTGCAGTACGTAACCACCCGGACAATGAAGGCTTCCAGATGGGAAACACTAAATACGTTATATCATTATTTGCAGACAATATTTTGCTTTTTCTTGCAAACCCAACAAAAGCTCTGCTAGCCCTGACTCACCTGTTCAGCGTTTATGACCCTTTGTCTGACCATAAAATTAACTGGTGGAAATGTGAGTGGCTGCCCGTGGGAGGGAAGGGTTCTCCTATACAGACAGACGAAATGATAATTTAAACCAGCAACGAAAATCAAGTACCTTGGCATTAGACTCCCCAGTAAGCATTCCAGAATTGGTGACAAACTATAGGCCTCTTATTCAGAAAATTCGGGAAGACTGTGCTAGATGGAAACCACTGCCTCTCACTCTTATTGGCCATGTCAGTTTTATTATAATGTATGTGCTTCCCCAGTGCCTTTATTCCAAACGCTGCCCATTCATGTGCTTCTTAAATATTTTAAGTCTCTGGAAGAGGCCATAACTTTGTTGTTATGGCAGGGACGTCATCCTAGAATCAAGAAAGAAATCTTGTGCCACCTAGTGTACAGTATCGAGGGGGTTGGGGGGTTGGGACTGCCGAACCTCTGACTATACTATTGGGCTGACCAACTAGCTCTGCTGAAGGATCTCACAATAAGTGACTCCCCTAAAAGGGCTTGGGTAGAATTAGAATCCTCTGAATATAATTTGTCCCTATAAAACAAGTTATTTACTCCTTCACAGACAGCCACGTGTATCAAGGAGGCCCTAGATCCTCTCTTTTGGCGTGGAATGAGGCTCATAAAAACTATCAACTATCTAACTTATCTGTCCCCAGAAGCTTCTGTTCTGCACTCTTTGTGAAACCATGACCAGACCACCACTACTGGTAAGACTATCTATAGGACGCTGGAGCTTGAAAGGAATTTTCTTGATTGTTCATTTATATCAAGGAGGTGCTCTCTTGGGCTTCCGGGACCTGGTCAGCAAGTACAACTTGAATGCCTCTCACTTTTTCTTGTATTTTCAAATTAAGGCCAGGCTTAGGACTGTAACCGAGCGCTACCCTACTCTTAACCCAATCAATCATTCCCCCTTGGAGGAAATTCTAGTAAAAACAAACAAGAGTGTATATTCAAAGCCATTATGACAGTGCTATAAATTGCTTCTAGGCACCCTCCCTGACCCTTTTACTCAGCTTAAAAGGAAATGGAGGCAGATTTGAGTCCGGGGACTTTAACTGGGGATTGGAACTTATTATTAAAGCAGGGGTGACTTGTTCGGTGAATAATGCCTAAGACTAAGGGCAATCCAATATAATATTCTGAATAGAATTTACTTTACACCCCAGTACTAGCAAATAAAATCTATCCTTCCCAGGCAGACTTTTGCCCTAAATGTTAGGCCTGCCAAGGCACCTTTTTCCACATAATATGGGCATGCCCAAAGGTACAGTCTTTCTGGCGGGAGATAATTTTACTCACCAAGATCTTAGGGGGCCCATTTCCTCCTGGTCTTGATCCAGTGGATGTCCTGCTGGAGCTCCCAAGGGGAAGAAAAAAGGGAGAAGTGCTTAAACACCCACTGGATAGGCTGGGAATTGTGATAGGAAAACAAGTCCTGGCACAGTACTGGAGATTGGATTTGGTGCCCTCAGTGGCACAGTGGATCAAAGCCCTGATGCAATGTATGAAGTTGGAACACACTCAGTATCTGCCCAGGCATCAGACTGATGGATATCTCCGGATCTGGTCCCCTTTGGAGACGGCTTTGAATGCTGGGTGGTTCCCCGTATTTTAAAAGAAAGTATTTGAGTTCTGAAGTCCATTGGTGTTCCATCCACCTTTCTTATTTCACCTACACTTAAAGAGGGTCATTAAACTCTTGGAGAGGGTCGAGAGGAGGGCAACCAAAATGATTTGGGGCTTGGGGGACAGGACATATGAGAGGCTCGAAGAGCTAAATATGTACACATTGGAAGAGAGAAGGGACCGGGGGGACATGATAGAGGTCTTCAGGTACATGAAGGGGGTAAACAGGGGAGGAACAGTCAGGGTGCTTCCAAGGAAGGAAGGAGGAGGGGCCACTAGAGGGCATGGGTGGAAGCTGGAGGGGGAAGATTCAGGGGAGAAAGGAGGAGGTGCTACTTCACGGAGAGGGTGGTGGAGCCATGGAATGCGCTGCCTAGGGGGCTGGTAGAGGCAGAGACGGTGGAGGGGTTCAAGAGGGGGTGGGACAGGTACAGGGGAAGGGTTCTGGAAGCATAATCCAATGCAGTGAGAATATCCGGAACTGGGAAGGGAGAAGCCAGAGAAGGCGAGGGGGCAGAAAGGTCAGCTCCCACGGTGGGGGGTGACCAAACGAGCAGACGCGAAAGACCGTTAGGCCTATTCTGCTGGCATTTTTTAGTATGTACCTTATCTGGGTTTTCCCCTTTTTCAGAAACCAATAGTCTGTGTCTGGGTAATTCTTTCTCTAGCTTAATATACGAATTGGTGTCTGGGTTACTTTGTTTACCTAGGCAAACTGCATCATGCCTTGTTTTGTCTTTTTAGAGCACATAAAGGATCACCTATGTAGATTACCATTTGCTAAGACATGGTTATGGACTGTAAACATCTTACTGCAATTATCATGATCCAAGTTATGCAACTGTATGAAATGCTGACTTTGCTTCTTTTAAATAAAGTTTACAAAACAAATGAATGGAGCACACAAATATCAGATTGAACGTTCAAATTGTAAAAAAAAAAAAAAAGAGTAAAAAGTCACTGTTAGGAATGTATGATTTAACAGGTACAATTAGAAAAAAAACATTTCCTAGCTCCTCTAAACAGTGGATTTGTTTTTCACGGTTTATGTAACCTGCAGATGCTTTTTCTGCAGTTGGAAGAAAACTAATCTGTAGTTTCCATAAACTACAAACTGATCAGTGTTTTAAATAAGAATCCACATTCACTTTCGATGGAATTCTGTGGAATTTGAAAAATCTACACAGCTCTAATTAATGGTCAATGGTAGTAATGCAAACAGTACAAGAGTTCACTTCAGAGCTATGTGGGTCGCGCCATGTCCATTCCAACAATACAGAGAAGGGCTGCAAGTTGCATCTTTACTGCAGAGCTTACCTGAGATAACTCGCACCACATGCCAACACCTCCATTTGCCACTTTATCAGACAGAATGAAGTACAGTTTTTCTGTTGACAAACGCAGCGTGCAGGCCTTTGTCAGTTTGGAGATGGTGTTCACCACACCTGCATTTTAAAGTAACAAAAACAAAGAGTTACGCTACTTGGACAACATATTAACACTGCATAGTTGTGTCAACACACCTGTATTTTAAGGTAGCAAACAAAAAGCAATGGTATTTGGGCAGCATATTAACAGTGGATAAAAACATAATGGATTTCACCGTTTTATACAATCCTTGGCCCCCATTTTCAAATGGTTTTTGTGGCATAAACAGAGTTAGTTTTTGTTGTGCTAACCGTGATTAGCGCCGGCACTCTAGATGGGGCCATATTCAGTAGCCCGTGGAGCACCACACCAACCCAGCAGCACAATCACACAAAATATATAGCTACGCCTATGTAAATGAGATATTCCTGATGCATAAAGTGTATTAAATAAGCTGATAAAATTGATTAGTAATTTTACGTGTGAAAATGTTAATGAGATATATGGCACAGAATATTTAACAAAATTAAAAAATATATACATAGTTTTATGAATTTTGTCTATTGTGCCATGGCTCCCTCAAAAACGGTTAGCAGTCTACTGCTAGACATTTCTGGAAAGGGTCAGCATTACCCCCATTTTGCGTAGCATCTTCTTGTGGTATATCAGCTATTTAATACCCAGCTACGGATGCAGTAGTATAGACATAGGTTTCAGCACTGCTAAACAGCTGCTAGCACAGCACTGTTTACCGCCACCAAAACCCTGCCATTAACTGGGCACTATGGCTGCGCGTGCCCCAACCTCTCCCCCAGCAATGAAGGCGTGTACCAAAGGTATTTCCTTGGTATCTAGTGGACCCACCTCCCCCAAATCATCCATGCATCAAATATGGAAACACTAACTGGTATGTAGCAGACCCTCACCGCCCCATCACCTATGTACCACAATAAAGAAATATTCCCTTGGTGTCCAGCAGACACCCCTCTCCCAGATCTCCCATGTATCACAGTACAGAAGCACCCCAGTCACCCGTGCATCATGTATAACATTAGAGAAAACATTTCCTGGTGTCCAGTGGACACCCATCACCCTGATCGCCCATGTATCACAATATAGAAGCATTCTCTGGTGTCTATAGTGGATACCCCTCTCCCCGATAACCCACAAATCACAAGATAGCAGCATTTCCTGATGTCCTGTGAACCCCCCCACCCCAGTCGCCAATGTGTTCAATTTATACATCTTTCCCTGGTAGTCTAGTGGCCCCCCTCCCACTGACCATGTATCATCACCCCACCCGCTGAGAACCCCATGTCCTGTACTCCACATTCACCAGTATGACCACCGACAGTAACAGTACAGCCCTCCGTTCACCTCCTTGAACAGACACCATCTGACATGCACACAGCATGATTGAGAGTATTGTAGAAACAGCTGTTCCCCTTTAGAAGCGGCATCCAGGCTTTGAAATGCTTGCGGCTGTTTTGCTCCACGTCTTCTGTATGCATACGATTACTGCATTGATCACCAGATATCTACCTCTCAAAATTAATTAAAACTGTGTCAGCAGTCCTGTGTGAAGAAAGCTCCTATGTCCTGTCTTCTGGCTGAAATCATTGTAAAGGAGCACCTGGTTTGCTGATAAAGTGTGCCCCATGTTTGGTTCTGGGTTCTCTAGACCACCAGGGAAATATGTATTTATTTAACACATTGGCCGATGGGGGGGAGGGGTTTCCACAGGACACCAGGGAATGTCTGTGTGATACATGGGCAACCAGGGAGAGAGGATCCACTAGACACCAGGGAATGCTTAAATACTGTGATACATGGGTGACTGGGGGATCCACTAGACAACAGGGGAATTCCATTCAAAACAGGGGTGCTAAGGGGCCACTGCTCACATCCAAATGAGCCCATAGTACGCAGACTAATGGTCCCTTAACGCTGTGCATGCCCAATGGGCTAATCTGCATGCTAGGGAGAAATATGGCCCACAGCAGCCCCTGTGCTATCCTGTTTTGGAGGAGTCGTCTCCTGTAGGCTATCCTGTGGGCAATATTCAGCCTTGGGCCATGGCAGCATAGTCATTCTGCGCTGCATAGACATGGCCCCATAGTCAGACAGCACTCTCGAGTGTGCTGTCTGTCTGAATATAGCTCACAGCTGGCCATGCGCTATGTGCCGCACAGCGCTACCTGCTTGTGCACGGATCGGCCATCTCTGAATACAGGAGACCACACTCCTTCATTCCTTTCCTGTTCTTAAGAATCTCTGCAAGCAGCAAAACATACTGGCAATGCCTCTTTATTTATTTTTTTAAATTGTCAGGAGCATGGAATTTACATATATGTTACTGCAGCCATACAGCATAAATGTTTACAACATATAGTGCAGACAATCATATAAATTAACATCTCTTCACAAATCCAAAGTGATTTCATATCCCCTTTTTCAGTTACTCACTTAGTCAACATTTGTTAAATCAAAAAAATAAATTAGAATACCCACAGTGGAGACCAAGGAGGATGCTTTGAACCTTCACAATGTAGACCCACAGGAGGGTGGCACAGGACCCCACAGGGGAAGGAAACAACTCCTGGTGGGGGACTCAATTGTTAGGAGGGTAGAACTGGGGGAGGGAGGGAAAAGGGAGGTAAGGTGCCTGCCCGGCGCCATGGTTTGGAGGGACAGGAAAAGAATCTTCAGAATCGTGGGAGCAGCTGCAAGGAGGAATGAGCTGGATGTCATTATCCACCTAGGGACAAATGACCTGGCTGAGAATGGGATCAGAGCAGTGCAACAGGAGTTTGTGGAGTTTGGGAGGGGCCTCAGACCGTAGCACACACGGTAGCTTTCACCGGAAGTGCTACCTGTCTATGGCATGGATGAGACTAGGGTACTCCGCACCATGGGATTCAATGACTGGTTGAAAAACTGGTGCAGAACTCAGGGATTTGGCTTCATTGGGGACTGGAGCTCCACCTGGAGGGATGCAGGCCTATACTGGTGCGATGGTCTGCATCTATCCAGGAGGGAAACCAGGATCCTAGGTGAAAGGTTTAAATGCTTCATTTGCAAGCATTTAAACTAGCCAAGGGGGGAGGCACTGAAAACAAGAAGGGAAATCCTAGCCCCCCCCAAAAAAAAAAAAAAAAAAAATTCAGGGTAGGTACTGAGGTAAACACCAAGACAGAACAGTAAATATGGAGAAGGGCAGGGGTAAATGGAGAAAAAGACAAAGGCAGTAAGGACAGGGATGGGGCAAAAAGAAATAAAGCCATAAAAAATGGATGGTAATGAGTACCAATGCCTGTAGTCTAGGTAAAAAGCTCCCCAAAATGGTGGCCTTGATGAAAGAGGGATGCCTGGATATCGTGGCCTTGACAGAAACATGGTACACAGAGAACCATGACTGGGATGTCAACATACCAGGTTACACAATCTACAGGAGGGACAGGTAGGGAGGAGGAGGAGGAGGAGGAGTTTTCTATGTAAGGGAAAGGATCAAAGCAACAAAACTAAATGGTAAACAGGAAGGAGAGGAGGCACTGTGGGTCACCCTGGAGACTGGAAATGGCACCACAAGCTGCACAGGGGTTATATACAAACCCCATCTCACGGGGAGGAAATGACAGAAGGCATCCTTAGGATGGCAGAGAAATGAGAGATATTCCTGATGGGGGATCTGAATATGCCAGATGTTAACTGGAGCACCTTTGCTGCAGCCACATCCAACAGCAGGGCCATTCTCAATGCCCTACAGTGGGCATGCCTCAGACAGCTAGTTTTGGAACTCACTCGGAAGGGAGCAATCTTAGACCTGGTACTCTCAAATGGGGACAGAGAGAGGATCTCCGATCCTGAAGTGGGTAGCCATCTGGGAACAAGCGACCACCAAATAGTGTGGTTCACGATAAACTTAGCTGTAGAGTCAAGCCATACAAAAGTGAAGGTACTGGACTTCAGGAGGGCTGATTTTGTCAAAATGAGAGAGTGCCTCAGAAAAGCACTAGCAAACAGGCAAGAAGGTGGGGTGCAGCAACAATGGGGAAACATCAAAACCGCCATCACAGAGGCAACAAGCCTTTGTGCAAAGCAAATAAATCAAAACAAAAGAAAAAAACGCTATGGTTCTCAAAAGAAGTGGCGGGGAAGGTTAGGGAGAAAAAGATAGCATTCAGGAAGTATAAGGAAACACAGAAGGAGCAGGACAGAGAACTGTACCAGTTAGAGCAGAAGGAAGCGGGGAAGGCAGTCAGAATAGCAAAGGCCCAAACCGAGGAAAAGACAGCCAACTCAGTTAAGAAGGGGGATAAAATATTTTACAGGTACATTAGGGAGCAAAGAAAGACTAAGGCAGGGATACTCAGGCTGAATAAAGAGGAAGGTGGTTGGGCAGAGAGCAACAGTGAAAAAGCAGGGATACTGAACGAATACTTTGGCTAAGTATTCACAATGGAAGAGCATGGGGAGATACCTGATCCAGTCAATAGAAGCACTCTGGATAGGGGGGTTGATATTTGTCCTTTCACAGAGGAAAGGGTTCTGAAAGAACTCTTAAAACTGAAGGTGGATAAAGCAATGGGGCCTAATGGAATTCACCCCAGAATTCTAAGGGAAGAACTAGTAACACCACTGACTACCCTTTTTAATAAATCATGGGAGATGGTGTGGTACCTGAGGATTGGAGGAGGGCAGATGTGATTCCCCTTCACAAAAGTGGGAGCAAGACAGAGGCAGGAAGCTACAGACCTGTCAGTTTGACCTCAGTGGTAGGGAAAATGATGGAATCACTTCTGAAGGAAAGAATTGTTGAGTACCTAGAGGCCAGTGGGGCACGTGGCCCAAGGCAGCATGGATTCACAGCAGGAAGGTCATGTCAGATGAATCTAATTGATTTCTTTGACTGCGTGACCAAAGTAGTAGACTAGGGAGGGGCTGTGGACATGGTCTGCCTAGACTTTAGTAAGGCATTTGACACAGTCCCTCACAAAAGATTAATAAATTAGCCAGCCTGGGAGTGGGTCCCAGGGTGGTAGCCTGGGTAAAACACTGGCTGGACAACAGGACACAGATGGTAATAGTAAATGGAGTCTACAGTGAAGAAAGGGGGTTACTAGTGGGGTACCGCAGGGTCAGTACCAGGGCCGATCCTTTTTAATATCTTTATAAGTGACATTGCAGAGAGACTGGAAGAAAAAGTATGTCTGTCTGCAGATGACAATGATCTGCAACAGGGTTGATATGCAAGGTGGGGTGGAAAGGATGAAAAGGGACTTGGCAAGGTTGGAGGACTGGTCAAATGTATGTATGGCAGCTTAGATTCAATACAAAAAAGTGCAAAGTAATGCACCTGGGAAACAAAAACCTAGGGGAAGAGTACACCATGGGGGGTGAGATACTGACAACAACAAAATGGAAAGAGATCTAGGGGTAGTCAAATCAGATGACCTAAAAGGTGGGCCAGCAATGTGAGAAGGCAGTAAGGAGGGCTGGGGTGATACTGGGATGCATAGGGAGAGGTATCACTAGTAGAAAACAGGAAGTTGTTGGCCCTCTGTACAGACAGTTGGCAAGACCACATTTGGAGTACTGTGTACAATTCTGGAGACCCCATCTCCGCAAATACATAAACAGAGTGGAGGCTATCCAGAGGAGGGCAACCAAAATGGTGCAGGGTCTGCACCAGAAGACACATGAAGAAAGACTAAAGGAGCTGAAGATGTATAGCCTCGAACAAAGGAGGAAGAGGGGGGACATGATAGAAACATTCAAATACCTCAAGGGAATCAACAAAGTCCAAGAGGGTAGCATCTTTCAGAAAAAGAGATGTGCAAGAACAAGGGGGCACAAGTTGAAGATAGAGAGGGGGTGGCTCAGAGGTAATGTGAAGAAGTATTTCTTCACAGAGAGGGTTGTATATGTATGGAACAGCCCTCCTGAGGAGGTCGTAGAGTCAAAAACAGTGGGGATTCAAGAATGCATGGGACAGACATAAGGCAATTCTAGTGGGGTAGAGGAAGTAGTCTGTTGGTTAACTAGATCTGCAGCTTATCCGTTCGGTAGGGAAATTGGCAGACTAGGTTGGTCAAGCGGTCCGTATCTGCCATCAGGTTCTATGTTAAACCTGATTCCATGGCTACCATCACTGGCTGCCAAATTAAACTGTACAGACCACTGTTCCTGATGCTCCGTAAGCGTATTCTCTCCAAATATACTGAATCTGAAAATACATTTTGTCATAATGAGTGAGTCAGAAGGTCTGTAGACTTCCAAAGACAGGCAATGCACCCTCTTGCATTAATAAGAATTATATTAACATGTTTCTTTGCTGGGCCACTCACAGTAGTCTGTCTGACTGCTATACCAAGAGTACAAATCACATTTCTTGTACGTTTAGAAGATTAAATATTCAAAATTGTGTCACTGGCATTAAAACTAGCTGGCCAGTATTGTACAAGGTGGACATGTTGCAAAAACACGAGTAATGGTTCCTATTTTGGTAGATCAATTGCAAGCAAGCAATCTTTATTAAACGCTGCTTCATTCAAGATCATAGTGTCGTACATAAAACTCTAAAAAGCACATGTAAATCTATAAAACAGTTTGAGAACAATTAAACATAGACAGCTAAATTTCAAATAAATGCCAAACTGAATTCATAAGGTTTTAAGGCAGATTTAAGAGTCTCAGCAGTTGAGCATTCTCTAATTCAACGAGGTAGAGAGTTCTGCAGGGTCGGAGCCGCAAATGCAAATGATCTGGCTTCTGAAGTTCAAACAGACCCTGGGAAGCTCTAGCAATCCCTCGTCGGCGAAGCAGAGACGACGGAGGGGGGCAGTAAGGGCAAAAGAGATCTTGCAAATACTGCGGACCCTGTCCCTAAAGGGCTTTATAGGTCATGGCTACCATCACTGGCTGCCAAATTAAACAAACTGCAAGAGGGATACAGATTAAAGTTGAATTTATTTAGTAAGCATGGAATGTATTAGATATGGTAAAATATCTATATTGAATTTTATTAAAGAGCCGCTGACACCTTTGGGGCAGACAACGCAAAAGGGGTAAGTCCATCAAAAAATGGAGGGCGATGAGTGCCAATGCCTGTAGTCTGGGTGACAAGCTTCCTGAACTAGCAGCCTTGATGGAAAAGGAACACCTGGATATCGTGGCAGTCACAGAATCATGGTACACAGAGAAATATGACTGGGATGTCAGCATACCGGGGCACAGAATCTACAGGAGGGACAGAGAGGGTAAAAGAGGAGGAGTAGCTCGCTACGTAAAGGAAGGGATCAAGGCAATGGAGCGAAAGGGTAAACAGGGAGGAGAGGAGGCACTGCAGGTCACCCTGGAGACAGTATATGGAACCACAACGCATGGAAGTTGTATACAGACCTCCCCCCCTCGTCTCAGGGGGGAGGAAATGGACAAGAAAATGATAGGAGGCATACTTAAAATGGCAGAAAAAGGGGAAGCATTGTTGATGGGGGACATGAATATGCCAGATGTTAACTGAAGCACATCTGCTGCAGCCACATCCAGGAGCAGAGTCATTCTCGATGCTCTATAGGGAGCATGCCTCAGACAGCTAGTGTTGGAACCCACTCGGGAGGGAGCAATCTTAGACCTCGTACTCTCAAATGGGGACAGTGAGATGATCTCAGATTTAGAAGTGGGCAGCCATCTGGGAACAAATGACCACCAAACAGTGTGGTTCATGATAAACACAGCCGTAGAGTCAAACCATACAAAAGCAAAGGTACTGGACTTTAGGAGGGCTGACTTTGGCAGAATGAGAGAGTGCCTAAGGAATGTACTAGCAAATGGGCAAGAAGAAGGGGTGGAGGAACACAGGGGAAAAATCAAAACTGCCATCACAAATGCAACAAGCCTTTGTGTGAAGCAAATAAAACACAACGAAAGAAAAAAAACACTATGCTTCTCAAAAGAGAAGGCAGGGAAGGATAGGGAGAAAAAGATAGCATTCAGGGGGTATGATGAATCACAGAAGGAGCAGGACAGAGAACTGTATCAGTTAAAGAAGAAAGAAGTGGGGAAGACAGAATAGCAAAAGCCCAAACTGAGGAAAAGATAGCCAACTCAGTTAGGAAGGGGGCTAAAACCTTTTATACCTACATTAGAGAACGAAGAAAGACAAAGAGAGGGATACTGAGGCTTAATAAGGAGGAGGGGTGGGCAAAGGGGGACAGTGAAAGGCAGAGATATTGAACAAATACTTTTGTTCGGTATTCACAAAAGAAGAGGAGGGGGAGGTACCGAAACCAAACAACAGAAGCACTCCGGATAGAGGTGTCGACACCAGGCCATTCACAGAAGAAAGGGTCCTGAAAGAACTCCTAAAACTCAAGGTGAACAAGGCAATAGGGCCTGATGGGATTCACCCCAGAATTCTAAAAGAACTAAGGGGAGAAACCAGTGACACCACTAACTACCCTTTTCAACAAATCATGGGAGGATGGCATGGTACCCAAGGACTGGAAGAGGGCAGATGCGATTCCATACGAACATACAAATAAGCCAGCAAGTCTGCTCATATTGCAGTGGTAGTGAAAATGACAGAATCACTACTGAAATAAAGAATTGTTGAGTACCTAGAGGCCAGCGGGGCACAGGACCCAAGGCAGCATGGATTCACAGCAGAAAGGTAACATCAGACGAATCTAATAGATTTCTTTGACTGAGTGACCAAAGTAGTAGACCGGGGGCTGTGGTGTGGTCTGCCTAGACTTCAACAAGGTGTTGTTGGTCCCACACAAAGATTGATAAACAAGTTGCCAGCCTGGAGTAGGTCCCAGAGTGGCATACAGAGTAAAAATTAGCTGGAACAACAGGGCGCAGAAGGTAACAGTAAGCGGTCCAGTCCAAAAGAAAGGAGGTTATTGAAGGGGTAGCTTAGGGCTCAATACTTTGCTTGATCCTCTTAATGTCTTTATATGTGATATTGCAGAGGGACTGGAAAGAAGTAGTATGCCCTCTGCAGACAAGGCAAAGATCTGCAACAGGGTTGATACACAAGGGAAGTGGAAAGGATGAGAAGGGACTTGGCAAGGGTGGAGCAATGGTACAAATGTATGGCAGCTTAGATTCAATGCAAAGAAGTGAAAACTAATGCACCTGGGAAGCAAAACCCAGGGGAAGAGTACACAGTGGGGGTAACTAACAACAACAAAAATGGAAAGGGACCTGGGGGTAGTCATATCAGATGACCTAAAGGTGGGCAAGCAATAGAGAGGGCAGTAAGCAAGGCTGGTGGGATACTGGGATGCATAGGGAGAGGCATCACCAGTAGAAAACAGGAAGTTGTTATCCCTCTGGACAGACAGTTGGTGAGACCCCATCTGGAGTACAGCGTGCAGTTCTGGATTCCCCATGTCCACAAGGACACAGACAGGATGGAGGTGGTCCGGGGGGAAGGGCACACTACTAAAATGGTGCAGCACCTACACCAGAAACCATATGAAAATGGCTAAAGGAGCTTAATATGTATACCCCTGAGGAAGGGGGGCATGATAGAAACCTTCAAGTACCTCAGGGGAATCAACAAGTTCAAGAGGGTATATCTTCGGAAAAAGATGTGCAAGAACAAGGGGGCAATTTGAAAATAGAGGGGGGACAGCCCAGGGGCCGGGTCAAAAACAGTGGGGGAATTTAAGAACGCGTGGGACTGATATAAGACAATTATTGTGGGGGGGGGGGGTAAGAGGAAGAATGCTGTTGGTTAACTAGGAACTGCAGCTTATCAAATAGGTAGGGGAATAGGCAGACTGGGTGGGCCAAGCTGTCCTTCTCTGCCATCAAAGTCTATGTTTATGTTTATATGCCCAGTAGCTGCCTGCCCCAGGATCTAAAATAGCACTGTTTTGACTATTTTTGCCAAGTGGTAAATCAGTTTATTGATTTACAATAGGAGCAATTCTACTTCCTGGTACCTCCGAAGCTGCCCACCGCAGCCTTGCCCAGAAAACAGCATTCTGATGACGCTAAGTAGGGAAGGGGTTCAGAGCAACAGACAGCATTGCAATGCTACTGGGGGCAGCAGCGGCCTTTGTATGCTACTGTAATTTACAACAGGCACTTGTATGCGTTAAGGGGGTAATAAATGTAATCATAACTCTGCTTAACATGTACAAGTGCCTGTTATAAATTATGGTACCGTACAATGGCAACCGCTACCCCCAACAGCATTACAATGCTATCTATTGCCCTGCAGTCCTTTCCCTTCTTTACATAATCAAAACTAGGTTTTCTGGGAGGGACTGCGGTGGGTGGTCTGTGGCACTGGAGCTACCAGGAAAAGGAAGTTAAAAAACGGATTAACCACTTGGCAGAACAATTCAGAATAGGGCTATTTTAGGTCGTGAGGCAGGCAGCTACTAGGCAAGAGTTGCCTCTCCAAACAGGCAGTGTCAGCAGCTCTTATAAGTTGATTATTGATTGATATCTTGAGAGCTACAAAGGTCACCCCATAAATCATCAGATAAAGTAAACTTCAGCTCTTAGTGCTAAGAATAATGGGGCTTATCAAGATCAGATAGCAGCATATTTATAACTATCTTATATATTTTTTAAATAACACCTTTACTTGAAGTTGCCAAATGGAGAGTTTCAAATAAGAGTGGGCTAGCATGAGTCTTTAAAGTTGGGCCAAGCAATGGTAATAAAGCACATCTTATCTGCAAATACTTATGTTCTGATTTAGATCTTATTTTCAAATGTTCGAAAGACATTAAACAATTGTCATGGCCGGCCCGTCGGCACACCGGTTGGATTTCCATCTGAGACACCGGTGACCCAGGTTCGGGAACGGACCCGGGTCACTGGAGGGCTGGCTGGGGGAGAAGGATGGCGCATCCCAGGGATGGCTCACCTTTTCTGGGGGGAGGGCAGGGATGCGGCCTACTGGCCCCTGGCAGAGGCCGGGAGCATAGCAGGACGTCAGGGTCTGGATGACTAGGGGAGTGGCAGACATCGGCATACGCGCCATGACATCTGTGGCACGCCACTCCCTGGGGAGAAAACCAGGAAACTGCTCTCTGACAGGCCAGATAATAGTCCCCGGCCACCGATGACACCAGGCCCCCCCCGACAACCGACCCCACCTCAGTGGCACCCGGGCCAATTGAAGAGTGCGCTGGCCACCCCCACTAATCAATCAATTAAAATGTTTACTTAACCAGGTGAACACCATTGAGAAAGAAAGACATTTTCGAGGTGGACCTGGACAAAAAGTACATACAGGGTACACATAAAAATGTGTGGAGCTGGAGGGGCTTGTGGCTCCATACTGGCGTCTTTGTTTTGTTTGGCGCCAAGACTTTTAAATAGGCACAAGCGCCTATTGGCTGGGAGGGAGCCACGACGCTGGGCAGCCCTACAGAAAAAGGCTGCAACCCTGCTCAGTGGCTAAACTTCCGTAGAAGTAATCATCAGGGGTAGCGAGGGTGACCTCCTGAATCGGCCCCCCCCCCACTACGGCATCTCGTAATTGAACTGTACCTCGGGTTGAGGCGCCGGCTAGCTGATCCTTGCCGGGTGGACCTCCCCTGATGCTGGAATCGCCGCAGACTCGTGGAAGTTGAAATTTTCCACCCACCTGTCCCCTTCTCCCGTTAAATGCGCAGCTGCCCCGCCCACTACTCTTAAGTAGCCAATGGAGTGGGCTGAGGCCAATATACTAGGTGGAGTTTCATTAGACTCATCGCCAAAACATGTTCCTCCTTACTGACATTTCACTGCCAAGTTATTGCCATACGAGCCGGTACATTCTGCTTGCAGGTGCTTGAATCATTGATCCTTGCCTTTGAACTTGTTCATTTTGCTTACAGACAGATAGACATTAATCTGACTTTTCATATTTGTGCTGCCCTAATCTGATGCTAGCCTGACTATTGTAACATATGAATTAGTGTATCGCAATGTGATCTAATGACTAGTGATAACTCAGGCACAGTGAGGGCTGCTTTTGCTGGCCGTTGTTGTTAGGAAGTTAACTGGTAGGAAGCTAATTGGTGTAAATCTGTTTATTACTCTAGCACAAAAACAATCTTGTCCTGAACCTCGCTCTGTTTCCCTCATGTGATCTTTGCATGGTGACTGTCCCCCTGCGGAAACTGCACGTGATCTAACTGTTCTATTGCCAGGTAAAGGCATGAAACCACAGTGTCTGCACCCTGACGCGAGGATGCCTAGCCAGCACAGGGGTGCCACGATAATAAAATTTTGACAATACGATAACCGAGATGAAATTATCGCGATAACCTTATCGCAATAATTTTGCCACTTGTGCAATGTTAGCAAAACTATTTAAATTAGATTTTTTTGCATAATTCACGTATTTGACTCTTTTAAGCCATGCTATGCATTTATGCACATTATTTTGAAGTCTGTTGTAAAAGAATGCAAAGAGTAAAATATTTTACAAAAATGTCATTTTTTCACAATAAAATCTCTGAACTTTATACTGCGAGGGTGGTGGAAGCATGTAGCAGCCTTCCTGAAGAGGTTATGGGGTCAAAAACAGTGGAGGAATTCAAGAATGCATAGGACAGACAAGGCAATTCTGTTGGGGGGGGGGCAGGAAGAAGTAAGCTGTTGGTTAACTAGGATGGATATACAGCTTATCCAATAGGTAGGGAAATGGGCTGACTGGGTGGGGCAAGCGGTCCATATCTGCCGTCAGACTCTGTTTCTATAAAATTGCTTGCAGTTTTTTACATTAAAACTCAAATACACAGTTAATACATGTGTTATACAGAGTACAATGCATTTTAAAACGTGAATGAGCAAGTCTTTTTACTTGATTATTATAGAGTGCCTTTCCCAGATTTTTCTCCTTGCCTGCAAAATCATCAGGAGACTCCCTTACCTGGCTGGGAGTTCCTCCATATTAGTTGAAAATGCTTCTCCTTAACCCCCTAAGCAAGGGAAGGGATTGTATTTGCCCCCGGGGGTCAGCTGCTCAATCCCTTCCTCTTCCTGATCGCCAGTGCCATCCCTGTGCTTCCTTGTTTTGTGAGGAAATTTTTTTCCTAGTGCAGGGATGCGCATGCTCAATGCAAGTCTGCAGTGTGGCATTTTAAAACTTATTTTTACGATTTTAACCCGACTTGTTGTACAAATCAGAGTCAGTGTTCAAGTAACATGAGCCTCGTTACTTGTGTTAGATCAGGGTGGAGCCTTGGATGTAGCCTGCCTAGATTTCAGTAAGGCCTCCAACACCATTCCACATAGGAGACTCGAACAAGCTGGGTAGCCTGGGAGTAGGTCCAAAGGTCGTAAACTGGGTAAGAAATTGGTTGGGGAATAGATGACAGGTAAATGGAGCTCACTCCGAGGAAGAACAGCGCGGTGCAACAAGGATCAGTACTGGGACTGGTCATCTGTTTTTAATGGTTTTTTTTATTGGCAACATTTCAGAAGGGTTGGAAGGGAAGGTATGACTTTTTGCAGATGACACAAAGATCTGCAGTAGGGTAGACAATCTGGTGCAGGTGTGTGTGTGTGTGTGTGTGAGAAAAAAAGAATAGAGATTGAAGAAAGCTCGAGGAGTGGTCAGAAGTGTGGCAACTAGATTCTGTGCTAAGAAGTGCAAAATCTTGCACTTGGGGCACAGAAACCCTGGGCAGAATACAAAATGGGAGGGTGGGGTAGTGGTACTGATGACCACCAAGAATGAAAGAGGCCTGGGGTAATCTTACAGTATATGACACCCTAAAGGAGGCCAAACAGTGTGACAAGGCAGTGGGGAAAGCTAGTGGGATGCTAGAGTGCATACGGAGGGGTATCACTAGCAGAAAGAGGGAGGTGGTGATACCACAGTATAAATCATTGGTGAGACCTCACCTCGAATATTGTGTCCAGTTCTGGAGACCACATCTTTAGAAGAACATACAGCTGGGGGACTTCCGGTGACGTCAGCAACCTGAATGGCAGCTTAACCTAGCAAGCCTCCTGGCCCAATACACAATCAATTGGCATCTAAAGAATTTAATAATGCAGTCGACGACAAAAACAACCAGATCTAAAGCAGAAGCATCCAGGAATGTACAGACCCCGGTCC
Source organism: Neoceratodus forsteri (assembly GCA_016271365.2). Taxonomy (NCBI): domain Eukaryota; kingdom Metazoa; phylum Chordata; order Ceratodontiformes; family Ceratodontidae; genus Neoceratodus; species Neoceratodus forsteri. Next base: position 659,319,573 of record CM057456.1, on the reverse strand, counting down.
AAAAGTTACACCTGCTGCTACAAGGAGAAAAGCTTTTGACAACTTCGGGGCCTACTGAAGATGTGGCCACAACGATGGAAATTGGCACAGAGGACGAACATACACAACTGATAGCGTCTATAATGCAAACCGCCAAAACCGTACAAAAAATAGACACATCCCTAACAGAACTGAGAGCCGACATTGGCAGTATACAGCATAGAATGGATAAACTGGAGCTGGGTTTCACCTCGGTTGTGGAGCAGACTGAGCGCCATGACCGCCTCCTACTGTTCCTGATGGCGAGGAGAGGAGTTGAGCCAAAATCGACGATATCGTAGGAAGGAACAGAAGGCAAAATCTTAGAATCTACGGTGTTCCGGAAGGCACTGAGGAAGGGTCCACAGATACTATCACCCATCTTCAAAAGATTCTAAGGGACTTACTGAAGCTGCCTCCCGAGTTTGATGTCTCAATGGATCGGGCGCATCGCTCCCTTGCTCAGCCCCCTTCGAGTCCTGGGTCCCGTCCGAGGTCTTTCGTGGTGCGGATGTCGAGCTACACCTCTAAAGAGGAAATACTCCAGAGGGCATGGAGGCAGAAAAAATCGTTGGCCACACACCGTAACGATCGACAATGATTACACGGCTGGGGTTCAGGAAGCATCGCACCATGTGGCCTATCGTGAAGCAACTCAGGGCCAGAAACTTAAAGGCGCAGATACTCTTTCCGGCTCGGCTAAGGGTGGATACCAAGCAGGGGCCCAAAGTTTTTGAGGATCTGTTGGCTGCTAAGAATTACCTGGAAGACATCGGAATCCCAGTCCCGGGATTGAGAAGGAGCGATTGAGAAGGAGCCCGGAGGTCTACCCGATGGTTGCGCGCCAGAGGAATGGCTGCCAAACCAAGCAGTGCCGTCACTAACCTCCGGCAGACATCACTGATCTGCTGAAACCTTACGTCTCCGCTGTGCAGCGGTCAGACCTGATTTCACGAGGGAATGCTGATCCAGAGGTACAAGCACAGGCGATGGAGCCCCAGATGGAAAGAGATCCTGCAGATTGATGGAAAAAAAGATAAAGGGGGAAAATTAGGACTTGCGAGTGCTGAATTTCTAACTGGACTGCCTGCCTGGCTGGAACTATAGTAAGAGACCTTAAAACATGTGGTAAAATACATTGGTCACGGAGCCGTTTTGTGGGATCTGGGTAAAAAATAGAGAAGGGGCTTTTTGTTCAGGGGCTGATGCGAGTGAGTGGGCTATGTTGGAATTGGGAGGGTAGGGGAGTGGGAGGGATTCTTCCTCAAATATCTGCCCAGATTGTATGGTAGAAAAGAGTTGGGTATAAAATGGTTTTTATTTAAGTATTGAAACATGTGGACAGGACAAGTGTATCCCAGGAATACAGAGTATAGAGTTAAAAAGGGGGGGGTCTCCGATCACCACTGGGAGTACTCTGGCCTAGCAGGCAGGCGGCCGGCAGACCCCTACCATTTGACGGTCCCTCCGGAGATCTCTACTGACGCCTCGGTGGGGAGGACCAAAAGATAAATGCCTTTTACAATCAAAGTACTGTGAGGAGAAAATCTCTAATTCTATTCATCTTGGGCCTGGGGAAATTGGCTTTGAAAACTGGAATCTCAGAAGGTTTCTTATGCCTTCAGTTTTGCTGACATTGGTAACAGCTTGGGCGCGAGGGTACAGACCCAGACAAGTTGCTCTAAAAAGCTTAGCCACAACATCATAAAGGGCAAGGTGTCCCAAATGAGACACAACCTGCCTGCTTCTGGGGGGCTGGACTAACCTAGGAAGTTGCAGTCTATCAGATTTGGTTCTTTACCGCCTGTGCAACTCTGGTACTACAAAGGTGGAGCATATGTTGAAAGGAGGACGGAGGAGGGAAGTTCTACCTGTTACAGATTTTCTACTTAAATTTTAAAGACTATAAGGTGTTTTGTTGAGAAACAATGGTTAAATTATGTTATAAAATTGTTATCCCCACTAAGGCAGACGGTTCACCTATTGTTGCTCTGTTTTATTCGGGCTGGTCAATGATTTAGGAACCAACAGGTTATTGTTTTGTACTGGATCACTCAGAGGGGCTACAAGGAAAGTTTTGGGCAGGTGCATACATACTTCAAGGACAAAAAAAAAAAAAGACAGCTATTGAAGCTGGGGAAGGAAATAGAGGCTGCTGAGGTTAAAGCTGAATCCCTTAGACTTGAGACAGGAAACAGATCATTGGAAAAAACCCAAAATCTACAATATGGTTAAGATGAAATCTAAGGTAATCTCCTACAATGTAAATGGTATAAACCACCCCATCAAAAGAAAACAGCTTCAAAAATTCCTTAAAAGACAGAATTGTGAGATACAGTTTTTACAGGAGACACATTTGTCTCCCAAAGAAGCTCTAAAGTTAAGAACCTGGGAATTCCCAACTATCTATCACGCATCCTTGGAGAATGGGAGAAAGAGAGCGTTGCAATCCTATTGTCGGCCTCCTCCCATTTGTGGAAGATGAGTAATAATAGATGCAGGGCTGAGATATGTGATGGTGGTCGGGCGGTACAGGATCTGCAGGTGACATTATTAAATGTTTATGCCTCCAGGCTCAGCAACAGTTTTTGCAGAGAGATATTTAAGCTATTGGCAGATAGGGCAAGGGAGTGGTGATTGCGAGGAGGGACTGGAATGTAGTTATGGACAGGTCCCTGGATACCACCTCCACAGTTCCAGCGCTGAGCGGTGGGATTTCCAAGTCTGTGGGAAGGCTCATGAGGGACAGGTTTGCTAGATATATGAGAGAGAAATACCCACTGTGAGCGAGACTATACTTCTCACCCCAAGATACAACATATTTTTGCGCCTGATATGTTTTTACATATGCAAGGGACATCTCAGTGGTTGAGTCTATGTGGGTGGGAGAAGAGTCTTCCGATCATAAACCTATTTATTTGGAGTTAGACCTGCAGCTCCCAAAAAAACAAACATAATGGAGGCTAAATACCAGCCTACTTAGAGATGACAAGGTCAAAGAGGAAATCAGGGAAGCAATAAAGCAGGCTATTCAGCTAAATGAACACGCAGACATCACACCCCAAATTCTGTGGGACACGGTAAAAACCATGCTTAGGGGGAGGCTGATCTCGATAGCTACATTTAAAAAGAGGGAGAGGGTTAAACAAAGGGAACAGTTAAATCAGGAACTTAAACTTTGAGGGCAACAGAAGTTAAAATTCTGTAGAAATAGAGAAAGCCAGATAAGGTGTTAAGACAAGGCTCCAGAGGTTGCAGATGCTGGAGACTGAGAAAGCTCTCATCTATACAAAACAGGCCTATTATGAAGGCGGCCCAAGACCACTACCGCTTCAGCGATCGATTAAAGCAAAGTCCGCCCGATCACATGTTAAGGGTCTTCGACACCCGACCACGGGGCAGATCTCATGCAAATGGGAACAGATAACGGACGCGCTAGTGACATACTATAAAAAACTATACCAAGCTCAGCCGGAATCGTGTCCTGGGGCTGCCTGGGAATTCCTGAAAACTCTGAGTCTCCCTCAGCTCACAGAGACCCAGAGACAAAACTTGGAGTGTCCAATCACTCAACAGGAGATTCTGAACACTACTGGGGACCTCAAAGTGGGGAAATGCCCAGGCCCGGATGGGTTTGGAGGACAGCTGTATAAAACATTTGTGGGGGAAATAACCCCTATATTAAAAACGGTCTATAATCAAGTCTGGCTGGAGGGAGAAGCAGTTCCTCCATCATGGAATTACACTACTATAACCATGATCCCGAAAGAGGGAAAAGACCTGACGGACTGTGGTTCATATAGACCAATTTCAGTCCTTAACGTGATTATAAAATCTTCACAGCTATAATAGCCAAGAGGTTGCAGACCTTTCTTAATCTAATTCACCCAGATCAAACTGGGCTTCCTAGAGGTAGGTAGGCCCTGAGGGTGTTAGAAGTACCATAAACATAATCGACATCATTAATAAACAACATATCTCGCTTGTCTCATGAGCCTTGGCGTAGAAAAAGCGTTGACAAAGTCGATTGGAACTTTTGTTCCTAGTACTAAAAGGATGGGCTTCCCAGTCACTGTTTTGTGAGGCAGTCAAGGCTCTGTATGCCTTTCCACAAGCCTTTGTAAGGGTAAACGGGGGTATATCAAGACGTTCAATCTGGGGAGGGGTACTAGACAGGGATGCCCGTTGTCGCCACTTTTTGATATTTACATAGAACCTTTAGCACAGGCGATAAGGAAGCAAAGGAGGTGAGAGGAGTAGAGGGTGAAGGAGACCATAAAATCTCCTTATATGCAGACGACGTTCTCCTGTATATAACTGATCCGAACAGATCCATCCCTAAATTTGGTCTATAATTGACAAATTTAGCCAGTTCTCAGGATATACTAAATAAAAATAAAACCGGGTATTGAAATTTCACTATAACCCTTCACCCAATATTAAGCAGCTATTGAATACGAACTGGAATAAGAAGAAATAAAATATCTTGGCACCCAAATCCCAAAACTTGTCAATGCTTTTCGCATTAATTTTGAACCAACTGTGTCCCAGATAAGACATTGACATTAAAAGATGGAAGCCCTGAACCTACCCTTATATTCAAGGATACAGACAGTATCGATGAAACATCCTCCCAAATATCTATATCTATTTCAATATCTCCCAATAAAATACATAAAACCAATTCCAAATATGGCAAAGGATGCTTATAAAATTTATCTGGAATAACAGGAGACCAAGAATTAAGAATATAATATTACAGACAAGTAGAAAATATGGGGGTAGAAACGTTCCGTGCCTGGAAGATTACTTCTTGGCCACCCAATTAAGATGGGCCCTCCTATGGTCGGCCAGAACATACACGGCCCGATGGAAGGGGATTGGAGAAGTCGTGACGGATGGTATGCCTCTGGGGGCATGAGCCCTGACACCAGGTTCACGGACCACAGACGGAGAGATATCTCTGCTATCAGTAAAAAACACCTTGGGCTCTTTTAAACGCCTATGGGCAACATGGCATCGATGTCGTGGCTCTGGCCATTAAGATGGTTTATGGGACCCCGTGTAGCTCCCTCTAGACAAGACCTCACCTTTAAAAGATGGGGAGACTGGGACTGTACTCCTAGACCAGTTTATAGAGGCGGTATCGTTATGGAATTCAGCCGATCAAAGAAAAATTCTGCTAAGACAGGAGATTATTTTAGATATTTACAGATAAGAGCCCACATACATAAACTACAATCTTCCTCCAAACAAACCAAACCCTCTGAGGGGTTGCTAAATACGATGACTGAAATAATAAACCTAACAAAGATCAAAGGCAAATATCATCTATCTATGGCACTGAGGAGGGAGGGAACAAGTCCTCCCAAACTAAAAGTAGATGGGAGCAGGAGTTGGGGGCTAGTTTGTGGAAGGAAGAGTGGACCACGGTTCTTGCACAGACCTCTAAGACGCTACACACCCCACTTTGGAAAGAATATGAATGGAAAGTAAAATGAGATTTTCATCACACAAATGTTCAAAGTAAATGGGACAAGAACTGTACAGGGGTGCTGGAGGGATGTGGGGCAACTATGGCAAACTGTCTCCATGTCTTCTGGTCATGTTCGACCCTCAAGAATTACTGCAGAAATTAATAAATCGATAAAACAGATACTCTCTTAGAGTTCTGCTTTAGGCCCTAAATACTTGATTTTGGGAATGAAACCAGAAGATGAGGGGGGTGACAGGTTCTACATGTGGAACATCCTTCTTGCGGCTCATAAGGCCATAACAAAAAAATGGCTATCACAGTCCCCTCCGATTCACTGAGAATGGGTCTCCATTGTAGGAGAGATAAAGACATGGAGGAGATCACAGAATAAATCTGAGGACACAAGTCTTCGTGGAGAAGATGGACCCTATGGCTGGTATGCTGGGGTAGGGGGGCAATAGGTGGGAGGAGAGGACCAAGAGAGGGATATGGAGATATGAAAGCCTGTTGCGACCATCTGAAGGGTGTGATTAAAACCTCTATTCCTAACAATATAAGTTGAGACTCTCAAGGTGGAGAGAGACTCAGCTGATAAAATATGAATATGCACAAGACTGTCTTTGGTGTATAGTGTGTGTACCTTTGTAAACAGAACTGTTGAAAGTGACCTTGAACTAATGTACAACTGTGCCGAAATATGCAATAAACACGAATTTAAAAAAAAAAAAAAAAGAAGAACATACAGTTCAGTATGTCAAGAAGAGGGGAACTAAAATGATGCAGGGCCTGCATCAAAAGCCCTATCACAGCCTGTCGGCACAGTGGAAAGATTTACCACTGCTACGTGAGCGACTCGGGTTCGGGAATGGACTTGGGCATCGGAGGGCTTTGGCCAGGGAGAGAAGGATGGGCGATCACCAACAGCTCCGCCTTCTCTTGGGGGGGGGGGTAGAGGACTGGTGCCTACTGACCCAAGGGGGAGGCCAGGGGTACAGCAGCACACCTGGTGCCACTAGCCAAGGAGCATGACTGATGCTGGCATTGGCATTGGCCTTGCATCATGGACGTCACACACCTGCGGGAGAAAAACAGAATGTATGCTGGTCCATCGGGTGGTGGCCCTCCTGGATCCTCACCACCAGAGTACCGAAGCCCACCTCAGCAGCACCCAGGACCAGAAAGAAGGCTCATTCCTGTGAAGGTAGGGGACCCACCCGATGAAGGATAAATCAGGGCCTCTGGGGCTGACTGTGATATGGTGAGTGGGAATCACGGTCCATAACTGAGCCCGAAGGAGACCGACCAGTGTGGGTGGGGAGCCAAAAAAAAAAGGCGGAGGCTAAAGGACCTCAATATGTACCCTGGAGAAAGGGAGTGACAGATTCTTTCAAATGCCTCCACGGATATAAATAAGAAGGTACACAAAACACATGTTTCAGAAAAAAAAGGGGTCATGCTCAGATGCTGGGGGGGTAGATTCAGTGGAAATGTGAAGAAGTACTTCTTCACAGAAAGAGTGGTGAATACCTGGAAAAGCCTCCCTGTGGAGGTGGTTGGGGCAAAAACTGTAACAGGATTAAAGAACTCATGGGACAGGCATATGGGAACCTTATTGGTTAGGAAAGGGAGGGTAAAGACGGAGATCAAGTAGGGTCTGCAATATCATATTAGATAGGGAAAGTGGGCAGACTAGTTGGGCCAAGCAGTCCTTATGTACCAAGTCGACTGGTGCACATATCTCTCCCCCCCCATTTCTTTTTCCTCATCCCTCGGGCTGGCGCACGTGTGATTGTGCAGTATGTGGCAGCATGTATCGGCCCTGAACCCAGTCAGGCTCAGTTACTGCTAGATCATCCACCTCCCCTAGGACTGCGATCAAGCAGTGGCACTTCTGTCCCCTCCTCAAAGGAGAGCCATTGCCAGCCTGGTGGAGCTGAGGGTTGAGGCACTGAGCGTCAGTACTGGTGACCCAGATTGAGGAAATGATTTCAGGTCACTGGGGTCATCAGGGGCAGAGAGGATGAAGCATCCAGAGGACTGCTTTACTCTCTCGGGAGGAGAGAGGACATGTCATCCAGCTTTGGCACTGCCCTCTGGTGATGGCTGGAGGGCAGTATGGGTCAGGAGGCACACGCCTATGTAATGACATCTGGGGGAGGGGGTATGGGAGAAAACAGGAAAAACGGAGCCCTGACAGACTTAATGATGGCTCCCAGTCTCCGTGGCGGTCAGCCCCGGTGATCTGGATTGGTTCTCTAGTGGGGAGGGAGTACCAGTCCCCTCTCTCCTGGCCCCCGTGGCGGGGGTAATCTGTAGGGGACTGGCCAGGGCCAGCGATACAGGGACATCGGGAGCCGGAGGGGTGAATCGCCTCATGAGGGGAGGCTGCAGCTCCAGCCAGGAGCCTCCCAGAGGGATGAAAAAATAAGAATGAAAAAGGGGAGCAGTCCGTGGATGCTCAGTCCTCCTTCATGCAGTCCGCACTCGAGTGACCCAGGTCTATCCCTGAACCTGGTTTACCAGCATAGTGACAGGTGAGGAGATCAGGCCCCCAAAACTCCGCCACATAGCCAGCACTGCATTTCTTATTTTAAGGAAAATACTAAAAATCTGATAGAAGGATGGTGGGGAGTCAGGCATCATGGTTGCAACTGGAAAGGGATGTGCTGCTGGTAAAAAGCAAGCTGAGGTGCTTACCACTGTATACTCGCGGTATATTATGCTACGATAACATGATATGGCACACTAGAACAATAAGTTATTGTCAGTGGCAATTATCGTGATATATCGTCATATCATGTTATCGTGGCATCCCTAAGCCAGCGGTCGACGTGGATTGGCAAGATGTGTTCCTGTAAACCTAACAGAGGTCTCTTCCTCGCTACCACCTATATTCTTGCTGTACTTTGGGTCTACCGGCTCGCTAGCCTACATGACCCTACCACCTATGGCCCACAGGGACCTGCTACACACCCTACCAGCCGCTACTACTGCCCATCCCCCGCGAGCACTATCTCCCTCCTAGTTGCCTACAAATTCACAAGAAACGGGATTTGCTACAGGTCACTTCTCCAAACCAGGAGTATACCCAGCAAAGTGAGGCGCCCCACTCTTACCCTAACCCTACGTCACCTAACAGTTCTGTTGCTTCTTGCGGGCGATATCTAACTGAACCCGGGCCCTGGAATTGCAAACCTCTCAATATCCTCCCCCCAGGACCACCTGGCTGTCCTCGAAGGGGCTGCGGATCTCTCATATGAATATATGCAGCCTTCGGCCAAAGATACATGAAGTTCAAGCGTGGCTTGACCTATATAAACCAGATGTGCTAGCAGTCTCAGAGATCTGGCTAAAACCCCATGTCCTCGAGCACGAAGTAACTGCCTCAGGGTATGTCCACTACAGAAAAGACAGAATAACTAAAAGGGTGCTCATCTATGTGAAGGACACCCTAATCTCCTTCCAGATCAGCATGCTGCACAGCATGTCCCCTGAGATTGAATCGATCTTTATACGGTTCACCCTAGGCGGTGTCAAGCACCTTACCATTGGGTGTGTATATAGCCCCTCCCCCCAAATATGCTCTTCAATCCCTGGAGACACTCATGAAAGCCCTAGCCACAGAGGTCGCGTCTGAACTCCTCATACTGGGGGACTTCAACCTGAACTGGGCCCAGGAGGCTAAGTCATCTATTAATGGCCTGCTGCATGAGGTAAATCTTGCACAGATTATTACTGAACCCACCAGAATGAATCATAGAACAGGAAGGCACTCAACCATCGACTGGGCTCTGGTGTCAAACCCAAAGAATATTCAGTTGGCAGGCACTATGGCAGATGCCCTGAGCGACCACTCGCCCATCTTCTGTGTCTGGAAGAACAGGACAGACAGGATTCAACCTAGAATCCTCACAACGAGGGACTACTCTAAATTCTCACCCGGGCAATATAATACCTTTCTCAGTAACACTGATTGGAGTCCGCTACGACGCCTCCCTACCCTGGACGCGGCAGTCGCCTTCTTCCAGAAATCCCTCACGAGGGCCACCGATCTCTTTGCTCCGGTGAAGACCAATCGTGTTAAAGGCAGTTGCTACAAGTGGATCACTCCCCCCTAAAGGCCCTGATGATCCACCACGACAAAGCCTGGAAAAAGTTCAAGATCTCCTCACTCCAAGCTGACCTTGAGACCCACACAGCTCTTAGAAACCAAAGTAAGCATGCTGTCAAACTGGCAAAGAGGGCATAACGTCAATCACCTCCAGAAAACTAACCTAGGCAACCAGAGGTTATTCTGGTCTCAAATCAACGAGCTAATAAAGGGAAACAGTACGGCGGCCCCAGACCCTATAGAGGCAAATGGGCAGTTACTGAACGATGGGACCCTCATTGCTGAGGCCCTTAATCGCCATTTCACAAACCTTGATGATTACAAGGCTGGGCTCCCAGTGACCAAAAATAAGTCCCACATTCTGGAACCTCTTAACCTAGACCACCCATCTTTTCATCTGAGACTAGCTAAGGTTAAAGAAGTCCTCACCCTTCTAAAGTCCTTGAAAACGAGAGGATCAGGTGGGCCTGACGGTATCCAAGCTAGACTACTCAAGGACGGTGCTCCAGCACTCGCAAGGCCTCTTACCTGGCTCATAAACCAGTCCCTTCTAGAAGGGACTGTCCCAGAACTGTGGAAACACGCTCATGTGGTCCCTATTCACAAGGGTGGGCCTGTGGAACCCATTGGCAACTATAGGCCAATCTCCCTGCTTTGTACCCTTGCAGAAATCCAGGAAGAACGGGTGTACACTCAACTCCATGAATACTTAGAGGCACACCGGCTTCTTTCCCCGGCTCAACATAGGTTTTGAGCTAAGCATGGGACAGACACCGCTCTAAGTTCTCAGCAGATGTGCTTAGGGAACTTGACTCAGGGTCCAACACAGGTGCGGTTTTCACTGACCTTTCCAAGGCCTTCGACTTGGTCGACCACCGACTCCTACATCAAAAATTGTGTAACACAGGCCTGGACACTCATGCTCTCAGGCGGTTTGAAAGCTACCTTACTGGTCGCTCTCAGAGGGTCAAGTGGAAGGACAAGATCTCTGATCCACTGTCTCTTAAGGAGGGGATACCATAAGGGTCCATACTCGGTCCCCTCCTGTTCTCCTTGTTTATAAATGATCTGCACAACCACTGCGGGAGCAGTAATGTCATCCACTATGCTGATGATGCCGTGATTTACAGATCCTCTGACAACCTGGGTCACCTTGGTCCATCCCTCCAAGAGGACCTTCTCACTATGGAGAACTGGCTTACTAAGAATAAAATGGTCCTTAATACTACCAAAACCAAGGCCATGTTGTTCGGACCCAGATTCCTTGGCCAAAACAGAACACAATACCTATAACTCACTGCCAGGGTGGGTAACAAACTTGAAGTGGTTGCCTCCACAAAATACCTTGGCCTTGCTTTGGACCAAGGTTTCACCCTAAAACAACATGTTGACCAAGTCACCAAAGTCATTCATGGTAAACTTGGTACACTCTATCGTCTCAAGGATCAGCTGATCCCTGAAGCCAGGACTGCCATTGCCTCGTGTGTCCTACTCCCAACACTCACCTATGCTGCCCCGATACTTCAGGGAATGGCCAAACTTGAGTTCAGCAAGTTGCAGGTCTTGTACAACAAGGTGGTCCATTTTGCCACTCAGTCCCACTCTAGGAGCTACCATTGTGATTCTCTAGCACTACTCAGCTGGCCATCATTCGAAGCCAGTCTTAGGTACCCAGTGCTCTGCCTAGTACGTAAGCTAATTAGCTCAGCACCTCCCCCAAGCCTTGCAGGGCTCATAACTGCCAAGCGAAATCCTCGCAACCTACGGACCTCAGGCCAAACTCTTCTCGAAGTCCCTAGGGTAAGGAACAAGACAGGGGGCATGCCCTTTTCCCACACTGCCCCTTCCCTATGGAACAACCTCCCTCCCTCCTGAGGTTCGGGAAGCTCCATCACCTGTTAGCTTCCGAACAAGACTCAAGGCACATATGCTTGCCACGAGTCAATGCCAGTGCTATGTTACCTAACACTTCCACACCACCCTCCTGCCTGAGCGCTTACCTCACTCCTACCTGAGCTGAGAGCCCTAACCCTTCTCTACTGGCTCTCCTCCCAAAATACTCTACTCGGCTAATTGTGACCCAGGTATGGCTCTGGCTCTCCTACATTGTTTCACTTTGCTAATCAAGGTAACCTGCTATGTAATATGCCGTTATATATATATAAAAACACGTCGGATGCTATAAGCTACATCTGTACTAACTGTGTATACTACTAGTCCTGCAACTCCCGGGTCGCCCCTGAAAAAAGGGACCTCCGGGGACCAGTGGGCCTACCTGGTCATCAAAATTCAATAAATAAATATCCATTAATAAATAATACACATGGAAGACAATTAGATACAATATATAAACATTAAAGATTCGTTAATATTGTAGTTAGTACATAACACTAACATTGTACGTGTGATGATTAAGATAATACAGAGTAAGATTGTAATCTGTACACATTTAGTACATGAGAGAACACAGGGAAATTAATGTCTATAGGCAGTCAAAAAAAAAACAGTGCAGCGATAACATAGTCAGGTACCTAGAAAAACATATACAATACATAATAGTTTGATGGGTGCCTTGAGAGAGCGGAACATAAGGTAAGAACAACGGATATAATATGGTGTATGCTAGTATCATACATATAGTAGAGGTACAGGGCAGGTCGGGGATACTTAAGAGGATCAGAGGTAGAATAGTACACTGCCATAGTAGAGGACAAGTGTGGCCACAGAGCATGAACACCAGCATACAGAGGAGTTGCGAACCTATAGAGAGGGAGGGGGAAAAGTGGAGGGTTGGTTGGGGGCTAGAGGGACTCCGAGATCCAGGAACATGGGCACGGTGCTAATCAGGGAAAGCAGTTAGAAGACTCCTTGACAGGATGCGCATAAAGCCTTTTAAACACAGAGATGTATAGGGCAGACCAGTTTCAAGGGGTTTTTATGTTGTTTGAACAAGAAAGGGACCAGCACCTCTGCCTATGCATTCACAGAACTGTGCCGTATAAACAATGTCAGTACCAACTTGGTCAATAGCCACTGACGTGTAAGGACTCACCAAGCATGTGGATAGTTTAGTTCCTTTATTTAGTTGATAAAATGCCTAGAAACAATCCCAAAAGTCCAAAAACAATCCAACGCTCCCCCGCTCCTTCACAAAGCTTCCTTGTTGCGTGATAACACGTGCTACGTCACTTGACGCGTTTTGCACTACGTGCGTTTTCAAAGGTGTAATAGGTAGCCAAGGAAGCACTCAAATACGAATCCACACTTAAAGTGATATACACAGATAATATTGAACACCAGATCAATGTGTAGCAAATACCAAAACCTTAAACGAAAAGACTCTTTAAAAGTCTATGTTTCTTGTAGGTGCAAATGCTGACACTGGCATTGAAAAGCCTATACTGTCACAAAGGGGAGGAGACTACAACAATTACTAAAAAGAAATCAATACTGCATATAGCTAGGGCCACTGGCAAGCAGTCTGCTATCCTGAACTACAAACATGCGAGGAACAACTGTACCAGGACCATCCGATTAGCCAAACATGTATACTGTAAAGATGCCCTAACCAAGAACTGGAATGACGGGCGCAAATTCTGGGCTAACCTAAATGAGGTCACCGGGAGAGAACCCAAAATGGCCCCTACCATGCTCTGCGTTGATGGCTCCCCATCCTAGACCCTAAATCTATCGCCAACACCTTGAACAATGCCCTCACTGACTTGCAGCATGTTCTCCCCGCCGACTTCTTCTCCCCTACCATCCCTGCTGCACCCATGCAATCTCCATCACATTCCCCCTTTCGCTTCAAGACTATTACCTTCAGAGAAACCAGGAAATATCTGCGCAAAGTGCTTGGGAAGGGGAGATTCAGTGGGGAATATCCTCGACCTGAAACTACTCTCGCTCTCACTCGAAGATATCCTGTCCCCTCTCACCCATATCCTTAACCTCTCGCTCCGTCTTGCAGTATTCCCCCAAAAATGGAAAGCTGCAGTAGTCACCCCTGTATACAAGAGTGGGGATCGTGCTCTCCCCGGGAACTATAGACCCATCTCTATACTACCACCACTCTCGAAGGCCCTTGAACAAATCGCTGCTGACCAAATTGTTGATTATCTGGACAAGCACATGCTTCTATGCGCAGAGCAACAAGGCTTTAGGGCTGGGCATAGCACCACTACAGCCCTCCTGGAATACACAGGCTTCATCCACAAATCACTCGATCTTGGCCAGCTTGTCGGGGCTATCTACAGTATACTGACCTAACAAAGGCCTTTGACACGGTCAACCATGCCCTCCTAGTTGACCAACTCACTACCATAGGCCTAGCCCGAGGTGGCTGCATGGTTCCGCAGTTACCTACGCTGCAGTATACAGCAAGTCAGGATAGATACCTTTCTCTCTGACACCAAGACTGTGTGCTCAGGCGTTCCACTGGGGTCAATACTGGGCCCCCTCCTCTTTAGCCTATTTCTGAATTGCCTTCCCCTAGCCAGTCAGCGCCATATCCTCCTCCATGCGGATGATGCGGTTATCTTTTCTAATGGCTCTGGACACCACTGCTCTTGGGCAACAGCTACAACGTGACTTCACCAGCGTTGAGTCGCGGTTCAAAAAAAATCAAAAATTGATAATGAACTACCAAAAAAACCAAAAAAAAAAAAAACAACATGTTGTTCACCAGTCTTAAGAACAAGTACAAAAACTACCCGCTATCAATATGTGATAGGGGTGGTGCTCCTCTTGAACGTGTTCATCACTTCAAATATCTCAAAATCACTCGACAGCTCGCTCTCCCTCGCCCTCCCACATAGACATCACAGCTAAAACAATCAACAAACGCTTGGGGCTACTTTATCGCCATAGGCAGAGCCTGACCCCTGAAGCCCTCAGCACAGCGGTCCACAGTTCAGTGGGTTCCCTAGTGGATTACGGACTACCGATATAGGGCTCTGCCACAGATACTGCCCTCCGATGTATAAAAACTGCCCTTAACAATGCCTGCAGGCTCACCTTAGGGGCACACCGATTAACCCACACCTGCGATCTCTATGCAAAGGCTCACTGGCTAACACTCTTTGGTCACTTAAAATATCAATCCTGCCTCCTGGCCAAAAAGATCTGCCTTGGTCAGCTCCCGACTGGGGTCCAACAACTCCTAGTTCTCAGCACTAATCCCAGGCCCACCCGAAATTCAGAACTGCAGTTCTTCCTGACTCCAAACTGTCGGACATCTCAAGGACAAAGGTCCTTTGCCTATCAGGCACCGGTGTGGTTCAACTCCCTCCATGAGAACATTATTAGCCTGCTCAATCTGTGGACCTTCAAAAAGAACCTAAAGAAACATTTACTACAGGAATCTTAATGTGTCTGCCACAGCAAGTACCTAGCAAAGGCATCTCCTACCATCTGCCCTTCTGCCAAACAGCTCTCTCGCTCGGACACCCTGCACTTGGGGCTCAACCCCCCACCCTGTCTCTCAAACACTTCTATGAGCTGACCCCCTGGTGTTGCTGACAACTGACAGGCTCCCTGTTGGGCACAGTTATTTAGTCTGTTCCTGTATGTATCCGACTGTGTTTACTTATTCCAGTTTTAGTTTTCGCTGTATTTTTTGCATTCCTTTAAAGACCAAATGTACCTAAATGTTCTTTTGTCTCACTCCTCTGTATAATCACCTACTTGTTCTAAATGTACCAACGTGGAACCTATGAAAAGAGCTTTGAGCTCAAATGGTTAATCCGAGATCAGAAATAAAATATTGGATCTTTGCATTTAAGTCTATGGAGTGTAAGGGTCTAAATGGTAAAACTGAAGTCATACCCTTTTTGAAGAAATGAAATGTATTTTTGCTTGACATTGGTATGTTTCTATGATTTTGATTTTTTTTATATTTTTTTTCTTCTTTTCCATACAGATTTGTACCAGCATATTCTTGACTGCTGCCAGTTTTGTGAAAGAACTTTGTGCAATCTTTGTTTTACAAACTACCACTGGCAGCTTTGATTTCTATAGATTCCTATATTTTTTAGTATAATAAATGAAATGGTAATTTTAGGTCTTGACCACTAGAGTGCAATATAAGTGCTGTTTTTGAGTAAGCTTTAACTGTAATTACATCTGTTTATACCATGGGAAATATAAATCCCATGATAATATATATCTAGATGATGTTACAATTATAAATGCAATCTTTAAAGATATCTCATATCAAATAGCATTTACACCTACAGGAAACAGACTTTTAAAGAGTCTTTTCATTTAAGGTTTTGGTATCATCAGGTGACATAGCACGTGTATCATCTTGGCCATCACGTAACAAGGAAGCTTTGTAAAGGAGCAGGGGAGCATTGGATTGTTTTTGAACTTTTTGGATTGGTTTCCAGGCATTTTATCAACTAAATAAAGGAACTAAACTATCCACATGCTTGGTGAGTCCTTACACTTCAGTGGCTATTGACCAAGTTGGTACTGACACTGTTTATATGGCACAGTTCCATGAATGCGTAGGCAGAGGTGATGGACCCTTTCTTGTTCATTTTTCTGTTGCTTTTGACCAGAGCACAGCTGTTCCCTAGTGCGGTCACATTCCAACTTATCTGTTCACCCTACTCTTTTGTATGTTGTTCCATAATAGCGGAAGAAGTCGAGAACCTGGGGGGTAGTTGGCTGGAGCTCAGAGGACTCAAGATCCCGGAGCACGAGCATGATGCAAATCAGGGAAGCAGTTGCCTTACCTCTCGTCGGGAGGGGACCAGTCGGCGAAGGATCGCCAGATTACTCGAAGTAACGATGTGAGTTAAGGGGCGGTGTCAGGGAGAGCGAGCACACGGAGGACCTAGGGAGACCTGAAGGAGTGGTCGGTGAGGGAGGGTGTATATAAAAAACAAACAAACAAAAAAATTATCATGTACAGTAAGTCTCCTACTGAAGTGATGTTCAGTAAGGATCAAGTTCTCAGAAACAGGAAAGATAGCTGGCAATGCTATTAACTGCAGTTTTCTCACCATCATGGGCTGCACTCCCCTTTCAATAAGTACTAGTAAGTGAAGACCTTTATTTTAGACAGGACATAACTTATGGGCTGAAAGCCTTGTTTACAAAGTTGTCCTGTTACAATGACATTGTTACATGATTTAGCCAAGGTACAAAAGTAGCACTCACATTTAGTAGCTCTAAATAAAGCCAATACAAAATATAAAAGCAATGTGGTTAGTTGAAATATTTAAGCAAGAATTCCCAACAGGATGGGCGGTATTGGGCTATACTACACCATCCAGGGGCATAATGAGGCCCGATGCCACAGGGCCTTATAGCCCCTGGAAGGTCCGATATAGCCAACTACTGCCCACCGTGTCGGGCATTTCGCCAACACATGCTGTAGTCCACACAGGGGCTGAAAACTCCTGCAGTTTCAGTTCGCTGCTACAGCATCTCAACAGAGCCCTAACTTAATCACCTCACAACACACCCAGATGCATCTTCACATGTCAGCAACGGTGCACCACCCCAATGGTGCAGAATACCAAGTGTTACTCGATGCAGTGCAGAATACGAGGCCCACGTGGTTGTGCTGCCAACTGCAACATTTAGACACAGGTGTCACAAAGCCTGGGGGGGGGGGGCTCCTGGAGTGCAACAATATACACAGAATGGATGTTGCAACTGCTGCGTCAACACACACACACACACACACACACACACCGGTGTCCACTGCCCTGCCCACACTAGTGCAGCATCTTTGTACCGTTTCCCCAGTCAGCAAGTCAGCCTTGCCCCCAGCAGTGATCCAGCACCCTTGCCATCTTTAGTGCCAATGGCACTCCTCTCTCTCACAAGCCCTATATTGACACTACCCGATAGCTAATGGTTCTCCTAATCGTCCAGTACCATCCCATGTCCTCGGACACCCACCCACCAGCTCCCACAGCTACCATGGCTTATGGAGAACACAGAAGATTGGGGCCATGCGCATAACTTTACAGAGTCTGCAACTGAATCAAATCAATAATCTTAGTTCTCACTGCAAATAGACAAGCACTGCAAAAACAAATAGATAGCAGGAAATCCTCAGGTGATCTGTTGAAATCTACAATGAAGAAAAACAAACAGCTAAAAGCAACTGGCTGACATAAATGTAATCAGGAATTTCAGTTTTGTAAACCTTCTCCAACTATACCCCCACCGCTTAAAACAAATTCCGATTGTTGTCACATCTCATCTGATCTCTAAACAAACTGTACCCTTATATCAGGTACTAAAGAACAGACATGTAAACAGACATCATTCGGTGGTCTACAGTAAATCAAATATTCCATGTTAGATTAATGGTTACAAAACGGCATACGGCTTGGGACTGCACTTAAGTGTACCCAACTGCTTACAGTACAGAGACAAATGGACCTTTATTTCTAAGGTGTACAATAATGACTACACCGGTCTACAGTCTTGACTGGTTGCGCAGCAATGCAGGCTACATACGCTTATTTCCTGCGTGAGATTTATTCCCACAACATCCCCTTGAATACTGTGTGACCCTGAGCAAACCCCTTGACCTCCCCAGTGCGCCCGGGTCGCCCCTGAAAGCAGGCAATGTGTCCAGTGAGCCATACCCGGATAGCAAAATTAAAACAAACAAAAAAGGTCCCGACAAATAAGACCTGGTCACTAACACACTGGGTGAAAAAGCAAGCTCTGGAATCCAGTAAAAAGAGAACCGGAATCCAACACAAAATGCAGGAAGACTCGTTTTCGTACGCTGTGCAAATCGCAGGGGTTGCTCCCTAGCACTTCGGTCACGTTGCAATTTTGCACAGGCTAGCACATACACTAATTCTACCTGCATTTTATCTTGGGTTACAGTTATTTTATTTTTTTACTGGCTTGAGTAAGGGAGTAACTGCTTTTCCTTTTCAAATGTCAGACGCAAAGTTATTGAAATCAGCAGTAAAGAACGTCTACGGGGCTGCTGAGCAGTTCGGCACGCACGTGTAAAATGATTCAAGCAGCCCACATCGACTATTTTGGCCCGCAACCTCATCGCTTCCTAGAGTCCGACTTTTCCATAGGGTTAATAGGACCTCGTCGTTCTGTGGACCTTTCAAACGAAGGCGCTGACTAAGGGGGGCTGTCTATAGCCTTCCCAGTAGGAACCGCCGACACAGGCTCTCACAGTTCCGGCCTCGTCCGCGCACTTACGTTTCCTGTAGCACAGCGACACCTAGCGGTGCCATATCACGACTGCGAAGAGCGGCAGCCAGCTGACAGGACGTCACAACTGATGCTAGCAAGGCGCGCAACTGCAAAGACCATGCAAGGAGCACGTGGTCGTCTGTAGCTGCATGACGTAGTCTTCTACGGTTTGCAGACAGGCGCTTTGATGTCCCTGAGGGTGTAGAAAGTAATCAGCAGTGTCCTCCACTTTGACAGGGACTGAGGAGCATACCTCTCAACTGTACCACATTACGAGGAACGTTCCTCATTTTACTTCACAAAAGCTCCCTGTTCCACATTGTGAGGACTTGTCCCACATTCAGTATTAACATTTTAAAGAAAAAATCTATAGTAAATGAAGCAAAAATTACATTATTCAAATAATAGCAGCCTTTCTTAACATAAATGCAAACATTTTAACAGTGTTCTGAGCTTCCTAGGTAAAGATCTGATTAAGTGTTCCACATTTTACTCATCTGTTCCACATTTTGAGAGCAATGTTCCACATTTGGGGACAAAGGTTGAGAGGTATGCTGGGGAGGCCCGTTCCCCCCTTGTACATTTATCAAATACATTTTCAGCTTTCAGGTCTTACATATATATATTATATATAACACACACACACACACACACACTGCTTACACATTTAACATCACATATATTTATTTACACATGTAGGAAACCACAATACCCCAATGACAGTACACCCAATTAATACATCCGATAAATACTATACCACCCGTTTCGGGCACCCGAGGGGCCTCGGATCCTGGCTCAGACACTATACACCCACCCTATACCAGAAGGGGTGTCTTGGCCTCCCGGAGTGCCCCTTTCACCTCAGCCACACGTGCTGAGGCGGGCGAGCTTCCTCCAATTCCCTTACTCTGCCTACCCCTGACGGTGGGACCCCCCCACCTGTTCCTGCCTCTCCAACTTTGAGCCACACAGCTTAAGGCCAACAGGGAATGGGGGTACAACACTCTCCAGGCCTCACCGTGAGACCCCCAAACCCACCACGGGGGGCACGGCTAAACCTTGCCTCACCCCCCACCACCACCAGCTCGCATTATGAATTACCGCTGTTACCCTTTATAAATTGTGGTTTCCAACACGGTCTGAATAGTTACATTAAACATCCACCTCCACGTCTGATAGATGTACCCCGTCTGTGTGATATACCCAGGGCAGGAAGTTTAAATTTCCTGATGACCAATGGTTATGCTGTCTGTCCAGATGACAAACTTTCCCACTTCATTATTGAGCTTTACCCTGGCCCAGTCAATGGCCATGGGCATGGCGCCAGACTAGGCACGGCAGTATCGCCAACCATACCAGCTGGCACCGGGGCAGCAGTGTCCTCAGAGTGATCCAATCCCACTTTATCCACAGGATTAGTTCCAATGTGGCCTGAGACCCCATGTTATTTCCCCCAGTGTGCACCACCAAGATGTCAGGCACGACAAATTCCTTTTTGTTGTGTCAGATGCAGGGCATCAATTGTTCCCATCTCATACCTGCATCTCAATCCATCAGACAGTGGCATCTTCTTTTGGTATCCTCAAATCTGTCCCATATATCCTCTCCTCTGCCCTCTTCCCGGCCCAGAACACATAAGAAGATCCCACTATCCACACTTGCTTTTGCCATCTTTGTCCTACAGGCACAAGGGGAAGGAAGAAAACATATGTTAATATTGTGTCTGTAGTGGTCACAGGGCAGATGTCGGCATACCCCGCAGCCCAAAGGGTGACCTGTGCCCCCCTGCTTCTCTGGTCTGTCTTTGATCTGCGGAGCCAGATAGTTAGCCTACTGTCCAGCAGGACTAAATCCTGTCTCTTGAGGCCACCGAGCTGGTCAGTCTTGTTGGCCACCGTCAAGTCACATATCCGAAAAGCCCCAAAAAAGCCAGACAGAAAGTGGCCCAGAAAAGCAGGCACTCATGCTCATCCCTTGTGCGGCTATCCAGACTGTGCACCAGTGCCCTTAACCCCTGCAGGGAAATGAGCTGTATAGCATCTCCAGCCGGTGGGCTCTGTCTCGCCCAACCCTCCATGAACTTTATTACGGCAAACTACTGCAATATGTTCCCACGCCCCAGCAACTTGCCAAAAAATGCTGTCCCCGCCAGCATTGATCCTGCCGATGCTTTTGATGCCCCTTTTTCCTTTAGGTCCCATAGGAAGACCAGCAGGGCCCCTGCCACCCCAGCCCAGGGGTATGCTATTCCCCGCACCCCACAGTAATTCAAAAATTGGGACACCCCCTTGCTATACTTGCCCCAAGTCCCAGGGGCTACTGACGTGGATATTACCTGCCAAATCCTGCCCGGCTGTCCCCCAACCAGGTGGGGAGGGACAGGTGGTCTTCCTTGGCCTCGGGAGCCAGCATCCTTTATTTTATTTATTTAGTTTTTGATTACAGCATAGGTGCACTAGCCATAGGGATGACTATTTTCAGGCACGACCCGGGAAAGTACAGAAACAAAACATCAGAAGTAATTACATTGCAGGTTGAAATTTGTCAAAGAAATTGATACAAACAAGCGGGAAAATCCTGAACCTGTGTCACTGGAAATGAAAGAGTGTGTCAGCAATTTTGTTATCCGCACCTGGCACATGCTTTGCCCTGAACATAATATCTAACCTTAAACATTGCAGGACAAACTTTCTCAGCAAAGAGCATACCTTGTCACAGTTCGCAGACTGCTGGTTGATCACTTGTACCACCCAATGTTGTCAGACCAAAAGACCACCAACTTATTTTCCAGCCTCTTACCCCAGACCTCAATAGCGACCACGATGGGAAAGAACTCCAAGAAGGTCAAGTTCTTAGTAAGCCCCACATCGTGCCATGACTGAGGCCAAGCAGCGGTGCAACCTTCTCCTTGGCAGTATATCCAGAACCCAAAACCCCCAGAAGCATCTGTAAAAAATTTCAGCTCCTGGTTGCTGATAGCTGGTGTCTGCCACAAGGCAACTCCATTAAAGGATGTCAAAAATTCCACCCAGGTCTGCAAAACATAGAAACATAGAATTTGATGGCAGATAAGGACCACTTGGCCCACCCAGTCTGCCCATTTCCCTACCTACTGGATAAGCTGCAGATCCTAGTTAACCAGCAGCCTACTTCTTCTTACCCCCACCCCCCCCAGAACTGCGTTATGACTGTCCCATGCATGCTTGAATTCCACCACTGATTTTGACTCCACAACCTCCTCGAAGGCCGTTTCCATGCATCCACAACCCTCTCTGTGAAAAATACTTCCTTAAATTACCTCTGAGCCGCCCCTCTATCTTCAAATTGTGTCCTCTTGTTCTTGCACACTCTTTTTGAAAGATGCTACCCTCTTGGACTTTGTTGATTCCTTGAGGTACTTGAAAGTTTCTATCATGTCCCCCTCTCCCTCCTTTCCTCGAGGCTATACATATTAAGCTCCTTAAGTCTCTCTTCATATGTCTTCTGGTGCAGACCCTGCACCATTTTAGTTGCCCTCCTCTGGACAGCTTCCATCCTGTCTATGTCTTTGCAGAGATTGGGTCTCCAGAACTGCACACAGTACTCCAGATGGGGTCTCACCAGCTGCCTGTACAGAGGGATAATAACTTCCTGTTTTCTACTGGTGATGCCTCTCCCTATGCATCCCAGTAACCCCCCAGCCCTCCTTGCAAGTCTGCTTTTATGCCTCTGCTCACCCGGATGAAGTGGTGTAGCAAGTGGACTCCGACCATGGCCCTGGCCAACCGCCTGGAAAAGAGGCGCCCCATGGGGATGACCTTACAAGTGAAGCTCTGGTGCCCGTACAGCTCCTATAGCTTCAGCAAGGTGACCTTCTTCATCCTCCCAACCTCCGTGGCTAAACCCAACAGCTTCTGCACTTTCTCCATTGGCAGCCTGGAGACTCCAGCTTTGGAATCCAGCTCAATACCCAGGAATGTGAGTCTGGTTCATGGTCCTTCTGTTTTTTCTTTAGCTAGGGGCACCCATGAACTCCTGGGCTATGCCCATAAAGTTCGATAAAGCCCTACCACAGGTATCTATATCTCTTGGCCCGATGAAGAGGAAGTCAGCCATATAGTGTATAATGGACTCCACCCCCAAGGTGGAGCATACTACCCAATTCAAGAAGGTGTTGAACTTCTCAAAGATGGAACATGAGACTGAACAGCCCATCGGCATGTATTTGTCCACGTAATACTGTTCCCACACCTTCATGCCCAAAAGGCAGAAGTCCTCCGGGTGCACTGGGATCAGGCGAAAAGCTGATTCAATATCCACCTTTGCCAGAAGGGCCCTTGGACTGCAGCCTTGCACCCACCGTACTGCTACATCAAATGACATGTACACTACGGAGGTTAGCTCTGAGTTTATCTGATCATTGATTGAATCTCCCCGAGGGAAAGAGAGGTGGTGAATGAGGCAGAACTCACTTGGGTTCTTTGGTAACATACCCAGGGGAGAAACTAGCAGGTTGTCTTGAGTGGGGTATGGGGAATGGCCCCACTATCCTCCCCAGTCCCACCTCCTTCTGTATCTTTTCCCCCAATATATCTGTTTTTTTCCATGGCTGATTTTAGGTTGTTCACTTCTCGTGCGACCCGTGAGCCCTGATAGGGGATCTTGAACCCTTTACAAATGTAACCCCCGGACCCCTGCCTTTTTCCAAAACTGACAGGTGGCATGCTGTTGAAGCTGACAGCAGTACCTGGTGGGGACTGGGTTCAGGGAGGATGAGGTTACTCGGCACGGGGGACCTAGGTTTGGCTACTCTGCACTGGGGCACTCAAGTAAATCCGAACACAGGAAGCAATAACTGTAATGTCCAAAACCAGGAATGGGATTCTACAGTGTGGCTTTTATTCACATCTAAGCTGAACAAACAAAGCATGGATGGACCCCCACGGGGCTACATTCCTGGTAATGCAGATAAGAGACAACAGAACACTTCTTCATTATTTCCAGCCCTAAGGCTCTGAACCCACCAGGCACACAGCCCGGACTTGCACGCAGCTTTGGGTACACAGCCTGACTTTTACACTACTTGGGTTTTCCCCACTGGCCTGGCTCCCCTGCCGGCCACTTGATCCGTGGTCCATTTTGGGAAATGAAACAATTTTCCTGTTGGTGGCTCCCCAAACCACCTTAGAGCCTTCGACTCATAGAGGGAATTTTCCTTCCAATCCCACGTCTGGGTACTTCCCTCATCACTGGCCAAGTGCATGAGGCAAAGTAGAAATCCACAGAGCAAATCCATAGAGGTGGACCGGTCACTAAAGATGGGGGGTCTCCCACCTCCATCTCCCACAATCCCACATTCCCAACCACCAGATCACTTAAGCAATGTGCAGTATCGAATTGGGCATGGAAGACCTTACAATTTGAAAAATTGTATATTGTGATTATAATTCATTGGGATGGTGGGGTGGGTGTCAAAGAGGGATAAGGAGAGTGAACACATTCACACTCAATAAGCTAATAAAAAGCTTGAGGATATAGACAAATACCAGATTGGTAAAAATTATATAGCAAGCATTTGTCAATGCTGAATGTTTGCTTGCTGGTATTGCATTGGTGGTGCAGGAGTTAGAGAGATGCATACAGTAATAGGAATGGCAGTAATGCATTGAAGTAACACCCCACCCAACACTCACCCTGCAGAGACTGACAGGGTTGGGTGTGTTCCTTCAGGACACCGGCCATAATGCTCATGCCATTCCACCTCAACCCACCCTGCAGACATTGACAGGTGTCACGGTGTGCCTTGGGGTCTCTGACCCTTATGCTCACCCCATTCCATAAGGAAATACACTGAGATGGGTGCAGTAAAGGAGAATAGGGTGAACGTTAGGGCCAAAGACTCCAAGGAACACCTTCATGTCGGTCACTGGCTGCAGGGTGGGGGTTGGGGTAGAATGGTGTGAGCATTACGGCTGACAACACCAAGTCACCACCCCCGATGCTTATCAGTTTCTACAGGGTGGGGTGTTACAGTTTAAAACCCTAATGCCCCTTGCATTTGTTGTTATTTTTGATCACAATTTCCAACATTATCTTTCTGGGAACCCACCTCACGAACAGTGGCACTATCATTTCATTACTCAATCCCGAAAGGTAGTTTTTGCACAGCAACTACAACATTCGACACCACAAATGTGAACACACATTTTGGGCAGGATGTGGAAAATGGCAGCTATTCTGTTCATGATGAGATGTGAAAAAATGGTAGTGCTGAAAATCAGGAGTGAAAATATGAAAATGTGGCGAAGTTATCAGCATGCGTAGAAACTGCAAAATGCATGCCCTTAACACAATCATTTTTTGGAAATTTTTCACCAGATTTTCAACATGGGCATTTTGGGACCCACTTCATGAACAATGGTACTGTTGTTTCATTAATTGGTCCTGAAAGTGATTCAGCTTAGTGATTGCAAAATCACCTTTCAGGACTGAGTAATGGAATGACAGTGACAGTGTTCTCGAAGTGGGGTCCCAAGAACTATGCTGAAAATTTGGGGACAAAAATTCCTAAAAATGGCTAAGACATCTACCTTAGTTGAAACACCCCCATTGACTCCCATTATACTGTTTACCTTGAAATCTACAGTTTGTTGGTCTGCTTTCAAGACTGCAGACGTATCCCGGTCCCCAGAAGATCACTGCTCCTGACCTCCGGATATAAGTATGTAAGTATGGGTTGGGGGGAGGGGGTGCACAGATGGAGGGTGGGGATGGGGTACTGGGGAGAAGACGAGGGACCATTTTCTTTTACACATTACTGGGAGTGGTATGGGAGAAAGATGCCAACATGGTGGTTGGGCACTCCAATGTCAGCTTTCCCAAGAGTGTGTGATGGGCTTACTGACTACTATAAATAGTGCTTTAGAAATATAGCAAAGTGATTGCCTGTTAGGATTCCAACAGCCTCACTATAAACTCCTGTTACAGTGTCATTATCAGCATGATCTCCATGGCACACAGATTGTTCCTGTCAGTATTCCATCACTTATCACTGCTGAATTACTGTAATACATCATTCTGATGTGAGTCAGCATTCTTAAACTATTAGTCTGAGCCTGCATTCTTCAACTATTGGTGGATGAAATATTTAATTAAAAATATCCCTCTTAACAGGGAACACACACCAAAATTAGACTTTTTAAAACTTTTCCTTTTGGAATAATATATTAGATATCATGCACTAAAAGGAGTAAGATAACCAGTAAGTTCATCTCCCACTATGTTCAATATTGCTCACGACTGAGACTTGTGCGACACATTGCAACCTTAGCATACAGCAAAAAAAACACCTCTTAACGAGCGTACATCCTTCATGTGAAACTAATCCTATCTCACCTGGTGCCCCACTCCTTTCAGTTACACTACCATGTTTGCTGCAACCTGGCATGTCATCATTTCCGATATCATTGGATATCGGGTCTTTAAACAATACTTGAGCTGTAGACAGTTATCAAGTAAGCAAGAATCAACTGATGCACCTCAATATGTAAGTAAAATATGTACCTTTACAATACATATAAGTACACAAGGATTAGTTACAAGATTATTAACCTACGCATGGGTTGATAATTGATTACCTGGGTTAGGAAATGGAATTCAAACAGGAGGCAGTGTGGAAGTACATGAAACCCAAAGATATTTAGAATTGAATAGCATACTGGTTACATCAAGAATCAGTTGGAAAATGTGGGAGGCTTCAAGACTGGTTGAGACAGTCACAGGGGCACAGTTCGAGAGTGGCGATGGTGAACACCATGGCCGGGGATCACAAAAGAACAGACATGTTGCATAGTGATTTGTGCACAAAAAAATTGTGCAAGAAGAAATTAACAACATGACTTGAGACATTTGGGATACAACAAAGTACCATACAAGATGAAGCCACTCCAGGGATGTGTGTTAGACAGTTGAAACGCATGACTAGAGGATTGGACACACTCTTCCTGTGGCCTCATGCCTCACCACACCCCCTAGCTGTGTATTATATATAGGATAAAGTATAGGGTGCAGTGTGTAATGAGAATTTTACACACACCCGAGTTGTTGGATGGCACATAAACCCTGAGGCGAAGCCTGAGAGGTTTATGCAGCCATCAACAATAAGTAAGTGTAAGTGATTTACTACTACTAACTTTATTTAATTGAGGGGTCATGTTTTTTTGCCGCATTAGATTTAAAATTCGTTATAAGTAAGGCACACAAAGAGCCGTGTATTAAATGCCGTAATTAACTCTCATTTATTACGGCATTTAATATATGGCTATTTGTAAGGGAAAAAAACACAACCCACTAATTAAAACTGTCTAACACACACCCCACCACGCTTATTGCTTATTCAGGATTCCAACAGCCTTACATTAATCCCTGTTGCAGTCATGTACAGCCTGATCACCATGGCACATGGATTTCTCCTGTCAGTATTAAATCTACTAGAACTGCTGAATGTCTATAATGCTGCATTCTGATTTTGAACAAGCATTTTTACACTGCGGATGGAAGAAAAACTCCTTCAAAATGATGAAAACATTCAAAAAGTATATTTTTAACACTTTCTTTTTGCAAAATGTTTTATAATAGCGATAAGACACCCCCAGGAGTTAGATTATCAGTCACACCCCCGGGAGTTAGATTATCAGTCAATCAGCTGCTAGAAGCAATATAGCACCCAGCTGCATCTCATGCTACATTACACCTCTGTGGGGTAATTAGCAGACTGTTAATCTAGTCTCTGGTAATGCCTTATTGTTTAATTTACACCAGCTATCAACTGGCGTAGGTTTATTTGCTATCCTTTGAGAGCTGACAATGTGCCACCATTGCCAGCAAAACTTTTGTACAACAAATAGTCCTTGTGGGATACAGCCCCCCCATTACAGTACCGTTCCACAAGTTTATATGACACATAGCCCATATGGGATTACGGACACCCACCCCTGCCCCCACATTCCCATGTACCCAAACAATAATGATAGACATGCCTGTGTGGGCCATGCCCCACCTCCAGTCCCAAACTTTGACAGTCATAGCATAGAAGTCCTTATGAGCTATCTGACCCCACCAAGTCCCGATCTTCATTACCCTACCCCCGCCACCAAAATGCCATCACAGTAAAGAAAAATAAAAAGTGAAAAAAAGAAAACCCACAGGTCTAACATTGCCCTGGTGCAGAAGCTGTCCTCCCCAACCCCACCCTTAGTGTCAGCCCACACCGTTCTCCCCCCCCCCAATACCTGGACTAGGGAACAAAACAGTACAGTTGCAGGCTCTCTTGGCGGAGGGGGAGGTTGATATTGCGCTGATTACTGAGACATGGGCCACCCACTACCATGACTCTGGCACAGTTAGATAGAGAACTGGCAGGGCAAATCAGGAAGACATGCAGAAACTGCAGTACTGGGAATGTGGAGTACTTCAACCTGCCGGAAGTAGATTGCGGCACCTCATCCACCACAAATAGGAGGTAGCAGGTACTTCTGGACACAGTCCAGGACCACTTCCTGTTGCAATTGGTCAACGATCCAATCAGTTTAGGGAACACCCTTGACCTAGTGCTGGCAAATGTGGAGTTTATGAGGGAGACAAGGGTAGAGGAACTTCTGGCGGGCAGCAACCACAACTCAGTGTTGTTCAGGATCAATATCGGGAAAGAGGGAGTAGAATCGGGTGCAAGTGTATTAGACGTAAGAAGGGCAGATTTAAGGAAGATGAGGGAAGTAGAACAGGGGTATCTGGTCATGATCATCCACAATATGTACACTAATCAGAGGTGGGAGGTCATTAAGCAGGGTATTGAAAATGCAACCGCAACAACCAACATGAACAAGGGTCCACAGTAAGAATGCTAGGGCCAAGAAGCCTAGCTGGGTGAGCAGGGAGGTCATGGAAAATGCAAGAAAGAAAAGAACCATCTTTAGAAGGTACAAAAGAACAGGAAGAGGGAAGACAGAGAGGCATACATGAAACAGTCAATGGAGGCATCAAATGTAGTCAGAGTAGCTAAGGCATCCTGAGAACTAAGGATAACACAGTACATTAAAGATGGGGAGAAAGACTTCTTCTGGTACACCAGGGAGAAACGATGCTGCAAGGACCAATAAGAAAGGATTAAAATGGATGTGGGGGGTGGATGGATACAGTGGCAGAAAAGGCAGAAGCATTAAAAGAATACTTCTGCTCAGTATTTACTAAATAAAACAAGGAAGCAATACACAGTGGGGTTGGGTATGGGCATGGGGGGAGGTGACAGACAGGGATATCACTGTGGGCAGGATACTTGAGGGCACTGGGGGGGCAAGGCACCAGGGCCAGACTGCATACACTCCATGGTACTAAGGGAGCTAGCAGAAGTCTGAGCAGAGCCCATGGCAGACCTGTGCCTCCCTTGAATCAGGGTCTGTTCCACTGGACTGGAGAATGAAACACATGATGCCTGTCCACAAGAGTGGCCCCAAAGATCAGCTGGGGCACTTAGTGTAGCGCCCCTTCCCAATCCCAGATCCCCCACCCAGTATTTAAAAAAAACATTTTCTGTACTGTAGCGGCCTCCCCACTCACCCATCCTGTATTTAAACAAACTTTTTCCATACTGTAGCAGCTCCCCCATCCCCGATCACCCACCTGGTATTACAAGAACCCTGTTCCGTAGTGTAGTGGAACCCTCCATCCCCTACTCACTCCGTTAAACACACCCCACCAATAGGCTTGTAGTGAATACTGTACAGTGTCATTCATTGACAGTTCAGTCGGCAGGCAGCCATTGAGGTTTGTGGAGGGCTGTGCTGCTCGCTGATCAGGGGGAGTGCTGGGATGGGGGAGTGGGGTGGGGTGTGCTTAACAGAGTGGGTGGGGGGTCCACTACACTACGGAAACTGGGTTCTTGTAATAACATGTGAGTGATCAGGGATTGGGAGGCTGCTACAGTATGGAAACAGTTTTTTTAATTCCGGGTGGGTGATCGGGGACTAGGGAGGGTGGTGGGACATTATACTATGGAAAACAGGGATTCTCTTTTTATTCTGACAGTGAACGGACTACGGGAGGGGGGCTGCAGTACCTCCACAACCCTCTAGGGTTTGCGGGGAATACTGTCAGGTTTGTACAGGCAGTAATTTGCTCCAAGAAATAGCCCTCGGAACAGGTCATTGGGTGGAAAAAATGTTTGTGAATGGGACTGCGGGACTATGCAGGTCTCCTCCCACTCATTTGGATTGCAGTCCCCCCCCCCACACTTTTCCCAGGTGCAAACCCAGTTTGCAGGGGCAAAGTGGGCTTTGTGAATACCAGCTATTCACTAAAGCCCAGTTTGCAGGGCAAACTGGGTTTGCGCCCGGGCAAGGCTTTGTGAGTCCTGCCCTAGAATTACTATTCTGCAAACCATAAATGGTACTGAAAACACGAGGGGGGTACCAGACAGTCTTTAGAAAACAGATACAGAGGTCAGGGCCGCCGTTATGGGGGGACAACCGGGACTTTTTTCCCGGGCCCTGCATTAAGGGGGGGGCCCACCTGAGCAGCGCTGATATAAGTATTTTTTTATTTGTCCTGTCGTCTTTTTCTGAAGATGCTATTGGCGTGGCGCCAATGTAAAACCTTTTTCTTTGCCGTCCAGGTGTGTGTGTGGGGAGGTTATTTATGCATCAGTCCTACCATTGGACTGTTGCATAAATGACACCCCCCCACTTGGACAGCAAAGAAAAATATATTACAGTGGCCGTCCGCCGGTGCTGCATAGACCCCTGCTAGACGTGATGACATTTCCCTCCTGTCCTGTGCGTCTGTTGTGAGCGGGAACAGTGCCTAGCGCAGCACTACACCCTACTGTACATTTTCCTCAGTCAGAAGAGTCAAGAGCACAGCGATTTGGATTGCTAGTGAGTGTCGCTCGCTGTGTCGGTTTCGCCAATCCATCCACAACGATGACGAGGTCAGGCAGAGGCAGCCAAAGCAACAAATCACTGAGCCGGGACGGGTTGCCACCGGAGTACATCAGGCTCAGCTGCTGCCCAGTAGTCGGGTCACAGGCCTTGCTTCATGCTTGTAGTCGTCGTCGCCTCGTCGAGTAAGCGCTGCACCCACCACTTTCTAATCCTCAAATCGAATGTGACTGCGGTGTGTAGGTGTCCCCACTCGTTCTGTTGACTCCTCTGTCATTGTCCAGACATCCATCCAGGTAAGTGTAAAAAAGGAATAAAAAGCAGATTCATTGTGTGATTGATGTGTTACTGATAAGAAGAGGGTACTGGATGCTGGGGGACAATGTATGAAGTTTTGTCTGCTCCTTTTGCTCCCTTGTTATTCCTCTCAGGTCTGCTTGTGTTTGTAGTAATTTTCACCTGAAAAGCAAGGTGGTACCTGCTCTTCAGCAGGCGATGGCTCATTAGCTGCTAATGAGCCATCTCCTATGAAAACGAAATAATTCCTGCTTTTTCAGTAACTCTAAATAAGCGCTAAGGTACAATCATAGGCAGGCTCAGCCCCACTAATAATTTTGCCTTTTTTTTTGTTTGCACTATTTTACTTTTTATCCTGCTGCAGCGCACACCCTCCCCTATGTGATCTGTTGCAGCATCCCCAGACTCACGCCCTCTGTGACCTGCTATGGTTCCTCCCCCAATGTGAAGGCAGCAATCCCCCCCACACACATACGTCTCCCCAAGCAGGTTCCAATTAAAACAAGCATTTGTCAATGCCGAATGTTTGCTTGCTGGCATTGGCAGTGGTAGTGTAGAAGTTACAGAGCTGCCTAATAGAAATGGCAGTGAAGTATTGAACTGAAGCCAACCCCAGCACCACCCTGCAGAGAGTGACAGACATTGGCGTGTGCGTTTGGGTCATCAGTCATAATGGCCACGCCATTTCACCACATCCCACCCTGCAGACACTGACAAGTGTCACGGTGTTCCTTGGGGTCTTTGGCCCTTAAGCGCACCCCATTTCATTAGGAAATACGGTGAGATGGGTGCGATATAGGAGAATGGGGTGAACTTTGGGGTTGAAGAGTCCAAGGCATACCTCGATGCCTTTCACTGGCTGCAGGGTGTGGAATGGTATGAGCATTACAGGCAAGAATCCCAAGTCACACCCCTGATGCCTGTCATTCTCTACAGGGTTGGGCGTAATGGTTGGAAACCCTAATACCTCAGGCATTCGTTGGTATTTTCACTCCAAATTTTCAACATGTTTTTTTTGTGACCCCACCTCATGAACAAGGGAATATCAGTTTGTTAGCCAAAAGCTGCTTATGCACAGCGACTACGGCATTTAGCACCACAGGTGCAAAAACATTCCGAACAGGATGTAAAAAATGACAGCTGTACTGTTCATGGGGAGGTGTAAAAAATGGCAATGTTACAAATCTGCAGTAAAAATATAAAAAAAATGGTGAAGTCACGAGCGTACATAGAAACTGTGCAACGCACACCCGTAATATAATTAGGTTGGGGATTTTTTACAGCAGATTGTCAACTCAGGCATTTTGGTGCCTCCGATCATGAACAGTGTCACTGTGATTTTCTTTATCTGTGCCAACAATGATTTCCCACAGCGACACGCATCTCTGCACTGAAAGTGTGAAAACACACTTCAGCCATGTTGTGAAAATGACAGCTGTACTGTTCATAAGGAAGTGTGGAAAAATGCCACTGGTGAAAATCTGGACTGAAAATATTACAAAGTCATGAACTTACGAAGGTGCGTGGAAACTGCGCAATGCTCACTTTAACACAGTCATTTTATGGACTTTTGTCACCAAATTTTCAACATAGCCATTTTAAGACCTCTGCTCATGAACAGTGTAACTGTGATTTTCTTAATCTGTCCTAAACATTGCTTTCGCACACCAACAGCACCATTGTGCGCTACATGCGCGAAAACACATTTTGGGCGCCATATGAAAAATGGCAGCTGTACTGTTCATAAGGAAGTGTAATAAAATGGCAATGTTGAAAATCTGGAGTGAAAATATTAAATTCGCAAACTTACGAGCATGCATAGGAACTGCGCAATGCACACTAGTAAAACAGTCATTTTTAGAAATTTTTTCACCAAATTTTCAACATAGCCATTTTAAGACCTCTGCTCATGAACAGTGTCACTGTGATTTTCTTAATGTGTCCCATACATTGATTTTGCACATCGACTGCGCCATTTGCGCTACATGGATGAAACACATTTTGGGCAAGATGTGAAAATGACAGCTGTACTGCTCATAAGGAAGTGGTAAAATGGCAATGTTGAAAAATCTGGAGTGAAAATATTGAAAATTTTGAACTTACGAGCGCAGCGTAGGAAACCGCAATGCACACTCGTAAAACAGTCATTTTTAGAATTTTTCACCAAATTTTCAACATAGCCATTTTAAGACCTCTGCTCATGAACAGTGTCACTGTGATTTTCTTAATTTGTCCCGTACATTGATTTCGCATACCGACTGCGCCATTGTGCGCTACATGGGCAGAAACACATTTTGGGTGAGATGTGAAAAATGACAGCTGTACTACTCATAAGAAGGTGTGGTAAAATGGCAATGTTGAAAATCTGGAGTGAAAATATTGAAAATTCGCGAACTTACCAGCGTGCGTAGGAACTGCGCAATGCATGCTCGTAAAACAGTCATTTTTGGAATTTTTGCACCAAATTTTCAACATGGGGTTTTTGGGACCCCTTCTCATGAATGATGTCACTGTCATGGCGTTATTGGGTCCAAGGTGATTTCATGCAGTGACTGCGAAATCACCCGCCGAACCCAGGCTCTCACATTAAGTGATCGATCAAGTGAAGGGTCCCATAACTCCGTGGTGCAATAGGCTCAAAAACCTGAGATATGTAATAAAGTTGAAAAACCCCATCTAGTCCATTATGCAGCTTACGGCATTTCCTCAGTTCGCGGTCGGCTTTGAAGAGTGCAGGCGTGTTCCCGGTCCATCAAGATCGTCGCGCCGAGCTCCGGAGGTAAGTATGGGGTGGGGGGTGGGGAGGCAGGGTGCGCAGTGGGTGGGTGTGGGTTGTGGGAGGGGACTGGGAGAGCGCCGTGGGGCGTTTTATTTTGTAGGTTAAAAAAAAAAAAAAAACGGCGTGGGACATTTGCCACACTGGGTGGGCTCCTAGCGTGCTACAAGGATGGCTACCTTGGAGCCGACGGGGATTGGGCACCCTGTCGGGTTATTCTATGAGTTGCCACGCTGGGGTGGGCACCCAGAGTGGCATGTGGAAGGCTTTGGGGGAGCGAAAGCACAAGCCGATGGGGATTGGGCACCCCGTCGGCTATACGTGTGTGCGGAGGGCAGCACGCAGTATGCGTGTGCTTGTGTGTGTGTGTGTGTGTGTAGGGGGAGCTGCGCATGAGCAGGCGATATCTTATCGCTGCTCACTGAAGCGTAGCTCCCCCTTTCAACTGTATGCCACTGCATTTTGGAGTTTGTCATAGACAGCTCCAGCATGCATTGGCTTACAGGGGCCGTGCCTGCCAACACACTGACTGAATTGGAGGAGGAGGTGACACACCTCTGAAATCTCGGATGATGGCACTATGTTTCTTGCACATGCGTGCAAGCAAACATAAAAAAACACCACTGTGCATGTGCCCAAAGAGAGCAGGGACTGTGATTTGGCAGCAGTGAGGACTCGAGCTGGGCGGGCGACAAGGAGACAGTGTAACAGGCAGCAGAGTAAATGGACTCTGAAGAACTAGCCACGCTCAGTCAGTTGGAAGGACAGAAAGGCAAGACTCACCTCTCTGCTCCACAGCTTTCAACAGTGGACACTATACATTTGTTCTACCTCCTACCGCGTAGTCAGGTTTAACGCTATTACTAGACTAGGAAGTGAATGTCTGTGTGTTTCTGATCTCGAAATCTCTGCAGATTAGTTCAAGGTACCATATGAGCCATGCTAAATGAAGCCTTTTTTATTGCTAGACATATACATACTCATATTCTGAGCAGCACTGATCAGCACTCCTGCGCAAGTGGGAAATAGCACTGAATCCAGAGTCCTGTCATGAAGGACTACTGGTCTGTAGCCTCAGAAGTAGAGTAGACTCAGTGAACATTGTGATGTTGATCCTGCAAGTGAGTCTTCCACTGCCAATCCTGGGGGCCTGGGTTGCAGCCCAAGTGGTTAAATTATGGTATGGATTATGACTGCAAAACTACTTGAAATATATACATTTTCTGAAGCCTTTGGTATCTGATATATGTTTTACTGTTACTTTGCAATTGTGTTGATATAAATAAAAAATGTATTTTTGTATAGTTTTTTGTATGTGGTCTTTGCATTTGCTTGTTATTTGAACTTGTACGGTGCTCAGATCCTTTTTGGGAAGGTTTGTCTTTTAAATAAAGCTGGTTGCACTGGATATAGTAGGGAAGGAGGAAGTCACTGGATCACCAGATATTACAAATAACTATTTCTAAAGAGCAAGTCATACCAAAGAGCTGCTTGTTTAAAGCACTAAATCAGCAAGTCTATAGAATTTTTTTTCACCTTTTCACCTTTAAGTAATTTAATTTCACTCGATCGTAACTTCCTTACTGCGACAAACCCTGCGGTGAGGGGGGCCCAGGTCATGCACATTTGGCAAACTGTGGTGATCCAGTATAATTGGGTTGGGGGCGAGTGCTGGGGATACTCCATATCAGCTGAGCCACACAGGCATCTGCTATCTTGGACTCGGTAAGGAAAGTACTATTTTCCTCATTGCACTTGGGAGTCAATAACCAGATAATGTTTAACAAAAGAACATAGCTTTACTAAAAGATATTGGCCTGGAAAAGAAATAATTATTGCAACCATAAAACCGTGGCCCAGATGCCATTTCTTAAGAAATAAAAGCAATTTTGTGCTAAGTCCAAAAGGTTGTCCAGTATGGGATGCCCACAGCTTACTTCATGTGGCAGGGCTCTCCAAGGGGAGAGACCAAGATCCACCTGAGGCCCCAACCAAGGCTTATATCTTGAGTATCATTCCGGTAGGGTCAAGGGGCTTCATTAAGCTTCTGGACCAAGGGTTTGTTCCTTAGGTTTCCCCCAGGAGTTGTGGACGTAGAGTGACGCTAGTGCAGGTCATGCACGCTTCCACACCTGACCAACAGATGTTCCCTGTTGTCTCTGCCCACTACTTTGGTGGTCCCGGCCTGTGTACACCCAGTCTCCACAGGAATCGCTAGCATGCTGGGATGCCACAATCCCCCCCGAGCACCCCGTAGTATCCAAGTATTAATCCACTTCTTTCATTTGATAACGCAGTGGCTTTTTAACCAAGCAAGTACCCCGCAAATATGTTGCTTGTCATCACAAGTTATAGTATACGCATTGTACTTTTTTTTAAACTTTATTTATTTATAAATTTATTAATCAGAATACATTCAAAATACATTCATTCTTCTGATATAAATGGTTACAAAGGCAATTTCATAGACAGATGCATACAGTTCTTCATCTAAACAAGGGTGTCGCTAGATGTGGTGGATATCTGATCAGTTATCTGATTATTTACTTAATGAGGATCATTTGATCTGTGTATAACTTCTGATAGCTGTTTTTTTTTTATT
The DNA here is from genome assembly GCA_016271365.2 of Neoceratodus forsteri. Taxonomy (NCBI): domain Eukaryota; kingdom Metazoa; phylum Chordata; order Ceratodontiformes; family Ceratodontidae; genus Neoceratodus; species Neoceratodus forsteri. Next base: position 659,283,186 of record CM057456.1, on the reverse strand, counting down.
CCTAAGGTCAAGAGAACCATAAAAAACTAGAGTCTTCAATCCCCACTTCCCTCAGGAAATCAAAGATGACAACAGGCATTCAATAACAGAGACGGCCCTCAAAAAAAAAAGGGGGGGGGAATTTCATTTACTATGGAACAAAATCAGGTCTATCTCCTGCCATGTACAAGACCCAACGTCTCCATAGTATTTCGAATCGAGGCAGTCTTTTATTCAAAGAAGCCGTCAATGCCTCCATTCTATATATGTTTATCATGATTTCCTGCCAATTGCCTAGGGTGACAGGGAGGTGAGACTTCCAGCTCTTGGTTATAGCCTTCTGGGCAGCCAAAAATGCTATTTTCAGAAACCTGGTCATGAGCGAATCCCCAAACCCCTTCGGGACTTCTAAGAACAAGAAACAAGTGGGTGATACTGTTATGTCTGGTGCAATTATTATTCTCAGGGCTTGTTGCAAATCCAACAGGAAAGTGGACAGTACTGGGCAGCTCCACAGCATATGTAAATATGTTGCCTGCGTCTGACCACACCTCCTCCAACAATCTGCCTTATTGTCAGCTAAATGCTGCTCTAAATTCTTTGGCGAGTGAAAATATCTGGAGAAAATTTTCCAGGAAAAATCCTGCCAGCTGATAGCTGAAAGACCCCAATGTATTGTAGAGTGGGCCCTAGTCCAAACTTCCTCTGGGATTTGACTCCCCAGGTCCCTTTCCCAGGCTCTCTTTATGGAATCTGTAGTGTCCCCCTTCCAGGCTAATAGATCCCTATAAAGACTGGAAATAATGTGGGTCCTGACAGGTGCTCTCTCTCTATTGCTTTTTTAAGAGTGAGGGCAATCTGGGGGGGGGGAGATATCGACCCCCAGCTAAACTCCGACATAAGCTTCTTTACTAGGTTCCTAATTTGAAAGTATCTGAAGCTATCTTGCCAGGGGATGTCGTATATGTGTACTAGAACCTCAAAGGGGAGAATCCCTTCCTCTTCTATGAAATGCCAGATTAAATACAGGCCTCTTGCCTCCCATCTCTTGAACCCATTATCCCAAGTCCCTGGAGAAAAAGAGTCCAGATATGGAGCAGATAAAAGAAGGAATTTCCAATTCTTAGCCCTTTTGTCATTTAAGATGCTATGCCACATCTCCAGTGTAAATGCTGTAAAGGGGTTTTCCTGTTGGCCCAGGTGAGGTTTTTTCCCTTGTCTGAGCAATAAGTTATTTAGGCTGGAAAGAGTTCCTTCCATATGTTCCACATTTTTCCATTTGGAAATGTACAGATTGTCCATCCAATACAAAGCCGTTCTCAGTTGTGATGCATGATAGTAAAGCTTAAAGTTAAGTAATGAGAGACCTCCAGCTTTTTTCAGGATTTGGAGAACTGAGAGCCGGATCCTGGACTTGTGTGGGCCCCAAAGAAACCGAGAGACCGCCCTGTTTAATAGGTTAAAATATGAATCTGGAACCTTGACCAGGATTGCTTGTACCAGGTACAAGAGTTTGGGGAGAATTATCATTTTTATGGCCTCCATTCTCTGGGTCAAGGGAATGGGGATAGATAACCAGCGTTCCAATTCTGTTCAGATATTTACTAAAATTGGAGAGAAGTTGAGCGAAAATAAATTGTCGAACTGAAATCCCAGCTGTACTCCCAGATATTTAAAATTGGTCAGGTTCCATTTAAAGGGAAACCTCTGTTTAATTCGATCAGATGGCTCATAGCGCTTTTTTAAAACCTCTGTCTTAGATAAGTTTAACTTGTATCCAGCCAAGAGGCTGAATTCTGATAAGGCATCCCACAGCTTTTCTAGGGATTGTTCCGGATCCCTGAGATAGACCAAAAGATCGTCCGCATACAGGGCTAGTTTATGCATCTCCCCTCCCAACTCCCATCCCCGAATCCCCTCCTCCTGTCTCAAATGCATTGTACTTTTTGGTGTAACTGAATACTGAGTTTAATTTAGAGCATGGTATTGTATTACTCATTAACAGATGTTGTTGTAATTTTTGTGGAACGTCATGCAGTCCAGTACTGAAAATGTGCCTCAGATTAGTGGTGAATTTCCTGAATGAACATATTAAAGGGACATTGTCAACCCTTTTTTACATCACAGTGTTAATGATTGCTTGGCTTTTCTAAAATTCATTGATGTTGCTGGTTGTTTTATCTGTTTTCTTTTGTAGTAAAACTGAAACTCATGCCAATGGTGTGATTATAGTCAACCTTGTTTTGTTTACAGTCTTTGATCTACTCTTATTGCATACTTCCTGAATATAAGACATGCCCGCTGTGCATCTAGAGCTGGACAGACTCACCAGGATACCCGGAAATTTCCAGGTAGGCCCCCTCTGTTGGGTATCTGGCCACCTTCTAAATGCTGAGAATCATTTATTAGTTTGTTTTATTAAATGGGGTATTTTGGACCCTGCTAGTAAATGTAAGATGACACAATACTAATGCATCAAATTTAAGTGGAATACTGACATAGGTATTTCACCTTGGGCCCTCCCATATTAATTTTTCACATGGGCCCCTGTAGTAACTTTCCAGGTGGGCTCCCTGTACCTCAGTCTGGCCCTGACTACATCATGAGTGGCTATGCTGTGTTGGAGGCTGTTTTCAGTTCCAGGAAAGATGCAGTGGAAACTGATCGATTACTGTAAAAAACGTTTTTGTCTGGTGACACCAGTATGGTGGACAGTCTGTTTTTCACTTAAAAGAGAGAATCAGAATTAAACTACCAGCTGTAGTAGCAATCTTTATAGAATGTGAGCAATCATAAAGTTTTTTGTTTTTTTTTAACTAGAAACAAGCTGAGGCCTAAGTGTCCTTTTAACAACACACAGCTTCCCTAAGCATTGCATCACTGTCTGGTTCAAGGTTTCATGAAATGGCTGTTGCTTTGATCTAATATTGGTCTAGCTTCAACATGGATATATCTGGATGGTGGACACCTCCAGGTTAGTTCAACACCTTGTTTAAAAGATTTTGATGGGTGTTTACACTATGAAGGACCCTGCATAGCTATGTTGCCATTAAAGACACCAACAGCCCTTCCGAACAGTAATATTTTATTGTCATTCTTACTGATTTTTGTCCTTTTATCTCCAGACAAGCTCCGAGTCCTCCTGTCATTTTGTTCTGAGCCTGTATCTCACCTGAGGAGCCCTCATGGATACAACTCCTCACCCTCACCCTTCCAGCCATTGCTACTGTAACCCCTAGGTGGCACAATCCCAAGGGCTACTACCCCTGCCTGTATGGCTAGTGACAGATTAAGGGGCCCAGGTCCTATGATGGGTGCCTCCACCCAGAGGTCAGGGTTAAAAGTGGTTAACCTAGCTTGGACACAGCCCTCTAGGACACTGTGACCCCCCTTTTCTCCCACCAGTGGCCCACACAGTACATAACAGTGACCTTTACAATACCCCTGATAAGCAAACCACTTACACTTGTGCTTGGCACTTACCCTCTGGACTGGTTCCTTCAACTTGACTGTGGGGACCCCTGTAAAATAGGATGATGCAGTACAGTAGCCACAATGCACTGACACCACAGTCAAGGTAAATTTGCAGAAACAAACAGATCTGATTTTATTCAGGGAGCTGTAACAAGAAAGGGGGAAATCAGGTTAATTGGGTTAAACACATCAATAATCACAGTACTGTATATGCATTTAAGAGTCCCATATAGTCACACTCTCTGGGTACCTAGGATGGATAAAGGGGCTAGCCAGGTTCGGTGCAGCTGCTTGGGGCCCTGTGATGGAAAAAAGAACATGCACTCTCAAATTGTAATCCGGAGCCAGATGGCTCAGTTCATGGAAAGAGAAGCACAAGTAAATGAGATGACACACTTTGATTTAATGAAAGGTGCAGGGAACTACCCTGATAATTACTCACGATACCCGGGCTAAACACAGGAAGGCTGATGGATGATCTCTCTGGGTTGCCAGAGGAAGCAGGGTCCCTTTGAGGAAGGATCTTTCTGTGCAGCAAGGTACTGAGGCAAGACCCTCATGGTAAGGCCTATCTGTGCCAGCCAGCACGGATTCAGTCCGATTTGGGCTGGTGAAAAACTACTTCCAGCTCTAGCACAGTTTACAGCAATTGGGGAAACCAGAACGTGATCCCCTTCCAGCACATAACACATTTATATGTAAAGGAAATTACTATACCAGGCCAGCTGCTCCTCGAACTCCGATCGCAAAATACTGCAAAACCCGAGAGCACTCACAGCAGCTTCAGTCCCTGACAGGCCAATCATTCTTCAGCAGAATCTTTGGTCTTCTACAGGCAAGCCTGGTTCCCACACTTCATTCTCTTCAGAGACTCAGGATCAGCCCAGTGATCCCTCACTAACAGCTGCAGACCGACTTTAGGGCCTCCCACGTGCTTCCCATATGAACTACATGCCACAACAGCACGGAGCTCCTTCTCTCACAGTCACCTCGCATCTGGCTTGCCAGCAACAGTTCAGAGCATTTTTTTCTACTGCTAACCTAGAGAACAAGCAAGCCCCTCCATCCACCACTGACTCCTCAGGGCAGACACCACCAAGTAAAATCACAGTATTGTATAAAAGTTATCTTGCTGACAAATGAAATGCAATATAATGGACACCTGCTTTACTCCCTACAGAGACAGAGTGACCTGACCACACACAGGGACCCAGAACCAATGGCTCTTCTCCAGTTTTGCTACCCCACCGTCCGTCAGTCGAAGCCCACTACATCACAATGCAAACAGTTCAAATGAAAAGTGGGATACGGGTATATTAGGCGCTACCGGCATCTCTTAATCTCTCCAGGTCTGACTGTTCTGTTGCCGATTGTCTTGTCTCTCTCCCTTTCAGGTTTGTCTCACGCATGAAACACCTGCCATTTCGAACATACAAAGGGGCTATAAGAAATTAAATGGAAGCATCAGACAGTGCCCTCTACGTTACAACTTCCAACACACTGAAACAGGTCAAACAGATAAATGAAAAGTACAGGTGGTGCTATCGGCATCTCTTCGGCACTATCGGCATCTCTTCATCTATCCCGCTCCATTCTGCTTCTGATTCTGGTGCTCACTCCCTTCCAGGTTTGCCTCGCTTATAAAGCACCTACCGTTATGACCCAATCGCAATACTCTACAATATAAAAAAAGGTAAACCATGCTCCTGTTTATGTATACTTCCTCCTATCAAGCGAAGTACTGAACCTGCCATAACAGCTGCTTCTACCAACTGACACTCTCTACTGGCAAGCATGACAAGTAAAGTACATCAGGAACTACTTTAGAGCAAAAACAACTTTTCTACTCTTTTTAATTATTTTTTAAAATTCTTTTCAGCATTTAATAAAAATGATAACATAGGCCCATTTTCTAAGCACAATAACACCCTCCAGGTTGGCTGGTATGGGCAATACCTGACCTTCCGGGAGCTGTAAGGCCCTCCGCCTGTGACGTCAGGCCTCATAACGGCTCTGGACGGTGCAGTATAGACCAATACCACCCACCCTGTCGGGTATTATTGCTTACATTGTTACATTAGCAGTAGTAAAAGAGTCCCATTAAACAACCAGCAACACCCAATTCTATTTTTGAAGAAGGGAATCAATCATACAATGTGTGTTATATAATAGACACATTATGATGATAAATGGTGTAACAGCTTCCCTTTGAAGTAATGTAATTAACATGCTTTTCCAATATTACAGGTGTCATAAACAAATAGAGAAGGTTGACGGTCTGCCCACACTTGAAAGCCTGTTGTGATCTCTTCTTCAAGTAGTACCCCAACGTGTTCTCCACAGCACATGAGAGGAAGACTGCCTAGTGTTGAAAGCCAGTTGTGATCTCCTTTTCAAGATGTGTCCCAACGTGTTCTTCACAGTACATGACAGAATGAGAGCCAGCCTCTGAAAGCCTGTTGTGATCTCATTTTCAAGATGTGTCCCAACGTGTTCTCCACAGCACATGAGAGGAAGACTGCCTAGTCTTGAAAGCCTATTGTCTCCTTTTCAAGATGCATCCCAACGTGTTCTTCACAGTACATGACAGAACAAGAGCCAGCCTCTGAAAGCCTGTTGTGATCTCCTCTTCAAATTGTGCCCAACGTGTTCTCCACAGCAAATGAGAGGAAGACTGCCTAGTGTTGAAGGCCTGTTGTGTTCTCTTCTTCAAGTTGTGCCCAACGTGTTCTCCACAGCACGAGAAGAAGACTGCCTAGTGTTGAAAGCCAGTTGTGATCTCTTCTTCAAGTTGTGCCCAACATGTTCTCCACAGCACATGAGAGGAAGACTGCCTAGTGTGGAAAGCCTGTTGTAATCTCTTCTTTAAGTTGTTCCCCAACGTGTTCTCCACAGTATGAGAGGAAGACTCCCTAGTCTTGAAAGCCTGTTGTGACTCCTTTTCAAGATGTGTCCCAACGTGTTCTTCACAGTACATGACAGAATGAGAGCCAGCCTCTGAAAGCCTTTTGTGAGCTCTTCTTCAAGTTGTGTCCCAAAGTGTGCTCCACAGCACATAAGGAAGACTGCCTAGTGTTGAAAGCCTGTTGTGATCTCCTCTTCAAGTTGTGCCCAACGTGTTCTCCACAGCACGAGAGGATGACTGCCCAGTGTTGAAAGCCAGTTGTGATCTCTTCTTCAAGTTGTGCCCAACGTGTTCTCCACAGCACATGAGAGGAAGACTGCCTAGTGTGGAAAGCCTGTTGTGATCTCTTCTTTAAGTTGTTCCCCAACGTGTTCTCCACAGCATTAGAGGAAGACTCCCTAGTCTTGAAAGCCTGTTGTGATCTCCTTTTCAAGATGTGTCCCAACGTGTTCTTCACAGTACATGACAGAACGAGAGCCAGCCTCTGAAAGCCTGTTGTGATCTCCTCTTCCAAGTTGTGCCCCAACCTGTTCTCCACAGCATGAGAGGAAGACTGCCTAGTGTTGAAAGCCTGTTGTGATCTCTTCTTCAAGTTGTGCCCAATGTGTTCTCCATAGCACATGACAGGAAGACTGCCTAGTGTTGAAAGCCTGTTGTGATCTCTTCTTCAAGTTGTGCCTAACGTGTTCTCCACAGCACATGAGAGAAAGACTGCCGAGTCTTGAAAGCCTGTTGTGATCTCTTCTTCAAGTTGTGCCCCAACATGTTCTCCACAGCACATGAGAGAAAGACTGCCGAGTCTTGAAAGCTTGTTGTGATCTCCTCTTCGAGTTGTGCCCAACGTGTTCTCCACAGCAAATGACAGGAAGACTGCCTAGTGTTGAAAGCCTGTTGTGTTCTCTTCTTCAAGTTGTGCCCCACCGTGTTCTCCACAGCACGAGAGGAAGACTGCCTAGTGTTGAAAGCCAGTTGTGATCTCTTCTTCAAGTTGTGCCCAATATGTTCTCCACAGCACATGACAGGAAGACTGCCTAGTGTTGAAAGCCTGTTGTGATCTCTTCTTCAAGTTGTGCCCAACGTGTTCTCCACAGCATATGAGAGGAAGACTGCCTAGTCTTGAAAGCCTGTTGTGATCTCTTCTTCAAGTTGTGCCCCAATGTGTTCTCCACAGCACATGAGAGGAAGACTGCCTAGTCTTGAAAGCCTGTTGTGATCTCCTTTTCAAGATGTTGTTACACGAGGTCCCTGCACCCTAATTGATACCCTTAGAGGTACACTGTGAACAGCTAATGCTTATGTATAGGTTACACTAATACGTAGGGCTAAGGGCATCTACCGTATAAGAGTAGATGTCAGGATATGAATGCATATTGTTGTAATCCACTTTTGCTTGGTAATGCACACATATTATACCATGTATTTTCTGTCTATTTCTTACTTGCCAGATGCCAAGACACCTGTCTTTGAAGTAATTATAATATGTAAGGCAACATTGCCATCCTTTTGGTGATGTGCACCACTACATTTGGTTATGTAAGACTCTGTATAAGAACTTCTTTGTTCTAAAACTGCTGACTTTACAGAATTGTATAATGTTATCTTGGATCGTGGAGCCAACTCTAATTTAGCCAATAGGGCTCATCTCTGTAACTAGAAATGTTACTATCTTTTAGTAACCATAGTAATTATCATAGGTATATAATGTAATGCACAGGCTTTACACCTCGCAGACCCGAGAGATCCCAAGAGACTACAGAGAAACCTTGAGGTGTAGGGAACGCTTAGCACTGGCTCCCGGTTCATATTGGTAAGAACTGCTTAGGGCAACTGTGATTTATCCCTTTTGTAGTAATAAACTTGTTTATTACTTAAATGCAACTTGTTTGTGATTACTTGCATTTCCAATATCGTCAAGAATCTGAAGGTGAGGGGTTAGACCCCTCGACAAATTGGCGACCGTGTGCAGGCGATATTTGGTATTTGTAAGTTTTCATTTGTTGCTTAAACTTTTCCCTTCCCATGGGGACTGTAGGTGTACATTCCTGTACCACCTCTCCCATTTAAAAAAAAAAAAAGACCAGTTTGTAGTCACTTGCAAAGTCTGGCTGACTTTTCGGGTGTGGTCGATGCTGTCTCGACCCACTCCATAGCAGCTTTGAATTGCAAGCCTGCAACTTATACAGTAGCCCGGCTGTGTTTAAAGTACTCATGTTGTGGATCGATACGCAACACGCTGTCTTTTTCACAGTTTGAATTTTCGTTCCCTCCCACACAATGGCCACAGTATCAGACATCTACACAGAACTGAGACTCGATGTCTCAAATTTCCTTGCCTCCCATGGAGGATGGGCTGACGTCGCGCGGGACGCAAGTCAATCCAATAACCCTGTACTGGGGATTTCAACCCAGTATGCAGAGACGCGACAGTCAACCAATAAGCGTCACGCTAAAAGGTTGATGGTCGCCGCTCTCTATGCTGCTCTGGAAGCCTCCGAAGCGAGGTTTCAAACCCTTGATCTGCAGATCGCATCTCTTAAGCAAGAGATGGGTTTACAGGAAACAGAATGTATTAGACTGCAGCAGAACTTGGAGTCTGAGCTCCAAACTCTGCTAAATTAAAAGGATTCACTATTGCATCATTCAGCACAGGCTGGTGAACAAGAAATGTATACTTTGAAGCAGGAGTTTGAAAGTTTGAGACAGGATAAGAGTCAGGTTGTGCAAATGAATGATTTATTGAGTGCTGTGAATGCACAGTTGAGTGATGAAATGGGTGAGCGTCAGGACGATATCAACCAGGTACGTAATGATTTAGAAATAGCCTATAGGGACAATCGCGAATTGAGCGCCACGTACTGAGTTTTGCAAAAACAGAAGCAGGATTAGGTTGATATGGATGTTGCAAGTGTGAATCATGATGAATGTAGAGCTAAGCTGGCAACACTGCGCCATCAGCAAGAGGTTCTGGCTGGCCATGTTAAGGCAATGGGAGGCGTAGCCCCTGCCTTTCACTCATCAGAAGGGGAGTTATCTGATGATGCCTCACAATACAATGCCCAGTCATGCCCCTACTATGGCCCAGAATCCCCACCCAGCCATCCACAGCATGGCGGGTCCCCACCCCCCAACTCCCCAGGTCACACTTCGATGACGTCGTGACGCTCATCATGGGAAATGCCAACATGGCGGCGCCCATGATAGGGGGGGAGCAGGCTCAAGCCTGGTCCCGATGGCACCTCCGGTAGCCGCTACTAGTGTGGAAGACAGGCAAGAGATAGAAACTGTGATTGATAGAGCATTAGGCAATGTTCCTCTTCCTGAAAGGAGTATGAAAGCTATTAAAAGTCAAATTCGACAGATTTTTCCAAGAAGCTGGCACTCAGGAAGGTGTTGTCCATACTGCAGCCGAAAGCTGCTGCTCGTGCAGCCTTGGATGGTGCATGAGATGCGTTACCTTTGCCTGATCGACCACCTACTAATCCCCTACAAATGGCCTACTCTGTTCAGCAAATCACTGACAGCATCGGTCGGATGAGCCCGTCCGACAACCTCAGCTGTCACTTGGAAAAGGTGTGTTCTAAATACGAGATGCTCAGCCTCACTGTAGAATATCAGGTCCAAATACTACACCAGACCATCGATCCTGGTTCATGGGCCAAACTCCCTGAAGTAGTTCGCCAGGATGGGAACACTACCTTTGATGAAGTTGCAGCTGAGTTCATTTCTGCTCACAGCCCAGGTGTAGTAGGAGTGATGCTGGCATACCCCGTAAAGCAGAATGCAAAAGAAAGCCCAGCGACCTACCACCAGAGACTCTAGATGGCCTACCGAGCAGGAAAACACCTGGCACAAGAAGCTGCAGATCTAGATCTTATTGAATATAAGACCTTGTTCCTTAGGAACATGATCCCAGCAGTAAGAGAAAAGGTAGAGCCAACCATTTACCAAAATACGGATAGGTTTGCTAATATTCTTCGGAAAACCGAGAGGGTATATCAACTGTACATCCGTGATTTGGGTTCCGGTTCCAAGAAAGTAGCTGCCGTGGAACCCACCCCCGGGACCACGACACATTATACAGTGGAAAGGCAAGCCCAACACCAGCAGACCAAACATCCGTCAGCCCCTCCATCTGGTAACCAACACCCCCAACAGGCCCAACAACAACAGCAGTGAGGTGGGAACCGGAATTGGCCTAAGAACAGGAGGCATAAGGGCAGAGGGAAACCATCACAGAGAATGGGTCCTTCATATAGGGAGATAGCTGAAGAAAATCAAAAATTCCGAGAGCTCCTGGGACAAGTGCGCTCTGTAGCGGATGCTGTTCCGACAGACTCTTGCACATTTGTGGTCCACGCCACAACCGGCCATGGAGATGCCGGAAGTACAAGCCCACAGACCCATACAAGCCTGAACCCAGAAGCTCCTCCCTATATCGCATCGGTACAGCACTGTGAAGTCATTCACGCAAGCCAGGTCCAACCTCTGCATGCTTCCGGCAATACGGATTGACAATTACAGACCCCAGTCCGTATTGTAAACAAGCTGGTCTTGGATACAAACGGAAGGCCCTGCATTGAGGCCGAGGTCGGGGGCCGCCAACTAGTAGTCCTACTAGATACAGGTGCAGCTGTATCTGTACTACATGACGAACACCCGGATACGTCCCCTTGGTCTACCGGATGGAAGACCAACATGTCAGGAGTTGATGGTACTAGGCTGCCTGCATACCATTCTCTACCCTTACCGGTAGAGCTAGGCCACCTAAAGGCCTCACATACTTTCCAACTGATGGTACTGCATGATCATCCTAGTATCATAGGAATCGATTTCCTTGCACCACACGGCTGTGTGGTGGATTTGGCTAACATGCTGTTGATACAGATTCAGGGTCAATACCATACCATCCTGATTCCCGACTCACATGTTGTGGCAACGATATCTGTCAATGACAAAGAGTATGATGTCATAGATTTGTTCAAGAATCATGAACTTTTAACAAAACTCTTACCTATTCTGCAACGACATTTGGAAGTGTTTGCAGTTAACAAGCCTGACTGTGGTAGAATGCACACTATCATTGAGGTGCCTGGCCCAGCACATGAAAGGCAAAGGCAATACCCTTTTCCAACTGAGGCCTTGCCTTCCCTTAGAGAAACGATCAAGTCACTCCTTAAACAAGGAGTAATCAGAACTTGTGTTTCTACTGCCAACTCCCCAGTATGGCCCGTGAAGAAACCCACAGGCACCTGGAGACTTGCTATAGACTACAGGAAACTGAATCAGGTCACTCCCAGTTGTTCCCCAACTGTTGCATCGGCACCAGATGTGCTCCAACTTCTAACACCTGATCAGAAATGGTTCAGTGCCCTGGATATTTCCAATGGTTTTTGGTCATTGCCATTGGCCCTCAAGAGTCAATATAAATTTGCCTTCACCTTTGAAGGACGACAGTACACGTGGACTTGCTTGCCACAAGGATTCCATAACAGTCCATCCCTCTTCCATCTTCACATGATGGACGCCCTCCAGAGTTCCTCTACCCCCCAATGTCTCTTACAGTATGTGGATGACCTGTTGCTGGCCATGGCCACGCAGAAACAACATCTGGATCTCCTGGACGAACTACTGACTCTCATCCAGAGAGCAGGCCTGAAATGTAACCCGGCAAAAGCACAATTGTGTCAGAAGGAAGTATTCTTTCTGGGTCTAAAAAATCACTGACCAGGGTCAAAGCCCTACCTGGAAGAAGGTACAGGGATTACAAGACTTGCCATTGCCTACCAGTGTGGCAACTCTTCAAAGGTTTCTAGGTATGGTAAACTATTCGAGAGATTTCATTTGTGATTTTGCTCAAAAAGCTGCTCCTCTGTATGAATTACTCAGAAAGGATGTACCATGGACTTGGGGTCCTAACCACACCGAGACTGTGACGTCACTGAAGGAGGCTCTGGCCTCCACCCCAGCACTGGTTAACCCCAATCCGGCACTACCATTCCATCTTGAGTGTGCCACCTCTGACATTGCCATGTCAGCAGTGTTGGCCCGGAAGGTGCATGGCACCTTGAGACCCATTGCATATGCATCGCAGCTCTTGACCCCAATGGAGCAGAAGTATGGCCTTTGTGAAAGGAACCTTCTGGCCACCTACTGGGCTATCAAGCACTCCTTGTATATCATTGGGTACTCACCATTGATCATCAACACTAACCACATGTCGACTACCTTTTTGCTCTCAGATAAAGTGAAGGATGGGTCAGTCTGTAACACTAGGCTGACACACTGGTCACTTCTCCTCCAGGATAGAGATATCCAGGTCCACCCGACCAAAGTTCCATCTCTGCTAGCTCATGGTCTCCTTTTTCAGGGAGAACCCCATGACTGTACACTACAGTCACCTGATCTTCCAGATCCAGGTCCTTTCCTCCCTGCCATGCCACAAGTACTCGAGAGTACTTCTTTGTGCCATATTTTTACTGATGGTTCAGCATCTTACTATCAGGGAGAACAGATTGCAGGGATAGGTATTTTGGTAATCTTCTACCCTTATGGAAACACCATTAAGATATCTTAACGCTGTAGTGTAGCTTCATCACAGTATGCAGATATGGCAGCGGTGGCCTGTGCCCTTGAGTTCATCCAACATGGAACTCAGGATACTATCATCTTTACAGACTCTAACTGGGTTTGTTGTTCCCTTACAGAATTTCTTCCCTTCTGGCAGAAGAACTCCTTCCTCTCTTCTGACAGCAGCCCAGTGAAGTACAAAGAATTGATAATATACATACATGCATTGGCACAGAAGTTCACACACAAACTTTATTTTCACAAGGTCAAAGTGCACTCTCTTCATGACCCCTATCATGCTTTCAATGACACTACAGATACCCTTGCTAAGGAAGGGGCCCGAGGGGGGAATGTCTGGGCGATGGACCATCCAGAAGCTAATGCAGCTGTGCATGTTGCAGCCCTCAAGAAGAAATCTGAGTCTTTTTCCCCCTTGGACCTCTCAGCAGCCCAACATCTGGACACTGAACTCAGAGAGGTGTTCAGATTCCTTGACAAGGGTACTGAAGAAAGGCTACCTACACATAACCCATACTGAAGGCATGAAGGTAAGTTGCACTTATCCCCTGATGACAAGCTCATTTGGTTCCAACCAGATGACACTACCACCAAGTTGTGGGTAGTCCCCAGACATCTAAGATCTCAATTTTTGCACCAAGTACACGATACTCCTACTGGTGGACACCAGGGAGCAGAGAACACCCTCCAACGACTCAAGACCACCGCCTGGTGGCCTGGTATCACCAAAGATGTTAAACAGTACATAGACAATTGCCTTGTTTGTGCACAAAACAATCCCATACCTACAAAATGAAATGCAAAACTTTTACCACAAAGACATTCTGGCCCTTAGCATGCCATCCAAATTGGTTTTCTTGGCCCTCTGACCAATACCAGTAGAAACAATAAGTAAGCTCTGGTGGTGACCGACCTATTCTCTAAGTGGGTAGACTCTTTCCCCACTAAGACATGCACCGCAAAGATAACTGCCAAAATCCTGGTAGAACAGATTTTCTCCAGTTGGGGCCTGCCTCTTAAGGTAGACTCCGACAAAGGAACTAGTTTTACAGGTGAGTTAATGAAAGAGTCCCTTGAACTCCTTGGAGTTCAACAAAAGTTCCACATTCCTTATCATCCTCAATCCTCAGGTCAAGTAGAAAGAGCCAACAGATGGATTAAGCAAATGCTTTCCGAATTTATTGAGGACAATCCCAAAACCTGGGATTCCCTGTTGCCTTTACTCCTTATGACAATCAGGGGCACACCCTCAGCCACTACCCAGCTAACACCCTTTGAGGTGATGACTGGTAGACAGATGAGATTACCTGAACACTTGCTGTTTGACCTGCACACCCCCACCGGAGACCGCATGTCTGTGGACCAGTATGTGGAAAAACTCAGAAAAGACCTCATACACACATACTTGTATGCTGAACTGCATGGGCAAAGCCCAGCAACAATCCAAATACAATTTGACAAACACGCACAAGAAGTGGACTGGCAGGTTGGAGATCAGGTAATGGTACTTCGATTTGCACATCCCACTCACTCCTTCTCCAGTAAATGGGAAGGTCCATACCCCATTGTCAACAAGCTCAGTCCGGTAGTCTATCAAGTTAGACTCCTGCACAACAACAAACTGACTGATAAATGGTTGCATGCAAACCAGTTGAAACTGTACAAAGGAGCTAAACTTACTTTTCCTAACCCCATGGGGCGGAATTGTACTAATACACTAATCTTTGATCTTCCTTTTCAGATACACTAACAAGATAGCTATCTTGTTCCTATATTTCCTCCTTTCAGGAGTGATCCCCTGTGTCCAAGGCATGGTACCAGACCTCCTACGACAACTGGATCCTCCAGCACCTCCTACAGAGGGAGTTTCCATCAAAATACCAGATACCATGATCACTGTCCAGGAAGGTTCCGATGCTTACCTCACTGCCTCAGTCATTGTTCCTGACAAATCTACCCTTCAAATTGAGTGGCAAACCACATCACAAGGACAAATGCTCCCTGTGGCCAAACTCTCCAAAGGCACTTTTTAGGGTTGGCCCAATGCTAAATTATCCCCAAATGGTTCCCTGTCCTTGTTACAAAGTGCACTAAGACATTCTGGGTTGTACAATACTACTGCCTTAATAGATCCTTCTTACTGTAATTCTCTATCCAAAGATTCCACTCGCAGATTTTGTGCTATACACCACATGGCCTCTGCTGCCATGTATCTCTCTGTGTTACCGCCCACTGATAAACAGCTTATGTAATGTCCAAAACATAACCCTGGTCCCCTTAGTGGTCTCACAGCCACTGCCCTCCCAGGTTCTTTGATTAATAATTTACAGTTTATGCATATACCTGTTTTATTTAATCTTACTTGCTGGAATATGAAAGAGTTTGGTATGTGTCACAATACTAATACATCTGCATTTTATAGTACATTATTACTTGATAGTTTAGCTGCATTTCAGATTTGTACGAAGGATCCCTTTACTGGGGTCTATTCTACTGAACATAGAGGTAATTTTAGGAGGAAAACCCCTCCTGGTAGTTTGAATTATAAACGTAACAAACGTGAAGTTGACAGTTCTGATGTTACAGGTGCTACAGGTACTGTCACAGGACTTTATGGTACTGCTATGTCTATCTGGAATAAAGCAGACATTGCTGCTATCAAAAGTCATTCTGCCAAGTTCTCCACTGGCTTGGTTAACAATGTTTTACCTCCATTATTGCATGGTGTGGATGGCCTTAGTCAGAAGAGAGATACACTGTATACAACATGCACGACATCGCTAAAGCCTTCACTGATTCAAAAGATAAGATTAACGCACTCATACAACAGAACAATAGAGAAGCAGATAAACAATACATTGCTAGGGAAATACTCTGCTCTGCGTATGGTTCATACATTATCACTACCATCAACAACCTCTTCCGTGATCTAGAATCTGGAAGAATTCCTGACATCATACATGATAGATGCATTTCCAAATGGTATTGTCCAAGATGTAAAACTTCTAGTTGTGTTTCCATGTGTATGCAACAGACTTTGTCTATTCCACTCTCCACAGCTAGGAATTTGGGGTTTGTGACCAGACACCCTAATACTGGTTCTTGTTTCACTACTAAGAAATATTCCATAACAGATACCATGTTTGTTTCTTTTACTGTCTCCTTACCACGTTTTGATCCCACTACAGCTTTGTTTGACAAGCTTGCACTGGCACATTCTATTGGGCATTTGGATGAAGACATCTACAGAGAACACCTGGATCTACCACCTCTGCTGGTCTACCATTCTTTCTTGGATGCCTGGGTGGCTCTGCACACGGACTGCTGTGCGAAAAAGCAATACATCTACCTGTGCCGATGTGATGTGTTTGATGTTATACGCCCTGTTTGTGGCTACTCTCCAGACAGCATTGATTGGACTTCCCTATGGATGATGACATCACTGAGAACGGCACCAACCCTTTTGACTCAACTTTGTCTCCGAATCCGCTTTACCAATCCTATCGTGAGGAAGCTCATTCACCTGTCAACACGGATTTCGAAGATGATTTACACATGCCCTGTCCAGTTGCAAAAGTGGAGACTACCTACTGTGCATTCACAGTACAACTCAGATGGCGAGTATTGCGTCATCACTAATCACAAGACTTATACATATGGTTCTGTTGCTTGTGCTATTGATTACCCCAGCTTTTGTTTTGTTCCCCACCAGAAAACTGTTATTGGACATACTGTTATAACCCCCGTCCCCCTTATGGATGCAGACATTATTGATGGTAACCCAGATTATCTACTCACACTGTCAGAATACTTACCATACTTTAACGTACACATAGACCCACTTACACTTACACTGAAATCACTTTTAGACAGGAAGGACACACACCTCATCCACATCAGCAATAATATTACCAAGGCCAATTAAGCTGTTCTTGACCTGATTAATGATGGAAATATAAATAATGCCTTGACTAACACCTGGTTAGAGATTACTTTCAAAGGTTTTGTAATTATACAAGCATTTTTGATATTCACTTTGATTATTATGCTTTGCTGCCTGCGACGTACACTCCGCCAACACCGTGAGCAGCTCGAGTTTCTTTACAAGGCTCGCACGTCGGGATTGTAAATGACAACTGCTCCTGTCCTTTCCCTACATTTGCCTGTGTTGCCCTTGGAGGCAACAAGAGGGGTAATTGTTACTCGAGGTCCCTGCACCCTAATTGATACCCTCAGAGGTACACCGTGGACAGCTAATGCTTATGTATAGGTTACACTAATACGTAGGGCTAAGGGCATCTACCGTATATGAGAAGATGTCAGGATATGAATGCATATTGTTGTAATCCACTTTGCTTGCTAATGCACACATATTATACCATGTATTTTCTGTCTATTTCTACTTGTCATCGATGCCAACACCTGTCCTTGAAGTAATTATAATATGTAAGCAACATTGCCATCCTTTGGTGATGTGCACCCACTACATTTGGTTATGTAAGACTCTGCATAAGAACTTCTTTGTTCTAAAACTGATGACTTTACAGAACTGTATAATGTTATCTTGGACCGTGGAGCCACCTCTAATTTAGCCAATAGGGCTCATCTCTGTAACTAGAAATGTTTCTATCTTTTAATAACCATAGTAATTATCATAGATATAAAATGTAATGCACAGGCTTTACGTCTCGGAGACCTGAGAGATCCCAAGAGACTACAGAGAAACCTCGAGGTGTAGGGAACGCTTAGCACTGGCTCCCGGTTCATATTGGTAAGAACTGCTTAGGGCAACTGTGATTTATCCCTTTTGTAGTAATAAACTCATTTATTACTTAAATGCAACTTGTTTGTGATTACTTGCATTTCCAATATCATCAAGAATCTGAAGGTGAGGTTTAGACCCCTCGACAATGTGTCCCAACGTGTTCTTCACAGTACATGACAGAACGAGAACCAGCCTCTGAAAGCCTGTTGTGATCTCTTCTTTAAGTTGTGCCCCAACGTGTTCTCCACAGCACGAGAGGAAGACTGCCTAGTGTTGAAAGCCTGTTGTGATCTCTTCTTCAAGTTGTGCCCAATGTGTTCTCCACAGCACGAGAGGAAGACTGCCTAGTGTTGAAAGCCTGTTGTGATCTCTTCTTCAAGTTGTGCCCAATGTGTTCTCCACAGCACATGAGAGGAAGACTGCCTAGTCTTGAAAGCCTGTTGTGATCTCCTTTTCAAGATGTGTCCCAACGTGTTATTCACAGTACATGACAGAACGAGAGCCAGCCTCTGAAATCCTGTTGTGATCTGTTCTTCAAGTTGTGCCCCAACGTGTTCTCCACAGCACGTGAGAGGAAGACTGCCTAGTGTTGAAAGCCTGTTGTGATCTATTTTTTTCAATTGGGTGTCTTAACTTGTCTATCTGTTCAAAAATGTATCACCATAAATCTGGTTACCAGAAGCGGAAAGAAAAAAAGTAAAGAGAAAAAGCAGAATCAGACCTGAAAAAAAGTATACCAATTCTGAAGTACCTTTTAGGTAATGTGCATGAAAATGAAGCCCAACAAGATATCCCCTCACATGAAGATGCTGAATGTCAGACTATGTCGAACAATATGGAGGTAGAAAATACAGCTGTATCCATTGCGGCATCTCAAGGTCAATCACAGGAACATGAAGACACATGTGCCTCAAAACAGCTCCAGAATGATGACAGTGACTTGTGCTATGTCTCAAATGACTCTGGGCTGTTGCCAGAAAATGTATCTGACATTGAGAGACAAAATATTGTCAAAGGTTTAACAGTCCAATTTGATGTGAAGAAATTCAAGACATCAATACCAGCTGATCCTGATGGTCGATCATTCCCTGAATATCTTTTGCACTCTAAATCCTCAAATGACCGTGAGAGGACACCGAGGGACTGGTTAATGTGGAGCAAAACTAAAGGAGCATTATTTTGTGTCCCATGCTTTTTGTTTTCCAGTGTCCTGATGAAAAAAATCAATCAGTGCACTGTGCAAAAAAGAAGGTCTTAACCCAAATGGCAAGTGACATAAGCTATATGATAAGCTTCCAGAACATGAAATGAGCAGTGCACACCAGCATTGTTACTGGCAATGGAGAAACCTTCAACATTCATTACAAGGTAAAGGGATTGATAGCCAACTGCAGAAACAAATACAGTCAGAAGCAGAAAAGCATAACGCATTATTAGAGAGACTTTTGGATGCAACCTTGTTTCTAGCATCAAGAAATGTGGCATTTCGAGGTGGTACTGCCAAAATTGGTGATGCACACAATGGTAACTTCTTAGGTGTGCTGGAACTGATCTCAC
This sequence comes from Neoceratodus forsteri, assembly GCA_016271365.2. Lineage (NCBI taxonomy): Eukaryota > Metazoa > Chordata > Ceratodontiformes > Ceratodontidae > Neoceratodus > Neoceratodus forsteri. Next base: position 659,263,921 of record CM057456.1, on the reverse strand, counting down.
ACTATGATCCCATTCTGTGTGATCATTTAGAGAAGGTGAGGCAAAAGCATGACAGGGGTGAAAGAATGATGGCTCATTACCTATCGTGGGAAAGTCAGAACGAGTTCATAGAGTTATGTGGTCAGCAGGTTTTGAACAGAATTCTAACAGAGAGAAGTGAAACCATCTATTTTTCTGTTATTTGTGACGCTACTCCAGACATCTCTCATACAGAACAGAATGTGGTTGTCCTTAGATATGTACATAAGGATCAAGATACCGAAGAATGGACAATTCATGAAAGGTTTCTTGAGTTCTTTAACTTCTCAAAAAAAAGTGGTGAGGAAATTGTAGAAATGCTGCTAATCAGATTGCAAAAACATGAAGTCGACATCGCTGATTGTCGCGGACAAGGTTTTGACAATGGAACAAACATGTCTGAAAAATTCAAGGGGGTGCAAGCTCGTATTCACCAAAAGAACCCACTTGCCACTTAGGCCCTGTCCACACTACACCACTAAAAGCTGTAACAGTTTGAAACCGTTACAGCCCTGTAACGTTACAGTGCATCCACACTACAAAATGAACAGTGTTGAAACCGTTACGATAACATTACAGCCTGTCCACACTATGAATAAATACTGGGACTGGTGTAACCCCTTGGAAGCAGTGGCTATCCCAAGATGCAGTAGGTGCTGAATATCAAAGTCCCAGAATGCCAAGGGTTGCCATGCACACAGAACACAGTAGGGTGTGTGAAACATGGCAGCGTTTTCCAAAGCAGTGTGTTCGTTGGCCGGTATAATGCATTATTATGCACAGAACCTGCAGACTGCCAGGTGTAGGAGACAGAGGAGGGCTGCACAACGTCGTGCCTCATGCAGGCTTGCCAGCATTTGCCAAGGTGTGCTTGACACAGTGTCTGTATTACATGACATATTGATGTGTATCCTTGAAAGTGGCACAGTACCCAGGGCTGTGTGGGCTCACAGAAAAATCACTGTGTGGTGGGACAACATTGTACAATCCTGGACAGATAAGCAGTGGCTATCAAACTTTCGGATGTGCAGGCAGACCTTAAACTGCCTCTGTGGTGAGTTGGCTCCGTACATCTCCCGGAGGGATACACACCTACGTCCAGCAATACCAGTGGACAAAAGAGTTGCAATAGCGCTGTGACGGCTGTCAACAAATGTAGAGTATAGAACATGTCCCATTTGTTTGGTGTTGGTCGGTCCACCGTGGAGGAAATAGTTATAGAAGTGTGCCGTGCCATAGTGCAAGTACTGCTGCCAAAGGTTGCACGGGTGCAGAATGTGCATGACATAGTGCTTGGATTCGAGAAGGACTGGGGATTCCCAAGCTGTGGCGGTGCAGGGGATGGCACCCATTTCCCAATCATTTGTCCCCCAGGAAATGCCACAGAATACTTCAATAGGAAATCATACTACTCCATCATGATGCAGGCTCTTGTCGACCACAGGTATTGTTTCATGGACATTAATGTGGGATGGCCAGGCAAGGTCCATGATGCAAGGGTGTCCCGAAACAGCAAGCTGTTCACCCTTGGGCAGAATGGTACACTGTTCATGGAACCACCAAGACACATAGCTGGAATTACTGTACCTGTTGTTGTTTTGGGTGACCCGGCCTATTCCCTACTGCCCTGGCTCACGAGGCCGTACAATGACTATGGTGACCACAAGAAGCGCAACTTCAATTACAGACTCAGCAGGGCACGCATGGTGGTCAAATGTGCTTTTGGGCGCCTCAAAGGCAGGTGGCAGTGCCTGTTGAAGAGAAGTGAATTCAGCATCAACAATGCTACCTACATCACAGGGGCATGCTGTGTGCTGCACAATCTGTGCGAGACAAGGGCAGAGGTATTCATGGACAGCTGGGAACTGGACAGTACAATAGACATATACCCACAACCTATGGAGCATGACAGTGTACCTACTGAGAAAATGACTATCACGGCCCAGAGTCGATATGCATCACTAATCAGGGATACCCTAGCTGACTACCTCATGGACGCATAGGTTTGGTAAGTTTTGTTCCTTAAAATACGTGCACATTGCACCAAGTGGTAAGGAATGGTGTCCACAGGCAGCAGTGCAAAACCAGCACAAACCTGTGACACACAGGTAGGTGATTGTTACTTGCATTGCCGACTGTATAACAACTATGTAGCCATCCACTTTTCCACACACCCACAGATACCTGTCCAAAATACCACTGATCATGTCACAGCATCCCATCCCACCACTGACCCATGTACTCACCGTTCCAACATGCATAAGGAATGATACGCAAGTCAGTTCAGTTCAGTAGTGCTGTGTTTACTGCTGTATGGATGACAAGTATGTCATTAGATGTCTGGTGGTACAACAAACCATGTCCATCATTGCATCATGAGCCAGACAGAAATGTAGCTTTAGGCCCTATTGGTACACATCATTGACACGACATGTAATCTGTCGAGGTTCCCTGGCATACACAGTGTACTCCATGTATGAAGTACTACACTGCACACAAAACGTATGATGCAGATGTCCAAACATTGGCACAGTAATGAGCAAACATTAGCACAACAGACCAACAACATATGTGACAGAGCACGATGAAAAGTGCCTTAGTACTACGCCTGTTACGTGCACAGACATAATTAAACATAAACAAAATATCAGTATAGTGAGTGATATTGTCACTCATTTGCAGTTACATGTATTTCACAGCTAAAGAAAACTGTGACCCTTTTAGGGACTCATACAGCATTGCATATTATGTCATACATTTCTGATATGTGTTTCTTTCCACCACCAGGTATACAGAAGATAGTACTGGATCATACCGTCACAAGATCGCTATGTCACCAACAGTACATAATGTGCAACAACAATAAACAAGGCAGAAATACACAGCTGTGCAACAGACAATGATGCAACTACACAATGTTGCCAGTACAGTGTGTCATTTGTTAATAGTAGTATATGATGCCAGCACTTTACATTCAGTGCTGTCCATGGTTGCAACTGTACAATAAAGTCATCCCTGAGCTTATACGCTGCTGTGCTTTTTTACAAACATTTTTGCAGTTGTTAAGCAACTACCAGTAGTGTGCTTTGAGACCCACTGATTCACAATGAACCACTTCTCATACAGTGTAGCTTACCATCTGTACTGGGTTCCCCGAGTAACAGTATTGGGGGGTGATAACAACAGGTATCATTCTAACAAATAAAGCCACCACAGAACAAGTGACATTCAAAAAGTAACATGGGGAGAACAGCCCTTGATAGCTCACAGTGTTGTCCACTGAAAATCTTCACTGTACAGATCCTGTGTGAAGCTTGGAACAGCCAATGTGGGTTCAGGAGCCAACGCGGGGCAGCATTCCTGGCACTATGTGTATGAGTATTGGTGGCAGAGGGCAAAGTGGATGAGGCACTTGAGGGGATGCTGTCTTGCTTTGGGTTTGAATCCAAATGTGCCTGACATGAGACAGTAGGTGGCACTCTTGTACCACCACCAGTCACCCTCATTCCTATCCTAGGGTTGCCAAGCATGGGTGTCTGGTACAGGCTATGGGAGGACAGAGAGCCACATGGGACATCATTGGCATGCTGGATGTTGCCATGAGTGACTGTGAGATAAGCACTGTGGGGCATGACAGGGGTACAAGCGGTAGACATAGTGCCTTGAGTACTGCCGACCTGGGTGGAACTTGTTGCAGTACGGGTGATGCCTGCATACATACTTGCTGCATTACCAGGGTCTGCAGGTGGCATACTACCCTGTGGCTGGACCATGACATTTGTGGCTGCCTGCTGGAACTGCATAGTTAAGAGTTTTAACATGTTGCTAAAGAATTGTGCATTTTGCTCTGCCTCTTGCTTCCTTAATCTCTCCTCCATCTCGCTCTCCTCCCTAGCCCTCTCCTGTTCCAATTCAAGCAGCTCTCGATGCTGCTGCTGCAGCATCTGCTGTGTGGGCTCAAGCACTGTTCCAATCAGGTTGGCCAGTCTTGATTCTTTCTTCTTCTTTCTCAGGTTGAAAAGTGGTTGACGTTCAAATGAGTGCTTGGCAGCTCCTCCCCTGCCACCACCAGATGTATCGCTTGATGTTTCAGGGCGTTCATCATTCACAGCACATGATGTAGCGGATGACACTGATGATGCCTCCAGCAGGTCATTATCCATGGACGTCTGGTCATCATTCTCATCATCTGCAGAACAACAAACGCTGTGTATGAGCATGCCACACATGGTTACTCTCAGGCTGCAACAGGCAAGTGGCATAGTACTTCTTGGTAACATCTGCTGACTGGCAGCACTGCAACCACCCACCTCCATCAAAGCAGCTTGTTCGTACACAGTGTACAACACAACTGCCAGGCCCCCAGCAAACCCCACCAAGCACCCTCCCAACCCCACCAAGAACCCCAACCACACCCAGCCATATATTGTTGTGATAACCAGTTCCCATGCAATCCGCAGTAGACAACTATAACTATTAAAGGAAATACTTCATAGCACTAATCATCCCCTGAGGAAGAAAACACATGTGGTCGAAGCGCCTGGATTCAGTGTTTGTTGGATGCACTTACAATGGCTGTAAATTGGAATTCATAGAGCAGAATGTTTTATTTGTGAATTCAGACATCATGTAATAAAATTTACAGTATTGTGGAAAGAAAAAGAAAGTTGGTGTCTGTTTGCAACTTTATTGGCACAAGAGTGCAGAGTTTGTTTGGATTTTATTTCATTATTGGTTGGGGCTAGCAACCCCACACTCTGCACCAAGGTTTATTTGTGCACACGTCTGAGGAGTGTTCTGGACTGCAGTATACAACTGCACTGCAGAACACTGGACATGTTAGTATACCCCCTACCTCCCCAACTACATTAATGCAGTCATTGGCATGTGGTTCCATACTGCACTCCAGATGCCTCTCAGCCGCATCATGCCACCCGGTATGTGCTACCCACTTCTCACCCCCCCAGCACCCCCCAGAGTGACTGATATTGCACATACTTGACTCTCCACCTGCCTCTATGTCAGCATCAATTGCGATGGCCTGGCAAGACTCCTCCGTCCCCGCACCATCACCATCATCATCGGATTCCACAGCAGAACTCTCCAGGACAAAGTGGGGTTCGGTTGCTGGCCTTGTTCCCAGTATTTTGTCCAATTCGTCGTAGAAGGGACACACCACATGACCACCACCAGAGCACCTGTTGCTGTCATGAGTCTTGTGATAGCGCACTTTGAGTTGTTTTATTTTGTCTCTGCTTTGTTTGGCACTCCTTTCAATGCCATGTTCAAATAGGTATTCTGATACTTTCTCACACACCTTGGTGTTGCGACGTGCACTAGCCAATTCTGACTGTACCCATTCCTGTGTCCAGTAGTCAACAAGTAATTTCATGGCCTCATCAGGCCATGTGGCACCATGGTCAGACATGCTTACACCTCCACTACCTACAATGCTGCCTACTGCCTGTGCAGTTTTTGGGACACTGATGACTCACTGGTGGCTTTACTGGCCATGCTCAGACTAACCACTCTGCTCAAACACAGGCTTCAAAGCTTACCACTGCTGGTTTTTGGGCTGCTACACCAGCTGATGGCATTAATTGGCATCCCCACGCCTGACAGATGAGGTTCACTACACTCGCGATCAGCGCTGTAACTTCCTGGTTCTTGCACTTGTTTACCTCCCAGACTGCAACAGTGCACTGCCTCAATGCATTGTGGTATACTAGTGGACTGGAGGGCACACAGTCACACGTCCACACTGCAGGTTGTAACGTTACAGACCTGTAAACGTTACCATAACCATTGTAGAAACCACATACAAACAGGTTTCTACAACGGTTTTGAAAACGCCTTCTGTAACGTTACAGATGTAAATGCAAACCGTTACAGTAATGGTTTGAGCCCTCTGTAATGTTACAGAGGCATAGTGTGGACAGGGCCTTATTCTCCAAGTGCCTGTCATTCTCTGAACCTTGTGGGGATGCATGCAGCAGAATCATGCCCTGAGATTGCAACATTTTTTGGATGCGTAAATCGGCTGTATATTTTGTTCAGTGAAAGCCCTGAGAGATGGGCTATTTTAAAAGAAAAAACAGGTTGCTCGCTACACAGCATGTCTGAAACCAAGTGGAGTGCTCGAATCAAGGCAATTAGCCCCATTGCAAAACACCTTCCCAACATTATGGAAGCTCTAGATTATATCATACAGTCCAAAAAGCTCTCTAATGAAGCACTGGCAGAAGCAAAGGGTCTGCTAACATACTTCAAGTCATACAATGCAATTGTGCTTGCCACATTTTGGAAAAAAATTCTCCAAAGTTTTGAAGAGAGAAACTTGGTTCTTCAGTCTACAGCTATTTCACTAGACATAGAAGTTGCTAACATAGCTGAATTGAAAGAGGAAATGCAGTTCTTCAGGAATGAATGGAATGCCATTATTTCAGAGGCAAGACTAGTGGCACAGTCAGTGGATGTAGTACCCGAGTTTGACTTTGAAACAAACTGGCAAAGAAAACGCAAGAGATTTCACGATGAAACTCCAGATGAAGAAACCAGTCAAAGTGCAGATGATAGATTCCGTAACACAGTCTTCTATGTTGCAATGGACAACATCATCAGCTAATTAAATTGCAGATTTGAGTCTCTTATACAAATCTGCAATTACTTTGCTCCAGTTTTACAGTTGAGAAGGATGAATGATCAAGAGATCATTACAGTACATCTTGTGAGAAGTTAACCAACAGATATTCTCAAGACCTGACAAGTGCTTTTGCTGTTGAAGTTTGACACCTCAGAAAAATATACAGTGCCACTTTTCAGAAACATTTAAAACCTTTGGCACTACTGAATGCCATCTACAGAATGAAACTAGAAACAATATTCAGAGCAATTTGTGTTGCAATTAGGATATTTTGCACCCTGCCTGTGACTGTTGCAGAAGGAGAAAGAGCTTTCAGTAAACTTTCTGTCATCAAAAAATTATTTACAATCAACTATGTCTCAGGACCGTTTAAGCAGCTTGGCCATGCTGTCAACCGAGTGTGAACTTGCACGCAAAATTGACTTTAAAAATATAATACAAGACTTTGCAGACAAGAAAGCACGGAAACATTTGCTTCTCACAAGTTAAGCACACAGGTCAAAGAAGTCATGAAGTGACTGACACCGTGGCCCAGATATTCAAAAGGGTTGCGCATGGCATAACAGTGTTGCGCCATGCGCAACCCACTGATGCGCCCCGGTGCGATATTCAAAAGGGGAAAGTGCGCGGCACAAATCCCGATGCGCTGGAGCGCATTAGTAATGTATGCAGGCGCAGGTGGGGGGGGTGCCCATGCATACTCTGCACAGCCCGATATTCAGCCCGATATATGCAGAGCCATGCATGCACAACCCCTACCTGTGGCAGCACAAAGTTAAGCCAAAAAAAAGGAGCAATGGCCGGCCACTCACAGGTGAGCTGCCGCATTGCAGGGTGCAACACGGCAGCTGCCACCTGTGGGTGGCCACCTGAGCTCCGGCTGCATCTCCATGGTGGTGCCTCCCCCATGCCCGATCGCGGGCATTAGTAAAATGAAGAAAACGTCCTACATCCCTGGTGGTCCAGTGGAATGCTTATTTATCCTATATCCCTGGTGGTCCAGTGGACCGCTGCCGGTCCGATTGTGGGCTAAGTAAATAAACTTATTTATCCTATATCCCTGGTGGTCCAGTGGACCGCAGTCTGCCCAATTGTGGGCTAAAGTAATGAGAAATAAACCTCTATTCCTGGTGGTCCAGTGGACCGCATTCTGCCCTATCGCAGGATTACATATTAAATAATCGGCAAATCCTATATCCCTGGTGGTCCTGTGGACTGCTTTCTGCCCGATCACGGGCTTCGGTGTATAAACAGAAATCCAATATCCCTGGTGGTCCCGTGGATCACCTTCTGCCCGATCGCAGGCTTAAGTTGAAGATTGAGATAACCCATATCCCTGATGGTCCAGTGGACCCCCTCCCCACCTGCCCACTGATCCCCACCACCCCATTACCCCCCAGGTCAGCGGGGGGTGGCAGCACCCCATCCGCCTGCTTCCCCACTGCCCGCCGACTGACACCGTTATAAATTAAATTCCTCAGCTGTGGGTAAAGCAGGATTTACCCACGTCCATGTGACATATTTTCACACACCACTGTACAATTTTGAATAACTCAGATTTATTTGAATAACACTATAACTTGCATACATGTAAGTCAAATATAGTTCTTTGCAAGAAAGAGTAATATAGTGTTACATCATTTGAAATTAGTATGAAGTATGCAGATATAAGAAGAGTATATTCATTAATAATTCTATGATATAGAGACTACTGGGTGTGCATAGAGTTGCTTGTACAGTATTTTGTATAGTGTGTAGTGCAGTATGAAATGTGTGCATGACTACTTTTGCTTTCAAAATGAAACTGACTCATACAGTCTACAGAGATTACAGAGTGCTGTTCAACCAGAGTAGGGTATAATCACATTCCATGACCTTTGGAAATGTGGTACAACAGCATTTTGAAAGGGAATTCTAGATGGACAACACTCCACTATACACTATATTATGTTTTCAAACATCATTGAACTAATGAATCCCATTTTTTTAATTGACATATGTAATATTTTTAATGCTATACTTTTGCAATGAATGGTTATCATTAGTTTACAGTATTTTATGTATTTATTTATTTAGAAAGGTTTAATATGATAGGCGTTAGTTCCATTTGTATAAAAAATATATTTTAATGTTCTGGTGAACTGTGATATATTGTGAATTCATTTTTACGACTAAAAAAAGTAATTTCTAAAAAATGTATTACACATCAAAATACTATCACTGAACCTATTTTAAACGATTGATAATAAAACAGTTATCAATGACCTTTAGATTTGTGTCATTTTGTTCATTTGCTGTTATGAGAAAGTACGATGAATGACAGTAGCCATTGATGCCAGCACATATCAAAAATCATGAAATGTTACCAGTTATGAAGTAATGAGAGTGCATGTCTTCAGGGATTTACACGTGACAGGTGTGGGGTAACATGAAACACAGCCGAGTGACTTGAAATGCATGAAAAGTCTATAAATCTCAATACTACATGTGCCATGAAGTGCATTGTTGTGATTATAAAACAATCCTAATGCTGTTATAAAAATGAAAAAGGTTCACAGGTTGTCTGTTGCATTCGGACCACTGCCTGCCATGGTGGGAATCATGAGGGTTTACATCATGGCTGGCAGCAGACCACATTTATAAAAAAAATTCTTCTGTTGTTATAAATATGAATAAGACTCCAGGCTAAAAACACATTCCTTCATTAAATATGGCACTGGGAAAGCTTCACAAAATCTTGTTTTTAACATCACTAACAACCCCAAAACTCACCTGAGAGCACCAAAAACCCCAGAGCATCTGGGGGACCAGCCGGCCCCCAGACCCCCGGCTTACTTTATTAGGGATACAGGGGCCCTCATCAGACTGCCTGCCTGGGGCCCTGGAATTGCTAGCTGCAGCCCTGACAGAGGTACCAGAAATAATTATAAAGAAGAGGAACAGGGCAGGATCCGGATGCTGGAAGTCTTCATCGGTTTCAAAACTCCCATTATTTCTGCCTATAACTAAGATATCACCTTGTTGCACTCAGACTTGTCTCAGGCTTTGTGTGTGGGGGGGTACCTTTCTACAAACCACCGTCAGTCCTTAGTTTCTTTTTCTTTTGCAATGGTTTTCCCCAGACACATGTTTCTTTTTTTCATGACTTGTTTGCTCACATCCACACAAAAACACTTAAAAATACCTTCCTACTGCTACACGACCCTGTCTTTCTGGATGAAGTCTGAGAGACCTGACAGCAGCTCTAGGCGGAAATAACAGAGTTTAAATGCTGCATCAACGCAGATTTAGAATTGCTCTTTTGCGTTTTGAGGTTCCCAGGGTGGGTGACAACAGGACTTCAGGAAGCCCTTCCATCATCCACCTAGTATTTAATTTACCCTTCACTCTTCCCATGCTGCACCCATTTACCCTTCCCACTCCTCTTGTCTCTCCCCTTCCCTTCCCTGTGGGGCTGGGTGGCCAGCAGTGCTGCTGTAAGGTCTGACACTCTTTTTTGGCCAGAAAAGAAGATTATCAGCTCCCCACAGACTGGACCCCCTGCCTGCTCTGGTTAAGTGCCCAAGATGACAGTAAGATTCCCCACCTGCCTCTTCAGAGCTACATTTCAAATTTCAATTGCTCTTGTGTCTTGCTTAATGGCTATAATTGAAGATTCCATTCTGTCTGAGTTTTGACAGAACCACACAGGAGAGTTATTCAACCTTTCGGTCAGCTCTTCACCTCAGCGAAGCCAAAATACAGAGCAGGTGAGCCAGAAGCCTGCCATGCTCCAACAGCAGAAAACATCTCTTGCTTAATCCATTTTTATGTTTGCTTGCACGCATATGCAAGAAACATAGTGCCATCATCCGAGTTTTCGTAGGTGTGGCACCCTGTCTTCCAATTCAGTCAGTGTGTTTGCAGGCACAGCCACAGTTCGCCAATGAATGCTGCAGCTGTCTATGATGGCAGTTGAAAATGCAGTGCCGTACAGTTGAAAGGGAGAGCTATGCTTCAGTGAGCAGCGATAAGATCGTGCCTGCTCATGCGCTCCTCTCACACACACACATGCATATTGCATGCTGATGCATTCCCCCCCGCCACGCACACACTGTATGGTGCCCTATCCCCCGTTGGCTCTGCTGCGCTCCCCCCCAACAGAGTTCCAGATGCCATGCTGGGAGCTACCACCCAAGCATGGCAACATTCTGTATGGCTGACAGGGGTGCCCAATCCCCTGTTAGTTCCACTGTTTACCCTCCCCCCAAGAGACTACCGAGTGCCACGCTGGGAGCCCACCCCAGCGTGGCAACAGTCTGCATGGCCAATGGGGTGCCCAATCCCCCATCGGCTCCACTGCTCCCCCAAACAGCCTTCCAGCTGCCACACTGGGAGCCCACCCCAGCGTGGCACAAGTCCCGCGTTGTCCTCCTAAAAAGAAAAGCACCTGAAAAGAAAAAACCTTCCCTCGCTGACTGTCCTGACCCCCACCCGTGCCACCCTCTGTGCACCCTGCCTCCACACACCCCCACCTCACCCCCATACTTACCTCCAGTCTGTGCCAAGATCTTCAGTGGACTGGGAACACGTCAGCACTTCTTCAAAGCCGACCGCAAACTGAGGAAATGCCGGTAAGCTGTATAATGTAATAAATAGGGGGTTTTCAACTTTGATGATATCTCAGGCATTTTAGGGAATTTTTTCACCAAATTTTCAACATGGGGTTTTTGGGACCCCACCTCATGAATTCTGTCACTGTCATTTTGTTAATCGGACCTGAAAGGTGATTTTGCAGCCACTGTGCGAAACCACCTTTCAGGACTGATTTACAAAACAACAGTGTCACAGTTCATGAAGTAGGCCCCCAAAAAACCCTATGTTGAAAATTTGGTGAAAAAATTCCTCAAAATGACTGTTTTACGAGCATGCATTGTGCTGTTCCTACACACGCTCATAAGTTCATGAATTCTCAATATTTTCATGCCAGATTTTCAACATTGCCATTTTACCACACCTCCTTATGAGCAATACAGCTGTCATTTTTCACCCCTCGCCCAAAACGTGTTTCTGCGCACGTAGCGCACAATGGCGCAGTCTGTGTGCAAAATCAATGTTTGGGACAGAGTAAGAAAATCACAGTGATACTGTTCATGAGCAGAGGTGTTAAAATGGCTATGTTGAAAATTTGGTGAAAAAAGTCCATAAAATGACTGTGTTATGAGCGACTATTGCGCAGTTTCCATGCACCCTCGTAAGTTCATGGATTTCTAATATTTTCAGTCCAGATTTTCACCCTGGCATTTTTTCACACTTCCTTATGTGCAGTACAGCTGTCATTTTTCATACCATGGCCGAAATGTGTATTCACACTTCCAGCGCAGAAATGCGAGGTTGCTGTACGAAATCACTGTTTGGGACAGATTAAGAAAATCACAGTGACACTGTTCATGAGTGGAGGTTCCAAAATCCCTGTGTTGACAATCTGCTGTAAAAAATCCCCAAACTAATTGCATTACAGGTGTGCATTCCACATTTTCTATGCACGCTCGTGACTTCACCAGTTTTTTAAATATTTTCACTTCAGATTTTCAACATTGACATTTTTCACCTCCCCATGAACAGTACAGCTTTCATGTTCACATCTTGTTCGAAATGTGTTTTTGCACCTGTGGTGCCAAATGGCGTAGTCGCTGTGCAAAATCAGCTTTTGGCTGATGGACTGATATTGCCACTCTTCATAAGGTGGGGATCACAAAAAACCCAAGTTGAAAATTTGGAGTGAAAATACCAATGAACGCCTGAGGCATTAGGGTTTCCAACCATAACACCCCACCCTGTACAGATTGACAGACATCAGGGGTGTGACTTTGGATTCTCGCATGTAATGCTCATAACATTCCACACCCTGCAGCCAGTGACAGGCATCAAGGTATGCCTTGGATTCTTTGGCCCCAAAGTTCACCCCATTCTCCTATACTGCACCCATCTCACCATATTTCCTTATGGAATGGGGTGAGCATAAGGCCCAAAGACCCCAAGGCACACTGTGACACTTGTCGGTGTCTGCAGGGTAGGGTGTGGTGAAATGGCATGGATGTTATGCCTGACGACCCAAAGGCACACCCCAATGCCTGTCAGTCTCTGCATGGTGCTGGTGGGGTTGGCTTCAGTTTAATACTTCACTGCCATTCCTATTATGCAGCTCTCTAACTCCTACACTACCAATGCCAATGCCAGCAAGCAAACTTTCGACATTGACAAATGCTTGTTATCTATGGATATCAAGTGTAAGCCCCTTTCCCCATGTCTAGGGGTAGGCAGCTTGTAAAAAGGGAGGAGATCTTACGCACAACAGTATGCACTTACATGACCTCCTGTGGATTGGGTTGACCTCCGGAGCACCTGGACACCTCTCACAGTCAATCAGAGCTGCAATAAATCAGCAGTCTTTCAACATAAACGGAGGCCCAAACAGGTCTAAAGCCTAAAACAAGGATGCTTTATTTGGTGTCACAACTCATGAGTATATTCTAATAGGGTGGCAATAGCTGCACCATCTGCGCTCAAATCCAAACAGCCTCTTTCAGGTACACATTTTCATTATCTCAGTCTCTAGAAGGCAGTGATATATTCAGTTTGAGCCTCACTGGGCATCATACATTACTGTACAAGATACTTTTTTCACTCTTCATATGCTTCCTGCCCAGCTGGGGTAGGTAGGGCTTTGCTACAGCCCTCTTCAGTCCCTGGACCAACATTTCCCAGATATGGGGGTACCACTTCTATTCTGCACATTCGTTAGAACTTTATATGGCCAGAGAGAGGCCACTATCCCCTTGGGGTCCGAGGTGCCACTGGACAGTGCCTCCCACTCTCCCTCAAGAACTGACCCCCGTGAGGAGACAGTCCAAGTACAAATTTGTGGAATGCTCCTTCAGGGCTTCAGTTTTCAGTTTAGAGGCAAGGAGGGCAGAACATCCCCTGGAGGGAGATGCCACTGCATGCCCCCCTCCACCCTCGCTGAAGACTTGACCCCCCTGAGGAAAGGGTCCCTGACTTCTGTATTAAACAGCAGGCAACTGCAAGGGACATTGGAAATTCAAACGATCACTAGCCACCCAATTAGTAAATGGCATCACTGTGGTGGCACATTATTTCCCACAGGAAATGTCAAGATCCGCTCTGTTTTCTCTGAGACCATACTCCAGTTAATAATAAACTATTATGTTGAATGGTTTCTGCTTGCTTTTATTTCTGCCACATGGGTAGTGTTTTTCTGCACTGACACATGACAAGTTGGTGTAGGTGAAACATGTTTATTAAACTTTGTGCTTGCAGAACCTGGGCCCTTTTATGGAAGGGTCTTGTACATATTATGGAAATGACGTGATATTACAACATAGAAAGAGAGCTGCATAGGAAAAGGTAAAGATCTGACATCTGCTTGCGGTGGAGAAGGACATTTGCCCTAGGATTTAAAAAAAAATTTTTTAAAAGGTGACGGTCAATTTGTAATGTGTTGAGCATTACCTTCCGTTCTATTACTATCAGTTCATGAAGTTGTTACTTGTTGTATTTGCTGTTAACTGCTCCCCTCCAGCACACACACACACACACACACACACACAGAAACATTGAATATTATTGCTGAAATAATGTTGAAAACATTCTATTTTTCTGTGCAGTTAAACATATTTAAGTTGATGCTTAATTGTAAAATTTTTTGGGGAGGTAGTTGATACATGTCCTAGCGCTACTCTTATATGAGCAATCCTTTAACAGTCATCATGTTTTGATGATCCTAATGTTGAACACCTCAGGAGCTCCCTCACAATCAGAAAAAAAATCAATTGGGCGGCGATGACTTTATAATGTTAAGTGCTTTCCTCAATTGTAATTGCAGTAGGAGATGGCATACGCAGTGGAGCCAGATGTTCAGTGTGTCTTGTGATCCCTTCCTTTTCATTCCTGAAGGGCTCAGTATTGTATTGAGTAGAGCCACCTGCAGAAGGGTTCAATGTCAGTTTGACTCCACATATTTTGGGTACATTGCTGCTTGGTTCCCCCTCCCTCAGCCTACCCTCCAGTCTCACAAAGACTATGTGAAATGTGTGTGCATGGCCATGCTTTACTGTTTCCTTATGGTTCAGCTGGCAGTAACATGGTGAAGCTGTTATCAATTCTAACACTTGAGAGTGAGTTTCCAGTTTTGCCCAACACACTGGCTATTGGAATTACCATAGTAGCAGAATCAATTGGGCATTCCTCTGATGAGAATGAAGACTATACTGACTGCTGGACAGATATGGATAAAATTTTAAAAAGTGCCAAATACAGCTTCATTGAACATTTCATGTCCACAAGGACTCAACACCCCCACATGGGGCCTATGAGTAATTAAGCAATAATGCACAACAGGGAGTGGGTTATTTAAGCAATAAGGCATGACAGGGTGTGGTTATCAGGGATATCGTTACTGAAATAGCACGCAGACCACAGGCCGAGTGCGTCCAACCACCCGGCCTGTGGTCTCGTGCCCAACCAGTGTTGCTCACTGTGCAAAATCACCCTTTGGGACACATTAACAAAATCACAGTGCTATGTGTTTCTAGCTCCACCACTGCCAATGCCAGCGTGACAACATTCGGCAACGGCAAATGCTTGTTTATTTTTTAGGATGATGTCTGTTACATTGTAAAATAATTTGATGTTACAGTTATTGGACAAGGATAGATATGATATGGTGTTTTTCTGACTTTCCTGTTCCATGGCATGCTGCATGACTAATGCAGGAGCATGTAACATGCCAGTGCTTGTTGTGTTGACTGTTATCTTGCTGACGGGATGACTGTGTCATTTAGATATTTCTATAGTGAGGCCGGAAATATCTGTAATAGAATGCATAGAATACATAGGATCTGTCTGCAGATAAGGGCCACCAGGCCCTTCTAGTCTTCCCCTTTCTACAACCTGATTGAGTGGCTTGTGACCCTGCCTGGTCACATGCTATAGCTCCTCCTTCCCATCTATGATTCCCTTATCCCTTTTCCATTCATGCTTGAATCGTGTTATGGTCCTCACCACCACCACATCCTGGGGTAGACCATTCCATGCATTCACCACCCTCTCTGTTAAGAAGTACTTCCTTACATTTCCCTTAAACTGGCAAATCTCCAGACTCATGTCATGACCTCTTGTCCTTGCACACTGTCTAAACTGGAAGATGATCTCTCGCTTTAACCTCTTTTATACCCATTGAGGCCCTTGAAAGTCTCTATCATATGTCCACGCTCTCTCATCTGTTCCCATGTGTACATGTTGAGGTACCTCACTCTTTCGTCATATGGTTCGTACTACAAACCCCCCACCATCCTAGTAGCTGTCCTCTGCAATATCTCCATCCTATGAGTATCCTTGCACAGGTGTGTCATTGAGAACGGCTCACAGTACTCCAGATGTGGTCTCACAAGAGTTTTGTTTGCTGGAACAATTACCTCCCTCATTCATTTCGTGTTTCCTCTCCCAGTGCACCCCAACATCACATTTGTCCTCCTCACCACTTTGGCTACCTGCCTGCTGGCCTTCAAGTTATCTGCGATAAGGATGCCCAGGCCCCTCTCATCCTTAGTGACTGTCAGCATTTTCCCACCAACTCTATAATTCTCCCTGGGGTTCCTTCTTCCAACATGCATGATTTTGAACTTCTTAGCATTAAACCTCAGCTATAACTCCACAGTCAATTTCTCCAGTTTTTCAAGATCCCTTTTCATCCTACCCATCCCTTCTTGTGTATATATCCTGTTAAAGATACTATTGTTATCAGCAAACAGGCATATCATCCCTTCCAGAGCTTCCTCAATGTCACTTATGAAGATATTAAAAATGACTGGTCCCAGGACCGACCTCTGCATCACCCCACTGGTCACTTCCCTCTCTCCTGACTGTATCCCATTTTCTAGCACCATCTGCTTCCTGTCTTGCTGCCAGTTCTTAAACCAGTTTGTCTCTTTATTGTCCACCTCTTTGCTGGTCAACTTGCTTACCAGCCTCCTTTGTGGTGTGGTGTCGAAGGCCTTACTGACGTCCCGATGTGATGTCTATTTCACTGCCCTGGTCAACAACATTTGTTACCCAGTCCAATAGATCTATAACATTCGTCTGGCATGACCTTCCTTTTGTGAAGCCGTGCTTCTTTGGATCCAGCTCACCATTTACAGTCAAGTGGTCCACAATCCTTCTCTTGCCCTTTGTCTTCTGCTTGAGGCATTGGCTTGTTGCCGTGACAATAGCTGCTTTAGTGCATTCTCAGCATGCCTCAACTCCCTTTACTTTACTCCTGCAGTAGCTCACATTGTTAGTACTCTTTTGTGCATCTCATCCATTCCTTTGGCTTTCTTCCTGTTCCTGGCTTCTGTGGTGTTGTAGTGGTGATTCCCTATCTCACCTCATTCTGTGCTTTTTCCCTAGCACCCCTCAGGCCCCCTTCTCACCACCCCACTTCCCCACAATTTAATCAATGAGTTCTATATGTGCTCTCCTCCTCCCCTTCCTAGTTCTTATTTTCCTCCCTCCATTGGTCCCCTCAACTTCCTCTGTCTCATCAAGCTCCCTCACTTTCCCTTTCACCCTCTGCCCACCCTGCAACTTATCTTTTCCCACAGTCACCTCCCTCCATCCCCTCCCCTACTCCAGACCTCTATGTTTTAATCCACCCTGGGCTGCTCAACTGCACTCTTTCATGCCTAATGGCTATTTGCCAACTACATCCCCCTAAAACTCCCTTGTATGCCTCCCTCTAGTTATACCATGCCAAGTACAAGAGTCATGACCCTCTCTACACCTATTAGTCATTCTACTACTCCTTGCAGGGGCGATCTAGTCGCTCTTCCCCACTCTCCTTCATACCACTCTCTCCCTCTCTGTCTCCCCGTATTATCCCATCCCCACGAGCTACCCCCTCGTCACCCACTAGGTCTTCCTCCACCCTTCACAGGGCCCCTGCTAGATCATTCTCCACCCTTCCCAGGGCCTCCCCACTACAAGTTCCCCCTCTTTTGCTGTCCCTGACTCCTCCCCTACCATTGGTGTCCTGCCTTCCAGCCCATCCCATCCTCTTTCCGGAGCTCACGTATCCTCCGTTACCTGCTTCACCTGCATCTCTATGCAGGGGAGTAAGTCCGCTGCTCCTGCCTGCCAAGCTGTTCTCCATTTCCAGTTTACTTGCCCCCTCTGGAGCTTCTTCTGCTCCAAATTCCTCCCCCTCCTTCTTGCTTGACTGTACCAGGGATGCAAATCTATTGTTATGCTCAACACATAGTGTTTTGACTCCACCCGCTGGCTCCATCCTCCTATATCAGTCCTCTTTTGCCCCCACCCCGGCCCTGTTCTGCTAACCTTCTGCCATGCCCCCAGATCCTTATCTCACTCAGGGTCCCCCCTGCCTAATGGATTCCCCCCTTCTATGGGACCAACTCCAGCATCTCTCTTATTGGTAGCGCAGTTCCACATACTTAAAAAATAGTATTAGAGGGCTGGCGTTACCTCAGAAGGACCTTGGATGCCCTGCACAGGCATTAGCTGTACAACTGCTCCTGGGTGCACACAATAAAACCCTCACTGTGTTATCTGTCTATATACCGCCTAAGGACCGAACCCCTGGCCTACACAATATTCTGGACCATTTTCATGAGAAAAGCACCTTGCTGAGACAGTAATAATGGGGGACTTTAATATAAACTGGCTGTCATCAGGAAATGGAGCTATAAAGGACTCCTTAGCATCCCTACACCTCACTCAACTTGTCAGCTCACCCACCAGGATAAACTATAAAACAGGTACTAGCACCACCATTGACTAGATCATATCAAGTCACCCTAATTGCATCTCTAATGTAAGAGTTCACCCTGAATCCATCAGTGACCACTCCCCTATCACGTGTAGCAGGTCAAATATATTTCACTTCCCCCCCAACCCTAACCATCTACGACCGAATGTTAAAGTGTGGGCATCTAGATCTACTAAACCGCCAACTCCATTCCCATGACTGGTCCCCCCTGGAATCTTGTCAGTGACATCACTGTTACTCTTGATCACTTCATCAAGCTTTTCCATATGGCCTGCAACACCCATACTCGATTTAGAATGATGAAGGTCCATGGAACTATTAACTCCTGGATCTTACCAGAACTCATTACCTAAATGAAACAGCGTGACCATCTCTGGTTCATTGCCAAGTCAACAGGGAGGCAGCATGACTCTCAGGCGTACAAAGCAGACAGAAATGCCTGTACAAGGGTGATTCATCATGCAAAACAAAACCACCATAAAGAACCATAAAGAACTTCTGTCAAACTCCTATGGTGACAGCAGGAAATTCTGGGTGAATATAAAAGACGTCATGGGCAAAGTACAGAAGGTCTATCCGACTACGTTAAATCTTAAAGGCAATCCCATTACCGACCCTCTCTCAATTGCAAATACTTTTAATACTGCCTTCACTAATCTATCAGAGGTCCTCCCTAAACACTTCTTTGAAGATGCTCCCCCATCGGCTGCCCCGTGCTCGGATGCAGAGAAGCCTGGTCACCCTCCATTCTACTTAAAACAGATCTCTGCTACCCAGGTCAAGAAACTGCTATCCAAAGTACTGGGGAAAACCAGACATAGTGGGGACTCGCTGGACCTCAAACTTATTGCACTTACCCTAGAAGAGGTTCTCCTGCCTATAACTAAAATACTCAACCTATCCCTCACTCTGTCCCAGTTCCCAGAAGTCTGGAAATCTGCACTGATCACACCAGTGCACAAATCAGGTGATCGCACAGAACTTAGCAACTACAGACCAATATCCATCCTCCCTCCACTGTCAAAGGTTCTGGAACGCATAGTAACCAACCAGCTTGTGGACAGTAACAGTCTGGTAAGAGCGGTGTTCATAGACCTTACTAAGGCCTTTGACACCATGAATCACAAACTCCGCCTTAACCAACTTGCAGAGACTGGTCTCTCACCTAGTACACTAAAATGGTTCAGCAACTACCTTGCCAACAGGTCACAGAGGGTGAAGATTTCAAATTCCATCTCGGAACTGCACTCTGTCAGATCAGGCTTACCCCAAGGGTCCATCCTGGGACCCCTGCTGTTTAGTATCTTCCTAAACAACCTACCAAAGGCCTGTCATTTAAGGACCCTTCTTTACGCAGATGATGCTGTCATCTTTGCAAGTCACCCAAATCCCACCGTGCTTGAAGACAACCTACAATATGGGCTCCTTGAAGTTGAAAAATGGCTCCAATCCCACAAGCTTGCTCTAAACTACAAAAAAACTAAACTTATACTGTTCTCATCCTCCCGCCATAAACCCAAGTCACATGCCCTCACAGTTAAAAATAACCAAGGAGCCCCCATTGAACAAATCCAGCACTTCAAATACCTTGGAGTAACCCTGGACTGCCACCTTACCTACGAGCCACAGATTGATATTGTTGCTAAGAACATAAATGCTAAACTAGGACTGCTCTACAGACACAGACGAAGTCTGACCCCAGAAGCACTTAAACTTGCAATCCACAGCTCGGTACTATCTGTTATTGACTATGGCTTGATTATATATGGAGCTGCCACAGCAACATCTCTCAAAAGATGAAATACTGCCCTAAACAAAGCCGGTAGACTTATCATTGGTGCCGGCTACCTCACCCATACATGTGATCTATTCACCCAAACCGGGTGGCTCAAACTACAAGACCACATCAAGTACCACTCATGTATACTTGCCAAGCAAGTGTTGTTTGGAGCCCTGCCAACGGGCATTGCCAGTCTTCTATCAAAGCCTCAAAAGTCGCATCAGACCTCGTCCTCTGTCTCTGAACTCTTTCATGTTCCTAGGGTTCGGACCACCCAATGCCAGTGATCCTTCCCTTACAGAGCTCTTAACTGGATGAATGGCCTGAGCTGTGAGCTGACTAGCATACCTCAACTTACCCAGTTCAAGAGACTCTTGCATCTGCGCATCTTGAAGGAAAGTGAGTGCACCTGCTTTAATTAGTCATGCGACTTGCACCTCATCTGACAACCTGCATTCCCCAGCCTCCTTGACAAGGCCCCTGGCTGCATCCTTCCTCCCCTCTCTATCGCCTCTCTCACCCTTCCCCCACCTGTCACGTCCTGACCCTCCTACTGTGTCCCACTAACTCGCCCACTATGACCCCTAACTGACTCTTTTCCACACCTTTCTTCCTCCTCCTCCCCTCTTCCCTCCTTCCCCCCACAACTCACTATCCCCTCCCTCCTGTCACCTTCTCCTTCTGTGCTTGCCCCCGCTCCCACCCATTCTACCCCTTCCTGCCTCACTCAACATGCTTGACAATTCCACCCACCTACATCCCCCCTCCGTTCTCTGTCCTGCTGCTACTCTTCCTGATTTCCAAATGGGATTACCCGCCCACGTTTTCGCCTATAAAGTCCTAAAATGCCAACTATGTATCTAATTGCAATCACCTATGTTTACTATGTATTGTGCTGTTCTACTGTTCGCTGTATTTGATATTATCTGTACATGTTATTGTGCTTTATACTTTGTCTGTTATGTAACCCCTCCCCATTATTGATGTGGAACCTTTGTAAATGAGCTCCACTGTGCTCAAAGGTATTTTCTAATCCTAGATTGAAATATATAAAAAAAAATAGAATACTCATACCATCCTCCTCCTGACTGCTCGTGCCCAGTTTGGGTGCCGCACCTGAACACACTACAAAACCCCCAATCTTCCCCTTTCTACCCTCCCCCAACTTGCCCCCCCCAGCAGTTTCCCCTTCTTTACCTCCCCCTCCACCCTGCTTGACCCAACACCCATCTTAGCCATTTGACCTCCTCCTTGAGCTGTGCCAACCATTGGCACATCATGCAACCCCCCATCCTCCAGGTCAGGGCCAGTACCATGGCTGACCCATATCCTGCACACCCCACCATCCTCCCAAAAGATGCCAGCCCCACTCCTCCTGCCACATTCCTCTGTCTATAACAACGCAAACTATTGCTCTGTAAATAATGTAAATTTTGCTTTGTATTTATTAGACACTTCATTAGTGAATAAATCACTCTCTTTATCCTGAAAAATTTATCCTGTAGCAGCATTGCTCTCAAATTTGTAATCATCAATGATGTACGTTATTCCTCTGTACCCCTTCCCCTTGGTCACACCTGGGAATGAGCTTCTGCTCATGGTGGCTTTCCTGGTTATCGACATTTTAATCAAAACATAAATAATATGCTATATATGACATTCACTCCGTCTAATTCACAGTTAAAGAAGAAGAATCTCAACGTGTGCTCTGCTTCCATTCATAAAAGAGGTTGACCAAAGAAATTGACAGATTCTGTGAAAAAAAGGCTAAAGAAATAAAGGGATTTTGAGAGGTCCAAATGTCGAATAGATTGGAGAGCAAATAGGTTGCTGGCAATCTCTAAGACAAAGCCACAAATTCAACTTCAACTCAGAATTGGCTGGTTTTCTGTTAGATTTGTGAGTATAAAAAAGTTATATCATTAGTGAGATGCCATTACTTATAAGTTGTGTTCAAGGAACATCCTTCATGACAGATAATCTGATTATTCATTCAGTGATGTATCTGTTTACTGGACTGTCTGTGTCTGTAGCTTTTTGTTTTATGAATTAGTAACTGTATGGAGTCAGGGGCACTGCTTATGTTTTCCTGTGGTACATATCCACTCAACATGCATGTGCTGCCAATACATTTTCCCCATAATTGCAATTTTCATTGTGGGTAAGGAAACCCTTAATATGGTGATGCCTCTCTCGGATATAAGATCCCACAGCTTTTTATGCTGCCAATTATAGTCTTGTGATGAGTAAAATGTTGTCTAACTAATTTTATTTCTTTTAATTGACCATATCTGTTAGATACTGGACAGCTGTGTATTGACTTTTCCAGAGTTTTGTTTGTTCCTTACATCTGATTGCACATGTATGCAAATGGCCCGGCCATTACTCTGAATATGTATCCAGTCAATCAATTGTTATTTGATAGTTCCCTGTGCACCTACTCCCTTTCTTGTTTCGTATTTTTAAACTGACTTTTTCTACCTGTCTCTTTGAGGTGAACTAAGTAACTGAGAATTCCACCATCACAGACTGTAGTTGCTGACAATTAAGAAATAATGCATGATACGGCATGTGTTGTTGTGGGATTTAAACACGCCTTATGTGGTGCACCACGAGGCGCAGTCAAGTGACTTTAACTACACAAAGCATGTGTAAATCCCATAACACATGCCCTGTCATGCATTATTGTGTTAAAAAAGGAATATGTTATCAAAAATAAAAATGAATTAGGGTCAAAGAAACTAAACATTTGTTCAGCAGAATCTTTAACAGTTGTCTGTTGCAGGATTTACACACAGTCCTGTGACATACTTTGATAAATGAGGCTATAGGATTTTCAAGATCAAATTTCTAATTGATACTACATGATTAATATGTATGGATGGCTACTGTTGAGTTAATGTGTATGTATTCCACATGTTACACTTTCTGTTACGTTGTTAATATTAAAATTAGTGAAAAAAATGTAGAAGTAATTGAGGTAAATGTGTTACGGTTCAGATGTACTTATGTTACTTTATAGTGAATACATATGAAGGAATCATTACTCTGATATATGTTTACTGTGTTTTCTCGTATTTTATGAAAAGCAGATGTGCACCAGAATGTGGACATGAAACAGAAGAAGTCTTTCAGAGCCAAATGAGTGAAACCGCAAATTTTTTTTGCTACACTGAGAAGCGAAAGAATGACAGCATTTATTTATAGAGAATACTGGATGGACAACTACGCAGAATCAGTGTGTTCTGCCACAGAGGGATTCTGATTCCCTCTGACCTCGAGAGCGAAGCGCGAGAGGTCCATGGGAATCAGAATCCCGAGGTGGCTAAACACACTGGTTGTGCATAGAGTTGCACATCCTGTATTTTTTATAGTGTATAGTACTGTGTGAAAAATGTGTTTTGTAAGTTCTTTTGCTTTCAAAATGAAACTGAGTTATGCAGTCTCTAGAGGTTCTAGAATGCTGCTCTACCACAGTAGGGTAGAACAGCATTCCATGACATTGGAACTGTGGTAGAACAGCATTTTGAAAGGGATTGAATTCTATACAGAACAACACTCCACTATACATTATATACTGCATATGCCTGTTTCAAAGTAGGTGGAGATAATTACTAGTTGTTCAGTCGCCATAATTTATGAACTTAATCCCCCGGTACACCTCTGTGTCTAATGACATGTTGAACATGGCTGTCATACATGTAGCCAGTTCCTCCCTGATGCCCCTCAGCAAGCTGAGTTGCCTTGCATCTGGATCAATTGCCTAGTCTACATTTAACATTGACATCTCCCTTGTGACTCTTGTAGCCCTGAAAGGTCCAGTGTACGTCTCTTGACCACATATGCCCTTGGTTTGTATTAAACGCCTTTTTTTCTTCTCCTTCCTATATGATTACCTCTATAAGGATCTGTACAGTGGCATCACCATGTCATTCACACTGCTGGTGGTACCTCTTCTCTTCATGTCATTTGCTGTTAAGCACACTCTACCCTCCATATCTTCTGCAATGTCACTAATGAAGACATTCAACAGGACTGGGTCAAAGACTGGTCTCTGATGCATCCATTCTGGTCACCCTCATTTCTAAGCGCAATTTTCCACGACACTCTGTCTTCTATCACTCAATAAATTCACAACCCAGCTTTGGTTTCTGTGGTCAAACACATTGAGTTACAACATCCCTTGCAGTGGGAAGAGTGAGTTTATCAATGTACCATTCAAACTGCAGGAAATTGTGAATGTTGTAGAAAACCAGAAGAGTTAATTGGTTTACCGTACAGACATGGGTAGTATTAAAGAAAAAATGTTACCTTGCATTTAAAATCTATGCAAGTACTGTTTCTTAATGGAAAAGTGTTAAAAACATTAAAACTGGCTCGTTTTTCCTTTTTTTGGTGATGGAAGATAGTTCTGGTTGTAGGAGGACTGATTTGTTCATTGTATGATGTTGTTTAGGACCAGGATGACTATGCATTATGTTCTAATATTGAATGGTCACCTGACTGGTTTGTACCAATTAAAGTACTTTGATTTTTTAGACCCATTTTGTAAATATACAGTAAGACATGCCTATGTGTTGGTAGTACTTTGACACCCGCATACCCAGATACTGTGTGTGTGTGTGTGTGTGTGTGTGTGTGTGTGTGTGTGTGTGTGTATCTCAGTTCTACTAACACCCAGCAATGTCTAATTGATTACAGCACCTTGACTTTGTAATGTTTATAAAGTTGTCACTAAATAAATACATATGGTGACAGTTCTGTGCTACTGACTTATAGGTGTGTTGATTATAATGCAGACATGGGTAACTCATATTCTTCAGACACAGCCTTGAAGGAATCATTAAGAACAGGATGTGTTGACTTTGACAGGTAGGTGTAAAATGGTAATTACAACATTTTAGCCTGCAATAACAATTTGCTAGCTGTTCATGTGGCACTGATGGTTGAGGTTGGGAGTTGTTTGATGTTGATCTATGTACTGGTTTAGTCTCACTGTTGATTGTGGCAAGTTCATCCTTATGTGTTCAATACAAGGAGTTTTACTATGGCATCATCATTGTGTGCGTGCATCGGAGTGTGCATGCCCACGATAGAGTGCATTGCAGGTAGTGGTAAGGTAGGGAAAATGATGGAATGATGGAATCACTTCTGAAGGAAAGAACTGTTGAGTACCTAGAGTCCAGTGAGGCACAGGACCCAAGGCAGCATGGATTCACAGCAGGAAGGTCATGTCAGACAAATCTAATCGATTTATTTGACTGGGTGACCAAAGTAGTAGACCAGGGAGGGGCTGTGGACATGGCCTACCTAGACTTTAGCAAGGCATTTGACACAGTCCCGCACAAAAGATAAATAAACAAATTAGCCAGCCTGTCAGTGGGTCCCAGGGTGGTAGCCTGGGTAAAACACTGGCTGGACAACAGGACACAGAGGGTAATAGTAAATGGAGTCCACAGTGAAGAAAGGGGGGGTTACTAGTGGGGTAATGCAGGGTTCAGTACTGGGGCTGGTCCTTTTTAATGTCTATATAAGTGACATTGCAGAGGGACTGGAAGGAAAATGATGTCTCTCTGCAGATGACACAAAGATCTGCAACACAAGGTGGGGTAGAAAGGATGAAAAAGGACTTGGCAAGGTTGGAGGAATTGTCAGATGTATGGCAGCTTAGATTCAATGCAAAGAAGTGCAAAGTAATGCATCTGGGAAACAAAAACCCAGGGGAAGAGTACGTAATGGGGGGGGAGATACTGACAACAACAAAAATGGAAAGGGACCTGGGGGTAGTCATATCAAGTGACCTAAAGGCGGGCAAGCAATGTGAGAAGGCAGTAAGGAGGGCTGGGGGGATACTGGGTTGCATAGGGGGAGGCATCACCAGTTGAAAACAGGAAGTTGTTGTCCCTCTGTACTGAGAGTTGGTAAGACCACATCTGGAGTACTGTGCACAGTTCTGGAGACCCCATCTCCGAAAATACATAGACAGGGTGGAGGCTGTCCAGAGGAGGGCAAAAAAAATGGTGCAGGATCTGCACCAAAAGACATATGAAGAAAGACTAAATGCGCTTAAGATGTATAGCCTCGAGGAAAGGAGGGAGAGGGGAGACATGACAGAAACTTTCAAATGCCTCAAGGGAATCAACAATGTCCAAGAGGATAGCATCTTTCAGAAAAATATATGTGCAAGAACAAGGGGCACAATTTGAAGATAGAGGGGGGACGGCTCAGAGGTAATGTGAGTAAGTATTTCTTCGCAGAGAGGGTTGTAGATGCATGAAACAGCCTTCCCGAGGAAGTCGTAGAGTCAAAAATAGTGGAGGAATTCAAGAATGCATGAGACAGACATAAGACAATTCTAGTGGGGGGTAGGAGGAAGCAGGCTGTTGGTTAACTAGGATCTGTAGCATATCCATTAGGAAGGGAACTGAGCAGACTAAGTGGGCCAAGTGGGCCTTATCTGCCATCAGATTCTATGTTTCTATCTGTTTCAACTGGAGGGACACAAATTGAAAAAGAGCACTTGTGTTGAGCATGGCTTATTAGGTACTTATAACGTAGGTGGGCAGAGGGTGACAGTAAAAAGGCAGATATACTGAATGAATACTTTTGCTCAGTATTCACAAAAGAAGAGGGGGAGATACCTAAACCAAATGATAGAAACACTCTGGGCAGGGGGGTCAACATCAGAACAGTCACAGAAGAAAGGGTCCTGAAAGAACTCCTAAAACTAAAGGTGGACAAAGCAATGGGGCCTGATAGGATTCACCCCAGAATTCTAAAAGAACTAAAGTGAGACCTAGTGACACCTCTGACTGCCCTTTTAACAAATCATGGGAGGATGGTGTGGTACCTGAGGACTGGAGGAGGGTGGATGTGATTCCCCATCACAAAAGTGGGAGCAAAGCAGAGGCAGGAAACTACAGACCTGTTAGTTTGAACTCAGTGGTATGGAAAATGATGGAATCACTTCTGAAAGAAAGAATTGTTGAGTATCTGGAGGCCAGTGGGGCACAGGATCCAAGGCAGCATGGATTCACAGCGGGAAGGTCATGCCAGATGAATCTAATTGATTTATTTGACTGGGTGACCAAAGAAGTAGACCAGGGAGGGGCTGTGGATATGGTCTACCTAGACTTTAGCAAGGCATTTGACACAGACCCATACAAAAGATTAATAAACAAGTTAGCCAGCCTGGGAGTGGGTCCCAGGGTGGTAGCCTGGGTAACAAACTGGCTGCACAACAGGATGCAGAGGGTAACAGTAAATGGAGTACACTCTGAAGAAAGGGTGGTTACTACTGGGGCACCACTGGGTTCAGTACTGGGACCAGTCCTCTTTAATGTTTTTACAGGAGACATTACGAGGGTCTGGAAGGAAACGTATGCCTCTTTGCAGATGACACAAAGATCTGCCACAGGGCTGATACATGGGGAGGTGGAAAGGATTAGAAAGGATTTGGCAAGGTTGGAGGAATGGTCAAAAGTATGGCAGTTTAGATTCAATACAAAGAAGTGCACAGTAATGCACCTGGGAAACAAAAACTCAGAGGGAGAGTACACAATGGGGCTGGGGGGGGTAATAACAAAAACAGAAATGGATTGGGACCTGGGGGTAGTCATATCAGATGACCTTAAGGTAGGCAAGCAACGTGAGAAGGCAATAAGGAGAGCTGGGGGGATACTGTGATGCATAGGGAGAGGCCTCACTAGTAGAAAACAGGAAGTTGTTATCCCTCTGTACAGTTAGTGAGACCCCATCTAGAGTACTGCATGCAGTTCTGGAGATCCCATCTCCACAAGGACATAGACAGGATGGAGGTGGTCCAGAGGAGGGCAACTAAAATGGTTGAGGGTCTGCAACAGAAGCCATATGAAGAGAGAGACTAAAAGAGCTGAATATGTATACCCTTGAGGAAAGGAAGTAGAGGGGGGACATGATAGAAATTCTCAAGTACCTCAAGGGAATCATCAAAGTCCAAGAGGGGAGCATCTTTCAGAAAAAGAGATATGCAAAAACAAGGGGGCACAATTTGAAGACTGAGGGGGGACGGCTCAGGGGCAATGTGAGGAAATATTTTTTCACGGACAGAGTGGTGGACGCATGGAACTACCTTCCTGAGGAGCTTGTGGAGTCAAAAACAGTGGGGGAATTCAAGAATGCATGGGACAGACATAAGACAATTATAGTGGAGGGTAGGAGGATGTAGGCTGTTGATTAACTAGGATCTGCAGCTTATCCAATAGGTAGGGAAATGGGCAGACTGGGTGGGCTAAGTGGTCCTTATCTGCCACCAAAGTCTATGTTTCTATGTTTTACGCATATGTGTAGTGATACATAAAGGCTATTTCTTCACCGGTTGATGAAAAAAAAATTGTTTCTTAAAGTTGCAGATATTGAATATAGAAGTTAACGTTTATTTTTGCAACATATAAACTAGCCATAGTAGTGTAAAAAAAATAGCTGCTGTCAATGTAGTCTAAAAAATACAATGTGCTTATGCTGCTGTTTATTGGTTTCTCTACACTTACGGCTCTGAACCATGTGGTGGTAATGGATCACTGGTTGTCACTGATATTAGTTTAACTGATGATGAGGATATGGAATTTGGAGACACTGATGCATCAACATCAAATGCAGACACTGCAAATTAGCCATCAAATGGAGCAGATGACATTGTAACTGATGACACCCATGTTGTATTCTATGCGAATTTAAGGTCGCTGGCCAAGAACATCACGTTTTCAAAATGCAGCATTTGTAACACTGAAAGAAAAATTGAGTAGTCATCAGCAAGGTTTGCGCTGGTATTATCATGGGTATGGATCAGTTCAGTTTATGTTGGATTTGTGTGTCAGGGTGAAAAAAAACTGCACGGGTTGAAGGGTGTTTCAGCCATTCGGAATGGTATTTCTTTTTTATTTATTTTTTAACATTTAATACTTTTTTGCGCCCCAGACGGCCCCATCAGATCGACCCCCAGCCCCTCCCGGAATTACTGGGACTTACCTTATGCCTGGTCCAGGAGCGGAGCCTGCGGGGAGTCGGTTGCCATCCTGCTGCCGGCAATGTTCTTTTCCTCTGTTTTATGCCCAGGAGCCCCGGGAGTGGGTACGCATGCATGTAGAGGCACACATCAGTTCCACAGCCCTGGTAACGGCCCCTTTCCTCCCCCCAAGACCTAGTGCCTGGTTCCTCCAGGCCTGTGCTGTCCCATGCCTCCATCAGGTGGAAGCCATCAGCCAGAGGAAGCCCTTACACCTCCCCAGAGAGGAGAGCTTGCCTGTCAGCAGCTCCATCCAGCTCCACCTTCCCCCCCGTGCCAACCTCCAACGGACCAGGCTCGTGCCGCAAGGTAAGGCGTCCAGCACCTCAGCCCTCCATGCCACCGGGCCAGCTGGAATGGGATTTCTAATTTTATGTATATTGTCATGTTTACCTCTTTTAGTCACATACATGGTGTACAATTAGAATTAGGCAGGACCACCCATGGAGCAGCTCCCTTCTCGCCCAACTGGATCCTGCTAGAATTAGACAAGACTGCCAGTGGAGCAACTCCCTTCATGCCCGACTGAATCCTGCTAGAATTAGGCAGGACCGCCCATGGAGCAGCTCCCTTCTCACCCGATTGAATCCTGCTAGAATTAGGCAGGACCACCCGTGGAGCAGCTCCCTTCTCACCCGACTGAAACCTGCTAGAATTAGGCAGGACCACCCATGGAGCAGCTCCCTTCTCGCCCGACTGAATCCTGCTAGACTTAGGCAAGACCGCCCGTGGAGCAGCTCCCTTCTCACCCGACTGAATCCTGCTAGGTATGCTGCTGAGGACGCTGTTACTGTGCTCCTTTCTCCTTTGTGCTCTTGATTTAAACTTGGTGCCTTTTTCAGATGGAACCCCTTGCTGGCTCACAGGGCTTATAAGCAAGGGGACCTGATCGTGGAACAGCCCTGGTACCTTGAAGTATTTTTTAAAGTGTCCCAGCTAAGTAAAAGGCTGAGCTTATGTGCAGTACTACTCCAGTTTACAGCACTTTCTGCAGCTTGATTCAGAGCTCTTTCTGGCTGTCAGTACTTGTTAATTTGAATGCGCTGAAACACTTGTGTTAATTCTGTTCCAGTTCATTCGAAGCTCATCTTGGGGGGCTGCTAGCAACTGTGCTCCTGCATAAACCCCGCAGTTGCTTTGCGACTGCTCCCCATCCACCCTCCAATACCCTCCCACCCTTAGCTGGTGTTACATATAAGGGCTGAGTTCTCATGAGAGTTAGTTTCCTTTTTTTTCTATCTCACTGGTTTGCCGTTTGCTCGTTATATTAGTTACCCACTAGATGTCACCGGTTCTCTACTCTGATTGATGCTTCTGTCTCTGTCCCAGGTCTCATCCTAACTGCTCTACCCTGATAGCAGATTCCCTGTCTGTGGGGCTAATATGTTCTGTTCCCATTGTCTCGATTTAACTTGTTGCCCTCTTTCCTTCTCTTCTCACTCCCTTACTTTTTCTCTGATTCCCTCCTACCAGTTATTCACTCCGTCCTTGCTTCACTCTATTTTCTCTCTTTTTCTCCTCTCTCTCTATTCAGGTCTTGCCTCCCTAGTACCCTCACTCATTTATTCCTCTCACCATGAATTCTAGGACTGTACTCCCTCTCCTTGTATTAGCTGGGACAATCTTTTTGCTGGAATTCATTACAAGTCCAACTGAGTATCCCTCCTATCTCTTTTGGCACCATGCAATTCTGCTTAAAGTTGGACCAGCATAACATTCTGTGGTGATTTGCATATGTAGCCCATGATGCTTTGCATTGTGGGGGCATGTGTGATTTTGTATTTTCTTGAAACTTGGCTTCCCAGCCAAATGCCCTTTGGGGTAACCCTTGCCTCAGTGTTTGCGTACAGAGGTTCTTTGTCTTTTAAATAGTTTTTTATTTTAATGGGTTCACCACAATATATCCAAGGCACACTGCCTTAAGGGTAGCTGGTCCATTCCACTGGGGTGTCAAACAGATGAGGCATACTGATGAGTCCTGGTAGAATGAAACACGTGTCTATGTCTTCTGTTAGCACCCTTTACAAACTGTCGAGGAGGTGCTTCGGCACCATGCAATTCTGTAAAATTGGACCAGCATAACATTCTGTGGTGATTTGCATATGTAGCCCATGATGCTTTGCATTGTGGGGGCATGTGTGATTTTGTATTTTCTTGAAACTTGGCTTCCCAGCCAAATGCCCTTAGAGTAACCCTTGCCTCAGTGTTTTGCAGTACAGAGGTTCTTTGTCTTTTAAATAGTTTTTATTTTAATGGGTTCACCACAATATATCCAAGGCACACTGCCTTAAGGGTAGCTGGTCCATTCCACTGGGGTGTCAAACAGATGAGGCATACTGATGAGTCCTGGTAGGACGAAACACGTGTTTATGTCTTCTGTTAGCACCCTTTGCAAACTGTGTGAGAGGCCTTTCGGCACCATGCAATTCTGCTTAAAGTTGGACCAGCATAACAATCTGTGGTGATTTGCATATGCAGCCCATGATGCTTTGCATTGTGGGGGCATGTGTGATTTTGTATTTTCTTGAAACTTGGCTTCCCAGCCAAATGCCCTTTGGGGTAACCCTTGCCTCAGTGTTTGCGTACAGAGGTTCTTTATCCCTCCTATTGACATATACACTCTTTCGATAACTTCTGCTGCTCCAACTTACTGCCTGACCCCTCCCCCATCCTTGTCCTCTGTCGGGGCTTGATTGTAAACACCTAGGGTGTAGTACTTATGCTTACCTTGCATAGGCACGCTATATCCCATACAGAAGCCTCTCAGGCATTCGTGACTGCATCTTCATGGATTATTTCCCTAACGCTTACCCTTGCTGGGGATACTGAGACTAATCCTGGTCCTACATTTGCTAATTATACCTCCCAGTCTCACCCCTCCAATTGCATGCCTCAATCCTCAAATTTCACCTTTGCTCATCTTAACATAAGGAGCCTTACTGTTAACTTCCCTGAACCTGAGGCTTGGGTATGTTCCAATAAACCTGATATTCTTGCCTTATCTGAAACATGGCTGAAACCCTCTATTGCTGACTCCCACTGCACCCTTCCGGGCTACAATATGCTTCGAGCAGACCGCACTACCTCCAAAAGAGGAGGAGGCCTGGTCCTGTATTTCAAGTCTCATCTCAATGTGACTATCCGACATGGTCCCCCTAAGGCTAGTTGTGAAGTGCTCCATTCCCTTCTGTTGCTGGGGGGTGCTAAAAAGATACACATTTTATGTGTTTATATACCTCCCAGAACTTCCAGGATTGGCCTGAAAGAATTTATTCAATTTATGCCGTCTGTGTCTGGAAAAAATGAAGTAATCTGCTTGGGTGATTTTAGTCTGGACTGGGCTGGTCCTAGCTCATCTCTCCTATCATCCATTACTAGCAAGGTGAACCTCTCCCAGCTTATACAGTCTCCCACTAGGTTCTCCCATCGGGGTTCCAGCTCTACCCTCATAGACTGGATCCTGACTAACAGGAAGGAAAACTTCCGCTCTGCTGGAGTACTACCCGACTCCCTAAGTGATCACTGTCCAGTGTTCTGTGTTTGGGACTCCATTGCCCCCGCTTTCCCCTCTAAAGTCTTATCTTTTTCCAACCTCTTTATGCTTAATCCTGTTGCGTTCCTTCATGACTTAAAAAGGGTTGACTGGTCTCCCCTCTACATAACCAAAGATATTAACTTAGCAGCTGAATACTTCAATGTAATCCTACTCTCTCTTCAGCACCTACATATCCCTGTCTCCACCCACAGGATAAAAGGGAAAGTCACCAAATGGCTCAAACGCCCCCTTCTCCAACTGTTAAAACATAGGGATAAACTCTGGGCTACATGGAAGTCCTCTGGCCTTCTTGCAGACTTTGAGGCTTACAGGTCCTTATTCAACACCTGTAAAAAGGAGATTCATTTGGCCAGAAGCAAATACTACTGGAACCTTCTCAGTTCCTCTGTTTTCAACCCTAAATGGTACTGGTCTCAAATCAAGGAAATCCTTGGGAATAATAAGCCTATGACTCCAAATGAAATGCTAATAAACAACATGCACTGTAATAACCCTCTCACTATCACCAATGCATTTAACTCCCTCTTCTCCTCTCTTCCCAACCCCTGCCCCTCCTCACCCAACTATTCCCTCATGTCCCCAACCCCTCTAATCTCCGCTCCTCTGCTCTTGAGCTGGCTCTGGTTACGCATGTAGAGGTTCTGAAGCTATTAAAATGTTTGCCGGCTAATGGCAGTGCTGGCCCTGATGGTATTTATCCAGGGATCCTTAGGCAGTTTGCTTCATATTTGGTGGCTCCTGTAACCAGTCTCTTCAATCTTTCAATCTGCTCAGCCTCTGTCCCCTTGGTCTGGAAAGTTGCCAGAACCATCCCAGTGTACAAGAAAGGTGACGTTAATAACATATCTAACTACTATCCAATCTCACTCCTACCCACGCTCAGTAAACTGCTTGAAAAACTGATTCATCGTCAGGTCTCTGCTCACCTTTTCAACTCTAACCTTCAATCTCCTCTACAACATGGCTTTAGGGCTGAACACAGCACAACCACTGCTCTATCCCAGTTTACCAGTGATGTTAAATGCAACATGGACAGGGGCTTACTTACTGGAGCGGTGTTCATAGACCTCTCCAAAGCTTTCGACATGGTGCATCACCCCCTTCTACTGGCTAAACTGCACTCACTCAGTGCCACTGTTACTACCCTATCCTGGTTTGGCAGCTACCTAGAATCTCGCTCTCAGGCTGTCTCCTTCTGTAATGTTCTCTCCTCTCCTGCTACTATCTCCTGTGGTGTTCCACAGGGATCTATTCTTGGCCCTCTTCTTTTTTCTCTCTTCCTCAATGACATCCCCCCACCATCCACCCACTGAAGCCTTATCATGTACGCAGATGACCTGGTGCTTTACTCTGCATCCAGATCTACTGTTGACATCAATCTTCATCTCTCCTCTGCCTTTCGGTCCCTCCAAGCTTGGTTTTCTGCCAACTATCAAATCCTGAACTTATCAAAGACCCAGGCCATGCTCTTTGGGTCCACTAAAAAGGTGCCCTCTGAGTCCCTTAAGCTCTTGATCCACTGCAGTGACAGATCAGCTGTCTTTAACACTGTATCCTTCAATTATCTCGGGGTTACTCTGGATCCAACACTTGATTTTGATGCTCACATCAAGGAGGTATGTCGCTTAGTCAATGCCAAGATTGGCGTGGCCTACAGAGTGCGCCACTCACTCACTCCGGCTGCATGGATCTCTGTTGCAAGGAAGGTTCTACTCCCACAGCTGCTATATGCCCTCCCAGTACTCTCCCATGCCCATGCAGAGGTCCTTTGCAAATGGGACAGATCTTATAACAATATCTGTAGATTTGTCTTATCGGCTTCTCGCCTAACCCATCACTGCCAGCTCTATTCAGCCTTGAACTGGTTGTCTCCCGCTGCCCTCCGATCTTATATGCTTGGGTGTTTTGTTGACTCCCTAACTAGATCCCCCCGCCCCTCTTCCCTAGGCAAAATGCTCATCATGGTATCTCACTCCCACTCTCTTAGGTCCTCCTCCTCCTCCTCCTTTCTCACTGTACAGCCGTGCTCCACTAAAATGGGTGAGCAAGCTTTTTCCTATTTTGCTTCTAGGTTCTGGAACTCCCTCCCCCTCCATGTTAAGAACTCCGCATCTTACCTAACATTTAAGCATACTCTGTTCTCTCACCTTAATGCACTTGATATCTGTGACTGCATTTAACTTTTATTGTCTCTCTCTCTAATCTGCTTTAGGTGTATGCCCACTCCTATGTTAGCCTTTTGCTAATGTGTGTCTACCTATTCTTTTTCTCCCCTTATAAGTTTATATTACTTTTCTACTTCGCTATTATGCTATAATAGTGCTTTTATACAATTCCTGGTATTTCTACCCCAAATTCACTAATCTTGTTGTTATCAAGGTGCTTTACTAATTGCTGTAACTGTATTCAGTTGATGTAATGTGTCTGTTTTTACTGCCATCCAACATTGTGTACCTGTTTGTTGTCACTGCTGTATTGTACTCTCCCGGGTCATGCCTGAAAATAGGCAGGTTGTTTGCATAGTGCACTTACCTGGTTAGCAAAAGCCAATAAATATTATAGGTTTGCATGAATAACCATACTGTGTTCAAATGGGCACCTCAACCACAACTGCTGGAGATCTTCTACTGGCATCTGGTATAATTCTTTCGGGTAATAACTATGGGAAGGTGGCACTGATGGCAAAGGCAATGCCTTTGAAGATAATATGCAAGTCATTGTTTTTCAGATATCAGAGGCATTATGTTTTGCCTGTTGTAGAAAGGCTCTGGGAAAACCACCAGCAGGAGCTGTTCAGAGTCTGTAAAGGAAAAGATCTAGTAATATTGGGTAACTATTTAAAAGATGGCATTACTTGGTAATGTATGTTATCGGGAAAGACAGGTGAAATTGTTATTATTCTACCTTCAGTACACTGATATACCCTATTGAGACCATCTCAATCTCAGGCTTAAGTATTAGGGAGTTAGGCCACATCTAGTATTTCATTTAGGAACAAATATAAAGGATGGGGAAGAGGCGGAGTGTGTTCAAAGGAGGTTCACGGAGCACATTAGTGGTACAGTGGCTAGATTATTAAAATCAAAACTACAGGGGTACATAGAGGAGAGACTGGGTGTCAACTGAAAATTAGACTACACAGGGGAGAGTGTGGCAGTAAGGGAATGAGTATTAGTTTGGCCTACTTGAAGTAACCTAAGTTACCTAACAAAAGGGTGGCCAAAAAAAATTCTTCAGTATGTGAGCAACCTGTGGAGATACAGACAAGGGATTTGTAGACTTAAGGTGATCATAGGTGCATCAGATAAAGGGGATGATGAAAAGGCAAACATGCTCAACGAATACTTCACGACACTATACACGATAGAGAAAGAAGAGATGGGACCAGTAGTAAAACAAGTGTTGAGGGTGGGTACTGAGGTGGACACAGTCCCACTCAATTAGCCTAGCATGTTGGAGTAGGAGGAGAAAATAGAAACTGAGAAGGTTATGGCCCAAGATCAAGTACATCCCAGATAGGTGACATGTAGGTAACTATGCTGTTGTTTATAATAGTTACAGTCCCTATTGCTCAAAAGTGCTTTTTGTGCTTTTTCATTTGTGTGCTTATGATAACACAAGCCTGTGTATGTACAGCATATCATGTTAGACCAATATGGGACTGAAAATGAAATAATCGTCTCTGCATATTTTACACAGGAGATGGACGTATGGATAGTCCTGGGCATAGTGCCCAGTACTGTTCATATTCAATCATGGATGCAGGTAGCAATGAGATCTTAGCCATTACAGTGGAAGACAAATAAGAGACTTGTCTAAAATCCACAAACATGGAGAAATTAGCTTTTACAAGGTCATTGGAATGCTTAAGGAAGAATGGCACTCACGTAACAGAGGTTGTGACAGATGCACATGTGCAAATAATGAGCCTACTTAGTAAGTTACTTTATAAAAAAAAAAAAGCAAATAATATATGGTGATTGCTCATCTATCAAAATTTACCTATCAGCTGTTCCTGTTAGTAATCCCTGGATGATAATTTGTGCACAATGAAATATATTACTGGGATGTAAACTTTACATGTATGGATTATTTGATTGCAGAGAAGGAATACCCAGAAAGTACACACTCATTTGATGTGTGGCGTGGTGCTAAAAACTTGAGCAAAAAATTAATTGCAGTAAGAAAACATACTTCATTACATTAGGTAGTAATTGTTCTGCACCTCTCATCATACTACAGTACAATAATACTTCTTTTTTTTAAACAAAACAAAAAATAGACTGGCCAGCAGAAAGACTGCAAAATTATTCAGACATCGTGCCAAGAAATTACAAACCACTTTGGTATTGTTGTAAAGAAGCTAGTTCGTATGAAAAATTCATGGTAAAAGTATATAAGAGGAATTTCAAAACTGTATTTAATGCGTATGTTCTACTTCAACTGAAAGACATTGTGTATGGACTCATAATTGCATAATTGCTAATTTGCAGAGAATGTGGTCAGAAATAATACATCATGTTGTTAATGAACATGAATGAATGTTTGACAATGGGATAGAAAAAGGAGCTTGTCCACATGGACCTCTAGATGAAACAACTGATAGCCATTGGATAGTTCCTGGCTCAGTTACCCATCACGAACTAACCAACGTTGTAATGGGTGATACATTTTTGAGAAATGTGAAATATTACCTGACTTTCAGGTATGTTACTATTTGGCAAGAGTAAATCATTACAAGTTACAACTGCTGAAGCGGGCATAGAGTTTAGTGATAATACTAAGAACAACACCCATCATGCATATATTCACATATACATATGCTTCTGGAAATGTTTTGATGAGATTCTTGTTCAATGGATGAATATGCAGATTCATGTCTAGAAATTTCATTTAATTCCATAACACTCCGACACGATAGCCCTGTTATCTCGTCACCAACATATTCCACAAACATTCCTTCTCTCACTTCATATATATATATATATATATATATATATATAGAAACATAGAAACATAGACTTTGGTGGCAGATAAGGACCGCTTAGCCCATCTAGTCTGCCCATTTCAGTACCTACAGGATGGGCTGCAGAGCCTAGTTAACCAACAGCCTATTTCTTCCTACCCCCACAAGAATTGCCTTATGTCTGTCCCATGCATTCTTGAATTCTCCCACAGTTTTAGACCCACAACCTCCTCAGGAAGGCTATTCCATCATCCACTACCCTCTCTGTGAAATAATGCTTCCTCCACATTGCCCCTGAACCGCCCTCCTTCTATCTTTAAATTGTTCCCCTTGTTCTTGCCGTCTCTTTTCTGAAATATACTACCCTCTTGGACTTTGTTGATTCCACTGAGGTGCTTAAAAGTTTCTATCATGTCCCCCTCTCCCTTCTTTCCTTAAGGGTATACATATTAAGCTCCTTTAGTCTCTCCTCATACAGCTTCTCTTGCAGACCCTGCACCATTTTAGTTGCCCTCCTCTGGACTACCTCTATCCTGTCTATGTCCTTGCGGAGATGGGGTCTCCAGAACTAGACACAGTACTCCAGATGGGGTCTCACTGTCTGTACAGAGGGATAACAACTTCCTGTTTTCTGCTGCTGATGCCTCTCCCTATACATCCCAGTATACCCCCAGCCCTCCCTACTGCCTTCTCACATTGCTTGCTAACCTTAAGGTTATCTGATATGATTACCCCCAAGTCCCTTTCCTTTTCTGTTGTTGTTACTACCTCTCCACCCATTGTGTATTCTTCCCCTGGGTTCTTGTTTCCCAGGTGCATTATTTTGCACTTCTTTGCATTGAATCCTAGCTGCCATACTTCTGACCATTCCTCCAACCTTGCCAAGTCCCTTTTCATCCTTTCCACGCCTCCTTGTGTATCAACCCTGTTGCAGATCTTTGTGTCATCTGCAAAAAGGCATACTTTTCCTTCCAGTCCCTCTGCAATGTCACTGATGAAGACATTAAAAGGGACTGGACCCAATACTGAACCCTGCGGTACCCCACTAGTAACCCCTCTTTCTTCAGAGTGGACTCCATTTACAATTACCTTCTGTGTCCTGTTCTGCAGCCAGTGTTTTACCTAGGCTACCACCCTGGGACCCACTCCCAGGCTGGTTAATTTGACTATTAATCTTTTATGTGGGACTGTGTCAAATGCCTTGCTAAAGTCTAGGTAGGCCATGTCCACAGCCCCTCCCTGGTGTACTACTTTAGTCACCCAGTCAAAGAAATCTATTAGATTTGTCTGACATGACCTTCCCACTGTGAACCCATGCTGCCTTGGGTCCTGTGCTCCACTGGCCTCTAGGTACTCAACTATTCTTTCCTTCAGAAGTGACTCCATCACTTTCCCTACCACAGAGGTCAGACTGACAGGCCTGTAGTTACCTGCCTCTGTCTTGGTCCCACTTTTGTGAAGGGGAATCACATCCGCCTTCCTCCAGTCCTCGGGTACCACACCATCCTCCCATGATTTATTAAAAAGAGTAGCCAGTGGTTTCACTAGTTCCTCCCTTAATTATTTTAGAATTCTGGGGTGAATTTCATCAGGACCCATTGCTTTGTCCACCTTCAGTTTTAGGAGTTCTTGCAGAACCCTTTCTTCTGTGAAAAGACTGGGATCGACCCCCCTATCAAGAGTGCTTCTGTTAATTGGATTAGGCACTTCCCCCTCCTCTTTTGTGAATACTGAGCAGAAATATTCGTTCATTATCCCTGCTTTTTCACTGTCCCCCTCTGCCCACCCATCGTTCCTTCTATTCAGCCTCACTATCCCTCCCTTTGTCTTTCTACGCTTGCTGATGTACCTATAAAAGGTTTTATCCCCCTTCTTAACTGAGTTGGCTATCTTTTCCTCAGTTTGGACCTTTGCTATTCTGACTTCCCTCCCTGCTTCCTTCTGCCTTAACTGGTACAGCTCTCTGTTCTGCTCCTTCTGTATTTCCTTATACTTCCGGAATGCTATCTTTTCTTCCTGACTTTCACAGCCACCTCTTTTGAGAACCATAGTGGCTTTTCTTTCATTTTGATTTGTTTATTTGCTTCACACAGAGGCTTGTTGCCTCTGTGATGGCAGACTTGATGATTCCCATTGTTGCTCCACACCTCCTTCTAGCCTGTTTGCTAGTGCTTTTCTGAGGCACTCTCCCATCTTGCCAAAGTCAGCCCTCCTAAAGTCCAGTACCCTCACTTTTGTATGGCTTGACTCTGTAGCTGAGTTTAATGTGAACCACACTGTTTGATGGTCACTTGTCCCCAGATGGCAACCACTTCTAGATCTGAGATCCTCTCACTGCCCCATTTGAGAATGCGAGGTCTAAGATTGCTCCCTCACAGTGGGTTCGAAACTAGCTGTCTGAGGCCTGCTACCTGTAGGGCATCAAGAATGGCCCTGCTCTTGGATGTGGCTGCACCAAATGTACTCCAGTTAACATCTGGCATATTCAGCTCTCCCATCAACAGTATCTCCCCTTTCTCTGCCATTCTAAGAATGCCTTCTATCATATCCTTGTCCATTCCCTCCCCGACATGGGGGTCTGTACACAACCCCTGTGCAGATTGTGGTGCCCTTTCCAGTCTCCAAGGTGACCCACAGTGCCTCCTCTCCTCCCTGTTTGCTCTTTTGTTCAGTTGCTTTTATCCCTTCTTTTACATAGAGAGCTACTCCTCCCCCTCTTCTCCCCTGCCTGTCTCTCCTGTAGGTTATGTACCCTGGTATGTTAACATCCCAGTCATGGTTCTCTGTGTACCATGTTTCTGTGACTGCTACGATATCCAGGCATCCCTCTTCCATCAAGGCCACCAGCTCAGGGAGCTTATTGCCCAGGCTAAGGGCATTGGTACTCATTACCTTCCATTTCCTGATGGCCTTACTCCCTTTTGCCCCATCCCTGTCCTTCTTGCCTTTGTCACTTTCTCCATTTACCCCAGCCCTTCTCCCTATCGACACCTCTATGTTGGTGTTTGCCGCACTTACTACCGTGATTATTTGGGGGGGCTAGGATTTCCCTGCTCCTTTCCAGTGCCTCCCCACTTGGCTAGTTTAAATGCTTGCTTCCCTATGTATGACATTGATGTAGACAGGTATGATAGTATTCAATTGGGCTAGTTGTAACCTATGATAATAGGTCTCGAAAGAAGTATATTGAAGCACAGTGCCTCAGGCCATGTCTGAATAGCAAGCCAAGCATGATCAGCAACCCTGAAGTGCTTATCTGAATTTAGAAAACTGCTCATCAGGCTACCGTTTACTAAATAAACTATCCAATATTTTAAAACTCCACAGAAATTGATGTGTAGTGTTGGAGTGTTTTTGTAATCTCCTCACCCCCCCCATAGACATTTTTTTTTTAAATTGACAGTCAGCTGTTGTTCTTCATAGTCAGTTTACTGTATGATTGTTGACCAAAGAATGAAGAAACAGTAACTGTGAATTTTAGCTCTGGAAGAATAATATTTACGTACACTATACAGTTGTGATGCATGGTTACAGATTGTCAGAGAAATAAATGAAATTATTGATGTTTAAAATGCAATACATTATGTTGTTCAAGAAAGTCAGTTGTACAATGGTTCTAAAATTGGCTGGCTGACACGATTTACAACATAGTATCACCCCACGGGACGATGTGCCAGCCAGCAAGTCAGCCTGAAAAACTATTTTTTTCTTTTGTTAAATCAAAAAAAAAAAAAACACAAGGAAGACATTGTATAATCATAATACCTGACTAGAGTGTGTGTGTATGCTTAATTATACAATTGGAAAAAAGAATTCTAGCTCTGATTGGTCAGTGCGTGTCTGTAACAGTGAGGTTATCTGACTATAAACTCAATGTATTAAGTCCAGACTCACACCCTGACATGCATTAATGCTTAACTATTCAGATACAATATAGTCTGCTTAGCAGGCAGGACCTTAATATGCTTTTCATATATATATATATATATAAGTGTATTTTCTTATCATGCAGGAGTACAGCACAGTTGGAACAATTCCAGCAACATATTCTCATGTATGCTGCAAAGCGATA
This sequence comes from Neoceratodus forsteri, assembly GCA_016271365.2. Lineage (NCBI taxonomy): Eukaryota > Metazoa > Chordata > Ceratodontiformes > Ceratodontidae > Neoceratodus > Neoceratodus forsteri. The sequence continues at coordinate 659,222,016 of CM057456.1, read as the reverse complement.
TTCATACACGTTTCCCGTATTTCGCATGCGTAATCTTTTGGCCGCCATTGATTATAATCATCATTTATCACAAACTCATCTCTGGAACAGGAAAGGACAGAAAATGTAATTATAACAATAGTACATTTTCAAAGTTGAGGATGATAATACTTGTAGCATTTAAGCCATACGGGACAACCAATGCATTTCAACTGTAAACAAATGCAGATGTTACAAAAAAAGGTCCACTAGAAGGTATTTCTCTGATGAACAGGTAGTGATTAAGTTTTTTTTGTCAGAAAATAAGCAGTTGTAATTATAAGTGAATATATTACCTAATGATTGAAATGACAGTTAGCATATGTAGTGCATATGAGCAAGTAGAATACTTTAGTATACTTACAGGCAGCACCACTTATAACATAATACATATCATGATATTTATTTATTTGCTTTTGGGAACCGGGTGGGTGCACTAGGCATAGCAATGCCTATTTTCAGGCACGACCCGGGAAGGTACAAGGAGTATAATGACAACAAGCAGTTTGTAGCGTACAGCATTAAGTGAAAATAGCAGGTGCAGGTTTATAACAATTTTCAGTAAAACAGGAGTACAATATACACAAATCAACAATAGATAACAGGGGATAACATAAACACAGTGAAGAAATAGCAAGTGCAAGATCACCCATTTAGGGTTGCAAAATGGGAGAGATAGCTTAAAACAAGGTACAAAGTGCAGTGCAAAATTTGAGACGTGTTCTAAGCACAAATTGATCATCTTGAGCAAAACCAGAGAACTAGAGATCCAAAGAGGGTAGTAGAGTGACAGTTTAGAGAGAAAACCAGGCAGAGAGAAGGGGGTGTAGATACAAAGCTTGGGACAGGGGAAGGAAAAGTGGGTGAGAAATTAGGGGATATATATATAGAGAGAGAGAGAGAGAGGGAAGGAGGGTGAAGCATGAGGGTGGGTAGTGGAAAGACAGAGGTAGGGTAGAGAAGAGAGTTGAGGACAGAAAGGCAGTGAAAGGCCAGAGGATGGAAGGTGAGAGGGTCTACTGAGGGTGAAAGCAGGCACAGAGGGTTGAACCAAGTAGATGATCATGGTGTAGCTTCTTGAAGCAGGCATGAGTCGGAGCAAGACGAACTGATTGGGGAAGAGAGTTCCAATATTTCAGTGCAGCATGCAAGAAAGCCCGCTTGCCCATAACAGTCTTGCATCTGGGAATGTTGAGAGGTGTTTGATCAGTGGATCGAAGCTCATAGGATATGGCTTGTGCTTCCAGCATGGCGGCTAGGGATTGGGGGAGACCTGATCTGGTGATGCTGTCAATGAGAGATCCAAGGGAATGAAGCCGATATGCCATAGGGGAGGGCCAGTTTAGGTTGGCATAAAGCTGACAGTGGTGCTTGTATTGAGGGGATGCTGAGGCATATCTGCGGAAGTTATTATAGATGATGTCCCACTTGTGAAGAGAAGTTTTAGAAACTCCTTGGTAAGTGACGAGCCATAAGATAGTGCCGGTAGCAGAATGCCTTGCGCGACAGCGAGGCTGGTAGATGGGGTAAGGGCATAACTAGTCCGGTAGGCACTCCCAGGTTCAGCATTTACAGACTTGCAGGTGGCAGTAATGTGTTGATTGAAACCCAGAGATTCATCGAGCAGGATGCCCAGGTATTTGAAGGAGCTAGTATCGGTCAAAAGTGCGCCATCGAAGCAAAAGATTTTGAGAGGGTTCTGGTTAGTTCTGAGTGTAGCTGGGGAGCCGAAGAGCATGGAGTTCATCTTTCCCACGTTTAGAACAAGGGCATTTGCTGTCAACCAGGATTGAATGTGGATGAAGTCCGAGGAGAGAGAGAGCGATTAATGTCAGAGATGTTCCCGGCACTGGAGTAGAGACAAGGTCATCCGCATATAACAGAGCCGAGCACTCAGGAGAGGGGCAAGGGAAGATCGTTTATAAAGATAGAAAAAAGTAGGGGACCCAGAATGGATCTTTGTGGAACACCAGTATTTATGGTGGAGAGTTTGGACAGGATGGAGTTATAATTCACAGCTTTCTTCCTGTCTAACAAGTAGCTATGGAACCAGGCCACTGCTTCTGTGGAGAAGCCAAGGGATCAGAGCTTGTTGAGGAGAAAGGAGTGGTTTACAAGATCAAACACATTAGTTAGTTTGATAAAGACTGCCCCGGTCAGGAGGCCTTTGTCCACTGCAGTATAGGTACTGTGCAGAAAGTTATTTTCACTATCTGTTTATTTTTGCTATATTTGCTATTGCTGACAATCAGTGAAAATGAACAGAGAAAAATAATGGACAGTTGATTGTCAGTAGCACTGTATTAAAGAGTAACCTGTCTGTGCTAATTCTGTCAGATGCGAATATGAATAGAAGGTTGACTGGGCTGGGCCATTGGACATCTTAGGGCTCAGCTCTGGGCAGCATGGGCAGAGATTGCACGCCTCAAATTTCATATTCAAGAGGAAATACATTATAAGAACCACCCGCCATTTCCCCAACATCCAACAGAAAAACCTCAACCGCAGAGGGTAGTTGGACCAGGAGATTGGCAGGTGGTTAGGAAGGGCAAATCGGGTGTCCCATCACTCTCTGCTCTCCAACATATTACCTCCAAAAACCATATAAACACTACAAACAGGTATCTGCCTCTATCTCTGAAATCAAACAAAGAGGCAGAAGACACTGCAGAGCAGGACACTCCTGCACAGAGCTAACACAACAAAACTCACCCAAATCAGGAAACAAAACAAAAAAAGCAAAAAGGGAATCCAAAAAACTTCTGATCATAGGAGACTTCATGATTCGGGGAGTTGATACCCATCTCCAGCCAGGGGTAATGGTCAGATGTCTCCCAAGTACATCAGCATGGAGAGACACTAACTGCATTGCTAAAATTGTTCACAAAGCAGGAGAAAACATTGATGTCCTAGTACACATAGGGATTAATTATCTCGCCAGCCAGTCAGTTGTGGAGACCAAGGAACACCTGACCAGGCTGGGTGACAAACTATCATCCATTTCGTCCGGCATCTCCTTCTCTGAGATCCTACCAGGCTGGGAGAGGAGGGCAGATGGACGGAAGGTCAGAGAAGGGGAGCTAGGGGAGCTAAACATGTGGCTCAAGGGCTGGTGCCAGGAAAAAGGACACGGATTTGTAGGGAACTGGCAACAGTTCTGGAAGCAAAGTTCTTTAAATTTGATGGACTGCATCTGACTAAAGGAGTCAGTGCATCGGGGCAGAAGTTTGGCGTCTTTGCAGAATATTTAAACTAGCAAATGGGAGGGTGCAGCACCCCATACATCGAATGGGAAGAACACCCCTCCCCTCAGCTAGTGGTCAAACAGGGATTCAGCATGTTTGCGTTCATTTGCATCACCAGGTAAGAAAAAGGTTTGTCTCCCATACGACGGCACAGGGTAATGCCAAACCTCACCCAACAACTAACACACGAAATCTGGCCAATGGAAAATCATGCACACAAATGCTCACAGCCTGGGAAATAAGATCTCAGACCTGCAGGCAATAATGTCAGAGGCTAAACTGGACATAGTAGCAATTAGTGAGACGTGGTTTACCAGTAACCACACTTGGGAGACTTCAGTACCTGGCTATGTATTGTTCAGAAGGGACCGAGATGCAAAAGGGGGGGAGTGGCCCTGTATGTCAATGAAAATATCAAAGCTACAGAAATTCATAATACACATAAGGAGCCAGAAGAACTGTGGATCACCCTGGAAACAGGAAATGGGACAGCCATAAGAACTGGGGTTGTCTACAGGCCCCAGACCAGGGGGAGGACATAGACACATTACTGTTAGAAGATATACAAAACATGACAGCTAAAGGGGAGGTTCTGATAATGGGAGACTTCAACATGCCGGATACAGATTGGTCAATACCAGCAGGAACATCTGCCAGAACTAGACACATAGTGGATTCCCTGTAGGGGGAGGGCCTCAAACAACTGGTACAACAACCCACAAGAGACAGGGCTATCCTAGATCTAGTACTGACTAACAGGGAAGGGATCACAGATCTCCAGGTAGAAGGTCACCTGGGGGCCAGTGACCATCACATGGTATGGTTCAATTTGGCTACTTCATCTAAATCATCCCATTCCAAGGCAAAAATATGGGACTTCAGAGGAGCTGACTTTGATAAGATGGCCAACAGAGTTAAGCTAGCCCTGGCAAAAAGAAACACAGGTGAGGGGTACAGGCAAAGTGGGCAAGCATTAAGGATGCAATACTTGAAGCAACATCCCATTGTATTAGACAGAAAAGGAAGTGCAAAAGAAGAAGGAAACCACTTTGGTTCTCAAATACAGTAGCAGAAAAGGTCAGAGCCAAAAGGCTGGCCTTCAGGAAATATAAAGGAACACAGCGGGATGAAGATAGGGAGGCATACCAAACTGCCCTAAGGGAAGCAGGAAGGCAGTAAGGCAGGCAAAGTCCCAAACTGAGGAAACACTAGCACAAACAGTAAAGAAGGTGACAAGACTTTCTATAGATACATTAGTGAAAGGAGAAAGTCCAGAGGATATTGCTAAGCAATGGAGAAAAGGAGCATGTGAGGAGGACCATGTAAAGCATCTATCCTAAATAGATACTTTTGTTCAGTATTTACTGAAGAGAAGGTAGGGCAGGGCCCACAGCTCAGCACCATGGACACAGGGGAGGGAGGTGAGCACTACTCCCTTCACAAAAGAAAGGGTCCTACAAGAGCTTGCTAAGCTCAGGGTGGACAAGGCAATGGGACCTGATGGCATACATCCCAGGGTACTTAAGGAGCTAAAGGTGGAACTAGCAGAGCCATTAGCAGAACTGTTTAGTGAGTCTCTGAGCACAGGAGAGGTCCCAGAAGACTGGAGAAGGGCTCATGTGATCCCGCTCCACAAGAGTGGTAGCAGGGAGGAGGCAGGGAACTACAGACCAGTCAGTCTTACCTCAGTAGTGGGCAAGATTATGGAGGCACTCCTTAAGGAAAGGATAGTGCAACACCTGGAATCCATAGGGGCACAGAATCCAAGACAGCATGGGTTTACAAAAGGAAGGTCCTGTCAAACTAATCTCATAGATTTCTTTGACTGGGTAACCAGAGTGGTGGACCAAGGGGGAGCAGCTGATGTCGCCTACCTTGACTTCAGCAAAGCTTTTGACACTGTTCCACATAGAAGATTGATAAATAAGCTGGGTAGGCTTGGGGTGGGTCAGAAGTTGGTCAACTGGGTGGCAAACTGGTTGACGGGCAGAAAACAGAGAGTGGTGGTAAATGATATACAGTCAGAAGAGATGCAAGTCACAAGTGGGGTACCTCAGGGATCAGTCCTGGGGCCAGTCCTCTTCAACATCTTCATTAGTGACCTTGCAGATGGACTAGGGGGTAAGGCTTGTCAGTTTGCAGATGACACCAAGATCTGCAACAGAGTAGATGATCCAGATGGGGTGGGCAGAATGAGAAGAGATCTGGATAAACTAGCAAAATGGTCAGAAGAGTGGCAACTGGGATTTAATGCAAAGCAGTGCAAGATCATGCACATAGAAGAGAAACCCTGAAGCTACCTATAGGCTGGGAGGGTTGCTAGCAGTCACAAAGGAAGAAAGAGACTTGGGCATCATCATCACTGATGACCTGAAATCATCCAAGCAGACCTCTAAAGCAGTAGGTAAGGCTAGGGGTGTTAGGGTGTATTAGTAGGGGTATCACAAGTCGTAAAAGGGAGGAAATAATCCCTCTTTACAAGACACTGGTTAGGCCCCATCTGGAGTACTGTGTGCAGTATTGGAGGCCACACCTTCACAAGGACATTAACCAAATTGAGGCAGTCCAGAGAAGAGCAACCAAAATGGTGTAGGGACTGCATCAGAAGACATATGAGGACAGATTAACAGAGCTCAATATGTATACCCTTGAGCAAAGGAGGAAGAGAGGTGATATGATCGAGGCATTCAAACACCTTAAGGGCATTAACAAGGTGAAAGAGTCTAACATGTTTAAATATAAGAAAAATAGCAGGACAAGATGACACAGCATGAGATTAGAGGGGGGCTGATTAAGGGGGAATGTGAGGAAATTATTTTTCACAGAAAGGGTGGTGGATGCATGGAATGGCCAAACTCAAGAAATGGTGGCTATGAATACAGTGCAGGGCTTCAAACAGGCATGGGATAGGCATAAGGAGCAATACAAATGAGTATGAATAGACAGGCCACTGACAGAGCAAAGACCAATGGCACATTTATAAGGTAGAAAAAGAAATGGGCAGACTGGATGGGCCTTGCGGTCCTTATCTGCCATCAACTTCTATGTTTCTATGTTTCTATATGACTTGTGCTAAATATCACCAACGCTAATTCAACCTACTATACTGTATCATTAGTGAATTTTAGGAGAGCCATGGCAGTGCTGTGGCCTTTGCGGAAGCTGTGCTGGGAGTTGGAGAGAAGGTTATGTTCTAGTAGGAAGGAGATGGTTTGCTTGGCAACTAGTTTTTCGAGTATTTTACTAAGAACGGAGAGAATGGCTATGGGCCAGTAGTTAATATCTGTGGAGTCTCCTTTTTTAAATATGGGAGTAACTTTTGCTCTTTTCCAGATGCTGGGGACTGTGCTGTGGCACAGAGATAGGTTAAAGATTTTAGCTATGGGTGAGGCAACGATGGGAGCGGCGCGTTTCAAGAGCTTGAATTTCAAGAAGAAGAAGAAGAAGATCTTGAGTTTCAAGAGAGTGGGTGGGCAGAGAGGGACAGTGAAAAAGCAGGGATACTGAATGAATACTTCTGATCAGTATTCACAAAAGAGGAGGTGAGGGGTGCCTAATCCAATTAACAGAAGCACTCTGGAGAGGGGGGGTCAATCCCAGTCCTTTCACAGAAGAAAGGGTTTTGAAAGAACTTCTAAAACTGAAGGTGGACAAAGCAATGAGACCAAATGGAATTCACCCCAGAATTCTAAAAGAATTAAGCAGAGAACTAGTGACACCACTGACTACCCTTTTTAACAAATTATGGGAGGATGGTGTGGTACCTGAGGACTGGAGGAAGGCAGATGTGATTCCCCTACACAAAAGTGGGACCAAGACAGAGGCAGGAAACTACAGACCTGTCAGTTTGACCTCTGTGGTAGGGAAAGTGATGGAATCACTTCTGAAGGAAAGAACTATTGAGTACCTAGAGGCCAGTGGGGCACAGGACCCAAAGCAGCATGGGTTCACAGCAGAAAGGTCATGTCAGACAAATCTAATTGATTTCTTTGACTGGGTGACCAAAGTAGTAGACCAGGGAGGGGCTGTGGACATGGCCTACCTAGACTTTAGCAAGGCATTTGACACAGTCCCACACAAAGATTAATAGTCAAATTAACCAGCCTGGGAGTGGGTCCCAGGGTGGTAGCCTGGGTAAAACATTGGCTAGACAACAGGACACAGAAGATAATTGTAAATGGAGTCCACACTGAAGAAAGAGGGGTTACTAGTGGGGTACCGCAGGGTTCAGTATTGGGTCCAGTCCTTTTTAATGTCTTTATAAGTGACATTGCAGAGGGACTGGAAGAAAAAGTATGCCTCTTTGCAGATGACACAAAGATCTGCAACAGGGTTGATACACAAGGAGGCGTGAAAAGGATGAGAAGGGACTTGGCAAGGTTGGAGGAATGGTCAGAAGTATGGCAGCTTGGATTCAATGCAAAGAAGTGCAAAATAAAGCACCTGGGAAACAAAAACCCAGGGGAAGATTACACAGTGGGGGAGGTAGTAACAACAACAAAATGGAAAGGGACCTGGGAGTAATCATATCAGATAACCTTAAGGTTGGCAAGCAATGTGAGAAGGCAGTAGGGAGGGCTGGGGGGATACTGGGATGTATAGGGTGAGGCATCACCAGCAGAAAACAGGAAGTTATCATCCCTCTGTACAGACAGTTGGTGAGACCCCATCTGGAGTACTGCATCCCGTTCTGGAGACCCCATCTCCGCAAGGACATAGACAGGATGGAGGCTGTTCAGAGGAGGGCAACTAAAATGGTGCAGGGTCTGCAAGAAAAGCCGTATGAGGAGAGACTAAAGGAGCTTAATATGTATAGCCTTGAGGAAAGGAGGGGGGGACATGATAGAAACGTTTAAGTACCTCAGTGGAATCAACAAAGTCAAAGAGGTAGCATCTTTCAGAAAAGAGATGAGCAAGTAAAGGGGACACAATTCAAGATAGAGAGGGGACGGCTCAGGGCAATGTGAGGAGGTATTTTTCACAGAGAGGGTGGTGGATGCATGGAACAGCCTTCCTGAGGAGGTTGTGGGGTCTAAAACTGTGGGAGAATTCAAGAATGCATGGGACAGACATAAGGCAATTTTTGTGGGGAGTAGGAAGAAATAGGCTGTTGGTTAACTAGGATCTGCAGCTTATCCTCTAGGTAGGGAAATGGGCAGACTAGGTGGGCCAAGCAGTCCTTATCTGCCATCAAAGTCTATGTTTCTATGTTACCACCCTCTTTTTGTCCACTTCCTAGCATCCTGTGTCAAAAGAACATGCCAAATGCCTAGCATTTAGACAATCTGAACTATTAATTAACTTGTTCTTGCTATTGTACTCCTCAAACATGTCTGTACATGATGTTACCTATGCACAATTGCCTCTGCTCTCAGTTCTAGTCACAAGAATGCATTTAGCCCTATGAACTCCTCAATTATTGTACATTTTACAATCTAAAAAGAACTTGGAGTTTCGCTTGGCTCACTCCAAAGATAGTTATAAATCATTATTTTCCTACCTTAATAATAAAAAAATGAATGGTAGATATATGGGTCCTTTATGTGTAAACAACTCTACTATTTCTACCGATAGGGATATTGCAAATACATTCAATAATCAGTTTTGCTCTGTATTTACAAAAAAAGCAGTTCCTAAACTTCTTATGCAATCAGATGAAAACTCTTCTGTCTATATTATTACTGAAAATGATACCCTTGAAGCAATTCGTTCCCTCAAAAGAAATACTAGCCCAGGACCAGATAATGTTAATTCCACTTTTCAATTAGAAACAGCAGAAGCTATAACTAAGCCTTTGACCATTATTTTTAACAAATCTTTAGGTGAAGTGGCTATTCCTCATGATTAGGCAATGGCTATTGTTATACCAATATTTAAGAAGGGTAATCATTCACAGCCTGAGAATTACCGACCAATAAGTTTAACCTCAGTCATCAGCAAATTAATGGAGAAAATTGTCAAAACATTATTAGAAAATGAAACAACTAAAAAAAACTTAAATGATTGGACTCAGCATGGATTTATACAAGGGTATTCTTGTACCACAAATTTGGTAGCTTTTTATAACTATATTAGTATAGGACTTGATAACATAATCCCTATGGATGTGGAACTCCTTGACTACAGTAAAGCTTTTGACATGGTTCCTCATGATGTGCTGCTTGATAAAATGGTTGAACTTGGATTTTCACAGTACATAATTAAGTGGGTTTCTGAATGGTTATTCAACAGAGAACAGTGCGTCAGAGTAAATGGTGTTCTTTCAGAAGTTCACAGTGTGACTAGTGGGGTTCCTCAGGGTTCAGTTCTTGGACCTACTCTATTCAATATTTTTATAAGCGATTTACAGGTTAACTCTGACAATCTCCTCTCCAGATTTGCTGACGATACCAAACTGGGAGGGCCTGTATCTACAATTTTAGATAGGGAATCCATTACAAATAACTTAAAAGTTATTGAAAAATGGGCAGTTGCAAATAAGATGTTACTCAATCCTGACAAATGTCATGTATTGCATTTTGGAAGGAACAATCCTAAACTGACATATTACCTAAATAATTCTCCCCTTAAGGTATCAATAGTAGAGCGTGACCTAGGAATACTAGTTAATAACAAACTGTCTTCAACTGATCACTGTGCAAGGATAGCTAACATATCTAATGCGATACTTACCAGAATACAAAGATCATTTGTGACTAGGACGCAGGAATGTATTATTCCCTTGTATAGATCTTATGTAAGACCATATTCTGATTATGGTTCTCAGTTTTGCAGTCCATACTTAAGGCAAGATATTAATATACTGGAAAAAATTCAGATGAGAGCGACTAAAATGGTTCCATATCTGTCTAAGATGGACTATAGGAATAGATTGCAAAAAACTGGGTTACATTCACTAGAATTTAGGCGTACAAGAGGTGATCTACTTCTTTTACATAAAATCCACAATTCCCAGGACCTAATGCAACAATGCAGATTAAAATATTCACGTAGAAGGATATCCTCTCATCTCCATAATAAACAAATTGATGTGGATAAATCAATAAGGAACAAAAGGCTTAATTACTTTACGGTGAGAACTCCAAGAATTTGGAACAAGCTTCCTCAATATTTGGTCGAAAGTAGTTCGAACCTTTCATTTAAAAAAGGTCTGGATAACTGGATGAAGTCTTATTACTCCTGGGTATAACTTTTCCCACCATAGTGGTGGGGGACAATCTCGATGGGCAGTAGCCTTCTTTTGTCCTTATTAACCAAGTAAACCAAGTAATCTCTGCTGTTTATTTTTGTCCTGTTAATTCAGCTTAGCATGTAGACAATAGAGCTGTTAATTCATCATGCTCTTGCTATTGTACTCCTCTAATGTCACTGTACATGATGTAATCCTATGTATTAGCATAATTCGTCTGTTCATAGTCCTAGACACTAAAATGTATTTAGTCCTATTCATCTCCTCAATTACTGTAAATCTTTGCTCTTAGTTTGTCCTGTTAATCTGACGTGGAGCCTCTGTAAACGAGCCACTGGCTCAAAGGTTTTCTCCGAAACACTAAATAAATAAATAAATAAAAATAAACAAAATAAAAAAAACAGCCACTGAATGACTGAATTTAATTTCCCTTGTTGTGGAATGACCTAAAGATGCTGATGCTACTCGGTGCGATGAGGATCGAGCATCCCAGAGTACTTTCACCTCACCCTGAGTGGGTGACTGCCATATTCCATTGATACACTGTGAAGTGTTTATCACTCATTGCATTGTTAATGTCAAAGCAGAGTGAGTGATGAACAGTAATTCACTTTATAAATAGGACAAGCAGCCGTTGGATGACTATTTAATAAGAATCAGATAAAAAATGTTTGTTGACTGGTAAATGCGGACTAGGCATTTGTGCCTATTTTTAGTCTTGTCCGGGGTAGATATTGATGCAAATAAACTGCAGACCCAGATTAAGCTGTTGGTGGAATTGTTAGTGAGTTGTCAAAATTTGCACTGTTCACTCTTGGTAATTTTCCTATTCTTTGCTAGAAGTACCATGGGATCTTTAACATCTACATTAACAACATGCAGAACATGCAGGCCTGACATCTGTTTCATGTTTTATCTGAGAGAGGGCACTTAACTAGGTCAGCACCCACCTCATGATGCAGTAAAGATTCAGCAGTGGGGTCAATCAAGGTTCCTGGTATGGGTTAAAACCCACAGTTCTTTGACGTTATGGAATCAGAGGCAAGTGTGCATCCTGCCAAGCCAATGATACCATTACTGTTCTATAGGACTACTAAGTGCCTGTATCACTGTGCTTTGACAGTGGAATGGCACATACTCAGTTATAACCTGAGTAAGAAAATCCCATCGATGCCCTTGGTTAAAACCTGTCAAGTGATTGTATACTAATACAGCATAGTTCACAATCATCGTGTTGTGCATTAATACAGCACAGTTCATGATCATCGTGTTATTTAGTCTTCTCACAAATTGTTACGTCATTTGGAATGTTCCAGTGTTGAATATAAGCCTCATGTTTTCTCTCATCACAACTTGACCAGACAACTGGCCCTCATGTCTGCTATATGTACTCACTTCCTCCCCTTCACCCTAACCTCTGTCCTACCTCTGTCCCTCTCGGTGTCTGCTTTCAGTCTCAACTGTCTGTTCTTAAAGCACATTGATGTGAGCTGTATTATAGATGCGTGGAACAGTTATGGTTTGGTAGTAGTTTATGTGTTAAACTTCACATTTTACACTTTAATATCTTCTCCACCATTCAGATGATTTTGCGGGTGTGATATTGACAGACACCAACATATGTATCTTGGTCACTGAGACCCCGATAGGTGTTTTTTTCATTTAACTGTTGGAAAACTGACCTCATTTTTTTTTTTTTTTTTTTGTAAAATTCATTTTTTTGATTTGTTTCAGTTTATCCACAAGGTCATATTACAAACAAACAAAGAAAAAGAATATGACAATATGAAAAAAGAATACCGCCACATTAAAGAAGAATAAAATAAGCTATTTTCAAAATCTTTTTCTGTTTGAAATGTTCCCTTTTTTGTTTGCTTTTTTTGTTAATGAGAAAAAGGATTCCACAACAAATGAATGTGGACTTAGTTTTTTTTTTCTTTTTTTTCTTTTTTATGAAGGCAAATATTTTGTTTTGCAACATGCTACTAAATGCATCTCACATCATCTATGACTACAGGGTTTCTGGAATCCTGGCTAAGCTCAACCTCCCCTTACCAATACTGCTACTTGTAAAAAGCCACAGCTTGCAAGACAAGATCAAGTACATGCTTTGTATGCAGAAATTGGTCCCTGAAAGCATCTTCATATCTGGACTGAACAGCGTGACCAAGCATTTTGCATAAAAATGGGTTGCTCTGTCAGGAATACAGTCTGGCGATGTGGAGTCATAAAAGAGAGATGTTCCAGAATGCACTATGGGCTCTATTCATGAATGCATGGGAATTGCACCAAAAGGGGACGTAGTGGCTGTGCGCCCATACACGCCATGCAGGATAGCACCGCAGTGCTGCATTCACGACCAGAGATGCAAACATGCGCAGAGGCACATTGGAGAGGCCCAAGCAGGGTTTGTGAATGTAGCTACGCCCCATGACCCTGCCATATATGAACAACTGCACTGCCATGCACACACGTGGTCGTGAATGCTGAAATGGACAGGAAAGCCACCGGCGCAGCCCCTGCAGGCATGATAGCCACAACAAGTTAGCCACCATGCCCAGATCGCCAGGTGAAGAACCATGGCAGCAGGGACACAGGTGCACCTGGGCCATCCACCACCACCATGTGACCCAGGTCGACCAATTTCATCAGGCCACAGGTGGCTGCCCTGGTCATTGACATCTGTGCCCACTATACCACACTGTATGAGGTAGACATGTTGAAAGTCCCCGAAGAAATGAAGGCGTGCCTGTGGCTCAGCATAGAGGAGATGGTAAATGCAGCAGGGCTGGAGGCACGTACACTTAGTGCCATAAAGCACAAGTGGCATAACCTCCAGTCCGCAGTCAAGTGCAAGTTGCTGACATCATTCTCTCTTAGTCAGCAACTGGTGGTGGCCCATCCCCCAAGAAGCTCGTCCTGATCCCCATTGAGAAGTTAGTGGTGGAGACAATCTCCAATGTGGTCCGCCACGGGGAGGACATGGGCATTGATACACTGTCAGGTATATGGGACATCCTGTACAGCAGATGATGCCTGTGTGTTCACTGCGACAAGGTTAACCACCCTGGGTTCAGTCTTCAGTTCCATGTTAAACCCAAAGTTTTGCACTTTAATAACTTTGCTACCATTTGACCAATTCAGAAGAAAGTTTACATGCATTGTCAGAGATCAAAGATCTCTTGATGTGCCAAGTTTCATTCCAGTCAGATGTGTAGTTGCAGAGATGCAGAATGTCACAAATGTGAACATTATCACTTTTATGTAAATCGTTTGTCACCCCATTTCTCTGAAACCGCTTGGGGGTTTACTCTGAAGCTTTCAGGGTATATGGGGTCTAGGTCATAGATGTGCCTTTTGAAGGTTTGATGAAACAATTTTTTATTTTTTTTGCTCCCTCCCAGCTTTGGGCTGGTCTCTCCTTCAGGCCACCTATGCCCTCTATGCCACACTGCCTCGGATCAGCCACCTCTTCACCCCATATTGCAGACCCCTGGGTAACCCCCAGATGTAACTCTTCGCCGGGTGGGTCCCTCTCCTCCAAGGGGGAAGGCACCAGTGGGACGGCCAGCACAATACTTGCCCCAGGTGCTGCTGGGATGGTGCGTGCACTGTCCTTGGACTCGCGGTAACGGGAGCTGGGGACCGTCACCCGGTCAGCTACGGGGCTCTTTTTCCCATTTGCTCCCCGGAAGGGCATGGTGTGCCACTAATGTAAGGCAGATGCTAATGTTCACCATGCCCCCTTGGTGAATGGGACCCCGTGCATTGCCATTCCCCCAGCCTCCGCTAGGGGTCAGCAATCGCTTGGGTTGCGTCCCTCCCTCCCCGAGAGGCAAACCATCAGCTGACCTCAAGCCTTCTCTTCCCTGCTGGCCCTCCAACACCTGAGTCCGTTCCCAAACCCAGGTTGCTGGCGTCACAAGCGGAAATCCAACCGCTGCACCAAAGGCCAGCCCTGAAACAATTTTAATCTATTCAAAAGTTATTAAAATTTAAAGTTTCCCATAATTTCCTGTGGGAAAAATTAGATGTGCCATGTGAAAGTACTGCTTTGCTTTAGGGAAAGCGGGTTGTTCTTTTGCAAATGCGGAAAGTAGTGTCAAGATTCTACCATTTTGTTTTCGGTTAGCGACGTGGAAAAAATGAAATAACTTAAACATTTACTGTCCCTTGGTAAACACCAATACTTGTGTTTACCTAATCAGGGCCCGAGGAACACGATTCTGTGGTTACCTGTTTATTTATTTATTTAGCTTTTGTTGACCAGGTAAATACACTAGACAAAACATTTGCCTATTTTCAGGTACGACCTGGAAGACTACAACGAAAGACAAGTTTATACAGAGCACAACATGACACAAGTTAAGCATTACATAGAATCAGGTAGGACCAGATATCATATCACAAGTAGTCAGTAATTCAGTTGAATAGGAACAAAATATATACATATAGTCACCAAGGCTATGAACAGTGCATCATACAATTCTATACAGCTCAGAGCCCCTAAAGCAGTGCCTCAGGCAAAGCACCACCTGGTAGTAGAGAGTAAATACTTTATATAGAAAGCAGAAACCTAGCAGACGAGATACATCAGCAGGGCCTGCACGGGGGAACCCAGAAAAGCAAGAACATATAAGTCCAGTGCAAGGGACCTAGATTAGTTATGGCAGTTTGTGACAACCACATGCAGAGGAAAGCTTCAAGTAATTCCACAGGGAGCTCCAAAGGCATGAGTGGGAGGTGGGGAGCAGACCTGGGTGGGAAAGGAATTCCTATAGTTGGGTGGGAACAGCCAGTCAAGTTTGTTATACAGGTCACAGTGATGGATGAGGTGAGGGGCAGCAAGTGCAAAGAGGCAAATGTTATTATAGGATATGTTCACCTAGAGAAGTGAACTTTGGAAGTGTGTGCAAACAGGATGAGCTCATAGCAGAGAGTAGGAAGAAACACACCTCTGGCCAGTGCAAGGCAAGCAGCAGAAGTAAGATTGTACTTCGCTCTGTAGACCAGACCCAGTTTGCAGTTGACAGCTCTGCATACATTTTGGATATCATGCCCAAGGTCAACCTGGGGGTCAAGTGTCACCCCCAAGTATTTAATGGAATCAGTAATCAGGACAGGAATACCATCAATACCAGTAATACTCAGAGGAACAGGGGAGGCTACCATCACTTCACATCATATCACATATTTAGATCACTATGTGATGATGATAATATATATATATATTATACATATATATCATACATATACACATATATACATTATATATATATATGATATATTATACATATAATATAAATATAATATATATATATATATATATATAGGTATATATTACATGATATATATAAATATATGTGATAGAGGAGGGGTAGGAAAGAAGAAGATGAATGCGAAACAAGTGGTGGAGGGGGGAACTTAGTAGAGGAGAGGAGAAAGGCAGGATACTACAGAGAGGGAGATGATAAAATGCCGAGGTTTAAGTTTAGGGGTTTTTGAGTAGACTAAGGAGGTTTGAAACAAGTGCAAGGTTCAGGGTTAGCAAGGTAGGTTCGAAGCTTACGTTTGAAAATAGTGTGAGTGGGTGCCAGATGAATATCTAGGGGTAAGGAATTTAGTAGTTTCGGGGCTGCATGGTAGACAGCTGAAACACCCTTGGAGGTTTTACACCTGGGCACTTGTAGGAGGGCTTGGTCAGAGGACCGTAGGCCATATGTGGAGGCCAGGGACAAAAGGAGGGTGCTAAGCTTAAGTACTGGTAAGAGGTTATACAGAAGCTAAGCCAGATCTATGACTGCCCAGAATTGTTCACTCCAGTGTATATTTTAACAGCAGTAAAGCCTACAGGGCTCAAACTAACTAGAGATGCATATAGGCAGATAACTCTTCTGCTGCTGGTAGCTAAAAAAGTGATAACTAGGCTGTGGGACACCACAAGAGTACCTACAAAACAGGACTGGAAAACACTTACTTATGAAGTTTATAACGGTTCCATGTCATAACAGCGATCGCAGAATAGCGATAATCAATATAGTGAGTGTATACTGCCGAAAAGCAAATCGGTGATATACACTTTCATGCAACCCGACATCCAGAATTGAAAAAAGTGTTTTTTGCAGGGAGGGGGCTGTGCCCTCCTCATCCCTCTGAATAAGTATTACCAACTCCAAGGGGGTGCATGTCAGGGAAGTGGCAAAATCCTGCATCACATGAAAAATGTAGTGCCAGAGCCGCAGGCAGCGGCAAAAGTTTTACACACCCGGTCCCAAACTCTGTACCTGCTGCAAGACAGCTAGCCACCCACACCACTACGTCACATGGCTAGCTTGGCAGCAGGAAGTATGCCCATCCCTCAAAACCTGTTCCCTGCTCCTCCCCTTCCCCTTGCTATTCCTCGCTTCCTGTCACTGTCCAGTACTGTAGCAGTCATGTACAGTCGCTACCTTTGCAGGGTAGCCCATAAGTATACTACCCAATATGAGTCACCGTTTTGACGTGGCGTCCATATTCCATCACTATATTTCACGGTGTACCGTATATAACTTAGAGCGTCTGGCAGCCAAAATTCAAACTCGTCTCCCCACATTTGAAATAAGGTCATGCAAGTGGGTTATGTATCAATTGGACCACTATCCAGAATTTGTGCCTTAAATCTCTGGAGGGAAACAATAACCTGAAGAACAGGGAATGCATCTCCAAAAGAATCTTCCTTAACCATGAGTTAGTGTAGCTATGGAACAAGAAAGCAGAGATGCCCCTTCCTTCCCCCCTCACTTTTCTGATCCTTCACTGATTCCAGACTTTACCGTGTCTTTCTTCTCTACTACCTATATTTCACCCTAATAATTTCAGAGAACTATCATTCCTGCTTATTACCTTTCTTAACCCCCTTTTTTTCTTTTGTCTATATCTCTAATTTCAAATACAGATAACCAGGATTTGCAAGAAAGTAGCATACTGTAACTATGATAGAACATCTGAATAAGACATAACCCACATAGTACTAGATAATATTGAAATAAAGATGTTAAATAGATAACTACTTAAGGAAATGGAATGTCATCATGAATACATGTTGAACACAAAAGAACACTATACTGACGATGCATGGAAAGAGTGAATAAAGTATGATACACTGTGAAATGTTTTATACATGTCCCTTTTCAAAACAGAACAAAAAAAATCTCTTAATAAAAATCCATTTAAAAAAAAAAAAGAAAGTAGATTGAAAAGTGGGGACAAGCAGACACGGCCATGGTCCATAGAAACTCACATATGATTTCTCAAGTATTTTGTTTGTTTATTTATGTATTTATTTATGTGTTTATTTATTTATGTATTTATTTATTTATGCATTTATTTATTCATTCTATTTATTGAAGTCTCAAATTACAACCTTTGGCTATAAGCCTGTTTACAGAGGTTCCATGTCAGTAGTACAAAACAATACAAGGTTACGTAAAGTAAATACAAATATTTACAGGTTATAGCAGGCAAGCATGTGTTTACTAAAAGACAGATAAGTTATACAGTACAAAACCATGTGTCAAGGCATTAATTTAGAAAGTAGAAGATACTAGGAATAGAAGAGACTGGAAACATGCAGGACTGGAAACCCTTTGTCTTTGGAGATTAGAAGTTTATTCCAATGATATGTGTGTAGAGAGAGAGTGAAGGATTCCTTAGATTGGAGGGGGGGGCAGCAGAAATAAGGATGAAGTTAAGGGAATTTACAGGATAATGTAGAGGTGGAGAGGGTGGATGAAAGGGCTAAGAGGGTTGAAGGGGTGGGAGAAGAACTGTGAAGTGGATAGCCTGCAGAGCAGGTAGCTAAGGGTAGGATTAATAGGTGGTAATGCAAAAAAGACATTGAAAGGTGATTGGTTCATTGAATAACCACTAGGAGCAGGAGCACCCTCACAAGCTTGAGAGGAGAGAATGGAGCTTAGCCTTGAAAGGACCAATCCTGGTATCATCACTGTGGACAGCAGGTGGTGAGTTGAGAAGGTTGGAGGCACGGAATGCAAAAGACCTTTGATCCTGGGATGTGCGGTGGAATGGCACCTTGAAAGGTTGGCTTTGAGATCCATGGGTTAGTCTAGATGATAGAGTGGGAGTAATGAGGGACTGTACCCTTGGGGGGGGTCATGCCTAGGGAGGACTTTTTAGCCAGTAGACAGTGCTGTTACATGTACTTTATCCTGGTCTCAAGATCTAGCCAGCCTGTGTGGGTGTATAGCTCACATGTATGGGTGAGGTGAGGAGCACCCAGGAAAAGCCTGCATGCTTTGAGTGTCAGTGCAATTCTTTTTAGGGCCTTATCAGATGCTGCACTGTATACAACAAGCCCATAGTCGATGACAGAGAAGATCAAGCTTGTGAATGCTATTTTGAGAGCGTCTGCTGTTAAGCAGTGCCTGTGGCTACACAGTTGTCCAATTTTCCTGTTTGCAGACTGCACAACAAGGTCGATGTGTATTGAGTATAACAATGAACTGTCCAAAGTGACACCTAGATATCTGAAGCTATGGAACTTATCAAACGTTTCATTTTTATTGTTGTGGATGGTGAGTTGGGCTGATTTGTGCCTACTTTGTTCAGAGGCAAACAACATGGTTTTGTTTTCTTGTAGTTGAGTAGTAGTCGTGAGTTAACAAACCAGTCTTCTACAAGAGAGAAGTCGGAGTGCATTTTTTGCTGCAGGGTGGTAATGTCTGGATGATTGGTAAACAATATGGCATCATCCACATAGAACAGAATGCGGTCCTGGAACACTAGCAGGAGTCTGTTTTGGAAAAAGCTAAATTGGAGAGGGCCCAGTATGGACCCCTGGGGGACTCGTGTGTTGATGCCAAGGCTGTCAGAAGGGGTGTTTGCAATTTTAATTCTCTGGTCACGTCCAGCAAGATAGCTACAGAACCAGCACAGGGGAGATTTAGAAACAGTGGCTTCACTAAGTTGGGCAAGTAGAAGTTCATGATTCACTGTATCAAAGGCCTTAGTGAGGTCGATAAAGGTGGCCCACGCTATGTGCCCTTGGTCCAGAGAGTCATACATGAAACCTGTAAACTTGACCAGAGCTGACATGATGCTATGTTTCTTTCTCAAGCCTTGCCGTGCACTGTAACTGGTATTTGTCAAGGTGATCTAGTAGTTGGTCATAGACTATTCTTTCCAGGGCCTTGGAGATAGGGGGGAACATTGAGATGGGCCAGAAAAGGGGGAGAAGCAGGCAGAAGCACTGAATGAATACTTCTGCTCAGTGTTCATGGAAGAAAAGGGGGGGACCGCTACCACCATGGGCTCGGAAGGTGGGGACAGGGGAAGAGGAGGCAACAGATGGAAGAATTGAGGCAAGTAGAGTCCTAGAGGGGCTGAGGGCACTGAAGGTAAACAAGGCACCAGGGCTGGATGATATCCACCCCAGGGTGCTGAAGGAGATGGTGGAGCTGTTGGTGGAGCTGCTGGAGGATCTGTACAACACCTCACTGGAGCTGGGATGTGTGCCACTGGACTGGAGGATGGCACATATAGTACCATTACACAAGAGCAGCCCAAGGGATGAACCGGTTAATTATCATCCAGTAAGTCTCACCTCCGTAGTGTGCAAACTCATGGAAATGATACTAAAGGAAAGACTGGTGTTGTACCTAGAGGACAATGGCTTCCAGGATGTGAGTCGACATGGGTTCGTTTCAGGGAAGTCATGTCAAACCAACCTGATACAATATTATGACTGGGTGACAGGTGAGCTGGATAAGGGTCATGTGGTGGATGTTCTTTACTTGGACTTCAGCAAGGCCTTCGATTCTTTGCCTCATGGGCGGCTTGGGGGGAAGCTAACTGGTGTAGGGGTAGGGGCAAAAATGATGAACTGGATTACAAGCTGGCTGAGTGGGAGGATGCAACGGGTGGTGGTGAGAGAGGAGCTCTCATCTCCAAGGCCGGTGATGAGTGGGGTGCCACAGGGCTATGTGATGGGGCCAGTATTATTCGGGTTCTTCATATCAGACATTGCACATGGGGTGGTGAGCAAGGTAACTGATGACACCAAATCGGAGCAGTGGTGGATGATGGGGAGGGATCAAAGCAGCTGCAGGGGGACCTAAGCAAACTAGAGGAGTGGTCAGAGAGGTGGCAGCTGGGGTTCAATGCAAAG
Source organism: Neoceratodus forsteri (assembly GCA_016271365.2). NCBI lineage: Eukaryota > Metazoa > Chordata > Ceratodontiformes > Ceratodontidae > Neoceratodus > Neoceratodus forsteri. The sequence goes on along the minus strand of CM057456.1, from coordinate 659,201,399 downwards.
AAGTGTAAGGTTATGCACTTTGGGGTGAAGAACCCAAGGGGAGAATACTGACTGGGGGGGAGGTTAAGCTGGGGATCACTCAGGAGGAGAAGGACCTAGGGGTAATGATAACAGGGACCATGAACAACATTGCCCAGTGCAGGAGAGCAGCTGCAAAAGCGAACAAAATGCTGGGGTGCATAGCGAGGGGGTTTCATCCAGGCGAAAAGAGGTGATCTTGCCCCTCTACAGGTCACTGGTAAGGTCGCAGTTAGAGTACTGTGTGCAGTTTTGGAGGCCATACCTAAAGCGTGATATCAGGATACTGGAGGGGGTGCAGAGGAGGGCAACAAAGATGATATGTGGAATGGAGGGGAGAGACTATGACAGCAGGCTGGGAGACCTGAATATGTACACCCTGGAGGATAGAAGGGACAGAGGGACATGATAGAGACATTCAATTATCTGAGGGGAATCAATAAGGATGGGGCAGATGGGGGTCTTTAAGTTAAGGAGGGGAGGGACACCAGGGGGCATGAGCTAAGAATAGAGGGGGGAAGATTTAGGAAGGAAATGAGGAGACAGTCTTCCACAGAGATGGTGGTAGCAAAATGGAATGCACTATCAGAATGGGTTGTATCATGTAAATCTGTGAACAGCTTCAAACGTGCATGGAACAGGGAACAGGGGATTATGAGGGTGGGAGAGGTGGGGGTGGCAGTGGGATGACAAAGGGGAAGGGGATGGGGCAGCTGCAAACTAGGGGTGCTAGCTGCACACTTGAGCAGACTTAGATAGACTGGGTGGTCTGTTTCTGCTGGTACATTTATATGTTCATAAGTTGGTGTGGATAGTCTCATCACTGTTTTTGAATACAGGTGTGCTGGCTACTGATTTCCAGATTTTTGGATACTGTCCAGTGATTAATGAGAAGTTGAGTATTTTTGTCAGAGGTGACAGGATAGCGTCTATGGTGAGGGTAACTGGTTTTAGGTTGAGGTAGTCGCTGTGCCTGGTCTTCCCGATCACTTTTAGCAGGTATTTTTTTGCCGCAGATTTTGAGATTACGTGAAGGTAGAACGGGGGGTGGGGGGCATTGTTTGGGTGGGAGGAGTAGATATGCTGTTATGGACAGCTGTGAATGGATCAAGCTAGTTGGGTGGGAGAACCCCGTGAAGGTTAGTAAATGCCTTGTTAAATGCATTTGCTATTGTCTTGGCATCTTGGGTGATGTTACCATCAATGTTTAACATTGTTGGTGTTGATTTATCAGGAGGCCCTGTGAGTGTCTTGATATTGGACCAAAATGTTTGGCTGCCACTCCATGAGTTTTCAAGTTTGGACCTAAAATATTGTCTCTTAGCCAGACGAATGACCTGCATGTAGGCATTGCGGGCAGTTTTGTATTTTTGTATGTCATGCGGGGAACCAGAGCTTCTTGCTATCTGCCAGAGACTGTCCCTAGCTTGTAGTTGGGCAATGAGGGATGATGTTACCCATGATTTTTGGTTACCTTTGACCTTCTTCTTTGTAAACAGAGCAAACATGTTGCACACTCCATTGAAGGTCTTAATGAAGGCATCTGTAGCAGTATCTACATCGACTGCTGAAACAGTATCAGATCAGTTTAGTTGCATGAGGTACTTTCAAAGTGGGCCCAGTTGCCCCTTTCTAAGGGTACATACTTTGATCTCTTTCACAGGAATTTTGGGAGTCTTACTAGACAACTTAAAGAGTATGGTGGAGTGGTCACTTATAGTGTCTGGGAGGACAAATGTAATTGTGATGCATTCAGAATGGTTCATTAGCACCCAGCCGATTAGGGTACCGGTACCAGCTCTATAGTTAGTGGGTGTGGGGGAGACGACTAATTGGTCACAATTTATTGAGGCTATGGCATCTCAGTAGGGGGCAGCATCTTTGGACAGCCAGTTTATGTTGAAGTCTCCGATCACTATTGTCTCTGTTTTACAGTGTCGGTCTGAGAGGTAGTCATGTAATATTCTAAACCCTTCAGCCTGCTCCTTGGGAGGGATGTATACAGAGACAGTAGTTACTGCCTTGCCATGTGTGCCAAGGATGCCCTTAGAAGCAATATCTGAACATAATTGTCAGTGTTTATGGATGAGAGGAGATGACCCTTCAAATGGCCTTTAATGTAAATAATGCTTTCCCACCTCTATTCCCAGTATGAATCTGCCTATATGATGTGTACCCATTGAGCTGGATTTCAGTGTTAGTGATCTTGGGTGTAAGCCAGGTCTTTACAACCCATAGAACATCTGGCTGTTGTACCCATACTTACAGTGTGTCTAATTTGAGTAACAGGCTATAGATGTTGATTGTTGCTATGCTAACAGATCTGTTGTTCACTGGGAGATTGGTGGCCCCAGTTACTGGACCAGTAGTAGCCGGCATATAAATCCTGCCATATCTGGTGACAATAGGAGCATGGTGCAGCATGCGCTGCGGGGTACACCTTGGATTTCACAAAAAAAAGACAGGTTTTACTGGTAACAAGGGATCTCTAAATGAGGGTCTAGTGGCAGAGCCTTTTAATTTTGTTTGCAACATAGTAATTTCGCGAGTTGACCTACTGACGTAAATAGGACCTAAATGTGGAGCCTGGATTTTGTTCACAGTGGTAGCCTGATGGGGGCTTGTGTCATGGAAACACTGATGGTTAGTGCAGCTGATTGCATTTTAGGAGACTCAAGTATACCCTTCTTGATTGCAGCATTTTGTCTACTTAATTTGAATTCTCAGTGTTGATAAAATTATGTAGAGCTGTGGTTGTGATGAACACAGAGGATTACATTAAAGAAGCACACAGACAGCTGTCAGATACAGTTTATTATAGAGAACTAACAGAAGATCCTACAGCACAATATTTAGAAGAACTCAAACAAATCATGTCTCTACTGAACAACATCCAAGAACAGTTAAATATACTTATGTGAAACAAACCTACCCCAGGGACATTCTATATGCTACCTAAGATACACAAATCGGGGAATCCAGGATGACCCATCATCTCAGGAATTGGCACACTCACAGAAAACATTTCAGGACTCATTGAATCCCTTTTAAAACCACTAGTAAGAGCTACTAGCAGCTTTATTCAGGACACCACAGATTTCCTCAGGAAACTGAAGCAAACTGGACAACTGCCACCCAACACTATCCTAGCCACAATGGATGTTACTGCCCTCTACACTAATATCCCACATGAAGATGGCATAGCAGCATGTCAGACTTTTTTTAAAGAACAACACATCCACAGGAGACATTCCAGGAACCACAATCAGCACCCTAATACAATTCATTTTGACACACAACTTCATTTTTAATGGCAAGCACTTTTTACTGATCATGGGGAGAGCTATGGGCACAAAAATGGCACCACAATATGCCAGTCTTTTCAGGGCCTGTCTAGAAGAAGATTTTTTTGAACACCATCCCTATAAACCACCAATTTTCCTCCAATATATAGATGACATATTCCTGATTTGGACAGAAGGTGAAGACTTCCTCAAAAAGTTCCATCATGATTTTAACAACTTTCATCACTCTATAAAACTCACTATTGAATACTCCCAACCAGCATACATTTTCTAAATACCACAGTCAATATCACTAAAAATGGACATATACAAACTGCTCTGTACAGAAAACCCACTGACAGACATTGCTACCTGCATAATTCCAGCTTCCATCCAAGGCATACAAAAAATCTTTAATCTACAGTCAGGCAATTCGATGCCATCAAATCTGCTCCGATGAGAGAACAAGAGACAGACAGCTCTCCTCACTTTAGAATTCCCTAATACAGCAGGGCCACTCTCCAAGACAAATTGACAGAGAATTTGAATGGGCCATACAAATACCATGAGACAATCTGCTGCAATATAGGCAAAAAGATCAAACTGATTGCACACCCTTAGTTATCACTTACAGTTCCATGCTAAAACCCCTTCAGCAAATTATTAAAGAACTACAACCCATACTGAGAGAAGATGAAATACTGAAGGACATCTTCCCTGAACCACCTGCCATTGCCTATAAGCAGACCCCCAGCCTCTTGAACATAATCATTCATAATAGACACCCAGCAGATCAGAATAACTGAGAAACAAGAGGAACAACACCATGCAACACGGCAAGATGTAAGACCTGCACCCACATATGCACACAGACCACCATCAAGACAAGCCAGAACAGCACAATAAAAGTCAGTGGATCCTACACATGTCAATCCAGCAATGTGGTTTACCTAATTCAGTACAAGAAGTGCACGCATGAATGCTATATCGGGGAAACTAGGCAACCACTGAAAACCAGGATGAACCACCACATCACACATTAGTAAACCAGGTTAGCAGCACACCAATAGGACACCATTTTTCACAAATAGATCACTCTCTCTCTCTTGGACTTATCTGTCTTGATACTAAGAGGCAACTTCAAAAACACACAGGACAGAAGGACATGGGAACTGAACTAAATAAAACAATTTAAATCTAACATTTGTTGACTGTATTGGGGAACTGGATTTATGACACACTATGGTAAACTAATTTTCTTGTTATTGTTTTTTTTTTGAGTTCCTGTCTGCTCTGTTTCTTTTACCTGTTCCTTACTTCCTCCCTGCCTCTCATATATACTCTTTTGCTTCAGTCCTGCCCAACCCTTGTTTGTTCTCACACCTCTCTGTTTATACTACTTCACACTCTCTTCATCTGGGCCTTTGTTGTTTTGTTTCTTCTAATTTCTTAGCTTCCATGCATTTCTTAAACATTGCCTACCTATTCTACCCTTTTTGCCTACCTTCAACTCCTTGTATCTCAGATCTTCCTTATGTGTATTCCTGTCTGGTCATTTTTGTTACCCTTTCCAGCTTCTTTTCATCTTCAGCTGAACTGTTCCTATTAATTATCACCCCCATAGTTCTTCTCACACATCTTGTTTACTTTGCTTGTTATATATACTTTTATCTCAAGTTCCCTTTCATCTTTCTTTCTACACTTCCTGCCATTCTTCCCTGTAAGTAATTCTTTTAATTTTACATTTTTTTTATAAATTGCTTCACAATAGATATAAATACTGCTTATATTGCTCAGTTTTGCTATTCATCTGAAGAAGGGACCTGTGAGGTCCCGAAAACGTGTGTATAATTCCATCTCTGTACAAGACACTTGTTGGTCCAATAAAAGGTATCAAACCTTCCAGCATCTCCCGTTGTGATACCAGAAGATCATTTAGGAACTAAAATGCATTTCAGTTATATTTATTATTAACTGATACACAAAACCTTTTGTTCACTTAAAAAGTGCTAGTATGTTGTTTGTATACTAAGCTCCCTGTAATATAGTAACTGATGGAGATCATTTTTAATGATTTATTGTGAAGAGTCTGTAATGTTGTAATGGTTTCCTTTAAAAACAGATCAACAATAAGCTAAACTGAAACTGAAGCACTATGCCAATTGATGGATGAGCTATCAGGCCACAAAGCAGAGGCTCCAACTGCTGATAGTCTGAATGGCACTTGTGCAACACAGGTACATTTTCTCTTCTTTCTGAAGAAAGACTGCTTCTGACACTTCGACATGGTCTTGCATCTGAAGCATAAGGTTGGGCAACACCCCTCATGGATTTGGATGTAGCAGAAGAATTATCACTGGATGCAATGTTCACTGCAGAGTAGCTGTAACTACTTTAGGCTCTCAGCAGGGTAGGCAGCATGTGGAACGATGTTACATTTCACATCTGGTACTGCCTGTGGATTTCTTGTACTGTACTCAGTGAAGCAGAGATCATTCACCTGAGCTTGTTCTTCACTGTCACCATTTGATAGTTGGCTCACAAAGCTTTGATCTGAGTAATTACTGGAATTAGGCTCTGGTTGTCTAACAAAGTGCAGCCCAAGTTGCCACTCTTTCTGTAGGATTTAGATAGATCTGGTGGTGCAAAACTCATGGAAGTGTCTGGGAAGTAAGAGACGTATATTTTCAATGTCTGGTGACTTTCAGATCTATCACTGCAGCATGGCACATCACAGAGACCGAAGACTTATCACTGCCACAACCAATATTACAGTAATGGTACTTCAATAGCTGTAATCTTCTTAGCTGCACATCTTGAAGCTGCCCTATGTTAATCTTTTATTAACATACTTCCTTAGCCTGTTCACAAAAGCGTTGATATTAAAAAAAGAGCCAATTTTCAAATAGAATTCCACCACAGAGTTCGACAATTTTCCTGCTGTCCGCCATTGATAACTGTGACCACACTGCAGTATCACAGCCTCGTACCTAAATATCTGTGCTGTGTTACCAGCACTGTTCCACAAAAAGGTGGACATCTTACTGGCAGAGTCAATACACTCACCCATATTTTGACATGCATTCCAGGCACTATTATGGCTCTTCTTACTGTCCTCAGTGTTTCGACTTTGTCTTTTGGTACCAAAGAGAGACAGTTTTTTTGTGTGTATGGCTAGTGTTTATAATTGGGCCTTCTGTTGCCTCTTTGATGGGTAAGCAAAACCTTTTGGTTGCACTTCCCATGCATAAGCCTGGTCCCCACTAGTTTTCTATGTTTCAGGAGTAGTTCTTTCTATCACACCCCGGGCATGTCCATGAAATATGAAATTTTACCCTCACCAATGACAATAAGTTTCCTGTGCCTTATCCTTATAAGGTGAAGCGTAAAAGGCTCCCTTGCCCTCTCTCTCTCTTTTTTTTTAATCTTCTCATTCCATTTTTTTTTCTGTAATACTTGTTTCAATGTTGTTTTCATAGACTGACCGTCTGCACTTAAAAACATTTTTTTTTCCTGCGAATACTTTCCAGGGAAGGTGATACAACTGAACATGCCACATCAAGTCTGTGCAGATCTTTCTGCCTGGAAGAAAACAGCCTCACTTCTGAAGGGTTGTTGACTTCTCCTTCTCATCAGAGATATAAGCATTTTTATTAATCGAATTGTGTGGTAAGTCAGCTATTGGCCTGCTAGTAGTGTTGGGGTCTCGAGCCACTAGCATTTGCTGAAAGAAAGTTGTTCAGGCTGTTTGCTCTTTTTTTCTTCAGTGTTTTACCCCTTGTGTTGTAAATAGTTTTTTCTATTTTATTTATTATACGACAAGGTACCCGCGACACTGCACTGTTGATATGGCAGAGGTATTTAAAAGATTCAACACCCCCCCATGGAGCAGGGGACCTCATCACTGAAAGGGGCTCTGTAGAGAGATGGCAGTACAGTGTTCTCTGGAGCAGCAGACCGAGTTTGAGCATGATTGCAGCATCAAGATCAGTGTGGTGATAATATTTATGGTATGGAGCTCAGCTCCAGCAGAACCATCTATACTTCAAAACCTGGGTGCAGTTAAGAAAAAAGAAATACAAAATGAAGTTTCCAGCAGCTGTCCTGAAAACACCCCACAACTGGCCAGACACACATCTCATGGAAATACCCTGCTCGCAGATTGCTATCCGCCAGACTGCAAAGGTAAGAGAAATGTCAGTGCCAGTGCAGTAAGTTTCAGTTCTGGTACACTCTCTGGTCTGTGAGCAACAGTGAAAACCATAAGCCAGCAGGAGAGTAGCACGTCTCATGGAAATACCCTGCTCGCAGATGACTACCACCCCAGACCGGGAAGGTGTGAGAAATGTCAGTACCAGTGCAGTAAGTTTCAGTTCTGGTACACTCTCTGGTCTGGGAATGGCAGTGAAAACCATAAGTCAGCAGGACAGATACACGACTCATGGAAATACCCTGTTTGCAGACAACTACCAACCAGATTGTGAAGGTGCGAGACTCGTCAGTGACTGTGCAGTAAGACAATTGGTACTCCTCGAACCATATGTACCAGAAAATCTAGGAGCAACCTAGGAAAACATAAAGATGAATAAGGACACCAGCAGCTGTCCAGAAAAGACCCCAGAACTGGACAGACAATTGGTACTCCTCAAACCATATGTACCAGAAAACCTAGGAGCACACCAGGAAAACATAAACTTGAATAACGACTCCAGCAGCTGTCCAGAAAAGACCGCAGAAATGGACACAGAATTGGTACTCCTCGAAACAAATATGTACCAAAAAACCTAGGAGCAGCTCAGGAAAACGTAAAGATCAATAAGGACTCCAGCAGCTGTCCAGGAAAGACCCCAGAACTAGACAGACAATTGGTACTCCTAGAACCATATGTACCACAAAACCTAGGCGCTGCCCATGAAAACATAAAGATTAATAAGGACTCCAGCAACTCTCCAGAAAAGATTCCAGAACTGAAAAGACAATTGGTACTCCTTGAACCATATGCACCAGAAAACGTAGGAGCAACTCAGGACATAAAAAAAGATGAATAAGGACTCCAGCAGCTGTCCAGAAAAGACCCCAGAACTGAAAAGACAATTGGTACTCCTCAAAAAATATTTACCAGAAAACCGAGGAGCAGCCCAGGAAAACAAAAGATGAATAAGGACTCCAGCAGCTGTCCTGAAAAGACCCCAGAACTAGACAGACAATTGGTGCTCATCAAACCATATGTACAAGCAAAACTGGGAGCAGCACAGGAAAACATAAATATGAATAAGGACTCCAGCAGCTATCCCGAAAAGACCCCAGAACTAGACAGACAATTGGTACTCCTTGAACCAAATGTAGCAGAAAACCTAGAAGCAGCCCAGGAAAACGTAAAGATGAATAAGGACTCCAGTAGCTGTCCAGAGAAGACCCCAGAACTGGACAGACAATTGGTGCTCCTCGAACCATATGTACCACAAAACCTAGGAGCAGCCTAGGAAAACTATAAAGGTGAATAAGGACTCCAGCAGCTATCCCGAAAAGACTCCAGAACTGAAAAGACAAATGGCACTCCTCGAATCATATGTCCCAGAACACCAAGGAGCAGCCCAGGAAAACATAAAGATAAATAAGGACTCCAGCAGCTATCCCGAAAAGACCCCAGAACTAAGCAGACAATTGGTACTCCTCGAACCATATGTACCAGAAAACCTAGGAGGTGCCCAGGAAAACATAAACATGAATAAGGACTCCAGCAGCTGTCCAGAAAAGACCCCAGAAAAGGACAGACAACTGGTACTCCTCAAACCATATGTACAAGAAAACCTGGGAGCAGCCTAGGAAAACCTAAAGATGAATAAGGACTCCAGCAGCTATCCTGAAAAGACCCCAGAACTAGACAGACAATTGGTACTCCTCAAACCATATGTACCAGAAAACCTAGGAGCACACCAGGAAAACATAAACTTGAATAACGACTCCAGCAGCTGTCCAGAAAAGACCGCAGAAATGGACACAGAATTGATACTCCTTGAAACAAATATGTACCAAAAAACCTAGGAGCAGCTCAGGAAAACGTAAAGATCAATAAGGACTCCAGCAGCTGTCCAGGAAAGACCCCAGAACTAGACAGACAACTGGTACTCCTAGAACCATATGTACCACAAAACCTAGGCGCTGCCCATGAAAACATAAAGATTAATAAGGACTCCAGCAACTCTCCAGAAAAGATTCCAGAACTGAAAAGACAATTGGTACTCCCTGAACCATATGCACCAGAAAACGTAGGAGCAACTCAGGACATAAAAAAAGATGAATAAGGACTCCAGCAGCTGTCCAGAAAAGACCCCAGAACTGAAAAGACAATTGGTACTCCTCAAAAAATATTTACCAGAAAACCGAGGAGCAGCCCAGGAAAACAAAAAGATGAATAAGGACTCCAGCAGCTGTCCTGAAAAGACCCCAGAACTAGACAGACAATTGGTGCTCATCAAACCATATGTACAAGCAAAACTGGGAGCAGCACAGGAAAACATAAATATGAATAATGACTCCAGCAGCTGTCCTGAAAAGCCCCCAGAACTGGACAGACAATTGGTACTCCTCAAACTATATGTACAAGAAAACCAGGGAATAGCCCAGGAAAACATAAAGATGAATAAGGACTCCAGCAGCTATCCCGAAAAGACCCCAGAACTAGACAGACAATTGGTACTCCTTGAACCAAATGTAGCAGAAAACCTAGAAGCAGCCCAGGAAAACGTAAAGATGAATAAGGACTCCAGTAGCTGTCCAGAGAAGACCCCAGAACTGGACAGACAATTGGTGCTCCTCGAACCATATGTACCACAAAACCTAGGAGCAGCCCAGGAAAACTATAAAGGTGAATAAGGACTCCAGCAGCTATCCCGAAAAGACTCCAGAACTGAAAAGACAATTGGCACTCCTCGAATCATATGTCCCAGAACACCAAGGAGCAGCCCAGGAAAACATAAAGATAAATAAGGACTCCAGCAGCTATCCCGAAAAGACCCCAGAACTAAGCAGACAATTGGTACTCCTCGAACCATATGTACCAGAAAACCTAGGAGGTGCCCAGGAAAACATAAACATGAATAAGGACTCCAGCAGCTGTCCAGAAAAGACCCCAGAAAAGGACAGACAACTGGTACTCCTCAAACCATATGTACAAGAAAACCTGGGAGCAGCCTAGGAAAACCTAAAGATGAATAAGGACTCCAGCAGCTATCCTGAAAAGACCCCAGAACTAGACAGACAATTGGTACTCCTCAAACCTTATGTACCAAAAAAACCTATGAGCAGGCCATGAAAACACAAGATGAATAAGGACTCCAGCAGCTGTCAGGAAAAGACCCCAAAGCTGGACAGACAATTGGTACTGCTCGAACCATATGTGCCAGAAAATCTAGGAGCAGCCCAGGAAAACATAAAAGATGAATAAGGACTCCAGCAGCTGTCCAGAAAAGACCCCAGAACTGGACAGACAATTGGTACTTCTTGAACCATATGTACCAGAAAACCCTAGAAGCAGCCCAGGAAAACATAAAGATGAATAACGACTCCAGCAGCTGTCCAGAAAAGATCCCAGAACTGGACAGACAATTGTTACTTCTCGAACCATATGTACCAGAAACCTAGGAGCAGCCCAGGAAAACATAGATGAATAAGGACTCCAGCAGCTGTCCAGGAAAGACCCCAGAACTGGACAGACAATTGGTGCTCCTCGAACCATATGTACCACAAAACCTAGGAGCAGCCCAGGAAAACATAAAAGATGAATAAGGACTCCAGCAGCTGTCCAGAAAGGACCCCAGAACTGGACAGACAATTGGTGCTCCTAGAACCATATGTACCAGAAACCTAGGAGCAGCCCAAGAAAACAAAGATGAATAAGGACTCCAGCAGCTATCCCGAAGACTCCAGAACTGAAAAGACAATTGTTACTCCTCGAATCATATGTACCAGAAAACCTAGGAGCAGCCCAGGAAAACATAAAGATGAATAAGGACTCCAGCAGCTATCCCCAAAAGACCCCAGAACTAGACAGACAACTGGTACTCCTCAAACCATATGTACCAAAAAACCTAGGAGCAGCCCAGGAAAACATAAAGATGAATAAGAACTCCTGCATCTATCCCGAAAAGACCCCATAACTAGACAGATAATTGGTACTCCTCGAACCTTATGTACCAGAAAACCTAGAAGCAGCCCAGGAAAACATAAAGATGAATAAGGACTCCAGCAACTCTCCAGAAAAGACCCCAGAACTGGACAGACAATTGGTACTCCTCAAACCATGTGTACCACAAAACCTAGGAGCAGCCCAGGAAATCATAAAGATGAATAAGGACTCCAGCAGCTATCCTGAAGACTCCAGAACTGAAAAGACAATTGCTACTCCTCGAATCATATGTACCAGAAAACCTAGGAGCAGCCCAGGAAAACATAAAGATGAATAAGGACTCCTGCATCTATCCCGAAAAGATCCCATAACTAGACAGACAACTGGTACTCCTCAAACCATATGTACCAAAAAACCTAGGAGCAGCCCAGGAAAACATAAAGATGAATACAGACTCCAGCAGCTATCCAGAAAAGACCCCAGAACTGGACAGACAATTGATACTCCTTGAACCATATGTACCAGAAAACCTAGGAGGTGCCCAGGAAAACATATAGATGAATAAGGACTCCGGCAGCTGTCCAGGAAAGACCCAAGAACTGGACAGACAATTAGTACTCCTTGAACCATATGTATCAGAAAACCTGGGAGCAGCCCAGGAAAACATAAAGATGAATAAGGACTCCTGCAGGTATCCTGAAAAGACCCCAGAACTGGACAGGCTGCTGCCAGTAGCTGGAGTTTACTTCGGAAGTTTGCTGCCGATAACTGATATGTGGACAGCGTACTTGAAGAGCTGAAATTCAGGTTTTGTAAGAGTAAAGGAGCATGGCCAGGACTGTGATAGCACGTTTAGTGCTGAAGGGCTTTTGTCACCCAGCTAAAGGTATGCTAACGTTGCCTTTGGGGTTGGGTTACTTTGTTTGCCTGGCAAATGCTAAGTTACTGCACTCAGAGGAGTGTCTTTTTCTCTCTGTTTAATTTGCAGGTGTTGCTGTTTCCGGAATAGGAGAGGGGAGTTGGACGGAGGTGACACCCCAGGTTTGAGCGGGGTCCTTAGAAGAGTGCCAAGTACTCACAGAATGAGGAGACTAATGCTTGGAGAAGATTTTCGGATGATTTCAGCTTTAGACCAACCTTGCCATAATGGGACCCAGCAGTGGCCTTAGAAGGCTTTTGAAAACTATACAAAACATGTCAAGTATTGTTAAAATACTGGTGGTTACTATAAAGGATGCGAGTATGCAATATGCCTTTTTTTTGGTCAGACTCCCAGCTTGTGGTTGGGGAGAGAAGCTTGGCTACTAGATACATACATAGATACATAGACAGTGTCGGCAGATAAGGGCCTATGGCCCACCTAGTCTGCCCATTTGAGCTTGTAAGTTCAGTTTGTTTTCCTAGAAGTCTATTTCCCCTTACCCCTGACCTCTAGAATTCCTTTATGTCTATCCCATGCATTCTTAAATCCGTGATTGTTTCAGCCCCACCACTTCCTCTGGCAGGGTGTTCCACTTGTCCACCACCCGTTCTGTGAAGAAATTCTTTCTCATGTTTCCTCTGAATCGTCCTCCTCAACTTCATCCCATGCCCTCTAGTCCTGAAACATCTTTTGCTTAAAATAGTGTTTTCCTGCACCCTGTTCCTCCTGTAAGATACTTGTATGTCTCTATCATATCCCTCTCTCCCTCCTCTCCTCTAGGGAGTACATGTTCAGTTCCTTCAACCTGTCTTCATAGGACTTGTGATGCAACCCATGCACCATCTTTGTTGCCCTCCTCTGAACCTTCTCTACCCTGTCTATGTCCTTACGTAGGTATGGTCTCCAGAACTGTACACTGTACTCCAGGTGGGGCCTCACTAGTGTCTTGTATAGCGGAATTATGACCTCCCTTTTCCTGCTGGTGATGCCCCTGCCTATACATCCCAGCATCCTATTTGCTTTACCTGATGCCTTGTCACACTGTTTCCCTACATTGAGGTCATCAGAGATGACAACCCCAAGATCCCTTTCCTGCTTGGTGCATGCTATATCCTCACCCCCTAACTGATATATTGTGCCAGGGTTTTTGTGCCCCATATGCATTATCTTGCACTTCTTTGCATTGAATTTCAACTGCCAAACCCTTGACCATTCTTCAAGTTTCTGCAGGTCCCTTCTCATTCTGTCTACACCCTCTGGTGTGTCTACTCTGTTACAGAGCTTTGTGTCATCAGAACAGTGAAATTCTGCCTTCTATATCCTGTGCAATGTCACTGATGAAGATGTTGAATAGGACCGGTCCCAGCACTGATCCTGTGGTACCCCACTGGTCACTCTTCCCTCTGTGGAGTGACAGCCATTTACCACCACCCTCTGTGTCCTGCCACCCAGCCAGTTACCTACCCACCACACTACTGTCCTGCCCACACCCATATTCCCCAGTTTGTGTAATAGTCTTCTATGTGGCACAGTGTCAAAGGCCTTGCTGAAGTCCAGATAGGCCATGTCCACTGCCCACCCCTGATCCACCTCCCTAGTCACCCAGTCAAAAAATTCAATGAGGTTGGTCTGACGCGGCCTCCCCTGAGTGGAAACCATGCTGCCTTGGCCCTGTAGTCCATTGACAACCAGATGTTCCACCAATCTCTCCTTCAGTAGTGCTTCCATGATCTTTCCCACTACCGAGGTGAGGCTGACTGGTCTGTAGTTCCCTGCTTCCTCTTTGTTCCCACTTTTGTATAAGGGGACTACATCTGCTGTCCTCCAGTCTTTGGGTACCTCCCTGTTTCCAGTGATTGGCTGAACAGGATAGCCAGAGGTTCAGCCACCACCTCTCTTAGTTCTTTAAGGACCCTGGGTGCACCCATCTGGCCCCATTGCTTATCAGCTCTTATTACTTCCAGTTCCTTCAGGACCCTTTCTCGTGTAAAGGGACTTGTGTCCATTTCTGCACCATTCTCACCCCTTGTACTCCTTCAGACCCATTACCCCCTCTTCCTTAGTAAAGACTGAGCAGAAATACCTGTTCAATATGTCAGCTTTACTGTTGTCATCCTCCACGCTGCTCCCATCCTCCCCTTCAGTCTCACTATCCCTCCCTTGTCCTTCTTTTTCACTTATGTACCTGTAAAAGGTTTTGTCCCCTTTAACCACTGATTTTGCAATGTGTTCTTCTGTCTGAGCTTTGGCTTCCCTTACTGACTTCCCTGCCTCCCTTTGTTTCTCCTGGTACTTCTCCCTATCCCTTCTGCCTGTGTCTTTTGTATTGCCTGAATGCAATCTTTTGGCTTTCCTTTCTTTGCTACCTCTTTGGAAAACCATAATGGTCTCCTCTTTCTTTTCCTCTTGCTAACCTGCTTAATGCATAATTCTGTTGTTCTTATAATCCCCATTTTAAATACTGCCCACTGTTCCTCAATCCCTGATTCCTGTCCCATTCCCTTAATGCCTCTTTCAAGCATCTCCCATTTTCCCAAAGTCTGCCCCCTAAAATCCAGGATACGTGTTTTTGTGTGGTTTGGTTCTGCTCTTTCTGTGATTTCAAACCACACTGTCTGGTGGTCACTGTTACCCAGGTGCTCCCCACTGTACCCCATCCACTGTCCCTGTTTGTGAGCTCAGGTCCAGTATTGCCTTCTGCCGAGTTGGTTCCATGACCAGTTGCTTGAGGAAGGCACCCTGAAGGGAGTCCAGGATAAATCTGCTCCTAGTTGATGCTGCTGCTGGGATGCTCCGGTCCACGTCTGGTATATTGAAGTCTCCAACCAGTACTACTCACCTTGTCTGCCATCCTTTGGGTGGCTAGCATCAACTCCCTATCTGTTTCTTCCTCCTGGGCTGGTGGTCTATAGACCACACCTGTGCGGATGGCTGGCCCCATTTTCCTTTCCAGCTTAACCCACAGTATCTCTCCCCATTTTGTTCCTCCTGGATCTGTGTGGCCCTTATGTCATTTTTCACATACAGTGCCACCTCCTCCCTTCCTGCCTGCTCTGTCTCTTCTGAATATGTTGTAGCCAGGTATGGCCATCTCCCAGTCATGGTTATCATTACACCAGGTTTCAGTGATGGCCACAATGTCCAGGTCTGACTGTACCATGACAGCCTCCAGATCTTCCATCTTGTTGCTAAGGCTCCTGGCATTTGCACATACGGCTTTCCATGATTTGACCTCCCTAGACTGCTTCACTGTTCTACTCCAGCCCCTTCCTTGGTTGTCATTTATCCCTGGTTCTCCTTGCTGTCTGCCCTTCTGCTGAATTTTGCCCTTTCTGCTTATCCACCTTTTGGACACTAATCTCCATCTTTTGCACACTGCTTTGCAGAGATAGCCACTCCTCTGGTTCACTGGTTCCATTACTAGCTGTGGGGGTGAGCAAGTAGGTATCATCCTTGCTGGCCTGCACCCCTTTGCTAGTTTAAATGCTTGTCAATGTAGCATTTAAACTTATCATTGAGTGCTTGGATTCCCTCAGGATGGATGCAGGCCGTCAGGCTTGAACAAACCTCCATCCCTCCAGATGGGTCCCCAGTCACCAATGAATCAAACCCTTCCTCACAGCACCAGTTCTTCAACCATGAGTTAAAGTTCCTGGTGCATGCACTCCTATGCTCTCCCTTGCCTCTCACAGGTAGTACTTCTGAGAAGTGACAGAAGTAGCTACTTGCTTGAGACCCTCCCCAGTTTCCTAAACTTTTCCTGAACTTCCTTTGGCTCCCATTTGCCAAGTCATTAGTACCTAGGTGGATAATGACATCCAGCTCACCATCCTGTCTTGCCTTCCCAGTGATCCCAGTATCTTCCTTCCATCCCTCCATGCCGTGGCACCTGGTAGGCACCTCACCTCCCTGTCCTCCCCTCCTGTGTTCCTAGCTGGATCCCTCTTATGATGGAGTCCCCACACCAGGATTCTTCCTCCTCCTCTGGGGTCCACTGCTTTCCCCACTGAGGTCACCTCCTTGCCTAACCTCCACATCCTTTCCTTCCACTTCCCTGGGTACCTCTATTTGGTTGTCCTCATTTGCCAGTGTGGCATATGAGTTCTTGAGAGGAATAGGGTCTGGGATGTGCCTCTGCCTGACTGCTCTAACCCTCCCTGAGCCCACTGTCATCCAAGTGCTCCTCGTTCTTTGCATCCTTTGAGGCAGCTGCATTGGACTGGGTGGTTCCTAGACAGGGGTGATGGTACTCTCGACCCAGTTTACTTCGCTCTGAGTCTGGCTACCTCATCCCACAGTCCCGAGAGATGCATGCAGATGGGCAGCACCTCAGTGTCCAGAAGGTCTGCCTGAATATGGCTGCCCCACAGCCACTGCATTGCACCACTCCCACATTATACTGCAATTCCACTACTTATTTGCTACTGAAGCTCTCTTAGTTCTCTTTTATTTATTTACAGTACTAAAATCCTGTAACTGATCCTCAGATATATATTTTTTAAGGAAAAGAAACCAATAAGTAAATAAATGAGTCAAAAACTTGTGCTGAGGGTGGTGGTCTTCCCATATGCCCTCCTACTTCACACCTCTTACTATACCCTGTGTTTAGCTCCTGTCAATCAGATTTATCAGGGCATATAATTAAGAGTTGGGGAAGGGGTGGGAGGAGGCGGCGAAAATTGCAGCAATTAAAGACAGCACAGAATTACACCACCACTATTTTTTAAATTTTCAACAGCCCAAAAACAATTATAAGTAAAGACAACACAGAAAGAAAGTATAGTGTCACTACAAGCCTACAATCTAAGTTTAAAAGAAAAATACCAGTTACTCTGAAGCACTGAATTGAATATGTTTCCTTCCTTCACCTTCTGGCTTCTTCTTCTCAATTCTCAAATCTCAATACTACTGTTGTTATATTAATTCTAAGTAGCATGAATCAAGCCGTGGTACTTTGCACATATTTAAGAGATATCAATATCAGTGGGCCCTACATATGGCTTGTTATATGAGACTGCTGGATTTTAGCAGGTATATAAACGGACCAGCAGTCGACATATTATTTCTTCTGTTTAGTCACCTTGGATGACTGGAACAGGGCGAACTCCTGGAATAAACTTATCTTTTACCCATCAGGAATTTAGATTTTTGCAATTAAAATGTTTGAATTTAAGGATTAAAGGTAATAGAATATGAACGGTTACATGACAGTCTAATGATTACCTTTGTGGATCCTGTAACCTGGCAATGTGTGCTTTTTCTGTACAAATTATGGAAACCTGGGGGCTCCTTTAACTGGAAATGGGAGATATGTTCTTATGCCTGTAAACGCTGAGTTTTGCCATAGTTAAATGCTGTTGCAGTGTTTTAAAGAAGTTGAGACCAGAGCAATGTTGAAGTAATTGATGTTATACTACTTTATTTGCCAATTAGTTGGGAGTGATATCTTATTCTAATCTGTTTTAGACAGTTTAATGGCTGAAGCTGCACAAAGAGTTGTGGTTTTAATACACTGTGTTTTAAGCACTCTCAGTTCCTACAGGTAGGAGCCAGAAAATATGAGATGGCTTTATTTTAAATATTACCAAATAATACAAGTAAATTAATAGGAATGCTACTTTCTGTGGTAGTATGAGATATTAATGTAATTATAAGTGTGGAATGCTACTTTGGGGGTTCTACCAGATAGCACTGTAAATGTTAAATGTTTTGAATAATTTTCTTAGGGTGTACCGTCGCTACTCCAACTACATTACAGCGACCAACACTACAGCGACAATAGCGCCAGGTCACTGTAGTGTCGGCAAGGGACCCCAGCACTGCTTTGTGGGGGTATTGCACCCCACATTGGGGGTTCCGGGGCCAAAGCCCCCTGAAGAAAACAAAGTCTTCAGTGACTCCCTTTATGCCAACTGCAAATGCAGCTGACATAAATGAGTTGCTGTAACTTTGGTCAAAAACAAAATTGTCGACCAACCAACATAGATCCTTTTCTGAGGACCATGTAGAATTGCAGCAAGTAAGAAAGAGCTGTGAGAGCGAGTAAGCTGCATCCGTGGTACAGGGAAGAATGGTAGCAGGAGCCTTAAGCTGGGGAGGACAGCCACATTGGCAGCTTCCTGAGCAGATCGGCAGCTGGAGCAGCGTTGTGGTCGAAGGAAAGCTGCATTGGCTGCTTGCGGGGCTAATCGGTGGTAGCAGACCCAGTTTGGAGGAGGAGACAAAGAGGTGGCTCCCACAGGAGCCAATCAAGAGCTGCAGCGTCATGTCCAAAACAGCGTCTGGGCCAAAAAAGGCTGAGCCCAGCTGCTAGTTCAGTCTCATGGAAGAGCAGTGAGAGTGATTTTTTTCTCCCACCCACTGGTCCCACACCACTTCCAGATTAAAAGGAGTTTGGAACCATGCCCTGAAGTTGTCTAACCAATGAGGAGAAAGCAGAAGGTGGAGTAAAAGAGAGAGCAGAAGGAGAGCATTGGGGGCAATGTCAGAGTCGGTTGGATGATAGTCTACTGGAAACAAGGTATTGTGGCTTTGTTAACCTGTAACTAATGTTTATCAGGCAGTGGGCTGGAATTCAACACTTACAAGATTCTGAGACTGTTTAGTCAACTGTGGCTCTGGTTTAAGCATGCAGTGGGGGATTCCACTGCAGAATTATTCTGGGAAACGGCGATGAAGGATTTACACTAAGTACTGAACAGTTCAAAATGTGTCGTATTCTACAGTAGTGCATTCAATTAGCTAGTCTTAAACCATATTAATGTAACCCCCCCCTACAAATGGGGTTCTCAAAAAGTCTTCCTTGGGTGTGCCTAAATGCCCACTGCCAGGCTGGTATCCTGTGTCTTAGCGGTTTAAAAGTGTTTGTGTGAGACTGCCTTAATGCCTCTGTGCTCTGTCCTTTTAAGAACTGCCAATAACGTGGTGCTTATTTAATCTGGGAGAGGGCTGAGTCGAGCTCGGTCCTGCCAGGACTGCCAGATAATCGCTCCATTCTGCCATCGCTAGTTGCGCAGAGGGAGCTCTGTTAGAAGTTGTACTTATTTGCTGATTATCTATTACAATAGTAGTGATATTGTAGTTTGTCTAACCTGCCTTCTTTGTAGCATGGACAGTTCTGTTTATCACCACCTTCTTGGTCCTGGACTGCCAGAATGGGCCAGTCAGTACCTTTGGGGACTCTAAAATGGAGCCTGTCCCCAGGGGTCTTGTGGAAGCAAAACTCTGTAGGAATTGTAGTTCTGGGCTTTGGCACCCAAATGGACCTGGAGGGGGAGCCCTTGAAGTGACTGTCAGACAGATCAGCCAACCAAACCTTTTGAATCCTGGGGAAAGTCCTAGGCTGCTTGCAGCTACAGTCAGTGAGTTGGAAAGTGATCGAGTCAACAGCTCAATATAGTCGAACAGTAGCTTCTGCGTAGTTTGCTCGGGAGAAACATGTCCCTCTGGGACAATGTTACCCCCCCTCTTTCTCTTATAGTGGCCTGAACAATGCACTTCAGAGTCCCTACACAGTCACACACTCTGGGTACCCAGGTGGGAGTAAGGTGGGCTAGCCTGGAACATTGTCTGGGGTAGGCCGGAATCGCAGCTGGTTGGGGCCCTGTGATGGAAGAAAGAAACATGCACAACACACACTATTTGTAATCTGGAGCCCGAGGGCTCAGTTCATAAGGCAAAAGACAACAAGGCAATCAGATGACAACACTTTAGATTTAGCTGATGTTGCAGGGAGCTACCCTGGTCTTTACTCACGATACCCCATACAGGACACAGACGGGACGAAATTTAGACTGCAGGTTGATGAGCTGGAGTGCCAGGAGAAGCAGGACCCACACAAATCACAAAGGCATCGTTCCTGTTCAAAGCCTTGAGCAGGGGGCTGATCCCCAGCCGGGTCTCTTGTCGATGGTTTTTTCTGTGGCGTGAATAATCTGGCTGGGCCAGTGTGGCAAGGCCCACAACCAAGTGGAGATAGGGTTACCACCTGTCCCTTTTTTCACAGGACAGTCCTGATTTGGGCAGCTGTGTCCTGCAAAAAAACATGAAAAATATTACATGTCCTGACTTTATAGTAGTAAAACTGTTTTCTAATTTTCCACTAAATCCTGCAGAAAACTATCATACCTTAACTAAAATACCTTAAAATGATAAGAAACAATAGAAGCAACTAAGAAACTACAATACTTAGCCTTAATTCTGATTATACAGAGAAAACAAGTGTGTTGTATTGGTCGAGATTATGTACTGTCCTGTGAAAAATCATGTTTCAGTAAAAAATGTCCCACTTTGAGCTTCTTAAAAGGTGGTAACCCTAGGGAGATGAATTTGGATTCAGTCCGGTGGAGCAGGATGCAGCCTCCAGCAAACAGAATACAGTTCAGCACGCAATGGGGAACCAAATTGCGACCCACTAGCAGCACACAGCACATTTATATTAAAGAAATCACTGTTGTACCAGACAGATGGCAGTCCAGTCACAATTACAGAGTCTTTGTGCCAAACCAGTACTCCAGCAGCAATTGAAAGTCTTGATAGGCCGATTGCGTTCAGCAAATCTTCGGTCTTCTTCGGGGGGGGGCTAAGTGTTTGTAAGCTCGAGTCCTGCCTGGACTGCCAGATAATCACTCCGTTCTGCCATTGCTAGTTGCACAGAGGGAGCTCTGTTAGAAGCTGTACTTATTTGCTGATTATCTATTAGAATAGTAACGATACTGTAGTTTGTCTAACCTGCCTTCTTTGCAGCATAGACAGTTCTGTTTATCACCACCATCTTGGTCCTGGACTGCCAGAACGGGCCAGTCAGTACCATTGGAGACTCTAAAATGGAGCCTGTCCCCAGGGGTCTTGTGGGAGCAAAACTCCGTAGGAATTGTAGTTCTGGGCTTTGGAGCCCAAATGGATCTGGAGGGGGAGCCCTTGAAGTGACTGACAGACAGATCAGCGAACCAAACCTTTTGAATCCTGGGGAAAGTCCCAGGTTGCTTGCAGCTACAGTCAGTCTGAGTTGGGAAGTGATCGAGTCAACAGCTTGATATAGTCGAGCAGTAGCTTCTGCATAGTTTGCATGGGAGAAACATGGAAGGGCTGAGTACTGGCCTACCTGCCAGTCTGTTGTACCTGAGAGGGAATTTGTGAACATTTCAGACTGAATCCGAACTGGAAAGGAAATAAAGCCACTGAACTGTGACCAGGCTCACTACCTGAAGAAGACCGAAGATTTGCTGAATGCGATTGGCCTGGCAGGACTTTCAATTGCTGCTGGAGTCACGTTTGGTGCAGAGACTCCATAATTGTGACTGGACTGTCATCCACCTGGTACAATAGTGATTTCTTTAATATATATTTTCAATTCAATTCAACTTTATTTTTAAAAGGCGCTTTTCTTAAAACCAAAGCACCTGTACAAATTCACAAAACAATGAATACAATAAAATTAAAACTAATACAAATCCTTAAAAGCTATGCTAAAAAGGTGGGTCTTCAAAGCTCCTTTAAAACTAAGGACGGTCGGGCAATTTCGCACCTGACAAGGTAGAGAATTCCACAGGGTCGGTGCCATAAAACTAAACGATCTAGCACCTGATGTTTTCAAACGAACCCTGGGAATCTCTAGCAATCCCTCGTCAGTGGATCGGAGGGAACGGGAGGGACAGTAGGGGCAAAGGAGCTCTTTCAGGTAGGTAGGTCCCAGATCATATAGGGCTTTATAGGTCAGTAAACTGACCTTGAAGGTGATTCGCCAAAACACTGGCAGCCAGTGCAGTCCGCGAAGCACAGGCATTATATGGCTGGATCTAGGAGATCCAGTCAACAACCTGGCTGCCGCATTCTGCACTAGCTGCAAGGACAAAGTTCAACCCCCGATAGCCCTAGGTATAGGGAATTACAGTAGTCAAGACGGGTGGTAATGAAGGCGTGGATCAACGTTGGGAGGTCCTCTGGAGGAACCAGGTGCTTCACCCTGGCAATATTCCTCAGATGGAAAAAGGAAGTTTTGACCACCGCTGACACCTGAGATTTAAGTGTCAGACGGTCGTCAATTATTACGCCAAGATTCCGCACCTGATCTAAGGTCGCCAGCTGAACACCTCCAAGCCATAAGCCTGAGGGTGATCCCTCCAGCAGACCCGCCTCACAATGGCCTTTGTCCATGACCAGCACCTCAGTTTTCTCCGGGTTTAACCTCAGCCAACTCCCATTCATCCAGTCTTGGATTTCTGCAAGGCAGTTATTAAATACCGACAAGGCAGCGTCCTGGCCGGGCACGAAAGACATATACAGCTGGGTATTATCTGCATAGCAATGAAAACCCAAACTGTATCGTCTAATAATCACTCCTAACGGCAGCATATACACCGCAAACAACATAGGCGCTAAGATAGAACCCTGCGGTACCCCGCAGGATAGGGAGAGTGATGCAGAGGAAAATATTCCTAACACCACTTTCTGAGTCCTACCCTCGAGGTAAGATCGAAACCATCTGAGGACTGTACCAGACAGTCCACAGACAGACCGCAAACGCTCTAACAGCACACCATGGTCAACGGTGTCAAACGCTGCAGAGATATCAAGTAGTACCAAGATGGATCGGGTCCTACGATCTCTCGCTATTAGGAGGTCATTTAGTACCCGTACAAGCGCTGTCTCGGTACTATGCCTTTTCCTAAATCCAGACTAGAGAGAATTGTAGATATTGTTGTTGGTCAGATGATCCTCCAACTGCACTGCGACCACTTTCTCAATAACTTTACCCACAAAGGGTAAGTTAGAGACTGGTCTGTAATTTGCTAGACAATCTGGATCTAAGGAGGATTTCTTTAATAGAGGCTTAACTATAGCCTCTTTAAGGGGATCTGGAAAGATCCCTGTCTCCAAAGACTTCCAGACTACCAAAGCCAGGACTAGGCCGATTTTATCCACACAACCCACTAAGAGGCGTGTGGGGCCAGGGTCCAAATCACAGCTAGTCGATTAGCGGCCTTTCGAATGATCATCACAACATCATCAATTGTGGGAAGGCTGAAGTCAGACCATCTAAACTGGGTGTTCGACATCTCCTGCTGACCACCGTCTGCCCCGCTGGGGAGGGAAGAGCGAATATCTGATCTGATTTTGACAACCTTATCTGCAAAGAAGAGAGCAAGTTCATCACACCATTCTTGAGATAAGGCTCTTCTGGGCTGAAGACAGACTGGATTGCACAGTCTGTCCACAGTCTGAAAGAGCTGAGCTGGTCTATTCCGTGCAGCCGCTCTCTCTGGACAGGAACTCTGCCTTCTTACGAGAGATTGCGGATTGATAGGCCACATAATGATCCATCAAACTAAGCCTGTCAACATCAAGACCGGACCTCCGTCAACGCCTCTCCAGCCTTCATCCAACCCTCCTCAGCTCCCTCATGGTCTCATCAAACCAAGAAGACCTGGGGTGAGGAGTAAGAGGACGAACACAAACTGGTGCAATAGAATCCAGGGCCCCTGTCACTGCCTCATTATAAGCATGTACCAGGTCACCTGGATCTAAGCAATCTATCGGTAAGCTTGATAGATCCAATACCGCCATCAGGTCATCTGGGGATACACCCCTCAAAGGGAGGTATCGGACCATCTCCAAAGGGGCAAACCTAACAGGGGTGGCCTCAAAACTGAACCTAATGGGGTGATGGTCAGATCATCTGACCGGTTCCACCACCAAGTCGGCTATCCCCATCCCCAGAAGGAACACCAGGTCCAATGAGTGTCCACCAATATGGGTCGAGGAGGAAACAACTTGTGTGAAGCCCAATGATATCATCAACTGGAGGAAGTCTTGACCAAATCGAGAGAATTCATCGTCGACCCAAGCATTGAAATCCCCCAGAACCAACCATCTGGGGGACCCCAACGTCAGGTCGACAATGAAGTCTGCGACTTCCTGCAGGAAAACATTCTCGTCACCTGGTGGACGGTATACGAGAAGTATCCTGCACCCCACACCCTCGCCCAGAATACACTCAAAGGATCTGGTGACTCCGCCAGTACCTCCACCAGGCCCAGTTCTGACTTAAACATATGGCAACACCCCGCCTCTACGATCCTGCCTCGGCGGTGTATCACCGAGTACCCAGCTGGAACTGCTGCGCCTAAACTGGCCCAGCATTTTCATCCAGCTGTTCCTTGGTGTGATGCACCAGGTTTGATGACCCAACAAGATCGGCTACAACAGCCGCCTTGTTTTAATAGACCTGGCATTGCATAACACCGTCCGAGTAGGATAAACTCCGATGATGACCGCCTACCTGCTGATCCTGATCAGAATCCCTTGGGTATGGACACAAGACAGGAAATCCCTCTCCTGTGCCCATTTCTACCCATGGCGCCTCCTTGACCCCACTCATCCCTATCATCCGCCTACCTTTCCATTCCCCCCAGGCCCAGTGCACCAACCTCCTCCGCTCCCTCCTCACAATCCCCAGAGCCTCTACACTTTCTATAGACTCCCGTGACAAAGGGGGACAGGAGAAAGGACGGAGGTCCCTGAGCGAGAGGGGAATAATACCGACCGTCTTACTGTCGTTCCAGCACATAATTCACACCACAATTAATAATAAACCCTACTCAACTTATATAAAACAAAATTACAAATAAAACTTAAAATAAAACACTAAAAAATCATAATATAATACAAAATCTATTAGCAAATTTAGTGCTGTCAAATTATCAAAACATATTATTTTTCTACCCCACCCACAGTACTCTCACCATTGCGGGGAGAGGAGCTTACCACCTAAAACCACAAAAAATGGCCCATCACTTTAAAACCCATTCATCAGTACCCTCGTTTAACCCAAAAAGCAGAGTTCAAGGTCTTTTGTACGTCCACACTTCTGTGCTCTCACCACTCAGTATGGCTCCAACATTAATCAGACTCCTCTCACGAGACTGATAGTTGTAAATGAACTCAGTTATAGTTAAATTTCCTAGTGGTCTCCCGATAATTAAGACACAGTAGCTACAACTAAAAGTAATTCAGGGATACTTCACCAAGTTCGAGCAAACCACGCCAAATCCACACAGCTCCAGCTACAATGAAAATATCCAGAATTCCCAGTAGCCAAGATCCTGGAGGCAGCAAACGAGCAGACAGCACAAACAACTCCTCCACCTCCACAGGTTCCAGCCACAGGCTCCAGCTCACCCAACCCTCGCTACAATGAGGCAGGCAGGACCACCCTCCGATAGCACCCCTGCCTCACCCAGGGAGCAAAGCAAACCCCACCACCCTCCGAAGGCAGGAAAAACCAGCCCCCCCGTCTGGACCAGGGAGCCAAACCTCCAAATTATGTGGACAAACTATCACTAGTCTTCACTGCCGTTCTTCTGCCTTCCACTTCCTTGTTCCACGTGCATTAAAAGCCGGTAACCTCTTTCCTATGGTCTGGTGATATCGCCGAACAGAAACTGCAGTTCGACTGCTGGGTTCCAACAAAAGGGGAGAACCGCCACCAAGCCTCCAGGCTACAGGCCACCGACTTCTCCAAAGCATCCAAGTAGACCGACACCCAGCACACCACTCAAAACGAGCTGTCCACGACAAGCCACCAGGGAAATCCACTCAGGTCAGTCTCTCCAAGAACGTCTCAATTTTAAATAACAAAACGTTAGTAGTCACGATAATAAATAACTGCTAGCAACTACAACAGCGAGCGATACTGTAACTCAAAATTAACGGTAAAGCAAATAAACAATACGATTTATAAAAAACAATAACATTATAATAAAATAAAAATCGGGCCAAAGACCGGAGCTCATAGACGGCAGCCCAGCGTGGCCGCCATCTTTTTCTGTGTGCTGCTAGTGGGTTGCAATTTGGTTCCCCATTGTGTGCTGATCTGTGTTCAGTTTGCTGGAGGCTGCATCCAGCTCCACCGGATTGAATCCGCATTCATCTCCAGTTGGTTGGGGGCCTTGCCACACTGACCCAGCCAGATTACTCATACCACAGAGAAAACCATCAACGAGAGACCTGCCTGGGGAACAGCACCCTGCTCAACGCTTTGAACAGGAACGACACCTCGGTGATTCATGTGGGCCTTGCTTCTCCTGGCCCTCCAGCTCATCAACCTGCAGTCTCAATTTCATCCCACCTGTATCCTGTATGGGGTATTGTGAGTAAACACCAGGGTAGCTCCCTGCAACATCAGCTAAATCTAAAGTGTTATCATCTGATTGCCTTGTTGTCTTTTACCTTATGAACTGAGCCCTCGGGCTCCGGATTACAAATAGTGTGTGTTGTGCATGTTTCTTTCTTCCATCACAGGGCCCCAACCAGCTGCGACACCGGCCCTCCCCGGTCAATGTTCCAGACTAGCCCACCTTACTCCCACCTGGGTACCCAGAGTGTGTGACTGTGTAGGGACTCTGAAGTGCATGCATGACTGCCTGATTAATCTAGCCATTAAACCAATCAACCTGATTATGCTCCTCCCTTGTTTAAGACCCCTTAATAAATTAGATCTAATTGTTTTTTGCATTTAACCCGACTGTGGTTCCACTCTGTACCAAAGCACTGTACTGTTGTTGTTTGCTATACCTAACCTTGTTTTACAGGGGGTCTCCAGGGTTGAACTGGTGGAACCAGCACTGGTGGTAAGTGCAAACAGTGTGGGTAACTGTATGGTGAATAAGGGTTATTGTAAAAGTGATTACTGCATATTGTTCAGGCCACTAGAAGAGAAAGAGGTGGGTTACAGTGTCTAGAGGGCTGTACCCAGGTTAGTTTGACCACTAACAACCCTGACCTCCGGGTGGAGGCACCCATTTCAGTACCCAGGCCCCTTAACCTGCAACTAGCTAAGCAGGCAGGGGTAGTAGCCCTTGGGGTAGCCCCACCTAGGGTTACATTAAGTATTAGAAATTGTATTGCATTCTTCAGCATTCCATTAGCTAGTCTTACACCACTATTGGTATTAGCAACTGCATAGCATTATACAGTCTTATGGAAAAAGGGAAGGAGGCCTTGATTAATTTCCTGAGATAAGTACCGATGAACTTAGAAATGTTTATTAGGCTTCTGAAAATGCTCTAAGTTTGGAAAAGGTCTGATAAAAAATGTAATTAGAGTTCAATAAGCTGTAATTGGGATAGGGTACAGTAGGGTAGGAGTGTCAGGAGACTGCTAAAAAGGTTCGAAAAATTAATGTAAAGAGGTAGTTTTTAAAGAAATCTGCACTTCCTGATTCAGTTAGTACAGGGAGGTAAGGATTGACAATAGACTTGACTTTATTGAGCATGTAGAGGAACTCTCAAAAAAACTTAGGCAAAGGCTTGGTCTGTTTTATAGAATTAAACATCTGCTTACCCAGGAGGCTAGGAAGAGGCTGATACAAACCACTTTTCTAGCACTCTAGAACTATGCTGACTTCCTCCATGGTCAAGTTCCAGGGTCAGCTCTAGCAAAGCTTGGTGTTCTGTACCACAGAGCCCTACAATTCACCTCTGGTGCAGCCTACACCACACATCATTGTGCACTTTATTCCCTAGTGGGTTGGTCATCCCTTACGTTCAGGAGACAAAGGAATGCTACTCTTTGGACCTACAGAGCAATTATTAAGAAACTGCCCCATTATATCTCTTATTGCTTGCCCTTCAGTACCTTAGGTAATTATACCTTGAGAAGCTATTCCTACATCTCACTATTTGTACCAAAGGTCAAATCCCATTTTGGCAGAGCTTCCATCAGTTACGTGCTACCCCAGTTATGGAATAAGCTTCAAAAAACCTTAAAACTGGCTAGTCCAAATAATCTAGCTGAGTTCAAACCGCTTTACGCAAGCTCTTTCACTGAGCCCTGTCTGACGCGCTTCACGATGCCCAGATCCATTTCACAACCTATAGTAGTACCCATGGCACTCCTCCTCTTCTTCTCCTCTCCTTCATCCCTTTCCCTACCGCTATGTATTAGGCAATACAGCTTGGGTTTTCACTGCTATGCAGATGACACCCAGCTGTATTTGTCTTTTAGTCCTGGACAGGAAGATGCAGTCTCTATACTTAACAGCTGTCTATCCGAGATCAAGGATTGGATGAGTGCCAGCTGGCTAAGGTTAAACCCGGATAAGACTAAGGTGTTGATGGTGGACCCAGGTCGCCTTGAGGCGGGTTGTAGGGCTGGGCTTCCTTCGGGCGTATGGATCAATGGTGCCCAGCTCTCAACCTCAGACCGGGTGCGTAACCTGGGCGTTATTATTGACGACAGTTTGACCCTGAAATTTCAGGTGTCATCCGCTGTCAAATCCTCCTTTTACCATCTTAGGAATATCGCTCGGGTGAAACACCTAGTTCCTCCGGCTGACCTTCTGACATTGGTCCATGCCTTTGTTACTTCTCGCCTTTATTACTGCAATGCCCTGTACCTAGAGCTACCGGGGGTTGATATCCGCCGCTTGCAGCTAGTGCAGAACGCAGCAGCCAGGCTTTTGACTGAGACATCTATGAGAAGTCATATTACGCCTGTGCTGCACGAACTGCACTGGCTGCCAGTTCAGTGGCGGATCACCTTTAAGGTCGGGTTACTGACCTATAAAGCCCTACACGAACAGGGACCGCAGTATCTTCAAGATCTCCTTATTCCCTACTGTCCCTCTCACTTGCTCCGCTCCGCCAACGAGGGATTGCTAGAGGTTCCCAGGGTTTGTTTAAAAACATCTGGAGCACGGGCATTTTCTTACGCTGCCCCTACCCTGTGGAATTCTCTACCTCGTCGGATACGAAGCTGCCTGAACATTGAGAATTTTAAGTTAGAACTAAAAACTTATTTATTTCAAAAGGCATATGGAGAGTGATTTTATTGCAATCTTATTGTGATTATATTGTTATTGTTGTTGTTTGTGTTATATGTATGTATTTTAATTGCTTCTATTTGTACAGCGCTTTGGCATTGAAAAGTGCTTACAAAATAAATTTTTACTTACTTACTTACCTGTATGTTATTCTCAATGCTTGCCTACATTGTACATACTCTGTAAACTGTTGTCATTATATGAGAGCTTTATTGTATACATTTCTGTAAGTTGGTGTCTACTGAGTTGTTCTATCACCCCATTGCTGTTTTCTTTACCCACGTTGTTCCTGTTATATTGCTGTACTGACAATGTGTTCCTGTTATACTGCTGTGCTGACAATGTGTTCCTGTTATATTGCTGTACTGACAATGTATTCCTGTTATACTGCTGTACTGATAATGTGTTCCTGTTATACTGTTGTACTGGTATTTTGTGTAGTCACCCAGGTCCACCTTATAAATTAATTTGCTCAAAGGTGTTCCACCTGGTAAAATAAAGATTGATTGGTAAGGGAAGAAGAGGCCAGGCTGAACATGTGAATCAATGGTAGTGGGGGTGACTTGGGGGTGGAAATGACTCAGGGGCTAAAATGAGGGGCCAGTCGGGACATGGCCCACCACTTATTTCAGGGGGTCATATAGTTATTTCGCTTCCACATTTAACAGTGTAAATAATAGTGCAGTAATTTTAGACTCTGCGTTCGTGTTTTCTAACCGGCCAGCAGTGAGTTGTGAATTTTGCCCAGAATTTTGTAAGACGATAATCACCTAACTAGCATGACATAAGAACCATTTCCATTTGGCTCTCCTATGCACTTAGTATTACTATGGTGACTTAGGCAGAATACCCCATCTCCACAGTAATACTACGAGAGGAGAGAAGAACCAATAGAAGAGTACCATCCTTACACCAATCATAACTGAGAGCGTGTCATGTTTTTAACGTGGGAACAGCACGAGAAGTTAGAGTCAGTCAGTCAGTCAGTCACTGTGGTGTACAGGCGGTGAGAAAAAGCAGAGCTCAGAGGTAGTCTGACTGAGAAGATTGGAGAAAAAACAAACAGAATTATCTATATTGAGGTATGCTGAATTTTAACCCACTTTCAATGCCTCTGAGTGCAATACGGTACTGTTATCAGGAGGGGGACTAATATTTAAACATACAAGCAGGTCCCTCAACATGTTTTTGGTGAGCTGGGGAGGGGTGAGGGGAGTCTGCTGGGGGTCGTGCTGAGAGGGGAAGCGGGCTGGCTGGGAGAGAGAGAATGTGGGGAGCCACGTAAGTAAGCTGGCTACAGGCTGCTGACTCACTGCTTGGGCCAGGGAGGGAGGCCTCGTGACCACATACACCCTGCATTTAGTTTGTCAGCCCCAGGGATTAACTCTGAAACCCACTGACCCACACAGCTATGCCACAACCTGCAAAGTGGGACAGCTGCCAAGCAAGTTCTCTGAGCAGTGGATCCAAAAAGTGAAGCGTGAGCTAGCGGTGCTCATTTTCAGCCTCTTGCAGTCTGTAGTTGCTGCCTTACAGTTGCCTATCGATAGTACGGTCCTCAACCTTTGAGCTGGCGCTGGGCACTAGTGAGCAGTGCAGCATTTTGAGGCAGAGTTCTGTCAGGTGTTGCTAAAATAGTTGTTTTAAAGGAAAAAAAAACAAACATCCGGGAGTCAGGACAGATGTTGTCTGCAAGTCGTGAGGAGGAGGTGTTCAATGAGTGACTGAGGTGAGAAAAGGAGAACATCATGAGACAGACTGAGAGTGGTTGCCCACTGATTAGGATTACCAGTTGTGCTGCAACTTGCTTTAAGCATCAGTGTGTGTGTGTGTGTGTGTTGTGGTGTGTGGGGGGGGGATCTCAACTGCTCATCAGTACTGTGTGGGTAGACTGGTTCTTTCTCCTCAAAACCCTCAGGAGAATCTGCATATTTTTTTTATGCAGTTGTCCGGTACCTCCCTCTAAGCATCCAGGCTCTGCTTACTGTATATAGTTTTATTAAAATATGCAATTGTCAGGTTTGCATTCAGGCTCTGCATAATAAATGCAGTTGTCAGGTACCCTCTCCCTGCTCAGCCCCCTCACCTCAGCAGCCCCCCCCCCACAGCTGGACCAGCATTCCAGTTAATAAAACTTGTATCCTATGGATAGTCCCTGTCTGGAGGGGAGTGGAATCCTGGAGATGGTGATGCCAAGGAATGCATGGTCACTGCTGACTCACTGACAGGGAGAGACAGAACATTAGCAGCTGGCCAGGGCCCTGGCCTACGTTGCATCGCCATTTCCTGAACTGCACCCTGCTCTCACAAGTCTGGAGAGAATCTGAGCTGGGCAGAATCATTTCCTTGTCTGTTTCCTCCCCCTGAGATGGGAGTCTGTATACAACACCTGTGCGGATTGTGGAGCCATTTCCAGTCTCCAGGGTAACCCAAAGTGCCTACTCTCCTCCCTGTTTACCCTTTAGCTCTGTTGCTTTGATCTCTTCCCTTACATAGAGAGCTACTCCTCCTCCGCTTCTTCCCTCTCTGTCCCTCCTGTAGGTTATGTACCCTGGTATGTTGACATCCCAGTCATGGTTCTCTGTGTACCATGTTCCTGTGACTGCCACGATATCCAGGCATCCCTCTTCCATCAAGGCCACCATTTCGGGGAGCTTTTTACCTAGACTACGGGCATTGGTACTCATTACCCTCCATTTTTTTATGGCTTTATTTCTTTTTGCGCCATCCCTGTCCTTACTGCCTTTGGACCTGCTGTCCTGCTCAAACCCAGAGCAACAGTTCGCTCGGAAAAACAAATAGAAATGTGGAGCTTCAATGATCACAGGGGGTGACATGACCATTTATTTTATTATCAGAGCATCGGGGGGGGGGGTACAAAAGTGAAACTAAACATCAAAACATTTTTCCTTCAGCTCCTTCTGACTTCACTGCTGATAAGATACAATCGGAATCTGCCTGGTTTAAATTAAAAATATGAAAAAAGACTGCACTCGGGAACAAGCAGTGCCTGGTTTCAGAAGCAGTTCTGATACAGATAAAAAAGCAATATAAACCGGCACCTGCTCAAAGCATTTTACTAAATCAGCTCGTATTATGGACAGACCAGCAAGAGAATAGTCATGCAAGCATTTATTTACTTTAAACTCACTGAGATGGCCACATCTCAAGTGAGTTTTAAATTAATAAAAAGTCCTTTTGAATGATATAAGCACACTCGGTCTTTTGTCCATAATACGAGCTGATTTAAAGTAAAATGCTTTGAGCAGGTGCCGGTTTATATTGCTTTTTTATCTGGTTTAAATTAAAAACTATTCTGTCAATAAACGGGTGGGAGGGGGGAGATTAGGTAAACATTTAGACTCCTGCCATGCCATATTAAACTTCTTGGTGTACACTTCCTGCTGTTACATGGCAAAGAGTCACGCAAAGTTGGGCACCTAACTGTTACAACCTCCAAGCAGACGAAAAAAGACAGCACGTGCAGAAAACTTATTTTTTTCCATTTAAAGTACTACAACCACTGAGGGAAACTGTACTAGAAAGTCCATGTCTTCTTCTGTTGGTGGGGTGGGGGGCAGGATACAAGAGAATACCTCTGTGGGAAGGAGCAACAGGAGAGGGAACAGCCCAGGTACTACTTTACAAGAAGAAAAATTAAATTTGCTTCTTACTCTATTTGTTTTTTTCTAAATCCCATATAAAAATGCCATAGGTAGCCCATTTTGTAAGAGCAATAATAGCCTCCAGGGTGGGCGGTATTGGGCAAATACCAGACCTTCTGGGGCTATAAGACCCTCCACCTGCAGTGTCTGGTCTCAATATGCCCCTGGGCGGTCCAGTATTGCCCAACACTGCCCACCCTGTTGGGTATTATTGCTTACAAAGGCTCTCATCATAACCTCTTGCTGTACACATGTGCACAAGATGATTTGGCAGTCATAGGGCCATCAAATACGCACAACTGTTTAATCAATAAACCACAACAGAGTGTGGGTTATGCTGTGATTTAACCACGCCTGGCATGGGTTGGTCAAAAGGCCGCAGGCTGACTGACCAAACCTTTGGACCTGCGTGGGTTAATCCCAGCATAAAACACACTCTGGAGTGGTTTGTTGTGAGTAGTCTCTATGCCAAGGACAGACTACACTTGAGTGAGGAGCGAAAGAAAGTGTTGAAAGAGAGGATGGAGGAGTACATAGAGGAAGTTGGGAATTTAAACTAGGAGCGGGGGCTGGCAAGTGGGCAAGAGACATGCAGAGACCACAGGTTGGGAAACCATATGAGCTTACCCCCCATAACAGTGACAAAGGACAAATGGCAAGTACTATTGGTGATGCTAGGAAAGGAGGGCAGGACGGGAGGGGTGGGAAAGGGTGGAAGGTAGTTACCCTCAATGCTAGGAGCCTTGGGAGGAAAACTGCAGAGTTACAGGTGCTCATGGCAGAGGGAGAGGTGGACATTGCAGCCATCACAGAAACATGGGCACCCAATACAATGACTGGGACCTGTCTGTACCAGGGTAAAGGTTATTTCGTAGGGACAGGGTGAATGGGAAAGGAAGGGGGTGGCACTATATGTGAAGGAAGGACTGAAGTGTGTAAGAGAGGAAGGGGAGGAGGGTAGTACGGAGTCACTTTGGATGCAAATCCAGGATTCCAAGAATAGGATTCTCAGAATGGGAGTGGTGTACAGGCTGCCATCTCAGATGGAGGAGTTAGACAGGGAACTAGCGGGACAGATCAGAAGGACCTATGAGAAGGGTAGTGTAGTGTAGTGATTGTGGGGGACTTCAACATGCCAGGAGTGGACTGGAGTACCCCAACAACCAGGAACAGAAGGGAGCAAGTACTGCTGGATGCCTTCCAGGACAGATTCCTGCTTTAAATGGTCAGTGAACCAACCAGGTTAAGGAATACCCTTGACCTTGTGCTGGCAAATGGGGACTTTGTGAGAGAAGTTACGGTGGAAGAACTGCTGTCGGGGAGTGACCATCGCTCAGTATGGCTCACATTGAATATGGGCAAGGAAGGAGTAGAATCTGGCACAAGAGTGCTGGACTTCAGGAAGGCCGACTTTGGGAGAATGGGGGAAGTGGTAAAAGGGTACCTGGCCAGAATTCACCCGAGTATGAACACTAACCAGAGGTGGGAGCTCATAAAGCTGGGGATAGTCAAGGCAACCAAAACCTGCTGCAAGGCCCAGAGCAACAAGGCTAGGGCTAAGAAACTGAGCTGGTTGAGCAAGGAGGTCATGGAAAAGGTAAGGAGGGAAAAGAGCTGCCTTTAGAAGGTACAAGAAAACAGGGAGGGGAGGACAGAAAGGAGTACTTGATGGAATCGAAGGAGGTGACTCTGGCAGTAAAGGGAGCCAAGGCATCTACGGAGCTCAGGCTGGCACAAGGCAGTAAGAAGGGGGAGAAGGACTTCTTTAGGTACATCAGGGAGAAAAGGAGCTCTAAGGACCACATAGTAAGGATTAGGAAGGAGGGGGGTTGGGTGGAAGCAGGGTGCGATAAGGCAGAAGCACTAAATGATTACTTCTGCTCAGTATTTACTAAGGAGAAGAGGGAGGTGACACCCAAGGGGAAAGGAACAGCAGAAACGAGGGGAGGGAGGGGGTGACAGATGGGGAAATCATGGAGGGCAGTGTTTTGGAGGGTTTGAAGGCACTGAGGGTGGACAAAGCGCCAGGCCCAGATGGCATCCACCCCAGGGTACTGAAGGAGCTGGCAGAGGTCCTTGTGGGACCTTTGGCAGACCTATTTAATGCCTCATTACACTTGGGGTGTGTACCTCAGGACTGGAGGATGGCTCATGTGGTGCCCCTCCACAAGAGTGGGCCCAAGGATGAACCGGGGAACTACAGATCGGTGAGCCTCACATCCATTGTGGGTAAGCTAATGGAGACTATCCTGAAGGAGAGGCTGATGGCCCTCCTAGAGGCCAAAGGACTACAGGACAGCAGACAGCATGGCTTCATACGTGGCAGATCCTGCCAAACCAACCTGGTGGAGTTCTATGAATGGGTAACTAGGCAACTGGACAGGGGCCATGCAGTGGCTGTCCCGTATCTGAACTTCAGTAAGGCATTCGACTCGGTGCCGCATGGAAGGCTGGGAAGTAAGTTAGAAGGCACAGGGGCAGGTGCAAAGCTAATGAGTTGGGTAAAGAACTGGCTTCTGGGAAGGCAACAGAGGGTGGTGGTGGGTGGCGAGCACTCACTCCCAAGGGTAGTGACGAGCAGTGTTCCACAGGGCTCGGTGTTGGGACCACTGTTGTTTGGGATATTCATTGCAGACATATCATTGGACATGAAGAGCAAGATCAATCTGTTTGCTGATGATACCAAGGTAGAAGCAGTGGTGGACAACCTAGGGGGATGGCAGGGGTTGCAGGATGATCTGGCTAAGCTTGAAACCTGTACAGACACCTGGCAACTGGGGTTTAATGCCAAAAAGTGCCAAGGTGTTGCATTTTGGGATGAAGAACCCAAGGAGGAGTTACCAGCTGGGGGGAGTGCAGCTAGCCCAGACAGAGGAGGAGAAGGATCTGGGGGTGCTCATTACAGGGACAATGAAAAACTCGGCACAATGTAGGAAGGTAGCTGCAAAGGCCAACAAAATGCTGGGTTGCATTGCAAGGGGTATATCCTCGAGGAGGGAGGAGATGATTCTGCCACTGTATAGGTCATTATTAGACACACCTGGAGTACTGCGTGCAGTACTGGCATCCATATCTGAAGAGGGACATTAAGTTACTGGAGGGTGCAGCAGCAGGCGACAAAGATGATCAAGGGCTGGGGACTTATCATATGAGAGGAGGTTGAAGGAGTTGAACATGTACTCACTGGAGAGAGAGGAGAGACAGGGGTGACATGATTGAAACCTTTAAATACATGAAAGGAATAAACAAGACAAGTACAGAGGGGCTGTTCAAAGTAAGGGAGGGGAGCGACACCGGGGGCCATGATATGAGACTGGAGTGAGGAAGGTTCAGGAGGGAGATGAGAAGACACTTTTTTACAGAGAGGGTAGTAGCTGGGTGGAATGCGTTACCTGCAGAAGTGGTATCCAGTAGAACAATGGACTGCTTCAAAAGGGGATGGGACAGGACAAGGGGGAAGGTCAATGCAGGAGAAAGGTGGAAGGGAGGGGCAGCTGCAGAATAAGGGGTGCTAGCTGCACATTCCAGCAGACTTGATAGAGCTCTAGGCCTTTATCTGTTGGCAAATTTCATATGTTCGTATACAGTGTACTTTTTTTATTGAAAATTATTTCTTTCTCATTTTTTATCATTTTTAATACATGTTCTGCTGCACCATAAAAAAAGTTCTGTGATGCTAGGTAGAATGTGTGAAGTACAGGTGCAGTCAAGTACATAATACAGCACCAGACACATACACACACTCACATACAGTAATATGGTGTGATGTTTTTATTTTAAAGAGAGAGGTGACAGTCGTGATTTTCTTTTTTCTTTTTAGTTAGACATCCTGTAAGAAACATTGACTGCCTGACGGTATACAACAGCGTGGTGCGAGCAGTGAGGGTCTGTCGGCGATGTTCACCATCTACTTCTGTGAATAAGGTTTGTTTTGCAGTTTGTTTTTTGGGGTCGTTTGTGAAACATGCCTGTGTTGCTACCGGTCAGAATTTGTCAATGATGTGTGAACATCAATGGTCTCCACTCTGTCTTTTTATTTATTTTTTTTTTTTTAATTGGGAGATTAGCGGGTGTGAGTGGAAAGGAGAGGGAATGGTAAATATGACGTTACCTGGTTCGAGGGGGGTGCAGTGCTTGCAGAGTTGTGGTGCTACGTAGATGCAAGCTGCTGTTTAAACTAGTTTTTTTTCTTTTTTTTAAATAGTTTTTAAAAGTTTATCACCATTTGGCTAGGGAAAGAGATGCACAGAAACACGGACAGTGGGGAGAATGTAATGTAAA
This sequence comes from Neoceratodus forsteri, assembly GCA_016271365.2. Classification (NCBI taxonomy): domain Eukaryota; kingdom Metazoa; phylum Chordata; order Ceratodontiformes; family Ceratodontidae; genus Neoceratodus; species Neoceratodus forsteri. The sequence goes on along the minus strand of CM057456.1, from coordinate 659,164,279 downwards.
CCATAGGTGCCGGAACAGGGGGGGGCCACTAGGGCCATGGCCCTACCACTTTCACAAGTGGCCTATCACTTTTTGCTATCGTGGTAATATATTTAATAGAGGAAAATTTACCCCTTACGTCCTTGGCCCTACCAATTTTCAAACCGTTCTGGCACCACTGATGTAAACATCTGGTGAGTCGAGCCGAGCGTCATTGTATTGAAGTATTTGAGAGACCGGAAAAAAATGAAGGGGGGAAAAAAGGGGTTGTGTCACCATGGTACGTGATGCTCCAGTGGGTGCTGCTGTTTACATTGGCATTCTGCCTGTCTACTGTATGGTGCCTGTGTACCATAGGGTGCTTATAATATGTTGGATTTATAGCTGGCCTCCTTACAATGGAAATGCTTACACATTCTCCATCTTGAACAAATTGCTTGTTGGGACGTGTGGGGGCTTCTTTTGGGGGACTTCATTTGTTTTCTAGTTCACAGTCAGTAACTACTTTATCAGTTTAATGGTTTGTTAGCTGTTCGAGGACTTTGTGTATTCATTTTGTGTGCTATGGTTTTTTTTTTTGATTATTCTTTTTATCGCCCCTACGTGCACCTGAGCTGCCTCTCCTTCAGGCTTCCAAGGTCCTCAGGCATTCTCCCTACTATCCCCCCATCAACCACCTTACCTCACATTCTCAGCCGTCCATGGAATAGCCCCAATGTACCCTTCACCGGGTGGGTCCCCGCTCCTCCGAGGGGGAAGGCACCGGCGAGGAGGAGGCACCAGCACACTGTTTTTCTTGCGGTCCGGGAGCTGCTGAGGTAATCTGTGGCTTCTCGGGGAGTCTTCAGGGATGCCTGGGGCTGGGAGCCGTCATCTGGCTAGACTTCTGGCATGGATTTTCCCGATTTTCTGGTTCCCCCCTTCAGTGCACTGCTTCTGTAGTGCCCCCGGTCTCCACTGGGGGCCGCTACGTGAGTGAGGCAATCCCTAACCCTCCCCAGGATAGCAGAGCAGTCTGTCGGACGCTCAATCCTATCCTCCCCTGCCGACCCCCGATGACCCAAGTCCATTCCTGAACCCAGGTCGCCAGCGTGGGAAGAGGTAAGGCACCAGCGCCTCAACCCTCTACGCCACTGGGCCGGACATGGTATGGTTTTACTTGTTTTTCCTACTCTTCAGAATTCTAGGTGTCTATATACTACAATTTTATACAGGCTGGAGGGGTTGAAGCTGTCCGAAGGTTGACTGCAGGAGGAGCAGGGCAGGCACTGCTGAGGCGTGCAGCGAGGGGGAGGAAGAAACCTCATTTACTATTGCATGTGGGTACGAACGACTTGGTGGGGGGCACCGTGTAAGTAGTCAGGGGAGGTTCGAGTAGTTGGGCAGGCAGTGTGAGGGGGTGGGGAAGCTGGTGGCATTCTTGGAGGTACTACCGGTACAATGTGCAAGCATGGGGAGGGAGGAAGGATAGGCTTGAGGGATTCGAGTAGCTGAGGGACTGGTGCCATACCAAACATTATGGGTTAGTGAGAAACTGGGGTAGGGTCTGGGGGGAACAGTGACTTGTACATGGGGGACAGGGTACAGTGGAGCAGGAAGAGGAGGGGAGTATTAAAGGCAGCATTACTGCCAGCCTATTGGCACTGAGGGTTGACGCCACACCTCATGCCATGCTGGTGACCCAGGTTCGGATGCAAGCCCGGGCCGCCAGGCAAGAAATAGGATTGAGCATCCAGAGGACTGCTCTCCTATCCCAGGGTGGGATCCAGGGACCTATGGTCCTGGGCTCTGATGGCTTCTAGGTGCCCCACTATCCTTTCTTTAAGCAATGTCTCCATGATCTTCCCCACTACTGAGGAGAGGCTGACTGGCTTATGGTTCCCCACCTTCTCCCTACTGCTGGATTTGTATAGAGGGGCCACATGTGCCCTCCTCCAATTCTCTGGGTCCCCCCCCGTGTTGAATGACTCAGTGAACATGGCTGCCAGAGGTACTGCTATCTCCCTTCGAAGTTATTTTAATATCTTTGGGTGTATGCCATCTGGTCCTATTTATTTTATTTATTTATTTTATTTAGTTTTTGTTGACCAGGTAAGTGCACTAGACAAATCCTGCCTATTTTCAGGCACGACCCGGGGGAAGGGGATACAGATGAATGCCAACTGACCTTGAACCAGATTAAGCTGTTGGTGGTATTTTTTTAGTGAATGAGGGAAATTTGGCCAGGACACCGGGGAAATTCCCCTACTCTTTTCGATAAGTGCCATGGGATCTTTAACATCCACCTGAACTACCACCAATCCAGGCAGATGGGACCTCGGTTTAACGTCTCATCCGAAAGACCGCACCTCAGAAGTGCAGCACCCCTCTCATGCTGCAATACAGTGTCAGTACTAGGATATTAACCCAAGTGCCAGATGTGGGAACTGAACCCACAGCCCTCTGATCTCCCGGCCTCAGAGGCGAGTGTGCTACCTACTGAGCCACTGACACTGCTATTGCTTTGTCCACCTTCAATCTAGCCACCTTCTGCAGGATTCTTCTGCCTGTGAATGGACTATTGTCCACCTCTTCACACCTTTACAACTGCTGTACTGCTGTGGCCTTACCTCTCCCCCCTCTTCTGTGAATACTGAGCAGAAAGACACAGTGGATGTCTTGGGGCAGGTGGGGGGCACATGACAGTTCTTAGGCATGGTATTTTCACTTCCAAATACCTAAACAACACATATAAGCAAGGAACATTCGGCATTGACAAATGTTTTTTTTTCCTTTGTCATGCATAAAATCTAGACAGAGTTGTTTTGTGGCTGCCTCAATCGTATATTAAATAAAGTGTGTGTAGGCTTAATCTTGCATAGTTAATAATATATCAGTAATAGTACAAGGTATACTTCTAGCAACCATTTGAAAAATAAATATTTCCCTGCATGTGTGAAAAGCAGTCTGTTCTGTTTCATTGTATGCCCTCTGACTCTGGTGTTGTTCAGACCCCACGCCATCCTGCATCCTATTAATTCCCGTGGGGTACAGTACTTGTTGGTATCTATCATGTCCCTACTCTTTCTCCTGACTTCCAGGGTGTAAATGTTGGCATCCCTCAGTTTCTTCTTGTAGGGATTTTGGTGTAACCCCTGCAGCATTTTGGTTGCCCTGCTCTTGACTGCCTCCACCCTGTGTCCTTACTATTTTTTTTTGTTTGTTTGTTTTCTTTTTGTGAACAACCATAAAATGCTTTTTAAACTGTGTACAGCGTGAGGCCTAAAGGGTTAAACAATGTCCCTTTAATACTTAATAAGTCAACTAATTGTTTGCTGAGTAAGTCAGGCTGTGTAGGCAAGATGGCATCTGTCCTGAACAAGCAGATTCCAATTTCTGGTTTTAATAAGTAATTTATTTTATTCTAATTGGTATTGTTTTCGGTCTCATGGCTGACTGGTATATTAATCTATTATATTGATATAGTCTTTGTTTAGTTCTTTTGCTGAAGTACCTTCTCTGTATTCATCCCTTCACAGGTCCCTCATTGAAATTAGCCTTGTCTCAGTGTGCCTTTTCCAGCGACCAATAACTAAACATCAACAAGCAAGTAGACCACCAGAGAGACAAATCAATTAATTAATTTTTCTGTGATGCTAATTAGGCAGTCAACAGTCAGGATTTCTGTTTGACCTAACTGTCTAATTCAGGCTGACCCACTGGTGTTTGGAGATTCCAAGGGTTAGCTTAAAATCATCTGGGGCTCATGCTTTTGTGTTTGTTGCCACAACCCTCTGGAATTCTCTGCCACATCAGCTACGGGAGTGCAGGACAGTGGGGGTCTTCAAGCAGGCACCAAAGACTTTCTTATGGAGCAAAGCTTTTCCTGATTTTCTGTTATTTTATTGATATTTATTGAATTTATTGAATTTTGTATGTATCTGTGAAGCACCTTGATATTATGAAAGGCGCTCTATCAAATAAAGTTATTATTATTATAATAGAACTATCGATCACAGCATAACTAATCAAGGTTTGGATAACTGGCCCAGTGGTGGTGAGGGTTGATGCACTGAACGACACACCTTGTGCTATGCCGGTGACCCAAGTTCGAGAGCGAGCTCGGGTGCCGGGGGTCAACAGGGGAGGGAGAGGACTGAGTGTCCAGTGGACTGCTCTCCTCTCCCGGGGTGAGGGCAGCAGGGTTAGCCAGCATCCCAAGATCCCCCGATGGAGATCGGGGCACTACAGGACATAGTCTAAAAGAACTGGGTGAGTATGGCAGATGCAGGCAGGGTTGCCATGTGCCATGGTGTCACTGCATGTCATGCTCGGGGGTGGGAAGGGTGCTCACTAGAACAAAGAAAACACCCAGCTCTGCGGGGTAGGCAATGGCACCTGATCCCCATGGCCACCGCCAGATCAGACCCACTCTGCCTTCCAGTTCCTCCATCTGGGCCCTTGCCTGCAGCTTGGTCAGTCCTTATGAGCACCCAAAGAGAAGTGGCGACCTCACCCCGGAGGGGTGAAGTCATGGGAAGCCTGAGAGAGGCACCACAGGCTGCGAATGGAGGGAAAAAGAGTTAACATAAAAATAAAGGTTTGGGAACAACTGGGTGATTGTGTTCATTGAGAGGGAGGATGGATCATGCATCCAGATGAGTATAGGTAGTGTTTCTGCTAGAGACAATATTGTGGTCAGGTCTCTCACTGAAGGAGCTCTCATCAGGCCAAATGGATGCTGAAGCTCAATAATCGGAGCCGGTGTCATACAATATTTGATGAGCAGAGGGTGGTGGTCATCTACAGCACAAGAGTAAATACAACAAAAATAAAAAAAACAAAGCCACCTCTTTAAAAGTTGTATTTTGTTATAATGAAAAAATGAACCCTGGTATAATGCCAATAAGCACCGGAGGGTGTGGGTTATTGGGGATTCTACCATGTCTGGCCCTCATGGGAAAACCATTTCAGTCATGGTAAATACCCTGATAACCCACACCCCTTCACGGCTTATTGCTTAAGTATTTCACTACCTGTAAATGTTAGTTAGTATGTCACTAAAATACTACCAACAGCTTAATCTGGTGAGGTCAGTGGCATTCGTCTGTATTCCCCTTCCCCAGGTTGTGCCTGAAAATAAGTAGAATTTGTGTAGTGCAGTTTCCTGGTCAACAAAAACTAAAAAATAAAAATGTCTCTTAGGATGACATTTTCAGACTCTGAGCTTTCTTTTTTTGCACAAAATGTAAAGCCAGCTAGGAGAAAATGTAGATCTTTGGGAGTATTTCTGATAAAGGTCCCTTCTAATTTTCTTGGTTCACAAAAACGATGTTTGTCTTAGCGTGATGCCACAATAAAAAGAAAAGAACAGTTTCTTTTTTTTATTCATGCTTCTTCATATGTGGTGGTCACTCTGTTACAGGAGCGTGGCAGTCTCCAGACCAGTATCTCTCGCTTAACGAGAGAAAAAATGGCAGTGATTTTAAATTTTGCTTTGTTGGTTTCGACCAATTGCGGAGCAGGGTGGGCACCAGGATATTTCACTGGGTTGGCATAGCTGGGACTTTTAGCTTGCAGGGCTCTCACTGTAAGTTTATGTCCCCCTGTCAGCCAATCAAATTTCTTTTATTCTTAAGTCCATTTTCTAAGGATGAATAAGCATGTCCCCTCTCTCCTTTCTGATCTTCAGTGTGTATAGCACCAGCTCACTGCATCTGTTCATATGGTATGTCCTTCATCCCCTGCACCATTTTGGTTGTTCTTCCCTGACCTCTTGCAGTCATGTCTATGTCCTTATGTTAGTAAGGCATCCAGAACAGACCTCTGTACTCCAGGTGTGGTCTTACCATAGCTTGGTACAGGAGTGCCAGTACTTCTCCTCCTGCTGGTGATTCCCCTGCCTATACCAGCCAGCATCCCATATGCTTTCCCCACCGCCCTTGCACATTGTTTCCCCACCTTAAGATTACTAGATACTACTATACCCAGAACATTATCCTGTTCCGTGGCCCTGATTTCTTCCTCTCATTCTGAACCCTGCCCACAGGTTTTGTGTGCTAAGTGCATAACTTCAGGCCTGTGTGTTTATGTGTGTCTTTGTATATCAGTTGAGCTCTGAAAAATGTTGAATTCATGTATTCTGCTGAACCCCCCCTCCCCCGTGGCCCGAGTCTACTCACGAACCTGGGTCGCCGGGATGAACCCAATTTTAATGGTGATTCAATTTTAGCAGTCCATTTTTCTCTTTACTTTTTTTTAAGAACCTTTGACATATAGATATTTGACTTTGAAAACTTGATCTTTGACCTTCACTTGTATTTACTGATTAAAGATTTATAGCCTTGTTTCAGACAGCTTTCTTAAAGTAACCAGATAACACCAAGTGGCTGGCATTATGAAGCAAGTTACAAATGTCTGCAGGAAGCAAAAAAAGGCATTTCACTTTCAGACATGGAAAAAAAAATGTTTTGCATGATAAGTTAATTAAGTAGCCTAATGGTCAATGTCTTCACTGGATGCCCTTGACCACTGTGACCTCACTAGCGGCATAGCCATGAGTTGGATCAAAAACAATGAGATATTTTCAATATGTTGAAGCAGTCTCGCGCATATCTTGTGTACACAATTTTGAATGGGTGAAAAGTACGCAATTTGTTTACGGCTGCATAGGCGGAGCCTGCAGCCATTTTGTGATAGCTCAGAAAAATGCGCTACCAGATCAGGCTCTGGAACACTTCCATTTTGGAGTTTCGGAATGATCCTTCCAAAACTGCAAAATGGTTGGTGCCAGTCCGCCACGGCCGCTCACTTACACAAAAGAATTACATACAGTTACTTGAAGAACCGGCTCTCACATAGTTGCAGACAGAAGCCACAGATCACAAATCTAAATTCTCTGTCATGGGAGTAATTGTGAAGTTGCTTGCAGTTCTCTATGACTTCAGGTAGGGGAATAAGCAGCAGGAATAGACAACTCTTTGGGAGCAGAGATCCTGTTTTCGTACAGATGATCTAAATAATAAATATTTGAGGAGGAGAAATACAAATCTAATGGGAAATAGAAGCAGGACTCTCTCTGTATACATATAAATTGGTTTAACTTGGTGCAAAAAGACAAAGTAGGCGGAGTGCCCATTGAATTGTCTCCCACTCTTAGTGGGCCTATCCATTGAGGTATTTACTGATTAAATAATCATCTAATCTTTTATTAAAGGTATCTATTGTTGGTGATTCCACTGTATTTTCTGGTAGTTTGTTCCATAGATTTGCAGTTCGTATGTTGTAAATATTCTGATGCCTAACTGTTTGTACTTTATTGATGACAATTTGTTTATCATGTAATCTTAGATTTGCTGTTTTTTGAACTCTGTTTATATTACATTGTTCCATTAATGCCAGATTTTTCATAATTCAATACATTAATAATAAATCACCCCTAATCTTTCTATTCTCCAGGGAGAAAAGATTTAAACTCTTCAATCTCTGATTATAATCCACGGTATTTAATCCTTTGATAGACTTAGTAAGTCTTCTTTGGATTCTTTCAAGCTGATTTATATCCTTTTTAAGAAACGGACTCCAGATTGGTGATCCATAATCCAGATGAGGTAGAACATAAGTCCTGTATAGTTTTATTACTCATGCTTTATTTTTAGAGATGAAGACTTTCTTAATTGAGTGGATAATACTATTACATTTCCAAACAGTTTTAAGTATGTGTGAACATGATGATAACTGAGAATTTATCCATACTCCTAAATCTTTTCACATTTGCTGTGCTTGATGATATTTCAATTTAGGTGATATTGATATATTTTTTTTTTTGCCAAAATGAATTACCGTGCATTTTGTTTCATTGAATTTCATATTATTAGCTTCTTCCCATTCTTCAATTTTCTTTAAATTATCAAGTAGTAGATTGTACTTTGTCAATGATGAGACGTCTTCACCAATTTTGGCGTTGTCTGCAAATTTTGTAATAACTGCATCCAGACCCCTTCCCATGTCGCTAATATACAGACCAAACAGGACCGGACCCAATGCCGATCCCTGCGGGACACCGCTACACACTCTGCCCTCTTCTGATAATACTGAATTAATTCTTACTTTTTGTTTTCTGTTTGTCAGCTAATTTCCAATCCATCTCACAATGTATTTGTTCAAACCGATATCACAAAGTTTTGTATAAGTTTGTTGTGTGGTACCGTATCGAATGTCTTTCCTAGGTCCAATAAGATTACATCTATAGGTATTCCCTTATCTAAACTACTACTGGCAAAACTATAAAAGGATAACAAATTGGTATTACATGACAGACCTTTCCTAAAACCATGTTGAGACATGTCCAGTAAGCCCAGTACTGATAAATCATTTTCTATTTTATCAGTCGTTCCAGAATCTTGCAACATATAGATGTTAGACTGATGGGTCTATAATTGGCCACATTTTATTTATTACCTTTTTAATGTATAGGAACTACAATTGCGTTATGCCAATCATCAGGGACTTCTCCAGACAAAATGGATTTATTAAATATGGTGGTTAAAGGTTTCGCAACTACATCTGCCAATTGTTTCCAAACTATGGAATCAATATTATCTGGTCCAGAAGAGGAGGATGTACGTAAAGTAAGCAACTCCCTTAGTACCATATCCTCAGTGACACCAAATGCATCTGACTTATCTGGACATGGTGTAATTATATCAGAATTATTGGTTTTAAAAATTGATATAAAATAGTTATTGAAACTGTCAGCAATCTCCTTGTTATTGTTTTTTTGTTCGCCATTGATTGTCACTGAGTTAATTATATTATTTGTTTGCTTATTATTAATATAAGCATAAATATATATATAAGATAGTGTATGGTGGAGTGCTATTAGGGATGGAACTCCATCCCTAGAATAGCATTGTTATGCCACTGTGGCTACGTCTTCGTAGCTGTTATGCTGCACTATGTTTCTGCAAAGCTGTTTTCCTCTATTAAACAGAGTTTCAAATTGTTTTTTGTAATCGTCAGATACTGTTATAGCTGCATCACATTGCAATGCCTCTGTACCCCCCCACCACAAACTGGATCATCAGTTACTGTATCAGCCATTTATGTTATGCATTGTAGTATTGTAATAATACAACAATTCGCTGTTCCGTAATTATGGCAGCATTTTCCACATAAATTGAATATGAACACATGCAAAAAGCTTGAAATGCTGTACATGGTGTGTTTTAGGGTACGCAGCAGCTCTGAGCTGCAAATCTATAGACCTTGGTTTGAATCCCACAGCCCCCACTTGCAGACTGTTTGACCTTGAGCAAGTCATTTAACTTCCCTGTGCTCCCAGGTTGCACCTATAAACAAGCTTTCTGCTTAGTGCGTCTCTTCTGGTCAACAACTGACAAAAACAACTTATGAACTTTTGAGTTGGAGCTGTTGCAGTACCCAGTAACTATAAGGAGAAAGCCACTAGATGCCAGGTCCTCACGGACAACTTCTAGATAGTAGTCTGCCCGTTCACATCTTCTAGAGCTACCACATCCTCAAATCCCATGCCCTCTGCTAGACCAGACAGACAACATGCCAGTGGTCTTTTAAATCAACAAGTAGAGGGGACTCGGTCATATTCCCTCTGAATGCCGACCACGAGAGTCAGGTACCTGGCCCAAGTACATCACCTTGACCTCACCAACATGCAGGTTACAGGCATCCAAAAGGTCTTGGATGACAGTCTAAGCAGGTCTCGGTCTAGAGCCCATGAAAAAGAACTACTTTAGTCAGTCACAGAACAGCTGTTTGACAGATGGGGTGACCAGAGTTGGTCCTTTTTGGCTGCTGTAGGGAGCAGAGATGCTCCTCATAGCTTCCTTCTTGCATCATCAGATTTAGTTCATACTACTGCAGTTGTCAGCGGCTGAGCCTTTGGTTCCCCTTCTTCTGAGCTCACATCTGCTCTCCCCAGACCAGGGTCCCTAGTCAATCCAAATCTTTTCACCTCCATGCATGTCTCCTGCAGACTTAGCAGTTGCCTCGGTTCTCTCTTCCCTTAAGCTGTGGGTCTCTGGTAGGAGAACTAAGGTGGGACTGGAGAATGCCCCTTTTATACCACTGTCCAATGTCTGGGGCATGCCGATGCTGGGGCGATCCCAGCTAAAGATTGCTAGCTATAAGTTTTCTGCATGGTCCTGGTGGTGTAGCCCTCAGTTTAATTTTCCACTGTGCTCTACACACAAATACATAACAAAGCTTGTGTTCTCTAGGGCTGTAACAGCACCTAGCATGGACAATAATTTGGAGGACACATGTAGTAAAATTAGTATATGGCTAACTATGGTATGGAAATTCAGACATTATGCATAACCTCCTTCAGTGACCTTTGCAGAACATATTCTGAACACACAGACTGTTTATATTCAAAACAAAATGGTTATATTAAATGCATACTGAAAATAGAAAATAGAGTTAAAAATCTACATTTTGACCTTAGGTCTTCTTCAGGAAATATCTAAAAGAGAAAAAAAACAAGTTAGTGTAGACTGTTTATATTGCAGCCTTGTCTAATGAGAGATATTGAATGTGACACAACCTGAGCAAAGGTATCATTTTTAATTATCTTCAGTAGTGCCCAATGATAGAGACTAGAGGATGGGAAACTGCTAAAACAGTTTGTTCTATCACACCTATACTGATATGACTGCTTCCAGGTCCAGTGTGCTACTTGAGGGGCCAGGTTCAGTGAAGAACTGCTGCTGAAGAGGATGTCATCGCCTGAAGTCAATCTTATTCTACCTATCAGCAAGCATATAGGACATGTTTCTCCAAAGTTTTAGATATGCACAATGGTTTCATCATGTAAAACAGGCAGCAGTGTTCATTAAACAGTGCTGTGGTCCTTTTATCCAGGGTTAATGTATGATGGGTTATACTCATAGGACTCTGCAGTGCGGTTTGCAGCCTGGGTAAATCTGATGTGGTGAAAGGCTGATATCATTATCACTTGTCTTTAAGTTGATGTGATTTGTCAGTAAATAGGCTCATCAACGCTGTACCATATATTAAAATAAACATTTCACCAGGGCTAGCACTTTTTCTCCTAGTAGGAATTAACACATGTAATTATTTAGTTATTTTGTTTACCGGGTAGGTGCTCTAGGCATAAAAACATATATCTTTGAGATATACAAGACATTTTACTTCATAAACTTGATCTTTGGCCTTCACTTGTGTTTAATGAGTAAAGATTTGTAGCCTTGTTTCAGACAGCTTTCCCAAAGCGCTGTCTTGTTTTTCTTGTAATAACCATTGCACATGATTTTTATAACTTTGAAGAAACCGGTCATATTCACTTGTTGTAGGAGAAGAGTAGACTATGAGTTCAGAAGATAACAACATCAACAACTCTTTACTGAAACTGTTTTTTTTGAACAAGTAGTGAATTCAAGGATACAAAATAGATCATAACTACATAGAAATATAAATTTTGGTACGATACTTCCTGGGAGTAAGCTTATTCTAAATCAGCAATGCAGATTTTTTGTCCGAATGCTCTCTTTAAAGGAAATTTCTGACGTAACAGATGGCAGCCACCACTCACGTAGTGTGGTAGCTGCCCTCAGTTATAGTCATTTTGGCCAGGATGTAATCAGTTTCTTGATGCCATGTTTTAATAAAAATGCACATAATTTAGTGTTTCTGAGGGGCTAGCCATTCATTCTCATAGCCCCAGCCCTGCTGACATGCACCCATGGTCAAGGATGTAATGACATGTGGCCAGGGAGACTGCGGGAGTGCACCCCATTAAAATGAATGGGGCTCAATTTTGTTTCCATTTTTAAGCTACAACATGGTCACTTGGGGATTAATGAAGGACACCGCTCGACTAACATGGCCCTTGTTAGTCAAGCGCTGTACTTCATTAATCCTCAAGTTACCATTTTGTTGCTTACCAACATAATTGATATTGAGCCCCATTCATTTTAATGGGACAAGTCCCTGCGCTTTCCCTGGACACACGTCATTACATCCTTGAGCGGGGGGGGGGGCGAGTCAGCGTGACTGGGGCTGTGAGAATGAATGGCCAGCCCCTTGGAAAAACTAAACTACTAGCAATTTTATTAAAACAAGGCTTCAAGAAACTGATTACATCCTGGCTAAAATGACCATCACCGGGAGCAGTTACAACACTACGGTGAGTAGCTCCTTATATCGCAAAATCACTTTAAGGTATGAAACATTTTTCTTCAGGTGAATCGAGTGCAGCTGGCCACACCTATCAAACTATAGTAGCCAGGCATGAGGAACACATGGAAACTGATCTAGCATCTGTAGAAGTCAAGCTGAGCACAGCACACATTGGTGTTAACCAAATGCTTGGCTTTACTGCCAACTACCATCAGATGGAAGGGACTCAATGTCTTTCTATACCTGTACAACTGACTCCTCAAATTTCAGTCCTGGGTGCATGTGTTACTAACTGTGGTGCATAACACCCAGCTATTACAGGATCTAGGGATTACAGACAACCCATTCAGGTCAATCCGGACCCCCGTCGGTACCTTAAATACATGGTGGGTGGACCTGTCTAAGGGGCATGGATTTCTTGACACAGGACAGGGCGAATTGCCTCATAGCACATGCATGCCTGATATTCAAGAGATCTCAAAAAAAATATGTTAATTATTAACGCGACTGTACTTCTTTCATTGATGGGTAACTGATTCTTATTTTTGTTCTTTTTATGCAGGCAATAAGAGAATAGGTAAACTTAGGACAACAATTTATAATAGGTAGTCATGAAGAGGAAGGAGAGAACTAGTGGAACTCTTTATAATTGGCTACAAAAGAAACATATTTCTGACATAAATTCAGAAAACAAAAGTGTAACTACTCCAAAGCTGCTACTAAATTCTGAAGTAATGTTCTGCAAAAATGATAATCAGTCTATTTATGATTCTGCATGTCAGTCAGTAAATAATGGAATGTCACGTGACCAAGTTCAAGTTAAATACACAGGAGAAATATTAGTTGAGCAGACCTCAAATTCAGGTTCTACACTGACCAGCTCTGAACTAGACAGTACGGACATTCAAGAAATGTATCAGGAAAATGACGGTAGAGTTCTTAAAAGAGCACATACTGAAAAAATTTCATGTAGCATCGAGGTAGACAGTGAGATTGATGAGAATGAGCTATATGCTACTACTCTCCTTAAACCTAGACAGCCCAAAGCGTCAGAATTACCAGACAACACATATAAAAAAACAGTTATTAATGGCCGTACAAGAAGTTTCCAGGAGGCATGGTATAATAAATGGGAATGGATCCGGTTACCCACCCGACAGCGACACTTCACCAGCGAGGTCCCCCTCAGCGACTACAGTGCCATGCTGCTGTGGGGAACCCGCTGGAACCTGGCACTGTCTGTCAGGGGTCCTGCACCCCACCCCCAATCAGTTCCGACTTGGAGTTGAGACTGCAGAATGTGGTCGACCTGCCGGTTTTGCTGATGGGGCATTCAACAAATATTTTGTCGAGCATCTGTTGTGGATCCGAATGGATCGACTATGATGCAAAGAAGGATGCTGCATACTGAATAGTTTGTAAAAATGTATATCTTAAATTGAAGTTTCAGGGAAAAATGCAGAGGAAACATTTATTACAACTGAAATGAAGAATTGGAAAGATGGTGTTGAAATCCTAAACAAACATAACAGGTGTCAGCCACTTAGCAGCTTTAGCAAAGGTCGCTGCATATAAACAGTCTGTGTGTTCAGGGTCTGTGCTGCAAAGATCTACAGAAGGTTATGATAAACAAAAACTCAAGAACTGCTCATATGTAACAGCAATAATAGAATCAATTATGTATCTTGGTATGCAGGGGGTAGCATTCCAAGCACATGATGAACGGAAAACATCTCTTAATCAAGGTAATTTCCTGGAGCTTATGCAACTAAGGAGAAAAGACGTTCCTGGCCTTGCATCACATATGTTAATGCCAACAAATTATACCAGTAAAGACTCTCAGAATCAAATTATCCAAATAATTGCCAAAAAAGTGCAAAACAAAATTATTCAGGAAGCCAAAAATTCAGGGATGTTTACAATCTTATGTGATGAGACTCACGATATTACTATGAAAGAACAACTAACATTTTGTTTACAATATGTAAATAATGACTTAAACATAGAGGAGCGGTTCTTGGTTTTTTTTGTTGCCCATGAGACAGATTTTTCAAGTATTACTAATCAGATCCTAGAACTACTGCAACATTTTGGTTTGGATATTCATCACTGCAGGGGCAGGGATATGATGGGGCAGCTAACATGAGCAGTCGATATAGTGATGTGGCTAAGAGAATTCAGGATATTGAAGACAGAGCAATTTACGTTCATTGTAAGAGTCATCAACTACATTTAGCTGTACAGAAAGCATGTGAGACAGATAAAATGGCATCAGTACACAATGCAATAGGAACAGTGAACAAACTATATGAGTTCATTGCCAATTCATCTGGTAAACGCTGCCATCATTTTGAAAAAGTAAAATTGTCTGTGAATTCTGATGCAAAAATCTCCCTTCAGAAACTATGCCCCACCAGGTGGTCTACAAGACATAAAGCTCTGTTTGCACTACTGCAAAACAAAGAATCTGTACTACAGGCCATTGAAGAAATGTCTCAGTTCTCAATGGATACTGGTACTCAGGCATGTGGTCTTCTACATTAATGTACTACATTTGAATTTTGGCTTTGGGTAAGAATAATGGAGAAAGTGTTCAACATCACAAATGATCTTTGTAATTGCCTACAAATAAAAACAATACTTTTTGGTACAGCCTGGACAGCTGCAGAATCTGTCATCACAGTGCTAGCTGATCTTTGCAATGAAGAATCCTTTGACAGTTTTTGGAATGAAACAAATGTTATGGTAGACAATGAACTAATTAATCCACCAAAAGCACCACAGGTTAAAAGAATACCTGTAAAAATTGACACAAACCCACAACTGTCAGACCAGACACCACGAAATGCAAAAATCATTAACAAAACAGAATTTTATGCATTCCTTGATGCTCTCATCTGCCAACTTAGAGATCGGCTCTTGGATGAAAAACACAACGTAGTTGTCAATATGGAGTCCCTGTTAATTAATAATGGTTCACTGGATCTTGTCTCAGGAATTACTGCATTCTACAGAGATGACTTGGATGAAGCAAAATTGAAAAACCAACTACAGGTGTTAAGAAATGTTAAGCTGGCAGATGATTGTATTGGAGAAGTTATTGATTTTTTCAAAAAGGATGATATGCGACTACTTCTTTCAGAAGTTTATCAGCTTCTAAAACTGTACGTAACAATTTCAGTGTCCACTGCATCACCAGAACGTACTTTTTCTGTTCTTAGAAGACTAAAATCATACACACGGTCCACTATGGATGAAGAGCATCTCTCTGCATTGGCTATCACGCAAATAGAATGTGAAGCTACCCGAGACATCAAGGTATCTGATATCCTTGATGAGTCTGCAAAACTGAAAATGAAACGTCTTCCATTGTAATGCATTTTCAGAAATACATTTTAACATATTACATAATATATTTTTCAAACAATATGCAGAGTACTGTGTGCACATCACCTGTAGCCAACATAAGAGTATCACTGCAACACTATATCACTCATTAACCTGAAATTGTTATAACTTCTTCACTGGGAAGCAGTCAAGGGAAAGGGCACCATCAGTTACATGTGTGGAAATGGTGATGGTGTGCATTTACTGCATACAACAAAAATAATTTGGCTGCTTAAAGAGCAGCTTCATACTATGTGAGTAGTTGCTGTCTCCCAACCTGTATGATGACTGACCTACTTAGGAGTCACCCGATGAAGTTAGGCCAAAAAATTCAATTTAGATTAAAATATACAGCCCTCACAATCTTGTATTTCAATACGCCTGCAAAAAACAGACAGACTTCCCAGTCGGGAAATCACGCCTCCACGTCGGCCCATGCACCCCGTTTTGTGATGTCATAAAGCAAAGACTGCGTGAGCGTGTCCCATTCAGTTCTATGGGGCTGATATTTACACATAGCTGTACACCCTTTCCTGTTTGGATTTTAATAAATCAAATTGATCGACTGACTAATAGTGTCCCTATCAGTCGACCAGTCACGTTGATTTATTAAAATCCCAATAGGAAAGGGTGTACAGCTATGTGTAAATATCAGCCCCATAGAACTGAATGGGGCACGCCATGCGGGCTTTTTTTGACATCACAAAATGGGCCATGTACGACGTGGGGGCATGGTTTCGACTGAAAGTCGGTCTGTTTTTTGCAGGCGTGTTGTAATAAAAGGTTATGAGGACTGTATCTTTTAATCAAAATGGGATTATTTGGCCAAACTTTATTGGATGACTCCTAAGCAGGTAAGTCATCGTACAGGCTGGAGGAAGCAGCTACAAGGAAGCTACTCTTTACTATACACTGTAGTACAACAGATAGTCTTAAACATATAACAGTGTTCTAACATAGATTATACATGTTGAAATTCTTGTATACCGTCTCCTTGCTCTCACTTGCTTTACATTCTCTTCTGATGGGGAGGAACATGGGCCCCGCTCTCCTGGTGCCAGGAGACTTGTCATTTGCTGTACCCCCAACCCTTCATCAATTTAAATGACTCACTCAATCCCGTGTTTTTACACTGACTGACTCTCAGGACAGGTAGTACCTCTGAGACAAAGTCTATGCCACACATGTGAGTGTTATTGGCATTTCTGCTACCTGTTCCCAGTTAATTTCATTGACATTCCCTGAAGTCAGGATCTTGGCAACTCCACAAAGGAATCAAACCACTCACCAGTCACCTTCCTTGGCCTCCTATTCGACTTCCTTCACCTTTATTTCTAGGTAAGATTTTTGTTAAGAGACCTGATATCGACCATTTTTGTTGGGTGTTTGCTATATACACAATGGAGAATGGGACAAGGCTTTGCTAGATGGGGGTGGTTATTTGTGATACCAGGCTATCCTTGTACGTAACTTACAACAACATCCACAGCCTTTCTACACACTCTGCATCCCCTTATAGTTTTTCCTTCTTTGAAGGGCCTTAGTACCATTCATTGGGTTTTCCCTGTCCTTATGCCATGGGCTATCCCCTATCATGGCTCTTGCGTGTTTCTCAATGCATGGTTTCTCCTCTCAAGACGTGTTGTCCTCTGGGGACCAGCTTTAACCTCTGTGGTGGGCCGTAGCTTTCTCACCTGCCAAATCCCTCACTTATCTCATCTCCATGCAGTATAATTCCTGTGGACAATGGGTGTATGGGGAATCCTGTTTCATTTCTGATCCATAGTTGCAGATACTAGTCCAGCATTAGTTGATCTTTTCTGGAGATCACACAAGGTTAGGTTTCCTCACCCCCCTATTTTTGGGCTACCTTGTCTGAGTGACTATTTTCAGGACAATCAGAAGGGTGCAAACCGGGATGTTGAATGCCACCCATTTATTCTCTATAGTGCTATCACATCATAATAGGAATTCATATGATATTCTGATTGGAGGGAAAGGACTCTCACCTCTCCAGTTGGAAGCAATATTTTTCTCAGTGCCCACACCTTTAATGTGTGCTCGATATTTTTCTTTATCATTTCATCCCTGAATACCCTTGACTATGAGAGCATATGTGATTTTCTGGCTTAGGCTTCTGGGAGGTCCATTACTCTCACATTATATATGTATCTGTATGTATTGAGGCAAGCGATGCAATGCTACACTTTCAGATGAGACAGAACCACACAGCATCTGCCATGTTTGCGAATCAAGGACTTCATAAAAGTATAATAAAGTGCTTTAAATCTTGACAAAAAAAGTTATGTTCCTGTGTGAAAAGCCTAACTGTGGAGTGAGTAGGGTTACGCTTTCAGCTGTGGGGACCTACAGATGACTGCTTTCCTTTAAAAACAATAAAAAAAAAACACTGCTTCTCACTACACTGGCTGCAGTACAGGATAGTGCACCTAAATTCTAATTTTTTATGCTTTAGCAGTGACATAATTATCACAGCATAACGTGGATTGACGTCGGTACTGCAACACAACAGTACTATTCCAGGCATGGATATCCACAGTGGACATCATTGCACCATACACTGATGAACATTGATAGGCAGCAATACAAAACAAGCACGTAACTGCATCACAGGTTATTTTTATATCGGCCAGAACTCTGAGAGTGAAGTTGTAGTACAACACTTGAGATGAAGACACAGGCATGTCTGTGTACGGATGACCATCTGTTATATTTGGGCTGGCAGTATAGCCTAGAGGTTAGAGGAAAGAGGTGTGAACGAGCTTGGTACATCCAGCAGACAAGACCTGAGTTTGATTCTCACAACCTCCACTTGCATACTGTGTGACTCTGAGCAAGTCACTTAACCGTCCAGTGCTCCCAGGTCACCCCTGAAAACAAGCACTTGTGCCTAGTGGGTCTTATCCGGTTACCAAAGACTAAAATAAAAAAAATATATATATATTTGACAGTGTACTGGCATCAATGCCTGTCTATTTCAGATATAGTGGTTCCTTTAAGTGATCAGGGGGTAGTGGATTAGACATTTGACTGTAGGGGTCTGGCCAGTGTTGGGTATTAACACGTTATAAGTAACGTGTTACTGTAATCTGATTACATTGCCAAGTAACTTATAACAGTAACGGATTACTTAAAACAAAATGTAGCTTTAGGACGTTACTGATTACATTTTCTTTCAAGTAAAGCAGTTACTGTAACTTAATTTACTATATTACTTTTTTTGTACAATGTGCAGATGCAAAATATGCATTTGTTTAGGCAAGCACCAAAATAAGGGGTCGCTCTGCGCTAATTCGCACTTCTGTTTTTGATAATTAGCACCTGCGGCTTTAAGAAACAGCAAGTTAATGGCACATCAAGCAGCTCCGTGTGTCTGCACTGCAGTGTTGTGAGAAAGGCTGAATATTTACAGGACTGCAGCCTTCAGTAAGAGCAGAAGAAATGGTGAAGGGGCATGACAATATTTGAAATGTGTGCGAGGGACAGAGCGACGAGGAGTTCCGGAAACCAGCCTGCACAGATAGCGAGTGCGTGTGGAGAAAGGTAGGAGTGGGGAAGGTACGCAAACAGACTGCAAGTGCATGAGAACGGAGGCAGAGTTGGACGTATATTAGAAAGCAGAAGCGTTGTGGGAGAACGGTTGAAATATGAGACACCAGGTCAAGAAGCAAAAGAAAGGAGGGGAGAGAGATAGCTCTGCATTCACTGAAGGGAGATGTACAACAGGCTAAAACTTATTTCTGAGTTTTTATTTACTGCAGTTTCAACTTTGCTGAAATTGGTGTAGAGACTGTGCATTTCGTTGTGTAACAGACAACTGAAAAAATATGTAGATGTTCAAATATCACGATGAAAGGAATTCTTAATGTTGCAGATATCGTGCATAGGAGTTACTGCCAACTATCTCAACCAAGCAGGAGATTAACAGTTGCTTAGAAGACTACAGGAGGGAAGGGTATGTTCTGTGCCTACAACCCCCTTTCCTCCTAACCTAATAAAAAGCATTCAACCGCTAGAACAGTACAAGAAGCTCATGAAGTTGGCAAACAACCCCCCCCACACACACACACACACACAGCAGCCAGGCTATCAGGAAGAATAAAATCCTGATATGCAATACACTACTCTGTCAGTGCTCAAAAATGTAATATTTTTGTATACTGTTTTAGTTTATTTACCCAGGATAGCCTAGCTAAGATGCAACAATTCATTTCCAGTGGGGTCCTACTTCTACCCATTTCAACAGCTGGATAGACAGGAGCACTAGGAGGTTACGTGACTTGCCCAAAGTCACATAGTGGGTGACTGGCTTAAGTGGGGTTTTAACCTGTGGTCACCAGATTCCCAAGCAAGTGTTCTAACCAGACCAACTACAATCCACTGCCTCCTAACATACACCGCAGACTCCTAATAGACCACATTACCTCATTTTACCTTTTTAATATATTTAAATGTCAGCTCTTGGTTTTGCCACAGTAGCTCCTGGTCAGTCAGAAAGTGCAGCTACCCCAGCGCTATTTATGGCTTTTGACTGCTAAATCCTTGTGTCGACCCCTTATAGGTCCCATGATGATTTCAGAGTGCCCTCTGAACACAGCATAATTAACACTGGCTGGCAGCAAACTAGCTAGTGTTTTATGATGGTGCAGTGATGCGGCTGCAATTTAAATGCCTGCTGGTGTGCCTGTTAGCTGGGGAGAGGGGGTCTGCACACTTGTGACTGTTGCTCTTTGATTGCCCATATTTTAAAACAAAAACGTTATGCTATGCTCAAGCATTAATTATTAAATTAAAATCTAGAGTTATCACATTGGTGCTTATGCTGGATGTCAGGGAATTTGAATTATATGCAGCAGCCCAGCTAAATCTGAAGCTGTTCTGTCTGCACTCAGATCTCCATGGAATGCACAGTCCATTGCATTACCAATATGGTCTAAATGTCTTTCTTTGTTAACTGACAACTAAAAAAAAATTCCCAAGCAGCCACCATTTTTTTTTAGTGTAAGGCATTTTATGATTCAACGCATTTAGGCAGCAGTCAGAAAAGTGCAATCAGTCACTTGAACACTATTCTGTGTTGCTGCAGTTCTTAGCTTCGTGGCTCAGCTGCACAATTGAGTCCATATACTGTAACCACTATTTCTTCAGTGTGTCCACATGCACCAACCAGATTCTCAGTTTCTACAAAATTCACATTTTTATTGATGGAAAATACTTCATTTTCTCTCAAACTCCTAACAGTCTGTTCTGGCATATGAGCAGGGAAAGAACAAGCCAGATGAGGATTACGGGCACTTTCACTCATAGCTCGTGGCAAAAACTCTTACTCCCTAGACTAAGGGCAGTTGCTATAAGCAGGTGCCTGGCCACCAGTAGCACCTTGCAACTAGGAAAAAAAAAGTGCTGATGTTTTAGGCCAGCTGAGAGTGCCGTAGTGCCACTCTAATCCCCGTCTGGCTTGTTCTCTGGTCATATGCCACTTGCCAGAAGTTATAACAAACTATTTGGAGTTTTAAAGAAAATGGAGTGCTTTTTGCCAATAAAAATGTGAATTTTGTAGAAACTGAGAGTCTGATCAGTGTATATGGATACTGAAGAAACTGTGGTCACAGGATACAAACTAGATTAGGCAATGGAACCACAAGGCTAATAACTGCAACACGGTGAAGTGTTCAGGTGACTGGACTTTTCTGACTGCCTAAATCTGTTTAACCATGTGTTGCTTTACACTAAAAAGGTGGATGTTTGGCTTTTTTTTAAACTTGTTAAAATATAGGGAAAATTTTCATTTTTTATTATCTGTGGGAGTGGGATGTTGCCTTGCTTATTTATTGGCTGAGTGAAGAAGCCAGTTGAAGGCAACTTCTGAAACTTCCTGAGTGAGTTGTTCGACCACTCAAAATGCTGCTGCTGTTTTGGCGCCAACTGCAATTCACCATTTTGTGAGGCAGTAAAGACAACACTACAGCACCTCTGTAGACTGCGATGTGTACCAGTGGCTGAAGATTCAGGCATACACAGATCACAGGTATTGGGCAGGTGAGGATTAATGGAGGCAGTGGGTGGGGAGTTGGCGATGGTGACAATTGTCCGTTATTTGAGTGAGTCTGGTCTGCAAGATAAGGCAATGGATCCTGATGCCGGTGCCCAGGCCTTGGCAGGAACCGAGCTAAGTGGTGGATTTGAAAAGCCACTGAACTTAGAAGTTTTACAGCAAAGTCAGTGGATTGTAGTTGCGGTAATTAGCTTACATCCTGACAAAGTTTCACACTGGAACAGAACCAGCAGGGTAGCAACAGATGAGTATGCACATAATAACAGTATATTTAAGGAAAGCAGGTAATTATCTTTCTAAAAAAAGCTGAGTATTTGTGAAATGAAAACTACTGTCATATTAAAACATGTGTAACTGTTACTGTGAAGTGAAAATTCATGTGTGAAGTGGGATATGAAACACCAGAAACAGCCCACTAGGCATGGGAAAAGCCAACGGTCAGAATGGGAGCAGCATGCAGCAAGCCTGCAGCACACTTGAGCACACTTCTTTAAAGGACTAAGACTTATTAATAGTTTGTGGTATGTTATTTGTTTTTAATGCATAAAGATCCTAGGGAAGGACTTATCCAGACATGATTAGTAGAAAAATAGTGCTGTGGTCATACCTCTCATAATTATTTTACAAGGGACATGATACTAATCCTCACTGGCATTGTACTGGTTCATTTGTGTTGGGTCAGCTGAGAGGAAGTGAAAAGCTGCCATGAAATGGTCTCCCACAGCAGTATCCCTGTAAGTGTTGTTGTTTTTTTTAAGTTTATACACTGCACTTCATAATAACATTTATATTGCACATTAGTGCTTGGTTTCAGTTACATTTTTTCTGCCTGAGGAATTGAAGTTGCCAGACTGGGAGAACCATGGTGCCATGCTTTTTCTGAGTTGCTGGCAAGGTGGACTGTATGTGGTTACTGGATCAGTATTAGTGTTGCCAGCAGATATCTGAATTTGCATTATGGAGTCAGGGGGTTAGTGGCTTCCATGGGTCACAAATGGAGGAATGACCAGTAAGCACATGTACAGTAGACCAAGGGAGAATGTTTTTATTTTGAAAAAAATTTATTTGTTGACAAGCACCAAGCTTCCTGAATCAAGGTATCAAAAGTAATAGAAAGCAATATAAAAAATAATATGCATTACAGTTACTGATTACTTTTTATACACAAGTAATCAGTAACTGTAACTGATTACATTTATTTGAGAGTAACTAGTAACTCTAACTGATTACTTTTTTTAAAGTAACTTACCCAACACTGGGTCTGGCTCACATTACTGAGTCAGTGTGTTACAGATATTTCTGTAACATCAGGTTTAAAAAAAACAGCTTCCAACTCGATTAGTTAGAGGAAAACAGCTATGTGTCTGCATTATATGTTGTGTGAATAGGTAACATGGCTTCTTTAGCACAACAAACATATTACGTACATGGAATTCCATGCATAGTGAGAGACTACCATACACTATATTAATATTCAAACCATGGTGTTCAAGCAATACAGCATTGTAATGTGCTTTTTAATTGTATTCATATTGTAGTACATTGCTTTTTTTTTTAAGGTTGGATTGAACTGCTTCTAGAGAGTTAATATTTTATCTAAATTTGTCATTGCAAACTACATTGTTCGGATAAAATGCATTTATACCCACAGTTTGCTAAGACATTCTAAACTGCCTATTTTGCGTTGGACTACTGTACAGTAAATTTAATATTTACGCCAGTTCTTTGCCAGTTATAGCTTTTAAAACTGCAGTTTGTCTAAAAGTTGACACTTTCCTGTGATTCAAACTTCTGGATTCATTGCTGCACTCTGCATTGTAATGTCATCATCTTTGTGAAAGCTGCTCTTTGATTAGTTCAGTATGCTACTGTGATGACAATAACTTAAAGAGCGCCTTTCACCATGGTCAAAAAAGTTATAGCTTGTAGTTATTGTATACAGTACAAGACCTGAAAGGGTGTGTGCAATTCTTATTTTTGGCCAATGTGTACTTTGCCTTTCATAATTTGGATTTGTTTTTGAGCCATGCTGCACTTGCCTTTGCTGTTCAGCTGCTGGGCTGCTGGCTCCTGATGACATCACTATAGGGTACAGGAGTGACTCACACTGTGCAGTACCATGCAGTTGCAGCAGTTTTGCAAGGAAGACATACCAAGTACCCAGTTTACTGTACATACTGTGCCCCCCTTCCCCAAGACACCCTGTTAGCAATGCATTATGCCAAATATCTAAATGCCTTGTCAGTATGTTTTTTTGTGTGTGTGTGTGAAATTGACTCTGCCCTATAGTAAGGTCAGCAATACAGCACTGGGCCCACCGCAAAATCAGTCTTGCTATAGAACATTTGGTACATCCTTCAGTTTTTAGCAGCTCAGAATGCAAAAACTAACTGCAGTGGACAGTAATGAAATACAATTCCAGAATCAATGCAAGAAAGGGTTAATTTATGCATGAAAGCTAAAAGGACTTGGAAAGGTCCTCTTAAAGCATATAGGAAAATGTATGGTCTTTGGTATATAAGTACCTTTGTTACTTTTGGATAGGGAACAGATATAAATAATATATTCTTGAAATGTTATTTAATTGCTACTTTTAGATATAGTGGCAGGATATCAGTTTACCTTTACTTGATACAAAATGCAGAACATGAATGTACTAGAAGCAAATTCTGAATGTTATAGAAAAAGCTTAAGTAACCTATTGCACCAGATGAATTTCTTCATGTTGCTGTCATTGTAAAATAAAAATAAAAATTTTTAATGCAAAAACGTGTCCTTGGTGTCATTATATTTCATTACTTCTGCACATACTGTATTTCTGAATATTTATTTTTTATTTATTTCGTTTTTGTTGACTGGATAAGTGCACTAGACAAATCCTGCCTGTTTTCAGGCACGACCCATGGGAGGGGGATACAGATGAATGCCAACTGACCCTGAATCAGATTAAGCTGTTGGTGGTATTTTATAAAACTAGTAGCAGAATATATGACAGTCAAAACAAATAAAACAAAGTTGCTTAAGGTAATATGGAATTAAATAATTAGCTCAACTCAAGGTTATTCTTGTAGTTAAAAA
Source organism: Neoceratodus forsteri (assembly GCA_016271365.2). NCBI lineage: Eukaryota > Metazoa > Chordata > Ceratodontiformes > Ceratodontidae > Neoceratodus > Neoceratodus forsteri. The sequence goes on along the minus strand of CM057456.1, from coordinate 659,139,603 downwards.
AGTTATTCATAGGAAATAAACACTCTGACACAGCAAAAAATGCCACAAAATCACTGCAAAAATTGTAAAATTTTCTGGGGGCCTAGGTGGCCCCCAGACCCCCGGCGCTCATTCTGAATTTTGTTGGCCCCCCATAGTAAAGCTACTTGAACTGCCCCTGAAATGACTATTCCTCAACTGGAAGGACAGGTGGTTGTTGATGGGCACAGAAGGTATTGGGAAGAGTGGTAGGCTGCAACAACTGCAGAGTGCCAATCTTTCTTAAAATGGCATGGAGTGTGGGGGAATGTATAGTGTGCATCCAAATAGGGCAACATAAATATGAGATCATGGATCTGCAGTAGGAGCTGAGGAAAGCAGGTTAGGCCACGGTGGGTTATGGCCCATCAGTGCAAGGAGGTAGGAGTGGAACAAAGGGGGAAACATTATGTATCGACAGGTGGGAGGATGGGAAATAGGGTAAAGGAGGGGGAACTGAGCCAGGTGAACCCAGGCCTAGGGCCACTGAGTTGGGGCAACCAAGGCCGGGAGGCAGAAGAGATCAGGAAGGAGGAGAAAGGGAATGAGAGGAGGAGGAGGGGATGTGGTAAGGGAAGAAAAGACCAGGAAGAGGGGAGGAGGGGTTGTGGTAACAGACAAGGAGTAGGGAGAGGGGATCAGGATAACAGGGGAAGGAGGTAGTAGAGGAGAGAAGGAGCTATGAAAAAGCATTCTGTAGTACTGGAGGAAAGGGGACAAGGGGGAGTTTGGAGGAGCAAATGCTGGATGTTAGGATGAAATGGGCATGGGGGAGTACTGCTGAGAGAATTACAACAGGTGCAGAAGTGGGAAACAAGGTACAGGAGGATGAAGGGGCAATGAAAGGGAGGAGGTGAGAGGAAGGGAAGAAAGCAGAGGAAAAATGGGGTGGAATCTTGGTGCTAGGAAACTCAATACTAAGAGGAGTCAGGTGGGGAAGCAAAGAAGACAGGCATAGTCGGGTTTGGATGGAGGCCATAACAGGAATGACAGCAGAAAGGGTGGGGCAATCTGTTCTGAAGTATGCTAGAAGGGGCAGGGAAAAAGCTCATCTAATTCTGCACTTGGGGACAAATGACCTGGCTGATTGAACAGTAGCTGTACTAAAGAGGAGGTTTGAGAAATTAGGACCAATAACTTTCTCAGAGATACATCCAGTTCCCAGGGCACACACAGCAAGAAAACAGAATACAGGAATTTGAAAAATGGCTGGAAACCTGATGTCAGGAGAAAGGGTATTGGCTGGTAGGAGGGCTTATACTGGGATATGAATCAGCATCCTCAAATGGGCCCCTCATGGTGGAGGGTGAAATGGACTTGGAGGCCATCACCAAAACATGGACCACCCAATAACATGACTGGGACCTGGCGGTTCCAAGATACAGGTTATTCCGCCAGGATAGGGTTCATAGAAAAGGGGAAGAGGTGGCACTTTTTGTAAGAGAGGGACCAAAGTGTGTAAGGGAGGAGGGTGATACGGAGTCACTATAGATGCAAATCCAAGATTCCAGAAATAGGACACTAAGGACGGGAGTGGTGTACAGGCCACCCTCCCTAACAGAAGAGATAGATAGGGTACTAGTGGGGCAGATCAGGAGGACCTGCAGGAAGGGGGTGTGTGGTGATAGTGGGGGTCTTCAACCTACCAGGAGTGGACTGAAGTGCCCCTGCCACCAAGAGTAGAAGAGAGCAGATAATGCTGGACACCTTTCAAGATAACTTCCTGATGCAGATGGTCAGCGAACTGACCAGGGACGGAACACCCTTGACCTCATGCCGACTACTGGGGAGTGTGTGAGGGAACTGAGGGTGGAAGAACCACTGGCGGGGAAAGATCATCAGTCAGTACGGTTCAAGCTGAATATGGGTAAGGAAGGGGGGTATCTGACACAAAGGTGCTGGACTTCAGAAAGGCCAACTTCAAGAGGATTGGTGAGGTGGTACAGGGGTTCCTGGCCAAAATTTAGCTTAATATGGACATGAACCAAAGGTGGGAGCTCATAAAGCTAGGGATAGTGGAGGCAACCAAATCCTGTAGCAAGGCCCAGAGTAAAAAGTCTAGGGCTAAGAAACATAGCTGGGTAAGCAAGAGAGTCATGGACAGGCTAAGGAAAAAAAGAGCTGCCTTTAGGAGATACAAAATAACTGGGAGGTGGAGGACAGGGAGGAGTACCTGAAGGAAGCGAAGGAGATGACCAGGGAAGTCAGGGCACCCAAGGCATAAAGGGAACGCAGGTTGGGGCAGGGCTTTTAAGAGGGGAAGAAGGACTTCTTCAGGTACATCTGGGAGAAAAGATGTTGAAGAGACCAGATAGTAAGGATTAAAGGGGGATGGGTGGAAAAGGGTCAAAAAGGAAGAAGCACTTAACGACTACATCTGCTCAGTTTTTACTAAGGAGAAGGGGAAGACGAGATACCCAAGGTGGGTGGAAGGGTAGGAACAGAGGGTGAGGAAATGGGGTGATGGATGGGGAAATCACACAAAGCAGAGTGCTTAAGGGGTTCAGGGCACTAAGGGTGGACAAGGCACCAGGGCCAGATGGCGTTCACCCCATTGTACTGAAGGAGCTAGCAGAGGTCCTGGCAGGGCCCTTGGCAGGCCTATTTAATGCCTCATTGAACTCTGGATGCGTACCTCAGGATTGGAGGATGGCTCCTGTGGTTCCCCTCCAAACGAGTGGCCCCAAGGATGAACTGGGGAGCTATAGACCAGTGAGCCTCACGTCCATCATGGGAAAACTAACAATCCTGAATGAGAGGCTGGTGTCCCTGCTAGAGTCCTATGAGTTATAGGACAGTAGACAGCATAGCTTTGTCACGGACAGATCCTGCCAGGCCAACCTGGTAGAATACTATGGCTGGGTGACTAGTCAAATGGACAAGGGCCATGCCATGGATGTCTTGTACCTGGACTTCAGTAAGGTATTCGATTTGGTGCCACATGGGAGACTTGAAAGTAAGCTAGAAGGCACACGGGCGTTTGCAAAAATGGTGGGATGGGTGGTGAACTGGCTGCAACCCTAATGTCCCCATCCTCCACCACCCCTCAAACAATAAACTGAAACAAATGAAAAAAAAAAAAAACAATAGGGTTTTACATCTCCAGAGTACTGGTGACTCAGTGGTGGGGTCTTTCTTAGGGGTAGCCAGCCCTATTGCCCACACCATTCATTGGGAAATCAATGTAACACATGAATCAAATCCCTCCTAAAACTTCATTCCACCCCACTTTAACATCATTAAAAGCCACATGAGTGCAAACACATTTGTGACCAGGGTTTGATAAATGTCAGCTGTCACATGCATGAGTTGAAGTGTAAAACACTGGCTATGTTAAAAATGTGGGGCTGGGGAAAAAAATTAAAATCACCTAAATAGTATGTGATATGGTAAAAATTAAATGCATGTGCATAACTTGGTCATTTTACATATTTAGGCCCCCAAATCTTCATCATTGTCATATTATGAGTGCACCATATGAAAAATGATGTTCCAATTTTTCAAACCCCAGCCAGACGTTGAAGATAAAAGTTTGGTATTCAGAGTTACGCTTCAGCAAACGGGCAAATTACAAACTATAACCTGATTAGCTAAAAGCACTAGTCAGCTGGTCCAGTATGAGTCAACAAAGACCAGCAAATAACTAGTCCCAGTCTCTTTCGCCTCATTTAATCCAATATCAGTGGACAAATGGAATTTTCGGAAAGGGTAATCCTCCACGTTTCTCATGTGGTTGAACGAGCAGCAAACTACTGAATGGGCCTAGCACCCATTTTCATGTTTCCCATAGCAATTTTCCCTAGATCAAACAGCAGCACACTTAATATTTAAAAAAATCAGAATGTTTGACTCAGAAACGCAGCCTCTAAGCGAAAGTATAAACTAGGATTAGAGAGAGGTAGAGGGGTGTCTCTGCATCACAGGAGTGGTACTTTCTTAGTTTTCCATACCGCAGATGGATGTCCATCTGTGGCATGGAAAACAAAGGAAGTACCACTCCTATCATGCACAGTAGCAGCGCCACGGTACCAGAGTTACCACTCTTTCTCACTGGATGCAGTTTATATTTTTTTACAATCAAGGCAGTTTATGTGCAGACTAAGAAATAGCAAAACTCTGAGAAGGCACAGCAGCCACATTACGTCTCTCAGCGGTCCAGTATTGCCCAATGCCATCCACCCTGTTGGGTATTATTGCTTACTCATGGCCTGCAACCTTTGAATGCTGTCATGTAAGGGATGCAGGGGATCATAACTTGAGCCAAACTGCTGGCCAGTTGACCCATTTCATTTGCCATTCCCATGTCCACATGCACATGGCTGCAGATGCGCAATGCACAGAACACCACATCCAGCTGTCAGTTAAAACTGGGTGTACAGTAACTTCATAACTGTGTCCAGACTCCTACAAAAAAAAGCACGGTGCCGGGACACATTCAATTAGTGACACTGGACTCAGTTTTAAAGGTTTCCTGGTCCTAGGAAAAGCACAAGGACTGAGAATTGCTAAACATTGCTGCACAAGAGCAGAAAACCGGATCCTAGTAAGTGCAATAAAAGTATCTTAAAGTTTAACAAAGCAGTATTTTTTTGTCCAAAAAAGGGTCATTGTATAATCACAATAAACCACTCCAGGGTGTGGGCTATGCTGAGTTTTACGCACTTATGGTGTAGTATGGTCATTCGGCCTGCAGCCTCTTGACCGAACCACACCGGGTATGAGTAAATCAAATTACAAACAAAAAAAACTGGGGGAAACAATTCCAGGCAAGGCAAGGCAACTTTTATTTTTATGGCGCCAAATCCAGGAGGCTCTGCGTGCCTAACAGTAGAAACAATACGGAAAATATCACTTAAACAGGATAATAAAATGAGAACATTAATATATAGTTATAAAATCCTAAAATTCAAAACCAAAAACAGAGGTCAAAGATGTTATAACTCAGGCAGTTTGGTGGAGAAAATCTACTCGTGGTAGATTTTGTGATCACAATGTGACCACATTCATTTCACTGTGGAAACACAGAGCATTAAAAATAAACACACAGGCCTGGATATTCAAAAGGATTGCGCATGGCGCAACAGGGACGCGCCATGTGCAACCCACCAATGTGCCCAGCGCAATATTCAAAGGGCAAATTGTGATATGCAACTGCCGATGCGGCTGGGCGCATCAGTAATATCACGAGCGCAAGTGCGGGGGCGTGCCCATGTATGTGGCACATCGATATTCAGCCCGGGATGTGCGGTATCATATGCCTACAATCCACCGGGTGGTGCAAAAGATGTGCCTGGTAAAACCAGGAACAAGTCCTGGCCACCCAGAGGCAGCTGCCGATTGCAGGGCGCAACACGGCAGCTGCCAGCTGTGGGTGACCAACCACCTACCCAGAACACTGTCCACAAGCCCCCACCCTGGGAGCATTGTGCCCCCGGCCCGTCGCCTGATTGCGAGCATCAGTAATATGAAGTACCCTGGTGGTCCAGTGGAACCCCCCCATCGCCCGATTGTGGGCATAATCAGAGTGAGATTCCCTGGTGGTCCAGTGGAATCCCCCCATTGCCCGAATGCAAGCATAAGCATATTTAAAATCCCTGGTGGTCTGGTGGAAAGCCCCCCCATCGCGAGATCGCGATATCAGGCCTGTGTAGTACACTATGGTCTGCACGCCCATTGGTACACGCAGTGTACTGTACGCTGTCATTTGGCAAGTGGCACGTGGGCGGGGTGCTGCCGCCCGCCGATGACAGAGGGGGTGCTAGGTGGTGGGGGACCTCAGTGGACAGGTGGGGAAGGGGCTTTCCACTGGACCACCAGGGAATTTACTATTACTTATGCCCGCGATTGGGTGATGGGGGGACTTTCCACTGGACCACCAGGGATTTTAAATATGTTTATGCCCACAATCGGGTGATGGGGGGATTCCACTGGACCACCAGGGAATTTAAGTATGCTTATGCTCACGATTGAGTGATGGGGGTTCCACTGGACCAGCAGGGAATTTAAATATGCTTATGCCCGCGATCGGGCAATGGGGGGAGGTTCCACTGGACCACCAGGGATTTTAAATATGTTTATGCCCACAATCGGGTGATGGGGGGATTCCACTGGACCACCAGGGAATTTAAGTATGCTTATGCTCACGATTGAGTGATGGGGGGGGTTCCACTGGACCACCAGGGATTTTAAATCTGCTTATGCCCGCAATTTGGTGATGGGGGGAGTCCACTGGACCACCAGGGAAGTTACTAATGCTTATGCCTGCGAATGGGCATATGGGAGCAGGGGACTGCCATGGGGCTGCAGCCTGGCAGAGTGTCAGGCGCAAGCTGCCGGGATCGGTGCACTGCATGCAAATGGGGCCATAATGACATGCAAATGACCCCATTTGCACCTTGCATGCATAATGGTCTCATTTGCATGACCAGTGCTGAATATCGCAGTTTATGCACCTAGTGCAACTGCACTTGCGCTGGTGCACCCCCCCCTGCTCCCGTTCTGCCACTTGCGCTGGTGCAGTGCCACTGTGCCATGCACAGTGCAAGCCCTCAGTGCCATATTCAACGGTGCTGTGCCATGGAGCAGCACCACTGAATATTGCCTGGTCCACGCCCTGGCGCAGCCCAGTTGCGCTGCACCTCGGCTTGCTCCCCTGCCTGGAGCAGTCTGAATATCTAGGCCTCAGTGTACTGCTGCATGTGGTAATGTAATACTTGTTAAAAAATTCAGATCAATTTGAAAAAAAAAAAAACAAAAATAAAAAAAAACAATGATTGGTCTTCTAACTTTTGCAGACAACTGCATAGAAGGAGGACAATCAGCATTAACCAGTTCAGTACCCTCTACTGCAACACATACCAGTAGAGGGACTTATTTACCAAAAATAAGGAAAAGTTGTTTTTAACTTGTTTTTTTTCAGCAATATTTTATTATTGAAATGCCGTAAAAATGAGACACGTATCCCATTTTCAAATCGCAATGTTACCCTACAGGTTGGGCAGTATAGGACAGTACAGGTCCTTCCAGGGGCTATAAGGCCCTCCGCCAGTGACGTTGGGCCTCATTGCACCAGTGGACAAGCCACTGTTGTCCTATGTCACACACCCTGTTGTGTATTATTGATTATACAATGGCAAGGAAAGAATCCTGGCCTCTTATTGGTCAGTGTGTGCCTTGGACAGTGATGTTATCCCAGTAAAACATCACTGTATCAAGCTTGGGCACACACATGATCACATGACTAACTGAAGAATCATGCGCCCCCTCCACCAGCAACTGCTGCTCAGAGCTCCCACAGTAAAAGACTTGCCCCCCACAATGTTACCACCGTCCAAACTGCAGTATTAAATAAAAAGACACACAATAACTCACACCACCTGTCTACAGTCCTACTGCAGTAATGAACAAACTCTAGCCAGAGCCAATACAGCTGTGACAAGCTGCCAAGTGACCAAAGTTATATTTGTGCGTAGAAATTATTGAATGACTGGGTGTAACTTGCCCATTTTTTGGAGGTGTTGCACCAAATTTTCAATATGGCCTTTTTGGGACCCCTCCTTATGAAGACTGCCAGTGTCATTTTGTTCACTTGTCTCAAGAGGTGATTTCACAGAGCGACTGCGCCATTCTGTGGCATAGGTGCGTAAACACATTTTGGGAAGCATGTGAAAAACTACAGCTATACTGTTAAAAAGGAGGTGTGAAAAATGGCAATGTTGAAAATGTGGAGTGAAAATATTAAAAACTGGTGAAGTTAGAAGCGTGCATAGAGACTGTGCAATGCATGCTTGTAACGCAGTCATTTTTTAAAATTTATTTCACTAAATTTGCAACATGGGCTTTTTGGGACCCCACCTCATGAACAGTGGCACTGTCATTTCATGAATCAGTCCTAAAAGGTGATTCCGTGCAGTGACTGTGAAATCACCTTTCAGGACGGAGTAACAACATGACAGTGACAGTGCTCACGAGGTGGGGTCCCAAGAACCCCATGTTGAAAATTAGGGGCCAAAAATTTCCAAAAATGACCGATTTAACAACATAAGTTGAAAACCCCACTGAATGCATGCTTACCTTTGATTCTTCAGTTTGTGGTTCGGCTTTGAAGAGTGCAGACATGTCCCGGTCCAGAGAAGATGACAATGCCGACCTCCGAAGGTAAGTATGGAGTAAGGGGGGAAGTGCGGGCAGGTGGATACTCAGTGGGAGGGTGGTGATGGGGGAAGGGGACTGGGGTGACGACAAGGGACTGTTTTCTTTTTTACAGATAAATAAACACATTGGCGGACGGTTTTCTTTATTTACAGGAAACAAAAAAATATATTCATTTGGGCACACTGAAGTGGGCTCCCAGTGTGCCACGTGACTTGGGGAGGTGGGTACATGATGCCAACATGGGGATTGGGCACCCCGACGTCAGTAGAGGGGAGAAAAAAATACATTTGGGCACACTAGGGTGGGCTCTCAGAGTGCTACATGAGTGGGGGGACACATAATGCTGCCACGGAGATTGGGGACCCTGATGTTGGTGCGGGGAAGGAAATGGAGAGAGCAGTGGGAGGGTGTGGGAGGGCTGAAAAATTACTTACCATAGTAATTGTGTTTCTTCCCAGTGGTACTCAGATATTCTTAACTTTATGCAGTAAGCCTGTAGGGCTGGACTGCCTGGAGAGATGGAACACATGCAAATGATAGAACACTTTAGACGTGAACATCTTTCGAACACTGCCTCTATTAACTGCCTGTGTTCTAACCTCTTCAGATTTTACAAAGGAGCCTGCAAAGATGGCTCAGGATAGTGTAATAATACTAAGAAATTCTTATCATTAAAATTGGGGTTACCCAATAATCTGGATTTTACTAAAAATAATCCTCCAACTGGGGGAAAAAAGTTTAAATAAGTTACAACAATGTGCATGAAAAATTTACCAAAAATAAACACAATGAGCTCTGTTCACCTGCTTGTACAGGTACAGAGGATAAAGTTCCCCCAAGGGTGTAAAGTGATAAGTGGCAACTGCATGCTGAGTGCAGAGGCTGAAGTTCTGGAAGGGGAGGTAGGGAGGGAAATTAAGAATATCTGAGCATCACTAGGAAGAAACACAATTACTATGGTAAGTCATTTTTTCTTATAACCCCAGTAATGTTCAGTATATTCTTACCTTTATGCAGACTACCAAGCAGTATCCCTGGAGCTGGGCACAGAGCTTTATTTTGGAAACAGACTTTGCAGGACTGCTGTGCCAAACCTAGCATCACTTCTGGATAAAATATCCAGGTTGTAGTGCTTCGTAAAGGTGTGTACTGTTTTCCAGGTAGCTGCTTTACATATATCCACTAACGGGACATCCCTGGCTGCTGCTAGAGTAGCAGCTGTCCCTCTTGTAGAATAAGCCCTTAATCCTGGTGGGGGCTCTCTGCCAGCACTAGTGTAACAGAATTGAATACACTGGACTATCCAATGAGAAATAGATCTTTTTGAGGCTAGATTCCTTTTCCCACATCCCCATAGGTCAGAAATTTCTGTCCTGTCTAAGAGCCTTAGTGGCTGCCATGTAATAACTAAGGGCCCTCTTCACATCTAAACTGTGCAGTCTCCTTTCACCAGAAGTGGAGTGCTCAGTGAAAAAGACAGGTAGGGTGACAGATTGATTTAAATGAAAATCAGAAACTACCTTGGGGAGAAACTTCCTGTTTGTTCTGAGGACTACTTTGTCCCTGTGAAAGGAGATATAGTCCTGATCAATACAGGGAGCTTGAAGCTCACTGATTCATCTTGCAGAAGTCACTGCCACTAGGAAAACTGTTTTCCAAGTGACATATTTAAGGTGTGCTGTGGCCATGGGCTCGAAGGTGGCAGTCATCAGCTTAGCTACACACACATGCAGATCCCAAACTGGGACTGGTGGCCTGTGAGGAGAATGCAGATGATTCAAGCCCTTAAAGAACCTTTTGAAAATAATGTTAGAAGCCAATGTCACCTTTTTCCCAGCAGCGAGGTAAGCAGACACTGCTGCAAGGTGGACCCTCAAAGAACTGGACTGTAGACCCAGGGAGTGTAAGTGAGTGAGATACTCCAATACCTCTGATAAGCCAACTTGGGCTGGAACCACAGTCTTGCCCGAACACCAGATAGAAAATCTCTTCCATTTGTAAGAATAATTCTTTGTAGTTGAGGGTTTTCTGTAACCTCTTAGAATATTTATGACAGGTTCAGAAAGTTTTAAATCAGTGTATTCTAAGTCTTCAAGAGCCAAGCCTTGAGATTGAGAGACTTGAGGTTTGGGTACAATAAGGTTCCCTGATTAGAGGTCAATAGGTTGTGCCTCCAAGGAAGATGTATTGGATTCACAACAGACATTGAGAGCAAAAGAGAGTACCATGGCTGCCTCGGCAAGTCTGGAGCTATCAAGATCAGAGATGCTGTATGGGATCTGAGCTTGATCAGTACTCTGTAAATGAGAGGGAAAGGACGGAAAGCATAGAGGAACCTCCCTGACCAATCCAGACTGAGGGCATCCAGAGGGAAGGTTCCCTGATCTGGAGGTCTGCAACAATACTGTGGCAGGTGGTGGTTCTGGTGGGATGTAAACAAGTCCACCTCTGGAGTATCCCACCTTCTGAAAATAACTTGTACCATCTGCCTGTTTAGGATCCACTCATGATGGGCCTGGTTTATTCGACTCAAGGCATCTGCCAGGGTATTGTCCTTCCCTGGCAAGTGAATTACTTGCAGATACACTTCTAATGAATAGGCCAGAGTCCAAATCCTTATGGCCTCCAAGCAGAGGGGGCCTGGCCTTGTGCCTCCCTGCTTGTTAATGTAATACACTGCGGTGGTATTGTCTGTTCTAACCTGCACCACCTTGCCCTTGACTAGATGAGCAAAGGTTTTTAGAGCCAGCAGCACTGCTCTGAGTTCCAGGAGATTTATGTGCTGAAGAGACTCTGAGGCTGACCAAGTGCCCTGAGTTGTGTGATCCCCTATATGGGTGCCCCAGCCCAAGAGGGATGCATCTGTTGTGAGGATCACTGAAGGATTCTCTTTTTGAAAGGGAACTCCTTGCCTTAAGTTGGATTCCTCCTTCCACCACCAGACAGCCTGTAGCAGTGACCTTGTTACTGGGAAAAGCTTTGAGAAAGAATCTTTTCTTTGGCACCAGAGGTACCTGAGGTGGAACTGAATGTCCCTCATGTGAAACCTGGCACCCAGGACTGTGCCTGTGGATGTAGCCATGTAGCCCAATAGCTGAAGAAACTGTCTTGCAGTTTTTGAATTGTGGAGCTTGAAAGAGTTTGCTGTTATCTGAATGTTTTTTACCCTTCCAATGGGCAGATATGCTTTGGCCTGTAGGGTATTGATTTCTGCTCCTATGAACTGCAACACTTATGTAGGAGTGAAAATGAACTTTTTGTGATTGATTAGAAATCTGAGGGACTCCAGGAGGTCCTGAGTGACCTTCAGGTCTTGCTGCACCTGTAGGGAAAATTTTCCTACGACCAACCAGTCGTCCAGGTAAGGGAAAACAGATATTTCTTGTCTGCGAAGATGTGCCACTACAGCTGCCAGGCACTTTGTGAATACCTTTGGGGCCGAAGAAAGGCCAAAAGACAAGGTTGAAAATTGGTAGTGACCTGAAGAGAGCCTGAATCTGAGGTATTTTCTGTTAGACTCTTTTATGGGGATGTGAAAATATGCATCTTTCAAGTCCAGTGATGCCCACCAGTCTGCTTTCTGAAGTGTTGGCAGGATCAGGGCCGAAGTTACCATCCTGAACTTTGGTTTTCTTAAGAACTTGTTTAAAGCTCTTAAATCCAGTATAGGCCACCACTCCCCACTTTTCTTTGTGGTCAGGAAGTATCTGGAATAGAAGCCCTTTACTTTTTGGGACTAGTTTCACTGCTTTTAACTGCTGTAAGTTTCGAACCTCTGCCTCCAAGAGCACTTCTTCTGCTAGGGAAGGAGAGCTGAATGCTCTGGATTTTTGAAAGGGAAATGGCTTGAATCTCAGAGACAGACCCTGTCCCACGACCTCCAACACCCACTTGTATGTGGTGATTTTCAGCCAATTTTGGAGAAAGTGGGAGAGTCTGCCCCTGACAGGTGGGAAGAAAGCTGTTTAGTTTGTGGCCGAGACTGGGTATGAGACCCTCACCTTGAGCCCCTTCTGCCCCTAGAGTAACCCTGCTGTGGGTACTGCTGGTACTGGGGTAATGCCACATGTTGGAAGAAGGGCCTGGTGTAAAAGGACCTGCCCCGGCCTCCCCTTCCATAAGGCCTGGTGGATGTAGAAGCTCTGTCTTTAGCAGAGTTGCTTCTGTAAGTGGCTTTATACTCATCCACCTTCTTCAAACGGTAGTAGCACCGAATTAGTCAAGGGATTTTTAAGGATTTTTAAAAATCCTTATTGAGAATTGTGAAACTCTTTGTTAAGGATTTTTTTTTTTTTGTTAGTGTGTTCACTGCTACACGAAGAGGGTGCTCTCATCTGACAGTGCAGTTGAAAATCTACTAGATGGTACTGAAGTATTTTAATAGGAACTTGCCTCTTTCTGTAGGTTTAACAAAAAGAAATTTAGAAGATTCTTTTTCCTTAAATTTAGTGAAGGATAAATAAAAACATAGACTCTGATGGCAGATGAGGACCGCTTGGCCCACCTAGTCTGCCCATTTACCTACCTAACAGATAAGCTGCAGATCCTAGTTAACCAACAGCTTACTATATAGTATATAATAGGGAATCTCACAAAATTGCTTGACAAATTCAGCGCTACTACTGTATATGCTACAGTTGACTCCCCAAAGAGAGGATTTCCTTCTAGGGTAAAATCCAAGGCCTTTAGTTGTGTATCCTGAGTAAGGTTTGTGGCCCTAAGCCAAGCAAACCTCCTCTGTGCCACTGTGTTTGCCATCCATCTGGCTGCAGTATCATTAGTGTCAGCAGCCATTTGGAACTGGTACTCAGCTGCTTCCAACCCAAACCTGGCAGTTTCAGCTAGGTCATCTGACAAAGGCAAGGGAGTTTTCTGGGACATGGCCAGGACTGACTGCCACAGGGATTTTTGGTACTGGGCAACATACGTCTGGAAGGTAGCCTGACGCATAGCCAAAGAGGCTGACAGGTACCCTTTTTTGGCCATACTTTCAATTTTCCTAGAGTCATTGTCCAGAGGGTGTGAGGACAGAGGGACCCTAGCCTTGTCACAGGCAGCATGCTGTATAACCCCCTGGTGGTCGGGGAGGGAGAAGTTCCAGCTAGTACTTCTTATCCATCCTCCTGTCTATAGGAGGGGTGGAATTTGGTGACTGTAAAATCTTTAGAGCATCCTTTTTAAAGAATTTATAGACAGGGAGGAGGAGAGCCTTTGTGGGTGTTAACCCCATCATTTCTAAGTACGCCACCTCCTCCTCATCTTCAATTTGCTCAGGGGTGGAGATGTCAAGGGCATCTGCCATCCTTCTTACAAAGGTGAAGTGGGATGAAAAATCCTCAGACACCCTTGGGGGAGAACCAAAGTCCTGTTCAGGGGACACTTCTGGTTCTATTGGTCCCTCCTCCTCATCATAATAATCATCTAATGTTTCCCCACTTTGTAGGGGAAGAGAATGCACGTTGCTGCCAACCTAGGGACCCGGGGGGGCAGGAGGCTGTTGAGGAGGGACTATTGCCCGTAAGGACTGAATGATTTTAAAAGCCTGAGCAATCTCTTGGGCTGTAGGTACAGGCAAAGTAGTCACAGAAGTCCCCGGTTTGACAGGCGAGGGTTCTGTGTGTTTTAATTTCTTTCTTTTTTTTGCAGGAACTGGGGAGTCAGCCGGTTCAATTGATCTTGTAGTTCCCTTTGTGCCCGTGTCAGTAGCAGGAACTGAAGAAAGTGTGGGTTCAGACACACCGCTTAGGGGTATCGGCTGGTCAGAGCTAGAAGGACCCCTAGGAATTTTCTTCTTTAGCCTTTCAAGGTGTTTTTCAACAGTTTTCTCAGGGAATGTCTTACATACTGCACATTCCTCATTTAAGTGGTCAAAGCCCAGACAAACTACACAAAGTGTGTGTTTGTCTGTCTTTGCAAAGACCTCTCCACATCGGGTACAGTTTTTGAAACTGGGCTCACTGGTTTTCTTTTTGGGTTTTTCTAATATATTCAAAATTTTTGCAACTGCTAAGAAAAAAAACCAAGGTTTTTTTTTGTTGTTGTTGTTTTTTTTAACGGTTTCAGGAACCGAAGATGAACCAAAGAAACCGGACCGTTTGTTCAAATCGGAACCGAGATAGCGGTTCAATAACCAAGATTTATCGGTTTAAAATTTTAACAATTTTAGTCAAATAAAAAGAATATAGGTGGTTCTTTAGTCAGAGAACCCAGATTTTAATATAAAACTAACCCAGTTCCCCCACGGTTATACCGATCCGAGAGGAACCGAGAAAAACAACAATTTTAACGTAAATAAGATTATCTAGACAAACAAATAGTAGAGGCAGTAAATGAAAACGAAAAGGTATACTTATACAGTATCTGATGTTTTCTTCACGCAGGAGAAAGTGGACGAACGAGACTTGGAGCGACCATACTTTTCAGGCGGAGAGAAACATCTGAAGAGGTTAAAACACAGGCAGTTAGTAGAGGCAGTGCTTGAAAGATGCTCACGTGCAAAGTGTTCCATCATTTGCATGTGTTCCATCTCTCCGGGCAGTCCAACCCTACAGGCTTACTGCATAAAGTTAAGAATATACTGAGCATTACTGGCGTAAGAATTCTTTGTTCCGGTGTTGGCAGCGGAGATGCAACTGTGCATGTGCGGCACTCACGCATGCATAGTTGCGGTGAATGGCATTCTGCCATTCACAACATGATGGCACCAGTGGAACTGTGCATGCGAGCGGATGCGGAAGTAATAGTGAAAAATAGTGCGGCTGTTATTCGGTAGTGGCCGATTGTGGCGGAGGGTTTCCAAGTTCCACTGGACCTTTGGAAGGATATTTCCAAATTACCAACGGAAGGTTCCACGATCAGCTGTTTTTGTAAGCTACGATCAATCAGAAAATGTCTGTAGGCTCCGCCTGCAGCCGTAAAAATGGTCCCACAGACAAATCAGATTTTTTTCCTAAAACCCTACTACGAGCGCAATCACAGACATGCACTTGGACTCACTTGCAAGCCACAACTCCGTTCACAACAGCTATCTTTATCTAGCACATTTATGTTCTTTTTTCTGCTTCCAGACCCCAAAAAACACAATTTCCCCTTACAAAAAAAACAAACAAAAACATTTACTTTGTACAAGCTACCATCCACTTACCCGACCCATCTTGGAAAACTTGAAGTGACCCTAGTCTCCTCAGCTGTCCCAATTTCTGTCTTTCAGTCACACAAGGCACCATGTCCCAGGGCAGGCAGTGGAACTGATTGAATTCAAGTTCATGGACACAATGGACTGCGAGGGGGAACTGATTTGACACACAGCAAGGGAAAGCAAAAGTAAAGGGGAGACCTGCAACACAAACCAAAAATTGTGTGTACAGAGCAGTCAGATGAAAACACAGAGCCACTCATTTACCAGCAGCACCACCTACTGGCCAAAAGGGAATTTGTTTTCTTTTGTATACCTCCTAATTAATAAATCAATTAAAAATCTGCTAAACAATACTTTTTAATCTCTTTTTTATTATCATAAATGAGCCACTGTATATATAGAATAAAGTATGGGGTTGAGTGTGTAATGAGAAGTTTACAACCCCCACCCCCGCGGTGTTAGATGCTACATAAACCCTGAGTGCAAAGCTTGAGGGGCTTATTAAAACATCTAAAATTGAGTGTGTGTAACTTGGGGTTTTACACACTACAATATTTTATTTTATTTGTAAATTTCTGGATCTTCTTTGACCAGAGAATTATATAAAATAAAATAAAAGTTCTTCTGTGGCCAACGGTCTGCTTAGGTTCCAGTGCGTGGTCTCCAGTCGCTTTTATTAAGTTAATTAAAATGTGTTGATTTTTTTTTGGTGGTCACTTAACACCAAGTTCTAATGGCGGTTCTAACTCTGGAGGAAAGATGAGTTGATGAGTGGTCTGGGAGGAAGAGCTGCAGTGAGTGCATGCGCAGAGTGAGAGAAACTGTGCGCATGTTTACTGTATTAAACACTCCTTTATTATGGCAAAATAGCATGTAGTTGTTTAATGGTAAAGGAAGAGACAGTTATTATAATAGCTAGTAATGCACCCCTGGGTTGATGTCGTGCTGGGATAACATCACTTCTAGGGTGGTTGGTCGCACTCGGCCTGCGGCCTTATGCCCAACCACCCCAGTCATGATGTCATCCCAGCATGACACACACCCTGTCGTGCATTATTGCTTAATTTAAAAAAAACACACCCTGTCATGGCTTACTGCTTAATCAGCAGACATGTGGAGCATAATCATATGCTAAACAATGACTAACATTTAAAAAATATTTTTTATTATGATATCAATATGGGACTCCAAGGGGTTATGTAAATAGTCAGGCAATCACCCTATACAGTAAGTGCATGTGACACTCGATTATGCCTTGTGTAACATTACAGCAGTCCTAAAGGGTGATTAATATCCCATTAGCATAGACCTGGCCACAACTGATTGCTTAAGTAGTACTGTTTTGGAAACTTCCCCTCTATGACTCAAAGGGGTGCACCCCGTGCTCTCAGTGGTAGCAACATATAAGATTGTGAAAACCAAAAACAATGGACTGTAAAGAAACGTATCTCTTTATCAGCGTTGTTTGAAGTTTACATGTGTCTCTGCTCAGACATTTCTATTGTAGTATGATGTTCATCACGCAAGTTACATTCAGCCATGAAAGTCAAACTGTGGTCTGTGTTCTCTGCATCAAAAAAGGAATTTTGTGGGTTTATATTTGCACCTGTCTCCGCAGCATCCTATAAAGGAACAATAAACGTTATCAACAGATAATATCACATACTTTTATGTATGTTTTGTATGTACAAGTAAGTTGTTCAAAATAAACATAACTGTAATGATTTGTTTTATTCTTTTTCATTATGAAGAAAGTTATGTCTTATCATGATAACAGATTACCATAACTTGATGTACCTGATGTTCAGTCATTGTGTCACAGTGGGTTATTTCTTGACATAGGTCAGTGGCTCTCTGTTTCATGGATGCTAGACATTGGCAGTCATAGCATCACCAATTTCTGTTGTTACAGTATGTGTATTAAAAAATGGGACAGCATTTGTCTTTAGTCTGTCAGCCATTAGAAGTCAGAACACTCCACGGCTGCCAAATACTCCCTTTCTGACATAGTCTTAGTCACGGACATTAGTACTGCATACGAATCTCTTTACAGTGGAGTCATATTTTTCAATTGGTAATACACTTATCCACTTGTTGAGTAATTCTGGATTTCCAGATAGTAAATGGTGAAAGCATAAGGAGGGATTCCTTGTATATGTATTATTGTAACCTGGCACGGTGCAGTATGGCCCAAATGCTTTTTTTACAGGCTTGCTGCATTATTTACATTTGATCTGGGACAGGACAACTTGTAGAGAGCAATGTAATGTAACAACACTTGACAGGTACAATTGGTTTCCTGCAAAACAAACAAAAAAAAAATTAAGAAGAGATGGACATATATTATAATCATCATATACATTTTGTCTAAAATCTAAAAAAAAATTCTAACGTATATATCAAACTCAGGTACAAAAACTGACACAGTAACAAAACACTAGAAACTGGCATATTAGTTTAAAATATGCTACATATGGGACCTGATATTCCAAACACAAACAAACAAACAATACAACAAAGCTCAATTAAGCAATAAGGCATGACTAGTAGTTATGTTAATGGTCTGTTAATCACCCTCTAGGGGTGTAATTAAGCAATAAGGCACGAAAGGGTGTGTGTTATTGTGTGATAACGTCACTCCTGGGGTGGGGTTGAAGCACGAGGCAAAGCCGAGTGCTCCCACCACCCCAGGAGTGATGTTATTACACAATAACACACACACTGGGGTGCCTTATTGCTATTATACAATGGCTCATTGTTATACAAAATAAAAAACATTTAAAAAACTGTTTTTAGTAGATTTTTAGTGTGGCAGTATATCTTTGTTTCTTAAAAAAAATAGCTCAAGCATATGCTCATCCATACAGTGATGTTATTGTGTAATAACATCACTGTCTCAGGCATACACTGACCAATCAGAGGCTAGGATTCTTTCCTGCCATTGTATAATGTTGCACAAGGCATAGCTGAGTGCCACATGCTCCAGGAGTGTGATTAACTGACCATTAACATAACCCATGGGAGTGCCTTACTGCTATTATAATAGCAGAAGTTTTTTAAACAGTATTAAACATTGTTCAGCCTATGATTAGTCTCCACATGCATGTCTGGATCTGAAACAGTGAGGGATTCAAGAGGGCATGGGAGAGACATATGGGGTTGGGAGGAGGGGGAAAAGTTCTGAGCCAGTAAAAAGAGGAGGGGGAGAAGGGGTGTATATAAGGGCAGCCTAGGGGGCCGGTGTGGTCCTTTTCTGCTGCCAAATTTCTGTGAATCTGTTAATAAAAGATTTACATAAGGCTGATAGAATGCTTACAGTGAATCAGAAAGCTCTGTTTCTCAGACCCTTTTTATAATGTAGAGTAACAGAATTTGTGCTGAGTACTTCAATAACCCTAGTATCATATGAGAATGTCAAATAGTAAAATGCAATGGGTCATATTATTAGATGGTTCTTCAGTGCCACAGTTATTGGTGTCACTGGATACTAGTGGGTACTACAATGTCACATGCAGTACAGGCCATGGGGAGATGGGAAAAGAATGCACTAGGCTCCCTGCAACATACAGCATACTGGATGCATACGTCACCCAGAGAGGGAGCAGTTTGCATAATGATCACAGAATGAGACCACTTGAGGGGGAGACGGGACCAGGGACAGGCACTTCAAGTGTAACAGGAGTGATCAGTCAAGAAATCTGCACCATAGATAACCAGCTCACATATTCATTTGGACAGAAGGCAGCCGGACTCAACATAGGAATTTGGGTATGAGCTGACAGTGGCAGTGCTAAAAGATGTTACACCCACAAATGACATCCCTACCCCCCCCCCACAATTACCATTCACATGCATGTAAAAGCTGGCTACCTATGTGGTGGCTGTCAGGGTTGAGCCCACCTGTGCTTGTTGCAATGTCTGTCCTTGCACCCACCACCCAAGAAGTGGACCTATCTTGTAAGCCAGCATGTCTCACCAAACAGCACAGAAACTGGGTACAGCACCACAATCTGCAAAGCCCACAGCCCCTCTGTCCCCCCCACCATCAACCCACTACGATGCATGTTATGATCTATGTTAGGCTACATTTTTACTCCTGCAAATTAATATGGTGCTTTAAGATAAACAGGTAAATAGTATACTGACATGTCTCATCACATGCTCAAAACATAGACGTAATTCTATAATAGTCACTCTATGCTTAGTCAAGTCGGAGTTAATGCTGAAACATTTTCTAATGAGATTTATTCTGGTTGAATGAAATTTTTTTTTATAAAGTTTCTGGAAAGTGCAGCCAAAACAATGCACAGATACAAAGCAAAACAATAACAAGATACAAACAGGAACAACCCACCCACTCTATGAAGCCTCCCCCAAACTCCCCCATCCTCACAAAACAAGAATAAACATCAGCAACAACAACAAACACCCTGGCTAGCACCCCCCTCTTCCCCCCCATATCCCACAGCATTGTGACATCTGTGACAATTAATGGTTAAATGAAAATGTTTCATTTGTCATAAAATACTGTGTAGTGATTTAACTGCATTTATGCAACAGGTGTCTGTATAAAAAGCGTCTGATAAATCTGTTTATGTTAGTCATTGTGTACATAAATCCATTTATGTACACAGTTACTATGTCAAAGCAAATTTATCTACATAGTTCTTAAAGTCATTCATCACCAAACGCAGGATCTATTTTCTGACCACAAAAAGGAATCTGGATGATGCCATGATCCCAATCAGACAGCTGTGCACATGCCAACTTACGCACCTAAAGCACAGAAGCACCTCGAATGCTCATGCTGACTCAGATGTGGAATTCGCCACAAAGCAGATGACCGAGTGCTACAGAGCAAAAGAACACCATACAACAGGATTTCTGAAAGTAAAAAAAAAAGAAAAAATGTCCCAAGAAACAAGCGCAAACAGCAACTTCCATATCAAAATGCAGGAAATAATGGCACAGGTGGAAAATGATACAGAGCCTCTGGAGGATCCAACGGAGCCCATCATAGATACAACTACCTTAGTGTCCTCAATGGACACCGACCTCTGCACAAATGCCAAATCATTCACAAGTGCCTGCACCAAAGAAACTACTGCGACGTCAGAACAGGACACCACAGCAATAGATGAAGTCATACAGAACTTTATAGACAAAGTGAGAAACATAAACACAACCAGAAAGATCCCCAGTTATGTCACCATGTACAAGAACTACCTCACTGAACATTTCTCAGAGGAATGCCCCCTTCAAGAAATTGTAGCAGAACAACTCAACTACTACCTCTGTTACTACTTTATGAACTGTAAGAAATACGAGGGGACAGGGTATGAGCCACTAACACTATGGGCCACCTTCCAAAGCATAGAAAGATATTTAAAAAAACAAAGGCTACACTCATTCATTGTCAACTTCATGACTGTTTGAAAAGGCCTGGCAGGTACTTCAATCCAGACAAAAAAAAGGTGTAAAAGCGAGGGCAAAGGTTTGAAACCCCTAGCAGCAGACAAATTAACTGACTCCATCATTGACAAATGATATGAAGAGCAACTTGTAGGGGCTTATAATCCTGGATGCTTACTGAACACCATGTGGATTATTGTATGCACATACTTCGGCATCAGAGGGAACACTGAAATGCGTAGCCTGAGGTGGGGAGACATCACAATTACAACCAGTAAGAATGGGCAACAGTGCCTTTAGTATGATCAAGAGAGACAAATGAAAACCAGAATGGGGCTGATCCAAATGATTACAGAAAACTAAAGCCTCAAGCTTATCAGCTGTCACACAAATGCCCAGTAAAAACTCTCTGATCGACAAAGATAAAAGACTAGCACAATGTCTCTCTGACGACTCCCCCTTCTTCCTAGCTACTAACTATCATGTAAAACAATACCCACCCAGTGCATGGCTCAAAAATCAACTAATGGACATACACAAGCTAGGAGAAATTGTTAAAACAATGATAGCAAAATCATCTATTGAAACGGACAAGAGACTAACTAACCACTTAGTGTGAAAGCACCTAATGCAAAAACTGAAAGACTCTGGGATCCCTTTTTTTTTTGTTGACATTGTTTGGAGTCCTCTATGGCTGGGGGGGTGTTACCTATGGTTCCCCCCATGTCAGGCTGGTCTCACCGCTCCCACGCTGCTCCAAATACTATGCTCTACCCCCTCCACTGATCCACACAATGGCCGCAGTGGGTACGTACCCCACTACCACGGAGCTGGGGGGGGTCGGGTCCAGGGGGAGCATCTGCAGTCAGAACGGCGCAGCACTGTCGGACCAACCCTCATCCTGCATGCTGAGGAGTATTACGCCCTTCCCCGGCAGGCGTGCAATGGTGCCAATAATGCCGCCGTGCGTACTCCCATGCGCCGCGCGACTGATCCTGCCCGCGACGACCCACTGTTTTGGGCTGTCTGCCTGCAATGACTCCGGGCCGCTGCCAGGAGCTGGCAAAGCCATGGCTACCTCATCCCACCCTCCCAGGAGAAGGAGAGCAGTCATTAGGGCACTCAATCCTTCTCCCCACCGGCCGACCCCCGTCGTCCCAGGCCTGTTTCGAACCCGGGTCACCGGTGCGGCACGAGGTGTGGTGTCCAGCACCTCAATCCTTAGCGCCACCGGGTCGGGGATACCTCCTTCTGAAATAATTCAAATTTTCGGACACAAGCAGTTGCATAGTCTTAATGGTTACTCTAAAACAAATGACAGCAACAGAAGAAAATATCACACATCCGAATTGCAATTCCCTTAGTCAGAAAATGACCTAGCATGTAAAAGAAACACCTCTATCAGCCATTCCTGACAACCTTTCTGATATTTTAGGAACCAACTCCTAGAAAACCTTAATGCTGGCTAAAAATATAAGCTTCACCATCATCCAAGGTAAGATCCCAATTCTAAATAAAGCAATGTTCACCCATTCTATCGCACCCCTCCTTTAACCCCCCCCCACACTGTTTAATACTACATTCTATTCATCAAACATAAGGGAAAATGAGTACATGCAATGCTCAGTGACCTTTTTCATTGCAGGTTAAGTGCAAAATACATAAATAGTGTACCAATTATGATTTTCCTTTTCTCAGTACTAGGTTACAAGTACAATTCCTTTACAAAGAAAAGACCTCTGCTAATCAAATCTGACAGCAACTCGGATTAGCAGAAGAACACCAAGATCAGGAAGAACCAAAAAGCACTACACAAAATCCCCAAAAGATTTGCAACTTCCAGCAGATTAACGGAAATGTTACTATACAACAAATGAACTTAAACTGACTTTTTTTTCCTGTTTCTGACACCCAACTGCAAATGCAATCAATTGTGAAGATTGATTCTTGACTGTTGCATGTACATTAGAGCATAGCTACTACATTAGTGTCGAAGAAGTGTTTAAAAAAATAGCACTATTTCCTCATTACTTCGACTTTTATCCTCATTCCTTACTAGGATTATCTACCTATATGTATTAATAAAAGCACCCTGTCTTCCCACTGTCTCTGTCCAACCTGTTTCTAAAAGTTAAAACATTTACAAAAAGATAAATTTGCTGAAAAAAAAAAGCTGGCAAGTTCACACTTTTAAGTACTATTTCACCCTTTAATAAATGGTTCAAATGTCCGTTACCTTGTGTTCCTTGTCTCCACGAATCCACAAAAGTAGCAAAACAGGGTTTCAAGTATTCAAAGTATCCAAAATCCAATGTAAAGAAAATCCCAGAAGGGTGAAAACGTGACTCTTCATGTCATAACCCACTTTTCACATGGTGAAAACACACACACAAAAAAAGAAAATCCTAGAAGGGTGAAAACATTGTGACTGTTCATGTCGTAACCCACTTTTCACATGGTAAAAAAACAGAAATAAAAAAAATATCTACACAAAGAAAGCAGAACGAAATCCAAGAAGACATCCATACTGACTACAGAAGAAATCCAAGAAGAAGTCCATGTCAACCACGGAAGAAATCCACCAGTATCCAGAGGTCCTGAATCCATGGAACTTCTCCCTGACATTTGCAAACTCCTCCAGTACCTCCGAAGACTTCTCCTTGATCCACGCCAGCCTTTCTGTCAAAGACAGATAACTCCAAGTCCTCCTCACAAGAAATGCTACCTAAAACACACCCGAGGTGTCACCAATCCGTCGATCTGCCGCATTCCTCCACAGGCTACAAAAATCACTGTCCGAGTAAATTTCTCCCAGAAATCCATGCAACATCCTTGGATGTCCATCGCACTCTGTTCCGCCCTCTCCATGACTCCACTAGCATGCTGCTGCCACCAAACATCCCACAACTGTGTCACAACCTCTGGTCTCACCCACCATCCGATAGAAAACTTCAGGTAACTAAAGCCATGACCACTGACCAGTCACATCACAGCCATCCCAAACAAAAGCCGTCAATCAAACATAACAGTAACCACACCTCCCACACACAACTGACCAATAGAAAACAAGAAAGAGAAGTCTCGCAACCAATAGGAAGCATTACACAAAATCCCATTGACAACACTGGGAGAACAGTGGAAGATTCAAGTGGCACAACAAGAGTACCACATCAAAACAGAAAAAATACACAAAAATAAAATAAAACACCTACCTACACATGGAAAGGCCTGTTGCGACTGTGTGATAACTCATTTATCTGGTACAGTTGCCAGTGACCACTTGTAACCGTCACTTGTGGCTTCATCACTTATAAGGTTACTTGACATCACTGGCAACTGCACCAGATATATAGAATAATATATGGGGTGGTGTCTGTAAGGAGAATTTTACACCCCCCCAAGGTGTTGGATGCTACATAAACCCCAAGAGTGAAGTTCGAGGAGTTTATTTTAAGCATCTGACACCGAGGGGGTATGTAAAATCTCGAGTTAAAAGTTAAACACACCATCCCATGTTTTATTTTATATAACTGCTTGGGAACCTTTTCTCACCACAGCAATTATATAAAATAGAACAGCCATGGTCCAGTTGGAATGAAGTGCTGTTTGCAGCCTGTACTGCTGCGTAGCCGCTGAAACCTTTATTTTTCTTTTTTACGTTTTTCCATGGATTACTCAACTGCTGGGAGGCATTTATTTAATGGAGTGGGTGCAGTTTATGGATCCTTGGCTTACTGCAGAGAGACAGAGTGAGGCAGCTAGCTTTCTTCTAGTACTGTTTCCAGCACTGTGTCGGGGGAGAGCGGTAGTAGGCGTATGTGTGGAGTGAGGAAAACCCAGCATGTGTTCGCTGTTATAACCTGCAGGTTACAATGGTGAATTACAATCGGGTTTCCCCATGGGAGAAAAGGCTCCCCAGTTATTATATAGAGAATAATGGATGGGTAGGGAGTTATAACGAGGATTTTACACCCCCCTTCCGAGGGATGGGATGCCACATAAACCCCGAGAGTGAAGCTCAAGGGGTTTATTCAGGCATCCCACCCCAAGAGGGTTGGTAAAATCTGAGTTTTTAACCCCTACCCATCCTTTATTTTGTATAATTGCTGGAGATAATTTTTTTGCCACAGCAATTACACAAAATAAATGCATTTCTTCACAGCGCTGAGCCATAGACTCGGGGTTTCAGCGTGGTCTGCGGGCAAGGCTCCAGACATAAACCAGTGTGTTGTTTTTTTTTTCCCTCACTGGAAAATAAATGTTGTGCCACACACACATTTTTGTTTAAAAAAACTAACACACCTGTCTCCTACTCCGGAGAACTGCACAGGCTTGAGGAGCAGGACGGCAGTGAAGAGGACGTTCGTGGCTACTGGCTACCACAAGGGACGAGCGGAAGCTGGTGCATGCCCTGTGCAATGGGAAACTGGGGGCATGTTCATCATTATAACCAGCTGGTTATAATGATGGAATTATAACCTGGTTTCCCCAATGGGAAAAAATGATAACCAGTTATTATAAATGAGTTATCACTCAGTCACTCCTACATATCCCTTGTGTTCATTAAACATCTTAAAATTTAGTTACAGAGGTCAGGAAATCATTTCTAATTGGCAGTTGTTTATGAAGTGCCTGTTACAATAAATGATATACAGTCCCCTAAATGATCAATATTTAGCTGTGCCCAAATAAAAGCAATTAGAAAAACTACATTTTTTATTGTTTTATTTTCATAAGGGCAGCATTCTATTACAGTTCAGTTCATGGAACCAGTACTTGGAGTTTAAGCTATGTCACAGTTTGTGCACAGAACTATAACTAACTTTACAGACTGCTCTCTGTGTCTCTCTCTGTCTCTCTCACTCTCTCTCTGGTGGTGCCCACTCTGTCCGTGGAGTGCCACTTCTCTTGTAGTGTTGTCAAACAGGCAATGAGAGAGAGAGGGAGAGAGAGAGAGAGAGAGAGAGAGAGAGAGAGAGAGAGAGAGAGAGACTGCCCACAGTGGTTGAGTTGGAGACAGAGTAAGAAAGATAGCAAGAGGACACACCTCAGCCCGAGTGCGGCAACAGTGAGCCCGATAGCATGAGGTGAGTGGAATGGGTATGGGCCCGGTGAGCCCGATGGCATGAGGTGAGTGGAATGGGTGCAGGCCCCGTGAGCCCGATAGCATGAGTGAATGGGTGGAGTGCGGGCCCGGTGAGCCCGATAGCATGAGTGAGTGGAATGGAGTGCGGGCCTGGTGAGCCTGACATGAGTGAGTGGAATGGGTGCGGGCCCGGTGAGCCCAGATAGCATGAGTGAGTGGAATGGGTATGGGCCCGGTGAGCCCGATAGCATGAGTGATGGAATGGAGTGCGGGCCCGGTGAGCCGATAGCATGAGAGTGAGTGGAATGGGTACGGGCCCGGTGAGCCCGATAGCATGAGAGTGAGTGGAATGGGTACGGGCCCCGGTGAGCCCGATAGCATGAGAGTGAGTGGAGTGGGTACGGGCCCCGGTGAGCACGCTGAGCAACAATGCAGTTTGCTAAGAATGCTGAGGGATGGTGTGGCTCACAGCGGTGCAAGTTCCTGGAACATGCCTTTGCAGTTGCAGTAACGTCTTCTATTGGGGGAAGGAATGTTAAGTACAGGTGACACGCAGGGGCACAAGGCATTTCTACACACAAGAAAAGTCACAAATTACCTCTGTGGTGTATCTGTGACATTTCTGTTTGCATCATAGCCATACAGTCTGCTTTCCTTCTCAGGGACTATTTTACAAAGCGGCCGAATACGTTCCCTTTTTTCCCCTTTTCACTTGAAAAAACAATTGCACTCAGAAGAACTTTTTCCTTTTACCCATTTTAGCCTGCTGTAACTCTTGCCATCATTTGGAAATGGTTCACCCAAAGCGGCACATCAGACAATAGCATGCCCAAGGGAAAAATATGACAAATAAAAAAGTAAATAAATACTGTATAGCAGGTTGAATTAGTGCCCGTTATATTTAGCGTGAATCAACCTTCTATCCATATTTGCGTTCAACAGAATTAGCACAGGCAGCTTACTCTTCAATACTGGTAATCACATCTATTTCTTTTTTTCACTATACATTTATTTTCGCTGATTTTCAGCAATAGCGAACATAGCAAAAATAAATGGATAGTGAAAATAACCTGCGTCAGACACTGGTCTGTGTCGCAGAACATTGCTGGTATTTTTTCCACTTACAGTCCTTGGCGCTGTATTGACACAATGCTTACAATGCCTGATCAATTTCCACCGCATACGTGTTCTTGGTACACCCCCAGGACATGTACGTTGGAAACAAGATTTGTTACTTGATCTGTATTGGGTAACACTACATTACATCCCACTGCGTCTCCACATCTCTGATGGCAGATGCATGTTATTGTTCTCTGCGCTGCTACTAGTGGTGCCACGTTCATGAAATGCCACTGGTATTGATGGAAGGGTCAACAAAGTAACTGAATTTAAAAAACAGTAATTTTATGGTTAACAGTGGACCCTTTCCACAGTTGACAACCTTTCACCTGGTGGTTCACGACCATTCCTGATGACAGTAAACCATGGTGTATAGTGGCACTCTCCTCCAACTGAAGACTATCCCGGTAAATGATAAGTCTTTCAATGGAATCCACTGATCCCTCACCCCACTCATTCCTAGTCACATGAAAGCGTCATCAACCATGTTGTGTTACAACCACAGGGGGGCATGTGGCCCACCAGAAACGTGCAACTCCACTGACAAGTAGCCCCACACTACCCCAACCACAAAGCCCTGGCTCCCTGTCCAATACATATTGGTGTATGCTGTCACAGTCTACCACATCACAGGTAGTGGGCCCACTTAACCACCCACCCCGGCACCATCGACCCGCAATACAGTGCCCTGTACTGTACAGTCTGAGTCACGAACAAATAACAATAGGAGACATAGCCCCACCACATACCTCCTAGGCCACCCCGCCTTCTGACAGTGTCAGTGAGCACGTTGCTTATTATAAATAATTATAAATAATGTGCTGTGAGGGTGCCAATGCACTATCTCCAGCTGTTGTAAAGCTTGCGGCAGATGAAGGCAACAGTGGGTAGGTGGTGTTTACTTCATGCAAGGTTACTGCAGAAAGTGCCCGTGGAGCAGATAAACTGAATATCGCAATGCACAGATATTCGGTTCCCTGCCCAGTGATTTCCATACATGTGCACCCCTCCACTGTTTGCCCTGGCACAAGCCCACTGCACTGTTATTAACTAGGCTTCTGACTATGTGGCTTCAGCGCAACATCCATATTGCATTGTTAAACGGTGTTTGTGCCATTGCCAACATTTGAAAATTGGGCCCCAGGTGTGCCTTGCTGCTACTATCCATACAGTAATTGTATCTGCAAGCACTAACAGTATTGTTTTTATTACATTGTGTGTGACCATGACAGTTCATGGATGTGTCATGTACAGTGTATTTACAGTTGTTTGGAACAAAGAAAGTCAATGTAAGCATTAACCAATTAAACTGTTTGAAACACAGCAAAGTACATGTCCAAAAGCATTTTCTGACGTTCTGCTATTTACCTCATCATAACTATGAATATATATGTAGATATAGATAACCCACTGTAAGGTGTGGGGTCGCGCTCTGATATACGCATGCCTTGATGTGCAATGTTACGTACCAGACCACAGGCCGAGTGGATCAACCACCCAAGGCGTGCGTATATCAGAGCGTGACCCCACAACTTACAGTGGGTTATCTATATCTATACACACCCTAGAGTGGGTTATCTAGCTTATAAAATGGCAAAATTGTTTTAGAAGAGGGTGAAAGTGCAGGTGTGTGGCCGCACTCTGATATATGCACGGTCATGTGATGTGTTTCCACCAATCAGCAGACATGATCTTTCCTACCCATTTTATATATGTGTATATGTGTGTCTATATATATATATACATATAATATATATACACATATATATACATACATATATACACACACACACACACACACACACACACACACACTGATATATAGATAGATAAATAGATATGGGATATGCAGGGGGTCAGTGTGTGATGATGCATTTATCTTGTATAGTTGCTAGTGACCTCAAATAACCTCACGAGTGGTGAAGCCATGAGTAAGAATTACGAGAGATCACTGGCAACTGTACAAGATGCAAGCAATAACACACCACTAGGTTTGTTATTAGGCACAAGGCGCTTGCACCAAGTGCCTTTTGTACCTGGGCGTGCTCTTATCAGGACATAACCCACACTTTGGAGTGTGTTATTGGGTTTATAAAATGGGCACTAAATCCTAGCCTGGAGACAGATTGAAGTTAATTTTTTTTTTTATTTGAACTTTAAAGAGTCACCAATGCCTCAAGAAGAACATTGAAAAGCACCACTATATGGACACAAAGCAGCTTTAAATTTCTCATTGACTTTGTATTTCTTATCCCCATTATTTATTACTGTGGTCATAAGCATGAAAACAGGATTGTTGTTCCTTGCGGGTTCATCCACTGCTGTTGCTTCTTCCCAACTTGATATCACAATACTTTGGTCGTGATAACACCGTTATTCCCATGGCAATAGACTGTGCTGTCAAAACAGAACATTGTAATTTCATGTAGGGAATACGTTATAGAGGCAGATGAATTCTAAGAGATACAGATCTTTTTTCTGGAATTCTTCAGTAATAAAATATGAACAAGAGAAATTTATAAAATGTATAGATGACATATGAAATAACAGCTTAACTGTGTCTGAATACTATGTTTTTAAAAGTTTTCCTAAAGGCATCGGCTGCTCTTTAAAAACTGCAGTTTTCAAACATTTCAGAGAAAAAATAGTCCCTTTATACTAACTTATTTGAACTGTATAACTATGTTTCTAGTCATTGGGCCCAATTCCAGTAGCACCCCTATGCATGTCACAAGTTGAGACATATGAGGGTGCAATTGTCTCAAGGACCCTACTCCAATTCTGCAATGGGCAGGGTCCCCAGCAGTCTGCACACTTGAAGCAACCCAACAGGTACACCAAACAGATGGCATACCTGACTAGGTTGT
This sequence comes from Neoceratodus forsteri, assembly GCA_016271365.2. Classification (NCBI taxonomy): domain Eukaryota; kingdom Metazoa; phylum Chordata; order Ceratodontiformes; family Ceratodontidae; genus Neoceratodus; species Neoceratodus forsteri. The sequence goes on along the minus strand of CM057456.1, from coordinate 659,109,809 downwards.
CGCAAGCCGCTGCACTGGACATGGAAGAGCACAAGTGCCCCCCCATGCCACCAATCCCACAGTAATCCAGCAATCAACTCCAAAGAGCTCACAGACCCCCTTGCCACAAACCCCGTAAAGTGCAGTACAGTTGCCTCACAGGGCTAGCGGACCCCCAAGCCCCAAACCCGGTCTGTGCAGTAGTGCACAATGTAAAAGACACAAATCACACACATCCCTGTCATCCATGGCAGTCTAGTGGCCCCCCAAGCCCTGATCCCTGAAGTGCTGCATATCACATTCTCCCCCCAACAATCCCTGGTAGTCTTGTGGCCCCCCACCTGGTAATGCCAGACCACCTCGGTCCCACCCCTACCCAAACGGTGACTGGCACACCCTCCTCTCACGTCCGCTGCCAGCCACTGACTGAGCTCCATCCGTGCTTGTACTACTGTACAGTACATAGTACATGCACAAAACAGTAATTGCGTGTACTATGTACTGTACAGTGGTACGCGCACAAATGGGGCTCAGTAGGTGACTGGCAGCAGAGATAAGAAGGAGGGTTGTATCAGTGCCATCTAGGTAGGGTGGGAGTGGAAGATGATCTGGCATTACCGAGTGAGGGCCATGGCCCTCAAGGATCGTTGAGGGCATGTAATCACGTGGCACTTCGGGGATCTGGGCTGGGGGGGTCATGCTCAGCCCTTTGGGGTGTCATTATGTGCATTTCGAGGAGCAAGCATTTGGGGGACATGCCATGCCCTGTGGGGTTGTTGTGCCACAACTCAGGGACGAGGCATTTGGGGGCATGCAGAGACCTGCAGGGCATTGGTGGGGGAGTATGCCATGTCCTTCGGGGATTGGTCGGGTGCACACTGCCGCAACTCCTGGACGGCGTAAGCACAGGTACACTAGCTAAATGCCAGTGTAACTGTAAGTCGGCTGAGCTCCTCCGTGGGTTGTTGGAGAATAGCACCCTGGGGGAATTTGCTGCTGCCCTTCCAGAATATGGCAAAACTGCTGCTGTAAACCCCCTAGCACCATGTTGCAGGGGGTTTATGGCATAACTTGTGGCGTAAGGCCACTTTGGCGCAAGCAGCCTGTGGCATGTTGCAGGCTGCTTTGCAGAATATCATTTGTCGTAACTACTGGCGTAACTTGTTACTTGCACCATTTTTATTGCTGTAAGTCAAGTTACAGCAGGCGTAAGCCTGTGAGAATCGGGCCCATTGTTTCTGTAAAAAGCCATAAAATGTAATGTTTTAACCCCCTCAATCTTGAATTTTTTTCATTGAGAATATTAATAAATTGTGTATGTAGTATAAAAACTAATTTTCTCAGCAATGCCACAAGATAGAGACATAGGCCCAGATTTTCAAACTGCGCCATTCTGAGGCGCAAGCCCCTTCGCTGCTCAAAATAGTTGCGCAGGGGTGTGGCCGGGGTGATATTCAAAGGAGTTGCGCTGTTGAGCAACTCCTTTGAATATCACCCAACTCTAACACTTGCACTAAGCGCGCAGTGGAACTTGCGCCATCGCAAGTTGCCAGAGTTGAGCATTAAACCTGCGGTGGTGCAAGTACCATTGCGCCATGCTCAAATTTCCAATATTCAAAAGGTGACATGCAAATGGGGCCATAATTTATACAAGGCGCAGAGGCCATTTGCATCTATTTATGGCCCCATTTGCTTCCCATTTGCATAAGTGCTTGATCCAGGGACTTGCTCCTGGCCACCCTGCGGCAACACCGTCAGGGACCGACGCCTAATGCAGCCGATCGCGGGCATCACAGTTACATGAAACCCCCACACATATCCCGAAGCCCGATCGCGGGCATCACAGGTACATAGAAACCCCCACACATATCCGAAGCCCGATCGCGGGCAGTACAGTTACATGAAACCCCGCCCACACATCTCCCACAGCCCGATCGCGGGCAGGCGAATATGAACCCCCAGTGCCCGATCGCGGGCAGAATGTAACCCTCCCCACAACCCAAATATCTCCCTGGTGGTCCAGTGGACCGTAAAGCCAGATCGGGGCAGAATGTCATCACAACCCCCCAAACATCTCCCTGGTGTCTAGTGTCCCCCACCCACCTGGCCCCTCCACCCCGCTCCCCCCCACAGCCGGGCGATCCAGGTAGCTGCTTGACATATCTGTAGGATAGGATGTCCCTGGCAGCAGCCAGGAAGCAGCTGTACCTCTGTAGAGTGAGCCCTCAGGCCTGAGGAGGAACCTTACCCAGCTTTTCATAACAAAATTGGATACAAGAGACAATCCACCTGGCAATAGATCTTTTAGTGGCAGGTTTCCCTTTGCCAACCTCACCATAAGTGAGGAACAGTTGGAGGGAGTCAAACCTGTGACCCTTGGTGCGCTCTATGTAGTAGCTAAGGGCTCTCTTCACATCTAAACTGTGCAGCCTCCTCTCGCCACAGGAGGAATGGTCAGTGAAGTACACTGGAAGAGACACAGATTGATTAAGGTGGAAATCTGAAACCACCTTAGGCAAGAACTTCCTGTTAGTCCTGAGGACCACCTTATCTCTATGAAAGGAGATAAAATCAGGCTCCACTGACAAAGCTTTAATTCACTTGTGCGTCTGGCAGAAGTGATGGCTACCAGAAACACAGTCTTCCAAGTCAAGTACTTAAGCTCTGCTGAAGACAAAGGCTCAAAGGGGGGTTGCATAAACTGAGCAATGCAAATATTAAGATCCCAGGCAGGGGCAGGGTCCCTGAAAGGAGGGTTGGTGTGAAGCAATCCCTTAAAAAACTTGGAGAATACAGGATGAGCTGAAAGAGAAGAGGGTTTACCTGCTGAAATAAAAGCAGACACAGCTGCCAAATGTACTTTTAGGGTAGCTGGTCTCAGCCCCAAGGTATTTAAATGGACCATTTAATCCAGGACTGTGGGTAAATCAGCAGATTCTGGGGAAATATGCTTCCCAGAGCACCATATGGAAAACATCTTCCATTTGGAGTTATAGGTAGCCCTGGTGGAAGGTTTCCTAGAAGCCTTCAGTATATCCATTACACCTTGGGAGAGGTGTAGGTCAGCAAACTCTAACTCTTCAAGAGCCAGGCCTTGAGATTGAGAGATTTGAGGTTCGGGTACCAAACCTTCCCCTGGGCACAGGTTAACAGGTTGTGATTCCTGGGAAGACACACGGGAAGATGGACTGCTAAGGACAGTAGGAGTGGATACCAGGGCTGTCTGGCCCAATCTGGAGCAATCAGGATCATCTTGCAGGGTTGAGATCTGATTTTGACTAGCACTTTGAACAGGAGAGGGAAGGGGGGAAAAGCATAGAGAAACTTCCCTTCCCAATTGAGAACTAAGGCATGCAGAGGGACTGAGCCCAACACTGGGGGCCTGCAGCAAAAAGGGAAGTTGGTGATTGTCTGGGGCTGCAAAAGATCTATCTAGCGTGGTGCCCCATCTGGCAAATATCACCTCCAAGACCAGGGGGTCCAGTGACCATTCGTGATGGCCCTGGGAAATCCTGCTGAGAGCATCTGCCAGGACATTGTCCTTGCCTGGGAGGTGAACTGCCGTAAGGGAAGTGTTCAGGGAGTCGCCAGAGACCACAACTTCATTGCTTCAGTGCACAAGGCCGTGAGACCTAATGCCCCTTGCTTGTTGATGTACCACATTGTGGTGGTGTTGTCTGTTCTGACCTGTACTACTTTGTTCTGAACAGATTTGGAAAAACTTGAAGTGCTAGAAAACTGCTCTGAGTTCCAACAGATTGATGTGGGAGCAGAGATTCCTGAGGGGACCACAATCCCTGGGTAGTGAGGTCTGCCATGTGAGCTCCCACCCCAAGAGGGATGCATCTGTAGTAAGGATTAAGGAATGAGACTGAGTGACAAAGGGAACCCTTGTCTCAGAATGCTCTGATCCTGCCACCACTGTAGGGCCTGGATCAGGGTTCGAGTTACTTGGATCAATTTGGTTAGAGGGTCTTTCCTTTGAGACCAAAAGGCTCTCAAATTGAACTGGATGTCCCTCATCTAAAATCTTGCTCCCTGCACGACTGCTGTAGAGGCAGCCATGTGCCCCAGGAGCTGTAGAAAATGCCTTGCTGGTCGAGACCTGCAGAGTGAAAAGAGGAGGCCAGAGAGACCAGGGTCCTCGCCCTGTCCAAAGGAAGGAAGGCTCTGGCTTTCTCTGTGTTCAGCTCTGCGCCTATGAAGGTGAGGAGCTGGACAGGCTCTAGAACTGACTTTGAAAGACTCAGAAGGAAACCTAGGGAGGTGAGCAGTTGCTGAGTTATCTGTAGATGTAACTTGACTTGTCTGGAGACTGGCCTACTATGAGCCAGTCGTCCAGGTAAGGGAAGATGGCAATTTTTGCCTTCTTAGGGAAGCAACTGCTACTGCCAGGCATTTTGTGAATACCCTGGAGCAGAGGTGAGGCCAAAGGGCATTGCTCTGAACTGGTAATGGCCTGAGGGCAGCCTGAACCCGAGGTACTTTCATGGGAGCTCTGATGAGAATATGGAAGTAGGCATCCTTGAGGTCCAGGGACGCTAGCTAGTCCCTGGCCTTAGAGAGAGTAGAATAATTCCCAGAGTCACCATTTTGAATTTTGGTTTTAAAAGGTGCTTGTTTAAATATCTGAGATCCAGGATGGGCCGCCATTCTCCTGTCTTTTTTGGGGTAAGGAAGTACCTGGAGTACAACCCTTTGCCCTGGTGTAGGGGTGGAACCCTTTCCACAGCTCTGAGAGCCAGGAGGGAAGAGACCACTGCCTCTAGCGCAAGTGCCTCTGAGGGATTTGCAGGTGGAAAGGATCTGGTTCTCATCTTTGGAAATTTTTTGAAGCTGAGAACCAGTCCCTGGCTTACTATTTCCAGGGCCCACTTGTCTGATGTCAGAGACTTTCAGTCCTGGACAAAGTAAGCCAGCCTGCCCCCTACAGGTAGCTGAGAATCGGCCCTGGCAACCCCATCAGGGTGCCTGCTTGGCAGGGGCTTTGGGCTGAGGGGTGGAAGCAGGCCTGCTTGTACCCCGTCTGCCTCTCCCTCTAAAGAACCCCTTCTGGGCATAAGCAGAAGAGGAGGCCTGGGCTTGGTAAAAAGGCCTATGAAAAGGCCTGCCCCTGCCCCTGGAAAGCTGCCTCTGAGGAGTGGCCTGCCTTTTCTTGGCTGTGCACTCCTATAGGTGGTCCTATACTCATCCATTTTCTTCATGTAATTCTCTGTCTGCTCCCCAAATAGAGAATTACCCACAACAGGAAAATCCATGGCCGTAGTCTGGGTATCCTGTGACAGGCTAGTACATCTGAGCCAAGCCTTTCTGCGAAGTGCCACAGATGTAGCCATGACTGTTGATGACACATCATTAGAGTCCACTGCAGCATGGAATTGCACCTTGGATGCCTCAATACCATCAGCAGCCACCTGCTCCAGCTCCTTGGCAAGCTGGCCAGGGACCTGTTTTGCTAGAGCCATAACAGTATCTCATCTGGATTTCTGATATCTAGCAACATAAGCCATATAATTTGCCTGTCTGAGTCCCAAGGATGCTGCCATGTACTGTTTCTTTGCCATGGCATCAATCCTCCTGGAGTCCTTGTCAGGGGTGTGTGAAGCCAAGGGAATATTTGCCTTGTCACAGGCTGCAGCCTGCACTACCCCAACATGGCTGCATTGTTGTGTAAGGAACTCTGTATCCGAGCCTGACAATGTGTACCTCTTGTCCATTCTCTTATCAACAGGAGGTATAGTGTGAAGAGTTTTTAGAATTTTAACTGTCTGTTTCCCAAAAGATTTATGCAAAGGAATAGACAGCCTCCTTGACTCTGGGATATCCATCATTTCCACCTAGTCAGGCTCCTCTTGATCCTCCACAGCTTCCTCCATAGGGAGCTGAAGGGTTTCAGCCACTGTCTTATAAAACATAAAATGAGAAGGGGACTCAGAAAGCCTAGGAGGAGACACTCCTGAAGGTCTGTCTGGGGAGATGTCCGGGTCAATGGGCACATCCAGACTTTCAAATCCACATTCACTCTCCTCATACTCCTCTTCCCCCTCCTCTGGTTCATAATATTCCTCTACATCGTACTCTTGAACTGGTGGAACCGGCCGAACCGGATGCTTACCTGATGGTGCTGGTTCGGTAGGAACCGGGGAAAGCGACTGGACAATTTTAATCGCTTTGGCTATTTCTTCAGCGGTTGGAGAGGAAAGTTTTGGCTCCACACCAGCTGATTTCCTAGTCCTTTTTGCTGGAACCGACTCCTCGAGTCGAATCTCCTTGCCCGAGGAAGTCTCGCCCTGGTCAGGGCACTCCTCCGTTCGGTTGGAACCGAACTGGCTGGCCATCCGGTTCAGCGGACTTTTGGCCTCCCTTCCCTGAGCCTACCAACTCTCTTTTCCAGGGTAGCTGCAGGAAAATTTTACAAATCTGGCAGTCTGCATTGAGGTGGTCAAACCCCTGACAATAAACACAGGTGGTATGGGGGTCAGCCTTGGCAAAGACTTCCCCACAGACACTGCAGTGTTGAAACCCAGTGGGCCCGGTTTTTCTTTTGGGTTTCTCAGACATAGTGCCAGTCCTAACCAAACTTACCCGTTTATGGCAATCCGCCAGGTAAGACCCTCTTATTGGTTCCCAACCGTGTCACGGGTCGTGGAAAAAACCGTAATAAAATCTTTTTTTAGAACCGATAAGAACCGGTAACCACACTCTAAATGACAGATTAATATATTTTAAACAATCTGATCGGTTCAAACCGAACCGATAAACCGTTTACAAGTTCCACACAGAATAGAAATCAATGTAAAACCTATCTAGTACTCACAAATACCACAGACAGAGTCTGAACCGACTGTTATGTTTAATTTCGGTCAAAAACTGAGAAAAACAATACTTTAACCGACAAAATGAACCGAGCAGAAGGAGAAATCTCCAGAGCGACTGTTCAGTGAGGTGGAGTAAAGAATCTGACGGTTTGAGTTTGAAGAACAACCGACAGAGTTTCAACCGAGCTTGAGCTCAGCATTCCATGCCTGGCATGGAAAGTTAACTCTTTCACCTCCGGAGCAGTTCGAAGGTTGGGACTCACTGCATATGTCATAACATAGCAAGACTTCATGTTGTTTGAACCGGGTCGCACCTGAAAATAGGCACTTGGCTGTCTAGTGTGCTTACCCGGTTAACAAAAGCAAATAAATAAATAAAAGGTGCCATTTTTTGCAGGTTTTTTTCCTCATCGTGTTGCGTCCACACAGTGTGGAATTTTAGTGTGATTTGTTTTATGGTAGAACCAGCTTGGGTAACAGAACTACCATGCTTTGTTTGGTGAAAAAATATTAATCTGTTACAAAGTTATTAAATGTTTAAGTTCCCATTGTCTTCAATGGGAAGTTCACTGTCCAAACTAGAGGGATAAAGTTTGACAAAGGATTGACCTCACGAAAAAGGATTCACTCTCACGAGATGAGTAATTTTCATGAGAGAAAATTTTTTTTTCGCCAGCCGACACCTTGCTTTGTTTTTCCACAAACTAAAAAAGCGTGGAAAATACACAAAAATTTCATTTTACAACTCAAACACCAGAACCTAGCTAAAAGGGCCCGATTTAGCTAGGTTCTGGTGTTTGTTTTTTTCACAATTAGGGCCAGAAATACTTTTTCTGGGCACCTGAAATCCCGGGTGCCCAGCTTAGCGAGAGGAGCCTTCCGCTGCGTTCTCTGTATGAGAACAACCGATTGTATTTAGTTCTGCAGCCGGAGCTGAACTCCTGCTGCCAACTGCAGTGTGAGTTCTGAACCCCATTTTCCCTGGTGCCTTGTGATACCCCTCACTCTAGATCACTGCCCAATACAGTCCCTGGTGTCTAGTGACACCCTCCTCCAATCTCCATCCCCTAGTCCCTTGTTTTATTTATTGATATAATCTGACACCAGGATGCCCCACTCCTGCAGCCCCTTGTTTTATTAATAAGATGACATTGGGGGCCCAATCCCCGTGTCGGCAAAGGAACATCCTGTATTTTAATTAAAAAATTGCCCATCCCATAGTAAATCAATACGGGACACCTTTTTTCCAATATTTTGTGTTGGCTAACTTGCCCACAGCTAGAACTGGTTTTCCTGCCAGCAGCTAAATTAGGATTAGCCACAGCACCTCTTGTGGTTTTGTGGCTGTGTTCAGCAAGTACTACTGCTTTGGTATTGGTCGTACCCTCCTCCCTGCCCAAGCAGACAAATTCCCCCTTTCAGTCCCTCTCCATCCTATGAAGCACCTCAGAGAGCAGCAGCCTCAGCACTCTAACAGCACCGCTGCCCCCCCCACCATGCAGCTGGAAGATGAATGCCACTTCTGCCACTGTGTTGTGAGTCAAGAGCAGCAGAGCTTGTGTGCGATACTGTGATCAGTCAGATTTGGTCAGGAGCTGGAACTCGGACACCGTCAGGGGCACTGCCTTCATTCACATGGTACAGTGCAGCAGCGGGGCATCACTGGACACTGCTTTCAGGTAGAAACCTGAAGTGGCCTGCTGCCACACAGGTGCAAGTAAACTCACTGTCTGTCATGTGGCAGTAGGGCTGTCTGCTTCTGTCCTGCTGAGTACTTATACACTCAGTCTCCCACCAGCTAGCTCTAAAAGCTCACCCACCCTGTAAGTTTGGGTTCTAATATTGCTGCAGAGCCATGTTTTTCAGCAGAGCCTCCCTCAGGCACTCTCACTCTTAGCAGCCTCTGTTCCACCTTTCCCGTCCTTGGCATTATCTGTCTTTGCAGAACTTTAAATGCTTTTAGCTTTTTGTTGGTGATTATTTCACTATGCCCTGTGGAAACAGCAAACATAGGGGCATCAACCCTACCCCCCCATGCTGAATTCATGTTGGGAAGTGGTAGTGGGTTTCTAAGAACTGTCCCTTATCTCTGAAATACAACCCTATTTAGGCCCCCCTAGCAGTGTGGGGCACTGGGGAGCCCACCCCCAGTGTCCCAAAATATTTCTTTACTGAAATTCTGTAAGAGAAAACAGTCTTCTCAACGTCATTTTATTTTTATAACGTGAAAAAAAGAAAATGGTCCCTCATGTCCCCGTCATCCCCCTCCCCATCCCGACTCTCCCACTGAGCACCCACCACCCCTCCTTACCCTATACTGCACACTGAGGTCGAGGCTGTCATCTTCTGTGGACTGAGACACATCTGCACTCTTCAAAGCTGAACCGTGAACTGAGGAATAAAGGTAAGTGCCCTATAATGTGTTTCAATGGCATTTTGAACTTATGTTCATATGTCATTTTTTCACCAAATTTTCAACATGGCCTTTTTGGGACCTCACCTCATGAACAATGCAACTTTCATTTCATTAATCAGGCCCGGAAGGTGATTATATGGTCGCTGTGTGAAATCACCTTTCCAGACCGAATAACAAAATTTCACCGTCAGTGTTCATGCGGTGGGGTCCCAAAAAGGCCATTTAGAAAAGTTAGTTAAAAAATTCCTAAAAACAGCAGAGTTACACGTGTTCATTGAAAGTTTTCGTTTTCTATTATTTGTTTTTACTCCTGGGAGCCTGGCAGGCGGCTCCTGTCCCTCCCTCGGAGGGACTCAGTCTCCAGCTCTACATTCCTCACCCGACTTCCCTACAATCCCCCATGGGTCCCCCCCCCCAAAACTGGGCCGAGGCAAAGGGATGCCGGCTTTCCCCACCCACGGAGCGAAATCCAGATGCTTGGGAAGCCAGGACAGGCATAGACGAGCCATCATGGAGCCTGCAGGCTCCATTTTTCCACTTCTTTTCTCCGCCCTCCTCCAGGCCGACACGCGACGTTGGTAATGTGCCTCTGGACTCACATCTCCTCTGGCCACTGACAGAAGGCGATCGGTAAGTGGGATGGCAATCCCTCCCTCCCTCCCTCTCCGAGAGAGGAAAGCAATCCTCTGGATGCTCAATCCTCCCCCTCCCCTGCCAACCTCCAGTGGTCTGGGCTCATTACCGAACCTGGGTCACCGGTGTGGCGTCCAGTGCCTCAACCCTCAGCGCCACCGGGCTGGCTCATTGAAATTTTTCTATGCATGCACATAACATTGGTAATTTTCAATATTTTGACTCCAATTTTTTTACATAGTCATTTTTTCACACCACCTCATGAACAGTACAGCTGTCACTTTTCACATCCTGTCTAAAATGTGTTTTTGTACCTGTAGTGCAGAATGACATTTTGGCATGGATTTGAATATTTTCACCTATGTGGTTTATGAAGTGGGGTCATAAAACTATGCTGAAAATTTGGGGTCAAAATATGAACAAATGCCATAGTTATGAGAATTCGTTGCAATTTCCCATCGCCTTCTCCTAACTTTGGAAATGTTAAATATTTTTATCCCAAATTTTCAACATAGCCTTCTTATTATCCCACCTCATGTATGTCACAGCTGTCATTTTTCAAATCCTTGCCAAAATGTGTTATCGCACCTGTGGTGTGGAATGGTGTTGCAGTTACGCAGAATTATGTCTTGGTGGGGATTCGCATATTTTCTGTACTGGGTACATGAGGTGGGGTAATGAGATGGCTATGCTGACAATTTGGTCACTGTGGTCCTATAAATGTGTTTCCACAGATACATACATATACGCATCTATGGAGGATTGGGAGTGCAGGGTCCAATGGACCCTGCACTCCCAGAATAAAATAAGGATACTATTATACTATCTCAAAAAGTAAGGAAATATGATGCAAAAATGTTGTTAATGCTCCAGTTAGGTTCCAAGTGACAAACATTGGGAAATGAGGCATTAGGGTTTCTCACACCCCACCCTCCCAAACCAGGCAGGACAGCAGGTGTAGGGTGTGCCTTGGGCTTCTCAAGCCTAACGCTTAACCCCATTCTCTTAAAGTCTACACATCTGACATTATTTACAAATGAAGACTAGATGTGATTTAAGAGAGTGGTTGAACAGATCTAAGGAAGGGCATGTTAGAATCACAGGTGGGGAAGGGGGAGTTCCGGAAAGAGGGGCCTGGAAAAGGAGAAGGCTCTCTGACCAATCACTAGGCGGGGTTTAGGAATTACTAGCAGTCAGAGGCCTTCCAACTTTAGGGACCTTGTTGCTGTCTTGCGTTGCATGAGGGTTTTAAGACTGGGAGTGGTGGACATGTGGACAAGCTTAAAGGTAAGACACAGGGTGCAGTATTGCAGTCTAGCTTCGAGGGAAGGCCAGCAAAGAGAGGAAAGGACAGATCAGTGGTGCTCCCTAGAGTTTGTACCAAGAGCGAAACGTCCTATCCTGTGGTATACTTGTTTTAGCCAGGCAAGGGTGGAGACTTGGGTGGAGAGAATAATAGCTCCATATGAGGTAAGAGGAAGAAGAGAAGAGGAAGCAGTGGCCAGGTGGGAGGAGGGTGTTAGGTAGGGAAGAAGAAGATACAGAAGGCCAAGTTTCTGGTGTAGGGTCCTGACAACACTAACGAGGGCATCAAAAGTGAGTTTGGAATCCAGGGTGACACCGAGATATTTAAAAGATTGCACCAATTTGAGAGGGTCACCGCCAGAGGAGTTAATCACAAGGGGGAGCGAATAGGTAAACTTAAGGGTGCAGTGACAGAAAAGCATGTTTTTTGTCTTCTTGGTGTTGAGTACAAGCAGATTGTCCAGGAACCATGCCTCAAGGCTCTGGAAATCCTGCTGTAACTGGTGGTTCAGCCAAGATGGGTCAGAGGAGGACCTGTATAGGATGGTGCATCAGTGCACAGCTGAACTGATGCACCACTGCAGTGCTGAGGAAGATCATTAATAAATAATGAGAACAGGAGAGGGCCTAAGATAGACTCTGGGAGACCCCGTCCATTATGACACTGAAAGGGGAAGTACGGCCTGTCCATTTCACGCATTGAGTGCGGCCGGTGAGGTAACTGGAGAACCAATTTAAGGATTAGGAGTCAAGGCCAAAGAACAGTAGTTTCTGTAGTAATAGATTATGATTAACAAGTTCAAAAGTCTTGGCTAAGTCAACAAATATTGCACCAGTGATTAGGCCTTTTTCCATAAAACTAAGGATGTCAGAAGTTACCTTAATGAGGGCTGTGTGAGTACTGTGGGATTTATGGAAACCATGCTGATAAAAGGAGGGGGAGAGAGAGAGTTATTAAGCTCTAGATGCGACTGGAGCTGAGAGTGGATGATGCTCTCCTGGATTTTAGTCAGGGGGCACAGGATGGAGATGGGCCAAAATTCTCAAAGGCAGAGTTTGGGCCACTCTTGTGGATGGGGACTACCATTGCAGCTTTCCACTTGTAAGGCACAGCGCCTCAGCAGAAGGGCTTATTGAACAGGTCATGCACAGGGGAGGCAATGGTGGAAGCAGCAGTTTTTAAGAAGCCGGGCTCAAAGGAACGTACCCTGGTGAGCTGTTAAAATTTTTTTTTTTTATACTTACTTTATTGTCAGTTTGCATAAAATACAAAAGGCATGGCCGGCCCGGTGGTGCTGAGGGCTGAGGTGCTGGACACCTTACCTCGCGCGGCGCCAGCGATCTGTGTTCGGAAATGAGCACGGGCCACAAAGGATTGGTAGAGGAGGAGAAGGATCAAGCGTCCGAGGGATTGCTCTCCTTCTCTGGTGAGGGGGGAAACCAGTGACTGGCGCTGAACTGGCCCCTAGCGGAGGTTGGAGAGCAGTGCGACGATGCTGTAGAAGAGGGGTGGAGAGGGACAGATGCCTGGAGGAGCACGTGCAGACACATGCGGCTCCCTTTGCCGGTGTCACTGCACGCTCCACTCGCAAAGAGGGGAGAAAATGGAAAACTGGTTCCTGGTCATGCAGGACAATACAGTCACCTGCCGTAGGCCATGACTTCCAATGGCGCTCCCTGAACTGGATCCTGGTTGAGGTGAGTTGAGCTAGGGGGGGCTCCTCACTGCCCTGCTACGGAGGTTAAACCATGGGGGAAGAGGGGGTATGCTGCCTGATGTCAGGGTGCGGGGCTGGACGGGTGGCTGAAGGATAGATGCCGACTGGGACCTGTCGGAGAAAAAGATTAACAAAACAAAAACAAAATACAAAAAGCATATTATGACATCCAGTGTTCAGCACATATGCACCATAATAAAACTATCATGTCCATCATAATGTACTTTGTTAAGCAGTTATTGGACAGTTTACCTCCTTCTCATGGGCAATGAATATAATTCATGTGGAAGCCTTACAAACTGATTAGTAATATGTAATAACTCAGTTAACAATACATTCAAAACAACCAGGTGGGGCTCAAAAACTAAAACATATTCTTTTTTTTTTTAACTTGTATCTTTTCATTTCAGATATTCATGGTACATGTTCCACATATTACAGGTAAGAACATCTTTAGTTTTTAATACATTTAACAGGTAGGGTTTTAATTAATCTCTATAATCATTTTAGTCTCAATATATCAAATCCATGCCATACTAATTTATTTCCCCTTCCCATATTTAAATCATTCCTGACCATGTCCTATGATATCTGAAGGATCTACATTTTATTTTCCATCTTTGATCTGTTATCTACTCTCTTCCAAAGTCTCCATCAGATTTCTTCTTCTCCCTTTAATACTCAACTTTTGGATCTACAGAAATCTTACCCTTCCTTGTACCATGTCTTCAGATCTTATGATACAAACCTGAAATTTATCCATGACTAACATTTTATCTAATACAATACAATCAACTTTATAAAATCCAGCAGGATGAGTCTACAAGTTAATATATCCTTTTTTTTCCTTATTTATTTTAAACCAACCTTCAAGATGCCCCATTACCTCCACATTCTCTTTCCATATCATACCTCCATTCCTTCTGTTTTGTTATCTAGTCTCTTCACATCTCTATCTTTCCTACTTCTCAGTGCCTTCCTGTGTTAAATATTGGTCTAGTATCAGAGTCTGGTTTTTTCCTTGATATATTCATAATAGGGTAGACATCTGGCATTGAACCTTTCTGTTCTTAACTGGACTTCTGCCACTATACCTTCTGTTTGATTCTTTCCATATTATGCTCCCAGGTATCTACTGAGGGTGGAATTGGTGAAAGCCACTTCTGTGTAATTGCTTTGGTTGCCGCAGCCACACAGATATAATGTAAGTATCTATACTGAAACAAATTCTTGGCTCTATACTGGGGGGTGGGGTGCTGCTCGAAAGGGGCATTGTCCCTCCAACAGAAACATATACGTTTGGCAGGAAACTAAATAGTTTCATATCTCTTTTGCATCAGGGCAATTAAAGTCTGACAGGAACCCATGTATGTAATTATGAAGTGAAATAGAAATCATGGCAATATCTCATCCCCCCCCATTAGTCTCCATTCCTCATGGGCTGTGTCACACTCCGTGTCCATCTTTCAACTAATTTCTCCTGCCTGTTTTGCATCTGATAAGTTGGAGCTTCCATGTTTTTTATGTTCATGATAATCTGTTTCCATTTGTCAAGTGTTGGTGGGAGCAGCTTTAACCAGCTTCGGGTAATAACATATATGCTATGACACAAATATACCACAAGTATAAAGAGCTATTTCCCTTAACTTCCCTAAGACGGAGTCCCAGTACCAAATTATAAAAGGACAGGGGTCCTTGTCATTTGGAATAAGTTGACTATGTTTTCTATAATCTCTCTTTTAAAAGATTCTATAATTGGACATGTAAAAAATATATGAGAATGAGATGCATTCTTCTCATTACATAAATGCCAACAGCAAGATGATGTTTCATTTAGCAACCCAGTTAGGGTTAAAAAGAAAAAAATTACTCACCTTAGTAATTGTGTTTCTTCTAATGGAGTCGTGCTGTATTCTGACATGTACAGTTAGCCCCTGCACTTGAACTGCCCCCCAGGAGAAAAGGAGTTAACTGTATGCCCGAGCATAGAACGTTGGGCTCGAGCTCGGGTTCAAACCTCTGTCTGCAGCACTTCAAAGTGTAACTGTCAGATTCTTATGAGCTAATACTAACGACACCTCCTAAGTGGAAATTGTACATAAAATAGCCAACAGTCAACAAATTTTTGGGTCCCCCAAAGACTCAAGTCGAGAACCCCAAATAATAACCAGGTAAAACAACATAACTATAACCCACTTCCCCTATCTAAAAAGGAGGAGTGCCAAGTACACCTGAGGTGCAACACTGTACCTGCTATCCCACTTCCCAAAAACAGGTTCTGAGAGGGAAGACAGGGAGGGAAGTCAGAATACAGCAAGACTCCATTAGAAGAAACGCAATTACTATGGTTAAGTTTTTTCTTCAAACAATATGAAGTTTAGCTGTATTCTGACATATGCAGACTACCAAGCAGTACCTCCAAGGAGGAGGGTATCGAACCTATTTTGAGAATAATATCTGCAGTACTGCTGTACCAAACCTAGCATCACTCCTAGCCTGGGTATCCAGAGAATAATGCTTGGTGAATGTATGGACTGTTTTCCAGGTGGCTGCTTTGCATATCTCTAATAATGGTATATCTCTGGCAGCAGCCAGAGAAGCAGCTGTATCCTTAGTCGAATGAGCCCTCAGGCCTGAGGGGTGCATTTTGCCTAGCTTTTCATAGCAGAATTGTATACAAGAGACAATCCACCTGGCAATAGTCCTCTTAGTAGCAGGCTTACCCTTTCCCACTTTACCATAAGTGAGAAACAACAGAGAACAGTCAAACCTAAGTGCATTAGTATGCTCAATGTAGTAGCTAAGTGCCCTCTTAACATCCAAATTGTGTAATCTTCTTTCTCCTGAAGAAGAAGAATGACCAGTGAAGAACAGAGGAAGAGACATGGACTGGTTCAGAAGAAAATCTGAAACCACCTTGGGTAAGAACCTCCTATTGGTTCTAAGGACCACCTTATCTCTAAGGAATGAGATAAAATCCAGCTTCACTGACAGAGCTTGTAACTCACTAATATGCCTGGCAGATGTGATAGCTACCAGGAAGTACAGTAACGTAAGAACTTACCGTAACAGTAGATCTTCGAGAACAGCTCTTGCAGCAGGTTACACCATTAGGACTGAAGCCAGCAGGCGCCAGAACCCCACGGAAATTTTCTAGCTAGCAGTATCCAGCGGGACTGCCCCTGACGGCCAGGGTATCATATAAAAGGGCGGTCCCCAGAATCCTCAGTTTTCCGCCAAAGACTCCCGGCCACTAGATGACATCAGAAGTGGAGACTGAGGATCCGCCATCAAAAGGTATTCAGAGCAGTGTTAGAAACACCTAATCCTAGAAAAGAAATACTGGAACAAGTCTACCTCCAGAGGGGATGGTGGGAGGGAAACTACCTGCTGCAAGAGCTGTTCTCGAAGATTTACTGTTACGGTAAGTTCTTACGTAACTGTACTATCTTACTTCGAGAAACAGCTCTTGCAGCAGGTTACACCATTAGGACTGATTCCCAAGCAAAACTGGAAATCCCTTGCAGGTGGGAGGAGGCTAGGTAGAGATCACGAGTTGGACCGAAGTCTAGGACAGGAGTCCCTGAAGGACTGCTAGACCAAAACCAGCTCTTCGCCGTGATGCAACGTCCAGGCTATAATGCCTGATAAGGGTGTGCACGATGCTCCAAGTAGCTGCTGCGCAGATGGCTGAAGTGGACACATTCTTCATGGCCGCAAAGGAGGTAGCCATCCCCCTTGTGGAATGACCCTTAACCGTGCCCAGTAAAGGTTTGTTATGTTTCTGGTAACAGAACGTGATACAATGGATGAGCCACCTGGACAGCAATTGTTTCGAAAGCGGAGCTCCCATCATCCTATGGGCAAAGGAGATGAAAAGTTGATCAGATTTACGGTGGTGCCTGGTTCTGGTCAGGTAGTATCTTAGACACCTGTGCACATCTACAGTGTGCAACAGGGCCTCTCCTCTATTAGAGTATTTAGGAAAATACACTGGTAAGTCGATGTCCTGATTGAGGGTGAGAGCTGAGACCATCTTAGGTAGAAACTTTAGATTTGTCCTTAGGGACACCCTGTCCTGGTGAAAAACCAAATAAGGTTCTTTGCACATCAGTGCGTGAAGTTCAGAAATCCTTCTGGCCGAAGTAACTGCAACTAAAAATAACGTCTTCCATGTTAGGAGACGTGAGCTCACAATCCGCGGCTTGTTCAAAATGTGGCAGCGTGAGCTGCTCCAGGACTAAGGGTAAATCCCATGGAGGAATAGGATCCTTAATTGGAGTGTACATATGGAGAACACCTCTCAGGAAGGCTTCATGCTGTGTCCAACTGAGTTATGGACATCGGCCTATAGGTGTATGATAGGCTGAGATGGCACAAAGCTGTACTTTAATAGAGAGTAGGCCAAGCCTGCCTGGAAGAGAGACAGAAGGTAGTCCAGGACCGACCTTTCCAGACAATCCATCGTGAAAGTCCTCGTGGTTGGCAGAGGCAAAATCTGTGCCATTTCATGGCATATGTGGCATGAATGGCTATTTTATTTTCTCAGCAGCCGCTAAAACATCTGCTATCTCTTAAGGAGACCGCACTGCATGATTTATAGTTTTAGGAGCCAGGCGCAGGTTCAGAGGAGCGAAGGTCCAGATGGACCAAAGAACCCACCTCCTGGGACAATGAGTGAGAGCTGATTGGTGGAGGCACGGAGGTTACTGGGACAGCTGGTGTAGCAGGGGAACCAAATCTGTCTGGGCCAAAAATGCACGATAAATATCAGGGTCGCCTGCACTCTGCAGAGTTTCAAAAGGACCCTCTGGATCAATGGGAAGGGAGAAAAACATGTAGAGGAATCTTCCCATCCAGGAGAGGGACAACACATCTCGCCAGAAAACACCAGGCCCTGGATCTAGTGAGCAGAAATTGGGCAGTTTTGCATTGAATGGGGACACGGAAAGGTCTAACTCTGGTGTGCCCCATCTGTGAAACAGATCCTCTACTACCTCCTGGAGTAGTTCCCACTCATGGACTCTGGCCTGAGAGCAACTGTCTGCAATGACATTGTCCACTCCTGGGACATGAACAGCAATGAGGTTTGCGCCGTGTTGTAGGACCCAATCCCATACCCTCATGGACTCCCTGCAAAATGGGTAGGAATTGGTGCCTCCTTGTTTGTTGAGATAATACATCACCGTAGTATTGTCTGTTTGTAACAGAAGAGTACCCAGTGGGATCTCCGACTGGAAGGCCTGCAGGGCATAAAGAACTGCTCTCATTTCCAAAATATTTATGCGGAATGAGCTTCCAGGGGTGTCCACGAGCTCTGAGACCTGACCCCATCGAGGTGTGCTCCCCAACTGAACCCTGAGGCGTCCGTGGAGAGCGTCACAATCGGAGACGGTGCAATGAAGGGGACCCCCGCCAAAAGGTTCTTTGAATCTAGCCACCATTGCCAATCCCAGATTATGGCATTTGTGATCCAAACTGGAAGCTGCAAATGGTCTTGCATCTGATCCCACTGAACCCGTAACATTCACTGGGTCACCTGCATGTGGAGATGGGCTAGCGGGACTGTTGCAATGGCCACAGCCATGTGTCCGAGCAAGCAAAGGACCAGTCTGGCTGGGACAGTCTTCTCTGCCAAGATGTCCTTGATGAGGGTCCTGGGGCCAAAAAGCTCTCCCCTGGACGGTGTCCAGAACTGCGCCTATAAACTGCAGATTCTGTGACGGAACCAGGTGTGACTTCTCCTGTTTGATAATGATGCCCAACGTCCTGAACAGGGACTGAGTACAGTGAATTGCAGACATCGGAGCCTCCTGAGAGGGTGCCATGAGGAGCCAGTCATCCAGGTAGGGAAACACGTAGTGGCCTTGTCTCCTTAGAGCCGCCACTACGACTGTCACGCACTTCGTAAACACCCGAGGTGCTGATGACAGTCCAAATGAAAAAATTACTCACCTTAGTAATGCTGTTTCTTCTAATGGAGTCTTGCTGTATTCTGACAATAGCAGTGAGTCCCAACCTTCGAACTGCCCCGGAGATGAAAGAGTTAACTTTCCATGCCAGACATGGAACGCTGAGCTCGAGCTCGGTTGAGACTCTGTCTGTTGCTGTTTGAACTCAAACTGTCAGATCTTTACGAGCTAAACTCACTGAGGTCCTGTGTGGAAGCTGTAAACCTACACTAGCCAACTGGCTACTAACATAACAACACATTTTTGGTCCCAAACAAAGACTCAAGTCAGGAGACCCAAAATGAAATAACACAACACCACTCACCCAAAGAAAGGGTGATAACAAAAGGTGGGGCACCTCCTGAGTGCCAATACGACTGCCAC
Source organism: Neoceratodus forsteri (assembly GCA_016271365.2). Lineage (NCBI taxonomy): Eukaryota > Metazoa > Chordata > Ceratodontiformes > Ceratodontidae > Neoceratodus > Neoceratodus forsteri. The sequence continues at coordinate 659,090,605 of CM057456.1, read as the reverse complement.
TGCCCCACATCCCAAAAACAAAGGTTCTGAGAGGGAAGGCGGGGGAGGTCAGAATACAGCAAGACTCCTTTAGAAGAAACAACATTACTAAGGTGAGTAATTTTTCTTCAAACAACATGAAGTCTTGCTGTATTCTGACAATAGTGACCACAGTACTTCCATGGAGGAGGGGCAGAACCTACTTAGGAAACAGGCTCTGAAGCACAGCTGTGCCAAACCGAGCATCACTCCTAGCCAGGATATCCAGGAAGTAATGCTTGGTGAAAGTGTGAACTGTTTTCCAGGTAGCTGCTTGACATATTTATAGAATAGGAATATCCCTGGCAGCAGCCAGGGAAGCAGCTGTGCCTCTGGTAGAGTGAGCCCTCAGGCCTGAGGGTGGAACCTTACCTACTTTTTCATAGCAAAACTGGATGCAAGAGACAATCCACCTGGCAATGGATCTTTTAGTGGCAGGTTTTCCTTTGCCTACCTCACCATAAGTGAGGAACAGTTGGAGGGAGTCAAACCTATGACCCTTGGCAATGCTCTATATAGTAGCTAAGGGCTCTTTCACATCTAGACTGTGCAGCCTCCTCTCACCAGAGGAGGAATGGTCAGTGAAGTACACAGGAAGAGACATAGATTGGTTAAGGTGGAAGTCTGAAACCACCTTAGGCAAAAACTTCCTGTTAGTCCTGAGGACCACCTTGTCACTATGGAAGGAAATAAAGTCAGGCTCCACTGACAGTGCTTGCAGCTCACTTATGCGCCTGGCAGAAGTGATGGCCACCAGAAACACAGCTTTCCAAGTCAAGTACTTAAGGTCTGCTGAGGACAAAGGCTCAAAAGGGGGTTGCATAAGCTGAGCAATGCAAACGTTAAGATCCCAAGCAGGGGCAGGATCCCTGAATGGAGGACTGGTATGAAGCAATCCCTTGAAAAACTTGGAGAAAACAGGGTGAGCTGAAAGAGAAGAGGGTTTACCTGCTGAAATGAAAGCAGAAACAGCTGCCAGGTGCACCCTTAGTGTAGCTGGTCTGAGTCCCAAGCTATTGAGATGAACCATGTAGTCAAGTACTGTGGGCAGATCAGCAGACTCTGGGGAAATATGCTTCCCAGAGCACCATATGAAAAATCTTTGCCACTTGGAATTATAAGTAGTTCTGGTGTAAGGCTTCCTAGAAGCCTTCAGAATATCCATAACACCTTGGGAGAAGTGTAAATCAGCAAACTCTAACTCTTCAAGAGCCAGGCCTTGAGATTGAGAGATTTGAGTACCAAATCTTCCCCTGAGCACAGGTTAACAGGTTGTAATTCCTGGGAAGAGCCGGGGAAGATGGACTGATAAGGACAAAAGGAGAGGATACAAGGGCTGTCTGGCCCAGTCTGGAGCAATCAGGATCACTTTGCAGGGTTGAGACCTGATCTTGACTAGCACTTTGAACAGGAGAGGGAAGGGGGGGGAAGCATACAGAAACTTCCCTTCCCAATGGAGAACTAAGGCATCCAGGGGGACTGAGCCCAACACTGGGGGCCTGCAGCAAAAAAGGGGAAGTTGGTGATTGTCTGGGGCTGCAAAAAGATCTATCTGTGGGGTGCCCCATCTGGAGAATATCACCTCCAAAACCAAGGGATCCAGTGACCATTCGTGATGGAATTGAGATATCCTGCTGAGAGCATCTGCCAGGACATTGTCCTTGCCTGGGAGGTGTACTGCTGTGAGGGAGGTGTTCAGGGAATAAGCCAGGGACCACAACTTCATTGCTTCTGTGCAGAAGGCCGTAGACCGAGTGCCTCCTTGCTTGTTGATGCACCACATTGTGGTGGTATTGTCTGTTCTGATCTGAATAACTTTGTTCTGAACAGACTTGGAAAAAACTTGAAGTGCTAGAAATACTGCTCTGAGCTCCAACAGATTGATGTGGAGCAGAGATTCCTGGGGAGACCACAACCCCTGGGTGGTCAGGTCGCCCAAGTGAGCCCCCCACCCCAAGAGGGAGGCATCTGTAGTAAGGATTAAAGAGTGAGACTGAGTGACAAAGGGAACTCCTTGTCTCAGATTGTTCAGATCCTGCCACCAGTGCAAGGCCTGGATCAGGGTTCGAGTCACTGGGATCAGTTTGGTCAGAGGGTCCTTTTTCTGAGACCAAAAGGCTCTCAAATGGAACTGAATGTCCCTCATCTGAAATCTTGCTCCTTGCACCACTGCTGTAGAAGCAACCATGCGCCCCAGGAGCTGCAGAAAATGCCTTGCTGGTCGAGACACCTGTAGGGTGAAAGAGGAGGCCAGAGTAATAAGGGTCCTTGCCCTGTCCAGGGGAAGGAAGGCTTTGGCCCTTTCTGTATCTAGCTCTGCACCTATGAAGGTGAGGAGCTGAACAGGCTCTAGAACTGACTTTGAAAGATTCAGAAGGAAACCTAGAGAGGTGAGCAGTTGCTGAGTTATCTGTAGGTGTAACTTGACCTGGTCTGGGGACTGGCCTACTATTAGCCAGTCGTCTAGGTATGGGAAGATGGCAATCCTTTGCCTTCTTAGAGAAGCAACTACTGCTGCCAGGTATTTTGTGAACACCCTTGGAGCAGAGGTTAACCGGAAGGGCATTGCTCTGAATTGGTAATGGTCTGAGGGCAGCTCGAACCTGAGGTACTAGGTGGGAGCTTCTGATGAGGAATATGGAAATAGGCATCCTTGAGGTCCAGGGACACTAGTCAGTCCCCTGGCCTTAGCGAGGTAGAATTATTCCCAGAGTCACCATTCTGAATTTTGGCTTTAAAAGGTGCTTGTTTAAATATCTGAGATCCAGGATGGGCCGCCAATCTCCTGTCTTTTTTGGGGTAAGAAAGTATCTGGAGTACAATCCTTTGCCCTGGTGTAGGGGTGGAACCCATTCCACAGCTCTGAGAGCCAGAAGGGAAGAGACCTCTGCCTCTAAGGCAAGTGCCTCTGAGGGATTTGCAGGTGGAAAAGATCTGGTTCTCAGCTTTGGAAATTTTTTGAAGCTGAGAACCAGTCCCTGGCTTACTACTTCCAGGACCCACTTGTCTGATGTTAGAGACTTCCAGTCCTGGACAAAGTAAGTCAGCCTGCCCCCTACAGGTGGTGGAGAATCGGCCCTGGCAAACCCATCAGGGTGCCTGTTTGGCAGGGGGTTTTGGCTGAGGGGTAGAAGCAGGTCTGCTTGTACCCCTTCTGCCTCTCCCTCTAAAGAACCCCCTCTGAGCATAGGCAGAAGAGAAGGCCTGGGCTTGGTAGAAAGGCCTATGAAAAGGCCTGCTCCTGCCCCTGGGATGCTGCCTTTGAGGAGTGGCCTGCCTTTCCTTGGCCTGGGCACTCCTATAGGTGGTCCTATACTCATCCATTTTCTTCATGTAATTCTCTGTTTGCTCCCCAAATAGAGAATTACCCACAACAGGAAAATCCCAGGCCTTAGTCTGGGTATCCTGTGACAGGCTAGTACATCTGAGCCAGGCCATTCTGCGAAGTGCCACAGATGTAACCATGACTCTAGATGACACATCATCGGAGTCCACTGCAGCATGGAATTGCACCTTGGATGCCTCAATACCATCAGCAGCCACCTGCTCCAGCTCCTTGGCAAGCTGGCCAGGGACCTGTTTTGCTAAAGCCATGACAGTGTCCCATCTGGATTTTTGATACCTAGCAGTATAGGCCATATAGTTGGCCTGTCTGAGTCCCAAGGATGCTGCCATGTATTGTTTCTTTGCCATGGCATCAATCCTCCTGGAGTCCTTATCTGGGGGGTGTGAAGCCAAGGGAATATTTGCCTTATCACAGGCTGTAGCCTGCACTACCCCAACATGGCTGCATTGTTGTGCAAGGAACTCCGTATCTGAGCCTGACAATGTGTACCTCTTGTCCTTTCTTTTATCCACAGGAGGTATGGTGTTAGGAGTCTTTAAAATCTTAAATGTCTGTTTCCCAAAAGATTTATGTAAGGGAACAGACAGCCTCCTAGACTCTGGGATATCCATCATTTCCACATAGTCAGGCTCCTCCTGGTCATCCACAGCTTCTTCCATAGGAAGCTGGAGGATTTCAGCCACTTTTTTATAAAACATGAAATGGGAGGGGGACTCAGAAAGCCTAGGAGGAGACACTCCTGAAGGTCTGTATGGGGAGATGTCCGGGTCAATGGGCACATCCAGACTTTCAAAACCACATTCACTTTCCTCATACTCCTCTTCCTCCTCCTCCTCCTCCGGTTCATAAAACTCCTCTAATTCATACTCTTGAACCGGTGGAACCGGCCGAACCGAGCGCCTCCCTGATGGTGCCGGTTCGGTCGGAACCGGGGAAAGCGAATGCACAATTTTTATCGCTTTGGCTATTTCTTCAGCGGTTGGAGAAGAAAGTTTTGGATCCACACCAGCTGATTTTTCCTTTCTTGTTCTCTTAGCTGGAACCAGCTGGTCAGTGTCAGTGGCTCAGTAGGTAGCACACTCGCCTCTGAGGCCGGGAGATCAGAGAGCTATGGGTTCAGTTCCCACATCTGGCACTTGGGTTAATAATATCCCAGTACTGACACTGTAATGCAGCATGAGAGGGGTGCTGCATTTCTGAGGTGCCGCTTCGATGAGACGTTAAACGAGGTCCCATCTGCCTGGATTGGTGGTAGTTCAGGCAGATGTTAAAGATCCCATGGCACTTATCGAAAAGAGTAGGGGAATTTCCCCGGTGTCCTGGCCAAATTTCCCTCATTCACTAAAAATACCACCAACAGCTTAATCTGGTTCAAGGTCAATTGGCATTCATCTGTATCCTCTTCCCCCGGGTCGTGCCTGAAAATAGGCAGGATTTGTCTAGTGCACTTACCCGGTCAACAAAAAAGCTAAAGCTAAACCAACTCATCAGAATCGGATCTCCTTTTGCCCGAAGAAGTCTCGCCCTGGTCAGAGGGCACGCCTTCTGGTTCGGTTTGAACCGAACCGGGCTGGCCATCCGGTTCAGCAGACTTTTTGGCCTCTCTTTCCCTGAGCCTACCAACTCGTTTTTCTAGGGTAGCTGCAGGAAAATTTTTACATATCTGGCAGTCTGCATTGAGGTGGTCAAACCCCAGACAATAAACACAGGTGGTGTGGGGATCAGCCTTGGCAAAGACTTCCCCACACACACTGCAGTGTTGAAACCCAGTGAGCCCAGTTTTTCTTTTGGATTTCTCAGACATTGTGCCAGTCCTAACCAAACTTACCCTTTTAATGGCAATCCGCCAGGCAAGACCCTCTTATCGGTTCCTGACCGTGTCATGGGTCGTGGAAAAATGTAATAAAATCCAGTTTTTTTAGAACTGATAAGAACCAGTAACCACACTCTAAAAGTTCAAATAAAGATTTTTTAGCAACTTGATCAGTTCAAACCGAACCGATGAACCGTTTACAAGTTTCACACAGAATAGAAATAATATAAACCTATCTAGTACTCACAAATACCACAGACAGAGACTGAACCGACAGGTTGCGGTTTAAATTCGGTCGAAAACCAAGAAAAACGGTACTTTAACCGACAAATTGAACCGAGCAGAAGGAGAAATCTCCGGAGCGACTGTTCAGTGAGGCGGAGTAAAGAATCTGACGGTTTGAGTTCAAACAGCAACAGACAGTCTCAACCGAGCTCGAGCTCAGCGTTCCTTGCCTGGCATACAAAGTTAACTCTTTCATCTCCGGGGCAGTTCGAAGGTTGGGACTCACTGCTATTGTCAGAATACAGCAAGACTTCATGTTGTTTGGAGGGAGGGCTCAGAACTGATAATGGCAACCTAAAATTTGAAGCGCAAGAACTTCCTGTGCGCTCGAGCAATGGGTATGTACATATAGGCATCCTGTATGTCCAAGGACGCTAGGAAGGTGCCCTGCTTGAGCATGGGTATCAAACCAGGAAGGGTCACCATGCGGAAGCGTTTGTAGAGGACCGAAGCATTGAGATCGCTGAGATCCAGTATCGGACAGAGGTCCACTGTCTTTTTGGGAACCAGAAAGAAGTGGGAATAGTAACCTGCACCTCTCTGGTTCCTCGGTACATGCTCTATAGCTTCCTTTCCCAGAAGCGTGAGCACCTCCTGCTGTAAGAGCAGTGCGTGGTGACCTGAATAACGGGAAAGCAGAGGAGGTCTTGATGGTGGGTGGTCGAGGAATTCTATAAAGTGACCTCTCTTGACCAGTTGAAGGACCCATCAGTCGACGGTAATCAACTGCCACCCTGAAAAGTGGCGAGCAACGCGACCCCGACCTTTTCTGCCCATTGATCCACAGGAGGGGGCCGGGAAGGAGTCATGCTGTGGCGGCATTGCCCCCCGAGGCTGGGCCGGTTTGGTATACCACTGACCTTGGCCTGGGGAAGACTTAGGCTGGGCCTTACAGTGGAAGGGGTCCCTTTGCTGCTGGCCAGAACGTGGCTGCTGTTGCTGCTGTCGGCCGCGAAAATGGTTCTGGTTCCTACGAAAGGAACCAGATTTGGGTCTGTATATAGCCTGTACACTCCTTACAGCCTTCCTGGTGTCCTGAAGTTTGGTGATGACCTTTTCAGAGGGTTCACCAAACAAGACCTCTCTGTTATAAGGGACATCCAGGATACTCTTCTGTACATCCGGGGTAAAACCGGAGATGTGGAGCTAGGAGTGTCTCCGGAGACAGACGCCTGAAGCTGCGCCCCTGGCAGATGAGTCCACAGAATCATATGCGGCTCTTAACACTTGGATCCCCACGTCTAACCCTGTGCAGAGGACGTTCAAGAGCTCCACCTTCTGCTCGCCATCCAGTAGTTTGTCAGCCAGGTCCAAACTGAACCATATGAGACAGATAGTTCAGTGACCTGATGGAGCATGTAGCAGGCGCATACATGCGCCTCCCCAGGGCATCCAACTGCTTGGATTCCTGGTCCGGTGGCTGTGTACTCAGATGTTGTGGTCGTTGAGACCTATCGTGGGAGGCCATAATGACCAGGGAATCAGCCAGGAGTTATTGCGCCAAGTACTGGAACTCTGCCGGGGCCCTGTACAGGCGGTCAGCTTTCTTTGGCATCGCGTAGGTGGAGTGCGGACACATCCACGCAGCCTTGGTGATGTCTGCAAAGGAGTCCACCAAGGGTGGCACCACCACAGGCTTAGGGTCCTTCTGCCGAAGGTAATGAGCTAGGCGCTGTCTCTCGGGGTCGAGATCTTCCAAATCCCATCCCATGTTCTACTGGATGTGCCTCATGATTTCGGAAAAAGAGGGATCATCCAGAGGTGACCTGGGCAAGTCTCGTGTGTCAGGTGCTGGGATGCTAACTGAAGAAGGAGACCTGGAGGTATCTGAGGTGTCAGGTCTAGAATCATCCCCCTGCGGAGTGGACCGTCGATGTCTGGGTCGCTTAGGACTGGGAGACCCTAAGGGAGATCTTGAAAGGGGCCTTCTCTGTTCTTTGGATCTTCCCCTAGCAGGTGGAGTAGGCTCCTTGGGGGTCAGTGGTCTTCCTGCTGGTCCCTGCGGTGGAGGAAGGGGAGAAGGAGGTGAAGGAGTAGGAGGAGGATGTTTGACTGGATCACATCCTTCTTTATTGTGTCCCACCAAAAGGTAAAGAGATCTTTGACCTCTTGAGTATTCATACCGGATGACGGACCTGGAGCCGGTGGTCTGGCACCGGTATCAGGTGTCGGGTCCGAGGACATTGCCAGGTTTGGCGAAGGCTCTTGTGGAAGCCCCACGTCCTCACTGTCGCCTGCCTGGTCATCAGGCAACGTCAGGTCCTACTCTATAGAGTCCCGGCGACCGGTGTCCACCGGTGACGGGGAGACAGTCTTCGGCTCCGGCGAACATCTCACTGATGTCGGGTACTTGGCTGACATCTGGTCCGATGGGCATTTAACCGATGAAGAGTCAGAAGCTTGCTTCAGGTCTGTCGTCCGTTTTAGGGACGTCAGGTCCTTAGACTTCCTGGGAGGGGGGATCCGGACCCCCAGGAGGCTGGGAGGCCGATCTGGCGTCGGAGTCCCGGCGTCTCCCTGAGGAAGCTTGTTTTGAAGAGGACTTGGACTAGTGATGGTCTGAAGACTTCGAGGAGGCCCAGGAGGGTGCTGAGGAAGCTGAAGGCCTGGAAGTCTTGATGGGATGCAGAGAAGCCAAAGTGCTGCCTGAAGACTTGACCTTTACTGGAGGGGGCTGAGAGCGGGCCCTGGAGGGACAGCGGTCTGAGCTCGTGGAGCCCGAGCTGGTGCGCGAGTTTGAGGCCTGGTTAGGGGATCTGGACCTGGCCTTCTCCCGATGCTTGTCCCGGTGCTTACGGGACTTAGAGGCAGACTCACCTCTGGAGGCAGGGTCTTTATTCATGCTTTTTAACTTTTCTTCTAAGAGGAACCCCTGAAGTGCCTTCTGGCGGCGGATCTGGGTGCAGCTGTTAAACCCTGGTAAAAGGAGCAGGTCTTGGTGTCATGTTCCAGGCCTAAGCACCATAGGCAGGATGAATGGAGATCCTTGAAAGGGATCTGTTTGCCACAGGCACACTTGGAGGGATATCCTTCTGAGGAAGGAGTTGAAGATGCTGACATTCAGTAGGTAAAACTTTGAACGTTCTAGTCATAGTACGCTAGAGTGGGACCGTGAGGCCGATGCTGGCGAGTCGATGGAGGGGATTGTCGGAGTCCGCCCCCTTTTATACGATGCCTGATGTCGGGGGGCAGTCCCCGCTGGATACGGCTAGCTAGAAAATTTCCGTTGGGTCCTGGCGCCTGCCGGCTTCAGTCCTAATGGTGTAACCTGCAGTAAGAGCTGTTCTCGAAGATCTACTGTTACAGTAAGTTCTTACGTAACTGCACTTCCTGGTAGCTATCATATCTGCCAGGCTGTTTCTCAAAGTAAGATCACAGTTTTCCAAGTCAAGTACTTAAGTTCTGCAGAAACCAATGACTCAAAAGGGGGGTTGCATAAGCCGAGCAATGCAAACATTAAGATCCCAAGCAGGGGTAGGGTCCTTAAAAGGAGGGTTGGTATGAAGCAAACCTTTAAAGAAGTTACAGAAAACAGGACGAGATGCCAGGGAGGAAGCCTTCCCCACTGACAGAAATGTAGAGATAGCTGCTAAATGTACTTTCCAAGTGGCTGGCCTGAGACCTAGACCATCGAGATGAACCATATAATCCAGAACAGTAGCCAGATCAGCAGTGCCTGGTAAGACATCCTTACTGGAGCACCAAATGCTGAATTTCTTCCATTTAGAATTATAAGTTTTTCTGGTGGCAGGTTTTCGAGAGGCTTTAAGAATATCCAGAAAACCCTGAGACAGGTGCAGACTTACGTACTCTAACTCTTCAAGAGCCAAGCCTTGAGGTTGAGAGACTGAAGACTGGGGTACCAGATTCTTTCCTGAGAGGAGGTTAACAGGTTGTGCCTCTTGGGAAGAGACAGGGGAAGATGGACTGCTAGGGACATCAACAGGGGATACCAAGGCTGTCTGGACCAGGCTGGTGCAATCAGGATCACCTTGCACGGTTGTGACCTGAGCTTGACCAGGACCTTGAATAACAGGGGAAAAAGGAGGAAAGGCATTTGCCCCCCCAATCCAGAACCAGAGCATCCAGGGAACTGTGCCCATGACTGGAGGTCTGCAACAGAAGAGAGGAAGTTAATGATTGTCTGGGGCTGCAAAGAGGTCCATCTCTGGAGTGCCCCACCTGGAGAAGATTACTTTCAATATGAAGGGGTCCAGGGACCATTCATGATGGCCCTGAGAGATCCTGCTTAGGGCATCTGCTAGCACATTGTCATTTCCTGGTAGATGGATTGCTACCAGAGATGCCTGCAGGGCATAAGTCACAGACCAAATTTTCATGGCTTCTGTGCACAAGGCCACAGACCGAGTGCCTCCCTGCTTGTTGATGTACCACATGGTGGTGGTGTTGTCTGACCTGAACCACCTTGTTCTTTACTGAGTCTGAGAAATCTTGAAGAGCTAGGAATACTGCCTTGAGTTCCAGAAGATTGATATGAAGTAGAGACTCCTGAGGGGACCACACACCTTGTGCTGTGAGGGCACCTAAGTGAGCTCCCCAGCCCAGGAGAGAACCATCTGTCGTTAGCACCATTGAATGAGTCTGACTGATGAATGGGACTCCTTGCCTGAGATTGTCTGGATCCAACTACCACTGGAGAGCTTGGATCAGAGTCTGAGTCACTGGAATCAATTTGGTTAGAGGATCTTTTTTCTGAGACCAAAAGGACCTCAGATAGAACTGAATGTCCCTCATCTGAAATCTGGCTCCCTGTACCACCGCAGTGGAAGCTGCCATGTGGCCCAGGAGCTGAAGAAAATGTCTTGCTGGTCGAGACACCAGAAAACGGAAAGAAGAAGCAAGCTTCAACCAGAGGGAGCCAGAGGGGCTCTGCCACTTTTTTGTAAAACAAATAGTGGAATGGGGACTCAGAAAGCCTGGGAGGGGAAGAAAAAATTACTTACCTTAGTAATGTTGCTTCTTCTAATGGAGTCTTGCTGCATTCTGACATATTGCAGTGATGTCCAACCTTTGAACTGCCCCGGAGATGACAGAGTTAACTTTCCATGCCAGGCATGGAACGCTGAGCTCGAGCTCGGTTGAGACTCTGTCTGTTGCTGTTTGAACTCAAACTGTCAGATCTTTACGAGCTATACTCACTGGGTGTCCTGTGTGGAAACTGTAAACTTACACTAGCCAACTGGCTACTAAATATAATAAAAAGATTTTTTGGTCCCAAAACAATGACTCAAGTCAGGAAATCCAAAAAATAAAACAAAACACAACACCCACACACCCAAACTAAAGGGGTGAGAAAAGGAGTGGGGGCACCTCTCGAGTGCCAACACTGTTACTGCCCACCCACATCCCAAAAACCAGGTTCTGAGAGGGGAGACGGGGGGAGGTCAGAATACAGCAAGACTCCATTAGAAGAAACAACATTACTAAGGTGAGTAATTTTTTCTTCAAACAACATGAAGTCTTGCTGTATTCTGACATATTGCAGACTACCAAGCAGTACCTACATGGAGGAGGGACAGAACCTACTTAGGAAATAGGCTCTGAAGCACTGCTGTGCCAAACCGAGCATCAATCCTAGCCTGGATAGCCAGAGAGTAATGCTTGGTAAAAGTGTGTAATGTTTTCCAGGTGGCTGCTTGACAAATCTCTAAGATAGGAATATCCCTGGCAGCAGCCAGGGAAGCAGCTGTACCTCTGGTAGAGTGAGCCCTCAGGCCTGAGGGTGGGATCCTACCTAGTTTTTCGTAGCAAAATTGAATGCAAGAGACAATCCACCTGGCAATAGATCTCTTAGTGGCAGGTTTTCCCTTACCAACCTCACCATAAGTGAGGAACAGTTGGAGGGAGTCAAACCTGTGACCCTTGGTGTGCTCTATGTAGTAACTAAGGGCCTCTTTCACATCCAAACTGTGCAGCCTCCTCTTCCCAGAGGAGGAATGGTCAGTGAAGAAAACAGGGAGAGACACAGACTGGTTAAGGTGGAAATCTGAAACCACCTTAGGCAAAAACTTCCTATTAGTCCTGAGGACCACCTTATCTCTATGGAAAGAGATAAAATCAGGCTCCACTGACAAGGTCTGTAACTCACTTGTGTGTCTGGCAGAAGTGATGGCCACCAAGAAAACAGTTTTCCAAGTCAAGTACTTAAGCTCTGCTGAAGACAAAGGCTCAAAAGGGGGTTGCATAAGCTGAGCAATGCAAACATTAAGGTCCCAATCAGGGGCAGGGTCCCTGAAGGGAGGATTGGTATGAAGCAAACCCTTGAAAATTTTTGAAAATACAGGATGAGCTGAAAGGGAAGAGTGCTTGCCTGCTGAGAGGAAGGCAGAGACAGCTGCCAGATGAACTCTTAGTGTAGCTGGTCTGAGTCCCAAACTATTAAGATGAACCATATAGTCAAGGACTGTGGGCAGGCCAGCAGACTCTGGAGAAATATGCTTCCCAGAGCACCATATAGAAAATCTTTTCCACTTGGAGTTGTAAGTGTTTCTGGTGGAAGGTTTCTGAGAAGCCTTTAAGATATCCAGAACACCCTGAGAGAGGTGCAAATCAGCAAACTCTAACTCTTCAAGAGCCAGGCCTTGAGATTGAGAGATTTGAGATTCGGATACCAAACCCTCCCCTGAGCACATGTTAACAGGTTGTAATTCCTAGGGAGAGACAGGGGAAGATGGACTGCTAAGGACAACAAGAGAGGGTACCAGGGCTGTCTGGCCCTGTCTGGAGCAATCAGAATCACCTTGCAGGGTTGAGACCTGATTTTGACTAGCACCTTGAACAGGAGAGGGAAGGGGGAGAAGCCTACAGGAACTTCCCTTCCCAATTGAGAACTAGGGCATCCGGGGGACTGAGCCCAACACTGGGAGCTTGCAGCAAAAGAGAGGAAGTTGGTGATTGTCTGGGGCTGCAAAAAGAACTATCTGTGGGGTGCCCCATCTGGAGAAGATCACCTTCAAAACCAGGGGATCCAGGGACCATTCATGATGGCCCTGAGATATCCTGCCGAGAGCATCTGCCAGGACATTGTCCTTGCCTGGGAGGTGTACTGCTATAAGAGAGGTGTTCAGGGAATAGGCCAGAGACCACAACTTCATTGCCTCTATGCACAAGGCCGTAGACCGAGTGCCCCCTTGCTTGCTGATATACCACATTGTGGTGGTATTGTCTGTCCTGATCTGAACTACTTTGTTCTGAACAGACTTGGAAAAAGCTTGAAGTGCTAGAAACACTGCTCTGAGTTCTAATAGACTGATGTGAAGCAAAGATTCCTGAGGAGACCACAACTCTTGGATGGTCAGGCCCCCCAAGTGGGCCCCCCACCCCAAGAGGGAGGCATCTGTAGTAAGGATTAGAGAATAACACTGAGTGACAAAAGGAACTCCCTGTCTTAGATTGTCCTGATCCTGCCACCACTGTAACGCCTGGATCAGGGTTCGAATCACTGGTATTAGTTTGGTCAGAGGGTCCTTTTTCTGAGACAGAAGGCACTCAAGTGGAACTGAATGTCCCTCATTTGAAATCTTGCTCCCTGAACCACTGCTGTAGAGGCAGCCATGTGTCCCAGGAGCTGCAGAAAATGCCTTGCTGGTCGAGACACCTGGAGGGTGAAATGAAGAGGCCAGTGAGATAAGGGTCCTTGCCCTGTCCAGGGAAGGAAGGCTCTGGCTGTTTACTGTATCCAGTTCTGCCCCTATGAAGGTGAGGAGCTGCACAGGCTCTAGAACTGACTTTGAGAGATTCAGAAGGAAACCTAGAGAAGTGAGCAGTTGCTGAGTAATCTGTAGGTGTAACTTGATTCTTGGTCTGGAGACTGGCCTACTATGAGCCAGTCGTCCAGGTATGGAAAATGGAGATCCTTTTTTCCTTAGGAAGGCAACCACTACTGCCAGGCATTTTGTGAACGCCTTTGAGCAGAAGTTAGCCAAGGGCATTGCTCTGAATTGGTAAATGGCCTGAGGGCAGCCTCAACCTGAGGTACTTTGTGGGAGCTTCTGATGAGAATATGGAAATAGGCATCCTGAGGTCCAGGGAAACTAGCCAGTCCCTGGCCTTAGAGAGCCAAGAGGAAGAGAGCTCTGTCTCCAGGGCAAGTGCCTCTGAAGGATTTGGTAGTGAAACGATCTGCTCCTCATCTTAGAAATTTTTGAAGCTGAGAACCAGTCCCTGGCTTACTACTTCCAGAACCCATTTGTCTGATGTTGAAGACATCCAGTCCTGACAAAGTAAGCCAGCCTGCCCCTCACAGGTGGTGGAGAATCTGCCCTGGCAAACCCATCAGGGTGCCTGTCTGGCAGGGGCCTTAGGCTGAGGGGTGAAGCAGGCTTGCTTGTACCCCTGCCTGCCTCTCCCTCTGAAGAACCCCTATGAGCATGCAGGGAAGAGGGGCCTGGGCTTGGTAGAAAGTCCTATGAAAAAGCTCTACCCCTGCCCCTGGAATGCTTTCTCCTGGGGAGTGGCTTGCCTTTCCTCTGCGCCTGAGTACTCCTATAGGTGGTCCTGTATTCATCCATTTTCTTTCATGTAGTTCTCTGTTTGCTCCCCAAACAGAGAATTACCTACAACAGGAAAAAATCCATGGCCTTAGTCTGGGTATCCTGAGACAGGCTAGTACATCTGAGCCAAGCCATCCTACAAAGAGCCATAGATGTAGCCATGACTCTAGATGAAATATCATTGGAGTCCACTGCAGCATGGAATTGCACCTTGATGCCTCACATCCGCAGCCACCTGCTCCAGCCTCCTTGGCAAGCTGGCTAGGGACCTGTTTAGCTAAAGCCATTACAGTGTCCCATCTAGATTTCTGATATTCAGCTGTATAGGCCATATAATTAGCCTTCCTGAGTCCCAAGGATGCTGCCATGTACTGTTTCTTGCCATGGCATCAATCCTCCTGGAGTCCTTATCTGGGGTGTGAGGCCAAGGGTATATTTTGTTTTATCACAGGCAGCAGCCTGCACTACCCTCAACATGGCTGCATTGCTGGATAAGGAATTCCGATCTCGAGCCTGATAGAGTATATATACCTCCTGTCCATTCTCTTGTCCACAGGAGGTATAGAATTAGGAGTCTTTAAAATTTTTATTGTCTGTTTCCCAAAGGACTTATGAAGGGGAACAGACAGCCTCCTGGACTCTGGGATATCCAGCATTTCAACATAGTCAGGCTCCTCCTGGTCGTCCACAGCTTCTTCCATAGGAAGCTGAAGAGTTTCAGCCACCTTTTTGTAGAACATAAAATGGGAAGGGGACTCAGAAAGCCTAGGAGGAGAAACCCCTGAAGGTCTGTCTGGGGAGATGTCCGGTCAATAGGCACATCCAGACTTTCGTAATCACCATCACTATCCTCATACTCTCCTTTTCTCCTCCGATTCATAAAAATCTTCTAAATTATAATCTGGAACCTGGGAACTGACCGAATCCAGCCCTTCCGATGGTGCCGGTTCGGGTCGGAACCGGGTTAGCGATCGATCAACTTCTCACGCTTTGGCTATTTCATCTGCGATTGAGAAAGAATCTGTGATCCGCACCGCTGATTTATCCCTGTGTTTCTTTTAACCGAAATCCGACTCTTCGAGTTGGTTCTCCTTTTGCCCGAAGAAGCCGCTGCTTCTGGTCAGAGGGCACTTCTTCTGGTTCGGTTGAACCGAACCGGCTGGCCATCCGGTCAGCGGACTTCTTGGCCTCCTTTCCTGAGCCTACCAACTCTCTTTTCCAGGGTAGCTGCAAGAAAATTTTGCAAATCTGGCAGTCTGAATTGAGGTGGTCAAACCTCAGATAATAACACAGGTGGTGTGGGGATCTAGCCTTGCAAAGGCTTCCCCACACACACTACAGTGTTGAAACCCAGTGTGCCCGGTTTTTCTTTTGGGTTTCTCAGACATGGCCAGTCCTAACAAAACTTACCCTTTTTTTGGCAATCCGCCAGGCAAGATACCCTTATCGGTTCCTGACCGTGTTATGGATCGTGGAAAAAAAACTTAATGAAATATGTTTTTTTTAGAACCGATCAAGGACCTGTTACTACACTCTAAAAGAAGAATAAACTTTTTTTGAACAACCTGATCGGGTTCAAACCAAACTGATCCCACGCTTACAAGTTCCACACAGAAGAACAAGAAAATAAACCTATCTAGTACTCAATGATACCACAGACAGAGACTGAACCGACAGGTTAACGGATTAAATTCGTCGAAAACTGAGAAAACAGCACTTTTAACCGGACAAACTTGAACTGAGCAAAGGAGAAATCTCCGGAGCTTGACTGTACAGTGAGGCGGAGTAAAGAATCTGATGGCTTGAGTTCAAACAGCAACAGACAGAGTCTCAACTCGAGCTCGAAAGCTCAGTTGCCCATGGCTGGCATGGAAAGTGAACTCTAATCTCCGGGCAGTTCAAAGTGTTGGCCATCACTGCAATATGTCAGAATATGTCAGAATACAGCAAGACTTCATGTTGTTTGAAACATTAGAAGGCCTGTCTTGGGAGATGTCTGTTCAATGGGTTCATCCAGACCTTTCCACACCATCGTCATCATCATCATCGCATATTCTTCCTTCCTTCCAAATCTAAAGCTTTGCTCTTGCCAGAGGAAGAAAAGCCTTTGTTTGGACAGTATCCAACTCTATTCCTATGAAGGTCAGGAGCTGAACTTGTTCGAGAACTGACTTTTGGTAGATTGAGAAGGAACTTCAGGAAGTGAGCAATTGTTGTGTCACTTGCAGGTCTGATTTGATTCTTGGTCTGGAGACTGTCCCACAATGAGCCAGTCATCCAGGTATGGAAAATGGAGATGTTTTGTCTCCTGAGAAAGGCCACTACTACTGCTAGGCATTTGTAAACACTCTTGGAACTGATGTTAGTCCAAGGGCATTGCTCTTGAACTGATAATGACCTGAAGGCAATTCAAACCTGAAGTAATTTCTGTGGGAGCACCTGATGGGAATGTGAAAGTAGGCATCCTTGAGATCCAGGGAGGCTAACCAATCCCCTGGCCTCAGAGAAGGAAGAATTACTCCCAGAGTCACCATTCTGAATCTTGGCTTGACAAGGTGCTTGTTTAGGTATCTCAGGTGTAGGACTGGCCACCACCCTCTGCCTTTTTAAGGAAGCATCTGAAATACAGACCCTTACCCTGTGTGAGTTGGAGTCTTTCTCATGGCTCTGAAATAGCAGAAAAGAAACCTCTGCCTCTAGGGCAATGGTTTCGGAGATGTTTGCAGGTGGAAAAGACCTGACCTCAGTTTTGGAAATTTTTGAAGCTGAGGGCCAGTCCCTGTTACTACCTCCAGGACCCACTTGTCTGAGGTAACAGACTTCCATGCCTGGAAGTAGTACACCAGCCTACCTCCTACTGGAATAGGGAGCCGACCTGGGCTGACACATCAGGGTGTCTGCTTGGCAGGAGCCTTAGACTGGGAGGAGGATTCAGCCCCGCTCATCCTCCTTCTGCCACTCCCTCTGAAGAACCCCCTCTGAGGAAAAGGAGAAGAGGCCTGTGCCTAGTAGAAAGGCCTGTGAAAAAGCCTGCCCCTAAACTGCTGCTTCTGAGGAGCTGCCTGCATTTTCCTGGCCTATGCACTCCTGTAGGTAGTCCTGTATTCATCCATCTTTTTCATGTAATTCTCTGTCTGCTCCCAAAACAGAGAATTACCCACCACAGGGAAATCCATGGCCTTAGCCTGAGTGTCCTGTGAGAGGCTAGTACACCTGAGCCTAGCAAATCTCCGAAGAGACACAGATGTAGCCATGACTCATGATGACACATAATTTGAGTCCACAACAGCATGAAACTGGATCTTATATGCCTCAATCCCATCAGCAGCCACCTCCTCCAGCTCCTTGGCTAGCTGGGGGGAAGACTGTTTAGCCAGTTCCAGAACAGTATCCCATCTGGACTTCTGGTATCTGGATGTGTAGGCCATATAATGTGCCTGTCTGAATCCCATGGAGGATGCTAAGTACCGTTTTTTGGCCATAGCATCCACCTTCCTGGAGTCTTTATCTGGGGGGTGTGAAGATAAAGGTATATTAGTCTTGTCACAGGCTGCAGCCTGCACAACCCCAACATGGCTGCAGTGTTGGAACAAGAACTCTGCACCTGAGCCTGATAGCATATACCTCCTGTCCATTCTCTTATCCACAGGAGGTAAAGAAATACAGGTTACTCACCTGTAACAGGAGTTCTAGGAATGGTATATGTTGTTCATCCACACTGTCTGGCAGGTTCCATGACACTTTAAATCTTGCAGGAAGGTCTTCAAGCTGGCTCTTCCCACCCACCCAGGTGGTAAAACTCTTGGCTCTGCCCCATGATGCCAGATCTAGCCCGCTGGAAGCCAGGTTGTGCGTCGACGGGGAGGTCAGGTGGGTCATATGGATGAACATATACCATTCCTAGAACTCCTGTTACAGGTGAGTAACCTGTATTTCTAGGGACATGCATATGTTGTTCATCCACACTGTCTGCAGACTCTAGCAGTTCTTCGGAGGAGGGAGGCAAGGCGCACACCTTACTTAGGGAATAATGACTGGAGAACTGAGGCCCCAAACCAGCATCCCGTGACTCAAGGTCGATGTGGTAGTGGTGATGAAGGTAGCTGACTTTCAGGTAGCAGCCCTGCAGATTTCCTGGATAGGGACATCCCTGGAAGCAGCCACCGATGTAGCGGTATGACGGTAGAATGAGCCTACCCTCTGGGAGGCTCCATGCCCACCAACCTATAGCAGAGATCTATGCAGGAGGTGACCCACCTGCCTATCATCCGCTTGGCTGCAGGTCTGCCAGGTGGGCTTCAGAGTAGGTGACAAACAGCTGGCGAACCTCCCCGAACTTCAGCCTCCTCTTGTAATAAGCGAGTGCTCTTCTAGGTCCAAAGTATGGAGCCATTCAGCCTCCCGAGTGTGATTGGGGAAGAACACTGGGTTAAGGTGAAATCCCACACCACCTTCAGAAAGAATTTCAGGTGGGGGCAGGACAACCTTGTCCCTGTGGAAGACCAGATAAGGAGACTCGATGGAAAGTGCCTGAGCTCTCCCATCCTTCTAGCTGACGTGGTAGCCACCAAGAAGGTGGTCTTCCACAACAGGTGAGAGATGTCACACCTGTGCATCAGTTCAATGGCCTGCCTATGAGCTTAGCCAATACCAGCAGTAGATCCCATGGAGGTGGAGGTTCTCACACCAGAGGGATATGTGATCAAGGCCTTTGAAAAAGCGCCCGACCACCTTATCCTGTGCCACCGACTGCTTGCTGGCATGCACCCGGTAAGCAGAGACAGCTGCCAGGTACACCTTAAGGGTCGTCATCCGAAGCCCTAGCTGAGAAAGGGACCACAGGTAAGTCCAAAAGGCTAACCAACGGGCAGAATGAAGAGTCCAACCCCTTGCCCTGACACCAAATGGAGAATCTCTTCCATTTAAAGGCATAACATTTTCTGGTCGACTCCTTACGAGATGCCTTAACGACGCTGAGGACCTCGTCGGAAAGACCCAAGGCCTGGAACTCTAGCCAATCAGGAACCAGGCCATCAGGTGCAGGGATTGAAGGTCCAGATAGAACACCTTCCCCTTGCTGACTGAGATCAGGTCCGGGTGGGCTGGAAGCCGCCTCGGAAGCCTGGAGCTGAGGCTGATGTGATCTGGATACCAGAACTGGCGAGGCCAGTCTGGGGCTACCAGAATCACCTGTGCCTTGTCCCACTTTGCATTGAGAAGCACCTTGTGGATCAAGGGAAATGGAGGGAAGGCATAGAAGAGGCCCGGGGTCCACGGCCCCGAGAAGGCATCCCCCTGCAGCGAGCCCCACTGAGGGTGGCGGGCATGAAACAGCCTCAGCTTTGCGTTCTCCCTGGAAGCAAACAGGTCCACCTGAGGAGTGCCCCAATGGGAGAACAGGTCTTGAACTACTTCTGGCAGGAGAGACCACTCGTGAGATGCATCGCCTATCCAGCTGACAGCATCGACCAGACTATTCAAGGCTCCTGCCACATGGATGGTTAGGAGATCTGCCTCCAGGCTGATCAAGAGAGACCAAATGTGGAGTGCTTCCTTGTACAGGGGCAAGGAGTGTGTCCCACCCCGATGGTTGAGATAGTACATGATCGTGGTGTTGTCCGTCTGGACCTGAACAACTTGACCCCGTACAAATGGAGCAAAGGCAGTGAGGGCTAACAGTACCACTCGAAGCTCCAGCAGGTTAATGTTCCATCGGGACTCCTGAGGGGACCAGAGGCCGTGGGCCCTGAGCTCCTTAGATGGGCACGCCAACCCATTAAGGAGGCATTGGTCATAAGGATAAGCATCAGCTCGGGCAGACAAAGGATACCCTCCTGCAGATGAACTGGGACGAGCCACCACTGCAGGCTGTCCCACATCTTCTGGGTTATGGTTACTGGCTGGTCCAGAGGACCGGAGCGCTGAGACCATTAGAGGCCCAGCCCCCATTGCAGGGGGCGCATATGCCAGCGGGCCCAATGGACCATGTTGGTGCAGGCCGCCATGAAACTAAGAAGATGCAGGAAGTCCCCGGCAGGGCGCAACTGCCCAACCTGAAATGACTGGGCAAAGGAGGAAAGGACCTCAGCCCTGTCTGCCAGGAGCCAGGCTCTGGCTTGAAGGGAGTCGAGCTCTGCCCCGATGAACTGAATCACCTTCGATGGCACAAGTTCCAATTTGGCCTCGTTGATCAGGAGGCCAAGTTGGAAGCAGACCTGGAGGGCCAGATCTCTGGACTGCTCCACCTCCAACTTGTAGGGGGCTGCTATCAGCCAGTCATCCAGGTAAGGGTACACCCAGACCCCTTGGCGCTGCAGGAATGTTGTCACCACTGCCATGCATTTGGTGAAGACCCTGGGAGCTGGAGAGAGACCGAAGGGCACGGCCTGGAACTTGTAAAGGGATCCCTCTGCTCTGAAGTGGAGGTATCGCCGATGAGATGGACGGATTGGGACGTGAAAGATGCATCCTGGAGACCGAGGAAACAAAACCACATGCCTAGTTCCAGGGATGGTATGATCTGAGCCAGAGTGACCATCCTGAAGATGTGCAGCTTTCAGAACTTGTTCAGGTCGTGCAGATCAAGAATGGGGCACCAGTCCCCATCTGTTTTGGGACCAGGAAGTCCCTGGACACAAACCATGGGCATGGAGGAGGATCCGCCACCTTGCTGACTACCCAGTTTTGGAGCAGCAAAGCTATGTAAGCTCGACGGGCCAACAGAGAGACTGCGGAACCGGTAGCACCCCCCAAGGGGTGCTGTCTCGGAAGGGAGGGGTCTGCTTGAATTCCAGAGGCAGACCCCTGCCAACCACTCCCAACATCCAACGGTCCGTGGTTATAGCGGATCAGGCAGAAAGGTAGTGGCTGAGACGGCCCCCCCACAGGGAGGCCCAGGGGAGGAGTGACGAGGTTGGGGGTGGCACCCTCAACTCGCCACTGGCTTGGAGGAAGGGCCGCCGAGGAGCCATCTGGACCCTTCCTCCAGGCTTCCTGTTGGAGGAAGCAGCAGGCTTGGCCTTGGGGCACTAAGTCGTGAGCCTGCTGGCCCTACTGCTGGTGCTGCTGAGCCGGTCGGGCCACAGAGCGGAAGGGCTAAAAGGCTTACACATACTGCTGGCAGCCTTTGTCCTCCTGGGCAAACGTGACAGAGTCCAAAGTGGCATTAGACTTCTCGATCCACTGAGGTGGCCTCTACTCTCGGGCCCGAACAAGTCCGGTGTCCAAGAAGGGATGTCTGCCAGCTTGTGCTGGTATCTGCCGCGGAAAGTCGAGATCCGCAGCCAGGCTCTGTGGTGCATGGCTGGTCATGCCGCCACTGACCAGGCAAAAGAGTCTCCAATGTTCAGAGCAGTCTGGAGCAGTTGCTTGGCCACCGCCCTTCCCTGATCCCACACCTGCTTGACCGTCGTTTGAAGGTCAGCCGGGTGATGAGGAAGCACCTCATCCAGGGAGCCCAAAAGGGCGTGTGAAAAGTGTGCCATCAGTAGAGTCAAGCTAGCCTGTGGAAGGCCTAGGGAGGCGGCAGCATAAACTTTGCACCCGGAGTAGTGCAGCTTTCTGGACTCTGTCTGGGGGCTTCTCTATGTCTCTGGAATTTCAGGAGCGACAGAAAATGCTATCGGTCACCAGCCCTTCAGCCAAGGGGTGCTCCGAAAAACCGGAGAGGGAACCGGTCGGGACTGCATACTTGCGGGCCATCCTGGCCAAAAGGTGCAGGACAGGAGGCATGCCGCTGCCACAACTCCAAGGCTGGACCAACAGTGGCCTCAGCCACAGGAAAGGCCTCCGTAGGGGAGTCCCCTCGGTCCAAAATCTCCTTGAGGGGATATCTGGCCTGTTTCTGCACAGGTTCGAGCTGCATCCCAGTAGATTCTGAGATGTGCTGAAGAATACCAAGGAACGAGGATGGGCTCTTATCCACTGACAGACCCCGGAGGATTCCAGGTCGAGGGGCCTGGAATACAGATAGGAGTCTTCAGACTCCGAGGAGTCCGCAAACAGCTGGCGATCTGCCTGAGCCACCCTCCACTGCTGAGGCTGGTCGGGGGTAAGGTGACCGACAACCTGTGGGACAAGCTCTGTCCCGACCGAGAACCTTGGTCGGGCCCCTGTCTCGGCCACGAGGGCGCGGCCCACCACAATGGGTGGAGCAGCTGGTTCTCGGCCGAAGCAACTGGCACCGAGCGGCTCCTGACCAAGAAAACCGAGGGCAGGAGATCACTTCGGCTGCTCGGGCGACAGCCACTTTATTGCCGGTGAAGGCGACGGAGTCGGCTTGTTGCTGGCCAGTAAGAGCTACTGCCACGTGATATCCTCATAGCGCCGACGCAACTTGCGCCAGAGCCTCTCCAAGGAGGAGGATGATGAGGATGAGCGTCGATGCTGCTTTCCGTGATGTTGGGACCGAGACCACCGACGTCCGTGGAACTTGCCCAACACAGAAGAGGACCGTGACTGAGACCATTGGGGTTGCAGACAGTGGGTCAAGAAGGGGCAGGGAGACCCGCGACATCTTCCAGTTGGGGTCCCACTGGGGACCTCGGCTCGGAGGCTGAGGCAAGTTCTCGGTAGGTACTGGGGAATCAGTGAAGGTCAGTTGTCGGCGCCTCCAGTCAACAGCCCAACGGGTCAAGAAAGATCTCGACCGCATCGACTGGTGTCTCAGTCGGCTGGCCTGATGGGACACCAAAGCCAGCTGCTGGCCGCAACCTCGACCAGGGTTGATAGAGGACGGTCCGGAGAGCGAGATCTCCTGGCCCACAAATGTCGATGGTGGGACCTACCTTTCAGGTCCTTCTTCTTCGACCGAGAGAAGTGAGTCCCTAAAGGCCCCTCTCCCTTAGTGGAAAGGGACTGACAAAGCCTCATAAAAGGAAGCAGTGTAGGAGGAGCCCAAGGAGAGTGTGATAAACATCGACGCCGAGGATGATAAAGTCACAGCCTGGGCTGCCTCCTTCTCGAGGGCGATTAACTGATCCAGCTGCTCCGCACAGCCCGCCACCGTGTACACCACCCAACGGGCCTCCTTCGACTTCACTGGCGGAAATCATTTCTCTGGTCACCTCAGATGGAGTCGGGCAGTGCGGTCTCCAAAAACCGATGGTGAAAAGGACGTGCACAGATTGCAAGCCTGCGGATCGTGGCCAAGACCAAGGCAGTAGATGCACGTGGCATGCAGGTTGGTTCAAGATATCTTCTGCCTGCAAGGGCAATGATGGAAGCCGGGAGTGGATTTCGAGTCCATCACCGCTGCGAGGGAAAGTGAAGAGTGAAGTCGCATAAGCTTCAAGACAATTTTCAGTAAAACCGAAGGTTTAGGATCCTGGCCTAGAGACACAAGAGCGCTAAGGAGGGAACCTGAGCTTCCAAGTGTTAAGGAAGATCTGGCATCATGGGGTGAAGGAGCCAGCTTGAAGACTTTTAGGCACATCCTTAAGTAGCAAGTTGCCTGCCAAGGGGTGTGTGAACAACATATCCACGTCCCTATAGTACAGTTACATAAGAACTTACCGTAACAGTAGATCTTCGAGAGAAATCTCTTGCAGTAGGTACTAACAGATAGGACTAAGCCGCCAGGTGCTAGGACCACACAGAAAACTTTAGCTAGCAGTGTCTGGCGGGGACCACCCACCAAATGTCACGTGACGATGTCCCCACCAGACACTGCTGGCTAAAAGTTTTCCATGTGGTCCTAGTGCCTGGTGGCTTAGTCCTATCTATTAGTACCTACTGCAAGAGCCCTTTGAAGTAAGATCTGATAGTCAGTGTCTTGTAGCAGAAAGTGAAGGTCTTTTCTGTGGCTCTTGAGGACCTTGATATGGAAGGTGTCCTTCATATCCAAGGTGAACAGTCAATCCCATTTAATACCAGGGAATGCAGTGATTGCAGGAGACCATCCACAACCATTTGTATTCTATGTTCAGTTTAAGCCCTGAAGGTTTAGGACAGGACGTTCATCCCTGGTCCACTTTGAACTAGGAAGTATTGGGAAAATATCCTGACTGCATTTTGAAATTGTGAAGGCTCTATCACCCTTCTATGGAGGAGCATCTAGACTTCCAGCAGGTTGGTAAGGAGGTCCTGGGGATACCTATCTGTAGACGAGGATGTACCAGAGGTGTAGACAGGAATTCTAGGGCGTATCCTTGCTGAACTTCCTTCAATACCCAAGCATCTGCTATAATTTCCCTCCTCTTTGGAGTGAAGAGAAAGATGCGGCCTCCATAGGGTCCCCTGATCTGAAGGGGCAAGGGGAGGCTGAAGGGAGTCAGAGAGCTCCTGGGGTGGCTGGCACTCTGCCTTCCCCCACCCCTTTGGCGACCCTGATATGGTCACCAGGAGGCAAATGAGGCCTTAGGGGTGGAAAGGGCCCACTGGGTCCCACGATCTGGATCTTTTGAATAGCATCTACCAGGACAGGAGTAGGGCTTACGAAAGGAACTCCGCTCAGACCATAAGGATTTGGACTTGTGGTGTGCAGAGAGTGGAGAGGCATTTATAAAGTCAGCAGTTCTTGCAAGGTATTTTCAACATCAAGCCCAAAAAGCTGTTTACCCAGAAAGGGAACATTAAGGACCAACAGATGTACATCTGCTTCAAAGCCAGCAACTTGCAGCCAGGAATGTTGGTAACGGCAAATGCCAGAGGTCACAGCACCCCCTGAAGCATCTAAGGCATCATAAGCTGATCTCAGAAGACGCTTACCAGCCTCAAAGCATGCGCAACAATCTGCTGGATCTTAGTTTTAGCTGGTCCATCAGACAGCTTATTGGTCACAGCCATAATGGATTTCACAGGCTATTCTGATACTTAATCACATAAGCCTGATAGTTGGCAATACAGAGGCCAAAGGATGCTGAGGTACAGGTCCTCTTGCCCATCACATCAAATTTCCTGGATTAACTGTCTATATGATGAGGTGCTTTATACCTGTCATTAGCCACCCTGATGACCACTGAGTCTGTCTCTGGTTGAGAAGCATAATTAGGCTTGGCAGAGGGGCTGGATATTGTTTATCTGCCTTCCGAGGCACAGCAGGAAAACGCTAGGTGTATGCTAAGCAGCCAAAGTGGAATCCTGCACTGGTGTTTTCAAACAATAGTGAAATGGGGAATAAGGAGCTGGGGGAAGTCAGTATCACTTCTCATGTGCATGCTGTTTATCCTTCATCACTTTTCACTTGAGGAAGAACTCTAGAGCCTTCTGACAATGTCTCAGCATGGGCTGGTCAGTGCCTTGGCAAATGTCATATGTCATCCACTAGGACCCAAGTTTTGCCTTTACAGTTATCGTGTGGGAGGAACGGTGGCACCCTGTCAGTCTGGGAGGAGTTTAGACTGGTGGAAGTGGCTGAGGTCATAGAGGCGTTAGAGCTAAAGCACACATATTGTGAACTGGACCCAGCCCAACCCATTTCTGGATGAGATGTGCCAGGGTTCTTGGCCCGTGTTCATGGGATTGTCTGGTGCTCAAGTCAGAGTGAGTCATCCCAGAGGCCCTGAAAGAGGCCCAGTTGAGACCCCTCTTGAGGAAACCATTTCTAACTCTGACATCCTGGCAAATTACTGTCTCACATTCAGTCTGTCATTTGTGAGCAAGATTGTTGAGAAACTGTGGCGCAACAGCACGAAGAGTGCCTTGTGTCCTTCGATACCTTTGAGTCATTCCAGTCGGGTTTTAGGCCAGACACAGCAATCAAACGGCAATAGTTAGGTGCATAATGACCAACTTTTTATTTTTTAACTCTGTTTATTGCCACCCCACCTGGAACTCTCTCAGGCATCCACTCTCACCGGATACTGCCCACCTGAAGCCACCCTGCGGGGAGGGGGGACATCACTGACTACCTGCCCTGGGGGGACCCCATTTGTTGGGACTAGGCAGACCGGGAGATCTAGCAAGGGTAAGCCTGGCATTGGGTGTGTTGCGGCAGGGTACTGGAGGTGCCGTCGCCTATCCGGGGGTGGGGTTTTTCTCCTTAGGTTTTCCCCCAGGATGCAGAGTGCAGTGACTCCAGCGCGGCAGTCTTTCCACGCCTCTGCCACAGGAGTCTGCCGATGTCCTTCCCTCTCCTACATCCCGTGCACTTGCGTTGCCACTGATCTCCACCAGAGGCCAATGCAGCACCAGAAAGTCCCTGAAACCCACCCCGGGCGAGGACAGCAGTCAATTGGACGCTCAGTTCTCTCCAACCCCTTCCAACCCCCATTCCCGAACCTAGGTCACCAGCATGGCACGAGGTATGGTATCCAGTGCCTCAACCCTCAGCGCCTCCGGGCCAGCGGCATAATGACCTTCTTAGGGCCAGAGATAGAGGTGACAGACAATTCTTGTTCTCCTTGACCTCTCATCAGCCTTTGGTACTGTGGATCATGTTGTGCTTCTCGATCATCTCCATAAGTACTGTGGACTCACCTGTAGTGTCATCAACTGGTTTGAGTCCTATCTTGCCGATAGGGTGCAGCAGGTAGTGACAGAGAATTTCTCCTCCTCCCCAGTGCCCTGTCATGTGAATTACTGCAGGTTTCTATCTCGTTACTGATGTTATTTGCAGTGTACATGCTTTCCTGGGTGAGATCATTTGGCAATACAGTGTGGGTTTTCACTGCTATGCACATGATACACAGCTGTATTTGTCCTTTGCCCCTGGAACACACAATGCTGTGGATCTGATTAACAACTGTCTGGCAGAAATCAATAACTGGATGTCCTCTAGCTCGTTGTGACTGAACCCAGACAAGACAGAGGTGCTGGTGACTAAGTCTGTCGAGGCATGATAGGATTGCTCCAGAATGAGCACAACATTGTTCCTGTGGTCTGCTCCATTGATGGCTTCCCAAGGGTGCAAGATCTTGGCATGATCCTGGACAGTAGACTGACTCTTGAAGCTCAGGTGTTGTCAGTTGTAAAAAATGGGTTTTGCCACTTGAGGAATATCACTAGGATCAAGCCCCTCATTCTGCCCGAAGACTTACAGTCACTAGTACATGCCTTCATTACCTCCAGGCTTGACTACTGTTACTCTCTTTACTTTGGGGTCACTGTAGGGACCCTCTGATGGTTGCAGCTTGTGCAGAACACGGTGGCCAGGTTGCTGACTGGCTTGTCCAGGTTCAGTCACGTGACCCTGGTCTTGGGGGCTCTGCACTGACTGCCGATCAGGTGGAGGGTCCCTTCAAGGTGGGCTTGCTCACCACAAGGCCCTATATGGACTGGGCCCTTGCTACCTGTCTGAGCTCCTATCACCTGCCACTTTGGTCTGCCCACTCTGCTCGTCAACCAGCAGCCTCCTGGACATTCCCAGGCTTTGGCTCAAGACTTCGGGCAACCATGCATTTAGTGTTGCAGGACCAACCATGAGGAACTCACTTCCAGCTATTGTCTTTGAGTCCCCACTGGTCGAGGTGTTTAAGCAGAGACTTTAAAGCCACTTCTTCCATCTTACCTTTCCTAAAGATCTGGTATAATCTGCCCCAACTTCTGAATTATTTTACTTAAATTTTGTTGAATTATTTTAGTATTTTAAAGACTGCTATGAATATTGTGCCTTATTGCTATGTTTTAAGTTGATTGTTGCTTGTATCAATGCTTTTTATTGTTAGGCGCCCAGAGCCTCCAGGACTGGGTGCCACAGAAATTTTTATTCTGCAACTCAATATACGTTATTTAAAGTTTATAAAAGGAATTAACATGAGTACATACAGAAAATAAAAACACATAAACATCACAAAAAAAAAAGGGAAAAGTCATATAATGAAAAACAGCATTCAAACAACAAATCTTACTCATCCTCCCACCCCTTTAACCCCCTGTGCAATCATTTGGGAATCCACAAGGATAAACCAGTTAGTTAACCTATAAAAGTGAACGAACAACAAAAGTTTGGGTGTCATAAAAGAGGCAGAAAGCAACCTGTATGCACATAAAAATGGAAACATAAGGGTAGCTTATAGGTGAGAGCATTCATTTGTTGAGAAAGGTTTCTAAGTCAGACCAGCAAGCCCAAATCTGGCTGTGTTGCCACTGAATTTTGCAACGGCCTTTTCTGCACTAAGAGCCCCTTAACATTCCTGTACCCATTTAGCATCATTTGGAGTCCAGTCCCCCAACCAGTGGCGGGCAATAATTAGCTTAGTCTTGTAGGAGAGAAGGGCAACACAGAATTTATGCTTAGGAATAGGGATCGATGAGTAGTCTCCCAGAATACAAATTTCTGGCGTAAAATTGCTCGCATTGTTGAACAGTGGGGAGACTTTGCTCTGTATGGTAGACCATAACTGTTTAGTTGTAGAACAATTCCAAAGTCTGTGATATAATGTGCCCCTCTTCCCTGGGCAATGCTCACAATCTGGTGAAGGGAGTTTTTCATTATGAACAGCTTATGGGGCGGGGGATGAGGTATAGGTTGTGCAATACATTATACTGTATTAACCATAAACGGTCCTGTTTAACATATTTATAAATATTCCATAGGGAGGTCCTATCAAAATGGAACCAGTCTCTCTCTCTCTAGGGTACTCTGCCAGTAAAAGACTATTGGCGAGACCAGATTCCAGACTTGATGAGTCTCTTATATATGAGAGATGTAGCCTTCCTCTTGGAGGCTTCCTCTATCAAGGGATGAAACAAAGAAGCAGCAGAATTTGACCAGGGAGAGGGCCTAATCATTTTTTAATACAGAGGGAAAGCTGCATATACTTAAAGTGAGATGAAGAAGAAACTGCAAACTTCTCTCTAACCGCAGAAAAAAGGAGAAGTGTGTCGCTCATTACAAAGTCCTTAAATTTAAGGTCTGATAACTCAGGCCCAGTAGGATGGTGGGAGCGGTTTGCTAGCAATACATAAGTTCAGGTTGTTAAATATAGGTTGACCCAGATCTTTGTAGCAAGCCAATTTAAATTGTCTACACAACTGTATATTGGCCCAAAGACTCCAACTGATCGGCAAGGCCCACAGCTCTTGGGCGCCACAGAAATTAAATTTGCCTTGCCTTACCCTTGCCAAGCAAGGAAGGAACAGGGAGTGTGCATCATCCTTGTATATGTTAATGGTACCGCAATGACACAAATGAATTAGCGGTTCTTTACCTTTTGTCAGTGGCATAAGAAAAAATTACTTACCTTAGTAATTATGTTTCTTTTAATGGAGTCTTGCTGTATTCTGACTATTGCAGTTAGCCCCGGCACTCAAATTGCCCTGGAGAGTAGAAGGTTAATTTCTATGCAGAGCATAGAACGCTGAGCTCGAGCTCGGTTCAGACCTCTGTCTGCTGCACTTTGAAGCGCAACCATCAGATTCTTACGAGCTAATACTAACTACTATGTGGAAACTGTAAAATTTTTACTAGCCAAATGGCAACCACATATTTTGGATCCCCAAAAGACTCAAGTTAACAAATCCAAAATCAAAAACCAGGTAGTGAACAACTTAAGACTGTTACATTAATAATATAACCCACCCCCCTATCTAAAAGGAGGGAGTGTCCAAATGCACCCCTGGGGTGCAACACTGCACCTGCTAGTCCACTTCCCAAAAACTGTTTCTGAGAGGGGAGGCAGGGAGGGAGGTCAGAATACAGCAAGATACCATTAGAAGAAACATAATTACTAAGGTGAGTAAATTTTTCTTCAAACAACATGAAGTCTTAACGATTCTGACTATTGCAGACTACTGCAGTACCTCCACGGAGGAGGGAATCAAACCGACCTTGGGAATAGGCTCTGCAGTACTGCTGTATTAAACTGAGCATCACTCCTAGCCTGGATGTCCAGGGAGTAATGCTTGCAAATGTATGGACTGTTTTCCAGGTGGCTGCTTTACTATCGCTAGCAAAGGAATATCCCTGGCGCAGTCAAGGACGAGCAGTACCTCTAGTCGAATGAGCCCTCAGGCCTGAGGGAGGTATTTTGCCTAGCTTCTCATACCAGAACTGAATAAAATAGACAATCCACCTGGCAATAGTTCTCATAGTAGCAGGTCTGCCCTTCCCCATAAGTGAGAAAACTGGAGGAGTCAAACCTGTGAGCCTTAGTACGCCAAATGTAGTAACTAAGGGCTCTTTAACATCCAAACTGTGTAAACTTCTTTCTCCTGAAGAAGAATGATCAGTGAAGAACACAGGGAGAGCTGAGATTGGTTCAGATGAAAATCTGAAACCACTTTAGGTAAAAATCTCCTATTAGTTCTAAGGACCACCTTATCTCTATGGAATGAAATAAAATCAGGCTCCACTGACAGAGTTTGCAATTCACTGATATGCCTGGCAGAGGTAATAGATACCAGGAACACAGTTTTCCAAGCCAAGTACTTAAGGTCTGCTGAAGACAAAAGGCTCAAAAGGGGGTTGCATAAGCTGAGCAATGCAAACATTAAGATCCCAAACAGGGGTAGGATCCCTAAAAGGGGGATTGGTATTATGCAATCTCTTGAAAAACTTACAGAATACAGGGTGAGATGACAGTGAGGAAGGCTTTCCCACTGACAGAAAGGCAGAAACAGCTGACAAATGTACTTTGAGAGTAGCTGATCTGAGGCCTAGGCTATTAAGATGAACCATCTAGAACTGTAGACAATTCAGCAGTGTCTGGGGATATATGCTTCTTGGAACACAAAATGTAGAATCTTTTCTATTTGGAGTTATGTTTTCTGGTGGCAGGCTTATGAGAGGCTTTAAGAATATCCAGAACCCTTGGGACAGATGCAAATCTGCATACTGAACTCTTCAAGAGCCATGCCTTCAGATTGAGAGACAAGATTGGTACCAAATCCTCCCTGAGAGAAGGTTAAGTTGTAATTCCTGGGAAGAGACAGGAGAAGATGGACTGCTAGGACAGCAACAGGGGTACCAAGGCTGTCTGGCCCAGTCTGGAGCAATCAGAATCACTTTGCAGGATTGTGACCTATCTTGACCAGAACCTTGAACAGTAGAGGAAAGGGAGGAAAGGCATATTAGAAATGTCCCTTCCCAGTTCAAAATCAGAGCATCCAGAGGGATTGAGCCCAAGACTGGGGTTCTGCAACAAAACAGAGGAAGTTGGTGATTGTCTGGGGCTTCAAAGAGATCTATTTCTGGAGTGCCCCACCTCGAAAATATCACTTTCAACACCAGAGGGTCCAGGGATCATTCGTGATGGCCCTGGGAGATCCTGCTCAATGCATCTGCTAGCAAATTGTCCTTCCCTGGAAGGTGGACTGCTATCAGAGAGGTCTGCACAGAATAAGGTAGGGACTACAATTTCATGGCTTCCATGCACAAGGCCGTGGACCAAGTGCCTCCCTGCTTGTTGATGTACCACATGGTGGTGGTGTTGTCTGTCCTTACCTGAACCACCGTGTTCTGCACTGACTGAGAGAAAGCTTGCAGGGCCAGAAAGACTGCCCTGAGTTCCAAGAGATTGATATGAAGAAGGGATTCCTGAAGGTACCATAGTCCCTGGGCTGTGACAGCCCCAGATGGGCTCCCCAACCCAACAGAGAAGCATCCATGGTTAGGACCACAGAGTGAGACTGAATGACAAATGGGACTGCTTGCCTGAGGTTGCTCTGATCCTGCCACCATTGGAAAGCCTGGAACAGAGTCTGAGTCACTGGAACTAGTTTGGTTAGAGAATCTTTCTTCTGAGACCAAAAGGCTCTCAGGTGAAACTGAATGTCCCTCATCTGAAATCTGGCCCCTTGGACCACTGCTGTAGAAGCTGCCATGTGGCCCAGAAGCTGAAGGAAGTGCCTTGCTGGCCAAGAGACCAGAAGGTGGAATGAAGAAGCAAGCTCTATAGTAGCCCTTGCCCTTTCCAGGGGAAGAAAAGCTCCAACTCTGCCCCTATGAAGGTGTGAAGCTGTACAGGCTCGAGAACTGACTTGAGAAGATTAAGAAGGAGTCCTAGGGAAGTGAGCACTTGCAGGTCTGACTTGACTTGGTCTGGGGAATGACCCACAATGAGCCTGTCATCCAGGTATGGCAAGATGGAAATATTTTTCCTTCTTAAAAAGGCCACTGCTACTGCTAGGCATTTTGTGAATACCCTTGGAGCTGATGTCAGGCCGAAGGGCATAGCTTTGAACTCATAATGGCCTGAAGGCAATTCAAACCTGAGGTACTTTCTGTGGGAGCACCTGATGGGAATGTGAAAGTAGGCATCTTTTAAGTCCAGGGAGGCTAGCCAGTCCCCTGGCCTTAGAGAGAGAAGGATTATTCCCAGAGTCACCATTTTGAATTTTGGTTTTAAAAGATGTTTGTTTAGGTATCTTAAGTTTAGGATGGGTCGCCATTCCCTTGTCATTTTTGGGGTAAGGAAGTACCTGGAGTATAGGCCTTTGCCCCTGTGCAATGTAGGAACTCTCTCTACAGCCTTTAGAGCCAGTAGAGATGGAACCTCTGGCTCTAGGGCAATGGTTTCGGAGATGCTTGTAGGTGGAAAAGATCTGGCCTCAGCTTTGAAATTCTTTGAGCTGAGTACCAGCCCCTGGCTTACCACTCCAGGACCCACTTGTCTGATGTAACAGACATCCAGTTTCGGATGAAGTAAGCCAGCCTGCCTCCTACAGGAATGGGGAAGTCGACACGGGCTGACACATCAGGGTGTCTGCTTGGCAGGAGCCTTAGTTTGAGGGGTGGATGCAGCTCAGCTTGCTCATCCCCCTTCTGCCTCTCCCTCTGAAGAAGCCCCTCTGAGGAAAGGGAGAAGAGGTCTGTGCTTGGTAGAAAGGCCTATGAAAAGGCCTGCCCCTGCCCCTAGCTTGCTGCCTTTGAGGAGTTGACTGCCTTTCCTTGGCCTGTGCACTCCTATAGGTGGTCCTATACTCATCCATCTTTTTCATGTAATTCTGTCTGCTCCCCAGAGAATTACCCACCACAGGAAAATCCATGGCCTTAGCCTGCATGTCCTGTGAGAGGCTAGTACATCTGAGCCAAGCCATTCTCTGAAGAGCCACAGATGTAGCCATGACTCTAGATGACACATCACTGAGTCCACAGCAGCATGGAACTGTACCTTAGATGTCTCAATCCCATCAGCAGCCACCCCCTCCAGCTCCGAGGCTAGCTGTGGGAGGCCTGCTAGCCAATGCCAGTACAGTGGCCCACCTGGACTTCTGGTACCCGGCTGCATAGGCTATAATTAGCCTGCCTGAGTCCCAAAGGCGAATGCCATGTACTGTTTCTTTGCCATTGCATCCAGCTTCCTAGAGTCTTTATCTGGGGGTGAGCCAAGGGTATATAAGCCTTATCGCAGGCTGCAGTCTGCACAACCCAACATGGCTGCATTGTTGATACAAGTACTCTGTGCCTGAACCTGATATGGTGTACCTTTTGTCCATCCTTCTGTCGACAGGAGGTACAGAATTTGAGTTTTAAAATCTTTGTGTCTTTTCCCAAAATACTTATGAAGGAGAATACAGTCTCTTCGACTCTGGGATGTCCATCGCCTCCACATAATCATGTTCCTCTTGTTCCTCTACAGCTTCTTCCACAGGGAGCTGGAGGGTTTCTGCCACTTTCCTGTAAAACATGAAGTGGGAAGAGGACTCAGAATGCCTAGGAGGGGAAACACCAGAAGGCCTGTCTGGGGAGATGTCTGGTTCAATGGGCTCATCCAGACCTTCCACACCATTGTCATCATCATCATAATCTTCATCCCCCTCCAAATCCAGTTCACAGAAATCTTCAGGGGCATAATCTTAAACCGGAGGAACCGAATGAACCAAGCGCCTGCCAGAAGGCGCCAGATCAGACAGAACCGAGCAATCTCTTCAGCGGTCGGAAATGGGACTCTGGATCCAAACCAACAATTTTTCTTTCTTTTGTAGGAACCGATCCTCAGGATTGGCTCTCCTCTTGTCCGAAGAAGTATCACCCTGGTCAAATGGCACTCCCTCAGGTTCGGTCGGAACCGAACCTGGCTGGCCATCCAGGTCAGCGGACTTCTTGGCCTCCTTATCCCTAAGCCTACCTAATCTTTTTTCCAGGGTCGACTTAGGGAAATTTTTTTTACAGATTTGGCAGTCTGAATCAAGGTGGTCAAACCCCAGACAATAAACACAGGTGGTCTGGGGATCAGCCTTAGCAAAGACCTGCCCCCACACACTGCAGTGTTGAAACCCAGTGGGCCCGGTTTTTCTTTTGGGTTTCTCAGATGTAGCCATCCTAACCACAAACTTACCCTTTTTATGGCAAACAACCAAGCAAGACGCCCTTATCGGTTTCTAACCGTGTCACGGGTATTGGAAAAAAACACAAGAAAATGCATTTTTTTTAAACTGATAAGGACTGGTAACCACACTCTAAGTTTAGAAACAAAGACAGAATATATAATTCACTAAACATCCAGTTCAGCGAACTAGTCGAAAAATCAATTTTACAATTTCCACAAGTTTACTATATCTAGTTCTCTACCTAGTATTTACTGTACCAGACAGAGATCTGAACCGAAACTTGAGAAAATAATCGGTAAAACCGAGGACTTCAACCGACTTTCGAACTGTGAGCAAAGGAGAAATTTCCAGAGTGACTGTTCAGTTAGGTGGAGAAAGAATCTGATGGTTGCGCTTCAAAGTGCAGCAGACAGAGGTCTGAACCAAGCTCGAGCTCAATATTCTATGCTCTGCACAGAAATTAACACTCTACTCTCCAGGGCAGTTTGAGTGCTGGGGCTAACTGCAATAGTCAGAATACAGCAAGACTTCATGTTGTTTGAAACAATAGTTTCTGATCATTTAAAAAAGAATGAATGAAACAATAGAAATCTTTGGTGAAATTCAATGGTGTTACTCCTGCAGTGATCTGATGAGTGGTTGATATAAGGAGAAAAAAACTGAAGCATGATGGGCCTGTCAACATTACATAGGCGGTAATGATGCATGTCAACATGGATGTCTCCAGCTAGCAAAAGTTTCCGGGTGGTCCTGATGTCAATGGCTTACAGTTCCAATAGTGTGACTTAGTGGAGGGTAGTGTCCTTAAAGAAGGTAAGTCATCTCTGTTGCTAGATTTACCCATTGTCATGAAGCCATCGCACAGTGTGGAAAGATGCAGTAGGTTAGAAAATGTGTTTTTTTAAGGACTGGGAATAAGAAAAAGCACAACAATCTCATCATTACGGCTGTATCTTTGCCACAGATGTCATGGAAGTAATGGATTCCATGACTTTACTAATTTTTTATGAAACACCACGATTATTGGCATTTTCCTCATGATTTCTAGCAGTGTCTATGACAACACCATGAATTTTAGCATTTCCTTAAAACAAAAACATAGTTTTAGAGACTGCTAATTATAGACTCATATTTGTGCACCTCACCATCACAATGCACTTGGTCACCAGTCGGACCCAGTGTGGGATTCTGGTGGTGCTCACGAGCCTCAGTCTCCAAGATAGCAGCACAATGTGCTGCCTCCCATGACTGGATCAGCCTGGCAATCATTTTTTTAAACACTGTGCTTCTATTAAAATATGTCAAAATGGAGTTAATTTGTTTACAGAGAACATAATGTTTAGAATTTTTTACATAATTCTAAATTTGGACATGTGGGAAAAATTATCCCAGCATATTGTTTTGTGTTTGTTTTAAAATAAGACAGTCCCTTTTTCCTAGGGCCCCACATTAATGCAGCCCTTTTCCTGTTTAATATTCAT
Source organism: Neoceratodus forsteri (assembly GCA_016271365.2). Lineage (NCBI taxonomy): Eukaryota > Metazoa > Chordata > Ceratodontiformes > Ceratodontidae > Neoceratodus > Neoceratodus forsteri. Next base: position 659,054,998 of record CM057456.1, on the reverse strand, counting down.
TTTTTTTACTTCTCAGTCTCAGAACCCAGTGCCATTTGTAGAGCAGAAGACTACAGTGAAACGGAATACAGTGACATCCGCCTAGCCAATGTCATTTTGTTTGGCTTCCTTGTAGCCTTAAGATCAGATTGCATTAATGTGGGTCACTAAATAAGGAAAAAGGACAATTTCAAAACAAACAAAACAGTGCATCGGGGGTTGTTCCACATACCCCAAATTAAACAATTAATATTAAACAAGCTAGGCGTGATGCAGTCATGCATGCCAAACTACTGCATCGGTGGCTATCTTGAGCATGGCAGGCAACTGGAAAACACGAGGCGGGAGGATGGACTGTTTTGAGTTGCAGAATGATTGTACTGCAACTCCAAAATGGAACTACTGTTAGTGTCAGTCCAGTGGCTTGATTTTAGAGCTATTGCAGGATGGCTGCAGGCTCTACCCACTGCAGCTGTAAAATGTAAACACAGTTTCTTGTTCCTTTAACATACAATAGATCCATGACTTTTCATGACTTTTACTATGATTTCCATGACTTCTGCCATTTTGACCACGACAATACAGTGATTTTCTTCCAAATGTTCTGAGACAAAATTACATCCCTACTAATTACCAATGGATGGTCCAACTAAAATGTCATTTTGTGGCAGATCCTGATGCTATCCACAGGTGTCAAATGAAAACTGAACTTTCATAGGTGACATGATTACAAAAATAGCTGCACCTTACAGTCCAGCTATAATAAGGGTGGTTTTAGATTAACTTCCCATTCCTTCATTTTTAAGAAATAGCTATTACCTTTATGAACAGTATATCTACAAGGGAAACTCAATCAAGGTATTATTAGTAAGTGCATTTAAAATTATTTTAATGCCGTTGTTTATCTAAATACTAAATACCACAACTCAAATGTGCCCCCCAATACTGCTAACAAGGGAACACTGTATTCCTCTTCTACATAAAATAGCAGGAAGCCATTTTGGTATGTACAGTATTTTTATCACATTTAAGGTATCGGCTACTAAAACTGACCATGTAATTAATTTTGGTTTTCCTTTCCAGGACTTAAAGCACATATTAGTTGCATATTACTATAGCTATGCAGTTCACTTTTACAGTATCTCTCATGCATGGGAAAGGAGTGCTCTGATTGGTTTAGAGTGCTCCCTCAATCTATAAAGAATATCCAAGATGTCTATACTGACTGCATTTGATTGTCCCCAGCTGAAGTAATTGTTCTGGTTTATAATATCATAGTGCAAGAGTCTATGAATAAGTCAGTGTTTCAATTATATTTGGTGAATGTGCACTTTTACCACCAGTTTGGTCCAGTCCAACTTATGGACAACTTTGGAATCACCTTGACCTTCAGCAAGTTACTTCAAAGAAACACTTTAACCCTACCCAGGTGGCCAGCTGCAGTCCCTGGATTACCCCTATGCCTGCCCCAGTTAATTTCCACCTCCTCCCCAGGCATTTTTGCATAAATAAAATTTAGCTCCTGTAACTGAGCTGTGTGATGACTTAAAAAAATACATAATAAATTGCAAAAACATTGTTAATGCACCCGTTAGGTTGACCACGACAAAAATGGGGAAATAAGATGTTAGGATGAGCCTCTAACACGCAGCCATTCAACTCCCACCTGCACACCCACCTCCACCAACCAACAGGAAAGGGGTGTGCCTTGGAGTCGCCGGGCCTAACTCTCACCCTATTCTCCTGTACTGTACCATGTCAAATTTCTTACACATGGAATGGGGTGAGAGTTAGGCTGATAATCCAAGGCACACCCCAACAACTGTTGGTCTGTGGAGGGTGGGTGTGGGGTAGGCTGGTGGGGTTGGATGGCAGGATGTTAGGGGCTCAACCCAATGTCTCATTTCCCCACTTTTGACGCTTCAATCCTAACTGATCCATTAATGAAGTTTTTTGCAATTTATTTCCTCACTTTGTGAGATAGTATAATCTTTATTTTACTGTGGGAGTGCAGGGTCCTTTGGACCCTGCACTCCCATCCCTCCACAGATGCACTTATGTTTCTAGCTGTGGAAACACAGGGGTCTCTGGCTCCTGGGCTTCTACACATTAAATTGCGAGCAGGCATAACAAAATTGCAACAAATAGTCATAACTACGCCATCTTAAATAATTTTCACCCCAAATGTTCAACATAACCTTCTCAAAATCTCACCACATGTACCAGGTGCAGAAAACGTTCAAATCCCTGTTGAAATGTAATTCAGCGCAACTGTAACTCTGTTTTGTGCCACAGGTGCAGGAAACATTTTTGGCAGGATTTTAAAAAATTACAGCTGTACTGTTCATGAGGTGGTGTGGAAAAATGGTAATGCTGAAAATCTGGAGTAGAAATATGAAAAACTGGCAAGGTTATGAGCATGCATAGAAACTGTGCAACGCACGCTCGTACCGCAGTCAATTTTTTGGAACTGTTTCACCAAATTTTTTAACATGGACTTTTTGGGACCTCCCCTCATGAACAGTGGCACTGTGATTTTGTTAATCTGTCCTGTAAGTTGATTTCACACAGTGACCGCGCCATTCTGTGCCACAGGTGCAAAAACATGTTTCAGGTAGGATGTAAAAAATGACAGCTGTACTTTTCATAAGGAGGTGCGAAAGATGGCAATGCTGAAAATCTGGAGTAAAAATATTAAAAACTGGTGAAGTTACGAGTGTGCGTATAAACTACACAAAGCACGCTTGTAACGCAGTCATTTTTTGGAATTAATTTCACCAAATTTGCAACATGGGCTTTTTGGGACCCCCACCTCATGAACAGTGGCACTGACATTTCATTAATTGGTCCTGAAAGGTGATTCTGTGCAGTGACTGCAAAATCACCTTTCAGGACTGTGTAACAAAATGACAGTGCCAGTGTTCACAAGGAAGTCCCAAGAACCCTATGTTGAAAATTTGAAGGACAGAATTAATAAAATGGCTGCGATAACAACATAAGTTGAAAACCCCTTAGACATCCATTATACAGCTTATCTTCATTCCTACAGTTTGCAATTGGGCTTTGAAGAGTGCAGATGTCCTCAGAATATGACAGTGCCCGACCTCCAGAGGTAAATATAGGGTAAGGAGGGGTGCGGGGAGGTGGGTACACAGAGGAAGGGTCAGGATGGAGGAGGGTGTCGGCACGGATGACGAGGGACCATTTTCTTTTTTTCAGGTTAAAAAAAAAAAAACAACATCAGGGCACAGTTTTCTTTATTTCACAGGTTATTATAAAAAAAAGTACATTTGGGCACACTGGGGTGGCCTTCCAGTCTGCCATATAAGTGGGAGGGGATACATGCCAACATGGGGATTGGGCCCCCATATGTCAGCAAAGCATGTAAACGGGCTTGGGGGAAGGGGGCATCCGACACTGGGAGCAGACATTCTGGTGTCGGAAACATAATTAAATATCAAACATTTATTTTGGCACACTGGGGTGGGCTACCAGTGTGCCACATTGTGGGGGGGAGGGGGCATACATGCTGACATGGGAACTGGGCACCCCGATGTTGGCAAAGGATGCAGATGGGCTTGGGGAGCATCCGACACCGGAGTGCGATCCTAGTGTCGGAAATATAATTAAATATAAATATTTATTTGCACACTGGGTGGACTCCCAATCTGCTACACTAGTGGAGGATGGGGATACATACCGACATGGGGACCAGGCACACCGATGTTGGCGGACAATAGAGGGCAGTTCCATGCAGACTTCTGCATCAAAAATTTGGATGCAGGATTCTGCAAGGACAAAAAGACATTGGGGACTATTTCCTTTTTCAGCAACATAAAACTAAACAGGGAAGGTATCAGAGGGCGGGGCAACTAGACATTTTGTTTTCTCCCTCACTAAGCAAGAAAACAAAATGGCGGCTGATGAAGATGGATTTTCTCACAAAAGGGATCTTCTAGATTTCCGACCTCTTCGCCAGCCGCTCAACACCAGGAACCTTGGATCAAACTGCATCTATCCTAGAGACTGAACTAAGCATGTTCAGAACCCAAATTTCAAAATTTAACAACTTTTGAATGGATATATATTTTTTCACCACACCAGTGCTGGATTGTCCCTTAGTGTAACCTCTTTCTACCCTGAAAATGTCAGGCCAAAATTCCAAACGGCGTGGGCACAGCGCAATGTCCAAAACTGACCCTGACATTTGCCAAAAAAAGCAAAAAATGCCTTTTTTGGTGCTTTGCTGCACAAAACCCACAAATCCAATCGAAATGCAACTTGGCAAATCAAGAAATCTATTGTCCAAGACTGCGCATTCCGAATTTCTTGCAAATCCATTGAACAGTTGCAAAGTTATTAACCTGCAAATTTGGGGGGTTAACATTAAACTGCCTATGCAACCCTAACTAAAGGGGTGTTATATATATTATAGGGGCGCGGTCGTACCCCTATATTTAGGGTTATGAAGCCACTTCTACGTTAAACTCAAAATTTTGCGCGTTGATAACTTTGAACCCGTTCAATGGATTTGTATGTAATTTGGTATGTGCAGTGGGGCATGGCAGATCTCTTGATTTGCCAAATTTCATTTTGGTCAGACTTGTGTTTTTTGCACACCACAGCGCTGAAAAATGAACTTTTCTCCAGTTATGTGGGAAGTTTTTTTGATTTTGTCTGTGGTGCTGCATGGCCGTTGTGTGGCATGCCGCTCTGCGACTTGGCTCATCTGAACTAGCTTGGGTTAAGGAACATGCAGCATTTCATTTGGTGAAAAAACATTAATCCATTCAAAAGTTATTAAAGTTTTAAGTTCCCATTATAAGTCTATTGTAAAATTTATATGGTTCTTTTGCGAAAGAAGAATGGGGTTTTGGCCATCTGGTCCCTCCTCACGATCAAAGAATTTGCTGGCTTGCAACCAAAGAATCTTTAATCGCGACGAACATCATCTTGTTTTCAGTTTGCGGTCGGAAAAATTCAAATATCTCGGCTCAGAGGTGACTCCTGAAGTAAAACTTGGATGGGTTTTGCTTAGAGGGCTTCACTCTATCGAGCCATGGCTGTGGTTTCTTGTAATTTGGTCAAAAAATAGAGTTTTCAAGTTTTAAATTCTTGGATCGCTAACGATCTTTGATCATGAGCCTACAAATTCTTTGATCATGACATTCTTTGACCACGATCTTTAATCGCGAGGCGCAACCAGATGGCCAGATTAAAAAAATCTAATTTCTCAGCCCAGGAGTATCTTATTAAGCCAAATGAGGATGGGTTTTGCTCAGGGGCTTCATTCTATTGAGTCATGGCTGTGGTTTCATGTATTTTTGTGTAAAACTTGACTTTTGACATTTTTTATTCTTTGATCGTGAGCCTGCAAATTCTTTGATCATGAGATTCTTTGACCGTGATCTTTGATCGAGACGGTGCGACTAGGTGGCCAGATCTGGAGGGACCATATAGCCCAATTTTAACATTTTTAAAATTAAATATCTCGGAAATGGTTTGGTCTTTTAACTTGAAATTTAGACGGTGTTGATGGGATGTCCTGTAGATGTGAATTACGGTGTTTAGGTGTCAGACAAATTTTTGCGGAGATATCGCATGGTGCAGTTTACATTTTGCAGACAACGTTTTCCATTATGGTAGTGGCTTGAAATTTATAGGGTAGCTAGCCTTACTGCAATGGATGTACTTTTCAGATGTTAGGTGTATAAAATGTAAACAGGTGTGGAATTCTGCCACTCGATGAATGAAAATCTCAAACTTTCAAATGTTATATCCTGGAAACGGTTGGTCTTTTAAACTGAAATTTGGAGGGTGTTAAGGAATGTCCTGTACATGTGAATTATGGTATTTAGGTGTTGAAAATTAATTTGCTGCAGAGATATTGCGGGCACACTTTCTGTTTTTGATAGCGTTTTGCATTGTGGTAGTGGCTTCACATTTATAGGGTGCCTAGCCTTACTGCCATGGAGGTAATTTTCAGTGGTTAGGTCTCTGACAAGTAAACAGGTGTGGAATTATGCCACTCTGATGAATGAAATTTTGTTTTGTGTCAAGGTGGTGGGAGTGTGGGGCTCCACCCATATGCGCGCCCGCCAATACATATTATATTCGGCACCTGCACTGTTATGTTAGGCAGACATTTGCAAGTTGGTGGGAGTGCCAACTGCGCGACTTTCTACTTTTCTATGCTTTCTCAAAATGTAAGGAAATTCTATGCAAAAAACTTTGTTAATGCATTATTGTTAAAACACAAAAAGTAAGGAAATGAGATCTTTAGGGTTGCCCCCTCCCCCTCCCCCTCCAAGATTGACAGACAACGGGGTGTGTCATTGGGGTTATGAGCCTAAATGTCACCCATTCTTCTTTACTGTGGCTTGTGAATATGATTACATGGAATGGGTGAGATTTGAGGCCTTACAACCCCAATGACACATCCTGTTGTCTGTCAATCTCAGGAGGGGGTACATGGGGGGACAACCCTAAAGGTCTCATTTCTGACTTTTGTGTTTTTAACCTAGATGATTTACTAACCAAGTTTTTGCATAGAATATATATATATATATATATATATATATATATATAGAGAGAGAGAGAGAGACAGAGACTGGGATGGAAGAGAGGTGGTTAAGGGGTGCCACGCACCCATCTGTAGCTTGTTAAACCCCAATACCAAGGACCCAAAGAGTCAAAGCCAAACTGCAGACGGGGTTCCAAATCTAAGTCAAACGGTCACCTGTACTGTGTCTGTGATGTCACAAGCAGCAACTGTGAGGTCAACTAGGGACAGTCAGATGTTTTTTGAAAGACATATTAACATAAGTGCTGGGTTGTCTGAAATACCAAATGGTCAGTAACAGCAGAAAGTAACAAAAACTGTAAAATGTTTAAAACAAACAAAACTGTAGTAAATATAGCTATTTAATCTTTTTACCTAAGTACATACTTGTTCTTTAAGGTAGTGAAAAAGATACAAGGATATAATTATAGAATATCTACCTTGGAGCCCACTAATTTTGCACATGGCAGCGAACACAGAGGACTCCATCTCAATGTTTCTGACCCCTGCTTCATAGGCTGCCTTCAGGTAGTCCAGTTTCTCCTCTTCTGTATATGAGCAGAAAGCCCCATCAAGACAAGGCTTGACCTACACAGGATATGAGACATAATGTAATACAATGTAGTTAACGCCCATAAAAACAGCAGACTCTGCAGTAGTTCCTAAAACTAAAGAACTGCTGTCACATGCCTTTCCCTCTGGGACAAGACTGTTGAATAAAAATGAATAAGCCATTCAACAGGCAAGCTTTTGCAGGCCGACGCAGTTTTATTTGTACAAAGTACTATCCCTTAGGCTAAGGGCACTTCATTGTTAGATTATATACAGATAGATGTCTGTGCTGGATACCTAAGCACGAATCACAGAGTACCGTATGTTTAACACTACCGTATGTAAATACTGAAAGACGTCAGCAGATGCCATGGAAAATAGGGTGCAGCTCAGCATCGCAGAGCTTACAATGAGATACAGAAAGAAGTTCTGGGAGAAAGATGACAAATGGACGTTTTGGGAGAGGAAATACTGTGTGCTAAAGGATAGGCAGGGCAGACAAGGGATAAAACAGGACATGGTATTTAATAAACTAATGCTGCTCAGTGTACTGTAAAATAATGCAACACAAATGTATCATTTTTTAACATTAATTTTCTTACAAACTAAAGTGGCTGGATTTTCAAAGAGCCGAAAATGACCCTGGGACTGTCCCATGTTGCAGTCTGCAGGTATGGGAAAAAATCTCCTCACTGGCAGACATTCCTACTTTCAGCCCATGTGTGCATGGGTGGTGGGTGCAGCAGCAGAGGCTGGCATGCCTGGTACAATCCGGCACAGTATTCTGACACAGTTGCACATGAAAACAGGCACATGCTGCTGGAAATCAGAGAGCTGGTCCCAAAACAGCTCCGCACTGGCAAATACGGCACTACGGAAAAACCTGCAGGCTCACAAGTGAAGACCCCCCTTGCACAAGGTTTTTCCACACTTGCACCAAGTTCAACGTCCCCAGGTATTTGCAGCCTTTAAAACAAGTGAATCCCTATGGCATTTCCCATTACCTGATAGTTCTGACATAGGCACTTGCCCACCATAAAACTGAAAATGGCAGCTTTCTACGTCACTGCTACCTCACACACCAAAAGGGACAGTAAAATGCCACAGACTGTCAGCTACAGTACACTGAAGCAGGTATGTGCAGACCAGCAAAAAACACCCTGTAAGTATACATACCATATAAGAGGCTGTAACCGTATCTCAGGTTCTTGTGACATATAAACTAATTATGCTTCACACTTATGTTTAGAAAATGACTTGAGAACCTCCATTTACATTACAGCTGTACTATGCATACTTGTGTGTCCTTTATTCCTAATGCACAATAAAGCAAACAAGAGCCGAATTGCTTATTTAAGTCATAATATTATTAAATGGCTTAATCAGAGTCCCATCTATTTGCTTTGGGTTTCTTGCATGAAAGCTTTCAGCACATATCGTTTTACAACTCAGCTAGAGAGCAGCTAGTCCTGGCTATGACAGTTTAGAGCATTTTATTTTGAAAGATAAGGTTTCCATGAACTTTCATAACCTTTCTTGTGCCTGGATTTTACAACACAAACCAGGAAATTGGCAGTTAAAGCTACAGTAACTGCTGGGAGAAGTAGCTATATTGCTTAACCTCTTGTGACCCATGTATGCTTGTTGACAGACTCGGCGACACCAACTCTCGAGCAAGTAAGTAAGAAACATTAAAGCAGCACTGCATATTAGCAGTAAAAACTCTGACATATAGATTCTTTCTGTTTTAGAGCGGCCTTATCTCCAGACCTGTAAAGTAACTTTCCCCCCCATTTTTAATCTGCTTTAGCACTTTCCCAGCATTTGAAATAATAAAAAGATCACTCCTTTTAATACAGCTTAATCCAGGTTTTTATCAGTATTTTTTGCTGTTTTCCAGCGCCTTATGTCTAACATCACACTTCTTGTGACTAAAATGAAGTAGCACGCAACAGACACAGCCCCCTGACCTTAGGGGGCAGCAAGTTTTCAAGAACAGCTGAGAGTACTGATGAAAATCTGGACCAAGCCATAATACTGGCAAAGGGCAGACATGGTCCCTCTGCATAAGACCAGCAGCAGTGAGGCGGCTAGCAACTATAGGCCGATCAGTTTAACTTCCATGATGGGGAAATTAATGGAAACTTCACTGAAAGAAATACTGGTTGAGCATCTAGAATCCAGCGGGCTGCAGGACCACAGGCAGCACAGACTTAAAGGGGGAAAGTCATGCCAAAGAAATCTGATAGATTTCTTTGGGTGACCAGGAAGAGAGATCAAGAGAGAGAAGTGGATCTGGCCTATCTGGACTTCAGCAAGGTCTTCAACACTGTGCTGCACAGGAGGCTGATAAAGAACTTCATCAGCCAGCCGCCCGTGGCGCTTGAGAGTTGAGGCGCTGGACGCCACACCGTGTCATGCTGGTGACCCGGGCTTAGGATTAGGCCTCGGGTTGTCGGTGGAGTTGGGGACAGACTGAGCATCCTACGGCTGTTCTCCTTCCCTGGGGAGGGGTTCACTGAGCTGTAGCTTTGGCGACCCCAGGTGGAGGCTGGGGCACTGCAGAGGCGGGAGCACATGCATGCAGGGCTGGACGTCATTGCACGTCCAAGCTCCAGGGGCGAAAACCAAGAAAAAAAAAACTGCCGTCGGGTGAGGCGACGGTGAACATCTGCAGGTCCGACCAAACACCCAATGCCGTCTGAGTCTCCGGTTCTCCCTGGGGTCTGCGGCCTCTTCATGGGGCCATGAGGCCCAGACCTCCTTACCTGATGCAGTACTCGGAGATCGGTTCAGGTGGGACGGCTGAGTCAACAAATCTCAGGCAGGATCCTGAAAGATGCCCTGAAGGTAGGGAGCATAAACAGAGTCTAAAAAAAAAAAAAAAAGAAACAGTTCATCAGCCTAGGTTGGGGTCCAAAGTGGTAAGATGGGTTAGAAACTGTTTAACAAAAATAAGCAAGAGAGTAGTGGTTAATGGCACTCACTCTAAGAATGGGAGAGTGAGCAGTGGGGTACCACAGGGTTATGTTCTGGAGCCAGTCCTCTTCAATGTCTTCAAAGGGAACATTTCAGAGGAATTGGAGGGAAAGGTATGCCTTTTTGCAGATGACTCCAAAATTTTTAAAATGGTGGACACTCAGGAGGCGTGGAAAAAATGCACAGGGATATTAGGAAACTCTAGGAGTAGTCCAAGACATGGTAGATGGGGTTCAATGAAAAAAAAGTGCAAAATCATGCACCTAGGGCATAGGAACCCTGGTGCCGAGTATAGGATGGGGGGGAGGGACCTTGGGGTTATTATATCAGAGGACCTCAAGGTGGCAGTGCAGTGTGACAAGGCTATGGGGAGGGCTAGTAGGAAAATACAGGTTACTCACCTGTAACAGGAGTTCTAGGAATGGTATATGTTGTTCATCCACACTTATTGGCAGGTATCCTTGCCGCTTTAAATCTTGCCGGAAGGTCTTCAAGCTGGCTCCTCCACCCACCCGGGTGGTAAAACTCTCGGCTCCGCCCCATGACGCCAGATCTGGCCCGCTGGAAGCTCAGGTTGTGCGTCGAAGCCGGGGAGGTCGGGTGGGTAGTGTGGATGAACTACATATACCATTCCTAGAACTCCTGTTACAGGTGAGTAACCTGTATTTCTAGGGACATGGATATGTTGTTCATCCACACTTTCTGGCAGACTCCTAGCAGTTCTCTGGGAGGAGGGAGGCAAGGCGCACCCCCCCGATACTTACTTGGGAAAAAGAGACTGGAGAACCGAGGCTCCAGCAGGTTGATATGGCATCGGGACTCCCGTGGGGACCAGAGGCCGTGCATTCTGTGCTCCCCCAGATGGGCACCCCAACCCATCAGAGAGGCGTCGGTCGATAGAGAGACCGTCAGCTCGGGGCGGACAAACGGGATGCCCTCCACAGATGAGCTGGAACGATCCACCACTGGAGAGCGTTCCACATCCCCTGGGTCACCGTCACTAGCTGGTCCAATGGATCGCAGCATTGAGACCACTGGCTGGCCAACCCCCAATGAAGGGGACGCATGTTCCAGCAGGCCCAACGAACCACGCTGGTGCAGACCGCCATGAGACCCAGGAGGCGCAGGAAGTCCCGGGCAGGGCGCGATTGCCCAACCAGAAATGATTGGGCAAAGGAGGAAAGAACCTCGGCCCTGTCCGCCGGGAGCCGTGCTCTGGCTCGAAGAAAGTCGAGCTCTGCCCTGATGAAGAGAATCACCTGCTTCAGTTTGAGTTCCGACTTGGCCTCATTGATGAGGAGGCCGATCTGAGAGCAAACCTGGAGGGCCAGATCTCTGGACCGCTCCACCTCTTGTCTGGAGGGGGCTGCTATCAGCCAGTCGTCCAGGTAAGGGTACACCTGGACCCCTCGGTGCCGCAGGAATGCTGTTACCACTGCCATGCATTTGGTGAGGACCCTGGGAGCAAGAGACAGGCCGAAGGGCATGGCTCGGAACTTGAAAAGGGATCCTTCTGCTCGAAAGCAGAGGAATCTCTGGTGAGACGGACAGATAGGGACGTAAAAAAACGCGTCCTGCGGGTCCAGAGAGCAGAACCACACGCCGCGTTCCAAGGATGGTATTATCTGAGCCAGAGTGACCATCCTGAAGGTCTGAGACCTTAGGAACTTGTTTAGGTCATGCAGGTCGAGAATGGGGCACCATCCCCCCGTCCGTTTTGGAACTAGAAAGTGCCTGGACACAAACCCCGGGTCTGAGGGAGGGTCCGCCACCTTTCTGATCACCTCCTTCTCGAGGAGCAGAGCGATGTCAGCTCGGCGGGCTGACAGAGAGGCTGTGGACCCCGAGGCCCCCCGGGGGGCGACGGCTCGGAAGGGCGGGGCCTGCTCGAGCTCCAGAGGCAGGCCCTTTCCCACCACTTCCAACATCCAGCGGTCTGTGGTGATAGCAGACCAGGCGGAAAGGAAGTGGCGAAGCCGTCCCCCCACGGGGGGAACCTGGGGTGGAGAGACGAGGTTGGGGGTGGCACCCCTCAACCCGTCACTAAGCAGGCTTGGAGGAGGGACCGGCCGAGGGACCACCTGGGCCTTTACCTCCCTGCTTCCTGGAGGAGGAAGCCGTGGGCTTGGGTTTGGGATGCCAAGCGCGAGCCTGCTGGCCCTGATGCTGCTGGGCCGGACATGCCATGGGCGCAGACGGACGAAAGGGCTTGGGTTGCGGTCTGCGGCCCTTGTCCCTCTGGGCGGATGAGACCAGAGTCCAGGGTGACATTGGGCTTTTCGATCCTCTGGAGGTGACCTTCCACTCCAGGGCCGAAGAAGTCGGTCCCCAGGAAGGGGACATCCGCCAACTTGTGCTGGGTAGCAGCTGTGAAGGTGGATATTCTCAGCCATGCCCACGGCGCATAGCCACTGCGGCCGCGACTGACCTGGCACGAGTCACCAATGTCCAAAGCAGTCTGAAGTTGCTGCTTGGCCACTGCTCTGCCCTGGTCCCGCACCTGCTTAACCGTGGTCTGCAGGTCAGCCGGGAGATGAGGGACTACCTCGTCCAGGGAGCCCAACAGGGCATGAGAGAAGTGTGCCATCAGCACGGCCGAGCTGGCCTGACGAAGGCCAAGGGAGGACGCAGCGTAGACTTTTCGCCCGGCATAGTCCAACTTCTTGGACTCCTTGTTGGGAGGTTTGTCTACGTCCCTGGCGTTTCCGGCAAGCCGGAAGACGCTGTCGGTAACCAACCCCTCGGCTGAGGGGTGTTCCGAGAAACTGGACAGGAAACCGGTAGGGACCACATACTTCCTAGCCATCCTGGCCGAAGGCGCAGGGCAGGAAGCAGGACGCTGCCAGAGTTCCAAGGCCGGGCCTACAATGGCCTCGGCCACCGGAAAGGCCTCCGTAGGAGAATCCCCTCGGTCCAATATCTCCGTGAGGGGATACTTGGCCCGCTTGGATACGGGCTCGAGCTGCATTCCGGTGGACTCCGAGATGAGCCTAAGCAAACCCATGAAGGATGAAGGGCTATCGTCCAGGGACTGACCTCCTGAGGACTCCAAGTCGACCCGCCTGGAAAACAGGGAGAAATCGTCGTCGGACTCAGAGGAGTCCGCAAAGAGCTGTCTTGGGCCTGAGCCACCCTCCACCTGCCGAGGGCGATCGGGAGTGAGGATGACAGACAGCCTATGGGGCAGATCCTGGGCCGACCGAGAATTCTTGGTCGGAGCCCCAAACAACGGCTGTGGAGGCAGAGGTTCCACCGGAATTGGTGGGGCAGCCTATTTCGGCCGAGCAACAGGCCGGGAAGCAGGCGCCTTGGCTAAGGCGAGGGACTGCTTCGGCCGCTCCGGTGACAGCCACTTGATAGCCGGGGAAGGCGACGACGTCAGCTTGCTCCCGGACAGAAGAAGCTGTTGCCACATGAGGTCCTCGTATCGTTGACGCAACTTGCGTCGAAGCCTCCCCTCGTCCGAGGAGGAGGACGAGGACGAGCGGCGACACCGCTTGCCACGGTGCCGAGACCGCCTAGGACGGCGGGATCGGCTAGACTGAGAAGTCCGAGACCGCGAACCTCGGCTTTTCCGAGGAGGGTACAGAGGTAAGGCGGGGGAAACCCGCTCTCCCCTCAGCTCGGAAGGCTCAACCATGGACTCCGGAACCGGAGGCACGGGCAAGTCCACGGACACCTCAACCACCACCGGGGGAACCGGGGAGTGAGGGATTTCGGCTTCACCAGTCGACAGCCCGTCCAACGGGTCGAGAAAAATCTCAACTGCATCGACGGGAGTATCAGTCAACTGACCTGACGGGGACACCGTGAAGCCAGTGGCCGAAGCCTAAGGATCGACCGAAGTCGATGGTCGACTACTCAGTGAGCGGGACCTCTCCCGCTCCCAAGAGTGTCGACGGAGGGACTTACCTTTGTGGTCCATCTTCTTGGACCGAGAGGAAGGCCCTGAAGATGTTGGTCCCTCTCCCTTAGTGGAGAGGGACAGACAGAGCTCCTTAAAAGAAGCTGAATAGGAGGATCCCAGGGAGAGCGGGATAAAGGCCGCGGCCGAGGAAGACGAGGGTGAGGCCTGTGCCGCCTCCTCCTTGAGGGCGATCATCTGCTCAAGCTGTTCCACCGAGCCCGCTGCCGCGGAAACTGCCAACTGGGCCTCCTTTGACTTTACCGGAGGATAACGTTTTTCGGGTCGCCTGTTGCAAGACAGGAGGCACGGTTCTCCAGGATGTAGAAAAAGAAGAGCACAGGTCGCAAGCCCGCGGGTCGTGCTCAAGGCCCAAGCAGTAGACGATGTGAGGCGGATCCGTTCGAGACATCTTCTGCCCGCATGGGCAATTCTCCGAAACCGGGAGTCGACGGTCCGGTCGCAGGCCATGTAGGGAAATATTTTGATCAAGTCTTGAAACCTTAAACTTTATTTCGGGAAAACTGAAGAATTAGGAACCAGTCTTATATGCAGAGCATTAAGGAGGGAACCTGAGCTTCCAAGTGGTAAGGAAGATCTGGCGTCATGGGGCGGAGCCAAGAGTTTTACCACCCGGGTGGGTGGGAGGAGCCAGCTTGAAGACCTTCCGGCAAGATTTAAAGCGGCAAGGATACCTGCCAATAAGTGTGGATGAACAACATATCCATGTCCCTAGAACTAGGGTGCATATGGAGGGGCATCTCCAGCAGGAGAAGGGAGGTGGTACTGCTGTCATATTGCTCCATTACACCTCCATCTGGAGTACTGTGTCCAGTTTTGGAGACTGCATCACGGAAAGGACATAGACAGGGTGAACGCTGTCCAGAAAGGTCAACTAAGATGGTGCAGAGATTGAGGGATCTCATCATGTACACCCTGGAAGAGAGGACAGAGAGGAGTGACATGACTGAGACACAAAAGTACCTCACAGGGGTGAACAGAGTACACGTGGGGAGTTTCTTTCAAATAAGGCAAACACCAGGACACAGGGGTGTATGATGAAACTGGAGGGAAGGGGAATGTCCGGAGAGATGCAAGGAAATACAGGTTACTCACCTGTAACAGGAGTTCTAGGAGTGGTATATGTTGTTCCTCCACACTTATTGGCAGGTTCCTTGCCGCTTTAAATCTTGCCGGAAGGTCTTCAAGCTGGCTCCTCCCACCCACCCGGGTGGTAAAACTCTCGGCCTGCCCCCATGACGCCAGATCTAGCCCGCTGGAAGCCAGGTAAAGGCCGGCTGGGGAGGTCGGGTGGGTGTGTGGAAGACAACATATACCATTGCTAGAACTCCTGTTACAGGTGTGTAAGAAAAAATTACTCACCTTAGTAATGTTGTTTCTTCTAATGGAGTCTTGCTATATTATGACAGTAGCAGTTTGTCCCACCACTAGAACTGCTCCGAGGTGAAATGGTTAATACCATTCCAAAATAGAACTTTGAGCACAAGCTCAAGAAGCAGCTCTATCTGTGTAATTTCAAACCTGAACTGTCAGATCTTTACGAGCAAAAACTCACTAAGGTCTGTGTGGAAGCTGTAACCTACACTAGCCAAATGGCTACCTAAATATTAACAACCATTGCTGGTCCCAACACCCAAGACTCAAGTCAGGGGACCAGAACTACTAACACAATTCTAACAACATGAGAATAAAACAACAGTATAATAAAACACACACACCCCAAACTCCCAAAAGGGGAGAAACGCTAAAAGGGCATAAAATAGTGCCCACACTAAGTTGCCCGCACCCCACCCAAGTAGAAGTTCTGAGAGGGGCAGGCTGGGGGGGAGGTCATAATATAGCAAGACTCCATTAGAAGAAACAACATTACTAAGGTGAGTAATTTTTTCTTCAAACAACATGAAGTCTTACTATATTATGACAGTAGCAGACTACAGCAGTACCTCCATGGAGGAGGGCAGAACCTACTTAGGAATAGGCTCTGAAGAACAGCTGTGCCAAACCGAGCATCTCTCCTGGCCTGGACATCCAGGGAGTAATGCTTGCAAAAGTGCTCACTGCTTTCCAAGTATCAGCCTGGCATATCTCTAATATAGGATGTCTCTGCAGCAGCTAGAGACGCAGCTGTACCCCTGGTAGAATGAGCCCTCAAGCCAGAGGGGATCTCTGCCCAGTTTCTGATAACAAAATGGATACAAAAGACAATCCACCTGGCAACTGATCTCTTAGTGGCAGGTTTGCCTTCCCAACTTCACCATAGGTAAGGAAAAGTTGGAGGGATTCAAACCTGTGACCTTTGGTACGCTCTATATAGTAACTAAGAGCTCTCTTAACATCCAGGCTGTACAACCTCCTCTCACCAGAAGAGGAGTGATCAGTGAAAAATACTGGAAGGGAGATAGATTGGTTAAGATGGAAATCTGAAACCACCTTAGGTAAAAACTTCCTATTAGTCTTAAGGACTACCTTATCCCTGTGGAAAGAAATAGAGTCAGTTTCCACTGACAAGGCTTGCAACTCACTTATGCGTCTAGCAGAAGTGATAGCCACTAGAAAAACAGTTTTCCAAGTTAGATACTTAAGCTCTGCAGAAAACAGAGGTTCAAAAGGGGGTTGCATTAACTGGGCAATACAAACATTAAGGTCCCAGGCAGGGGCCGGTTCCCGAAAGGGTGGATTAGTATGGAGTAATCCCTTAAAAAACTTGGAAAACACAGGGTGAGTAGAAAGAGGAGATGACTTTCCTGCTGACACAAAAGCAGATACAGCTGCCAAATGGACTCTCAGGGTAGCTGGTCTGAGACCCAAGGAATTAAGATGGACCATGTAATCTAATATAATGGGCAAATCAGCAGATTCTGGGAAATATTTTCCTAGCACACCAAATGGAAAACCTTTTCCATTTAGAACTATAAGTAGCTCCTAGTGGAAGGCTTTCTGGAAGCCTTTAGGATTTCAAGAACACCTTGAGAGAGGTGTAAATCAGCAAACTCTAACTCCTCAAGAGCCAGGCCTTGAGGTTGAGGGATTTGAGGTCCGGATACCAAACCCTTCCCTGGGCACAAGTTAACAGGTTGTGAATCCTGGGGAGGCAAAGGGGAAGATGGATTGTCAGTGACAGAAGGAGTGGGTACCAGGGCTGCCTGGCCCAATCCGGGCAATCAGAATCACCCTGCAAGGCTGAGATCTGATTTTGACTAATACTTTGAATAGGAGAGGAAGGAGGAAAGCATAAAGAAACTTCCTCCCAATCCAGGAGAAGGGCATCCAGGGGACTGAGCCCAACACTGGAGGCCTGCAACAGAACAGAGGAAGTTTGTGATTGTCTGGGGTTGCAAAAGATCTATCTGAGGGTGCCTCATCTGGCAAAGACTATCCCAGCACTTGAGGATCCAGGGACCATTCGTGATGGCCCTGGAAATCCTGCTGAGAGCATCCGCTAGGACATTGTCCTTCCCTGAAGATGAACTGCTATGAGGGAAGTGTTCAGGAATAGGCCAGAGACCACAACTTCATTGCCTCGGTGCACAAGGCCAAGACCGAGTGCCCCCTGTTTGTTGATGTACCACATTGTTGTGGTGTTGTCTGTTCTGACTTGTATCACCTTGTTGTGACAGATGCAGAAAATGCTTGAAGAGCTAAAAAGACAGCTCTGAGTTCTAGCAAATTGATGTGCAGAGATCTCGGGGGACCACACTCCATGCTGAAAGGTCGCCCATGTGGGCTCCTCAACCCAGAAGGGAAGCATCTGTAGTGAGAGTCAAATTCAGAGCAGGGGAATGAAGGGACCCCAATCTTAAATTGCTCTGATCCTGCCACCACTGGAGGGCCTGGATCAAGGTTCGAGTCACTGGGACCAACTTGGAAAGGGGGTCTCTTCTCTGAGACCAATAGGTTCTCAAGTGAAACTGAATGTCTCTCATCTGAAATCTTGCTCCCTGCACAACAGCTGTGGATGCAGCCATGTGTCCCAGGAGCTGCAGAAAGTGTCATCCTGGTGAGAGACCTGCAGGTGAAGGAGGAGGCCAGAGTCACTAAATTCGTCACCCTTTCTAAGGGAAGAAAAGCTCTGGCTAGCTTTGTGTCCAACTCTGCCCCTATAAAGGCGAGTACCTGGACTGGTTCCAGAACCGACTTTGGTAGATTTAGCAGAAAGCCCAGGGAGGTGAGAAGCTGCTGGGTAACTTGCAGGTGAGATTTTACCTGTTCTGGGACTGGCCTACAATGAGCCAATGTCTAGATAGGGAAAAACAGCAATCCTTTGCCTCATAAGTGAGCCACTGCCACTGCTAGACACTTTGTGAATATCCTTGGGGCAGAGGTAAGGCCGAAGGGCATTGCTCTGAACTGGTAATGACCTGAGGGTAGTTTGAATCTGAGGTACTTTCGATGGGAGCTTCTGATTAGGACGTGAAATAGGCATCCTTGAGGTCCAGGGAGGCTAACCAGTCCCCTGGCCTTAGGGAGGGTAAAATCATTGCCAGAGTTACCATTTTGAACTTTGGTTTCAAAAGATGCTTGTTCAGATATCTGAGGTCTAATATGGGCCTATTCTCCTGTCTTTTTGGGGTAAGGAAGTATCTGAATACAGATCCTGCCCTGGTGCAGGGAGGAACCCTTCCACTGCTCTGAGAGCCAACAGGGTTGAGACCTCTGCTTCCAGAGCAAGGTCTCTGAAGCACTTGCAGGTAGAAAAGTCTGGTTCTCAACTTGGGAAACTTTTGAGCTGAGAACCAGACCCACAACCTACTTCCAGAACCCACTTGTCTGAGGTTAAAGAAGCCCAGTTCTGACTGAAGTAAGCCAGCCTGCCCCTACCGTAAAGGAGAATCGGCCTGGGCACCCCATCAGGGTGCCTGCTTAGCAGGAGCTTTAGGCTGAGGGGTGGAGCAGGCCTGCCCACCCTCGTCTGCCTCTGCCTCTGAAGAAGCCCCTCTGAGCATAGGCAGAGGAGGCCTGAGTCTGGTAAAAGGTTCGTGAAAAGGCTCACCCCTACCCCTGGGGTATGCCTCTGAGGAGTGGCTTGCACTCCTTAGCTTGGGCACTTTTGTAAGTAGTCCTATATTCATCCATCTTTTCATGTAATTCTCTGTCTGCTCCCAAACAGAGAATTTCCCACCACAGGAAAATCCATAGCCTTAGTCTGGGTATCCTTGACAGACTAGTACACCTGAGCCAGGCCAACTCCACGTAAAAGCTACAGATGTGGCCATGACCCCAGAGGAAACATCATTAACATCCACAGCAGCATGAAACTGTACCTTAGAAGCCTCAATGCCATCAGCAGCCAGCTGTTCTAGTTCGCTAGCCAGCTGGCCATGGGCTTGCTTGGCTAATTCCATAACAGTATCCCATCTAGATTTCTGATACCTAGCTACATAAGCCATATAATTTGCTTGCCTGAGTCCCAGAGAGGCTGCCATATACTGTTTTTAGCCATGGCATCAATCTTCCTGGAATCCTTGTCAGGAGGATGATGAAGCCAGGGATATTAGCTTTATCACAGGCTGCAGCCTGAACTACTCCCAACATGACTGCATTGCTGAGAAAGGAATTCTGTATCAGGACCTGACAATTGTACCTTCTGTCCATCTTTTATCTACAGGAGGCACAGAATTAGAGCTTTAAAATTTTTATTGTTTGCTTCCTAAAAGACTTATGCAAAGGAATAGACAATCTCCTAGACTCTGGAATATCCATCATTTCTACAAAATCAGGCTCCTCTTGCTCATCCACAGCGCTTCAAGGAGCTGGAGGGTTTCAACAACTTTTGTAAAACATAAAATGAGATGGGGACTCAGATAGCATAGGGGAGATTCTAGAGGTCTGTCTGGGGAAATGTCCGTTCAATGGGCACACCAAGACCTTCCCAGCACATTCATACTTGTTCACAATCATCCTCCCCTCCTCTGGTTCATAAAATTCTTCAACATCATATTCCTGAACCACTGGAACCGGATGAACCGACCTTTTGCCAGATAGTGGGCGGTTCGGACGGAACCTGAGACAGTGACTGGACAATTTGTATGGCTTTTGCTATCTCTGCAGCAGTTGGAGAAGGGTCTTGGACTCCAAACCTGCTGACTTTCTTGTTTTCTTTACTGGAATTGGTTCCTCAGAACCAGCTTTTCTTTGCCCAGGAAGTCTCGCCCTGGTCAGAGGGAGACCTCCGTGTCGGTTGGCACCGAACCGGGCTGGCCATCCGGTCAGCGGACTTTTTGCCTCCTCTCCCTGAGCCTGCCCAAACTCTTTTCCAGGATGGCTGCAGGAAATTCTCATATCTGGCAGTCTGACTCAGGTGGTCAAACCTCAGACAATAGACACATGAGGTGTGTGGGTCAGCCTTGGCAAAGACTTCCCCACAGACATCACAGTGTTGAAACCCAGTGGGCCCGGTTTCTTTTGGGTTTCTCAGACATAATGCCAGCCTAACCAGAAAAACTTGGCCCTTAAACGGCAGTGCAAGGCAAGACAACCTTATCGGTTCCTAACTGTGTCATTTGGTATTGGAAAACGAATAAAATCCGTTTTTAGAACCGATAAGAACCGGAACCGACTCTAAAATGTTAAACTTTAAAGTTGATAAGTTTTAAACCCAGCTGATCGGTTCAAAACCAAACCGATAAACTTACAAGTTCCACACAGACAAAACCTTTAATTTACTTACGATTACCACAGACAGAAGTTGAACCGAACGGTTTTGCGGTTAAAATAAAACTATTCTCGGTTGAATCGAACCGAGAAAACACTGTTTAAACCGAGAAATGAACCGAGCAGTAGGAGAAATCTCCGGAGCGACTGTTCACTGAGGCGAGTAAAGAATCTGACAGTTCAGGTTTGAAATTACACAGATAGAGCTGCTTCTTAGAGCTCGTGCTCAAAGTTCTATTTTGGAATGGTATTAACCATTTCACCTCCGGAGCAGTTCTAGTGGTGGGACAAACTGCTACTGTCATAATATAGTAAGACTTCATGTTGTTTGAACCTGTATTTCTGGGGACGTGGATATGTTGTTCACTCCACACTTATTGGCAGACTCCTAGCAGTTCTCCAGGAGGAGGGAGGCAAGGCGCACACCCCCTACTTGGGAAATAAGGACTGGAGAACCGAGGTCCCAAAACCAGCATCCCAGCGTGACTCTAGGTCGATGTGGTAATGGGTAATGAAGGTGTGTGCTGACTTCCAGGTAGCAGCTCTGCAGATTTCCTGGATAGGGACGTCCCAGGAAGCAGCCACCGAAGCAGCAGTATGGCGGGTAGAATGAGCTCTTATCCCTCTGGGAGGCTCCATGCCCGCCAACCTATAGCAGAGATCTATGCAGGAGGTGACCCACCTGCCTATCATCTGCTTGGCTGCAGGTCCTGCCAGGTGCAGCTTCAGCATGGGTGACAAACAGCTGGCAAACCTCTCCTGAACTTCAGCCATCCGCATCCTTATCATAAGAAGCGCTCTTCAGGGCTCCAAAGTATGGAGCCTATATTCGGCCTCCGAGGTGTGACTGAGTAGAACACCGGCAGAGTCAACACTGGTTAAGGTGAAACTCTGACACCACCTTCGGAAGGAATTTCAGGTGAGGCGCAGGACAACCTTGTCCCTGTGGAAGACCAGATAAGGAGATTCGATGGGAAGTGCCTGGAGCTCTCCCATCCTTCTGGCTGACATAATAGCCACCAGAGAAGGCGGTCTTCCAGGACAGGTGACAGATGTCACACCTGTGCATCGCAGTTCAATGGCTTGCCCATGAGACTAGCCAATACCAGCAGTAGATCCCACGGAGGTGGAGGTTCTCACACCAGAGGGGATATGAGATCAAGGCCTTGGAAAAAGCGCCCAACCACCTTCTCCTGTGCCACCGACTGCTTTCCGGCCCACACCCGGTTAGCCAGGTGCACCTTAAGGGTCGTCGACCGAAGCCCTAGCTGAGAAGGGGACCATAGGTAGTCCAGAATGCTGGCCAAGGAACAGGAGGAAGGGTCCAACCCCTTATCCTGACACCAAATAGAGAATCTCATCCATTTGAAGGCATAGCATTTTCTGGTCGACTCCTTACAGGATGCCTCAATGATGTTGAGGACCTCGTCGGAAAGACCCAAGGCCTGGAACTCTAGCTGCTCAGGAACCAGGCCATCAGGTGCAGGGATTGAAGGTCCGGGTGGAAAACCTTCCCCTGGCTGACTGAGATCAGGTCCGGGCAGGTCGGAAGCCATCTCGGGAGCCTGGAGCTGAGGCTGAGGAGAGATCTGGATACCAGAACTGATGGGGCCAGTCTGGGGCTACCAGAATCACCTGCACCTTGTCTCTCCTCACCTTGAGAAGCACCTTGTGGATCAAGGGAAATGGGGGAAAGGCATAGAAGAGACCAAGGGTCCACGGCCTCGAGAGGCATCCCCCTGCAGAGGGGGCAGGCATGAAACAGCCTCAACAGCACATTCACTGGCAAACAGGTCCACCTGAGGATGTGCCCCAGTGGGAGAACAGATCGTGACTACCTCCGGCAGGAGAGACCATTCGTGAGATGCAGCACCTATCTGGCTCAGGCATCAGGCAGAGTGTCAGAGGCTCCCACCACATGAATGGATGGAGATCCACCTCCAATCTGCCCATGAGAGACCAAGTCCAGAGCTTTGTTGCACAGAGGCAAGGAGCACGTCCTGCCCTGGCGGTTTAGGTAGTACATGGCTGTGGTGTTGTCTGTCTGGACCTGGACCACTTGACCCCGTACAAATGGAGCGAAGGTGGTGAGGGCTAGTCGGACCACTCAAAGCTCCAGCAGGTTGATGTGGCATCGAGATTCCTGAGGGGACCAGAGGCCATGTGCTCTGAGCTCCCCCAGATGGGCACCCCAACCCATCAGAGAGGCATCAGTTGTTAGAGTGACCATCAGCTCTGGGTGGACAAATGGGATACCCTCCTGCAGATGAGCCGGAATGATCCACCACTGCAGAGCGTTCCCCATCTCATGGGTCACTAACACTGGCTGGTCCAGAAGACTGGAGCGCTGAGACCATTGGCAGGCCAGTCTTCATTGCAAGGGATGCATGTGCTAGCGGGCCCAACGGACCATGCTGGTGCAAGCCGCCATGAGGCCCAGGAGGCACAGAAAGTCCCGGGCAGAGCGCAACTGCCCAACCAGAAATGATTGGGCAAAGGAGGAAAGAACCTCGGCCATGTCCACCGGAAGCCGTGCTCCGGCTCGAAGAGAGTCGAGCTCTGCCCCGATGAATTGGATCACCTGCGTTGGCACGAGTTCCAATTTGGCCTCGTTGATGAGGAGGCCAATCTGAGAGCAGACCTGGAGGGCCAGATCCATGGACCGCGCCACATCCGACTTGGAGGAGGCTGCAGTCAACCAATCATCCAGATAAGGGTACACCCGGACCCTTCGGTGCCGCAGGAATGCTGTCACCACTGCCATGCATTTGGGGAAGACCCTGGAAGCTGGAGAGAGGCTGAAGGGCATGGCCCGGAACTCGTAAAGGCATCCCTCTGCTCTGAAGTGGAGGAAACACTGGTGGAACAGATGGATTGGGACATGAAAGAACGTGTCCAGAAGGTCCAGAGAACAGAACCACATACCTTGTTCCAAGGATGGGATGATCTGAGTCAGTGTGATCATCCTGAAGGTTTGAGACCTTAGGAACTTGTTCAGGTGCGTAAGTCTAGAATGGGGCACCAGCCCACTGTCCGTTTTGGGACCAGGAAGTACCTGGCCACAAACCATGGGTCTGATGGAGGATCCGCCACCTCCCTGATCATCTCCTTCTGGAGGAGCAGGGCAATGTTGGCTCGATGGGCCAACAGAGAGGCTGCGGACCCCGTAGCCCCCCACGGGGTGACGGCTCGATAGGGTGGGGACTGCTTGAATTTCAGCGGCAGACCTTTTCCTACCACTTCCAGCACCCAGCGGTGCGTGGTGATATCGGACCAGGTGGAAATGAAGTGGCGGAGCCGTCCCCCCCACGGGGGGAACCCGGGGAGGAGTGATGAGGTTGGGGGTGACACCCTTAACCCGTCACTGGGTAGGCTTGGAGGAAGGACCGCCAAGGAGCCTCCTGGACATTTTCCTCCCGGCTTGGAGAGCGGCAGGCTTGGCTGGGGTGCCAAGTAAGAGCCTGCTGGCCCTGATGCTGGTGTTGCTGGGCCAGACTTGCCGTTGGGGCTGAAGGACGAAAGGGCTTACGCTGCTGCTGGTGGCCTTTGCCCTTCTGGGCAGATGTGACCGAGTCAAGGTGGCATTGGACTTCTCGATCCGCTGAAGATGCCCATCAACGGGACCAAACATGCCGGTACCCAGGAAGGAACATCTGCCAGCTTGTGCTGGGTATCTGCCGTGAAAGTAGAGATCCGCAGCCAAGCTCTGTGGCACATGGTCACTGCGGCCGCTACTGACCAGGCACATGAGTCAGCGATGTCCAAGGAAGTCTGGAGCTGCTGTTTGGCCACTGCCCTTCCCTGATCCCGCACCAGCTTGACCGTAGTTTGGAGGTCAGCCAGGAGATGAGGATTCACCTCATCCAGGGAGCCCAAAAGGGCGTGTGAAAAGTGTGCCATCAGGACGGTCGAGCTGGCCTGATGAAGGCCGAGGGAGGAAGCAGCGTAAACTTTCCGCCCAGAGTAGTCCAACTTCTTGGACTCCTTGTCGGGAGAAGCTTGTCCACGTCCCGAGCATTCCCGGGCAGCTGGAAAATGCTGTGGTCACGAGCCCTCCGCAGAGGGTGCTCCGAGAACCGGAGAGTGAACTGGTGAGAACAGCATACTTCAAGCCATCCTGGCGAAGGTGCTGGACAAGAAGCTGGCCGCTGCCATAGCTCCAGGGCCAGGCCAACAATGGCTTCGGCCACCGGGAAGGCTTCCATGGGGGAATCCCCTTGGTCCAGTATCTCCGTGAGGGGATACTTGGCCCATTTAGAAACGGGTTTGAGCTTCATCCCAGTGGACTCTGAGATGAGCCGAAGCATTCCCAGAAATGAGGATGGTCTCTCGTCCACAGACTGACCCCCAGTGGACTCCAAGTCAAGCGGCCTGGAGAACAAGGAGTCAGTCGTCAGCAGACTCCGAGGAGTCTGCGAACAGCTGCTGGCGCCTGGGCCACCTCTACCTGCGAGGTCGTCGGGAGTGAGGTGACCGACAACCGATGGGGCAAGCCCTGACCCGATCGAGAATCCTCGGTCGGGGCCAAAACAGAGTTGTGGAGGTGGGGTTCCACCACAATGGGTGGCGCAGCCGGTTTCGGCCGAACAACCTGTGCGGCTTGGCTCCTCGACCGCTATGAGGGGTTGTTTTGGCGCTCCAGTGACAGCCACTTAATGGCCGGGAAGGCGGCGAGTCGGCTTATTCCCCGTCAAAAGGATCTGCTGCCATATTAGCTCCTTGTAGCGCCGGCGCAATTTGCACCGGAGCCTATCCTCTGAAGAGGACGAAGACAAGGATGAGCGGCGCCGAGACCGAGACCACCAATGTTGGTGTGATCGGCTGAACCGGGAAAAGGTCCAAGACTGAGACCTTTGGTGTTTCCGAGGGTGGGTCTGAGAGGGGGCGAGGGAAACCCGCTCCTCCCTCTGTTCAGGGACCTTAACCAGGGACTCCGGCACAGGAGGTACAGGCAAGTCCTCGGTTACCACCGGGGGAATCGGTGAAGAAGAGTTGTCGGCTTCTCCAATCGACAGCCTGTCCGATTGGTCGAGAAAAATCTCAACTATGTCAATGGGTGCCTCGGCCGGCTGACCTGACAGGCACACCGTGAGCAGCGGCCTGTACCTTCATTAAAATTGGTGACTATCCGGGGAGGGGACCTCTCCGCTCCACGAACGTCGACGGTGGAACTTACCTTTGGGGTCCTTCTTTTTGGACCGAGAGGAATGTCCCAAAGGGCCTTCTCCCTTGGAGAAAAGGGATTGGCAAAGCTCCTTGAAAGAAGCTGTGTAGGAGGATTCTAAGGACAGCGGGATAAATGCCGCAACCGAGGATGATGATGAAGCATCCTGGGCTGCCTCCTCCTCGAGGGCGATCATCTGCTGCAGCTGTTCTGCCAAGCCCACAGCTGCAGACACCACCCAACGGGCCTCCTTAGACATAACCGGAGGATAACATTTTTCAGGTCGCCCCACCGGACTGTGTGGGCAGTGCAAAACCGGAGGGGGTATCAGTCAGGGCCACAGAGTGATGGGTGGGTGGGCGGAGCGGAGACAGTGGACTGCCGGCCTGACTGGTGGCTATCAGGCAACATTGAAAACGGAGCTGGATGGGGAGGCCTTCTTAGGCAGTGCAGCTAAGCCTTTCCTTTACACGACTGGGCTGACTCAAAATTCCTCAGAGTCACACAGCTGCTGTCTCTCATAACGTGCCCGAATCAGTCAGATTGGCAACTGGCCTGGCCTTGCGAGTGTGAGCAGTGGTAAAATTGCAGCAACTGGAGGAGGCAGCAGTGAGAGTGGCAGGTACTGCAACTTAAATCAAAGCCTGGAAACTGACGGGACCAGAAGGATGGTGGGGGGGTCAGCCAGGCCAGGACACTCAACAGCTGTTTGCTGGGCAGTGTCCTGCAGGTGAAAGGAAAAAAGCCACCACATGATTGGTACGGCTTCTTCTTTTCAAGTACAGACCATTTCAGGCGAAACAGTGTCATGATCAGCCTGGCTGATGACTGGTGTGACCACTGTCAAGCCCCTTGCAGAGCACTCTGCATTGGACAGACAGTGTCACACCCTTCAAAAATCAACTCATTTCAAGAAGTTTGCTGGAGTGCGCACACAACAAACTTAAAGAAGGGTAGGGTCAACTTTTTTACCCAATTTCATTGCATTGCTGCTTTAAGACTGTATACATCTTTACCGTCATTTTATTTATTGTGTATTTCTATTGATATTATTGTTTGCCTGGCTTGCTTGTGCTTGTTACACACTCAGTAACCCTGGTCACACCTGGACACAAGTATCGGCACCTATTTTCAAATAAGTAAATAAAATGAACTAGAAGAGAATGTGTTTATTTTTAGACAGAACAACCACTAGTTATCTTCCGACCATTTCCAAAATAATCTATTATGATATTTTTATAATGCCTGAAGCTACATTATGAAAGCTGTAGCCTTTGAACAGTTAATGCAGCTGTCCTGTGTTGCTACACCTTTTATTTTATATCGATATGAAAACATTTTGGGGCTTTTATATCAGTGTGTGGTCACTGTAGTAATATATTAAAAATAAAATGTATAGTAGAGTATTGTTCTATATAGAAATCCATCCTTTTCATAATGCTGTTGTACCACAGTTCAAAGGTCATGGAATGTGCTTGTACCCTTCTGTGGTAGAACAGCATTCTAAAACTCTATAGCGACTGCACAAGTCAGTTTCATTGTGAAAGAGAAAAACAATGCACACATTTCACATAATACTATATACTATAAAAAATACAGGATGAGCGACTTTATGCATAACCAGTGTGTTCTGTCACATGAGTTCAGATACCCTCTGACCTTGAGACAAATTCCCCAGACCTCTCAAGCTTTGCTCTCGAAAGTCAGGAGACCAGAACCCCTCTGTGGCAGAACACACTGGTTGACAATGTTGCCCATCCAGTGTTCTCTATATATTTACGTAGCTGACTCCAAGCTTTTGTGTAAAAAAAATTTAAATCTCTAACCCTAACGGTTCCAAAGTTATCACATTTTAAGGGTGAAAAATTAAGGTATCAGGTGTTCCTTAAAGAGGACAGGGTATCATTTTTTTAACTGGCAGCTGTTTATCAAGTTTTTATTTTCAGATGTACTAGTCATTCTCCTAAATTATCCATATTTAACTGTACCTGAATGAAAAGTGACATGAAAAACTGCATTTTACACCGTTTTGTTTTTATGGGCAGCATTATGTTACAGTTCTCTTCATGGAGCCAGTGATATGCAGTTTTAACTATGTCACAGTTTGTGCACAGAAGTCTGAGCATTGGTTCTGATAGGCCAGTAGCTTATAATTAGCATTCTGTACACACACCATGGCACAGTAAAAACTCCATGCTACCAGTTCCATGAAAGAAACTGTGAAGAATGTTGTCCATAAAAAAAACCAAAAAAACAATTGGGAACACCATTTTTCACGTAAGTTTTTATTCAGGTACATTAAATAAGGATCATTTGCAGGTATGCATTTCACTGCAGTAAACAAGAATATTACAGATTGCTGTCAATTAGCACAAATTTCCTGTCCTCTTTAAGTGGGTCCTGGAAGGATGACATCATCAGACCCTTCCCGTCAGTTAAATAATGTGACCCAACATAGATTAAACTTGGCAATAAACCCCAACCATATAAATAAAACATTACTGCAAAAAAAATATATATTAAAAATTCATTGGTAAAAGATCTCTTGTCAAGATACCGGAGGCGATCCAACTTTGGTCTGTCATCAACAGTATTGTCCATCTCTCAGTGATGGGACTCGAACTTGTGCCTGTTGATTTATTTTACCACTGCATTGTCTGCTTGAAGTGGAAAGGCTGGGGCTCTTATTACAATACCAAGGGTAGATTGCCTACAGAGTAGGTCAGACATTTATTTATTTATTTCAATCTAGGATTAGAAAATACCTTTGAGCACAGTGGATCACGTTTATAAAGGTTCCATGTCAATAATGGGGAGAGGTTACAAAACAGAGTATAAAGCACAATAACATGTACAGATAATATCAAATACAGCAAACAGTAGAACAGCACAATGCATAGTAAACATCAGTGATAGCAATTAGATACATAGCTTGCATTCTAGAACTTTATATGTGAAAACATGGGTGGGTAATCCATTTGGAAATCGGGAAGGGTGAGCCAGGGATGAAAAGTAGCAGCAGGACAGAGAATAACTTGTGTGTGTGGGGGAATACAGCGGGTGGCATTGTCAAGCGTGTTGAGCAAGGCAGGAAAGGGTAGAATGGGTGGGAGCAGGGGCAAGCACAGAAGGAGAAGGTGATAGGCAGGAGAGGATGGTGAGGTGTTGGGGGGAGGGAAGAGGGAGGGGAGGGGAAGGAAGAAAGGTGTGGAAAAGAGTCAGTCAGGGGTCATAGTGGAAGAGTTAGTAGGACAGAGTAGGAGGGTCAGGATGTGACAGGTAGGGGGGAGGGTGAGAGAGGTGATTGAGCAGGGGAGGAAGGATGCAGCCAGGGCCCTTGCTGAGGAGGCTGAGGAATGCAGGTTGTCAGATGAGGTCCAAGTCGCATGACTAATTATAGCAGGTACACTCACTCTCCTTTGAGATGTGCAGATGTAGGAGATGCTTGAACTGGGTAAGCTGAGGTATGCTAGGTCAATTCACAGCTCAGGCCATTCATCCAGTTAGGAGCTCTGTAAGGGAAGGATTGCTGGCATTGGGTGGTCCGAACCCTAGGAACGTGAAAGAGTTCAGAGACAGAGGACCGGGTGTGACGCAACTTTTGAGGCTTTGATAGAAGACTGACGATGCCCGTTGGCAGGGCTCCAAGCAACACCTGCTTGGCAAGTATACATGAGTGGTATGATGTGGTCTTGTAGTTTGAGCCACCCGGTTTGGGTGAATAGATCACATGTATGGGTGAGGTAGCCGGCACCAGTGATAAGTCTACCAGCTTTGTTTAGGGCAGTATTTAGTCTTTTGAGAGATGTAGCTTTGGCAGCTCCATATATAACCAAGCCGTAGTCAATAACAGATAGTACCGAGCTGTGGATTGCAAGTTTAAGTGCTTCTAGGGTCAGACTTCGTCTGTGCCTATACAGCAGTCCTAGTTTAGCATTTACATTCTTAGCAACAATATCAATGTGTGGCTCATAGGTAAGGTGGCAGTCCAGGGTTACTACAAGGTATCTGAAGTGCTGGATTTGTTCAATGGGGGCTCCTTGGTTATTTTTAATTGTGAGAGCATACGACTTGTGTTTATGGTGGGAGGATGAGAGCAGCATAAGTTTGTTTTTTTGTAGTTTAGAACTAGCTTGTGGGATTGGAGCCATTTTTCAACTTTGAGGAACCCATGTTGCAGGTTGTCTTCAAGCACGGTGGGATCCGGTTGACTTGGAAAGATGACAGCGTCATCTGCGTAAAGGAGGGTCCTTAAATGACAGGCCTTTGGTAGGTTGTTTAGGAAGATACTAAACAGAAGGGGTCGCAGGATCGACTCTTGGGGTACCCCTGATCTGATAGAGCGCAGTTCCGAGATGAAATCTGAAATCTTCACCCTCCATGACCGGTTGGCAAGGTAGCTGCCGAACCATTTTAATGCGCTAGGTGAAAAGACCAGTATTTGTGAGTTGGTCAAGGAGGAGTTTGTGATTCACGGTGTCAAAAGCCTTAGTAAGGTCTATGAGCACCGCTCCTACCAGACTGCTATTATCGATGGACTGTTGGATGAAGCAAGTGAATTCTAGCAGAGCTGTAGTCATGCTATGCTTTTTTACTAAAGCCGTGCTGCTGTGTGCATTGCAGGGGGTACTTATCAAGTTAGTCCACAAGCTGGTTGGTTACTATACATTCCAGAACCTTTGACAGTGGTGGGAGGATGGATATTGGTCTGTAGTTGCTAGGTTCCGTGCGATCACCTGCTTTGTGCAATGGCATGATCAGTGCGGATTTCCAGACTTCTGGGAACCGGGACAGTGTGAGGAACAGGTCGAGTATTTTAGTTATAGGAAGGAGAACGTCTTCTAGGGTAAGTGCAATAAGTCTGAGGTCCAGCGAGTCCCCACTATGTCTGATTTTCCCCAGTACTTTGGATAGCAATTTCTTGACCTGGGTGGCAGAGACCTGCTTGAAGTAGAATGGAGGGTGACCAGGCTTCTCTGCATCCGAGCACGGGGCAGCTGATGGGGGAGCACCTTCAAAGAAGTGTTTAGGGAGGACCTCTGATAGATTAGTGAAGGCAGTATTAAAAGTATTTGCAATCGAGAGAGGGTCGGTAATGGGATTGCCTTCAAAATTTAACGTACTCGGAGAGACCTTTTGAACTTTGCCTGTGACGTCTTTAATGTTCGCACAGAATTTCCTGCTGTCACCCTAGGAGTTTGACAGAAGCTCTTTATGGTGGTTTTGTTTTGCATGACGAATTGCCCTTGTACAGGCATTTCTGACCGCTTTGTATGCCTGAGAGTCATGCTGCCTCCCTATTGACTTGGCAATGAGCCAGAGATAGTCACGTTGTTTCATTTTGGTAATGAGTTCTGGTGAGATCCAGGAGTTAACAGTTTCACAGACCTTCATCTTTCTAAATGGAGCATGGGTGTCGCAGACCGTATTGAAAACCTTGATGAAGTGATCAACAGCAACACTGATATCACTGATAGAGTCCAGGAGGGACCAGTCATGGGGTTGGAGTTGCCGCTTTAGTAGATCTAGATGCCCACGCTTTAACATTCGGTTGTAGATGGCTAGGGGTGGGGGTGTGGAATTTATTTGACCAGCTACACGTGATAAGGGAGTGGTCACTGATGGAGTCAGGGTGAACTCTCAGATTACAGATGCGATCAGGGTGACTTGATATGATCCAGTCAATGGTGGTGCTAGTACCTGTTTTATAGTTTATCCTGGTGGGATAACAGATCAAAAGACACAAAATTTTATATTATGCAAGTTAAAGCCAGAATTCATAACCAGCGTATTGCAGAAAGTACATTAGCAGCTAGCACTGTGAACTTAGAGGCATATAACTCTTAAAAAGAATATTTAATTAAATTAATTTATTTAAAGGTTATATCTGTTGAGCATAGCTCATTTATAATGGTAACCTACGTAAAGCATCTATCAAGGTACATACAAACAATATACTACAGAAAGTACAATTTTATTAAGAGTTACACGCAAATTATTTAACATTTATGTTACCACTTATACAGAGCAAACAACAGCCTCCCTGTGCAGAGACTGAATTCAAACAAGCATTTGTCAATGCCAAACATTCACTTGCAGGTTTGTGCCAGGATGGATAATGGAGGGTGTGGGCGGACAAAACATAGAGGGAGGGAGCGGCAGGGTTTAACTGGATACCGGGTCTGGTGGGGGAACGGAGGGTATGGACCAGAGAGAACATAGAGAGAGAGAGAGAGAGAGCGGGAGGGTTTAACTGGATGCTGGGTCCGGTGGGGTGCCAGGTGGACAGCACACAGAGGGAGGAAGCAGGACTTCAGGGAATGAGGTGACTAGAAATTTGAGGGTATAAATATTCCTACCAAGTAGGTGCCACCTGGACTGGTCTGACCAAAATACACTGTCAGGGCTTGATTGCCGAAAGAGGGCACCTGCTGGATATGACAGAATTACAAAGTACTCCTTCTGTGTGAAATACCGGAATGTTAAACCCAAGAACACTCTGGATTAAAGTCTTACACATCATAACCCCGCCCCACCAGCAAACATTACATTTCATTTCTTTAGCCTCCACATGATCTCATGAGTCTTGAAACACAGATCTTTTCCTGACACACATATTGCACACTTGCAACTTATTGCTACAATTGTACAAAAAAAACACACATCCTTCCCTTCCCTTCTTTACCAAGGAGATGGAGCTGGTGTTTGCCTAAGAGGCACAGTTGTAAGACTCCCTCTCCCTATTCCCTCTGTCATTTGGAGTCAATGATGAGAACCTTCCTCCAGGGATCCAAATTCCTTCTTTGGTTTCTCACACACACAGCCCTTTCTGAACAAGCTAACTTGCAGAACGTTTGGCAATATAAGAGCAAACCCCCAACAGCAGGGACAGATTGCATAGTAACTTCCTTTTAGCATAGTAAATAATAATAAACTTAACCTCGTCCTTCACTATCACCCACATAGACAACTCTCCCCCACACCAGCACCAAAATCAATCATTTACCAACAATGATCTCATCCTTAAATGAACTGCATGCTGTACTTTTTATGTATTTTTTCTGAAACAAGCCATGAAAGCCAAGTACCACTCCTTCTCTGATCACTACCAGAAAAACACAAGATGGGAAAATCTAAGTAGACTACTTTTCTGGCAAAATAGAGATAATTAAGTAACTTCTGTGA
The DNA here is from genome assembly GCA_016271365.2 of Neoceratodus forsteri. NCBI lineage: Eukaryota > Metazoa > Chordata > Ceratodontiformes > Ceratodontidae > Neoceratodus > Neoceratodus forsteri. The sequence continues at coordinate 659,022,001 of CM057456.1, read as the reverse complement.
ATTTTAACAACTTTTCATTAAAACTTAACTGTTTCTCTGCCCCCTCGACAATTGATATGCCATCCAAACCCGTTAGGCTGGGATCCTGTGAATTCAACAGTTTAGCAAAGTACAAATGCAGTAGATCAGAATCGTGGGAATAAGAAATCAGAGCTGACCTTATCCCATTTGATGAATTTGCTGCCCTTTTTCAAGGTTTCATGCTCAGAGACCAGTTTGAGCTGCAAAGTGTGTACTCCTGGAGGTGCCCCAGCCATGATGGTGCTGCTGCTCGGCTACTGTGGCACCAAGAGATCGCTGGAGAGAGGGAGCTGGGGGAGACCAAGGGGTGCTGACAGGCAGACACAACTCTCAGAGCGGCTTTCAGGACCAATGCAAAGAGCAGCGAGATGCCCAGAGTGGGAGTGTGGGACGCAGGAACGACAGGCGGCAGAGTGGGCGGAAAGCTTAGAAACTCAGAGAGGCAATCAATCCAGGACCCTGGCTACAGCGAGCCTCCAGTTGGCACGGGCCTCCTCAGACCACAGTAAGTTTGTCCTTCCTGCCAACGGGGATATTGGGGAGACTTATGGTAGGAGGGTGCAGAGTTTTTTCTCCAAGTTTATTCCTTTTCTCTCTTCTCCATGATTTATGGATCTGACAAGAAGAGGACTGAGGTTGAGGTTATGTGTCAATCAGAAACATCCAAGAGCGGATCCCAACCCTAAATAAGAGATAATAACAGTATCTCAGAGAGAAGGAAAAGGAAGAAAAGGGTCCGGTCGGGTAACAGAGGGTGTGGGGGTGGAGAGCACACACAAGGAGGGAACGGGAAGATTTAATTGGATGCTGGGTCCATTGGGGTAACGGAAGGCCTTCTTAGGCAGTGCAGCTAAGCCTTTCCTTCATATGACCGGGCTGATTCAAAATTCCTCAGAGTCATGCAGCTGCTGGCTTTCACACTCTGCCCGAGTTTTAGTCAGATTGGCGTCTCGCCTTGTCCTGAGAGTGTGAGCAGCAGTAAAACTGCAGCACCTGGAGGAGGCAGCAGCGAAAGTGGCACGTACTGCAGCTTAAATCAAAGCCCGGTGACAGAAGGGACTGGTAGGGTAGCGGGTGGTGGGGGTCGTCAGCCAGGCTGATCAGGTCACTCAACGGCTGTTTGCTGGGTGGTGTCCTGTAGATGAAAGGAAAAAGCCGCCACATGATTGATGCGGCATGCATCACCAAGACCTGGATGGATGTAAATGCTGATCTGATTTTGGAGGCGGCTATTCCAGCTGGGTTCTCGGTGATACACCACTCAAGATTGGACCACAGGGGCGGGGGGGTAACTATCTGTTTTAGAATGGAATTGGGCCTTGCAGAGGTTCCAGCTGAGGGTCCCAGATCGTTTGAGTGTACTACGGCTGCAGGTGTGGGGTGCAGGTTCATCCTCATCTACCGTACACCCGGGGGTGAGGGTTTGTTCCTGCAGGAAGTCACAAACTTCATCACTGACATGGTGTTGGAGTCACCCAGGATGATGGTGCTGGGCGACTTAAACGCCTTGGTCGATGATGAACTCTCGCATTTTGGTCAGGACTTCCTTTAACTTATGAATATGTTGGGCTTCACACACAGGTTGTTGCGTCTGCTACACATGTTCATAGCCACTCACTCGACCTGGTTTTCCTCCTGGGAATGGAAGCCACCGATCTGGTGGTGGAACCAGTTGGATGGTCTAACCATTGCACTGTAACATTCAATTTCCGAGCTCCCCCTCATAGACCTGCCCTTGCGGAGATGGTCAGATACTGCCCTTTGCGGGATGTTACTCCCATTTGTCTGTTGGCAGTGCTTGACCTATTGGGATGTACAGATGTCAGCGGGCCCAGCATCTAGTCCAGACCTATATTAAGGTCGAGAGGATGCTCTGGACTCCATCGCTCCAGTCTGTGTTCACCCTCACTCTCTGCCCTTGGTCCCATTGGTTTGTTGGGGCCTTGAGGGAGTTGAGGCATGGGGTGAAGGTTGGAGTGTTGCTGGCAGAGATCCCCTTGATACCAACCGCCTTAGATTGATGGAACATTTTCATACCTATCAATCAACAGTCTCCCAAAAGAAAGCAGAGTTCCTGTCCAGGGAGATTGCTGTGGCTCAGAATCAACTGGCCAGCTCTTCCAAACCGTCCGGCAGACTGTGCAATCCAGCCTGTCTTCAGGCTCGAAGAGACATTTTCACAAGATAAGTGTGATGAGTTTGCTGTATTCTTTGCCAATATGGTGGCCGACATCAGGGCTGAGATTCATTCAACACGTTCTATGGAGGTTTACGGTGGTCAGTGTATGGTCACTACACCTCGGTCATCCTGGGATCACTTTGACCGGCCAGCAATCGATGATGTTGTACAGATTATCCAAAGTATGCTGCCTACTTGCTGTAGTCTTGACCCGGGCCCTACACGCCTCATTTTGGGGTGTGTAGATGTCATCGGCCCTGTCATGACAGAGATAGTTTGGTGTTCCTTAGAGTTAGGTGAGTTTCTGAACTCCCTAAAGGAGGCAGTGGTAACATTGCTCCTTAAAAAATCACCTCTGGACCCAAGCTGCTCTGTTAACTACAGGCCAATCTCTAACCTTCCCTTTATTGGGAAGATGACAGAGAAAGTAGTTGCTCTTCAGTTGGATAACCATTTGACCATCCACGACATCTATGATTCCCTCCAGTACAGTTTTCGGAAGAGGCATAGTACAAAGATTGCTCTGGTTCGGGTGCTCAGTGATCTACTGATTGCTAGAGATCGGAAGTGTTGTTCTATCTTGGTCCTTCTCGATCTCTCTTCAGCCTTTAACACTGTGGACCATGGGGACTGCTTGAGTGCCTGAGAGACATCTGTGGCCTGTCAGGTCACGATCCTCAGTTGGTTTAGATCTTTCCTCACTGGCAGAACTTAGAGAGTGGTGTCAGGGATTTATTCCTCGGCCTCATTTTCTCTGCCATGTGGGGTTCCTCAGGGCTCTGTGCTGTCCCCAATGTTGTTTGCGGTGTATTTGCTGCCATTGGGAGACACTGTAAGATAGTATGGGCTGCGGTTTCACTGCTATGCACATGATACCCAGCTCTACTTGTCTTTTGCCCCTGACCAGGATAGTGCAGTCTCTGCTTTTAATAGCTGCCTCATGGAGCTCCAGGACTGGATGCGGCCAGCTGGCTAAGGTTGAACCCTGAAAAACTAAGGTGTTGGTGGTAGAACCAGGTCGGGGGATAGAGAGGTGAGAGCTGTCTGCCTCCAGGTTTTGGCTTAGAGGTAGCCAGCTCATGTCCTCTGTCCATGTGTGGAATCTGGGCATGATATTTGATGAAGGGCTGACACTTCATTCGCAGGTGTCGGTGGTAGTCAAAGCTTCGTTTTACTATCTAAGGAACACTGCCTGGATTAAGCACCTTGTTTCATCTCGCGACCTTCCAACATTGATCCACACCTTTGTGTCCTCTCGCCTTGACTACTGTAACTCCCTATACCTAGGGCTTCCGGGAGTTGATATCTGCCACTTGCAGCTGGTGTAGAACGCTGTGGCCAGGTTGCTGGTAGGGGTTTCTCGAACCAGTCATATCACCCCTGTGCTGCGCAAACTGCACTGGCTGCCTGTTCAGTGGCAGGTCACCTTCAAGGTCGGTTTACTGACCACTAAAGCTCTACATGGTCAGGGCCCTGACAACCCAGTAGTACCAATATGGCCACAAGGCTGGGTGTGCCATTGGCTGCTCTGTAGCTGCAGTTCCTGCATTTTTAGTTTTATAACTTTCTTTCGTATTTAATTGTTTTTAGTTTTTTCTTGCTTATTTTGATGGTTGTTGCCTGAATTTAGCAGACTGCTGCCTGAATTTAGTAGATTTACAAGCTTTTTTTAAATGGTTTGCCTTTTTGTGACTTTCCTCCTATTCTACCCTCACTTGCCTTGCTGTTTGTTGCTGAGCTCTGGAGGTGAGCGAATCCACTGAGCAGTTTGTTCCTCCTCTGCTCCTTTTGTTGCTGTTGTGGATCAGGGGGTCATGGGGAACACGTGTGTGGACTCTTCTGAAGTCTGTCTGGATGACTCCGAGGTGAACGCTGGGGTGGTTTGGTAAGCCCTGGTAGCATCGGTATCTGTGTCGATTTTGCTGTAGTTGAGACGTACTTCATTTTTAATTGTTGCATATCACTACGCTCTGTAAGCGTTATTTTCTTCGACTGATTCGAATGGATTGGGGAAGCGGATTTGTAGGTGGATCGTCCCACTGAGGATTGTTGCCAGAAGGTCATAGGTTTAAGGATCTGAATGGACACTGAACTTGCCATTTGAATTTTGGAAAACTATTCCCAGATCTGCTGTGGGGATTTGCGATGGTTGATTTGGGGACTACAGTGGCTCGATTTGCAGTTGGTGAGTAGGCCCAATCTGGCCGGTAGCCCATGTATTGGTCTGTGGCAGCACTGGGGTCCATGCTCTGTCCACCAGGGAGCTGGAGGTTGGAGCTCTGTCCTGTACGGATCCCCGGGGAACCTATTGTGTTGGGTTCTGGTGGGGGTCTCATGGTAGCTGGCACGGCCCGGTTACGGACCATGGACTAGAATTTTCGGGGCTCTCCCCAGCTGTAGAGCTGACTGGTCCTGAAGAGGATTACTTGGATTGCTTTCCCGAATCTGGTTACAGTCAGACTTTTATTTTATCTCCTTTAGGGCAGTGAAAGTGCCTTAAACAACATTCGTACAGTTCTGGCAGTGAAACTATCTGGTACTTTGTTTTTTTTTTTGTCTGTTTTCTGGATGATGGTTACATTTCATTTTATCATCTGTGGCAGTGAGAATGCCATAAACAGTATTTCCCTAGACCCTGGTAGTGAGAGCACCAGGGGTCTGGGGATTATTTGACATTACTGTTGGAGAAAAGACTGCTTATATTCGTCTGCCCAGGGATGTGAGCTCCTGAGGATTCTTTGATAGTCCTGCTAGTAGTGAGAGGACCATCGGGACTTGGACCATCTGTTTTTCTCCTTAATGCACTTTCTATGACTGCATTATTTACTGTTTTGCTTTTTATATTTACTGATGTTATGCTTATGTTTGTTTTGTTTAGTTATTTTTAGTATAATTTTATTTTGTCCACCTCTGAAGTTGTGAGAGGATTTTGGGTTGGGGAAGTCTTGTTACGTAGTGTTTTTACGTTGCAATTATTATTTGATGTATTTCTAGGGTTATGATTTTAGAATTATTTGTATAAGGGAGAAGCCTGGGATTTGTGTGGGTTTATTTGTTTTTTAGTTTTATTGGGTATACTGCAACTATTTTTAGGTTAGTTATTTTATAAGAAGATTAGGATTTTTTGTTGTTGAGCTCTGGCTCTAGTTGGTAGCTACTAGCCCGTGGAATGTGCCTGTTGCTCCCCGCCTTATGTTATTCGTCTTCTTCTCTGTGTTTCCGTCCATCCCCCGCCTTTCCTATCTACCAGCACCGGGTGCTTGAATTGTATGTAGGAGGATGGGGTTGGACGTGTTCGGGGGCACGGACATTGGAGGCCGAAGGAGCGGGCCTCTCGCATAGGGTTGGTTAGGTCCAGAAGATGCCCTGGGGCGAAATGGAGCCTGAAATGTGGTAGTCCATGCCTAGTCCCCATACCCAAGGGCACCATCTCTTTTGATGAGCAAGTAGCTGGGATGGCTCATGAACCCTGTCCAACTCGGGCAGTGTTATGCAATGCTAGATCTATTAAGAATAAGACTGCAATTACCAGATTTTGTTGGAACAGCTGATTCATCTTGCATCACCGAGACCTGGCTGGATGAAAATGCTGCTCCCATTCTGGAAGCAGCAATTCCAGTCGGGTACTGGTGATACACTGCCTGAGACTGGACCGGGGTGGGGGTTCTGTTTCAAGACCGAGTTGGGCCTCACTGGTGTACCAGTAAAGGAAGCCAAATCCTTTGAATGAACTGTGGTAGCTGGTGTGGGCTTCAGGATAGCTTTCATCTACCGTCCACCGGGGACGAACAGTGATTCCGGCGGAAGTGGACACCAGCGGTCGACATGGCACTGGAGTCACCCAGACTGATGGTTCTGGCGACTTAATGCCTTGGTCGACGACTTAACTCTTGCCTTTGACAGCACTTCCTCCAGTTGATGACATCACTGGGCCTCACACAGATTGCTTCTTCAGCTACCCATAATCATGGTCATTCTCTGGATCTGGTTTTCTCCTGGAGATTGAGACCCTGACTTGGGTGTGGAACCTGTCAGTTGGTCCGATCACTACACCGTGAGGTTCAACTTTGTGCCCCCTTTGTAGGCCTACCCTGTGGAAATGGTCAGTTACCCTTTACAGGATGTGAGCCCTGAAGATCTGGCGGCAGTGATTGACCTCTTGAAGTTTCCTGATGTTAGCTCAAGTCCAGAGCTGTTGGTCCTGGCCTATAATTAGGCCATTTCTCAGCTCTGGACCTGATAGCTCCTGTCCAGGTTCGTCCCTTCAACTCTGCCCTCCGCACTTTGGTTTGATGGGTCTTTGAGGAGTTCTGTGGTAGGGACGAAGGTTAGAACATCATTGGCGGAAATCTGTCCTGAAGGCTGACCGTCTTAGTTTGGTGGAGCATTACCAGTTCCACTAATCAGCGATATCCCATAAGAAGACAGAGTTCCTGTTCAGGGAGTTTGCTGTCGCTCAGAATCGACCAGCTCAACTCTTCCTGTCTGCAGCTCCATTGAGCTTTTTCACAAAAGGAGTGTGATGAGCTTGTTCGATTCTTTATGAATAGGTGGCCGACATCGGGTCAGAGATCTGTTGACTCGCTCTATGGGAGATGCGGTTAGTCGGTGCTTCGGTCACTGTAACTCAGACTTCCTGGAGTACTTTGACCTGCTGGAGTTCGAGGATATTATGGATTGTCCAGGGGATGCGCCCTACGAGCTGTGGTTTAGATCCAGGCCCAACTTCCTGATTTTGGGTTGTTATGAGACCATTGGCGGTTCTGGCTCAAATTGTCCGGTGCTCCTTGGAATCAGGTGAGTTTCCAAGCTCCCTAAAGGAGGCGATGGTGACACCCCTTCTGAAGAAAGCTTCACTGGACCCAGACACTTTAGCTAACTACAGACCTATCTCAAACCTTCCCTTTCTAGGAAAGGTTATTGAGAAAGTAGTGGCAATTCAACTGGAGAACCATTTAACCATCCACAATATTTACAAACCTCTCCAGTCTGGTTTTCATGAGAGGCACAGTACTGAGACTGCTCTGGTTCGGGTGCTCAATGATATCCTGATGGTGAGAGATTGGGAAAAAAACGTTCCATTCTGGTACTCCTTGATCTCTCTTCAGCCTTTGACACTGTAGACCATGGGGTGCTGCTCGAGTGCCTGAGGTCCATCTGTGGCCTGTCAAGTACAGTGCTCAGATGGTTTACATCATTCCTATCTGGCAGAACACAGAGAGTTGTGTCAGGGATTTTTTCTTCCAACTTTTTCCCTCTGTCTTGTGGGGTTCCTCAGGGCTCTGTGTTGCCCCTGTTGTTTGCATTGTATATGCTACCCCTTGGAGACATTGTAAGATGGTATGGGCTGATGTTTCACTGCTATGCTGATGATACCCAGCTCTATCGTCCTTTGTCCCCGACCAGGCTAGTGCTCTCTCAGTATTTAACAACTGCCTCGGCTGAAATCCAAGACTGGATGAATTCTAGCTGGTTAAAGCTGAATGCGGGAAAGGCCAAGGTTATGGTGGTGGACCCAGGTCACAGGATAGAGAGGTTGATGACTGATCAGCCCTCTGGATTATTTCTTGGGGGGGGGGGGCACTCAGATCCTTACCTCATAATGGGCGAACGACTTGGGAGTGGTGCTTAATGACGGGCTGACCCTTCGTTATCAGGTGCCGGCAGTTGTTAAGTCAGCCTTTTATCATCTTGGGAACATTGCCAGGGTCAAACACCTTGTTCTGTTCAGCAATCTGCCTGTGTTGGTCCACGTCTTTGTGACCTCACGCCTTGACTACTGCAACTCCCTTTACTTGGGGCTTTCTGAGGTTGATATCTGCCACTTGCAGCTAGTGTGGAGGAGGTCGCATATTACCCCTGTGCTGCGCGATCTGTACTGGCTGCCGATCCAGTCGTGGATCACCTTTAAGGTAGGTTTATTGACCAACAAAGCCCTACATGGACTTCGCCCCGACTACCTGAAACAGCTTCTGATTCCTTACATCCCTGTGCGACAGCTCTGCTCAGCTGACGAGGGGTTACTGGAATTCAGAGGCTGCTTGAAATCCTCTGGGGCCCATGCTTTTACATTTGCGACCCCCACCCTCTGGAATTCTCTGCTCCATCAGCTCTAGGAATCGTGACCAAGGGGGTTTTAAACAGGCACTCAGGACCTTTTTGTGGAGTCAGGCTTTTTATGAATTGGTATGATTTTATTGTTGTTTTATTTATTAATTGTAATATTTTTATGGTAGGTTTTAACACTGTAAGGCGCCTTGGCATTTGAAAGGTTCTCAAAAAGTAAAGTTATTATTATTTGCTGCAACAGCTCCTGGTTCCTTACTGCCCCCTCTGACCCCTCCGCTCAGCCGATGAGGGATTGCTAGAGGTTCCCAGGGTTCAGCTGAAAACATCTGGTGTGAGAGCTTTTAGTTATGCAGCCCCAACCCCATGGAATTCTCTACCTCGCGGGATTAGAGAGTGCCTGACCTTGGAGATCTTCAAGATGGCTTTAAAAACATACTTATTTAGCCGTGCTTTTGGAGATTAATATATCTGTATCTGAATTATTTATCGATCTATTCCACTTATTTTATTGTTTTATGTTTTTAATTTTGTACAGTGCTTTGGTAATTGTTTGAATTACGCATTATAAATAGATGTATTATTATTATTCTTTTCAAGTACAGACCGTTTCAGGAAAAACAGCATCATGATCAACCTGGCTGATGAGTGGTGTGACACTGTTGAGCCCCTTGCAGAGCACTCTGCATTGGACAATGTCACACCCTTCAAAAAGCAACTCATTTCAAGAAGTTCACTGTGCGTGCTTGCACAGCGAATTTAAAAAGGGGAAGGTCGCCAGAGACCAGATAGGGTTTGCTGAGGTGAAGTAGGCTGGGAACACATGGGCAAATTGGGTGGGCCAAGTGATCCTTTTCTGCTGACAAATTCTACGTTTCTGTTAAAACAGTGCTCTTTTTATTTCATCAAATGTAAAAAAAAAAAAAAAGTTCTAAAACAGACTCATAATGGGAAAGAATGGTATTGCACAAGCCAGGAGGTATGGGGCAATGTAAAATGGAATAAAAAAAATATAGGTCAAAATTTTCACTGCTAATAACTTATTTACTCAACAGTTGGTTTCACTGATCCTATCAACAAGCACACATGGGTCACAAGAGGTTAAGCAATATACAGTAGCCTCTTCTCCTAGCAGTTACTGCAATTTCAATTGACAGCGTCTTAGTTTGTGTTGTAAATCTAGGCATTAGAAAGGTTACAGAAGTTCACGGCTACATGAATTTGGGCTAGCAACCAAGGTTTTTCAAGAAACAGTACATTTCCATATAACCCTAGGAACTAAGGAGATGCGAAATGAAAAGTCAGCGGCCCATCATGTCTTTCTCCTGCCATCCAGGGAGCTGCAGCATTCAATATCATGTGAAATACACGTGATCATTGTTTAATGGAATTATGTCTAATTAATTGTTCATGAACTGGTCATTAATGTCTTAGAAACTACCTATCCAGCTGCCAGCTGGCTGTGCCACACACCTGGCTCATGCACTCTTCTTAAAAACATGAGTTGCGGTAAAATAAATGGAAAAAGAAAGCGTTATTACGATTAGACTTTTAATTGCAATAACAACCTTTAAGCCCATCATTTCCTTGGATTAATGACCGCCTGGAGGGAGATGGCCCCAACCAGTCATTAATCCTCTACAACTGACCGACTTCTCGGTCTTTATTGCTTAAGTAATGCCAGTACTTGCCTTGGACTTCTGCGCTATGGAGAGGAAAAACACCAGCAGCAGAAACCTCTGGGATACCAAGGTAAACTGATTTACCCTTTCTCTTAGGCATAATAATTCTGCCATGAGATATATTCCATGTGACCCTCCCCTCCACAACATATTAAAAGGTGTACCAGTAATATTATTTTCATTCCTCTCAACAGTCCCTGGTATTCAGGGATGTCACTGATTTTGCCTCATAATTTTCCTCCATCCCTCCAAAAATGTCTGTTTTTGTGGCTGGAGAGTGGGGACTGCAAGCACAAAATAATGCCAAGCATTAATGTAACAGACTTGGAGCCCAATTCCAAGACGTATGGCACAACTCACAGGTGTATGCAAGTTGCTATTGATGTGGTACACAGGGACCCTGCACCATATTCCAAGACAGGCAGGGTCCCGGCACCTACATCCTATGACTTGTTGCAGACATGGGCTAGCACCACGGCCATGGCGTAATGAACCTGGAAGCTGCAAGTCGCAGCCAGCTGAAACACCGCCTCCAGGCCCCCCCTGCCCAGACACTGCCGCATGCACCAGGGGAGCATGGGGACTGGACAGGTGGCACTGGCGTTCAGGGGCACTTCAGGAAATGGACCCCGGGGGTCCCTGACATTCAGGGGTGGTGGGGCATGTCTGTGTTGGGGGGGCATGGGGAGCACAACTGTGTACTTTCTGCAGCACTGCAGAGTGGGCATCTGTCAACTGGCATGGACGGATGACCCTTAGACCATCTCCCTGATGGTTTAACTCCGCTGCGCCATTGCAGCTTCTGGAATAGCATATGTGGGTTATGGCAGCCGCCCTTTTGGAATACCATGCCGCTGCGGGTTGCTGGCGTAGTGGGTGGTGTAACCCACCTTTGTCGCAGCCCGTATACAACATGGTGCAGGTCATGACTTGGAAACATGACTTGTGTATCTCATGGTGCAAGTTGCGATTTATGCCATGGGGTTCAGCATAAATTGGCTTGCGCCATGCGTAAGTCGTTTTGGAATCGGGCCCCTGTTGTGCTTCAGGAAATGTATTTTACACTAACCCCTTTATTCTACCAGTATCCTAAGTGGATATCACCAACTATAAGATGTGTCCCTGATTTTGGTACTTTGTCCCTGATTTTGTTAAGCCTTGGTCCTCATTTATGATGCAGGAGGCTGAGAGGTATGGTAATTCTCCATCTGGAATGGCACTAATTGTGCTTTGTGAACAGTCTTTTCTTGGCTATGGATGTCATTCCTGTTATGCATTGCCTTGTTATGCTGTTTCTGTTTTGTGAAAAATTAATAAAATACTTAATAAAACATAGAATCTGTCAGCAGAATAAGGACAATATGGCCCACCTAGTCTGCCCATTCCACTACTCCCTGCTGCAGCCCCAGCTCCTATTTGATCTGCAGTTCTCCTGCTCTGCATATCTCTAGGTACCCTTATGTCTATCCCATGCACTCTTGAACCCCGTGCTGTTTCACACTCATCACTTCTGCTGGAAGGCTGTTCCATGGCTCCACCACCCTCTCAGTGAAAAAGTACTTGCTAACATTACCCCTGAGCTTTCCACCCTTCAGGTTCATAGCATGCCCCCTTGTTCTTGTGCAGAGTCTTCTCTGAAATATGCTTTCTACCTGTGCCCTGTTTATTCCCCTAAGGTACTCGAAAGTCTCTATCATATCTCCCCTCTTCCTTCTTTCCTCCAGTGACTAGATATTAAGGTCCTTAAGTATTTCCTTGTAGGGTTTCTGGTGCAGTCCATGTACCATCTTCGTTGCCCTTCTCTGGACTGCCTCTATTTTGTCAATGTCCTTCCGGAGATGTAGTCTCCAGAACTGGACACAGTACTCCAGCTGAGGCCTCACCAATGAACTGTGCAGTGGCATCACCACCTCTTTCCTCCTGCTTGTTATGCCCCTTTCTATGCACCACAACATTCTATTTGCTTTCTCCACAGCTTTTTCACACTGTTTGGCTACCTTCAGGTCATCAGATATTATAACTCTCAGGTCTCTCTCCCTGATTTGTGGTGGCCAGAATTTTACCACTCATCCTGTACTCCTCCTTGGTTTCCTGTGACCCAGGTGTATGATCTTGCACTTTTTAGCATTGAAACTCAACTGCCAGACACCCGACCACTCCTCTAAAAGGCTTAGGTCCTTTCTCAGTTTTTCCACCCCTCTGGTGTGTCCACTCTGTTGCAGATCATGTTGTCATCTGCGAAGAGGCACATCTTTCCCTCCAGACGCTCTGCAATGTCGCTAATGAAGACCCTGAATATGAGTGGCACCAGCACCGACCCCTGTGGCACCCCGCTAGTCACCTTCCTCTCCTCAGAGTTCATGCCATTTACCACCACCCTCTGAGTCCTGACCCTTAGCCAGTTCCCAACCTACTTTACCACCACAGGACCCACTCCCAGGCTCGCCAATTTATTTAACAATCTCCTGTGCAGGAAGGTGTTGAAGGCCTTGCTGAAATCCAGGTAGGCTACATCCACCGTCTGTCCTTGATCTACCACCTTGGCTATCCAGTCAAAGAACTCTTTGAGATTCGTTTGACAGGACCTTCCCGTTGAGAATCCATGCTGCCTTGGATCCTGGGCCCCGCTATCCTCCAGAAACTTCAAAATCCTCTCCTTAAGTTAGGACCTATTAGTTTCCCCACTACTGAGGTCAGGCGTACAGGCCTGTAATTGCCTGCTCCTCTCTGCTTCCACTCTTGTGGAGAGGGACCACATCTGCCCTCCTCCTGTCCTCAGGTACCTCTCCTGTCTCTAGCAATGCACTGAAAAGGGCAGATAGTGGTTTCGCCTGCACTTCCCTAAGTTCCTTTAGTACTCTGGGGTGGATCCCATCTGGCCTCATTGCCTTATCTGCTTTTAATTTCCAGAGTTCTTCAAGGACGCTTTGCACCATGAATGGGCTGGTGTCTCCCTCCCTCCCCTGAATACATCTCTTACTGAGTCTCGGTCCTTCACCTTCCCCTTCCCTGGTGAATACTGAGCAAAAGTACTTGTTCAGTATCTCAACCTTTTCTAGGTCGTCCTCCATTCTTTCTCCTCCTTACTTCTTTGGCCTAATGATCCCATTTCTGGTCTTTTTCCTCTCCCTAATGTATCTGAAGAAGGTCTTGTCACCTTTCTTAATAGCCTGTGCTGTATCTTCCTCTGTCTGTGATTTAGACCTTCTGATTATTTTCCCAGATTCCCTCTGCTTCTCCAGATATTGCTCTATGTCCTCATCCTTTTGTGGTTCCTTGTATCTTCTGAAGGCTCTTTTCTTTTCCCTTACTTTGTCAGCCACTACCTTCAAGAACCATAATGGCCTTTTCTTTCTTTTACTCTTACTATGCGTTTTGACACAGTGACCTGTTACTTCTATTCTGACTCGCTTGAGTCTAGACCACTGTTTTTCCAATATCTCCCTCTAAACCTTCCTGCTACTGGCTCTTTTGAGATTTCTACCTATCTCTTTAAAGTTAGCCTTCCTGAAATCTAGAACCTTTATCCTTGTATGGCTTGTTGAACATTAAAAGTTTCAACACTCCCTACTTGAACTGCCTCATTTGGGAGCTTGTTCCATTGGTTTACCACTCTGGGGAGAAATGCTTTCAGACATTATCCCTAATCCCCCACACACACACACACACACACATCCCCTTAAAGAACAGCATACTGGTTCTTCTGCCCTCAACAAGCTAACAAAGTTGTCCCTTATCCAACTTTCAAAATCCCTTTAAACAGCATGTGTTCACGTCTAAAAAATAAACTGGCTAGTTTCTTTATTGTGTAAGTGATTAATTTCTACTTTTATAATAAAAAGTTGGTTTCTTCAGTGGTTTTTCACCTTTGCTTTTCAAATTGCTAGTAAAAAGAATTCAGTAGAAGTATGGTACTGTGATGCACAGTAAGAAACTCTACTATTTAGGAGCCCAGTGTTTGTCACACAGGAGAGGACATGGAAACTTGAATATAAGGATGCTCTAAGACGGCAGAAGAGGACAGCCAGTGTGTGAAAGCAGGGAGGACAACCAGAAGCCAGACGGAGGGATGCTAGGCAGGCAGCTTGTCATTCCCCAGGGGAATCGTGAGCAGTTGCTCAAAATTGCACATGATATTCCCTTGTCTGATCATCTGGGAATCGCACGCACTATGTAGTGGTTAGCCCAGAATTTCTACTGGCCTAACTTCACCCAGCAGGTCAAGGAGTATTGCAGGTCTTGTCACCAGTGCCAAGAAATAGGGAATGTGGGCAAGAAAACCCAAGCCACCCTGATTCCATTGCCCATGGTGGAGGAGATATTCCAGAGGGTAGGAATGGATATTGTGGGGCCTTTAAATACCCCCAGCTCTTCAGGGAAAAGATTCATCCTGACTGTGGTGGATTATGCCACCCGGTACCCAGAGGCAGTCACCCTATCCTCACTAAAGACAGACAAAGTGGCAGATGCCTTACTTTGGATTTTCTCCCGTGTTGGGTTTCCGTGAGGAGGTAATCACCGATCAAGCGGGTTCCTCCATCTCGACCTGATGAAATGTTTATGGAGAAGTGTGGGTGGTGCAGAGATGCACACATCATATCACTCACAAGCCAATGGACTTGTGGAACTATTCAGTGCTCTGGACATTTACTGAACAGCATGGGAGGGACTGGGAGAAATACCTTCCCACCTGTTTGCATACAGGAGGTGCCCCAAGAGTCGACAGAATTTCCTCTTGAACTCTTATATGGATGCGGGTACATGGGCCCTAGACTTGATCCAGGAGAACTGGGAAGCAAGCATGCCACCCAGGGAACTCCCATTGTGGATTATGTCCTTAGGTTTAGGAAAAGGCTGAAGGAGTTTATGGGGACAGCCCAGAGCAACCTGGCAGCTGCCCAACAGAAACAAAAAGTGTGGTACGACCACAAAGCCAGAGCTTGCTCGTACATGGTGGGTCAGGAAGTCATGGTCCTTATTCCGGTCCAGAAAGACAAGCTGCAAGCTGAGTGGGCAGGACCGTACAAAGTGGATAGGAAGGTAAATGACGTGAACTACATTGTGGAGTTACCTGACAGAAGACAGACAGAAAGGATGATGTCAATCATGATGAAGCCATATGCAAATAGGGCTGACATGGTGTTTGCAGTGTGTAGTCATGAGAGGGGATGGACGAAGGAGACCCCCTTCTGGATTTGTAGAAGGAAAGTAAGCAAAGTCCTCTGTGGAAGCAGTAAAATTGTCTCCCCAGCTGGACTCAGACTAGATCCAGAAAGTAAGGGAGGTTTTAGCAGACTTTGCCTCCTTGTTTAGCACCAATCCTGGACTAACCCCTTAGCGACACATGATGTGGAGACAGGGACACAGACGCATACACGGTGGACAGCATATCGGTGTTCGAGGCTGTCCAAAAGAACATTAGGAGGGAAGCTGAGGAGATGCTGGATTTAGGGGTAATCCAGAGATCCCACAGCCCTGGCCTCATCCGTAGTCCTTGTGCCCAAGCCAGATGGCTCAACTCATTTCTGTGTGGACTATCATGGACTGAATGCAGTCACAAAGTCCAACACCCACCCGATGCCCGGACAGATGAACTCCTGGACAAGTTGGGAAGGACGACCTACCTTACGACCACTTACCTGACAAAGGGTATTGGCAGATAGAATTGATAGACAGAGCTAGGAGAGGTCGGCTTCATCATTCCAATAGGCTTATTTGAGTTTAAAGTAATGCCTTCGAATGAAGAACACCCCAGCCACTTTCCAAAGGTTGGTGAACCAGGTATTAAATGGTGCTGAGGAGTACACCATGGCGTACCTGGATGACACTGCCATCTTTAGTACCAGCTGGGAGGAACACCTATCACACCTTAGGGAAGTGCTGGGCAGGGCACAGAGGGCCGGGCTCACTGTCAAAGCCAAGAAGTACCAGGTGGCCATGGGAGAAATGGCATACCTCGAGCATGTGGTAGGCCAGGGACAGCTCTGCCCTAACCAAATAAAGATACAGGTGATCCAGGCATGGCCCAGACCAGAAACCCAGAAGCAGGTCAGGAGCTTTCTAGGGACAGCAGGGTACTACAGGAAATTTGTACCCAATTACAGTGCCCTGGCTGCTCCCCTATCTGACCTGGCAAGGAAAAAGATACCAAAGAAAATTACCTGGGGCCCAGCCTGTGAGGAAGCCTTTATCAGACTGAAGGAGGCACTGTGCAGTGCTCCTGTTTTGACAAGTCCTGACTATAGCAAAACCTTTATAGTTCAGACAAATGCCTCAGACATGGATATTGGGGCAGTGCTGAGCCAGACGTCCAGCCAAGGGACAGATCATCCAATAGTGTACCCGAGCAGGAAGCTACTTCCCAGGGAGCAAGCATACTCCGCGGTGGAAAAAGAATGTCTTGCCATAGTGTGGGCCCTAAAGAAGCTAGAGCCATACTTGTATGGGCAGCATTTTGTGGTGCAGACTGACCACAACTCCCTGGTTTGGCTAACATAGAAGGGGAAAAACAATTGCAGATTGCTACGATGGAGTCTTGCTTTGCAAGGTTATGATCTGACAATCATACATAGGGCTGGAGCGAAGAATCGGAACTCTGATGTACTGTCTAGGGTCTATGAGGAGTGTACTGATTTTGGAAGCTCATCCCATGTAGGGGATAGATCCGCCAAATTCAGTCTGGGGGGGAGGAATTGTGACGTAGACAGCCAGTTCTGAGTGCTGTATCATTTTTTTTTTATATAAAATGTATTACTGAATGTCTCTGCTGAAAATCTGATGCTGTAGGGGTGACCTCACTTATCACCCCCGGTTTCAGCTGAAAGATGAAAGCCATGAGAAAATGCTGACAGCAGCATGTGTATCACACACACTCAGGTTTTAGAGACAATGGGTGGGATAGTCAGAGCAGATCGCCATGCGCCATGAGGGATGCCAGGCGCCAAGAGGAAAATCGCCATGAGTGCGATATTCAGCGGAGCAACAGCACAGCACAACAGACAATGTGCCATAGTGCAACAGTAATGAATGCATGTGCAACTGCAGGGGCGGAACCAGGAATAACATGCGCAGTGCGATATTCATCAGTAGGCGTGCGCATTAGAGCGGCGGAGCATGCAAGTTGCTACAAAGGAAATGAGCCAAAATAAAAGGAGCAAGAGGGAGGATGAATGCACCACAGAGGAGGCACAGGTGGGAGTGTGGAGACAGAGTGGCAGGGAGGCAAGACAGGAAGCAAGGGGCAGGTGTGGCCAGGAGTTGGACAGAGCCCACTGAGGGTGCCTGAGTGAGAGAAGGAGTGTGTGCCGTGCCTGTGTGCGAGAGGGTCTGAGAGTGCCACAGTGGACAGAGGGCAGCAGCAAGAGCAAGGCACCCAGAGGTGAACAGCTGGAGGAGAACCCGGTTCAGGGGCAGCACCAGCAACACACAGCGGGGGGAACAAGAAGACAGCTGCCTTGGGGGGACACCAGCCAGGGACATGCCAGTGCCACCTTCAGATGGAGGTGGTAATGAGGGGTATGAAAAGGCAGGCAGCAGGGAGGGCGCGGCCATGGAAGGGCCCGTTGGCGATATGCCAGAACAGGCTGTACCAAGCCCGCACCACCTTCGAACAGTACAGTGACACTGAGATTGTGGGCCGGTACCGCCTGAACCGGGCAACTCTGTAAGCTGTGCAGTGATGAGATGCAGGCACCCACACAACGGAGCCATGCGCTGTCTGTGGAGAGAAAGGTCACAGCCGTCATGTGCCTGCTCGCCATGGGCACCCTTCCAGAGACCAACAGGGGACATGACAGGCATAACCCAGTTGGCCGCCCCACACCTACCTACACAATTCCTCAGCGCACTGCTGCCATATGCTGCAGAGTACATCCATTCCCCCAGCACACAGGCGGAGCACACAGCACACAGCACACATACAGGAGTTCCACAGGGAAGCACGGTTGCCTTGCATGCTCGGGGCCATAGACTGCACCCATGTAGGCATCCACATGCCACCTGGCCCGGAGGGGGTGGCGTACATCAACCGCAAGGGCTACCCGAGTGTCAACTGCTAGGTGGTGTGCAATGCCAGGGGGCACATAATCAATCAATGTCTGTGCCATGCACCCTGAAGGAGCACACGATACCTTCATCTGGCACCAGTCCGCACTGTGCCACAGGTTCAAAAGTGGGGACATCCCCACTGGCCATCTGTTAGGTGAGATGCATAGCACACTGGACGATGTGTGCAGATGTGGAGGAGGCACTGGCAGGGGTGCCATGGGTAATGTGCCATGATGGCCCATGGCACAATGACACAAACCACCATGCTAATGACCCCTCTACACACAGGTGAGCGGTGGTTACCTGCTATGGCCCTGGTTGCTCACACCATACCGGGCGCCCCATGACCCCAGCACAGCAACAGTACAATGAGACACACGCCACAACATGGAATGTCACTGAGCGGGTGTTCGGCCAGAAGGCATGGTTCCATTGCCTGCACACGTCGGGGAGGTGCCCCAGTATAGCCTCAAGGCCTGCGGGCTATTCCTGGCCTGCGGTATCCTGCACAACATGGCCACCGACTGTGGGATAGCTGTTGAGGTCGAGGAGGGGGACAGCGGTGGGGATGGTGAGGACGCCGTCCAGCTGGTGTAGGTCAGCTACCCCCTGGGTGACGGGACCCCCAGCTGGCACGGATGGCACAGCAGCACTGGGACACCATCGCAGAGGAGCACTTTGGACAACACAGGTAGGCAACGGGGCCATGTGCAACCACCAAGAACAAGGGCACAGCCCACAGACAGGCAGGGGTGACACCAGAGGCAGATGGTGGTAAAGGAATGGGAATGGGCAGGGGACCACACACCACAGCAGGGATGGGCAGGGCTGCACACGCCACGCGCACACACACGCACACATACCACAACACATGTCCAAAGGGCAACAGGCACGCCCACCCCAACAAGCACCCCCACAAGACCACACACAACCATGCCCAGTGGCTTGCACTGTGCATGCCTCAGATGCTGAGCACCATTACACAGTGGCGGACAGCGCTACGCAGGCATCATCATGCACACGCCACAGTGGCCAGCAGCTGGGAGGGTGTGCACAGGGACCATGTGTGTGCAGGGCTGGGAACCTCACCCATGCATTACACAAAGAATGCAACAGTGCACACAGGGCAGCGGCAGACAGTGGCCATGGTGAGAGATGGGTCAGTCGTGGCACAGTACCACGGCTGGCCACGGATGCATGGGTGGCCCCACTGAGACCTGCCTTCATGGGTGGCACCGACGGACCCCCAGGGTTTATGCTGCATGAACGAGACCGTGTCCGGCACAGGGTCTGCAGGCCACTAAACATGCCCACACCAGGCGTGCTTGGTATGCCCACAGCTGAACCCAGGAAAATGGACTTATGTATACACAGGCAGTACAGACAGAGGGAGGGATGCTAGGCAGGCAGCTTGTCGTTCCCAAGGGGTATCATGAGCAGTTACTCAAAAAATGGGAAGGAGGGTGGGAGAACTGTGGCTCAATGGAGATTATCTCAAAGATCTACTGCTATGGTAAGTACCTGTTCTATTTTTTCCAAGGATAAGTACCTGCTCTGTCTTCTTTCAGGGTATCTCCCTCCTTTGAGCCACATCATGGAATGATGCCCCAGCAGCAGCACCAGAGCACTGTGAGCATCGGGAAGAATCTAGGACCCTAAATCAGAAGATCCTGCAGGACAGTAAGGTCAAATCTGGCATTTCTATGAGAGACAATGTCCAGACTGTAATGTTTATTGACCGTGTGAACAGTACTCCTAGTGGCAGCAGCAGATGATAGTAGTGGACACACTGTGAAAACAAGCCACGGAAGTAACTATATCATGACTGGAGTGAGCAAGGACAGGACCAGGAAGCTGCTTACTGTGCTTCTGGTAACAAATTAATGCAGCAGGCCAACCATTTGGAAATGCCCTGTTTAGACAGAGGGAAGCCCACCATCCTGGGAGCAAATGCCACAAATAGTTGAGAGGATTTACTACAATCTTTAGAATAATCAGAGCACCAATGGAACATCTGACAGTTCATTTAGTATGTGCAGACAACATTCCTCACTGTCCATGGGATTTGAGAAGTAAACCAGAAGGTCAACAGTCAGATTTAGTGCATGCTCAAAAATGACCTTCAGCAGAAAATGAGAACTGGTACGCAAGACAATCCAATCCTTCTGGAAAAGATGACGTGGCTCTGCAGCCAGAGCCTGCAATTCAGAAATATGTCTCGCAGATGTAATGGCCGCAAAGAACAATGTCTTCCAAGAAAGGAATTGTAACTCACAAGTAACAGCAGGCATTAAAGGAGGCACAGTATGGTCTCCAGAACCACATTTAGGTCCCAC
The DNA here is from genome assembly GCA_016271365.2 of Neoceratodus forsteri. Taxonomy (NCBI): domain Eukaryota; kingdom Metazoa; phylum Chordata; order Ceratodontiformes; family Ceratodontidae; genus Neoceratodus; species Neoceratodus forsteri. Next base: position 659,001,671 of record CM057456.1, on the reverse strand, counting down.
ACGGAACCAGATATTGGATCAGGGTAGAAGCAGAATCCTCTATGAATTCATGGGAAATCTTGAGCTGGACGATTGGTTTTGCCAATAGGCGGGCATGAAAATCTGACATCACAGCCAGGTGCTCTTGAATTCTCTGACCTTCACACAAGACAGGAGGTAATTCACAGTGTGACTGACTGAATATGTAAAAAGTGGTTCAACTGATGGGCGGTATACCAAACCAAAATGTTTCCATTTTTGGGAATATATGTACCAACTAGACAGCTTATAAGCCACCAGCAAAACAGCTGCAATCATGGTGAACACCCCAAAGTGGGAGAGTTCTACGTCCTCAGGAACCAGGTGTGAAGGTGCAGGGATCAAAGATCCAGATACACCAGATAGCCCCGTTTCTGTGACAGAAGTCCTGCTCATAGGGAGTGGGACAGGGGTTCCACTGCCAACTGCTGAAGCAGAGGGAACCAAATATGTCTAGACCAGAATGGAGCCACCAGAATCAGTGTTCGGTTCTGCCTGTAACTTGACTAGAACCCTCTGAATCGAAGAGACTACATACATGAACCTCCCTTTCCGAGAGAGAGAGAGAGAGAGAGACAAAGTGTCTTGCAAAAAAAAAAAGCTCCAGGCTCTAGAGAAGGCAAGAAGAAAAGTGTCAGTTTTGCATTGTACTGAGATGCAAAGTGGTCTAGGTCTGGGCAGCCCAATTTTTTGATAAGGTCTGCCATGATGGAGTCCAATAGCTCCCATTCATAAATAAATAAAAAAATAATAAAAAAATTAGCTCCCATTCATTCATCCATTAATTCATGGCAAAGCACATGGGACATGCTGAGGCAATCTGTAGAGGGCACTGAGGGTGCCAGGCAGAAAGATGGCCATTAGGAATGTATTGTGTTTTACAGCCCCATGCCAAACCCCTCAATGCCTCCCTTCAGAGAGGGTTTAAATTATCACTGCCTTGGCCGTTCATCTAGTGCATCACCAAAACATTGTCCATACAGATAAACAGCTTGTGGACTTGAAGAATGGTACAGAAGGCCTGCAGGCCAAGCAGAACATCCCTCCTCTCCAGAGTGCTGCTGTGGAGAACAGTGTCTGAGGGGACCAATGACCTAAAGAGGGCCAGATGGGCACCCTAGCTAGAACCTTAGTCATCCATCATCATCTCTAGAAAAGGTGATGGATGGAGAAAGAGAGACTCCATTTCTAGGTTGGAGCAGTCAAACCACCAGAACGGGGGCAGCAAAGTGGAGGATTCACCTGCATGAGACACTCCAGTTCCGCCCAATGTTAAGCCCACTAGGCACAGAGAAACCACTGCAGAATCCTCATATGCAAATGTGACAGCAGGACAGTGAGGATGACCACAGCTATGAGGCTTATTAGCTGCAACTAACATCTGGCTGAGACACAGTTGCAGGCAGAAATAGCCAAGACTGGGCAAGGAACACCGCTGCACACTCCGATGGAAGAATGCCCTGCCCACCCCGTGTCCAGAACTGCTCCTATATATTAGACCAGCTAGCACAGAGTAAGCACTGACTTTGCCTTATTTATTAGAATGCCCAACTGCTCGAAGAGCTGTCATGTAAAAAACAGTGTAAATATTCATCTCCTGTGGTGGAGTCTTCAGAAGCAAATCATCAATGAATGGGAAAACATAAAGGCCTTTCCTGCAGAGGGTAGCTGCAACCACATTAAAAACTGGTTATTCACCTGTAACAGTAGTTCTAGGAGTGGTATATGTTGTTCATCCACACTTCTTGGCAGGCACCTTGCCGCTTTAAGATGTGTCAGAAAGTCTTCAAGCTGGCTTCTCCCACCCACCAGCGTGGTATCAGCCTCGGCTCCACTCCATGATGCCAGGTCTTGGCCCACTGGAAGCCAGGTTTGTGCATCGAGGCCGGGGAGGCTGGGTGGGTTAGTGTGAATGAACAACATATACCACTCCTGGAACTACTGTTACAGGTGAGAAACCTGATTTTCTAGGATCGTGGATATGTTATTCTATCCACACTTCTTGGCAGACTCCTAGCAGTTCTCCGGGAGGAAGGAGGCAAGACACACACCCCCTACTTAGGAAAGAGGTACTGGAGAACTGAGGCTCCAAAACTAGCATCCCGGCATGACTCGAGGTCGATGTGTTAATGGGAAATGAAGATGTATGCTGACTTCCAGGTAGCAGCCCTGCAGTTTTCCTGGATAGGGACATCCTTAAAAGCAGCCACCGACGCAGCGGTATGGTGGGTGGAATGAGCTTTAAGCCCTACGGGAGGCTCCCTACCTGCCAACCTATAGCAGAGGTCAATGCAAGATGTAATCCATCAAGCTACTGTCCGCTTGGCTGCAGGTCTGCCAGGTGCGGCTTCAGCGTAGGTGACAAACAGCTGGCAAACCTCTCCCCAAACTTCTGCCATTTGCTCTTTGTAGTAGGCGAGTGTTTGTCTCAGGTCCAAAGTATGGAGCCTGTACTCGGCCTCTGATATGTGACTGGGGTAAAACACCAGCAGAGTAATCGCCTGGTTAAGGTGCAACTCTGACACCACCTTCAGAAGGAATTTTCGGGTGAGGGCACAGGACAACCTTGTCCCTGTGGAAGACCAGCTAAGAAGACTCGACAGAGAGCACCTGTAACTCCCCAGTCCTTCTGGCTGACGTGATAGCAACCAAGAAGGTGGTCTTCCACGAAAAATATGAGATGTCACATTTGTGCATTGGTTCGAATGGCTTGCCCATGAGCTTTGCCAAAACCAGCAGTAGATCCCACGGAGGTGGAGGTTCATGCACCGGAGGGGATATGTGATCTAGGCCTTTGAAGAAGCATCAGACCACCTTCTCTTGCACCACTGACTGCTGACCAGCCTGTGCCCGGTAAGCAGAGATAGATGCCAGGTACACCTTTACGGTCATCGACTGAAGTCCCTCCTGGGAGAGGGACCAATGATAGTCCAAAATGCAAGCCACTGGACAGGACAACGGATCCAACCCTTTGCCCTGACACCATATGGAGAATCTCTTCCATTTAAAGGCATAGCATTTTCTGGTCGATTCCTTACGGGAAGCCTCAACAACACTGAGGACCTCGTCAGAGAAACCCAAGGCCTGGAACTCTAGCAGCTCAGGAACCAGGCTGTCAGGTGCAGGGATTGAAGGTCCAGGTGGAGTACCTTCCCCTGATTGATGGAGAGCAGGTCTGGGTGTGCTTGAAGCCGCCTCGGGAGCCTGGAGCTGAGGCTGAGGAGATCTGGATACCAGTCATGGCGTGGCCAGTCTGGGACTACCAAGATCACCTGTGCCCTGTCCCTCTTGACCTTGAGGAGCACTTTGTGAATCAAGGGAAGGGAAGGGAAGGCATAGAAGAGGCCTGGGGTCCACGGCCTCAAGAAGGCACCGCCCCAGCAGCAAACCCTGCTGAGGGGGGCAGGCATGATACAGCCTCAGCTTTGTGTTCTCCCTGGAGGCGAACAGGTCCACCTCAGGGTGCCCCCAGTGGGAGAACAGATCTTGTACTACCTCCTGGTGGACAGACCATTTGTGAGATGCCCCGCCAATCCGGCTGAGGCATAGGCCAACTGATTCGAGGTTCCTGCCACATGGTGCTAGGAGCTCTGCCTCTAGGCTGAGCTACAAGGGACCAAATGAAGAGCTTCCTTGCAGAGGGCAAGTGTGTCGCCCTGCCTGTTGAGATAGTACATGTCGCTGGTGTTGTCCGTCTCGACCTGGACCACTTGACTCAAACAAATGGAGCGAATGCGGTCAGTGCTAGCTGAAACGCTCGAAGCTCCAGCAGGTTGATGTGGTATTGGGACTCTTGGGGGGACCAGAGGAAGAGGGCTCTGTGCTCCCCCAGATGGGGGCCCCAACCCATCAGGATGACCATTGGCTCGGGGTAGACAAACGGGATCCCTTCCTGCAGGTGGGATGGGATAAACCACCACTGGAGGCCGTCCCACATCCTCTGGGTCACACAGACCAGCTGTGCGAGATGACCTGAGTGCTGAGACCACTGGCTGGCCAGTTGCCACTGGGGGAAAGCATAAGCCAGCGGGCCCATCGGACCACGCTGGTGCAGGCCGTCATGTAGACCGGAAGATGCAGGAAGTCCCGGGCAGGGTGCAATTGTCCAACCAGAAATTATTTGGCAAAGGAGGGGAGAACCTCTGCCCTGTCCGCTGGGAGCTGAGCTCTGGCTCAGCAGGAGTCGAGCTGTGCCCCGATGAACTGAATCACCTGCAAAGGCATGAGTTCTGACTTGGCCTCATTGATCAGAAGGCCAAGGTTGAGGCAAATCTGGAGGGCCAGATCTCTGGACCACTCCACCTCTCACTTGGAGGAACCTGCTATCAGCCAGTCGTCCACGTAAGGGTACAACCAGACCCCTTGGCGCCTCAGATAAGCCGCCACCACTGCCACGCATTTGGTGAAGACCCTGGGGGCTGAAGACAGGCCAAAGGGCATGGCTTGGAACTCGTAAACGGTTCCCTCGGCTCGGAAGCGGAAGAACTAATGATGGAATGGATGGACTGGAACATGAAAAAAATGTGTCCAGAAGATCTAGGGAGCAGAAATACATGCCTTGCTCCAGGGATGGTATAATCCAAGCAAGAGTTACTATCCAGAAGGTGTGGGACCTGAGGAACTTGTTCAGGTTGTGCAGATCTAGAATGGGGCACCAGCCCCCCCCCGTCCGTTTTGGTACCAGGAAGTACCTGGAAATGAACACTGGGTCTGGAGGCGTGTCCACTACTCTGCGCACCACCACCCTGAGGAGGAGCTAAGCTAAGTCATCTCAGCGAGCCGACTGAGAGGCTGCAGACACCAGATCCCCCCGTGGGGTGCGGGCTCGATATGGAGGGGCCTGCTCGAATTCCAGAGGCAAGCCATGGTGATAGCAGACCAGGCAGAAAGGAAGTGGCTGAGCTGGCCCCCCACGGGAGGTCTGGGGGGGGGTGTGACAGGATTGAGGGAGGCGCCCCCCAACCCGTCACTGGGCAGGCTTGGAGGAGGGTCTAGCGAAGGGGCCGCCGGGACCTCCCCCCCCCCCGGGGCTCCCTGAATGAGGAGGCCGTGGACTTGGCCCGAGGATGCCAAGATTGAGCCTGCTGGCCCTGCTGCTGCTGGGCTGGTCTGGCCGCAGGAGTGGACAAATGAAAGGGCCTACGATTCTGAAGCTTGGGGCCCTTGTCTTTCTGGGCAGATGTGGTGGACTCCAAGGTGGCACTGGACTTCTCTATACGTTAGAGGTGGCCCTCCATGCTGGGCCCTAACAGGTCAGTGCCCAAGAAGGGAACATCTGCCAGTTTGTGCTGCATATCAGCCGTAAAGGTCGAGATGCGCAGCCAAGCCCTGCGGGCACATGGCCACTGCGGTCACTACTGAATGGGTACAGGAGTCACCAATGTCCAAAGTCATCTGGAGTTGTTGCTTTGCCATTGCCCTACCCTGGTCCTTGACCTGCTTGACTGTGGTCTGGACGTCCACTGGGAGATGACAGATCACCTCATCCAGGGAGCCCAAGAGGGCATGCGAGAAAAGTGCCATGTTAACAGCTGAACTGGCCTGATGAAGGCTAAGAAAAGAGGCTGCATAGATCTTCTTCCCGAAATAGTCCAGTTGTTTGGATTCCTTGTCTGGGGGTCTGTCCACATGCTCTTTGTTGTCTGAGCACCAAAAGACACGAGTCAGTCACCAACCCCACCGCAGAGGGGTGCTCCGAAAACCCCAAAAGGTACCCCATAGGGACAGCATACTTGCGGGCCATGCAGGCAGAAGGCAAAGGGCAAGATGCAGGATACTGCCACAGCTCCAAGGCTGGGCCCACAATGGCCTCAGTCACTGGAAAGGCCTCCATCGGAGTATCCCCTTTGTCCAGAATCTGTGTGAGGGGATACTTGGCCTGTTTCTGCACAGGCTTGAGCTCCATTCCCGTGGACTCAGAAATGAGTTGACAAATACCCATCAGCGAGGTAGGGCCCTCGTCAACGGAGAGACCCCCAAGAGACTCGGCAACGACAGGACGGGAGACCATGGAGGAATCTTTGGACTCCGAGGAGTCCTCGTAAAGTGGGCGACCACCCGTGTCACTCTCAACTTGCCTTGGGCGGTCGGGAGTAAAAGTGACTGACAACCGATGGGGCAGGCCTTGGGCCGACCAAGATTCCTCAGTCAGAGGCCCGGACTTCAGTTGCTCGGGTGGCCGTTGCACCCAGATCGGGTGAAGTAGCCGGCTTCAGCTGAGCCAGCGTGACCTTAACTGGCACCTCGGTGATCGTGGCCGTGGTGGACGTCAGTCGCACTGGCGAAAGCCACTTAATGGCCGGGGTAGAAACTGGAATCAGTTTTGACCCGGACAGGACCAACTGCTGCCACATTCGGTCTTCACAGCGCTGACGCAACTTGCGCCAGAGCCTCTCCTTACCAGAGAAGGATAAAGATGAGGAGCAGCGATGCCACTTACCATGGCATTGGGAACGAGATCACCGATGAGGGCGAGTCTTGTCTAATGTTGAAGTCGAGGAACGAGACCTCGACCGTCGGCGGGGCCGATGGGGGACCGCAGAAGAAGTCATGGAAACCCCGGCTCCTCCTGGTCAGGTTCCTCAGTAAGCGGGTCCTGCTCGGTGGGCTGAGCTGACCTGCCCGAGGACACCGGAAGCAACAGAGTCCAAATAAAGAGTCGTCAGCCAGATCAGGCGACGTTTCCTGTGGGTGGGACCACACCCGGTCCCAAGAGCATTGATGTTGTGACTTTTCCTTTTTAGATTCCTTCCAAGAACGTGAAACATGCGACCCTGAAGAGCCCTCTCCCTCAGTAGAGAGAGACTGGCACAACTCCTTGAAGGAAGCTGAATAGGAGGATCCCAGTTGTAGTGGAATGAAGGCTGAAGCTGAAGAGGAGCCCGCTGCGGCCTGAGCCGCCTCCTCCTCAAAGGCCTTAAACTGTTCCAGCTGCTCAGCGGATCACTTAGCCATGGAGACCACCCAACGGGCATCCTTGGATTTAACCGCCGGGGTAACACTTTTCCAGTCACCCCGGCTGAAGTCGGGCAGCACAGTCTTCCAGAACCGAAGGTGAAAAGGACCAACTGATCACAAGCCTGCAGATCATGGTCATATCCCAGGCAGTAGAAACATGCAGCATGTGGATCGGTGCGAGATATCATCTGCCCACAGGGGCACTGGCGAAACCCAGGAAACCGATTAGCAACAGAAGAAGGTAAAGACAAAACTCGAGAGAGTTTTGAAATAAGTTTTGGAAGCGAATCCAAAGATTCCAGAGCCTGGGACTACTGCACGTGGGAGTGCAAGGAGGAAACTGAACCTTCTAGCAGCAAGGGAGATCTGGCATCATGGGGCACAGCCGAGGTTAAACCACTCAGGTCCACCCAAGTGGGTGGGAGGAGCCAGTTTGAAGACTTTCTGACACATCTTAAAGCATGGTACCTACAAGAAGTGTGGATAGAACAACATATCCACGATCCTAGAAAGCATTTTGTAGAAACAAGCAGCGCACAGGATAAGCCAAAGGGCAAGACACAGAGCTGACTGTGAGAGCCCTCTAGCATAATAGTACAGTTACGTAAGAACTTACCGTAACAGTAGATCTTCGAGAGAGGCTCTTGCAGTAGGTAATTACATATAGGACTGACGCCAGCAGGCAGCAAGACCCCACGGAAAAATTTCTAGCTAGCAGTCCCTGGCGAGGGACCGCCCCCACGTCAGGTGACTGGTGTCAGGAGATGTCGGTATAAAGGGGCGGTCCCTGACGCCCACCTTCCAGTTCTTTCCACCACAGGCCAAAAGAGGCTGGACGAGAGGGCATATATTTCCGTCACTGGAAAAGGAGCTGAAAGCCTAGGGGATGGAGGCGGGATAGATTTACCGAAGAGCCTCTCGAAGATCTACTGTTACAGTAAGTTCCCACGAACTGTACTATCTTACTCGAGAGAGCTCTTGCAGTAGAATTACATATACTGTAGGACTGAATCCCAAGCAGTCTGGAACAAAGAGAGGCACCGGGAGGAGGAAAACTACTCAAAGAAGCAGTTCTAGCTGTGCAAGCTTCAAGTTAAGAGGTCTTGCAGAACAGCCAGCCCAAGCCTGCTCCACGCAGAGAGGCAATATCCAAACTGTAGTGTTTAGTAAAGGTATGGACGGAAGTCCAGGTGGCGGCAGCACAGATATGTGCCGCTGACACATTCTTGAAACAAGTCATGATGTAGCTACTCCCTGGTGGAGAGGCTTCTTACTTGACCCAGCAGGGTCTTGTTGTATTTGTCATAACAGAAAGTGATGCAATGAGCCAACCACTTAGAAACAGCATTGCCTTCGTGAGCAAAAGAGACGAACAGTTGATCAGTCTTTCGGAGATCCTTACCCTGTTGGTGTAGTATCTCAGAATCTATGAACATTCATAGTATGGAGTAAATACTCCCCTGATTAGAGTACTGCATGAAAAGGTGGGTAACTCTATGGACTGATTTAGAGTAGACTCTGCTACTACCTAGGTAGAAATTAGGATTCGTGTGCAGAGCAACACGCTCCTTGTAAAAATCAAGTATGGAATTTACACATCAGGGCCTGGAGCTCGAAATTCTCCAAGCGGAAGTAATGGCCACCAGGAAGAGAGTCTTCCACGAAAGGAACTTCAATTCTGCGGAAGCTGCTGGTTCAAAGGGAGGCAGCGTAAGTTTCTCGAGAACAAAGTTCAAGTCCCAAGGGGGAGCAGGAGTATGTATAGGAGGTCTCAGATGGAGGACCCCTCGGAGAAAGGTCTTAGAGACCTCCAGTTGAGCAAATGTCTTGTCTGCAAAGGGGACGTGATAGGCCCAGATGGCCACCATGTGGACTTTCAGAGAAGAACGACTGAGACCCAGGTCAAACAGATGGCGTAGGTACTCCAGCAGAAGCCCCGCTGAGCAGGAAAAGGGTTCCACATTTTTGGAAGCAGCCCAGATAGTGAATCTTTTCTGCTTCATGGCGTAGATGGATCTAGTGTAGGGTTTTCTAGCCTCCACCAAAATCTCCACCACTTGAGGAGAAACCCCAAACGGAATTGAGCAAAGTTTGCAGGAGCCATGCATGCAGCTGAAGAGATTTGAGGCCTGGATGGACCAGGGTCCCCTGATCCTGGGTCAGTAAACCTCGAGATAGAGGAAGAGGAAGAGGATGATCCTCTGAGTATTGCTGTAGAAGAGAGAACCAAACTTGCCTGGGCCAGAAAGCAGCAATCAGAATCATTCGTGCTCCTTCTGAAGCTAGTTTCTGCAAGACTCATGGGATAAGTGGAATTGGGGGAAAGGCATAGACGAATCTGTCCTTCCAGTCTAGAGACAGAGCGTCTCTCCAGAAAGCACCTCGCTCTGGAACAGGCAAGCAGAAGACGGGAAGCTTTGCATTTAGAGGGGATGCGAACAGGTCGACCTGTGGTGTTCCCCAAAGTCGGAAGATATTGTCTAGGACCCCTTGGTGCAGTTCCCAATCGTGAGTCAGAGCAGAAGAATGACTTAGCTTGTCTGCCAGGGTGTTGTCTACTCCCAGAACATGAACTGCCGTGAGGTGAAGGTCGTGTTGTGTTGATAATCCCAAACACTCATTGCTTCCCAAAGAGGGTAGACTGAGTGCCCTTTGTTTGTTTATGTACCAAACCACACACATGTTGTCCATCTGGACAGCTAGGTGGCCGGAAGGATGTATGAGTGAAGGGCTTGGGGAGCGTATAACACTGCCCATAGCTCGAGCACATTGATGTGGAGAGTTTGTTCGAGCTTGGACCAGGAGCCCTGGGTCCGATGGGGACCTAGATGGGCTCCCCAACCTTCACCCGAGGCATCTGTGGTTAGAGTCTGGGAGGGCGGAGGATGAAAGAAAGGAACTCCCCAAAATAGGTTCTTTCGAACCATCCACCACTGCAAGTCTCGAAGCATCGGCGAGGAGACTAGAACTGGGTGATCTAAGTCATTCTCTAACTGATCCCATTGGGAGCGGAGGGTCCACTGAGATACTCTCATGTAGAGTCGAGCGTGAGGAACTGTCGGATAGCAGCCGCCATGAGCCTGAGAAGGCAAAGGACTGACCTTGCACTGACCCGCCTGCAGCCGGACAACAGACTTATTTGAGTCTGGAGGGTGGACGCTCGGGTCCGTGGCAGGAAGGCCCGCCAATGGTCGTGTCTAGAATCGCCCGATGAACTGTAGTCTCTGGGATGGGATCAAGTGAGACTTGGAATGGCTGATGGTAATACCCAGGCAGGCAAAAACCTGCTGGGTAAGGGTGAGGCAGCGCAGGAGTTCCTCCTTGGATGAGGCCGCCAGGAGCCAATCGTCCAGGTACGGGAAAACCTGCACCCCCCTGGTACGCAGGTAGGCCGCCACCGCTGCCAGGCATTTGGTAAACACTCGGGGCGCTGAGGATAGGCCACACGGAAGTGCCTTGAATTGGTAGCGGTCCCCCTGGAATGCAAAATGAAGATATTTGTGATGAGACGGGTGAATGGAAATGTGCAGGTAAGCATCCTGCATATCCAGGGCACACAGCCATTGGCCCAACTGGAGAAGAGGCAGAAGGCTCAGCAACGAGAGCATTCTGAACCTTTTGTACGCCACAAAAAGATTCAGGGAACTGAGATCCAGAATAGGGCTGAGATCTGCTGTCTTCTTTGGGACCAGGAAGAAATGGGAATAGTAACTCGTCCCTTGAAGATGAAGGGGGACGGGTTCTATTGCTTGTTTCAGAAGCAGAGCTGAAATCTCCTCCTGGACCAACAGAAGGTGTTCCAGTGACTATGACAACTTTGGAGGGGGTGACGAGGTGGTTTCTGTAGAAACTCTATTGAGTGTCTTTCTGCGATCAGCTGGAGCACCCAAGAATCTGATGTTATCCTCTCCCATCCCGGAAGGTGGAGGGGAAAACCTCCCTCCTACCGGTTCCTCCGGGGAGTCTGGAGGATGTGAGAGAGGGAAGGAGTCAGGTGGTGTTGGGCAGCACCACAGCTGAGGCACCCGCTGCTTTTTTGGGCGGGGGGCTTAGCAGCTGTGGGGGCCTGGCATTTTGTGGCCCGCCGTCCCTGGGGTTTCGCCTTGGGCCGATTCCGTCTGAGAAAGGGACAGCGCTATGGTTGATGGGGTGGTACATGGAGTCAACAGACTTCAGTGCCATCCCCTTCTCCTGCAAATCGGTGATGATGTCCTTGACATCACCACCGAAAAGCACCGACCCCGGCAGGGCGCTTCCTGGATAGCGGATTGCACTTCCGGGTCCAACCCTGACACGCGGAGGCAAGCATGATGACGTAAGCCTACGGCAAAAGCTGAGCTCCGTCCAGCAGTGTCCACTGCATCGTAGGTCGCACAAAGCATGTATCAACTGGTCAAACGTGCAGGGCGGACAAGATAAGCCAACTCCTGCTTGACTTGGGAGTCTTGCAGGGAGTCCAGTTTGGCTTCCACCTGAATAAGAATGGCCTTCTGGTAGTCCCCCATATGGCCAACATAGTTCAGGGCCCTAATCCCCAGCATGGAGGAAGCAAAGATCTTCTTTCTATACTGGTCCAGTAGGCAGGATTCTTTGTCAGGTGGTGATGAGCTAAGATGTTTTGGGTTGGCTGACCAGCCATGAGCGGCGCTAATCACGACCGAGTCGGCACAAGGGTGAGAATCTAAAAAATCAACTCCCTCAGGAGCCTGATATAGCCTATTTGACTTCCGCAGAAATGGGGCTAGAGCCAACGGCTGTTTCCAGATGGTGGTGACAAGGTCGGCATGAGGCTCTATCCAGGGTGGCACCAAGGTAGGAGCTGTCACGGGCAGATCCAGATGCTCAGCGAGTTTCAAACGCTGAGGGTCTGGTTCCAAAGACTGCCACTGATGAACCTCCTGGATTTTCCTTAGCAACTCCGTAAAAGAAGGATCTTCTGGAGGAGACTTTGGAGGAGTCCTTGGTCTGGGCTTCGACAGAGAGCGTGGCTCATCATCCCTTTCGAAGCAACCATCGGAGGAATCCGAGGAGTCCAAGGGTGAAGAGGAAGAGGAAAAAGACTTTTCCGAACTCGGGAGGAACGGACCCTTGGAAAGCACCGGGAAGTATATCCTGGCCCCTCTGACAAAGACGGAAGAGCCCTGGAGTCCGGAGGTGGTGAGGGAGTGAGCCGCCTGGAAGTATGGGGAACCTGAGATGGCACTGTCATCGGTAGGCGGCTTCAACCTCCCTGGTGAACTGAGCCTTGGCCTCAGCCCACCAGGAGGCCAGAGTCTCCTGCAAGTCCACCGGTGGCTGTGGGGCAGTGGAGGAGGAGGAGGAGGATAAGGATATGGGTTGTACCCATATGGAGAGTATCCAAAACCTGGCGGCGGGTAGCCCGGCGTCGGGTATTGTGGCGTCAGGTACTGCGGCGTCGGAAAGACCAGCGTCGGATACTGTGGTTCCAGGTACGTCGGATAGGATGGAGGGTACCCGGGAGCCGGAGCAGCTGCCGGAGTAGATGGCCCGGTCGGCGGCCTCATGGGCGGATCCAAGTTGGAGGGCCCAGAGGGCGGAGGGCCCGGCGATGGGGTGACATCTGGAAGTGGGATGTCGGCCGGAGTCAGTAAAACCGGCGTCGGGGGCCCCGGCATTGGAGGTACCAGCGTCTGAGCTCACGCCCGGGGAACTGACGTCAGATCCGGTGCACCTGTAGGAGGACGGTCCGACGGAGGAAGATCCCCAGCATCGCCCGGGGATGGAGGGGAAAAATCCCCGGGGTCGGGCTGGGGGGACTCTGGGTCCCCGGATGGCAGCGAAGGCTGCGGAGAACCGGGGACGACGGTTCCGTCGTCGGTTCTGTCGCTGACCACACGTCGGACGAACCGACGTTCGGTTTTACAGTGAGCTCCCGGCGGGTGCCGGAGGAGCCGGTGTCTGACTTATGGGAGCCTTCACCGGAGGCAGACCGAGGAGAAGGATCGGCCTGGTCCAGTGGGAGAGGGGCTGCGCGCCGCCCTGAAGGGTCGTGCGCCTTACCGGCGTTCTCCACACGGATGTCGGAGGAGCCGACGCTCGGCTTACCAGAGTCGCCCAAGCCAGCAGGCCGCGAAGCTGCAGCCGAACTGGGGGTGGAGGCCTCCAATTGCCCGGAGTTGACCGAAGGGCCCGAGGGCGGGCTGATGCCCCCTTGGAAACCTCCGAGGCAGCTGTCAGGGAGCGATCCCCCAGAGGGGACCCTACCTGAGACCCGGCGACTCCCGAGGGAGACGCGGTAGAGGATCCCTTGTCCCGGTGCCTCTCCTTATCTTTCTTCTTCCGATGGCCTTCGGTGGAAGTGGACTCCTGCCTCAGTTTTTTGAGCTCCTTCTCCATCAAACTCATCTTTTTCTTCAAAATGTGGGATTCCAGGGATTGCTGCCGTCTTTTCCGGGTAGCTGTGTTGAAGCTGAGGCAGTGCTGGCACTTCTCAACCAGGTGATCAGGGCCTAGACAGAACAAGTACAGGGAATGACCGTCCTTGTGCGGGAGTTGGTCGCCGCATGAGCCGCACTTATTTTTGTGCTCGGAGGGTGTAGGGGATGACATACACCGACGATGACCTGACACTGTCGAAACAAAATCAGCATAACTCGGTAAAAACCGACGAAGGGAGGCTGATGAAGCAACAAACTTTTCCGCAAGGCGCTGCAGGAGCTAACGGCGGAAAAGAACTGGAAGGCGAGTGTCAGGGACCGCAAGCTAGAAATTTTCCCGTGGGGTTCTGCTGCCTGCCGGCGTCAGTCCTATATGTAATTACCTACTGCAAGAGCCCTCTCGAGTAAGATCCACTGGTACTGTCTATGGCACTTGCAGATTTTAATCCTTGCTGTGCTGTGGACCGAATTCATTCCTAGACGCTCCCATTCTGTCAGCACACAACGGTTAATATGAAGGTATACATGCTTCATATCCAGGGTATACAGCCAATTCTCTTTTAGTAGTAGGGAAGCAGGGATTGTACAGAAACCATTTGGAACAGGTTTATATTCAATAAACAGGTTAAGGCCTTAAAGGTCCAGGACTGCTCTTAAATCTCCAGTCTATTTTTGTAAGAGAAAGTATGAGGAATAGGGTCCTTGATTCAGTTCTGCAATTGGAACTGGTTCTGTAGGAGACAATATAGCACAGTGGGTTAAGGTGCTGAGCTGCAGAACTGAGACCTGGGTTTGAATCCCACAGCCGCCTAGGTGCATACTGTGTGATCCTGAGCAAGTCACTTAACTTCCTTGTGCTCCCACGTCATATCTGGAAACAAGCTTTGGCTTAGTGTGCTCCTCCTTGTTAAACAATGTTCCCTCCCCTCCCTCTTCTCTCCTTCCCCATAGCCCTCTTGTGAAGGAGGGACTGAACCTCTTGTAGTAAGAGGACAAGAAATCCTTGAGGAAAGCGGTTTGATAAGGGAAGATGTACTGGAAGGACAGAGAAGAGTTCTAGGGCATGTCCTCACTGAACCACCTCCAGCATCCAAGCATCTGTAGTGATCTTCCGCTACTTTAGAAGGAAGAGGGAGATGCAACCTTCCACGAGGATCCTCTGGTCTGAAGGGGCTAGGGGAGGCTGAATGGAGCCAGAAGGCTCTGAGAGTGGCAGGTGTGCTGTCAACTTCCCCACCTTTGGTAACCCTGCCATGGGCACTGGGAGGCAAAGGGTTCTGAGGAGTAGCCTGGGTTCATTAGGAGCCACAGTCGAGTCCTCTTAAATAACCTCTACCAGAGTGGGCAGTGAAAGTAACCTCTGCCCCAACCCTGAGGTTTTGGATTCAGTGTGTGAAGGGAACGCAAGGTCATTTAAGACGTTTCCAAGTCCCAAAAAAGCAGATTCCAGATAAGTGCTGGAAAGATTCTTTCAACTAAAGGGAGCATTAAGGATTGACTGCAGGACATTAGTGGCAAATCCTGCTATCTGTAGCCATGAGTGCCAACAAAGGCAAATGCCGGAAGCAGCTGCATGAGCCGCAGCATCGCAGGCATCAGAAGCAGAACATAAAAGGTATTTAACAGCCTTCAGACTATGGGCAACAATCTGATGGACTTCAGTTTCAGCTGGTCCATCAGGCACCCTGTTGGCCAGTGTAGCCATAGATTTCCACAGGCTATTCTCATATTTAGTCATATAAGCCTGGTAGCTGGCAATCATTATGCCAAGGGACAATCACATCTAGTGTTCTTGACTCCACGTCAGGAGAAAGAAATCTCATGTACGTTGGAACTTTATAGTGGTCATGGGCAGCCATAATGACCACAGACTCCTTCTCTGGCTGTGAAGCGAAATAAGGCTTGGCAACAGGAGCAGGATATCGTTAATTGAAAGCAGAGAAAGCTAAACAAGTCAGTCCAAAAATAGAAAAAGCTTTGCACCTCTCCCCAGTTAGTGAACAAGGAGCACAAATACTGAGGTGTGTTTAAAAAGGAATGTTTTTATTGCACTTCTATATGGAACACACTAGTTTCTAAATAAATAACAAACAAGCCACCCCCGCTAAAAAGCCCAACGGTGTTTCTCCCCTTTCCTTGGGGCATTGTCAAGAGCTCCAAGGAAAGGAGCAATGCCGATTGGGCTTTTCAGTGGGAGAGGCTTGTCTATTATTTAGAGACCAGTGTGTTTCATACAGAGTGCAATAAAAGATTGCTTTTAAATACACTGGTATTTGCTCCTTGTTCACTATAACTGGGGAGAGTTGCAAAGTTTTTTCTGCTTTTGGTAGGATATTGTTACCTGCCTTAAGGTTTTTGGCAGAGAGCAGCAAAAGGAAGGAGGTGCTGCTAGAACTTTACCTCTCTACCACTGAGACTAAAGAAATTGAACTTTACTACTGGGACCTTCAATTAGGGTAAAAAACAACAACAAAAAAAAGTTAGTGTACTTGCTTACTTGGGTGAAGGGAACTGTTATATGTGCAGTTATCTAAGTGAAGATGAGAGCTGTAAATTAGGGAGTGTGGCTTAGGCAGCAGAAAAGAAAAATTACTCACCTTAGTAATTATGTATCTTCTAATGGAGTCTTGCTGAATTCTGACTATTGCAGTTAGCCCCAGCCTTTAAACTGCCCCGGAGAACAAATGGTTAACTTTCTAGGCAGAGCATAGAATGCTGAGCTCGAGCTCAGTTGAGGTCTCTGTCTGGAGCCCTTTGAAATCCAACAGACAGATTCCTACGAGCAAAAACTCACCAACTATCCTATGTGGAAATTGTAATATTTTTACTAGCCAACTGGCAACAAAAAGTTTTGGATTCCCAAAGGAAGACTCAATTCAGGAAATCCAAAACCAAAAAGCAATCCAAACAAGAATAATAATAAAACAAACACCCCAAAAAAAGAAAAGGGTGTAAAGGAGCACCCTGAGATGCACACGCACCTGCCCACCCACTTCCCAAAACAGGTTCTGAGAGGAGGCAGGAGGAGGTCTGAATTGCAAGACTCCATTAGAAGAAACATAATTACTAAGGCTAGTAATTTTTCTTCAACCAACATAACGCCTTGCTGTATTCTGACTATTGCAGACTACTGCCAGTACCTCCATGGAGGAGGGACAGAACCTACTTTGGGAATAGGCTCTGAAGTACTGCTGTGCCGAATCAACATCACCCTAGCCTGGATATCCAGACAGTAATGCTTGGTAAAGGTATGGACTGTTTTCAGGTGGCTGCTTGAAAATTTCTAAGAGAGGAATATCCCTGGCAGCAGCAAGGAAGCAGCTGTACCTCTGGTGGAGTGAGCCTCAGGCCCGAGGTGGAAATTTTCCTAGTTTCTCATAGCAGAATTGTATACAAGACACAATCCACCTGGCAATAGTTCTCTTAGTGGCAGGTTTTCCTTTCCCACTTCTCCACAAGTGAGGAACAACTGAGGGAATCAAACCTGTGCCCTTGGTACGCTCTATATAGTAGCTAAGGGCCCTTTAACATCTAAACCATGTAGCCTCCTCTCTCCTGAAGAGGAATGATCAGTGAAGAAAACAGGAAGAGACATAGACTGATTCACGTGGAAATCTAAACCACATTGGGCAAGAACTTTCTATTGGCTCTGAGGACCACTTTATCCCTATGAAAGGAGATAAAATCAGGTTCCACTGACATGGCTTGCAATTCACTGATACATCTGGCAGAGGTAATGGCTACTAAAACACAGTTTTCCAGGTCAAATACTTAACCTTACTGAGGACATAAGCTCAAAGGGAGGTTGTCAATTGAGCAATGCAAGCATTTAAACAGGCAGGGCAGGGTCTCAAATGGAGGACTGGCAGAAGCAACACAGGATGAGATGATAGTGAGGAAGACTTCCCGACAGAAAAGCAGAGACAGCTGACAAGTGTACCTTGACAGTAGCTGGTCTGAGGCCTAGGCCATTAAGATGGACCATATAATCCAGAACTGTAGGCAATTCAGCAGTGTCTGGGGAAATATTGCTTGGAACACAAATGATGAATCTCTTTCATTTGGAGTTATAGGTCTTTCTAGTGGCGGTCTTCGAGAGGCCTTGAGGATATCCAGAACCCCCTGAGACAGATGCAAATCTGCATACTCTAACTCTTCAAGAGCCATGCCTTGAGATTGAGAGACCAAAGACTGAGGTACCAAATCCTCCCCTGAGAGGAGGTTACCAGGTTGTAATTCCTGGGAAGAGACAGGGGAAGATGGACTGCTAGGGACAGCAACAGTGGGTACCAAGGCTGTCTGGCCCAATCTGGAGCAATCAGAATCACTTTGCAAGGTTGTGACCTTAACTTGACTAAAACTTGAACAGTAGAGGAAAGGGAGGGAAGGCATACAGAAATTTCCCTTCTCAGTTCAGAATCAGAGCATCCAGAGGGACTGAGCCGAAGACAGGGGGTCTGCAACAAAAGAGAGGAAGTTGGTAATTGTCTGGGGCTGCAAAGAGATCTATCTCTGGAGAGCCCCACCTTGAAGAAATCACCTTCAACACCAGAGGGTCCAGGGAGCATTCTTGATGGCCCTGTGAGATCCTGCTCAGTGCATCTGCTAGCACATTGTCCTTCCCTGGAAGGTGGACTGCTATCTGAGAGGTTTGCAGGGAATAAGCCAGGGACCACAACTTCATGGCTTCTGTGCACAAGGTCATAGACTGTGTGCCTCCCTGCTTGTTGATGTACCACATGGTAGTGTTGTCTGTTCTGACTTTAATCATCTTGTTCTGCACTGACTGAGAGAAAGCCTGCAGGGCCAGAAAAACTGCCCTGAGTTCTAGAACATTAATATGGAGAAGGGGTTCCTGAGGAGACCATAGTCCCTGGGCAGTGAGGGCCCCAGATGGGCTCCACGGCCCAGGAGGGAAGCATCCATGGTAAGGACCACTGAATGAGGCTGAGTGACAAATGGGACCCCTTGCTTTAAATTGTCCTGATCCTGCCACCACTGAAGGGCGTGGATCAGGGTCCGAATCACTGGGATCAGTTTGGCAAGGGAATCCTTCCTTTGGGACCAAAATGCCGTCAGATAGAACTGAATGTCCCTCATCTGGAATCTTGCCCCTTGGACCACAGCTGTAGAAGCTGCCATGTGGCCCAAGAGCTGGAGGAAATGCCTTGCTGGTCGAGACACCTGAAGGCTGAAGGAAGAAACCAGTTCTATAAGAACTCTTGCCCTTTCCTGGGGAAGAAAGGCTCTTGCTTTGACAGTATCCAGCTCTGCCCCTATAAAGGTAAGGAACTGCACTGGCTCAAGAACTGACTTGAAAAGGTTGAGAAGAAATCCTACAGAAGTGAGCACTTGCTGGGCCACTTGCAGGTCTGACTTGACTTGGTCTGGGGACTGGACCACTATGAGTCAGTCATCCAGATATGGAAAAATGGAAATCTTTTGCCTTCTTAGAAAGGCAACGACTACTGCCAGGCACTTTGTGAAAACCCTTGGGGCTGATGTCAGACCAAAAGGGCATTGCTTTGAAGTGATAGTGGCCAGAGGGCAACTCGAACCTGAGGTACTTTCTGTGGGAGCACCTGATGGGAATGTGAAAATAGGCATCCTTTAGGTCCAGGGAGGCTAGCCAGTCCCCTGGCCTTAGAGAGGGAAGAATTATTCCCAGAGTTACGATTTGAACTTGTGTTTTAAAAGATGTTTGTTCAGGTATCTTAGGTCTAGGATGGATCACCACTCCCCTGTCTTTTTTTGGGGTAAGGAAGTACCTGGAGTACAGACCTTTGCCCCTGTGTAGGGTAGGAACTCTCTCTATGGCTCCTAGGGCCAGAAGAGATGAAACCTCTGCCTCTAGGGCAAGGGTTTCTGAGAGACCTGCAGGTGGAAAAGATCTAGCTCTCATCATCGGAAACTGTTTGAAGCTGAGAACCAATCCCTGGCTTACTAATTCCAGGACCCACTTGTCTGAGGTAACAGACATCCAATCCTGGACAAAGTAAGCCAGCCTGCCCCCTACTGGAACAGGAGAGTCGACCTGGGCAGACTCATGAGGGTGTCTGCTTGGCAGGGGCCTTAGGCTCAGGAGTGGATGCAGCCCTGCTCATCCCCCTTCTGCCTCTCCCTCTGAAGAACTCCCTCTGTGAAAAGGGAGGAGACCTGTGCTTGGGAAAAAGGCCTATGAAAAGGCCTGCCCCTAGACTGCTGCCTTTGCGGAGTTGCTTGCCTCTCCTTGGCCTGAGCACTCCTATAAGTGGTCCTGTACTCATCCATTTTCTTCATGTAATTCTCTGTCTGCTCCCCAGACAGAGAATTACCCACTACAGGAAAATCCATGGCCTTGGCCTGGGTGTCCTGTGAGAGACTAGTACATCTGAGCCAAGCCATTCTCCGAAGAGCCACAGATGTAGCCATGACTCTTGATGACACATCACTGGAGTCCACAGCAGCATGAAACTCTACTTTCGATGCCTCAATCCTATCTGCAGCCACCTCCTCTAGCTCCTTGGCTAGCTGGGGGGAGGCCTGTTTAGCCAGTGCCAGTACAGTGTGAGTGTCCCACCTGGACTTCTGGTACCTGGCTGTACAGGCCATATAATTTGCCTGCCTGAGTCCCAAGGAAGATGCCATGTACTGTTTTTTGCCATGTTATCAATCTTCCTGGAGTCTTTGTCTGGTGGGTGTGAAGCCAATGGAATGTTTGCCTTATCACAGGCAGTAGCCTACACTACCCCAACATGGCTGCATTGCTGGTATAAAAACTCTGTATCTGAGCCTGACAGTGCGTACATCTTGTCCATCCTTCTGTCAACAGGGGGTACAGAATTGGAAGACTTCAGGATGTTTTGTGTCTGTTTCCCAAAGGATTTGTGAAGGGGAATAGACAGTCTCCTGGACTCTGGGATGTCCATCATTTCCACATAATCAGGCTCCTCCTGATCCTCCATTGCCTCCTCCATAGGAAGCTGGAGGGTTTCAGCCACTTTTCTGTAAAACAGAAAATGGGAAGGGGACTCAGAAAGCCTAGGAGGGATACACCAGAAGGTCTGTCCGGGAGATGTCCGTTCCACAGGCACATCCAGACTTTCCGCCATCATCACCATCATCTTTAAACTATCCCTCCTCCTCAAACTCCGTTCATAAAAATCTTCAAGGGTATAATCTTGAACCGGGGAACCGACTGAACCGAACCCCTGTGAAAAGGTGTTGGATGGGTCGGAACCAGGTGAAGCGATTCCATGAATTGAATCGCTCTGGCTATTTCCTCGGCGGTCGAAACATGAACCTCTGGATCCGAACCGGACAATTTTTCTTTGCATTTCCTTTTTGCAGGAACCGACCCCTCAGAATCAGGCTCTCCTCCTGCCCAAAGAAGTATCGCCCTAGTCAGAGGGCACTCCTTCTGGTTCGGTCGAAACAGAACCAGGCTGGCCATCCGGGACAGCAGACCTCTCGGCCTCCTTTTCCCTCAGTCTACCTAATCTCTTTTCAAGGGTAGATTTAGGAAAATGTTTACAAATTTGGCAGTCTGTATCGAGATGTTCAAATCCCAGACAATAAACACAGATGGTGTGGGGGTAAGCCTTAGCAAAGACCTCCCCACACTCACTGCAGTGTTGAAACCCAGTGGACCAGTTTTTTTTCTTGGGTTTCTCAGACATGGCCAACCTAACCAAACTTACCTTTTCTATGGAAATCACCAAGCAAGACTCCCTTATCGGTTCCTAACCGTGTCATGGGTGTTGGAAGAAAATGTTCAAAACACATTTTTTTTTAGAACCAATAAGGACCGGCAACTACACTCTAAAGTAAAACACAGGGATTCAATACAAATGATCGGTTCAGCCGAACCGATCTAACACTTTACAATTTCCACACAGAAAATCAGAACAAAAACCTATCTAGTACTCATGGTACCACAGACAGAGACTAAACCGACTATGCGGAAATAAATTCAGTAAAAACCAGCAACTTAAGTAAAGCTTTAACCAACTTTCGAACTGAGCTGAAGGAGAACTCTCCAGAGCGACTGTTCAGTGAGGTAGAGTAAAGAATCTCACGGTTGGATTCCAAAGGCTCCAGACAGAGACCCCAACCGAGCTCGAGCTCAGCAATCTATGCTCTGCATAGAAAGTTAACCCTTTGTTCTCCGGGGCAGTTTAAAAGCTGGGGCTAACTGAAATAGTCAGAATACAACAAGACTTCACGTTGTTTGAACCAGGTGTTTGCATTTAAAACTGCCCTAGATACATACAGGAACTTCCTGTCCTAGAACATGAAGGGCAGGAGCTGTAAGGGCACGAAGGCAGTAGGAAAGTAGTGAGGAAAAAAAAAAAAAAAAGGAAACAGAAAGAGGCAAGAGTAGTCACACAAAGCAACAGGAGAGGGACCACAAATAAGACATGATGGGAGTGATGCAGTGCAGTGGCTGTGGAGCAGCAGTCTTCCAGAAGACATTCTGGAGGATGCGGTGTCGTCCCATCTGCAGGCACCCTTCTGGGCTGAGGAAGGAGGCTGCTCGCTTCCAGGCTGAGTTGCCCAGATTCTGGGGACCTCCTCCTACCTCCAGGGCACCACCAGGGCCGACACCGGCTGCCTCAGGGGTTACCAAGAAGTGGTTGGACCATGGTGGACCCAGGGAGAGCGAGGGTAGTGGAACAGAGGCGCATCCCTCCAGTTGTTCCTCTCCACAATTCATACACTGTTTTGGTGGAGTGTAGTTCCTCTATGGAGGCACCTGCTGTGGAGACCAAGGAGGATGCTGGGAACCTCCACAAAGGAGTTCCACAGGAGGGTGGCATGGGACCCCACAGGGGAAGGAAACAACTTCCAGTGGGGGACTCAATTATTAAGAGGGTAGAACTGGGAGAGGGAGGTAAGGTGCCCTCCCGGTGCCATGGCTTGAAGGGACAGGGAGCAAATCCTCTGGATCGCTACAGCAACACCACAGGAGAGGGAGCTGAACATCATTGTCCACTTAGGGACAAATGACCCGGCTGGGAATGGGATTAGAGCAGTACAGGAGATGTTTATATGCGTAGGGAGGGCCTTAGACAAGCAGCATGCACGGTAAGTTTCTAGAGGTGCTGCTCTCTATTACATGGTGAGGCTAGGGTGCTCTGCACCAAGGGATTCAATGAATGGCTGAAAAACTGGTGCAGAGCTCAGGGTTTGGCTTATTGGGGACTGGGGGTCCACCTGGACAGGCCTCTACTGGTGCGATGGTCTGAATCTGTCGGAAAGGGAACCAGGATCCTAGTGATGGTTTAAATGCTTCATTGGGAGCATTTATACTAGCCAAGTGGAGGGGCACTGAAAGGAGCAGGGAACCCAGCCTCACCCCCCAACAAAACAGGGTAGTTAGCGAGGCAAACACCAAGGTAGAGAAGTCCACAGGAGAAGGACAGGGGTAAATGGAGAAAAGGCAGTAAGGATGGGATGGGGCTAAAAGGGTAAGCAAAATGGAGGGCAATGAGTACCAATGCCTGTAGTCTGGGTAACAAGCTCCTGAACTAGTGGTCTTGATGGAAGAGGGATGCCTGGATATCGTGGCAGTCACAGAAACATGGTACACAGAGAATCATAACTGGGATGTCAACATACCAGAGAGATAGGGAAGGTAAAAGAGGAGAAGAAGTAGCTCTCTGCATAAGTGAAGGGATCAAATCAATGGAACTAAAGGGTAAACAGGGAGGAGATGAGGCACTGTGTGTCACCCTGGAGAAAGGAAAATAAACCACAATCCACACAGGGGTTGTATACAGACCCCCGTCTCAGGGGGAGGAAATGGACAAGGAAATGATAGAAGGCATCATTAGGATGTCAGAAAAGGGAGAGAGATTGTTGATGGGGGACCTGAATATGCCAGATGTTAACTGAAGCACCATTGCTGTAGCCACATCCAAGAGCAGGGTCATTCTTGATGCCCTACAGGGGGTATGCCTCAGACAGCTAGTGTTGGAACCCACTCAGGAGGAAGCAATCTTATACCTGGTACTGTTTTTTTTTGTTTTCACAACTATTTGTATCATCCTACGGCAGGTCATCCCTATTGTCTGCCACCCTACCTGAGCCCAGAGTCTTTCGGGGTCTTGTGGTACCGTTACGCACCCCGGCAGATCCCCTGAGCAAGGTCCAGAGGCTTCATTCTGGGTGGCCCCTGTTTTTCCTCCATTTTCTCCTCATATGAGCACTCTAATCCCGAGACCTCTGGAAGGGGCAGCACATGCAAGTGGAGGCGCACATACGCACCGCAGCTTCAGTGCCAGATCTCTTCTGCCCTTCTTCGGCCTAGCCCCGGCAGTCCTTGGCAGCACCACCACTCCTGCTTCCACCAGGGGTGGCCAAGCTCTGAAGAGCTGAAGAACTCCCTCCCGAGGCAGAGAGATACCCGCCAGCAGCCTACTCACATTTTCTCTCCCCCCTGGAGGGTACATTCTGCCCGCGATCGGGCACTGGGGGTCTACACGCTCTGCCCGCGATCGGGCTGTGGGAGATGTGGGGCGGGGAGTTTCGCAGAACTGTGATGCCCGACCGGCTTCCGGATATGTGGGGGTTTCATGAACTGTGATGCCCGCGATCGGGCTGGGAGATGTGGGGGTTTCAAACAGTGATGCCCGCGATTGGGCTGTGGGAGATGTGTGGGGCGGGGGGGTCTATATCACGGTATGCCCGCCGATCGGGCTGGTGGGGGCACAGGGACCGAGTTAGGGCCAGCCAGGGTGGCAGCTGCTGTGTTGCGCCTGCAATACAGCAGCTCACCTGTGGGTGGCCCCAACTTGTCCCTTTTTTTTTGGGCTCAAGGTCGCAGGCGCAGGTTATTGCGCATGCACAACTCTGCACAACCCGACTGAATATCGGGTTGCGCAGGTTATGCATGGTTCCTTCCCCTCCTGTTGAGCATGCATTCATTTGCATTGCTCTTTTGCGCAACCTGTTGCCAGTGGAGCAACTGTCTCCTGCTGAATATCGCAGAATGGCGCAATGTAGGACTTGCGCATGCGCAACCCTGTTGCGCATGGAGCAACCCTTTTGAATATCTTGGCCATAATGTTTTCTGTTTTGGATGCAGTGTGAACTGGGCTACTACCAAGGACACTGTATGAACTGAAACCCCAAAGTCACAGCCCAGGTACACAAACAACATAACTTTGATCAAAAAATGGTGTGAAAATCAAGTCTGGGCACCCCTGTGAACCTGTACAAATACAAACTGTAGGTTTGTGTACCTCCGGCTTGTCATGTGGCAACACCCCAACATCATACTGCATGAAAAAGCATGATCTGGGTTGGCATTACATAGTTTGTGGCACACTGTCGTGTTTTTTTGTTGGTCTATACTTCTCAACACAATTCAGGAAAATCACCAAACTGAGGCCTTGCCATCCCAAAAACTCATTTTCATGGCAGTGCCACAAGATAGAGACATAAGGTTTTCTGTTTTGGATGCAGTGTAAACTGGGCTACTACCACAGACACTGTATGGACTGAAATGTAACCCCAAAGTCACAAGTATGCAAATGGAATAACAGTGAATAAAAACATTTTATTTCATAACCTATTTCTTACATTCTATAAGATGAACCAATAAAAATGTTATAACAATTGTATATAGAACTGTATGTCAACATATACAAAATACTGTAATATTTATTTATTGTTTTACAGTGGGACTGTTTTTATAATCACCGTCTGGTGCTGCCCCAGCAGGGGCAGACTATGTGTGCCTTGTGGCCCTATTCCACCTCTGACTTCCATGAATATATGGATCTAAAGACAGTGATGGTTCATGGCCTAAACGTTGATTTTGTCTCTTGCAGGCACATGACACTGCAACCACAAAAGTCCTATATAGAGCTGATGAACAAGTCCTCGCTCTTGCTGAAATTGAAGAAAGATGGAGAAGTTGATGTTTTAGGCTTTGTTTCAGTTGAAATGCATGGGAATATCCATGGATAGACTGAAAAGTAGTGAAAATATGTAACATTAGATAAGCAAATGAAACACAGACTTACTTTTTTCGGTAGCATAAATAATGTCATTTATGGAAGATTTCACTACATCAATCTGGTATATTTTGCAGCCGGTCCAGTGGCATGAAGGGCTCAGGCATCCTTGCCTTACCTCCTTCCTCACCGGTGATCTGTGTTCGTGGGGTGAGTGGGCCTCCAAGGGGTTGGCGAAGGAGGGAGAGAATTTAGTGTCCGGAGGACAGTTCTCCTCCCCCGGGGAAGGAAGACCGGCGTTCCTGCCAAATGACTGCCACCAGGTGGAGGCCCAAGAGTACTACCTGGTCTGCGGGTGCCCAGGAATGGAAGAGCTGCTGGACGTCTGTGGACATGTGCGTATCTCTATGTAGGCACGTCTGACGTGTGCACCCCAGCACAGGGATGGGAAATGGGACAAAAATGTGGAAATACTCCTCTGGCTGCGGGTGGCGACCAACCCCTCACAGGTTCCATGCCCCGCGATCGGGCACAACCATAATCTTCTGTCTGAAGGCGCAGGTGAAGGTAAGTCCCAGGGTTACTGGGGTGATGGGGCTGGGGGGGTTGGTCTGAAGGGGACAGCCAGGTGCGGAACAGAAGCAGAACACAATAAAGAAAAAAAATGGGCATATTTAGCAATCATTACTAATACTCTGAAATACATGATGTAAGTATATGTATGCTATGGGATTTGATATACTCAAAATTTATTGAAAATTACAAACTTTGTTTTTCATATTATGTAATAAAGATATTTAACTTTTCATTGCCAATATTTTTCCACGCTGTGATACTTCCTGAAGCAGTTTCGATCTTGACTCAAACACCGATGGACTCCACAATCTTCACACATTATCCATGACCTGTGTCTGCCTTCTCTATGAAGCAAATGGTTTGATACCTTTTATAGGACCAACATAGATGTTACAAAAAGAAAGCAACGTCTAAGCTGTTGTACCAACTAATTCCATCCTTGGAGACTTGTGACCATAACCAAATATGATCATAAGTCTCCGAGGAAGGACTTGGGTTGGTCCAAAAGCTTAGACATTGCTTTTTTTCATAACATCTTTGTTGGTCCAATAAAAGGTATCAAACCATTTGTTTCTGGATCTATTCTTACAAGGACCAATCCAGCAACTAATCTATTTCTGTATGCCTTCTCTATGGGCTTTCTTCTCTTTTTTCTCACCTAGTTGCATACAGTACACTGCTGTACATCATCACTCATTACTGGCATGTGTCCAGAGGTCATCAGTTGTGCAGATTGTGGGGTGGAGGATGGTCTAGCAGAAGCCTTTCTAGAACTGAAACTACCAATGAGTTGTCTCGCAAGGCTAAGATGAAATGCCAGGTAGTCATTGCCATGTGTTGATGTAGATGGTATATGTGGTGGCTTCTTTTCCACAGATTGTGCCCTGTAAATGATGCATGCATTGAGGAGGGAGCACTCCAGCACATACCCAAATAGATGCTTCCACCACTTTTTTGCTTGATGATACACATTATAAAGTGAAATCATCCAGTCTCCAAGGTCTACACCTCGTATAAATCTCATGTAGTCTGACATGGCATATGGACATAACGTCGCCAACTAAACTGCTGCGGACAAAATGCAGCCAACAAACAGGAGAAATTACATGTGGTCGCCGGTAAAGTGGTAGCGGACACAATGTATCTACCATGACCAAATACCGGTGACGTGCTGGCCTGCTGCTCATTGCGACATTTTTTTATGTGGCTGCATTGTATTTATTTATATCATCCCTGCTGCTAATTTCAGCTTACTTTCTTTAATTTGTAACCAACTTAGTAGCCAACTTTACAAAGCAGCTATCATACTATGGGTATCAGGGAAAAGCTAGCTTTTGGATCTTTTTATTGGTGCAGTAGCTACAATACGGATGTAGGGGAAAAGCTGGCTTTTATTTTTTTTTTGTAGCAGACTCAGCTTAGTCTATGTACTGGTAACAGACATGGCTCAGATTGTTTTATTGGTGCAGTAGCAGATGTAGCTTCTATTCACCCGAGCAGAGGAGCTACATTACGGACGTCGGGGAAAAGCTGGCTTTTATTTTTTTTTTCTGTAGCAGACACAGCTCCATTTCATTCTAGCATGGGTAGGTGAGTGTATGTGTTCTAACACAGAGGGAGTTGCACTGTGGGCTTAGCCAACTTAGTAGCCACTTTACAAAGTGGCTATTTGTCCAGTTATCTTTTTTTACGGCGACTTCTTCACTTATCTGTTATGTCGAAGACCAAATGTACGGCTTCTATTTGTCCCCGCAACGTAATGTCCGCATTATTTTGACTGCAACATTTTGTCCGGGGACCAAACGACCATACATGATCTGACATGGAAGATGGTCATGGGGTGTCGATCTTTGTTCTATCTTTTTGTACCCTTTGCACTGAAGGCAGCACATCTGCATCTTGATGTGGGGTACATATTGTGGACAGGGAATGCACAGCCCACTTGTCCATCAAGTGAGTCGCTAATAAAGGGCCATTGCTTCTTCGGTCCATGGCACCTCGTGGCAGCTTGTTTACATCTTGTTCTGGTAGAAATTGGTCATTAGCAAAATTCTCCTTGTTCCTCCACATGGTGCCACATTAATACAATCCCCTCTCATGCAGGTGCATATGCAGATCAGCGCTGGTGTAAAAACTGTCCATGTACACGTGATGGTATGTGTTTGCCACGTGACTAGTCAAATACAGAACTACCCTGGTTGGTAGTCCAAAGTCCTGTATAGCGTCTGTCTCATCCACAGTTTTTCCAGTGTATACTTGAATTTTTGAGATGTGCCCTGTCTTTGCCTCAGAGAACACACACACACACACACACATACACCTTGATGCCCCAGTTCTGTGGCTTTGCTCGGCATACAGACAAAAGGTCGCGTTACATTTTCGCCGCGGACTTAATGTTGCGGTCATTTTGGCGAAAATGATTAGGGCGACGTAATAAATGATCGCGGTCATAATGTAGCTGAACTCTTCATTTACTGGCGACATTTGCGATTGGTTCAGCTACATTCAATGTCGTGAATCCCAAATACATTAAGCTCAACTAGAGACACAGTAAACATCAACAGGATGAAGCAAAACAAATCAAATACATTTACACATTATACATTACTTAACCATTTCTTTTGACTTCAGGCACCTTCACTCCTAGCCCATTTCCATGGTTACACACTCTAGGCGACACCATAACCCAGACTCCAAGTGAGCATAACCATGCACCAGTGCATGGACGAGCACAGGTTTTACGAGCAAGGGCATCAATGAAAAGGAAAGCTTGTAAATCCGAAGAATCAACTCGCAATGTTGTCCACCAAGCATTGCAATCAGTTGCAGTGCAGCACGCACACCTTCTGCCAACTCATGAAACACTGCACAGAGATGTACGTAAACATAGGCAGATTGGTGTTCCTAATGACATTGACATATTGAAATACTCAAAGACAGTCAGTGATGAGGAATTTCTGCGTGTACACGAAGATAACCTGGTGATTTTTGCAAGCGATGATGATCTTGCAGTCCTAAAGGATAGCCCACACTGGTTCTGCGATGGTACATTCAGTGTTGCACCACAGCAAGATGATCAACTGTACACCATTCATGCTCTTGTTCAGAGGGTTAACAGAACCTATGTTTACTCGCTTTTGCCAGGACGTAGTGAAGAAGTATACAGAAAACTGTTTACCAATATCCAAGCTCTTATAGGTGAAAAGATCTGTCCAGCTACAATAATGACAGATTTTGAAGTCGCGGTTATTAAGGTACTGCTTACAATGGTACCAAATGCTGAACTGTCCGGGTGTAACTTTCACCTTGGCCAGGCCATGTGGCTGACGTGTTCAGCAGGAAGGGCTATAGGGCACGGTGTGCAGGATGAAGACTTTGCACACAGAGTGAGATGTATATTGGGATTGGCATTTGTTAAACCACAGAGGGTAGAAGAATATTTTGAAATCATGCAAGAAGATGACCAGTTTGAAGATCTCCATGCCTGCTCGACTATTTTGAGGACTGTTACATAGGCAGATTGACAAGAAACAGGAAAAATAGGAGGCAGCCACATTTTGCTATTACTTTCTGGAATCAATATGACAGGGTACTGCAAGACCTCCCTCGCAGCAACAATGCCATAGAGGCATGGCATCGTGCCGTTGCCCGAACAATGAGCATCAGCCACCCAACCTGCGCTAAAGCTTGCCCGTGGCTGAGGGCAAGAACAACATGCAGTTGCCATTCAAAGGAGGCAGTTGCAGCTTGGGCAACAAGCTGCGAAAAGAATACTAAGTATGTAGCTTAATAAAGTATTCCACCCATTTATGAGGATTTTGAAAAACAGACAGCCAAAACAATATTTAAAGGACATCGCTGCTGTCATTGAAATAAATGTTGCATAAGAAACAGAGTTTTTAACTAAATAAAGATTTTAACAGAGTTTTTAACAGAAATAAAGTGTACATCAAGTACCTTTCACCAGCAGTCCTGTACATCAAGCACTACACTATATACGTTTCAGTATTTGTCACAGTACACTATATGCACAAGTGCTGCAACCTCAACATCGCTGTTGTCATTGAAATACATCAAGTATCTTTCACCAGCAGTCCTGTACATCAAGCACCACACTATATGCATTTCTGCCTAGGTAGTACAGTGACAATCCAATCCCTTCTCCATTCACCAGCAGTTTGTATGCGTTTCTGTATGCCGCTATACATGCATCCATATTTAACAACCTTACTAACACTAACAGCCTTATTTCCATTCTCATTTCCATTTCTCCGGGTAGTACAGTGACAATGCAATCCCTTCTCTCCATTCACCAGCAGTCCTGTACTGTATGCGTTTCTGTATGTCGCTGTTCGATCTGCCTAGGTAGTATACATGTAGCTACAATGTACTATATGCGTTTCTGTATGCGAATAAACTGGTATACTACCTATTCCATTCTCTTTCCTTCTCTGCTTAGAGCGACATGCATACATATTTAACAGTCCTGTACTGTATGCGTTTCTGTATGCGATAGCAACATTTAGTCCAGCGCCTAAAGAAGTAGTGACATTTAGTCTTGCGATTATTTAACCGGATTCCCAATTGTCCGGCTACTATTTGTCCACGCGACGTATTGACCGCTACATAACGTCCGCGACCTTTTGTCCGGGGACATAACGTCCGTACACGCTTTGTTCTCTTATCTTGTATGAAAGACAGCCATCCCTTGTACGGCACCATAGCTCCATTGGCTGTGATCTCTCTGTCAAAGTCATATTCTCCTGCAAGTTTTGGCACTATACAGTCCAAGAAGCATCTAATTTTCTTGAGCTTATCTCTTGGTGTGGTGTCAGTGTGACAAATTTCTTCATGTTCCACATGAAGATTGTGCCCGATCATGTAGAACCTGTCCCTAGTCATCACTCTACTGACATCTAGCTCCAGGACAAAGGTATCTGTACACCAGTGCAAGTACGTCTAGGGGGATGTACAATACCCATGATTATACACAGGCCAGTATATTCCTTTACTTCCTCTGCACATGTAGGCTCCCACTGCATCTTATGCTTCTCAGGGTTATCACACCTGGTTTCCTCTGCATACTTGTTTGTTCTAATGGCAATTATTTCGTAAACTGCATTAGAGAAAACTCTCTGCATGCATGACATTATGTCTATGCTGCCACGAAAGTTGAGCACAGTCCCCAGTAGGCTTGTTGAATGACCTTATGCTACTACTTATAACAGTTCTTGACCACCCACTGTCAGATTGGGATTCTACAGAAGGGGCTACTTGCACAGGTATATTTGCATTGGTGTGTTTCCGTTTCTTTCCTGCCCTTCCTGATGCAGTTTATTTTGTTACCGGACTGTATTCTTTGTCGCTGTCACTGTTAGTGACACCACATTCCACTTGCAAGTGAACTGATACATTTCCTGCTAGTACTGTTCTGCTTGGAGTTACAATGCATTTTGGCTTTGCGACAAGTTGCTGATGGGTTGTCTGTGGGTGACTTTTGTACCTCTTTTCTTTTTTTATTGAACCTCTTTTATCTATCTCCACCATTGTAACATTCTCTGTAGTACACTCACTTGACTTCCCACAAGAACGTAGTGGTGCAACTTGTCTGCCCAATTTCCCTTTACCTTCTATGCTACTTATTGGGGCAGGAGTCATCACATTTCTCCATAGACCTTATCCCATTGATGCAGAGGGCAAGGTGAGATTATTCAGACTTGCTGAATCAGTCATAACAACAATGTCATCACTTACTGGTAATGTACTCAGTTTGGTCTCAAAATCTGTAACAGGACATGCTGGCCACATTACCTCAGAGTCTGATTCTGTGGTGCTCTTAGAAGAGTAAATTGTGTCACATTTCTCATTCAAAATTGATGCCAGTATCTCATCTGTTTTAAAACAAATTTCTTTGAGGCCATTTTTACTAATTTTTTTTTTAGTCACAGACTGTATTTGACTGACTGACTCTTCAAAACAACAGCTCTGTTTTCACTTCCTGTTAGAATTAGCAAGCCATATGACAGGGACAACAATAAAAACATCTGACCTGTTTGTGTACATTGGCTGGACATGATACGTAAGGGAAATTATGAAGTAGGGAAAACAAATCCTAGACTCTGATTGGTCAGCTCCTCAGTAAAGGTGTGATGATATCTAGCTACATCAGCACACCAAAAAAAAAGACCCAGCAACACACCAAACCTTCCAAGTACCATATCACTACACCCCTGACAGAAATCAACACTTACCTCAAATGGAAACAGAAGCAGCATCTTACCAGGTAAACTTCAACTTGGGCATTGAACACACCTTGACAAAATTTCAAAAAAAAAATGAGTAAACCAACTGTAAAAAAGGATGTAAAATGCCATGTACAGATTACAGCTGAACACTTAAACTCAATAGAAATGAATAAAAACGAGCAGAATACCAAACGTCAAACCAAGTGGGCAGTGAATGTCTTTAAAGATTGGCTGACAGAAAAAAAACTAGACACTGACTTTTCAACAGTAACATCTGAAAATGTAAACGCATTGCTTCATGAATTTTATGGCAGTGTTAGAACAGCAAATGGGGAAGAATGTGGCATAACTAGTTACACAGGAATACGAGCTGGTCTTAACCGTTTTTTAAATGAACCGCCTCTTAGAAATTTCTGCTTAATGACTGACCCTTCCTTCACGACATCAAACAACGTATTCATTGGAGTTATCAAAAACATCAAGCGTGAAGGAAAGGATATAACAAAACACCACCCAGCATTATCTGAAAAGCATCTACTTTTCATTAAAAATTCAGCAGCCCTTAACCCAAACACAGCACCAGGTTTACCACGCAAGGTTTGGCTAGATTTACAGCTTCATTTTGCTCGACGAGGAAAAGAGGAGTCCCACAGTTAAAAACCAAGTAGCTTTGATTTCCAGCAACGAACAAGGTTGCGATATGTGTGTTCTAGCGGTAATGAGTACACCAAAATCACAATGACCCATTAGAAAGGAATAAAGAAAGTACATGCGGCTTCATGTTTGAAACCCCACTGACCCACTGTGCCCTGTCAGAAGCCTCGAGCTGTATCTACGAAAGCTTCCACCAGATGCCCCTGCGCTATACTGCCATCCCAAATGACTACCACAAACCTTCCTAGACAAACAATCTATATGGTACAGTAAAGAACCCTTAGGTGTAAATTACCTTGCTTCTATGCTCCCCAGAATCTGTAAAGAAGTAAACCTCGACAAAATATACACAAATCACAGCCTACGAAGCACCGCAGTGCAACATCTCTCTAAAACTGGACTAGAAACAAAAGAAATAATGTCCGTTACTGGCTACAAATCTGAAACATCAATTTGAAGCTATTGGCAGCCCTCTTTAATGGACAGACAGCAGTGGAGCAAAATTCTAACGACAGTTAACATCAACACGGAACTGCCTGAAACATCTCATCAGTGTGTTACCGAATTAGCCAGCATCTCAAAAGAGAATTCACCACCCACAATCCCACCTGAAGAAACACCAGTCCCAAGCAAAAAATATAAATCAACCCAGCAGCCAAGCCCAAATACAAATATAGACGACGACTTGGTAAGTACATCACACCCCCCCCCCGATCATTCGCATAACGTCTAACTACGTTTTTTCTTCTCCACAGATCTCAACAGCCACTTCTGAGACAGAAGATGACAAAAATATGACTCCATCCCACATGGACTCACCATCACTTCTGGTAAGTCGAAAAAAATACCTGCAGTTCCCAAAAAAGTCACACACAGCTAATCACAACATAAACACGGGCTTCAGAAGTTTCGAACTTGTGGCCCACAAACATTCACTTGACGATGCACCTCCCAAAAGCTGCACAGAACCCTTTCCCTCATACCGCTTACCTTTCTGAAGTAGCAGAAATTCACACCACACTGGGCCACACACTATAAAGCTCCACAACAATGCTCAACTCGTCCTCTCTCCAAAAAAAAACAAAAACTGAGCTACGCATAACACTAACATCTCTTCTCTTTCCTACAGCTCCACCCACAGCAACAAGAATAGGATATCCCCTCAACGAGCTCATCCAATCCATCTACCGTACATGCAGCAAAACAAAGCCGACAGGAAACCTTAACTGAAGACCTCTGCATACCGCCCTCAAGCAAACAGTTTTCCCCTTTCATACAAGTAGGCACAATGTCTGGCAATATCCAATTTAATGTTTACAATTATAAAGAGAAAGAAAATAAAAAATGAAATAAATATATAACTGTTACTGTTCATAAGCAATTGCTTTAGTATGACTGTTACCACTGTTAATTTTTATCTTAAATGTTTAGATTTTACCATACTGCAGAAAAGTACAAATAAATTATTTTCATCTAAAATGTTTAATTTTACCATACACAGTGTGTGAAACATGTTCCTGCTTTACTGGTTGCTTACTTTAAGCTATCTTAAATAACAAAAAAAAATAATAATAAAAAAAATACAGCAATAATCATTTAAGTTATACATTTGTATACTGCCTCAAAAAAGGGACTATTTTTTCTTCTTTAAAACAAATGTATGCAGACAAGAAATAAATGTGTAAAAAATAAAAAAAAATGACTCTTCTTTCAATTTACTAACTACTTTCTCTTCACAGCCTAGTTCATAATAGCAATAATGCACTCCAGGGTGTGGTATATCATGAGATATTGTCACTTCTCGGCCGGTTGGACGCACTCGGCTTGCGGCCTCGTGCCCGACCACCCGAGGCGTGACAATATCTCATGATATACAACGCCCTGTCGTGCATTATTGCTTAATTATACAATGGCAAGAAAATTTCTTGGACTCTGATTGGTCAGTGTATACCTGAGACAGTGATGTTATTACACAATAACATCACTGTCATTGATTTATTGCTCGTTTGTTTGAGCTTCTCTTAAGAAACAAAGATATACTGCCTCACTAAAAATCTACTAAAAACATTTTTAAAATGTTTTTTTATTTTGTATCACAATGAGCCATTGTATAATAGCAATAAGGCACTCCAGGGTGTGTGTTACTGTGTAATAACGTCACTCCTGGGGTAGTGGAGGTACTCGGCTTTGCCTCGTGCTTCAACCCACCCCAGGAGTGAAGTTATTACACAATAACACACACCCTGGAGTGCCTTATTGCTTAAATATATGAACTTCAAATATGGTTTACCTGTGGGGTATGGATTATAACTGAAACTGACTCACTTTGATGTGTGCTTTTTGGAATACACTGCTGATTATCTCTCTGAAAATAAAAACAATGCTCCATTGTGACAATATGCTAGCCATTTATCAGGGTGGACCAAAATTCCTGCTTTCAACTTTGTCAGCAGCAGACTGTCATCCACAGTTCAAACTGCAGGTGAAATTACTTGTGGAAGGCAGATGTGAGACTGTTTATTTACTAAGTCACTATGGAGACAGAGAGAGAGAGAGTGGATGAGATTAAACAATTCAGTTGGGGAGGGGAGAGGAAGTGAGTCACTGCTAACAGCATGGTTATTTACAGAGTCAAAAAGTTCAGATTGTAATATGGGCAACAGAAAGGATTGCACCTAATTGGAGCAACTGCATCAGGTGACCATGGATTAATTCTCAATTAATTCATAGTTGCTCCTGAATTAATCCATGGTGTACTACCCATGGTGGCCACTATAGCTGTTTACAATTGCAGAATCTCCGGATGCTCAACAGTAATACATACCAAAAATCTTACAGTATGTACACTATGCAAGATATGTAAAAGTGTCTCTATAATTCATCTTGTAACGCATCCACGGATTGGTAGTAATGTGAGTCCACACAGATTAGCATAGTTTTTTTTTGTACTATACAATACATGCTCATCATTATCAAAACATATGAGGGTGAGCACACAGTGTTACTGTAAATATCTTCCCAGCCACCTGGCAGAACTCGGGCATCCTAACATGTCACACACTATTCCATACGATCTCTACCACTCTTTGTATTTCCCCTCTCTTGCTAACAGGCGCCTCTCCCACTGTGCCAAACTCATTTCGAAATACCATACTGAGAATGATTCTCCCTACCGGGTACCTCGCCCCTCATCCCTGTTTACTCTCATGTACTCTCCTCCCAGTCTGCTCTCCCTCTCGCTCTCTTTCGTGCCCCCTCCTTACTGTGTCTATTCCTCCTGAGAATGTGTAACCTCAATCCACCTACCCATCTTCAACCTACCTGTCCTTGTCCCGACCCCTTCCCTTCTGGGGCTAGCTCATACACCTTCCTGCCCCACAGGCCACCTTTTTACTACTCTCCCCTCCCCTCTGACCTCTGCCACCCCCTCTGCCCTAACATTTTTCTTCACCCACCGACTAACCCTGTTGCTTAAGCACCATCCTGGTCTTCCTCTCCCCACCCTTATAACAAGGCCCCTGAGGCCACTTTATCCTGCTGTCAATAAATCTGCATATTGCTTATCTTTAATAGGAAAGTTAGCCTGATTTATAATATGCTTATTACTGTATTTACTGTCAATATATGTAAGGGAACATTGTTTAACCAGGAGTAGCACACTAAGCCGAAGTTTGTTCCAGATGCGACCTGGGAGCACAAGAAAGTTAAGTGACTTGCTCATGATCACACAGTATGCACCTAGGGACCTATGGGATTGAAACCCAGGTCTCCAGATCTGCAGCTCAGAGCCTTAACCCACTGCGCTATACTGCCTCCATAAGGTAATTGTTATTCTGTAGCCATAATATAGAACCTTTGTAAAAGAGTTCACACTCAAAGCTTGTTTCAGAATTTGCTAGTAAATAAATAAAATTAAAAAAAAGAAATACTGGCTTGGCTCTCTGCCACCATACTGTACTTATCCTCCTTTCTTTCTACCTGTCCCCCTCCTACTCGCTCCTTAAGATCCTCAGACTCACGCACCTTTTCAATCCCCTGCTGTTCAACACTGGCCGGGCAGTTTGCTTTCATCCATCTTTTCCCAAAAATCGGGAGTGCCCTTCCCCAACAAATATGTCACTCCTCTTCCTCTCATTCCCTCTCCTCTGCCCTGCATAATTTCCTTTCCCCTAACTGCACCTGCTATCCTCAGCTAAATCAGGACTGCAACATAATGTATGCAGTAGCACTTGTGTTCAGTAAATCTCGCACTTCAATTTGTTCATTTGTTATTTTGCCTTACCTTGTTGTACTGTTGTAATCCTGTATTTAATGACATAGCTGTATTTTATGTATTTCTCTCATGTTCACATGTACTGTTTTACTCCTAAGTACTTCACTGTTTTGTATAAGCTGAATGTACTCCCCCTGCACTTCTCCCCAGGTCACACCAGGAGATGAGCAACTTGCTGTTCAGTGTACCATCCTGGTGAAACATTTCAATAAATAAAAAAATAAATAAAATAAATATTTCAGCAGATGAAAGCAGTAGAGTCTCTGCTAGTATGGGATGAGTACTAGATGTTGTTAATAAAAATGAGTCGGACAGTCCTAAGCAGTAAAATTGAATTTAGCGTTAATGTGTGGGGAGTTGTGTCGATGAAAACATGGCTTGACACGTAGTTCCCTGAAGGAGCAGCAGTGCTGGCTCAAAAAAAAAAAAGGAAGTTGAGCCGCAGGTGGATGTCCGTCAACACCGCTGCACAGACATATATGAAACATCAGAAGAAGCCTGGGAGCACAGAATACAGCACTGCAATGCAGCAAAGCAGCATTTTCTTAGCGAATTAGACTGTAGTGAGGTACAGGATACAGTCATCTCCAAACACCATCTACATTAAGCTTCAGGCTCCAAATACAAAGAAAAGGCTGTATGAATATCCCACTGCAGAAAAGGTGCAGGTCAGTGAGTGTAACACAGAAAGCTAGAATGCAGTATCAGTACCAGTGTCAATATCATTGAGGGCAGCACGTACTGATCAGAGGTCCAGACAGAAAAACACTGCTGTGTGTCAGTCTACCATATTGTGAGAGCCCACCCGTTACCACAATGTGCTAATAAATCAGGAGAGAAAGCAGTTACAAATGAGAGAGCAGCAGAACTTGAAAGTACTCCTCCTCTCAGGACAGCATACCAAGCGAGATGTATAATAATAAACCACAATCTCAGCCTATCAGCCGTGCATTGTTAGAAGGCAGCAAATTCCAAGTAGAACAGTGAACATACACTGTGGCAACAGTCCCCTCATTATGTAGTGTCAGAGCAGCAGTATGTGGAACTAAGTGCCCACAGAGTGATATTTCAGATGTCATAGCAACAGTATTCTCAGAAACTGAGTCTTGCCAAGAAAAGCAGCCTAGTCGCAGAGTTACGAAGAAGAAAAAGACAGATACAGTAAAAAAGGTAACAACGATATGCAGCACTGATGAAAAAATGAACACTTGAGATACGTGTCACGCTGCCTTGAACAACAGTGAGCTGGATGAGTTAGAACTGAAAACAAATGAGCATAACACTCATGAAAATACTCTATGGGCTCCGAATGTATTTGAGGGCTGGCTCTCAGACAAAGGCATAAGTATGAGTACACAAACTGTAACCAACACATAACTGGCAAACATTCTCCGAGAGTTCTATGGCGCTGTTCGCACAGTGGGGGTTGGGGGCAGCAGTACACAGTTAGTACATTTATTGGGCTGTGAGCTGGATTGAAAATACATTTGAACAGTAACAATGTCCAGCACTAAAGAAATATTGTGACGGATCCTGAGTTCATATCTGCTAACACTGTTTCTAGGAGTCCTTAACGAGTACCGTCGATAGGAAATTATGTCAGCAGCAACCATCCCAGAATCACTGACAGTGACCTAGAGCTCATTAGGTCATCAGAAAAAGTTAGTCCAGACACTACCTATGGACTTGTTAGAAGACTATGGTTCAAGTTGCAGCTCGGATTGGCACGACGTTGCCGTGAAGGTCTGACCAAATTAAAGCAGGAGTCTTTTAGGATGACCACAGATGACAATGGGAAATAATGTATTTGTCTTGCATTTAATAAGGCAACCAAAAACCAAAGCAAGGTAAATGAACACCATTGACAAGCCCTCAGAGGTGTCCTCCTTGTTAATCCAAACAATCTGCATTGTCCAGCAGACCTGTATAAAACATATATATAAATGTCCACCAAATCCTTGTTCCCTATATCTACATCCTAAGAAACTCCCACAGTATGTGTTAGATGAACAGCACTACTGGTATACAAGCCAGACAATGGGCCTAAACTATCATGGTGACATGACGTCTCAGATATCTCATGATGCTGGCCTCAGCAAAAGACATATTAACCACTCGATCCAGAGCACAGCTGTACAGCTGTTGTCACAAGCAGGCCTAGCATCAAGAGAGATTATGAGTGTGACAGGGCATCATTGCAAAACTAGTTTGCGCAACTACTGGGCACCAACCAGCAAAGATTGGGAGAAATGGTCAACTATTTTATCACACAATGCTATTGATGCAGAAAGTAATAAGACACCACAGAATGAACAACCAAGACCAATGAACACAAACACACCAAACACAGCTCAGAATCTGAAAGAACACTATGCAACCTAGATGAAGACAGACACCATGAGAGAAAGGAGGGAGAGGGGAGGACATGATAGAAATATTTAAGTACCTCAAGGGAATCAACAAAGTCCAAGAGGGTAGCATCTTTCAGAAAAAGAGATGTGCAAGAACAAGGGGGCACAATTTGAAGACAGAGTGGGGATGGCTCAGGGCAATGTAAGGAAGTATTTTTTCACAGAGAGGGTGGTGGATGCATGAAACATCCTTCCTGAGGAGGTTGTGGAGTCAAAAACAGTGGGGGAATTCAAGAATGCATGGGACAGACATAAGACAATTCTAGTGTGAGGTAGGAGGAAGTAGGCTATTGATTAACTAAGATCTGCAGCTTATCCCGTAGATAGGGAAATGGGCAGACTGGGTGGGCCAAGTGGTTCTTATCTGCTGTCAAAGGCTATGTTTCTATGTTCCCATCAGACATGTGTCATACTGAGAACAGCAAAGTAGGACACCAGAGCAGTAGCATAATTCCAGAAAATCATCCTTTCAATTTACACCACTTCACAATAAATGGTGTTGTCAATTTCCATTACCATTCTGACCCATCCTGTCACAGTACTGCAGTGACTCAAAGTTGTGAGTCTCCAGAACAACTGCACCACAGTTAAAGTCCTGAACGTATAGCCCTATAACAGTTTGTCTATGTTTCTGTAATATACAGTAATTATTGATGTTCTTATACAATAATTATTGATGTTGTTAATACAATAAGTATTGATGTTGTTATACAGTAAGTACTGATGTTGTTAATACAATAAGTATTGATGTTGTTATACAGTAAGTACTGATGTTATGCAATAAGTATTGATGTTGTTATACAGTAAGTACTGATGTTGTTAATACAATAAGTATTGATGTTGTTATACAGTAAGTACTGATGTTGTTATACAATAAGCACTGATGTTGTTATACAGTAAGTACTGATGTTGTTATACAATAAATATTGATGTTGTTATACAGTAAGTACTGATGTTGTTATACAGTAAGTATTGATGTTGTTAATACAATACGTATTGATGTTGTTATACAGTAAGTACTGATGTTGTTATACAATAAGTATTGATGTTGTTATACAGTAAGTACTGATGTTAATACAATAAGTACTGATGTTGTTATACAATAAGTATTGATGTTGTTATACAGTAAGTACTGATGTTGTTAATACAATAAGTATTGATGTTGTTATACAGTAAGTACTGATGTTGTTATACAGCAAGTATTGATGTTGTTATACAATAAGTATTGATGTTGTTATACAGTAAGTACTGATGTTGTTATACAATAAGTATTGATGTTGTTATACAGTAAGTACTGATGTTGTTATACAATAAGTACTGATGTTGTTATACAGTAAGTACTGATGCTGTTATACAGTAAGTATTGATGTTGTTATACAATAAGTATTGATGTTGTTATACAATAAATATTGGTGTTGTTATACAGTAAGTACTGATGTTGTTATACAATAAGTATTGATGTTGTTATACAAGGCCATAGTAATATAGTATTACAGCAAGCCAAAGTAGTAAGCCTGCAGGGAAAGCACATCACAGACAAAAATGTGAAGCTATAGCACTGTAACAATTTTTCAGTATTTTTGTGTGTTAGCAATACTCATTGTTGTTGTTACCATTAGGTAATGTTATGCAATCTAGTAACATGAGATGTTGTGCCTGTTGTTAAATTTCGAGTGTAAACATTGTTGTTATTAGCATCAAATAGCTACTTTGTTTTGTTGTCCCTATCATAGTAACCAAATAAGCGTAATGAACCAATGCATGACGTACCTCACCGTAGCAGCATGTTGTCTCTTCTAATATGTTATGTCCCGACTGCGGGTAGCCTAGTTTTGGGAGGCAGTTCTTTCCCACCATATTCCTTGCCTATATGTTTCCGAAGTAGGCAAAATATAAGTATCATGTGATGCCAGTTGGCAATTACTATTACGGTAAAAATATGAGTATAATGTTGATGTTCATATGTTTTTCCTAAGTATACATTAAAAAATTGTTTCAAATATTAGTAGTCATGTACTTACTGACTTTTTACCTATATTTCATGTATGATCACGCACATAAATGTGAAGATCCTGCTCAGTAGAAAAATCTATGCAGCCGCATAAACACTCCATTTGCATATCTATTCAAGCGGTCACACCCCCTTTTGTGAGCTATTCATAGGCTCTGAGCATGGCATTGAAACATTTTACGTGCACTACTTGCAAGAAGAAAACAGAAGGCATGGATTAACAAAGCAGACAAACAGCAGTCAGGTAAACATAAAAGATCTAATTTATTGCAGTTCATTAATATCCACGGCGCTGCAGATTCTGCTCGGTTGAAAAATATATGCAGGAGTGTAGATGCCCCATTTGCATATGTATTCAGAGGGTCACACCACCTTTTGCAAACTCTTCTGGCATTGAAACATTTTAAGTGCACTATTTGCAAGAAGAAGAAAAGAGAAGGCGTGGATTAATACAACAGACAAACAGCAGTCATGTAAATGTAAAATATCGAATTTATTGCTGTTCGTTAATATGCAAGGTGCCATAGCACCATAGCAGCAAGAAACCTACAACATATTTTATGACATCTACTCATATTCCTGCACTATTCGTTCCATGTTAACAGTGAAACTATCATACCTCACTGCCACAGTTCCCATTTCAAGCTTGTAACATGCTGAAATACACATCCCAACAAGGGAGCCAAACCCATTCTCTTGCCCATGTTTCAAATTAATTAACCCACCCCAGAGCAAGGGTCTACTAGAGAATTAATCCATGCCTGGGTGGTTGGAACCCCTCAGCCTACAGCCTCGTGGTCCAACCCCCCTCCCCCCCCCCGGCGTGAATTAATTTTCTAGTAGACCCACGCTCTGGAGTGGGCTAATCCTTACTGAATGAATGTGGGGAAAAAACAGAATTGCACTGCTGCGTGTTTTATTGGACTGGGTTGGACTGGGAAATACTGAAGTATGTAATATTTGTCTCAGAACATTCATCGTTTTGCCAAAAAGCGTAGTGTGAAGCATCACTGCCAATGTGCCATGATCAATCTATGCAGCTTAGCCGTAACACAGCTCAGCAGATGCAAACCAGCATGGAGATCTTCCAGGAGCTTGATACTGCGAGTCAAACTTGTTATATTTCAACTGCAGGCCATTTCCTGCAATGCTAAAATATATGTACAACATCTTATTTGCCGAACAACTAAGAGGGGGAGAGAGAGACAGAGAGAAATCATGGAGGCACAATGGTTTTTCATGTTGTCTTGCACTTGTGCAAGCAACATCTTGTGGTAATAGGAGAAATGCAGAGGTATGTCAGTGTTGGCAAATGCAGGGCACGCTTTAGTAGGTGTGTCCCTCATTCACCAATTAGCCAGCATGCTAGCACTGACACAAGAATTATGTAAAGTGGACACAACTTGTAATAAATGTGCTGCTGCAATCAGAGACAAGCTCGTCATGCAATGGCACAGATGACACA
Source organism: Neoceratodus forsteri (assembly GCA_016271365.2). Taxonomy (NCBI): domain Eukaryota; kingdom Metazoa; phylum Chordata; order Ceratodontiformes; family Ceratodontidae; genus Neoceratodus; species Neoceratodus forsteri. Next base: position 658,958,721 of record CM057456.1, on the reverse strand, counting down.
CCTCCCATACGTGCATTTCCTGGTGAAACATTTCAATAAACATGGCGACGTCCGGTGTGGATGCCATGCCCCCTCCCCCTTGCCAACAAAGATACAGGGAGAGAGTGAGGCAGTGACAGGTAATTGTACAGGTAGTTTCTCTCTCCAATCATGTTTCAGTTATTGTGATCAGCAGGCTCATATCTGAGAGACAGAGAAGCAGAGCAGGTAGTCTGTGTCTGTGTGTGCTTCCCTGCTTTGATAACTGCCGGTGTGTCTCTGTGTCTTTCTGTCATGTTTGTATCTGTGGAAGGCTATTTCTTTGTGTATGCAGTCAACTAGCATGCTGCTGGCATGCTGTCCTGTCTGAGTGCCCTCCTACTATTGCTGGCACTGCCCTCCATCACCATGCTGGGACTGAAACTGGGCTTGATGGAGTACAGCTACCTGGAGCAGGTGGACGAGCAGCTCAGTGAGTCCATCAGAGGAGAGAGTGAGCAAAGCAGGGAAGAGGGAGGAAACACAGTCCAGCTGAGCAGAGTATACATGTGTCTGAGTGGGGTGTGTGGGAGAGACACAGGTGAATGAGTATGTGTGTCCCCTCAGTGATGTGGGCAGTGCACGGGAGTTTTGGTGGGGGAGAGAGAGAGAGAGAGAGACTGGGAGGAGTTCATTGCGATGGTGTGATCAGCAAGAGAGAGAGAGAGAGAGAGAGAGAGAGAGACAGTGGTACTACAATGTCTTCAGTGCAAGGGAATTAGAAAACTGAGCAGGCATCCATTTCACTGTGTGTTTGTGGTGGGGTGTGGGGTGGACACGTTCACTAGTGTGTGGCTATTTTGTACCTGAAATAAAGAAAATGAGTCCATTGTCTGTGGCACCTCCACAACCCACACCCACCCTCTGCACACCCCACCTCCCCATACCCCCACTCACCCCATACTTACCTCCAGAGGTCTGGTGCTGTGATCTTCGGTGGAGAAGGGAACATGTCTGGACTCTTCAAAGCCGAACTGCAAAATGAAGAAACACCAGTAAGCTGTAAAATGGCATCAATGGTGGGGGGGTCAACTTAGGTGAATACCTCAGCCATTTTTTTGAATTTTGGCTCCACATTTTCAACATGGGGTTCTTGGGACCCCACCTCATGAACACGTGCACTGTCATCTTGTTATTCAGTCCCAAAAGGTGATTTCACGGTCACTGCACAGAATCACCTTTCAGGATTGAGTAATGAAATGACAGTGCCACTGTTCATGAGGTGGGTCCCAAAAGCCTATGTTGCAAATTTGGTGAAAAAATTCCAAAACATGACTGTGTTATAAGAGTGCTATTGCAAGTTTCTACGCACAGGCTTAACTTCGAAAATTTTAATATTTTCACTCCAGATTTTCAACATTACCATTTTTCATACCTTCTTATGAATAGTACAGCTGTCATTTTCACATTCTGCCTGAAATGTGTTTTCACACATCTAGCGCACAATGGCGAATCGCCGTGGGAAATCAACTTTCCGGACAGATTAACAAAATCACAGTGCCACTGCTCATGAGTGGAGGTTCCAAAATGCCTATGTTGAAAATTTGGTTAAAACAATCCCCAAAATAATTGCGTTACGGGTGTGCGTTGCGCAGTTTCTATACACACTCGTGACTTCACCAGTTTTTCATATTTTCACTCCAGATTTTCAACAATGCCATTTTGTTACACCTTCTCATGAACAGTATAGCTGTTCTTTTTCACATCCTTTCCAAAATGTGTTTTTGCACCTGTGGCACCAAATGGTGTAGTCGCTGTGCAAAATCACCTTTCCGCGAATGAACTGATAGTGCCACTGCTCATGAGGTGGGGTCACAAAAATCCATGTTGAAAATTTGGAGTGAAAATACTAACAAATGCCCGGGGCATTAGGGTTTCTAACCATAAAGCCCCTACCCTGTACAGACTAACAGGCGCGCCAGGGGTGTGACTTCGGATTGTCGCGTAATGCTTATGCTATTCCACTTATTCTCACCCTGCAGCCAGTGACAGCATTGAGGTGTGTTTTAGACTCTCTTGGCCCCAAAGTTCACCCCATTCTCCTATACTGCACCCATCTCAGCATATTTCCTTATAGAATGGGGTAAGTGTAAGGCCCGAAGACCCCAAGGCACACCGTGACACTTGTCTGTGTCTGCAGGGTAGGGTAAGGTGAAATGGCATGAGCGTTATGGCCAATGACCCAAAGGCACACCTCAATGCCTGTCAGTCTCTGCAGGGTGAGGGTGGGGTTGGCATCAGTTCAATACTTCACTGCCATTCCTATTATGCATCTCTGTAACTCCTGCACTACCTATGCCAATGCCAGCAAGCAAACATTCAGCATTGACAAATGCTTGTTATTATGTTGTTTTGATGTGTGAAGTTCTGAACTTCTGTTGGGAAGTTCCACAAAAACATTTTGTGGCTGGCCATGCGTTTGGGAAAAGCAGGGCTTATAATGATTAACTGCATGCTTTTGCAAACTACATCTATTTGAAAAGACCCAACAATTTGCAAAAATGTTAGTAAACAACAAGCAATCCCAGTACTTTTTGGTCCTTCTATGCAGATTATCTGTAACACAGCTCAGCAGTTGCAAACCAGCATGGAGATATGTGTAGAAGGAAATTGCAATTGTCAGTGAGGCTTTAGTTATTGCAAGCTCAGTTTTTGTACTGAACCACAATGCTTAAAAACAGATTGATAAGAAATTATGTGTATGATTAATTGAGATCAGGAACACACTGGGTTTGTAATGCCTAACTAGGCAGAGTTGTATTCTGTGGACTGGGAGTTCAGTTGTATTAGACAATCAGTACAGCATTCTATGTTTATTTACATGCTGAAGTAAACTCCCAGTGATTCTACTATAAATCTGGAGCTGTGCCTGTCTGAATCTCTGTAACAGGCTGTGATGCCTGCTACTTCACAATATAAATAGAGTGCTTTGTCAGGATGGCACCTCCCCCCCCCCCAAGCATCAGATATGCAGGATATAAATAACATACAAGTTAAGCAGAGAAAGGCACATTAGTTCTGCTGTCTCTGACATAGTTTGCTCAAATGTATTCTGTGTGGGGAAAAGGTTTGAGTCGTTGTATACTGTGTGCTGGAGACTCTCCCCCCCCCTTCTGTGCCCCTAGCTGTATGCCGTACTATTCATATTTCCCAGCATCTTGCAATATGTTGCAGCAGAGTTGGGGGTGGGGGATGCATTTGTAATTCTGATAATTCATTTGCACTCATAGCAAAAATCATATCCCCATAAGAAACACAAATTCTATCATGTGAGATTCGATCAATGCAAGGGTGACACTGCAGCACATCACATCTGAATCCAATAGCATTCAGTTTGGCAGCAACGACAGTATTGTGACATGCATGATGTTCTGATAATGACTAAATGCAATGTTCAAAAAGAAACTGAAACAGTTGTTTGCCACTGGATTCTGCACTGAAATATGTTGCATGTCTGTACACTATTCAAACACATAAATGTTTTAGTTTGATGCAGCATTGACTGGGCAGGGAGCAGTTCCGATGCTTGTAAGCATACACAGGGATTAACACTACTTGTCCTGCCACTCGGACAGGAGAGAATTGCTCAGAAAGTAGTGTTTTGTTCACTGTATGTTTGTATTACTTTTTGAGGAAGAAATAAGACACTTCACAGCGTGGTATGTACGCCTTATTTATAGAAGGGAAAAAAAAGAAATAAACAAACACCTGTATGTTTCTTAACTCGGACGCTCAGGCGGCACTTCTGGTTTCGTCAGCTATGTAAAAAGTTACTTAGGTGGTATAGTAAAGTTCATAAAAGAAAGAAAAGATGCCTTTTACAATGTTGAACTGTTTAGGATGGATATACTGCAGTGATTCTTGATCCTGTCATTTTTCACAACTCGATCACTCAGGCAGCACTTCCGGTTTCGCTGGGTGTTCAAAAATTTATCTAAGTGCAAAAATAAAGTTTACAAACACAAGAAAACATGAGTTTGCAACATTTTACTGTGTATTATATCTACAGTGCAGTGTTTTGATGATGCTGTGAAAAAAAACGGAAGTTTTAACTTCTTGAAAAGCAACTTCTGCACAGTACATTCTAAGGGAGCCAAAATGTACTACAAAAGTGGTGTGTCATTGTGAAGGGGTTAAGTTAGAAGAAATGAATTGTTTATTTCTAAGGAATTCATTTTTAACTTTCTTTTTTAACTCATGTGTGAAACACTTTTTTAACATGTAATTTAAGGCATGTCAAGTGAGATTTCTTTAACTGATCTTACTTGGAGAAGTTTATGAATTCCACCATCTCCATGTAGCAGTTTTGTATTATGAATGGGGAGTTGGTGGTTGTCTCTCCAAATTTTTGGATGACTATTGTATGTGGGATTTTTATTTTCAGCAATTCACTGCCACTATGAGAGGATGTGACATCAGTTCCTGAAGCCGTGGGTTGCACAGTGTCGATGCAGCATGGCTCTTCATTGTGGATTGGATCTTATTTGCAGAGCTTACCAAGGTATTTTGGGCTCCTTTGATTTCTTTGGTTTTGCTAGCAAGATTGTTACTCCAAAGGTGCTGGTCTTATGGTGTTGCTGCCAGTACGACTGTAGACTCTATTCCGCTCTGTGGCCAGTCACTGCAATAATTTCTCTGGATTGGAGGCCTGCTTGGGACAGTAATTGAACTGCAGTTGCCCAGACAGAGTGATTTGTGTATCTATTAGAAAATCCAGCTTCCTGGCTTATGTTTGGTATCATGTTTGCTAGGCAACTGATTCCTAGCAGTCCCGTACTGTACCAAACTGCTGTACCAGACCTCTGTAGAATCTAGCATCGATGGTGGTATTTTCCATGGATAGCAGCAGAATGCTAGTGGATCTGGTGGCAGCCTTTGCAGATATTTTTTTAAGTAACTTACAGGGCGGCACAGAGGGTTATTTAGGAGTTCATATATATAGTCTCTGTATAGTTGTTTGCTGCTGTCATTTTTTTAATGTTTTTTGTGTAGTCATTAAAGGTAAGTGTGATGTATTCTGCTCCTTCGTCATCTTTATTTTTCTCAAAGTGTTATGGTTTTAACTGCCTCAGTCCTTCGCGGCCCTAAGAGCCATAGATAACTGTACGTCAAACCAGACTTTTAGCAGCAGGCCGCGGGGGTTGTCTGGTGATAAAACTGGTGATGTCCTTAGGATTTCTAGATCTTTCTGTGTTATGACAGGATGGTGATCTGCCCTGTCTTTGCCTTGGCGTGTGTATGTTTTTAGTACTGTGGTAAAAATGTTGTTGGCTGGCTGGAGATCTGTGAAGGTTAATGTTTTGGCTGAGAGGGGGGGAGGTTGAGGTATCTGTTCAGGCCAGCCCCCAGTGCTATTATGCTTGCTAAACTGTAGTCTGATGATGTTGCTGTCCCTAAAAAAAAAAGGCAGAAAAAGGAAAAAAAATAAGCAGACATGCCTCTGTAAGTGCAACAGACCTTGATGTAATAAAGGCTAACAAGAACACCATGAAAGTAGTCAACTTGGGTGTTACGATCTTCAATGGTCACTGTCAACCAATTGTCTTATAGTGTATATTGTACGCTGTCATTGACAGTTCAGTCAGTGGGCAGCCTTTGAGGTGTGAGGAGGGCTGTGCTGCTCGCTGATGGGTAGCTGTGCTGCGGCTGGGAAGTGTGGTGGTATGTCCTTAACGGAGTGGGTGAGGGGGTTGGGGGACCACTACACTATGGTAAAATGTGGATTATCGTATTGGGTGGGGGATCAGGGCAATGGGGTGGGACCCTACACTATGGAAAAAGTTTTATGTTATTACCGAGTGGGTAATCGGGTGATCCGGAATCGGGGAAGGAACACTACACTATGGAAAAAGTTTTATGTTATTACCAAGTGGGTAATCAGGTGATCGGGGAGGGACCACTACACTATGGAAATTATTTTATATTAAGAACGGGTGGGTGGACAGCCTGGTGGTGCTGAGGGCTGAGGCACTGGATGCCACACCTCATGCACACCGTCAGCCCAGGGTCGGGAGCGACCTCAGACATTGGAGGGTTGGCTGGGGGGAGGAGGATAGAGTATACCAGGGACTGCTCTCCTCCTGCTGGGAGGGTGGGGTGGGATCACCGTGGCAGTGCTGGCTCCTGGTGGTAGCTGGGGGTCGGTGCTAGCAGGCAGCTTGCTGTGGGGACGGCATGGATGGCGTCAGACGAGCAGTACGCAGAAGCACGCACAGCAGTGTCATTGATGCCCTGCACGTCTGTGCCATGTGGTGGGGAAATGCAAGAAAATCCTCTGGCACGCTTGATGATGTCTGGTCCTTTGGCGCTGCACCACTCCAATTCAAGTTCAGCTCCTCCTGACTCCGGACCCTCGGCTTTTCACTGTTGTAGGGTAAGTACCCGCGGTGAAGTAGCCAGAGAGAGGAAAGGAGAAGGAGGCTGAGCTCAGGCAATGGGAGCAGTGCGGGGGCCGTGGACCCAGACCGAAAGAGGGGAAACCATAGGCAACACCCCCCCAGCCGAGGAGGGAACAGAAAGAAATCAAGGAAAAAAACAGGTGGGTGATTGGGTGATCAGGGACCGAGGAGTGTCACTACACTACAGAAACAATTTTATTTTAAGAATGGGTGGGTAATCGGGTGATTGGGGATGGGGTGGGACCACTACACTGTGGAATATCTATGGAAGACATTTAATTTTATTACCGGGTGATCACTCGGGTGATAGGGGATCAGGGAGGGACCCTACACTAGAGAAATTATATTCTTTTACTAACGAGTAGAAGAGCAGGAGATCAGGGACCAGGGGCCCTACTCTATGGAAATATATTTTTTCCTTTACCGTCGGGTTCACAATCTGGGTGGGGATGGGCACCCCTACACTATGGAGGAATACGGCTGAGTGGGGCTTGGACTGGTGGGGTGACCACACACCGCCACACTAATTGCATGCAAATGAGTTCATAATGGGCATGCTAATGGCCACTAGCGCCTTGCATGCCAAATGAGTTCATTTGCATGCCTCTGTTCAAGAATAGCAGTTTAGTGCCTGAGCACTATTGGCCACGGGGCCATTTTCCTGGCTGGCTATGGGAGCAGCACTACTAGGTATTCCATTGCTTTTCCTGGGTTAGCGCTGCCCCCACCAGCCCCCTATTCAGTTGGATAGCCCAGCGGCCCATCTGACTGTGAATAGTTCTGTTGCCCACCAGCGCAGCCGGGAAGTGCAGCGCAAACTTTTGCACCCACTTTGTGCTCCCTTTGTGAATCCTGGCCCATACCAATAGAAGATTTAAATCAACTTCTAAGAGAGTTTTACGCAACAGTAAGAAACAGAGAGGGTGAAAAATACAGGACATCTAACTTCATTGGTATAAGAGCAGCTTTAAACAGATGAATAAACAGCAAAGAAATTGGAAGACAACTCAAACTAATCGCTAACATTTTTCTTTGTTGAACAATGTGTTTTTCTCCATGGTTAAAGACTACAGAAGGAAGGGGTGAGATGTCCAAAGCCACCACCCACACATGACTGATGCAGATTTGGACAAGCTTAAAACATCAAAGGTGCTTTCCCCAGACACTCCAGCTGGACTAGAGAAAAAGGTGTGGTTGAACGTCCAGCTGTATCTGGCTAGGCGAGGGCGTGAAGGTGTTCACACACTAAAGTCAGAGTCATCATAATTAAGTGTGATAAGAACAGTGCTGAGTATGTCTCCTTAAATTTCAACAGGGAGACAAAAAAAAAACATAAGAACCCTAACGAAACAAACACAGAGAGCCTACAAGGGTTCATGTTTGCTCCCCCTGATGGCCCATTATGCCCAGTATACAGTTTTAGAAAATATATGACCAAACATCCGCAAAATCCACTGGGTTTCTACCACCACCCAAGACAGCAGAAAGAAGAGCAACTGCAATCGGAGGAAGTGTGGTACACAAAGGAGTCAATGGGCATCAACTACCTCTCACAAGTGATGCCTTGCCTATCACAGGAAGCAGGACTTAGTCGTAGGTAAGAAAAAATAAAAACTAACATAAAAAGTGTTTTTTTTTTCACAATGCAAATTGTGTAATAAAACAATGCATTAAATGTTGTTTTTCTTCTCCCGTAGGTACATTAATCACTGTATAAGAAGTGCAGTGGTACACCTACTGAAAGAAGGAGGTTTATTATCAAGAGATAATGTCTGACTGGACACAGATGTGAAGGGAGTCTAAAGAACTGTTGGGCAGCATCACTTGTGGACAGAAGAACTGGTCTAATATCCTTGCCGGAACAACCACGGAAACAGAAATAGCTCAAAAGCAAATAACTAAGGAGTGTTCCTCAAAATGTTTTTCACAGGACACAACAGTTTTTGGCAACCCATCAATAAACACACCAGTGGCACCAGCAGAGATCCCAATCACAACAGAAACAATTGTGCCATCTGTTAGTGAACTAGACGATCTGGAAATAATTCCTGATTTGTGCCCAGTGGAGGAGGAGGAGGAGGAGGATTCGGCAACTGATTACCCCATTATTCAACTGCAACTGCCACAACTTAACAGCGTGCCACAAACAACTGACCAGATTCCAACATCCTCAAATTCTGGGTCTCTGTGTGTGTTAAGAGCAAAGAAAATGTGAGCACAACACCTTATGATATGTTTTCTGAACCAACAATCTCTTTTCATGGACTGCCAATGCCCGTTTTTCCAGTCACATGCATCCAGAGCACCAGTGCATTCCAATAACAATTGCGCTGCCACAGGGACGTTCATCCTACCGTGACTGGTGGCAGCAGCCTCTCAAAAAGTAATCACTCCTAACTCGAGCACCGCCACCCAGGAAATAAGGAACATGACTGGAAAAGACATTGAGTCGCACAAAACACTTCCTGCTGGCCACAGGACATCTCCAGTAGCAAATTGGAAGTAAAAACAAGGGTACATATGAATAATTCATGTCCCCAATAAGCATACTCCGAGGAAACAGGGCCGCAGCAACAACGGCAGCTCCTTAACAGCGGGACATATGAATAATTCATGTCCCCAATCAGCATACTCCGTGTTTGAGGAAACAGGGCCGCAGCAACAACGGCAGCTCTTTAACAGTGGGACATATGAATAATTCATGTCCCCGATCAGCATACTCCATGTATGAGGAAACAGGGCCGCAGCAACAACGGCAGCTCTTTAACAGCAGGACATATGAATAATTCATGTCTCCAATCAGCATACTCTGTGTTTGAGGAAACAGGGCCGCAGCAACAACGGCAGCTCCTTAACAGTGGGACATATGAATAATTCATGTCCCCAATCAGCATACTCCGTGTTTGAGGAAACAGGGCCGCAGCAACAACGGCAGCTCCTTAACAGTGGGACATATGAATAATTCATGTCCCCAATCAGCATACTCCGTGTTTGAGGAAACAGGGCGCAGCAACAATGGTAGCTCATAACAGCGGGACATATGAATAATTCATGTCCCCAATCAGCATACTCCATGTCTGCGAAACAGGGCCGCAGCAACAATGGCAGCTCCTTAACAGCGGGACATATGAATAATTCATGTCCCCAATCAAGCATCCTCCGTGTCTGAGAAAACAGGGCGCAGCAACAACGGCAGCTCCTTAACAGCGGGACATATGAATAATTCATGTCCCCAATCAGCATCCTCCGTGTCTGAGGAAACAGGGCCGCAGCAACAACGGCAGCTCCTTAACAGCGGGACATATGAATAATTCATGTCCCCAATCAGCATACTCCGTGTCTGAGGAAACAGGGCCGCAGCAACAACGGCAGCTCCTTAACAGCGGGACATATGAATAATTCATGTCCCCAATCAGCATACTCCGTGTCTGAGGAAACAGGGCCGCAGCAACAACGGCAGCTCCTTAACAGCGGGACATATGAATAATTCATGTCCCCAATCAGCATACTCCGTGTCTGAGGAAACAGGGCCGCAAGCAACAGGCAGCTCCTTAACAGCGGGACATATGAATAATTCATGTCCCCAATCAGCATACTCCGTGTCTGAGGAAACAGGGCGCAGCAACAACGGCAGCTCTTAACAGCGGGACATATGAATAATTCATGTCCCCAATTAGCATACTCCGTGTCTGAGGAAACAGGGCCGCAGCAACAACGGCAGCCCCTTAACAGTGGGATATATGAATAATTCATGTCCCCAATTAGCATACTTCGTGTTTGAGGAAACAGGGCTGCAGCAACAACGGCAGCCCCTTAACGGCGGGATATATGAATAATTCATGTTCCCAATCTGCATACTCCGTGTTTGAGGAAACAGGGCCACAGCAACAATAGCAGCTCCTTAACAGCAACCACAAAGGGAGTGATTCGGCAGTGTTCCTCTGCAGCATGTCCATTGATTGCTGCTAATCATTTTGGACACATGTCAATGAACTGACATAATTTCACTATAAATGGCAGTTTCCACATCAATAACTACTACAGATAGTGCATAAAAAATTAGAGTTTAATGTCAGTGTTCAAACAAAGATGTAAATGTCCTCAATGTATGTCATTTATCGAAATTAATATTAAAGGGGACTTTTTTGTCATATGTTCTGCATTGGCAGTTTTAAGTAAAAATAATTAAAACTGAAGTAATCTGATTCAGTTAATTCATTTTATATATTTTTATCCATTTTATAAGTGCCATAACACACTTCTGTGAATGTGGTTACTGGATAATTACTGCACACCCCACCCACATTGAAGGGCACTCGGCTGACACTTCATGCCTCCATCCTGGTGTGAGGTGTGCAGTAATTCCTCAGTAACCGCACACCCAGTCGTATATTATTGCTTACACACACACACACACACGCACACACACATACATACATATATATATATAGAGAGAGAGAGGAGAAAAGTTGATTATTCCAATTGAACATTGTTAACTAGTTACATTTCCAGTCCAAATGAAGTGGTTATTTTCTGGGCTTATGGAGTAAGTTGTCTGTCCCAGTGCTGGATAGCAAAATGTTTAAACTTTTGATTTTTTACACGGGCCATCGACTATGGCAATAAAGGTCTCAATTGAGAAAGTCATTTTGCTGTATCCCTTGTCTTTCTGAATCTTCAGCACGTCCACTATGAAGCATGGCTAAAGGCAATGGGTTGGTTAAACTATGATAACATAATACGCTGTTTAATGAGTTACTGACATTTTCAGTGAAACATGATCTTCTGCTTTCAGTGAGGTCCTCCTTGCAAGGATGTACATAGTGAGATGCCACAGATAAAAGGGCCTCATCTTCAACACAGAGAAATATTGCTGGAGATTCCGAGGGTAGTTTTAAAATCTTCTGGCGCATGGGCTTTTATGTACGTAGCGCCGACCCTCTGGAACTCTCTATCCCATTGAGTGCATGACTGTGGGGGGATTTAAACAAGCACTGAAGTCCTTTTTATGGATTAAGGCATTTGGGGAGGGTGCCAACATGGATTGATGGGATTTGTTTTAGTGATTTTATCATGATGTTTTATTGTGAATTGATTTTAAATATTCACCGCGCCTTGATTTCTGAAAGGCGTACTATAAACAGAGATTCTTTTTATTATTATTATTATTTTTGCAGGAGGGATATATCTCTTTCAGATGCTCAACTTCATCATGAATGCTGCGCAGGTATTCTGTAAGGTAAAAAGAGTATGTTAAAGACAGATAACAACAACGAATGCAGCTACGTAGTACATTGCGGGCATGAACTATGTTGTTTCTGCCTGATACCTTCTTTTATTTTGTTTTTTCTTATGTTTCCTAGGGATATCTGCTGATGTACGCATGCACATCCCCGATATTTTACATTTCTTAATTTTTGTTTTCGAATGCTTTCCTGTTTATTTCCTCCAATCACCTGTCAGCAATCACATATGATTGCAATGGATCTTGACCCCTGCGCAACCAGAGATCAATCAGTGTGCTGTTATATCACAAATTCAGCGTGATTAATAGAAACAGTACACATGACCACAAAATTGTAAAATGAGAAGTTATCATACTCATGGTATAGACTGCTGTATACTTACAGAAAGTCATCACTGTCTAAACTGGCTTCACAACAGCCTCCTCCCCTTTTTTTGATTTAGGAAAACACATTTTGAAATGTGCCTTCTCACCCTTGGTTATGGCCTGAGATTGGGAGGCGTTTTCATTAAAGTGGAGGACCGCAAGTATGTGCCTTGTCTTTTGATAAAGGGAGCACTTTCTAAAACGCGTCAAGACTTGTTAACTCTGTGTATCAGCACCTAGTAAAGGATTTTGCATGCCAGAAAACCTAGTATGCAGCAGTTACTATGTTGTGGTGAGTGCGAGATTATTTGATTTTCTATGTGCCTGTAATGTTGTGAAAAGTAAAGCATGGGGGGGGCACTGTGGAGCTTGAGCACAATGGTCATCGGGATTTAACACTCTGCAATAACTGCGATTATGTAAGTATTATATACTGCTTTACAGGGTGCTCTGAATACCACAGAGGTAAAATTAACAAATCAGAAGATCTTCTCTACCAAAATGGGGAACTCTAGAAAAGGAAAAGGTTCGACTGATGGGAATAAAAGCAAATATGTCCCTGCTCCTTCCGCCTTGAGGTCCACCCAGGGCCGCAATCTTCCTGATTCTGCTATTGACAGTGAGGAAATGCTACAAACACTGGGGCAAAAAATGAACAGAATGCTGACATCTATGCCAGGTTTATCGGAAAGATTTGACTCGCTCACCAATCGGGTCCTTAATTTAGAGTCTGATGTGAGCCTAATGAAGACAGAAGTGGTAGAGATTGGAAAGCATTCGGAGGCTGCTTTTTGAGGCCTACTGACATGCTAGTCCAGGAGGATACACACCTAAGATCCAGGTTGGACAGCCTGGAAAATCAGGCCAGGGCCACCAACATAAGAATAATCGGAATGCCAGAATGCAGCAAAGGAGACCACTTGGGGCTTTTTCTGAAGGATTGGCTGGAACAACAATTGGAGCAACCGCTCATAGAGAGACACCTACTCATACAGAAAGCCTACAGAGTGGTGTACAGGGGCAAATCTTTGAACATGGATGCTCCCAGGGCCATCATTATGGTGGTGGATGGCATAGGGACACGGGACTTCATATTGGCGTTGGTGCGACAGAAGCACACACTGCTTCAGGATAGACAGTCTTTTTTTTTTTTTTCCCAATTGTTTAACCAGGTGAGACACACTAAGCTGAAAGCTTGTTTACAGGTGCAACCTGGGAGCACAGGGAAGTTAAGTGACTTGCTCAGGGTCACACAGTATGCAAGTGGGGACAGTGGGATTCAAACCCAGGTCTCCAGATTTGCAGCTCAGAGCCTTAACCCACTGCACTATACTGCCTCCCAAAGTCTCCCTGTGCCCGGACTTAAGTTATGCCACACATCAAAACAAGAAACATTTTGATGGGGACCAAGCAATCCTTTGTGTGGCAGGGTCCACGGGGTATCTTGTTCCCGGCTCGATTGAGATTAGTCCACAAGGGGAAGGGGTTTCTATTTTCAGACCCCATGGAGGCCTTAAAATGAGCTCAGAAGCACACACATTCCAAAAAGGAGAAGAGACAAACTTTCCCAGTCCGATTCGGAGGGAGAAAAAGAATTGGATACCTAAGACGAGCATGAGACCATCGCGTTCAGGTTTGCCTATCGTAGTTGAACTTTTTGAACTCATATTTCTCAGTTCGGTTATTAATACAGGGTAATAAGGTGAGATTTAAAAACAGTACCACATTCGAACAGCCAGTACCTCTGGCTGTCTAGTTTATAAATTCTGTTCCATCATTGTGATGGGTTGTAGCGATGCTAATCAGAGTGTCCCTATCAGTATAAATATTGCAGAGTTACTATCCTAAAGAGTTAGTACCGATCAGGTACAAATTACTGGTTATGCATGTTTTTTTCTCCTTTCCTTTTTAGGAAGCAGAGATATGTTGTAACAAATAATGCTTTGTTTTTTAGTATTTTTACATGCAGCTCAAGGGTTCAGTGCATGCAGCATACAGTATATACTGTACACTATTTTTATAATAATTATACTAAGTATATAATTACAAATTTTACATGTTAACTGATTTTCCCCTAAGACGTATCTTATTGATGCAGTACAATATTTTTATAGCATTGATTAAGAGGGGTGGTGCCCTCATCTGTTTAAAGTGAATTCCTCAAGTACGCATCCGGATATCTCAATGTATGCTCATTGTAAACTCAATAATCATAAAATAAAAAAAGAAAAGTAAAGCATGAATGTCTCAGAAATATCAGATAACCGGACACTGTAGGAAGTATGTCTTGGAAAGATGCATCATCTGTTTACCTTGCACACATCGTGTTGTAATAAAAGTGCAAGAATTTAGGGGCAAAGTGGCAAATCAGGCTATGGAAAACCTCCAAGTCTGATAGGCAGGGGATACTTGTTTTAGATCCTTGAGCAGACATGGGCTTGAAACAATCTTGGATAGTACGTGCTGTTGGGTACCTGTCAGTATTATGGAGAAGAGAACATGTATGTTTCTTATGATGTAACAGATAAGTGTGGGCAAATTACTTGCCTAGAAAATAGTGCACTAATACAAATCACGAGACCACTCAATCTGGGACCATGGCTCTCTTTATTGTGTTTTTATTGCTCCTAAGGTGCAGAGTTCTCAGCAATACAGTGCAATTCGAAGTACCTCAATGCAATTCAGTTCTCCAATGTACCTTATCAATACCTAATGTTATAACGGTCTACCGTGCAGACACTATGTCATTCTCCTCTCCCCTTTTAGCCTATTCCCCCCAGTTAGCCTACACCCCCTTGCTACTGTCCTCACCTATGTCAATTCAAGCACTTACATTGATCACGTCGACTGTCATTACAGTGGTTACGCCTCTTGCGCAACACCGATATGGATTACGCGAAGAAATAAAAAGCATTCTCCATTCTTATAAGCTCCTTAAAGAAAGTTATACTTCTGCTTCTTCTCTGCTCAGGAAATGTGGAGCTCAACCTGCCCCCTGCAACTTACCTCGCCTATCGATTTTGCTGAGGCCACAGGTCTCAAAATGATGATGATCAACATTTTAAGCCTGCCTAAAAAACTTGTACAGCTGCAAGCCTGGGCTGCTACGTTAACCTGACCTTATCATAATTACTGAGTCGTGGTTAAAAAAGACGAACACTGATCAACAAATAGCACTGCAGGGCTACAATTTATTTAGAGCAGATAGAGAGTCTAGAGGCAGGGGTGTGGTTATCTATGCCAAATCTAAGTACTCGGTCACCAATATTAGTTGCAAATCTCTAGCCAAGGAATTTGAGTTAGTTTCGCTGAGCCTTCATCTCCCCTCCTCAGAATGTATCACTATCCTAGGTGGCTATAGACCCCCGTCTGGTGGTGATGAAGTCCTTAATCTTTTGAAATCCATGTTACGTAGATGCAAAAACTGAAACAATATTTCTAGGAGATCTAAATATGGACTGGCAGTCATCTAAATCACCACGGCCTCAAATCCTTTGTGTGAAGCTAGGTCTTGAGCAATTAGTCACGAACCCACTAGGAACAACACTCTAAATACTGCCAACAGTTCCATTCTAGATGTGGTACTAACCACCCATCCACACAAAATATCTCATTCGGCAGTGTTTCACAACGACATGAGCGATCATGGAATTGTTGCTTGCATAAGATCTCAAATTAAGGCCGGCCGCAGCCCATCTTTATAACAAAAGATCCTTTCGCAAATTCAGTGCAGTAAACTTCCTATCACCTGAGCACAACATGATCAAATGGCAAGATCTCTACCTAGCCAAAGATGTCAACAAGGCAGCTTACATCCTTAATGACAGACTCACTACAATAATAAATAAGCATACCCCTTTCATCAAAGTAGGTACAGAACAATTCCAACCCCTGGTTCTACCTCTCGGATCTCAAGGCAGCCCTTATAGCTCGAGATAAGCTCTGGGCTAAAGCTAGACATTCCAAAGAATCTTTGGATTGGCAGGCCTTTAGAACAGCCAGGAATAACTGTGTGAAAAAACTTCGCTCTACTAAAGCTAACTATTATATTTCTACTCTCGAACAAGCTAAAGGTAACCCTCATAAAATATGGAAGACTATCAAAGCTATAGAAGGACGGCCCATGGCCCCCTCTGTCCCAACAAAGATAGTTGCAAGTGGCAAGATTGTGGAAAACAAGTCCCTAATCCTGGAGGAACTTAACTCCCACTTTGCCACAGCTGGATTAGACTTTTGACTCGTCACCTTATGCTGGTGCTGCGGTGAGCCAGCATACCCTCCCCTACATCTAGTCCTGCACCCAACCCTTCCAATTGCGCGAGATAACTTATAAAGAAGTAGAGATTTCTTCTTAACTTAGACACCAAAAAAGCGCAGGGACGATGGCTTGGAACCCTTTTCCTAAGGTCAGGCTACGCCCATCTCACTGCCCCATCCTCCACATCTTCAATCTTTCCATTACATCTGCTACTGTGCCGTCCTGCTGGAAATCAGCACATTCCTCCTCTATTTAAATCTGGTGACCCATGCGATGTAAACAACTATAGGCCTATCTCCATATTGCCTATCCTTTCTAAAGTTCTTGAAAACGGATCCATATTCAGTTAAAATCTCACTTGAAACCTTCTCTCTCATTAACCCAGCTCAATCCGGCTTCCGGCTAATCATAGCACAATCACTGCACTATAAAAGTAACCAATGATTGGATCTCTGCTATAGATGCTAAGAAGGTAACTGGCGCAGTCTTTTTGGACCTCAGCAAAGCTTTTGATACTGTTTATCACAAACTATTAGTCAATTGCCTTGCAAGTTGGGTGCCACATACCATACCACCCAGTGGTTCTCTAGCTACCTAACTGGAAGATCCCAAAAGTAAAGGTGGAAGGCTTTTTCTGCTGCCTTGCCAGTTGCAAGAGAGTCCCCAAGGATCCATCTTAGGTCCTATCTTGTTTTCTTTGTACATTAATGACTTAGATGCTAACATATCTCGTCCAATCTGCACTTTTGCGGATGATACTGTGTTGTATACTTCTGGCTCATCGTTATCTAGAAGTCAAGGGGTGCTTCGAGGACTTAGACAACTTGAGCATAATCTAATAAAGGCAAAAGCTTCTGCTCAATGCTAGAAGACTAAAGCAATGATATTCTCCTCGTGCTGTCACAGGCCCCCAATACCCTTGCCAAGACTTCATTGTCACCATGCTAAACGAGCTCTGGAAGTTGTAACCAAATTTAAATATCTATGTATCTGGATGCGACAATAAATTATCTTTCACCAACCCGTTAGAAGATGTCTCTAGAAGGTTAAAAGCAAGGTTAGGTTTCTTCTACAGAAATAGCCCCTTCCCCTTGAAACTCGAAACAAGCTTGTACAGGCCACTTTTCTCCCCCTACTCAACTATGGCGATGTAACCTATTTCTCCACCACTCTTGCAAATCTAAGTAAACTGGACATCCTTTATCACCATGCGTTACGGTTCATTACCTACTCCCCTTACCGTTCGAATCACTGTGACTTATATGCAGCTGTTGGTTGGACATCCCTTACTACTAGACGCCTGCTCCATGCTGGGCTATGGACTCTTAAACTGCTCCTGCAGAAATTGCCAAGCTATCTCTCTTCCCTTATTAGTATCTCACATAGTGCATACTCATTAAGAAAATCTGACTTTATGTCATGACATACCAAGGGCGCGGACCTCCTTTGGTAAGCGTGCTATTGCATATGCCCTTCTCTATTTGGAACCAATTACAAACCGTACTGAAACTAACTAGCACAGTTTCAATACACTTCTACAAATCCTAAGTTCAGCTAAAATAAAAGACACCTGTAACTGTCGGCTAAGTCTCTTCCTTCCCTATGTGTGCTATATTTATCCACTGGTAAGGTATAATTGCTTGTCATATTAACCGCTTTCCTTCCCCTTCTACTCCTGGCTTTATCTATGCTTATGCTCCACTGCTACTCTAGCAAATCACTCCTCCCTGCCCCCATATCAGTTGTAGTCGTTGTTTTGTTCTAGCTGCCAAAATATATGTATTGCACACACCAGTCATCATATTTCATTTTATCAGTATGCAACCTATAAATTAGCTTCCCTGTGTCATATTAATGTTTACCTACCAGCGGTCACCCTATGTGGTACCCTTGTATATATATCCAGCCTGTATCATGTAACGTGCATTTCATGTATATACTGTTATTACCTATCTATGTTTGTACTTTAAGTGTTTATGTCACAGGACCTCCTTGTGAATGAGCTTGCTCAATGGAGTTTTCCTGCAATAAACTTGAACCTGAACAAGTCTGTACATTCTGGTACACAAAGATTCAACACATGACCTCACCTTTTTTTAGCCATTCTCTGTCCTCATTCAACTCCATGTGAACACAGTCAGGGAGCAAGTCTCCATGACTGCTGTAGATATTTGCAATAAGGTTTAACAAGCTTAACCACTTCTGGGTGACTGCTTCAGGATGCTGAACTGATGAACCTGACAACACAGTACACGTGGTTGTTGATAGACCTAATTCACATGCACATTTTGTCACAGTCCTTCTGTTTCGCCGTATTCTCCTGTTTCTTTCAGACCCTGAAGAGTGAGAATGGGAGTTCGGTTCCTAATGTTCTAATAGTGCCAAAGCAAGAATGTTACACTTGACTGACTGAAGCTTATAAGAGATATGTTACTGTTCTCTTCATATACATGCCACCATATTCACCAATGCACAAAGCACTGTAGTAAATCTGACATTGTGTCTTATGGTTGACCCTATTTTGACCGCCAGCAAGAAGTGTGAAGCAAGTACACTGTGATACAAATTCTCGCAAGTGATTCCCAGCAGTTACAACACGCCCCTTCCTTGATCAGTGCTGTTGTGTACCCACAAAGTAGCCATCACCTTGTTGTTGGATTGTTTTCTCAGCCTGTCAACCAGTGAAACAACATTATAAAATGGAGAGGTGAAATCCTAGAAGCTGATTGACTTAAGCAGTCTTTGACCCATGATGATATCTCACAATATCACAGTCTGAAACTTGATTACCAAGATCAGCCATTTACTAACACTTTAGGGCCATTTTATAATCACAATAATACACTCCAGGGTGTGGTATATCATGAGATAGCATCACTTCTTAGGTGTATGAAACAACCGGCCTGTGGCCTCGTGCCTCACAATGCCCCCGAGGTGTAATAATATCTCATGATATACCACACACTGCCATGTAAATTGCTTAATTATAATATGGCTCTAAAAAATCCAGTAATCTGATTGGCTGAAGAGTTTGGAACCCAGTGCTGATATCCCAGGAGAGCAGCACTGGAAGGAGGTCCGGTAGACTCTTCACAATAAAATGTATTGTACCACACATCCCTGACTGTCATCACAAATGTGACTGTCACCTTTACTCACTAAAAACCTTCAACTAGGCCCTAAAAGTGAAACTGTCTTACATTTAATAACATAATAATTAAATGTTATTTGCCCTCATAATCTTCTTCTTACACCCACACATCAATAACTTAAAAAGTGAAGTACTACATTACATACCATTCTACTTTATGGTGTTCCTTTGCTGACCATGAAAAATCCCCTTTCTATTCTTACCTGCTTACTAGGAAAATCTGTGTTGTTTAACCTATTACAGATAAAAGAAAAGCTTGGGTTCCATCTGAGGCCTTCTGGTGTGTGCTAGTAAACATTCTGCAAGCAGAACTGAGCAGAGGTTTGAATTCTTGTATTCCATCTGTAGTAAATATTCTATCTCTTGGAATGTTGGCAAGACAGAAAATAAACAAGACACAGAAAAGGGAGGAAATATTATAAAGAAGAAAGAAAGGTGAGGGAATGGATAAATTGGGATGGGTCAGGGAAAGTTGAGGGTTTAAGAGCTAGTTAAAAATACATGCAATTTGATGTACATAAAATTTGAACATGAGATGGCATGTCAGTGCTGGGATGTGCAGGGACTACTTTAAAAAAGTCATAAAAATGTTTATTTTTTGATTTGGTGCATTTCTTAACCCCCCTCAACCACAAAAAAACCCTCTTGATCCCATGTTAAATTCGCAGTAAGATACTCCAGGGATGGTGTAATTTATTGGGTACAGTTTACGTAATAAATATGCTACGCAAGTTTACTTACTTAATGTCCATAGTGATGCTGAGTATCACGCAGTGTCTTCCCGCTGCTACATTTCACGGACGCTGTCTGTTTTAGAGGAAGGCATAATCTCGTACACACTCTAAAACCCAGAGGTAAAAAATCACAACATGCAAGTAAGGCAATCTAAGAGCAAAAATTGTTTTTATTAAACATCGTCTAGTGAGTTAATGGTAGTTCTGTCAGTAACTGTCTCTTAAGGTAGCCGGTCAATATCACGCAATAATAACTGTGCAGCAATAACAGCATGGCAATAACAGCAGGAGCAAGAATACTGCAGCACAAATAAGAGCATGGGTCTGGGACAGAGCACCCTTTTGTGCATGTGCAACTTCGGAGTATGGATCTTTTCGTTCTGGGGGGGGGTGCGGGTGGAAAAGCCCTCCCCCCACATAACACCAGAGGATACTGTGTAACTCGTTTTGCCAGGGAATGTGACATGTCCTCAAAATGCGACTGAATCAGGAGGAATGAGGTGTGTTTTCCGGTGCGTGCAGGTGTTGGCACTTGTCAGAGACAGGATTTTCTTGTGGTCCTCGGGAGTTTCTCAGATGTTTTCCTTATGATTTAGGGAGATTCCGTAAATAAATGGGGTTGCTTGCCTGGGTTGAATTGGCAGTAGTAAGTGGTGGTATGATTGTTTATATGCTAATTTCATGCTGATTCCTGGTATGCTGCTTCAGTTCATTAAGAGCCAGAAAGGGGCTTCACTGTTGCTTGACAATGGGTGTCTGTCACGAAAGGAGCGTGTCTATGGAAAAAACACTGCTTGGTAATATTTTCGTTTTGGTAGTATTGGGATTTTTGTCCTGTACATAAACGTGTGCCATGCAATATTGTGTCCTGTATTTTTGTAGCTGTTCTGTCTGTTAGCTCTTATTGTGGGACTCTATTTTTACAAACACTATTATTTCCTGCGTGCACTATTTTTTTTAGCGCTTTTTGACTAGATCCCTATCTTAACAGGCAAACTGGATCTTTACATTGAAATAACGACATTATCTGTGAATTAATAAGAAAAGGAAAATGATTACTCATGTGTTCAAAACCAACACTGCCAATAAATATCAGTGATCGCTGTAATATTTGTGGTGTTTATGTGATACGGAACCCAACACTGATGGTACTCAAGGGATATCTGTGTGCAGTTGTCAAATACAATGATTGGGGGGCTCTGCCCCACCAATCCCATCCCCATTGTTTTTTTCCCCCGTAACTTTACCTTGTTTTCATCATTTTCAGTGTTCACAGCATAATTAGCTTCTTGATACAATGCTATGTCATTAAGAACATGTAAAAAGGCATCAGAGCTGCTCTTCCCAAACCTCTCAAACCACTTATAGAAGTCCAAATAAGAACAAACCATTATTTTTTTAGTCCCGTTCATGGCCTTAAGCAGTTTTTTCACTGCAACCAATATCCCTTCACAGCATTTATATCAACTCCAGTGGCAGGATTCACAAAATGTTGTACACATTAGTATTGACAGTCTAATTTAATGTCCCTCAAGGGTGGTTAGAGACCAGTTATAGGCCTAGCAAGTCTGCAGCTCAGTGTATGTTACTGGAGCTGCCCCCCCATTGCACCCCAGAGTGTCCTCCAACCCCGCTTCCCCCATCCCCTTTCTCCTCCCCATTACCACTCCAGGCATGTACGCCACAGCCAGACCGGACATTGAATTGGGTAGCAAAGTCACAGTGCTCATGAATGGTCAGAGACCAGTCACAGGGACACCAGGTAGTCGCTTCCATGTCTGACTGGGTCACACCATCCCCATATGGGGAGGGACCTGCACCCATGTATGTAGGCCACAGCCAGACCAGGCATGGAATTGGGTAGTAAAGGTCACAATGTTCATGGATGGTCAGAGACCAGTCACAGGAACACCAGGTAGTCTCTTCCAGGGCTGGCTGGGTCACCCCATCCCCACATGGGGGGCCGTCACCCATGTGTGTATGCCACACCCAGACCGGACATACAAAAATTGCCAGCAGAAACAGACCATAGTGGTCTATCAAGTCTGCATCTCAGTCTATTTTACTGGAGCTGCCCCCCCGCACCCCAGAGTGATCCTCCACCCCTGCTTCCCCATCCCCTTTCTCCTTCCCACGGTCACTCTCCTTTTTAGCCTGTCCCATCCCCCTTTAAAACTTCCCATTGTTTTCAGGCTGCACCTCGTGCCACATTACACCCCTAGGGGTGATTAACAGACTGTTACTCTAACCCCTGGTTATGCCTTATTGCTTAAAGAGCAGCTTTCATAGAAGACAGTAACTGTTATGGTGGCATGCATGTATATCTCCTGAGCTGGAATATGTCCACGGAACATCGAAAAAAATGTCATGTTTTTATGCAGTTTTAATTAATTTAACGAGACCGCTGGAAAAAGCTGAAGCTTCCCGAGCCGTACTGCAATCAGAGCGGAAGTAAGTGTGATGTCAGTAAATGAAGCCCCAGTTTGCTGGAAGTCGGCACATTTCCTCGTTTTGTGCAATGGTGATTGTGTGTAGCTAATCTAGTAGCAGCAGCATCCAGTTCAATAAGTACGTAGTTGAAGTAAGTGTTGTCCAGTGTAACTATCTTGAAGTGCTCAGAAGTGACCTTCCTTCTAATCGCAGCTGTTTTTACTGTTACCGGATTTGTGAAGCAATCTTGGGAGGGTGCGGTTTATGTGTGACTGTGCACCGGACTGTATTCACGTGTCTGCAGTGTGATATTGTAGTGGAACTTTGTTTCCCGAAAGGAGGCTGAATAGAAATTGAAAAAACCGAATAATCTGTGGCTATTGTGATGCTATGTTCTGACTAACTCGGTATAGTGACGTTGTGCCAGTAAGGATAGATGCCTCACTTTTGTGACAGTGCGAATGCTGTTTACCTTTCCAATGTAGTGCCATAATCGATATCCACAGGCTCATGTAAAGTCTACCCAAAATGTTAACGTTACTTATGCATACTATGTCTGTTGGGGGGGGCAACACCTCTTGATCGACATCCAACAAACCTTTCCAGTGAAATCTGTTCATGTTGTAGTTGCCATTCTCACTCATGTGTTGCACACCCAGTCCATTGAAACCTTGCATGCCACAAGTGGCAATTTGGAGCTGTCGAGATTGAAACCATCAGAAGTGGAGAAGGGATAAAAAGAATAATATTTTTCTGTTGACATTTTAGTCCACTGCCTCCAGTTGACATCGAAATAGTGGCTTTTTCGGGTTGTTGTTATGAGAGGTGTTGCCCCCCTTCCCCAACAGCCATAGTATGCATAGGTAACGGAAACATTTTGGATAGACTTTACATGAGACTCTGAGAGGGAGGATTATAGGCTGTTGAGGAGATTAAATACTGTCTATGGCGGAAGAGAATGAGCATGGTGAAGGTGATGAACCTGTTGAAGGATGTGAAGGCACTGGCTTTTATCAGTGATAGCTGAGGGTGTATTAGGATGGGGTGTGTGGAAGGGAAGGACATTGAACATAGGCCAGCAGTTTAAAATGATTAATCTGTTAATTTTCTTTTGACATCTGATTACTGTGCCTACACTTACAGATCAGCTGCTGATCGATACACCACCCCTATCATAGTTTGTGTTCTGTTCAGTTTTGTTTTGAATGTGGTGATATCAGCAACTGTGCAGCCAGGATGCACAGGCCATGATGAAGTTGTTGACCCCCTGCCTGGGATGTGAGCACCAGCAATCACCTTGGTGGACGTTGTGTGACATGGGTAACACACTGGCTGTGGATGTCAGATGGAACATTACCCATCATGGATATCTGCCCTGTCTATGACGTGTGAAATGCTCAACTTCAGTGATCTGCACCCCATGCAGACAACTGTCCCCCGTCTGATGGTGGACAAATCGGGAGGTGCTTCAGGCACAGAGCAACGGTGATATGCAGATACCCTGTGAATCCCAAGGCATGCCCTTTTATGCCTGAGGTGCCTATGGTCATTGCATGGGCATACCAGATTACCCCTGTAGGTGCCCCACAGCCTATTTTAATGTTTGTATGGGATATCTATGAGTGATGCATGCCAGTTGGGCACATATACATGAATCTCAACATGTGGTGGTATGGTCACCCAGGTCATCCCTGTGTGTAGTGCAGCAGTGGGAGGGTGCAGACACATAGGTGGACACACAAATGCATTAGTACAAACATGCTGGCTGCCAGAAGTAAACAACAGGACAGCCACATGCCATGCTGCATGTGGAGCCTCTGTCTGTGGAGTGCGGTGCAATGTGCAGTGTACCTGTGGTGTATTAGCCATACCTGCCATGGTCAGTACGATGCGATGTGGGAGGTGAGACAGGCACAGAGAGGGCAACACAGCATTGGATGACAGGCTAGGGAGTGGTCAGCAGCAAGTCATGGTGGAGTGTGGGACACGCCTGTGATGGGTACTGTACAGTGACATGGTACTGCATGCCTTCCATAGCACTGCCACAGTGGTGGATGCATGTATGCACTAGCTAGTGAAATGCTGCTGTTTTTTTGCCACCTACTGGATTTTCATACCCCATTTTATTATTAATATTTTTGCAGAAAATGTCAAGCAGTGATTTGGATGACGACTCTTTTCATGATACTGATGACAGTGATGACAGCAGTCATCATGATTATGCAGACTACCAATCTAGTGACGATGCAGTCAGTGATGAAGTTCCTACCAGTGTGACAGATTTAGCTTTGTCTGGTGGAATTCAGCCCTACAGATTTGAACCACCTGCTCGTGCACCACTGGAAACACCACAAAGTGTAGGGGACGAAGGAAGCAGTGATGGTAGAATCGGTAACAGTGACTGGTATGTTACAGATGATGTTATCATGACTGCCGATATGTGCTGATTTATTCACACTTTATTTTTATTTTGCCTTGGACACTTAGTCCTATTAGTACTAATTTTAACAAAAGACTGCAACCAGTATGCTGTCCCGGCATCATACATAAGCAATAATACCCAACAGAGTGGTCCATATTGTGCTATACCAACCACCAAGCGGTGTACTGAGGCCCAATGCTGTATGCGGAGGGCCATATAGCCCCTGGAAGGTCCAGTATAGCACAAGACCACCCACCCTGTTGGGTATTATTGAGGTAACAAAATGGGAACTTTAAAAAAAATAAGTTTAAAAAAAAGTAATGAAACATTAGGATAAAGTTAGTTTCTTTTCTTTTTATTTTTTGACATTCTATTTTCTTCCCTCCTGGCTCCATATCTTACCACTCCTTCAGGCATCCTAGGTTCCCTGCACCCCCTCCAACCTCCTCGGGTGCCCTTCTGCCTCATATCGCAGCCTACCTCGAGGTAGCTCGGCGTAATCCTTTCACCGAGTGTGTCTCTCTCCTCCGAAGGGGAAGACACCGGTTGGGGTGGCACAGCACAATATTTTTCCTGTTTCAGCCTCTGGTACTGCTGAGGAAAGGACTGAACCCGCAGGAAGTCTTCAGACGTGTCTCTAATTGGATGCTGTCATCTGGCCAATCCGGGGTGTTTTTTCCCCATGTTCTGGTGTTTTTGTCCCTCGTGCGCTGCTACCTGCAGTGCCCCTGGTCTCCACCAGGGGCCACTACTGGAGTGAGGCATCCCACTCATCCCACCCCAGGAGAGGAGAGCAGTCCTGTGGATGCTTGATCCTCTCCTTCCCCTGCCAGACCCCGGCACCCCAAGTTCCCGAACCTGAGGTGTGGCATCCAGCACCTCAGCCCTCTGCGCCACTGGGCCGGACAAGGTTCTAATAAAATAGTTCCTCCGCCTGCATTTTTGAATGATGCTTTGAAGGCACTACTGTGTTTGTTTTTCTTCCTTCTTACTTTTCTTGGTGTCTTTTCAAAGAGCCTTTTACAAAATTCATATACTGTGTCACACTTTTAATTTCAGTGTAAAACTTTTTGTTTTTCAGGTGTTCCTGTGAACATTGTGTCCCAATGACTGATGCCATCAGCAGTATCTGCTGCAGGGAATCTCACAAGTGTTTAGACAAAATTGAACATAACAACCCAGCAAACCTGGTGCTGACACCATTGGTTGCATCACTGATCATCTTGGTTTTGAAGGTGTGTGCCTGAATCGATGGGTTCTGGAGACATTATACTACCGATATAGGCAGCAGTATCCAGAAGATGATTCTGGAGTTGAGTTCCAGTCAGAGCAAGTTGACGAGAAATGTCAGAAAGTTTTATGTAATGTCGTGAAATGGGTAGACACAATGCTGGCTCCAGAGTGGCAAAGAACACCTTTTAGTTGGGCTGCTATGACAGCAAAATGTCACAGCTGAACATATATGTGTGCAAAAGTCATAAGATGTAGTAAACATTACCCATTACATAATGTCAGCAAGGTACTCGAGGGGTTGCATTATGGTTTGGTGATGTATCTTTTCAGCTGGAGAAAGCATTCGACTATGCCTCGTGCTTCAACACACCTGAGTGTGTCAGTTATCTAACCATAACGGGTACCCTGTTGTGCCTTATTGTGTAAGTAATGTGCATAAAAAATATGGTGTTATTTGGTATCTTGTAACAGATAAATGTTTATTGAACTTTTCTTAATGATATGGTACAATTAATCATTAGTCCTCTCTATATTGCTTTGTTCTGCTACTTCTGAGATAACTTTTTGTATGAAACAACATCTTTTCATGTAAGCGTATGTGACTCTGAAACTTCCATCAATGTCGGCAACATTCATGGTAAGCAAGGGATACATTTAATGCTGTTGAAACATAAATTGCATACATCAATCCATTTTTTTATTATATAGCCATGGATATACTGTACCAGGCAGCGATACATGCCTGAGGTGTGTTGTTATTCATGACAGCATGCACCGAGTGATATCCAAGTACTAGATGCATGCAGGAATGTCTATTTTATAAGGTGGGCTTTTTATTTACCGTTCTCTGTTAGTGCTTAGCAAGCTTCATACAGTACATGTGGGTTAAACTGTGGACATGCTGTCGAGTCAATTAGTGCAGATTGTACATTTAATGAAAAATATTTGTATTTTACAATATCTGTGCTACCACACTGCATGCTGCATGCTGACTGCTACTCCACACAACTTCTCCTTGTCAAGGCTTCACCCCAGTTCCACTCCCCGTCGCTGACAAATAGCACAGTCTGTAGTAATCGTCAACACTTTTTGTGCTATCTAGTTCGGTACAGCATTCCATGAACTGAATGCCTGTCTCGCATCAGCGCTACTACTAGTCCAGAAAAAAACATTTAAAGGAAAGAGAGAAAGTTATACCACTGCATGAGCGAGACAGACCGTTAGCTACGTTCTTGTCATACACAGTGGCAGTTCAGGAGCTAACGTGGTCTCAGTCTCTCTGTTGTACGTGTCTTACTGTATATTAAAGGAAATTAAAATGTTGAATCTAGTTCTTTGTAACATAGTGCATCCACCTATTGTACATAGCTGTTCCTTTCTTTCATTATTGAATTGGCCTCACTGTCTTCTCACAATACATGTAACTCAACAACCTCCCCCCCATCCACACACACAAAGTACATTGCCATTTCTTTTCTGCAAAACAAGACATGGCTTGTTATATAACAACAGCCACTTCCGATAAGTAAACAAAATCTGCATATTACGAAAGTACCTGTTATGGAAGTGGTGATATGGGTGTGTTTAGCACCTGTGTTGTGAGTAACTCTGCTGGTCCTGGTGAGGGAAATACAACAGATTTGTCAAAGTTTCCCACATACACACTCCCTGGCTTGGTACATTGCTGAAACCTTTTATTTTGCCATTTTGTTTTCAATTATTTTCATGTCTCCTAGATGACAGCATTTTTTGGTTGGTCCATGCATTATGCCATTGAAATGAATGGTTAACAAGCAATTAGGAGGCAGTATAGCTACGTGACTTAGCAGAAGCAATAGTGATGTTACTCTGTTGCTATACAGGTCATTGGTGTGCCCTCGCTTGTAGTGTGTAGTCATATACTGTCACCTGCACCTGAAGAAAGAAATAGACATGATGGAAAGTGTTCATGTCAGTGTGACTACAATGAGAGAGGGATCGCAGGATTGATCATATGCAGAGAGGTTGGAAGACTTGGGGATGTATACTCTGGAGGTGCGGAGTCAGATAGAGGATATGACTGAGATGTTCCAAGTACATGATGGTAATTAACCAAGTGTTCAGCGTGAGCCTGTTCAATAAAATTGATACCACCACAGGGCACAGCCTAAATCTGGCAAGGGGGTACATTTCAGATGGCTGTAAGGAAGCAATTTTTTACTGAAAGAGTAGTGATGGCATGGAACGAGATGCCACATGAGGTGGTGTATTCATAGCGTAAGGGACTGTCATGATGCCTTGCAAGGGGAAAGACCAAATAAATTCAGTGGTAGTGATGGGGGGGGGAGAGTGGGGTCACAGATGTAAACTGTAAGTCAGAAACAACCAATATTATGTTAAGCAGGCCCCGACAGACACCGAGGTCTTATTGTGCTTGCCATTTTCTTATGTTGTTATGCTGTTAAGTACAGTAGCACCAAGTTACACAGTATGTGATTCCAAACACTGCGTAATGTGTAATCGCAGTACCACGTCTCCTTACTACCCTTTTTTTAACAGTTCAGTTCTGTATTGTCATTGTTAACAACCAATGTAATATCAAGTAAAAATACAAACAAAATTTTAAATACTGCCTTTCTTTCTTACAGACGTTTCAGGTACATCGCATATCAGCAGCTGGTGAGATGGTGCTATGGCTGGTTGGGTCATCATAACAGAGTCCCTCTACCATCATGTGCTGTACAGAAGATATGTCAAGCTCTTCCAGATGACTACAACTTGTACCGTGGATTTCAGTTTGCTTGAACGTACTGTTCATTGTTTCTTACTATTAGTAAATATTTACTGTTCGTGTTTTTTGACGCGGATTACAAAGTTGTCAACTGCTTCATCCTTCTGCAGGTGTTGCATAGAATAGCATAGTGGTGGTGGAATCAATTTACTGAAGTCAGTCATAGTTTCCTCTAGTTTGGCATGACCATCCAAGTAACCGATAATGAGTTGCCTTTTCAGTGTGGTTACAAACTCTGTAATTGTATCAAAAAAGTTGTGATGTTATACTTTCTACAAATTGCACTGTGACTTTCTCTCATTATGTTTTAATTGTCAGTTTATCTTACAATACAATATGGACACAGTATTTATAGGTCTGCCACGTGGTTCCTCCCCTCCACGGACATACAGTGGCAACACCCTCCCTCTAGCCCCATCATCGTACCATTCATGTGGATTATGCCCTGGTCATTCTACTGTTCCCCTCCCCAGTCTGCCCGCAGCTCTGATTGCTGTGAAATAACTGTATACAGAATCCTGGTAGCCTACTGGTACCCACCCCGGAGCTGCGATCTCCCGTATACTATTTTCTGAATCATTCATTGGTAGTCCAGTGGCACCCCCAACTCACCCACCCACACAGGACCCAGTGGCCACCCTGCCCACACTGTGATCATTAGGCAGCAGCAACCCATCCGTATACCTCCTAGTCTGCCAGCCGAATGACAACTTACAGTATCAGCTGTAATCCCATTGACCCACACTGTGGACCAATGGGACTGCAGGGCATACTGTGCTAGACAGTCACAGATATGTGAATGGTTGACTTCATACACATATTAGTACTGTCTACTACAGTATTCCCTGCAAGACCATTGGTCTACAGTGTGGACAAATGGGCTAACAGCTCATACTGTAAGCCGTCATTCAGTGGGCAGCCTGAGAGGTATGCGTGCATGCATGCGTGTTGCTGCTACCCGATGATGATGAAGGTGGGCAGGTGGTCATGGGTGGGCAGGTGGGGGTTGCCAGTGTATCACCATAGAATACTTCAGACTTTATGCTATGGTTATTGGGCTATGGGGTAGAAGGTGGAGGGGGGCACCACTAGACTGAGACAAAAACAAGTCAAGTCAAGTCAGACAGAGACAAAAACGAACACATCCCTACAATCGCCCATGCAGCACTCTTTTGTGATGTCACAAAATGAGCGATGCTTGAACGCGCCCCATGTACTTGTATGTCACCAGTATTTTGTCATACTTTTATGCCCTTTAGTGTAGGGATTTTATTCCATGACAGTGATCGGTCGACTAAAAGGGACACCATAAGTCTATCAGTTGGTTACATTGAATAAGATCCTAAAGGGTATAAAGCTATGTAAAATGCATGTCACATTCAAGTTCATGAGCCCGATCATCACTGATCTTCAATTGTGACATCACAAAACTCGTGATGAGCCATCGTGGTCTGTGTTAATTTTGTCTCTGACTGCTGATTTAAATATTACACTGACTATATCTTGTACTGTATATCTGCTTTTCATTCAACACTTGGTGACAATGCCACTGATGGGTTAAGTCACCTAACAAGCTCGGGCAGGCTGCTACCCGGAACCTGTTCATTAATAACATGTCATGCACACACTCACTGTAGGTTGGCTTAGCAATGTCTTTTCTGACTGAGTAACCACCTTTTTTGAACTTTGGAAAATGGATGGAGTACCGTAACTTTCCTTCCGTTGTTGCCAACTGCATACGAGAACTGTATTGGTCTAGATGAGTTATAAGAAGAAGTTAAATAAGCTCATTAAAATCTCTTAATGGGTTTATTTCTTTTGAGCACATAAATTCTGTCACTATGCACAATTATGTACATCAAATAAATTAGATAGCAGGGCACTTAATGAAATTAGACATAGAAAATATTCAGAGTAGGTATTAGGAGTACTTCAGCTCTATAATTATACAATAGGTGGCAATAGTTCGACAACGTTATTGTGTGACTTCACCAAAGCCACATAGAATTAAAACATGACGTACTTTTGTATTTTTTGTATTATCTTATTTTTACCTCCTGCCACGCCCCTGCATCCACCTCGCCTTCGGTCCCTCTAAATATCTCCACTCCCTGGCCAGCCTGTTCCCAAGCACTGATATCATACCATATATCACAGCCAACCCTAAGAGTCATTGTGGCATAACACAGCTCATGGATTTCCGCCATCCTCCGAGGGTGAAGGCACCAGGGGAAGGGGAAACCAAACCACTCTATTTTTCATTACTGGCTCAGGGGTGCTGCGGTGGAGGAGCGGTCTCCATGTGGTTCTGGATGTGTGGAGAAGGAGGTTGTTGTCTGGTTTGTGCCAAACTTGTTTTCCTGCTTTCCTGGTTTTCCCACCAGTGACGCTGCTTGTAGTACCACCGGTCTCCATCAGTGGCAGCTACTGGAGCGTGCCTTCCCAGCCCGACCCGTCCCAGGAGAGGACAGCGATCCTCCGGACGCTCAATCGTGTTCTCCCCTTGCCATCCCCAGATGGCCTGAGTCCATTCTCCAACTTGGGTCAAAGGCATAGTTCGAGGTGTGGAGTATGGCACCTCAACACCCTGCTACAGCGTGCTGTCCACATGCATGTTTAAATTGTTCGCTTAACCCAAAAACTGCAACTCACCGTGTTTGCATGCCTAGGTATGAAAATGCTGTATGCTTCTGAGCATAATGCAAAATTAGACTATGAAAGGCCTCAAGTGATGATGTCTGGTACTGGCTTGAGAGCTTCTTTATGTCATTCAGCAGCATTCGAGAGTTCAGAATGCTTTCAAGTTGTACAGTCGCTTTTGTGTCTATTGTATACAATGGCAAAAAAAATAGAATGTCAGGGTACTGAAGTACTTAATAATGTGTCCAAGACAGTTACCACCCTCAATTAGTAGAACATGGCCTATTAGGAATTCTGCACATGACATTTTCTGTCCCTGAGTGAACCCCATTTAGTGACGCAGTCAGTTATGACTACTAGCCACTTTTGCACACACTATATGACCAACCCTCCCAGCCATAGGCAATAGATGTTTCAATAGATGCAGTCCACTGTAATAAAACAATGACATATTGGCCACTTACATAAATGCACAATGGCAGTACATACATACAGTGGCACTGAATAGGTCATGAATGTGGGGATCTGGACAGATCTTGTTGTCAAGTTTTGCTGGTGGGTGAACAAGTCATAACATGAGCGGAGACAGTTGATTTCACTGTTTAACAGTGTATTGTGTTGCTGTCACTGTTGTTCCATACACTACACAAGACAATGGATGGGCATCAGTGAACAACAGTGATGCTCAGTTGTTGGTATTATCACAACCTTGAAAACATCAAGAGCAACTATTGTCCATCCATTATGCGGTGTACCGTATGTGACTACAGTACTATCAACATCTCAAAATATTTAAAGAGCAGCTTCTATGCTCTCGACTAGCCCCTCCACTGACACATATCCCGCAACTGACCTGGCCAGTAGTCATTTTCTATAAATGATTCCTTTGTGGGCTACCGTTTAAAAATGTTATTTGACTCATAACTTTATTCTGCTGAAAACTGAATCCTACGGCCACGTCCCCACAACGGCACATGCAGCCTCATTTTGTGATGTCAGTAAACGAAGGCTGCGCATGCGTGCCTAATTGACTTGAATGGGGGTGATTTTCCCAAAGGCTTTATGTATCTTTAATGTTGGGATTTTAAGAAATCAAAGTGACTGCCCGATTAAACGGTAGCCCACAAAGTAATCATTCATGGAAAACGACTCCTGTCCAGGTCAGTTGCAGGATACGTGTCAGCGGGGGGCTAGTCAAGAGCTGCTCTTTAACTGATAACTCAAGGCTCCATGTTGATGCCACGGCTTGGACACACATCGCCAAAATTTGATAACAAGCTGTTTCCTGACCCCTCTGTAATAGTTAACGATACCCTTCACAGTTACATTTTTCCTTATTACAGTCATCCCATTGCTGTACAATACACATTTTAAATAGAGCAGCTGTCCTTACTTGGACATGCTTGTTCCACGCGGTTAACATTTCCGCCCATGACTCACTGCGTGGACATTTCCAGACTCCAGTACATAGACTTCACTTGAACAATGATGTTCGATGCTGTTGTACTATGGATGTTACATAGTCAAGGTGGTAGAACAGCATATTGATGTCACTTATGGGACACCATTTGTTTATTTCTTTACAAACTAGCCCTTACCTATACAGGCAATGATGTGTGAAAATCCTGTAACCTCATTGTTCAAAACATGTCACATGACCATCCTCCCATGGCCTGCGATCAGCTGACAAATCCTTGCTCTATGTTCTGAGATGTTGGACGACTAAAGGCACAGGAGCCTTCCAATTCTCTGCTCCCAGGCTATGGAATGCTCTTCCACTCAACCTCCGGCTGTCTCAGTCTCACTTTGGATTTAAAAGTGAATATCGTCATTATCTATCCTTAGCTGATGCTTGTACTTGCTTTGACCCAACCTGAAGCTCCTGAGACTTACCAGTAATGTCACCCCTGCTCTAATCCAGCTCCAAGACTGTCTTCTCTTCCCCTCCCCATATTTTTCTTTCTCTTTGTAAATAACTTCTTTACTACTAGCTTTCTTCCTTCTCGAACCTTGTTGCTGACCATCCACTGTTGTTTTGCCAACTACCACCCCTGACCTTGCTTCTGTCAGTCTTTCTTGTTAAGTTTGAACATTCCTCACATTTCTCTCTATATAACCTTACTATCTTATTAACCCTTTCACTCCACAGGTCGGGTCCATGGTTTCTGCACTTATTATATATCTTACTGCCATTATCTGTATAATGCCTGCCATTATTTTTTGTTGTTTCTACCCATTGTATTTTTGTAGCACTGCTGTACTGTTCCTCTATTTGTATTATTGTACCCATGTTGCTGTTGTTCAACTGTTCTCCTTTTGTTGTACTCTCCGGGTCATGCCTGAAAATAGTCATTTTATGGCTAGTGCACCTACCCAGTTAACAAAAAGTAAATAAATAAATCATGCTCTACCCATGGTTGAGGAAATGCATTTTTAAAAAACATAATTAAGCACATTCAAAACTTATTTTACACATGGGGTCCATTCTATAATCGCAATAAGGCACTCTGCTCTGCCTCATGACACAGCACACAAGGCGTGGGTAAATACCCAGTAACTACAATGATTTCTGTTGGCAGTGGTGGTCATGTATTCGGCAAAACAAACAATTGAAAGAAAAAGTGGAATAAAAATCACATCAACAAAAAAGTGACACCTACTTGATGGCAGCCACTCTTTATGCTGCTCTTCAACATCAAGCACACCATGTGAGCAGCTAGGATACAGACTGTTAGGTAGCTTGTCATGTACATCGGTTATGTGATACATCAGGGATTGCCATTTAGCCACTATTAGTTCTCTATTGTTCATCTCGGTAGACACTGCTGACCAGTACATGTGGTTAACAATGTACTGCTTCCACAGTGCGACATCTCCACATTCCTTTTGCGTGGCAACTCGGTCAATCTTTTTCCCAACTCCTGCAATGTTGACAATGGTTCCGTGAGTGATACGGTACTACATAACAATACCACCTAAAGTCTTACAAACACAGTCACCATGTCAGTAACTTCTCTTGCTGATCCGTCAGCTTTGTCACATGAGAAGATGGTCAGGTGTGACCCAGCACTGTACATCATTGACAACAATGATGTCGCTGACACTGTGCAAGGTGTGGCGTCCAGCGCCTCAACCCTCTGCGCCACAGCCGGCTAACATAAGTGGACTTCAAGAACCACAGCTAAGTGTGTCCCAAGCAGACAGACAAAAATGATTTGTGAGTGCTGGTAGGGGGTCCACAGTACTGATACTACCTTACTTGGAATAGGGAAGTACAACAATGCCATAGCCAACAAGAAATATTTTGTATGTCGGCAAAAGAAGGGAAATAAGAAGTAACAACATTTTAAAATCACAGTTTAGTTATGGTTAATGATAACTAAGGGAAACATTGCATAGTAGCAGTACACCCATCCAGGGAGTCTATCCACTATTTGACTTACCACGGTTGGTGCTGTTCAGTCACCGCACTGCACCTCATGACTGAACCACACAAGCCGTTGTAGATCAACAAGTATACCTACACCCTGTGGGGGTATATTGTTGAAGTAATAGTCTCCATGTGACTGAAAAAAATTAAGTACCCTAAACAGAACAGCATAACATAAGAGTACCTTTGGTGACATGCCAGATATCAAAATAGTGGGCGGTGTCCTTTAGGTTCTCCCTTAACCATTTAGCATTTTGCCTATGCCGGTCTGTCACAATGACATCAATCGATAGGCCATTCTTTTCTTTCAGGAATGCAATCACCCTTTTCAGGCCTTCGTGCTCGCACCAAGTGCTGTTGCGCACTTCATTACTCTGAAACGGAGAACTGTGTCGGTTAATGTTGCTGTGGGAAATATCTATATGATAATGTAGCATGGAGTCAATCCATGTACCTGCACCAACTGAACGACAATCACTTTTTTCAGCCTCTGTTCGATGACAGTAAAGGCGCCATATTTTGCACAATGACCAGGGCTGTCGGACCTGGCATCCCCAGCCAATATCAGTCCACCTCCCATTCCCTTCAGCTCTACAGTCATTTGCTCCTGCTGGTTCCTCCAGGTGTTCATCACTGTTGTTTCCAAGTAACATTTCTGATGTCTAAAGAAAGTACTGAGGGAAATGCAGGACACCCTCAGAAAGTTAAACATCTTCAGCACTTTAGACGAGAGTTCGACCGAAAACAGGATCGCTGCTGACAACATCAGATTCCCAGCTGGCATCAGTTTGATAAAGGGCTGACTAAACCAGTTGTTGTTGTTGCCACACTCTAAACATCTCTGAGAACTCTCAATTGCCATACCATTAGTCTTGGTAATGTATCCTTTACATGGTCCAAGGCAACTGCGACACATGTTGAAGAGTTTCAAAAGCTGAGATTCATATACTATGTATTTTGGTTCATCAAAAGTATTGTAGTAGTCTTTCACCTCTTCATTCTCATTTCTGTGTGAACAATATGAGACATGAAGTCACACTGCAGTTTGTAAGAAACAATCACCATACAGATTTTTTTTGGAGGGTTAGCCTTGTGGGGTGTCATGAGCCTGTACTGGTGATGGTTTCCCTTTCATGCTTCTACAACAATTATATGTGAGAACTACATATCATCAACTGCATTGTTATTGCACAATTCACTACTGTATTTAACCTTAGTAGACAGGGACAGAGCAGATTAGGATTCTTTGTCATGGAATTATGAACAACGTCATCACACAAACCAGTTTTGTGACATAGCAAAAGGAATGCTGCATGACAATGCCACATTCAGTTACTATGGAGCCAATGATGTCAACAGTACACAACTATGTGGCAATGTCATCACCATTATAAGAGAATGTTGCGCGGTCATGCACACTTAATGTTTTGAGACATCACAAATTATGGCTAGGTGTGCCGACGTGGTGTAATGGTTTGCGTACTGGTATGCAGTTCCATTTTTATTCCATAAAGTACAATGACACACTCAGATTACATGAATCTGTACTGATTGAGCAATGTCACCGCCATCCACAGAAAGCACACTTGCCTCTGAGGCTGGGAGAGCCGAGGGCTGTGGGTTCAGTTCCCACATCTGGCACTTGGGTTAATATCCCAGTACTGACACTGTAGTGCAGCATGAGAGGGGTGCTGCACTTCTGAGGTGCCGTCTTTCGGATGAGACGTTAAACCGAGGTCCCATCTGCCTGGACTGGTGGTAGTTCAGGTGGATGTTAAAGATCCCATAGCACTTATCGAAAAGAGTAGGGGAATTTTATTAAGCAAGGAAATCAGAACATCAGGTGTAGAAATGTAACATAAAACAAAAAATAACAATGTTAATCACACATCAAAATGTACACAAAAATAGCATACAGCTTGGGAACAAAAATACATCATTAAAGAACATAACAGCTGGATATAACATCAATGCAAAAAGGTAATATTTTTCCATATTAGTTGAAAACTATGTGGAGAAAGCTGACAATGATCTACGTTCATAAGGTTTAACAAAGCTGTTTCCATTGTCATTATAATAGTTTGTGGCAAGGTTGGAATCTGTTGGAAAACAAACTGACAGCGTGCTTGCCATAAATAATATTTACACATGGAAAAGATGACCCGTAAAGTACTATAATGAAATTTGTTCCAAGGTCCAGAAAAGTCACTTAGTATTAATGTTTGATATGTAATTCTACTTAAGAAAGGCCATTTCCATTTATTCGCTAATGTTTTCCAGAACAGACGGGTATCTTCACAGTTAAAAAAGAAATGAGTCATTGACTCCTCTATCTGAAAGCAAGAAGGTTTAGGACAAAATCGCTCTTGCGATGATTTATGTTTCAGATTACCCCGTACATTCAGTCTGCCATGACAGCAGAGCCAGGTAACATCCCACATATGTGGCGGGATTCGTTTATCTATAAGAGACAATAAAGCATGCTGCATACGGGAAGGGGTACATTCTGGGAAAAGCAACACTGGTCTCGTAATATCTAGAAGGGTGTGATAAAGTTGTCGTCGAGTTAGCAACAGGAGAGATGTTTTCCGTAATTTCCAAAATCGCAGCCTACGTATACTGTCTATGGCACATGATGATATATACAAACCACAGGAACGTTTAGGTGGTATAGTATCCCATTTAGTCATAACAGACAGTATGGCAGTGCTCACCCAAGTATCACAATTGTGTGTAGTGTAACGAACACTTTGAAAAAGATGAAAAAGAAAAAAGGAGAGAAAAAAAATTATGGGGTGAATCATTCCAAGACCTCCTTCCCGTATAGGTAAATATGTAATGTCCCTTTTAACAGGATTAAGTCGACTACCCCACACCGTCTGGAAGAAAACACTAAACAGTCTAGTTTATAAGTGTTGAGGAGGGGCATAGTCATGACTGAGATATAAAAAAATAGGGAGTAGAAACTTCTTGACTATCAAAACTTGTTTCCATTTTTCTAATTTCCAAGTTTTCCACTGCTGTACCTTGTTTTCCCCAATAAGAAGTCTCTTTTCCCAATTAAATGTTACTACGTCCGGAACATTGAACCAGATGCCCACTATCCGTTGTGGGTCAGTGCTGGTTCGAATTCCACCTACTTCCTGAATAGATGTGGACTCTGTATCCAAAGGAAGAGATACACCTTTTTGTAAGTTAAGGGTCCCCCCGAAACTGGCGTGAAGTCTTGAAAAATCTGGATAGCTCTATCTCCAGAGTCTTTATTTGGTACAAATAAAACTACGTTGTCTGCATATGCAGAAATTTTCTCTGGAAGTAGAGTGGAACAGGGAGCTAACCCAACAATCTGTGTGTCCCATTTAATTTGTCGTATGATGGGGTCCAAAGCAAAAGTATACAATAAAGGGCTTAATGGACAGCCTTGCCTTACACCAACTTTCTGGGGTATATTAGTCCCCAAGTATCCATTAATTAAAGGGGTAAAGTTTGCCATGGAAAATAAATGTGTAAGCCAGGTAAGAAACACTTCTGGGATACCATATAATGCCATAACCTGAAATAGGTATGGGTGACGTACTGAATCAAATGCCTTTGCTTGATCCAAGGAAAGAACAAAACCAGGGATACGTCGTGTCTGTTTTACTTCAAAAATTTCCCACAGCAGGAACAAATTTGTGTGGATAGAGCGTCCAGGAACAGCACAGGACTGTGAGAGGTCGATAACATCTGGTGCCATCTGTTGTAATCTAGTACTAAGAAGCTTTGCCAAAATCTCATAATCAGTATTAAGGAGGTGTAGCGGTCTCCAATTATGTACAGAATACTTATCTCCTTTTTTATATATAAATTTCAAAAGGGATAAACCAAAACCCGAGGTCTCCGTTTGTCCCTGTAAAAGATAATTATAAACCTGCATCAGAACTTCCACTAATTCTTCCTGAAATGTTTTGTAGAATTCATGTGTAAGGCCATCAGGACCAGGGGCTACTCTGGTTTTCAGCTGTAAAATGGCACGAGTCACTTCCTCTTGTGAAATGAAAGCTATAGCGTCCAAAGCATGATGTGCCGAAACTTTCGGAATTGGTGCTGTAAATACATCAGACAAGTCAGATTCACAGTGGGAGACAACACCAAATTGGGACTGTAAATGGGAAGTAACAATCGAGAGCATTCCCGAAATAGAGTAGTCAATGTCGCCCTCCGGGTTAAAGAGACCCTGCATGACTGTGGCTTGCAGTCGTTTTGTACATGCTAAAAAAGGATTAGCAGAGGGGGAGGCTGACGTACCCACTCTCATCATAAACTCCAAAGTGCGAGCACTATTATATTGATGGGAAAACATGCAACTGCGTAATTTTTTGATGTGAGAGGTGTAATCTATAGAAGAGGAAACAGAAAGTGATAAAAGTTTATACAATTGGTCCCTGTAACCTAAATATGTAAGGTATTTGTCTCTGGCCATACATTTTCCAATAGTCTGAAAAAAAATCCTTAAATCTAATTTCGTGTCCTGCCACCATGTCCAGACAGAATCATAGCAACAAAGGACAGAAACGCGAGCTCGAAAAAGTAATCTTATGTGTGCCAAAACAGTAGAATGGAAAAAACAGAATTATTAAGTTTCCATATGGTATTGTGTGAAAGAAAGATCGGAGGTGTAGAACCCAAAGAAAATATTCCAGTTAGTAAGGAATGATCCAAAAGCTCAGAAGGGTCAACTGAGATCTGATGTGGGGTACAATAAGAAGAGGAAAAAAAATAGTCAATTCTAGTATGATAGACGGACCTGTGATAAGTGTAGCCAGCATCCGATCGCCAGGCACGATAGGCGTCGGCTAAACCGGCATCCTTCACCAAGGTACATAAGGCATGAAAATCACAATATATTTTCTTTCCAGCCGCTGTCCTACATGAAATATCTATAGAACAGTTGAAATCACCACCCCATAAAATATGTTTGCGAGTACAGAAAAAAGGTTTAACTAAGTCTAGTAAACTAATTCTGGCAACTTTAGTCTGTGGAGCATAGATATTGATAAGGCGAAAAGAATGGCCTTGAAAAGTACAATCTATAACCAAGGCCCTACCTGGGAGAAGGTCTACAATACGTGAAATGGAAAAGGCGGTGGATGTGAACAGAATGGCTATACCATCTGCAACATCCTCACCAAAAGTCCAGTATGAAGGACCCCACATCCAACTCCTTTTGACCTGCTGAATTTCAAAAATGGACTTCAGATGAGTTTCCTGGAGGAAGAGAATGTCAATACGGAGTGAAGTCGCAAAATGAAAAAAAGCGGTCTGTCTTTTGTAGTTTCTAAGACTACGGACATTAAAGGAGGAAAGCTTTAGAGTCGCCAGGACCAGGAAGTTGAATTATCCACTACCATCCATGATAGCCATATTCTTACATTTCTTACTTCCCTTCTTTTTACTAGTAAGTTTTTTCCGGATGACGTCTGGCAGTCTGGATCCAGAGACCTCCATATCCGAGGGTAAGATGGACGTCTCTGAATCCCCGTCAGAATCCTCTCCTCCCCCTTTCAGCAGATCAAAGGAATTGGAAATGGGTATCTCACCTAACTTTTGAGATTTACGTGTAGTTGCCCTAGTAACCCGTCTACACTGAGTAAACCCCTCCTGGTCCCCAATAGGTTGTTCAGAGGCCAGCACAGGACTAGGGTGCGGTATAGCCACCACATCCTGTGTTGGAGATGAGACATCAATGGTAGTGGATGGCCTAACGTCTACCTGGGAGATAGTTGTGGGGATAGTAGGTGCCCAGGAGGGAGTGGGTAGAGGAGCCTTCAGGGGATCTGGAACTGTGGCAGGCAGTGGTAGCTGGTCCTGTGTCATGTTCTGTGCCTTGTCCTGTGCCTTTTGTACCAAGGTATCTGGATTCCATCCCTCATTACGATTTTTTGCTAGCCCATGGGCATTGATGATAGGCATGACCCTTCTCGTCGCAGAGATTACACTGGAAAACATTTTCACAAGCCGCACTCGGATGTCCATACCCACCACATAAACTGCACTTTAACAGATCACAGGTGCTACTAAGATGGGTATGCGCTCCACACTTGTAACAGGCTCTAGGCTGGCCTCCATAAAAACAAACACCTCTGTCCCTGTAAAAAAAAAAGCTATTAGGAAGATGTATCACTTCAGAATTAACTTGGAAAAGTTTGACCCGGAATTTCCATCCCTCAGTCCACAAACTCTCAGTATCAATAAAAGCCTCGGGGGGGGGATAGAACTGTACATCTATTCTGCAGCCAATGGTAAATATCACTAATGCTCATGCCTTCATTACGAAACATAACAGTAACAGTTCTTACTGCTGGTTTCGTTAGTGGGATGACATAAAAAAGGCATCCATAAAGGAGTGTTCTTTAAAGTTGCATATTTGTTCCAAAACCTATCCAGCCCCACAGTAGTCTTAAAGCTGATGTCAAATGTCTCCTCTCCTGAAATGTGAATCAAGGCATAAATCTCTAAAGCCTGAAAATGCATGGAGCCTTTTAGTAGCATTCTAGCAATATAATATCTATCTGGGAAGTCACTAAGGCCGCCCCTATAGCGAAGGCGAACTGCATTACGTCTAGGGGCCTGTTCCAATTTATTTTTAAACAAGTCTGAAAGAACCTGACCCCTATTAGAATGTGGAGTTTGGGTTGGGGGTGGAGGAAATGCCGAAGGGCCTTCCCCTGGGTCATCCAACGGAGGGGGGGGTGGCAAAACATCAGTAGACTGTGGAGGAACAGTTGAGTCTAAATCAGGTGGCTGCATGGACAGAATGGAGGGGGGAGGTACAGGGGATGAGGGAACCAAAGGGGATGTGGGAGGACCTGTCCGAGACTCGGGCAATACCAGAAAAGGTATAGGCGTATGGAAGGGTCGGACTGTAGGGGGAGAATCCATCAGGAGATGGTTGTCACCATCCAGCGTACCATGCCCTAAAACTCCCTGAGAAGAGACAACCCCCCCAGGTACAGAAACAGTCATATTAATCCCAGAAGCTGCAGTATCCACAATGTCCATAATATCCCCCCAGTCTTTCACAGGTAATGTTTTATTAGGTAAAATAACCTGGTCAGGAGAAGCAATACTGTCCCCAGAAATAGGTACCTCGGTGGAGCTCTTGCAGGATGGTGCAGGCCTGTTTGGTGAATAAAGGACGCCATATTTCTCTGTATCCCAGGAAAGATCCGGAGTCCAGGAACCCAAAGCAGTTCATATCCAGCCTGTGCAAACAAGCGCATCAGAAGCAGTCCAGTGGGTGTCCTGATTCTCAGAAGGCGCTAGCAATCCAAAAAAGGAGACAATAAGCGCAGAGGTAGTGGCTAAACAATCCGGTGGCTGAGTCGAGCAAAGAACTCCCAAAAGTGACTCTGAAGCCGCAACAGCAATCTCAGACCCCTGCCCGGAAACCGCAGGGGGAATAACTCGTGTAACACAGGCTGCAACCACTGAAAGTGGTTCCTCCTCTGGAGATTGCATATCCTGGCGATGAACAAGCTGAGAAGAGTCCAAGGAGATAGCTACTGGAAGCGGCATAATCACCGCGCAATGCAGGTCAGGCAAGTCCGTAGAAAACTCTCTCGTGGAAGCTACATTATCAGGTGCTGCCGCAGACTGCAGTGGAGAAGAACTGTGCACAACCTCACTCACTCTCACAGGACGAAACACAGACTGAGGTCTCCATGGCGTAAACCAGAGATCCCCCCCACCGGAGAGTAGGGGAATTTCCCCGGTGTCCTGGCCAAATTTCCCTCATTCACTAAAAAATACCACCAACAGCTTAATCTGGTTCAAGGTCAGTTGGCATTCATCTGTATCCCCCTTCCCCAGGTCGTGCCTGAAAATAGGCAGGATTTGTCTAGTGCACTTACCCGGTCAGCAAAAACTAAATAATAAAATAAATAAAATTAACAATAATCAGCAAATTACATTCTGTTCTACCAGTAACAGCCAACACGCACCCACACATGACCCGGATACCACCACGGTCCTGTATTCATGGCAGTGTCCCTTGATTGACGAGCATAAAAAACAGGAAATCACAATGCCAGGAATACACGCATAATGACATCTTGTAGGAGCATGGATATGTCGTTTATCCACACTCTCTGGCATGTCCCTTTCCCCTTTAAATCGGGCCGGAAGTCCTCAAGCTAGCTCCTCCAACCCACCCGGGTGTTAAATACCTCAGCATTTACCACCCGGGTGGGTGGGAGGAGCTAGCTTGAAGACTTCCGACCAGATTTAAAGGGGAAAGGGACATGCCAGAGAGTGTGGATGAACAACATATACCACTCCTAGAACTACTGTTACAGGTGAGTAACCTTTTCTTACAGTGTCACATACAATCCGATAAGTTGACAGTGCCAATCAATAGAGTTGTACAGTGCATTGTAACATTCATTCAATGGTACCCTGCTGTGACCGACAGAACTGGGGGAAATCATGATCCTGTGTGTGTGGGGTTCACACCGCAGTAACATTCTGTTTAATGATTATTGTGGAAATGTGGATGTGGTGTTGAGGATGGTGGAGGTGGGGGTGGTGGACACTGTACCATTGTTATCATTGTGGTTACTCTTTTTTTTTTTAATCTCTGCTATCTACCCTACCCAAATGACCCCTGGAACCTCATGGCGCTACGGTTTCCCCTCCATGTGGGGATGGAGCAGAGCCCCTAGTTACCCTATACCTCGTGTTTCCTCGTTCCGTGGCCATCGGGCAGATGAATGCACATATGAGGGCATGTCTCCATGGCTGCATCTTCCCAGCATTGGCAGGCTCTTTTTCCTCTTTCTCCCTCCCCTACAGCATGAGTACCTAGATGTCAAGGCGCAAAGTGCTGATGTTGCGCTGTATAATGGCTGCCCGTCCCCTACCACTAGGGGCTTGCAGTACTTCGAGCCTTGGCTCGGAGTCAGGCAAGTGTGCGGGCTGTGGCCTCAACCCTCCCCGGAGTAGGCAAGCTGTCGTGGGACGCTCCAGCCTATCTCCCCACGGCCGACCCACCGGCAGCCCGAGTACACTCCCGAACCCGGCTCACTGGCGTGGAGTGATGTGTGGCGTCCAGCGCCTGAACCCTCAGTGCCACAGGGCCAGCTTTGTGGTTACTCTTTTATGGAAATCAGGATACGGCGTTGGTATAGTTCTTGCCAAGGGGAATGAAAGATGTCCGATACCATTGCCTGCTGTACGGCCTGGCATATTCGTGGAGATCTGTGCCATGAAATATAATGTTTTCACATTGATCCTTGCTATTTCAATACAAAAAGGCTGAATATTGTAAACATCTCTGTTATCATATGGTTCACGTTGCTATTGTTTGTTTGACATCACAACGTTTTTGAAAAAGATACTGTTCCATAACCAGGAATGTACAATTGTGCATGTCTACAATTACTGATGTCATTACTCATATCGTCAAAAATGCCCCCAAAAAAGGTGACAGAACACCTCATCAATGTTTAACTTGATTTCATAAATATTGGCTCTCATAAACAGCTATGGAAAATGAAAATACAGTACTTTAGTGTGAACA
The DNA here is from genome assembly GCA_016271365.2 of Neoceratodus forsteri. Classification (NCBI taxonomy): domain Eukaryota; kingdom Metazoa; phylum Chordata; order Ceratodontiformes; family Ceratodontidae; genus Neoceratodus; species Neoceratodus forsteri. The sequence goes on along the minus strand of CM057456.1, from coordinate 658,914,067 downwards.
GCACAACTATTTGTAAGTTTTTGGGATGACTTATGGACAAATGCAATGAAAAATTTAATAAAAATGGTAACAAAAAAATGGTATATGATGTCACTGCTTTGTTCGTAAACTGAGAAGAAATGCTACTAATGTACTAACTGTGTGAATACATTATGAAATCAACCACACTGTACTGGGGTTTCAATGACATACCTTGAACTTTGTCTACTGGACAGTACATCTGTGTCAGATTCATCCTCAGCATCATGAGTTGGTGAATAGTCAGGATCTGATTTATCATGTTGCGATGATTTTGCATAATCCATCTCGGAAGTACCAACTCTACAGCCGCTAAATCAAATGGTCTGAGAACATCACTCAGTGACCCACCAATAAGGGTGCAGTTCACTCCTCTATCCACCATCACAGGTCCAACCTGTATACCTTTTAAGAAATGACATAGCAACATTAATCGCACACAGCAGTTCACAAAACAAACGTTTTTCTGCAGTTGCATGCTTATCTTGTAAGGAAGCATCCGGCCCCATCCCACCATGTCCACCATCCAGCACTGGGCCTGTAGCAGTGCTTATTACCCCCTTGCAGTGATGGTGGGGTCACCCAACCCCCAACGGTAAACAGACTGAAAGGGCAAGTGCACTTGCTGTCCAGAAGTAGAGCCTGTGATGTGTCCTTCATTTTTCTGAAGCAACTGATTTTTGTACCAGGGATAGAGGCGTGCAATGTCACCTGTGGAGGAGATCGCACAAACTTTTGTAAATGATCCATGCAAGCGTCTGCCTTGACTCCCCCCCCCCATGGAATGATAGATTCAGATTTTGAATGAGCATAGTTACACTGTTGCCCGGAATAAGTATTTGATGGAAAATGTCCCTGAAAATGAGGGAACTATTCAAAAAGTTTACTTTTAACACTTTTCTTTTGCAATATTTTTTTATTATATCAATAAAGCACTCCCAGAACTTACAGAGACAGTCAATTAATCACCCCATATGGGCAATATGGCCATGGACTGCATCTCATGCCGCATTACTCCTCAATGGGGTAATTAACAGACTCTTAATGTAACCACTGGCCATGCCTTACTGCTGAAACAAAATCATAGATACAAACTGTGATTACTCACAATATTGTGTGTGTGTTTGAGGGATTTTACTGCACTTCCAAGGTGCGTTCTTACATTAAGCATTTGACCACGTGACCTATCACATACCTGTGATGTACAGCTATATACTTGAAGAAAACACAGTATTGTGGATTCTCACTTACATACGTATGTTACTTGGCTGTACAACCACTTAGGTGTCAGTGTGGCTCAGTTGGTAGCACATCCGCCTCTTGACCAGAAGGTCATGGGTTCTCGTCCCACACTGGCATTGGACTTGCACCTAAAAATCACTGGCATCTGAGTGCAGTATTGGGGGGTGCTGTACTGCTGGGGTGTGCCGTCCTTTGGATGAGACATTAAACCGAGGTCCCTTCTGCCTGTCCTGGTGGGTGTCCAGGCGGAAGTAAAAGAAACCAGGGCACTCTTCACAAAGAGTAGGGAACATTCCCAGTGCCCTGGCCAACATTTCCTTTCCCATAAACCGGTTCATGCAATTATCCAGGCTGTGTGTGGGTGATGATGTGCGATATGGCCGCCACTACACATTCAGTCACTTCACTACCAGTCTAGCATTGCTTGTAAAGTGCTTTGGATGTATGAAAAGTGCTATATAAATGCTGATTATTCTTCTTCTTATGATTTACTGTACTGCAGACATGATTACATCAAGCTGCAGAACATGATATATCACTGCACAGACATTATGAACATCAAAGTATTCTTTGTCAATAAATATAACAGTTGTATAACATTGTAAGGCATTACCCTTGCTGCGACGTGGTGTCTTTAATCTGCATTGTGTCCCCACTGACTCCAATGATTTCTTTTGATTAAGAACAGTGTCTGGCAGTTTGCATGGATGGCTAGTAACAACAGACATTGGATCTTCAAATGAAGACATGTCCATTTCATTATCCATCACATCAGAGCAGTCAAGCCAGACTCATCACAATTGCCAAATTCATTTTCAGTTCTGCAGACATATGATTGATCCTCATTGTCTAAATCAGCAGCACGATGAACAGCAGATAACCATTCATCAATAATATCCTGTCAACGAAAGGAAGAGGTTATGTAGAAGACATATAAAAAAATGAAGATCAAAAGTAGTTAGCAGTACATATTAGGTAGTGTAGAAGTGACACTCACATTTCATGTATGTAGATATGAAACAATTCATAATAATAACAGTCTGTTGAGGCTGAGTATTGATGCGCTGGACGCAACACCTCACTTCACACCAGGTTCTGTAACACACTCGGATGACTGAGGATCATGGGGGTGGGGAATGATTGCTCCTGAAAGGGACTGCTCTCCCTGTCTGTGGAGGGGTCATTTCAGATGTTGACATGCGTCCAGCCCCTATTTGATGCTGGCGCCCATGCCTTGATGCTGAGCACAAGGGGACATGGCTTGTGCAGATGCTGGGAGGGTGTCATGCAGACACATGCATGCTGTCTCCAGTGGCGTAATTGCACACCCCATTCAGGCAGGGAGAAAACAGGATTAAAAATGTCCCCTGTCATGGTGGCTTGATGGACATCCAACACAGTGCCCCTTTTTCTGGAGCATCGCCAATAACTGTATCTTGACCTGGGTGTAGAGAGAGGGGGTTCACCACCACCACTGCCCTATGGCAGTCAGTGCACAACAGATGGTGGAAGGAATGGGAGATGCGACGATGGAGTAACCAACCAAGAAGCCAGGTAGGAGAAAACAATGATTACATGTGAAAAAGACATAAACAATAATACCAATATGTTTGGTCACCCATGTCAAGAGCAATAAGCACTGCTGTTGAAGTACTACACAATGTTGAATATACTTGTTTACAACTTGGGATAAGGGTACAATGCAACAAAGAGGGGGATACAACAACGTACAGAATAGTGGATGGTGAACTATGCACAAATAGTGTGTTTGGACACAGTCAGTTTTTTATCCCCTATGACCTGTAGATGAAAGCTCAATAGACCACTTGGAATCACAGCACCGAGGTGGTAGAACGAACTGGATATGCATAGAGTGACTCATACACAATTGTTTGCAGTATATAGTACTGTGTGAACTATGTATTAGTAACTTCATTTGCTTTCAAAATCAAAGTGAATGAGACGATCTGTTGAGGTTCCATAATGCTATTGTACCACAGAACAGTACAATGACATTAAATTAAGTTTGCACTGTGACAGTAAGGAACTGTGACAGTGATGGAGTTATGTAGAAAACACCACTTTAATGTACAGTATGACACATTTGTTATGTTGTATTATTCTTGTACTTTGAATTCAACAGATATGTCTGCATTGTACAATTTGACACAGTTGTCAGAAAACAAAGTGCTGTATCCTGTCCTGTCTTTTGTGTTATACATTATTCTATGAGGTCTTGGTGCCTGTTCAGATCAATATGGTCCAAAAATCAACATCCTCAAAATGACATGCATGCTATAGAGTGCCAACTACTGCTTTATGCGCAGAGGCAGTGTAACACAGAAACGGCATAATAATTTGTGTAGTCCACCTGCTGGATGGTATGCAGCGTGGAATGTGCAATTTAGAATTACATTTAGCACTGTGTGCCAACATGCAGTTCAGTTGGCCACATATCTCTGATGTCTCTGTGCCAAAATGTAGTTGCAGATGACAGTATGCCAGGCAGGCATCATGTTGTTTCACTGGATGTGTATGGTACAACCCATTTTATGCACTCAAGAAGCAATGCATACCATGATACAGGTGTGACAACAGGGTGATGATGATGATGGGACTAACATGGAGGATGATACCTCCCAACCCCACTATGAAACTCTCTACATATCACACTATAGTTTCATATCCACCTGATTATCTGGCCCCAACACCACCATATTCTCCAGCTTCACCAAGCAGCACATGATATAGCACAGAGACTCATTTCCTATTGAAGTCCAGAAAGAGGACACAATGACACTAACCTTGGCCCAGTGACATCGTCACCACTTCATGGAAATTAAGCACATTTACGTGCCCCAATCTGTCCTTAACAAAGCTATGATGGTGCTCATGAAGGTGACCCTGTGCCCTCAGAACACCTTCCATCCTATCCTTCAGAATGACATACATCACTTTACACAGTACTGATGTCAAGTCAATCAGTCTAGAGTTCTGTGGGTTGTTTCGGAGTTCCTTTTTCTGCACCCTACCTTCGGGTCATGTCTCAGGATCCCCAACCACCACACTGAAATGGCCACCGGAAACGGTCTATCCATTAACTTCAACAGGTAATCGGGATCCAGGCTCTCAACAAAGAGAGTCACCAGAACCCAGAGAGAAACAGTGAATTGACCAAAACAGGCCGTGTGGTCCGTTTGCCAGCCTATGCTTCACCGTCACATCACTGGACTATAGGGGGGTGTTAGTGTTTCTATCCTGGAGCTCGGACATGCAATGACATGCAGCCCAATGTACAAATGCTCCCAAGTACACATGGAGGACATCCACCACAGCTCCAATCCCCTTACATCTGCTGCCGAATACTGCAATAACACCAGCCTCCGCCAGGGGTACTCAGTGTATTGGACATGTGAAACCACCATCCCCGGGGAAGGACAGCAGCCCCTGTGACACTCAATCCTTCCCCATCCATACCACCACTTATTCACAGAGAGGGTGGTGGACAATTGGAATGCGCTACCAGAAGAGGTCATCATGGGGAAGGGACCTCAAGTTACTCGAACTGGCATCTTTAAGAGGGTGATTGGGTGCACAGGGTGTGGGGTGGCCATGGTACTAGACTGTGCTTGGAAATTTGGAGGTTGCACAGTGTGCCACCAGCTGGCAAAGCTCAGGGAGGAAGTCCATCTTGCAAATGAGCTTCTGCTCAACGATGAATGCCTGGTTAAATAAAGACTTGATTGATTGATTGATTGGAAGGAATTCGGACAAAGGTAAGGAAGTGGAAAAGGAAGGGGCATGGGGTTGCCTACAAAAATACACTGAGGGCTGAAACCTCAAGCACAAGGATAGGACATGGCGGTACTCGGGGGAACAGGATCATCCTGGCAGGAGGAGCCCAGAAAGCGGGAGTGCCCATAAAACCAGGCATGGGGAAGGGGTTTCAAGGGAGACCCGAGAGAGAGGGATAGTACTGGAAGGGGCACAAGGATGGCAGGGGGGAATGAGGGCCCCGGATCTGGACTCCACCAGAAGGCACACATTGGGGCTGCAAGAGTGGAACCTGTGATGACTGTGCAGGAACAGCAAAGACAGAGAGATGAGGAAACTGTGCGGGAACAAGCCAGGCAGGAAGCAGGGATGGTGGGGCTTCAGCAGGAAGTGAAGTGGAGTAGGGCCTAGAAATAAAGCTCTGAGTACAAGGAACAAAAGGGAAAGCATTGGGGGGGATCAAATGGAGCAAGGCACAAGGGTGGGTAGCACCATAGAAGAGCCAGAAAACCAGGAATTGGGTCAGGGAGATGAGCAGGATGGAGAGAGGAAGAATTGAAAAGGCAGGAGGGAGAGCAAAAAACCCTACCCACACAGTTAGAGGGTAAGGGGAAAAACATATAGGACAGGAGGAAAGAAGGGGGTGGGTGGTCATGTGTGCAAACACCAGAAGTCTGGGCAGACAGATCCCACATCTAACAGCAAAAATGGTTGAGGAGGGCCTTGCCATTGTGAGGGTAATGGAAACATGGTGCCACCAGGAACAGGGATGGGAAATGGAGATACCAGGGTACAAATTGTTCAGTTGGAACAGGGTGGAGAATAGAAGGCTGGTTGCACTGTACGTAAAGGAGAGTATCAGGGCATAAAAATTGCAGGGTAAGTGGGGAGAAGTAGAAGGACTCCGAGTCTCGTTGTCGGTGGGGAAGGGGGAGACAATGTGTACGGGGTGGTATACAGACCCCCAGCACAGCAAGAATCAATGGCTAGAAGCAGGGTTGACCAGTTCATGAGAATGGCAGAAAGTGGGGAAGTGGTGATGATGGGGTACCTGAACCTACAGGATGTAGAGTGGAGCACCCTTTCAGCTGCTTCAACCAGCAGCAGGGAAATATTGGACTCCCTCCAGTTGGCCCTCCTAAATCAAGTGGTAAGGGAGCCAACCAGGGCAGAAGGTACTGATGATGTAGTCCTGACAAATAGGGATAGGGTAGGAGATGTATCGGTGGGGGAACATCTTGGTACAACTGACCACAACAAGGTCAGGTTTCCAATAAGGAACACTACAGATGTTCACCGGTCTAGGTTAAAGGTGCTGGATTTCAAGTGGGCAAACTTTGGGAAAGTGGAGGAAATAGTGGAGAGGGCTTTGCAGGGGGTGGAGGGTTTGACGTAAGTGGAAGCAGTGTGGGGAAGGATAAAATAAGCTATTGTGGAGGCCACTGACATCTGTGCCAAGACAGCAAGTACAAATAAGAGGATGTAGCAACCTCTGTGGTATACTAGGGAAGTAGCAAAAAAGGTAAGGACAAAAATGAAAGACTTCAGGAAATTCAAGACAACACAAGCGGAAGTGGGTAAAATACTGGGTGAGCCACAGAGAAGCCAAGGTAGAGGTAAGGAAGGCAAAGGCACAGACAGAGGAGCGAATAGATAGAGAGGTCAAAAGGGAGGGGGGGGATTTCTTTCAGTATGTAAATGAAAACAGAAAGACTAGGCAGGGGATACTCCAGTGAAAACAAAACGAGGGGGAGATGGTACAAGGGGACAGAGAGAAATCGGACTTGCTAAACAACTAATTTTGGTCAGTGTTCAATATGGAGGAAGAAGATTAAGGCAGCAGAGGAGGAAAAGAAATGGCAGGGGAGGAGGAAGTGGAGATGAGGCCTTTTCCCATGGAGGAACTTTTGTGGGAATTAGGCTGAATGAAGGTGGACAAGGCAATGGGGCCATATGTGGTGCACCCAAGGGTGTTAAGGGAACTAAAGGAGATACAGGCATTACCATTCACTGCATTCTTCAATCAGTCCCTAGAGACTGGGGTGCTGCCAGAAGACTGAATGCAGGCAAATGTGTTCCCAATGCATGAGTGGGGGAGGGAGGGAGTACGTGGGAATTTACAGGCCCGGGAGCTTGACATCGGTGGGTGGCACACTCATGGAGAAAGTAATAAAAGGCAGGATCACCAGCTACCTGCAGGAAAGTGACCTGAAGGAATCCAAGGCAACATGGTGTTACTAGGGGCACATCCTGTCAAACAAATGTGATAGACTGTTTGGACAGGGTCACCACAGAACTGGATCAGGGTAGGGCAGTAGATGTGGCTTATTTTGATTTCAGTAATGCATTTCACTACCTCCACCATGGGACGCTGCTGTGTAAAATGTCAGGACTAGGGCTGGGGTACAGGGTAGTCAAATGGGAGGGAAACTGGCTGGGGGACAGGAGGCAGAGGGTAATATTAAATGTGGTGGCATCTGGAAAGAGCAAGGTCAAAAGCAGTGTCCCTCAGGGATCATTGCTGGGACCCCTACTATTCAATATATTTGCAGGGGACATTGTGGATGGCCTTGAGGGAGGTGTGAGTCTGTTTGTGAACAACATCAAAATGTAAAATTGGGTGCACAGGCAGGAAGGGTTAAAATAATGTAGAGAGATTTGGCGAGCCTTGAGGCATGCTCAAAGAGGTGGCAGCTTGCACTCAACACAGAACAGTGTAAAATCATGCATCTTGGCAACAGAAATCAGAGGGCATGGTACTGTATGGGAGCAGAGATCTGGAGGACACGGAACAATAAAGGGACCTAGGCATCACTATATGGGGGGACCTGAAGGTGGAAAGGCAGTATGGGAGGGCAGTGGCAAGAGGGAGTGGAAAGCTGGGATGCATCAGAAGGGGGAACACCACTAGAAATAGAGAGGTCATAGTACCCTTGTACAACATCTACTTAGACCTCATTTGCATTATGGAGTCCAGTTCTGGAGGTAATAAGGGAAAGGGGAAATTGTTTAACCAGGAAAGGCACACTAAGCCGAAGCTTGTTTCCAGGTGCAACCTGGGAGCACAAGGAAGTTAAGTGACTTGATCAGGGTCACACAGTATGCAAATGGGGGCTGTGGGATTTAAACCCCAGTCTGGTCTGCTGGATGTCACCAGATTTGCAGCTCAGAGCCTTAAACCACTGCACTATACTACCTCTGGAAGGAAGTGTGGAGGCTACAGCGAGTTCAGAGCATAGCGAGAAAGATGGTAAAATGGTTAAGCCACCTCCCCTATGAAGAAAGGTTGACAGATCTGAACATGTACTCCAAGGAAAAGAGGAGTGAGAGGGGGACATGATCGAGACCTTCAAGTACCTGAAGAGCATAAACAGGGTGCCAGTGGGGAGCATCTTCCAGATGAAGGGAAATCAGAGGACCAGTGGCATGGACTGCAGGTGGAGGGAGGGCAGTTCAGGGGTAACATTATGAAATACTATTTCACAGACAGAGTGGTGGAAAAGTGGAAAAGACTCCCAGAGGCAGTCATTGGAGAAGAAATAGTGGAGGGATTCAGAAGGGCATGGGACAACCACAGGGCAGTGTTAAGGGTGGGGGGCACAGGTCCAAGCAGATAGCTGGACAGATGGGCAGACTTGGTGGGCCTAGTTCGTCCTTTCCTGCCGTCACACTTCTATAAATATACGAAAGATGTGATCTCATACTGTATGTTGGTGTGCACATGACTAAGTAACTACCTGGCAGATGTGAAACGTGGGAACGGTTCTGAGCACATGACTGATTGCATACCACACAGAAAGTCGATTTGCATTATGAGGCTGCTTCCCCCACACCACATGTACTCACAGGCTAATGACAAGGTGATCACACCTCAGATGGTTTGTGTGATTGGGTAAGTCTATGTAAGTGTACAATGGGAACAAGACAACATAACTCCCAAGTAATACACAACACTTCAGACTTTCACTGCTTCAATATACATAGAGATGTCTTATATCACAATAGATATATGGTTAAGTACACACATGACTAAGCTTACCCTTTGCATCTTCAGCTTCAGCACCGCCTTACTTTGGCGTTTGACAGCACCCATGCTGACTGTGGAGACATTGGTACTGCATACTCCATAGCTGATTATTTTTGGTTTACGGCTAGGCACTGCATGTGGAACAAGGTCCAACTTCCTTTTGAATCCTGCTACCCACTGGTTGTAGCCCATAAAATCATCAGGTGCATTGAAGTGCGCACCACATACTACACTTGTCTTGGAACCAGTAAGCCAGTTCTTATGAGTAGAACTGACAGATTTGTCCCACTTATTACGCAAATCATCACCTCTTGGTCAATAGTGCAAACCAACATGATCAGCATTAGTATTGCTGCAGTCACCTACTATGCAGCACTTAGGCATTTCAGTACAATTAGACAAGGAAGTAGAAAATAAAAATATGCACAAAGACTGATATTAAAATCTTTATTAATATCTTTATTGGTATTACATACATATACAGTTAATGTTCACAATGTAACAACAGCTGTTGTAAGTCACACGTAAATACAATTGAAAATATAGTGTTAGGAAAAGTCACAAGTCAGATAACATCACACTGTAACTCAGACCCACACACTCAAAACAAAATGATACAGCTACAGTGATTTGCACACCACCAAGATATGTATATCACTATTTCAATACTGTCAACTACTTTCAAACACCTGTACTGCAAAAGTTTTACACTGTGCAGATAAAAAGACTTCAATTCATTCAATCTTCAGCCCCAGACAGACTGATTATATATTTATTGAAAAAATTAGCACTCTGTGGCCCACATCACAAAGAATTCATGCAAGTTATTATTGAACAGTACTGAGTCCCACAAGCACAAACAATTTATATAACAATTATTTGTTAGCAGCCATGACACAGTGAAACATACAGGACACAATGCGAGGAAAATGTTTATTACAGACAGTTGTACACTGAAGGAAAATGACAGATCACACAGTGATGAAGTATCACTGTACCACACAGAACAAACCGGTAAGGTTAACACACAACGCAACCGCAAAGAAGAAGCAATAGTTCAAGATTGCAGCTCACTGATTCCTACTGCTGTCAGCACTATGGCAATTGTCACTCTCCTTCGTGCCGCAGTGCCAGACATTCAGTTTCGTGCTGAACGGCAGCAACTCGCATTCATTTACTGACGTGTATCAGGGGATCTCGTGGGAGTTGCGGACGGTACGAGCACACACGGGATTTCAAAAGAAAACATGATAAATCGATTTTTATGACTGCTGTAACTTAAATTTGTCTACACGTTCAGTGCACATAACTACAGTACTGGAAACAGGAGGATGAACTGAATCTACAAGGCAGTGAATGTAACTCAGAAACGAAGGTAGGAAGCTGCTCTTTAAATAAATGGCGTGGCACACTGCTATGGTTCTAGGCTTGGGGTAACATGGGCACTTTATACAGTCACTTTTCTGTTTGGGTCTTGGAAGGGAGCTGCTAGTACTTACATGATGGCAGTGCACAAGGTCTGGTGAGGGGTGTTAAAAGTGGCACAACAGCCAGGTCTGACATGATGCCAGGGTGATAAGTTTGGGCTGGTGCAAATGGGCATAATGGGTGTGACACAGGGACAGGGGGATGGGATAAAAGTGGCAGAGCAATGTTTTTTACTGTACAGATGCACCAGTAGGGTAAGAGGGTGTCTGCTGGACCTGGCACAGTGTGAGGGCACAAGGAACGGGGTAGAGGGCATTGATGGTGCTTACTGGATTTTGTATAGAGCAAGGGTGCCCAGTTTAGGGGCCATTTTCACTAATTTGTGTCCGGGACCACCAGTTGGTGTAGAAGAGCGTATACTAGTACTGCCACTGTGGCAACATTATAGATCGTGGGAGGACACCCAACCAATCGGAGCACTTCTTTCCTCTGCACATGACACACTCTTATTCTGTGAAGAGTGCCTCACTTACAGCTGTCCTGGAAACAGGAACACTCAGGATGTTTTATTAAAAGTTTTATACATTATTGATTGATTTTATTCAATTCATGATTCTCATACTATAACAATGCATGTGAGACTACTCTTACAAGCAAAAGAGAAGTCTCAGTGGCAGTATTAACATGTGGTAGAGGGAGGCCCTAGCTGTCCTGTTATGCTGACAGTGACTCAGATTCACTGTGGAGGGGTGGGGCCGGTAGTGGCATACTGTACATGGAACACTGATCGGTTGCCATGTTCAGAGCGGCATGGGGAGTTTTTAATCTACATGACAAATGGCAGGTATTGAAAGGTGGCTACAGTTGTGACGCAGTGTGACATAATGTTTGAGTACTTGTTTCACTGACATGCTGGTGGGATACAAAGACCATCACAGTACACTGAAGGGCTGACCTTAGGCACCCTAAGTCCCAGTGGTTAACCCATTTATAGGGGTCACCAGACCGAAGCTATGCAGGTCACCATTCTTTAAAATCTTGAAGTTTGATTTAATGTATTAATTTCATTTGCTGTGAACTGTTAAAGTGTTACATAAGGGAAGTCACTGGATTGACACGACCCTTCCAAACATGCATAGAAATGTCATAAGAATATACATGAAGGTATACTCAAATGAATCATGAATAATCCTGCTTGGGGCCCACGGAAACATAAAACCATCACTTACTAAGTTATACAGCTGTGAGAAAATCTGCCAGATTATGGCCTCCAAAGGTGTGGGATGACGGGGAAGGGAGGATGGTGGAGGAAAGGAAGGGAAGGGAAGGCTTAGAGAGGGCAGAGGGCAAGCATAGAAGAACAGATAAGGACAGATTGGTTGTGTTAGCAGTGCAGTGTGGAGCAACACACAAAATGTCAATCATGAGTCCCATACTTTGTGTTACTGTGAGACCTTTTAAAATTCCAACAGTCACAGTTATATAAAAGAGGAAAGTCATAGTCTATACCCCATCTGGTAGAAAAGATGGGTAACCCCCTAGAATAGCACTTCCAGAATAGCACCAGTCAACTGAGCGCTAGTCTAGATAGCGTTACCATGGTCAGCAAGAGGGAATTTATAGTGCTTGCAGTAAGTGCTCCCCAGGTTGCTGTCTGTGATGCTGACAGTGGACAAGGGCACCAGAATCCAGGAGTCTGGCTGAGTTACTCCGATGGTGTGGAGGACTGAGGCATAGAGCAGCTTGGCCAAGCGGCAGTAGAGAACAAGGTTCTAATCCTGGTCTCTTTAGATTTTTGATGATCAGGACTTCATTTTTTTACAAGGGGCCATGGAAACATTATTCCATGGCTCCACAAATTTCATCTTGCTCCGTGATCCGCTCCCCTCCTGGGTGAGAATCCTTTACTCGGGGATGGGTGGGGGCAGACCCCCTGCATGAGGGGTGCACAGGCAGAGCCCCCCACAATCACAAGAGATGGCATTTTGCTGCGCGGTTCTTGACTGCGCTTGTTCTGGTCGATGATGTTCTGACCCAGAGCCAAAAAGACAAAACAGCATAGGGGAAAGACTGTATCCATAGATAACAGACAGTTCAAGAGATACCATTAGCATGGGGGAGCAGACCCCCCCAGAACATTGTTTACTAACCACCTTTGCGAGTTCGCAGTATACTTAAGCACAACAAATAAACTCTCCTTGTCACCAATGCTAGCTGTTTAACCAGTGATATAATCTGTAGTTAGCTTGGTTTTTGTGCTGTCATCTTGTAGCTGTTGGTCTAGTATGGTGAGTGGTGGGAGACCCTGATAAGCTGACATACAGGACAGAACAGAAGGCCTGTACCATGCCAACAGACAAAGCACTAGCAACAGCTGCAGCACAATGTCATTGTAAATGGTGACCAGAAAGAAATACCATTTGACCAAACCTTCATTCATGCTTTTGTAAAATTATGTCTTACGCACACATCAGAGAAACAAGCAGTGGACCACTCACCAAAGAGTGCTGCAGGCACCTATGCTGTTCGAGTAGGTCTGGGAGTCTGGGACAAAGAGATACTGTCTGGAAGTGACATTACTTCCTCATCGACACTTGCATACACAGCATCTCATACAGTGATCGGATAAAATCATAGAGACCAAAAGAAAAGCATTTTCACATAATTACGGAACATAACTAAAAAAGAGAATTTCTGATGGTTTTCTGCACAGTGAGAGGTAGCACACACTGCAGCTGTGACTGTGAGTAGAGCTTATTCTTTATGTGACTTGCCCAAGGTCATGCCTGCTCAGGCATTGCTGAAAACAGGTCTTGCATACTCAGTCCACCTCCTGATTAAACAAATAAAAAAGTTACCTCTTGCAGGGTTTGAACCTGTAATCTCCTGGTTCCCAAGCCACTGCTCTAACCACTAGATGACGCTGTCCACTTCAGTAAAGGGTTAAAGCAAGCCCTTCAACAACACACTTTTATACACCACCTTAGTACAGATTTGAACAGAGTATCAAAGCAAAGTGCTGTTTGAAAGGTTGTAATGACCTGAGGAGGGAAAGGCAGTGTCCGAACTCTGTTTTCTAGTTCATTTTGGTTCCTGACCATATGTGTGGGAGTTGCAGAAACTTGAGAATAATCAATATACTCTCTCCAGCACGGAATATGAAATGCCTTCCTAAGTGACAATCAATACACCATTCCAGAAGTATTAACAACGGATTTCACAAGAATGCTCTGAAGAGCAACACATTCCACAGCTTTAAAAGTCCTTTTATGTATAAAGAAAATGACCTGGCTATGCATGCAGAATTACCGAGTTGTCTGGTCCCAGGGACCCAGATCAAATGTTCTGAAATACGCTGAGTCAGCAGGTATTTAAGGGACCGAAAGCATCAGAATACAAATCTCCCTGCATCGATATTTAACATTTTGCAAAGATTAAAAGTTTTACTGTAAGCCAGATGGCATACAAAGATTAAGAATGACAGCAGGCCTCAGTGGACCTCAGAGACTGCAAAATAAATTTGCTGCACTTTCCCAGAGGTATCTGCACAGTAGCCTGCTGTCTTCGTTCAGCTCTGATCTCCTCTGGCTCATTGCAAAACAGTCAAAACAATCAGAGTAACCACCCCAGCGGCTGGATGTGCTAGGTATAAATGATAAAGTCAAGCCAGAATCCCCTGCACCATCCACCGCCTCTCACAATAAGCAGCCCATGAAACAGAAGCCGACTGAATAAAGTGCTTTTATTATTCCATAAAGGGCCAGTGAACCATACCTCTTGCAGAGACGCCAGCAGGAGCCCTGCAGTTAGTACCTTCAACCAGTTTCGCTCAACGCATCATCAGGGAGTGCCTGAGATGATGTCTGATCGTACTTTTAAATGTGGCTCTTAAAGGGCTATACGTATAATACATAGTGCACTGTAAGTGTCACCAATACATAAAACACTGTGTATGAATAAAAGAAAACATAATGCACATACTTACATCTAAACAAAACTGTGATGACCTAAAAAGAGAAGTGAATTAAAAATTAAATATGTACACATCTACATGAATTCATTGCACATATTCAACGTATATATTTTATGTTACCAAAATATAGTGTTTGCATCGTGCATATTGGTATTGATTTTTAGTTATCATATTAACTTCAAACAGTTCCAGAAATTGAATTTCATTGCAAAACAGCTCAAGCAAGAAGGCTTGCTCGACGGGTGCCACTGCACAGAGAAATGGGTCATTCTGTGATAAGGTTGGACCATGTACTATACAAAGTTCACAAAGTTACATTTGTCATAAATGTGGCATATTATAGTTTTTGTTGCTCATCTCATTGGTTTGCATAAAAATATTGCTGGCAATTTAAAAATATTGGTTGTTGTGATTCTTTACATTTTTAATAAAGCATGTAAAAACCAGGCCGGTTTTTCATTGCAACATTCTTGGCCTCTGCATTCATTCCTTTCAATTCACGCCCATACTGTAGTTTTTATTGATTTGCTTAGTTTTTGTTGACTGGGAAAGGAGGTCTAAACAATTCTGCCTATTTTCAGCCTCGTTCTGGGGGGAAGGGAGGGAGGGGGAGATACAGATGCAAAATGACATACTGAACCAGATTATACTGTTGGTAGTTGTTTTAGTGAATGGTGGAAATTTGTGCAGGACACCAGCGAACTTTCCCTGCTCTTTTTGAGAAATGCCATGGTATCTGTAATGTCCACCTGCACAACTACCAGAACAGGCAGCGAGGACCTTGGTTTAACATTTGGTCTGAAAGATGGCACCTCAGGAGTGCAGCACCACCCTCCCCCCTCTTGCTATGCTACATTGTCAGTATTGGGATTTATTTCAAGTTCCCAGTAGCCCAGTTTATACTACCAACTTTGCAGCGCATCAACTGATGCATTCCAGTTGATGCACTGCAAAGCTGCCTTTGTGGACACTCACCCTTGCAATTCAAGTGCCGCTCCGATGCCTTTTCTGTGCCGCTGAAATCATGGGGACGTGTACCAGCTTCTGCGCTTTCCACAGTGGTGTAAACTGCTGCTGCGCTCCATCCAAAACTCATCCCTTACCTCCCAGCATGCACTTGCCATCCTCCAGCATTCCCTTGATCCTTTGCTGCCAGAACCAGAAAGTGTTACAGTGCACAGCTATCGGTCGTGTTAGGAAGCGTGTGGGAACAGTATCTGGACAGAAAATAAATCTTGTTCATTCACAATAAACTGAGGTCAGTGTCGTTATTTCTCCTGTTGGTGCACCTTCTTGTGCTGCGTGTTGAATATTGTACATGGAGGGGAATTTTTTGCCAGGAGTTCCATGCTATTTACAGTAGATAGGAGTGTCACAGAACAACAGAGAGGAAGGACGGTGGATCAGGGTTTACACAATATTCTGCAGCATAATAAAATATAAAACTGCACAAGTTCAGCATATTTTGAAAAATAACATTAAACAGGATCATATGGTCCTGAAGGAGACTATTAATACTCATATGGCCCTGCAATAATGTGGGACAATGAATGTTCAAAAAATAGCGTATAATGACAATGGAAACCTGGGGCAATTGAAGTGGTATCCAGGCTGTCAGATTTTTATATGGGCCCAAAGAACAGTCTGCAAGGTTGAGATCTCTGCATAGTTTTGTAGTGACCTGTGTTTCACTAGTCCATATTGCTATTTGGAGTTCAAGTCTCTGAGCATAGTCCTCAGTGGTAGCCAGACAATGGGTCACACTCTGCCCATGTCTCAGCTCGTGGCCAGATGTAGCAGGATGTGTGAGCTAGCCAGTATAATGACGGGTTTTGATGTTGGTTAAGGTGGTGGCAGTGTGTTTTGAGTTACGGTTGTGGATGTGGACTGCTTGGCCCACTAGTCTGCCCATCTCACAGATATTGAACAAGATCCTAGTTAACCAGCAGTGAACTTCCTCCTACCCTATACTGTAATTGCCTATGTTGGTACCATGCATTTTTAACCATACTCCCTGATGGCATTTTTGCATTCCTAGAGTTTTAGACCCCCAGACAGGTGTGCTGTGACCAGTTTCTAACTCCCGGAATAGCCCCCTCCCCACACACACTCCCTGAAGGCATCCCTGGGAGTGATGATCACCAGTGACCTGAAGCACTCCATGCAGTACAAGAAAGCAGCAGCAAAGGCAAACAAGATGCTGGGATGCATATCTATGGGGATCATTAGTAGGAGAGAGGAGGTTATACTGCCCTTGTACAGGTCACTGGTAAGGCCGCATCTAGAGTATGGAGTTCAGTACTGGTGCCCACACCTCAAAAAGGACATTAACCTGCTGGAGAAGGTCCAGAGGAGGGCTACAAAGATGATAGCTGGTCAGCAAGGCACACAAGGAGAGGTTGAGGGCACATAACATTTACTCCCTGGAAGACAGGAGCGAGAGAGAGAGGGGACATTATTGGGGCCTTCAAGTTCTTGAAAGGGATAAATAAGGTTGATAAGAAGAGCCTCTTTAAGCTGAGTGGCAACCATATCACGAGGGGGCACAGTCTTTAGCTGGAGGGTGGGAGGTTTAGGAGGGAGGGCAGGAAGCACTTCTTCACAGAGAGGGTGGTGGACACTTCATCTCATTGAAGACAGTGGACAGCTTTAAAAGAGGCTGGGATAGGCATAGGTGGATGGTAAGGATCATGGGTAGGGAGAATGGGAGGAGTGGGGAGGGAGGGCAGGGACATTAGCTCAAGCTGTAGACCCTGCAACACGAGCAGACTTCATAGACCAAATGGCCTTCTTCGTATGTTCGTATATTTGCATTCCCATGCTGTTTTTAGACCCCCCCCGTGAAAAATAATTCCTTACATTGCCCCTGAGCCGTCCACCCTCACTCTTCAAATTTAGCCCCCCTTGTTCTGCCGCATCATTTTTTAAAAGATGCTACATTCTTGGACTTTGTCATGTCCCTCCTTTCCTCTAGGGTATACATATTAAGTTCTTTAGTCTCTCTTCCTATGGCTTCTGGTGCAGACCATGCACCATTTTAGTTGCTGTTCTCTTCTCTTGACTGCCTCCATGCTGTCTACGTCCTTGTGGAGACGGGGTCTTAAGAACTGCATGCAGTATCCCAACATTGGGTCTTACCAACTGTCTGTACAGAGGGATAACAACTTCCTGCTTTATACTGGTGATGCCTCTCCCAATTCATCCCAGCCCTCCTTACTCCCTTCTCACATTGCTTACCTACCCTATGGTTGTCTGATACGAGTACCTTTCCATTGCTGTGGTTGTTGTAAGTGCCCCCCCATGTACTTTTCCTGTGTGTATCTTAATGTGCACTTCTTGACATTGAAAGTAAGCTTCCAGACTCTTGATCATTTCTCCAAACTTGCCAAGTCCCTTCACATCCTTTCCACCCCTCTTTGTGTATCAACCCTGTTACAGTCCTTTGTGTTGTCTGCAAAGATGCATACCTTTTCCTTCCAGCCACTCCACAATGTCCCCTATTAAGACATTAATAAAACATTAAAAGGTGCTGGTCCCAGTACTGAACTCTGTGGTACCCCTAACAATCACACAGGAGTGTGGTGCGCATATTTTATGGAACACATACAAACAAGGGTGAGAAAGAATAAGTGCCTCAGCTGGGACTTGAACCCAGACCACCCAGAATACTGTTCTGATTGCACTAACCAGCTGTGCCACTGAGACAACTGGAACCTGGGATGTCCCTCGGCACATTACTCTTTCTCAAATGCATAACCCAATGGCAACACAAATGGTTACTTCTAACAATCACACAGGAGTGTAGTGTGCATATTTTATGGAATACATACAAACAACTCTGCGGTACCCCACTACTGACTCTCCTTTCTCCAGAGTGTGCTCCGTTCAGTATTGCCCTCTGCTTCTGGTTGTCAGTCAAATTTGTTTACCTAGGCTACCACCCTGGCACCCACTCCCAGGCTGGCTAACTTGTTTATTGAGCCTTTGCATGACACATAACCATACTGTTGATTTTCAGAGGCACATGCAGGCCATCTCATGGGCACTGGAACCATGGTGGGTGAAGGGAGGAGAAAACCAGAGGAGATGACAGCATTCTTTCAGCTGCTCAATCCTGCTATACCCCCAACCTTCCCCAGGGCTGATCACATGAGAAAAAATTGGCAAGTTGCAAGTTATGTTTCCCAGCACTTCGGCCATCAGCGATGCAGGGCACGCCTACTTGTTTATCAGTTGTTTAACCAGGAGTGGCACACTGAGCTAAACAATAGTTTACAGGTGTGACCTGGGAGCACAGGGAAGTTAAGTAATTTGCTCAGGGTCACACAGTATGCAAGTGGGGGCAGGTGGATGCAAACCCAGGTCTCCCGATTTGCGGATCAGAGACATAGACCACTGCGCTATACTGCCACAACTAAACTTTAATAATGTTTGAGTGGTTACACTGTATCATTACTTGTCATAACACACAGTATGTGTGGTAGTATTTGTCTGTGCATAATCACAGCTTTTTTTGTGTCACCATAACAAGTGCGCACATAATTAAAGTGTTTGTATTGGTCACCCTATCTTCCTTAGGCACACATCATGGACCCAGAGATCCTGTTCTTCTTTATGCAACAGCGCACAGACATTGACCGCCATTACCAGTTGGAGATGGAGCAGCAGAGCGAACACATCCAGTGGTATCTCCAGCAACGAAGGCGGATGGTATCAGTGGTGATGTCACTCCTGTCTACTTTGAGTACATCCCCATTAAGGCTTGATAGGCTAGATATCGGCCTTCCATTTTTTGGCAAGTGGTGACTGCCTTTTCTGACACTGAGTGGCTGGAGAACTTTTGCATGAGAAAAGCCACATTTATGTTTGTTGTCCGCAAGATTGAGCCACACGTATGCGTAAAGCAATACCAACTGATATACGTCTGGGTATTGCACTGTGGAGATTAGCAACAAATGGTGATTACAGGACTATCGGACATTCGTTTGGTTTCTCCCACTCTGCAATGTGCTTGGTGGTGTGTGACGTTTGTACAGCTATCTCAAAGGTGTTTTGCCAGTGTTGTGGCTGCACTGACCCTAACCCGCCTACAGAACATTGTTGAAGGTTTCGAAGGACGCCTTGTGTTTCCACAAACCGCAGGTGCGATTGATGGAACACATATTCCGATACAGGCGCCTCCAAATGACCCAGGGGATTATTACAATCGTAAGGGATGGTTCTCAATTGTTATGCAGGCAGTGGTAGACCACCAGTACAACTTTTGGGATGTATACATAGGATGGCCCGGGAAAGTACATGATGCACAAATTTTGGTTAACAGCCCACTATATGCCAAGGCCACGCAAGCACTGCTATTTCCCAACACTACACGTAAAAATTCAAATGTGGACATACCATTTCACCTATTGAGAGACCCAGCATACCCATTAACGCCATGGCTAATGAAGCCTTATCCCAACACAGGGTGTTTGACAGCAGCTGAAAAAACATTCAATTACCATCTGTCGAGTGCACGCATGGTGGTCGAGAATGCATTTGGCCACCTAAAAGGACATTGGAGATGCCTTCTGAAATGACTGGACATCAACCTACATCACATTCCACTTGTTATAATGACCTGCTGCATACTCCACAACCTGTGTGAGCAGCACGGCGATTCATTTCAGATGGAATTGATGACTGATGAAGTTGTACAGTTAACACAACCATCGACAACTTCCGTGGAGGACTCTGAGTGAGCACATATGCAGGTTGAGGCACGTCTGATTCAACAGGCAATTTGCAACAGTTTTGCATTGCATGACTAATGCCATTGGCCACATCGGTGATCCGAGTGGCACGAGTATTTCTGCTAGCATGCTATCCCACTAGCACAAGTGAATGCCTGGAATTAAGCATTCTGATAAGAAAGACAACTTATTAAGCTGTGGGTCACAGACCTATGAGATTCACATGCACCCCTTTATTGATGTGATCATGTACAAAATACACTTTTATCCTTTCTTTCCCATGTGTAGGTCTTCTAGTAACATAGTCTTTTAAATGTGACTTGCAATACGTCAATAAACTTGCCCGTTTGGATTGATGCACCACAATGGTGTTTTTATCTTTAGTAACATTGCGTGCTAGTATTTACATATTTTTTTCCATTTGTTTAACAAAGGGTGGCACACTAAAGCTGAAAGCTTGTTTACAGGTGCAACCAGAGAGCAGTGGGAAGTTACGTGAGTTGCTCAGGGCCACACAGTATGCAAGTGGGTGCTGTGGGATTCAGACACAGGTCTCCAGATTTGCAGCTCAGAGCCTTAAACCACTGTGCTATACTGCCTCCCACAC
The DNA here is from genome assembly GCA_016271365.2 of Neoceratodus forsteri. Taxonomy (NCBI): domain Eukaryota; kingdom Metazoa; phylum Chordata; order Ceratodontiformes; family Ceratodontidae; genus Neoceratodus; species Neoceratodus forsteri. The sequence continues at coordinate 658,893,266 of CM057456.1, read as the reverse complement.
ATATATTAACAATGTACAGTTGTAGCTAGTCTCTGTTATATTTGAGACAGTTATGTTTAGCAAGGCAGTGATTGAGCTCAACTATGTAATTCACACCCTGAGTGCCCCCCCCCACACTCCCAACGCATGTCATATCATGGCGCACATAAATGGCTTGTGGCTTCAGCTGCTTGAGCAGTCCTGCAAATATACGGTTGCACCTGCAGGCCATGGACAGTGACTCTAATGGCCCCCACAACCCATGCCATGTGCCACTAGGCATCTGCTAACACTGGCCTGCAAGTACTCAGTAGTGCAAGCTCAAAAAAGCAAAGTAGCTTTTGTGAATACCCACCCTCTAGGCATCCCAGTCTACAGAATTAATACAATCTATTGTGCATACCACCTATAGGTGTACAATGCAAGAGAAGTATGGTTATTTAATAACTAGAAAAAGCAAATAAGGGGTCAGCACTTTAAAAGCTATATAAACATCCAAACTTTATTACAAAAAATTTCCTTAGTAATAAAAAATTCTCTCATGAATTCAACATAGAATAATTTAACACCATGAGAGAACATGGGTATCACATAGGTCACATACGGCAAGTACTGCACAAATCAAAAGCGAGGAGCAAAAAAGTGATACATACACCATGTGCATCATAAGCTATTCAGAAGGCAATCCAATATATAGCACAAAGCACCTACAGACGACAAAAAGCAGCAGAACGTCTGGCGCAAAATACATGCCGCAAAGATGCTTTACAAATATACAGATGGACATACCACCCTACTCAGGAGCTGAATGGACTGGTCATCACAGACGTGTAGTGCAAAAAAAAAAGCAAAAGTAGAAGCCCAGCTCGCCATACGCTACTCGCCACGGACTTCGCCGAGATCGATACCCGGGAGAGACAGCAAAGCGTCAGAACCGACGTAGCGCTTACGTATCGACTGAAAAGTCTTCCTCAGAGCATGGATTAGGTGCACAGTGTCCCCCCTTAAATACAAAGAAACTCTTAAAGGGACAGATCAAAACACTGCACCATATACCTCCATATGACTACCACTATAAAACTAAACAAACATGGAACAGGTTACCAAAATACATAAAGCTACATAATCTTACAAAAAAGGGGAAAAGAGCCGAACAAGTCATAGTCCCCACTGATCATGGCTAGAGCACGAAAAGTCATAGCCATGAAGACTACATAAGTGCCACCATATACCCATAACAATATAGACAGAAAAGTTAAAAAAGCTACAAAATTAATAGACAATGAAACAAAAAAACACCAAAGGGAGACAGCCCGGAAAGTCATATCTCCCGATTGTGGACAGAGCACGACACAGGTCACGTCCACAAATACTACTTTTAACTATAGAAAAAGCTATAAATAACTGTGTATAGGAAATTCATCATTCAAACCAAAAGGGACCATTGTAAATCCACAAAGCTTCCCTTTGCAGAATTTTTGAATTTAAATCTCCACCTCGAAATCCAACTTCCACCTTCTCCAAACCAATAAACCTCAGGGTAGCTGGAGACCCATGTTTTACTTCGGAATAGTGGCGTGCCATAGCATAGTCCATATTTGCATTTCTAATAGCTCCTTTGTGCTCGCCAATTCTCAGTTTCAGATTTCTTTTGGTTTGGCCCACCTAACATAATCCACAGGGACAGGTTAGCATGTAAATTAACCCCTGAGTGTTGCAATTAATGAAAGTTTTAATCTCATAGCTTTTCCCAGATCTCGGATGATGGAAATTGTTTACATCAGACGTGTTGGAACAATGTACACATCTTCCACAAAGATAATTTCCTTTAGGAAGGGAAGGTAGCCAGTCTCGTTGTGCATTTTCTTTTTTACATGGAATATATGAATTAACCAACAAGTCCTTTAAATTCTGTCCCTTGGTATAAGAAATCATTGGACGATTCAGACCTATTTGTTTCAGTCTCGGATCAGAATTAATGATGTTCCAGTGTTTATGAATAACATTGCCTATTTTGGGAGCCAAATGATTAAATTCCGTAATGAAAATCAATCTGTCCACTTCACTTTTATTTTGCACATTAGAATTCAACAATTCCTCTCTCTCAATATTGTTAACAAGGTGTATGCTATTCAGCAAAACCACTGGTTCATAACCTCTTGTTATAAATCTACCTGTGATTTCTTTTTTTGCTTCTACATACGATCTATTGTCTGAGCAGATGTGTTTAGCTCTGATATACTGTCCCTTAGGGATATTGTTGATCACAGATCGAGGATGGCAACTGTCAAAACGTAACAGGGTGTTCCTAGACATAGATTTTCTATACAATTTGGTCGAAAGGCTCTCATCCTTCTTTTCTATCAAGACATCTAGAAAGGGGATGCTTTCATTACTTTTAGCATGTGTAAATTTCAAATGCGTGCTGGTGTAATTTATATATTCAATAAAATGTTCCAACTCAACATCAGAGCCAGTCCAGACCATCAAACAATCATCTATATATCGCTTCCACAGCTTGATATATTTCAAAAAGATGTTATTGGTGGGATTATAGACATTAGTCTCCTCCCATTCTCCCATGTATAAATTCGCTAAACTGGGGGCAAAAGTAGTGCCCATCGCAGTCCCCTTTATTTGGATGTAAAAGGAGCCATTATACCAGAAATAATTCTGTTCCAGTACAAATCTTGCAAGCTCCAACACAAACTTAGAACTTGGTTTCTTTTTCTGCCTCAAACATAGATGTCTAGATAGGGACTGTAAACCACCCTCATGGGGTATATTGGAATATAAGCTTTCTACATCTATTGTAACCAATATATCAGACTCAGATACGGTGACATTATGGAGCATCAGTAAGGCATCCTTTGTATCTTTAACATATGACTGAAGATTTGGAACAAATTTTTGTGCAAAAAAATCCACATACTTAGACATATTTTCAGTGACAGACTCATTAGCTGAAACAATCGGTCTACCTGTCACAGGAATCACACCTTTATGTACCTTAGGCAGAAAATAAAGAACAGGCTTTTTAGGGCTAGATACTTTGAGGAAATCAGCTTCTTTTTTAGTAATTTCACCTGATGCAAAACCAAAGTCAATTAGTGCATCAGCCTTATTTTTAATGAGCTCACCCAGATCTCTATTAACCTTCATTTAGAATTCTTGATTACTTAATTGCCTCATGGCTTCTTCATTGTAATCATCACTTTCCCACACTACCACTGCACCTCCCTTATCTGCCTGTTTGATCACTATTGAATCCAAGTTCTTTAATTCCTGTATGGCTTGTCTCTCAGCTAAAGTGACATTCTGTGCACAGTATTTGTTCTTATCACTTGTAATCAATTTGTGTACATCATTAGAAACCATATTGCAGAACGTATTGATGGTATGGTTCAAATGGGGGGGATTATAGGAAGAGGGCTTTTTAAAGGGAGTCTCTTCTCTTACTGTATCTAGAGGTGAGGGCAAGACCTCTGTTATATTAAAAAAATCTTTAAAGTATATTTTTCTAAAGAATCTAAACAGATCCAGCTCAATTTGAAAAGAATTAACCTTAGTAATAGGAACAAAGCTCAATCCTTTAGCTAACACCTGTGTTTGAGTGGGGGTCAGCTGTATATTGGATAGATTTATGACCTCCAATTCGGGTTCCTTGGCCTCGGGGATCTCCTCACCCCCAATTCTGTCTCCCTCTGTAATTCTGTCTGCCTCTGTTGCCTCTCATACCTTTCCCTCTTCCTCCGCCCCTTCCCTCTTCTTGTTCTATATGTTCCAACATATCTAGATCTTGGCTGTTGCCTAAAAAATGTCTGTTTTCATTAGATCTATAGTGATCCTCTAAGTCACTGTCGGGTCCAGATGAGATATTTATTTCATCTTCATTAGATGGTACTGAATATTGGTTAATTGGAAACACTTTCTTTTTATTTGCCTGCCACGTATAAACATTTCCCATCTTATAATCATTGTCATCCCGAATATACTTCTTCTGTTTATATTGAATCAAATCAGTTTGAAATTTAGCCACAGACAGACTTGCTTTTCCAGAGAGAGAGTCAAAATCTGTAGGGGAGAATTTTTCTTTAAATTTCTCCAACAAGGTATTTAGCTCTTGTGACGCTGATTCAGATTCCTTACGTGCTTTCTTAATTGTAAGTAACATCAAATCATAACTACACTTGTTTAGAATCCTTTCCCAATCATGTAAATAATCCAGATCTTCCATACCAAATGAGGGAGGTTTCTGAATCCTCATACCTTGTAGAATCTTTCGTTCTCTCCCAATATTGTGACAAAAAGGCAGCATGTAAATCAAATCTGATAACCTTCTTTTGCAAATATTCATAGTTTCTGAAATCAGTGTTGTCTCTAAAACCAAGTAGACCTACACCAGAGAGTAACGCCTGTACTCTATCAACTGGAAGTAGTATACCTTGGCCAATTTCATCAGTAAAGGAAAGACCCTCCACAGTGGGCGATGTCATAGCCATATTGTAAACTCTGGAACTCTCCACAGGCAGTATCAACCCCTTACAACTGCCAATAAGCTTAAAAGTACAACATACAAGGTCCGTAGGAGTCCTTAAGGACTCCTACGGACCTTATATGTTGTTCTTTAATAACTAGTTTGAGTGTTGCCACTGTAGAACTGCCCAGATGTTACACTGTCTTTCTGGTACTGCTGTATGGTTTAATAAATTACATCAAAAATTGTGTTGACCAATGTGTATGAGTGATAAGAGAACAACACACAATAAAAGTTGTACTGCACTTTATGTTGTCACTATTAACACAGGACATGACAAAAACAACTCAAGTTAGGTCCTGAGCATCTTAGAAAGAAAGAAGAAATATTACTGCACTTTGAACTACTGTCATACATGTACTCTTTTAACTAATGACTTTTAACTAATTTCAAATACTGCAGAATAGGTACTGCACATAAAAGACTTATTTGGTGTGCTAAAGAATACAAATTGCACTTCTCAAGTTGTCTTGCAGCAAATTAATACAAACATTGCACAGTAAAAGACACCACAGTGATTGTCAAACTATTGCTGTCCTTCCAGCCGTCAGTGTGCTTCCATGACCACAAACAAGCTGTACACCCATGTGCTTCATGCTAACCCAAATTTTTGTAGGCTTCAATGCCCACAACAGTCAGTGGCTGACTGAAACCTACGAAAACACATGCTGCTAAGAACTAACGGTTAAAAAAAGGAATGTCCATAAGTATTGTTCATGTCTTCCATTGAGGACTGGTTCAGTTCTGCGAGGTAACTTCCATGATACTGGTAGCACATAGGAGCAGGAGTCGAGGTCTGCAGCGGTGCAGGTGGAGGGGGCATTAATTTGCGTTGACTCGGTTGGCCCATGAGTAGTTCAAGCATCTTTTTCTCATGCTCAAAATGATGCAGTTCCATGCGTTCATTGTGGCGTCACCATCTTTCTTCCTCTGCAAGAAAATTGCCATTGCATTTATTGAAGTATGCGATAAACTGTTCTGCCAGGGAGGATACTGCCTTCTCTGCCAGTGTTTTACGCTGGCACACATTGTTGCAACTTGTTTGTGGGCTGGTCCCATTGGCAGATGAGGTGCTTGGACGCTCATCATCAGTATGATGCAGCACTGGGCACTGTGGCTCTACAACTGGTGTGACTGCATGCTCCTCCTCTGGTGGCACTTGATCAGTGTCCTCATCTGATGCAACATCCTCCTCCTCCTCCTCCTCTTCCAATAGCGAAGTACCACTGGCAAACAGGAAAACCGATTGGGTTGCAGCACGAGTGCAGGTATTGTGTTTAGCTCTGCATAATACATGCAGTGCTTTCTGGCCCGGCCGCTTCTATTGTTATTGTCTCGGCACCTAATGTATTTGGCCTTCAGTGCCTTGATCTGCATGCAGCACTGCATCTCTGAGCAGTCAAAACCTTTATCCTTCAGGTTAACTGATATTTCTCCGAAGATATGAATATTCTTCCTCTGTCCATTGAGTGCTGACTGTATATTCTCCTGGCCCCAGAGTGCAATTTGACACCTTGTCTCCTCCTTTCCCCAGTTCCAGTTGTGGCTCTCCAATGTCATCCTTAAAAATAGAGTTTAAAAGAATAATCAGCAAGCCGGCCTGGTGGCACTGAGGGTTGAGGCACTGGATGCCACACCTTGCGCCATGCCAGCGACCCAGGTTTGAGAACGAGCCCGGGCTGCTGGGGGTTGGCAGGGGAGGGAGAGGATTAAGTATGCACTGCAGTGCCCCAGATCTCCACCGGGAGCCGCTGGTGCGCTGGGCTATCCCCCGCCCTCCCCCCAGGGGAGGAGAGCAGCCTCATGGGTGCTCAATCCTCTCTGCAGCCCTGATGACCCCTGGTGCCCGAGCTCACTCCTGAACTTGAGTCGCCGGCGTGGCATCCAGTGCCTCAATCCTCAGCACCACCGGGCCAGCCCTGTAGAATACTCTTTTAATAATGCATTTCAGATTATGCATGTTTTAACAGTGTTGTCCATCTATAGTAATTGTGTCCTATTTTTTTCTTTTTAAGTCAAATCCCAGAGCAAAGAAAGAGCATAGTTCCAGAATCATAACACATGCTCAGATTGTTTTTACTGTCTTTGTCCAGGAAAGGCACACTGAGCAATAGCTTGTTCCCGGGTGTGTTGTGAAAGCACAGGGAGGTCATGATGCCACCCAGTTGGAATGTAACCACATCTGCATCTTGTAGACCCAAGTTCACATACACAATTGTAAGAGAAAAGGCTGTAAGAGAGGGAATGGAAAAACACAGAAGGTGGTACTGTGGCAGCCCCAGAAATCTGTACTGGCATGTTCAGCTGGCAGTACTGTGTATCCTTGAGGTTAAAGCAATCCTAACGATGGATTATTTTTATTAACAGTTTGAAAAGTAAAGGTGATAACTCACTAGTTTGAATGCACATACAAAACCATTATTATAGATGTAGAAAGTGTTGGAATAACACTGTAAAACACACTTAATAAAACAGTTGCTTTCCTATTTAACCTGTTGGATTAAATAGTCAGAGGAGGACCTAGACCCTCGGTGACATCATTTCTTTTCAGGAGCCCAAAACATACGGCTACCACCAGCCCTTAATTACATGGTGATTTACATATGAACAACTCTGGACTGCAAAGACTTACAGATAAGCACAATGGCTCGATCAAATTAGCTTTTTATGGGCTTTCAGACATTAAGAAATCCTGTTGATGACAGTTCCCCTTTAAATAGTCCCTTTTTATTACATCAACTAGCTCTTATTTTGGTAATGGTTATAGCAGTATAACAGCTAATATATTGCTTTACATACAGCTACAAGGAATTCTGGGTAGATTATAAAGTCAACTTAAATTCTTCTTACTCAGTGGTGCAATCTCCTATTTTGATAGTGGTGACTACAGTATAGCACCTACTATGTAGATGTATATAGCAAGGTATTGTAGGTACAATTGGACGTTGTTCTCTGTTTTCCTTATTGTGTGGCGCTGTCTCCTATTTCTGTAGTGGCTTCTACAATATAAGATCTCATATGTTTATTTTCAAAACTAGGAACTGTGCAAACAGTATATAGCTGACATGATTTCTTTACTGTAGTACAGTCTGTAAAAAAGCCTCTGGAAAAATGTTTTTGTGATGCAGGTAGGCCAAAAAGATAATCTGCCAGTCTCTGTAGATGTTGTTTCACTTTTACTGCCTGCTGGTGAACTGACAGATCTGTGGTGACAGCTCCTGTCAGACTGTAGGAATGTAATGATACTTTTCCATGTTTAAGTTATAGGGCATGGGTGTCCAATCTTTTGGGGTTGGGAGCAATATTTAAATTTCAGAGTAAGACAAAGAACCACAACAACACACGGCCCACACCGTATCCCATGGATGCCAATTACCATGCCCATATTTACCATGTAGTTACAATAATGACAGCACCATAATCAGATTTTTAAAGTATTAAAAAAAAGAAATATTGCTCCTCTCTTTCACATTGGAAGTTATATGACTACATTCTTTTTTTCGTTCTTGGAGGGTGCATAGATGCCATATCAGCTGTGAATGGGCAAGTCTGAACAAAGTTCCTTTTAAACTTCGCCCTTTAAATGAGCACTGGAGTCAGTCTATAACTACCAGCAAAACTACTCTGAATACTATGTAGAAAATCTTACAAACATTCCTTTGAAACTTCATAAAGCTCAACAGCATTAAATGTGCGAGCAAGTTAGCAATGTTTTTGCTTACTTTCTGACAGAGTGGAGCAATTGTTAATTGACAGCATGTTTCTATGCCCAGAAATCTACAATACTTCAGTGGGTGGGATGTTTGAATCAATTAAGTGCTGGGTGGTGGTCTTTCTAGTTGAATGATTTGTTATATGGTTGGACTCTGGCAGGTCAGAGTCCAGCTTCATTTGGATCATCATTTTTCTTAACTCATTTGGCCCCATATTCATGTTCCTATACCAAAGGGAGTCCTCCTTTTTGTTAATATTTGGGGCTATATAGAAAGGAGCATAGGGGTGCAACATTTGAGGAGGCCTTTGTGACTTGTAGATATTGTAACCTGCAATAGTGTCTCGGAGAGGGTCTTTCCTATTTTGATAGATTCTGGGCTTGACAGGCCTAGCATCTCGGGAGTTGTCACCAGTCCCGGTCTTCGTCTGGCACTCACTGTACTCCAGGAAAGTGTTTCCCTCACAGTCTATTCCTTCTACTATGTCACCCCACTACAGGTCATAGTGTTACTTTGTCCTTAATGCAAATTGTACTCCTATGTTGAAGAAAAGGAAATTCAGTAATCCCATTGGTGTACCCATGTTCACTGTGCTTGAAATGTACAGAAGGCCAATGTCTTGCTCTGCCAGGGGCTGAGCCTTTTGAGGTAGATTACCCTTCCCTAGCTTTTTTAAGTGCTTTTGCTTAGCAGATAGTGTCCACTTTGTGTGTGAAAAATCCGTTTCTAGCCCTTTGAAAACTGAGTGAGGGTACTTGTGCTGAACCAGGAAACAATCTGTGCTGCCCACAATACCGCGGACAGTACCTGGCTCATACTCTGTGCCATCATGCTGTTTTAGGGAGTACATAAAATCTGCTATTTTACTGTCTAGTTCATGAAGAGATAATGCTGACAATTTATTTCACTTCCTGACTCTGTGAGAAACATTTTAAATAACTGGAGGTCACCATCTGTTTTACAGTGTGTGTTCCTATTCTGATCTTCAACAAAACTTTCCCTTTCACCAATACTGCTGATGTTGAATCGGGTTGCCATTACAGTTTTACTCTTTTTTTTTAGATGCAGTGCTACGGTTGTGACAGAAGGCTGAAAGCGAATCCTGGTGGACTGGATTGCTGTTTGAACGTAGTCACTTTTGAAATTATGGATGAGCAGTCGAACTTTACAGGGTGAGGGGAGGCGTCTTGAGGTTTCAGCTCACTGATAGCAGCGCATGTGCAAATTACAACCTGCTTTTCCTTAAGTAAAAAACAGGAACTGGTTTTTATATAAAGCTAATATCCAATACAGTTGTGTAACTTCACTGTATCAGATTATGTTACATTTAGAATAGATTGCTCAAACATACTTTAAGTATTACATACCATGATACGGAATTTGCCATTCGACTAGGTATGCAATCAATTGCTATTGACAAGCTCAGCCAACCTTCTGTATTGGATTTTTTTACTCTAGAAATATGCATGAAGATGCTAAAACCAAATGCAATTTATAAAGTTCTGTCAGTATGCAGTACATCCTACCCAAAATTACACATACCCTTTGTCAACCATACACGTTCTTCAATATTTCCATGCATGCATTTTGGATACAGACTGTCGTGCCCCTTGTGGATGTTACATACGTGTTTGGTAATGCTCTTCTACTTTGAAATGCATAGATTGCCATCTACTCTGCTATTTGCAGGACACCAGTACAGGTTGTTCGTGACAGAGTGAACCCATGGAGACAGCTGTCGGCATTTCGCTTTTTTACTTACTGCCTCTAGATTTTTTTCCAACACCTATATACATTTAGGTTATACATTATTATTTTACAAATACATAGCAAGACATCATTTACCAGCACAGCAATGAATTATGACATACGACTGAAGTATTGTCAGTCAGGAACACACATATCAGACTTTGCTACGGGGATAATGTATGGGTTGTCATGCACTACAAACCAGTGTATAGATCGAGGGATTTTTATGTCAGCTAATATTTTCACTAGCAAATCACTGATTGCCATGAAAAGTTCAAGTGGAATACAAAGTTTTGTCAGTGTGTTGATGCCCATATACTGTCTTATGTTGTGTAAATTCAGCCATGCTCATTTTGATTTACTGATACTATGTACTGCAGCTTTTACTGTTGGTTCACACTATATAAGCAACCTTAAATAAAATTGTATAATTGGGGAAGGAGTTTGACTATTTGGATTGGTTATTAGCAGTGTGTTAGAACCATCTAATGCACTGCCAAAACTAGAAACCATGGGTTAGATTTTCAAAGAGCTGAGAACTCCGGGTGCATCAGGGAACCTGCATCCAATTTTATAAAACGGGGTGTCCCTAAACCAAAAACCCAGGAGTTGCCTGTGGGAATTGCCGCAATGATCCAGCTCTCTCACCCAGCGTGACACTATAGTAGACAGGATGATGGGGGTGAATCAGCTTGCCAGGAGGGAGCCGTGGGTAGAAGGGACATGGGGGGGTTACCACAGGGTGCATCCAGGAGACGGCGAATATGACAGGGATTGATGTGGCACCTGGCGGGGGTGCATTTTGCATAGCCATACAGCCCATGGGATGGGACTGCTTGGGGAAGGAGTTTCCACGGACAGACAGTGACATTGCCATACTGTAGGTAGGCACAGTCTTGGTAGCTTCCCCATAGGTAGCAACTTTGCATAGCCCAGTAGGTGGGAGGCTGGGTATGAGAAGACTATGGTGGTGCCTGGAGAATATTACCCCCACCACTGACATCCCTTATCTGCAGCTCCAACTTACAGGGTTATGTGAGGTGTCTAAGTATGGGGCATCTACCAGTGCTGTGCCCACCTGGGGTCATGTCACTTTCTATCACTGAAACCCCTCCCCACCAAATTGGTCCCATCCCATTGGCTGCAGGGATGTGCAAACGGCACCACCACCAGGTGCCACATCACGCTGCTGTCTCTCCAACATCCCCTATGGCACCCCATGCCCCTTTTGTCCCTAGCAGCCCACTTTCAGACCCCCCTTCACCACAGTGTGTGGCACTAGTGCACGTCCCTTAGACCACCTCCTGGCTGGTTTAGGTGGAGCTCTTGTTGTGTCCATGGCGTGGCTTTCAAATTTACAAACAAGGGGTTGTTGCAATTCCAGCATGTTGTTTCTTATTGTTTACTTCTAATATAGAAAGAGAAATCTAGAAATTTCATTGGCCAAGAGATATCATCTGACCATGCATTACATCTATATAAATACAAGGTCATGTGTCGAATTTCATTTTCTGCCACAAAAAAACCTACTTAGAACCATTTTAAAAGTGTAATAAGCCTAGCCAAAGTGTGCATCATAGGATTTTAATGCACTTCCCGGGGCATCAGGTCACTCAGCCTTTGGTCTCATGCCTTACAACACCCTTGGGATATACATTAAAATCCTATAATGCACACCCTGTAGTGACTTAGTACTTACGTAGTTAATTATTTTTGAAAATCCTACACAAAAAAAAAAATTCCCATTAAAAAAAAAATTCCCATAAGTTTAAATACCTTTGGCTATGTGCCAAACATCATACCAATGGCGATACTGAGGTCTTTCTTCTCAAACACATTTTTGAATTGAGGATACTGATCAGTTGTTAGTGATTCTATTTTGACTACCTTATCTTCAAGAATCTTCAGACTTCCTTTCAGTCCCTCCAACTCAGTAGCGTTAGAGCTGCTCACCTCATTGCTCTAAGAAGATTGACTGAACAATACTTAATAATCAATTACTTAACAAAAGCATTACCTCCTAACTCATACAAGATTGCAGAGATAAGTGCATATACTTGACATACATATTTGACATCATTCTTGAAACAGGAATGGTTATAGAAGTCTGGAGAAGGGCAAATGTATTCACACTTCATCAAATTATTAGTAACGATGATGCTTTTGATTACCTGAATAAGCTCCATATGCATGATTTTCTGTTTCTTCAGGTCCATGAGACTGTAGCAATCATACTTCGCTGTGTGCCCTGGCGAACAGCAGTGAGCATCCCCACCTAATTGTAATGCATCTTTTTATTCACCTATCAATTTTGATTGCTGTATTTTCCAAATGTTATCAGTAGTGGGAATAATGTAAGTCTGCAACAGGCAGAATGTGCAATTAGATATAACACGCACATTAATTGATGTTAGCATAGTAACAGCTTTCCTTGGCATAACCCCACTTAAAGCAGCAGTACTAGATAATCAGGACGTGATTATCAAAATTCTGCTTTTTGGCTGGAAGCATGCAGCCATAGTTCCAGTTTTCATATCTATAAATACTTTTTTCTAACGATCTTTAGGTTTTTAGATATTTAAAATGTATTTCCATTTTTGCGGAGTCACAGTAAATATGGCTGCTTCCTAATTTTCAACCGAGCTCCCCCTCATGTTGCATCACATCTTTTGTTTACATCTGTGGGACTCTGTGTTGCACATTTCTGCTGTCCCTGTATAGTACCACAAGTCATGTGCATGTGTGATTGGCAGCAGAGGGTTCCAGTTCAACATGGTGGGTAGAAGAAATGTAAATAAAAACAAAGAAAAATGGAGCAAACTACAGGGTGATAGTAAAGTGAAAACAAAGATTACCAGGTTGGTGCTCAACAGAGCAAAGGAAACAAACTGTTGCAAAAGATCCAAGTTTTGTTATCTAGTACTGCAACTTTAAAAATATTGCAGATGCAAGTTCGAGATTGCCAATGGGCATTCTTCTTGATAACGGTTGAGTTGACCACCGACAGCTATATCCATTGGCACGTATGGTTTCTAGTGAAATAAGTGTTCCAAATCTAATGAGACCTTGGATTAACACCATTGAGCAGAAAGCTCTTTCATAGGTTCCAAGTCAAGTATGACACAAACAAGACTACATATATGTTCCACAGATACAGATACTCTTGATGTATACTGATATTTTTACACAGCATGTTCTGCAAGTAGAAAACATGGCAACTAAAGCTGACCCATATACAGCAAATTTCATTTGATGCCTTGAGAGTATTTTGTTGATCAACAGGACAAGCCTGTTAGATAAAACAGTATATTAGCTGTATATTGTGAACATGTAACTCTTACCCCAACAATGAGTAATAATAAAGTGTTACTATAAATTAACCAATTTCTTTGTTTTTTTTTTGGGGGGGGGGGAGAGAGATTGTGTTTTAGGTACTGAACAAATGCAACACTTGTTTATGCAACATAAACAGTTACCTCTATAGATAGTTCAATTACTTACCTGAATTATCAATTTGCGGTTTATTACTATTGTATTAATTATCGAGTTATTTTTCAACTTCTTATTTTTAAGTATAAATATTTATTTCTTTCACTCATAACATGCTCTACAATACATTAATCAATTTTATATCCAAATTAATTTCATACTCTGTCTGACTTCCCTGGAATGACTCGTTACTCGAATATTCATCTTCTCCAGCTATTGGTATCCAGTCTAGATCATCCATGTTTTTAATGTCATGTTCATCCGATGATCTAGATTTTTCTGGCATTATGGTAATGTCCAGCTAAGATTCAGAATAGAAAAGTTGCACTGTACAGATTGTGAAACACATTTCGGGGTGGAGAGCATGTCGCATTGTCTGCTGTGTGAATAAAGTTCTTGACTTGAGTACTTCAACTGATTCCACAGTGATATGCCTGGGAGTTTTTGGGATACCAACTATATAACAATGATAGTCAGTATTAGTGATAGTAATTGTGATGGCCAAAAGAAAGAGTTGTGACCACAGCAGGCTTGTCCCTATGTACAGCACTCTTCTTCCCAGCAGCTTGTCACACTAAGCCAGATGGATCATATCCAAGCATATTTACCCCCCCACCCCCCGCAAATCAGGTCACGTTCTGTCAAATGACTTGCAGATGTCAGTGAGCAAGACAGGAAAAGCAGGAATGGGTGCAACATCTGTCTTTCGGATGAGACGTTAAACTGAGATCCCGTCTGCCTGTTCTGGTGGTTGTTCAGGTGGATGTTAAAGATCCCGTGGCACTTCTCGAAAAAAATAGAGGTGTTTTTATTCTGAAATTATAGGAACATACAGAAAAGAAAACCATGTTATTAACATCATTACAATCAGAAAAAAATAAAAAAAAAACATCTTTAGAACAATACAGAGTCATTACAGAACAAAATTAAGAAAGGAAAAACAGAAAACCATAAGGTGATTAGGAATACTAACACATAAGAAAAAAAAAGAAAATCATAAGTATTTACATGCAGGAACATAATTATTGCAATCCCATAGTATTCTTGGAATTATGTCTGGAAAGTTGACGCAGCCTGCAAATTGATTAATCACTTTGGTAAGGAGTTTGGAGGTATATTCCTCACTGATATAGAGAGGTGTAGAAATACAACATCATATAAGATACATAAAAGGAGTTTCTGTAAAGTAAAAGGGACCTTGCTTGCAGTGTGTGGCATCACAGAAAAGGGTTCCATGTGCTATGGCCGAATGCATAAGAGCAAGCCCATATTAGCGAACAGAGAACAGCGAGGACCAGAACAGCGACCATGTTTTTTCTGTGGGGGGCTTCACCACCGCACCCCCTTTATTAAATATCTAACTCCAATGTCGTAGCACCTCGGGGAAAGGGAACACTGGTTTCACTGTTCTGGAACTTGCCATTTTCCATTCGCCGTAATTTGGGCTCGCTCTTTTGTGTTCGCCCAAATCACGGTATACCTAGAAAAGGACTTGAAATTCTGGTTCTGCACATTTCCCCATTTTTATGTAAAGAGACTCTTTAATGCTATGCATCCTCAGAATGTGCCTAGGGGATTTAGGCCTAGGTCAACCAAGCCAGTGAATCCCATCTTTCTAAAAAGGAAACCTGCGAATATGTTTTTTGTTCCTGCTTTTTTATGCTGAGAATATTTTCTAGGATAGACTGTAAAACCTGCTCTGGAGACCAATCAATTTGTTGTAAGGTGGGCTTGCATCTGGCTTGCCAGATCCCGTATTTCATATAGGCTGTGACAATTCTGATCGTACTCTTATTATACTGGAAATTTGTCTATGATAAAATACCCCAAAACAGGACTTCAGGGATGAGTATACATTTTGGGAACTGTATCCATTTTCTCATTATTAAGGACCAGAAATGCACAATAAAAGGACACCTGAAAAAAGATGGTTCATTGTTTCCAATTGCTCTACGCAACAGTGCCTGGGACAAAAGCGTTCTGTTTTATCTCTATGTTTTAGATGATCTTTTACCTGTAGTTTACCATAAACACAGAGCCATACTATAACTCACATTTGTGGGGGTATTCATATATCAGTGAGCATGTCAGATACAACCTGTAGGTCATTGTGTGGGCAGGTAATGTATACAGGGAACACCAGGTAATACCTTGACTGCAAATGGGAATAAAATTGCTTCCTATCATATATTAAGGCAGTTTTAGTGACTTGCCATGCCCTAAGTTTGCTAATACTTTCTCCAAGGTATTTAGGAAGTTCTGCCACTTTTGCCTGCTTGGAGATGATTCCTGTGTTCTTCCATGATTTCAGGAAAGGAGAAATATGGTCTGCTACCCAATGGCACCATATTGAGAGATTTCCTATAATTAGTGGTTTAATATTGGAGTAGAGAGAAATACTGTGGTAAAAGACAATTGGATTAATCATTTTTAAGCCACCTAAATACAGGATATCTCTTTTAACAGGGTTTAAATGGCTCCCCCAGATGCTTTGGGAAAAACAGCTGAGGAGTCGGGTTTGTAAAGCTTTTGGTGGGGGGTAGACATAACTGAGATATAGAAACATTGGGATTAGAAATGTATTGATCATATAGACACATATGATATTGATCATATTGACCCCAGATCGATGGTTGTTCAGCATTTATGATGTTGAGCTATCCACAGGCTTTCTGACATTTGTTGAGAAAAGGGATACAGCTAGTCTACTACCTATTATTGAAAAAATGGTTAAAGCTGGAACTGTAATACATAGTGACCAGCGTGCTGCATTTAATGGTATGTAAGACATCCCAAACAAAAATTACACACACAAAACTGTCAACCACGCAAACAATTGTGTAGTCCCACAATCCGAAATGCATACAAACTCTGTTGAGAGTTATTGAGCAAGAGCCAAAAAGCAATTTAAACAAACGAGTGGGACACAAACATTGATGGTACCTTCCTGTCTGGACTCATGCATGTGGTTCGAAAGATATGGACAGACCACTGCAGAGGTTTCAAAAATATCACTTTACATATTTCACTCTACCAAGAAGCTAAAGCAGCCGACCAGAATGGTGATGAGCATGAATTTCAAGTTGTAAGTGTGCCTCCTTTGTAAGTGAAACTAGCTGCTTCACAAAGACAAATTAGCAAAGAAAAAATAAGGGGTGAGGGGCTGCGGTACAGTATAACTACACAGTGACTGCTATCAAATGTATAGTGGATTTTTTCCTTTCAATTTTTTTCTCCACAGAAACTGAATTTCAATATGGATACAGATTGAAATATGATATGAAGTAAAGAATCTGCCTCCTTCAAGATAATACTTATTTTATAAAGTAGTTAAAGTTGTGAACAGCATAGAAATAAAAGTATTTGTTTCTTTATCACAGTTAATTTAAATGTTTCATTTAATAAACTCTTCCTGCTTCAGAAAGGTTTCGATTATTTTTATGTTACACGAACTGATCTTCTATTCATTGCACATGTATCAGTAGCCTGTATTCTAAAATCCAGTAATTTAGTAATGGGAAAAAAAAGCTGAAATTCAGAGTGGCAATCCATGTTAGTTCAGCTTCACGTTAGCAGTTGTAGCGGTAGCGGGTAAGCAGTACAGAAAGGAAGTGTAAGAGTGTCAACGTCACAACACAGATGTCAGCGTCAACATTCTGTATCTTTTGGCGTACATAAAAATGTAGCTTAAGTGGGTACAGAGTGCTACACTGTCACCATACTTTCTTGCGATTGTGATGGTCACACTATGATACTTGCTGGGCATATGTCGGTAGAACAGAAGAGAATCATGTTGTCTCTCAGTCCTCATTCCCCTAGCAAGCCTTCAACAATGTGTGATGGTTACTGAACAGTTACTGTCTGGCTTGATCGCAGTTCAATGACATATGTGACTACAGGCTGTAACTGTGATTGTGTTGATTAACATCGATACAAATGGTTAGAATTGCAAATTGTTCGTGTTACAGAGTTTGTACTGTTCATTTTGGCTTAACTGCTGTGCAACTTGATGAAATAATACATGAGGTGGAGTCTCTCCTGGCTGAACGCTCTTCTTACCTGAAGGCAAAAAAACAGCAACAGTTGACCTTCCAGCTCTGGTATGGTTATGATATAATCATCCAGACAAGCATGACTTGATAAATCAGCACCAGTCAAGGTTTTCCATGTAACGTCAATCATAAACATTGACAAACACAAACAGTGGAAATGGCTGTAACATGAACATGGCTGTCAATATGACAAGTCACATCTTCAACAACCCAAAAATGGCAAGTTGATCAGAATGGTAATGGAAATACAACGTGCAATATGGTGGTTGATGAAAAATGATGTCTTCTATATTTAAAACAGCTACTCTATATTATGATAGCATCTGGTCACTGCATAACTGCTGAAACTGTTCAAGCAGTATTGTGTGACACAAGTGAACGTAAATTTCACAGCATGTATTATGGCAATATTGTTTGTGCCTGAAAAGATATTTAATACAATTTGGATCTGATTAGACAGTACGGCTGGCTGTAACAGAACTTAGTCATCATGTGTTAGGGACGAAAGTGTCTGAAATGAAGTCAAGTCAAGTCAAACTTTATTTATATAAAGGTGCTTTTCACAAACCAAAGCGCCTGTACAAGACAATTGCTAAAACTAAATTTAATTAAAATCCCAAATCAAGACTGTTCCATTAAAATTAACAATAACATTTCAGAGTGAATATTATAATAATATTATAATAATTATTATATAATATAATCTAATTATATAATAACAATTATTATAATTATAATAATAGAAGGAATATGTTTCACTATTTGCTGGGTTAGTGCAGATCCTTGACATGAACAAAACTTTTACATTATACAGAGATGGTCTGGCCCACTAGGATACCTAGTACTTTTTAGGACCTCATTTTGCTGAGTACATGCCACCTTCTAAACTCTGCATATATTTGCATTTATCATCTATTTTCTAATTAGATGGGGTATTTGAGGCACAGAAAATGGTGATAAGACAGTGTCCATTGACAACACACTGGTAATGGGCTAAATGCCACCAACAGCAGCCGAGTCAGAGCTTGTGACTGATCCTGGTGTCTGAACAATGGTCCAGCCAGCAAGTGCGACCAACACAGTGGTCTTAGACTTATCTTCATGGGTGCCCTGCTTAAAGAAAGCTATGACAGATGCTGTTAGCAACATGTGGTGTGCCACACTTCTCTGCCTTTGAAGAGTCTGTCACTGTGAGGCACTGGCTTGCAGCCATACCTTATATTTTAGATAGGAGACTATGGGCTGAGGAAAGGGGGTGGGCATTAGGGTTGACAACCCCAAGGAAGACCCCACAACACTGATTCACCAAAACTACAGAGACCCCAAATCCTAATTTTTCTTTAATTTCCTTACTCTGTGCACTTTACATTCTTCAACACTGTCTTCATTAATGCATTTTTTTGCAATTAAGATATATATTTATACAACATATGTTTTGGGATATCAATACAGATAAAAAACAGTATCTGAAGCAGACAGAAAAGATATCACTGATATCTCCATGTTCCTATATGTTATAGTGATATCTTCAATGTTCCCATACATTTTAGTGATATCTTGTAAGTACCAATACATCATCCACCTTAAAAATAAGTTGCACCTGTCATTTTGCCTCACCAGCACTCCCTCTCCCATACCCATGAAGAACATCAGTTCGAGCTGCACCACACCAGCCCAGCACGAGACAGAACTTGTCCTCCATGTCGCAGGAAAAACAAGAGCCGACATGTGTACCATTCAACTAATTCAGTAGCACAACCCACTGTAAAAAGCATTCCTTAAAACACAAACAAATGTTAGCATACACAAAGACTTCCTGAAACCCTGGTGCTTTTAAAAGACCAAAAAAAAATGTTCAGACCCAAAAAAGACAGAACATCAGTTTGAGCTGTGCCACATGAGCCACACCTGGGGGCACTAGGTCTGAACAGTGCTGTCAATAACAGCGCCATCCAGAACAGCGTTGTATTGACAGTGCTGTCCACAACAGTGGCAGGATAAAATGCCACCAGTAAACACAGCGCCAATCGTAGTGTTTGTTCACCACAGTGACGACCGCTACCATTGATGAGCAGTAACCAAAGTGCTTGTAGCTTTATGTGGGGGGCTCTGCCCCCACACCCTCCCCCCATAACTAAAAGATCCAACTCAGAGGGGGAGTGGATCATGGGGCAAAGATGACATTTGTTGGGCTGTGGAATTAGTGTTTCCATGGCCCTTTGACAAAAAGGAAAAAAATTGCCAAGTGGGGATACCAGAATTTGAACCATGGCCTCCTGCTCCGTACGGGCCAAGCTACTACTGACTCAACCTGCTATGCCAGCGGGGCAGCTTGACCAGCCCCCATACTTTTCTTCCTCTTGAGTTGCTTCTTGCTTGTGCTGAATAGTGACAGGGGTAGCAGCAGATGCTGAACGCTATTCTACTCCTGTCGCTACTCTATGTGGTACGTTCCTGACTGCGTGGTTCAGGTAATGCTAATTTGACTGGGTAGGCATGTGAGACAGCACTTGTCCTCCATGCCACAGAAACACAAAACAGCCAGCAGATGTGCCACTTACTTAATTCAGTACTGCAACTCATTGTGAAAACGGTTCCTCAAAACACAAATCGACATCCACATACACAGAGACCGTCTGAAATACTTGCGATTAAAAAAAATGCTCAGACCTGAAAACACCGCTCAGAAATTAAAGCAAAATACAATAACAAAGCTCCCTAACTAAATGGCCACTTTTCCAAAAACTGCATATTTGGAACAGATGGACATCTCCCTTGAAATCGAACCTGAGACCATCCCTATCATAAAGATGCAAAAAGAAGCAGCTACCTCAACAAACAGAGAAATGGATCACGGCCAGCCCCTATCACCTTCCAAGATGCCATCAACCTCTGCAGCATCCAGTAGGAAGCAGCCAGATAAGTACTCAACTATTGATAAATCAGTGTTGAATTTTATAAAGGGGCAAGAAAATAAAAACACAAACAGGAAAACTATGCATGATATACTAGCCATGCAAAAGTACTTTGCATAGACATAGTCAGACACTAAAGCTTTAAAAGAAATTGCTCCAATAACATTAAACAGCCATATATCTACATTTTTCATGACTGCCACAATAAAAATGGGGAGTCATATGAACCCATAAGCCTAAGAGCAATGTATCAAAGTACTGAAAGATAACTAAGGTTAAAAAAATTACAGCCAATCCATAACAAAAGATAAAGAGTTTGAAATAACAAGACAAGCACTAGCTGCTAAACAAAAAATCTGGAAGCTCTTGGCAAAGGGTGCAAAGCAAACGCACCAAAGAAGAACAGACGCAACAATCAACCAGCTCCATGGAAAACAAAATGACGGAGTCCTCACTCAGCAGCATCCATTATAAATACGGCTTATCTGTTGCACATTGTATGGTATTAGAGGAGCCACTGAATTTAGGCAAATAAAATGGGGTGACGTCACAAAAAAATCAAAGATGAAAATGGCACCCAATATATACAATATTCAACAGAAAGGCAAACAAAAACTCGAACTGGCCTAAACATTGCAGACATAAGAAAAATCAAACCAAGGGCCTATGAAACCAGAAAGAATCCTACATGATGCCCAGTGACAGTATACACAGTACATGAAAGTTGACTCTCCAATTCCAGCATCCACCCTGATGCTCCATTTTGTTTGGTGACAAACAACACAGAGGAATATACCGGAACAGGAGCAGTAAAATGGTTTAAAAAAATCAACCCATTGGAGTGAATAAATTGCCACTATAATGAAAACCATGCTTGCAAATGCTGAGGTAACAACAGAACAAAAAAATGACAAATCACAGTGCATGCACACATGCTGTGCAAAAGCTCAATGACAGAAGCATTCAACCAACAGAGATAATGCAAATCACAGGACACAAATCAGTACGAAGCATAGATCACCACTCCCACATCAATCAGCAGCGACAAAAGAGAATCTCCGATCTACCGAGAGGAGTCACTAAGCAAACACCTCACAAGGAAGAGAGCCATGAATATCTGCAGATGACACAGCAGTCATCTAATCTTCAAAATGCATGGAATGGGTATTTTTTTCACCCAGCTTTCCATGCTAAGAACATTAACTTTCACTTCCATAATGGAAATTATTTTTCTGTTTCATTATTCAAGAGTAAAAATGCACAGCGACAACCACATAAAACATTACAACAACACAGCAGAACCGCAAGCATGCACCAACATCACAGCAGCACCAGTAATACTGCAAACCAACAATCACGCGCGCAACAGACAGAAACTACATAAAGTATAACACCTAAGGAAAATAAAACAATTGTTCTATTTTCTTCTTACCCGCTCCCTAACAGAGACAATCAACACACATCCCTAAAAAAGAGGACTACAACTCATATCAAGTGACTCTGACTCCGATTAGTAGGTGTGTATACAATCAGTAATACATATATACCACTAAGAGTATGTAATAAATATATAACATTATTTTATTAGAAATAAGCAATAGTCAAAAACCCTTCTAACTGCATGTAACAATAATGTACTTTATCTGAGAAAGATTAATTTCTTCATTCTGCAATAAAGGAGTATAAGGGACAGGAAAGTATACACAAGACTGTAAAAAGAAAAGAAAAAAAAAACAATGCTAGAAGCATATCCAAGTGCCAATTATAAAGACAGAAACAAGACTAGTACCAACAAGTGAAAAAAGATAAGGCACAATGTTGAAACAAAAAACAAAAAATAAATGGTATACAGTATTACTACAATGCAATGATTAAACTTTCTCTTTCCTATTTCTCCCTTAGGATTCACTGACCACGGTTAAGGAAATACAAAGAATGACAGCGAACAGAGGAGTTCTATATATCAGCAAGCAAGCAAAGAGAAGAAAAGCACGGAAGTGACAAACTGCTAAATGACATTAAAAGAATTGTACATGTACAGTAACTGTTGACTGCAATGACTATATGGTTTGCTACAAAAGTATGGCACGTAACAAAGTGTTCCACAATTGAAAATGCACAGGAAAAAGCATCTGACACTCCCCCCCCTTCCCCCACTGAAAAAAAGCAGTTTGCATCTGGCCTTGGTATTTCAATGTATATATCTTACTAGGTGCACCTTGTTGAAAATATTAAACAGTTTTCACTATTATTACCTCTGCTATCAAGTTGTTAAAATAAAAAAAGTTAACCCTCTATCAGACTCAATTTTTTTCTGTCTGTAAATGACATTTAAGTAGTGCAAGATGTGTAAGTCACTTCTACATCAAATATAAAAAAAATAAAATCCTAAGAATAGAAAGATCAACATACACTGTTGTGTTTCAGTAGAAAAATAAATATTTATGTCTGTAGATTCACATTTACATTCACCTAGGAAGGAAAATCCCAATGTAAAGTATAGTGGTCACAAATATTGGTTCCGCACAATCCTGGTAAAAATGTGTTGTTTGAGGTGGGGGGTTCGGGGTGTGTGTGTGTGGGGGGGGGGATTTGAAAGAAACACACACATACCCTACAAAAATAAATGCAAGGTTCAGTCACCAAATGAAATTACAATTTTGCCCCTATCATTTCAGAAAATGCAACAAGTAAAACAAAGTCGTACCTTCATGCTTTATGCCCCAAACATATGTTGTATAAACCGAACAGATGACATGGCCTGACTGAAGATACATGATATCACTGCCCTCACATGAAGATATATATGTTTATGTGTGATGTGCAGCTGTGCAGCTATGCTAAAAGTGATCCAGAAGACACATCATTGGATGACATTCTCAATGTTGGTATGAATGAGTTTGAAGAAGACAATAAGGTCAACTGTGATGATTGTGATGAGGCTGGAGCCACACAGCAAGTAGATAGAGCACACAGTAGGACTGCAGTACATACGTGGAGTGCATTTTAAAACTATGTAGGCCAGCATTTGTACTAGCAACAGATGTAAAAAACAGACGTCATTACATAACAGAATGGTTGGCATGGCTCTACAAGTGACAGCAGTATGCAGTGAAGGACACTCCAAGAAATGGTGGTGTCAACCTCTATTACATCAAATCTCTTCTGGTAACGTTCTGTTGGCAAAATCAGTTGTTCTGTCAGGGAATAACTATGCAAAAAGTGCACTGATGTTAAAAAGAAATATGTATCAGTGCATAAATCAGCCTCCTATGTCATGCAACAAAATTATGTTCATCCCTTAGTCAGAGAGTACTGGCAAAACATGCAGCAGGACATCCTGTCACAGATAAAGTATCCAGTTGTACTGCTTGGTGATGGAAGGAATGATAGCCCGGGACACTCTGCCAGGCTGCTGACCTACACTTTTATGGATAACAACACCAAAAAGATAGTAGATGTTTAAATTGTTGATGGTCGAGTGGTGAAAGATAAATCAACCAACATGGAAGTAAATGGATTTGAAAGAGGGCATCAATCCCTCTTATGAACTAAGGAGCGTAAATAGAGGAATCTTTGATTGGCAGAGAGCTCTTTGAAACTGTGATGATATCAGACTACATCATCATGGCTTCAAAAAAGTTCCGGTGCCACCAGTCTCCTTGATCTCTACTGTCTGAGAACAATTTTTTTCAAAATGTACTTCTATACCACCCACAAACTCATTCATAAAACATTTTAAAACCTGTTTCTTTTATTTTTTTTATTTAAAAAAACTTGAGACTCAGTTCATAATAGCAATAAGTCACTCCAGGGTGTGGTATATCATGGGATATCGTCACTTCTCAGGTGGTTGGATGCACTTGACCTGCAACCTCATACCAACCACCCAAGTCGTGACGATATCCCATGATATACCACACCCTGTCATGTCTTATTGCTTAATTATACAATAGCAAGAAAAATCCCTGTCTCTGATTGGTCTGTCCAGTCCTAGACCTGCAATGTTATCCCTGCATAACATCACGGATCTAGTACCTGCAACATGCAGACATCATCACCAAAAAACACTGAAAACACAGAAACAGATATCAGTACACCATACCTGTCAGATCTGACATACAAACCTGACAAAACAAAACATAAATGACACAGTTTCCAGAAATAAACATCACCTTGTTCAAAATGATGTCTGTGGAAGCCTGGTTCGGCAGAGATTTGGCAAATCTAGAAGAAACAGCACCTGCAATTGGGTAAAAGGCACCTGGAAATTAATTCAGAAGAACTGAACAAACTCAAATGTGACAGAAATGAAGCATCCACAAAAAGACAGGCTAACTGGGCAAAAAAAGTCTTCATGACTGGGTGAGTGAAACAAAAACAGAAAATAGATTTAAAAACTGTAAGTCCACAGAAACTCAATACTGTACTAAGACAAGTGTATGCTTCAGTGAGGAATATGTCAGGAGAGCCCTATGGAATCAGTAGTTGCATAGGACTCAGGGCTGGCATAAATAGATACATAAACAAATCACCCCCGTAAACGTGGGTAGTAAGGAAGTCCAACACAGTGTCAGGATGGCAAAAAAAATAAGTATTTATTCATACAATGGAAATAAAAGCAGACTGATTTCATCAAAAGAAAATAACCATAAACAAGAAGACATCAAATAAAGGCATAACAGTTCAGTATAGCTTCACACGGAAATAAAACCCCACCTAGAAAAGAGCTAGGGGTCTGATAGCGTAGCACCCTATCGCCAACCAACCAACTAACTAAATGCTCCCAAACCTGGTCCTTTTATACCGGAGTAGGATCAGGTGATCAATTAGTTTCCACCTTTCTATAACTAAAGACTAAAAATCTTCCAGAACATTTATTTTTCAGTTTAGAATTAAAGCAAACATACAATAGGTTACTAGAAACACAATGACATAAGCTAGTAGTAATAATAATAAGACAAATTCTTTCTGTGTGTGCAATTCCAAACAGTCAGGCTCCTCCCATCACTTCTGACTATAAGCTAACTGAGAAAATGGCTGCCTGGCCCTATTGCAGAGTCAGAGGGATGGAGGAGAATCCTGGGTGCAAGAAATGCTAAAATAGGTAAGGCAATATTTTCTAGCACAGCAGTACAAGTTTTCTTTTACCTAAACATAGCATACAAAGCATAAGTCTATTAACATACACGAGTCTCTTTTCGGAAAGAAATGTGTTGTTTTAAAATAAAGCAAAACAAAATGGGCTGCAGAAGCCTGAGGAGACAAACATGCTAATTTTCAGTCTAACACGAAGAAAATAGCAAGCACCAAGCAGCCTCAATTTAACACTGAACTTTAAACTGCAGGTAACATTAATTGAAGGACCAGAATACAGGTTACTTTGTGCACGCATTCTATTTTGTTTAGAAAACCATCTCTGCAGTTTATTTTGCTAGGAGGGTGTCAGAAACAGCCAGAAAGACACTCAGCTTGTCTTTCATTTTACCCTGTAGCTTCAACCCCTAAGCCACAAAAGAAGGCAAATAAGGGATGTTTTCACTGGGTTTGTCCTAGCTAAATGTTAGGACAAACAAGTCCGTTTTGAAACTGGACTCTGCGGGAGTGCAGAGCGAACCAACGATCGCTCACATTGGTAGGATCGTGGCGACAGTCACACAGACGATCGTGCACACCTTCGCGCAGGCGGAATGCGCACGATCGAGCAGCGCTATGTGCCAATAATGAATTTAGACATGTAATCAGGGGCACAGTGCAAATGTGGAGGAGCAAAACAAATTGAAAGGAGGAAAGAAAACAGGGATACATAGGACAACTACAGTTGGCCTTCCTGATAGTTGGGGAACATAGGGAGAAGATATAGATTAGTACAAGATAAAGAATTACTGTTGCAACAGATTTGTTTTAAAGAGAGATCGGGCACATTCCAGGATACACACAGCCTCTATTACAACCCCTGAGAAGAATCATCAACATTCTGAGCAACCCAGAGCTAAGTACAGCAAGCAAAGTCTTCACAGTCCATACAAAAAACCTCCAACAGAGAAGGCCGTAACAAGACTCAGCACCACCCCGCCCTCTCATACCCCTAGCTACAGCACTTGAGAGACTCACAGGAGCTAAGCCCCAACACAGCTGCTCTGCCTCGTCTGGCTAGAAATACAACTCCACTTCATCAGACACGGACATGAAGGCCGATGACAACTAAAATCCCAGTCTTTTGAATTTATTAAAAGCAGCAAATGGGCAGGAAGATGTAACACTAAACTTTAATGAAAAAAACAAAACAAAAATCTTTCAAAAGCAAATGAGAAAGACCGGTACCAATACAGAGGGTACAAGTTCAAAGTAGCAGGACACCCACTATGCCCAGTAGTGGCCCTAAAAAAGTATCTGAGCAAACTGCCAGCAAATTGCCCAAACCTTTATATGCACCCTCACCGAAAACCTGCAAAGCCATGGACTGAAGAAGAGATATGGTAAACACTAGAACCGCTCAGCATAAACTACCTGGCCACAATGCTACCACGCATCTGCAAAGCTGTCTCCCTCAAAAAAAACATACACCGACCACAGTTTTACAGCAATGGCAATCCAGGGCTCAAATCTAGACATATAGGGTGGGATATTCAGACTGTGCCAGGCAGCGGCGCAAGCCTAGGCACAGCGCAACCAGGATGCACCATGATGCAGCACCGTTGAATATGGCAAGGTCTGCACATACTGCGCATGGTGCAGTGGCATTGTGCCAGGTGCAAGCCACAGATCTGGAGCAAGGGGATGAGCCAGCGCAAGTGCAGCTGCATTAGGTGCATCCCCCGTGATATTCAATGGGGGGCATGCAAATATGGCTGTAATACATGCATGGCGCAAATGGGGCCATTTGCATGTCATTACAGCCCCATTTGCATGCCTTGCTCAGGGCAGCAGGGTGACTTTTGCCTGGTGCCCTGCACAGCATGACATGTGCATTGGGGATCCAGGGGCATCCCCCACCCCACAGCAGAACGCACAAGTTCTGGCAGTCTAGAGCCCCCCAGTCCCCGAATCCCGATCACTGTACTAAAACCACCATTTCTGGTGGGCCAGTGGAACCCCCTGCCCATTTCTCCAACCGCACGGTAGATGTCTGAAAAGTAATCCAGGTAGTCTAGTGGAACCGCCCCCACCGCCCGTTTCTGCTATATGGTAAATCCCTGTAAAACACATCCCTGGTAATCAGTGGCACCCCCACCCTCCTACCCACACGGACCCCCGTGCCCACCTGCTCCCCCCATCGTCGTGGTGGCTGCAGCCTCCCACATACTGTCTGGCTGCCGCCGGATGACAGGTACAGTATGGGCTGTAAGCCAGTGGTCCAGTGTGGACCAATGGGCTTGCAGGCATACTATACTAGAACGGTCCCAAATATGTGACTGGGTCATTCACATGTTGCGACTGTCTAGTACAGTATGCCCTGCAAGCCGACTGATCACACTGGGGACAACAGGCCACAGCCATACTGTACCTATCATTCGGCGGTGGCCAGGCTATCTTGGTGGGTTGCAGCCACCCGATGATGAAGGCGAACGAAGCGCGTGAAAGGTGAAGTGCCACTGAATCCTCGAATGTGTTTACGAGATTCAATAGATGAAGTGGGAGGGGGCTCCACTTGACTACCAGGGAGATTACTTCAGACATCTACAGCGATTAGGACTCCGGGTGGGAGGGGTGCCACTAGACCACCAGGGAGTTGTGGGTACTTGTGCATGGTGTGCTGGGTGGGCAGGTGGCCACCCAGAGCAGGCGGCTGCTGTGTTGCACCCTGCACTACACCAGCCCACCTGTGGGTGGCCAGGAGTTGTTCCCACATTGCATGGGCTCAACTTTGAGCCCCCCATGCGGCGCAATGCAGGGCTGCGCCAGCATATGCGCCGCACATCCCGGGCTGAATATCGGGATGTGCTACATATGCATGGGCACACCCCCTGCATCTGCACTGCACAGGATTACACTGTGCCCCTGTAAATCGGGATATGCGCTGCGCCGGGCAGCCGGCTCAATATCCCACTGGGGTGCAATGCGGGGTTCCACTGGCACAACTCTGTTGAGCCAGGTGCAACCCCTTTGAATATCTGGTCCATAATGGCTTTAACAGGACGTGAGCAGCAATCTTCCTAACGTAGTTATAGGTGACCATCTCTGTCAGATGGCAACAAATGGAGCTCCATCTTATCTAGCAGTAGTGAAAGCAGCAACATGAGGATTCAAACCACTTTGCTTCCTCCTAGTCAAGTCACAGAGCTGGATCTGACATCTCTCCCTAGTATGTCACATGACCCTGTATACTTCAAAACTGACCCCAGTAACTCAGCAACCAACAACAATGGCAACAGAAGCACAGACCAAGAAACTGAAGGCCGCACTGGAGACCAAAAAGAAATGGAACAAGTCTCCTCACCAGCAACAGCACCGACAAGCAAGTACAGCACACACATGATAACACAAAGCAAATTGATGTGTGTTTTTCACATTTACAAAAGCTAATGCAGTTTCACAATCATATGTACAAGAGCTAATGTACTTTCAAAATGCAGAGATTTAACAAAAAATAGTGTTAGAAATTGTTCACAACAAATTCTTGATATTGTAACAGTATTCAATAATTTTAACAACAGTTATACAGTTAACTTAATTAGTGTAGTTTTCAATGTAGTTTTAAACAGTCAAATAACCTACAAAACCGTTGAAAACATGGACTACTTTATGTGGCGGAATATTATTTACAAATTTTACTCATTAAAAGCACTTGTAAACATTTAAAGAGGGAATCCGGTCATTAATTTAGAGATGTTCACACTCACTAATCTGCTCCTTGCAGTCCCCATTGTTGAATCGCAAGAAGAAATACTTTAATTTTTCATTTTGTGTTCTTATATTTAATGTTTAATCCCCCGGTGCAATTTCCTGCTTTCCAAAGGTGAGCTGAGCACGCCGTGGTGGAAGTGACAGCACCTCCAGAACACAGCTATCGGAGTGTGTTCTGGATGGAGCGGGAATCGCATTGATTTTCAAGCCGTGAAGTGTCCCATCATTTATCTTTATTTCAGTGGTGATTTTCAATATATAATACTTGTGTTGGTATCACTTAGACATTCCATACTTGTGGGTCGCAGCTGTGTTTTGTGCCATCACACTGTGTTATTTTGTGGTGGGAGGTGCAGCACGATCGTTGTACTAGTTGTCAAAATGTTCTTCTTTCTTTGTCAGGCGGGCTAAATTATGTGCTGCAAGTGGACCATAATACTGACATGTTTTGCAGTATATTTCCATGAATAATTGTGAATTAGTAACTGTGGCTACAGGTTACCTCTCACTTGTGCTGTTTTTATGTAGTGGCCAACGTTTTTCAGAACTGGCAACCTGCAGTGTTTCTGACCAGGCATATGCTTGATATAATTAGGTCACTCCAGTGTTTTTGCCCTTTTGTGTCTGCAGGTCTTCTTTTGTACTTTCTGTTAGCCACTGTCAGTATTCTGTTTGACCTTCGGTAATAGTGTCTTTCAGCACTATGGTTTATATGAGCACCACACACTTCTGGTGTGATCAGACTGCTAACTGCTTTCCCTTAGATTTACTTTATGCACTGTTATGATCCCAATTTGAGATTACAGGAGGTGTCATTGCTGTCCCTTACGGATGTGCTATCTAGTTGTTTAATCTTGTCAGTGCACTGTTGCAGTTGCTATTGCTATAACTTCAACCACTATATAACCGTACAACTGCCCTTTTAAAAGTGCAATTGCACTTCTTGCTTCCTTCACTTGTGGGTCTGTGTGAAGCTTTTTACTGTGTCTTGACAAGTGCTCCTGCTAAAGGTGGTTGTTCGTATGGCAGCCGTGCTATGTGATATAGCACTGCTGATGTTGTACTAAGTGTGCTCCAGGTTGTACAGCACATATTAGCCTATTGTCCATCCATAGTATCACTACAAGTATCAGTCACCGTTGCTCACACCACTGGCCCTATGACTATTAATTCTACATAACTGAAGCTGTTCTTTTTAACTTCTTGGGGGTGCCTGCTTGCTGTGTTGCCGCAAATTGTAGCGGCAACACAACAATGGGGTTTTCATGACTTGCTTTAAAAAAAAAAAAAAAATCTTAGAGGACTGTGGAACCACTTTGTTAAAACAAGGCGGGCTGATTGGTATGGAGCTAATGACACTAGCGTTCTCTGTTCTGCACACTTCACTGAAGACTGTTTTGACAAGTCTATTCTGGCTAGATATAAGGTTAATCTTGCACATGGTGTTCGTTTGTTTCCTGATGCTGTTCCCTCCATCCATCCTACTAAGCCCGACTGTAACGACACCACCAGCATTCCATGTGAGGAGGAGTTTGTGTTTGATAGACCTGTGAAGATGC
The DNA here is from genome assembly GCA_016271365.2 of Neoceratodus forsteri. Taxonomy (NCBI): domain Eukaryota; kingdom Metazoa; phylum Chordata; order Ceratodontiformes; family Ceratodontidae; genus Neoceratodus; species Neoceratodus forsteri. Next base: position 658,862,426 of record CM057456.1, on the reverse strand, counting down.
GTAAATCTGGAGGAGCTTTCAGAAAATGGCACTTTGCAAAGGTAAGGCATCCTGTATGTCTTGTATGAATTTTATGCAATTGTCAGGAGTCGAAAGTTATTACATGTGTCAGGGTGCATTGTGTCATGAAGTCTGTCAAATGTTCCCTGAAGTAGAGGCACCTCAGCTGTTCTATGGGAGGCGTCGGGGTGTGAATGTCATGCTGTCAAAAGGATCCTGTCAGCTTTTTCCTTATTTTGACAGGGTCTTCAACTGTGGTTGTGGTTGTGGTTGTCTCCTCAGGACAGAGAGTACAGATGTTCTGTTCCTTGTCTGCTGTTAGACCAAAACACACAGCCACACAGGACCGCAGCACTTGTTGGGATGCCGGGTGATACTGCAGCCACCTATTCAACCGTTGGCTGCTTCTGTGTTTGCAGTGTCTTCTTTACGTTTTGGTTTTGTTGGTGGTGGTGCAACTGTTATTAATAGCAGTGCCTGGCTACTGCTACTTACTGGCTGTGTCTTCTCCCAGTGATGTAAGGTGTCACAGTGGTGCATGTGTAGGTTCTGCAGTGCTCATGAAGTCAAAAGACCTTTATAGGTACAGCTTTGACCTCTGTGTGCCAGGAAGAGTAGCATAGAATTCACAGCAAACAGGTGTAATGGTTCACCCAACCATAACTTAGAGTAGTATGTTATCACGTCTTGAATACACATACTGCCCCGCCAGCAGCACATGGAATGTTGATAATGTTTTCATGCCGACATGTTTATGTCCAGTGTTATTCAGTTGACGAATCTCCCTGCTGTGGTATAACTTTTCATGTCCTCATTGTGATCTGTGTTGTGCATATTTTCCTGGACTGTGCAGCTGATATACACTGTAATGCATTGACACCTGTGTTACCTGTCATTTATGTATACAAACACCACAGTTGTCATGTATCCATTACTCATGCGATGGAATGTGCTGTTTAATCCGTTGTGCCAAGGTACACATTTTACATAGTCAATGCTTACAATTTCACTTTAGTAATAACTTCCTAGTTACACAATGTAAACTGTCACAATTGATGCTGCATTGTTCTACATTTTAGACATGTCCGTGGTTCGTGGTTTTTCCCATCGGTGTGTCTGATGGGATTTTCCACGCCATCACGCTGATGAGCCCAAATCAGGGTGAAACACATCTCTAGTCTTCAGGATATTTTCAATATTTGCATGTGACAGAAAGTAAGGTAAGTATCACATCTTGCATGATCGTCTACCATTGCATATTCATAAGCAGACATACAGTACTGTGTCACACATGTAAGTACTGTGATGCATGTGACACATGTATGCTGCATGTGGTATTGCATGTCCCAGAAAAGTAAAGTATTGCATGTTGCATGATCATCTATCATCGCATATTCATAAGTAGACATACAGTACTGTGTCACACATGTAAGTACTGTGATGCATGTGACACATGTATGCTGCATGTGGTATTGCATGTCCCAGAAAAGTAAAGTATTGCATGTTGCATGATCATCTATCATCGCATATTCATAAGTAGACATACAGCACTGTGCCATGCATGTAAGTACTGTGATGCATGTGATGCATGCTGCATGCTGATATGGCCATTGCACTACTTAGGTGTTGCATGACACCCCAGACGAAGCACGTTAATGAGGTTTATATTATAATTTTTTAAATAGGGAATAGTGTTTTAAAAAAATTACTGTATATGATTCATGCTGGTGGTGCACAGAGCATTGATAACAGCAGTTCTCATTGTAATTTTTAAAGCTGCTTCAACAGTACTCAGTTAAGACTGCAGACCCTGCTGAGGAGTCATCAGAAGTGCCTGAATAAACTGCAAACATCTGCAAAGACAGCAATGTTCCACAGAGCAGTGATGCACCCTCTGATGACTTCACTTTGGCATTCAGTTTCTTAACTGAATGCTTCCATACTCTCTCTGACAAGTCAACACAGTACTTGGCTCCTAAACCACATCATCATTCTGTGGATAATGTATAATATTACTGACTACCATGGTATGATGACAATGTTGCATTCTTCTTACTCTGACAACATGTTGATTCCATGGTTCATGGCAGACAAAGATATTATGTACTGTTAATGTGATCCTCAAGGAACAATTGCTGAACAGGTACTTGTAAAATTGGCATTATAACATGTGTCTCAAGAAACATGCATCCCCATTTTGGGACATGTCATGTGTGGCCATGCAATAAGTTCTGGTAGATACACAGTTTCAGTTACAATGCACAATTCAGAGTCTGTGCGTACACCATCACTGGTTCGGTGGATGTGAAATTACATGCGAAAGGGACACATTATTGAAGTGACAACAGTCACATGCTCCCTACTGACGTTAACTGGAAAACCTATCTGCAGCAATGATCAGGAGCAGAGTCATCCTGGACGCCCTGCAGGGAGCATGCCTCACACAACTTGAGCCAGGGTTTGTCCGAGAACTGAACTCAAACCAAATCCAAATGATTTGTCTTTTGCCTGATCCGAACCAAACTTGAACCCTAAAAAAAAAAACAACAGATGAACCCAAACCAAACACAAACCCAGACCATGTGAGATGAGGAGAACCCACATGGAGGCAGTAGGGTGAATTCATTAGAACTCGAACTTAAAATGATAATTTACACAAAAAAAACAGAACCAAACTGAACCCGAACCCAAACTTCTACTTGTCAAATCAAACTGAACCAAACTTGAACTATACCCTTCTGAACCCGAACCTAACTAGAACCCTAAAAACATGTTGAACCCTGGCTCTATATGCAACTAATGGTGAAACCCACCCATGGGGGGGATATTGGTCCTGGTGCTCACAAGTGGAGACAGAAATATGGACATACTGGTGGTCAGACATCTGGGGTTCCAGCCACCACCATACAGTATGGTTCAATGCAAAGACAATAGAAGAGTCAAGCCACACAAAGGCAAGAGAGTCCCACCCTTCAAAAGGGCATACTTTGAAAAAAATGGGAGAATGCCTCCAGAAAACACTGTCAAAAGGTGAGTGAGGGGTAGTGAAGGTACAGTGGGAGAACCTCAGCAGAGCCAAAACAGAAGCAACCAACCTGTGTGAAGCAAGTTAAAAAGCAAGAAGAAAAAGAAAAATAAATATGGTTTTCAAAACAAGTGGAAGGAAAGGTTAGAGAGAAACTACTGCCATTCAGAAAGTACAAGGAAATTCAGAGGGAGGAAGACAAGAAACTGTATTGGGCAAAGGAGACGGAGGTGGAAAAGGCAGTCAGAGGTGCAAAGGCGGAAACAGAGGAAAGGATAGGCCAAACAGTAAAGGAGGGGGACAAAGCCTTCTTCAGGTACAAAGAGAAACAAGAAAGACCAAGGGAGGTTTAGTGAGGCTAAGTAAAGGAGGACTAGAGAGGGCAAGGTGGGCCTTGAAAAACCTGAGATACTGAACGCGTACTTTTTCTCAGTATTCTCAAAAGAAGGGGAAGGGAAGGAATCGAATTAGCCAATAGACACACATAGGGAAAAGGGGTGGACACAAGCCCATTCACGGAAGGGATTATCCTAAAGGAACTGTTGAAGCTGAAGGTGAACAAGGCAATAGGGACAGACAGGATACATCCCAGAATCCTAAAAGAACTCAGACAGGTGCTCCTGACACCACTGACAGCCCTATTCATTAAATCGTTGGAGGACTGAGTAGTACCAGAGGAGTGGAGGAGGGAGAACGTTATACCCCTTCACAAAAGTGGAAGCGAGTAAAAGTAAGAAACTATAGACCAGTCAGTTTGACCTCAGTGGTAGGAAAGAGGATGGAATTCACTGCTAAAGGAGAGGATAGTAGAATATCTAGGAGCCAGCAGGGCAGAAGACCCAAGGTACACTGTATTTACAACACAAAGCGCTTGTCAAATCAGATAGATTTCTTTAACATGGTGATTGGGGTAGTAGATCAGGGAAGGGCAGTGGAAATGTCCGACCTACATTTTAGTAAGGTATTTGAAACAGTCCCACACAAGAGGTTAGTTAACAGGTTGGGCAGTCTGGGAGTGGGTCTCAATGTGGTAAACTGTGTCAGAAATGTGCTCTGTCTCTCCGTCTTAGTTTGTCATAGCCACCATAATAATCCTTGTTGCTGTGAGGTCACTCATCTTTGCTTCGTGCCTCACAACACAACTTGTCGTTTGGTTCAGCTACAAATAACCCATACCCATGAGCGTTTAATTGTTTATGTTGTGCAATGCGGTGGTGACTGTTATGCAGATTCGGAGTAGGTAGGATGACCAATCCATGTTCTTGGTTATTCGAAAGCCACACGTAATTATGCTGGTGGACAACAACATAGAAAAGAGCAGTACATGCAGTCGCACACATTGGATTACGACATTATGCCATATGACACTGTCGTGCATGTTATATTCTTGTATTGAAGCCTTAGAACCCAGAAAGGAGTGATCAACCACCATATCATTATGGTTATCATGGCGTTTCAGCCAGCATAACTACATTTGCACATGACTGTGATACTGTGTCCTCTGAATTAATATTGGTAGTGAGCCTTTCCTGTGATTACACAGTGCTTTGTTCATCACAACCAGGTTGCATTGCTTGTGTAAAGAAGATCGATGTTGGTACTCAAACAGATCCCTTGCTGGCAGAACCACCATGCATTCCCCCATTGACTTCAACACCAATACCTTCCTCTGACTCAGACAGTGAACATGGAGATGATTTTAATGATCCCAAGAATTCCAGTTACCAGTTACGGATGGTCCATGCCCAGTGATGAGTATGGTTCAGAAGACAGTGACAACAGCATGGATGCCACTGTGTAAGACCCATTTTCTTAACTGTTAATTACGTTCTCCATGCCAATAGGTATGGTACTTCCATGTGTTACTCTGGTACACTTCTGAGTAATCCATCCCATCATGAATGCATATAAACATTTGCTGGAGTCTGCAGACTGCTGCATGCTGAAGCCATGGTCATTAAACAATGGTGGTTGTGTCATGCGTCCGCTTTGCCACAATGATGATGCAGTCCTCATGCAACACACGTAGTTATAACAGGAACCACGCTGCTTTGGTAGCGGTCACCATACATCAGCCCTGCACTGTGTTTGTTTCAGGTAACACAAGCACCTTACCAATGTGCACACTTGCAGGCCATGATTGTTAGTGGCCATTGGCACTTTCAGTTCTGTATTGGGGATTGAGTATGAGGAGCGCTTTACCATGACACTTGCTCTGTGTGACCTGAAAATTGCCCACCACAAGCTGAATAGTGTGTGGTGTAATATCATGGGTATTCCACCGGAATCATATCATGCCTCCTCCACCACTTACGAGTGATTCCAGTCTGGGTTTACATCTGGGCATAGCACAGAGACCACCCTGGTTAAGATGCTAAATGATCTCCAAATAGTGAGAGATAGGGTACAGCATACCATCTTAGTCCTCTTACATCTCTTGGTGGCATTTGACACTGTGGACCAAGAGGTGCTGCTGGACCAATAGCGTAACTGGTTTGGACTAACCTGAAATGTCATCAACTGGTTTGAGTCTTTTCTCACTGATACAGTGGAAAGGTTCACAGTGGGGTTAGCCTCATATAGCCCGATGCCTCTGTCCTGTGGAGTCCCACAGGGTTCGGTTGTGTCACCCTTGTCATTCACAGTGTACATGGTGCTATTGGGAAACTTTATCAGATGGTAGGGGCTGAGTTTTCATTGTTATGCCAATGATACCTAGCCATAACTGTCCTGTGCACCTGGTAACCAGATGGCAGCCTCGGTGTTTAACACCTGCCTGGAGGAGATGCAGAATAGGATAGCTCACAACTAGCTATGACTCAACCCAGACAAGACAGAAGCACTAGTGATGGATCCATTCCATCGATGTCATAGAGGTTCACCGGTGGTTCCCCTGGGGCTAGTTCTGGTCGGTGTTCCCTGGTCCCCTCTGTTTGGGTTAAGGATCTGGGTGAGGTCCTTGATGATGGCTTGATACTTGATGCACAGGTGTAGTCCATTGTCAAAAGTACCTTTTACCACTATCGCAGGGGTAGAAATAAGGTTTTGCCAATGGGGAGACATGAATAGCTCCTGGTCATCGGCAATTTTTGGTGAACCAGGAGCTACTCAGGCCAACCAAGAGCTATTGCCTAAAAATGAAGAAAAAGAGGTCCATATGAAAAACGTAAATTTTTAATGTTTTTTTGGTTTTGTTTTGCCTTGTCAGGGACAAACACATAACTATAGTACAAGGTCACAAAGAGTTGTGTCAGGGGGGTTTTCCTCGGGCTCAACTCCTTTGTTGTGTGGGGTACCTCAGGGTTCAGTGCTGTCACCCATGTTATTTGCAGTGTACATGCTGCCCCTCGGAGACAGTATAAGACGGTATGGGCTGAGGTTTCACTGCTATGCAGATGATACCCAGCTATACCTGTCTTTTGCACCCGATCAGGATGGAGCACTCTTGGTGTTTAATAACTATCTGGAAGAAATCCAAGGGTGGATGGATTCTAGTTGGTTAAAGTTGAACTCAGAGAAGACAGAGGTGTTAGTGGTGGACCCGGGTGGTCAGATAGCGAGGTCGCATGAAGGCACGCCCTCTGGAATTTTTCTTGGGGGTGTGTCACTTTTGACCTCTGAACAGGTGCGCAACCTTGGGATTGTCCTAGACCATATGCTGACCCTTAAATCTCAGGTTTCGGCAGTTGTCAGGACTTCCTTTTACCATCTTAGGAATATTGCCAAGGTGCGTCACCTTGTTCCGTCTGACTCCCTACCAATGTTGGTCCACGCTTCTGTGTCCTCGCGCTTAGACTACTGCAATGCCCTTTACTTTGGGCTCGCTGGGGTTGAAATCCATCACCTTCAGCTGGTGCAGAATGCTGCAGCCTGGGTTTTAACTGGGACAAGGAGATCCAGTCACATTACCCTGGTGCTGCGCGAACTGCACTAGCTGCCTATACGGTGGTGGATCACCTTTAAAGTCATTTTATTGACTTTTAAAGCCCTTCATGATCAGGGTCCAACCTACAGTCGTGGCCAAAAATATTGGCGCCCTTGCAGTTTTTTCTAATAATGCACCATTCCTTCCAGAAAATTGTTGAAATTAAAAAATATTTTGGTATCCACATATGTATTTCTTTGGTTTGCAGAGGAATAAAACACAAAAAGCAGAAAAATTTACTAAGTCTTAGCTTATTCCACACAGAAATCCTTAAATGGCCCGGACAAAATTATTGGCATCTTTTAGAAGTAGTTAGAAATAATTAGATTTCAAGCAGGTGATTCTCCTTCACTTTGGAATTGAACTCACCTGTGGTGAGTTGCAGGTGCCTGCAATATAAAAATCACTCATTCAACCAGTTTGAATAGAGAAAAGACTCATTCTCCTGTTTTGTGTCACTGTGTGTACCGCAATAAGCATGGAGAAAAGAAAAACAGCCAGAGAATTGTCTGAGGAGGTCAGACAGAAGATTGTAGCCAAGCATGGGCAATCTCAAGGCTACAAATCAATCTCCAGAGACCTTGATGTTCCTGTTTCCACCATACATAATGTTATCAGGATGTTTGAGGCCCATGGCACTGTAGCCAACCTCCCTGGGCGTGGCATGAAGAGAAATTTGATCGAAGATTGCAGCGCAGGATTGTTCGAATGGTGAAGAAAGCACCTCGATCAACTGCCAGATTCAAGCTGACCTTCAGACACAAGGTACGACAGTTTCAACTTGCACCATCTGTCGCCAACTCAATGAAAAGGGGTTATATGGTAGGAGGCCCAGGAGGACCCCACTGCTGAGAGAGAGAGAGACATAAGAAAGCCCGACTGGGGTTTGCCAAAACACACCTGAACAAGCCAAAATCCTTCTGGGAGAATGTCCTGTGGACAGATGAGACCAAATTACAGCTTTTTGGTAAAGCACATCATCTCTATGTTTACAGAAAACAAAATGAAGCCTTCAAAGAAAAGAACACCTTTCCTACAGTCAAACATGGAGGAGGTTCAGTGATGTTTTAGGGTTGCCGTGCTGCTTCTGGCACTGGGTGCCTTGTACGTGTGCATAGCATCATGAAATCTGGAGATTACCAGGCTATTTAGGAGCACAATGTTGAACCCAGTGTCAGAAAGCTGGGTCTCCATCAACGGTCATGGGTCTTCCAGCAGGACAATGACCCCAAAACACACTTCAAAAAGCACCCAGGAAAGGTTCAAGACAAGAGGCTGGACTGTTCTGAAGTGGCCAGCAATGAGTCCAGATCTAAATCCCACTGAAAACCTGTGGAGAGATCTGAAAACAGCAGCTGGGAGAAGGCACCCTTCAAATCTGGGAGAACTGGAGCAGTTTGCACAAGAAGAGTGGGCCAAACTGCCAGTAGAGAGGTGCAGGAAGCTCATCCATGACTATAGGAAGCAGTTGATTGCAGTCATTTTGACCAAAGGCTGTGCTACCAGATATTAAGTCTAGGGTGTCAATAATTTTGTCAATGCCATTTCTTTTCATTTTCTGATTTAAAAGGATATATTAAATTCTGAATCAAAAACAAAGGTTCTGTAATATTAACAGAGAAATAAAGAATTGTGGAGACCAAATACTGTACTGTTGCTAATTTCAACTTATGTTTAGAGGAATTGTGAGTTATTTGAAAAAGTGCAAGGGCGTCAATATTTTTGGCCATGACTGTATCTGAAAGAACTTCTGGTGCCTTACTGCCCCAGCCGATCGCTCCGCTTAGCTGACGAGGGGTTGTTAGAGATTCCAAGAGTGAATTTAAAATCTTCTGCTAGTACAGCATTTCCATTTGAATTCTCTACCATGCCGGTTAAGGGAGTGCACCTCCGTGGAGGTATTTAAGAAAGATTTGAAAACGTATTTATGGGATCTGGCCTATCTGGATGATTAATGGTAATTATCTGTAAATATCTGTTGATCGTATGGATGACCGTATGGTTTGTTTTTACTGAGTGATGTTTTAATGTATTTATTTTAAATGTTTAAATTTGATATTGTATACTGTGTTTTGATGTAAAGCGCCTTGATATTTTTGAAAGGCACTTTAAAAATAAAGTTATTATTATTAGGTAGAGCAAGAATAGAGTACCAAGAGGAAGAGAGAACAGAGAAAGCAGAAGACAAGATTTGGGACAGAATGACAGACAGAGACAGAATATGTAGAAGAAGGCAAGCGAGTAAAGGAACAGAGTAGAAAACCTAACCTGCTTTGAAGATTAAAACTTCACAAGGAAACAGGCTCTCATTAAATAAAGATATATATTTTGTGTGTTTTTTTTTTTTTTTGCATGTTGTACATATTGTTTTTGTTAATGTAATTCAAGGTTTGAGGGGGTCCAAACAGTTTAAAATCATGTAAGTATCACAAGTAGCTATTCCCCACAAATTATAAGTCATTCAGTCTTCATCTGAATTTTGTTCAAAACGATGATGGAGGTCCTCGTCATTCTCACTTTCACTAGAAGATGTGATGTGAACTTCCTCCACTACTGAGACTTTGCTTTGGCCTGCTGATGAGGACTTGTGAGGTCTTGCACCCAACCTACATTTTGTTTTTACAAACCACTCTTTTACTGATGGTGTGCTACAAAAAACTTCTGGTTCTGGGCCCTCCATGGAGATTAAAAGTAAGTCTGCTATGGTACTGGTCTTCAGATTAGCTCTCCAGTCAGAAAAAAATATTTTCATAGCTGAAAATGCCCTTTCTAGTGTTGCACTAGATATTGGATACACTAGTACTATAGCTATGACATGAAGAATGTTTCTGAAGTATAGAGATTTTCTCTGGAAGATTATATGCCATCCCTCAAGGAATGAGTGCTGCTTGTGATACTTGCTAATATTCTGTTTCAGCAGTTTCCATTCTGTCATTGCAGTATGCACATCGCATCCATTCTGCAACAAGACAAGAGAGAAGTGGTCAATAAGAAACTAGATTTCCACATTTCCAAATTCAGAAGGCTCATTAGAATTGTCAGGCCAATTTGCAGGGTCAATGACAGTGCCATTCGTTAACAGTGGGTCTTCTGCAAAGCCCAAGAAGCGCTGGTTGAGAAAGTCCACTACACTGTTTACAATCACTTCACGTTCCTTGGCAAGGGCTAAAAGAGCATCTCCTATTGCCCCTTGGAGCACAATTTCTTTAAACACTGCTGTCCTTTCCTCTTTGATAACCACTTCTCTCCTGAACTTGGCTAGTGTGGTTCCATCCTCTGCCATTAGATTTTCTGTTTCCGAGAGTACTGTACTTACAGTGTCCATTACAATGGGAAGGGATATATGGGCATCCTGAAATGCACGGGAGACTGTTGACAGACTTGTGAGTATGTCAAAATAGAAGTGTGAGAGTAGCAGAAATTTAACATTGCATATCTGTTTTCTAAACCCCTTAGCTTTCGCCTTGTCTGCTGGTGGAATATCCCGTCTGGTGTCAGACACAAGCTCATCCCAATGACCCAATATGCTGCTGAAATTATGAAGCACAGCATGGAGAGAATCCTTTTTATGTGAGAGCCATCGTGTTCTTTGTGACTTTTTAAATGTGATGCAGGTGGTTTGATTGGCTTCAGCCACCCTTTTTAACTCTCTAATGTTTTGGGGAGTTCTCATAAAAATACATTATTGAGATTAACATGTTGTCAATGGTCTGGGAAAAATAGGAGTTCTTAAAAGCTTCTTTAGCTGCTAATTCAAGCCTGTGCAAAACACAATGAATGGCAAGAAGCCATGGGCACTCTTCTTTCAATAATGCCATCAAACCCTTATTACGTCCAAAATTGACGGACGCACCATCTGCTCCTGTGCCAATGCAAGATAACTGTTTTAGGTCAACCGTGTCCTGTCCCAACAATTGAAAGTATGCGGTAATCATTGCAGACCTCAAACACTTGCATCAGCAGACTCGACATCAATTAATCCAATGAACTTCATAGTAGGTTGCCTATCCTCGAGAATTTTGGCATAAACTATCTCCTTCTCTGTGGTAGTCCTGTCAGTTGTCCCCTCCATAAAGATTGAATGATCTCTGTATGGAGTTGCTTCTCCTGTGAAATGACTCACAATTGGTTTTCTTAAGTGATCGGCAATAGCTGTGACGAATGTAGCGCACGCTTTCTCATTGGCATAAGCATCATCAAGGTCAACACCATGTCTCTTTTCCAGTGATATTAGTCCCTTGAATTTCAGGAAGGGGTCCTCTTCTTTGGCCAGGTAGTAGGCAATATCAAAAAGTTTCTCTAATTTGTACAGAGATTTTCTATTCATTTTTAATATACATTTCTCTATCTCACCACCTGAGGGCATATTAGCAGCTAAAGTAGCAGCCATTGCGTGTTCATGGCCTTCTGATACAGCATGCCTCTCACAGTTTGTTTTTTAACACTGTTAGTTCCACTGATGTACGAATCCACATTGCTCATTTTACCAGCTCTAGTTGCCCACTTTTTGAATACATCTGGTTTCTCTCTACAAAACTTACACCAAATCTTGGTTGCAATACCATCTTTTGCTTCAAACTGTAGCCATGTCAAATCTGGATTTTCCTTTTGGCACAGCCATGAGCACACTGTGGACACATGACAGGAATGGGCCTGTTTTTTCTTTTCCTTAGTTGTGGTAGCAGCCTTACTGGCAGTACTATCAGGTGTTGTGGTCAATGGCATCAAAGAGGAGGACAGTTGTCCTGTTTCATCTGGTCCAGGCTGCTTGCGTTTATGTGAAGCACTGAATCCGAAACTTAGAAGTGACATCATTACCACCACAGGAAGAAGATAATTTGAACCTTGATGCTAATTAAGAAATGTTAAGTACAACCACTGAACGTGATGAACTGAGATGTTGTTTTGTAGTTGAAGGACAGACAGTACAATAAAATGAAGAAAATGACTTCACTGCCGCTGTCTCTTTTTTTTGTAAAACTTAATGCAGGGATTTTTTTTTTTTGGATAATATAACAGTTAGCTGACCACAAGGCTAATAAATGAACCTTGTAATTAGTCGTGCTAATGCTCACAGGGTCCTGGGGTCACTTAGACAAGAAGAGATTTTTTTTTATCAAGGGGTACAACAGTTAGCAAGCTGACCACGCTAGGGAACCTTGTAATGTAGTCATGCTAATGCTCACAGGGTTCTGGGACCACTAACTAAGCTTGATACATTTTTTTTAATCAAGGTTACAAGTTAGTTAAGCACTAACCACAAGGCTAAAATGAGAACCTTGTAATAGGTCGTGCAATCCTCACAGGTCCAGAGACCAGTTAGCAAAGCTAGATTTTACTTTTTTTAATCAAGGTACAACAACAGTTAACAAGCACTGACCACAAGGCTAAAATTAACCTTGTAATAAGTCGTGCGATCCTCACAGGTCCAGGGACCAGTTAGCAAAGCTAGATTTTATTTTTTAATCAAGTTATAACAGTTAACAAGTACTGACCACAAGGTTAAAATTAACCTTGTAATGTAGTCGTGCTAATCTGTTCAGGGGGTCATCACTCCTGGGACCACTAATCAAGCTTGATCATTTTTTTAATGAAGGAAACAACAGTTAACAAGCAGACACAAGGCTAAGCTACCTTGTAATGTAGTTGTGCTAATGTTCAGGGGGTCCTGGGACCACTAATCAAGCTTAAGAATTTTTTTAATCAAGGTACAACAGTTAGCAAGCAGATCACAAGGCTAAACAAACCTTGTAATAAATTATGCTCGCTAGGTCCAGGGAACAGTAAAAGATTTTTTTTAATACACAGGGTGTCCTGGGACCACTAATCAAGCTTAATAAATTTTTTTAATCAAGGTACAACAGTTAGCAAGCAGATCACAAGGCTAAGGAACCTTATAATGTAGTCGTGTTAATGCTCACAGGATCCAGGGACCAATTAGCTAGATTTTTTTTATCGAGGTACAACAGTTAAGCACAGACCACAAGGCTAAAAGGAACCTTGTAATAAGTCTGTTGGACAGTTGTGAAGACCAGATCTCCCCCAGAACAACTGTCAAAGAGATCAGTAAAGCACTTTCTTGCTGAGCTCTGAACTACTACGGCAGATTTACTTTTTATGTTGGCTTGCGTGCATGCGCAAGAAACATCTTGCGACAGTGCGGGTCTTGGGGGCGTGGCTGCTCTTGGGCAAATGCAGGGCACACATCAGTAGGTGCATCCCTCATTCCCCAGTCAGTCTACATGCCACCGCCACACCATGCATTCATAATGGGGCGAGCACATCAAAGCAAAGGTCCGCTGCAATTGTCATACGCAGCAGTCCTTTGCTTGCTGTGCTCGACGCCATTATGATCATGGTCGAGCAGGCAAGCCGCCTCACGGTTTCCGACATCAGGGGTGCCCAATCCCCTGTCGGCAACCTCCCCCATGTTGTGTGTAACGGGGGCCCACTCCCCGTCGGCATCCGCCCCATAAATGTGGAATGCGAGGGGTGACTATTCCCAGGCTCGCACACCCCGCTTTCTTTGCCGCCAATGGGAGAGCCCACTCCCGTCAACATCACCCCCAACTGTTGAATGCTGAGAGGGTGCCCAATCCCAACAGCTCATGCTCCCCTCTCTTTCTTTGTTTGCTGGTGGGGTGCAATCCCCTTGGCATTAACCCCATGTTGTGTGCCGATGGGTGCCCAATCCCCGTCGGCTACTGGCTATCCCCATAAAACCCACGTGGGTGGCCGCTGGGAGCCCACCCCAGCGTGCCGTATCCTATAATACAAATACTGTCCCGCAGCGGTTTCGTTTTTTCTACACCTGGAAGCGAAAACTGTCCCTCGTAGTCTACATGCCCCCTCCCTCCACCGCACCCACCCCTGTGCACCCTGCCTCCCTCACCCCATACTTACCTCCGGACTCCGGCGATGATCTTCCGTGGACCGGGAACACGTCTGCACTCTTCAAAGCCAACCGCGAACTGAGGAAATGCCGGTAAGCTGTATAATGCAATGAATAGGGTTTTTTCAACTTTGTTGCATATCTCAGGCATTTCTTGGAATTTTGGCACCAAATTTTCAACATGGGTTTTTTGGGGCCCCTCCTCATGAATTATGTCACTGTCATGGCATTAATCGGCCTTGGAAGGTGATTTCGCAGTCACTGCGCGAAATCACCTTTCGGGACCCATTAACGAAATGACAGTGCCAGTGTTCATGAGGTGGCCTCTCAAAAAGACTATGTTCCAAATTTGGTGGAAAAAATTCAAGAAATGCCTGTTTTACAAGCGTGCGTTGTGCAGTTGCTACGCAGGCTCATAACTTCACGCACTTGCAATATTTTAACACCGTATTTTCAGCACTGGCATTTTTCTGCACCTCCTTGTGAACAGTACAGCTGTCATTTCCCACATCCTGCCTGAAATGTGTTTCCGCACTTCCAGCGCACAATTGCGCAGTCGCTGTGGGAAATCAGTGTATGGGCCAGATTATGAAAATGACAGTGACACAGTTCATGAGCACAGCTCCTAGAATGCCTATGTTGAAAATTTGGAGCTGATACTCCTTAAAATGACTGTGTTACGAGCGTGCGTTGGCAGATTGCACGCATGCTTGTACCATTATGCATTTGTGATATTTTCACCACTGCCATTTTTACACACCTCTTGATGAACAGTACAGCTGCCACTTCACATATCCTGCCCAAAATGTGTTTCCGCACTTCCGGCGCAGAATAGCGTGGTCGCTGTGCGAAATCACTTCTTGGGACACTTTGAGGAAATGACAGTGATACTGTACATGAGCAGAGGTCCTAAAATGCCTATGTTGAAAATTTGGTGCTGAATGCCACAAACTGCCAGTGCTGCAAGCGTGCCTTCCATATTTCCCGCACCTTGCAACTCCATAACTTTCGTATATTTGTATGCCACATTTTCAGCACTGCCATTTAATTACACCTCCTTATGAACAGTGCAGCTGTCATTTTTCACATCCTGCCCAGCATGTTTTCCCGCACTGCACTACCAGACACCCACAGGGACACCCTAATGCCTCTCACTCTCTGTAGGGTGGGGGTGGGTTGGCATCAGTTCAATACTTGACTGCCACTCCTATGCTGCATCTCTCTAACTCCTGCACTGCCAATGGCAGCAAGACAACATTCGGCATTGACAAATGCTTGTTTTATCAGTGTAAGCCAGAAACAGGGTGGGGGCAAGGCTGCAGGACAGGAGAAAGTCTGGAACCCTGAGGTTTTATGCTCAAAAGGTCAAGGACACAAACCTGATGAATAAATCTGTTTCAGATTAATCGCAGCTTAATTGGTTCACCTGCAAAAAACAGCTAAAGCACAAGAATGTGCTAAAATATACTAGAAAAAATATTTGAAACACTACATAGGCTTTTCATTCAGCCTGTGTGCAGGCATACAGATCACTGTTCCCCCCTTCCCCTCTCAGCTACAAATCCCTCTTAGTTAGCTAAACAAAAAAAAAAAATAACTGTGCCTGATGTAGGGCTTCACTTTCACAATGTCTCTGCACAAGACTCGGTTCTGCCTGAGATCACTAACTAAAATGCTGATTTTATTTCTTTTTCCACACACACAGAAGTACAAACAAGCATTTGTCAATGCCGAACGTTTGCTTGCTGGCATTGGCATTGGTAGTGTAAGAGTTAGAGAGCTGCATAATAGGAATGGCAGTGAAGTATTGAACTGAAGCCAACCCCACCCCAACCCTGTAGAGACTGACAGGCATTGGGGTGTGCCTTTGCGTCGTCAGGCATAACGGCCACGCCATTTCACCACACCCTACCCTGCAGACACTGACAAGTGTCACGGTGTGGCTTGGTGTCTTTTGGCCCTTATGCTCACCCCATTCCATCAGGAAATACGGTGAGATGGGTCCTGTATAGGAGAGCGGGGTGAACTTTGGGGCTGAAGAGTCCAAGGCACACCTCGATGCCTCTCACTGGCTGCAGGGTGTGGAATGGTATGAGCATTACAGGTGAGAATCCCAAGTCACACCCCTGATGCCTCTCAATCTCTAAAGGCTGGGCGTTATGGTCGGAAACCCTAATGCCTAAGGCGTTCGTTGGCATTTTCACTCCAAATTTTCAACATTTTTTTTTTGTGACCCCCACCTTATGAACAGTGGCAATATCAGTTTGTTAGCCAAAAGCTGATTTCGTACAGCAACTATGCCATTTGGCACCACAGCTGCGGAAACACATTTCGAACAGGATGTGAAAAATGACAGCTGTACTGTTCATGGGGAGGTGCAAAAAAATGGCAATGTTGAAATTCTGCAGTGAAAATATTAAAAAAAAACTGGTGAAGTCACGAGTGTGCATACAAAATGCGCAACACACACCCGTAATGCAATTCGTTTGGGGATTTTTTGCAGCAGATTGTCAACACAGGGATTTTGTAACCTCCGCTCATGAACAGTGTCACTGTGATTTTCTTAATCTGTCCCGAACAGTGATTTCCCACAGAGACCATGCATTTCTGCGCTGGAAGTGCGAAAACACATTTCGGCCATGGTGTGAAAAATGACAGCTGTACTATTCATAAGAAAGTCTGGAAAAATGCCAGTGGTGAAAATCTGGACTGAAATTATTAGAAAGCCATGAAGTTATGAGGGTGCGTGGAAACTGCACAATGGTCGCTCGTAACACAGACATTTTACAGATGTATTTCACCAAATTTTTAACATAGCCATTTTAACACCTCTACTCATGAACAGTATCACTGGGATTTTCTTAATCTGTCCCAAACATTGGATTTCACACACCGACTGCACCATTGTACACTACATGGGTGGAAACACGTTTTGGCCGAGATGTGAAAAATGACAGCTGTACTGCTCATAAGGAGGTGTGGTAAAATGGCAATGTTGAAAATCTGGAGTGAAAATATTGAAAATTCGCGAACTTATGAGCATGCATAGGAACAGCGCAACGCATGCTCGTAAAACAGTAATTTTTGGGAATTATTTCACCAAATTTTTTTAACATAGCCATTTTAACACCCCTGCTCATGAACAGCATCACTGTGATTTTCTTAATCTGTCCCGAACATTGATTTCGCACACAGACTGCGCCATTGTGCGCTACATGCGCGGACACATTTTGGATCAGATGTGAGAAATGACAGCTGTACTGCTCATAAGGAAGTATGGTAAAATGGCAATGTTGAAAATCTGGAGTGAACATATCGAAGATTCGCGAACTTATGAGCGTGCGTAGAACAGCGCAACGCATGCTCGTAAAACAGTCATTTTTGGGAATTTTTTCACCAAATTTTCAACATAGGGTTTTTGGGGGCCTACCTCACGAACTGTGACACTGTTGTTTCATATATTGGTCCTGAAAGGTGGTTCCCTGCAGTGACCACAAAATCACCTTTCGGGCCGATTAACGCCATGACAGTGACAGAATTCACGAGGTGAGGTCCCAAAAACCCCATGTTGAAAATTTGGTGAAGAAATTCTCGAGATATGCACTAAAGTTGAAAAAAACCCTATTTATTACATTATACAGCTTACCAGCACTTACTCAGTTCGCGGTCGGCTTTGAAGAGTGCAGACGCGTTCCTGGTCGACCGAAGATCATTGCGCCGAGCTCCGGAGGTAAGTATGGGGTGAGAAGGGGGTTTGGGGAGGCAGGGTGTGCAGTGGGTAGGCACAGGTGGGTGGAAATTGGGTCAGGACAGTCAGCGAGGGAAGGTTTTTTTTTCTTTCAGGTTTCTTTTTTTTTTTTTTACTTAGGCGGCGTGGGGCGTTTGCCACGCTGGGTGAGCTCCCAGCGTGGCAGCTGAAACTGTCTGCAGGGGGCCGTGGAGCTGACAGGGATTGGGCACCCGTCAGCCATACAATCTGTTGCCATGCTGCGGTGGGCTCCCAGCGTGGCACCCTGTAGTCTCTTGGGGGGATAGTGGAGCTGATGGGGATTGGGCACCCCTGTCAGCCATACGATCTGTGGGCTTCCAGCATGGCATCTGGAACTCTGTTGGGGGCGGGAGTGCAGCACAGCCGACGGGGGATTGGGCACCCGTTGGCTATACAGTGTGTGCGTGGGGGGGAGCACGAGCATACAGTATGCCTGCGAGCATGTGGGGGGAGCGCGCATGAGCATGCGATATCTTATCACTGCTCACTGAAGTGTAGCTCTCCCTTTCAACTGTATGGCCACTGCATTTTCAACTGCTGTCATAGACAGCTGCAGTGTTCATTGGAGAACTGCAGCCGCACCTGCAAACACACTAACTGAATTGGAAGATGGCTGCCACACCTCCGAAAACTCGGATGATGGCACTATGTTTCTTGCACATGCATGCAAGCAAACATAATGAATCCTGTCTCTCCCAATGCTCTCTATCAAATGCACCACGAGTAAGACTGCTTGACTGTTTCTTCACGCATGTCCCACCTTCCAATCGTGATTGGCTAAAAGATAGTGCGTGACAGATGGATGCAGTAAATAGTCTCCGGTGAAATGTTATGTAACTGTAGATTTCACATTTACTCACAACTTGGTCTTGTCCCCTACAGCATATAGATTCATTCAACGCTGGTATGAGGACACAGTTCGTGTAGCAACACCTGCGGGGGGAAAAAAGTAATATCACAATAGCAACAAGCATTTGTCAATGCCAAATGTTTGTTTGCTGACATTAGCAGTTGAAGTGCAGGAGTTAGATGCAGTATAGGAATGGCATTGAAGTATTGAACTGATGCCAGCTCCACCCTCACCCTGCAGAGGTGAACAGGCATTGGGGTGTGCCTCTGGGCTGTCGCCCATGATGGTCATGACATTTCACCTCACCCTAGCCTTCAGACACTGACAAGTGTTGAGGTGTGCCTTGGGGTGTTTGGGCTTTAAATTCACCTCATTCCAGAAGGAAATACACTGAAATGGGTGCAGTATAGGAGAATGGGGTGAACTCTTGGAGCAAAGAGTCTCAGGCGCACCTCGATGCCTATCACTAGCTGCATGGTTGGGGTGGGGGTGGAATGACATGAGCATTACTGTTGACAATCCTAAGTCACACCCCTGACACCTGTCAGTCCCTACAGGGTAGGGTGTTATGGTCAAAAACCTTAATGCCCTGGGTGTTTCTTGGTATTTTTACTCCAAGTTTTCCACATAAGCTTTTTGTGACCTCATTGCATGAACAGTGACACTATCACTATCCCATCCAGGGAGCACCACAGCCACCACCACTACCTCAGAGGTTGCGAAGAAAGCACAGCAGTTGGACCACAGTGGGCTCAGGGAGGGTAAGGGTGGTGGAACAGAGGCACACCCAGTCAGTTGTTACACTCCACAATCCATACACCATTCTGGGGGAGCATAGTTCCCCTATGGATGCACCCACAGAGGAGACTAAGGAGGTGCAGACAACTGTCCTGAGGAGGCCCTCAGGAAGGAGGCAGAGGCACCACAGGAAAAGCAGCTCCTGGTGGGGGACTCAATTATTAGGGGATAGAACTGGGGAGCAGGAAAACTGAAGCAAGGTGCCTGCCTGGTGCCATGGCTTGAGGGACAGGAAGCGCATCCTTAGATCACGAACAGTTGCACGGAGTCTGAGCTGGACATCATTGTCCACCTAGGGACAAATGACTTGGCTCATCATGAGATTAGAGCAGTGCAAAAGGACTTTGTAGAGTTGGGGAGAGGCTTAAGACAAGTAGCACACACAGTATCCTTCTCAGAGGTGCTGCCTGTCAGTGGCATGAGTGAGGCGAGTACTTTGCACCATGCAGTTTAACAAATGGTTGACAAAATGGTGTGGAGCACAGGGGTTTGGCTTCATTGGGGACTGGGGTTCCACCTGGAGGGACACCAGCCTATACTGGCAGGATGGTCTGCATCTGTCCAGGAAGGGAACAAGTCTTTTGGGCAATCGGTTTAAATGCTTCATTGGCAAGCCTTTAAACTAGTCAAAGGGGGAGGCACTGATAAGCAGAAGGAAAATCCCAGCCTCCCCCTACAAAACAGGGTACTAAATGAGAAAAAGACCAAGGTAGAAAGGTCAGTGGGGGTTGCCGCTACAGAAGGTAAAGCCATCAAAAAATGGAGAGCAATGAGTACCAATGTCCGTAGCCTGGGTAGCAAGCTTACTGAATTAGTGGCCTTGATGGAGGAGGAAGATCTGGATATTGTGGCAGTCACAGAAACATGGTACACACAGAACCATGACTGGGACGCAAACATACCAGGATACACTATCTACAGGGGGGACAGGGAGGGTAAAAGAGGAGGAGTAGCTCTCTACATAAGAGAAGAAATCAAAGCAACAGAACAAAAGGGTAAACAGGGAGGAGAAGAAGCACTGTGGGTCAATTTGGAGGCAGGCAATGGCACCACAATCCGCACAGGGGTTGTATACAGACCCCTCTCAGGGGGAGGAAATGGACACGGAAATGATAGAAAGTATACTTAGAATGGCAGAAAAGGGGAGATATTGCTGATGGGTGATCTGAATATGCCAGATGTTAACTGGAGTGCAGTTGCAGCAGCCACTTCGAAGAGTGGGGCTATTCTAGATGCCCTACAGGGGGCATGCCTTAGACAACTAGTATTGGAGCCCACTCGAGAGGAAGCAATCTTAGACCTGGTTCTCTCAAATGGAGGTGAAGAGAGGATCACAGATGTAGAAGTGGGTAGCCATCTGGGAACTAGCGACCATCGAACAGTATGGTTCACAATAAACACAGCAATAGAGTCAAGCCATACAAAGACAAAGGTACTGGATTTTAGGAGGGCTGACTTTGCCAAAATGGGTGAGTGCCTAAGGAATGCACTAGCAAATGGGCAGGAAGGAGGGGTGGAAGAACAATGGGGAATAATAAAAACTGCCATCACAGAGGTAACAAGCCTTTGTGTAAAGCAAATAAACAAAACAAAACGAGGTAAGAAACCACTATGGTTCTCAAAGGAAGTGACAGTGAAGGTTCAAGAGAAAAAGAAAGCATTCAGGAAGTACAAGGAATCACAGAAGGAACAGGACAGAGAACTGTATCAGTTAAAGCAAAAGGAAGCTGGAAAGGCAGTCAGAACAGCAAAGGCCCAAACCGAGAAAAGATAGCCAACTCAGTTAAGAAGGGGA
This sequence comes from Neoceratodus forsteri, assembly GCA_016271365.2. Classification (NCBI taxonomy): domain Eukaryota; kingdom Metazoa; phylum Chordata; order Ceratodontiformes; family Ceratodontidae; genus Neoceratodus; species Neoceratodus forsteri. Next base: position 658,841,372 of record CM057456.1, on the reverse strand, counting down.
TAAAACCTTTATAAGTACATCAGGAAGCAAAGGAAGACCAAGGGAGGGATAGTGAGGCTTAATAAAGGGAGGGAGGGTGGGCAGAGGGTCACTGTGAAAGGCAGAGATACTAAACAAATATTTTTGCTCAGTATTTACAAAGGAAGCGGTGGAGGTACCTAAAACAAACAGTAGAAACACTCTGGATACAGAAGTTGATACCAGCCCATTTACAGAAGAAAGAGTTCTGAAAGAGCTCTTAAAACTGAAGGTGGACAAGGCAATGGGGCCTGATGGGATTCATCCCAGAATTCTAAAAGAACTAAGGATAGAACTAGTGACACCACTGACTACCCTCGTTAACAAATCATGGGAGGATGGGGTGGTACCTGAGGACTGGAGGAGGGCAGATGTGATTCCCCTTCACAAAAGTGGGAGCAAGGCAGAAGCAGGAAACTACAGACCTGTTAGTTTAACCTCAGAGATAGGGAAAATGATGGAATCACTTCTGAAGGAAAGAATTGTTGCATATCTAGAGGCCAGAGGGCACAGGACCCAAGGCAGCATGGATTCTGGCGGGAAGGTCACCAGACAAATCTGATAGATTTCTTTGACTGGGTGACCAAAGTAGTTGATCAGGGAGGGCTGTGGACATGGCCTACCTAGACTTTGCAAGGCATTTGACACAGTCCCACACAAAAGATTAATATACAAGTTAACCAGCCTGGGAGTGGGTCCCAAGATGACAGCATGGGTAAAGAATTGGCTGGAGAATAGGACACAGAGAGTAATAGTAAATGGAGTCCACTCTGAAAAAGGGGGTTAGTAGTGGGGTACCACAGGGTTCAGTATTAGGACCGGTCCTCTTCAATGTCTTTATAAGCAACATTGCAGAGGGACTGGAAGGAAAAGTATGTCTCTTTGCAGATGACACAAAGATCTGCAACAGAGTTGATGCACAAGGTGGGGTGGAAAGGATGAGAAGGGACTTGGCAAGGTCAGAGGAATGGTCAAATGTATGGCAGCTTAAATTCAATGCTAAGAAGTGCAAGGTAATGCACCTGGGAAACAAAAACCCAGGGGAAGAGTACACAATGGGGGGTGAGATACTAACAACAACAAAAATGGAAAGGGACCTGGGGGTAGTCATATCAGATGACCTAAAGGTGGGCAAGCAATGTGAGAGGGCAGCAAGGAGGGCTGGGGGGATACTGGGATGCATGGGGACAGGCATCACCAGTAGAAAACAAGAAGTTATTATCCCTCTGTACAGACAGCTGGTGAGACCACATCTGGAGTACTACGTGCAGTTCTGGAGACCCAATCTCCACAAAGACATAGACAGGATGGAAGCTGTCCAGAGGAGGGCAACTAAAATGGTGCAGGGTCTGCACTGGAAGACATATGAAGAGAGACTTAAGGAGCTTAATATGTATAGCCTCAAGGAAAGGAGGGAGGGAGGGACATGATAGAAACTTTCAAGTACCTCAAGGGAATCAACAAAGTCCAAGAGGGTAGCATCTTTCAAAAAGAGGTGTGCAAGAACAAGGGGCACAATTTGAAGATAGAAGGCGGCTGCTCAGAGGTAATTTAAGGAAGTATTTTTTCACAGAGAGGGTTGTGGATGTATGGAACAGCCTTCCAGAGGAGGTTGTGGAGTCAAAAACAGTGGTGGAATTCAAGCATGCATGGGACAGTCATAAGGCAATTCTAGGGGTGGGGGGTAGGAAGAAGTAGGCTGCTGGTTAACTAGGATCTGCAGCTTATCCATCAGGTAGGGAAATGGGCAGACTGGGTGGGCCAAGCAGTCCTTATCTGCCGTCAAATTCAAATTCATATTCTATCAGTTCTTTATGCGAAAGGTGATTTTGCACAGTGACTGTGCCATTTGGCACCACAGGTGCGAAGACGCATTTCGAACAGGATGTGAAAAGTGACAGGTGTACTGTTCATGAGGAAGTGTAAAAAATGGCACCGTTGAAAATCTGGAGTGAAATTATACAAAAACAGGTGAAGTTATGAGCATGCATAGAAACTGCGCAATGTACACCTGTGATGTAATAAGTTTGGGGATTTTTACAGCAGATTTTCAACATAGGCACTTTGGGACCTTCGCTCATGAACAGTGTCACTGTGATTTTCTTAATCTGTCCCGAACACTAACTTCCTACAGCAAATGTGCTATTCTGCGCCAGAAGTGGTAAAACACATTTCGGCCATGTGTGAAAAATGACTGCTGTACTGTTCATAAGTTCGTGAACTTACGAGGGTGTGTGGAAATTGCGAAATGGATGCTCGTAACGGAGTCATTTTATGGACTTTTGTCATCAAATTTTAAACATAGCCATTTTAACACCTCTGCTCATGAACAGTGTCACTGTGATCTTCGTAATGTGTCCCAAACATTGATTTTGCACACCAACTGCAGTCCACCTGCCCCAAACAGGACTTGCACCTGGAGTGCACTGCTGCATGGTGGCAGGGGGACTGCGGCTGATGCAAGCTGCATCCTGCAATTCACAGGCATCACCTGGCAGGAGAAATTCTAAGTGTCCTTAGACCAGCCAGGGCAGCCGTAAGGGGACTTAGACATTCTCCCCTGGGTGACATGCCTGTGTGCAGCATACCATGGGTGACAGTCCACCCACCATACACCCCAGAATGTGGCCTCGTATGTATGGCCCCCATCCCAGTGGTCCAAAGGCACCCCTCACAGCTCCCGATGCCACCTATGTACCATGTTGGTACCCCCGTCCTGATGCGGCTCTCCTGATCCCTGATGCCTGCCCTATTGGTGCTACTGCAGCACCAACGTATGATGGTACAGTTCCCACCTATGCCCCAGCAGCTGGTGCCCAAATCCCCTGTACACCAGTGCAAACTGCTCCCCAGTGCCCAGTACATCCCACCATTTATCTCTGTGGCTAGGCGCCAATTGCACCAAAGTGGGGGGACATCGACCCATCAGGTTGGGTCCACGTGCCCATTAGCTAGTGGGACAGGGGGTCCTGTGTTAGTCTCTGGTGGCCTGTGGTGGACCTCTGCAGTGCACCAGGGGCTTGCCGCAGGGTTCTTGTCAGTGCTAGCATGGGAACTTAGCCACTGGGACCCCTCCTGTACCTGAATCAGGTGCAGGGTCCCTGGTGCACCAGGCATTGGTGCAAGGTGCTGCTTGCCACGCTTGTGCCAGATGCAGGCCCCTAAGAGAATCGGGCCCATGCAGTATAGGAATGGCAGTGAAGTACTGAACTGACGCCAACCCCACCCCTACTTTGCAGAGATGAGCAGGCACTGGGGTGTGCCTTTCGTTGCCCATAATGGTCAAGACATTTCCCCTCACCCTATCCTGCAGACACTGACAAGTGTCGAGGTGTGCCTTGGGTGTTTGGGCTTTACTCATCTCATTCCATAAGGAAATATGCTGAAATTGGTGCAGTTTATAGGACAATGAGATAGATTCTGGGGCCAAAGAGTCCAAGGTGCACCTCAAAGCCTGTCACTGGCTGCAGGGTGCAGGTGGGGGAGGTGGAATGGCATGAGCATTACTGTTGAGAATCCCAAGTCATATCCCTGATGGCTGTAGGGCATTATGGTTGAAAACCCTAACACCCTGGCCATTTCTTGGTATTTTTACTCCAAGTTTTCAACATGGGCTTTTGGTGATCCCACCGTATGAACAGCGACTGCAGCATTTGGTTCCACAGGTGTGAAAACACATTTCAAACAGGATGTGAAAAATGACAGCTGTACTGTTCATGAGGAGGTGTAAAAAACAGCAATGTTGAAAATCTAGAATGAAAATATAAAAAAAAAAAAAACTAGTGAAGTCATGAGTGTGCATAGAAACTGCGAAAAGCATACCCATAATGTAATTAGTTTGGGGATTTTTTACAGCAGAGTTTCAACACAGGCATTTTGGGACCTCCACTCATGAACAGTGTCACTGTGATTTTCTTAATCTATCCCGAACACTGATTTTCCATAGCGACCGTGCTATTCTGCACCCGAAGTGCGAAAACACATTTCAGCCAGGTTGTGAAAAATGACAGCTGTACTGTTCATAAGGAGGAGTGGAAAAATGCCAATGTTGAAAATCTGGACTGAAAAGATTACGAATTTGTGAACATACAAGGGTGCATGGAAATTGCACAATGTACACTTGCAGCACAGTCATTTTATGGACTTTTGTCACCAAATTTTCAACATAGCCAGTTTAAGACCTCTGCTCATGAACAGTGTCACTGTGATTTTTTTAATCTGTTCCAAACATTGATTTCATACACCGACCAAGCCATTGTATGCTACATGTCTGAAAACACATATTGGGTGAAATGTGAAAAATGCAGCTGTACTGTTCATAAGGAGGTGTGGAAAAATGGCAATGTTGACAATGTGGAGTGAAAATATTGCAAATGTGCGAAGTTACAAGCATGTGTGGAAACTGTGCAGTGCATGCTCGTAACAGTCATTTCATGGAGTTTTCTCACCAAATTTTCAACAAAGGCATTTAGGACCTCTGCTAATGAACAGTGTCACTGTGATTTTTGTAATGTGTCTGCAACACTAATTTCCCACGGTGACCGTGCTATTCTGCGCCAGAACTGCGAAAACGCATTTCGGGCAGGATGTGAAAAATGACAGCTGTACTGTTCATAAGGAGGTGTATAAAAATGACAATGTTGAAAAACTGGAGTGAAAATATTGCAAATCTGCGACGTTATGAGCATGCGTAGCAACTGCGCAACGCACATTCGTAAAACAGTCATTTTTTGGGATTTTTTCCACCAAATTTGCAACATAGGCTTTTTGAGAGCCCACCTCATGAACACTGGCACTGTTGTTTCATTAATCAGTCCCGAAAGGTGATTCCGTGCAGTGACCATGAAATCACCTTTCGGGGCCTATTAACGCCATAACAGTGGCAGAATTCATCAGGAGGGGTCCCTAAAACACCATCTTGAAAATTTGGTGCCAAAATTCCAAAAAATGCCTGAGAAATGCATCAAAGTTGAAAAAACCCTATGTATACCATTATACAGCTCACCGGCATTCCCTCAGTGCGCCAGACTTCGGAGGTAAGTATGGGGTGAGGGGGTGTGGGGAGATGGGATGTGCTGAGGGTGGGTGCGAGTTTGGGGAAGGTCACTGGACTAGATGTGGGACTGTTTTCTGCTTTGCAGGTAAAAAAAAAATTAAAATTGTGGGACCGTTTTCCATTTACAGGGTTACTTGGCACGCTGGGGTGGGCTCCCAGCGTGCCACCCCATTTACCTTTTTTTGGGGGGGCTGTAGCATACTTGGGATTGGGCACCCCCGTTGGCACATGGGGGAGGGGCAAGAGCCAAGGGGGATTGGGCACCCCCTCGGCACAAACCGAACGTTATTTTGGAGGATATTATGCCGATGGGGAGTGGCCTCCCGGCAAATGAGAGAGGGCTAATGACGCCGACAGTGGGATTGGGCCCCGGCCAAAGCAAAAACAATGTTTCTGGGAGGGGTGAGCCGAGGGGATTGGGCACCCTTGGCAGAACCTGAATGTTTTTTTGAGGGGATATTATGCCGATGGGGAGTCGGCTACCCCATTGTTTTTTATTTTTTTTTTTTTTAACTGTTTCACCAGGAAGGCACACTAAAGGGGCGGTGGCTTGCAACTCTGAAATTGGCTGCTGCAGTCAGGGAGTGTACCGAACAGCTGATTGTGTACTGGCGGGGCGCTCCCTAATTGCAGCGGTTCAATTCCTTTGATGTAGTGGCCTGCTTGTTTAACTGTAATGATCCAGGGCATGCTCCTCTATTGGCCAGGCAGAGACCAGCCGCTGAATGGGCTGCTGCCATTCGGCACAACACTGCCGCACCTCCACAACCCCTTTGTAAAGAAAGCTGGCGCAATGTGTTTCTTGCACATGCGTGTAAGCAAACACAAAAATGACAATAAAGGACCAAAAAATAATAAATAACAGGGTACTTCTAGAATGCCAGGGTGGCCCTATGTGACCTTTGGCCTGCGGTCCATATGTGTTTTGTATTATTATTTATCTTTGATAACTGGGTAATGCCTATTATACCCATGACATGCTTTCAAGGGCCAAATGGAGTGCACTAGGGAGGTTAAATGACTTGCTCAGGGTCACACAGTATGCAAGTGGAGGCTTTGGGAATCAAACACATATTGGCTGGATGTACAAAACTCATTCACAGTTCACAGCATAAAAGACAAAGACCCTGTACGGATCGGGACAAATGCCAACGAGTTCCACACTCCCCTCTCCATCATACCTTGGCTCCCTGTTAAACCTGTCATACGAACATACGAAATTTGCCAGCAGATAAAGGCCTAGAGGTCTATCAAGTCTGCTTGAATATGCAGCTAGCACCCCTTATTTTGCAGCTGTCCCTCCCTCCCACCTTCCCCTCCATTGACCCTCCCTTGCCCTGTCCCAGCCCCTTTTGAAGCAGTCCACTGTTCTACTGGATACCACTTCTGCCGGTAACGCATTCCACCCAGCTACAACCCTCTCTGTAAAAAAGTGTCTCCTCATCTCCCTCATGAACCTTTCTCCCTCCAGTCTCAAGGCCCCGGGTGTCCCTCCCCTTCCTTACTTTGAACAGTCCCTCTGTACCTATCTTGTTTATTCCTTTCATATACGTAAAAGGTTTCACTCATGTCCTCCCGTCCCTCCTCTCCTCCAGCGAATACATGTTCAGCTCCCAGAACCTCCTCTCGTATGGTAAGTCCCCCAGCCCCTTGATCATCCTTGTCACCCTGCGCTGCACCCCCTCCAGTAACTTAATGTCCCTCTTCAGATGTGGGCACCAGTACTGCACGCAGTACTCCAGATGTGGTCTAATGACCTATACAGTGGCAGAATCACCTCCCCCCTCCTCGAGGAGATACCACTTACAATGCAACCCAACATTTTGTTGGTCTTTGCAGCTGCCTTCCTACATTGTGCCGAGTTGCTCATTGACCTTGTAATGAGTACCCCATTATCCTTCTCCTCCTCTGTCTTGGCTAGCTGCACTCCCCCCAGCTGGTAACTCCTCCTTGGGTTCTTCACCCCAAAATGCAGCACCTTGCACTTTTTGGCATTAAACCCCAGTTGCCAGGTGTCTTACCAGGTTTCCAGCTTTTCCAGATCATCCTGTAACCCCTGCCATCCCCCTAGGTCATCCACCACTGCTTCCGTCTTGGTGTTGTCAGCAAACACACTGATCTTGCGCTTGATGTCCAATGATATATCTGCAATGAATATCCCAAATAACACTGGTCCCAACACCGAGCCCTGTGGAACACCACTCGTCACTACCCTTGAGGATGAGAGAGCTCCGCCCACCACCACCCTCTGTTGCCTTCCCTGAAGCCAGTTCCCTGCCCATCTTACCAGCTTTGCACCTGCCCCTGTGCCTTCTAACTTACTTCCCAGCCTCCCATGTGGCACCAAGTCGAATGCCTTACTGAAGTCCAGATACAGGACATCCATTGCATGGCCCCTGTCCAGCTGCTTAGTTACCCAGTCATAGAACTCCACCAGATTGGTTTGGCAGGATCTGCCACGTATGAAGCCATGCTGTCTGCTGTGCTGTAGTCCTCTGGCCTCCAGGATGGCCACCAATCTCTCCATCAGGATAGTCTCCATCAGCTTACCCACGATGGATGTGAGGCTCACTGGTCTGTAGTTACCTAGTTCATCCTTGGGGCCATTCTTGTGGAGGGTCACCACATGAGCCATCCTCCAATCCTGAAGTACACACCCAGAGTGTAGTAAATTAGGTCTGCCAATGGTCCCGCAAGGACCTCTGCCAGCTCCTTTAGTACCCTGGGGTGGATGCCATCTGGGCCTTCTGCCTTGTTCACCCTCAGTGCCCTCAAACCCTCCAGAACTCTGCACTCCATGATTTCCCTGTCTGTCACCCCCTCCCCCCGTTTCTGCCATTCCTCCCCTTGGGTATCACCCTCTCTGCTTAGTAAAATACTGAGCAGAAGTAATCATTGTGCTTCTGCCTTATCACCCAGCCACCCTCCTTCCTAATCCTTACTATATGGTCCTTACAGTTCCTTTCTCCCTGATGTACCTAAAGAGGTCCTTCTCACCCTTCTTAATGCCTTGTGCCAGCCTGAGCTCTGTATACCCCTTAGCTTCTCTTACTGCTCGTGTCACCTCCTTAGATTCCTTCAGGTACTCCTCCCTGTCCTCCCCTCTCCCTGTTTTCTTGTACCTCCTAAAGGCAGCTCTTTTCCTCCTTACCTTTTTAATGACCTCCTTGATCACCCAGCTTGGTTTCTTAGGTCTAGCCTTCTTGCTCTGGGCCTTGCTGCAGGTTTGGTTGCCTCCACTATCCCCAGCTTTATGAGCTCCCCCCTCTGGTTGGTGTCCATCCTAGGTTGAATTTTGGCCAGGTACCCTTTTACCAATTCCCCCATCTTCCCAAAGTAGTCCCTCCTGAAGTCCAGCACCCTTGTGCTAGATTCCACTCCTTCCTTGCCCATATCCAATGTGACCATACTGAGTGGTGGTCACTCCCTGACAGTGGTTCTGCCACCCTAAGTTCCCTCACAAACTCCCCATTTGCCAGCACAAGGTCAAGGGTATTCCCTAACTTAGTTGGTTCACTGACGATTTGCATCAGGAAGATGTCCTGGAAGGCATCAGGCAGTACCTGCACCCTTCTATTGCTGGTTGTTGGGGTACTCCAGTCCACTCCTGGCATGTTGAAGTCCCCCACAATCACCACACTACGCCTCATGCAGGTCCTTCTAATCTGTACTGCTAGTTCCCTAACTCCTCTGTCTGAGAGGGTGGCCTGTACACCACTCCCATTCTGAGAGTCCTATTCTTGGAATCCTGGAGTTGCATCCTAAGTGACTCCATGCTACCCTCCTCCCCTTCCTCCCTTACACACTTCAGTCCTTCCCTCATATATAGTGTCACCCCCCCCTTTCCCAATCACCCTATCCCTACGAAATAACCTGTTCCCTGGTACAGACAGGTCCCAGTCATTGTATTGGGTGGCCCGTGTTTCCGTGATGGCTGCAATGTCCACCTCTCCCTCTACCATGAGCGCCTGTAGGTCTGTGGTTTTCCTTCTAAGGCTCCTAGCATTAGACGGGACCATCTTCTCCCCTTTCCCACCCCCTGCCCTCCTTCACTAGCATCACCAACAGTACTTGCCCTTTGTCTTTTGTCACTATTATGGGGGTAAGCTCCTGTGGCTTCCCAACTTGTGGTCTCTGCATGTCTCTTGTCCACTTGCCACCCCCCACTCCTAGTTTAAATTCCCAACTTCCTCTATGTACTCTGCTATCCTCTGTTTCAACACTGTCTTTCCCTCCTCGCTCAAGTGTTGTCTGTCTTTGGCATAGAGACTACTGTCCTGTCAGGTCCCTCCCCAACCCCTCACCAGCCCATACCCTTTAGCAGGACATCAGGTTCTTAGCCATCCTTTAAATTCCTCTATTCCCAGCTTTCTTGTTGTGCTTGCCTTGGGCACTAGGAGTATCTCTGAAAGTGTTACTGATCTTCCTGCCCCATCACATAATTGTCCAGGTTCCTCAAACCTCCTCTGGACTATATCTACCGTCTTGTCAACCAGGTCGTTCGTCCCCAGATGTATAATCAAATGAGGCTTGTCCCTACCCCTTCTAGCACATTTAAGAACAGATTGCCCCACCCTTTCTGCTGTCATTCCTGGCATGGCCTCCACCCAAATGCGACTATGCCTCGCCCCTTTGCTACCCCACCTGACTCCTCTTAGTATTGAGTCCCCCAGCACTAAGGTTCCACCCATCTTACTTCCTGTTTGCTTCCATTCTTCGCCATCTCTCAGTCCTGGCTCCTCCTCTTCCTCCTGCACAGTATTGCCCCCTTCTGCCCCTGTTGTAATTTCTCCAGCAGAACTTCCCCCACTCCAGTTTGGTCCGGACATTTCCCAGTTACTCCTCCAATTTCATCACCTCCCTCCCTCCCTCCTCCTCCTTCCGCTCAAATACTGCAGAACAATTTTCTGAAGACTGTTCACCACTGACTGCATTCTCTCTCCTCATAGAAACCTGTTCCCTCCTTTCCACTCCATGATTGTTGCCATCTCTCCCCTCACAAGTCCCTATCTCCTCCTTCCATTTGTCTTTTGTCCCCTGACCTGGGTTTCCCGGACCCCGTTCTTCTTGCCCTGGGCCCCTGTGTGTCCGCTTCCCTTCTTCTGACCCTCTCCTCACCACTGTTGGCTCAAATTGCCCTCCCTCATCTCCCCTCCTCCCTCCCTCCAGTATTGGGCTATAACATCCACCAGTCTGCCTTGCCTGTCTTAGTTCCTCCTGTAGACCTTCAATCTCCTTTCTAAGTTTCCCTAAGTGGTTGCACACTAAACGTCCCCTCGCCCTCCAGGCAATTTTTAGAAAGATTGGTGCACTGTAGTTCTTGCAGTTACCACCCTACCCATTGCTGTCGTTGCCCACCAGTGACCCCCCCACCTCCCAGATGCAGGATACCAAACACTCCCCCAAGTCTCCCCTCTCCCCCCTCTATCAGTGCAAAACATTCTTCTCCTTTTCTGAATGTCCCTTATCCCCTTTGTCATACACTTCTAGATAGATTGAACAGCTGCTTTTTACATTCCTATCTCTCCTGTCCACACCCAAAGAGAGACTTTAAGCAACTATTGCACAGCTTTTTTCAAACTCCTACCCCTCCTTTCCACAATGCAAATACCAATGCAAACAAGTAAGAATGGAAGCTCCTTGTTTTGTAGTTACTTCCCTTCCACTGAGATAGCAGTCATCTCTTCACTCACTGCTGTTCCTTTTCTGGATGTCTGCTTCTGCTATGACAGGTGCATGTCCTTTGTCCCTCTGGGGAAGTGATGTCATTACCCCAGTATAAAGGAAATCACGGACCGAGGGGTGAGGGGTTGGACTAGACCGTGCCTTTCAGAAACAAACAATCAGGTAGCTGAGGCCCCTGGCCAGACCATAAGCACCCTTTCCCCACTATGTACTAAACTTTGCAGCTAGTGAAGCCCTACTGCCCTAAAAGCAACAGACTCAAAAGGAGTTTAAAGGTTTACCAGCAACTAAATCCTTACCTCCTGCCCCTAGAAACTTCTCAGCAACATTAAAAAATGAATATTATTTGGATCAGCCCTTTGGGGCAGTGGTAGTGCTACCACCTGCAATGCTGGTGACCTGGGTTTGGAAGACAGCCCAGGTTGTTGGGGACCGGCCAGTGGGAGAGGATTAGAGTGTTCCAGAGGACGCTTGCCTCCTCCAGGAAAGGGAGGGTTGCTGCCTCCATTGCAGTACTGCCAAGTAAGTGACTACGGGTGGCAGAGCAGCAGAAGTAGGTAGGTTAGGGTCTGGGTGATGGTGGCTTGCACACCAATATGCCATGGCACACACGTGTGCTTAGGCCCCTTGCATGTCATCACACAGTGGGGACATACACAAAAAAAAAACAGGAAAAAGTCCTGGTGTTCATAGGCGATGGGATTCCAGTGCTTCTGGGACCTGAGTGGCAGTCACCACACCATATGTCACCTGACAAACCTGTCATAATTGGGAGGGCGGCTTGGCCACACCCCCAACCCTGCCATAGGGGGCAAACCGCTGCTCCGTGGAGGGAACGAAGCATTAGGCACTGCATGGAGCAGTCAGGTGCTTTGGGATCCCCGAGGAGTCAGACACCAGAGACGAAGGGTGCGTAATAAAAAAAACAATAACAATATTTACAGAATATTTACCATAATGTATTCTCCAATTGGTCAGCATTTTGTTGCATATTTTCTGGGCCATCATCCTGACATCCAGTTCGTACATATGTGGCTGAACATTATGGAGGTTAAAAACAGATGAATGTGGAGCAAACTCTAGATCCTCTTCATGCTGCAAATCTGATACATCAGATGTGCCGCTAACAACGCTGTCATTTGAAAAACAGGACTGTCTCACCCACAGTCATCATCACTTTCAGTAATTGAATTCATATCACCAGTAACATCTAAAGGCTCTGGATTAACCTGACACCCTGCAGGGGTCGACTTTAAGGGGAAGAACTACTGGCCATCGGGCCAGAGACTTCCAATAATTTGGTGGCCCACGGTGCTAAATAGTGGCCCACAACTTACTTTTAAAATTTAAAGCAGGACACAAGAGGTCGGCACCACGTGAGTGGTGAATTCTATTCAATTGCTTATTTATTCAAAATAACAAGAAAGACACTGGTAGATGGGTGAGGAACCGGTTGGAGGGACACTGCAGAAAGCTGTGCTTAAGTACAAAATCAAATAGAGCAGAGTGGGGTCAGGGTGACACATTTCTGGTCAGTCAGAATTGTTTTGGCACACTTCAACATCCTCAAGGGCTGTCACACCGTCATCGGAGTCAATGCTTGAATCAGAGCTGTCTACAGTTTCAGTAGCAGCTGCATCTATTCTTCTCCTGTGAGATCCACTGCATGGTCTTCGGACTCGCTGCCCAGAGGCTAGCCACAAATTGACAACACCTGTTGCATCAAAATCCTCAATGGCTGGTGAGTGAAGTTTAATTTGTAACAGATCAGTGAGTGTATCACTTCTGAGTTTACTCCTCTAGTCTGACTTCACAGATTTCATATGTGAAAATCCACATTCACACTCCACTAAAGTACTTGGCAAGGATAAGAGGAAGTCGACAAGGGACAAAATATTTTGGTGTCCATCTGAAAACCTTGTATTTATCTCTTCCCATGTAGTGACACTAGAGGTACAAGAACTCAGGGGATTTTTTAAAGAGGCCCATTCAATCTCCACTTCTTCCAGTTTAACACCATTTTTGTGAAGTACATCCCGATATTCATTAACAAGTTCTTCAATTTCACTATCACCAAAATCAGTGCTGTCTGTCAAACTGGGCCACATTTTGGGGTTTAAAAGTGTTACACCAGCTTTCCTTACAACAGACAGGTCATTGTCTGGAAACATACTGTTAACCTCTGTCAAAAGAGTTTCTATAAATCTTGTAAAGGAGTTGGTATCCTTTTTCTCTAGTTATTTCCTTTAAGAGAATATCCTTAAATGTCTCCTTTGAGAACATTCGGGCCATTGGCCCTGATTTAGTTTTCAACTTTTCAATGGCATTATGAACAATTGTCAATCCCTCCATCGCTTTGCTAATATTGACCTGTTCTTCCTGCAACAACAGGGAAAGTCTTGCTATTACAACAATAACGTCATAAAGCTCCAAGGCACTCTGCACAAAGTGTTCTGATGTGAGATTTTTCAAAAATCCCTGAGCTCTAGCACTGGCCACTGAGTTTTGTGATGCAACAGTATTTTCAAGATGTGAAATAATTGTGGGATAAATCTCCCAAAAATTTTCAAAGGCACGTTTTAGATGCGGGGCCCACCTGGTGCCTCCTACTCTAGTTGGGACTAAACATGGGCCCCCTGTTGCCTGGCAAGAATTCCTCAGTTCTGTTCAGAAGGCTGTTGTGGTAGAATAAGTAAATCTGCAGCATCTCATCCTCTACCTTACTGTAACAGGGCATTGATTTTACAACTTTTTTAAAGGCCAATTCCAGCCGATGAAGCATACAATGAGTAACAACTATCAAAGGCTGTACTTCACGAAGACGTGCTGTGACTCCTGTTCTGCTGCCCTGCAGAACCACCACCCCATCTGCAGTAAAGCCAACTAGTTTTCTTAGAAACTCTTCATGAGTTATTTCAAGTACTGCAGAGCACTCGCTTACAAGACTTTCATATATATTTTTTTCAGCATTTGATTTCTCAAGTCTAACCATATTTAGAAATGCTGTTTTTAGAACACCTTTCTATGCATGATGGATATAAATTATAATTTGTTCTGCAATGGAGGTATCAGTTGCTTCATCACATAGAACAGAACAGAACGAGGAATTCTTGGCTTCATTCATAATTTTAAGTCGTTCATATTCTGCAATGGCAGCACAAAATCTCCTGCAGTACTTGTCACTGACATAGGTGCTTCCTGTCTCCAGACCCTTCATTTGGTCCAGTTTACTCATTCAAACAAAATCTGTGAATGGACGAGACTGCTTGGCAATTGCATGACTGTTCCTCATTAGAATAGTAAACCTGTTAATCCGAGCATTGTTTAAACTCTGTATAGCTCTACTAACCTCACTACAGGAGGGATCAGTTGCTGCAGCTTTAAGTTTGCTTGCAGCTCTCTCATGCCCCCTGCTTGTAAGGTGCAATTTTTAAAGAGTACACTTTAAATGTCCCACAACCGTATACAAAAGGGGAATCTTTATCTGCAGCATCACACCCTTGACACATTGTACAGAACATAAGGTTTTTCTCTGCATCATACCTAACCCATGGAAAGTTAGTTTGCCAAGCAGTCTTAAATACCCTGCACCTGACATTTTTTTCATAAGCTCGATCACTTTCCAACTTTTCTTCATTTGTATTATTTTTTTTTGCAGCGGGGGCTCAACATTTGAAAGAAAATGCCACATGATGCATTCCGCACAGTGCAATAAAACCTTTTTCAAAGCAAACCGGCTCTTTTTTTTTTTTTTATTTTCAATGTCGATTATGTTTTTATTTTATTTTTTTTCACAAATTTGGATAGCTGCAAGGTCCCTAAATGTGTGTGCCGGACCCCGACTTTGACCACAAAGTGAGACTGCTACACTAGTGACCAGAGAGTACAACAGTAGAAATTAGGAAATACATTTTTTTCACAAATTTGGATAGCTGCAAGGTCCCTAAATGTGTGTGCAAGTCCCAGACTTTGACCACAGACTGCTACACTAGTGACCAGAGAGTACAACAGTAGAAATTAGAAAATACAGATTTTTTTTTTCCACAAAGGTTGGATAGCTGCAAGGTCCCTAAATGTGTGTGCCAGTCCCAGACTTTGACCACAGAGTGAGACTGCTACACTAGTGACAAGAGAGTACGACAGTAGAAATTAGAAAATAAAGATTTTTTTTCACAAATTTGGATAGCTGCAAGGTCCCTAAATGTGTGTGCCAGTCCCAGACTTTGACCACAGACTGCTACACTAGTGACCAGAGAGTACAACAGTAGAAATTAGAAAATACAGATTTTTTTTTCACAAAGGTTGGATAGCTGCAAGGTCCCTACATGTGTGTGCCAGTCCCAGACTTTGACCACAGACTGCTACACTAGTGACCAGAGAGTACAACAGCAGAAATTAGAAAATACAGATTTTTTTTTCCACAAAGGTTGGATAGCTGCAAGGTCCCTAAATGTGTGTGCCAGTCCCCGACTTTGACCACAGACTGCTACGCTCCAGAGAGTATGAAAGCAGAAATTAAGGACTGATTTTTTTTCCCACAGGGGTTAGACAGCTGCCTGTAAAGCCCCCTGAGCTGTGTGCCAGCCCCTGACTGCTAGACACTGACAGAGAGTACGACAGCATAGACTTTCAGACATGAAGGGTCTTGTAATGATGCTTTTTTATTTTTATTTCATCAGGTCCAAAAATAGCTCACTGCAAAAGCTCATTTTGTGCAAGCCCCTGATCCCGGCATGAGCACCACAGAATGTAACTCAGACTACCTGCTACTTAGGAAAGGAAGGAAACTTGTATTTGTTGTTTTTCCTTCACAAAAAAGATCAGACTAGCTGCTGCACAAAGTAGATTGATAGCCCCTGCGCCCAGGTTAACTACAGATGCTCCTTTCCTCTTCAAATTAAATTAGATAGTGAATGGAAGAGCTCTTTTTTTTGTTTTGTTTTACATGGATAGACAGTCACAGCTAAAGTAGAAATTTGTCACTGTCACAATTTACCACAGATATTTCTTTAGTGCTAAGACTTGCCACTTTTGTTGACAGCAAAATGCAGTAGCCTCTACCCTCAGTTTAAACTGCCCTTTTATTTCCCCTCACACAGAAATATTTTACACCCTGCTTGGCTTTTAGGTATCAACAGAACAGCAAGGGATTTAGGATCAGAAGCACTAGTCTGAGTAAAGTCCCCCCTCCCACCCCCACGACATCTGCTCCAACTGCTCTGTTGCACTTAAATTGTTTCTGGTTCAGTAAACAGGCAACAGTGTACACAAGTTCTCTTTCTTTTTTTTTTTATTAGTCGGACAGACCGACCAAGAAAGTATTTCAATGGCTTTCCAATCGCAACCTCGACCTCTCCTATCGAAAACAATGGCACATCTGAGCTGGCACGGGCAAGGGACAATACTGACATGCTGCATTCAGTCACCTCCATTGGTTGTCCCACCATGCCCATCAGAACTGTGCCCATCAATTGGCTCCTGCTGTTCCCGACGCAACTGTTGCCACCGTCCCAGCTTGTCATCAGGTGATCTGTAAGTGCGAGCCCTTAAACCATCATGTGGCTTTGCGTGTCAAGTCCTGCAGGGCTCCCACTTACATGGTACGCATTCCGCTGTGCTCTCGAGTCCGTTCCTTGTGGCGTACGTGAGTGGACGCTCTACGTGCACATGCACGCGCCTTCCAATCTCCAATCTTAAAGGTACAGTGCCGAAAATCTTAACTTAAGATGTTTGCTGACCAATCGGGCCAGCAGCCAACGATTACCCAATGGCCCGATTTGATTTTTGGTGGCCTCGGGCCACCGCTAAAGTCGACCCCTGCCCTGTACCACTACAACATTGTTCCTGTGTTATTTGTAAATCGAACAGTGGCTGTGACAAAGAAACATCATTGTACATTGGCAAGAAAGAATCCTGGGATCTGATTGGTCAGTCTGGGGCTGAACCTGTAATGTTATCCCCACATAGCATCACAGATCTAGTCCTGGCACAGACATGACCGCATGGTATGTTGTACGTAAGACAATCCTGCCAGTTATAGACTATGCAGACATTGTCTATGGAACGGCCTCATCCTCCTCTCTTTCCAGACTAGACATCCTTCTCAACTCTTTCTGCCGCTTCGACACTGCCCCCCCCCCACTCACCACTGCCTACTCCACGCTCCACTTTCCCTGGCTCCGCTCTCCCACAGATCAACCATCCACAGCGCCTCCTTCATAGCAAAACACTGGCTTGATTCCCTCACCCCCACCTTACCCCAGCCACCTCCCTAAACTACCCTCTTTGCCACAGAGACCCACGCACATCCCACCTGCCCCGCCCTCACACTCTTACTGGCCAAGCTGCCTTTTCGTACCATCTCCCCCTTCTCTGGAATAACCTTCTGTCAAACCTTTGCCTGGCCCCTTCTCGCTCTGCCTCCTCACAGCTCCTCAGGCTCCGACTCACCCTGCGCCGTCCTAAATGCTCCAATGGATCCAGCACACAGCAGAGACCCCCCCCACCACCCCTACTTAATTACCCCAGCCACCAACAGTAATCTTGCCTCATTCCGTTCATTTACTTTGCACGTTGATTATTTGTATATTATTAATAACGTTTTGTACTCTTCGAAAAAATTGTCTGTAAATAATGTTTGTATTCTTCACCCTTTGTTACTCTTTTTCTCTTCCCTGTACACTCTGTACCCGGGTCGCACCTGGAAATGAGTCTCGGTTCAGTGAGCTTTTCCCGGTCTTCAATTTTAAATAAATAAATAAAATAAATGCTAAAGGAATCATTCCACTACCCAAGTACAAAGTGTCACAGTTGTGTGACTATTCTGCCATATGCCAGCACTTATGTACATTTTTTCTAAAGTAGATTCCTGTTTCCCAGAGCACACAAACTGACTTTGCCCCACACCAAAACCCTAACACATTCAGTAAACCAAATTCCTTTTCATTCTCTGAATAAAATGAAAAAAACAAATTATGTAAAACAATGCTGTCAGTCCAATCAGCTTCACTGTCGGCAGTCCCAGGCTCTGTCCTTTACACCCGTGCATCACCACATCTCGTTTAAAAGAAGCATAAAGCATAATTTTGCTATGTAAAATTACACACAAAAAAAGGATTTTAAAACATGCTGTCACTCTAATCGGCTTCACTGTCAGCTGTCCCCTGCTCCGCCCCTTACATGAAGCATAAGCGTACTTTCTCATCAGTGCCGTCGGCTTCAGTGCATTCTCCTGGTACAAACACCTGCTGACTGTACTGGGAGAACTGAAGACATATGCAAACCACCGGGAGAAATCAAGTGCTGTATCTGACACTACGTCGGGGGGGGCAGAACTGACTGCCACAGACTCCTACAAACTGACAACACTGATTTGTGGAATGTGTGAGGGCTATGAGACTGTTTTGTAGTACCTTTTCTGCTGTGGGAGGGATTTATATTTTAAAAATGTTGCAAACTACACTGCAACCATGCCAGGTGTGGGCAACCCGGACTTGGCATGTGTAGTGATTTCCTTAACATGTGATGTGGTCTTGTGTGTGCTGGGACCTGATCCGTGATGTTGTGCTGGGATAAAATCACGGGTCAAGGTCTCAGCTGACCAATCGGGTTTCAGGATTCTTTCTTGCCATTGTATAATCTTTTTTTCCCTAAGGTCCAAGCTATGTGGAAGCATATGGCTAATTTTATAAAATGGACACAAAAAGGCCCCAAAACTTCATTGGCTAAAACCACTCACCTGACCATGCACTAATACAGCACAATGCATGGTCATCCTGGTATTTAGCCTCTTCCCAAATCCATACACTTCATCAGAATGTTAAACAACTGAAGCCCCCACATTCACTACATGACAGTTTTCCTATCACATTTATACACACTCGCTTCACTTCCTGTCCGTGGTCCCGTCCTGCTTCTTCTACATAACACTTCTTAAATAAGTTAAATAACCCCAGTCAAAATGTATTTTCTTTTAAATTACTGTTTATTAAGAATGTAACTTTATTTTGCCAGCCAGAACAGTCTGTGACTAGTGCCACAACTGCGCATGTCACCCTCATCTACAAGGCTAAGGCAAGGCATCACGCACATCTTAAAAAAAAAATGAAGCCCTGTCGTATTCGTCTTTCACAATTTAAAAAAAAAACTGTAACTGTTTTAAAAATTGTGAAAGAAGTGTAAGACGTGGCATACCTTGATCCTTTGAAAGCTGCATCTCCCTCACTCTGTTTCTAGTAAGTGGAACAATCTGAACTCTCCCATCTAGCATTTGACTAAAAAACTCACCAGTTACATTACTAATTATGGAAGAAAACAGAGGAACATAAAGTATATAATCTATATTTTTATTACAAAATTGTGTTTTGTTGAGTGGCTGTTCCAAATAAAATTAGTCATTTTGCATTTCCGTGTCCTCCCACACTTGCAGCTGCTTTCCATACAAGTGCACTTGAACTCATCTCTTTCCTTCTCTCTCTTTCTCTCTCTCTCTCTGAGTCTGTATCACACTCTCTCACAGCACTTCTTATTCAGTTACAAGCTCTGATAAAAACAAGTTAAAAAGAAAAAAATATCGGGTCTTATAGCTCACACTCTCTTTCCATAGATGCATACATAAACCAGTCTCTCTTGCTCTCAGACTCTCTCTCGACATCTTTCATAGTGCCCACTCTTTCTCTGGCAGGCAGTACACATTTGCTTCCTGAAAACTGATATTCAGCAAGCTAACTGAAATTATAATTATATAGTTTGGATTTTATTTTGTTTTTTTAAATTGATCATGGGAGAGTCCAGGGAGATGTTTATAGGGGGAACTACAACTGCAGTACCTGTAGCAGGTCAAAAACCTAAAGTAATTGCTGACCCGGTGGTGCTGAGGGTTGAGGCGCTGTGCGCCACACCTCACCGGCGACTCGTGTTTGGGAATGAACACAGGTCGCCATGGGTTGGCAGGGAGGAGATGGATTGAGCATCTGACAGACTGCTCTCCATCTCTGGGGAGGGGGGTTTCCAGTGGCCGGTGCCTGCCTGACCCCTAGCGGAGGCTGGGGCTTGACAGCACGGAGCCGTATAACATGGGGGTGGGACGTGGCAGACACTTGACAGGGGCACGCATGGGAGTGTGCGTGCACCCAGTTGCTGGAATCACTGCACGCCGCGAGACCGCAGGGGAGAAAAGCGGAAAAAAGGGCACCCAGTGGCAGCAGCTTGATGGCCATCTGTGAGCACCTGTGACGGCTCCAGGAGGGGATCACCATGTGGATCCGAACTCTGTGGGGGAAGCTGGCCACCCCCTGCCACCCCACCATAGTGGGTAAGCCATGGGGCAATTAGGTGATCGTCCTCCCAGGAGACCGGTATGGGTCAGACAGCGGCCGGAGAAAGCAATGCAAGGATGGACTGGCTGACTAGGAGAAACAACACCCACAAAAAAAAACCTAAAGTAAAGCACTTACTTCACTGTAGTTCCAGGAGGTGGACAGACTTATTTATGTAAAACACATTCATTTTAACTTTTACATGTTTTAAAATATGTATTTTAATACAGAAATCAGTTTAAAAAATTAAAGCCCATTTTATAAGTGCATTAAGACATGCCAGAGATATGCACTCTACTGAGATAACTGCACTTCCTGGGGCTGAAGGCACTCGGTCTGCAGCCTCGTGCCTCACTACACCCCAGGCATGTGGTTATCTCAGCACAATGCACACCCCAATCATGTCTTATTGCTTACTAACAGAAAATAGTATAAAATAGAAATGTAGGCAATGATGGCAGAAAAAGACCACAGGTCCATCCAGTCTGCTGGAAGTTCCCTATGTGCCCCAGGATCTACTATCCATGAAGGGATTTACTCCTCCCCGTCCACCCCTCTGCTCACCTACCATCTGTCACAAACTCACTCAGCAGGTCAGCCTCTACTCCCAAAGTGCCAACCTCTGAGCACAGAATTGTGAACAGTTAACAAAACAAGGTAAACCTCTTGTCTGTTTTGTGGGTTCGAGTCACCTTAGTCCCAAGTTCTGGAGGGATTCAAACTGATAACCTCTTGTTGGCATACCCAGTTATCAGGCTCAGATAATTCTGTCTTCGGGGGCCAGATATCTTTGCCTACAGGCACCTAACCAGGTATTACAAAATGAACCCTTAGAACTCTATGCAAGACCTAGAGAACTCTTTTCTGTTTCCCAGTTTGGTACCACAATAAGCTCATGCACAGTGTCAACTGTAACCATCTAAGCTTCACTTATAACAAAAAAAAAGTTTCAAGGCACACCAGGCAGTTTCTGTTTTTAAAATATATATCTTTACTTTAAAATAGGTAAAATAGGAAAACAGTGAAATACAGAACAAGATATCCCAACACATACAGCCTTAAAAACAAAACAGGTTTAAAAGTGCAAATTCCTACAACCCATACACTTAGACTGGTCTTAGCTAATGTATCCTTACTTCTTAATCTTTCAGTGCTTCGATGTTCCTCTTTTCTCAGTCAGAGAATGAATATCTCTGTGTAAGGCCTGCTCAGTATATTTAAAAGCAGTCTTGAGCCGGCCTTCTCTCTGAGGTCAACTAACTCCACCTTGGTGTATTAAAATTTATATTTTATAACACAGGATGTCTTACTAAGATATTAAAAAAAATAATAGGTGACATAATGAATCACCTCTCTTCATGTGACTTGCCAAAACTCATCTGTGACTTGCTTCACCCAGACATCAAAGCCTCTTTGATGTAATTCACTGGATACCCCCCAAGCAAATGCATACTGGACTTCCTAATTTAGTCTGGGACCTGCTTCACCCAGACATCAAAGTATATTTGATGTAATTAGCTGGCTTCCTGGGAATACACCCTAAACACATGCATATGCCACTTTTTCTCATGACACCTAGTGCAAATCAAATGATTTCCCTGAGGGCATTATAAAATGGATATATTGGTTCCTGGCTTCAAAGCAAATTGACAAGGTAATTGCATTTCAGATATATGCAGTTTAAGCTATGTCCTGTCCTTTGAACTTATCCCTGGGGGTGCTGATGTGTCAGTTTCAGCAAGACTAGTTTCTCCTGACAGACACTCCCTTACATATTTTATATTGCAAAAAAAATATCATATTGAAATCACAGCCAGCTGTCCACGTGCCACACCTACTACCACCACCAACCTCAGCAACCACCAGATCCTTCACTCTGTCCCAGCCATGCTTGAAACCATTTATGGTCTTGGTGCCCACCAGCTCTGCTGACAGATGGCTCCATCACCCTTCCATAAATTAGAACTTCCTCACATCCCTCTTAAATCCCCTCCACCAGTTTCCACACATAACCATGGGTTCTTGACTCTGTATTTCTGTTAAATTGTTCCCTGCAGTTCACTTTATTTCCATCAGGAACTTGAAGGTGTCTATCATATCCCCCTCTCTTGCCCGGTCTCCTGTGAGTACATGTTCAGTGCCTTGAAACAATCTACACAAGATCTGCCCTTTTGGCCTCTATCATCTTGGTCACCCTGCACTGCACTGTCACCAGCCCATCCCTGTTCTTCCTTAGGCAAAGACTCCAGAACTGAGAACAGTATTCCAAGTGCATCCTCACCAGTGACCTACACAGAAGTAGTAGTGTCTCTGTTTTCCCTCTGTCAGTACCCCTTCCAATACTCCCAGCATCCTATTAGCCTTGTTACACTGACTTGATTGAGGCAGTCACTACTGATGACTCCCAGGTCCCTTTCTTTGCTGTAGTGCTCAGTTTAACTCCTCCCATCCAGTACTCTGTCCTGTTTTTTTCTTTCCCATGGTGCATAACCTTGCCTTTTCTGGCACTGAATTTCAACTGCCAAACTCTAGCCTTTGCAGAGCCCTCTGCATCTCCCCAATCCCTTTGTCCCAATCTACCATACCACAGAATTTCATGTCATCTGCAAAGAGATACAGCTTGCCCAGGATGCCCTCTCAAATGTCAGTGATGAACATATTTATAAAGAACAGGACCCAGGACAGACCCATGCGGCACCCCACTCGTGGCCTCCCTCTCTACCAGTCTGACCTCATTTACCACCCCCTCTGCTGTCTCTCTTTCAACCAGTTCCCTATCCATTTATCCATCTATATGCCTAGCTGCACCCAGGTCCTCCAACGTCTTCAGCAATCTTCTGTGTGGCACTGAGTTGAAAGCCTTACTAAAATCGAAGCAGAGTAAATCCACAGCATGGCCCTTATCTACTACTTTTGTTACCCAGTCAAAGAAAATAATCAAGCTGGTCTGACAAGATCGCTCTGCCACAAACCCATGCTGTTTACTAATTGTGTAGATCACTGCTCTCTAAGTAGTCCATAGGGTCCTCTCTGATCAGTGACTCCATCAGTTTACCCACTACAGAGATAAGGCTGATGTCAACCTCCACTGCCAATCAGGCAGGCAGGAAGAGAGGGTCTGAGCCTCTCCCCACCCTGGACAGCATTTTCCTGCCCTGGACAGCATCCCTGATCACCAGAGAAGCCCAGGAAGACCAGAGCTAGGACACTCTGCCATGGTCTAGAGTAGAGCCAATCAGCCAAGGGACGCACCCCCAGCAGTCAATCCTGGACGCTGCCTGAAAATCAGGAAGCAAGGAAGAGGCATTATTAAAAACTCTAAAGTGGCTGTCAGACTAAACCACCGATCAGATGGGCAAAGAGAGAGGGTCGGAGTCTCTCCCCACACTGGACAGTGTTTCTCTGCCCCGGACAGCGTCCCGAATCATCAGAGAAGCCTACGAAGACCAGAACTAGGAAGCTGCACCAGGCTCCAGAGAGGAGCCTATCAGTTGAGTGCCGCACCCACTTCCTGGCCAGACAGCCAATCCCTGGTGCTGCCTGGGAATCAGGAAGCAGGGAAGGAATGTTCTTAAGGACTAGGCCATCAAGTGGCCCTCAATGCAAAAGACAAACACACGAAGAATGTCAGAGTCTGCCTACTGGAGTCAGCACAACGAGGCAGCCAGCAGCCAGCCACTCTGCTACCCTGCTGAGCAAAGAGGATCTAGTAGATGCCTGTTCCTTGGACCTCACGTACGCTTAAAGAGTGGGGGTGCATATGTCAACCGTAGAGTGCAGGTTGCATTGTGGTGGTCAGTTAATTCCTGGAGGGTCACATTGTGGTAGGAAGAGACTGTTCAAGTTGTCAGGAAGTTGCAGAGATGTGTGTGTGTGTGTGTATGGGGGGGTTATTACAATTGTCTTCTTGATGTTCAGTGCAACATTTCAGTGGTTCAGTTGTCTGAGTGATTGCCCTATAGTAGGTGGTCAAATCTTAGAGTGGTACAGTAGGAGGCACTGTGGTGCAGAAATATTTGCTTCAGCTGTTTTGGGAGGCTGCTTCTTGGTGGGGAAGGATTCTTGTAGTACTGTGGGGGATTGCATTGGGGAGAACTGTTAGTCCCACAAATTATTATTCTCACACTTCGAAGAGTTGGTTTGTCTCATATCTGTAGTGTGATTTAGCCGAGTACCTACTCACTCCTGGACAAATTTTTACACTTGAATAATTTGAGAATTATTTACTGTCACCATACGTCTGTAATAGCCAGTTGTTATTAGAGTCATCCCACCTGGGTGCATGGTTTGTTCTAATCTAAATTAGTACAACTTAAGTTTCTCTCTCTCTCCAATACAGTTCCTGGTAGGATGTGGTTTGGGGGTGAGACACTCAGTTGTAGGGACTGTGTGGCACTCTTCTCCAGGGATGTGCTCTGGAGTACGGGACACTGCCCATTTTTCAGGACCACAGCAGAGCTCTGAGCTCAGCTGGTTACAGCAAGGACAGAGATATCCCAGCTGTACACTCAGCTTAGCAGGAGCTCACCCCCACTCCCCCAGACCCACTGGTCCAGGGGGGGTGGAGGATGGTGGGGCACAGGAGGGAGAGAAGAGGCGGCCACAAGAGGCTGTCCAGCCCAGCTGCATCCAGAGAATTGCTTCGCAACCCTGGAGGGGCTGAGACTCCTGACTCTGCAAAGGGGGACTCTGGGTCAGTCGGAGATGACAGGCAGGAAGGTCCTAGTAGTCATGGACTCAGCGATCAGGGGGATAGATAGGGGGCTGGGGGTTCAGATGGGAGGGGATTGGTCTGATGCCTGCCTGGAGCGTCAGCCAACTGGGAGTTAGACAGAAATAGGTGGAATGGTGGGGAGGGGTGAGCTGGTGGTGCTAGTACACCTGGGTACCAACGATCTGGCCAACCAGTCAGTGGAAATAATGGAGCAGAACTTCCATAGACTGGGGCACAGACTGGTGGCACACTCGATCTCCCTGGCCTTTTCCAAAATCCTCCTTGTGTGTGGTGGTGGGGAGGTACGATTGGATAAGGGGTGCTAAAATAACAAGTTCAACAATTGGCTTAAGGGGTGGTGTCAGCACATGTGGTACCACTTTCTAGGGAATTGGGGGGGTTCTGGGAAAAGCAACTCTTCAAAGGTGATGGACTTCACCTGATGAGAGAGGGGTGCCAGCGCACTGGGGCAGAAGTCTGATGTCTACAGCATGCATTTAAACTGACTGTGGGAGAGTCTGGGCCCAGTGGAGCCACATTGGCTGGTGAGCAGAAAGAGATCCAATATAGTATTACCCCCTCACTCAGGGGACAGCAGCAGAAAAAAGGGTGCAGGTAACACTGTAGGGTTTAAAGGATCAAGGAGAGGGACAGTTCCGAGAGGAAAACATAAAGACAAAGGCACAAATGAGGTGGGGAGAAATTGAGGAAAGCAGACAGCAGCAGAATTAGAGCAGTGGCCAAGTGGAAGGGGTTATGCCTTAATGCCAGGAACCTAGGAAACAAACTCAGCAAGCTCCAGGCACTGATGGCACTCACTGAGGTGGACCTCATGGCCATCACGGAAACGTGGGCCCCAGAAAATAAATGGGAGATGGCGGTCCCTGGATTTACATTGTTCAGTAGGGATTGAAGAACTGGTGGACTGGGAAGAGTCAATTTCTTTGTCAAAGAGGGCACTGTAGTGTCTGAAGATGGGGACATTAGGGATAGCAATGGGGAAACTGAGTCTATATGGGTAAAATTCACGGCAGCTTCAGGCAGGAAAATACACTTTGGGGTAGTTTATAGGCCTCTGGGTCAAAGGGAGGAAAAGCACAGAGAACTGAGGAAGGAACATAAAAGCGGGAGGGGGGTATGAAGGGGGAGGTGGAGACTTAAACTTGCCAGACAGCGACTGGGAGATCCCAGTGGTTAAGAGTACCAGGAGTTAGAAATTGTTAGATGTCTTCCAGGACTGTCTACTGGTGCAGCTAGTTAAGGAAGCCACCAGGCAGTCCACAGTCCTTGATGTAGTGCTCACTAACACAGAGATGGTGGGTGCTGTGGGAGTACGGGAACAGCTAGGGAATAATGACCACAACTGTGGTATGAACTGGCACTCAGAGGCAGATGCTGAATGTTTGGGATCTGTGGACGTTATTTCTAAAACAAAGTTTAACCTACCTTTTTTTTGAAGAAATGACAGAAAAATGGAAAGACCTACTAATTACATCTTCAGAGGAGTATTCTTCCCCTACAATACATCCTTTGGAGAAATATTTTCGACCAGATACCAGCTCCAGAGTTTGAGGGAAGCCCAGAGTCAGTCCAGGGACCCCTGACCGAAAGGCAACTACTCCAACTCAAACTCTCTCACTTCGTGAACACGGAGAGTTCCCAATGCAAAAGAATGCTCCAAAAATTAAAACCGAAGATGCTTCTTCTTCATTTGCATCAGGTACTGGAGATGACATGGAGACCTTCCCTGGAACTCGAGATAGTACTCTAGACACTGCTTCTGCTTCAGCTAGTGCCTCAGCTGTTCAAGTTTGAACTTCCCGGTGCATGGAGACCTGAAAAGTGATATTTTGCACCCACAACAACAGCGAAACAAAGCACATACTATGGACTCTATGGGGGCTTCCACAGAGAAGATTTTGGAATGGATGCAGCGAATAGACAGAACATTTGAGGAGCCAAATGAACTTTATTCAGAGGGAAACAAAACAAGGATAACATAGAGCAGTTGAGAAACAAGTACAAAAGAAAACTGCACCACTTGATTTAAACACTGAGAAACTGAAAGCTATGGAAATTACTAATCAAGAGTTAATGAAAGATAACTACAATATAAATCGCAAGGTTAAAATGTTAGAGAACCAGGTTCGATGTAAAAAAATATGAGAATTGTTGGTTTACCACTGAAATTGGATAACGATTTTGAATCAGTACGAGAACTGGTTAAAGACATTTTTGTTGCAGTTTATGATTTACCCATGGAAAATCTCCCCTTCTTAGTTAAACCCTACAGGATCTTAAAGAAAACTGTTTTGCATCAAGGATACCTAGAAAATAAGGTCACTATTTTTATTTCAATGGTATTCGAATCTGACAGAGATCTGATCCTTAAATTATCTCGAATGAAAAAGAACCTAAACCATAAAGGTTGTCAGTTTAGTGTCTTTCCAAATTTCGCTTATGCTACACAACAATGCTGTAGAAAATTTCTGACATTTCGCCAGGATGTATTGGAAATTGCGGTTCAATTTCAGCTGTTGTCACCTGCTAAAGCTAGAGTGATTTTTATATATATATATATATATATATATATAAAGTAAAAACATATGTTTTCTTTGAAACTGATCAGTTGGCAGCCTTTTTGCTTTCTCACTGAAAAAAAAGCAGATGAAGAAGGAGAGTCTTTAACCCTATCTGATCAAGAACTAATTATGGCAGCAGAAGCTGCAGCGGGACAGGAAACATGAATATGCGAAGAATGAAAATAATAAACATATAATTTTAGAATTTTCTGAATAAGTTGGAGAGAAATAAATGTTATGTATGAAACACACCTAGATCTGATTAAATGGAAAGACGGAAATACTTCTAAGTAGCGTTTGTCTCTGAGAACAATAAGGGCAATGTTATTGTTTATATACCCCCCCCCCGAGATGGACTACATTATCTAAATGCATAGACAGATGCAATTTTCCTTTTTCCCCTTTTTTTCTTTTTCTTCTGCTCAAGAATTAGGTACTCGGGGCCAGATATTCAAAAGGGTTGCGCCATGCGCAATAGGGTTGCGCCTGTGCAAGTCCAAACTTGCTCCATTCTGCGATATTCAGCAGGAGGCAGTTGCGCCACTGAAAACATGCTGAGCAACAGCGCAATGCAAATGAATGCATGCTGAACTGGAGGGGGAGGAACCATGCATAAACTGCACAGCCCGATATTCAGCCGGGCTGTGCAGAGTTGCGCAGGCGCAACCCCAACCTGCGCCTGCACAGCTTTGAGCCAAAAAAAAGGCTCAAGTCGAGGGCCACCCACAGGTGAGCTGCTGCATTGCAGGGTGCAACACAGCAGCTGCCACATGTGGCTGGCCCCAACCCACTCCTGTGCCCCCTGCAGCCCGATCGTGGGCGAAGAGTGAAATCCTCACCACCCCCACTGGCCTGATGCGGGCAACAGCAGAGAAATGTGTCCCCCACCAGCCCGACTGCGGGCAGCATTAGTTTCAAAATAACCCCCAAAACATCCCTGGTGGTCCATTAGACCAAGAAGCCTGATCGTGGGCTGTATCACTTTAAAATACAACCTCCTCCCTCCTGAACATAGCCCTGGTGGTCAGTGGACCAGAAACTCCCGTTCGCGGGATGTAAGCAATAACCCCAAACATAGCCCTGGTGGTCCAGTGGACGAAACTCCCGATCATGAGGATGTGTGCAGTAAATACCCCCAACACATCCCTGGTGCCTAGTGTCCCCCACCACCCACCCATGAAGCCCCACCATCCGCTCCCCGGCGGCGGAAGCATCCCACCCACCTGCCTGCCGTACCACCCTGCGACTGACTGCCTGGTAGAGCTGCACGCCCATTGCTGCAGAGCAAGAGCCAATGGTGTGCAGCCCATGACGTTCAAGACAGTCCAGTTTTGTGAATGAATCATTCACAAAACTGGACTGTCTTCGCGATGAGGCTGCGCCCATTGGCTCTTGCTCTGCACCAATGGGCGTGCAGCCCACCGCAGTCAGTCGGCGAGGTGGCGGGCGGAAGGCGGTGGATGCTGCCACCCGCTGGCTGCCGGGGTGGGGGGGGACCTCATGGGTGGGGGGACTCAGGCACCAGGGATGTGTTGGGGTATTTACTGCAAACATCCCGCGATCAGAGTTTCGTCCACTGCCACCAGGGTATGTTCGGGAGGAGAGGGGTTGTATTTTAAAGTGATACAGCCCGCGATCAGGCTGCTGCCACTGGACCACCAGGGATGTATTGGGGATGTTTTTAAACTAATGCAGCCCACGATCGGGCTGCAGGGGGCGTTGGTCCCGACGGCTGCTGTCTGGCAGGGTGCCAGGCGCAAGTCCTCGGGGATCGGCGCACCTACATGCTAATGGGATGCAAATGGGGCCATAATCAGATGCAAATGGCCCCCCCGCACCTTGCATGAATTATGGTTCCATTTGCATGTCACCTTTTGAATATTGGGATTTTGCGCATGGCGCAATGGTACTTGCGCCACCGCAAGTTGAATGCTCCACTCTGACAACTTGCGGTGGCGCCAAGTTCCACTGCACCATGCACAGTGGCTGTGGCTGGGGGGTGATATTCAGAGGTTGCTCAATAGCGCAAATCTTTGAATATTGCCCTGACCACACCCCTGCGCAACTATTTTGCACAGCGCAAGGGCTTGGCCTAAGAATGGCACAGTTTGAATATCAGCCCCTGTATTTTGTATTTTAAAGTATCAAAATTTAATAAAATAAAAGTATATTAAAAAAAACTGAGGTCCTTGACTTTATGGCATTGGTGGAGAACACTGAACCGTCGCAATCTCCATAGCGAGATGCTACAGCACATGTGTAACGTTACATAATGATGTGACGCTTTGCAAGTGCTATGAAGCTATGAGCAGACTACCACTATCTCAGTAGAGACGCTATGGCAAATTTCGAACAATGATACAGTTATTAGTTCATTTGAATTGGGGGGCTGTGCCCCCACACCCCCAAAAAAATACACAGAGGGTGTGGGGGCAGAGCCCCCAAATTCAAACGAATTAATAACTGTATCATCGTTCGAAATTTGCCATAGGGTCTCTACAGAGATAGCAGTAGTCTGATCAGAGTCTGATAGAGTTGCAAGCATGTTTCTGCATGGAATTACAAACAATGAAATACGTTAGTTAAAATGTGTTGGGGGGATTTGAACCCTATACTGCCCATGTTTAAGAATGACACAGGGAATGTGGAGGGCCGCATCCCCCAACCAAAATAAGATAACCATACAAGACAAAGACAAATAATAACCCCCCCCCCCACTTCCACCAACACAAGATAACGGTGGCACATAAAGGAATGTAAATACATGGAAGCACAATAATTAGAATCCCATGGAATGGAATGCCGTTCAAAAAACTAACTGTTGATAGAGGCTTTCTGAGGTAGCAGTCTACTACAAAGATGGATCCTATTACTGTTTACCTAACTGCTGGAATTTGCTCATCAACTGATAAAGTAATAGCATTTTTGCAGGACAGGCGAGTGACTGTCACACAGAAAATATGTAGGAAATGTGGGACAGAGATGTCCCTCATAAAAGACTCATCTGCTGGCAAGATTGGAAGCCTGTGGAAGTGTAAATTAAGGCAGTGTCATGCAAAAGTCAGCATTCTCACAGATACCTACTTCAAGTCGAAAATACCCATTCAGTCATTAATTATGTTGTTCTACTGGACATCAAAAACCCCTGTCACTTATGACTTCCAAGCAACTGTCAATTGACAAAAAATCTGCCACAGACTGGTATCAGTTCCTCCGAGATATCTGCACATGTGTACTGGTACAGCATGAAGAATTGTGAGATGAGGGCAGAGTAGTCTAAATAGATGAAAGCGTGATGTTTAGGGCTATGTATAACCGAGGATGTAACATGCAAACCCACAACCAATGGGTGTTTGGGATTTATGACGTGGAAAGGCTTCTGGGAATTTTTAACTTCGTGGAAAGAAAAGACTCTGCCACTTTGCTGCCAATAATTTCTAAGAATGACAAAGCTGGGTCAGTCATACACAGCGACCAGTGGGCTGCCTATGGTGGAATTCAAGCAATACCAGGCAGACATTACGAACATAAAACAGTGACTCACTCTGAGAACTTGGTTGACCCCAACACGGGTGTACACACCAACTTAGTTGAGGCATACTGGACCAGAGCAAAAAAACAATTTAAATACATGAATGGTACTAAGGCAGACATGGTTCCATCCTACTTAGATGCATTCATGTGGTATGAATGGTATGGCAAGTCCACATCTGATGCCTCAACAACATATTAGCACATACTGTGATGGATCAAGAAGCACAGCCGCACTGACAGGAAAACATGGCTAATGTGCATCCAGAGTAAGTTACCAATTACAAATTCATGGTGTGTCTGCAGTGGACCTACATAACAAAATAGTAAGTAGCTATTAAAAAGTTGAATCAATACTAAAATGTCTTCCCCCCCTTTTTTTCTCTCTCTGAACGACCTTGCCCTCCTCCACACAATGACATCTCTGGGCCTGACACAGGTTAATTACCTCTGTGACCCACCAACAAGGCCACACCTTGGACTTGGTTCTTGCTGGGGCTTGATGTGACTGACATCAAGACTGATCAGGTCGTTTGGTCCGATCACTGCACAGTGGAGTTCCAGTTTAGGGACCCCCCCCCCGACAGACCCTCCCCTGTTGAGAAGGTCCGATTCCACCCTTTAAGGGTATTGTCCCCAGAGGGACTGTTGGCAATAGTAGACTTTTCTGGTGTGTGTGCTGCATGTGCGATTGGCATGGGTGAGGCGGTGACGGCCTATAATGGGGCCATTACCAAGGCATTTGATGCCATTGCACTGGTCCGTATACAGCCCATGTCTTCTCGCTCAAGACCTCCATGGTTTGATGTGGCTCTTAAGGAGATGAAGACAAAGGGTTGGAAGCTGGAGCGTTGTTGGCAGAGGACCCGGTCCATGGAGGATAGCCTGGCCTTAAGAAATCATTATTATGATCATCAGGGGGCAATCAACCATAAGAAGGCAGAGTCCTGTCTAGCGAGATTGCTGCAGAAAAGAACAGACCAGCTCAGCTATTTTGAACTGTGGACAGGTTGTTACGTCCAATCTGTCTACAGCTGAAAAGAGCATTTTCAACCGTGTTTTGCGAAGAGTTTGCTCTATTCTTCTCAGACAGGGTGTCCTCCAGTCAGGTACGGATCTCCCCCAATGGGACAAAATTTGTCCAGCAGTGGTTGGCCTAGTCTGAGCAGAGGTACTCCTACTGCCTGGGGGGAGTTTCAGCCAGCTGAGCTGGCTGAGATCATTGGGGTGGTTTTGAAGCTGCAGCCCACATGCTGTGAACTGGATCCTGGCCCAACTCATCTCTTAGTGGGAGAAGTCAAGGCCATTGGTCCAGTGTTCACCAGGATAGTCCAGTGCTCACTTTCAGAGGGGTGCTTCCCCGGCCCCTTGAAGGAGGATATGGTGAAGCCTCTTCTGAAGAAACCATTGTTCGACCCTGACATCCTGGCGAATTATAGGCCTATCTCCAACCCTCCATCTTTAGGGAAGGTTGTCAAGAAAGTAGTGGCTCTGCAGTTCGAGGCACACCTCGAGGCCTCTGACATCTAATGAGCCTTTCCAGTCCAGTTTCAGAGCTAGGCACAACACAGAGACAGCACTAGCTTGGGTACAAAATTACCTCCTCAGGGTAAGAGATAGAGAGGAACAGTCAATTCTCATCCTACTCAATTTCTCATCAGCATCTGACACCATGGACCACACTGTGCTATTGGATCGCTTTAGAGCATATGGTGGACTTACCGGAACAGTCATCAAATGGTTTGAGTCCTATCTCTCCGACAGGAGGCAATGAGTAGTGATGGGGAATTTCTCTTCCTCCTCGATGCCCCTGTTGTGTGGAGTGCCTCAAGGCTTGATCCTCTTGCCGATGTTGTTTGCCGTGTAGATGCTGCCCCTGGGAGAGAACATTAGACAATATAGTCTGGGTTTTCACTGCTATGCACATGATAACCAACTATACATGTCATTTGCTGCTGGAGCTGAAAGTGCCGCTGAAGTGCTAAATAAATGTCTGGCTGAGATTCAGGACTGGATACCCTCAAACTGGCTGAGGTTGAACCATGACAAGACGGAGGTGCTAGTGACTGAGCCTGGTCAATGGCATGATGGGGATGCCTCTGGAATGATAACTGGTTTGGCCCTGGGGTCCACTCTGTTGATGGCTTCCCCCAGGGTGAGGAATTTAGGCATCATCCTTGATGACAAGCTGACCCTGGAAGCCCAGGTGTTGTCTGTTGTCAACAGTAGGTTCTACCATTTAACAAATGTTGCCCGAATTAAACCCGATTCCGCCAGAAGACTAGCCATCACTGGTAAATGCCTTTGTGACTTCCAGGCTGGACTACTGTAACACTCTGTACTTCGAGGTCAATGGAGGGATCCTCCACCAACTGCAGCTAGTGCACAATGCAGCGGCCAGGCTGCTGGTGGGCCTTCCGAGGTCCTGCCATGTGACCTCGCTCCTGCATGATCTGCACTGGCTGCCTGACAGGTAGAGGATCATCTTCTAGGTGGGCTTGCTCACCTATAAGACCCTATACAGCCTGGGCCCTGGTTACCTGTCTGACCTCCTTACTCCAGCCGCTCCAGTACGTTCCCTCCGCTCCTCCACCAAGGGATTCCTGGTGGTTCCGAGGGCCAGGCTGAAAATCTCGGGGGGTCGCTCCTTCAAGGTGGCCAGCCTGGCCCTCTGGAACTTGCTGCCAAAATCTCTGAGGGAAGTCCCAACGATGGAGGCATTTAAAGGGGGCCTGAAGACTTACCTTTTTAACAAGGCGTTTTCTGATAGTTTTTAAATCTGATTTTATGTTATTGTTTTATTGATTAAATAATGTTGTTGATCATGCCTTAACCCTATTTTTATTGTAATGGCACCCAGAACCTCTGGGATTGGGTGACAGAATATAAATTAAGCCTGCCTATCTATCCATCTATGTTTGCTGCAGATGCAGAACCACATTCTGGACAGCACAAATAGGGACATTCCAAATGCATCGTTCTTGTATAGCAATACAGAATTCTTTCTGCTAATGCTTTTTTTTTTAACTTGCCTTTAATTTTTTACCACGTTTCCATTGTTGATATTGCAAAATTATATGTTATAGTTGTACTTAACGTTAACCCCATTAACGTCATATGGCAATTCCTGCCATCCCAAATTCTACTTCAAACATGTCACCTCCAGTGAAGCCAGAAAATACATTCAGAAGGTACTGGGCAAAACCAGGTTTGGTAGTGACAATATCGACATGAATCTGGTAGCTATGGCTCTTAATAAAGTAATAACTCATATTACCAAAATCTTCAATAAATCACTTGCCTTGGCTGAATTACCATCTGTATGGAAACAGGCCCTAGTGACCCCAGTTCATAAAAGCAGGGACCGCTCATGCACTACAAACTACAGACCTATTTCTATTCTCTCCCCTCTCTCAAAAGCATTGGAGAGAATAAATGCTGATCAGCTCACTGGGTACCTCCAGAAGTATGGTCTGCAATTTCCCCAGCAGCACGACTTTAGGAAGTGCCACAGCACAGCCACTGCTTCAGTAGAATTCTCTGACTACGTGCATAAGGCTATGGATGGTGGCAAGTTAGTGGGATCTATTTTCATAGATCTCACTAGAGCCTTTGACACTGTCAACCATTCTATCCTGCTTCAGAAACTGCTGTCCTTGGGGTTGGCCCCAGAAGCAGTCATATAGTTCAAGAACTACCTGTCGTGCAGGTCCCAGAGTAAAATCCTCTCCACCATCTCAACCGCAAGGAATGGCTCTCTTGGGATCCCTCAAGGCTCCATATTGGGGCCTCTACTATTTTAGCTTGTTCCTAAATAACCTTCCAGATGCCTGAAGGGGTAAAATTATTTTATACGCTAATGATGCAGTCATCCTTGGTAGTACCAACCAGCCCGATCAACTCCACAGGGAACTACATTCTACCTTCTGCCATCTAGAGGAGTGGTTCAGCGCTCAGAAACTGCTCCTTAATTATAAGAAGACTAAAACTATGCTGACCACCAGTCACCAGCTCAAGAAAAAGCACCCTGCTCTGACCATCCTCAATAACAAGGCTGACCCTCTTGAACAGGAACACTCTTTCAAATACCTAGGGGTAACTGTTGATGACACCCTCTACTTCACTCAACATATCAACCAGGGTTGTAAAAGCTGTCAACATTAAGCTGGGAATCCTTCACAGACACAAAAAATTCCTTACACCATCTGCCCTCCACATGGCAGTAACTAGCTCTATTCTGACACTCATTGATTACTGCTTGGTAGTTTATGGTGCAGCTACTGACACTACTCTTAAATGTGTAGAGACTGCCCTTAACAAAACGTGCAGACTCACCCTAGGTGTGGATAACCTAGCACACACCTGCTCACTTTATGAGCAAATTGGCTGAACTTCAGGAATAGGATAAAGTATCTGACGTGCCTTTTTGGCAAGAATGCTTTGCTTGGCAAAGCTCTCCATGCATAGCGGACTTACTGCAGGTTAACCTCCCTAGTTATCAGACCAGCAACATGGCCCGTAGTCCCCTCTGTTCCCTTCATGAAAACCTCATTGGGACAATGGTCCTTTGCGTATAGGGCCCCACTTTGGTTAAATGAAGTCCCCACGTCTTTATTAAACATAGATAGTCTTCGCTCTATCAAAACTGACCTCAAACACTTCTCGCTGAAACTGGATCTTATGAGTACAGGATTTGGCCTGTCAATTCTGGCCATTCCAAGCCTCAACTTTACCCCTCCTTCCCCTAGCCTGGATCATATGCCCAGTATGAGCCGGCTCCACTGACCTGATGCCTGGCCCTTCTTAGTGTCTTGATGCACCTAATAAATTTCTCCTCTCCTCCTACGCCCTGAGCTCTTGCTACTACCAGTCTTCCCACCCTTACCCTTTTCGCATCTGCCTTTCCTCCTTCCCAATCTACCTTTCCTCCCTTTTAACGCAAAGCCTCCCACTTACATTAGTGTTATATCCGCCACTCCTTACCCCCTACTCTTTCTTGCCTAAATTTGATCTCTCCCAATAGCCCAGTAGTCTCCTCTTCCTCCTCCTCCTCATCATCATCATCATCCTCCTCCTCCTCGTCTAAGCTCTCCACCTCCTGGACTAAGCCTGCTCTCTATGTTGCCACCCCTCGATGGAGCCTACCCACCAGGCTGCCTTGCACTTGTTTTTCAAAACTGAATGATGTGTTTTACTATACCAGTTGAACAATAAAGTAAACATCTGTTAACTTTACTCATTGTGTCAGGGGTACTCTGAACTTGGGCAGCTGCTATAAGTCAACTAATTCATCGCCTGAACATTGCCATGGTTGAATTATCCCTTACCTGCTATATGTCAAGTTATTAGTGACTGTACATGGTATTGCCTGAATTTTTCACGTACCTTTGTAAACTGTGCTCCCTTCTATTTTTTGTGAACTGAAGTTCTTATAATGTATACATATACTGGACTGTTTAATACTGACGTGGAACCTTTGAAAACAAGCACCTTGCTCAAAGGTTATTTCTGAACTCTGAAATAAATAAAATAATTAAGTACTTGTTGAGGTTGTTCACCATGCACTGCTGTCCTTTTGGTTAATCATTATGCTTGGTTTTAACTTTTAAGTACAGATATACCGCATGTTTAACTTCAAAAACAATAACTATGCCTATTATTTATATCCGCTGTACAGTGTAGTTACAGATGGCATGGCACAGTGTCTGAACGTGATAGCGTGATGTGGAGTGTCTGCATGTGATAGCGTGATACGTAACTAGTGTGACGCATGACAGCTACGTAACTTTACGTAAAAATAATTTTGGCACGGACCATTTACAAATTTGGTCCAATGTACTCCACCTACGCCAACTTTAGAAGGACACACTTCAATAGGTTGTTGTAGCTGGTCAGAGAAAAGTTAGCAGAGGTTGAGGCCATAGACAGGGTAGAGGAAAGATGTAAAGTAATAAAGGGAGCTATCCTCAAATCGTCAAAGGCATGCATAGAAACAGTAACAAAGAGAAACAGTTTTAAGAGACCACTATGGTTCTTAGCTAGGGTGAGGGAAGCAGTTAGGGCGAAAAACAGGGTCTTTTATAAGGGAAAAGCAGAATGGAAGGAATATCTTTAAGAAAACTAGGGAGGCAAGCAGGCAGTCTGGGAGGTGAAAGCAAACACAGAGCTGCGTCATCGCAGTGGGGGTCAAAAAAGGAGATAAATAGTTTTTTAGATATATTAGTGAAAAAAGTAAAAGGGGGGGAATCACCCGACTAGTTGATGGTGGTAGGGTGATAGAGGAGGCTGGGCAAAAAGCAGCCATCCTGAAAGGCTACTTTTGCTCAGTATTCACTAAGGAGGAATGCAGGTCCATACCAGAGAAAAGCATCAAAGCAGTCACAAAGAGAGTTCTGGAAATGAGTCAGCCATTGTTCCCTAGTGAAAAGGTCCTGAAGGGCTGGCAGATCTCAAAATAGATAAGACCCCAGGTCCAGATGAGTTGTATCTGAGGATACTTAGAGAATTAGCAGCAGAGCTGGCTGAACCACTGGGCTGTTCAAGAGCTTACTCAGGTCTGGGGACTGGAAGATGGCAAACACTGTGCCGCTACACAAGAGGATTGATAAGGAACAACAAGGGAATTTCAGGCCTGTCAGTCTGACCTCTATTGTGGGGAAGCTGATGGAATCTTTTATCAAAGAGGATCTCGTAAATTACGTAGACAGCAATGCACTCCATGATAGCAAACAACATGGTTTTGTGGCAGGAAGGTCTTGTCAGACCAACCTGATAGTTTTCTTTGACTGGATGACTAAGGAGAAAGACAAGGGCCTGATGTACTTTGACTTCAGTAAGGCCTTTGATTTGGTACTGGACAGGAGATTGCTCAAGAAGATGGAAGATCTGTGTGTGACTAAAAGTCTAGTGAACTGGGTGGGTAACTGGCTAGCAAGGAGGCAACCAAGGGTGGTGGTCAATGGAGTTAAGTCAGAGAAGAGAGAAGTGACGAGTGGGGTTCTATAGGGATCTGTCCTAGGTCTGGTCCTCTTCAACACAGTGGTGGAGGAGTGTACCAAAAAATGTGGGGTCAGAATTGCACAGAACACCTCAGCCCAGGGCACTGTTCAATTCAATGTCTGACCCTTCAGCTACAAACGTGATGGGTTGCCTGACCCCCTCTGGCTCCGCCATCTATCCTTCAACATGTTCATTAGTGACGCTGGTGAAGGAATCTGGGGCAGGCTGTCTCTCTTCATGGATGATACAAAACTATGTGGGAGGGTGGACAGTGAAGAAGGAATAAAGGATATGCAGAAGGACCTACAAAAGCTCAAGGGGCGGTCAAAGGTCTGGCAGTTAAAATTCATTGCTAAAAAGCGCAAGGTAATGCACCTAGGGATAAAGAGCCCCAAGACAGAGTACTGGATGGGGAGTGAGACTTTGCACTACAGACAAGGAAAGGGATCTAGGAGTTATCATCAGTAACTCTCTTAAACAAACGAGTCAGTGCATCAACGCCTATAGCAAGGCTAACAGGATGCTGGGATGTATCGGGAGGGGGACTGACAGCAAAAGGAAGGAGGCAATACTTCCCCTCTACAAATTCCTGGTGAGGTCCACCTGGAGTACTGCACCTAGTTCTGGAGTCCTCACCTCAGAAAAGACAAGGACAAGTTGGAGACAGTGCAGCGCAGAGTGACCAAATGAATCAAGGACAGCAGGGTAGATCCTAGGAGGAGCACCGCAAGGTGCTAAACATGTACTCACTGGAAGTCAGAAGAAAAAAGGAAGGATTTGATTGAGACCTTCAGATTCCTCACAGGAATTAATATGGTGAACTGTGGGCTGTTATTCAGTCTGCATACCAACTTGCGGTCATGTGGACACGAGTGGAAATTAGCAGGTGGGAGGTTCAGGAGGGATGTGAGGAAGTACTTCTTTATGGAAAGGGTGGTGGAACCTTGGAACAGTCTGCCAGCAGAGGTGGAGGGAGCAAACACTGTCAAGGGATTCAAGCACGCCTGGGACAGGATGAAGGGAGTAGTGCTGCCCAGGGTTAGATCCTGGGAACAGAATGGGGAAAGGACCAGGAGGGTAACAACCCTGGAGGAGCACTGGGTTCCTAGGAAGTTTCCAGGTATATAGGTAACTTGGACAGACTGGATGGACCTTTGGTCTTTTTCTGCCATCATCGTCTATGTTTCCAAGTTCTATGTCTGTAATTCCCTGGTTGCTCGTGTAGTGGGACAATGTCTGCTACCCTCCAGTCTTTGAGAACCACCCTTCTCTGAACTGAGGTACTGAATAGCACTACTAGGGATTCAACCAGTTCTGAGAACTGTGGGGTGTCAGCAGGATCGACCATGGGTCCAGTTCATTTCAATATGTTCATCAGCAACACGGGAGAAGGAATTCAGGGCAAGATCCATCTCTTTAGAGAGGACACTAAGTTCTGTGGCAGGGTAGAAAGCGAGAAGGGGGTTAGGGAGATGAAAAAATACTTGCAAAGGCTAGACAGGTGATTAAAGGTTTGACAGTTGAAATTCAATCCTAAAAAGTGCAAGGTGATGCATATAGTGAACAAGAACCCCCAGACAGAGTACTAGATGGGGGTAAGGCTGGGCATAACCTCCAAAGAAAGAAACTCTAGAGGTCATCATCAGTGACTCCCTAAAACAATCAAGCCAGTGTAACAAAGTCTATAGTACAGCAAACAGGATGCTGGAGTGTATAGCCGAGGTAGACGGTACCACAAAGACTTTTACACTGAATACCACCAGCAATAAATCTTGCCAGGTCGCTGTGGTGGTCCGATGTACACCAACACCGCGACTCTCGGTGTTTTGCCCCCAACCCGAACCAACTCTGACTCGCAGATGATTAATTAGAGATGGGGGTGCCCCCCGGCCAAAAACAAAATGTCCATACGGGAACACTGCCAATAGTCAGCATTATTCCCATCGCCGTTCAGGATGTCAACAACATTGTTGTCAATATTCTGACATGGAACCGCTAGGGGGGTTTGAGGTAATACTACCTCTCTATATAAAATCACTGGTGAGACCCCACCTGGAGTACTGTGCCCAGTTCTGGAGTCCTCACCCAAGGAAAGATAAGGATAGGCCAACAACACTGCAATGCAGGGTGAACAAAATGATTCAGGGCAGATCTTACAAGGACTGGCTATTGGTATTGAACATGTACTTGCTGGAGGCCAAAGAAAAAGTGGAGCTATGACATAGACCTTCAAGTTCCTGAAAGGAAAGAATGAGGTAAGTTGCGAGGAACTGACAGGGGGAGGTTCAAGAGGGAAGTCAAAACATCTTATTTTACAGGAACCGTGGCACAAACTGCCAGGTGATGTGGTAGGTGCCAAAGCTATCAACGATTTCAAACACGGCTGGGATAGAGTGAAGGGCTTAGTGGTTGCTCAGGGTGGTAGTGGTAGGGTGGGAGCATGGGGTGGATAGTATGGGTTAGGACCCTGTATGGTCAATAGGTGCTGGGTTTGCAGGGCTGCCATCATTGGGGGTGGGGGATAACTAGAACTTTTGTCCTGGGCCCTGAGCTGTGGAGGGCTCCTCCCGAGAAGCAGACATTTTTTTCCCCCCTTTCTTTTCTGGCTGGCTGCTTCTTTTTTTCTCTCCACATAGCCTGGATGGGTTAATTAAATTGATATTAAAAGATGGAGCAGAGGTGGAAAAAAAAAAGTGAAAAAATTGGTTACTGAAATGAAAGGAAGAACAAGTAAGAACTTTTGAAACATGGGCTGAATACAATCGCTATAGATCCCAATTAACAGAAACAGTAAATATGACCTAAGATTGGACACACATAAAGCAAAGAAAATTAGAAAGGAACAGAATTGATTATTAAGAAGGTTGTATTATACTTACACAACCAGTTCAGAAAGTGAGGGAGCTATTTCTGACATAGATCCTTCTTCAGACATGTGCCAAGATTCAAAACCCCCCAACCAACTAGCCCTCTGGCCGGAGCAATCAACCACTCCAACTCCCAATGCACCTGCTCAGATGCAGTCCTGGGATTGCATGGTTCTGAGAAAATGAACAAGGAGAGGGACAAAAATGCAAGAGAGGATATGGCACAAGAGGGTGACAGAACAGGTTCCAGAGGAATCAACTGAACAGAAAACAGTCCCCAAAATCACCACATAGCATCTAAAAAACCCTAGAGCTTCTGGGGGCCTAGCAGCCCACAGCCTTTATAGAAAAATCTTTCATAGTACATTACAATAATGCCTATTTGCTTGTCTGGTTGAGATGACTGTTGGTTACACAGTTGCACCCCCTCCCAGGCTGCAAAGTGTATCGCTACCCAAAGTCCATCATACCCCTGACTCCAGGAGAAAAATAAATTTTTTCCCCTGGAATCAGGGGTAGGGAAGACATAACAGAAGTGTGTTTTTATCTTCAATAAAAGCCCCAAAACTCACCACAGAGCATTTAACCCCCCACAGCTTCGCCTTAGCTGGTTTGAGAGACGGGGGCCCATCTCAAATTACTTGTCATGGGTCACAAAATTCTTAGCTGCAACCCCCTGGGCTGGGGTGTGTTAGGGCTTGATGGGCAGACTGTCAATGGTCTTTTTCTGCCATCATTTTCCGTGTTTGTGCACTCCATCAACAGTAGCAGATCTAGGGGGTTTTAGTGGGTGCAGGTGCACCCCCTAGTGTACCTTGCTTGCTTGCTACTGCTACATTTCACTTTGCTAGAAAAGTCTAATATATTGATTGTAAGAAAAGAAACATTCAAAACAATAGATTACATTATTATTTTTAGTCAAACTTTTAATGGAAAAGATAATATAAAGGAT
Source organism: Neoceratodus forsteri (assembly GCA_016271365.2). NCBI lineage: Eukaryota > Metazoa > Chordata > Ceratodontiformes > Ceratodontidae > Neoceratodus > Neoceratodus forsteri. The sequence continues at coordinate 658,799,651 of CM057456.1, read as the reverse complement.
TAAAAAAATGTCAAAAAGTTGCATATCAAGTTCGCACACCACCACAGCACCCACCATTGTAAAATCCTGGATCTGCTACCGTCCATCAGAATAAAAGGTTATTTTGTACCACATTGTGAACACGACCTGGGTAGCCACACATTGCATCATACTTCAGTTTATTAAATGAACTGGGGGGCCACTGATGAGCATTTAACTGAACGAACATGTAATCCCGTACTGCTCCCTTCAAACAGCCTAAAACGCAAGTTTTTCAAATATTAAAAAGTGTCTAAGTCTGTAAATTGTTTCCCTAGTGGTGTCGGAAGGCAGGATGGACCAGTTTCTGACCCCAGGTTCCTCAAAAAGCCAGAGGATGCATCCAAAAATGCCAAGAAGGGCGGAGAAGGTGGAGGCCTGGTCTCGCTGTCGGCAGCCGAGGTTGCCGCCTTGGGCAGAGAAGTTACGGGGCAGGTCATCGCAGCCCTGGAGCCAAGGTTGATTAAACTGGAGAGAAAGTTGGACCTGAAGCTCCAAGAAATACAGGAGCAGCAAACGGCACAGGCAGGACGACTAGCGAAGTGGAGGAAAGGGTCTCGCATGTAGAGGACGAACTGTTGGCAACTCCGGGACAGGTAGCGGCTTTACAAAAGGAATTAGCTGAATTCAAGGAAGCGTTTGACTACTAAGAGAACTATCATCGGCATCTCAATTTGTGGTTGAGAGGTCTACCGGAGGGTATTGAGGGAGATAGCGCTATGGATTTCTGTGCAAGGGTGCTGCCTGGCTTACTGGGCCTTCAACTTCAGAAGGGGAAGCTCAAGCTTGAAAGGGCACATAGAGCGGTGATGCCAAAACCGCCACAAGATCAACTGCCAAGGCAGATAATCTTTAGGTTCCACCACTACCAAGACAGGGAAGCAGTGCTAAAAGCTTTCCGTGAAAAGAGCGTAGTGGAATATGAGGGACATCGACTATTCATGTCTCAAGATTACTCGGCCCACTTGTTGAAATGGAGAAAAAAGTTCAATGGTGTTATGCAGCAACTGCAGGAGCATAAGGTGGAGAATTTCCTCGTATAACCAGAGACCCTGAAAATCAAACACGAGGGAGCGACGTACTCATTTTGGGAGGTACAGAAGGCCGAAGATTTCGTCCGGAATTTGAAACAGAAGCTGTGTTGAGCAGAAATGAAGGAACTTTGGGCCACTTGACTGTTGAGATTGGAGCAAGGGAGACTGTTTGTTGCATTTGTTTTTTCTGCCTTGGCTCTTAAGAAATGAAGTACTGTGCTGGAGAGCGAAGGAGGCTTTACCTGAGAGGATTGTCTGGCTGGGGTTTCTGTATGGCAACTGGCCCGCTCCACGGTGTTTTCCGTCGCAGTGAGAACGAACTGAAGGGATGGTGCCCGAGAAAGAAATCGTTTTGCAGATGGTCAGACTTCACGCACCAAGGATAATCGGAGCCAGACGGAGAATGGAGAGATGGCAGATGCTGCTGCAAATGGGATCAGGTGAAGGTAGGAGGTCACGTGGGGAGCAGGGCTTAGAGCATTTTTTTTTTTTTGCGCGGCCTGGACTCCCTGCTGGCCTTAGCTTGACATCCTGATCCTGCATTCTGAAGGACCCTTTCCTCCGATGAAATGGGGGAAACTGAAGCAGGAGATAGGAAAAGGACTGGAGAGGGCCTTCTGCGTGATAAGGCTGGGAAGGTGGTAGGCTAAAAGGAGAGAGCAACCAAAGCTGTAGAGGTGGGAAACTGGAGGGGCATAGCTAACTGCTAGTGGAGAGAGAACTAGAGTAAGTTACCAGGATGAGGGAGGAATGGTGCAAATGGCTGTGGAGGGAGAGCGGGGGAGCGTCTCTGTCAGTAACTGGGGATGAGACAGACACTTGAGTGAAGGAGACTATTAGTGTCCAGGGGAATAATGGAAGATCTAAGGGAGGGGAGAGCTGGTGGCATGGGGAGAAAGATATGGAGAGGGATGGGGGATAGTAGATGGAGGCGGCGAGGGCAGAGTATTGGAAAAGGATGCTGGATTGAGACCTGGAATCGAAAAGGGATAGAAGGAAATGAAGGGGGGATTGGGGATGGTGGAGGGGGAGAAACAGGTCTGGGGAGAGATTGGGAGGCTGGGGAGGAGAAGGGGCAGAGTGGGGGATGTATAAAATTTATTGTTGAAACTGTTGTTGATGTTTGTTTGGTTAAGAGTGTTATTTTAATCAGGTGCATCAAAATGAATCATACTAGTGCAAGAATCATGTTCTCATTTAATACCGTGGGGCTGGAAGGGAACAGTAAAATGTTTTACAAATGTCTGCGATGAAAAGTTTGTGTGGTCACCTGGAATGAAAAGGGCATCATAAATCCAGTAAAAAGGACTATGGTTTTAACAGCGCTTAAACGAGGGGGGACCCAGGTAGCATTGCTGCAGGAGACGCATCTAACGGAGCTGAAGCATGCTAAGCTGGCTCGTGGGTGGGTGGGGAAGTGCTACGCGGCCTCTGCCTCGGTGCGTAAGAGAGGGGTAGCTATTTTAGTGCATAAGGCCCTACCCTTGGAAGTGCAGAGGGTGGTCCGTGACCTAAAAGAAGGCAGATATATTTTTATATTGGGACTCCTGGAAGGGGAACAGATTACTCTGGGGTCAGTGTATGCCCCTGCGGTCTACAATCAGCAATTTTACATGTCCTTACTGGATTTATTGATCAAGGAGCAATTTCCAGGTTTAGTACTGGGGGGATCCTTAACTGGACAATGGACTAGCACATGGACCATTCTGAGGGGAAAGGGAGGGTGGCAGGTAGCATGCAACAATGGCAAAGAGGTATGGCAGAATTAGATGTAGTAGATGCCTGGCGTACAGAAAATCCAGGAGGGAGTATACTTTCTTCTCGAACCCCCATAGGACATGGTCATGACTGGATTACATCTATGTTACCAGAGAGTGGTACTTCCGATTAAGGGATATTAGACACAGCCCAATACACATATCGGATCATGCGATGGTGGTGATGAAACTCCAGGGTAGAGAAAGGCAGGTGACCCCCCTTCCTGGAAATTCCCCACATACATGGCCCAAAATGAAGAGTTTAAGAAACATTTAGAGGATCAGTGGGATTTCTTTTTGGCAACGAATGACTCGAAAGAGGTCTCTAGAGAAATACTATGGGATAAGGGTAAGGCCTTCATGAGGGGAGCAATTATAGAATACATGTCCCGGATAAAGAAGAAAAGGCAGGAACAGAGAAAAGAATTAGAATGCAAGCTAAGAGAGCTTGAAATAAGGGCAGATCGAGGGGAACAGGAGGAGGATGCCCGATCCTTGACTATGGTGAGAGAGGCCTTGAATGCCCACTTAAGAACAGAGGCAGGGACGACCTGTTTTTTTTAACGAGAGACAGGTGTTTGAGTGGGGGAATAAGCCAGGGTCAATGCTTGTCAGCCTTATGAAGGGCAGGAAAAGGATAGGTAAGATCACAGGGGTGAAGGATGAGCAGGGAATCCTGCAGCGAGACATCAAGGGGATGCAGAAGGTGTTCCGCTCCCTTTACCAACAATTACACCAGGCGGAATGCACGAGGACGCGGGTGCAGATGCTGGAATTCCTGGGGAAAAATTTAATTGCCAGAGGCCACTCAGACACAGAGGGACTTTTTGGGGCAACCGATAACCAGAGAGAAGGTGCTGAAGGCCATTCGACAGCTGCAGAAAGGGAAGGCCAGTGGGCCGGATGGTTACCCAGTAGAATACTATTGAATGATGGGAACCCGGATTGCGAAGGTGCTGAGCGAGATATTTCAGCAGAAGGGGGAGCTGGGGGAGACTGATTTGTCCGATACCTGTTATGATGCCACTATATGCCTTATACCGGGGGAAGGTTTACAGGCCTGTGCATCATATAGGCCAATTTCACTGTTAAACTGTGACCTTAAAATCTTGGCCAAAGTATTGGCTGGAAGACTGGAAGGGATCCTACCGGGGTTGGTTCACCCAGACCAAACCGGGTTCATAAAGGGGAGGCAGTCCTACCATAATATGAGGCAGTTGCTTACTATGATTTGAAGGGCGAATAGGTGGAAGGAGGATATAGGAATAATTTCACTATAGACGCTGAAAAAGCATTTGACAGGATAGAGTGGGCTTACCTGTTTGAAGTAATGGGACAGTTTGGTCTGGGTGAATCATTCCTGAGATGGGTAAAGGTGATGTATCAAAGGCCTCAGGTGCAGGTAATAGTGAATGGTACTAGGTCAGAGAGGTTTGATCTAGGGAGGGGCACAAGGCAGGGATGCCCACTCTCTCCCCCCTCCTGTTTGCAATGGCAATTGAACCACTGGCTATTGCCATAAGGGAAAGTGAGGAGAATACAGGGGGCGGGGAACACAGCATAAGCCTGAATTGTATGCAGACGATATGCTGTTGTTTATGAAGGATCGACCCAACCGGTGCCCCCACTCTTGTCACTGATAGAGGAGTTTGGCATCTTCTCGGGCTCTAAGATTAATTTGGGAAAGTCAGTAGTACTGTGGAACAGGGGCTCAGGGAGTGCGGTAAGGCAATGGGGACTGAAAATGGTAGGTGTGGGTTTGACGCATCTGGGAGTATGGGTGGGTAAATCCTTGGGTCCCTGTATAGCTTGAATTACACTAATCTGGTCAAAACAATCAAAGCAGATCTGAGGAGGTGGATGCAGTTATCCATATCGTGGTTGGGAAGAATCAGTCTCATTAAAACGAAAGTGTTACCTAGGGTCCTATATTTCTTGCAGATGCTGCATATGGGGCTGCATAGGGAGGATACACGTAGGTTAGAGAAAGCTTTCTCCTCATTCATTTGGAGAGGAAAGCATCCAAGGATGGGTCTGGGAAGGCTGAAAGTGGACAGAGAGTGGGGAGGTTTGAACTTTCCAGACTTGGAAAACTATTTCTTGGCCATCCAGCAGAGGTATAGCGGATTGGGTGCATAGACCCTTGGTAGCCAGTTGGGTTGAACTGGAACAAGGGACGGCGAAGGGCAAGCTAACGGCATATCTCCACAGTTGGGGATTAAGGGCATACAGAATGCAAGAGGTAGTTAACCCTCTAGTGGTGCAGGTCCTATTAGCATGAAGGGTGCTGAAGAGAAGAGGGTGGACAAAGGGTAACGAGATCCTGCTGTTGCCTTTGGCAGACAATCCTTATTTCTTGCCAGGATTAGAGGATAGGGGCTTTCGAGATTGGGAACGTAAGGGAATAAGGAGTTTAGGGCAACTAGTGGTACGGGGACAGCTATGCTCTGTGCAAGCACTGCAGGAGATGGTGGGTGGAGGTGAAGAGAGAGGCACAGATATCTGCAAGTAAGAGCATTCCTAGGAAGTTTAGGGAAAGGGGATAAGGGGGTACTGAACTGGACCCGGTAGAGACAGCGATATACCAGGCTAGGATCAGAGGAAAGGATTTGTAGGACTGGCGGTGAAAAGAGGAAAGCATATACTCCCTGATAGAACCCTGAAGGTGAAAAGGCTATGGGAAAGGGACTTGGGAAGAGGGATTATAGAGGAAAACTGAGGAATTATACTCCCGATGCATTCTGGGTTCATGGCCTGCAATAAATACAAAGAAGCATATTTTAAATTCATCCACAGGCTGTATCACCCACCGGTGATTGTGCATAAGGCACACCCTGAAGTATCACCTCAGTGTGGGAGATGTGGGAGGGAGAGGGGCACTTATATGCACCATTTTAGGGCTTGCCCGGTGCTGCAGACATATTGGAAGGCAGTGGTCTCGAAGGTGGGGAGGATTGCTGGGAGGGAGATGCCAGCGGACCCCATGAGTTGTCTTTTCAGGGTAGAGACCGGGGAGGATGAGGGGTGGTCCCTGCTCCCCAGGTGGATTAGGATTCTGATTGTTCTTGCCCGTCATGGGATACAGGACACCTGGGTCTCATAAACTAAGCCAAGTGTGCAGAGCCGGTGGAGGATGGTGCTACAGACATTGGGACTGGAGAGATTGACGTACGTAATATGGGGGAGAGAAGATTGCTTTGCCAGAAGTTGGGCCCCACTATCTGCTTCACTCTTGGTAGAGGAGGGTTGGATTCTAAGAGAAAGTATTATAAGAGAAGGGTGTGGGGATAGTGATGGAAAAGCTCAAGGGAGGAGAGGAGGTATGAAAAAAGGAATAAGAGGTCATTGTTATAAGAGGCGAGAAAGAGGCTTTGCATAAAAGGGATGGTCCAGGTGGCAGGTAAAGGAGAAAAGACATTTGGGAACATGACTGATTGCACCTTTATTTTTTTATGTAGTAAGAATATGTAAATGAAGTGATAAGGCTGATTTTTTTTTATTTCAGAAGAATCAGAAATACCTTTGAGTTATAGACTCCTTTACAAAGGTTCCACGTCACATATAACAAATCAGTTACACAAATACAGTTAGTACAGATACAGATACAAATACAGTGATTATTACAGAGTAAGGTTAAGTTACAACAGGAATGCTAGGCTAGTATTCAGGATCTTAGCGCAGTTTGAGACAGTTAAAAGAGACAGGAAACTTAACATCCCTGAGTAAGTGGGGAGGAGAGGAGTATGCAGAGGCCACTGTCAGTAATAGAGGGACAGGGGCACTAGTTCATATGCAGTCGCAGTCACTTGAGGAGCGAAGATGGGCCCTGAGGTGAGTTTTGAAATGACCAATTCTTTGATCTAGATGCAAGGAGGAGGGTACGTTATTCATCCACAAGCGTGCCCTGTAGCAAAAGGATCTTTGAAATTGAGTAGTGCGACAGGGAGGGATGGAGAAACAAAGGGTATCAGAGCTGAGGGTATGTTTAACTTTAGAGTCCAAGGTGATTAAGGAGGTGAGGGATGCGGGGGAAAGGCCAAGGGTAATTTTTTTTACCCAAGACACAAGTGTGGAATTTGATTCTGTTATTAAGGCTAAGCCAATTTACATAGATGCATAGACAGTGTCAGCAGATAAGGGCCTATGGCCCACCCAGTCTGCCCATTTGACCTTGTAAGTTCAGTTTATGTTTTCCTAGAAGTCTGTTGCCCCTTACCCGACCTCCAGAATTCCTTTATGTCTATCCCATGCATTCTTAAATCCCGTGATTGTTTCAGCCCCCACCACTTCCTCTGGCAGAGTGTTCCACTTGTCCACCACCCGTTCTGTAAAGAAATTCTTCCTCATGTTTCCTCTGAATCGTCCTACCTCCAACTTCATCCCATGCCCTCTAGTCCTGGTACATCTTTTTCGCTTATAGTGTATTCCTGCACCCTGTTCCTCCCTGTGAGATACTTGTATGTCTCTATCATATCCCCTCTCTCCCTCCTCTCCTCCACGGAGTACATGTTCAGTTCTTTCAACCTGTCTTCATAGGACTTGTGATGCAATCCATGCACCATCTTTGTTGCCCTCCTCTGAACCTTCACAACCCTATGTCCTTACGTAGGTATGGTCTCCAGTACTGTACACTGTACTCCAGGTGGGGCCTCACTAATGTCTTGTATAGCAGAATTATGACCTCCCTTTTCCTGCTGGTGATGCCCCTGCCTATACATCCCAGCATCCTATTTGCTTTACCTGCTGCCTTGTTACACTGTTTCCTTACCTTGAGGTCATTAGCGATGATAACCCCAAGATCCCTTTCCTGTTTGGTGCATGCTATATCCTCACCCCCCAACTGATATATTGTGCCAGGGTTTTTGTGCCCCATATGCATTATCTTGCACTTCTTTGCATTGAATTTCAACTGCCAAACCCCTGACTATTCTTCAAGTTTCTGCAGGTCTCTTCTCATTCTGTCTACACCCTCTGGTCCTTATATAGCACACAGGTATGGGTGAGTCTGTCACACCCTAATATCAGACGACAGGCCTTGTTTAGCACAAGTCTAAGACTATCAAGGGCTGAGGGGCTTGCCCCTTCAAAAGTCAGAAGGCCATAGTCAAGTAGGGAGAGAACCGAGAAGGAGATAGCAAGTTTAAGGGCCTCCGGGGTAAGGCAATGTTTATAGCGGTGCAAGAGCCCTAGCCTAATGTTTAGGGCCTTGGATAATTGATGTATATGCTCATGATAGGTGAGACCAGTGTCCAAAGTGATACCCAGGTATTTAAAGGTGTGCACAAATTCCAGGGGGGTCAAGGATGCTGATAGTATTTGGGGAAAAAGCACTTTCCTGGAGTTTTGCGGATGTGCAAAGAGCATACCTTTAGTTTTTTTATAGTTAATAAGGCGTTGTGAGGCGAACCAGCTTTCGACAGCGTTGAAGGAGGACTGGAGGAAGTGGTGGAGTTGAGAGGGGTCTGGGTTGGAAGAGAAGATGACCGCATCATCTGCATATAGTAATATGTTGGAGGTGCAGGATGCGGGGAAGGAGTTAAGGAAGAGGCTGAAAAGGAGGGGACCCAAAATGGACCCTTGTGGGACCCCTGAGAGGACTGGAGATTTGGAGGATAGTGTATTGCCAATTTTAACTTGAAGGGTCCGGTTGGTAAGATAGTCCGAAAACCATCCCACAGCATCCTGTGAGAGACCCAGGCTGAGCAAGGAGGTTAGGAGTAGAGAGTGGTGGACGGTATCAAAGGCGTTAGTGAGGTCAATGAAGACTGCACCTGTGATGTAGCCTTTATCCAAAGCAGAATGGATGTGTGATGTTAGCTCAAGCAAGGCCGTAGTTGTACTGTGATCTTTACGGAAACCATGCTGTTGTTTGCAGAGTAGGTCATATTTATTGAGGTGGTCGGTGAGCTGATCCGAAACTATCCTAATGCCTTGGAGAGGGTGGGAAGTATGGAGATAGGCTTAACTGTTAGCAGGGTGGTCAACCCCTTTAAATATAAGGTCTAATAGAAGTGATTTCAAATGGTAGGGAATTTACCTAGTAATAGGGAGAGGTTTAGAATGTGGGTGAGAGGAACAAGGACTTCCTTAAGGGAGAGCCGAAGAATTCTGAGATCAAAGGAATTGGCGTTGGGAGAGGCATGACTAAGGGCAGCGGTAAGGTATGGTTCAGCTGACTTGGGAGAGGTGCGGCAGAAGTAAAACCGGGGGACACAGAGATGAGGTGCGGGTGTGCTAGGAGCTGGTGGATCATAAAAGTTAGGGGGGAGAACATGACTAAGGTTGGAGAAGGCATCACTGAAAACTGCAGCAATGTATGTAGGGTCAGAGGTCAAGGACCCATTTGACATGACTTGGGAGGGGACCAGGTTGGGGACCTTACCACAATTTCCTGATGTTGTTCCAAAACTTGTGGCCTGAACCCCAGGATGAGGGTTAGGGCGGTTTATAGTAATCTGCTTTTGCCCTGCGAATGGCCCAAGTGCACTTGTTCTGAGCCGTTCTATAATTCTGTCTATCAAAGGGGAGGCCAGATTCAATGGAGAGCTGCCATAGTGAGTCTCTGGCTCGCATTAGTCTTGAGCCGCTCGGTGAACCAGAGTACGTGATTGCATTTAACCATTCTTTTCGTGAAAGGTGCATAGACGTCACATATATTATTGAAGGCCCGGGTAAATAGGTCCAGGGCACTGTCAACGTTAACCGTGTTTAAAATGAGGGACCAGTCCATGACTCTGAGGTGCGCTTTTAGTTGTGCCAATTTACCAGGACCAAGTTTACGTTGCACAATAAGTTTAGGAGGGGACCTAAGGATTTTGCAGGACCAGGAGCAGCTAACTGGGAGTGGTCACTGAGGGCATTTGGCAGGACGGAAACATTGATCTTGCCCGGGCGACTGGAGAAGATGAGGTCCAATAGGAAGGAGGAGCCAGTACGCGGATCCAAACGAGTGGGGGAAGTGACCAGTTGAGTTAGATCTTGGGCTGTGGCAAGATCAATGTGTGGGGTGGCATCCTTACTTAGCCAGTTGATATTAAAATCACCAAGTACTAGTAGTTCTGATTGTGATGGTAGTGTGTCCAGATGTGACAGTAATGCTTGGAAAGCTGATTTTTGGTCCCTTGGGGGAATGTATACTGTTGTTATGTATAAAGGGTTTTGGGCTCTTCCCAGTGCCAATTTGACTGCTAGGGCCTGAATGCCCACCCCCAGTTGAGGGGAGTGGAGTAGGTGCCCTTGTAAGGTATCCTTAGTGTAGAGGGCACAGCCATCCCCTCGCTTACCATGCCGATCGGCACGGTAAAGGATAAACCCGGGCAGCGAAACAGCGGAGTCCGGGGTCCAAGGGGTGAGCCAGGTTTCACACACTGCTATGGCATCCGGTTGGTGCTGTAGTACCCAACCCTGGAAGGAGTCCCACTTTTTTAGGATGCTACAGATATTGAGAGAAGCAATGTGCAGCTCACCCTGGGTGCGTTGGGGGGCGACAATCTTGTTTATTTAATCTGTTGTAGGTGTGTATGGTTGTTGTGTACATAAAAAGCAAAGAGATTACACAAAAAAAATGAACTGCAAGATTACGGGAGCAGCTGGCATCTGGACTGAAAAATCAGTTAAGGACGGTTCTAGCGTGGCACACTATACTTATACACACTCACATCGTTACGCCACTTAAATTTTATATATTAGCTTTGCGTTTGCATCTTTGATCCACTTGTAGTGCCCCAAATACTCAATTTAATTAGAAAATAGATGCTACAATGCAAAGATTTTTGGAAATAACAGCACCGCCGCAGTGCGTGGACAGGGTGGGACACTAAGTTTCCAGGTATCCTTGTTAGTCAGAGACTGGTTCTTAACTAATACGGTATGGCTGCTAACTCACTCCGAACTGAAGAGCGGCACTACCTAGTAATCTCCGTTACGAAACCGCGCCATAAACACCGTTCGGCGATCCAGCTTGTTGCAACATTACCACGGGTTCACTCAACAGCTCTCACGTGGTTCTGCAACCCCGCTTCTAGATCGCACATGAGCTTACGCTTGCGTGCTGCTCGAGAGGCTCGTTCTCGCGCACTATCAAAGGTCACGTGGCCACTTGTGTCCGCTGTTGAATAATTGTGCTCTGGGCACGCGCGTCCCTGTATGTTTCGGCGTTTAGTTGCCATGGTGATGAGGCGCAGACTGGAACTCCAGTTCAGTAAATTGCTCCCGGCCGTCTCCGAATTTTATTGTTTTAGTTGCCTGTTCTAATCCAAAGAGGAACAACGTAGACATCACGGCGTCAGTGACCACAGGGTAAGTATTCGCACGAGAAATGCACAATAAAATTAGGACATTTATTTATACTTCTTTTCCAGAAAAGGTGCGATATTTTTTTTACATGCTGCTAAAATGCAACATCTTGTCTTCTGTGACGTCTTGCTTCTGTCCATTTCTGCAGATTGGAGGACTGGCGCACTCAACGAGAAGTTATGTTACTTAACCACTGTTAGAGATTAATTGGCTCTGACTAGTGGCCGCGGGGCTTCATTTCCAGACAGTGAAATATTCTGCGCCTCTGCCGAGCTGAGTAATAGGGTTTATGGACAGGGACGTTTTCTGCCGTCAATGTGTAATCATGTACCAGGAATGTACTGTACTAAGCTCATAAGTGCCCAATTTAAGCGTGTAAAGTTGATATAATTTAGAAATGGGACACCTAAAAATGAGCATTTTAATTGGTAGAACCTTGACTCCATAGGTGCTGGAACTAGGGGTGCTGGGGTGTGGCAGCACCCCCTTGCTTGAAGTACAATTCCCTATGGCTTCCTATACAGTTTTGTTCAATGGCTTTCAGCACCCCCACTATAAAAACTGTTCAAGTGCCTCTGCTTGACTCTGCAAGGTAAGTAGTGCCGTGGTATTTTTTACAATTATTTTTTTGTTGCATATAAATATAAAACCAGGACAGAACAATAATTTTTAATTAAATGATATACTTTCTATGTATCTATAGGGGTTCATATAAGGTACAGGAGGGAAGTATTTTTCAGAAAAAGTGCTCAAGAACAAGGGGACATGCTGTGAAGCTGTAGGGGGTAGATTCAGGAGAGATGTGAGGAAGTACTTTAAGTACTTCTTCACAGAAAGAGTAGTGGATATAGAAAATAATGCATATGTAGGGAATTGATACACAGTTTTTTTTACACACCCAAGGTGTGTGTATTAGGGAAACCTCGAGAGGTTTCACTAGTATCACACACCGAAGGTGTGTTTAAAAAAAACTGCTTATCAACCCCATACAAATGTTTTATTTTTTGTAATAAGTGGTGCAAAAATAATTATGTTTCTCTGACAGCTAAAAGTTGATCACTCTAGGTTTCAGTCACATAACCCTACACTGCACACTGTCACAAGCAGAGAGGGAGACTCCGGGTGAACACACAACGTTTTGTACTGCGCCCCGGTGCCTTCTGCTACAGTCTGACACTCTACTGCAAACATGGACCACCCCCTGATTACAGCATCTCTTTCTTCTTGAAGACAAGAAACTGCAGTAGCCAGCAGCCCACTTACTTAACCTGTGGAACGTGGCCCTGCCCGAACCAACCAACGAAAGAAGCCTACCACAAACTTTCACAGCGTTATCCAAATCTCTGTCCAACTGACTGTTTTCATGCTGGACTTCTTGAACTTCTCCAGGTTGGAGAGCTTGTCGGCCAAATCAACAGTTTTAGGCCGAACTACAGGGCACTACTAGCAGCTCCCAGCACAACGGCTATGTTGGGCTCGGTGCAGACTGAATCATGGTGAATTCCCTATCCAGTCCGGAAGCGCGGCTCCCTCCCTCCCCCGCATCCTAGTGCCCACCAAGTCACAGAAGCAGCAACAGGCTGTCCCGCAGCCAGGCAAGCAAATACCACAAATGTCAGTGATGTGTCATGTGCCCCATCACAATCGTGAAAAAAGTAAATCATATTCTCAGTCTGTTTGGTCTGGACTGTTGCAGGCTTCTTTGCACAAGACTGTGAAAGTATGAGTTTTTTCGTATCAACCTGTGGGTTGATACGACTTTTTACAGTACTCAAAAATGGGTCGATAACGGGGGTCACCAGTTATTATTTTAAGATGATCACCGATTGGGTGTGTGTTGGGCCAGGATTTACCAACGTCTGGAGTCATTGGGTCCCGAGGCTGGAGCCCGAGTGACCAACTGTGCCAGCCATTGGTAAATCTCTGCCCAACCCACACCCGATCTGTGATTATTCCAATTATACTGTACAATTCGTAAATATTAGAGTAACACAAAAAAGTGAAGGAAAATCTTTTTTTCTGTTGTTTATATAACAGTTTTAATAGTATGTTCTCCCCCTATGTAAAATAGTTCGGTGATACTAGGCAGAAGCCTTCTCGTGCCCCTGAAGCCAGCCGGAAGGAAGGTGAGTTGAGCGTCATGAGACAGTGATTTTAAACTGAAAATATCGCTGTTAACTCCCAGTTGTCTCCCACTTAAAATGGCAGGTTAGATCAGATATTCTGTATTGTTTTTACTGACTGCTTTTGGTTTTGCAAAACGGGGCAGTTAGCGGGAGAAAAAAATGGTGGCTTTGCGAGTTGTATTGGAGCGCTTAGAGTTCTGTACAGAATGATTTTACTAACATGCGATCGGCTGGCACTTTATGCGGTCGTGATTCAAAAATTATCCCACAGCATAAACTGTTAACTGATCAATCACAAACCTTATATTTTAGAACCCATTGTATAATCCTAGAACAACCTTTCAGCAGAGGTGACAGTGGGGAAGACAGTGGCGGAGTTCAAGGATGTATGGGAAAGGCACAAGGGAATCAAAGTGGAAAGGATGGGGGGAGAGAGGGAGGGAGAAAGCTGTAGATCAAGCACAGTCTGCCGTAATGTAGATAGAGAAAAAAGGGCAGACGGGGTTGACCAAGCAGTCCTTATCTGCCATGAAATGTTGCGTTTCCATAAGATATAGTGAAAATACATTCACACAGTCAGATAGCAGAAATGGCTATTTTGTAATAGCCTAGGTTAAATTTTGTATCAATCACTGCTAAACTAAGAACATTTTAAACAACAAAAACAGTTCACAGCCAAAATAGCTAAGAATATAAAGTGTAAAAGCCATGAATCCATCAAAAGATGTCTTAACTCAGAAGTCTGAAAAAAGATATAAAAGAAGTAACTAAGAAATTAAAAGAAAGCAACAGAGAAAAGAGTGAAAGAGAAATTTAAAAGGAAGATGTAAGAATACAGAGAAAATAAAAACTACTGTATAGTGTATGGTAGAAGGTTGTTATAGATAGAAATCCATAACTAGAATGGAGTTGTTATGCTGCAGTAGCTACAGTATGTCATCACAGCTGTTATGCTGCACTAGCTATGTGTCACTACTGCAGCATAACAACTTGGAATGTTGCCACATAGTTGCTTTCCCTTAAACTGGAAGTTGCGTTTTTTGTTTTTTTTTTAAACTTGAACTAGCAGAAACATCTGCAGCACACTGTGTCAATTAAAAAAAAAAATGTTAAGATTTCTATTCTGCTGTTTTCTTCAGCTGGTTTTGTTTGATTTTCTATGCTGTGACTGCCAGTACACTATAAAAGATTGTATATGAGTAGTCATACACAAATAAGGAAATTCTTGCATCTTGTGGTTCACTTGGTAGCAGAATACCTCTTGAGCTGCGCTGTCGAGGTCATCTGTTACCAAGGAAACCTCTCGATACAAGAATATCCTTGTTATGTTTGACTGCTCATACACAATTCTCTATATGTACGTGCCATTAGAGGAAATGTCCATGCTCACCTTACCAACTGCATTATTTAGATTTGTCTTGCCCAGTCTGCATGTTTTGTGCAGTAAAGAATTCTAGTAAGATATCCCATTTTTTTCCAAACACTTTTGATTTAGAGTAAAAGCTAGGAGACAGTTTTTCAAGTCTTAAGGTTTCAATCAAGTTATGCCTACACTCAGTAAGGGTAGGATGTGTATTTTCTGTCCAGTGTTTCAGAAATACAGGTTACTCACCTGTAACAGGAGTTCTAGGAATGGTATATGTTGTTCATCCACACTTATTGGCAGGTTCCTTGCCGCTTTAAATCTTGCCGGAAGGTCTTCAAGCTGGCTCCTCCCACCCACTCGGGTGGTAAAACTCTCGGCTCCGCCCCATGACGCCAGATCTGGCCCGCTGGAAGCTCAGGTTGTGCGTCGAAGCCGGGGAGGTCGGGTGGGTCGTGTGGATGAACAACATATACCATTCCTAGAACTCCTGTTACAGGTGAGTAACCTGTATTTCTAGGGACATGGATATGTTGTTCATCCACTTATTAGCAGACTCTAGCAGTTCTCCGGGAGGAGGGAGGCAAGGCGCACACCCCCTACTTAGGGAATAAAGACTGGAGAACCGAGGCCCCAAAACCAGCATCCCGGCGTGACTCAAGGTCGATGTGGTAATGGGTAATAAAGGTGTGTGCTGACTTCCAGGTAGCAGCCCTGCAGATTTCCTGGATAGGGACGTCCCTGGAAGCAGCCACCGATGCAGCAGTATGACTGGTAGAATGAGCTCTTATCCCTCTGGGAGGCTCCATGCCCGCCAACTTATAGCAGAGATCTATGCAGGAGGTGACCCACCTGCTTATCGTCTGCTTGGCTGCAGGTCTGCCAGATGCGGCTTCAGCGTGGGTGACAAACCACTGGCGAACCTCTCCCATTTCAGCCGTCGCTCCTTATAATAAGCGGCGCCTTCTAGGGTCCAAAGTATGGAGCCTGTATTCGGCCTCCGAGGTGTGATTGGGGTAGAACACCGGCAGAGTCAACACCTGGTTAAGGTGAAACTCCAACACCACCTTCGGAAGGAATTTCAGGTGGGGGCCAGGACAACCTTGTCCCTGTGGAAGACCAGGTAAGGAGACTCGATGCAAAGCGCCTGGAGCTCTCCCATCCTTCTGGCTGACATGATAGCCACCAAGAAGGCGGTCTTCCACGACAAGTGAGAGAGATCACACCTGTGCATTGGTTCGAATGGCTTGCCCATGAGCTTTGCCAGTACCAGCAGTAAATCCCACGGAGGTGGAGGTTCTCGCACCGGAGGGGAAATGTGATCAAGGCCTTTGAAAAAGCGCCCGACCACCTTATCCTGCGCCACCGACTGCTCCCCGGCCCGCGCCCGGTAAGCAGAGATGGCTGTCAGGTGCACCTTTAGGGTCATCGACCTAAGCCCTTGACTAGAAAGGGACCATAAATAGTCCAAAATGCTTGCCACAGAACAGGAGGAAGGGTTCAAGCCCTTGCCCTGACACCAAATGGAGAATCTCTTCCATTTAAAGGCGTAGCATTTTCTGGTCGACTCCTTACGGGACGCCTCAACAACATTGAGGACCTCGTCGGAAAGACCCAAGGCCTGGAACTCTAGCCGCTCAGGAACCAGGCCATCAGGTGCAGGGATTGAAGGTCCGGATGGAACACCTTCCCCCTGATTGACTGAGAGCAGGTCCGGGCGAGCTGGAAGCTGCCTTGGGAGCCTGGAGCTGAGGCTGAGGAGATCTGGGTACCAGAACTGGCGGGGCCAGTCTGGGGCTATCAGAATCACCTGCGCCTTGTCCCTCCTCGCCTTGAGAAGCACCTTGTGAATCAAGGGAAATGGGGGAAAGGCGTAGAAGAGGCCCGGGGTCCACAGCCTCGAGAAGGCATCCCCCTGCAGCGAGCCCTGCTGAGGGGGGCGGGCATGAAACAGCCTCAGCTTCGCGTTCTCCCTGGAGGCAAACAGGTCCACCTGAGGTGTGCCCCAGAGGGAGAACAGATCTTGTACTACCTCCGGCAGGAGAGACCACTCGTGAGATGCAGCCCCTATCCGGCTCAGGGCATCGGCCAGGGTGTTGGAGGCTCCTGCCACATGAATGGCTAGGAGATCTGCCTCCAGGCTGCGCACGACGAGTGACCAAATGCGGAGAGCTTCCTTGCATAGAAGCAGGGAGCGCGTCCCGCCCTGGCGGTTTAGGTAGTACATGGTCGTGGTATTGTCCGTCTGGACTCGGACCACTTGACCCCGGAGAAACGGAGCAAAGGCGGTGAGAGCTAGGCGGACCGCTCGGAGCTCCAGCAGGTTGATGTGGCATCGGGACTCCCGCGGGGACCAGAGGCCGTGCACTCGGTGTTCCCCCAGATGGGCACCCCAACCCATCAGAGAGGTATTGGTCGATAGAGAGACCGTCGGCTCGGGGTGGACAAACGGGATGCCCTCCTGCAAATGGAATGGAACGGTCCACCACTGGAGAGCGTTCCACATCTCCTGGGTCACTATCACTAGCTGGTCCAAAGGATCGCAGCGTTGTGACCACTGGCTGGCCAGTCCCCACTGAAGGGGGCGCATGTGCCAGCGAGCCCAACGGACCACGCTGGTACATGCCGCCATGAGACCCAGGAGGCGCAGGAAGTCCCGGGCAGGGCGCAATTGCCCAACCAGAAATGATTGGGCAAAGGAGGTAAGAACCTCGGCCCTGTCCACCGAGTCGCGGCTCTGGCTCAAGAGAGTCGAGCCTGCCCGATGAACAGGATCACCTGCTCGGCTCGAGTTCCGACTTGGCCTCGTTGATGAGAAGGCCAACTTGAGAGCAAACCTGGAGGGCCAGATCTCTGGACCGCTCCACCTCCCATCTGGAGGGGTTGCTATCAACCAATCGTCCAGGTAAGGGTACACCCGGACCCCTCGGCGCCCAGGAATGCTGTCACCACTGCCATGCATTTGGTGAAGACCCTGGGAGCTGGAGATAAGCCGAAGGGCATGGCTCGGAACTCGAAGAGGGATCCCTCCGCTCGAAATGGAGAGTCTCCATGTGATGGACAGATAGGGACGTGGAAAAGCGTCCTGTAGGTCAGAGAAGAACCACACACCGTGTTCAGAGATGGTATTATCTGTGCCAGGTGACCATCCTGAAGGTTCGAGACCTTAGGAACTTGTTCGAGGTCGTGTGGAGTCGAGAATGGGCGCCAGCCCGTCCGTTGAACTAGGAAATACCTGGACACGAACCCGGGTCTGAAGGGGTCCTCTACCTCCGTGATCACCTCCTTTTGGAGGAGGAGGCGATGTCGGCAGCGAAGCCGCCAGTGAGGCTCGTGCGGACCGAGGCCTCGAGGTGCGACGGCTCTGAAGGGCGGGACCTGCCTCGACCCAGAGGCAGGCCTTTTCCCACCACCTCTAGTACCCACCTGTCCGTGGTAACAGCGGACCAGGCGGAAAGGAAGTGTCTGAGCCGTCCCCCCACGGGGGGAACCAGGGGTGAGGTGACAGGGATGGGGGCGACACCCCTCAGCCCGTCACTGGGCAGGCTTGGAGGAAGGACCGGCCGAGGGACCACCTGGGCCTTTTCCTCCCTGCTTCCTGTTGGAGGAAGCCGACGGCTTGGGTTTGGGATGCCAAGCTCGAGCCTGCTGGCCCTGACGTTGCTGGGCCGGGCGCGCCGTGGGCGCAGAAGGACGAAAGGGCTTAGGCTGTGGCTTGCGGCCTTTGTCCTTCTGAGCGGAAGAGACCGAGTCCAAGGTAGCATTGGACTTCTCGATCCTCTGCAGGTGACCTTCCACCCCAGGGCCGAAGAGGTCAGTCCCCAAAAAGGGAACATCCGCCAACTTGTGCTGGGTATCTGAGGTAAAGGTGGATATCCTCAGCCAAGCCCGACGCATGGCCACTGCGGCCGCCACAGACCTGGCACATGAGTCCCCAGTGTCTAACGCAGTCTGGAGCTGCTGTTTGCCACCGCCCTGCCCTGGTCCCGCACCTGCCTGACCGTAGTCTGCAGATCCGCAGGAAGATGAGGGACAACCTCATCCAGGGAGCCCAACAGGCGTGAGAAAATATGCCATGAGGACAGCCGAACTGGCCTAGCGAAAGCCGAGAGAGGGCCTTAGCGTAGACTTTTAGCCCGGCATAATCCAATTTCTTGGATTCCTTGTCGGGAGGTTTGTCACATCCCTGGCTCCCGGCACGCCCAGAAAACGCTGTCGGTAACCAACCCCTCGGCCGAGGGGTGTTCAAAAACCGGACAGGAACCGGTAGGGACTGCATACTTCCTGGTCATCCTGGCCGGGCGCAGAGGGCAGGAAAGGGCGCTACCAAAGTTCAAGGCGGACCCACTGATAACCCGGCCACCGGAAAGACCTCCGTAGGAGAATCCCCTCGGTCCAGAATCTCCGTGAGGGGATACCTGGCCCGTTTAGAAACGGGTTCGAGCTTCATCCCGGTGGACTCCGAGATGAGTCGAAGCAACCCTAAGAAGGACGAAGGGCTATCGTCCACTGACTGCCCTCCCGAGGACTCCAAGTCCATGCGCTTGGAGAAGAGGGAGGAACCATCATCGGACTCGGAAGAGTCCTCAAAGAGCTGCCTCGGGCCTGAGCCACCCTCCACCTGCCGAGGTTTATCGGGAGTGAGGGTGACAGACAGCCTATGGGGCAAACCCAAGGCCGACCGAGAATTTTTGGTCGGAGCCCCAACTAATGGCTGTGGAGGCGGAGGTTCCACCAGAATCGGTGGGCAGCTGGAATTGGCCGAACAACCGGCCTGGGAACAGGCTCCTCGGCTACAACGAGGGGTTGTTTCGGCCGCTCCGGTGACAGCCACTTAATGGCCGGGGAAGACGACTGAGTCGGCTTATTCCCGGTCAAAAGGAGCTATTGCCACATGAGTTCCTCGTACCTCCGACACAACTTGCGCCGAGGCCTCCCCTCATCCGAGGAAGAGGAAGAGTGGCGGTGCCGCTTACCGTGGTACCGAGACCGCCTATGGCGGCGGGATCGGTCGGACCGCTAGGATGTCCGAGACCGAGAGTCTCGACTAGGCCGAGGAAGGCGAGGAGAAGTGTCGGAAACCGGCACTCCTCTCGGCTCGGACGATCCCACCGAAGGCTCCGGAACCGGAGGCACAGACAAGCCGACGGGATCCTCAACTCTCACCAGGGGAACCGGGGAGAGGGGATTCTCAGCTTCTCCAGCCGACAACCCGTCTAACGGGTCGAGAAAAATCTCGACCGCGTAGTCGGAGTCTCGGTCAACTGACCTGGCGGGGACACCGTGAAGCCAGTGGCGAAGCCAAAGTCGAAACTGAAGTCGGCTGTCGACAAGGGAGGGATCTTTCCGCTCCCAAGAGCGTCGACGGAGACTTACTTTGCTCTTTTGGACCTGGAAAAAGGTCCGAAAAGTTGGACCCTCACCTTTCGTCGAGAGGGTCAGACAAAGCTCCTTAAAAGAAGCAGAGTACGAGGCACCGAGATCTTCGAGGGCGATCATCTGCTCGAGCTGATCCGCCGAGCCCACCGCCGCGGACACCGCCAACCGGGCCTCTTTAGATTTCACCGGTGGAATTCTCTTCTCGGGGCGCCCCAGTTGTAATCGGGCATGTACGGTCTTCAGGGCGTGGGCCGAAAAAGAAGAGCACAAAGTCGCAGGCTCCGGGTCGTGCTCAAGGCCCAGGTAGTAGACGCACGGAGTGCGGATCCGCTCCTAGACATCTTCTGCCCGCAAGGGCACCTCCGGAAACCGAGTCGACGGTCCACGAGCCGCCGAGGAGAAGAAGACCGAAGTCTTTTAGCAAAAACTTTTGATTTCGAACTTTCCAAGAATTAGGAACCAGTCTTAATCGCAGAGCGTTAAGGAGGGAACCTGAGCTTCCAAGCGGTAAGGAAGATCTGGCGTCATGGGGCGGAGCCGAGAGTTTTACCACCCGGGTGGGTGGGAGGAGCCAGCTTGAAGACCTTCCGGCAAGATTTAAAGCGGCAAGGAACCTGCCAATAAGTGTGGATGAACAACATATCCATGTCCCTAGAATAAGGGTTTTTGTCCCCATCGCTAGAAGGTCAATAAGACTTAATTTCATTAAAGGACTAGTTTTTACCTCAGGGAGCGTGGCCAATAACACGTCTCTAAACTAACATTATTAGCTATATTGGTTAAAAGATACATCAAGAGGATTATTTTATTCAATAATTAAGTAATATGATTACAGTTCCACATCCTACTGTATGTACTGTATAATCCCTTATTTATACACCCCTTTTTTTCCACATGGACAGGTCGATTGGCAGTTTGGCGCAAACTTTTATTAGAGGGGATGACAGGGCCTGGCCAGCAGTAAGGTGGAGAAATAAATTATCAAAAAAAAAAGTGTGATATGCTTAAGTGACACCTAATGATCAACAATGGATTGTTATGTATCCTGATTCTCAATACCTTTTTAAAACAAGTACCAGTATTTTCGAATGTAGGAAACACCACCTGCTGTGACAAAGTGGAGTGGCCACAAAATATCAGCACCTGATATAAAGGTGGAACATTTTGAATAAAGAGACTAAAATACTGTAAGGAGTCTAATCTGCCCATTTAATAGCTATCAATGACTATCCACACCTTGTGAGGTTCCTCCAAATAGTACAACCCCAATCCGAAGAACCCCGAGTATCCAAAACTCTATCTAAAGAACATGATCCTCATTGCCCATTTTGTGCTCGATTTTAAATCTGCATGCAGTTGGTTTCTGACAAGTGTAGCTTTGAGATCTTGTTCTTTGAGATGAAACAGAGTGCAGATTAAATATGCAGTTAACATGTTGGACTTTCTTGGTGCTGTAGTTGTCACAATAAGTTACAAAAGGTTGCTGTTGTAGGTTGTAGTGTAGCGAGGGATATTGGGGATAATGAGGCAGCCACACCTGCTGTTGCAGGACTGCAAAAATAGTAGCATCCATAATTCTCAACAAGTTATTTATTTCAGGAGACTTTTTGAATGTCAGATTGCAACCACCCACCCTGGTTACTAACATGCAGTTAGTAACATGCAGCAAAGTGCTGTTACCTGCCGCTGGGTCCCCCTCATTTCAGATCCTATTATTTCTCCTTGAAGGGAACCCTAGAGGTGGAAGGGAGATGTAGAAGTAATTGACTGAATAGGGTCAGCAGGCGCTGACACAGGTAGGGTTTATGGGTAGACTGGATGGGTCTGGTGGGTCTTATCTGCCGTCAGTTTTCTGTTTCTTTGAAACGGGTGTCTTCGACTTTTTTTCTCTACTTTTGCAAGAGAAATTGAAATCTAAGCCTCTCCTACTGCAAACAGCTCAGTGCGGGAGAATACAGTCTGCTTTTATAGATGTGATCATTTAATTAAATTTTTTAGCCCCAATCCTTCCCGTTTTTTCCGCTCACAGTGCTGGTTGATTTTTTACATTGCACCGGTGGTTTTGGCAGCATTGTCTGTTTATTTTCACAGTAAAGTTATTGCAACGGATGTTTGTCCTGCGGATATAACGGAAATCAATTTACCATGAAAATAAGAGGTTATAGAGTATAAGGTAAGC